>BSBN01001020.1:5000000-10000000 GCA_027924645.1 Cunninghamia lanceolata | reverse complement strand
GGCCTACCTAAAAGTAGGTGACAACACTCCATGGGCAAAATGTCACATAAAATTTTCTCCTTATATTCTCCAATCTGAAAATCAACATATGCTTGTTCATCTACCAAAAGTGATTGACTATCACTTACCCAAGATGCTTTGTAAGGAGTTTGATGAGGAATCTATTCTATGTTCAATTTATCCACCATTTCCCTAGACACCATATTATCGGTTGAACCACAATCTATGACTACCTTGCATATTTTACCTTTGCTTTTGCAATTGATCCTGAAAAGTACTCTCCTCTGTGATGGTTGAGTCTTCAATGTTGCTTTGATCAACATCCTCTTGATCATCAGATTTTCTCCCACTTTTGATTGCAAATTCACTTCAAGAGATGTCACACTCCCTACATCCTCTTGAGTCAATGTGGTTCTTCTCTCATTACCATGAGAAGTTGAGGCCTTCTCTAGACACTTATAAGCTGGATGCAGATTATAGCATCGCATGTTGGAGAACTTGGATCCTCTGTCTGATCCATTTGTCCCACCTCTTTCATTTGGCCTTCTTCCTCGGTAGCCTCCTCTGCTACTTGAGTCTCCAACTTGCTCTTCTTGGCTAAACTCACCACTAGGCCTCTGGTTAGGACTTCTTCCTCCAAAACTACCTCTAAAATTTATGTCACCTCTTCCTCTACTCTGCTGCTCACCTTTCCTCTTCAGATTCTCTTCATCTCTTAATGCTACTTGAAAGCATTTTTCCATGATTTCAGGGGTAAACAAACTTATCTCATCTTGAATATTGATCCTCAGACCATTTAAATACCTTGCTACTTTGGCTTTTTCATCCTCCATGTACCCACAACAAAGAGTGTATTTGTGAAACTCTTCGGTGTAAGTAGCCACATCCATATCGTTTTGCTTAAGGTTTTGCATTTTCCTGTAAATTTGCACCTCATAGTCAGATGAAAGGAACTGGGACTTGATCTTCTCCAGCATTTTGCTCCATGAAGATATCATACTTTGCCCATTCTTTACCCTTTCTCCTTGGGTGTAATTCCACCATGTAAGGGAAGCACCTTTGAGTTTAGTTTTTGCAAACTTAACCCTCTTACTTTCAGGAACTTCCTTGTATTCGAAGTAGTTGTTCAGAGCCTCAATCCACTCCATAACTTCATCAGCATTCATCTTTCCACTGAACATGGGAATATCTATCCGAGCCTTTGAAGAGTCCTTGCCAATTGCCTTGATGGCTTCTAGAAATTGCTTTTGTTCAGCTGGTATCTTTGCCTCTTCTTGTTCTTCTGCTTCTTCCTCTTTCTCCTCTTCTTCATCTGAATCTTCCTCTATCCTTTTTCCTATCTTCATCGCCTTCAATTCGACCTGGAGTGCTTCCTTGACTCCAGTTTTGATCATCTCTTCCATCTCTTGAAATTTCTTGACCACTTCGGTGGTCATCCCCTTTGGAGGCATATCACTAGCCTCTCCTTCGCTTTCTTTGTCTAACATAAACATTCACAGACAACACCCAAACACCAACACTCCTGCAAATCCTCAATTTGACTACAACACAATGTTCAATCAGCTATGCATCCTATACGCTGCTTCACAGACCCATTCCTCTCATCCAATAGCATATCCTGGAGATGCACTACCACTCTCTCTCGTAGTGGCCTCACTCTGCACCCTCTTCTAGCTGAACCTCTATTGGTGAATGGTCTCGACAGACCTCATCATCGTCTGCCCACACTCTACAGGAATAAGATTCATCTGCCTTCAGAAAATTAAATACACAACACCTCTGCCCAAAGCTTTTGCTAACTCTGATACTAATATGATGGGGAGCACATAGTGGAAGCGAATACTTATCAACTTTTGAGCTTGTCAAACCCGTTGAACCTTCGAACTCACTATTGGTAGGACTTAATATCGTCGGCACACTCGAAAACTCTTCCACCGACACACTGATCTCACTGATGTTACCTCCAGACCACACTTGTCAGCATGACAAATACTATTGGCCACGCTAGGGTTCACTATGCTGATATACTTCATCACTTTGATATGCATCTCAAACCATGATTTCCATTCAATGGCTTGAACCTTCCTTCAGCCAGACTATCCTCATCGCTCTGAGCAAGGAATGCTTCGTTGATGGCCCCTGTCCCACTGATAACAACTCCAACTCCTTCAATCCAAACCCTAACACATGGAGATGCTAGGCGATTTACTGTGCACACTCCAATTTGGTTCTCTGCACCGCCGAATAGGAAAACAAAATAGGAAACACAAACAGATATTTGTACAATGAAGCTATTCCACTAATTTTGACAGAAATCTTATCAATGGAATGCTTCATATCGACATTTTGCAACAATAAAAACATAGAAGAGAAAGGAAATCTACAGCTATGCAATTTCATATTTATAGAGAATGGAAACAAATAGACAACACATAAAAGATTGATTTCTCCTTCACAATGCTCGATTACATTCGCACAAGTACATTCAATTGCAATATCATATATCTAACTTTGTTCAATTCGCTAGGTTTATAAACTCACCCAGAGTAGTACCAAACTGACTCCAAGTGGCTGGGAGACAACCGTTTTAAATAGCCTCCAACTGCCCTACTGCCTATTTTTGGCATTATACGGTTACAACTTGACAAATGTCCCCTAAGTCACTTAGGACTTAAAAAATGAACCTAAATACAAACTGAAATGAAAATGCATTGATCAAATAGACCTTATTACAATGCAAACATGATTTTCTAAACAAACATAAACTTAAATGCCTCACGGAGGCCACCTTTGTGTTAGGTGCCCCTGCACCAACAAGATCCCTATTTATAGAGTGGGATCTCATTTATTAAATGGGATCCTGAGTTATTTTTGACCTTTTTTTATTTTTATTGTCAAACAAGTACATTGTCAGTCCTGCAACTTGTTCTGTACGGCCAATAGTGACATATTCACTATTTTCTATCAACTTTTGTCTTGTAGAAGCTCTTCAACTTGGGATTTTATTTCAATTTTGAAAGGAGGCATCATTGGGACAGTGTTTGAGTAGAATTTTGTTCAATTGCTACTTGTTTGAAGGAGGAACAAAGAAGGAAGACTTTCAAGTTTTTGACATTCATTTGTACATACTGTTGCAAGTATGAGGACAACCAGTGTTGTCATTGATGTCAACATACTCATATTGCATAAATGAGAAGGATTGGATGAGCTGTGTGCTGAGGTTATCAGTCTCAATCAGGAACAGTGAAGAATAGTGATGAGAAGAAGGTAAAAGTCCTCAATAGGTTGAGGATCAGAGGATGTGGTTTAAAAGGTTTGTAGATATGAGTCTTGAGATGTTCCAGTCAAGATTTCAAAGGTATGCATGATGATCTGAAGAAGTTATGATTGCTCAAGTAGAACCAGTTCTGGTAAGTGTTCAGTGGTGATAGAGGGTCACAGATTGGTCTGGTGAGCTCCGGAATTGCATTATCTCATTCTGCGGATTGGATAGAGTGTTGAAGAAGTCCATGTGGGGTGAAAACCAGATTTGTTCATGGTTTGGAGATTCGGAAGCATCTTTTTCATTATGATAGTGATGACAGACTGTGTTCTTGGAGTTCTGAATGAAGAAGAGAAGAATTCCAGTAAGCTGATAAAGTGCAGATGTTCTTGATGACTTAGGAAAGGTTCTGGTGATCCTTGGATCATGTACAATTCTTATTGGTGGTCCGCATTGAAGTTAGAGTTTACATTTGAAGAATAACCACGGTTATTGGTGTTCTTCTTGAGACTGGCCGACCGGATATATTACACGTCTTGCGAATGATCTTGTAGGTGTTTGCCGACTTAGATGATTGTTCCTAAGTCGATGCCTTGTATAAATAAGGGATTGTGAATTTATTTTGTAGTGTGTCTTGTGGTGATGAGTGTGATATAGTGAAGAGAAGTGTGAAAGGCAGAGCAGGAGTTTTGGGGCTTAAATGGAACTGATCCAAGCATGGTAAAGATGTCATTCTCCAGTTCGAGTTTGTAATACTTGTTACTTTGTAGACAGTGTGTCTCTTGTAGGCAGTGTGCCTCTTATGAGCAGTGTGCTCAGGTAGTGAGCCCTAATTGGCATGTGCCATCTGTTTTTCTTATTCTTCTAATAGAGAATAATCCTTGGGTTAATCACCCCGTGGTTTTTCCCTTGACTGGGTTTTCCACGTCAAAATCTTGGTGTCTCATGTGTTGATATATCTCTGCTCTGGTGTTTATGGTTTATGCTTTCATGAGTGATTAATTGATATGCTATTAAATAACAAAGAGGATTTAAGTGTTTGAAATAGAAGCAAGTTTTATACAACTGATTCACCCCCCCTCTCAGTTGTGTGCCCTAAATCTAACAATTGGTATCAAAGCCAAGTTCCTCTAAAAGGAGCTTAACCGCTTGAGGAGATCCAGGATGTCGTCATACAAGAAGGACAGTCCGAAGTTTGATGGAACCAACTTCTCTCTTTGGAAAGGTCGCATGAAATGTCACTTGGAGTGTATGGGAAAGGCATACTTGTCCATGGTCACAAAAGCATATGTACCTCCACAGGGTGGTCCGACAACTCTAAATGAAATCACAGATGCTGAAAACAATCTGCGGACCATAGAGGCTCTTATAAGCACATTAACTGACTCAGAGCTCTCAAATGTTATTAACCTACCAATTGCCTATGAGATCTAGATTAAACTAGAACTTCTGCATGAAGGAGATGAGTATGTTAAGAGTGCAAGTTTGCAAAGTCTCAAAAGGAAATTTGAAAGACTGAAAATGAGAGATGATGAAAATATTACTACCTTTATGCCAAGAGTAAATGAACTGGTGTGTGGAATTAGGAATGCTGGTAGAGTTTTGGATGAAAATAAGATTGTTGGCAAAATTCTCAGATCCCTTCCTGCTACCTACAAAATCAAGGTTGCTGCCATTAATGAATTCAGAGCCCATACAACTGTCACAAGAGACCAATTGGCTGGCAAATTGGCTGCATTTGAAATGACCAAGTTTGGAGATGATCCCCCCAAGACTGAATCTGCATTCAAAGCCAGTGCTTCTGTGAAAGGCAAACAAAGATTTGATCCGGGAGAAAACTCTTCAAGGAAGCTGTCATGGTATGATCAAGCAAGAAGAGACATGGAAGAGGAAGAAGCAGAAACAACTCAACTTGAAGCCCTCATTGCAAAAAGACTGCCAAGAGGATCCGGTAAGTATGAAGGAAAATTACCCTTTAAGTGCTTCAACTGCAATAAGATTGGTCATTTTGCCTCAAGATGTCTGGAAAGATCTACAAGGTCAAATTCTAACAGATAAAGGTTCCAAAAGAATTGTTATTATGTTCATGAAGAAGATGATAATGAAGGAGTAACAGATGATGAATCAGAGATAGGAAACAAATCTGAAAATGAATGGGTGTTTATTGCCATCAAGGAAGAAGATCCAATATCCTCTGAATCTATCAATCATAAGGTTCTAGAAAGAGCTTTGGCTGCCCAAGTTGAAGAAAAGGATGATTGGGTTATTGACAATGGATGCTCTCACCATATGACAGGTGACAAGAACAAGTTCTTAGATTTGAAAAGGTATGAAGGAGTGGTAAAGTTTGGTGATAATTCTGCTGGTAGAATCAGAGGAAGAGGAACTATTTCTTTTAATGGAAGAAACAAAATTGGTAATGTGCTGTATGTTGAAGGTTTGAAGCACAATCTTCTCAGTGTTGGACAGTTGGTGGACAAAGGCTATGATCTCTGATTCAAGGATGGAAAATGCAAAATCTTTGAAAAATCTGGAACAGAGATTGCATCTGGTACTCAAACTAAAGGTAATATCTTCCACCTAGTTGGTGCTAATAAAAGTTGTCTATTTGTTCAAGTTGATCAGAGCTAGTTATGGCATAGAAGGATGTGTCATGTAAATTTTGATAACATCATCAAGATAAGCAATACTCAGGCTATAAGAGATCTTCCAAAATTATTAAAACCTACAAACAGTTTGTGCAAAGAATGTCAACTAGGTAAACAGAGCAGAGTCTTATTCAAAAGCAAGGATCAGTCCTCTACTGAATTATTGGAATTAGTTCATACTGATCTATGTGGTCCGACAAGAATCAAGAGTATGCATGGTGATAGATATTTCATGTTACTGATTGATGACCATTCCCAGATGATGTGGGTTACCTTTCTGAAAGAGAAATCAGAAGCTTTTGAGAAGTTCAAAATCTTCAAGGCTATGGTAGAGAATCAAATCGGATTAAAACTGAAATGTCTGAGGTCTGATAGAGGTGGTGAATTCACATCCAGTGAATTCATAGATTTTTGTGAGAAGCATGGTATAAAGAGACAGTTATCTACTCCTAAGACTCCACAGCAGAATGGAGTAGTAGAAAGAAAGAACTAGACCATCCAGGAAGCTTGCAGGACAATGATGATGGAAGTAAATGTTCCCCAGATGTTTTGGAGAGAAGCTGTCAACACTGCAGTCTACACTCTCAATTGAATTCAAATTAGAAGCAATACCGGTAAGACTCCTTATGAACTTTGGTTTGGTATCACTCCTACTGTGAGATATTTTAGAGCATTTGGTAGCAAATGTTACATTAAAATAGATGAAGATCTAGGAAAGTTTGATGCTAGAAGTGATGAAGGAATTTTCTTGGGTTACTCCACTCAAAGCAAAGCATACCGGTGTTACAATAAGAGACTGAGAAAGATGATAGAAAGTACAAATGTGAAGGTTGATGAAGGAATTGAGAAGCCTCAAGGTTTTATGAGTATGATGAAGATGATCAAGATGGTGTTCTGGTTCAAGGAGCTCAATCCTCTCCTGAAAGTCAGATTCAGACTGATCCGGTAAATCAGGAAGAAGAGATAGGTCTGAATGAGCCTGATCAAGAAGCAAAAGTGTAAAAAACTCCCAAAGTTCCAAGGTATGTAAGACTGAACCACTCTAAAGATCAGATCATAGGTGACAGAAGCAAAGGTGTGCAAACTAGAAGGAAAATTGCTCAAAATTCATATGAATGTTGTCTGATTTCAAAGATTGAACCTAAGACAATAAATGAAGCCTGCAATGATGAAAATTGGACCAAAGTAATGGAGGAAGAATTGATGCAAATTGAGAAAAATCACACTTGGGATCTTTTTTCTAGACCTAGTAACAAGAATGTGATTGGAACCAAATGGGTCTTCCGGAACAAACTAAATGAAGTTGGTGAAGTAATCAGAAATAAAGCTAGATTAGTCTGTAAAGGCTACTCTCAAAAAGAAGGGATTGATTTTGAGGAAACCTTTGCACCGGTGGCAAGAATTGAAGTAGTCAGACTATTTCTTGCATTTGTTGCCTTCAAGGATTTCAAAGTGTATCAGATGGATGTCAAATCTACTTTCCTGAATGGTGACTTAGAAGAAGAGGTGTACATTGAACAACCGGATGGATTTTAGTTATCTGAGCATGGTGATATGGTCTACAAATTAAAGAAGGCACTATATGGTCTAAAGCAAGCTCCAAGAACATGGTATGAAACGCTAGACAAACATCTTTTAAAGATTAGTTTCAACAAAGGTACTGCTGATAGTAACCTATATTTCAAAATTGATCATGAAAACATCTTGATTGTTGAAGTATTTGTTGATGATATCATCTTTGGAGGAAGAGACAGTATGTGTAAAACCTTTGCAAATCAAATGAAAAGTGAGTTTGAAATGTCAATGCTCAGTGAAATGAATTTCTTCTTGGGTCTGCAAATTACTCAGACAAAGAAAGGAATCTTTATCTCTCAGACCAAATATGTGAAGAACTATTAAAGAAAATTGGAATGGAGGATTCAAAGCCAATGAACACTCCCATGGCTACCAGATGTAAGTTGAGCAAAGATGATGACTCTCCTAAGACAGATCAGACAAAGTACAGATCAATGATTGGAGGATTATTGTATCTCACTCAAACTAGACCAGATATAATGTAGGTTGTTGGTCTTGTGGCGAGATTCCAAGCTGATCCTAGAGAATCTCATGTCATGGCAATCAAAAGAATTTTTAGGTACTTAAAAGGAACAGTTGAGTATGGTCTATGGTATCCTAGAGATCATGACTTTTCTCTTCATGCATATGCAGATGCAGATTGGGTAGGAGATGTAGATGATAGGAAGAGTACAAGTGGAGGAGTATTCTTTTTGGGAAAAAGGTTGGTTTCTTGGCTAAGCAAGAAACAAGAGGCAATATCCCTGTCTACAACTAAAGCTGAATACATTGCAGCAGCAGGAAGTTGCACTCAACTTTGTGGATGAAGCAAATGCTAAGAGATATTCAAGTAGAATATGAGGAGCCTATCACAATTTTCTGTGGTAATTCAAGTACAATAAATATTTCTAAGAATCTGGAATTGCATTCTAAAATCAAGCATATATCTATCAAATTTCACTTTCTAAGAGAGCAAGTGAACAAGGGTGAAGTCAGATTGGAGTATGTACCCTCCAAGGATCAGCTTGCAAATATTTTTACTAAACCTCTTCCCAAGGACTCTTTTGAGTATCTCAGGGAGAAGTTAGGGGTCATGGCCCCTCCGGTGATGAACTAGGATGCACTGATGAGCATCAGTCTGGTGGATATCATAGTCATATCTTGTGATCCGGATTGATGATGGGGAGTTGCTACTAAGGGGGAGCAGCTGGTATGATTCTGATGAGAATTGCAAGTATGAGCCCTTTGCCATTGATTTCAAAGGGGGAGAGAAGACATGTGAAAAACAAGTGGTTGATGATCAAAGGGGTAGCAATAAAGTAAAGTAAAGACATGTGAAGAGTTATTGCTGATAGGGGGAGCTGTGACAGAGAGGAGGAGTTCTTGTCTTGATGGTTTTTCATATCATATGTTGCCATCAATGACAAAGGGGGAGATTGTTGCAAGTATGAGGACAACCGATGTTGTCATTGATGTCAACATACTCATATTGCATAAATGAGAAGGATTGGATGAGCTGTGTGCTGAGGTTATCAGTCTCAATCAAGAATAGTGAAGAACAGTGATGAGAAGAAGGCAAAATTCCTCAATAGGTTGAGGATCAGAGGATACGGTTTAAAGGGTTTGTAGATATGAGTCTTGAGATGTTCCAGTCAAGATTTCAAAGGTCTGCATGACGATCTAAAGAAGTTATGATCGCTCAAGTAGAACTGGTTCTGGCAGGTGTTTAGTGGTGACAGAGTGTCATAGATTGGTCTAGTGAGCTCCGAAATTGCATTATCTCATTCTGCAGATTGGATAGAGTGTTGAAGAAGTCCATGTGGGGTGACAACCAGATTTGATCATGGTTTGGAGGTCCGAAAGCATCTTTTTCATTATGATAGTGATGACAGACTGTGTTCTTAGAGTTCCAAATAAAGAAGAGAAGAATTCTAGTAAGCTGATAAAGTGCAGATGTTCTTGATGACTCAGGAAAGGTTCTGGTGATCCTTGGATCATGTATAATTCTTATTGGCAGTCCGCATTGAAGTTAGAGTTTGCATTTGAAGAATAACCATGGATATTGGTGTTCTTCTTGAGACTAGCCGACTGGATGTATTACACGTCTTGCGAATGATCTTGTAGGTGTTTGCCAACTTAGATGATTGTTCCTAAGTTGATGCCTTATATAAATAAGAGATTGTGAATTCATTTTGTAGTGTGTCTTGTGGTGATGAGTGTGATATAGCGAAGAGAAGTGCGAAAGGCAGAGCAGGAGTTTTTGGGCTTAAATGGAACTGATCCAGGCATGGTAAAGATGTCATTCTCCAGTTCGAGTTTGTAATACTTGTTACTTTGTAGACAGTGTGTCTCTTGTAGGTAGTGTGCCTCTTGTGAGAAGTGTGCTCAGGCAATGAGCCCTAATTGGCATGTGCCATCTATTTTTCTTTTTCTTCTAACAGAGAATAATCCTTGGGTTAATCACCCCGTGGTTTTTCCACGTCAAAATCTTGGTGTGTCATGTGTTGATATATCTCTGCTCTAGTGTTTATGGTTTATGCTTTCATGAGTGATTAATTGATATGCTATTAAATAACAAAGAGGATTTAAGTGTTTGAAATAGAAGCAAGTTTTATACAACTAATTCGCCCCCCCTCTCAGTTGTGTGCCCTAAATCTAACACATACTTTAGAATTTTTTAATCATGGGATCACAATGTCGTAATAAGAGGAAAGATAGGAAGGTATTGACCCCTAAAGAAATTGAAGCAAAGAGAGACGAGATAAAAAGATAAAGAGATAGAAGAATGAGGATTCAGTCAATGAATAATGCTAAAGCATCCAATTCCACAACTATTGAAGATAAAAACATTAAGGAGACCATGGATGTAGACGATGCAAATTTGCAAGAGGTGAATGTCGAAACTAATATGATTATACAAACTACTACTGGTATGTCTTCAAATCCCCCTTTCAATGCTATGGAGAATGTTTCAATAGGCACAAATCCAGGTGCATCTTCAAATCCACCTTTGAATGAAATGGAAACAATGTTTATAGGAGATTTAAAAGAAGTTGGATATAACAATGTTGACATCGACAATATTCGTAAAGATTAAGATTTGAGTCAAATTGTTGTTGAAAATAAAAATGAAAATCATTTTATTGTTGAAAATGAAGATAAAAATAGTTTTGTTGTTGAAAATGAAAATGAAAATGAAAACCATTTTGTTGTTGAAAATGAAAATGAAAATCCTTATATTGAAAATGAAAATGAAAGTCCTTTTATTGAAAATGAAAATGAAAACCATTTTGTTGATAAAAATGAAGATGAAAATGAAAATCGTTTTGAAGTTTAAAATGAAAATGAAAATATTTTTTTTAAAATTGAAAGAGATATTTTGAATAATCTTCCTAGTAAGATTTCTTGGAGACAAATAAGAACACATGATGCTAATAGATTATACAAAGAATTTTTTTATCATAAAAAACTATCATTTCAATGTCAACTAATGATGCAATTAATGAGAATGTGGAAAATGAAAAAGTTAGGCCTTTTTGTTAAACCAAGAAGAAAATATCAATCACTAAAGCATGCTATGTCTACTGTTGCTAGTGCCATTGAGTCTATTGGAAAGAATAGTCAATCTAAAGATAAGAATGTGGCAAGTTGAGTTATAACAACTATTATAATTAATAAAGCAAATTTGAATAAAAGAATGGTAAGCAATATTAGTGAAATTCTAAAAATACATCCTAAAACATTGGTAAGAGTGGCAAAGAGAAGAGAAAGTATAGAAAATGATCCAATCAACCAATGTTGGAGTTTTAGTGGTCGACTCCCGAGATTTGACATGAAATTGAATGTTGAAATCAAATCTTTGATTGAAAAATATTGGCATGATAATACTAGGGTATCATCTAATGCTAGAGATGTTTTAAAATTAAAAGTGGGTCCAAAGTTCGTGATCCTCATCCAAAACACCTATTAGATACAAGGCAAACTGAATTTTTTTAAAAACTTTGTGGTGATTTAGTGTTACCTGGTAATATTAGAATAAGTCAAAGATCTTTGGAAAAATGTAAACCTTGGTATGTAAAGATTAATAAGCAACGAATATAGATTGTTGTTGTAAAACACATGTTCAATTTTGTTATTATTATGATGTGTTTCGATATATACGTTGTACTTTACATACTAACATGATTATGCAGGAATGTGGTATTAATATGCCTCCTAAAATAATAATGGAGTTTATATCAAATTTGTTTTGTGAAAGATCTAATGGGAAATTATTTTATTTAAGTTCATGTATTTCTAAACAATGCACTAGTTGTGGCAATCTTTCTTTCTTAAGAGTTTATATGCATGAAAGTGTTGAAAATGATTTTGGACAACAATTAGTGGATGTTAAAAGATTTAAGAATGTTGACTACTCTTTAAAAGATGGAAAATTTGGAAAGCATTGTGATTTAATTATAGAAAAAGTTAATGTACATGCATTCATATCAGCATTTAAGAGTAAGATTGTACCAAAATATGTCAAGCACTCTCAACATGCTCAATGGCTTGATGGACAATTTTGCGCATGTAGAAACACATTTCCAGTTGGTACCATACTATCAGTGGTTGATTTTGCAAAAAACTATACTCTAGCTCCGCAAAAGGAAATCCAATCACAATTCAGTGCAAGTGCCTATGTTTGTTCATATTGTTTATAGACATGCAAATGATAGCACAGAGGATGATAGAAACATTTTGAGGGAGTATCACTTCTATTTGAGTGACAATTAGTAACACTCGTTAGAGTTTATTCAATATTGTTTCAATATGTTTTATACAAATTTAAGAGAAAGAGGAATCCAATGACAAAACATCTCGTATGGTTAGATAATTGTACGATGCAGTTCAAGAATGCTCAAATGTTCTATTGGTAAAGTAGGGTTCACAAGGAACATAATTTCCAACATATGTGGAATTTTTTTGAAGCTGGACATGGTAAAGAAGAACATGATGGAGCTAGTGTGTGTGTTAAAAGAATTCTCGCTAAAGAGCAATTGAAATTTGAGGATGCAGTAAAATTTAAAGATGCACATGGGATTGTGGATTGGTGCAATACAAGATTATCTATGTAATGCCCCACCATGAAACCCTAGAGAGTTAAGTTCAACTAAGCAATGAAAAGGTGAAAAAAAAAATTCTTTCAAATGTAAAAGTGATGATAGCAAAATCTAACATAGTCTAATATAAACAAGTTAAACTAACATCTCTACGGATAACATAACTGCATTATTGAAATTAAACAATATTCAACAACATACATAGCTCTTCCAAATTACACAAACTATCAACTTGCTTACATCATCAGATAGTTACATCAACATTTTGCAATATAGTTTACAAGTACAAAATAGTCCAGGTCACATAATTACATTGATGTAGAAGCTCTTTCTTTCTAGATACAAATAAATTACATAATGGATCACATTGATACACAATTCTGGATGCATAGAGTACAATATATGTCTTCAAATATAGGTGCAAACTGGAATCATGAGAGAAACATCTTCATGTCACACGAGCCATGACACCAGAAAACTAATGGATAAAGCATAACCACCTGACCATGTGGAACCCTGAGGTCCACCCCCCATGCTAGGAGATAACAATGAGGTCCCACTTAGACAACAAATAAATGATCAACATGGATCCCAACAACACAGACTCAAGAAATATAATAAGTGACTCAAACAATGCTTCCAGAGGCAAAAAGAACAACATAAAGAACACAAGAGGGATAACTAGGTTGTAGTAGGAAGAGTGTCATCGCATGGTCCTAGCATGGGTTATCCTAGCTGTCTCTCACTAGACACCAGCCCTCATCTATGGTTATCCTGGCAGCCTCTCCCTAGGCACTGGCCCCATAGGGTGATGCATGCAGAATCGACTATCCTTTCATGAAGACAAGGAAGTCAATCATGCCAACCAAGCCTTCTCATCCCATCTTTAGCCTAAAAGAGCGCTACAGGCATGGGTGAGGCATCCAAATTATCTTATTAAATGAATTAACTACCCAATTCCCCCTAGGTTAATTATTAAGTTATCACTTGATTACAACTTTCATAAGGTTATCCAGGCAGCAACTTTGGGTACCGGCCCCACTATGAAAACCACTCTCCTACATGCAACTAGTAACCCTAACCATCAAAACAGGATTACGAGACAGAGCAAGCTATATTCCCTTCTTACATACATTATAATCATCAACTCAAAGCCCATGCTTAAATCAACATTCTTCCCAATACTATGCACCAATGACCTCATCAACACAGAAGGTATCATACACATTTCATTATTTCAAAATCACATTGTTGACCAAAACACTAAGCCTCTGGAGCCAAATTTCTAAAACAATAAAAAGATTAAGTACACCTAACACAATCCATCTCATAGATGGGCCTGAACATATCCCCAGACCTAAAATTTTGACAATAAATAGAAAGAACAAGAAAAGATACTAACAACTCTAGGTTGCAATAAAACATAGTTTGCCAAATAATCTAGATTTACTATAATTAAATCTATAACATAATTTCAGAGAAAATCAACATAACAATATTAAATCAACTTTTAACAACTTACATAAATTTGTCCATAACCCTAAGTTTAAAAAGAACTATAAAACCCCATTACCTACATTTCATCATAATTTAATCTACCAATCTCGACTGTTAATACAACTTAGTTGAAATGAATAGAATTATTATTCTAGAGCAACATGAATAAATAAATTTTATTTAAGTAAATATATTTAATAACATATGATAAAATAATTAAAACAAATATTATCTAAATCTTTTATTTATGCAAATAGTGACATCGTTTACATTTTACTAATAGGATGGCTACTCTATAATATATTAACCTACAATGGCTTTACTTCCATATTTAAATCTATCAAACGACAAGTCCACATCGATTCACTAAGGAAGTGATAATAATTCTTATTCTAATAATTAGAATTGTTAACACATGAGAAAGCAATTAAGTATTATTATCTAACTTTTGATACATAAAATGAAATAATTGTTGATATTGTCTATGCTATAATGTTTCAAGAAGGTACCGATTTCTTTCCTATGAATATACTACAATCTAATGGTTTTAAAATGATTTAAAAGTAAACTCATATCCTAATAATCGATGCCCTAAATTCTATATTAAGAATGTTGCTAATAATGAATACTCTCCACCAAATTTCCTATCACTGCAATTTCTTTTTTAACTAAAACTTAACTCTCCTAAATCTACCAACGGTCATGGGTGAATAATAGAGATTTCTAATCTGCAATAACTATAAGATTTTAAAGTTGTTATGCAGGGTCGTTTGGATGAGGTGAATGATTGAAGTTGATATTTAATTCCCACAAGATCCAGAGCTCTAGAAAGATGTCCTCACTAAGCAATTGTTGAAGGAAGGCCAAAACACAGTGATGCTCTAGAAAGTCACCCCTCAAAGGTTCGACATTGGCTGACTTGTCTGTCAAAAAGGTCGATTAATATATAGCAGGGTTAACAGCAGTATGTGACTTTGATGATGTGGCTGAAGCGCCTCTAGAGGAATCATTCGGCTAAAGATTATCTTAGCATTGCCCTTATACAGTAAATATGATTGAAAATATTATAGACATTGTAGAGCCTATATGGTTAGGCACTAAACAATTGACATGATGCCTCTCTCAGAAGTGAAATCATCTACTAGCAACAATGGAAATTGCAGAGGTGTGCTAAATTGTCTTATTTGAGACTGACTGACCAATAAATTGCAGACGGAGACAAAGGTGAATCATGTACCAGAGGATAAATGATAACAAGGATGCTAAAACATTCAGCCAGGAAGCAAATTATCCTATTCTAGGCTTAATTATTCAACGGTGATATGCTAATGGTTTAAGCATGGATCTCCCTCTTTCATTCACATTTATAGAATTAAATAAATGTTTATACTTTCCAAAATGGCAATAAGTCAATTGAGGTATCTAAATGTATTACCTCTTAGAGATCTTAATTAGGTACTGAGATAGAGAATTCACACATGAAAGCAACAATGAAACAAGCTAGATCACATGATTCATGTGGTATATGACCTGAGGGAGGATTCGCTACAATTCAGAAGGACCCAACAGATTAACAAGCTGAGCATCGGCTAGGAAAGGCTAGGCCGTACAACAATTCAAATAAACTAGTTGATTAAATGACCAGATGGATACTGAGTTCTTGTTGATATCTATAGCAGGGGAAAAACAACCCAATTTGGCAGCAGAGGATTACATTTCACAAGGGCTAATGTACATCATACACAATGGTGGTTTTGTTTTAAAGAAATTTTACAAGGGTTGATTTAAGGATTTGCTCAACATAAGGAAAAATACAAAAAGTAACACAAGAAGTTTGTTATCAAGATGAGAGAATCACAGGGTAAGAAATACGAATATCCTCAATCAAATAAGAGATTATAAGAGATTGATCAAAGGCTCAGAAACCTTCAGTGGCATACTAGAGTCGAGTGGAATAATAAGCAAAAAATGAAATTGCTCATCAAGAATAAAGTAGCAAGAGGCTGAAAGAAGATATCATACACAGAGATACACTACTTAAAACAATATTGACATACCCAAATCTTCTTATTCTCTAGACTCTGAATCCTCCGTCTGACGATTTCTTTCCTTCCTTCAATTCTTCTTTCCCCCAAATTTTTTTGCAAATCTTTCCTATGTTTTCTATTCTGCAAAAATCTCCTTCAAATATTCACCCTCTCACAAAAATAGTCAAATTTCATAATTTCCCACTCCCTTAAATCCGTTACTGAAAATCTATCTTCTCCCAAAATTTAAATGCAATAAATCTCCACTTTCAGGGAGAATCTCCAATCTAGAAATTTATTACCCACTCACAACAACTACATTCAAATAAATTAATGAACACTATAAAATAATATCTTTCAAACTATGCAAAATAAATATTTATTCATATAGTATAGTATTAAATACTTATAATTTATTTGTTATTATTATTATTAACTATTAAGATTATTAATTTAATTTCCTGTTAAAATCAATTATTTAATATTCTAAAAATTTCACATTATTTATTTACAAAATAAATTAATAATTCTAATGAGGAAACAATAGACCAACCAGACAACTCAAACTACATACCAAACATATCTTGATGGCAACACACTAAAGAATGACAGAGACTTACCACCATGCACCAAACTAACAAAATTGACAGGACCCAAGACAAAGAACCCATCCTCATCAAGGATGATAACAACTGGGGAACCTCATGTTATCTCCCTTCCACAACATCCATTGGTATGAAGGCACGCTTAGACCTACCAATTTAGGTGGAGTCGATGCCTGGTACCTGCAACCTGCAACAAACCAAAAGTGTCGAATACAAATATATATATATATAATGCGACTATCTGACGACATGATATCTGATTGTTTAGATATTGATAAAATTGTTTAATATGGACATTTGGGAAGTGTTTGTGAAGGGACAGTGTAGGATTACTCATACGAGTACCCTACTACACTGTGATTCCCTGTCACTATGTGCCTGATTATATATATATAATCAGGCACATAGTGACAGGGAATCACAGTGTAGTAGGGTACTCGTTATGAGTAATCCTACACTGTCCCTTCACAAACACTTCCCAAATGTCCATATTAAACAATTTTATCAATATCTAAACAATCAGATATCATGTCGTCAGATAGTCGCATAAAACATAATAAAACTGATCTACATAATCAATTGATCCATAAATAATCATATCAAAAGCATAATGTACTAATCATAAACATCAACAGTGTCATCATAGTAATATCAATAAGTGTCATCATCTACATCAAAATAGTAAATCCATCATCAAAATATGTCATAATGTCTAACTATAAAGAAATAACTAACAGTCTGTCAGAAAGCCAAAATGAGGGGCACTACATCCTCCCCCCCAGAATCAGGCTTACTCTTGGAAGCCTGCAAACAAGTATGGATATAACTCCTGCATCCTAGAGGCATCCTCCCAGGTAGCAAAAGTCTCGTCATTAGGATCCCACTAGACCTTGACCTGCTCCACGTCTCTGCCCCTGAGTGTGAGTCTCTTGTTCTGCAAAATGCCTACGGGCTCTAAAGCCAATTGCCCGTCCTCTACCTGTAGAGCATTCCAATCAAGAACATGAGAAATGTCTAGATAATATGGTCTGAGTACGAAAATATGAAATACATCATGGATACGTGATAAACTAGGTGGCAAAGTAAGATGATAAGCGACAGGACCGATCCTCTCCAACACCTCAAACGGCCCAACAAAGTGTGGTGCGAGATTAGAGCCTTTTTCTATAACAGATTGGACTCTTTTGCTGACACACCCGCAAGAACACTTGATCACCAACTAAAAACTGACGATCGACCCTATGTGCATCTGCATACTTCCTCTGTCTGTCCTGCGCTACCACCAAATTCTCTCTAATCCACTCAACCTATTGGTCCATCTCTCTAAGCATATCCGGTCCTAGGAGAACTCTATCCTCAAGGTGATCCCAACTTAGTGGGGTTCGACAAGGATGACCATACAAAGCTTGAAATTAAGACATAGCGATAGAGTTGTGATAACCATTATTATATGCAAACTCCACCAGGTATAAATAGTCCTCCCAATAGTTCTATTGATCCATAACATACATCCTCAGCATATCCTCAAGGACCTGATTAACCCTCTCGGTCTGTCCATCAGTCTCCAGATGGTCAAATGAACTGAAGTTCAACTGAGTCCCCAAAGCATGCTGTAAGGAAGTCCAAAGAGCTGAAGTAAACACTAGATCCCTATCGAAGATGATCTTACGAGGAATCCCATGTAATCTAACTATGTCCTTCATGAATACTCTAGCCACAAAAGAAGCATTGTATGATGATCGAATAGGAGAGAAGTGTGCTACCTTCATCAACCTGTCCACAGTGACCATAATAGCATCATGATGATGGAAGGATATAGGTAACCCAACTATAAAGTCTAAAAAAATGATGTCCCATTTCCATTCTGAGACAAGATGCAGCTGCAAAAGACTTGTGAGGTGCTGGTGCTCCTCCTTCACCCTCTAACACTCAAGACATCTCGAAACAAAATCAGCAATATCCCTCTTCACACCACTCCAAAAGTACAGTTGACAAAAATCTACATGCGTCTTCTTGACACTCGGATGAGATGAATAGGGTGCATGATGCACCTCTGACATGATTAGGGTACGAAGACCCTTTGAACTGGGAACATAAATACGACCCAAATGTCACAAGAAACCATCTAACTGAAGAGAGTAACTGGCAAATCTACTCTCCAAGGGTCTAGTTGACTCAACCTCTGACTTCACTTCCTGATACCAACTGTTGGTAGGAAGTGCTGCAAGAATTTGACCTGTCAAATCTACTGCAAGGGTGACTATAGAAAGCTCATGCCTCCTCCGACTAAGAGCATCTGCCACTACATTCTCCTTGCCTTGAATATACTTCACCTTAAAATCATACTCACACAAGAACTCCATCCATCGCCTCTACCTCACATTCAAATTTGGCTACGTAAAAATATATTGCAAACTACGGTGATCACTATGCAGCTCAAACCGATGCCCCAAAAGAAAATGCCTCCACCTCACCAAGGCATGCACAACTGTGGCTAACTCCAGATCATGCGTGGGATAGTTCAACTCATGATCCTTGAGTTTGTGAGACTCATAGGCAATCACGCAACCATCCTACATCAGAACTGCTCCTAGACCCTCCAAAGATGCATCAGTACACACTACAAAGTCTCTGGTAGGATCAGGAACTACCAAAATAGGTGCACTAGTCAATCGCTCCTTAAGAGCCTGAAAGGTTGCCTGACACTGCTCTGACCAAATGAACTTCGTCCCTTTCCTCTAAAGAGAAGTAATGGGATGAGCTATCCTCGAAAAACCCTACACAAACCAATGGTAATAGCCTGCCAAACCCATAAAACTGTGAACCTCAGAAACATTAGTAGGTGCAGGCCAATCTATAATGGCTTAGATCTTCGAAGGATCCACCGCAATACCCTCACCAGAAATGACATGACCCAAATACCTCACCTTAGTCTGAAAGAATTCACATTTCACCAAATTAGCATAAAGTTGATTTTCTCTTAGACACTGCAAAACCTGCTGCAAATGCTCCTCATGCTCCTCCATAGTCCTTGAATAAATCAATGTCATCCAGAAACACAAGGACAAATCTATCGAGATAGGTGCAAAACACACCATTCATCAGGCTCATAAACACAGAAGGTACATTCGTCAACCTGAATGGTACAACAGTAAACTCATAATGTCCATAATGGGTGCGGAATGCTATCTTATGAATATCTGCCTTAAAAATATGCAGCTGATGATATCCTGACTTAAGGTCAATCTTTGAAAACACCTTAGCCCCCTTAATCTGGTCAAGAAGATCATCAATCCGCTGCAAGGGGTACCTATTCTTCACAGTCACCTTATTAAGCTATTGATAGTATATGCATAGCTAAAGAGATCCATGCTTCTTCTTCACAAACTCACAGGTGCTCCCCAAGGAGAAACACTAGGATGAATGAATCCCTTGGCTAACAACTCATCTAACTGCAATTGAAGCTCCTGAAGCTCCTGAGTGGTCATTTGATATGGAGCTCAGGAAATGGGCTCTGCGCTAGGAACAAGATCAATCTTGAAGTCAATGTCATGCTTAGGTGGCATCCTTGGAATCTTGCTAGGAAAAACATCAGCATACTCTCTAAGAAATGGGTGATCATCAAGAGATGTCTCTTGACTATCCTCCATCTCCAAGTCATTAACTATCATGGAAAACAACTGACAACCCTAACACATACATCTCTTCAGCTGCATAGCAGAGATCATACGCAAGGAAATAGGTCTCTGGATACTAACTACCTCTACCTCTCTACTAGAATCATCCACACACTTCATTGACTTATGTTGACAATCTATCATTGCCTGGTGAGGATCTAACCAATCCATACCCAATACTATATCATATGAACCAAGGGGTAGAATGCAGAGGTCTACTATGGTAGATAGAGGACCAATCCTCAACTCACAACCATGCACTAGAGACTCAACTATGACCTTAGCCCTGGATGCTAGTTCAACCTGCCACCTAACATCCTGCTTTGCTGCCACCAATCCACAATGCTCCACTAGAGAAGGAGATATGAATGAATCAAAAGTGCCAGAATTGAAAAGAATAGAAAAAACAATACCTCTCATCAAACTGGAAGTCTCCACAATGGCGCCCTGATACTCTGTCTGGTGGTTATCAACCACTGCAAATACTCTATGTGACCTGCCTACATCACCTATGGCTAGCTCTGAAGCTGTCAGCCTCTAACCAAAACCTGAATCATTCTTCTGAGGACACTACCTAGCTATGTGGCCCTATTGACCGCAAGAGAAACATCCTGTGCCTCTACCAAATCCTCTTCTACTCAGAAAAGCATTAGACTACTGATAACTCCCTCTACTGACTATAGACTATGTGCTCTGAGCTGGCTGATCAATGCGATCACGTCTAACCCGTTACCAACTCTAATTCTTCTTATTCTGAAATTTGTTACCCTGTTGAGGCTAAGAATTCTTTGGTTTAGCCTGAGAATACTGCTGCTGCTATCCACCCTTCACAGGTGCATGATGACCTCTATAAGAACTTGCTGCCTGAGACTGACCACCACGAGACATGAAACCTACAGAAGGTGCACTACCAATATGCACACCCGTATGACCTCCAAGAGCCATAGTCAAGTTCTCCTCTAATAGACAGGCCTTCTCAACTGCTACCTCCATAGTCTTAGGCTCAAAAACATGAACTCCTCCACTAATACAGGCATTCAAGCCCCTAATGAAGTGTTGAACTAACATAGTCTCATCATCACCGATGCTTGCATATTTCTTGAGCTCATAGAATCTACGCTCATACTGCTCTACCGACATGGCCATCTATCTCAACTCATGGAACTCATCTGCGTAGCGTTGCTTCCAGTGATCTGACAGGAAACGATCTCTAAACCTCTCCAAGAACAACTCCCAAGATACAGTACCAATGTCCAAGTGCAACTTTTGTTCCTCTAAATGCCACCATGTAGAAGCAAAACCTCTGAGATGCAAGATGGCACATCTAGCCTTGGTGTTACTACCATACTGATGCATGGAAAAACACCTGTCCAAATCCAATAACCAAGTCTCTGCCTCCAATCCACTACCAGATCCATCAAAAGTGGGAGGGTGTGCCCTTAAAAGATCTCTCATATGACTAGCTAAGGTAGCCTCCTGCTCTGTTGTCAACTCTTTCCTTCTAGGTGACCTTTCTCTTTCCCTAACCTCCAGTTGATCAACCTCCTACCTACGAGACCCTTCTAGCTGATCTACCTCCTGTCTAGGACCTAGAGGGGCAAGGGCCTCCTCCAGCAATTGATGCAACTAAGCTCCCTCTGGCTGACCCTAATTCTCCATATTGTGGCCCCCACCTTCCTGAGCACTTTCATGAGGGGAACTGGGAGGAGGTGTATCGCCACCACCTCTCCCACCTCCTCTACCCCGACCTCGACCTCGACCCCTAGGCATCTTCTTACACACACACACCACCAAAGAACAACTTCAATTCATAAGACGAGGAGTACTAAAAAGGGAGAGAATTTAATCTACAAAGTTTAAGCACTAGGTCAACATAATGGGCTCAATTGTAACCTAGAGTACCCAGTGTTTGAACCTAGCTCTAATACCAAATGTAATGCCCTTCCATGCAACCCTAGAGAATTAAGTTCAACTAAGCATTGAAAAGGTGAAAAAAAAAATTCTTTCAAATGTAAAAGTGATGATAGAAAAATCTAACATAATCTGATATCAACAAGTTAAACTAACATCTCTAGGGATAACATAACTACATTATTGAAATTAAAAAATATTCAACAACATACATAGCTCTTCCAAATTACACAAACTATCAACTTGTTTACATCATCAGATAGTTACATCAACATTTTGCAATATAGTTTACAAGTACAGAATAGTCCATGTTACATAATTACATTGATGCAAAAGCTCTTTTTTTCTGGATACAACAAAATTACATTATGGATCACATTGATACACAATTCTGGATGCATAGAGTACAATATCTATCTTCAGATATAGGTGCAAACTGGAATCATGAGAGAAACATCTTCATGTCACATGAGCCACGATGCCAAAAAACTAGTGGATAAAGTACAACCACCCAACCATGTGGAACCCTGAGGTCCACCCTCCATGCTAGAAGATAACAATGAGGTCCCACTTAGACAACAGATAAATGATCAACATGGATCCCAACAAGACGGACTCAGGAAATATAATAAGTGACTCAAATAATGCTCCCAAAGGCACCAAGAACAACATAAAGAACACAAAAGGGATAACTAGGCTGTAGTAGGAATAGTGTCATCGCATGGTCCTAGCATGGGTTATCCTCGATGTCTCTCACTAGACACCGAGCCCCATCTATGGTTATCTTGGCAGCCTCTCCCTAACCACCGGCCCCATAGGGTGACGCATGCGGAATCGACTATCCTTTCGTGAAGACAAGGAATTCGATCATGCCAACCAGGCCTTCTCATCCCATCCTTAGCCTAAAAGAGTGCTACAGGCATGGGTGAGGCATCTAAATTATCTTATTAAATGAATTAACTACCCAATTCCCCCTAGGTTAATTATTAGGTTATCACTTGATTACAACTTTCATAATGTTATCCAAGCAGCCACTTTGGGCACCGGCCCCACTATGAAAGCCACTCTCTCAGAGATGGGCCTACACATATCCCTAGACCTGAAATTTTGACAATAAATAGAAAGAACAAGAAAAGATACTAACAACTCTAGTTTGCAATAAAACATAGTTTGCCAAAAATCTAGATTTACTATAATTAACTCTATAACATAATTTCAGAGAAAATCAACATAACAATATTAAATCAACTTTTAACAACTTACATAAATTTGTCCATAACCCTAAGTTTAAAAAGAAGAACTATAAAACCCCATTACCTACATTTCATCATAATTTAATCTACCAATCTCGACTGTTAATACAACTTAGTTGAAATGAATATAATTATTATTCTAGAGCAACATGAATAAATAAATTTTATTTAAGTAAATATATATAATAACATATGATAAAACAATTAAAACAAAAATTATCTAAATCTTTTATTTATGCAAATAGTGACATCGTTTACATTTTACTAATAGGATGGCTACTCTATAATATATTAACCTACAATGGCTTTACTTCCATATTTAAATCTATCAAACGACAAGTCCACATCGATTCACTAAGGAAGTGATAATAATTCTTTTTCTAATAATTAGAATTGTTAACCCATGAAAAAGTAATTAAGTATTATTATCTAACTTTTGATACATAAAATGAAATAATTGTTGATATTGTCTATGCTATAATGTTTCAAGAAGGCGCCGATTTCTTTCCTATGAATATACTACAATCTAATGGTTTTAAAATGATTTAAAAGTAAACTCATATCCTAATAATCGATGCCCTAAATTCTATATTAAGAATGTTGCAAATAACGAATACTCTCCACCGAATTTCCTATCACTGCAATTTCTTTTTTAACTAAAACATAACTCTCCTAAATCTGGCAGCGATCATGGCCAACTAATAGATATTTCTAATTTGCAATAACTATAAGATTTTAAAGTCATTATGCAAGGTCGTTTGGATGAGGCGAATGATAGAAGTTGATATTTAATTCCCACAAGATGCAGAGCTCTAGAAAGATGTCCTCACTAAGCAATCGTTGAAGGAAGGCCAAAACACAGTGATGCTTTGGAAAGTCGCTCCTCAGAGGTTCAACGATGGCTGACTTGTCTGTCAAAAAGGCCAATTAATATATAGCAGGGTTAACAGTAGTATGTGACTTTGATGATGTCGCTGAAGTGCCTCTAGAGGAATCATTTAGCTGAAGATTATCTTAGCATCACCCTTATACAGTAAATATGATTGAAAATATTATAGACATTGTAGAGCCTATGCAGACAGGTACTAAACAATTGGCATGACGCCTCTCTCATAAGTGAAATCAACTACTGGCAACAATGGAAATTGCAGAGGTGTGCTAAATTATCTTATTTGAGACTGATTAACCAATAAATTGTAGACGGAGACCAAGGTGAGTCATGGACCAAATGATAAATGATAACAAGGATGCTAAAACGTTCAGCCAGGAAGCAAATTATCCTATTCCATGCTTAATTATTCAGCGGTGATCTGGTAATGGTTTAAGCACGGATCTCCCTCTTTCATTCACATTTATAGAATTAAATGAATGTTTATACTTTCTAAAATGGCAATAAGTCAATTGAGGTATCTAAATGTATTGCCTCTTAGAGATCTTAATCAGGTACTGAGACAGAGAATTCGTACATGAAAGCAACAATGAAACAAGCTCGATCACACGTTCATGTGGTATGTGACCTGAGGGAGGATTCACTGTAATCTGGAAGGACCCAATAGATTAACAAGCTGAGCATCGGCTAGGAAAGGTTGGGCCGTACAACGGTTCAGATGAACTAATTGGTTAAATGACCAGACGGATACTGAGTTCTTGTTGATATCTGTAGCAAGGGAAAAACAACCCAATTTGGCAGCAGAGGATACATTTCACAAGGGCTAATGTGCGTCATACACAATGGTGGTTTTGTTTAAAAGAAATTTTACAAGGGTCGATTTAAGGATTTGCTCAACATAAGGAAAAATACAAAAAGTAACACAAGAAGTTTGTTATCAAGATGAGAGAATCGTAGGGTAAGAAATACGAATATCCTCAATCAGATAAGAGATTATAAGAGATTGGTCAAAGGCTCAGAAACCTTCAGTGGCATACTGGAGTCGAGTGGAATAATAAGAAAAAAATGAAATTGCTCATTAAGAATAAAGTACCAAGAGGCCGAAAGAAGATATCATACACAGAGATACACTATTTGCAACAATATTGACATACCCGGATCTTCGTATTCTCTAGATTTTGAATCCTCCACCTGACGATTTCTTTCCTTCCTTCAATTCTTCTTTCCCCAAAATTTTTTTGCAAATCTTTCCTGTGTTTTCTATTCTGCAAAAATCTCCTTCAAATATTCACCCTCTCACAAAAATAGTCAAATTTCATAATTTCCCACTCCCTCAAATCTGTTACTGAAAATCCACCTTCTCCCAAAATTTAAATGCAATAAATCTCCACTTTCAAGGAGAATCTCCAATCTAGAAATTTATTACCCACTCATGACAACTACATTCAAATAAATTAATGAACAATATAAAATAATATCTTATAAACTATACAAAATAAACATTTATTCATCTAGTATAGTATTAAATACTAATAATTTATTTGTTATTATTATTAACTATTAAGATTATTAATTTAATTTCCTATTAAAATCAATTATTTAATATTTTACAAATTTCACATTATTTATTTACAAAATAAAATGTGAGGACCGCCCTTTTTACTACTGTTGTTATGACTATTTACAGTACTGTTATTGTTACTTTCATATTTGTGGGATAGCAGTTCCCGGAATTTGTCAGACTATTTAACTTTATTATGTTTTCAGAAAAACTAATTGGGTGATGTTTGGATAAGTTTACTTTTCAGAAAAATGAATTAGGTGATGATGGAAAATTGTAATATGATTTTTAATTATGTTAAATTGTACTAGGGCATGAGAATGCATGTTTTATTTAAGTTGCTTCGGCTATGATGAATTTATGTGGTTACTGATCTTGTAATTGAGTGTGCAGGGATTACTAATCGAACCACAGATTTCGGAGATCATTCCACACCTTGTTATTTGTTATTCCCTGTTAAGCCGATCTGGTTCCACGAGGAACCAAGATCTCTTTGTGTTTGATGTCATGATGTAATGTGGTCTTTCGTATGGTCGAGTGGGTTAGGTTACCCTCATGTAACATTATTTTTATAATTAAGTGTTGTAAAGAGATTGAATTTGAAATTTCTTATTTTATTTAAATTATGAGGCCCTTTTCTTGTGCTTTACCTTGACCAGGGGTGTCTTGTATGGGTTAAAGTTGACCCTGGGTTATACCCCATGGGTCCAGGGGCCCATTTGGCATGGGTAACCCTTGAGTAACCTCCATCTAGTCAACTTAACCTTCCCCTGAAGTTAAGTGGCGAAAATTGGAGGTAGGAGGGGACATGATGGGTTGTACCAACATTCAACCCATCCCCTCTACTTTCCCCTAGATAAGAGATGCCACCCATTAGTGAAAGTCACCTCTTCTTTAGTGAGATTCCCCCATGTACTATGGGGACACCCATGTGAAGAAAGGAGAAAGAGGCATGGGTCACTTGTCTTGTTCCCATTTAACTCTTTTTTTATTTCTCCCATGAGAAAGTGGAGTCACATGAGAGGAATAAGGAGTACCCTTGGGAATGGAGAGTGACATAAGCCACCTGGACAGAATAGTGGTTTTTGGGAAGGGTGAGGAGGTGACAAGTGTCACTTCCCCATTTCTCAAAATTAAAAAGAAAGAGAATTTGGGTTATTTATTTTCAAATTTTGGGATGAGAGGGAGTTAGTTGAATTTTGGGGAAAAACTTTCATTTTGGCCTTACCAAAAATAGAGAAGTTAGTTTGGAAGATAGAGAAGGGAGAGGGAGTTGGTGGCTAAGGTTGGAAGTGAACTCTGTGGACTCTGCAACAACTTCATTCCAAGAGGGCTTTGCAAGGTTGGTCTGAATTTTACCTTTGTTTTTGGTAGAACTGAAATGTGCATGAAATGTGTGTGAAATATGTGTTTAGATTTGTTTTCTGTGGGGTTCTTGTCGGGTTGTTTGACAGAGCGTCTCCCACTTGGGAGAAATGCTCATCAAGTTTGGGGTAGGGGAGGAGAGATCCTCCTCGGGTGCATACCTGTTTCCATCTTTTGGGATGTTGAAAGCCTTGAGGGCATGTATCTGTGACTGTATTTTGGCTTGAGAGTCCTATACAGATTACTTAAAAATTGTGATCACACTTGGTTGAGACCAAGAGAAATTTATATTAGTTCATTTATCTGTCAGGGTGACACTCTGGAGTCGAGTGTGTCAACTCTCCTGCCCCTTATGAAACTCACTGTAGTTGAGTTTCCGTATTGTGTAAAATACCCACGGGTGTATGTGTGCTTTGGGATTGTTGTTGTTTCTGTTGTGAAGTGGAGTGTTTGAGTACCCAGGTGTGAGTATGGTCTCCCTAGCTCGGGGGTGACCCACTTGCGGGTCTACGGTAGGGAGGAGAGCTAGACGAGTGGTATTTTCTTCTTTGTTTGTCTTTGATACGCAGGTTTTTCTCTTGGAGCTTCTGGTTGGCTATTTATGAAGAAACAGTTCATCTTCTTGTCATGAGAATTAGGCCTGGTTCATTTCATAGAGATGAAGAGAGAACACCTCTCTTGTTATTGTTGTAAATTAATGATATTCTGGGAGTGAAGAAAATCACCTCCCTGATCTTGTTATTATTGGACTTTTATTTGGTTGTCATAAGTTCTCAGTTGTATACTGTTTGGGAGGAGAAAGTTCATATCTGGGAAGTTAAGTGGTGGTATTCATGATTGAGAAGCTGTAATATGAATGTGCTTAAATTTTAAGTTGATGTTTGCAAACTTTGTTCAATAGCAATTTTTGTGTTTCAAGTATTACTGAAAGGAAAGGTTCATTTTTGGCAATCTAATCTGAATTGTTTACATTTGAAAGTTTGGAATTGCTTAACTAGTTGAAATGTTAGTTTTTATAGTTCAATGTTAAAATGGAAAAGACAGTTTTAAATGTTTGAGTTCTTCTCCATATTTAGTGGATTCTGTTAAATTCTAGCATGTATATATATTCTGTTTGTACATTTAAGCATTCTTAAATATTTATGAAAATGGAAAGATATACTTATAATAAGGGGATAGCTGTTTACCATTTCTACCGATTAAGTGAAATTGGGCTATATATATATATATATAATTGTTATGACATTATCTTTATAACAGGTTGTTTTGGAGTAAATGCATAAAGTAGTGAATTTGAGAAACTTAGGAATTATATAAATACATGTAAGAATAAATATATATATATATATATATATAATTATATATATATATATATATATATATATATATATTTTACATTTTGAGTAATTATCATTTTATAGAATAATAGAGAAATTGAAAGTAATTATCATTTTTATGAGATTGACTGATAAATATCAATATAAAAATAGATATATATGTATATATATATATATGAAAAAAAAAATATATATATATATATATATATATATCTAAATATAAAATCATTGATCTATATATATATATACATGAATAGATATATATATATAAATATATTTTATTGTTGATAGAAATCAACGAATAGCACATAAGAATGACTGTCAAAGTTTAAGCCGCGGAAAAAAAAACACAGTCGCGGTTTACAATGGGCGGTGGGGAGAAAACCCCACCGCAGGCCCTTTTTATATATTTGGAGGTGTGGAGTGGGGCGGAGCCCCACCCACACCCCACGTCGTGGGAATGTGGGTGGGGCTCCGCCCCACTCCACATCCCCCCTTCCCCTTATGCCTCCCGCGGCCTGCACAGGCCCGCCGCTCTGCGGCCACCGCCGACCCTGTCCGCCGCTCTGTCACTGCGGCCACTGCCGCCCATGGCCGCCGTCGGTTGTGAAATTTAAAGCAACAAAAAAAAAAAAAAAAAAAAAAAAATGTTAGGGCTTTGGCCCTAACATATGATTGGTATCTTTGGAAAATAAATACATTTTTCTATAGCTCTATATATAGGCATATATATATACTATATATGTCTATGTATATAGCTATATATATAATAAAATGATTATATATCTATCTATATATTTCTATGTATATATATATATATATACATAGAGATATATACATATATAGTGGTAAACCAAGTTCGTCCTATACATAGACATTAAAATATATATTTATATATTATAGATATATATATATATATATAATATCCATAGGAGTACATCTATGAACCATGTTATTGGGCCCTCGTTTTAAATCCTTATAAACTATGTCTCATGGACATAGAGAAAACAAAAAAAAAAAATAACAAATTATATTCACACAGTAGATGTTATTAAGTGTTGAACACAACAACCAAAGAAGATATATTACCATGAACAGGGTTTTATAAAGTGGAGAGCCTCCTACATCTATTTACAACGTTAAATGAGTCACAACCAGTGGATTAATAGTCATTAATAGTAACAACAGTAATTATAAACAAGAGAAAATAAAATTATAATGTAAAAGAGAGTTAAAGAATATTCAGTGATACTCTGGAAAGAGTTTCTCGGAAGTTTCAACTATCAACGTAATATCAATCACCCGGAAAATGAAGAGGAAAATTACAGATCACTTGTTCAAAAGAACACTGGAAATAAACTTAAGAAGCCACCACTGACAATCCATGTGGCCATATTAATCTCAACTGTAGCAAACGACCTCATAAGTAAACCTGTAAGAGGGTCCGAAGAAGAAAAACTAACATTGGAAAACACAGAGGAGAAAATGCGCGACATTTCTCACATGGGATAAGAGAACTAAGTTGACGGACCCTTCTGCCAAATTTTCTTAGGAACAAGTTGACTAAGTATATACGAAGAGGAGGAACCTAGATCGGGGAAGATTAGGAGACCGAGTCCAGCGAAATAGTAAACCAGCCTTTGTGACCTAGATCATCCTGAAATTAGGTTTAATATCAACAATAGCTGCAGTGATAACCCTGATTGACGTAAATCATGAAGAAAGGTCAGGATGCACATAAAGAAAGCATAGAAAACGAAAGAGAGAGAGAGACCGAAATATAAACACACTAAATTAACAGAGGAATAGTTAAGGTAAGGGCGATAAAGATATAATCAAAATTAAGAACTTGTGAAAAGGGAAGAGAGAGCAACCAAACCGCCTTGTTGAAAATGCTAAGTCATAGGAGGAGTATGTTTCAGGAAACAAGAGAGGAGACAAACAACCGTGCCTGGCTGAAAAATGACTAAATAGGGAGATCACTAGTCGGTTTAGTCGGAACAAGGCGTCGTGGGAAGTTGTTCCTCTATCAGCGAACCACGTGCGTAAATGAGTGCAGCGTAATTCCCACTAACGCCGTAAGGCATTATGCTACCGAAAATTGCCGAGGGTTCGATTTAAGAACTTTGGTAATCTCACTCTTGCAATGACGTTAGCAGCGTTGTAAAGACCCTCTTGTTGATCTATATGCTTCTGGTTGCACGCAATTGTACTTGTATTCCGCCGAAGAGTGTAGCGTTTCGCCATGAGAGAACACCGTTGAGCATGTGTACGCATGCGAAGGGGGTTTTTAGGACAGTGTGAGAAAAGTTTTTCATATCTCGTGTCATAACCACATGACAGATGTGGCTATGACACGTGCGATGTGTGTTGTGACCACATGGAAAATGTGGGCATGACATTTGGTATCAGAGCCAAGTTTTAAACACTGGGCGTATTTGGGCACGTTATTATTCCGCAACTTTGGCTAATTAGTTTTTACCTTGTTTTGTAGGATGCCTCCCCGACGTGTTCGACGAGCGCGATCACGCCACACAGCGTCAGTCGAGGTGCACAGCGATTCCTCAGCCGAGGGACTGGCACCCGCAGATTCAGCAGCACCACCTGCACCACCTGTACCACAAGCACCACTAGTACCACAGGCGACACCAGTATCGGATATAGGTCCACAGATCTTACAGGCACTACAGACTATGCTAGACAGGTTACCACCAGTGATTCCTGAGCCACGTATAGAGCCTCGTGTTGATCCGCGAGAGGAGCCACGTGCCGAGTCACGTATTGAGCCACGTATGGAGCCCCGCGTTGATCCACTAGAGGTGCCACGTGTGGAGCCCTTCGTTGAGATTCCCGACACAACAGTAGAGGAGGTAGGGTCGGCCTCCCGAGCACGGAGCAGGAGTCCTCCGAGACTTTTGAGACAAGAACAGGTTCAGCAGGGAGTATATGAGGATGGTGTGGAAGAGCCACTTGGGAGACTTAGAGACAGAGGGGACCCTATCAGAGATCTACTGAGGCTCAACCCACCCACTTTTGCAGGAGCTACAGAGGGAGCTGTGGCCGAGGCTTGGCTAATTAGCTTAGACAGGTGTTTCGCATTGCGACCGTATGGGAGCAACACGAAAGCACGAGTGGCAGTTCATCTTCTTAGGGATGCAGCAGCCACCTGGTGGCGCACAGAGGAGTGCAAGCGCCGACTCTCCGTGGATACACTCACATGGGACATCTTCATTGAGCGCTTCAATGCGCGATATTTGTCCGAACATTATAGACAGCGCAGAATCGATGAGTTTCATGATCTACAGCAGAGGGGACTCACCGTTACTCAGTATGAGAGCTGATTTATAGAGCTTTCTCGTTACGCGGAATACCTCCATGACGAGAAAATCTTAATACACAAATTCATCAGGGGGCTAAATCACGGGATAGCAGGACCAGTTCGTATGGCAAATCCCCAGACCATGAGCGAAGCTGTTGAAAAGGCCCTTATATCAGAGGAAATTCAGGGACGAGAACAGAATTCACGCCCACAGTACCAGGAACGGAATCCCCAACAACAGCAAAATTTCGGAAGGCCTCAAAACACAACACAGAGAGGAGGATATAATCCTTCATCATTACCTCCTAGGCCTCCACAGCAGCAGCAACATCAGCAAAAATCCAAATTTCAACAGAGGGGACAAGGAGGACAGAACCGTGGATGGCAGCAGCAGGGACCACGCAGAGATCAGAGACAGCAGGGTTCATCGGCAGGACCCGCAAGGTCCCAGCAGTCTTACAGAGGCTCACAGGGATCCACCGGACGGACTGGGCAACAACAATCGGGCAGAACACAGTCAGGACAGTTATAGGTTAGAGGACCGTGTTATGTATGTGGTGGGGCAGGGCATCTGGCTAGAGAGTGCCCGTAGGGATTTACTGCAGGGGGTCAGCGCCGATCAGGAGGGTCTGAGCAGACCGTTGGTGACGTGGGTAGATCTCACCACATGTTTGCAGCGGTTGACAACCGCCAGGCTGATTTCCAGGCTTCTGTCATCGAGGCAGCAGGTACGATTAGAGACTTTCCCATCTCGATCCTTTTTGACTCAGGAGCTACTGACTCCTTTTTGTCTACATCGTTAGTGGAGCGTTGCAGGCTGGTGGCTTCTAGGCAAGACATTAGGTGGGAAGTTGAGTTGGCCTCAGGGGCTAGGATGTCAGTAGATACCTTAGTTAAAGACTGTGAGATCACATTGGGATCCTTCACCACAACATGTGACCTTAGGATTATGCCATTAGGGTCTTACGGAGTAGTTCTGGGTATGGATTGGCTTGCGGCACATAGAGCCAAGCTTGATTGTCGCCAGAGAACGATTAGCTGTTTAGACGATCATGGTTCGTCGGTTGAGATAGTGGGCATTCAAAAGCCCACGGCTGTTCGTATGATATCCGCTCAGCAGCTTAAGCGCTGTATGCGGAAGGGATGTCAGATGTTTGCCATCACAGTCAGTGATAGAGCAGAGGATGAACCTGAGGCTACTTTAGATGATCACCCTATCCTTAGAGAGTTTGCCGATGTATTTCCGCCAGAATTACCTGGTATGCCTCCACGTAGAGAAGTGGACTTCCACATCGACTTAGTGCCAGGTGCAGAGCCGATATCCCGCGCACCCTATAGAATGACGACCCATGAACTCACTGAACTTAAGCTGCAGTTAGAAGAATTACTTGAGAAGGGACACATCCGACCTAGCGTTTCACCATGGGGCGCACCAGTTATCTTCGTGAAGAAGAAGGATGGGTCTCTTCGTCTATGCATGGACTACAGGCAGTTGAACAAGTTGACGGTGAAGAACCGTTATCCTCTGCCTAGGATCGACGACCTTTTTGATCAGATGCAGGGAGCCAGAGTGTTCTCAAAGATTGATCTAAAATCTGGGTATCACCAATTGCGCATCACGGAGTCAGATATTCATAAAACTGCTTTTCGAACCAGATATGGCCATTATGAATTCACAGTGGTACCTTTCAGGTTGACGAACGCTCCTGCAGTATTCATGAGTCTCATGAACGGGGTGTTCCGTACATACCTAGACCGGTTCGTGATCATATTTCTAGATGACATTCTGATTTATTCACGGACTGAGGAGGAGCATGTAGAGCACTTGCGTCAAGTTTTGCAGCAATTACGAGGGCAGCAACTTTATGGCAACTTGGCGAAGTGTGCCTTCTTCAGGACAGAGGTGCAGTATTTGGGACACATTTTATCAGGCGATGGCATCTCCGTAGATCCATCTAAAATTAGAGCAATCCAGGAGTGGCCGGCACCCACGAACGTGACAGAGGTCAGAAGCTTTATGGGGTTAGCCGGGTATTATCGTCGGTTTGTCGAAGGATTCTCCAGGATAGCACATCCCATTACTTCCCTTCAGCGAAAAGGGAAGGGTTTCACTTGGACCGAGCAGTGTGAAAAGGCTTTTGGAGTCCTCAAAGAGCGTCTTACGAGCGCTCCTATTTTAGCAGTTCCAGATCCTTCAGAGGAGTTTGTAGTTTGCACGGATGCATCATTAGAAGGTTTGGGAGCCGTGCTTATGCAGGATGGTCGAGCGATCGCATACGAATCGCGGAAACTAAAGACACATGAGTTAAACTATCCTACGCACGACTTAGAGCTTGCAGCTATTGTTCATGCCTTGGTTCGCTGGAGACACTTTCTCTTAGGACGGCGCTTTGAACTCCATTCGGACCATCATAGTTTGCAGTATATTTTTACACAACCTAATTTGAACGCCCGCCAACGGCGTTGGATGGAATTCCTATGCGAATATGACTTCGATGTCCACTATATCAAAGGGAAGGAGAACGTGGTCGCTGATGCTTTGAGTCGAAGACGCCACGAGATCCAGACCCTGACCTTGAAGATGGACTTGAAGGATCGCATCTTACAGCATCTGCCGGAGGACGAATGGTTTCTTGAAGTGTAGCAGGCAGTACTAAATCAGAAGGCCCTTGAGGGCAAATTTACAGGATATACCCTTGAGTCTGATGGTATGCTTCGACATCGGCAACGCATCTATGTGCCCCATGCGGGTAATCTTCGTGCAGTAATCCTATCAGAGGCTCATAGAGCACCCTACGCAGCACACCCAGGAGTGAAGAAGATGCATGCTGAATTATGACAGCTTTATCATTGGGCTGGGATGAGGCGTGACATTGCTGAATTTGTTGCTCGTTGCCTGGAATGTCAGAGGGTCAAGGCCGAACATCAGCATCCAGCGGGACTGTTGTACCCTCACGAGATACCTGAATGGAAATGGGATACCATTTCTATGGATTTTATCGTTGGTCTACCTATGTCATCACGTCGCCATGATGCTATTATGGTGACAGTTGACAAGCTGACCAAAGTGGCGCATTTTTCACCAATATGTACAACATACAATGCACCATCAGTGGCAAAGGTGTTTCTTGATCAGATTGTTAGACTTCATGGGGTACCTCGCCGCATTATATCTGACAGAGACTCCGTATTCACTTCATCGTTCTGGAAAGCCTTACATCAGGCGTTGGGCACACAGCTCAACTTCAGTTCAGCATATCATCCGGAAACCGACGGACAAACAGAGAGAGTTAACCAGGTGTTAGAAGACATGCTTCGCATGTATGTGATGGACCACCAGTCTAGATGGGAGGAGTACCTGTATCTAGTTGAGTTCGCCTACAATAATGGGCATCATAGCTCGTTGGGTATGCCTCCTTTCCAGGCATTATATGGCAGACCATGTAGAACACCTTTGAGTTGGGATCGGATAGAGGACAGAACAGTCATCGGCCCAGAGATAGTTCAGAATATGGAACTGCAAGTTAAACAGATAAGACAGAGGCTTCTGGAAGCACAGGACAGGCAGAAAAAGTATGCCGATGCTAAGAGGACAGACCGAAGCTTCTCGGTGGGGGAAAGAGTATTTTTGAGAGTGCGGCCGCACAAAAGTCCAATCCGTTACGGAAAAGGCTCTAAGCTCGCACCTCGATTTGTAGGACCTTTCGAAATCTTGGAGCGGATAGGACCAGTAGCCTATCGTCTAGCCTTGCCACCTAGCCTGTCACGTATCCACGATGTATTTCATGTATCAGTTTTACGTCAATATATTTCTGACTTATCTCATGTGTTGGATTGGAGTGCTCTTCAGGTAGAGGCAGACGGACAACTGGCGTTGGAGCCAATTCGCATATTGGCTCGTCGGACGCTGGCCCTTCGAGGTCGAGAGCTGGACCAGGTTAGAGTCCAATGGGACTTATACGACGAAGTCACTGCAACATGGGAAGATGCAGAGAGATTGAAGACCCTGTATCCTCACCTTTTTGACGACTTCCAGGAGGAAGTACCGTCTTAGGGGGAGAGGATGTGAGGACCGCCCTTTTTACTACTGTTGTTATGACTATTTACAGTACTATTATTGTTACTTTCATATTTGTGGGATAGCAGTTCCCGGAATTTGTCAGACTATTTAACTTTATTATGTTTTCGGAAAAACTAATTGGGTGATGTTTGGATAAGTTTACTTTTCAGAAAAATGAATTAGGTGATGATGGAAAATTGTAATATGATTTTTAATTATGTTAAATTGTACTAGGGCATGAGAATGCATGTTTTATTTAAGTTGCTTCGGTTATGATGAATTTATGTGGTTACTGATCTTGTAATTGAGTGTGCAGGGATTACTAATCGAACCACAGATTTCGGAGATCATTCCACACCTTGTTATTTGTTATTCCCTGTTAAGCCGATCTGGTTCCACGAGGAACCAAGATCTCTTTGTGTTTGATGTCATGATGTAATGTGGTCTTTCGTATGGTCGAGTGGGTTAGGTTACCCTCATGTAACATTATTTTTATAATTAAGTGTTGTAAAGAGATTGAATTTGAAATTTCTTATTTTATTTAAATTATGAGGCCCTTTTCTTGTGCTTTACCTTGACCAGGGGTGTCTTGTATGGGTTAAAGTTGACCCTGGGTTATACCCCATGGGTCCAGGGGCCCATTTGGCATGGGTAACCCTTGAGTAACCTCCATCTAGTCAACTTAACCTTCCCCTGAAGTTAAGTGGCGAAAATTGGAGGTAGGAGGGGACATGATGGGTTGTACCAACATTCAACCCATCCCCTCTACTTTCCCCTAGATAAGAGATGCCACCCATTAGTGAAAGTCACCTCTTCTTTAGTGAGATTCCCCCATGTACTATGGGGACACCCATGTGAAGAAAGGAGAAAGAGGCATGGGTCACTTGTCTTGTTCCCATTTAACTCTTTTTTTATTTCTCCCATGAGAAAGTGGAGTCACATGAGAGGAATAAGGAGTACCCTTGGGAATGGAGAGTGACATAAGCCACCTGGACAGAATAGTGGTTTTTGGGAAGGGTGAGGAGGTGACAAGTGTCACTTCCCCATTTCTCAAAATTAAAAAGAAAGAGAATTTGGGTTATTTATTTTCAAATTTTGGGATGAGAGGGAGTTAGTTGAATTTTGGGGAAAAACTTTCATTTTGGCCTTACCAAAAATAGAGAAGTTAGTTTGGAAGATAGAGAAGGGAGAGGGAGTTGGTGGCTAAGGTTGGAAGTGAACTCTGTGGACTCTGCAACAACTTCATTCCAAGAGGGCTTTGCAAGGTTGGTCTGAATTTTACCTTTGTTTTTGGTAGAACTGAAATGTGCATGAAATGTGTGTGAAATATGTGTTTAGATTTGTTTTCTGTGGGGTTCTTGTCGGGTTGTTTGACAGAGCGTCTCCCACTTGGGAGAAATTCTCATCAAGTTTGGGGTAGGGGAGGAGAGATCCTCCTCGGGTGCATACCTGTTTCCATCTTTTGGGATGTTGAAAGCCTTGAGGGCATGTATCTGTGACTGTATTTTAGCTTGAGAGTCCTATACAGATTACTTAAAAATTGTGATCACACTTGGTTGAGACCAAGAGAAATTTATATTAGTTCATTTATCTGTCAGGGTGACACTCTGGAGTCGAGTGTGTCCACTCTCCTGCCCCTTATGAAACTCACTGTAGTTGAGTTTCCGTATTGTGTAAAATACCCACGGGTGTATGTGTGCTTTGGGATTGTTGTTGTTTCTGTTGTGAAGTGGAGTGTTTGAGTACCCAGGTGTGAGTATGGTCTCCCTAGCTCGGGGGTGACCCACTTGCGGGTCTACGGTAGGGAGGAGAGCTAGACGAGTGGTATTTTCTTCTTTGTTTGTCTTTGATACGCAGGTTTTTCTCTTGGAGCTTCTGGTTGGCTATTTATGAAGAAACAGTTCATCTTCTTGTCATGAGAATTAGGCCTGGTTCATTTCATAGAGATGAAGAGAGAACACCTCTCTTGTTATTGTTGTAAATTAATGATATTCTGGGAGTGAAGAAAATCACCTCCCTGATCTTGTTATTATTGGACTTTTATTTGGTTGTCATAAGTTCTCAGTTGTATACTGTTTGGGAGGAGAAAGTTCATATCTGGGAAGTTAAGTGGTGGTATTCATGATTGAGAAGCTGTAATATGAATGTGCTTAAATTTTAAGTTGATGTTTGCAAACTTTGTTTAATAGCAATTTTTGTGTTTCAAGTATTACTGAAAGGAAAAGTTCATTTTTGGCAATCTAATCTGAGTTGTTTACATTTGAAAGTTTGGAATTGCTTGACTAGTTGAAATATTAGTTTTTATAGTTCAATGTTAAAATGGAAAAGACAGTTTTAAATGTTTGAGTTCTTCTCCATATTTAGTGGATTCTGTTAAATTCTAGCATGTATATATATTCTGTTTGTACATTTAAGCATTCTTAAATATTTATGAAAATGGAAAGATATACTTATAATAAGGGGATAGCTGTTTACCATTTCTACCGATTAAGTGAAATTGGGCTATATATATATATATATATATATATATATATATATATATATATATATATATATATATATATCTAATTGTTATGACATTATCTTTATAACAAGTTGTTTTGGAGTAAATGCATAAAGTAGTGAATTTGAGAAACTTAGGAATTATATAAATACATGTAAGAATAAATATATATATATATATATATATATATATATATATATATATATATATATATATATATAATTATATATATATATATATATATATATATATATATATATATATATATATATATATTTTACATTTTGAGTAATTATCATTTTATAGAATAATAGAGAAATTTAAAGTAATTATCATTTTTATGAGATTGACTGATAAATATCAATATAAAAATAGATATATATGTATATATATATATATGAAAAATATATATATATATATATATATATCTAAATATAAAATCATTGATATATATATATATATACATGAATATATATATATATATAAATATATTTTATTGTTGATAGAAATCAACGAATAGCACATAAGAATGACTGTCAAAGTTTAAGCCGCGGAAAAAAAAACACAGTCGCGGTTTACAATGGGCGGTGGGGAGAAAACCCCACCGCAGGCCCTTTTTATATATTTGGAGGTGTGGAGTGGGGCGGAGCCCCACCCACACCCCACGTCGTGGGAATGTGGGTGGGGCTCCGCCCCACTCCACATCCCCCCTTCCCCTTATGCCTCCCGCGGCCTGCACAGGCCCGCCGCTCTGCGGCCACCGCCGACCCTGTCCGCTGCTCTGCGGCCACTGCCGACCCTGTCCGCCGCTCTGTCACTGCGGCCACTGCCGCCCATGGCCGCCGTCGGTTGTGAAATTTAAAGCAACAAAAAAAAAAAAAAAAAAAAAAAAAATGTTAGGGCTTTGGCCCTAACATATGATTGGTATCTTTGGAAAATAAATACATTTTTCTATAGCTCTATATATAGGCATATATATATACTATATATGTCTATGTATATAGCTATATATATAATAAAATGATTATATATCTATCTATATATTTCTATGTATATATATATATATACATAGAGATATATACATATATAGTGGTAAACCAAGTTCGTCCTATACATAGACATTAAAATATATATTTATATATTATAGATATATATATATATATATAATATCCATAGGAGTACATCTATGAACCATGTTATTGGGCCCTTGTTTTAAATCGTTATAAACTATGTCTCATGGACATAGAGAAAACAAAAAAAAAAAATAACAAATTATATTCACACAGTAGATGTTATTAAGTGTTGAACACAACAACCAAAGAAGATATATTACCATGAACAGGGTTTTATAAAGTGGAGAGCCTCCTACATCTATTTACAACGTTAGATGAGTCACAACCAGTGGATTAATAGTCATTAATAGTAACAACAGTAATTATAAACAAGAGAAAATAAAATTATAATGTAAAAGAGAGTTAAAGAATATTCAGTGATACTCTGGAAAGAGTTTCTCGGAAGTTTCAACTATCAACGTAATATCAATCACCCGGAAAATGAAGAGGAAAATTACAGATCACTTGTTCAAAAGAACACTGGAAATAAACTTAAGAAGCCACCACTGACAATCCATGTGGCCATATTAATCTCAACTGTAGCAAACGACCTCATAAGTAAACCTGTAAGAGGGTCCGAAGAAGAAAAACTAACATTGGAAAACACAGAGGAGAAAATGCGCGACATTTCTCACATGGGATAAGAGAACTAAGTTGACGGACCCTTCTGCCAAATTTTCTTAGGAACAAGTTGACTAAGTATATACGAAGAGGAGGAACCTAGATCGGGGAAGATTAGGAGACCGAGTCCAGCGAAATAGTAAACCAGCCTTTGTGACCTAGATCATCCTGAAATTAGGTTTAATATCAACAATAGCTGCAGTGATAACCCTGATTGACGTAAATCATGAAGAAAGGTCAGGATGCACATAAAGAAAGCATAGAAAACGAAAGAGAGAGAGAGACCGAAATATAAACACACTAAATTAACAGAGGAATAGTTAAGGTAAGGGCGATAAAGATATAATCAAAATTAAGAACTTGTGAAAAGGGAAGAGAGAGCAACCAAACCGCCTTGTTGAAAATGCTAAGTCATAGGAGGAGTATGTTTCAGGAAACAAGAGAGGAGACAGACAACCGTGCCTGGCTGAAAAATGACTAAATAGGGAGATCACTAGTCGGTTTAGTCGGAACAAGGCGTCGTGGGAAGTTGTTCCTCTATCAGCGAACCACGTGCGTAAATGAGTGCAGCGTAATTCCCACTAACGCCGTAAGGCATTATGCTACCGAAAATTGCCGAGGGTTCGATTTAAGAACTTTGGTAATCTCACTCTTGCAATGACGTTAGCAGCGTTGTAAAGACCCTCTTGTTGATCTATATGCTTCTGGTTGCACGCAATTGTACTTGTATTCCGCCGAAGAGTGTAGCGTTTCGCCATGAGAGAACACCGTTGAGCATGTGTACGCATGCGAAGGGGGTTTTTAGGACAGTGTGAGAAAAGTTTTTCATATCTCGTGTCATAACCACATGACAGATGTGGCTATGACACGTGCGATGTGTGTTGTGACCACATGGAAAATGTGGGCATGACATTTGGTATCAGAGCCAAGTTTTAAACACTGGGCGTATTTGGGCACGTTATTATTCCGCAACTTTGGCTAATTAGTTTTTACCTTGTTTTGTAGGATGCCTCCCCGACGTGTTCGACGAGCGCGATCACGCCACACAGCGTCAGTCGAGGTGCACAGCGATTCCTTAGCCGAGGGACTGGCACCCGCAGATTCAGCAGCACCACCTGCACCACCTGTACCACAAGCACCACTAGTACCACAGGCGACACCAGTATCGGATATAGGTCCACAGATCTTACAGGCACTACAGACTATGCTAGACAGGTTACCACCAGTGATTCCTGAGCCACGTATAGAGCCTCGTGTTGATCCGCGAGAGGAGCCACGTGCCGAGTCACGTATTGAGCCACGTATGGAGCCCCGCGTTGATCCACTAGAGGTGCCACGTGTGGAGCCCTTCGTTGAGATTCCCGACACAACAGTAGAGGAGGTAGGGTCGGCCTCCCGAGCACGGAGCAGGAGTCCTCCGAGACTTTTGAGACAAGAACAGGTTCAGCAGGGAGTATATGAGGATGGTGTGGAAGAGCCACTTGGGAGACTTAGAGACAGAGGGGACCCTATCAGAGATCTACTGAGGCTCAACCCACCCACTTTTGCAGGAGCTACAGAGGGAGCTGTGGCCGAGGCTTGGCTAATTAGCTTAGACAGGTGTTTCGCATTGCGACCGTATGGGAGCAACACGAAAGCACGAGTGGCAGTTCATCTTCTTAGGGATGCAGCAGCCACCTGGTGGCACACAGAGGAGTGCAAGCGCCGACTCTCCGTGGATACACTCACATGGGACATCTTCATTGAGCGCTTCAATGCGCGATATTTGTCCGAACATTATAGACAGCGCAGAATCGATGAGTTTCATGATCTACAGCAGAGGGGACTCACCGTTACTCAGTATGAGAGCCGATTTATAGAGCTTTCTCGTTACGCGGAATACCTCCATGACGAGAAAATCTTAATACACAAATTCATCAGGGGGCTAAATCACGGGATAGCAAGACCAGTTCGTATGGCAAATCCCCAGACCATGAGCGAAGCTGTTGAAAAGACCCTTATATCAGAGGAAATTCAGGGACGAGGACAGAATTCACGCCCACAGTACCAGGAATGGAATCCCCAACAACAGCAAAATTTCGGAAGGCCTCAAAACACAACACAGAGAGGAGGATATAATCCTTCATCATTACCTCCTAGGCCTCCACAGCAGCAGCAACATCAGCAAAAATCCAAATTTCAACAGAGGGGACAAGGAGGACAGAACCGTGGATGGCAGCAGCAGGGACCACGCAGAGATCAGAGACAGCAGGGTTCATCGGCAGGACCCGCAAGGTCCCAGCAGTCTTACAGAGGCTCACAGGGATCCACCGGACGGACTGGGCAACAACAATCAGGCAGAACACAGTCAGGACAATTACAGGTTAGAGGACCGTGTTATGTATGTGGTGGGGCAGGGCATCTGGCTAGAGAGTGCCCGCAGGGATTTACTGCAGGGGGTCAGCCCCGATCAGGAGGGTCTGAGCAAACCGTTGGTGACGTGGGTAGATCTCACCACATGTTTGCAGCGGTTGACAACCGCCAGGCTGATTTCCAGGCTTCTGTCATCGAGGCAGCAGGTACGATTAGAGACTTTCCCATCTCGATCCTTTTTGACTCAGGAGCTACTGACTCCTTTTTGTCTACATCGTTAGTGGAGCGTTGCAGGCTGGTGGCTTCTAGGCAAGACATTAGGTGGGAAGTTGAGTTGGCCTCAGGGGCTAGGATGTCAGTAGATACCTTAGTTAAAGACTGTGAGATCACATTGGGATCCTTCGCCACAACATGTGACCTTAGGATTATGCCATTAGGGTCTTACGGAGTAGTTCTGGGTATGGATTGGCTTGCAGCACATAGAGCCAAGCTTGATTGTCGCCAGAGAATGATTAGCTGTTTAGACGATCATGGTTCGTCGGTTGAGATAGTGGGCATTCAAAAGCCCACGGCTGTTCGTATGATATCCGCTCAGCAGCTTAAGCGCTGTATGCGGAAGGGATGTCAGATGTTTGCCATCACAGTCAGTGATAGAGCAGAGGATGAACCTGAGGCTACTTTAGATGATCACCCTATCCTTAGAGAGTTTGCCGATGTATTTCCGCCAGAATTACCTGGTATGCCTCCACGTAGAGAAGTGGACTTCCACATCGACTTAGTGCCAGGTGCAGAGCCGATATCCCACGCACCCTATAGAATGACGACCCATGAACTCACTGAACTTAAGCTGCAGTTAGAAGAATTACTTGAGAAGGGACACATCCGACCTAGCGTTTCACCATGGGGCGCACCAGTTATCTTCGTGAAGAAGAAGGATGGGTCTCTTCGTCTATGCATGGACTACAGGCAGTTGAACAAGTTGACGGTGAAGAACCGTTATCCTCTGCCTAGGATCGACGACCTTTTTGATCAGATGCAGGGAGCCAGAGTGTTCTCAAAGATTGATCTAAAATCTGGGTATCACCAATTGCGCATCACGGAGTCAGATATTCATAAAACTGCTTTTCGAACCAGATATGGCCATTATGAATTCACAGTGGTACCTTTCAGGTTGACGAACGCTCCTGCAGTATTCATGAGTCTCATGAACGGGGTGTTCCGTACATACCTAGACCGGTTCGTGATCATATTTCTAGATGACATTCTGATTTATTCACGGACTGAGGAGGAGCATGTAGAGCACTTGCGTCAAGTTTTGCAGCAATTACGAGGGCAGCAACTTTATGGCAACTTGGCGAAGTGTGCCTTCTTCAGGACAGAGGTGCAGTATTTGGGACACATTTTATCAGGCGATGGCATCTCCGTAGATCCATCTAAAATTAGAGCAATCCAGGAGTGGCCGGCACCCACGAACGTGACAGAGGTCAGAAGCTTTATGGGGTTAGCCGGGTATTATCGTCGGTTTGTCGAAGGATTCTCCAGGATAGCACATCCCATTACTTCCCTTCAGCGAAAAGGGAAGGGTTTCACTTGGACCGAGCAGTGTGAAAAGGCTTTTGGAGTCCTCAAAGAGCGTCTTACGAGCGCTCCTATTTTAGCAGTTCCAGATCCTTCAGAGGAGTTTGTAGTTTGCACGGATGCATCATTAGAAGGTTTGGGAGCCGTGCTTATGCAGGATGGTCGAGCGATCGCATACGAATCGCGGAAACTAAAGACACATGAGTTAAACTATCCTACGCACGACTTAGAGCTTGCAGCTGTTGTTCATGCCTTGGTTCGCTGGAGACACTTTCTCTTAGGACGGCGCTTTGAACTCCATTCGGACCATCATAGTTTGCAGTATATTTTTACACAACCTAATTTGAACGCCCGCCAACGGCGTTGGATGGAATTCCTATGCGAATATGACTTCGATGTCCACTATATCAAAGGGAAGGAGAACGTGGTCGCTGATGCTTTGAGTCGAAGACGCCACGAGATCCAGACCCTGACCTTGAAGATGGACTTGAAGGATCGCATCTTACAGCATCTGCCGGAGGACGAATGGTTTCTTGAAGTGCAGCAGGCAGTACTAAATCAGAAGGCCCTTGAGGGCAAATTTACAGGATATACCCTTGAGTCTGATGGTATGCTTCGACATCGGCAACGCATCTATGTGCCCCATGCGGGTAATCTTCGTGCAGTAATCCTATCAGAGACTCATAGAGCACCCTACGCAGCACACCCAGGAGTGAAGAAGATGCATGCTGAATTACGACAACTTTATCATTGGGCTGGGATGAGGCGTGACATTGCCGAATTTGTTGCTCGTTGCCTGGAATGTCAGAGGGTCAAGGCCGAACATCAGCATCCAGCGGGACTGTTGTACCCTCACGAGATACCTGAATGGAAATGGGATACCATTTCTATGGATTTTATCGTTGGTCTACCTATGTCATCACGTCGCCATGATGCTATTATGGTGACAGTTGACAAGCTGACCAAAGTGGCGCATTTTTCACCAATATGTACAACATACAATGCACCATCAGTGGCAAAGGTGTTTCTTGATCAGATTGTTAGACTTCATGGGGTACCTCGCCGCATTATATCTGACAGAGACTCCGTATTCACTTCATCGTTCTGGAAAGCCTTACATCAGGCGTTGGGCACACAGCTCAACTTCAGTTCAGCATATCATCCAGAAACCGACGGACAAACAGAGAGAGTTAACCAGGTGTTAGAAGACATGCTTCGCATGTATGTGATGGACCACCAGTCTAGATGGGAGGAGTACCTGTATCTAATTGAGTTCGCCTACAATAATGGGCATCATAGCTCGTTGGGTATGCCTCCTTTCCAGGCATTATATGGCAGACCATGCAGAACACCTTTGAGTTAGGATCGGATAGAGGACAGAACAGTCATCGGCCCAGAGATAGTTCAGAATATGGAACTGCAAGTTAAACAGATAAGACAGAGGCTTCTGGAAGCACAGGACAGGCAGAAAAAGTATGCCGATGCTAAGAGGACAGACCGAAGCTTCTCGGTGGGGGAAAGAGTATTTTTGAGAGTGCGGCCGCACAAGAGTCCAATCCGTTACGGAAAAGGCTCTAAGCTCGCACCTCGATTTGTAGGACCTTTCGAAATCTTGGAGCGGATAGGACCAGTAGCCTATCGTCTAGCCTTGCCACCTAGCCTGTCACGTATCCACGATGTATTTCATGTATCAGTTTTACGTCAATATATTTCTGACTTATCTCATGTGTTGGATTGGAGTGCTCTTCAGGTAGAGGCAGACGGACAACTGGCGTTGGAGCCAATTCGCATATTGGCTCGTCGGACGCTGGCCCTTCGAGGTCGAGAGCTGGACCAGGTTAGAGTCCAATGGGACTTATACGACGAAGTCACTGCAACATGGGAAGATGCAGAGAGATTGAAGACCATGTATCCTCACCTTTTTGACGACTTCCAGGAGGAAGTACCGTCTTAGGGGGAGAGGATGTGAGGACCGCCCTTTTTACTACTGTTGTTATGACTATTTACAGTACTATTATTGTTACTTTCATATTTGTGGGATAGCAGTTCCCGGAATTTGTCAGACTATTTAACTTTATTATGTTTTCGGAAAAACTAATTGGGTGATGTTTGGATAAGTTTACTTTTCAGAAAAATGAATTAGGTGATGATGGAAAATTGTAATATGATTTTTAATTATGTTAAATTGTACTAGGGCATGAGAATGCATGTTTTATTTAAGTTGCTTCGGCTATGATGAATTTATGTGGTTACTGATCTTGTAATTGAGTGTGCAGGGATTACTAATCGAACCACAGATTTCGGAGATCATTCCACACCTTGTTATTTGTTATTCCCTGTTAAGCCGATCTGGTTCCACGAGAAACCAAGATCTCTTTGTGTTTGATGTCATGATGTAATGTGGTCTTTCGTATGGTCGAGTGGGTTAGGTTACCCTCATGTAACATTATTTTTATAATTAAGTGTTGTAAAGAGATTGAATTTGAAATTTCTTATTTTATTTAAATTATGAGGCCCTTTTCTTGTGCTTTACCTTGACCAGGGGTGTCTTGTATGGGTTAAAGTTGACCCTGGGTTATACCCCATGGGTCCAGGGGCCCATTTGGCATGGGTAACCCTTGAGTAACCTCCATCTAGTCAACTTAACCTTCCCCTAAAGTTAAGTGGCGAAAATTGGAGGTAGGAGGGGACATGATGGGTTGTACCAACATTCAACCCATCCCCTCTACTTTCCCCTAGATAAGAGATGCCACCCATTAGTGAAAGTCACCTCTTCTTTAGTGAGATTCCCCCATGTACTATGGGGACACCCATGTGAAGAAAGGAGAAAGAGGCATGGGTCACTTGTCTTGTTCCCATTTAACTCTTTTTTTATTTCTCCCATGAGAAAGTGGAGTCACATGAGAGGAATAAGGAGTACCCTTGGGAATGGAGAGTGACATAAGCCACCTGGACAGAATAGTGGTTTTTGGGAAGGGTGAGGAGGTGACAAGTGTCACTTCCCCATTTCTCAAAATTAAAAAGAAAGAGAATTTGGGTTATTTATTTTCAAATTTTGGGATGAGAGGGAGTTAGTTGAATTTTGGGGAAAAACTTTCATTTTGGCCTTACCAAAAATAGAGAAGTTAGTTTGGAAGATAGAGAAGGGAGAGGGAGTTGGTGGCTAAGGTTGGAAGTGAACTCTGTGGACTCTGCAACAACTTCATTCCAGGAGGGCTTTGCAAGGTTGGTCTGAATTTTACCTTTGTTTTTGGTAGAACTGAAATGTGCATGAAATGTGTGTGAAATATGTGTTTAGATTTGTTTTCTGTGGGGTTCTTGTCGGGTTGTTTGACAGAGCGTCTCCCACTTGGGAGAAATGCTCATCAAGTTTGGGGTAGGGGAGGAGAGATCCTCCTCGGGTGCATACCTGTTTCCATCTTTTGGGATGTTGAAAGCCTTGAGGGCATGTATCTGTGACTGTATTTTGGCTTGAGAGTCCTATACAGATTACTTAAAAATTGTGATCACACTTGGTTGAGACCAAGAGAAATTTATATTAGTTCATTTATCTGTCAGGGTGACACTCTGGAGTCGAGTGTGTCCACTCTCCTGCCCCTTATGAAACTCACTATAGTTGAGTTTCCGTATTGTGTAAAATACCCACGGGTGTATGTGTGCTTTGGGATTGTTGTTGTTTCTGTTGTGAAGTGGAGTGTTTGAGTACCCAGGTGTGAGTATGGTCTCCCTAGCTCGGGGGTGACCCACTTGCGGGTCTACGGTAGGGAGGAGAGCTAGACGAGTGGTATTTTCTTCTTTGTTTGTCTTTGATACGCAGGTTTTTCTCTTGGAGCTTCTGGTTGGCTATTTATGAAGAAACAGTTCATCTTCTTGTCATGAGAATTAGGCCTGGTTCATTTCATAGAGATGAAGAGAGAACACCTCTCTTGTTATTGTTGTAAATTAATGATATTCTGGGAGTGAAGAAAATCACCTCCCTGATCTTGTTATTATTGGACTTTTATTTGGTTGTCATAAGTTCTCAGTTGTATACTGTTTGGGAGGAGAAAGTTCATATCTGGGAAGTTAAGTGGTGGTATTCATGATTGAGAAGCTGTAATATGAATGTGCTTAAATTTTAAGTTGATGTTTGCAAACTTTGTTCAATAGCAATTTTTGTGTTTCAAGTATTACTGAAAGGAAAAGTTCATTTTTGGCAATCTAATCTGAGTTGTTTACATTTGAAAGTTTGGAATTGCTTAACTAGTTGAAATGTTAGTTTTTATAGTTCAATGTTAAAATGGAAAAGACAGTTTTAAATGTTTGAGTTCTTCTCCATATTTAGTGGATTCTGTTAAATTCTAGCATGTATATATATTCTGTTTGTACATTTAAGCATTCTTAAATATTTATGAAAATGGAAAGATATACTTATAATAAGGGGATAGCTGTTTACCATTTCTACCGATTAAGTGAAATTGGGCTATATATATATATATATATATATATATATATATATATATATATATATATATATATATATATATATATATATCTAATTGTTATGACATTATTTTTATAACAGGTTGTTTTGGAGTAAATGCATAAAGTAGTGAATTTGAGAAACTTAGGAATTATATAAATACATGTAAGAATAAATATATATATATATAATTATATATATATATATATATATTTTACATTTTGAGTAATTATCATTTTATAGAATAATAGAGAAATTGAAAGTAATTATCATTTTTATGAGATTGACTGATAAATATCAATATAAAAATAGATATATATGTATATATATATATGAAAAATATATATATATATATATCTAAATATAAAATCATTGATATATATATATATATATACATGAATATATATATATATAAATATATTTTATTGTTGATAGAAATCAACGAATAGCACATAAGAATGACTGTCAAAGTTTAAGCCGCGGAAAAAAAAACACAGTCGCGGTTTACAATGGGCGGTGGGGAGAAAACCCCACCGCAGGCCCTTTTTATATATTTGGAGGTGTGGAGTGGGGCGGAGCCCCACCCACACCCCACGTCGTGGGAATGTGGGTGGGGCTCCGCCCCACTCCACATCCCCCCTTCCCCTTATGCCTCCCGCGGCCTGCACAGGCCCGCCGCTCTGCGGCCACCGCCGACCCTGTCCGCCGCTCTGTCACTGCGGCCACTGCCGCCCATGGCCGCCGTCGGTTGTGAAATTTAAAGCAACAAAAAAAAACAAAAAAACAAAAAAAAAAATGTTAGGGCTTTGGCCCTAACATATGATTGGTATCTTTGGAAAATAAATACATTTTTCTATAGCTCTATATATAGGCATATATATACTATATATGTCTATGTATATAGCTATATATATAATAAAATGATTATATATCTATCTATATATTTCTATGTATATATATATATATACATAGAGATATATACATATATAGTGGTAAACCAAGTTCGTCCTATACATAGACATTAAAATATATATTTATATATTATAGATATATATATATATATAGGAGTACATCTATGAACCATGTTATTGGGCCCTCGTTTTAAATCGTTATAAACTATGTCTCATGGACATAGAGAAAACAAAAAAAAAAAATAACAAATTATATTCACACAGTAGATGTTATTAAGTGTTGAACACAACAACCAAAGAAGATATATTACCATGAACAGGGTTTTATAAAGTGGAGAGCCTCCTACATCTATTTACAACGTTAAATGAGTCAGAACCAGTGGATTAATAGTCATTAATAGTAACAACAGTAATAGTAACAACAGTAATTATAAACAAGAGAAAATAAAATTATAATGTAAAAGAGAGTTAAAGAATATTCAGTGATACTCTGGAAAGAGTTTCTCGGAAGTTTCAACTATCAACGTAATATCAATCACCCGAAAAATGAAGAGGAAAATTACAGATCACTTGTTCAAAAGAACACTGGAAATAAACTTAAGAAGCCACCACTGACAATCCATGTGGCCATATTAATCTCAACTGTAGCAAACGACCTCATAAGTAAACCTGTAAGAAGGTCCGAAGAAGAAAAACTAACATTGGAAAACACAGAGGAGAAAATGCGCGACATTTCTCACATGGGATAAGAGAACTAAGTTGACGGACCCTTCTGCCAAATTTTCTTAGGAACAAGTTGACTAAGTATATACGAAGAGGAGGAACCTAGATCGGGGAAGATTAGGAGACCGAGTCCAGCGAAATAGTAAACCAGCCTTTGTGACCTAGATCATCCTGAAATTAGGTTTAATATCAACAATAGCTGCAGTGATAACCCTGATTGACGTAAATCATGAAGAAAGGTCAGGATGCACATAAAGAAAGCATAGTAAACGAAAGAGAGAGAGAGACCGAAATATAAACACACTAAATTAACAGAGGAATAGTTAAGGTAAGGGCGATAAAGATATAATCAAAATTAAGAACTTGTGAAAAGGGAAGAGAGAGCAACCAAACCGCCTTGTTGAAAATGCTAAGTCATAGGAGGAGTATGTTTCAGGAAACAAGAGAGGAGACAGACAACCGTGCCTGGCTGAAAAATGACTAAATAGGGAGATCACTAGTCGGTTTAGTCGGAACAAGGCGTCGTGGGAAGTTGTTCCTCTATCAGCGAACCACGTGCGTAAATGAGTGCAGCGTAATTCCCACTAACGCCGTAAGGCATTATGCTACCGAAAATTGCCGAGGGTTTGATTTAAGAACTTTGGTAATCTCACTCTTGCAATGACGTTAGCAGCGTTGTAAAGACCCTCTTGTTGATCTATATGCTTCTGGTTGCACGCAATTGTACTTGTATTCTGCCGAAGAGTGTAGCGTTTCGCCATGAGAGAACACCGTTGAGCATGTGTACGCATGCGAAGGGGGTTTTTAGGACAGTGTGAGAAAAGTTTTTCATATCTCGTGTCATAACCACATGACAGATGTGGCTATGACACGTGCGATGTGTGTTGTGACCACATGGAAAATGTGGGCATGACATAAATTAATAAATTCTAATGAGGAAACAATAGACCAACCAGACAACTCAAACTACATACCAAACATATCTCGATGGCAACACACTAAAGAATAATAGATACTTACCACCATGCACCAAACTAACAAAATTGATGAGACCTAAGATAGAGAACCCATCCTCATCGAGGATGATAACAACTGGGGAACTTCATGTTATCTCCCTTCCACAACATCCATTGGTATGAAGGCAAGCTCAGACCCGCCAATTCAGGTGGAGTTGATGCCTGGTACCTGCAACCTGTAGCAAACCAAAAGTGTCGAATACAAACATATATATATAATCAGGCACATGGTGACAGGGAATTGCAGCGTAGTAGGGTACTCGTTATGAGTAATCCTACACTGTCCCTTCATAAACACTTTCCAAATGTCCATATTAAACAATTTCATCAATATCTAAACAATCAGATATCATGTCGTCAGATAGTCGCATAAAACATAATAAACTAATCTACATAATCAATTGATCCTTAACTGATCATATCAAAAGTATAATGTGCTAATCATAAACATCAACAGTGTCATCATAGTAATATCAATAAGTGTCATCATCTACATCAAAACAGTAAATCCATCATCAAAATATGTCATAATGTCTAACTATAAAGAAATAACTAATAGTCTATCAGAAAGCCAAAATTGGGGGCACTACAATCTAGACCTGGATCAATTGAATACTCTACAGTTCACTGATTCTTTTGGTTGGTTGAAGAAGAGAACATTCTACCTAGACTTGATTGTGAGACAATCAATGGATCTACTAAATGACATTCATTTAAGAATTCAAATGCAAGCACATGGATTATCTAGACAAGGGAGCTTATATGTTTTTGTTAGTTTTATATTTTAGGAGAGTGGGAAGCATGTGAGAATACATAATGGGTTGAAGGGTGGAAGCAAAGATCGTTGACACCTGCACAAGCACGCAATCAATATGAAACATCAATTGAAGACAATGATCAAGTGTTTGCATCAGATGATTATGATTGTGTTTCAAACCTTGTACAAGAAGGTAATTTAATTCATTTTATTTTATTTTAATTCACTTTATTAGTATTTTGTAGTGCTTTTATTTATTTATATACATATGAATGCATGTATGTAGATTGGTCAAATTATATGGACATGTGCAAGTTATTGAATCAAATTTTGTTTTCAGAACGTGTATGCTGTTGTTGCACCTGAGGAGAATGAAGAGGAAACAGAATATTGATTGGATCGTTGTGTGGAGACTAAACATAAGTTAATAGCACTTCGAGAAGATGATAATGGTTATCATTATCCAACAGGTTCGGTGAACCCCTTAAGAAAATTTTGATAACAAGTCTTTGATCCCCTTAAGCAAATTTTGAGAACTTTTTTATGAAGGCTATCATTATCCAATAGGTTCGGTGGTGGTTGTTAGCACTTGGCTATGAAAATACCTAATAAGGAAGAATGGTTTGCCTGCATTCAAAGATTATGAAACACATAAGAAGATTATACACTATTCACATTTGGTGGTGGCAAGAAATATAAAACTAGTGAGGTATCGTGGAAGACCTACAAATAAAGATCTATGGACAATTTCTATGGAAGAGCATGAGACAATCATAGATGTGTTGCAAAAAAGAGAGGATGTAGATGGTACAATGGAATAAGTAAATATAGGTAAATATAGTTTTAGTTTTATATTGTCCTTTTAAATACATGTTTTGATATTGCTTGCGCATTATTAGTTGAAATTAATTTAAATTTTCCTTTTATATCCTTAGGTCGTCATCACAAATGCATCACATACTTTGAGACAAAAAGGAGATTCCATGTATCGATTTAACCTAGAAAACATGGAATACTTGGTAAAAATAGGTAATTATTAGTTAAAATATATTTAAATACATGTTTTGATTATATATTGATATTGCTGGGATATTAATAGTTAAAATTGATTTATTATCCTTTTTGTATCCTTAATCCATCATCACATTGATCTCATACTTTGAAACAAAAAGGAGAGGATGCAGATTAAACCTATACACGTGTGAGGCACTTGTAAATACATGTACAAGTTGTGTATATAAATAGTTTTATATAAATTAAAATACATGTTTTGATGATATATTGATATTGCTTGTATCATTTTGATATCACATGGCATCAAGACCTGCTACATTCCCCATAAGTTTCAGATTTTCTTGAGATGGCATAGCCACATTTTGTAAACATTGTTTTGAGTTGGCATATATGTACATACACAATTACACAATTACACATTTTCTACAAATTTGTATATATGTATATACACAACTATACTCTACACTTTTATATATCAAAATCAATATTCTATTTATTTTGTTTGTTAAATGTGCATGTTTTTCTACTTTGAATTTACTTTAAATTTGATTGTATTATTGTTAAATTTGGTTGCCTTGGGCAACTTCACCAAATTTTGAGAACTTCTTTGATCCCCTTAAGACATTGTATTAGGACCCCTTAAGACATCCTATTATGACATAAATTAAATTAACATTGACACTATTTTTGTATAGAATGTGATTGTTATGATGAGTCATCCTAAATTACGTCAATTGCGATTAAATATGAGACATGTACTTGGAACTATTTGATCCCCTTAAGACGTCCTATTAGGACATATCCTAAAAATTTATACTTAATTATATCATTTGTTATGATGAGTCACCCTAAAGTCTAATACTTAATTATATCAATTGTGATCCAACATGAGATATGTAGTTTGAATTCTTTAATCCCCTTAAGAATTCCTATTAGGACCCCTTAAGACATCCTATTACGACATAAATTATATTAACATTAACATTTTTTTTATAACTTTTGTAATTGTTAAATGATGAGTCATTCTAATTTCTACTATTTAATTATATGATTTTTTATATGATGAGTCTCCCTAAAGGCTAATACCTAATTATATCAATTGTGATTAAATATGAAACATGTACTTTGAAGTATTTGATCCCCTTAAGCAATTTTTTGAGAACTTCTTTGATCCCCTCAAGCAATTGTAGTGATTAAATATGAGACATGTACTTTGAAGTAAATATGACCCCCTTAAGTAATTTTTTTAGAACTTCTTTGATAAGTTAATGCCTTGACTATGAATCACTAAATTTGTAAAGTACAAATATTTAAATGTCCTATTAATTTCAACTTTAATTTCATATTTGTATTTAATTTCACATTAATGTCCTATTAATGTCTTGACTATGAATTTTTTGTAAAGTACAAATATGTCCTATCAATTTCATATTAATTTCACATAAAATGCATAAATGCACATGTTTAAATTACTAACTATAAAATATTGAAATGAAATAAAGTCCATGAAACAATATATTAAGTCCATGACAATACAACCCATGAAATATAAAGTCCATGAAACAATATATTAAGTCCATGTGAAACAATATATGCAGTACATGAAATAATCAAATACAACCCATGAAATAATCTAACTCATCTTGTCTCTATAATCAAGAGACCTCTTCACACCACGCGGACTACCCAGATGACTTGAATCACTCTGTACAAGAGAAAGAAAGATGAAATCAGATGTAAGACGATTAAAAATGATTTAATGACAATTTAATGTATAATTTATCATAAAATTAAATTACCGTGTGAGGCTGCTTTGTATGCTTTAGTCCACCTAGACCTATCTCTACATGCTCTGAATCAATCTACATACAAGAGAAAGAAAGTTGAAATTAGATGTAAGACGATTAAAAATGATTTAATTCAATTTAATTTATAATTTATCATATTTAAATAGTACTGTAAGAGGTTGTTGTACATCCTCTGTTCCCCTATGGCTAGTGTCATCTACACCAAATAATTTGCTTGTTAAAGCATTGCAATATATATATATATATATATATATATATATATAATATATATATATATATATATATATATATATATATATATATATATATATATATATATATATGTTTATTAAAAACACGTACATGCATATTTATACCTATGTCAAAATGTCTGTAGGGTGATGCTCTGCAGTAAGAAAATTAACATATGAGCCAATGCCACCAGAATCTCCATGTCCACCTGAACTAGGTGTAGCCTGATCAAGTCCATAGCATACCTGATGACAACTGGTACATATGTGGGGTGTCAACACTCGTGGAGTGGTACTAGGACTAGCTCCATACATCACTCCTCCATGGCCGTGGTCTCTAGCTGCAACCGTCATTGCTAAAGTGTGTTCATCAAGGTTGCCTGCGAGCATACTCAAAGATCCTAATACGAATACTACCACACGATGATGCACAAGTGCAGGAATGGCAAGAGAGGGAGGATCTACAAAAGGTTGGGCATGCACGGGGCGTTGGGGAACCTCTATTGTGGCATGCCGCCACCAACACCCTGAAATGATTTAAAATCAAAATAATTGGGATTTTGCCCCAAAACAATTTCTGCATATAATTTTCTCAAAAAGTAAAGAGGGACCTCCAAATTAGCATGTGGAGGATGGTCAAATACCATCCACCATCACTCCAAAAATATGCAGACATTTTTAGTTGTCTGCACCACCTCATCAATATATGTATTATCCCTCTTAGGATATTTGCTAAACTTCTGATTATCTGATATGATTTTCTTTAATCTTGCAATTTTTCAATAAAACCCTAGGACTAAGTTCTGATTATATTTATGTGCCTTTCAAATTTGTCTTTGATAACATGGAATCAAATGCAAATCTATAGTAGAATAGATTGATATAGTAGAAGTAATATATTATATACATTCAAATTAAAGATTTGAAGGTTGCTCTAGATGTATACAATCAGAAGTTAACAACATGCAAATTACAATGATTGGAATAACAACATACCCAAATAGTTAATATCAATTGACTGTTGTAGCGTAACACAATGAATCCAGTAGTTGATAATACTCAGAAATTTGTATAATCAGCATATACAAATACCACAATAAGCCTCCAAACTAGACTGTAGCAACAGAAACTCCTCTTCAGATGCTAATAAGCTAAAATGTAATGATTTTCTGTTATTAATGAGAGCTAAAGTGCACATATTGTAGGCCACAATTCTATCTATTCCAAATCTGCAGAGTGTATACTAATTTATTCCTTAGTTGTACAAAATCTATCATGAAACACTCCATAGGCTGTCCCAAAGTCAACGGTTCCCTTTTACAAAACCAAAGAGTACACTAAACTAGTGTGGTTGAGAATATGGGAGTGATGTGGTTGCTTCTGGGGCCTACACTCCACTCGACTTCAGCGCTTCATTCCAATTGTTGATCTTGCAACCCAAAATACACAAAAGAACTCTTACTTTAATCCTCACATAGCCTTGCTATATATTGAAGACTTTTTAAAGAGTGGTGGTTGGGAATTGAGGTTCCCACATTCCACTAACAATTTGCACTTGAATTCTTAATTTATTCTTCTCAAATTGCTGACTATGATTGTGTGTCAAATTTTTTTCCCTACTTTGATAACAACACAAATATATACTTTGAACTCACAAATTTGCTTTCCTCTGCTTAAGTTATGAAATGTCTTTAAAGGATGATATAACAAATGTAGAGGTTGTGTGACCTTCTTTACTCCCCACGTAAGCCTTGAAATATTCAAAGAGAGTAATATGAATTTGAAAGGGCCCACTCGTATCTCAGCGTTGCCTTCATATGATGCGTTCCTTGAAAGCCCATGATTCTTCTTGATAATTTTACTTGTTCCTTGTGTTGCCCTCTGAGTTGTTGTCCTTGATGTCAAATACACAAACTCTTAGGTTTGTGGTACAATCACAGTTGCACTATTATGACAGTTGGCAGAGGTATTTGGTTATGCTTGGCTTGGCAGAGGTATTTGGTTATGGTTGGCAGCATCATGATGTTGACTTGGTATTCCTGATATATTGATGAGAATGTTGTGATGCAGTCTGTTGTCATTTTATGTCAAAGTGCTCATGCTCTTGATATGTTGATAATGCTAAATATTTCTCTCTTCTTGGTTCACCTTTATGATGTGTTGTGGGACAGCATTTTGTTACACCAGTTTTATTATGCTTCAGTTTGCTATTGGTAAAGGCAATTTGACATTGCTTGAATTTGGCATTGATGTCAAGGCTTAAGACATCATTGGTTTGATATTTGGTGATGATCCTTTAGCAAGATTTTTGATATTGTGACAACATTTACACATGAACCTTGTGGCAGCACTTACACATGTGTGACATGGTCTTGTCTTAACATTTGATGCACTAGAAGATGTAAACCAACACAAAGCATTGGCAAAGAGCTTTGATCATCATGTTGTTTACTATTCACAAGGTATATGGGCATTCATAAGGATTATTGCTTTGGGTGTTAGTTGATGTTTATTGATCATCATTGGTATGAGCATGGGGCAGCAATATTCACTAAAGTCTTTGGTAAGTATATCCAATCAAAAGTGAAGGGTTCTTATGGTCAATTAAGTATTGTTTTTATTTGTCTTCAACACAATATGCAAACTTCTTGAAGTTCTTATTACAAAGACATGATCTTTTTAAAGGGATACAAATGCAAGGAGTATACTTGTTTATATACAAATGTCATCTCTTGTATGAAGGGTTATTGTTATTAGTGTATCTAACTTCTAAGTTTGAAAAGGGCTTCATATGGTTATTGATTTGATTTGGTTTGAAAATCAATAATTAACAAAGCCATTTCAGGTTACTTAAATTATAACCTACCTAGCAGGCATTGGCATGTTCAATAGGTAAAAGGTTGTTTTAGCAACTTATCTGCTACCGGCCCTTCTAGGGCATATGAAATCTCTTGGTGGATAGTGTTTACAGAGAAAAAGTTTATTTTTGAACTCATTTGCATATGGTCGACCTTTGTTTTTTGACCTAAGGTTATAACAGTTGCCAAAAGCATAAAGAACTTGCAATCATCATTCCGGATCTTGAAGATTTGACAGAGCTCAGGTCAATATGAGCTTCAGCAAAGTCAGAAGTGAGCTTGATAGTTACTTATGGTCTTCTGAAGTCCAACGGCACAGTAAAACCCTTGACCCGTCGACAGCCATAGGTGATATCTTTCCTTTGTTGGTGCATATTGAAGTTTCCTTTTTGTTTTTCTATGGATTCTCAAGCAAATTCAAATGTCTGTTTAGTTTTTCAATGATTGCAGAGATTGAGAGCAAACAAAAATAAGTTTTTTGTTTGTTTTGTTATGGGTTTGAGTTGTGACAGTTGTAAAACATATTGTGTTTCTTTTGTCAAAGGTTCTTAGCTCATATACTCTTCACTTAACTGTTCTGTTGCAAAATAGTTATGAGAACAGCAAACAGTTATAAGGAGGAAAATGGTGAATAAGTTTTGGTTAGGGTTTATAACAATGACTAAAGGAAATTTATCTTGTCAAGAAAATCTTTACCATGATGAAAAGTTTTTTTTATGAACTAAGGTTGAAAGATTATCTTTGAAAACTGTGATCTTTAAAACCTCTGTTAAGCAGTTGATAAGCTCTCTCTATGGTTAGGGTTTATAACAAGCATAAACTACCAGAGTTTGGGAAAGATATACGCATATGATTTTTCACTAGGGATTTATGTAATGATTGGTTAACTATAGTTTGGAAAGGCTTTTTAGATTACATTAATCAGTTTGAAAATATATGAATTATTTGATTAAAATCTGTATCAGTTTCAAAGTCATTGTGAAAGGGTGTTTACAAACTCAATTTCTTGTTAATGGGTCTGTACGACAACTCTCTGTTGATAGTTATTGGTTCAGTTGAAAACTGCCTGAGATGGTTGGAATGGTTCAGTTACAAGTTTAAATTGTTTAATGAAAGAAATGACAAAGTGTAAAAATGTATAAAGAGGCATGAAATGTAAACACCTGTGATGAGATTGATGAGTGTGTATCTTATACTATCATTGACATTGTAATAGGCTGTTGATGCAAGATTTGTTTTGAGTTGATGTGCATAGTTGTAGTTATGTATTCTTGAGTCTCAAAAAATGAGACAGTCAAGAACTCGTTTATAAAGAAACAGAGTAACCATCTGTATTGATTCAAATTCTATATTGTATTCATGAGATTGTACAAACAGTCAGTGAGGCAAATAGCCAATGAGGCACAAATAGCCAGTGAGGTACAAACAGCCAGTGAGGCACAAAGTAGTCAGTGAGGCACATATAGCCAGTGAGGCATCTATATTTGCTAGTGAAGTAGATTTTGATTAAGCCAGTGAGGCATTTAATGAGTGGTTTTTCTACCCCATGAGGGTTTTCCACTCCTAAAATTATTGTCTTATGGTCTCTTTGTTGCATGGCTCATTTGTTCATTACACTTGTATGTTCAGTCCCTTAGTTCACAACAACTTGCATTAATAAGGCTTTAATCTGCAATCTTTCTTATATTTTGAAAGTCTAAAATAAAAGTAAATAAAGTGTTATGTCTACAACACTGATTCACCCCCCCCCTCTCAGTGTTGTGAAGTACTCCAATAAGTGGTATCAGAGCGTAGGTTCCCTATTAAAGTCTAACAGCTTTGGGTAGGTCATGATAGCGGAGTACCATGGGAAAAGGTAGAGGAAATAGAGAAAAGAAAGAGGACAAGCAAAAGGGTTGTACAACAAACCCTAGTCAAGCCTAGCAATGAGTTGTTGCCTAAGTCACCTTTGAATGTTGACACAAAGTGTGATAAAAAAAATGACTTTATTGTTAAGATTGATGATGCAGAAGGAGACTTCTTTGTGGATGAAGATGGACATGAATTTGATGAAGATGACTGTGAAGTGGATATTGAAGGAGAACTTTTATGTGCTCTAGAAATGAATAAGTATCTTGAAAAAGAGAACCAGGAATTAAAGGTTCAACTTCAACAAGAGAAGGATTCTAAGACTAAGGTATTCTCTGATCTTGCAAAAGTTTCTATTGAATTTAAAGAGGCAAGAAAGTTGATTGTAGATTTAAGAAGTCAAGTTGATGAATATGACAAACAGATTATCAGTCTAAAAACTGAAGTTGTAGAAGCCAAACAAATAATAGATGTGACTAAATCTGATCTTGAAGTAAAAAGAATAGAATGTCTAAAGTTAGAGAAAGAAATAGTCTCTTTGAGAAAGGATTTGGAAGAAGCATCTTCAAAATTGCAAAAGAATATTCAATTTGAAAAGAGTACTAACGGCCTGAATCACATGTTGAGCAAGCAAAGGTATTACAAGGATACTGCTGACTTAGGTTATGACAAAGGAGAATGTTCCAAGACAAGAGATGCTCCTAGGAAGAAGATAGACCTGATATTTCACTTTGTTGCACCTGAGGTTGAATCCAAGAAGAAAGCTAAGGTTAATATTGTTGATAACAAATCTTCAAGATTTCCACCTATCAGGTATAATTATTCACAATTCCATGGTTATTTCTATGCATGACATGTTTATGGTCATAGGGCCAGAGATTGTACAAGAAATGGTTTAGGGTGGAAAAAAGAGAAAAGTTTTTATGGTCGGTCAAATCAAAACTACAATAATGCTTGTTATAAATGTAATAAAGTTGGCCATTTTGCAAAAAACTTTTGGATGCACGCAAGGTATGACTCTCTCAGATCAACTAGAAGAAACTATTCTTCTCTTGATCAAAACTACAATATTTTGTGTTATCAATGCAATATGTTTGGGCACAAATCTCGATGGTGTAGAGGAAGGATAAAACCAACTAAAGGCTATATGTTCAAGCAAAAGCAGGTGAATGCCTTGGGCAAGGAAATCAAATATCCTATGCTAGTTTGGAGAAGGAAGCAAGTTCAAGAGCATAAGAAGGAAGAGTCTAAGCTTGTACATGTTGCACAAGAGACATCATTTGTTGCTTGAAAGAGTAGCATGAATCAAGGGGGAGTTGATTTGTAATGTATCTTTCAAACCCATTAAACAATCAACAATAGAGGTTGTCATGAGATTGATATGTTTGGTTTTGCTTGATGGAAGAGACTTATAAAGCACTTGGCAAAGTTGTATGATTTCCATTGGAAGCAATGACTTTAGATCTTTGATCAATTTAGTCCATAGTTGAAATGGTGTTGACAATAGATTGGTATGTTGAAGGTTAGTATTGATTTACAAGGGCATTTATGCTTCTTCAGGATGTTGATGTTGAGAGGCACAAGTTTGGTCACTTCCTGTTAAGGTATATGTCAGTAGATTAGTGCATTGAATTGATGCATTGCTTGAAGAAGAGTAATGATATTCATGCCTCATGGTGCTTGTTAGCATGAGTTGCAGAAGATGAATTCTCTTGTTGTGTCTTCAATCATACTATATTCTTTTAAATAATAATGTTTTCATCAGATGTCATGATCTTGTCACAGTTGATGTTTATGATGATGAATGTTGATGCTTTAGTTACTTCCTGTATCAAGGTTAGATGTTCATTTAGTGAATTTCTTGCTTCAATTAGTTTTTGGTAATAACTACAATCAAGTATCTCAGAAGAATTGTGTTAGGTTTTGATCCTATGAAAGTTGCCAAGTGTTGAGACATCTTCAGGAGGTATTTTACCATCACAAGAACATGCTTGATGATTAAAAGGTGCAGAGGTGCAGTGGTAGAAGAATGTTGATTCATATCTTGTTTGCAGGACAGAAGGCAAAAGAAGACTAGAGCAATTAAGTGATTGATGGCTAATGCTTTTGTGTAGTGCATAATGCCTTGATTTATGCAATGATAGTAGTTTGTAGCAGTGTTGTTGTAAGAAGCTTATACTATTGAAAAGAGATACATGTCATTCTCATAATTAAATTCAAACTTCTTTACTGGAAGTTGTATAGAACAGGGTAATACTCTGATGAAGAAAGTTAATATATTAATATGGACATGCTTCATAATATTCTAATTCATATGGTTACAGTGAAGTATATGTTGAGGTCTTTAAGGTCAATGGAAAGTTGCAATAGGCTTTGATCTCAGAGGGAGCTTCTTAGCACCCTAATGTGACAAATGATGAACAAACTTCATTCTTTTGTGACCTCTTTTCATGGATTTACAATGGTAGTTATCATAGCAATTACTCTTTCAGTTTGATGGATATGTTCCCCTATTTCTTCTGTCAATTGAGCATTTATGAGGACATTGGTTCATGCATAGATTTATCAGTTTTCTGTCATTCTATTGTTGCTTTGATAAGGACAGTTAATACATTGGTATAGTGGTATATACAGATGTTATCTTGATGCTTTGATGTTTTCTTGATGCCTACATTTATTGCTTCATGATCATTGCTATTTATGCATTCTACTGTTTTCAGTTGGTTCTTGATGTTGGTGACAATGGTGTTCTGCCCTATACACCTGACAGTGACTATATCTCTGGTTTTTGCTCTTTGATGGTCTACTAATTTTCATGTTTGGCATATTCAGTTGTTATCCTTGCTATGATAAAGGTTCTTTTATATGATCATATTTTTTGGTACTGACAGTGCAGTGATGTTTCAGGACAATCTGGATACCTTGTGCTACATTGGCCAGTGATGGTATGATTTAATTTTGCTTATCATTTCTTTCTATAGCATACTAGTTTATGGTTCCTGCTCTATCTTTGAGGCAATTGCACAATTCTTCCTCCCTTTGTATTTGATGCAAAAAAGGGGGAGAGAGAGTTGTGTTTTTCCATCAAGGACAAAGGGGGAGTTTCTTGCCCTCTCAATTGTTGTCCTTGATGTCAAATATACAAACTCTTAGGTTTGTGGTACAATCACAGTTGCACTATCATGACAGTTGGCAGAGGTATTTGTTGGAGTCTAAGACAACACTAAGAGGGGGAATGAATCAGTGTTGTATAATTTTCAAAATCTTTTTACACCTTTTAACTTACACGACACAAAGAAAGGAAGACATCAATAATCAGATAAACACATATGCAAAAGTATGAATTAACACAAGATATGAGACCAAGACACAAAAGATTATACGAGAGGAAAACCCTCCTGGGGTAGAAAAACCTCTCAAAGTTGCCTCACTGGCTTATTAAAAACCTCAATGGTTACAAATAGGTCTCACTGACCAAGGAAGTTTCACTATCTTTACAAAATGCCTCACTAGCATATAAAGAGGTCTCACTGACCATACAAGCCTCACTGGCACATAAAGCCTCACTGGCAAATTCAACCACCATCAAAACATACTGCAAGGTGTGCAGGAAATGATTACAACTCAATTTGATTTGCACCATTACATAACATGTCTTCTATGAATTTGCATATCTCTTTTCAATCACACTCAACCCAATCTGAATATCAATCTCATGATCTTTGCACAATCAAATCACTTGTGTCTTCATACTTGGCATGGTTCAATCTGTAAGTTCATTGCATAATATCATCAACCTGTGTTTTACTCATCACATACAAAACATAATGTTTTATCTGTATTTTCTCTTCAACAATATCTTCACAGAAAATGTCTTCACCATTGAATTTTGATTCACACAACATCACTATCATACAATGCACCTGCAAAACCAATATATATGAAATGACCATTCATATTCTTCTTCTGCATAAATATTTCCATCCTGCAAGAGAAATAAAATCAATCTTTTCAAGACCAATCCCTCTCTGCATATTCATCTCCATCATTAAATCATTTTACTTCTCTGGATGCCCATTTCCATTCATGAAGAATTAGGAAAAATAAAATCATATCTCTCAAACAAATCTTCACACAAATGACTTTAATATTTTCGGAGCCTTCAATTTGTTCATATTCCCTTTCATAAAAATTTCATCTAAAAAATCTTCAATCCAATTTATCTTCCCTGCATAAAATATTTTCAAACAAAATCCATTCACATTCTTCTGCTCTTTGAATCCTGCATATAGAAATATAAAAATTCTTCTCTCCATCCATGAAAAAAATCTTCAATATACTTCAAAAAAACCATTCATCTTCTCCAATCTGTAAAGATAAAAAATTTCATCTTCTCTGCAAAAATCAACTTCCTCATTAAAAAATCCATCTGCAAAAAAATATAATCTTCATAAAAAAAAATGTCTCAATTTGCTCTTTTATCCTTCCAATAGAAGACCCTACATCTTCTCCACATAACATGGCCTTTTAAAAAAAATCCAATTTAAAAAAACAATAAATATCTCTTTCTTAATATTCTCCCCCACAAGTTAGGAGAATCAAAAAAATCTTCCAAAAATATCTCACAAAAAAATCTGCCTTAATCTCCTTCTAAAAACCAAAAATTTCTCCTAACAAAAATCTTATGAAAATCACTTTATTTAATGTCATAAAAAGATGACATAAAGTGGGCCATCGAATTAGGAGATAAAAAAACAAGTTTTTAAATTTAAAAGCAAAGCCATAAATATGACTTATTCGAACTCCCCACACCATGCTTAAATATAGCCTTTTATGGCTTTTTAGCGCTCAATGCATATAAAAGGAGACCGGTCAAAAATAAAATAAAGGGGCCCGTTTTTCATGTTATTAGAATCCTTTAGAAGGTCACCTTAAGTGATGGTGACTTGTAATACCAAGTCAACATAAAGGGCCTTTTTGAATGACAATTAGATTTAGGATTTATGTGACATAGGTTAGGATTTAAAAACCATAGACTATTAAAAAATCTTCAGTACTGAACAAGTTCCAACCTTCTCTCAATGTCTGCAAACTGCAATGCTTTAAAGACTATCAAGGCTCCAAAACAAGCAAAGTTTTCCTCTTACCATGACAAATATAAACTCATGCCACAAGAACATGAGAAACCATGGCATAATCATTAATGACCTTTTGATGATGAACTTTGCCAGATGTGACATGCCAAACCAAGATCACTGACCTACTGATGGAACATGAGAAACCATAACACTGCAACTCTTGAAGTGAAGTAAATGAACATTATACCATGAACTGTTGCAAGTATGGGCCTAACCAATGTTGTCATTGATGTCAACATACTCCTGTTGCATTGATGATAAGGATTGGATGAGCTATGTGCTGAGGATATTGAGAAAATTAGTCATATCAAGAACAGAGAAGAATAGTGAAGACAGTAAGGTAAAGATCCAAGATAAGATGACTATCAGAGGATGCGGTTCAAAGGGTTTGTAGATATGAGTCTTAAGATGATCCAGTAAAGATTTCAGAGGTCCACATAAAGATCTGAAGAAGTTGTGGCCGCTCAAGTAAAACTGGTTCCGACAGGTGTTCAGAGGTGACAGAGTGACACAGATAGGTCCGGTGGGATCCAAAAATGCAATATCTTATTCTGCGAATTTGGTGGAGTGTTTAAGAAGTCCATGTGAAGTGATAACTCAATTGGTTAGTGGTTTGGAGGTCCGTAAGCATCTATTCCATTGTGGCAGTGATGACAGAATGTGTTCTTGAGGTTCCAGATGAAGGAGATAAGGATTTCAGTAAGCAGATGAAGTGTGGATGTTATTGGTGATTCAGGCAAGCTTGTGGAGGTCTTTGAATCGTGTCCAGTTTGTATTGGTGGTCCGCATTAGAGTTTGAGCTCGTAATTGAAGAATAACTTTCTGATGATGGTGTTCTTCCTAAGATTGGCCGATCAGATGAATTACACATCTTGCAGATGTTCTTGTAGATGTTTGCCGACCTAGATGATTATTCTTAAGTCGATGTCTTGTATAAATAAAAAATTGTAAAGTTATTTCAAAGTGTCTTGTGGAGATGTGAGTGTGGTAGCGAGGAAGTGAGCGAAAGGCAGAGTAGAAGGTTTTGGGCTTAAATGGAACTGATTCAAGCATGGTAAAGATGTTATTCTCCAGTTCAAGTATGTGGTACTTATTATTTTGTAGACAGTGTATCTCTTGTAGGCAGTGGGTCTCTTGTGAGTAGTGTGCTCGGGCAGTGAGCCCTAATTGGCATGTGTCATTTTGTTCTTTCTATTCTTCTAATAGAGAATACAATCTTGGGTTAATCACCTCGTGGTTTTTCCCTTAACCGGGTTTTCCACCTCAAAATCTTGGTGTCTTATGTGTTGATGTGTTTCTGCTCTTCATTTAATGCATTATGTTTCCATGATTGATTTATTAATATGTTGCTAAATCAAAAAGAGGATTTAAGTGTTTAATTGGAAGAAAGTTTTTGACAATTGATTCACCCCCCCTCTCATTTGTCTGTCATGAATCTAACAATTGGTATCAGAGCTAAGTTCCTCTAAAAAGAGCTTAACCGCTTCAGGAGATCTAGGATGTCGTCCTACAAGAAGGATAGTCCGAAGTTTGATGGAACCAATTTTAATCTTTGAAAAATTTGCATGCAATGTCACTTGCAATGTATGGGAATGCAGTACTGAACCATGGCTACAACAAAATATACGCCTCCTCAGAATGGCCCGAAATCTGCAAGTGGAATCATAGATGCTAAAAATAATCTGCAAACTAAAGAAGCCCTTCTAAGCGCCTTGTCTGATTCAGAGCTTACAAATGTTGTTGATCTACAAACTACTTTTGAGATTTGGAAAAAACTGAAACTTCTGCATGAAGGAGACAAGTATGTTAAATGTACAAGGCTACAGAGTTTGAAAGGGAAATTTAAAAATTTAAAGATGAGAGAAGATGAAAATATCACTACCTTTATGCCAAGAGTAAATGAGCTTGTTTGTGGCATTAGATGTGCTAGTGGAGTCTTGGATGAAGATGAGATTGTTGGCAAAGTTCTCAGATCCATTCCTGCTTCTTATAAAATCAAGGTTGCTGCCATTGAAGAATTCAGAGCCCATTCAAGTGTCACAAGAGATCAATTGGTTGGTAAATTGGCCGCATTTGAAATGACCGAGTTTGGAGATGTCCCCACCAAGACTGAATTTGCATTCAAAGCTAGTGCTTCTGTAAAAGGAAAACAAAGGTTTGATCCGGGAGAGAACTCTTCAAGTAAACTATCATGGTATGAAAAAGCAAGAAAAGAAGAAGAAGAAGAAGAAGCTGAAACTGCTCAGCTTGAAGCCCTTATTGCAAAAAGACTGCCAAAAGAATCTGGTAAGTATGAAGGGAAATTGTCTTTTAAGTGTTTTAACTGCAATAAGATTGGTCATTTTGCCTCAAAGTGTCCGGAAAGATTTTCAAGGCCAAATCCTAACAGATCAAGGTTCCAAAAGAATTATTACTATGTTCATGAAGAGGATGATAATGAAGGAGTAACAGATGATGAATCAGAGACAGGAAACAAATCTAGAAGTGATTGGGTGTTTATTGCCATCAAGGAAGAAGATCCAATGCCCTCTAAATCTGTCAATCATAAATTTGTAGAAAGAGCTATGGCTGCCCAAGTTGAAGAAAAAGGATGATTGGGTCATTGACGGTGGATGCTCTCACCATATGACAGGTGACAAAAATAAGTACTTAGATTTGGAAAGATATGAAGGAGAAGTAAAGTTTGGTGATAATTCTGTTGGTAGAATCAGAGGTAGAGGAACTATTTCTTTTGATGGAAAGAACAAAACTAGTAATGTACTATATGTTGAAGGATTAAAGTACAATCTTCTCAATGTTGGATAGTTGGTGGACAAAGGCTATGATCTCTGATTCAAGAATGGAAATGCCAGATCTTTGAAAGTTTCAGAATAGAGATTGCATCTGGTACTCAGACAAAAGGTAATATCTTCCATTTAGTTGGTACTGGTAAAAGTTGTCTATTTGTGCAAATTGATCAGAGTTGGCTATGGCATACGAGGATGTGTCATGTGAATTTTGATAATATCATCAAGATAAGCAACACTCAGGTTGTAAGGGATCTTCCAAAACTGGTGAAACCTACAAACAGTTTGTGCAAAGAATGTCAGTTGGGGAAACAAAGTAGAGTCTCATTCAAAAGCAAGGAACAATCTCCTACCGGATTATTGGACTTAGTTCATACTGATCTATGTGGTCTGGCAAGAATAAGGAGTGTGCAAGGTAATAGATACTTCATGTTATTAATTGATGACCATTCCCGGATGATGTGGGTTACTTTCTTGAAAGAGAAATCAGAAGCTCTTGAGAAATTCAAAATATTCAAGGCTATGGTAGAGAATGAAACCGGATTAAAATTAAAATGTCTGAGGTCTGATAGAGGTGGAGAATTCACATGCGGTGAGTTCATAGAACTCTATGAGAAACATGGAATAAAGAGACAGTTGTCTGCTCCTAGGACTCCACAACATAATGGAGTAGTGGAGATAAATAACCGAACCATCCAAGAAGCATCTAGGACTATGATGATGGAAGCAAATATTCCTAAGATCTATTGGAGAGAAGTTGTCAGCATTGTAGTCTATACTCTCAATCGAGTTCAAATCAGAAGCAATACCGGTAAGACTCCTTATCAACTTTGGTTTGGCATCACTCCTACTATGAGGTATTTCAGAGTCTTTGGTAGCAAATGTTATATTAAAAGAGATGAAGATCTAGGCAAGTTTGATGCTAGAAGTGATGAAGGAATATTCTTGGCTTACTCTACTAAAAAAAGCATACCGGTGTTATAACAAGAAACTGAGAAAGATTATAGAAAGTACAAATGTGAAGGTTGATGAAGGAATTGAAAAACCTTCAAGGTTTTATGAATATGATAAAGATGATCAAAATGGTGTTCTGATTCAAGGAGCCCAAGCCCCTTCTGAAATTTAGATTCAAACTGATCCAGTAAATCAGGAAGAAGAGATGAGTTATAATGAGCCTGATTAAGAATTAGAAGTGCAAGAAACTCCCAAAGTTCCCAGGTATGTAAGACTGAACCACTCTAAAGATCAGATCATAGGTGATAAAAGCAAAGGTGTACAAACAAGGAGGATTTCTCAAGATTCACATGAATATTGTCTGATTTCAAAGATTGAACCTAAGACAATGAATGAAGCTTGCAATGATGAAAACTGGACTAAAGCAATGGAGGAAGAGCTGATGCAAATTGAGAAAAATCACACTTGGGATCTTGTTCCCAGACCTAGAAACAAGAATGTGATTGGAACCAAATGGGTCTTCCGGAACAAACTGAATGAAGTTGGTGAAGTAATCAGAAATAAAACCAGATTGGTCTGCAAGGGTTACTATCAAATAGAAGGAGTTGATTTTGAAGAAACTTTTGCTCTAGTGGCAAGAATTGAAGCAGTCAGATTATTTCTTGCTTTTGTTGCCTTCAAGGATTTCAAAGTATATCAAATGGATGTCAAGTCTGTCTTTCTGAATGGTGACTTGGAAGAAGAAGTATACATTGAGCAACCGGATGGATTTCAATTATCTGATCATGGTTTTATGGTCTGCAAGTTGAAGAAAGCACTGTATGTAGTAAAGAAAGCCCCAAGAGCCTGGTATGAAAGATTGGATAAGCATCTTCTGAAGATTGGTTTCAACAAAGGTACTACTGACAGTAATTTGTACTTCAAAATTGATCATGAAAATATCTTGATTGTTGAAGTATTTGTTGATGACATCATTTTTGGAGGCAAAGATAATATGTGTAAAACTTTTGCAAATCAAATGAAAAGTGAATTTGAGATGTCCATGCTTGGGAAAATAAATTTCTTCTTGGGTCTACAAATCACCCAAACAAAGAAAGGAATCTTCATTTCTCAGACCAAATATGTGAAAGAATTGTTGAAGAAATTTGGGATAGAAGAGTCAAAACCAATGAGTACTCCCACGACAATCGGATGTAAATTAAGCAAAGATGATGACTCTCCTAAGAATGATAAGAAAAAGTACAGGTCAATGATTAGAAGATTGTTGTATCTCACTCAAACTAGACTTGATATTATGAATGTTGTTGGTCTTGTTACTAGATTCCAAGCTAACCCTAGAGAATCTCATGTCATGGCTATCAAGAGGATTTTTAGGTATCTGAAAGGGACAGTTGAGTATGGTTTGCGGTATCCTAGAGATCATAATTTCTCTCTTCATACATATACAGATGCAAATTGGGCAGGAGATGTGGATGACCAAAAGAGTACCAGTGGTGGAGCATTCTTTTTGGGAAAGAGATTGGTTTCTTGGCTGAGCAAGAAACAAGAGGCAATATCTCTATCCACTGCAGAAGTAAAATATATTGCAGCAGCAAGTAGTTGCACTCAAGTTTTGTGGATGAAGCAAATGCTAAGAGACATAAGAGTAGAATATGAGGAGCCTATCACAATCTTCTATGATAATTCAAGTGCAATAAATATATCTAAGAATCTGGTGTTGCATTCAAAGACCAAGCACATATCTATCAAGTTTCACTTTCTGAGAGAGCAAGTGAACAAGAATGAAGTCAGATTAGAGTTTGTGCCTTCCAAGGATCAGATGGCAAATATCTTTACTAAACCTCTACCTAAGGACTCTTTTGAGTATCTCAGGGAGAAGTTAGGGTTATTACCCCTCCGGTGATGAACTAAGGTGCACTAATGTGCATCAGTCTAGTGGATATCACAGTCATATCTTGTGGTCCGGATTGATCATGGGGAGCTGCTACTCAGGGGGAGCATCTGGTATGATTCTGAAATGGTGGAATTGCAAGTATGTGCCCTTTGCCATTGATGTCAAAGGGGGAGAGAAGACATGTGAAAAACAAGTGGTCGCTAATCAAAAAGGGAGCAGTAAAAGAAGAGAAGACAAGTGAATGGTTGTTGGTGATAGGGGGAGTTGTGTCAGTAAAAAAAAGTTCTTGTCTTGATGGTCAAAACAGTTTTTCACATCATATGTTGCCATCAATGACAAAGGGGGAGATTGTTGCAAGTATGGACCTAACCGATGTTGTCATTGATGTCAACATACTCCTGTTGCATTAATGATAAGGATTGGATGAGCTATGTACTAAGGATATTGAGAAAATTAGTCATATCAGGAATAGAGAAGAACAGTGAAGACAGTAAGGTAAAGATCCAAGATAAGATGACTATCAGAGGATGCAGTTCAAAGGGTTTGTAAATATAAGTCTTAAGATAATCTAGTAAAGATTTCAGAGGTCCACATGAAGATCTGAAGAAGTTGTGGCCGCTCAAGTAAAACCAGTTCCAGCAGGTGTTCAGAGGTGACAGAGTGACAGATAGGTCCGGTGGGATCTGGAAATGCAATATCCTATTCTACGGATTTGGTGGAGTGTTTAGGAAGTCCATGTGAAGTGATAACTCAATTGGTTAGTGGTCTGGAGGTCCGCAAGCATCTATTCCATTGTGACAGTGATGACAGACTGTGTTCTTGAGGTTCCAAATGAAGGAGATAAGGATTTCAGTAAGCAGATGAAGTGTGGATGTTCTTGGTGATTCAAGCAAGCTTGTGGAGGTCTTTGGATCATGTCCAGTTTATGTTGGTGGTCCGCATTAGAGTTTGAGCTCACAATTGAATAATAACTTCCGAATGATGGTGTTCTTCCTAAATTTGGCCGACCGGATGAATTACACATCTTGCGGATATTCTTGTAGATGTTTGCCGACTTAGATGATTATTCCTAAGTCGATGTCTTGTATAAATAAAGAATTGTAAATTCATTTCAAAGTGTCTTGTGAAGATGTGAGTGTGGTAGCGAGGAAGTGAGCGAAAGGTAGAGTAGAAGTTTTTGGGCTTAAATGGAACTGATTCAAGCATGGTAAAGATGCTATTCTACAGTTCAAGTATGTGATACTTATTATTTTGTAGACAGTGTGTCTCTTGTAGGCAGTGGGCCTCTTGTGAGAAGTGTGCTCGGACAGTGAGCCCTAATTGGCATGTGCCATTTTGTTCTTGCTATTCTTCTAATAGAGAATACAATCTTGGGTTAATCACCCCGTAGTTTTTCCCTTAGCCAGGTTTTTCACGTCAAAATCTTGGTGTCTTATGTGTTGACGTGTTTCTGCTCTTCATTTAATGCATTATGTTTCCATGATAGATTTATTAATATGCTGCTAAATCACAAAGAGGATTTAAGTGTTTAATTGGAAGAAAGTTTTTGACAATTGATTCACCCCCCCTCTTAGTTGTCTGTCCCGAATCTAACAATTGGTATTAAAGCTAAGTTCCTCTAAACAGAGCTTAACCGCTTGAGGAGATCTAGGATGTCGTCCTACAAGAAGGATAGTCTGAAGTTTGATGGAACCAATTTTAATTTTTGAAAAAGTCGCATGCAATGTCACTTGCAATGTATGGGAATGTAGTACTGAACCATGGCTACAACAAAATATACGCCTCGTCAGAATGGCGCTAAATCCTCAAGTGAAATCAATAATGCTGAAAATAATCTGTGAACTAAAGAAGCCCTTCTAAGCGCCTTGTCTGATTCAGAGCTTACAAATGTTGTTGATCTACAAACTACTTTTGAGATTTGGGAAAAACTGGAACTTCTGCATGGAGACAAGTATGTTAAATGTGCAAGGCTACAGAGTTTGAAAGTGAAATTTAAAAATCTGAAGATGAGAAAAGATGAAAATATCACTACCTTTATGCCAAGAGTAAATGAGCTTGTTTGTGGCATTAGATCTGTTGGTGGAGTCTTGGATGAAGATGAGATTGTTGGCAAAGTTCTCAGATTGCTTCTTGCTTCTTATAAAATCAAGGTTGCTGCCATTGAAGAATTCAGAGCCCATTCAAGTGTCACAAGAGATCAATTGGTTGGTAAATTGGCCGCATTTGAAATGACCGAGTTTGGAGATGTCCCCCCCAAGAATAAATCTACATTCAAAGCTAGTGCTTCTGTAAAAGGAAAACAAAGGTTTGATCCAGGAGAGAACTCTTCAAGTAAACTATCATGGTATGAAAAAGCAAGAAAAGACCTGGGAAAAAAGAAGCTGAAACTGCTCAGCTTGAAGCCCTTATTGCAAAAAGATTGCCAAGAGGATCTAGTAAGTATGAAGGGAAATTGCCTTTTAAGTGTTTTAACTGCAATAAGATTAGTCATTTTGCCTCAAAGTGTTTGGAAAGATTTTCAAGGCCAAATCCTAACAGATCAAGGTTCCAAAAGAATTGTTACTATATTCATGAAGAGGATGATAATGAAGGAGTAACAGATGATGAATCAGAGACAGGAAACAAATCTGGAAGTGATTGGGTGTTTATTTCCATCAAGGAAGAAGATCCAATGCCCTCTGAATTTGTCAATCATAAAGTTGTAGAAAGAGCTATGGCTGCCCAAGTTGAAGAAAAGGATGATTGGGTCATTGACAGTGGATGCTCTCACCATATGACAAGTGACAAAAATAAGTTCTTAGATTTGGAAAGATATGAAGGAGGAGTGGTAAAGTTTGGTGATAATTCTGCTGGTAGAATCAGAGGTAGAGGAACTATTTCTTTTGATGGAAAGAACAAAACTAGTAATGTACTAAATGTTGAAGGATTGAAACACAATCTTCTCAATGTTGGACAGTTGGTGGACATAGGTTATGATCTCCGATTCAAGAATGGAAAATGCCAGATCTTTGAAAGTTCCGGAATAGAGATTACATCTGGTACTTAGACAAAAGGTAATATCTTTCATTTAGTTGGTACTGGTAAAAGTTGTCTATTTGTACAAATTGATCAGAGTTGGCTATGGCATAGGAGGATGTGTTATGTGAATTTTGATAATATTATCAAGATAAACAACACTCAGGCTGTAAGAGATCTTCCAAAACTGGTGAAACCTACAAATAGCTTGTGCAAAGAATGTCAGTTGGGCAAACAAATTAGAGTCTTATTCAAAAGCAAGGAACAATCTTCTACCGAATTATTGGAATTAGTTCATACTGATCTATGTGGTCCGGCAAGAATAAGAAGTGTGCAAGGTGATAGATACTTCATGTTATTAATTGATGACCATTCCCGAATGATGTGGGTTACTTTCCTGAAAGAGAAATCAGAAGCTCTTGAGAAATTTAAAATATTCAAGGCTATGGTAGAGAATAAAACCGGATTAAAATTAAAATGTCTGAGGTCTGATAGAGGTGGAGAATTCACATCCGGTGAGTTCATAGAATTCTGTGAGAAACATAGAATAAAGAGACAGTTGTCTGCTCCTAGGACTCCACAACAGAATGGAGTAGTGGAGAGAAAGAACCGGACCATGCAGAAAGCATCTAGGACCATGATGATGGAAGCAAATGTTCCTTAGATCTATTGGAGAGAAGTTGTCAGCACTGCAGTCTATACTCTCAATCGAGTTCAAATTAGAAGCAATACCGGTAAGACTTCTTATCAACTTTGGTTTGGCATCACTCCTACTATGAGGTATTTCAAAGTCTTTGGTAGCAAATGTTATATTAAAAGAGATGAAGATCTAGGCAAGTTTGATGCTAGAAGTGATGAAGGAATATTCTTGGCTTACTTTACTCAAAGACAAGCATACCGGTGTTATAACAAAAGACTGAGAAAGATTATAGAAAGTACAAATGTGAAGGTTGATGAAGGAATTGAAAAACCTTCAAAGTTTTATGAATATGATGAAGATGATCAGAATGGTGTTCTGATTCAAGGAGCCCAAGCCCCTTCTGAAATTTAGATTCAAATTGATCTGGTAAATCAGGAAGAAGAGATGAGTTATAATGAGCCTGATCAAGAATTAGAAGTGCAAGAAACTCCCAAACTTCCCAGGTATGGAAGACTGAACCACTCTAAAGATCAGATCATAGGTGATAAAAGCAAAGGTGTACAAACAAGGAGGATTGCTCAAGATTTAGATGAATATTGTCTGATTTCAAATATTAAACCTAAGATAGTGAATGAAGCTTGCAATGATGAAAACTGGACTAAAACAATGGAGGAAGAGCTGGTGCAAATTGAGAAAAATCACACTTGGGATCTTGTTCCCAGACCTAGAAACAAAAAAGTGATTGGAACCAAATGGGTCTTCCGGAACAAACTGAATAAAGTTGGTGAAGTAATCAGAAATAAAGCCGGATTGGTCTGCAAGGGTTACTCTCAAATAGGAGTTGATTTTGAAGAAATTTTTTCTCCGATGGCAAGAATTGAAGTACTCGGATTATTTCTTACTTTTGCTGCCTTCAAGGATTTCAAAGTATATCAGATGGATGGGTAAAAGTAAGAAGTTGGGTCCACATATGGGGGAAGTGTCGTGCAAAAAAAAATTCTGACAGGAACAGGTACCCGTTTTAAAGAAAACGGGTACCCGTTTAGGAACAGGCACCTGAGCCTAGAATGGGTACTCGTTTTAAAACGGGTACCCATTTCTAAAAATAGTAAAAAATAAAAACGGGTACCCATTTTTGTTTTTTACTATTTTTAGAAACAGGTACCTGTTTTGTTTTCTATTGTTTTCTAGAACAGGTACCCGTTTTAAAACGGGTACCCGTTTCTAAAATTTTAAATTTCATACCCACACTTTTGGTTTCATTTTAGGCTCAGGAAAGGCATGGGTAGCCGACCTTGAGCCTTGGACCTGCAAGTATTTCTCTAAGTACAGAACAAGAGGAAAGACTGACTTCACCTATATGGCTGATGACATTTTTTTTGAATTTTTTTACGAAATTAAAACCCATTACAGATCACAGTGTCTAGTTTTCAAATATGTAATTTTTTTTTGGATTGGACTTGTTTTTCTATTTATTATTTAATTTATGAGCAAACTGGTCCAAAAACTTGAAATGACAGGTGTTTGTATTTTTTTAATAACTTTTAATTTTTAAATTTTAAAAAAAAAAAATTTATTTCATCAATCTACACATCATTCTTTACACAATGAAAAAAAAAATTTAATTTTATGATTTTTTTGCTCAAATTATGTTGGCTGTACACGAGGGGTTTTCAAAAGTATCAATTAGGTCTAATAAAAAATTAATAAAAAAAAATTATTTGGAAAAAAATTATAAAAAAATATCCTCATCAAACTTCACTGTACTACACATCTTTTCCCAAAAGGATTTTGAAAAATAATTTTATTTAGGTCAAATTATGTTGGCCGTACACGTGCATGATATGGTTAAAAAAAAGTGACTTTTAAATAGTGGTTTTTAAAAAATGCCTATTTAAAATCAATTTGTATCATCTGGGTATTGAAAAAAATTACATATTTGGAAACTAGACTCCGAGTACTATATTTTATATTTAGTGACTTTTTTAAAGATTCCATCTCTAAGTGCTTCAAATTTTAAGGTCAAATGTGACAAATTCTGAAAATAAGGGAAAACACTTCCACTTTTTGGTCAAAAAGTGGACCCAACTTCTTGCACTTACCCGGATGTCAAATCTGCCTTTCTAAATGGTGACTTGGAATAAGAAGTATACATTGAGCAACCGGATGGATTTCAATTGTCTGACCATGGTGATATGGTCTGCAAGTTGAAAAAAGCACTGTATGGACTAAAGCAAGCCCCAAGAGCCTAGTATGAAAGATTGGATAAGCATCTTCTGAAGATTGGTTTCAACACAGGTACTGCTGACAGTAATTTGTACTTCAAAATTGATCGTGAAAATATCTTGATTGTTGAAGTATTTGTTAATGACATCATTTTTGGAGGCAGAGATAATATGTGTAAAACTTTTGCAAATCAAATGAAAAGTGAATTTGAGATGTCCATGCTTGGGGAAATGAATTTCTTCTTGGGTCTACAAATCACTCAAACAAAAAAAAGAATCTTCATTTCTCAGACCAAATATGTGAAAGAATTGTTGAAGAAATTTGGGATGGAAGAGTCAAAACTAATGAGTACTCCCATGGCAACTAGATGTAAATTAAGCAAAGATGATGACTCTCCTAAGACTGATCAGAAAAAGTACAGGTCAATGATTGGAGGATTTTTGTATCTCACTCAAACTAGACCTGATATTATGAATGTTGTTGGTCTTGTTGCTAAATTCCAAGCTGATCCTAGAGAATCTCATGTCATGGCTATCAAGAGGATTTTTAGGTATCTGAAAGGGACAGTTGAGTATGGTTTGTGGTATCTTAGAGATCATAATTTCTCTCTTCATGGATATACAGATGTGGATTGGGCAGGAGATGTGGATGACTGGAAGAGTACCAGTGGTGGAGCATTCTTTTTGGGGAAGAGATTGGTTTCTTAGCTGAGCAAGAAACAAGAAACAATATCTCTGTCCACTACAGAAGCAGAATATATTGCAGCAATAGGTAGTTACACTCAAATTTTGTGGATGAAACAAATGCTAAGAGACATAAGAGTAGAATATGAGGAGCCTATCACAATCTTCTGTGATAATTCAAGTGCAATAAATATATCTAAAAATCTGGTGTTGCATTCAAAGACCAAGCACATATCTATCAAGTTTCACTTTCTGAGAGAGCAAGTGAACAAGAATGAAGTCAGATTGGAGTTTGTGCCTTCCAAGGATCAAATTGCAAATATTTTTACTAAACCTCTACCTAAGGACTCTTTTGAGTATCTTAGGGAGAAGTTAGGGGTTATTACCCCTCCGGTGATGAACTAAGGTGCACTGATGTGCATCAGTCTGATGGATATCACAGTCATATCTTGTGGTCTGGATTGATGATGGGGCGCTGCTACTCAAGGGGAGCAGCTAGTATGATTTTGAAATGGTGGAATTGCAAGTATATGCCCTTTGCCATTGATGTCAAAGGGGGAGAGAAGACATGTGAAAAATAAGTGGTGGCTGATCAAAGGGGCAGTAGTAAAGGAAGAGAAGACAAGTGAATGGTTGTTGGTGATAGGGGGAGTTGTGTCAGTAAAGAAGGTTCTTGTCTTGATGGTCAAAACAATTTTTCACATCATATGTTGCCATCAATGACAAAGGGGGAGATTGTTGCAAATATGGGCCTAACCGGTGTTGTCATTGATGTCAACATACTCCTGTTGCATTGATGATAAGGATTGGATGAGCTATGTGCTGAGGATATTGAGAAAATTAGTCATATCAGGAACAGAGAATAACAGTGAAGACAGTAAGGTAAAGATCCAAGATAAGATGACTATCAGAGGATGCGGTTCAAAGGGTTTGTAGATATGAGTCTTAAAATGATCCAGTAAAGATTTCAGAGGTCCGCATGAAGATCTGAAGAAGTTGTGGCCGCTCAAGTAAAACCAGTTCCGACAGGTGTTCAGAGGTGACAGAGTGACACAGATAAGTCTGGTGGGATCCGGAAATGCAATATCCTATTCTGCGGATTTGGTGGAGTGTTTAGAAAGTCCATGTGAAGTGAACTCAATTGGTTAGTGGCCTGGAGGTCTGCAAGCATCTATTCCATTGTGACAGTGATGACAGACTGTGTTCTTGAGGTTCCGGATGAACAAGATAAGGATTTCAGTAAGCAGATGAAGTGTGGATGTTCTTAGTGATTCAGGCAAGCTTGTGGAGGTCTTTGGATGATGTCCAGTTCGTATTGGTGGTCCGCATTAGAGTTTGAGCTCGCAATTGAAGAATAACTTCCAGATGATGGTGTTCTTCCTAAATTTGGCCAACCGGATGAATTACACATTTTGTAGATGTTCTTGTAGATGTTTCCCGACTTAGATGATTATTCCTAAGTCGATGTCTTGTATAAATAAATAATTGTAAAGTCATTTCAAAGTGTCTTGTGGAGATGTGAGTGTGGTAGCGAGGAAGTGAGCGAAAGGCAGAGCAGAAGGTTTTGGGCTTAAATGGAACTGATTCAAGCATGGTAAAGATGCTATTCTCCAATTCAAGTATGTGATACTTATTATTTTGTAGACAGTGTGTCTCTTGTAGGCAGTGGGCCTCTTGTGAGCAGTGTGCTCAGGCAGTGAGCCCTAATTGGCATGTGCCATTTTGTTCTTTCTATTCTTCTAACAGAGAATACAATCTTGGGTTAATCACCCTGTGGTTTTTCCCTTAATCGGGTTTTCCACGTCAAAATCTTGGTGTCTTATGTGTTGATGTGTTTCTGCTCTTCATTTAATGCATTATGTTTCCATGATTGATTTATTAATATGCTGCTAAATCACAAAGAGGATTTAAGTGTTTAATTGGAAGAAAGTTTTTGACAACTGATTCACCCCCCCCTCTCAGTTGTCTGTCCTAAATCTAACATGAACATCAATCATTAAGAAGATCATCATGAGCATCAAATAAGTGAAATAGTATAACCCAACTCTTGACATCATGAAGCATGAACTTCTTAACATATATCAATGACATCTCTTTACTTTTCCAACACCATCATAACTCCAACACCATGACATCCTAAGATCCTGAAAGCATGATAAACATGATTAAAGCAAAACCAATCTTGTTAGCTCCTGACTTCACTCAATTCTACAAATACCTTAACCAACCTGATGATGTACTTTTCAACTCAAATCAAAAGTACTTGAAACACATTTTGTCAACCAACTTTGTATCACAAGACATATGCATTGCATCATATCTGCATAAAATATGCATTGTATCATTTATGAACTGAAACAAGAGACAATTATATCAATCATATCAAACCATGGACATGATGAACAACACCTGTCAATATCAACACCTTGTGAACCTGCAAAATCTTTTGACATCAATGACAATCAATCTCCATCAATATTTGGTTATGCTTGGCTTGGCAGAGGTATTTGGTTATGCTTGGCAACATTGGTTGACTTGGTATTCATGATGTTGACTTGGTATTCCTGATATATTGATGAGAATGTTGTGATGCAGTCTTTTGTCATTTGATTTCAAAGTGCTCATGCAAGTGCTCGTGCTCTTGATATGTTGATAATGCTAAATATTTCTCTTCTTGGTTGACCTTTATGATGTGCAGTGGGACAGCATTTTGTTACACCAGTTTTATTATGCTTCAGTTTGCTATTGGTAAAGGCAATTTGACATTGCTTGGATTTGGCATTGATATCAAGGCTTAAGACATCATTGGTTTGATATTTGGTGATGATCATTTAGCACTATTTTTGATATTGTGACAGCATTTACACATGAACCTTGTGGCAGCACTTACACGTGTGACATGGTCTTGTCTTAACATTTGATGCACTAGAAGATGTAAACCAACACAAAGCATTGGCAAAGAGCTTTGATCATTATGGTGTTTACTATTCACAAGGTATGTGGGCATTCATAAGGATTATTGCTTTGGGTGTTAGTTGATGTTTATTGATCATCATTGGTATGAGCATGGGGCAACAATATTCACTAAAGTCTTTGGTAAGTATGTTCGATCAACAGTGAAGGGTTCCTATGGTCTCTTAAGAATTGTTTTTATTTGTCTTCAACACAATATGTAAACTTCTTGAAGTTCTTATTACAACAACATGATCTTTTTAAAGGGATACAAATGCAAGGAGTATACTTGTTTATTTACAAATGTCATCTCTTGTATGAAGGGTTATTGTTATCATTGTATCTAACTTCAAAGTTAGAAAAGGGCTTCATATGGTTATTGATTTGATTTGGTTTGAAAATCAATAATTAACAAAGGTATTTCAGGTTAAATTATAACCTGCCTAGCAGGTATTGGCATGTTCAATAGGTAAAAGATTGTTTTAGCAACTCATATGCTATCGGCCCTTCTAGGGCATACAGAATCTCCCGGTGGACAGTGTTTACAATGAAAAAGTTTGTTTTTGAACTCATTTGCATATGGTCGACCTTTATTTTTTGACCTAGGGTTATAACAGTTGCCAAAAGCATGAAGAACTTGCAATCATGATGCCATATCTTGAAGATTTGATAGAGCTCGAGTCAATACGAGCTTCAACAAAGTCAGAAGTGAGCTTGATAGTTACTTATGGTCTTCTGAAGTCCAACGGCACAGTAAAACCCTTGACCCGTCGGCAACCACAGGTGATATCTTTCCTTTGGTGGTGCATATTGAAGTTTCCTTTTTGTTTTTCTATGGATTCTCGAGCAAATTCAAATGTCTATTTAGTTTTTCAATGATTGTAGAGATTGAGAGCAAACGGAAATAAGTTTTTTGTTTATTTTGTTATGGGTTTGAGATGTGATAGTCGTAAAGCATATTGTGTTGCTTTTGTCAGGGGTTCTTAGCTCATATACTCTTCACTTAACTGTTCTGTTGCAAAACAGCTATGAGAACGGAAAATAATTATAAGGAGGAAAATGGCGAACAAGTTTTGGTTAGGGTTTGTAACAATGACTAAAGGAAATTTGCCCTGTCGAAAAAATCTTTACCATGATGAAAAGATTTTTTTTATGAACTAAGGTTGAAAGATTATCTTTGAAAACTATGATCTTTAAAACCTTTGTTAAGCAGATGATAAGCTCTTTATGGTTAGGGTTTATAACAAGCATAAACTGCTAGAATTTGGGAAAGATATATGCATATGATTTTTCACTAGGGATTTATGTAATGATTGGTTAACTACAGTTTGGAAAGGCTTTTTTATTACATTAATCAGTTTGAAAATTTATGAATTATTTGATTAAAATCTGTATCAGTTTAAAAGGCATTGTGAAAGAGTATTTACAAACTAAAGTTCTTGTTAATGGGTCTGTACGACCACTCTCTCTTGATAGTTATTGGTTCAGTTGAAAACTGCCTGAGACAGTTGAAATAGTTCAGTTACAAGTTTAAACTGTTTAATGAAAGAAATGACAAAGTGTGAAAATGTATAAAGAGGCATGAAATGTAAACACCTATGATGAGATTGATGAGTGTGTATCTTACACTATCATTGAGATTGTAACAGGGTGTTGATGCAAGATATGTTTTGAGTTGATGTGCACAGTTGTAGTTACGTATTCTTGAGTCTCAAATAATGAGACAGTCAAGAACTGGTTTATAAAGAAACAGAGTAACCCTCTGTATTGATTCAATTTTTGTATTGTATTCATGAGATTGTACAAACAACCAGTGAGACAAATAGCCAGCGAGGCACAAACAGCCAGTGAGACACAAGTAACTAGTGAGGCATTTAATGAGTGGTTTTTCTACCCCATGAGGATTTTCCACTCCTGAAATTATTGTCTTATAGTCTCTTTGTTGCATGACTCATTTGTTCATTACACTTGTATGTTCAGTTCCTTAATTCACAACAACTTGCATTAATAAGGCTTTAATCTGCAATCTTTCTTTTGTTTTGAAAGTCTGAAATAAAAGTAAATAAAGTGTTTTGTCTACAACACTGATTCACCCCCCCCTCTCAGTGTTGTCAAGTACTCCAACACCTTGAATACTAAGTATCAATAATACAGGTTGCATTCCATGTTTAACCACCTTAGTTGCCATGCAAGAGCCAATACAAGGCTGGCAGACACAACAAATATAACAGTGAATATTGGCAGCAGCCGTAAGAGCTATGGACTGAAAACCTTCTTTAATTCTATAGTTGTCGTTAGGATACAGAAACCCTTATAAGATCTTTACCATGAATTCTTCAAAGATGCAAGGATTCACAACAAGTCTTCAATGATATACAATGATCATCAATCTTCAAATTGCCAATCAATGGTCTCCGACCAAATAACTAATTTCAATCTATAAACCCAATACAAAAAATGTGGAACAATGCTTTGAAGCCCAGTTGTGAATTATGAAGTAAATTCACCTCATTGATGAAATTAGGTTTTTGTCCAATTCATCGTATCTCAATGAATTGCAAGGGATCATCTCCTTGAACTCAAGATGAAACCAAGAACTTATCTTCAAACCAAAACAACATAAACTCAATGATGAACAAATGATTCCCAGTTGTTCCTTATAAAACCTTCTTCGATTAGGTCTGACGTAATTTTATTAAATGAAGGTTTTTATGTACACAATCACACTTGAACTTTATTAAATAATTGTTTTTGTGTACACAATGTCACTTTATGACAAATTGCTTTTGGACCCATTTAAGTGACTTTTATAAAGTAATTCAAAATTAGAACACTTTATAAAGTTAACTTAAAAATAGAACCACTTAAGTCACTTAACTTCTTGTTCCAGCCAATTATTCCCTTGGAATATGATAGCCATATCAAATATGTCCATCATAGAAATGGGGACATCACCAGCCTCCCTTCTCAACATTGCTTGTCCCCAAGCAATGGGAAGAAAACTTGCATCCAATCAATCCCTAGATCCTGAATCAATCTAGGATCTCCATAGATACTCACACAAGTAACCTCAAATTTGCTAATGAAGAAGATCCTGGGACCGCTTCCACTGTCGCACAATGGTGCAAACACAAGTGAATCCATCCCTGTTACCTTGTCAAAAAAAGTACCATCCAAAGTGCATGAAGATAGGAAATCATCATTAGACCAATCTACAACAAGAATATATTGATTTCCATCATGGCAAATTGTCCCAATCACTGTTGTACTAAAATTGAAATCAAACAATTCATTACTCAACAATGAGAGTTATGTATCAAACCAACCCCATGCTCCCATATGAAAGCATCATCAAAATAAGGTTGTGCCAAATCATTAGTAGGCTGAAGTAATGTATCATGCAAATATGATTTACCTTCATCTTCATTGTCACACACATGCATGTCATCAATGGTTGATCCAAAATGAGTAAGCAAAGTTATTTGCCTCATTCCCTTGACCATTTCAAGGTGTTGATTTGCTTGACCAGCAACTAACTTAGCTTCATTTGCTTTTTCTAGCCAAATTTCACACCTTGTGTCTTTTCCACATCTTTAAAGATCTGATGTACAAAATCAGATTGTGTAGTGCAATGTTTTTCAATAAAAACACTATATTCAACACCCCAATCTTGTATGCCATCATTAGTAGACCTCAAACAACTATCATTCAAAGGTGTTAGCATGTCTATCTCATGAAAATGCAAAGCCATAGGACTACTGTCCTCAAATAAATCAGATATAATGTCATGTCATTCCATAGAATTGTCATCCATCTCAAAAATTAAATGCTTACTATCAAATGTCAGTTCAATACAATTCTCTCCAAGTGCATCATATATGTCTTATCCATTAAATGTTGATCCAATGTATGTCTCTTCATGTGAATCACATACCTTATGGCTGATCCTTGTGGCAATCATCATGTCTTCTTCTTCCATGTATGATTGATCATCAATAGTCTCTCCTTCCATGTATGATTGATCATCAATAGTATGCCCTTCATCTTTTTCATAACAAACTAAAATTTCTAATTTGCTCTCAAATGTATGAACAATATCACTTTCCAAACGATTCACATCACAACTTGACTTCTTATCAATATGATGAAAAGATGAAACAATGTTAGTCTTATCATAAGAACCCATACTTTCATGTAATTGATCTATCACAGCTGATTTGTCTTCAACTTTCATGTGTTCTTCATCTTGAGCTTCTTCTTCTTTAGAGTATCCATATGTATGAGTAGGTGTCCAAGCCTCAAAGCATGTGAAGCAAAGTTGTTCTCTCCTTAACTGATTTTTTCTCTTCTTATGATCACTTATAGGCTGCAAATTACTTGGAAGTGAATAACCTATAGGCTCATCAAACTCATCATATAGACTTTTAGAAACTTCACGATCAAATAAATATCTTTCAAACTTCTTTTGTAAAAACATCAAACGTCTTGACATAGTATCTGAAAATTGTTGTGATTCTCTTTTGTGCTTAGCAAGAATTCTTTCCATATGTTCTTTCACGATAGGCATCTTTTCTTTTGTTGGTGAGGTAGCCATTGATGAAACCATTTTACACCTGCTGTATGACTGAAACAAATTCTAATTTTTACCCTCGGGCTGGCAAGATCATGGCTCTGATACCGCTGTAATATCCCTCTTAGGATATTTCCTAAAATTTTGATTATCTAATATGATTTTATTTAATATTGCAATTTTTCAATAAAACCCTAGGACTGAGTTCTAATTATATTTCTGCACCTTTCAAATTTGTCTTTGACAACATGGCATCAAATGCAAATCTATAGTAGAATAGATTGATATAGCAGAAGTAATAGATTATATACATTCAAATTAAAGATTTGAAGGTTGCTCTAGATGTATACAATCAGAAGTTAATAACATGTAGATTACAATAATTGGAATAACAACATTCCCAAAATAGTTAATATCAACTGACTATTGTAGTGTAACACAATGAATCTAGTAGCTGATAATACTCAGAAATTTGTATAATCAGCATATACAAAAACCACAATAAGCCTTCAACCTAGATTGTAGCAACAGAAACTCCTCTTCAGATGGTAACGAGCTGAAATGTAATGATTTTCTGTTATTAATGAGAGCTGAAGTGCACATATTGTAGGCCACAATTCTGTCTATTCCAAATCTGCAAAGTGTATACTAATTTATTCCTTAGTTGTACAAAATCTATCATGAAACACTCCATAGGTTGTCCCAAAGTCAACGGTTCCCTTTTACAAAACCAAAGAGTACACTAAAGTGGTGTTGTTGAGAATATGGGAGTGATGTGGTTGCTTGTGAGGCCTACACTCCACTAAATTTCAACACTTCATTCCAGTTGCTCATCTTGCAACCCAAAATACACAAAAGAACTCCTACTTTAATCCTCATGTAGCCTTGCTATATGTTGAAGACTTTTTAAAGAGTGGTGATTGGGAATTGAGGGTCCCACATTCCACTAACAATTTGCACTTGGATTCTTAATTTATTCTTCAGAAATTGCTAACTATGATTGTGTGTCAGATTTTGTTCCCTACTTTGATAACAACACAAATATATACTTTAAACTCACAAATCTGCTTTCCTCTGGTTAAGATATGAAATGTCTTTAAAGGTTGATATAACAAATGTAGAGGTTGCGTGACCTTCTTTACTCCCCATGTAAGCCTTGGAATCTTCAAAGGGAGTAATATGAATTTGAAAGGGCCCACTCATATCTCAGTGTTGCCTTCATATGATGTGTTCCTTGAAAGCCCACGATTCTTCCTGATAATTTTACTTGTTCCTTGAATACTAAGTATCAATAATACAGGTTGTGTTCCATGTTTAACCACCTTAGTTGCCACGCAAGAGCCAATACAAGGCTGGCAGACACAACAAATATAACAATGAATATTGGCATTAGTCGTAAGAGCTATGGACTAAAAAACCTTCTTTAATTCTATAGCTGTCGTTAGGATACAGAAACCATTGTAAGATCTTTACCATGAATTCTTCAAAGTGCAAGGATTCACAACAAGTCTTCAATGATATACAATGATCATCAATCTTTAAATTGCCAATCAATGGTCTCTAACCAAATAACTAATTTCAATCTATAAACCCAATACAAAAAATGTGGAACAATGCTTTGAAGCGCAATTGTGAATTCTGAAGCAAATTCACCTCATTGATGAAATTGGGTTTTCATCCAATTCATCATATCTCGATGAATTGCAAGGGATCATCTCCTTGAACTCAAGCTAAAACCAAGAACTTATCTTCAAACCAAAACAACATAAACTCAATGATGAACAAATGATTCCCAACTGCTCCTTATAAAACCTTCTTCAATTAGGTCTGACCTAATTTTATTAAATGAAGGTTTTTATGTACACGATCACACTTGAACTTTATTAAATAATTGTTTTTGTGTGCACAATGTCACTTCATGACATGAAGTGCTTTTGGACACATTTAAGTGACTTTTATAAAATACTTTTATAAAGTAATTCAAAATTAGAACACTTTATAAAGTTAACTTAAAAATAGAACCACTTAAGTCACTTAACTTCTTGTTCCAGCCAATTATTCCCTTGGAATATGATAGCCATATCAAATATGACCATCACAGAAATGGGGACATCACAATATCCTAGGTTTGTTTGCAAGAATAAGTTGATTAGTGACAAGGTCAGTAAAATAAGGTGCAAGATGGGCTTTTGTTATTTTCAAGTCCAAAATATCTTTGTAGGAGAGACCATCTGAATAAAATTTCCTCATCCCCTCCCACCATCGTCAATGCCTATCTAAGTCCGAATCAATATTCCTAACGGCATCGACAATGTTTTGCATCGCAGATGCCTCAAGTATGGAGAAACCAATGCTTCATTTTGAATAGCATCGATTTGTTTCTGAATGGATATCACATTATCATTGATTTGGGCTCGCAAGCAAGCCTCATTGGATCCCAATACTAGATGTGGTGGGTTATGAGGTGGAGGGGGTGGAGGGGGAGGTTGAACAGGTGGATCATTAGGAATATCATTAATGTCAAATTGATCCATGATGTATATAAATGAACCTACAAAAATTATACAAAATTAACATACATACATCATTAATGTACATACATACACATATATACATCATTAACGTACATGAGTGTAAAAAATCTAGGATACGTGTACATACACATACATCATTTAACTTGATCATATACATACAAATTTCAAAATGTAAGATCTAACTCTGTAATTTTCATACATGTACACACACTAAAAAATAAACTTAATACATACACAAAAAGCTCATTAATGTGATATGAAATCTCATATACATATACATACATACATCATTAGCGTACATGAGTGTAAAAAATCTAGGATACATGTACATACACATACATACATCATTTAACTTGATCATATACATACAAATTTTAAAATGTAAGATCTAACTCTGTAATTTTCAAACATGTACACATACTAAAAAATAAACTTAAAACATACACAAAAAGCTCATTAATGTGATATGAAATCTCATTAAAAATTACATCATTAATAATTTTTAATAGGAGAAATTGTGATAGCTTAAGGGGTCGTAATAGGATGGCTTAAGGGGATTTATGAATGAAGGTCCTAGGACAAAATGATGTCTTAAGGGGATAAAATTTAATTGTTAATGTGATATGAAATCTCATTAAAAATTACATCATTAATAATTTTTATTAGGAGAAATTGTGATGGCTTAAGGGGTCCTCATAGGATGGCTTAAGGGGTCGTAATAGGATGGCTTAAGGGGATCTATGAATGAAGGTCCTAGGACAAAATGATGTCTTAAGGGGATAAAATTTGGTGAAGTTGCTCAAGGCAACTGAATTTCATTAAGTTAAATATATATTATTTTTAAGGGGCCCTAAGTATAGTTTTGAGGGGATATATGGCTTAACTGTCCTAGGACAAAATGATGGCTTTCGGGTTTAGGGTTTAGTATATCAAAACAAAGCCATATTCTAGGACAGAATGATGGGTTTAGGGTTTAGTATATCAAAACAATTCTAAGTATCACAAACTAGGTATATAAAAACATTTCTAAAAAAGTTCAAAATGTGTGAATGTAATCCATCATAGATACACCTCTAAAAATTAAATTAAAAAAAAACACCAATAAAAAAGTCAATACAATATTGATTAATAGATCCATCCATCCAACCAAACTCTTTATAAAATAGATCCATCTAACCAAATTCTTTATAAAATATCCATCCAAGGTCAAATTCTTTATAAAAATAAGATCATTGTCAGTGTGAACTGCAAAATTCAATAAAATTCAATAAGATAATTGTCTTAAAATAAAGTGTTGTGGCTCTCTACTGCATCTCTTCATTTCTTTGTGTTTTCCTTTTCAGAACAGGATTGTCTCCTCTCCTCTAGCCATCGTTGATGTTCATCTAAGTCCACATCAATGGACCTAACAGCATCAACAACATGCAAAACGCCTCAAATGTGGTGGAATACATTCTTCATTTTGAATAGCGTTGATTTGATCCTGAATGGATCTAACATTCACATCGATTTGTGCTCGCAAGATAGCACCATCAGATGCAGGTGGTGGAGGTGGGGGGTTATGAGGTGGAGTGGGTGGAGGTGGAGGTGAAGGGGGTGGAGATGGAGGGCGTGGAGGCGGATTACGGATATCGTCAATATTGAATTGATCCATGATCTAGATATAAGTTCAAACCTGCATTAAATTTGTAATTTCAAAATGTAAGATACATGTTTAAAAATCCCCTTAAACCATTCAATATAAATGACCTAATTGAATACAAATGAAAAATGTGTAAGGCTCATTTATGTCTAATGCATGTAAATGAAAAAACAAATAATTGTTAATGTGATCTATGAAATCTCACTAGTTGTCTAAGGCATGGCTTAAGGGGATCTATGAATTAAGGTCCTAGGACAAAATGATGGCTTAAGGAAATAAATTTTGGTGAAGTTGCCCAAGGCAACCAAATTTCATTAAGGTCCTAGGACTTGAAATGATGGCTTTAGGGTTTAGGGTTTAGAGTTTAGGGTTTAGGGTAATAGGATGGCTTAAGGGGATCTATGAATTAAGGTCCTAGGTCAAAATGATGGCTTTAGGGTTTAGGGTAATAAGATGGCTTAAGGGGATCTATGAAGTAAGCTCCTAGGACAAAACATTTGATGGCTTAAGGGGATAAGATTTGGAGAAGTGCAAGATAGTGTTGCTAGCTTTAACTAATTATTTTTACATCAATGTCATACTAAATACACGGTAAATCACATGCACTATCTTTCTCAACTCTATGTATTTACTATAAGTTAATATTTTAAAGGGTTATCAAAAGGTTTAGGGTAAGGATGGATTAAGGAGATCTATGGATTAAGGTCCTAGGACAAAATGATGGCTTTAGCGTTTAGGGTTTAGGGTAATAGGATGGCTTAAGGGGGTCTATGAATTAAGGTCCTAGGACAAAATGATGGCTTTAGGGTTTAGGGTTTAGGGTAATAGGATGGCTTAAGGGGATCTATGAAGCAAGTTAAAACATAACAAGCTTTGCAATAACCACAATTTGAATTTACCATTATGTTCTATGTAATGTACAGTGCTACATTCTCCCTATATTAACCCACTTTTGACAATTTAGGATAGTATCTATGGTCTACCCTTGAATTTATAGAAATGCCTATATTTAGAGAAAATCATTTATTGAATTGTTTTAAACAACATTGGGGTTCTTCATTTTGAGTGTGATCACATCTAGAACCTGAAAATGTTGAAGCTTGGGTGGCCCTTGGAATAATGGACTTGCAAGTTAGTGAAAAAGGTAGTGTTCATGAAGGAATGGAAAAGATGCGCAAAGCCTTTGAATTATACCTGTACTATGCAATGGCATTGAATCATTTAGCAAACCATTTTTCTTCACAGGACAACATTTTCTTGTGGAACAGTTGATTGAGATAGCTCTTGTTTCGATTGACCAGTCTCTCATGAAATCTCATTCATATTATAATCTTGCACGATCTTATCATGAGAAGCCTTCATCCTCCCCTTCCATGAGAAGCCTCTCTTGAAATGTTTAAGGCCTTAACACCCCTAACAAGAGGAAGGTGGTTTTTAACTTCCTCATATCTTCCCTTATAGATGTGGTTATTTTGTAAGAAACCAGGTTGGTTTTTAACTAAATATCATGTATATTATAATTGTTTAAAAATTTAGTTGCCTTGGGCAACTTCACCAAATTTTGAGAACTTCTTTGATCCCCTTAAGATAGATCATATTAGGACCCCTTAAGATGTGGTTATTTTGTAGGAAACCATGTTGTTTGATGAGTATACTTTTGGTCTTCTTTCTTTAATGGGGAGGCTCTAGTCTATAGTTTAGTCTACTACTCAACATGCATCTAGTGGTCTTTACATGTTATACTTGATGTATTTAAATGTAGGAGCATCCCTAGGCAGTGTGACCTAGAGTCTTGCATCGTTTTAGAAAAGTGAGATCTTAGTTTAGTTATTTATTTTTTATTAGTTTATAGTTACCAATTTTTGGTAGAAAAATTTATTTCATTTCACCATAATTTGAAATTGGCTTTTTCAATTTTGATCATAGCTTTCATGTTAGTGTTAAGAATGTCGGGTTAATGTTTGAAGTGATTTGGATGAGGAAAAGATTATAAATTCTTGAGAGTTTTTATGGGTGGAAAGGTAAATTTTTTTGGTTTTGAAAGGAACGAACATTTATCTTGCATACCATTATCATCTACTTTTAATATTTAGAAAACAATAACATATATGGAATGGAAAAAAAAAATCATATATAACATATATGGAATGAAAAAATCATATATATGTGTGTGTGTGTGTGTGTGTGTGTGTGTGTGTGTGTGTGTGTGTGTGTGTGTACATGTGCATGCATGCATGTATGTAAATGTACACATATTTATAAACAGGTATTCTACATCAAACATGGAGCTTCTATGTTATCTCATAATGTAATCAATTATTGCATACCATTATCCTATAAGTTTTTAATATAGAAAATAATAATTTAATGAAATGACAAAAAGATATATATATATATACAAAAACAATTTGGGCAATGACCCATTTCCTAGAATATCTATGCATGCACATTATTAGGGACCTCCTTCTCCTTAACTATTAAGGTGTTGAGTCATTTAAAAGAATGTTGCTTAATATTCAAAAGTTCATTAACCCTTGAGTGGAAAAGAAAACTAAGTACATTATCAATATTGCTGTAACTAATTTAAAGTGATGATTGCTAATAGTGGTACATTGACATGTAAGAAAAATATCAAAATTTCAAGGTTTCCATGGGGGATTATGCTCTACAATCTAACATGTTTTTTTCCTTTCAATTTTGGCGTGACATGTAATCTTAGGCATTGATTGGATTCACACATTGGGTGTCATCCCATGGGATTTCACTATTTAATATGGATCTAATTGAAGAATTGTAAGTCATATGATACATACCTACATACATATACACATACATACATACATACATTCTTAATTATATGTATATGTATATACATACATATGTTTTTGATAAAGGAAGCGGCAAAAAAAGGGTGCCGATCCCATCGTACAACAGCCACAAAGGCACAAAAAGAGAAAACAAGGGAAGAACCCTTAACAAACAAGAGCCCCCGGGGCTCAGTAGAACAGACCTAAACATGCCACACAAAATAGAAACTAGACAGAAACAGTTGTCAGATAGCTGACGAACAGCAGACAAGGACTAGACGACCCTAGAACCGGAGGGGATAAATCTGACTCCTTGCACCCTAGGTCGCGAAGCAGCGACAAATTTGGGGAGTCCCTTCTTTCTCTAAACAATAGACCAAGAAGACTCGGAATCGAAGTCCACCGAGCGAGGCGAGAGGAGCTGATCCTCGACAACCACCACGAGTATTGAGCCACCACACAGCGAGGGAGCCGGCAGCGCAGAAGAGGAGTCAAGAGCAATCGCAAGACCAGCCAAAGAATCCTCCCAAAAAGACGCCGAGTCTGAAGACGGCAAAACAGAAGAAGAGGAAGCTGGAATGGGAGCAGAGGGCCTGCCTAAACAAGGAGCCGTCAAATGAGCCAAAAAGTGTTCAGAAGAATCTCAAGAAAGTGAGGGAACCGCAGCAACAGCCATCGCCAACACCATAGTAGCAACCCCAAAAGGGAACTCAGCCTCCTCAGAATAGACAACCCCCTAAGATGAAACGTCCACCTCAGAAGCATCGATAGTCAGGGGATCCAAGAGAGCATCCTTCCACCAGGTAGCAACCCCTTACGCCACGAGAGTGAGCAGCCAAAGGCCAAATGACCGGTAGCAAAACACCTTCTGCATCTAAACGGAATACCCTCATAATCAATAAGTTGTTTCCATGGCCTTTCACCAACCATCAAGACCACATCACCATGAAGAGGTCTAGACAGGTCAATATCCACAAGTATCCGGGCTACCGTGGAATGCCCCATGAAAGAGGTTGAATTTACCTTGAGGAAACGACCAATAGCATTGCCTATGCTCTCATAACAGGAGTCCTCCCAGAACTGGAGAGGAAGATTTGGGAGGCGGACCCAAATAGGTTTGATGTTGAGTGGCTCAGTGAGGGGATTAAAGGAGTGTCCAAGGTTTGATGAAGAGGGAATGCTCCCCCCACAACCAAATCCTGTCGTCGAGAACTAAATCTCGCTGCTCTGAAGAGGCAAATGTCACAATAAAGAAACCTCTAGCTGATGGAAACAACTCAATCTTACCTTCAATAAGAGGCTTCCAGGGCTCCATGACCCAATTGAAGAGATTGGGCAGGGAAGGCCAGAAGCTGTTAAATCTGCATATTACCCCAGTATTACGATAGAACTCCTCATTTTCAATGACCTCTAAACCGCAAACCACGACAGGAGACTCCCGGGCACAGGGGATAGGCCGCGAACCGAACCGGGGAGAGTGGGACAGAGCACCAGATCCAGCAACAATAGTAGAGAAAGATTTTTTTGGAACCGAATGCCCCATAGCCGACTCACCAACAACATCAGCACCTGCAACACCAGAATGGCTGCAGGTCCCCAAACCAGCATCAACAGCTGACCCAGAAGGGAACCGTGCCTCACAAACAGCCTCATCCGGATCCTTCCCCAGCCCAACCGCAGCAGACTCCAAGAGCGGTGACGAGGGAAGACAACCATTACCGATCAAAACAGTTGTTTCATCGCCTTTCAAATCTCCCTTTTCCCGCTTAGCGCTCACCGACATCTCCATGTTAACTTGGATGTTACTTCAATGTTATATACATACATATGTATGTATATACATATACATATAATTACATGCATATACATATAATTAAGAATGTATGTATGTATGTACGTATGTATGCATGTATATATGTATGTGTATATAAGAACATGTATGTATGTATGTATATATATGTATTTTGAAAAAGCCTTTCAGTGGTTTCAAAATAGTTAAATTTAAGAGTTTTTATTTCATATTTTAGAGTTGAAAAATATACACATACATATATACATACATACATGTGTGCATACATATATACATATATACATACATACATATGTACATATACATATATACATATGTACATACATATATATACCAGGTTCAATTTTTTTGTTTATACCAGGTTCATTTTTTTGTTTGATGTTTCTGTTTATTTTCTGAGGGTTTCATGGTTTTTGACAGGTTTGGATTGAGCTGAAGAAATTTATGAAAACTACAAAGAATCAAAACAAAACCTAAATTAATCATTATTCACCAAAAAAATTAGAAAAAAAATGCATAAAAACTAGTTCAAACGCCACCCTGGTGTGGTCACTGGGTCGTCATTGGGTCGTTGTGGTCGCTGGGTCGCTGGAGCTCTCAACCAAGATCCCGTCTGTGAAAATGAGATGGGTTTCGATTTTTTTTTAAATAAATACCTCCACGAAACGGGATCCTATTTTTTGCAAATTGGGATCTCATTTTGTAAAGAATGGGATCCCGTTTCCCAATGGCAGGCTCAGGAGGTCAAAACAAAACGGGATCAAGTTTCTATTTTTGGCTCAGGACCCTGAACCTAAACGGGATCCCATTTATTAAAAAACAGGATCCCGTTCTATTGAACCCATTTTCAGCTTTTTCACTAAGGCCGAAACTTCCACCTGAAGTGGACTCATCTTTGTGCTTTTACCCTTTAAATACATGTCACTTTTATGTGACAATTGAGAGATACCTTCATCTACTTTTACATGCACACTTTCAACTATTCTGCGACCTTTTATTGTAGCACTTATAGGCTTTGCTTGTAGTTGAATAACCAAGAAATATTCCTTCATCAGACCTTGTCTCAAATTTGCTCAAGGTATCTTCATTCCTTTTTATAAAACATCTACTTCCAAATATTCTAAAATACTTCACAGATGCAAGTCTGCCTTTCCATAATTCATATGGAGTCTTATCATGGTTTACTCTTAACTGACCTTTGTTAAGAATGTAAACAACAGTATGAACTACTTCCTTCCAGTATCTATCAGGCAGTTTGGCTTCATTCAACATTGTTCTAGCCATTTTTTGGACAGTTTAGTTCTTTCTTTCAACAACTCCATTTTGTTGAGGTGTCGTAGCTGCAGAGAAATGTCTTTTAATCCCATGCTTTTCACAGTACTGATCAAATTCATTAGAAGTGAATTCTCCACCTCTATGAGACCTTAAGCATTTTATCCTTGAACCAATCTCATTCTCAACCATAGCCCTAAAAATCTTAAACCTTTCAAGAGCTTGAGATTTTTCTTTAAGAAACGTTACCCATGTCATTCTTGAATAATAATCTATAAGCAACATGAAATAACTTTCTCCATTAAGACTCTTGGCTCTGGTTGGTCCACACAAGTCTATATGTATCAACTCAAGGGGCTTTGAAATTGAATATTCCCTTGTCTTGAAACTAATCTTTGTTTGCTTCCCTTCTTGGCATTCTTTACAGAAGGTACTTGCAGGTTTGCCAATACTAGGCATATGTCTCACTGCATGCTTCTTGTTGATCTTCACCAAATGATCAAAGTTGATGTGGCCCATCCTTTTGTGCCATAACCAACTTTCATCAGTTTGTCCTAACAGACATCTTCCACTTTTCACCTCCTTCATATGGTATAGGTTGTTTGTTATATTTTCCTCAGCAACAAGTCTACTAGAGCTAGGTTTTCTTATCTCAAATCCACTAGCATGAAATAACAAGTTATATCCCTTATCACACATCTGACTAACACTAAGGAAGTTATGTTGTAATCCCTCTACGTACAACACATCCTAAGCTTCAGCTTTACCATCTATGCATAATGTGCCTTTTCCAACTATTTTCGCAATGGTGTTATCACCAATTTGATAGAACCACCATTACATTTCTCCAAAACGATGAACTTGCTCTTATCTCCAGTCATATGACTAGAGCATCCATTGTCTATTACCTAAGGATTGCCTTGTCCTTTGGCATGAAAAGTTGTTTGGACTATCATGGACTATTCATTCTTCTTTTCTATCCAAATCTTTTTTGAACTTTTCTTCTTTTCATCAGAAGACTTTGCAGGTTCTTTCTATTGAGTAGTGGGTGCAGATTCTTTCTTTTGACTTGCAAAGGATTGTGCATGTCTTTTTTGTTTTCTTGCAGGAGCATGTGTAGGTCTGTCTTACCTTAGAGGAGTAAATCTCCTTTTCTCCTAACTAGGAGGCTATATAAACACACTTCTACAAAACTTGTCAATATGCCCATAATTGTTACAATTATAGCAAACATCATTCATATCAACTAAAGGGGCAAATGAATTTTTGCTTACAAAATCACGCCTATCCATTATCCTATGTCTAATTCTGTAGTTTAATGCTTTATGTCCAGATTGATTACACAAATAACAATAACCAATTAAGACATGATTAAACTTGATTTGTTTTGCAAATTGACTTCCTTGGAGTTTCTTCTTTGGATTATGGACTTTGATGAATCCATCATCCTCCTTTCTTGTGCCTTAAAGTCTCTTGTTCTTCATGGGATATTCAGATTTCAATGATGCAGCAAGATTTGTTGTCTTCTTAGTTTCTTCAGTTTCCTTGGACATAGAGCTTGATTCCTCTTTCACTTTAAAGTTCTTCTTAGAAACATCATCCTTGAAACTCGTCCTCCACATATCCTAACCCAAACATGTTGGAGGACCTTTGACAACCAATTAGTTCATCAAGAATTCCAGAGCTCTTCACAAACTTAAGGTTTTTATTTAATTGTATATTTACCTTTTCTAACTCCTTCCTTAGAGAGACAACTTCAGCCTCTAGTGTTTGACACTCTTCAAGTTTGTTCTTCAAAACCAAACTAGTCACCTCTTCTATACTTTTAGACTCTGCTAACTAAAATTTTAGATCTACAAGTTTATTAGATTCTTCAATCCCTAACTTGTATCTTTCATTTTGACTTCTTTCATACTTTAGATCAGCTAGACCAAAGATCAATTCACCTTCCAAATCAATTTCACCCTCTTCTTCCTCATCGGAGTCTTCACAACAATCTTCTATAGGGGTATTTTCATTTTCTTTTATTTCAACAGCCATAAACATGGATTCATCTCTATCACTTGCAGAAGAACAATCCTCTGAAGAGCTAATTTCTTTATCAACATAAAGACTCTTCTTCTTATTGCTAAAGTTCCTTTTCTTATATTTGAAAACTATTTTGACTCCCAATATTATCCCCCTTTTCACAATCACCTAAGGGGCATTTAGATGCATAATGACCATTTTTTCCACAATTGAAACATTTAAAAGGTAGCTTACCTCTGTATTTGTCGGAGCCTTTCTTCAATTTTCTGACAAAATTTGCTTCCTCTTCACTTGAACCGGTATTTGGTTCTAAATCTTCTTCAATCTTCTTGACTTTGGAAGTCTTGAATGTTGCTTCTTTCTTTGTTGAACTGGTATTCTCACTTCTCTCATATGTTATGAGTGACTCAAACAATTCATCCATAAAGAATTTATCCAAATCTTTTGCTTCCTCAATTGCAGAGACTTCAAAGTCATACCTATGTGGGAGAGACCTTGGAACCTTCTTTACAACCACCTTATTTCTACCTCCTCTCTAAGACCTCTGAGAGCATTCACTACCTTGTCTACCCTAAGCATGTAGTCTGCAATATTCTTGTCATCGTTCATCTTTAAAGACTCAAATTTACCTCTATTAGTTTGCAGTTTTGCTTGCTTGACTTTTATCATCACCCTCATAGATGTTGTGCAACTTCTCCCATACGTCTTTGGCAGATTTACAATGCATGACTTTCACAAATTTTGTATTGGTTAGACCACACAGTATACCATTCTTTGCTTTGGCATTGTTTTCACAATCTTTCTTTCTAGCTAGATCAGTGGGAGGAGTCACTGGTACTTTGTAGCCATCTACAACAAACTTCCATACATCAAATCCAAGAGAGGTCAGGTATATCTCCATTCCGATACTCCAGAAAGAATAATTGGTTCCATCAAATAATGGTGCTTTATTTGAAGAAGAACCATCTTGTCATGCCATAGTGTTCTTGTGACCAGATCTTCCTTAAGTGATCAAACTTTCTTCAAGGAAAGCGGCTCTGATACCAATTGTTGAAAGAACACCAATACACTGAGAGGGGGGGTGAATCAGTGTATGTTAATTTTTAACAATATTAAACCAACAGACAAGAAACAAGAGCACACATAAATCACATAACACCAGATGTACGTGGAAAACCCTGAAAGAGAAAAACCACAGTGAGAATGTTGCTTGAGTCTACTATTCAAATCCAACCCCACAAAACGGCTTTTACAAATGTTTTGTAAGCATCAACTTACAGGTACATTGACACCCAGGACAGTGTTTTGAGGCACCAACCTTTAAGTACACCGCACACCACAGATAATGTTTTGAGGCACCAACCTACAGGTACATCATACACCTTAATTGAGCACAAACTCAATACAATGAGGCACCAACCCCTGAATCCTTACAAATTCTGATATGCAAATAGTGGTTCTTCACTAACATGAAATGCACCTTTTTTAATTCATATATTGTGCTCTCCCTTTCAGCATTGTGTTTTCATGAACACAATCTTCTCCCCCCTCTCAACTCCCCCTGCAATCTGTGTTCTCATTAACACAGTGTTCCTCTCATTTTTTTGTAATTGCTCTATACTTCTCTGCCTTTTTAATATTTGTTTGTGAGAAGAAATGACACACGCTGTCAACATCTTTTATGTTCTTCAAAATCAAATATTGTTTCAGCAATTTTAACCGCTACCAGTAGAAAGTCATTAGTATCTTAGTAGTTGTATAACAGCAACTTGTTAAGAAAACTTAAAGTCAAAAAATCCAAGAGAGTAATTGTTTCCACAGTTAAATTAACTTTAATTGCTTCACATTTAATTGAAACCGTCACTTGCATCATTTTGCAGAAATGCGGTTGAAATGCGATTGAATCGGCTTCCTCTCTGTAACTGCCCGTCAATTTTTAGCTTCAAGAAATGGTCGTTTGCCAACTTTAAATAGCGATCGTCGATTTCTCCTTCCGCACCGTCGTTCAGTGAACACAACGCACCGTCACAGTTGATGATAAAGGAAAATATATCTTTATATGTTGCTACGGTGACCATCCCATCTCCTCCATCGCGCACCGTTGATTTGAGATTGCCTTTACGTACAGGCCCTTTAAAAAGTCTTCGACGAATGAGAAGTTGCCACGCTATTCATAATGCCACCTTCATCTTCGTATTTACCGCTTGCATCCGAAGAGCTTGCCACTTGTCAGCATTGCGCAAGCGCGCAGAGGTATCATTATGCGATCTCCATGACCTTGTGGGGATGCGCAGACTTGACATGTGGCGTGATCATAATGCCACCTTGAACATGGTCAAGTCTTTGTGCTTGCATTCAGAGAGCTTGCCACTTGTTGACATTGCGCAAGCACGCGGAGTTATTATTATGCGATCCCATGACCTTGCAGGGATGCGCAAACCTGACATGTGGTGTGATCGTAATGCCACTTCGAACATGGTCAACAAGTCTTTGTGCTTGCATTTAGAGAGCTTGCCACTTGTCGACATTGTGCAAGCGCACGGAACTATCATTTTGCGATCTCCATGACCTTGCGGGGATGCACAGGCTTGACATGTGGCGTGATTATTCACACTCGCGCATCGACAAAGACCCTTTTTGTCATCAAGTTGCAGAGCTTGACATCATGCTTCAATTCCACAGAGACACCATCTGTTGACATCAATGACTTTCGCAAACACAAAGACCTCATCCCTTGACGTCAATGACAATAATGCCAACACTAAACACATTTACATGATTTATTGCTATCTACTTGTATTTATATGAATTTCATTGCATTTATTTCACATCCCCTCATATCCTCTCTCATCTTAGATCATTTGAGCAATCAAGAAGCAATTATTAATAGAACATTTCAATTGGTGCACACTAAAAGAACATTTACTTCAACATTATCATCTAGGATATTTGCATTATTGATAATTGTTCGTCAATCATTTGCACAACCGTTAAGCTGATCTTTTGGGTGAATTGACCTAGAACGTGTACCCTAGTGATCCAACAACCCTCTAAAGCTATTTTAACTATTGTCAATCCTAATAGCAAAGCAAACATCAGTGAATTCGGTGAACCAGAGAGCAAAACTGCACAAATTGCAAGATTAGTTCTATGACTATCAAAACAAATCCACAGCCACAGTGTCATCCCAAAACCAAAAAAGATCGATCTCGACAAAGACACAAATCTTGCACAAAATCTATGGCAAAACGCAAACAAAGAAGATCCACTTCTAGTCCCAAGAACAACAAATTTCTAGTGCCACATCAATTTCATCTCTTCATTTTGTCTACAACTGAGTACACTTATCCATTACATTTGATTTCCTAGTTTTAGCATTTAAGTGTTTAATTATTACTCTCACAACTATCGTTTAATTAATCTAGGTTAATTTATGCCTATGTGTGTACATCTTATTGGATTGGCCTAGATTAAGCTCACAAAAAGTTTATTACCTTTGCACCTAGTTACCTTTTTTTAATAACATTTTTATACTTTTATTTATTTAAACCTATTTTGTATACTTAAACAAATTGGGATTAGAGATAATGAAAATGAAATATATTAGAAATATGTTTTTTTTAATATGAATTTTACATTAGCCTAATGGAAAATATATATTTTATTTTTAAAAAAAATTAAAGAAACTAGTTGATGTGAAATAATTGATACTTATTCATAAGAGTAAATCACAAGAAACTGGAAACATAATTGTTCACCCATCTTGAACTTTTTTTTATCATCGCTAAGTGAGATACTAATTTGATATATAAGAACCTTTTGGTGGATGCCCACAAGGAGATTCATTTCCTATTTACCTCGTCTATTGCTCTACATTGTGTACATACCATATCCCTCACTTTAAATCACACCTATATATCTGTGAACATTGAAAATATCAATATTAACCCTCCACAATACGTTGCTAGAAATATTAAAATGTTATTTAAAATAGTTTTAAAAAAGGTAAAAGTTTTTTTTATCATCGCCAAGTGAGACTAATTTGATATCTAAGACCCTTTTGGTGGATGCCCATAAAGAGATTCATTTCCTGTTTACCTTATAGGCAACCACCAAAAGGGTCTTAGATATCAGATTAGTTATCTATTGCTCTGCATGGTGTACATACCATATCCCTCACTTTAAATTACACCTATATCTCTTCTATGGAGTACAAACACCTTAATCATTAGACCCATTTATGAATAAACAAATTTGTTTGCAAACTCTACATAAATAACATTAACAATTCTTCTTTGTGCCATATGGAAACCAAAAGAAAAGAGGGGTAAATATTAAACTTCTATTTTTTATTAACCCAATTTCTCATCCCTTCGACCAAATTCCCACCCCCTTCCGCTATCTGCCCCTGGTATATATTTATCTATTTTTTTCCAATATTAAATACCCTGGTAAGAACTCATATGCTATGATATTGCTTATCTCATAATGCTCCAAGGGAGAAATGCAGCTCTAGCTGGTGCATCATTCATCTTGCAGGAATGGAAAACGCATACCCCAACACCAGGAAAGTCTTCTGGTAGCTTGGATGGACAAGAAATAACATTTGCTTTCATCGCTTTCTATTCAATCTTTTCTCAACATGCCACATATGGACTGGCCTTGCAGAGTGTTGGGAGGGCTTGTAGAAATGAAACTTAGGGTCGCATCATATAATCAGCTGAGAAATATTTAAGAATCCTAACGCCTCTATTATCATTTTGATTGATTATTATCTTTGCTAAAGATTTTGAATTGGACTAACTTCATATCTGGAATTAGTGAGTCAATCTTCAACGTGAGTGGTCACAATTTCTGGAAGATTTGCATGGGTCTTCCTTTCTTATTATTGTTTTAGCTCTTTCAAACTAGGGGATAGCTAAAGACAAATGGTTTCTAAGTTTCTTTGGTAGTTTACGTTTAAAGCTAGTGGTGATTCTGGTTTTTGAGTTGTCACCCTCAAGGCTTTTGAGTTTGTGCTACCATACTTAAATAGACTGCTGATTTTCCGTTGTTTTTTCGATATAATAAAACAATCAATGAACAAGCTTTCAGATCAGATAAACCCTTATACTATGAGAGGTCTATTAATTTTCTGGATTGAATAAAGGAGACAATTTTTTCTAGTAATGAACTAATTCTAGCAAATAATATGATTCTTTAGGAACCTTTGGACCCATGACTCTCAGCCCAAGAACCAATTCTGATCGGTTCTTATGAAGAAGATTAATCCTATAATAAATTCCATCACAAATACATGACACAAAATGAATCACACTCTAAAAACATAGCCAATCAACAAATGAAACTATGATGAATAACTTGAGGTTACATCATATTGGTATAAAAGACAAGAACCTTGAAGAAGGTTCTAGAACAGAATTTTTTGATGAACAAAATACTCTAATTTAACAAAAATTACACATGGTTACGATGGACAACTACCTAGCATGATGGTACAAATTAAATCAGCTAGACCATTGATACTCGATCAAGACAAGCAAATACAAAAAACGAATCTTAGTAATGACTATAAGAGTATCCTGTATAGAGGCCTTGTCCTACTTGCAGTCGAAATTAAAACAGGAGGTGACTCCCTCCACTTCCTCAAACTCCTCTTCTGGTCCTTAAACTAGATCTAAATCAAAGCCTTCATTGCTCTAGCACTGCCTTGTTGTCCAGACATACTCTGGTAGCTGGACAACATGCGATGTTTCTGTGGGCTATCAAGACTCACGTGCTCTACTTTATTGCCAATTTTTAATCCTAGTTTTTTATTTGCTAACAACTATTGGCAATCAGGTTGTGATATTCCCAAGCTTGGTTTGTCTTTTGACACCATGAATGGCACTAGTTCTTTCCCTATCACAAGAACTTTCCCCCGGTTGTGAGGAGCCCAACTATAACTTGGCATCTCTTAACAAGGTTGAAGTGCAAGTGAAGTCAATGACAATCCATCTACAACAGGTCATAGGCCAGGGGCATAGAGAAAAGTCTGCACGATGCTTTCTCCTAGCCCCACGAAAAAATCTTTGGCTTGTTGAGTAACAAACTTAGCCCCAAAAGCAAGTTACAGTGGATCTAGGAGATGGCTATTTTTTAATAAATTATAGAAGACAAGATCCCTAACAAGTAAAATAAAGGATGCTTGGCAGAGGAAACGAGCACTAACAAAAGTTGGGCTGAAGCCTAAGATACCAAGAAGTAGAGACGGGATCAGGATCTCAGAAAATCTCAATTTTTTAATAAAATATGCTGATTATGCATCTGATTACCGTGTGTTTGCCCATTTCTAAAGCATGCTGTAATTGGGTCTAATCCTAAATATTTTCTAAGCAAGCATTTTGTAAGTTGAGATTTAAAAGCATAAGCATATGTTTCACAACCATGTCATCTTCTGAAATGCTTCAAAATGTTCACAAAGTCTTCTCTAAAATACATTTGAGAAACAAAGAAGATTTTCTTCAATACATAAACACTCAAAACTCACATAAAAGACTCGAGGGGTTAGATTGTTAAGAGCAGATGCATTAAATTGTATACCAAGTCTGAACCTCTTTCCTGACAAAATATTGACATGGGCTTTCACAATAATATTGCAACAATGATCTTTTTTATCAACGAAGACAATGGAAAAAACACTTTCCCCTTCTAGTAACTTCAATTCAAGAATGAATGCAAGAAACACAGGCACCAAAGAATACTGTACTTCTAGAACAGTTCAACATCCACAACTGAAAAGAGATGAATTAACGCACAGAAAATGAAGGGTTCTTTACTACACAAAAGAAGCAGATACACAGGCTTCAAACTAAGTACAAACAATCCATGCAAACCATCAAGTTATTAACACTTCAAACCTTGAGGTACTTCCTGAAACCCCAGCATTTGAATATACAAGATATCTGTTGTTAAAAGGGAATCCCCTAGACCTTAAATCAGTTCTTAAATGCATTTAGTTATAATTCAAGGTTATTTCCTAAAGGAAAAGAACAAAGTTCCCTTACAGGAGAGAACTCAACCAGACCAATATCAAAAATATGTCCACTTATGGGCAGTTTCAAATCCCGTAGGATACAAAAAGCTTCAGCCATGCGATTCCTTGGGACATCTTGTGCAACAGTGCAGTGAGGAACCCAGCTATCTGGCTGGTAAATATCACCTACTTCAATCCCTTCTCTTTTCAACAGCTCACAGAGTTCACTGTGAAAAGTAAGGATAGAGAGTGATGGAGTCGGTGTTAAAAATAAGACATTCTCCTCTGTTGAGAAACTTCCCACTGCAGAAAGTGTCAATGCCAAAGGTTCTTGCTTGGCTGCAAAATTCTTGATCATATTCTGTAGTTTTGAAGGGTCTAAATTGGGGCTTGATAATAGCGTGATGTGAGGACGAGCTTCGATTTCAATTAATTGAGTGCTGATTTGTCTTCTAGCCAGAACATTCCATGCTTTGAGCACCTGATTCTCAAGTGCTGGATCAAAATAAAGCTCAATTGCAAAGCCTTGAGACATTTTTGATCCCAGAACACGTGAAAGGTAAATCAATAGCCCTAACCAAATCTGCATTTAGACATTTGCATTAATTGTTCAGTAAACAAAACCAATTACCTTCCCAATTCCTAGATGCAGTTTATTTATCCATATCTATTACCTTCCCAATTACTGAAAGCAATGTCTTTATCCCTTTCCTTTAATGAACTCTCGACCTTCAGTCAATAAATACCTTTAATTCGCCATGCAATTCAACAAATTAAGTAGACCCTAACCAAAACAGCCAACTGCTAACCTAACATTGGAATGACACACCACAGAACTCAACACTTCCAATTTTAGCTTTACAAAGATGAAGATGTTGCAACTTGCAAGAAGAAAAGTATCAAGTGAGCATTTGAGTCAATACTAGAAGACACATTCATAACAAACTACATTGAGTCTCAATTTTGGGAAGAAATCATGTATTACCTTGTCAAAATTCCAATTATGAAGAAAGAATAGCTAAAAATCCTCTTGAATTCTATATTCTACAATCCAAAAAGTGAAACCTCTAAGTCAAAACCAGGAAGTCGAATCTCACTAAATGAGCATATTGACCCATAAAATTCAAATTGAATAAGAAAATACTATAACAGAACCGACCAAAAACATCCACTAATAAAAGGGATTTTTGTATCAGTAAAAGAAAATAAAAAAATAACAAACAAAAATACAAAATGTCCTCAGAAAATAGAACATAAACTTCAAATTTCAATTAATATTAAGAGAGGGAACGGTTTAAAGTTCTCCCAGCTTTTTCCATTTTGGCAAAAGAAAACTGAAAAGAAACATGGATTGAACAACCAATGGTACACACAGCATATAAGTAGTCCGATGACGGCAAATATTATGATATTAATCATTGTGCAAAACCCAGCAGCCTGAGTCCCAGTAAAACAGATGAGGTTAGGAGCAAGTCCTGGGTAAATTTTTACAGAACAATACCTATCAGCTGTGGAGTCTCAGCCAAAAATCTGAACATTTTTATACATGCTCTCAGCACATGGACTGATTTGGCTTAAAACAAAAATAGCACATCTTATTTTATAGGAACTAGTCAAGAAAATATTAGAGAAACAGTGTCCATCTCAATCAAAGACAAAGAACAGATTTGCAATTTGATTTAACATGTGCACCATGCACATTTAGGTCAACGTAGGCACCAAAAATCAGAAAAGTAGATACAAGTCTCTGCCTCAATAAGAAATGAATTGGAGATGAGTATAAAAAATAAGATCTTCAAGTTTTCAACAAACACCCACACACACAGAGTAAGTAGATTGCAGTTTTCAGAAAACTTGGGTTTGTCGTGAAGAACCTACTTGTAATTTCCCTTACCTAACAAATATCAAAAACCCATTAAAACCCTGTTTACACCATACGTTAAAGTTACAAACCAAATGAGGAAAAAAGAAAATACCAAATTCACAACTCATACAATTAATTGAAAAAACTATAAAAAAAAAAAAGAAAAAAATAAGATGAGATGACTTTTGAGTCTTTGACCTACTTTAGGCCAAAGTAGCATGTAGGGCTTATCAAAGTGTGTCTGCTTGTTTTGCAGATTGTAACTATGACTTTAGTTTTATATAAATTCCCTAAGCTAAAGAGTATTTTTCAAAGAAAGAAGCCTTGAGGAGGGGAGATCCGGTGAGGAAGTTGAAAAGTCAGTCTCCATTACAGCCAACTAAAGGTTCTCGCAGGAATGTGTGCTCAGTTTCTAGCTAAAGTGTCATTCAGCATAACATTGGCTATAAGTTTTGTCAACTTAAAAGTTTAAAAGCCTTTCAAAGTGAAGAAGTCCAATTATACAAGTTGTGGAGTAAAAGTACAGGAGGATGTAATATGAAAGAGCTGGAAGGGGCTATAAAGAAGCCCCCTGCAATTAATGCACAAGGAGGGATAGTTGAGACCCCAATAAACACCATGGGAAATCACTACCCCTTTATTCTTTTGCTCGATATCTGAAAAATAATGAAAAACTGAAATGGCCACACCTAAAACCTAATCCAGATCCTCTCTATGAAAACAAACTCTGCCAAAAGGACCACAGAGCCAACAACTGATACAACAGATAAAGATTCTGCAGCAGGGGAAGACTGTCAAGGCTATGAAATAAATATCCAAATGGACAAAGAAGCCATTTCCCCCAAACAACCAAGGATGACAGAAAAGCCAGAAGGACCGAGAGGCCTTAAAAGTCAAGGAAAGCAACTATAAGAGATAATGAAAACATGATAATAAAATCAAAGGACCAAGAGGCCTTCAGATTCATTGAAAGTAGCAAAGACGCAAGGAATGCTGAGTAGCAAGCAGAACCAGGTAGGGCCCTGCTAGTGTTTATCCCCTCTCCAAACCCTGCAATGTTAAAAAAAACTTAAAAGTTGTGCTACCAGGTTCTCCCCACAAACCCCTCATACCAGATACCAGTCCAGGTCAGTCCCCATATTGAAACAGTGCAGATTCCTCTGATTTTCAATGCCCTTACTGAATACATACCAGTTTCATCTGAGATTTTTGATGCCCTGCCTTGATACATACTGGGTTTCTCTGAGACAAACTCAGAACATACCCAGGCAGGGCACCCCCATGTCTCCTGTTCAAACCTGGGTCAAACTTGAGGTGAATCCAGAACCCTAAATGGCCAAAAATAAAAATAAATATTTTTTTTTAAATTAAATTAAGAAAAGTCAAAACAAACAAAAACCATTGAATTGTCAATTTATCAGTAGTGTTTTGTGGTTATTTTTGTTTATTCAATGTATATTATGTTAAATATACTTATTGGCAAGAATTGTTATAATTTTAGTATTTAATATATTTTTGTACAGACATACTGAAACCAGGTAAACAAATAAATTGGCAAACTGCCGTACCTGAGAACCCATAAAAAGACCAGCAACTTAGCAACTTAGCTTGAAAAAGAAAATGGTGTCCTAAGAAAGAATTCAATTTCTTTGTTTTTAGTTCAAAGCCCTTCCAACAAATTCTTTGAGTCATGACTTAACACATGGGTTAATAATGGGGTTAAAAATAACTGTGTAAGATGATAATGGCAAAGGAATTTTTAAATTCGTTTTAAAATCTGAATATGATGAGAATGCTGATAGAGAAGGTTTTTGGTACTAAGGCCAGTTTTTACTCAAACCTATGCTTGGGCATCTGATATAGAGATTAGCAAGGTCAACATGGGTAGATGTGTTAAGCACACACTTATATTGAAGGTGGGGGGGGGGGTGGGGGGGGTGTGAAGCAGTATAAGATAATCTTTTACTTATTAAAATTTAATATCCACAATAACAGCATTCACACAAGATCTAAAAATTAAGAAACACAAGATTTACGTGGAAACCCTTTCTGGGAATAAAACCACAAAGAAAGGCTGCTTGGATCTACTGTCCCAATCTAGCCGCAAAATAAAATTCTTTTACAAAATTTGTAGGCACCAACCTACTGGAGACACCAATCCCCACTGCTAAGCACCAACTTAGCAAGAGACACCAATCTCTTCTTTTAGGAGGTACCAACCTCCAAAGAAACAAGGTTCCACCTTCTGAATAATGCTTCTTCAACGGATGATGGTTATATTGATTTTCTTCATAAAAATCTGCTTGTATTTGAAAGATAAAACATTTTATTCCTGCCTGATTTTTACTTGTAATAAGTAATAATATTTATTCACTCCATGATGTTCGATATTACTCTTTCTCCTTGAATGACTTACTCTTTATATCATTTATTTAAAAGGGTCACATCCTTTCCATACTGCCGCTGCCTTTTTGTAATGATAATTTAATTTTAGTTTTACTATCTTTATCTCTAATCACTGGTATGAACTAGCGTCATTCCTTTACTCCTGCGATTATTTTTCTCCTTTTCCTCCATTCTTCGGTCTTCCTTTCCCGAGTTGTCTATCATATGGTACTGCACCATCAATCTTCTTCATTTCTGTCTGTTCTATTTTACTTTTGTACTTGAACGTTGGTTCAGTAAATGTTGGTGCTTTTATGTTGAAGCAAGTCGTCATTACATTATAGTCCCCTGTCGGTAGTTTGATATCTTCATATTTAATACCACACAACAAGATCTCCTTCTTCATAACTGCTTCACTATCCACGTAAATCCCAGGTTTGTGAAAACTAAAACTATTCTTACATCCTTATTGCGGCCTCTCTATATCATGCTTTTTTAATGAGGTATGACGCTTATCTGTTCTATGATCGGAAAGATTACTCTCTATATTTCAGCTCTTGTGTTTTCCCTCTGCACTATATACAATATGATCATGTTCAGTTCTTCCAAGACTCTCATTCCTTCCATCACAATCTTTTATAGACTTTTTAGTATATTTCTCGAAATTCTTTTCAGCATGTCCGTCAACATTATCTTCACTGTAGTTGTCATGATCATATCTTCTCCTTTTCTCCTTCCTTTCCATTACCCTCTCAAATGATTTAGTATCTGATTCCCTTCTTTTAGGGCCTTCATTCACAGACTTTATGCCCTTGTCACTGTCACTTTCATCTTCATATTTCCGTTTTCTGCTCTGTTCATGCTTCTTTGACTTGTTTCTAATAACAGTACCATCACTTGCATCATCACTCTCATCTGCATACTTTCCGATCCTCTTGTAGTGCTTCTCCTTCTTGCTCCCTATATCACCATCACTTTCACTCCGCTTTGCATCCTGATATTTGCTGTCTTCACGCTTTCCTGATATCTTCCTTCTTCTCCTTGTGTCACCATCACTCTCACTGTCGCTTTCACTGCTGGTTTCAGAACTAGTGTCACTATCACTGTCACTATTGCTTTCGCTTTCACTTACACTATCATTGTTATACTTGCTATTATGTTTTTTTGATCTTTTCCTTTGACATCAATGACAATATTTTTCTAACAAGATGTCACAAATATCCCTCTGAGATTTTGGAATGTTCTCCCACAACTCTTCAAACCCCTAGGTTATGTCTTGAAAGTGGATTCTAGCACTACACCCTTGCCCCATATGAATTCTTAACTCTTACTCTCGGTACATCTTGAAGATCACATCCCAGAAGCCATAAACATTGTGCAAAAGAGAATGTCCTTTGTATGTGTCTTACTTGGGTTATGAGAGTTATCTAGCTGTTATATTTTTGGTAAATAAGCTGGCACATCTTTAAAAAATATTGTGCAAGATGGTTAAACATGAAAAAGAAAAAAGAGAAAAATACCAAGAAAAAGGCAAATGCACCGTTTAATTTGAATAACTCCATAAATGTTTTGACAGAAGCTATGGAAGTTTCATACATACCAGTTGTATAGAAACTACAAGGTCTTGTAAATGAGGGCAGAAGCATTGTAGCCAGGAAAGCTTAGGCCAAAAGCTCACAACATGACAAATCCCAAATTGATGAGGACATCAACCGAAGTAGGTACTTCTCCACAGGTCTGGAATGAGTTTTCTATCATTAAGCACTATTCAGAAATTAGATCATGAATAGCAAAGCTGGTGTTTGAACTAAAGTTAGTAAAGACAGATGCCTTGGAACCTGAAAAGAATCTTATGAAGGACAAAATAAGGTATGCTATACTCATTGAGTGAGGGCAAGTCTCTAGGCTATGATGGCTTCTCAGATAAGTTCTACAAGGTCAACCAAGATTGACTACTTTGGAAGCCAGCAAGCTTGACCTTGAAATAAAGTTCAACAGAGGGATAATCAAACTGATACCTACGGAAGATCACAAAAACATAATTAAGAATTTGAGGCCAAATACACTTCTGGATGTATCTTACAAAATGCTTGCCAAAACCCAAGCCAATAGATTAAAACCCTTCCTTCCAAAACTTGTTTCTAAACCCCAAACTGATTTTATATAAGGCAGATATACACTAGATAATCTAATTACCAATTTGGAAGGGATACATGCATTGTCAAGAGGTATATATGGCATTAATAGATTTCAACAAAGACAGAATTAAATGGAAATTCAATAAAACTATACTCCATACTTCCAGGTTGAAGATAGAATTATAAGAATGATTGTGCTTCTTTTAAAGATGCTTCTGCTCAAATTGAGATATATGGGAACTTTTCCGAATCATTTAAGTAAAGAAGATCCAAAAGGCAAGGTTGTCTGATTGCCCCTTCATTCTGTCCTAGCTGCTGAAACTATCCATTATCTCCTTAGGGATTGATAGCGAGTTTGGGCCTTTGGTAAGGGGACTGGTGATACTAAATGGGGACAACTCTTGGAAGTATGGTTTGCAGATTAAGTCTCATTATTTCCAGTACTCGTGGGGGATTCACTACCTAATGGGTACCATATTACATCCATTCATAAAGGGTGTTTAAAAATCACAAAAGAACATAGAGCGTTATACTGCTTGCTAACAAGGGGTGGGGGGAATAATTAATAAATGAATATGGTTAATGTTGGAGGGGGTTCCATGTGGATGGTTAAGGGGAGAATGCGGTATAAACCTGAAAAAATTATGGTTCACCCTCATTTGGTAGGGCTTAGGGTAGAAGCAGCAAATATTTGAACCAGTCTTCAGTGTGTGCAGTTTTTTTCCATCCACCGGGTGTTAACCAATCAGTCTTTGAGCCACCACATCTTCGTTGAACTGGCATTGACCTGGTGGCATGATATAACAATGAGTGCATGCTCCATGTTAACCAGAACCAGAACAAAGTTCTTTTCTTTAGTATAGCAAGTGAACAAGCCCTTGACGGAGGTCTGCGAGCAAGTATAGGAAGTGAGCAAACCCCAGGTGGATGCAGGGCAGAGGCCTGCACTCAAAACAGGGATTAGAAACACCGATAATATCCTTTCTTACCACTTCTGGGATCGTGAATGATTTTTCCCTTGTCAATACAATCCATGTGGACTATGTTACTGATAAGAGACGAACTCCCAAACCTCCAATGTTACTAAAGTGCCACCTAGGTAAGGGTTTCTTGGAGGCAATCTGGAGGAGGACAAACAAACACCTTTTATTAGCAAGTTGGTCTATGCAACTGAATAGATTCATCAGGGCAAACAATTTTTAAAAATAGCGATCATTCAAGCCGTGATCTTTTAAAATGGAGGTGGAGAGATTCAATAGAACATACTTTGAGCTCTGGAAGCTCAAGACAGAGAATTTGTTTGTTGATCATGGTGAGTGGATTGCATCGTACTGTTGGAGTGGGTCATATGGTAAACTAGAGCTCATGTTTGGCAATGTGTCATATGGTGACCTAGAACTCCTATTTGGTAGTATGGGCCTTATCACTGGTAGTATGGGCCTTATCACTGGTCATGTGGAGGTTGTGGACTTGACCACATGGTAATCTAAAGCTCTTGTTTAGCCCCTAGTATTCTGGATGTATGTACTTGGTGGAGTTAATCATATGGTGACCTAGAATCCCTGGATGCATGTACTTGGTGGAGGTTGTGGAGTTGGTCATATGGTGACCTAAAGCTACTATTTAGTTCTCCAGTCCTTTGGATGTGTGTCCTTGCATGTTGCAGATTCATGGTGTGTTGGATATGCATGTTGCAGATATGGTGTTATTCCATCACTCAGAATGTGAATATCATGGTTGCAGATTTGCAAGTGTTTTGGATGTGTCAATGGATTCAGATTTGCATGGTGGACATTCATTTTTAATGGATATGATTTTTGTAAGTTTTATGTTTAAAATTTGTGGTTTTTTGCTGGAAGATTGTTTTTCGGATTGTAATTCCCGAGAGTTGTCTCAATGAAAGATAGTTTCAAATTTGCATACATGCTTTCAAGTATGGTTGGAGGCTTGTTCATTAGTCTCTAGTTCCTAACCTGCGGTTGTCCTGTAGTTATGGATATATGGCATTTTGGATCTAAGAATGTTTCAGATTTGATGTTTGTGTCATGAGAAGAATCTAATGATGCCTCAATTCTATTGTTGCCAATGGAGGTTTGAATCTACATGTTTTAGTGGTTCCAAGTTGCATTGGTTTTGAGATCTGCAAGTTTTGTGGCTTACTTTGGTTTCAATTTTTTGGTCCATGGCCATGCTCCTGTCACCTTTATTGTAGGCTGCATGTGTGCAACGTGAGTTTGCAGGTTCCATGTTTGTGTACTAGCATATTGCATGAAGAACTTGAGAGTGGATCTACGGAGTGTTGGTGGAGCCATGTGTGTGCAGCAAAGAGATCTGCCATGAAAATGGTGGTAGTGAGTTGCTAGTCCTTTTGAGCATCTCAGTTATTTGTTGCAACTATTTGGATGTCATGGAGAAGCACAATTTGTGTGCTACAAATTTTAGTTTGTTGGCCTATGGCCATCATTGAGCATTGGCATGTCGAGTAGAAGAGAGGCAGTGAAATGGTTTGTTGAGAAGGTCTTTTGGAGGCCACACAAGAAGGAAGAGGTCTTTAGAGTTTTGAGGACGAGAACTATGTTGTAATGAGAGGCTCTGAATTATGATTCAATGGGAGATTTGTGTAGGAACATAGTTGGTTGTGACAAATTATCTTCTATGTTAAAGATGGTGACCATAATGCCATGGAAAGCTCCTAAGCGCACAGTTGGAGTTTTGGAATGACATGGTTGTGCTTGTGAATCTACCACATAGATGTTGACCTTTTCACCATGGGAAGCTCTTGGTAAGCATGCAGTAGAAGTTTTGTTTGGTATTTGATCATGTGTAATCTTCAGGGTTTTGAGGATCTTGAATCACGATGCAACGGGATGCTATGGATCACTTTTAGTAGGAGTTTTCACAATGATGCGAATATGTCAATTGGAAATATGGTCTTCTAGTATTGAGGATGTGTATTGTTGTGCCTTGGTGGACTCTGAATCTGTAGTGGGAGTTTTGAAATAGCTATTTTTCTACAAATCTGTCAATCAAAGACAGATGATCTTCTGTTATGATGATGTAAATCATGGTGACATAAGGGAGTTCCTGGAGTCTACACTAATCATGCAGTGGGAGATTGACTATGATTTGGAGTTAATCTTGTAGTGTTGAGTACAATTATCATTTTGCAATTAAGAGTGACTCCTAAATATTGTGGTGTTACAATTGGAGTTTAGTTGGCATGAGGCAATCAGATGTGTAACTATTGTTGCTAGACAAATCAGGGTGAAGCTGAAGATCTCCTAGTTGTTGGAGATATATTGTTGGAACAAGTTGAGTCACTAAATAATTTTCAGCAAAAAGACCGAGAAGCCTACACCTAGGGCTGAATGTGAGTGCAGCCTGAACCTAATGAGGAGATTGTTCAAAGAATGAGTTAGAGTGATTCAAAGGAGGAGGAACAATCTCATACCCCACTCCCGAGGAGGTTCTTTTAGCAGAGAATGCAACCTAACAGGTATAGCCCACCTATTATTCAATTGCATTCTTGTTCTTGCTTTGTCTTCTAATGTGGATGGGTCTAGAACTGTGGAGATGTCGGTTCTGATGACGAGTTTGAGAAGTACTGAGCATGGTTAGTGGCTATGGGCTAATTCCCTAGATGAGGGAATGGATGTTGGTGAGATCTTTTCTCCTATTGCAAAGCTTACACCTTTCAGATCTTTGATTTGTTGTTGTTGTTGTGTTCAACCTTGGGGTTGAATGGTTAGATGTGGAGATAGTTTTTTTGTATGGGGATTTGACGGAGAAGATCTACATTACACAACCAGAACACTTTGTTGTGGTTGAAGAAGGGCATGGTTTGCAAGATATGTTTCTATGTATGCAAGTTTGCAAACCAGTGTGTGTTCTCATGTTTGTGAGAACAAGGCTTTCAGTTGAGCAGTGTTCTTCTATACCAGACGAGATAGAGGACATGAGCAACATCCTTTATGTGAGTGTAGTTGGTAGTCTGCTATGATTTGCACCATACCAAACATTGCCCATGTAGTGGGAGTCTTAAGCAAGTATACATCCATTTTGAACAAGGAGTATTGAACTATAATGAAGAGGGTCTTTTAGGTATCTTTGAGACACGTTTGTGTTCAATTTGCTATCAGGAAGGATGAACTTTACACATGACAGTGGATATACAAGGATTTGTGTATTCTAATTGGACAAGATGTGGATAGCATGAGGTCTACCTGTGGGTATGTGTTTAAGTCATTTAGTGGTGTGGCAAGTTGGATGAGCAAGAGACAAGTTGTGGTTGCTCTTTCAACCATAAAGGAAGAGTATATGGCAGCTACTCGTGCCTATAAGGAGGTAATTTGGCTTTGGAGAGTGTGTTTGAATATTAGACTGAAGCAGAATTAAGTGTGACAGTCAAAGTGTCACGAGAGTGGCAGAGAATCCTGTCTTTCAAGTGTGAACAAAGCACATTGATGTGTAGAATCTAAATGTTGTAGTTGCTTTGATGAAGCTTGTGACCAAAGCGAAGTTCAAATGCTGCAAGATGGCTATAGGGATGTCTCCTATTTGCAGCGAATTTGTTTTGTCTATGTTTGGCCCCTTATGCAATGTATACAAGTGAGAAAATATTGAGAAAGGTGCTATACACCTTACATAAAATATTTGATATTTTGTAAAAGTTGTGATCCATTTCAAAATGGGGCGCCATACTTTAGGGGTGCAATATTTTCCTTGGTAGTTGTTGTGTGGAACATTAGAAATGCATTTAATGTGGGAGGTGTCATGCCCACATTTGCCATGTGGTCATGAAACATGAAATATCAAAAATTTGGGAGGCACATTGAGAAATGCATTTAATATGGGGGGGTCATGGTTTAGTGAACACATGGCTTAATAGACTCATGATTTAATGTGGGAGGCACATTGGGCAAATGCATTTAATCTGGAAGTCACATTGGAGAAATGCATTTAATTATTAGATGTCTTGTAAAAAGCATTTAATGCAGGGTTGCATGAAGACAAATAATCTTGGAGACTTAGATTAAAGAGAGTATTTGGGTTGCCTTGGAGATTGTAATGACTCTTGGTCCTAGAGTCCAATTTGGACACCCACCATGGGAGTGTCACTTGGGTGCATTATTTAAGGATGACTAGAAAACTTGTAAGTTTTTTCATTTTTGTTGCTCTCTTGCCTATAAGTAGAAGACTAGGGATAAAGGTTAGACATCATCTTGTACATGCTCATTGTAGTGAAGCTTGGTGTACGCATTTGGAGGCTTGAGTTGCTTGTTGAGAGATTGTGAGGATCATTGATTGGGACATGTGGGTCTCACTTGTTCTTGGATCAATCTCATGAGAAATGTAACAACAGTTGCTTGCTATAGTTGAAGAAGGCCATATCTTGCATGGTTTCCTCCTTGATTAAAAATGTTTTATCTCCTATGAACTCAAAGTCTAATATTGTATTGTAATTATTTTGTTGTTGTGAATATATTGTTTTCGGTGCTTTGGAGGTTGGGTTTTTTCCCAAAAGGGTTTATCCAAGGTATGTTGTCTCTCTCCCTTGTGTGGTTCTATTTTTTCTTTCATTCATGTTATTTCTTTAGCATTGTTACTATGTCAAAATGCTGCTAGAATTTGTATAGATCAGATTACTTGAGACATTTCTCCTCATAGGATTAGGGCTTTATCTAGTACATTAGAATTATATCATAATGTTATGAATAGATTTAAATTCCAAAATCCAAGGATAAAAAATGCCTACATTGTCCCCCAAGCCTAAAATAAGACAATCAATTGAGATTCACTAAATCTAAACAGCAATTACTTTGGTGTCCAAACATCACTAGTGCAGCAAAATTTTATCTCACCAATGCACATGTCTTGTGGAATTATTTCTCAAATCTTTATGAATGGCACAGTTTTTTCAGTTTCATATCAGAAACAATAGGTTTTGGCTATTTCATTGGTGGTGCTCTCCATGCCCAAATTGCAGTATTTGGACATCTAGTTTGATGAGTTTAAGTGGTCCCTATTAGAGAAGCTATTCAATAAGGATCTGTATGCCATATTCATCAATGACAACATGTTTCAACTTGAAATTTCTTCTAACCTTAGATATTTCCTTGATTCTATTGTTTTTATTCTCACAATAATCTCAAACTCAAAGGATTCCTCCTACCTCCTAGCTCAGGTCAAATAGCTTCCCAAAATGAAATAATCCTCATGAACAACAATCTATCAGCCTTCTTATTATTTGCTATTGGGAAACTAAAATACTTAACAATATTTAGTATTAGCTTTAATAAGCTAGTTGGGTCTCTGCTGGAAAGCATCAGAGAGAAAGTCAGCTTAAACAATTGGATATTGCTCACAACAAGCTATACGAAATGATCTTAGAGAGCACTTGTGCACAACCTAATTTGGAAATCTTACATATACCTACTATTTATTGAGTTCAAAGGAACCTAATTAACTGTCCCTCCCTTCCAAAGGATCTATCTTCCTTCATGCAAGTAATTGTATCAGTGGCAGGCCTTCTCAGAAATCATTCATGCAATTTGCTGATATCATTTCCCAATCCATGGATCGCAATGCCTCTAACTCATGTAATCTAGTCAAGCATACCCACCTCCTCCTTCATTCCTGCCCCACCATCCCCCTTACCATTGATGGACAACAAAAACTTAAGGGAGACACTAGACTAGGTATGTTGAAGGCTTGTAATTTTTTATTCTAATATGACATTCACCGAGGTATTAAGTGAAGACATAAGTAAATGTCGTAAAAAATATTCAGATTTGAGTCCTGCAAAAGAGGTAGAAAGAAAAAGAGGTATAAAAAATGCCACAAAAATGGGTGGTTCAACTTCAGATACATGGTTAAAAAAGAGGTACTAAACTTAGAATATTAATTGGAAAGGTGTAAAGGGAGGGGATGTTAGACTTAGAATGTTGGAATATGGAAATAGAAATAGAGGTATTATTTAGTATCCTATGAACAAACATGATAGGCCATAGGTTTGCATAGTGAATCCCCCGTACCAGTACTAGAGACTGAGAATTTGCAAATTTGACTAAAAAGATTGAATACTGCAGTGCTTAAGGATCAAAGGTGTCGATTCAGAAGTTTCATATGTTGGATTGGTACCAAGAACCTCCACAGTGAATTGCTGATCAAGGGATGGCAGTGACATGGTCCTCAGGAAACTGTAAAATATCTGGGGATTCCTTTTGCTCTCAGCCCTTCATTTAGGAGACGTGGAACTAGGTTTTGCAAAAAATAAATAAAAATTTAATGAAAATGGCAAGGGCGCCTGATATCTTTAGCAAGAAAATTTCAAATTTGTCAGAAAGTTGTTTTTTCATTTAGCATTTACCATGCATCTTTTTTCTTATTTCCGGTGGTCATTCTTACCAAATGCAAAAAAATGTTAGAAAATTCCTTTAGTCTGATGGCAGGAGAGTAGAAAACCGATATGTAGTTGGATGGAACATTTGTAATAGGCCTGAATGGATGGGAGGTCTAAAGCTAAAAGACCTGAGGCTTCACACCTCAAGGAATTGCATTAGAAGTTAAGTGCATTCTAATACCAGGATATGGTAGTAAACCATGGAAGATTCTTATAAGGAATCCTGGAATACTATACAAAGAGGATTTGAAAAAAGAAAGCAAACCTCGATGAGGCAGAGTGCAACTGATATAACGTTTGGGTCATTAAGTAGAAACTGAGGGTATTCCTATATTCAAGGCTATTTGGAAAGCATGGTTAGTAATTTAAGACATAGTTTTACTACTTGTCAAGTGAGTCGCCGAGTACTCGCCAATTCTTTTTTGTGCATAGTTTTTTCAAGTAATCCCGGAACTCACCGTGGCTGAGTTTTTGCCAAGTTTCTGCCAAGTACTTAGTGAGTTTATGGGGTATACTCTGCCCCCGCAAAAAACAGATTCTGGACACATAAAAAAATGCAGACAAATGTGATTTTTACATTCAAAGACACAGTTTTTTGCCTTTTTAAAATTATGAAAAGGGAACGTGCGAGGGGCGCTGCCCCCGGACCCCATGAGGTTGCTGCCCCCAAACCCCCATCAGACTCATTTGATACATTTTGTAACTATATTTTGCATAAAATTTATATTATTTTAAGAAATTTAAGTATTTTTTAAGTTGCCAAGCTGGAAAAATTTTGGTCTGACGAGTCCAAGTATGCAAACTATGATTAAAGATGCTGTTTATCTCCCAGAGTTCTCACAAGTAGGGAAAAAACACGAGCATTCAGGTCAGTCTGGTGGAATTTGACATATAAGAACATTTTGCTGGCATGTGTAAGAGGTTGTTCTGCCCTCAACTGATCTAAAAAGGAAACAACAATTTTAGAAATTTACTCAACATAGGATACAAGCTTCAAGATACTCAAAAAAACTGTCTTTTCTATTATGGGGTCTGCCAAGTCTAGGCAATCATTGGATAGGAATGAAGACTACTAGCTGGACTTGAAGTGATGCAAAGGGACTCCATTTCCTCAAATTGGCACAAAGGGCCTCTATGCTATACTGCTTAGAAAAATAGATTGGTTATCTAGATTGGCAATCAAAATTGAAAATGGAGATTCAATTCTATATAGGCCTCCTGTCTAGAACTTTAAAAAATGCTTTAGATGGATAATAATGAAGAACAAGCTAGCTGTATCAGAGAACTTGAAAAAGTCTGGAATGCAAGTGCAAAACTATCTAGTATGTAGTAATGCAAAAAATATAAAAAATTTCTTCTTTGATTTTCACAATGCTAGACTTGCCTGGAAATCTGTGCTAAAAGGATAGGTTGTATTATATAAAAGAAAAATCACATGGATTGATATTTGGACTGGCTCCCTTACTGATGTTAAACAGCAACAATCTAATTCTTTCGATACTCTAATGTTAGTTGTCTCTACAAATGTCCTTTTGGTTTTTTTAGGAGAAAATGGAATAAGTATGTGTTTCAAAACAAGGGCACGGAGCCTACTGACATCACTGGTGGAATCATTCCCTGCCCCACGTTTTTGCAGGGCCATGGAGTTGAATATGCAGCAGCAGGACTTGAGGAATCTCCTCAGAACAGGAAACTCCCCAACATGGGGAAATATATTATATAACAAATTGGTTGCTAGGATTCCAAGATCTTCATCATCACCCTTTGATAGAGGACAGTGGTAATGTTCCGGGCAGATTGCCTTCTATAGAAAAAGAAGAGGCATTGAATGCATTGGTGCCAGAAAAGATAGAACATCACATACGACAGGAGGTGATAAAAGAGCTGAGAATTTGCAGAACAGGGGCCTTGTTAATACTGTCCGTTCATCTGAATCCTCAGATCGAACCCACTTCCCTGAGTCCATGACACCTTCCAGAGGAAAAGGGATTGATAATGAAGGTTGTTACTGTTTCTACACAAGTACTTGAAAGAGTGTTGGGTAAAAGAAGGTTGACAAACTTAAGGATATAAAAGCGAGAATTCACACCTAATGTGATAATTGACACTCAGGATTACCATGACATTTTAGAGCTAGGATAGGTTGAAAGGGTGAACAGGAGTGCCACGAATGAGTGGCCATACAAGATTGACAATGCATATCTTGTTGTTCCTCCTTATACAAATTTACCACTGTGTAGACCCCCTGGAAACCCAAAACTATGCCTTTTTGACGGGTATAGAGTCCTCACATGCATGTGCAGAATATTTTTGAGTGCCAAAGAGATTCTCCAGAAGAGTATACATATTTGTGAGGGTACACAGTTAGTCAATGAAGGGGTATCAATCAATGAAAAGGTGTCCAGTGGCATTTAAGATAAATTTCAAGAATCAACTGTTGGCACCACCAACCAAGAAGACTATCAAAGGGGAACAGACCTGCCTAACTTAGTAACTTTCAAATGGGTTGAAAATGAAAATGATACTACTTTTCATGCTGACCCTCCTCCTCCTGCTCCTCCACCTGAAGACTGCCTCGAAATCAAATCTACTAGGCCTTAAAAGTCCAAGAGGATTGAAAAGTGACTCTTTAAGAATGTGCTCTTCTGCAGTCCAGACTAAAAGCCTTTTATTAATGTTTTGTTTCTAATTAGGCTATTAGAAGCTGATATTTTGGCCATTGATATATCAGTTTATTCTGTAGCATCTTGAACTGGCTGTGACGTGCATGTTATCAAGGTTGCATAAATTTTGTATTTTTGTTATAAAATGAGGAGTTGAAGATCTGGCAGCCTAACACTTCGGCCATACAAACTTTGCAAAACTTCACCCCTCTATAAAAAATAAATAAATTATCCAAGCTCTGTTTGGTTGTCTTGATTTAAAATGCAATTGCAATCTGTATGATTGTGCCTAATATCCTTATACAGCATGCATATTAAAAGAAAATGTGTTTCAGCTTCTCCTTGATTTAAGGTCAGCACCTTCCAGATTTCTTGTTCCAAACAAGACCCGTGTATAAGATCCAAACAGCACATGGGTAACATAAAAAAACAGAAAAAAATAAAATAAACCTGCATGTAGTACAGTGGGCCAAATCCAAACAGGACAAGGGTGGCCAAGAAACCAACAACAAAAAGCATTGCATTTGGTATGGTAGGCCATTCAGGATACCCCAAAAGTATCAACTCTTTCCGAATCTGAACTGTAAATACATAAACCCCACCGCAAAATCCATGTAGATATTTATTCATTCGATTTCTTCCAACCACATCAATTGCAACTACCATTTATTTATTTTAGTTATATTAATCAAATGGGTATTTATAGTCACAAACTACTCTCTCAATCACTACCCTCAAAGAAAAATTAAAACAACCAGAATTTTCAAATAACAAAGTAAAACCCAAAAATCAAATACAAATTGGCTATTGAAGGCTTACTGATTGGTGTGCTTGCCCAAAAGAAAAGAGAGGCTTATGGGTGTCACTTCAACGCCTTTGATGCAGAGCTGTTACGCTGCATATACTCCACTATATACATAACCAAACAGAATATATAATCAAGTGAATATGAGGTTCTGAAGGGCCTTAAGCTTCGAGATTGGAGGATAGTACTCACCCAAATTGCTCAGCAATAATATAAACCAGTCCAAATCCCTGAAGGGCCTTGCCAACGTTCTCTGTTGTTGCCTTCTCTTCAAAATCCAGTCCAAACCTATTTATACAACGCCTACAAAAAATTAAAAAACTAGATAGTCTATGTGAATGAAAGCATTGGGGGCTATTGAAGGAGAAAGTGAATTAGGTAGTAGAGATGTAAACCATGTGCCCCGTGTTATTCATTTCGGCTCATCATTGAGCAAATTGGTGATGTATAAGTTTGTTTATGAGCAAGAGGACAATTCTATATTTGGGCATCCACACTTGACTGAGGCCCCACTCTCCCCTAAGATCCCTTGCGTGAATAAGAATGTTTTTGTCTCAGATTTTTTTTGGGGGGTTTTGAAAGTAAGTCGTTATTAACAAACTAAATTCCTTACAAAGTGACCAAATGTATTGAGTACCTAGATCTCATCAGCTGAAACTTGTAGTTGCATGTTGAGTTGACAAACACTTAACATCAGCTTATTAAATGAAGGATATGGGACCTTAGTTATAATGAATTTTAACTATTTTTTTATTAAATGAGTTTTTCAATTCAAATTTATTACAATTATTTGTGAGTTGTTAGAGTTCTTATTCATTGGCAAGATTGGTGAATGTGTATATCTCTTATTTTTAGAGAATATAACTTTTTCCTTAGAAATATTTTATTCATCAAGGATTTTGTTTGATATAAATTTTTGAGCTTGTCTTATAACTTTTGAGTGGTTTTTGTCTTATAACTTTTGAGTGGTTTTTTTTTAAGATACATTTATGAGTATTAAATTTAAAAGGCACGATCTCATGGTAGATTGAGTTTTTCTATTAAGTTTGGCAAAATCATCTACATTTATTCTTGAAGGAATGAAACCGATCACCACAATCCATTGATCACGGTTTACAAGTAGGTCTTCCATCTTGAGTTTGCAAAGCTTGAAGTTTGTGTTGTTAAACTTCTGTATCTCCATTCTACTAATGGCATCATCTTTGTACCTAAAAAAGGTCACCTATGTAAAGCTCCCATTTATACAAGGATTAATAACAAGATGAAACCCTCTCCTCCCATGCATCTGACAAGCTATTCTAGCTTCGATAGCAAATAAAAGGAAATAACTCATATTCACACTAATCCTATGAGAGAAACAATACAAATAAGAATAGATCTATACAAATTTTATAACAGTAACAACTTAGAGAATACAAGATATACCTTGGGAAAATCCTTACAAGAAAAAACTAGCGACAAAAGCAACTCAACGTGGTGTTGAAAATACTTTCTCTTATCAATGTATTAATCTCAACAAGAAGGTTATAGTGTTGGTGTAAAATTATATTTACACCTTTATCATAAGTTAATTAGGTAGGCTTAATTAGGTTTTTATTTTCTTTTGTGAGCTTCTTATCCATGTAACTTGTATCATAAGATAAGATTACTTGTCTAGCTTTTCTGCATTATCTATTATTGGCAAATGTGGATGTATATTCCATTTGTATTATTCTTTTGTGAATAATAAAATTATTGCATTTGGTGATCATAACTCTAGCATGGTATTAGAGCATAGGATCGACAAGTTTCTTCTCAAAAAATTTAGAGTTTTAGCCATGAAGTTATAAATGGTGCATCTTGGTGTAAAACGAACCTCACCATTGCATCCAAAAGACATCAAAACCCTAGGAACAACTATAAACTTAATAGGGTTTGGAGTAGGAAAATTTTAGGGTATTTTTTGGGGGTCATTGAATTTTTAGCAAGAAAATTTCATATTATTGTACGGAATCCATACTTTCGTATAGATCTGCACCCTATCATACGGGTCATACAACATTGTAGGCTATTACTGTGTCAACCTACACTCTGTCTGCATCACCTGGCAATTAATCAATTAGTTAAAAAAATTGTTTGGTAATTAAAAATTGTATCCAACAATCACATAAAAAATATCGGCAGTCTTTTTCTTGGTTGGTGGTGATTTTCATTGCCCAATTGGCATTAACCAATGGTTGCATGTTCCCTAGGCAGGAAAAACTCAAGTGCCACCCATCTGTCACTACATAAGCGGCTACGCCACTAGCGCCTTACCCGTTAGCATCCCCTCTGCCAACAAGCGATCATAGTGCTACCTTGTCACTCTCTTCAATTGCCCTAGTGCCACCAAGTGCTCAACACTCATAGTTGAGGGCAATATGTGTTGTCATTGATGTCAACATAGTATACATCGATGTCAACATAATAGATGGAAATGCATAGATAGACTTGTATAAAGGAAGAGTCAATATGGTCAAGGCAAATCACTCTGGGAGAAGAGAAAATGGTCTAAGTATGGATCATTTTTGGGCTTGAACATGATGCGGAGGAAAACACTCATTGCCTTGCATGATTCTTGCATATATACAGACATATCTCATTAGTTGGGAGTACCGCACTCAAGGGCAAGAAGTAGAAAAGTGTCTAAGGCGTTCTCAGTGCAAAACCTAAAGCAGAGTTAACTTGAATTGGTTCACACTTCTCTGCAAAGAGAGATTTGGTCATGGTTCTAATTATAGTTTCTGACATGCATTGAAATGTTATATCCAAGGTTTTAGTCTCTCGTTCTTTCAACATGAAAAATTACAAGGGATAGTTCATCGACCATCACTGAAACAAAGCAGAGCAGTAATGGGAAGACAATGGAATGCTTTGCATTCCTCCAGAAGAGATATGTTTGTCATGCGGCTCTAAGGAATGACTAAGATTAGTATGGTATATACTATGATAAAGTTTCAAGTGCCCTTGTGGTCCGCAAAGACATTACTCAAGAGATAGAGGTAACACATTATATTCCTGAGCCCGAATATACAAGTTAAGTTCTTCAAAAGATGAAACATGTGTGTAAATCTATTATCAAAGTTTGTGCAGAGGTAGTATATGGTCCAAGACACATCAGATATGATCCACATATAGATAATTCTTATTTTCTGGTACCACATCAAAATGTCATAGCTGTAAGCAAAGTTGTAAGTGTAATTGTCTTCTGGAACTCTAAGTACATAAGCCATTCTTGAATTTCTTTGGAAACTTCAAACAAAGGTTTGCAGATCTAGTGAGTAGCATCCATTGATATTTATGATCATTCCCAAAAGGTTTCAAACCCTACACTTCACCGCAATATCATATTTTGGGTTGTGAAGCATTATATAAGGTCTGGAAGACTATGTTCTCTACAGACTGATACATTTCCTATCTTGAGGATGCATAGTTTGGTATGATACTTCTCTAGTAAGGTGTATGAATGTTATTAAGCTCTTGCATGATTGAATCCTTGGTCCGCATTAAGTTTTTGGCTTCTCCCTGGCAGTTGAAAGATGAACAATTGACTGTGTTAAGCAGTTTGAGCCTACTGGTTAAATATCTGATGTATGCAGAGGCTCCTGATCAATTTCTCCAAGTTTGTAAAGATGTGTCCTGATGTTCTTCATAAAGTCTTGAGGTCCGCAACAAGTTTGTTATCACTTTGCATGTGTTATGGCCGACCAGTGACTAGCTACACGTTACATTCAATATTGATTCGGATGTCGACCTAATCAATGTTTCAAGATCTTGCGGAGGATATATATAGAAGATATAATTCATTGAAAGGTTTTTAAGGTGAATGTGAATACAGAAGAGCAGAAGAAAATATGAAATGCGCAAAATTAGTTTGAAGATATGTATTGAGCAAGAATAGCAGACTGCACCATCAGCATACGACAGATGTATTCTCCATAACAGTTCTCATAATCATATTATCTTTGTAATAGCAGTGAGCTAAGCATTCAAGGAGTAGTAGCTTCCTTGGGTTATAACCCTAAATCAAATTTGTAAATTAGGGAGTAGTAGCTTCCTTGGGTTTCAAAGCCCTAAAAGAATGTTGTAATATCCTTTTGCAGTGAGCATATTATATTGTGAGCTAATTCTCACTGTGGTTTTTCCCTATTTTAGGATTTTCCACATAAAAACATTGGTGTTATGTGTTGACTCTTGATTTGCATGTTCTCCTTCATGTTTTCAAAGCTATTCAATTTTATCAGTAAATGTTTGGTTAAAAATTTTAAGAGTGCTAATTCACCCCCCTCTCAGCACCCCATTATGTTCAACAATTGGTATCAGAGCCAAGTACCTTTGAGAAGCTTAACTATTGAGGTAGATCCTCCACTTGAACACATGGAATCTGAAGTGATGAACAATGATATATTTGCACCAGAACTAGATCTAGAAGCAATGGAACTTGAAGGTTGGGACTTTGAGTCTAATGAGTGTGAAATAGATCTTGAAGAACTCAAGACAACCCTTAATGATCTGGAGGAAGCAAAAGATCTAAATTTAGAATATGAAGATATGCTTGAAAAAGGAAAGGAGAAAATTGACAAGTTGAAAACAAAAGCCAAAGAATCAAAAGAAGAAATTGGGAAACTAAAAACTCTAATAGAAGGAGATAAAGGAAGTGACAAGCTCAAGGAGGCTGAGGACATGATCTCAAAGCTAAAGGTCATGGTTGAAGAAGAAAAAAGGATTGAAGACTGCTTAAATATCAAGCCCAATGAGGAATCAACTAAATGTTCAAAACGTGAAGAGGAAGTTGTCACTCTAAGGAAAGAACTGGAAAAGGCAAAAGAATAGATTGACAAGGGACTAAAACTAAAAGGAGGAACTTATATTCTTGATGAAATAATAAGTTCTCAAAAGCCAACAAAATAAAAAATAGGTCTTGGTTTTGATAAGGGAAAGAGTCCTATGATCAATGCTTCTACAAACTTATATGATAATTTTCATACATCAGGAAAGTCTGAATCTAGGAGAGAAGAAACCTACACTGAAGGTCCTAAGAGAAAAACTTATAGAAATTCAAAAGAAGGTGAATTCATTCCTGTCCAAAGACAAAGGAAGAATGTGAAGAAAAATTTCAAGTATCCTCAACCTACAAGGCAATCAGCTCACATCAGGTATTCTCAAGGCTTCAATGGCAATTGTTTCATTTGCAATAAGTTTGGTCACAAAGCTGTGGATTGTAGAAACAAGATGAATCAAAAAGATTTAAGATGTTACACTTGCAATAAAGTTGGTCATAAAGCTGTTGAATGCAGAGGTAGGATAAACTAGAGCTCTATTAGATGTTATGCATGCAACAAGTTGGGACACAGGGCAAATGAGTGCAGAAGTAAAATGTCAAGGTATAGCAGGGATAATGCTCAATCCTTGTATGGATACTATTATACTTGTAATAAATTTGGCCACAAAGTAGCTAACTGCAGATCAAGGGCAAGAAGGAGTGGAAATACTCAACAAACAAAGTGGACATATCATGAGTGCAATCAAACAAGGAATTCTGGAAAGAATGTGAAACCCATTGATGTTGCTCAACAAAGAGTGGAAATGAACAAAGTATGGAAGAAGAAGGAAGTTAGTGATATTTTTGGACCTTTGTCCAATGCCGGTGGTTCCTCCAGTAGTTAAAAGGCAAAACATCGGGTCAGGGGGAGTTTCAACAGTAAAATTTTCAAACCCCTGTACATGTAAGATACTAAATTTTTGGCATAGGGATCAGTGTTGGCATGAGAATGATAAGATTAAGGAATTAAAGGAGTCTGATGAAAATTCTAGAGAAAAATCTCTAAATGCGGCAGAATACAGAGGACTTTAGGGTTTACTGTGACAAGAACTTCTACTAAGGAGGTTACATGGGCTCAGGGGGAGCTATTTCTAAAAATTCACCATCTTCTCTTCATGATGATGCAAGCACCCAACTTGTAGATGATCTTAACAAAAATTTCGAAGCATTTGAATGATCTACGGAGGATTCCTAAAATTTTACAAAGTTCTGCATATGAAAGAGAGCAAATTAGGTTAAAATAGCAACTGCAATTAATGCAAAGGAAAATTGTTGATGGAATGTTTATATAGGTGATCCCTGATCATTTTTTATTACATTTGAGTGAAGACAAAAGTTTTGAAGACCTAAAGGAGAACTAAAGGCACTCAGCAAGTCGATCGAGCAAGACTTATCACTGCATATCCAGGTATTTTTCATCTTTTTGGTTAAACCCTAGCTTTGAAGATATTGCAATGGCAACACCAGTGGTAATAGATATAGTTGAAAGGCCAAGGCCTAAATTCAAGAAGCACCCTTTCAAATCCACTATAACTGATGAAGTCAGGGCATTCTCACGAGTTCCTGCTAATGTATTACATACAGAGGACGTCCAAATCTATATCCACTCTCTAATTGATGAGTTTGACCATCTTAAACTTGAACAATTCAGAAATGAACATTTGTTGGGAGATGATTTCCAGTTAAAACCAAAATTTGCAAACATTGTTGCCAAAAACCTAGACATCTGGAAGGGTTTTCCAAACTTTTGATATGAAGATGCTTAGGTAAGAATTGCCCTAAGCCTGATTCATGAAGACATATTCTACTTAGAGCGGCCTCACATTATCACCAAGGATGACATAAAGGCAGTGACAGGTTTATGCTCCTCCGGACCTGTGCCTGTTTTGAAGTCTGTAAAGAATGAAGAGTTAATGAGGTTCACCGGAGCTAAATTTGACAAAAGAACTTTGATAGTAGGTGATATTGATGACATGGGGGTCCGATATGCAACCATGGGTATTGCATACAAAATCTACTTCACAAACAGGGATAACTCTGCCTCTGCAATAGCAATCCACATAACATATCAGATGGTTAAGGAAAAGATTTTGATCTTTGTGAACTTCTATGGCAACAACTTGTAGACAACAAGGACAAAAGAAACCAAATACATATTCTGATATGGTCCTCTAATCATATGTCTTATGTTTTACTATTTGAATTAGTTACCTTCAATGAAGGGAATGGTGTGGAACTCAAATAAACCTGTGGCTCATCAAATCAAGGATTACATGAGAAGTTTTTCTGATCACAAACATTGTAATACCTTATTCTGGGGATTCTTCAAGACTTTTCAGACTGATATGCAATCCAGAGAAAGAATTCCTGCCAAGGTTGTAGAAAAATACAAAAATGATATCACCTTTATGGTTGACAAAGACAATTGTTATATGGAGGCTGTTGAGCCAAGAACTTTTTGGATTACAACCTTGCCCTATGAGGTGTTATAACTTGATTTGATAGGATATCCTGACATACTTCTCAGCAAGCCAAAGGATCCCTCTACTGAGAGGTTTGGCACATATGATGAAATTATGTACAAAAATGCTAAGAAGGATGTTAAGGAAACGAAAGAGACAAAATCCAAAGTTGAGGAAATGAAAACAAACTTAGAGGAGATACTCAGGTCTCCTAAAGGATCTTTAGGAGGGGCACAAACACCTCCCTCTACACATCCAAGAAGAACAAGTATCAACTGCAACAACCTCCTTTGTTGCCTCCGAATCTTCATTACCTGCTAAAAAATTGATTTTGAAATTCCAATACAAACTACTGAAAAGAAAAAGCCTAGGCAAAAGAGTAAGGGAAAAGGAGAAAAAGTCAAAAATGTTGAAGAAGAGGAAGAATTTAAAGATGAAGAAAAGATAAATCTAGTGAATGTTGAAGATGTTGAAGAAGATGAAGAGGAGATAAAGAAAGCATCTTTATTGAAGAAAAGAACAAGAAAAGAAGGTGAGACCTTAGAGGAGAAAAGTAGAGATAAAGCCAAGAAGATTAAGAAACCTGATCATGTTCCCCTACAGTTAGATGCAACTATAGATGCTATGATAGAAGGGGTCTTGGCAGAAGTTGCAAGAATCTATGATGAAAGGCCTACAAATGATAAATCCACTCTTGAAGAAGCTGTGGTCAGGTATATGGGAGCACATAATTTGGCTTTGATTGGAATCATACATCAACTTCCAAAAGGCCTAGCTAACATCCTAACCAAAAGGAGAGATGATGCACTAAACCAAGAAGCTGAGATAAAGAAAAGTTCAGTTGAAAAGGCTTGTCCTACCATCTCTAAAGAAGATAGAATCAGAGTTTCCAAAATTCTTACGAAAGAATTTAGGACTAAAAGGAGACTAAACACTCTAATGTTAAGGAATGAGGAGGAGATAGAGAAATTGAAAAAGGAAACTTTAGGGAAAACTATAAAAGTCCTCAAAGAAATGAAGATTGAGATGGGAATCATTGAAGAACTATTTGATCAATATGAGGAAAGTGAGGAAGACAATGACATGCTTGAAAAGAATAAGGAGATGGCCCTCCCTAAAGATATTGGTTCTTTAGCTCCTCCAGACACTCCTGCAAAACAAGGTTCCTTTCCTCTAGAAATTGTCGAGGCACAAAACATTGAGGGTCAAGACAAGGACAATGTTGTACCTCCTCTGGAGAACATAGGAAATGTTGAAACAAGAGAAGAAGCTACCTATAAGGAGAATCAAGATGAGAAGGAAAATAATGATGAGGAACAAAAGAATGGAAAGGATAAAGAAAAGGCTAAAGAGGAAGAGAAGTTAGAGGGGATAGATGGCATAAACCAAAGTGGATCCGAGACATATTCTCTCCAAGATTTATTGAAGTTACAAATGCAATTTCAACCGGTCATCACTCCCTAGCTACTACAGATTCCAACTAATGAGGGACATATAGACCTGACAGGTATCTCTCCTCTTCACAAATTGCAGCTTGGAGATATATTGCGTACATCTTCTAGGAAAAAGTTCATATAAGAAAATTTGAAGAAAACCAGTGCAATAGAAGATGCATAAAAGCCATTCAAGAAGGGTTACCTGAGGTAACTATTGACTCCTCTCTACATGCTGAGAAAAATCTCAAGCTATTAATGGACTTCTTTAAAGATCACTCTTCCCATTTGAAGTAAAAAGCAGAACAAGAGATAGAAAGAAGAATAACTGGTAAGAAAATGGTTGAAATGATTGAAAAATGTGTTAATACACATAATAAGCTTAAAGAAAACTTGAAGAAATTCAAAATCTGCATAGATGAAGCTACTGCCTTATATCTATTTTGTTTAAAATGGCCTACTTCAACAAAGAGTGTCAAGGCACAAATTGACTCCATTGAGTCACAACTATCCAAGTTGGTAGAAACTTATGATTTATCCAAAGATAAGATGGCTGCAACAAGGGCACAAATTGAAAACTTGCATGTATAACTATCCCAGTTATAGGACCAAAGAGAAAACATAAAGAAACAATTTGGTTAGCTAAGGGAGGCAGTGAATTTTAGAATTGCCTCAATGACCGACATTTTAGGAGAGGCTAAAAAGATAGATCAAAAGATGAAGACTCCAAACAATATAGAGGAAGCAAAGGAAATGTGCATACAGTGTGAGTGTCAAACTCAAATGCTTGCCTCAGAGTGTGTCATCTGGACCACAACTATTCAACAATTCAAGGTAATTTATAAAGCCATTATCCCATCCAAGTGAGTTGTTAGAACAATTTTGTTGTATATAGTATTGTAGAGATATTGAGTAGAGTGGCAATATCATTTTGGTTTTCAAGGGTACAATTTTGTAACTAAGTTAGGGGGAGCACAATTTAGATATCTTTTTGTAAGGGGAGTACATATAGTTTTGGATTGATACAAAGGTTATCAATCCCTTTGTCCTTGATGTCAAAGGGGGAGAGAGTATAAGGGGGAGCATATGTTGCCATCAATGACAAAGGGGGATATTGTTGGCAATATGTGTTGTCATTGATGTCAACATAGTATACATCGATGTCAACATAATAGATGGAAATGCATAGACAGACTTGTACAAAGGAAGAGTCAATATGGTCAAGACAAATCAGTTTGGGGGAAGAGAAAATTGTCTAAGTATGGATCAATTTTGGGCTTGAACATGATGCAGAGAAAAACACTTATATCCTTGCATGATTCCTGCATATATACAGATATATCTCATCAGTTGGGAGTACCGCACTCAAGGGCAAGAAGTAGAAAAGTGTGTAAGGCATTCTCAGTACAAAACCTAAAGCAAAGTCAACTTGAATTGGTTCACACTTCTCCGCAAAGAGAGATTTGGCCATATGGTTCTAATTACAGTTTCTAACATGCATTGAAATGTTATATCCAAGGTTTCAATCTCTCATTCTTTCGGCATGAAAAGTTACAAGGGATAGTCCATCGACCATCATTGAGACAGAGCAAAAAAGTAATGGGAAGACAATGGAATGCTCTGCATTCCTCCGAAAGAAATATTTTTGTCATGCAGCTCTAAGGAATGACTAAGATCAGTATGTTATATGTTATGATGAAGTTTCAAGTGCCCTTGTGGTCTACAAAGACATTACTCAAGAGACAGAGGTAACACTTTATATTCCGAAACCTGAATATACAAGTTAAGTTCTTCAAAAGATGAAACATGTGTATATCTATTATCAAAGTTTGTGCGGAGATAGTATATGGTCCAAGACACATCAGATATGATCTTCTTATAGATAATTCTTATTTTCTAGTATTGTATCAAAATGTCATAACTGTAAGCAAAGTTGTAAGTATAACTATCTTCCAAAACTCTAAGTACCTAAGCCATTCTTGAATTTCTCTAGAAACTTCAAACAAAGGTGTGTGGATCTAGTGAGTACCATCCATTGATATTTATGATCATTCCCAGAAGATTTCAGACCCTGCACTTCACCGCAATATCATATTTTGGGTTGTGAAGCATTACATAAGGTCCATAAGACTATGTTCTCTATAGACTGATACATTTCCTATCTTGCGGATACATAGTTTGGTATGATACTTCTTTGGTAAGGTGTATGACTATTATTGAGCTCTTGCATGATTGAATCCTTGGTCCGCATTAAGTTTTTGGCTTCTCCCCAGCAGTTGAAAGATGAACAGTTGACAGTGTTAAGCAGTTTGAGCCTACTGGTTAAATATCTGATGTATGTGGAGGCTCCTGATCAATTTCTCCAAGTTTGTAAGGTATGGAAAGGTGTGTCCTAATGTTCTTCATAAAGTCTTGAGGTCCGCAACAATGTTTTTATCAGTTTGCATGTGTTATGGCCAACCAGTGATTAGCTACACATTACATTCAATATTGATCTCGATTCCAACCTAATCAATGTTTCAAGATCTTACGAAGGATATAAATAGAAGATATAATTCATTTGAAAGGTTTTTAAGGTGAATGTGAATATAGAAGAGCAGAAGAAAATATGAAATGCACATAATCAGTTTGAAGATATGTATTAAGCAAGAATAGCAGACTGCACCATCAACATACAATAGATGTGTTCTCCATAACAGTTCTCATAATCTTATTATCTTTGTAATAGCAGTGAGCTGAGCATTCAGGGAGTGGTAGCTTCCTTGGGTTATAACCCTAAATCAAAGTTGTAAATCAGGGAGTAGTAGTTTCCTTGGGTTGAATCCCTAAAACAATGTTGTAATATCCTTTTACAGTGAGCATATTATATTGTGAGCTAGTTCTCACCGTGGTTTTTCCCTGTTTTACGGTTTTCCATTTAAAAACACTGGTGTTATGTGTTGACTCTTGATTTACATGTTTTCCTTCATGTTTTCAAAGCTATTCAGTTTTATCAGTAAAATTTTGGTTAAAATTTTTAAGTGTGTTGATTCACCCCCCCTCTCAACACCCCATTGTGTTCAACAATAGCCACTATCATATTGGGGGTCAAGTGCCCCATACTAGCTACTAGCACCCTACAGTTCAATCCGAAGTCACATAGGTGACCATGCCCTATTCTAAAGGGGCTTATTTTTGTCTACAAGGCCCTAAAGGAGTTGTTTCCTTTTAGAGGTCATAACTTGGGCATATAATCACAAAAATTGACAAACAAATAAGCATTGGAAAGTTGGTTCTACGTTCTAGACTGCCATCCACTTAATTTTTCTATAAAATTTCATTAGGCATCTAATTTTTGTAGTTCAAGTCAGATCTTTTATTTTAACTTGGTTGATTGGAAAAAGAGTATACAAGTGGATTTTTTTTTTTTTTTTTTCCTGAATGAGGGGTTTTTTCTTGCACTGTGAGGGGTATTTTACTATTTCTTTTTCGATTTGGTTGTATTCATTATGGATAAACTTCCAATTGTTCCTCTCAGTCCATACAGTTATTATGAGTGGAAGGAGCAAATGGAAATACAACTAAAGAGATTGAGAATATATCTGGTGGCAATGGGTACAAATTCTAAACGAAGAGGTGTTGTAGAAAAGATAAAATGGTTTAATAGGTGCGATGAAGCCTATGGTACGTTATATCAGTTAATTTCTCCTAATCTTCTTCTCCATGTTGAGTATTACACAACACCAAACAAAATCTGGACTACATTAGAGAGTATGTTTGGTAAGCAGGATACTCTGAGAAGTTTTTGGTTAGAAAATAAACTTATTGGGTTGAATCCTTCAGATTTTAACATCCAAGACTTTTTCACCGAACTTAAGTCTCTCAAATTGTAGCTAAAATAATGTGGTATTGAGAAAGAGGACACCTAGTTGATTTTGTCTATTCTTGCTAAACTAGGTCCTAATTATTCTATTTTTGTCTCTACTTTTTATGCTACAAGAGATGCGCTTGGTACTAGATTTAGAATGCCTTCATTTGGTGAGTTTTCTACATCACTCACAAAGTAATAGGCAAAATTAGTGCAAATGGGTACTCTGAAGTCTGCAAAATCAAAGGCTCTTATTTCTAATCAAAGAACAAAAGACCAAAAAGCTTCAAATGGCAAGGAAAAGAAACAAAAAAATAAGAAAAGTGAGCAAGATAAAGAATCAACATCACATGCTACCCCTGAGTCATTTTTATCTAGTAAAAAGGAAAAATCAAAGGAGAAACCCACATGTGCTTATTGTAAGAAACATAAGCATGATGAACATGTTTGCTACATGAAATAGATTGATGAGTTGAAGCGTCTTCAAGAAAAAAACAATGTAAGTTTGCCTTCAACTATGTCTTCTAGTTCATCTACTTCTTCTACTCCTTCATCAAGAAAAAACAATGTAAGAAAAAGGTCATGCAGACATTGCTACTGGGGTTGATAAATATAAAGGTAAGGCACCTTTTTAAAGTACAAGTCATGGATCAGGTAAATGGCTTCTTGATTCTGGAGATTTTCATCATATGGCTTCATCATAGTCCATGTTCTCTACTTTTGAGCCTTATGTTATTCCACCAATTTTGATGGGTAATAATATATATATGAATGTAATTGGGAAGGGATCTATTAATATTGGTGAGGGTACTTTCAATAATGTATTGTGTGTGCCTTCTTTGTTAAACAATCTTCTTTCCATGTATCATATTACTCACAGTGAAGCAAGGAAGACTGTAGAGTTCACACCTGATTTAGTTATAATTAGAGACTTGGAGAGCATAAAGATTATTTTTATAGGGATGGTTGATCATGCATCTCAGTTATACACCTTTTCAAATTTTGCCCCTGATGGTGGTTTAGATCCTTTGATTGTTCATCACACTTCTTGTGTGAATACTATTTTTGAGGAGAAGTTTGGATATTTGAATCTTGGTGTTCTCACTTCTGATTTAGTTTTTGAGACTAGTGCCACTATTTATTTTCCTCCACCTCTTTCTTCTTTTGATTCTGATGATTATTTGGTTGAGCAGGATATTGTTTGTTTATTTGATTATGTTGTGTGGGATGATTATCTGATAGGTTTTTCTAAGTTATTTACTGAGTCTCACACTACAAATCTTGAGGACACTCTTGAGTATTTGTAGTTCCTCTTTGATGGCAGTCATGGTACTACCGTTATCAGTTCTATTTTTGTCAGAATTTCAATGCTTCTGGCAGAAAACTGTGTTTTCTTTTTTTGTCTTTGGTTATTGTTGATTATAAATTCCATTTTGTCTTGAGTTGTCACACTCATTAATTAGGCGTGTAGTTCTTGATTTTATTGCGACATGTGGACACTTATACAGTTTTCAGAGGTATTCATCATGAGACTCCCTAGTTCACAGGTTCTTCAACATTCACCATTGGAGTTATTTCTTTCTAAGGGAAGAAATGTCATTTGCCACAAGTGGATCATCTTCAACATTCATGGTCAGGGATCCTCTTCTAGTACAAGAGATTCTATAGTGTGGGAGGATTTTATAGTCTCTTTCTTTTCCTCTTATGGGGGGATTTTTGTATTAGTGATGGAATTCGTTGTATGTGATTCATGTTGAATCTACTTCTATCACTTGTATATATTTATTTCTAGTTTTCTCTCTTCTAGAGAGGGATTTTCTCCCGCTTGGTTTTTCTCCTTTGCTCCTTTTATGAGAGTTCCTTGTTTGTAAATGAGTACTTGATCAGGTCGTTATTGTCAGGACCCATCTTTTTCTTTCCTTTTTACCTTGTGTGTAACTTCCTTAAGTTGCAATTATGGGGGGTTGTTGGTGTAAAATTATATTTACACCTTTATCATAAGTTAATTAGGTTTTTATTTCCTTTTATGAGCTTCTTAACCTCGTGACTTGTATCACAAGATAAGATTACTTTTCTATCTTTTCTGCTTTGTCTATATTGACAAATGTGGATGTATATTCCATTTGTATTATTCTTTTGTGAATAATGAAATTATTGCATCAGTTATTCTGGCATCTTTTCCTCTAGTTTCTTGCTATTGTATGCAAGCTCTCTTTGGTAGAAGAGTTACTGCAGGTGATCATAACTCTAACATACAATACAATACAAAGTTTACTACTTCCAATGGAGATTAACAACTCTAAATCTGGGGTCAATTCAACAGCATGTATCTACAATAATATTATCATCCAATCTCTTTCCTACACCTTTAATATACAAGCGAAGGAGATTTAGGAAACCACAAATGGTTTCTCAAAAGCATCTTAGTCTAGCTAGTCCAAGTTGCACCTATGCACCCCTCTCCAAAAAAGTAGCTCCTCCAAATAGAATGTAACTCCTAAGTCAAAGAGTCCACCCACCAAACTTGGGTGCTATAATTTGGTCCATTCAAAACCTCTTACAAGATGATCTTACATATGCTATAAATACCAGTCAAAGATGCTCCACCTAGTCTCATGTGTGACCCCTTTATCAATGATCTTGCACATGTCATAGAATCTCTTACATACCTTACAATGTCATTGATGCTCTTATACATATTACATGATATAAATTATCTCTTACACACATCGTAATAGATTGCCAAATGACATAGTGTGTCATCCAAGGAATCCCATAGACTCCTCTAAGGGTGGCACTCAATTCCATAGGGGCTCAAATATTACAACACATTATAATGATTAAATAATTACAATGTTTTAAGGAATTGCAAGGTATACAACACCCCATCCTAACACATGTATCAAGAAAAGTATCTTATTTTTTATCGTGTTTACAAAAATTAATGTAAAATATTATAGAAATTTTATAAAAATTATTTTAATTTATTCATATTGTACTAATAAAATGAAAAGTGGGGCCAATAGATTACTATAATAATAGGCCTTACACTCAGATGATAAATTTTCATTCTACACTAGTGTAAGGGTGAAAAGTGTATACTTAGCACTTTTCCCTTCTCGTTTTGGCTCACTTTGACCCCTTTGTTTTGAATCTAATGACTAGAATACAAGTGACATATTTCTACTTAAAATTCAACAAATGGCATGAGCCTTAACTAAACCTAACTCCATGCATCCCAAGGATATAGATATGATCTATATTCTTCCCATTCCTTATCCTAGGTTAAATCTATAGGTGCAATTTTGAGCCTAGTTCAGAATTACAACTGTGGATTTGACCCCCAAACTTTTAAATTCAAATTTAATTATTGATCCAAGCTGACCTCTTTCTGACTAGTAGTTACTTTCCAACTTAGGCATAAAATATTTGATATGTGGTGCTAGGGTTTGCATAAAAGGACAAAGCCTATTCATTTGAATCATCTAGGGACTCATCTAGGAGGAACTAGGTAATCATATTTAAATTGATGTTCTGGCGAGAAATAGAGGCACAACTACCTCTCCTATGCATTAATTGCATACCCAACAACATCCAAATAAATCTACTTTGAAATGTCCATTAAATGCACACTTACCTAAAGTTCACCTTGATTCATGTGTAGGAATAACTAGGAGAAGTTTAAAAAGTTTTCCTACTCAAATTAGGTAGCTACAGGAGTTAAATTAGCCATAAATGGCATTATGAGTCATGCAGGGGGGATAATTGAGGTGTCTTTGGATGTGCTGAGGGTAGGTGGGAGTTTGGATACAAATACACCTTAGAGATTGCGAAAAAACACCTCAAAACATTAGTTAAAACATTTAATATCATCTCCTGCTTGGAACCACTTGATTTCTAGCATTTTTGGGCCTTTTACGAACTATGTCAAGGGTTTAGGGCCAACTTGGAACCAAGTCAGAGGTTCCTGGAACCGCTAGAACCACCAACACCATTTTCCTCTTCTTTCTTTCTTCTGATTTCTATTCTTTCCTTTTATTAGAGCTTTCTGATTAGTTTGGAACCATGTCGAAGGTTCTAATGATTCTAAGAACTACTGAACCCTTCGACAAAATTTTCCTGTCTTCCTTCATCTTCATCTTAATCTTCCATTCCTTTACCTTACTTCACCTTGTTGGAGTTAAACAACTAACCTCAAACCATGTTGGAGGTTCCAGTAGTTCTCAAAACCACTGGCAAACAAAATAAATCACATAAAGGGTCAGAAAAAGAACATTACTTAGCAAACTTTGAAGCTTTCAAGTAAGGCACAAAAAGGGGAAAATAAGTGAATACCTAGGGGTACATTTTGAATATAGGGGAAGCACACTTATGATTTTTTACATATTTTTGAATGGCAAAGTAGGGCACCAACACTAGGAAACTATCGTGATTGAGTAGGTTTTTATAACTAAGTGCCTCGATATAAACTATAGTGGCTAGGAATCCATTGTGGATGACTTGGTTTTTATTGGATACATTACGTAGTATGGACTAACCACCACCTAAAATTAGTATTAGTTTTGAAACTATATGCCTTCTTAATGATTTTGGGTCTTACACCCATGATTTTATAAATTTTAGTCATATACATGCATAAATTTTAGATGTTCACCTCATGTATACATGCATAAATAATAAATGGGTGGTGATAAGAAGCACAATTGGGACCTAATATAATAGTGGGGAAGGACAACTAACTTCTTTATTAGTAGTTAGGCTCTAAAACTAAGTCAATAAATAAATTATAAAATGAATAACTTAGCGTTGGATGTTGATATAGAAATAGTAGTAGATAACTAAACCTACAAGTGTTAGTGACAGATATATGAATGTGTTGTCCTATTTTGATTAAATGTTCTCCATGTTATTTGATTTATATGTGATTATTGAAATGAACTAGAGGATGATGCCTTTAAATACACAATGCTAGACACACAACTTGACACCTTTTAGGACTTGGGGCCACTTAAGAACATAAACATGTGTGCAAATTTTTTAATTCTAGATGACCCCCTTAAGAAATTAAACATGTGTGCAAAATGGTGTAAAATGAAAGGGTAACCTAGGGGTGACGTCTTGCACAAGGAAAACTCATGCATAGGTTGAGATGCACTCAAACAAATTCGTGCCAATACCAACAAGGTCTAAGTAAGGCCAGTCAAATTTGTACATTCTAGCAATTGGTGTGTGGGACTTCCAAAACTACACAACACAAACAAGATGTGCATGAAAGTTAAGCTTGAACATAACAACTACCACATAGAACAACATGCGCTCACAAGTTAGGATTTCATGTAAAAAGCTACAAAAGCAAAGAAAAATATTTTTTGGTTATGGAATATTGTACCAACCCCAAGGATGCTCCTACCTCATAAGAACAAAAAAAAAAACAAATCTCAAACCAAGGAGACACAAGGATAACAAAGACCAAAAATGAGAAGGAGAGGGAGGTCTAGTGGAAGATGATTATTTGTCTTCCATTCTTAGAGCTCTTTCTCTTTCCTCTAAAATCCCAAGTTCTTTTTTCAATACTCTAAACTCATTAAACTTACACTTTTAATAACCACCTAATGTTTATTCATTCAACTTACACTTATAATAACCACCTAATGTTTATTTATTAATTCTTGAATTTGGTGGATATAAATTATTGTTTAAATTTTGAATGTCATAATATGGCAAGCACATTAAAGAATTTAAAAATTGAATTCATAAATTGGAGAGTGTGGGCAAATCAAAGCCATATATGTTATGGGATATGATGCTTGGTTTTGGAGACTTCATTCTCACCATGCTCAAGGCTCATAGTTTTAGAGACATCTTTTTAGCAAGCATTCAAATCTGTTCTATAACACTTCAACTTGTATTTCCATTAATGAGAAAGTTTCATAGAGTTATAGTCTCTTTAGATCCATAATGTAAGATTGTCCACTTGCTTTATCTCTCTATGTGTTGGGAGCAAAAGTTTTTGGTTATCTCTTGGATAACAAAGCTTCACATGAATTATTTAAGGGTATTTATCTTCTCTTCTCTTCCTAGATTCTTTTTAATGGGTATTTCACAAATGATCCTTTACTCACATCTGCTACAAATCAAGTCTTTTCAAGAAGTCGTGTCTTGCTTGAACAATTTTTACAATGCCTTTGTTCAAATCTCGAATAGAGAAAGACCCAATGATTTTAGATAAGTCCTTTCTATTACCATATTAGTTGAATGATTATAACTAGGAGTGTCTTGAAAAGGGAAGATGTTTAAATTCCTTAGAATTCAACTTTCCTTTGATAACACATTCACCAACCTTCGATAGCATGTTATGCAAGGAGTTGAAAATAAAATCTCTTGTGTTGGGATAAATACAATCTCTTATCCAAAATAAAATATGAAATTATTTACAAATTTGAAATTAAGTTGCATTGATATGGAATTACCATGCAGAGAATCAACTTATTTATGATGCCAAAATCAACCACTTTAACATGCTTAATACAACCACCTTAGGTGAACTTAAATCATCAATAAAATGGAAGGTAACATCACCATAAGATAGCAGCAACAAAGAGGAACAAATCAACAACACAAGAATGCAAGATCTCACTACACAAGGAAACAATGGAACAAAAGATCAAACACATAACATAGTGTTTACGTGGAGAAACCCTTGCATGAAAAAACTTCACCAAGAAGAGAGGCACAAGTTGTATTATCTTCAAACAAGATTACAATACATCCACTTCCAATCTCCTCTTTAGTCTTCAATCCAGTAACATCTGTGTATAGAACAACTCTATTGCTTACAACCTTCACTCTCAAGTCTCTCATAATATCACCAACCAAAGGAACTAATATATAGAAGAACTGTATGTGAGAATACCATTATGGTTTCTCAAAACAAGTGTCAAAACCACATACAAAAGCCATATGTCCACTTTTCTAGACAACCAATAAACTAAGCGAATTATAATAAGTCTTCTCATAGCCTTCTCATGGGTGCCCAACCCATAGCCAATCAAATACTAACAACAAGGAGTGCTCAATTACTTACCAATGACATGCAAAACACATGCAAGCATTGGTGCCCCAATTTGGATGTCATGCAAGAGATATTGGACCCCACCTCCAAAGTGAACTCCCACAAAAGACTCATGCAAGGTGTATGCAACAACATGTAATTCATGCAAATCCAGATGGGCCCCACCTCCAAAGTGGGTGCCCACAATGGACTCAAGCAAGATTCATGCAAATCCAAGTGGGTCCCACCTCTATGAATGCAACTACAATTAGTCATAGACAAATAAATAGTAAATATTTTATCTCTCATGTCTCTAGGCATCCAAGAACACATTCCAAGGATCATGCAAACACATGAAAATGACTTAGGATTGCAAGGTTAATGCCACCTTATCCTAACATTCTCCCACTTGACATTATACATTGCAATTACATCCATGAGGCAACATAAAATAATTTATCACTAATGGTGAAACCCTCATCCCTTATGAATAAATTTACAAAATTAACACCTTGTATCCAAGGATCTTGGAACAATGGGAAACCATGTCATAGGATTTACAAGGTTGATGGCACCTTAAACCTAAAATTCCAACATTGTAAACAAATATCCATAGGAAAAACCAACAAGGGAAAAGCATCCCTTAGCCAACCATGTACCATTGATTCTTCAACATGCTTTTGTGCTCCAACAAGATGCCTACAAAAGCAACCATGATAACCACCATATCAAGCAAGAACTCCTCACATCATGTCACCCATGATATAATAAGTAACATGCCAAGGTGAAACATATCAACCGTCACTGAAACTTGCACCAATCTCTACATGAACACAAGCATCAAATTCAAATGATAACAAATGACTCTGAGTGACTGCCACACTCATACCAATTGGAATAGCACCACAACAAGTTGCTAGCTCATCCAAACTATCCATACCTTAAACAAGTGTAAACAAACATAGATAGAACTTCATGCTATCAACATAACAACCCTAATTTGTAAACAAGTCCTTGTACATCCACCATCCTGCAAAAGAAGACTCCAAGGTAACAACACACATAGATATGCGATAAAAAACCTCTAAAGCAACTCACTGTAGTAAAGTATAACTAGTCCAAGAGAGGTGTCCCTCTCATATAGAACACATATATCTTCTAGAACTCCCACTGCATAGGTAAGTCAAATCTAAAAACAATATCATAGCATTAACAAGTCCTCCTATAACACTTCACATAGAGGATGTGGCTAACTCCTCTTATCATAGTGTCAAATAAGCATACAATGATATGCAAAATACATCTCTCATAACCAATCCAAATAACTCTCCCAACTCCTCCAAACCAATGAAGAAAGAGATCAAGGAGCTACCAAATTGTTGCCAAAAAATAATGAAGTACAAACAACAATACTTGACTCCATTCAAAACCTCAACTCCATAAACATAAGAACCTTCAAGAAGAAGACAATATACTAGGAAAGAGAGAACCTACAAATCAAACCATGTATTTATACCACACTAACATGTGCCAAACTATGTAAAGTAAGATCTCCTTCAACATTCCCAAACTGAAAGGATATCAACATCTAACATTCACATTGTGATGAAAACATGGCAGCAATAGATGTAAAACTCTCATAGAAAGTATATCAAACTAACCAAACATTCTCATAACATAAGGGAATATGCCCAATGCCACTAACCATCTCCTGTACGTCTCCTAACAAATCCTCAGAACTATCCCAAGCTCAATATTACAAGGAGAACAAGAAAAATACATAAAACCATGCATCTACTTCTCAACAAGCCTTCAAAACTCAACATTCAAGACTAATGCACAAGAGAAGACAAGATACATATAAATAATGCATCTAATAATCAGGCGAGCAACACCTCTTAGATCATTCACTTGCTGAGTAGACCAAGAGTAGGATACAAGATTGTCATGTGCATACAACACCAAGCAATATAAGATTTAAATAAAGACAACCTTCTCATCAAGTCTATGATGGACTCATGTCCATTTCCAGGTATAGAATCCTTAGTCTTTCTATTTAAAAAAACTTTATAACAAGTAACCATTCCAACACATATCTCTAAGTACATGAGATTTCCAACCTAACCCAAGTCTCTCTAGTATCCATGAGTATCCACCACCTCAAATGCAACTTGCAATATCATGAAGCTCCAAGCAAATGATTAAAACTTAAAACCAAAGAGAACTACATCCTCGCTAAAGGAAGAATAGTAACACCTTTACCAAAGACTTTAAGAGTCCTCCATGAAACAAGATGTTAACACCTCTTCAAATAACATGAAGATCAAGCATCTTCTGTCAATAGAACTAAATATGTCAATGAACTCTCACTGCAAGCTAAGGGTAGAATCCAAGAGCTTCTTATGACACCAACAACCATTGCAAAAGATCATCCATATTGTAATCAAAGATTATCCATGGCTCTCACACAGTTAAACTATACACTACAACAACAACAGTTTAGAACCAAGTTCTTGAAACAAAGAAGATATAACACACTATTTAATTGCACAAAACTCCCACTGAAAGTGAATAGAGCTTCTCATGCACCATAACTTACTGCTATAGATTCCATTGAACAACTAAATCAGGTACTCCAAATCATCCCTTTGTCTCATTGCAATAAATATACCAATGCAATCAAGGTGACCAAGAAGAGGCCTACCAAATAGAATCCACATCAGCCAATTCACAAGATCTGCATGCATGCAACATCTCATAGGAGAAAACATGATCAATGCTTCAACCTCAAATAACTGAGTAAATAGATTCAACCCCACATCAGTATCATGTAGAACAAATGTAACTAGATACAACATGTAGATTTCCAAGACTCAAACACCAGGATCAACTCTAGACCTAATTTTCCAAACAAATCCACACAAGAGTAACCATAGATCAATTAGAACCCAACAAGCAATCCTGTAAATATGTAATTGTTTCCATCTAGAAAGCTCTAAGATTCTGAGCACAATCTTTCCATAGATCTACAAACCCACAACCTTTTGAAACAGAAAAAATTTAAAACCTACACATCTAAAATAACATGAATATGAAAAAGGAGGAACCAAGTTGTTCAGGAGTGTCCATATCACAAAAAGACCACCTCCACAACCCACATATAACTAGTGGCTAATCATCCAATGCTTTCATGTAACCAAGGGTTGAAACCATGAACCCAACATAAGCACTCCATACTATAATCCAAATAGTGAGTGTTTTTCCATGTGATCAATGTACTAAAAGCAACCATCCAACATAAACACCCTTTCACTACACATGACCACAAGGTAAAGAGATAAAATTGCCAAACAAGAGAATACACACATATTGTCAAACTGGAGCTCCAGATCACTACCACAAGACCAACTCCATAAAGATCCATAAACTTGAGCCTCAAGTACTCAACATAGATTCTATTGACAATATCCATCCTAGAGTTAGATATTATGGCTTCTAATCTCACAGATCTACAAAACAATGTTAACACATAGAACATCCACTGCAGCCCAAAAAACCTCCAATATTCCACAAAAGCTAAATCAAAATGAAAGAAAACCCAGAACCATAATTCCATGGATGCATAATATGCTATGTCATGTAAACATATGCAAGCAACATGCAACTCACATGCAAGCTCATACAAGCACATGCAAGTCCATGCAAGTACATGCAACTCACATGCAAGACCATGTAATCTCATACAAGCATATGCAAGAAACATGCAAGTCCATGCAATTACATGCAACTCACATGCAATAACATGAAATCTCATACAAGCTCATGCAAGCAACATGCAAGTCCATGCAAGTACATGCAACTCACATGCAAGAACATGCAAGCTCATACAAGCTCACGCAAGCCATGAAAAACCTTATGCTCTGATACCAACTATTGGGATAAATATAATCTCTTATCCAATTGTTAATCATCAATTCTCCAAGATATGATACCAATTGGTGAGATACAAGGCTTAGACTACTACAGTATGAAAATCTAAACTTATTTAAACAAATCTAAAATTAAGTTCCCTTAATATGGAATTACCATGTAGAGAATCAACTTCTTTATGATGCCAAAATCAACCACTTTAACCTGCTTAATACAACCACCTTAGGTGAACTTAAATCAGCAATAAAATGGAAGGTAACATCACCATAAGATAGCAGCAACAAAGAGGAACAAATCAACAACACAAGAATGCAAGATCTCACTACACAAGGAAACAATGGAACATAAGATCAAACACATAACACAATGTTTACATAGAGAAACCCTTGCACGAAAAAAATCCACCAAGAAGAGAGGCACAAGTTGCATTATCTTCAAACAAGATTACAATACATCCACTTCCAATCTCCTCTCCAGTCTTCAATCTAGCAACACCTGCGTACAGAACAACTCTATTGCTTACAACCTTCACTCTCAAATCTCCCATAATATCACCAACCAAAGACACCAATATATAGAAGAGTTGTATGTGAGAATACCATTATGGTTTCTCAAAACAAGTGTCAAAACCACATGCAAAAGCCATACGTACCCCTTTCTAGACAACCAATAAACAAAGTGAATTACAACAAGTCTTCTCATAGCCTTCTCATGGGTGCCTAACCCATAGCGAATAAATACTGACAACAACGAGTGCTCAATCACTTACCAATGACATACAAAACACATGCAAGCCTTGCTGCCCCAATTTGGATGTCATGCAAGACATATTGGACCCCACCTCTAAAGTGAACTACCACAAAAGACACATGCAAGGTGTATGCAACAACATGCAAATCCAAATGGGCCCCACCTCCAAAGTGGGCGCCCATAATGGACTCAAGCAAGATTCATGCAAATCCAAGTGGGTCCCACCTCTATGAATGCAACTACAATTAGTCATAGACAAATAAACAACAAATATTTTATCTCTCATGTCTCTAGGCATCCAAGAACACATTCCAAGGATCATGGAGACACATGAAAATGACTTAGGATTGCAATGTTAATGTTGAAAGGAAGCAAGGTACACGAAACACACTTCCTACACCAATCGAATGAGGGGAAAGGAGTGCAAATTCATTTAAATCCTTACAATTGCAGCAACATTAAACTAATAACATAAAGATTACAACAACAACACAACACAGAAAGAAGGTGAGACAAGATATACCGTGGGGAAAACCTTTTCAGGTAAAAAAGCCCACACTCTAAACTCGCACAATGTATTATCAAACAACAATAGTTTACAATACACTTGCAATGCAAGTCTTCCAAGAGTCTACGAATGTCGATTCTGGAGTTAATCCGGCAGCATAACAGTACCTGTAAAAACACTATACAATTACAACTCCAAACTATGCATTTTATAGAGATTACAAGGCATATCTTGAGAGCATCTTGGGATAGGCGTCCACCTTGGCCACATGGCCATTTTTAGCATCAAAGGACACTTGTCCTTGCTGCCCATACATCCCTTACATCTGTCATACATGGTATATTTGACTTTCCCAATGTAGAGCGCTCCAGGCTAAAAATAGACTATGACAGATGCTCTTACGCATCTTACAACTGTCATAAAATCTGCCCACAACAACAATCTTAAATGTTGTAAGATAATCCATCACACAATGCTAAATATAGCATGTTCCACTTACAACATGTCATAGCCCAACTTAGGCACCCAAAGATGCCTTTCCCTCATGCAAAGATGCCAACTGACACTTGTCATCACTTGTCATAGGAATCTTCAAACTTGGCTCTTACGCATCATAGATTCTGTCATATGGAATATTGCCTTCCACATACCAAAGATGCTGACACATGGCAAATTAATGACACCTCAATATGGGATGCCCAAATCCATGTAGGATTGACTAGACCATCCAAGTCACATTCCAAGTAAGCTGACATGTCACCATGCCACCTCAACTATGTGACCAAACTGAATGTGCAAGTAATTACAATATTAGGCAATAATTAAATATACAATTTGTTATACCAAATCAAAGTTTTTTGCTTCATTAAGGCATTTGAACAAGTCTAGAAAATTTTTTGTCAAAAAGTCAAAAAAGCAAAATTTCTAAAAATAGAAATTTCTATTTTTAGAAACTTTCTAAAAATAGACGTCAAATTAGGTTTTCTGGGTTTCTTGAGATACGGATGCTGGCAAAACTTTATAAAAATAGAATCTCTGACTTAGGTGTCGCGCTTGATTCTCGTTGGTCGATTTTGCTTCACGGTCAGCGTGGTCCAGACGGAATCTGCAAATGACCAAGTTTTCTCTACTAGGTCAATTTTGTTTTTTCAAAAGGCAAAGCATGAGCATTGAAGTCATCAACAAAGGAAATTTCATCTACCAAAGCTCATTTTCAGGTTTTCAACGTTGTTCCAATGACGCAGAACCGACGAACAGTCGCCGACTCGATGACACACGCAAAACAAAGCATGATGGATCCAAGGTGGAATGAAAATTTGGAAATCACGAAATTTGGCTAAGTCTGGGAAAACCAAGTGCCCCGGTGACTTGGGGTGCCCAGTCCCACCAGAGATAGATTTTTTTGCATTTTTCAAGAAAATGCGAGAACTGTGTTCGTCGGTCAGTTCCAGTGGGCATAAAAGTAGTCATTTCGATCATCAGATCCTGAAAAGCTAGAAAATTCAGTAGATGTACCCAGGCTATGCAGTTCATTCACCATTCAGTGGCAGTTGATCGACAAATCATTGAAATTGACATCAGGAAGCAGTTGTCGGCACACAAAACAAAGCAAGTTATAGATGAAGGTTGGAAAATCAAAAAAATGGTTAAGTCTGGAGAAACTAGGCACCCCAGGTGACTTGGGGCACCCAACCTCTCCAGTGATGAGTGCCAAGTTGCACCCATGAAATACATCTTTTTACCTCTCTTTTTCTCCTTCCTGATTCCATCTTTCATAATGTCTACACCTAAATAAGCTAGCAAGATTGTTCTAGTTAATGATTAATTGATATAGATTACTTAAGATCATAATTTTTGATTGAGAGACTAATGTGCATGGAATTGATGGAAAAATTTAGAAACTTCTCTCTTTTTGAATCAACAGGTGTAGATGCCAGGAACAACAATTTTGCGCATCTCTAAAGATAGTCTTCAATGATCTCCAGAGACAATACCAGAATACCACGACACCAGAAGTTTTGAAGGAAAGAGAAAGCCTCTCCGGAGCTGAACAAAGAAGGCCACAATGGTATCTCTGGAGCTACAGACATCTCCGGAGCTATAGACATCTCCAGAGCTACAGACATATCTCCGGAGCTGCAGATAGGGACATATATCTCCGGCACCTCCTGAGAGCAGGGCATATTTCCAGCATAAGCTGCCGACCAGGCACTCTCAGCAATGATCATAATACCCCTCATTTCACTCAAATCATCACCTGAGTGGAGAAGGGTCATCTTTAGTTAAACTGCTGGAGTTTTTATCTTTATAAAGTTTTTGCATGAGTTATGGATAGAACTGATTCAATACCCATATTTTCAGGGCCTCGCTGCCCAAATGTATTAAGACTCAAACTTAGAATTCTGAGTGGACTTCTGTTCCACTCAGTCTACTTTTATTGCATGATTATTTTCCATAGTTAGATAGCTAGTGTAATAAAGAGATGGATGTCATCTCATAGAAGAACTGGTAGATAAGATAAGTGATATGTCATCACTCATTTTCATATATACTGATAGAAACAACAAAAGATATATATAATGATTGATTTATTTTGATTCTCAATAATCTTAGTTTTGTGATATCAATATCTTTCATGAATGCAAAGCGAATGGAATTAGATTGAATTTAGTTGTGATCTTCTTTTGTGTTGATTCCCTACTGTAGCCTTCATCCCCAAGGGTGTGGAGCAAGGGCCCACTCTCACCACCAAGGCAGAAGGCTAGTACCACTGTTTTATTACTTCATATTTTGATATGAAAAGTATTTACTGATTTTGATAGATAGATGCATGTTACTATTTTTAAGATTGCCTTGAGTAAACTTCCTGTTTAATTATGTTTTTAGCATTCCTTAAATTCATTTAGCAAGTAGACAGATTAATCTCTTTAAATTAGTAGAAGCTTTTAGGATTAGCTAGGGAAACTGGTAACTATAGAATCCCTAATTGCAGACAGCCAAGGACACAGCCCTTGGATTTTGACATCTGAAAATAAATTAAATGATGAGGTACAACGACACCTTGTCATTTTTGGCGCCGTTGCCGGGGATGTATTGTGTTAATTAGGGAAACTGAGTTAAAACAATTTTTAGGATATATCTGTATGGTTAGAGCTAGAGATTTAAAAGGAAGATATATAAAGCAGACACCCCAACAATAAGCCATAGGGGAAAGTAGTGGGGTGGCACAAGATCTTGTTGAAGAGAGAAACCTAGAACCTACTTTGGAAGCTGCAACTCAAAACAATAATCCCTTAGGTCCTCCAAATCTTCCACTTGCCGATTATATCCAAGAATTACAACAAAACTTTTAGGCAGATCCTTTGATAGAACCTAATTTCCTAGAACCTCAGGGAGAAGAACCAATACTAAACATGGACAATGATAATCATGAAGGAAAGGAAAATTAGGCTCTAAGAACCTTCTCATATCCTATTGTTTTGGTTGCTGGAGACAATGCTCCTATGAAGAATATCTCACCAGCACACCCGCCAAACTTTAGAGGACTTTCTTTTGAGGATCTAGATCAATTTTTGTTTAAATTCAAAGTAGTCTGCCAAACTTATGATTATGGATCAGATAACCAAAAACTCAAACTATTCCCTTCAACCCTGAAAGATTCTACGATGAGATGGTTTATGGGTTTACCCCAGAATTCTATCCATTCTTGGGATTAGATGGAAACATAATTTTTTGAAAAATACCAAGATTACTATAGATCCAGTAATAAAAATAAAGAATTGTTTAAAATTAGGCAGGGGGAGGAAGAGACCTTAGAGGACTATGTGGATAGGTTTAATTTTTCCTTGAGAAGGTATGGCAACCTAATAGATCACTCCTTGGCTAGAACCCTGTTTGTAAAAGGATTGGATAAAGAATCAAAATAGGTACTGGATCTAATGGGAAAAGGAAATATCAACAAAATGGATATACCTGCTATAGAAGAACTCTGTAGGAACTATTCTAAAACCCAAAATGGAGTGAGGTCATCCAAAACTTTTAAAGGGAAAAATAAAATAGGACAGTTAATGGAAGAGATTGCAAATCTAAAAACATACATTTTGGTCCAATTAAATACCACATTGAATGGGATTCAAGCAAAAATTAGAACAACTAATCAAAATAGAACAACTAAACCACTCTCCATCTATTGTCCTAGGTGTAGAAACAAGCATCTGTTGAGAGAATGCCCTTTGGACAAATCAGAGATTTGTTAGATCTGTGATAGGGAACATCCTACTAGTCAATGTAGTCAACTTCTAGCCTTGAAAAGATCGAGTAAGAAGAATGCTGTAATATAAGAGGAATTGAACTATGTGGGACAAAAATAAACTGGGAATTTCCCTTACAATCAGTATCCAAACCAGCCTTCTTACAGGGGTCCTTCTAATTGGGGAAATAATTAATGGAATCCAACTTGGCATGGACCTCAGAATAATCCTCCTTGGGGACAACAAGATTGGCCAAGTCAACATTGGCAAAACCAAAATTGGCAAAATCAGCCTTGGGGAAATCAATAGTGGCCACCACAGTTTGGATGACAAAACATGCAACCTCAATGGGGTTCTCAACAGGGATATAATCAACAATACCAGGGACAACCTAGACGTTTCCAACCTCAACAACAAGCTTTACTAACTGGACCCTCCAACACACAAGGTCAATCACAAAATGAACCAGTTAGCCAACTACCTTTACTAGCTCAGCCTATACCAAACCCACGGAATAAATAGGGAGCAATTGTTTGCATGACAGAGCAAGAAAGTCTAGCTAGAATTAATGCTATATATTCAAATAATCTCCAGCTACGTTTTGGGAAAGCATTCCCAAGATCATCTCCTCCAACTATAGTTGAAGTAACCAATGATGAGGAACCTAAAAATTCATCTACTCAACTCCCGAAGGAGATTACTAACGAAAAAGTGCTAGAAGAATCATCCTTGGACAACTTTGGATTTGCTCCTAAAAGACCGACTCTGGAGAACATTCCTAAACACAATTCTGACAAGAGCTCCAGAGATGCTTCGGAGATGGAAAAACTAGCATCATATCCAGAATGGCTTAAACAATATGTTCCCTAGAAAACGATCTTACAAAAACAAGTCCAAACCAACCTGGAATCAGAACTTTTACAAGAAATCAAGCAACTAAACATTGAAATTCCTCTTCTCTAGACAATCAGAGATGTACCAGAACTAAATCAGTTCATTAAACAATATTGTATCAAAATGCAGGGCAAGAAGAAAAACTTTCCCTCCACAATACAGGTGGAAGGAAAAGTAGTAGATCTATTGATGAGAGAAATTCTCCTCCCAAAATATGGAGACCCTGGAAATCCTGTCATAACTGTTTTCATCTCAGGGGTAGAAATTTCAAATGTTCTGGTTGATCTAGGAGCAGCAATTAATGTGATGACAATTCACACAATGAACAAATTAGCTCTATCAGGTATCCAATCCACAACTACAATTCTTCAACTTGCTGACCAGTCAGTAGCTGTTCCAAAAGGAGTGATCACTAATGTACCAGTTGTGATAGTTTCATGGGAATTTCTGGTGGCCTTCCTGATATTAGAACCTAGAAACCAGAGAAATGCTTATCCATTGATTTTAGGAAGACCATGGTTGGCTACAGCAGCAGCATCTATTGATTGTCGAACTGGGGATATGGTCATTTCTAATGGGATAGATTTAAAGAAAATATATTTGTATCCTCCAGCTAAACCATCAATACATTATACAGGAAGAGTATGGGTGGATGAACTAGAGAACAATGACAACAGTGCCTCAGTAGCTATGGTAACCATCAAGGAACATCTGGGAGAGTTAGAAGAAGAAATATACTATGATACAATAGAAGACATCACTCACATCCTAATCAATAAGGATGTGATGGAACTCGCCCAAGATTCTAGGAGAGAAATTCTTACTTCTTCTCATTGTACCCTTGCTAACATCATTCCTTGTGGGGAAACCTTTTACAGAGACTTAGCCACTTTCCATATGTTGCTTCCACATTCTTGTCCTCTCAATACCATGACTCCAATGTACGGATTAACATCTATGGATCAAATCACAAAATAGGTCATGATTTTACCAGGGAAAACACTTAATATCAATACTCAGTTAACAGCAAATCAGGAAGAAAAACTTATCCAACTTCTGATTTCCCATTCAACATCTTTTGCTTGGGAATACCAAGATATGAAAGGCATACCTCCTGAGATTTGTACCCATCATATATACACTGAGGATATTAAACCTGTCAGATAGCCCCAGAGAAGATTGAATCTTGCTTTAAAGGACATTGTCAAAACTGAAATAGAAAAATTACTTCAAGCAGGGTTTATATATCCAATCTCAGACAGTCAATGGGTCTCACCCCTTGTCATAGTGCCTAAGAAAAATGGGAAATGGAGGGTGTGTATTGATTATAGAGAACTAAACAAGGCCACAAAAAAGGACTACTTTCCCTTACCATTCATTGACCAAGTACTAGACAACCTTGTTGGGAGAAAGTCTTTTTCTTTTCTATATGGATTCAGTGAGTATAATCAAATTCAAGTAGCACCTGAAGACCAGGACAAAACCACCTTCACATGCTCTTGGGGAACTTTTGCTTACAAAGTTCTTCCCTTTGGACTATGCAATGCCCTAGCTACATTTCAGAGACTTGTTTTAGCTATTTTTGCTGAACTAGCTAATGAATGCATGGAGGTCTATATGAATGACTTTACTGTGTATGGGGATAATTTTGAAGAAGCTCTCACAAACCTTGAGAAAGTACTGAAATGCTGTGAGAAAAATCAATTGTCCCTTAGCCATGAAAAGTGCTTTATGATGGTGGAGGAAGGAATTGTTTTGGGACACCACATTTCAGAAAAGGGGATCAAAGTGGATCAAAACATGATAGAAGTGATCACACAGTTGCCTTCACCCAAAAATCAGACAGATGTTAGAAGTTTTCTGGGTCATGCAGGCTACTATAGGAGATTCATAGAAAATTTCAGCAGAATAGCTGCCCCCCTATTTACCCTGCTTAATAAAGACACAAAATTTCTATGGACAGAAGAAAGTCAATCAGCATTTGAAACCTTGAAAGAGAAGCTTACTATCACACCAATTTTGAGGGGACCTAATTGGACTTTACCATTTCACATACAGACTAATGCTTCAAATGAGTCCATTGGGGTAATTTTAGGACAAAAGGAGGAAGGAGAAAGTATGCATGCCATTTATTACATCAGCAAAAACCTTACCTCTGCAGAAAGAAATTACACCACAACTGAAAAAGAATTCTTGGCAGTCATCTATGCTATAAATAAATTCAGGCATTATATCACTGGATATAAGATATTTGTACACACTGATCATGCAGCCATTAAGTACCTAATGAATAAACCAGTAGTGGGTGCAAGGATCATCAGGTGGTTATTGCTATTGCGGGAATTTGATATTACCATAGTTGATAATCCAGGAAAGTTTAATTTGGTTGCTGATTTTTTGTCAAGATTGCATACAGGAGGAGAAAACCAACCAGTGGAGGACAAGTTCCCAGATGAACATCTTTTTGCTATCTCCTGTACTGCACGTTGGTTTGCTGACATAGCTAATCTTTTAGCTACAGGCTTGTATCCATCCCATTTTACCTCAAAACAAAAAAAAATGTTTAGTTAAAGAAAGTTTATCTTACAAATGGTTGAATGGTTTACTATTTAAATGTGGTCCTGATTTCATTCTACGTAGGTGTCTAAAAGTTGATGAGATTTTTGATGTGTTGAGAGCATGTCATGATGAACCATCTGGTGGCCATTACTCCTTCCACCGGACAGTCCACAAGATCCTCGAAGCTGGTTACTATTGGCCCTATCTTCATAAAGATACAAAGAAGTATGTGCAGTATTGTGACCAGTGCCAAAGGATGGGATAGCCAACCTTTACCCAGGAGATGCTACTGCATCCTCAAGTCATGATGGAACCATTTGAGCAGTGGGGTCTAGACTTTGTGGGACCAATTTCTCCACCATCATCAGGAAAGGATTACATTCTAGTATGCATAGACTATGTTACTAAGTGGGCTGAGGTTCAAGCATTACAATTTGCAAGAGAAGAAAAAGTTGCTGATTTCCTTTATAATAAAATTTTCTTAAGGTTTGGATCCCCAAGATCAATAGTTTCATACAGAGGACCTTAGTTTACTTCACAGGTAATCAAAGTATTCACAGATTTATATCAAGTCAAGCATAGAAAATCTTCACCTTACCATCCTCAAGCGAATGGGCAAGTAGAAGTACCTAATAGGGAACTTGAAAATATTCTGATAAAGACAATGGCAATGAATAGAAAAGATTGGGCTAGCAGATTACCTGAAGCAGTTTGGGCTTACAATACCACTTGGAAGTCCACAACAAAGTTCTCACCATATGAATTGGTTTATGGAAAAAAGCTTATTTTGTTTATAGAATTTGAACTCCAGACACTTCAAACTGTATTGGATATTGGTCTACCATTGTTTATAGCTCAACAAAACATAATTCTTTAGTTCAATGAGTTGGATGAAATTCAGATAGAGGCCATTCAACAAACAGAACTGGTTCAATATCAGAGGAAGCAATGGCATGACCAACACATCAAAATGAGGACATTTTAACAAGGTGATTAGGTTCTTCTTTATGATTCTAAACTCAAAGAGTTCAAAGGGAAACTACAAACTCACTGGATGGGTCCTTATCAAATAAATGAAGTTTTTGAAAATAGAACAATATTATTGCAACCTATTGACAGAAGCACAGACACATTCTTAGTAAATGGCCACCGAATCAGACTCTATAAAAGACCATCTACTAAAGAAGAGTTTCTTAATGATTTGTGTTTTGATACAGGGGATACCTCCTCTGTCACAGTGTTGGATTGAAAAAGAAAAAGAAAAAAGAAGGAAGGTTGAAAACCAACAAATGGCGGCCTTCTAAAAAAAAAGAAAAGAAAAAAAAATAGAGAAAGATGGAAAACCAGTAAATGGTTGTCTTTCTCGACCAAGGGAGTTGAAAACTAGCAAATGGTGGTTCCCTTCTTCAGGACAGTTGAAAACAATCGAGCTACGGAGGTGATCAGGTGCTAGGAGTTAGTCAAATACACCTCTGACGCTTCCCAAACTAGGAGCACCTCCGGCGCTCTATCAATAAAGAAGTCAATTTCAATAATAAGGGAGAGGACCCACCTCTCTAGGCAATAAAGTGGACACATCACATGATGAGGTCATCATGACTCATCCTCTACTTTATCACAGGAATAAAATAAAATCAACATGTATTTCATTTGCACGGGTATTCACATAGATGGCGTTGACATCACCCAAAGAACATGGATTCTCGAACCACTCAACGTAATGATTGCAGGTCACGTACCAATGGAGTAGTGGGCGTCATCTCAAGCCACCAAAAGTTGCTGCTCATGTGCTGCGACTTGTGCAGTCTCATAAAATGACACAACATCTCTGCCGTGTACATCGCCCTCGTCATTAAAAATGATCTAGGTAATTTATCTTTAATTAACCATTAATAGCAACTGTCTTGTCTTTCTATTTTTGGGTGCCACCACTATGACACGTCCTCCTACCATCATTTCCTTTTCCAAATTCACGCATGCCGCCATCTGTGCTGTACTGCCACCTTGCCTCTGGAGTGTCCTGTCACTCTGTCGCATTTATGACTGCCTAGGTACTCTAACTAATCTATAAATCTTCCATAAGCCTAAGCTGAGAAACATCACAATCCTCATTTGAACCTCTGAAGTACCCTGAAGAACAAAGCAAATTGAACAATCCTCCAGAGCCTACAGAGTTAAGAGGAAAGGATAAATTATAGATTGAGGAGAGAGTAATTAAGCACATAAGGTGGAACCAATTTGGCAATGGGGGTAAAGAAGAAGTCTAAACTAGAGAGTACTGTGGGTCTTCTGCAAGATGAAGCTGTAACAAACATTCTAAGAGTTGTAGGATGGCTGGACTTTCTAGAAAAATTTGAAGGGTTTCAAGAAGATGTCATGGATGAATTCCTCAGAAATCTAAGGGACAATCAGAGAGTTGTCAGAGGAGTCCAAATCAATCTCTCCTTAGCTACTATCAGTCACATTTATGGACTTCCTGAACAAGGTGAGAGGTTTTATCACTTGAAAACCTTATACACTGATTTAATTAAGAATTTCTCTGTTCGAGGTGAACCTCCAATTCAACTACATTCAAATAAAAATAAAGTAAAAGGAATTCTTAGGTCTACCCTTCCAAACCCTTGGCAATCTATTGCCACCTGGCTGATGAAATATTTTACTTGTGATGGTCAATTCTCTCTAGTTTTAGGACCAATCATGAAAATGCTAATTTTTCTAAGGCATAGGAATGCACACCCTGAGTTTAGCATAAACATTCCCAATTTCCTGTATTCTACCACGAGGGCAACTGCAGAAAAATATCAGCAAAATAAGGGTCCCATGAAACATCATGGCCTCATTTTTCTAGTAGTCAAACACCACTTCCTGTCTCAGGCCAATGGGGAGGAATTATGGCAAAACTTTCTTGAACAAAATTTCAAGGACAAAGGACTAGAAATGACACATCCAGGAGGTGAAAGTTCTCCTACTCACCAAGAAGAAGAAATTGAGCTTTTAGCCTCCTCCATAGTTGTTCAAAGAGGAAAGAAGTCCTCACAGGAGGCAACTTCATCTGCAGCCCCTATTCCTGATAAAAAAAAGAAAGGCAAAGAAATTACAGAGTCTGCTCCTAAACAAACCCTATATATGACTCGATCAGTTTGGAGAAAGATGACTCTAATTGAGGAATCTTTCCCTAAGGAATTAATAGAGGAGAGGTTAGGATAGAGAGCAGAGAGATTCTGGGCTGAAGAACCATCTCATGATTCAGATGAGATCCCTCTGGTCAGGAAGAGAAAACAAAGAGAAGTTTCCCTAGCACCATCTATTCATCTAGGGTCAAGTCCAATTTCAGAACCATCATGTGCTCCGAAGACAAAACACAGACAAACTCTTACTATTTCCTCAGATTCTGAGGATAAGAGACCTACTCCGGAGGCACCTGCCCCACCTCTACTATGGAGAAGCAAAAGGAAAAATACATCCCTCACAGGTTGAGAAAGATACTGCTCTCCTAGTTGAGGTACTCTTGGGTTTTAGAACATATGAGGATAAGGTTGGGCCTTCATCGGTGCCAACAAAAGCAGAGGAACCCCAAGAGGACTCTTAGGACAGGCAGTTTGCAGGAAAAGATGAAACATGGCAAATGGGTATAGTTGGCAGTATAGGGCAGATGGCCATGGAAAACCCTGATGATCAGCAAACAACAGAAGCAGAAGCAGAAACCTTCTCTCATCCCTCTAATCAAGAGGATGTTGAAATTTGAAAAGAACAACAATTGTTAGAAGAAATTGAAAACCTAAAGAGACTACTCTGGGGGAAGAATCTGATTATTACTAACCTCAAGGTCATAATAGAGGTAGAAATGGAGCAAAAACAAGTCATTGAAAATCTACAAACAGAACTCCAAAGCAAAAACAAGATCATCCAGGAGAAAGAAGCAGAATTAGAGGCCAAAAATTTGAGAAAGAAGTAAAATTGGAGGCCCAGAAAATTAAGACAGTCAAACTGTTGGAAGAAAAAGAGAAAGAAGCAACACAGAGTGTTTCTGAACTCACCATGGCTAGAGACAATAGCCTCACAATAATGGCAGCATTGATTGAGAAAATACATAGCCAGGATAGACAGTTAACTTGGGCCAACAACAAACTAGATGACCAAGAGGAATATATTCAAGAGTTGGCTGGACCAAGGGCAACCAATGAACATGAAATCCAAACAAATGCATATGTGGGTCCAATCCCCATTGACATTCCTAAAGCCTTGTTCCATTGGGAGAAGAAGTGTAGAGAATATGAGGCTTCCAAGCCTATGTTGCAATTACAAAGGGCAGTCACTGCCAAAACAAAAAGAATAGAAACTCTGGAAGGCAAGATCGTTAAAATGGCCTCCCTTTCTTTAGAAATTCTATCCTGTAGGCCTCCAAGTGCCATCTATTCTATGTTCTTACAAGAAAGAGTACTGTAGAGGAAATTCTCTTTAGTTCTGTCTAACCTAGTTGAGAATACAGAGACAATAGAATGATTCATGACAGCATATACAAGGAGTAATGATGAGGACAAGAATTTCCTATGTGAATTATACCTGCATGGTTTTTGTGTTAATGATATAACTTTCAGTCTTAATCATTTTGTGGGGGAATACTAGCTTAAAGCATTTATGTCCCTAATGAGGAATCATCAGATTTGGAATGAATGGATGGAAGATCATCTCAAGAAAGATATGGAAACAGATCTCTTCATCAGGAAGGAATGTCCCAATCCCAATGCTTTTAAGATCCAATTCAGGTCCCTTATCTATCACCCTAAGAATAAGAACAAAATTTTGCCATTATACCTAAAAAGTTTGCAAGAGTGCTCCATCGATTTTGGTCTTTTCATGACCAGTTCAGCAAATCTAGTACTTGCCATAGCAAAGAAAAGATGGAATATTTTGACCTCGGAGCAGAAAATGAGAGCGATGGTCACCCCTGCAAACTTAAGATTATTTATGCGAAAAGCAAAGTTGATATCCAAAATAATGGATAACCATAAGCAAGAATGGATAGGTGGATGGTTCAAGCCCCCTCTCATAATTGAGCCACTTCCTATCTAGGCTGAGCAGATAGAAGATGAGAAATTGCAGGATTGGTTGAAGCAGGTTGATCAATACAGAGGCAATGGTAATACCAACCACACAACTTGGACCACCTATGCACATGATTATAGTTTGACTGACAAGCTACTTCACCATAATAAATCCAGATTGTGAGAAGTAGGAGGACCTGCCAAACCTTAGGTATGGGGGGATGATGAGTGCCAAGTTGTACCCATGAAATACATCTTTTTACCTCTCTTTTTCTCCTTCCTGAGTCCATCTTTCCTAATGTCTGCACCCAAATAAGCTAGCAAGATCATTCTAGTTAATGATTAATTGAGATAGATTACTTAAGATCATAATTTCTAATTGAGAGACTAATTTGCATGGAATTGATGGAAAAATGCAGAAACTTCTCTCTTTTTGAATTAACAAGTGTAGATGCCAGGAACAACAATTTTGTGCATCTCCGGAGATAGTCTTCAATGATCTCTAGAGACAATACCAGAATACCACGACACCAGAAGTTTTGAAGGAAAGAGAAAGCCTCTTCGAAGCTGAACAAAGAAGGCCACAATGGTTCTCCGGAGCTAAAGACATCTCCGGAGCTACATACATCTTCAGAGCTACAAACATATCTCCAGAGCTGCAGACAGGGACAGATATCTCCAGCACCTCCTGAGAGCAGGGCATATTTCCAGCATAAGCTGCTGACCAGGCACTCTCAACAGTGATCATAATACCCCTCATTTCACTCAAATAATCACTTGAATGGTGAAGGGTGATCTTTAGTTAAACTGCTGGAGTTTTTATCTTTATAAAGTTTTTGCATGAGTTACAGATAGAATTGATTCGCTGCCCAAATGTATTAAGACTCAAACTTAGAATTCTGAGTGGACTTCTGTTCCACTCAGTCTACTTTTATTGCATGATTATTTTCCATAGTTAGACAGCTAGTGTAATAAAGAGATGGATGTCATCTCATAGAAGAACTGGTAGTTAAGATAACTGATATGTCATCACTCATTTTCATATATACTGATAGAAACAACAGAAGATATATACAATGATTGATTTATTCTGATTCTCAATAATCTCAGTTCTGTGATATTAATATCTTTCATGAATGCAAAGCGAATGGAATTAGGTTGAATTTAGTTGTGATCTTCTTTTGTACTAATTCCCTACTGTAGCCTTCAGCCCCAAGGGTGTGGAGCAAGGGCCCACTCTCACCACCAAGGCAAAAGGCTAGTACCACTGTTTTATTACTTCAGATTTTGATATGAAAAGTATTTACTAATTTTGATAGATAGATGCATGTTACTGTTTTTAAGATTGCCTTGAGTAAACTTCTTATTTAATTCTATTTTCAGCATTCCTTAAATTCATTTAGCAAGTAGACAGATTAATCTCTTCAAATTAGTAGAAGCTTTTAGGATTAGCTAGGGAAACTGGTAACTGTAGAATCCCTAATTGTAGACAGCCGAGGACACAGCCCCTGGATTTTGACATCTAAAAATAAATTAAATGATGAGGTACAACGACACCTTGTCATCTAGTGTTAGATTTTTTTTTCACATTTTTTGAGAAACGTAAAAAATACTTTCGTCAGCCCATTTCCAGTTGGTCAAACTTGGTCAAACTCAGTCAAACACCAGTCAAAGCTAAGATTTCATCACATATATGTTCAGGCTGCTTAGATCACCCTCTATCCCGCCTCGACAGTTGTCCGGACAACCGAAAATAAGGATCAAACAGAGGTTGTTGGCACAGAAAACGAGAAATGTCAATAAATTTAAAATTTTTAGAAAATTTTCTAAGGCGTGGAAAACTAGGTGCCCCAGGTGACTTGGGGCGCCCAAACTCATCAGACTTAGAATTTTTTTGAGTTTTACTCGAAAAATGTGAGTCTCGCTCCGTCAGCCCGGTTTGGTTTAGAGCTGATCAGTTTGGCACATTTCCTAAGGCAGATAGAGGGTACAGTCATCTTAGTTTTCATCAGGCCTACATATCTACCAGATCATCAGACTCAGTTTTGTCCCAGCTGACAGAAATTGACAGCCAAACAGGGGTCATCAACCACAAGAATGCGCACGCAAATCAAAAAATTGAAGAAGTTGCAATTTTTAGAAAAATGGCTAAGGCTAGAGAATCCAGGTGCCCTAAGTGACTTGGGGTGCCCAACTTGCCCAGAGTTAGAAAATTTCCAAATCTGCCAGTGTTTCCTGACAGTTTTTTCCTGATCTTCACTCGTTGGCAGTTTTCAAGAGGTCAAACTTGGTCAAATGATGCCAGATCGTCAGTTGGAGGCCAGAAATGGAATCTCAGTTGATAAGTCTCTAAATTTTTAGGATCAATCATCTTTTTCAATCAATAGGGACATTTTGTCATCTTTTTGAAGTTGAAGACAGACCATACTTAAGTCAAAATGAGTGTTGAAGTGTCGAAAACGAAGAAAAATTGGCTAACACTTCTTTCAACTCGCGTGTTCGATGACATCATCAAAAGAAGATATTTTTCGTCATCTTCCATATGAAGCCATAGGCAACTACAAAATAGGGATTCTTCCTATTCGAAGACATCCATTTGGATTTGTGCTTTAAAAGTTGCTTTCTTCATGGATGAGAGTGAAGTTTTATTCTCTCACAAAGAAAGCTGCTTTTTCGCCCTAAAGTTTTATGAAGACAAGATTTTGGTCTCCATCATTCATTACTTTTGCAGGTTGCATCCAAATGAAGAAGACATATTTTTCTTTCCACGAAGATTCAAAGGCTCAAATGAAGTGCTTTTTTAGCGTTCTTTATAGTTTCGGGTTGAGGAAGCAAGGAGGCACGCTTTTTCAGGGTCCATTTTTCTAGGGGATCATTTTTTAAAAATTGGACCAAGGCTTTTTTAGTTTTTATCGAGATGGGTCCATCCAGAATTTCATCCTCTTAAAGATTGGGAATTTTGCTTTTTTTTAGGAATCTGCTTTTTTGTTGCTTTTTCGGTAAAGTCTTCACTTTTTCAAAATCTGACGATCTGGGTTGCTTCAGAATGGGATTGTCTACAAAACCCATGTGCCAGCATTTTCGGTCAGAATATGCTTTTTAGAAGATATTATTTCCTAAAATATCAATAGATGACATCACCAATGGGACAACAATGAAGATAAGGATGAGAAACAAAAAACAACTTTAACTAAATGCTTTTTGTTTTAAAGCATTTGCTTTCATCCAAAGCTCATACATTCTTTATTTAGAAAGAAATCACTTTGTGATAGTTGGAATCTTCTTTACTTTAAAGCAGATTGCTTTAAAGTGTTTGTTAGTTGTATCTTTGTCTTAGAATAGAAATAAAGCTTGCGAGTTGGCAAGTTAGGGTTAATCAAGGAGATTTTAGGGTTCCCTACTTCTTTGATTTTAGTATAACTAAGGGCATCCTTGCCCATTGTATGTAATGGTAATTGTGATAGCAAATTTGATGTGCCTATTCTAACCTACAAATCTTGATATTCCAAGTGTCTGTTCACTTTGTGTAATCTGTTCTCCGGTGTTTGATCGCTTGTTGTATGCCTGCCTTTTGCTACAGTATTGTTGTCCTGGAGTTGTGCCAACATTGTGATATTGAATAGAAGTCTCATGCCTATTTTGCTCTGATATTCTATCTCAATTCATCAAGTTTTCATCGTCAAATGTGTGGCTTTTGTAGCTTTCATTTCAGCTTTCATCATTAACGTACTATAAGTCTTGTGATGTAAATCTGGAAGAAAATTACTTAAGTTTTTGTTAAAACAATCATTCCTTGTTCACTTTTAATTTCCTTTGCTCTAAATTTACTCAGGAGATTAAAAGCGTCATTGGTCTTTGCTTAGTTGTAGTAGAAGTTTTAAAAAAGGAAAAAACCTCTTCTGCAGCGTTTAGAGTTTTATAACCTTGTGCTCACAGCTGAGAATCAAAAAGAAGATAGGCAAAGTTTAATTTATTTTTTCAGTGAACATCAGTAAAAAGGGAACTCCCCCTTCCAATAGGAGAGCAGTTTATCTGTGCATAGCTGTCTGTTTCCAAATCGCAGGTGCGAATTGAAATGCCAACACAATTAAATTACCAATGCTAGGAAATTGCAAAGGTTCAGACACCTTAATTCCCAACATTCTCCCACTTGTCGAAGACCTTACAAGAGCCAAAGGAAATGACAAGATTTTAGCTACTAGGGGCCAAGAGGCCCATAGACTTCGAACACCATATGAACTTATTTGTGCCCACAGGTTTAGTCAATGCATCTACAACATTCTTCAAAGTGTCCACCTTTTCCAACAACACCTTCCCATCTTTTACCTTATCTCGAACAAAATGAAATTGAACATCAATATGCTTTGTTCTGGCATGGAAGGTAGGATTCTTTGCTAAGCAAATCGCACTCTGACTGTCACAATGGATAGTAATCTGTCCTACATCAAAACCAACATCTAAACACAACCTCTTAAGCCAAATGGCTTCCTTACAAGCATGAGTTGTTGCCATATACTTTGCTTCTGTCATGGACAAAGCAACCACAGGTTGTCGTTTACTCATCCAACTAATAGCACCACCAAACATGGTAAACACATATGCATTGGTGGATCTCATGCTGTCAATGTCACCTGCCCAATCAGAATATACAAACCTACAAATACTCACAGAATGCTGAGGTCCAGTAGGATAACCATGATAACATAAGGAATACTCAGAAGTACCCCTCAAATATCTGAACACTCTCTTCATTACATCCCAATGTACCCGTCCAGGATTAGCCATAAACCAACTAAGGACTCCCATTGCTTGGGCAATGTCTAGTCTTGTACAAACCATAGCATACATCAAACTACCAACTGTACTAGCATAAGGTACTCTGCTCATATCCTCTATCTTAGAAGGAGACTTTGGACAATCATCAATAGATAACTTTGTCCCCATCGTAATAGGAACAATCAACGATATGCAATCCACCATACTGAATCTCTCCAACACAGTGTTAGCATACTTACTTTGGCCTAACCAAAGTTTTATGTTTGCTTTGTCTCTTCGGATCTCCATCCCAAGAAGGTACCTGGCTGCCCCTAAGTTTTTCATTTCAAACTGTGCTGACAACTGAGACTTCAAATTAGAAATCATATTCTTACTGTTCCCAATCAACAACATATCATCAACATACAGTGCAATTATGAGAATACGATCACTGTCAAACTTGTAATACACACAATTATCTGATTTTGATCTCAGATATCCAATTGACAACACAAAGGCATCAAATTTCAAGTACCACATCCTAGGAGATTGCTTCAATCCATACAAAGACTTCTTTAACTTGCAAACCAAAATTTCCTTACCTTTCACTATGTAGTGCTCTGGCTGTGACATGTAAATCTCTTCCTCCAAGTCACCATGAAGGAAAGTTGTCTTCACATCCATCTGTTCTACCTCTAAGTCAAAAGATGCTACAAGAGATAACAGGAATTGAATAGATGTCACCTTTGCAATGGGAGAGAAAATTTCACCATAATCAATTCCCTCCACTTGTGATTACCCCTTCGCAACCAATCTAGCCTTATACTTCTCAACACTACCATCTACACCAAATTTCTTCTTGAACACCCATTTGCATCTAATAGGTTTTCATCCATTAGGCAAAGGCACCAAGTCCCAAGTTTTATTCTTTTCCAAAGAAGTCATCTCATCCTCCATGGCCTCCTTCTAGGAACCTACATCTTTCATGTCCATAGCCTTTGACATAGTTCTAGGCTCATCAGTGTTAGTAAGCAAAGCAAAAGCACAACTAGAATCAAGCAATGAAAACCAAACCTATCAAGTTGCTTCCTTGTTTGTGTGGACCTCCTCAAAGGCTGAGGTGGAGGTTCTACTTCATCTTCCAAGGTTTCAGAGCTGCTAGAGCTCTCCTCATTTTGAGGTCTAACAAGGTCTTTCTGTTCAGTCTTCTCAGGGGTAGAAGGACACTGAACCACATCCTCTTTCTTTTATGTTTCTTCTGGTTGTAACACAATGGGAGAAGGTGCTAGCTCTTTAAAAATAACACTTCTGCTATACAACACTTTTTCAACCACAGGATCCCAAAGATTGTATCCTTTCACACCAACACCATAGCCAATGAAGATACACTTAACAGCCTTGTTTTCCAACTTAGACCATTTCTCCCTAGGCACATGTGCATATGCCTCACAACCAAAAACATGAAGATGTCTAACTAAAGGCTTCTTACCAGACCACACCTCCATAGGTGTCTTACCAACAAGAGCTAATGTAGGAGATCTGATTACCAGATAGCAAGCAGTGGCAACATCTTCAGCCCAAAACTTTTGTTTGAGGCTTGCTCCACTAAGCATACTCCTAGCCCTCTTCATCAGTGTCCTGTTCATTCTCTCTACAACTCTATTTTTCTATGGAGTGTATGGATTTGTCTTATGTCTTTCAATCCCTTTCTCTTTACAGAACTTATCGAAATCTGCTAAACAAAACCCACCACCGTTATCAGTTCTCAAACACTTAATCTTTTTACCAGTTTGGTTTTCAACAAAAACTTTAAACTCTTTAAACTGATTAAAGACTTTAGATTTGCTTCTGAGAAAATAAATCCATGTCCTTCTATTGTAATCATCTATGAAAGATACAAAATATATAGATTTGGAAATCAAAGGAACACTAACAGGACCAAATACATCAGAAAGAACAAGGTCCAATACACTAGAAGACTTGTGAGAACTAGAGTAAAACTGAACATAGTTTTGCTTTCCATATATACAATTTTTGCAAAAGTCAAACTCGAGATTACAATCATTTAACCCCTCAACGAGGTTTTTACTTTTTAGGGTTCTAAGACCCTTCTCACCAATGTGTCCACATATGCCATAACATAGTATTTTCGGCAGGAAGTTTAACTTCCAAAGCATGTGCACTACCATCAGAAAGTGTTACAACAGATTTCTTCACTGCTTGTTCAAATGGTGGGGATGAAGTGATTGCAGCTCTTTTCTTAGAGTCAAAAGAACTATTGCACTATGAAGTGCATGCCTCTAGCTAAAACAGAGTACCTCTCCGAGTACCCTTTGCAAGCACCATAGAACCTCTGTCATCTTACATCCATCCTTCGAAAAGATAACTTGCACACCTGCATCATTCAACATACTTATAGAAAGTAGGTTCCGTGCTAGGCCTGGGATGTGCATAACCCCAGTGATCCCCTTCACTCATCCATTAGGGAATCGGATTGAGACTCTTCCACGACCAATAATTTTTAGATGAGAATCGTCACCCAGGTACACTATTCCACTATCAAACTCTTCATACTTTGTGAACCAGCTTCGATGTGAGGTCATGTGGAATGATGCACCAGAATCTATCAACCACACATCATCAGATGCATGGGTGGCCAGGGCTGCGATGAAAGCATCACCATCATCTTGTGACTTGTTAGAATCTAAATCTAGGGCATTCTTCTTTTTCTTTTTCTTTTCCTCTTTGCATTCCTTTCTGAAATGCCCAGATTTACCACAATTCCAACAGAGAGCCTTGGACTTTCCAGGAGATTTGGATCTCCCACAGGATTTGGATCTACCCTTGTCAGCTTTCTTGTCCTTCTTTTTCCCTTTCTCCTCTGGTCTTCCACGAATCGCAAGAGCCTCTTTGGCTGCCTCAGAAGACTTTCTCCGCATCTCTTCAGATAACAGTGAAGATACCACTTCATCCATTTTGAAAGTGGATGTGGTGCTCCCAACAACCATAACAAGATGATCCCACGAATCTGGCAGAGAACAAAGCATGGTCATACTACACCCATCCTCCTCCTCCATCTTCACACCAATGGATGTTAATTGTGCAACCAACATGTTGAAAGCATTTAGGTGATTTGCAACAGGTCCTCCATCCTCCATCCTCAGAGTATACAACTTCTTTCGCAAAAAAAGTTTGTTCACCAGGGATTTGGCCTGATAAACATCACCCAACTTCTTCCACATATCGTTTGTAGTCTTCTCCTCATGGACATTCAATAGAACAGAATCAACAAGACTATGTCTTATGAGACCCTTAGCCTTCCTGTCTTTGAGATCCCAATCAGCTTGTGCCATGGCAGTTGGTTTTGTGCCATTAATGGTTTCCCATAAATCTTTGTCAACAAGCATGTCTTCCATTTTGAGTTTCCACAACTTGAAATTGCTGCCATTAAACTTCTCTAGCTCTATCCTTCTGGATGTACTTGCCATCTTCTCACTGCAACAAGATCACAAAATACTTTGCAAAGACTCCCACTCAATTGAAGATTAGCTCAAAAAACCCCTACCCAACAACTAGGATCACTTGTGATCAAGCTCTGATACCAACTGAAAGGAAGCAAGGTACACGGAACACACTTCCTACACCAATCTAATGAGGGGAAAGGAGTGCAAATTCATTTAAATCCTTACAATTGCAGCAACATTAAACTAATAACATAAAGATTACAACAACAACATAACATAGAAAGAAGGTGACACAAGATATACCATGGGGAAAATCTTTTTAGGTAAAAAACCCCACACTCTAAACTCGCACAATGTATTATCAAAACAACAATAGTTTACAATAAACTTGCAATGCAAGTCTTCTAAGAGTCTACAAATGTCGATTCTAGAGTTAATCTGGTAGCATAATAGTACCTGTAAAAACACTATACAACTACAACTCCAAACTATGCATTTTATAGAGATTACAAGGCATATCTTGAGAGCATCTTGGAATAGGCGTCCACCTTGGCCACATGGCCATTTTTAGCATCAAAGGACACTTGTCCTTGCTGCCCATACATCCCTTACATCTGTCATACATGGAAGATTTGACTTTCTCAATGTAGAGCGCTCCAGGCTAAAAATAGACCATGACAGATGCTCTTACGCATCTTACAACTGTCATAAAATCTGCCCACAATAACAATCTTAAATGTTGTAAGATAATCTGTCATACAATGCTAAATATAGAATATTCCACTTACAACATGTCATAGCCCAACTTGGACGCCCAAAGATGCCTTTCCCTCATGCAAAGATGCCAACCGACACTTGTCATCACTTGTCATAGGAATCTTCAAACTTGGCCCTTACATGTCATAGATTCTGTCATATGGAATATTGCCTTCCACATACCAAAGATGCCGACACATGGCAAATTAATGCCACCTCAATATGGGATGCCCAAATCCATGTAGGATTGACTTGACCATCCAGGTCATATTCCAAGTAAGCTTACATGTCATCACGCCACCTCAACTATGTGACCAAACTGAATGTACAAGTAATTACAATATTAGGCAATAATTAATTATACAATTAAATTACCAATGCTAGGAAATTGCAAAGGTTGAGACACCTTAATTCCCAACAAATGTCACCTTATCCTAACATCTTGTTGGATTACTTGACCTCTTTCCTTCATAAGTAAGCCTCATATATGCACCAAAGTGTCAATGTCTACCCATTTGTATTCTTCTTCTTGCTAGGATTTGTCTAAGTCACATATAATAGGCTTGCTAAGCTTATGTGAGATTTTATGTGGCCCAATACTGAGCAAACCAAGGGATTTCACAGGGTGGCACATGGGACAGTTTCTACCTTCCCTAGGACAAAGGAGGCATGTGTATCCTCAATGGCCATAGACTAAGCATTGTGATTTGTGTCAAATGGGTTGTACATGCCATTAAGGTCTTTGAAACCTTGAAGATTCTCCTCAGGCATTCTATTATTCAACTTTATTATATGTCAATAAGTGTTGTCAAGGAATTATATTTTATCCTCTTCTCATCACAAACATCCCTATCAAGATTAAAGGCTCTTTTTGTCTCAAAGCATTTGGAAATCCTTTGATGTGGTGAAACTCTTTCTTAAGTGGCTTGGTGATGGTTTTAGAACTAGGTTATCCTTCAATGACCATAATTTATAGTGGTCACCCATTATTAGTGACTAAATTTTTTCTTTGGATGAACCCCTTAGAATCAAAGATCTCAGCTTCTTTCATAAATGCCTTTTCTCTAATAGAGACTTGGTCTCTTCCCAATTCTAGATCCTATGGCTTGCTTTATAACAAAATTTTTAGCTTACCAATGTTGGTTTTCCATCTAGATTTTGCATAGAAGAGATGATACCAAATATTATCTTTGCAAATTGTTGATTCAACCTCATTGCACTTTGTGGAAATATTGGTGGTGGAATGTTGAAACTGTGTTCATGAATTATACCTTAAACCTATTTTACATAGTTCTTAGTCCCTTTTCCTTGGCTCTCAACAAACTTAACATGTGATATGGGCATAGATTGTAACACCAGAAATTAACTTAACATTAGAATTAAAATCTAAGATAGATTAAGAGCCATTAATTGAAGATCCATATCCTCTTAATTCACCATCTGTGGGAGAGGGAAAGGAAAGAGTACAAGGAACAAAGCACACAAGAAGGGTATTTAAATTGAGCTTACCTTGTTTACTCAAGACTTGTAGCTATTTACTGAGTTCCTATAGCAACACTTGTTTAAGCACCACTAGGGATAAACTAAGATTGAGTAGACCTTGTAGGACAACTAATTTCATTTAGAGAGCTAGTAATGAAGCAAGCAATAGAGCCAATGGTAGAGGTACACGCATGAGTTTCAATTGATCGAGTGGATCCATAACCACCTATTGCAGAGATAGTGGCATCCTTTCCAAGTTGAGAGATAACATTAGAGGTGAAGGTTGGGGAGGCAACATAAGAGGTAGTAGGTACAAAACCAATAGTTATAGATTATTGAGATCGAGATTAAGCACTAGCTTATTCAGTCACCATTGAAGTAACTTTAGCTAAAGATCTAATTATATATGTTGCATGTCCCTTATAAGGAGGATATTGATCTAGATCTTGGCAAGGTTGTACTTCTTGTGAAGTTATAACTTGGTAATTCAATTCCTTTAATTGATTCTCTAATTTTAGATGTAACTATGTAAGTTTTTATTCAATATAAAAATGAAACAAAAATTCTAAGAGAAATAATTTTTTTTTAAAGTTTATAATGCATGTGATATGACCTTAACTCTAAGTGATTTTTACCACCATCATTTCTTACATAAATAAATGGGCAAATTTAATCTTTTATACAATAAAATCTAGAGATTTTTCTCTTCATTTTGTAGGCAAACTATGGTGGGGAAGGCAAACTATGGTGGGGAAAGAATCTTTGAAATGAATAAAAAAATAGTGAGAGATCCATCCTCTTTTAATGGTTGTACCTTTGAAAATGGTTGTGAGTTGAGGGTTGATATATTGGTGTAATTTAGTGGAAATTATCATCTTTAGAAGCTCTGAGAGATGCTATCATTATAATTTACTTTATGTTAATATGTGTAATTTGTCAAACATGGTTATTTAGTGATTTTTTTAAAGAGTATCTAGTTTTGAATTATTCATAGTCTATTTTGATTGCCTTGATTAAAATGTCAAGTAAAATGTTATGATTGTAAATGTTTCATGTTAATGAACTCATATCATTTTCCCTCAACTTCATTTAGTTAAATATCTTACATTTTATTTATCCTTTAGGTCTTTTTGGGTGGATTTATTTGGTTTTGCTTCATTTGAATTAGTTCTTAACTTTAGGATTATCATTATCTTTTTCATATTAGTTACCGTTGACAGAACATGCCTCTACATAAAATAATCTAGACTAATTAAATAAGTGCAATCAAATAGTAATAAATTAACCTAGACTAAATGAATTGGGATTGATAATTGAAAATACTAAACTTAATTATGTGATTTTAATAAATTGAATGTGATACTCAACTTGATAGTTGATGATGGAAAAGTGATGTGCCAAATGTCAAAAACTAATTTTCCAATGTTCTAGAGTTTTATGGTTGACTTAGATGAAGATCTCTAATTCTGTAAATTGACTATTCTTCACCTTGGTTCACCTCCATAAGTGTGGTACTAATATCCATAAGCATGGATGTGATCTTCAGCATGAACCTACATTGTTGAGGTGCAAAATTTGAATTGGTGGGAGGTGGCTTGATGTAGTTCACTTGCTTTAATTTTTTATGTCTACATGTTGTAATGATAAGAGATGTTTACAAACACCTTTTGGGAATCTATCAAATTACAAGGGTCATGTTCTCCTCAGCCAAACCCCTGTTAGACTAGATTTATGGCTCTAAGAAAAAGATTCAAAGATAAAAACACATCATACAAGGAACCTAGGATGATGTGCTCTAAATAATGCTTTATCGCTAAAACCCTAGCATGCTCCATGATAAATCCTAGATGATAGTCCTTGATTATTCCAACATCATTTGAAATGAGTGAATAAGTGTCCTTAAATACAACAACTAAGCACACAATCCAATAAATCACACACTAAGTTGGCTCAACAAAAAATATATTTCAAATTTAAATTTTAAAAGAAAAAGGATTAGATCTATGATTGTTACTGTAGGTTTTTATTTTCCTTAGTTGGATATTATGTAATTTTCCTACACATTTAGTTTAGCTTGCTTAGTTGTAGTGAGTGGGTCATAATAAGGGTAGATGGCATCTTTCATGAGTGCAACTCTTGCCTATTTTTGGTAGTTGGAGTTACTTTTCTCATTGGTTGGTCTTGCCTCCCTTCTTTCTTATATATTTATCCACTCATCTATCTTGTTATTCACTCTTGCTAATGCAAGCTCTTGTAATGCTATTTTACTTCTTGAGCATTTGCATATCTCTTATAGGAACTAGATCTATTCTACTATTTTGATTTCGTATCATTGCTAGAATAGTTTTATTTAATCTCTTTCTTGCATTAGGTTTTAGGTAGCTTCAATTTATTTATGAATCTAACATGGCATTAGAGCTTGTTGTCCTAGGATAAATCTTTTAGTTTCTATTTTCTAAGATTTGGGGGGCTAATCATTTTGCATGCATATTTCCTTAAAACCTAGTATGCTTTTCTCTTGCACCTTTGGATGATCTTGAGAATTAGAAAAGGTTGACAAGAAAAACTAACATCTCTAGGGTTTTATACTTGCTTTTTTGCACTCTGGGTGTTTGTAACTTTTTGATAATTCAGGTAGTGTTTTTTGTTGTTCCATTATATCCGAGAGCCTTGAGAAAGTTAGGTTGGTTTTCATTTTTCCAAAATAGAGTTTGGGAAGCCAGTTTGCCAGAGGGTTTGAACATGGAATTAGGTGAACAACTATTTTTCTAGGCATTTTAAGGCCAAATTAACTACACCATTGCATCCCAAAGGTATCCAAACATATAAATTGATTGTTAAATTGTTAAAATCCATCTTGAGAGAATTTGAGGCATTTTTATGCCTAGGTACATCGTAGGGCATACCATACAACTATGTAGGCTCTCTTTTCAAAATAATTTAAAAACGTTATTTTAATTTTGGGCCCACACAACCCACTATGTAGGTCAAGTGGCTCACTTTACAAGTCATAGGCCTAAGGGGCTTGGCCCTACCAACCCCTTTTGGACTCTAGTCGGCCCAACTAGCCCTATTCATCCACCACCAAACCACAACCAATGCACTACCCAACCCTAGTTCATTTGCCTCTATGCCACTGCCATGACCCTTCCATCACCAGTCTTTTGCTACAATAGCAATCTACATAGGCAACACTAATCAACCACCCAAGTACCACCTAAGCTCTGTCGAAGCACCGACACCACTAGTGGTGCCACCCATCTACCACCCATGCACTACCCTCCTGCCATTAGGGATCCTGTCCCCTCTCCATTGACAATTTTATTCTGATAGTGCAACTTCAAGAGGCTTGTTCTAAGCCATATAGAGATGTTTTTTGGCATAACTTTTTTTGAAATGGGGTAGAATTTTAAGCTTTATTAGTGGCATGGTTGGTTTTTTAATTTGACATTCTAGTTTTCTAGAAATTAAGTTTTCTTATAGGTTTTGCTACACAATTCTCATTTTTGAGACCTTTGGAGGGCCATATCTTGTGTAAACAAACTCCTTTTTGGGTCCCCTTTTTTGAAAGTGCATAGTTTTCTACATACTTCACACTGGTGCTCTCTACTTTTTCTCAATTTATATATGAACTATACTTGCAATGTATTGGCCATTTTTGGGCCCTATAAAGCTCTATAAATCTAGTTTTTTCATTGTAAAGCACATTAATCATAAAGTGTCAAACACTGTAATTGCTAGTTAGCAATTAGTTAGAGGGGTTGTCATGTATTCTCTTGTTTTCTTTTACTTTCTCACATTTCTTTTTCTACACTATGGATCAATTGCCAATTTATTTGCTTACACAATACAACTCTTATGAATAGAAATCTAAAATGGTAATATTGTTAAGGAGTAAGCGATTATTTAAAATAAATATAGGTGTAGAGATTGAGCCTACCATAGATATATAGAAATCAAATGATTTAACAAATGAGATGAGGCCTATAGATTGTTGTGTTTGTCTACATCTCCTAACATTCTATTCCACATTGAATCATCAGATTCACCCAACTAGATTTGGACTAAGTTGGCTAGTTTATTTGGGGTTTAGGATGCCATGAGAGGTCGTCAATTGGAGAATGAACTCATTAGTTAGAGTCCTAGTAGTTTTGACACCATCCAAGACTTCTTCACCAAATTGAGATCATTGAGATTGTAGTTAAAACAATGTGGAATTAAAAGAGAAGACACCTAGTTGATCCTTAACATTCTCTTCAAAATTGGTTTAGACTATTTAGTCTTTGTTTCTACCTTCTAGGCCACAAAGGGCACCCTAGGAGATCAATTCACAATGTCATCTTTAGATGACTTTACCATTGCTTTCACCTGAGGGCAAGATAAAATAATCTAGATGGGTACTCTCACATCCTCTAAGTCACATACCTTGGTTTCTAATCAAGACACAAAAGAATAGAAAGGATTGGGCAATAAGGATAAGAAATAAAAAAACAAGGATAAGAAGGAGAAAAAGGATCATAAACTTGCTGCCTCCATAGCAGGTTTAGGGATCTCATCTTCTAAAAGTAACAATCTTATGAAAGAGAAGGTCAAATGTGCCTATTACAAAAGGCCTAGGCATGATGAATATAATTTTTTGAAGAAAAAAATATCACTTGACATATTTTCTAGAAAAGAACAACATCAGTGTTCTTGAGTCAGTGAAATTAAGTTCTTCACATTGTTGGAACTAGACAATTGAGAGGGGGGGTGAATCAGTTGTCCCACAATAAAAACTTTTCTTCCTTTAACCTTCTTTATTATTTTACTATCAGATTAGTGATGTAAACATTGAAGCATAGATCAACAACATAAGAGCAGAAACATAATCAACACACTTGACACCAAGATTTTGACGTGGAAACCCGGTTAAGGGAAAAACCACAGTGGGGGTTAACCCACAAAGATGCGTACCCTATTAAAAATACTTAATAAAATAGAAGGCACATGCCTTCCGACGCACTACCCAGAGCTCACTGCTCAAAAGAGAGGCTCATTGCCTACATAATTTATTTAGAAAGAATTAACTAAGAAATAGCATCTACTTCATGCCTGATTCAGTTTCAATGAATGCTCAAGAACTTTTGCTTTTGTCCCAAACTCTTCTTCACACTCTATATTGCTCTCACTCCTTTTCTTCTCTACTCTGCTCCTGATCCTTTCTTCAAATTTTATCTGTTTTTCACAAGATGATTTCAATACCTCTTCAACAAGTATTTATATACTTCATCAACCTTGGAATGATCAACAAGTCAGCTAAACTTGATGCGGATCATCACACTATCAACCAAGCACAACTGAGACTTGAGTCTACTTCTACAACCACTCCACATTTCATAAAAATGCTCTTAAGGCATCCGCAATAGGCTATAAACATCTGGTCGGCCAAGACTGGAAGGAACACCAACCTTAAAGAACAAATCTTCAATCAACAAGATCAAACTTCAATGCAGACCTCTAACATAGTAGCCATATGATCCAGAGACCTCCACAAGCACATTGAATTTGCCAATAACATCCATTCTAAACCAAATTATCAGAAGCATTTGAATCTTCCTCTGGAACCTCAAGAACACTCTCTGCCATGACTGTCAAACTAGAAGGATAGCTTGCGGACCTCCAAACCACAAACCACTGGTGTTGATGATACACATTGACTCCCAAACATGCCTTCAGATCCGCAGATCACAATTTTATATTACCAGAGTAATTCATACCTCTTTCCTATCACTCTGTCTTTCCTGAGTATTGTAGGAACCGGTTCTACTCAGATGGCCATAACTCCTTCAAATCTTCATGCGGACTTCTCAAGTCTTAACTGGAGCAATGTTTGATAATCCTCTACACAACCACATGATCCACATGCATTGATTGTCATTAATTTTCTCAATATCATCAACAGTTTGGTCTTCTATGTAGACAACAAAATAGGATACAATTGACACCAATGGCAACAAGGATATGTTGACATCAATGACAACCCACTTAGGCACATATTTGCAACAATCTCCCCCTTTGTCATTGATGGCAACATATGATGTGAAAAATTGAATCTAACCATCAAGACAAGAACTTCTCCCCCTTTCTCTTCTCACTTTTGCAACTATTTTCTTTACTACTCCCCTTACATCAACAACTAGTTTTTCACATGACTTCTCTCCCCCTTTGACATCAATGGCAAACGACACATATTTGCTATCTTTTCTCCCTTTTTTCTTTAGACTGATACCAAAATTTGCATATTGACTACTCCCCCTTTGAGTAGTACCTCCTTAACATCAATCCAGATCACAAGATATGAATGTGAATTCCACCAGACTGATGCACCTTAGTGCATCTTAGTTCTGCTCAGGAGGGGTAATAACCCCTAACTTCTCTCTGAGATACTCAAAAGTATCCTTGGGAAGAGGCTTAGTGAAAATGTCTGCAATCTGATCTTTGGAAGGCACAAACTCCAACTTGACTTCATTCTCATTTACTTTCTCTCTCAAGAAATGAGACTTTATGCTTTGTCTTTGAATGTAATAGTAGATTCTTTGAGATGCTTATTACACTAGAATTATCACAGAAAATTGTGACTGGCTCCTCAAACATAATTCTGATGTCCTTCAACATTTGCTTCATCCACAAAACCTGAGTGCAATTATTTGCTACTACTATGTACTCTGCTTCTATAGTAGACAAAGATATTGCCTCTTGCTTTTTTCTTATCCAAGAGACCAATCTTCTTCCTAAGAAGAATGCACCACCACTAGTACTTTTTTTGTCATCCACATCTCTTGCCCAATCAACATTTGTATATGCATGAAGAGTGAAGTTATTGTCCTTTGGGTACCATAGTCCATAACCAATTGTCCCCTTGAGATATTTGAAAATTCTTTTGACTGCCATAACATGGGATTCTTTTGGATCAGCTTGAAATCTGGCAACAAGTCCAACTGCACTCATGATGTCAGGTCTGGTTTGGGTTAGAAAAAGCAATCCTCCAATCATTGATCTATGTCTTTTCTGATTTGCCTTGGGAGAGTCATCATCTTTACTTAGCTTGCATCCAATTACCATAGGTGTACCTACTGGCTTTAAGTCTTCCATTCCAAATTTCTTTAGTAATTCTTTTACATACTTGGACTAAGATATAAAGATACCTTTATCTGATTGAACAATTTGCAAACCTAGGAAGAAATTCATCTCACCAAACATTGACATCTCAAACTCACTTTTCATCTGATCAATAAATGCTTTACAAATGCATTCACTTCCACCAAAAATGATATCATCAACAAAAACTTTAACAATTAGAATGTCCTCATGATCAATTTTGAAATAGAGATTACTATCAGTAGTACCTTTGCTAAATCCTAACTTAAGCCAATGCTTATCCAATCTGGGATACCAGACTCTTAGAGCTTGCTTGAGTCCATACAAGGCTTTTATCAATCTATAAACCATATCTCCCTGATTAGACAACTAAAATCCTTCTAGTTGCTCAATTTAGACTTATTCCTCCAAATCTCCATTCAGAAATGTTGATTTCACATCCATTTGATATACTTTAAAATCTTTGAAGGTAGCAAATGCAAGAAATAATCTAATTGCCTTTATCCTTGCCACCAGAGCAAAAGTTTCTTCAAAATCAATTCCTTCCACTTGAGAGTAGCCTTTACATACCAACCTTGCCTAATTCCTTACCACCTTGCCATCTTCATTCAGTTTATTCTGGAAGACCCATTTGGTTCCAATCACATTTTTGTCCTTAGGTCTAGGAACTAAATCCCATGTGTGATTCTTTTTAATTTGCATCAATTCCTCTTCCATTGCTTTGACCCAGTTTTCATCATTGCAAGCTTCACTTACTGATTTAGGTTCAATCCTTCAAATCAAACAAATCTCTTCTTGATCTTTAGACATTTTTCTCCTAGTTCGAACACCTTTACTCTTATCTCCTATGATCTAATCTTCAGGATGATTTAACCTTACATACCTAGGAGTTTTGGAGATTGTTTGAGATTCTATTTCTTGAACTTGTTCCTCATCATCTGTGTTAGCCTCTGGAGTTACCGGTTCAAACTGAATATGAGTTTGAACTTGAACTTGCCTTCCTTGATTTTGACTTTCTTCTTGATCATTTGAATCATATCCAGAGTACCTAGAATGTCCTTCTTTGCTTTCATCAACTTTAACATTCGCACTTTCAACAATCTTCTTCAATCTTTTATTGAAGCACCGATAGGCCTTACTTTGAGTTGAGTATCCCAAAAATATTCCTTCATCACTTATTGCCTCAAACTTACCTAAATCCTCATCTCTTTTGATATAACATTTACTACCAAAGACTTTGAAGTATCTCATAGTAGGAGGATGACCAAACCAAAGTTCATAAGGAGTCTTACCAGAATTTCCTTTGATCTGCACCCGGTTAAGAGTGTAGATAGCAGTACTCATGACTTCTCTCCAATAAACTTGAGGAACATTTGTTTCCATCATCATGGTTCTGGTAGCTTCTTGAATGGTTCGGTTCTTTGTTTCCACAACTCTATTTTGCTGAGGAGTCCTAGGAGTAGATAACTGACTTTTTATTCCATGCTTTTCATAGAAAGCATCAAACTCACCGGAGGTAAATTCTCCAGCTCTGTCAGATCTCAGACACTTGAATTTCCCACCAATCTCATTTTCAACAATCATCTTGAACACCTTAAACTTGTCAAGGGCTTCTATTTTTTCTCTCAGAAAAGTTACCCACATCATCCGGGAGTAATCATCAATTAGCAACATGAAATATCTGTCTCCTTGCACACTCCCTATTCTAGTAGGACCATAGAGATCAGTATGTACCAGTTCCAATCTCTCACTTGAACTTTGTTCCTTACTCTTGAATGAAATTTTGTTTTGATTACCTAATTGACATTCTCGACATATGTTATTAGGCTTCACAAGTCTTGGAAGATCTCTTACAGCTTGAGTGGAACTTATTTTGACAATGTTGTCAAAATTCACATGACACATCCTCCTATGCCATAGCCAACTTTGATCTGTCTAAGCAATCAAACAACTTTTCCTAGAACTACTTAAGTGAAAGATGTTACCTCTGGTTTGAGTACTGGATGCAATTTCAGTTCTGGAGCTTTCCAAGATTCTGCATTTTCCATCCTTGAACCAAAGATCATAACCCTTGTCAACCAACTGTCCAACATTGAGAAGATTATGTTTCAGTCCTTCCACATACAGAACATCATTGGTGTTGTTCTTGCCATCAAAAGAGATTGATCCTCTACCATGGATTCTACCAGCTGAGTTGTCTCTAAATTTCACAAGTCCTCCTTCATAGTTTTTAAAATTCACAAACTTACTCTTGTCACCAGTCATATGATGAGAAGATACACTATCAATCACCCATTCATCCTTTTCAATAACCTGAGCAGCCAAGGCACTTTCCACATTTTCACAGCTAGCAGATTCAATAGACATCAGATCTTCTTCTTTGATAGAAATAAACACCCAATCATTTTCAGAGGAGCTCCCATGATCAGATTCATCATCTGTTACCCCTTCTTCTCCATTTTCTTGGACATAGTAACATTTCTTCTGACCTTTGTACCTGTTAGGGTTTAGTTTTGAAAATCTCTTCAGACATCTTGAGGCAAAATGACCAATCTTATTACAAGCAAAACATTTGAGTGGTAATTTTCCTTCATACTTACTGGATCCTCTTGGCACTCTTCTCGCAATAAGAGCTTCAAGATCTGCTGTTTCTATTTCAACATCTTCAAGATCCTTTCTTGTCTTCATAAATCTATTTGATCTTGCAGAAGAGCTTTCACTTGGATCATATCTTTGTTTTCCATACACATTGGCCTTAAATGCAGATTCAGACTTAGGAAGAGAATCACCAAACTCACTTAATTTGAAAGCTAAAATTTTGCCAACTAGATGATCTCTTGTAACCTCTGAGACTATCCTAATCTCTTCTATAGCTGCAACCTTATGTTTGTATGAATCTGATAAAGATCTAAGTACTTTTGATACAATTTCTGATTCTTCCAAAGTTCCACTAGCACCCCTGATGTCACACACAAGTTCATTTATCTTTTGCATGTGGATTGTGATGTTTTCATCTTCGCTCATCCCCAGTTTCAAAATTTCCTCTTAGACTTTGCAGCTTTGCAAATTTGACATATTTATCACCTTCATACAGATACTCCAACTTTTTCCAGATTTCATAAGTAGTTTTTAGACCAAAGACATTTGCCATCTCTGAATCAGTCAGGGCACTCAACAAGGCTTCTTTAGCTCGAAGATTATTTTCAGCATCTTTGATTTGATTAGGAGTTGAAGGACCTTTCTCCGAAGGTTTATACTCAACACTGGTTATTGCCCAATAAGCATTGCCCGTGCATTGCAAATGGCACTCCATGCAATTTTTCCAAACAGAATAATTTGTTCCATCAAATCTTGGACTATCCTTCTTGTAGGTTGACATCCTGGATCTCCTCAAGCGGTTAGGCTTTTATGAGAGGATCTAGATCTGATACCAATTGTTGGAACTAGACAACTGAGAGGGGGGGTGAATCAGTTGTCCCACAATAAAAAAAATTATGCCTTTAATGTTCTTTATTATCTTACTATCAGATTAGTGATGTAAACATTAAGGCATAGATCAACAACATAAGAGTAGAAACATAATCAACACACTTGACACCAAGATTTTGACGTGGAAACCTAGTTAAGGGAAAAATCACGGTGGGGGTTAACCCACAAAGATGTGTACCCTATTAAAAGTACTTAATAAAATATAAGGCACATGCCGTCAAGCACATTGCCTAGAGCTCACTGCTTAAAAGAGAGGCTCACTGCCTACAGAATTTATTTAGAAAGAATTAACTGAGAAATAGCATCTACTTCATGCCTGATTCAGTTTCAATGAATGCTCAAGAACTTTCACTTTTGCCCCAAACTCTTCTTCACACTCTATACTGCTCTTGCTCCTTTTCTTCTCTACTCTGCTCCTGATCCTTTCTTCGGATTTTATTTGTTTTTCACAAGATGATTTCAATACCTCTTCAACAAGTATTTATATACTTCATCAACCTTGGAATGATCAACAAGGTCAACTAAACTTGATGCGGATCATCACACTATTGGCCAAGCACAACTGAGACTTGAGTCTGCTTCTACAACCACTCCACATTTCATAAAAATGCTCTTAAGGCATCCGTAATAGGCTAGGAACATCTGGTCGGCCAAGACTAGAAGGAACATCAACCTTAAAGAACAAATCTTCAATCAATAAGCTCAAACTTCAATGCGGACCTCTAACATAGTAGCCATACGATCCAGAGTCCTCCACAAGCACATTGAATTCACCAATAACATCCATTCTAAACCAAATTATTAGAAGCATTTGAATCTTCCTTTAGAACCTTAAGAACACTCTCTTCCATGACTGTCAAACTAGAAGGATAGCTTATAGACCTCCAAACCACAAACCACTGGTGTTGATGATACACATTGACTTCCCAAACATGCCTTCAGATCCGCAGATGACAATTTTATATTATCGGAGCAATCTGGACCTCTTTCCTATCACTCTGTCTTTCCTGAGTATTGCAGGAACCAGTTCTACTCAGATGGCCATAACTCCTTCAAATCTTCATGCGGACTTCTCAAATCTTAACTGGAGCAATCTCTGATAATCCTCTACATAGCCACATGATCCACATGCATTGATTGTCATTAATTTTCTCAATATCCTCAATAATCTGGTCTTCTATGCAAACAACAAAATAGGATATAGTTGACACCAATGGCAACAAGGACATGTTGACATCAATGACAACCCACTTAGGCACATATTTGCAACACACATGAGGGATCTTCTAAGGCAAAATATAACAACAAGGGGAAAGGAAAGGGTAAGGACCTTCTAGCAGTTGCATCTACACCATCGAATTGGGTTCTTGATTTAGGTGCTTCACAACACATGGCTTCATCTTAGGATGAGTTCACATCTTTGGAGCCTTATACTACACTAACTATTCTAATGGATGATGACACTCTTATTGACATGTGTGTGAGAGGGTCTATTAATATGGGGACAAAACCTTTCAAGATGTTCTTTGTGTGCCTTCATTGTCAACTAATCTCCTATCAATTTATCAAATCATTCACACTATTTGGTCAAGCGGGTTGAGTTCATTCTTGACTTGGTAGTTATAAGTGAGGTTCATAGTGGTTCTATAATTATAGTGGGGAGAAAAGATCATCAATCTTGGCTTTATCTCTTTTCTCACTTTTTTCTTGATCCTCCTTCAATTGTTCTACTCACTCATTTCAATGAAGTAAGTTATGGCATGAGTAGTTTTTCCATCTTAACTACCACTACTTGTAACAACTTAGCTAGTAAGGCCTGGTTATAGGGTTGATTTTTATTTGCTTTTTTGATGGTGTTTTCTAGGGTTGCATCCTTGGTAAGCATCTTGAAGAGATGTTTGAAAAAGGCAAGGCATGGAGAGCCTCGCAAATTTTGGAGTTAGTTCACAGTGATTTGGCTAGACCATTTCCACATCCTTCCTTTAATAGGGCCATATAATTTATCGATGACTTTTCTAGGTATACTTTCTATGACAAAATTTTGAGCTCTTTAAGTTCTTTTAAGACTTCAAAAATTTTGCAAAGAAATAGTCAGGGAAAGCCATCAATGTTTTGTGCATGGAAAATAATGGTGAGTATGTCAAACATCATTTTGAGTAGTTTTACACTTTAGAGTGAATTGATTTGGAGTGAATAGGTCCATACAATCCTTATCTAGGCAAATGAAGTGAAGGGCATATTGGTGAAATGATTGATTTATCAATGTGTATAGAACAATCTCCTTTCCTCAGTCCCAACCAAAAGAAATGCATGCATAGGGGTGGTGGTGGGGGCCCTACTATCTATAGAGGGTAGAGATCATAGCATTCTAGAGTAGTGTGGTAGAATGCAAGAACATAATGCTTTGAAGGAAATGGTGAACTACATGATACATTCCAGATCTCTTGCACCTTAGTATTGAGCAAAGGGAATTAATTGTTCTTGTTATATCCAAAATCATGTCCCTCATTGAGCCTTGAAGGGATTCACTCGTTTCAAAGCTTAGAGTAGTCAAAAACCAATGGTCAAGCACTTCAAGGTTTTTGGTTCTCCCACATGGGCCCACATTCTTGATGAGAAATGTAAGGCCATGGATCTGCAAAGCAAGCCTTACATATTTGTAGGTTATCTAGATAGTGTTAAGGGTTATTAGCTCCTCCATCCTACTGTATATGATCTATTCATCAAGAAGAGTATTTGCTTTAAGGACGGCTCTTTGAGTTTCACTCTTGACACTTCTAATCCTTCAACATTCACATTGGAGTCACTTGGGCTTAACAATAGTACTTTTGAGGATTCAGATGCATGGGAAAATTCCTAATGATGAGAACTCTTCCTCTAATTTAGATGCTAAGAGTGATGATGAGGATTCACCTCCTCCCTCTCCTAGTCATCATTTAAAGGTTGAGGACTCTCTTCTTGATTCTCTGATTTTATGTCCACTTTGGGCTCGACAAACATTTTAGGATGCAAGTGATTAGGTTGGGGATCCACCAAACACTAGGTAGACATGTTCATAGTTTCATGGACTTCCACATGTTTATATTGCTTCTACCTCTGATCCAGTTATTTTGGGAGGCATCTGGCATTATTGAGTGGAATGTGGCCATGTAGGAGGAGTATAGTTCCTTGGTTAGGAACCACACTAGGATATTGTCCCCCTTCATAAGGGAAGGAAACTTTTTCAATGCAAGTGGATCTATCAAACAAAATTCATAGCAGATGGGTCAGTGGATAAGTTCAAAGTATGATTGGTTGCAAATAGGTTTTCCCAAGTTCCTGGCATTCATTTCTTTGAGACCTTTGCATTGGTTACAAAGATGAGCTTTGTTTGACTCACACTTTCTATCACTGTAGTGCATTGCTGGGAGGTTCACCAAATGGACATTGAGAGTGTATTTCTTCATTAAGACCTTAAGGAGATATACATGGAGCAACCACAAGGTTTTCTACAAGACTCTTCCTTGGTTTACAAACTTAGGAAATCTATTTATGGCCTAAAATATGCCCCTCATCTTGGTATGCCATGATTGATTCCTTCTTTCTCATAGTTGGGTTTTCTCATTATTGTTTGGATCCAAACATCTACATTCTGTAGCAAGATGATTCTCTCTTCATCCTAGTTCTATAAGTTGATGACCTATTGATTATAGGGAATTCTGCTTCATCCATTGTGGTAGTGAAAACTACCCTTCATGTTAGATTTTTGATCACTAACTTGGGCTTGTATTATTTTCTTAGGATTGAGATACCTTAATCTGTTTTTGGGATTACCATTGCATAGTCCAAATATGCTCTTGATTTTTTGTCATGATTTAACATGGCTAATTATAATATTTCATTGACTCCCTTTCTTTCTAGAGTCACACTTGACGCTTAGTGCTCTTCACCTTTGGTTGATGGTATTGTTGTCATGTGAAATTACACCCTGCTTGAAGCTTGTTCAAGAATTCTAATGACACAATGGGACTGATCTCAAGGTGTGGGACCTTGCAGATGAGATAAGACCTCCAGAGAAGGTTGGTTCCTCTTTCTAAGCTTAAGGCTCAGAGAATTAAACTAAATCTAATGCTAAACTCACAGGGAAAAAATGGAAGGAGGAATACTGGAATTTAAAAGAGGTGATGCACCAGATTTAATATGTTAGCTGGAACTAACATAACACAAAAATGACCTCAAATACTGAAAGAGTCTCACACAGACTTACAACTTTGATAGAGGCTTGAATAGAAGACTATAACTAACAGAGGGACCAATTTTATCTGCAGAATGAGTTACAAACTTCAAATATACATAGAGAAAAAGCATAAGGGAGGCAAAATGTCAGTGATTAAATTGATCATGAAGCATAAATAGCCATTACAAAAGAAGATAACTTGTTATAGAGGGATAGACACAAAATAACCATCTACATTCATTGGTGAACAATCAACCATAGACAAAAAGGCTCAGAATCGAGCACAATGTATCAAATCCAATTGGTTTTGTAGGTGCATTACAAGGTCCGTAATAACAAACTATCTAGCCAGTATAACAGTCCAGAAGAATAGCTAACAACCACCTTTTTCATCTTTGCTTCATGTATATATAGCATTTTGAATCAACTTTGTAGCTGTAGGCTCTGAAATTTGATCAACTGGCACTACCCATGCGCACACGCTGCATTAAAATATGGCTTAGAAGCCTTGCCAGAAGACCATCAGAAAGGGACGGTAGCCATGCTCTACTAGGTCTGCAAACTTGCAGAAGAATATTGTCTGCATGCATGGGTGCTAGGCGCATTGAAGAAGGAAGGTCTTAAATCCTTCCATGGTACTAGCAGATCCATTTTGTCCCTTCTTGTACAATCGCATTGAAGGATTTAACTATTTCAACTACTTGATTCTAACTTTTCTGCAATAGCTATACTTCAGGTATTAAATCCTTCTTTGCAATAGCAGAAAATGTGTCCTTCAAGCTTTTACAACACTTTAAAATATTTAAGTTTCTTTAAATATTCTAAAGCATTGCGTTTCATTAATTTCATCATTCTAGCCTTCTATTTTGCCTTATCAGCAAAATCCCATTTTCATGAACCAAGCTTGCTATGTCTTTTGTCTTTCCTATTTGCCCTATCGGCAAAATCTCACTTTTCAAAACTATCTCTCTTTGGCTCTTTATCTTCTATTTTGCCTTATTGGCAAATCTTCACTTTTGCAACCTATGGCTTCTTTCTTCTTTATCGGCAAAATGTCAATTTTGTGAACCAACTTTGCTTCGTCCTTTCCTTTAGTCGGCGAAAATCTCTTTTCGTGAACTAACTTCTTGGTCGACTTCCTTATCTTTCTTTGTCTTGACTCCTTTGTCGCCTTATTGGTGATTTCTAAAAATCATGAACTTGTTGGCAAGTTCTCCCTTTCACTGATTCTCCGACTGGCTGCTTTCTCTTCTATTTTGCCTTATCCTTCTGTCGGTGAAATCTAACTTTCGCGAATCTATGTTGCCTTAGCCAATTTTTCCTTATCTTTCACCCTGTCAGCGAATCCTCAATTTCACGAACCGCCATCAGGCTCCTTTCTCCTTTAGTTGGAAAAATCTCCATTTTTAAAACCTTCCTTTGCCCTCACTTTTTGCCTTATCGGTGAATTTACAATTTTTTGAACTTGTTGGCAAGTTCCCTTTTTGCCAATACCCCAACTAGCCTTTTCCATTTCCTGCCTATCGGCAAACTTTCACTTTTGTGAACTTTTCCATGCCTTAGCCGATTTATCTCCTCTTTAGCCTTTACTTCAATCAGCTAAAGCTCCCTTTTATGAATTTGGCCTTTTAATCGCCTTGTCGGCGAATCTTCATCTCTGTGAACTAAGCTTTGCCTTTGAATTTTCTTCCTTTTCCCTCTGACGAATCGCCTTATTAGCAATTTTGGGAAATCTAGAACTTTTGGTAAGTTTGAACCATTGCCGATTTGGTGATAGAGTAACCTCCATTCCTTTTACCTTAGTCACTTTTCAGCTTCTTTCTCTTTGTTGGAAAAATTTCCTTTTCTTGAACTACTTCATGTTGCCTCATCTACCTCTAGTTCTCTCCATTCTCGCCTTATCGGTGAATATTTGAAAACATGAACCACTTGCCTTGTTATTCACTTTGTCGATTCATCGATAAAGGCTTCTTTCTTTATTTCCTTGTCTTTCTTTTGCTTCTTCAAAGAGAACACCTGCTGTCTTGTCTTTGGTTAGCAAACCAGCTGATCGGCGATCTTAAGGTTCGTCGAACCAACATTTTGCTGATAAAGGCAACCTTTTCCTTTGTTTTTGCCCCTTGTCTTCTTTTCCTTTTTTCCTTAGCCACTTTGCCCAGTTCCTTAGTTGGTGAATGCCTCCATCAACGAACCTGTGAATCGGTGAACCAAAGGTTTGCCAAACTTAAATTTTTGCTAACTAATGAAAAAGAAAGGGCAAAACACTTAGGAATTTTTTAAGGGTTTTTTTCTGGGATTTTCTTGCTTCCATTTATGCTTTCTCAGATCAGATTTCTCTGATGGAAGGAGGGATTTTTTGGGCTTGGGAAAAATATGACAACATTTTGGTGACTATGTAGGGGTGTTTGCCTACTAAACACAAGGATCCAGTTGCCTTATACAATCCATTGGGCACAGGATCAAAAGAAATTGCAGCAACATGACCAATAAGAACTGAAAATCCCTCCAGAAAACACAAAAACACCCAAGGCAAACAATCTCCTAATGAGAATGTTGCCTGTGCAAAAGCACTTAGAGGAAGGGAAACCTAAAATAGAAACAAAACTAACCTAAACCTAAACTAACCAACTAGAAATGACTTTAAACAAAGCCATTAACTGGTTCTTCAAAATAACTACCCTTTCTTAACAATTTACAATGCTTTCCCAGCTTAAGGGTAGTTAACAGGAGGTGGGGAAGGGATGGGCATACAACAAACTGACAAAACACTTCCCCCAAAATGGGAACAAACTTACTTACCCACTTGAACTGATTGTTGATGTAATTGCCTGGAAGTGGATAAATGGGTTGATCCCACTTACTTTGATGCTCAATTTCATGCTCAGAAATAAGCATGACAAGTGGTGACTCTTCCTGGTCTATCTCTAGCTGGGCCAAATGTCTGATAGGACATCTCCTTGAAATGACATGTAAATCAACAAAGTTGATCTCATGCCTAGGCTCTGATTCTTTCTCTTGGCACTACTAGTTTGAATGTTCTAGGTCATGCGGCTCAACTAGAAATATGGCTGCCTCCGCCTTGGAATCAAGATGCTCATGATTTTCTAAATTAGCCTAAAAAAATGAGCCCTGCACATGCTCAATGAAGAAATATTCTCCACCAAGAAGCTGATATCGCTATTGGATAATCAAGAACAAATCTTCAATTTATTCTTGCCCATGTTCAATCTTTACATCGTTATCTTCAATAAAATATGGGAGGTCCTCAAACAAGCCTGCATCTTCAACCTCTACATTTCCCAATATAGGGCAGCCTCTTTGCTCCTCGTCATGAGCTGGAGCCTCACTATTATGCTTGGCCTCAACTTGTAACAAACTGCCATCATTTTTTATGTCTTTATGCTGCTCTAGAACTGCTATTAATATTGGCATCCACATGCATTCCTCATTTTCAATGTGGTTAGGCAGTTCACTAAATAGAGTGGCATCATCCACTTTTGGAGCAATTGGAGCAACTAGACTTCTTCACCATGCTTTCTTTGTATTTTGGTTTCATTCATCTTATTAAAAGCATGGGAAAACTCCACAAATGAGCCAAAGTCCAGGGGACTCAACCCTGCACCTGAATTAGTACTAAACTCATTGTGCTCAACACACTGTTGCTGGTTTGAAAGATTTGGCTTAACCTCTTCTTGCAACATGTTTTATTCTTTAGTTGTAACAGTGCATGAGGGCGTGCAACTAGTAGGCTGATCTGCAAGTGCCTCCAATACTTCCTTTTCTGGCTCATAGAACCCAGCATCCAGCCAAAAAATTAGCCTGTCCTCCACTTTTGGGCTAGTGCTAGGACAAGAGGGTTGACATGGAATGGGGGCTGGAGGGGCTTCTTGAGAGGGTTGTTCTTGTGGAATAATAGGTTGAATTTGCATAGGAAAAGGCTCCCGTGAAGGCTGGGGGCCTCTAAAACTTGAGATTTTGAAACTGGAAAGTGGCTTTGGGGGTCCAGAGGGGTTGTCCTGCTTGAAGCTTGGGATCTTGAATTTGGGAGTTACTTCTGTTGCAGGCAGAACTTGGGTAAAAGGAAGGGACTGCCTGAAACTGGGAATGGAGGGGACCACTTGAGCTTCCCACCTCTCTACATTAGCAAGCATTTACCTTAACTGCTCTTCTTTAGGTGCAATATGCAAAGCCAGGTTTTCCTGATAAGCTCTTTCCTCTGCCTCCATCTCCTACTATTGAAGATGAGCTTGATAAGCAAGCTCATCTTGCTGCTGGTTATACATTTTCTCTCTGTCAATGTCATCCAACATCCTATTAACATGCAACATGAGGTCTTTGATACTCGTGCTAGCAAAATCATAGTCCAATTGAGGTGGGTTAAGAGGGTAACTATATTGGTTTGGAGCGAAAGGGACCCCTTGTGGTTGATAATAGGCATTATTAGGCTACCAAGAAGACTGAGTAGGGGTAGGATGGAGGTAAGAATTATGAGGATGCTGATATTCAATTGTTGCATGGCTGTATGGCATAAAATTAGAGGTATTTTGGGCTTGATACTGCTGGTATTGGGACCAATAACTTTCATTCTTGTTGGGTGGAGGGGAATAACCATAATTACCATAAATATTTGACATTTTAAAGCATCAAAATGCTAGATAATCATATAAAATGTCTGAAACAAAGTGAAATAGGTCTGCATCTAGAGAAAACTAGATACATACCAAGAAGAGTCACCAGGTGATTTGTGATGCTCCTGGAAAGTTGGAAAAGACCAAAAGTATCACCGAACTTTGATCCTTGATGAATTTTTAAGCATTTGGGCTACTTTCGCCAGTGGATTTGTTCACAGAGTCGCCATGGTGTTGAAGAAGATTGCCCTGAATGGCAAAATGTACTAAAGAACACACCAAATCCTTTAATGGATAATAAATCTCATCAAACTAGTCCCACCGGGCATGCTAGAAACTGTTGTCATGTGAAATTGTACCCTACCTGAAGCCTGTTTAAGCATTCCAATGACACAATGGGATTGATCTCAAGGTGTGGGACCTTGTAGATGAGATCAGACCTCTAGAGAAGGTTGGTTCCTCTTTCTGAGCTTAAGGCTCAAAGAATTAAACTAAATCTAATGCTAAACTCATGGGGAAAAGGGGAAGGAGGAGTACTAGATTTTAAAAGAGGTGATGCACCAGATTTAATATGTTAGCTGGGACTGACATAACACAACAATGACCTTAAATAATAAAAGAGATTCATAGACTTATAGCTTTAACAGAGGCTCGAATAGAAGACTGTAACTAACAGAGGGACCAATTTTATCCACAAAATGAGTTACAAAATTCAAATATACATAGAGAAAAAGCACAAGGGAGGTTAAATGTCAGTGATTATATTGATCATGAAGGCTAAATAGCCATTACAAAAGAAGATAACTTGTTACAGAGGGATAGACATAAAATAACCATCTACATTCATTGGTGAACAATCAACCAAAGACAAAAAAGGCTCATAATCGAGCACAATGTATCAAATCCGGTTGGTTCTGTAGGTGCATTACAAGGTCTGTAATAACAAACTATCTAGCTAGTATAACAGCCCAGAAGAACAGCTAACAACCACCTTTTTCATCTTTGCTTCATGTATATATAGAATTCTGAATCAACTCTGTAACTATAGGCTCTAAAATTTTGATCAACTGGCACTGCCCAAGTGCCCATGCTGCATTAAAATTTGGCTCAGAAGCCCTATCAGAAGACCATCAAAAAGGGATGACAGCCATGCTCTACCAGGTCTGCAAACTTGCAGAAGAAGATTACCTGCACACATGGGTGCTAGGCGCATTGAAGAAGGAAGGTCTCAAATCCTTCCATGGTACCAGCAAATCCATTTTGTCCCTTCTTGTATAATCACATTGAAGGATTTAACTGTTTCAACTACCTGATTCTGACTTTTCTGTAATATTTGTACTTCAGGTATTAAATCCTTCTCTGCAACAATAGAAAACATGTCCTTTAAGCTTTTACAACACTTTAAAATATTTAAATTTCTTTAAATATTTGAAAGCATTGCATTTCATTAATTTCATCATTCTGGCCTTCTATTTTGCCTTATCAACAAAATCCCATTTTCATGAACCAAGCTTGCCATGTCTTTGGTCTTTCCTATTTGCCTTATTGGAAAAATCTCACTTTTTAGAACTATCTCTCTTTGGCTCTTTATCTTCTATTTTGCCTTATCGGGAAATCTTCACTTTCATGAACTATGGCTTCTTTCTTATTTATTGGCAAAATGTTGATTTTGCGAACCAACTTTGCTTCATCCTTTCCTTTAGTCGGTGAAAATCCCTTTTCACGAACTTCCTCCTTGGCCTACTTCCTTATCTTTCTTTGTCTTGACTCCTTTGTTGCCTTATCGGTGATTTCTGAAAATCATGAACTTGTTGGCAAGTTCTCCCTTTCACTGATTCTTTGACTAGCCGCATTCTCTTCTATTTTGCCTTATCCTTTAGTCGGTGAAATTTGACTTTCTCAAACCTATCTTGCCTTAGCTGATTTTTCCTTATCTTCAACCCTATCAGCGAATCCTCAATTTCATGAACCACCATCAAGCTCCTTTCTCCTTTAGTTGGCAAAATCTTCATTTTTAAAACCTTCCTTTGCCCTCGCTTTTGACCTTATCAGTGAATTTACAATTTTGCGAACTTGTTGGCAAGTCCCCTTTTCACCAATTCTGTGACTAGCCTTTTCCATCTCCTACCTATCAGAAAACTTCCACTTTTGTGAACTTTTCCATGACTTAGCCAATTTATCTCCTCTTTAGCCTTTACTTCAGTTGGCTAAATCTCCCTTTTATGAATTTGGCCTTTTAATCGCCTTGTTGACAAATCTTCATCTCTATGAACCAAGCTTTGCCTTTTACTTTTCTTTCTTTTCCCTTTGGTGAATCGCCTTATTGGCAATTTTCAGAAATTTGGAACTTTTGGCGAGTTTGAACCTTTGCTGATTCGCCAATAGAGTGACCTCCCTTCCTTTTACATTAGTCACTTTTTGGCTTCTTTCTCTTTGTCAGCAAAATTCCCTTTTCTTGAACTACTTCATGTCACCTCATCTACCTCTGGTTCTCTCCATTCTCGCCTTATCGACAAATCTTTGAAAACATGAACCACTTGCCGTGTTCTTCACTTTGTCAATTCGCCGATAGAGGCTCCTTTCTTTCTTTCCTTGTCTTTCTTTTGCTTCTTCGAAGAGAACACCCACTGCCCTACCTTTGGTTAGCGAACTAGCCAATCATCGAACTTAAGGTTCGCCGAACCAACATTTTGTTGATAAAGGAAACCTTAGCCACTTTTCTTGGTTCCTTAGTCAGTGAATGCCTCCATTGGCGACCTTGCGAATCGGTGAACCAAAGGTTCGCCATCTTGAATTTTGCCGACTAAGGAAAAAGAAAGGGCAAAACACTTAGGATTTTTTAAGGGTTTTTTTTGGGATTTTCTTCCTTCCATTTAGGCTTTCTCAGATCAAATTTCTCTGATGGAAGGAGGGATTTTTTGGGATATTTTGGGCTTGGGGAAAATATGACAATAGGTACCTTGTATTGACAACTTGTTGGGAGTCTCATTTATCTAACTCATATGAGGCTTGATATTTCATATGCTATGGGCATGGTCTCTTAGTTTATGCATGAGCCCCATGAGTTGTACTAGAAGGTAACTAAGCAGATTCTCCATTACATTCAGGTACTCATAGTTTTTGGGATTCACTATAGCAGGCATTAATATTGACTTGGTGGGGTATACAGATTCAAATTAGGTAGGCACCTCTCAGGATCATAAGTCCATTTTAGGTTTCAACTTCTCTCTTGGTTTAGGTCCTATTTATTGGTCAATAAAGAACAATTTGCTATTTCTCTATCTTTCACTAAAGCTAGGTATTAGGGGCTATTAATGTTGCCACTGAGGCCATTTAGCTTAGACAAATTCTCACTAAGTTTGGTATCTAGTTCAAATGGCCATTAGTCATATTATGTGATAACCAAAGTGTCATACAAATTTCATGGAACCCGATCCATCGACAATGGACCAAGCACATAGAGGTTCACACACACTACTTTTTGGAGCTTATCTATGGACAAGTCATTGATCTTTGATACTGCTTGACTTACAAGAAGATTGTTGACATCTTCACCAAACCCTTCAAAAAAAGTAAATATCTTCATTTACAAGCTTTTTGTGGGTGCAAGAGGCTACTTCTTTAGGGGGATACGTAGTCCTTCATTTCTGTCTCTATGTTGGGTTTTTTTTCTCTTTATTGGGGGATTCTATCTCTTCTTAGGGGGATCTATTTGTACATGGGTACTTCATGAGGCTTCATTTGTTGAGGCCTATCTTTTCGCCCACCTAATTTGCAATTAAGGGGGGTGTTAGAGTAGTTTTTTTATTTTCTTTAGTTATAAATTATATATTTTTCCTACACATTTAATTTAGCTCACTTAGTTGTAGTGAGTGGTTCATAATAAGGGTAGATGACATTTTTCATGAGTGTAACTCCTACCTATTTTTGGTAGTTGGAGTTATGTTTCTCATCAATTGGTCTTGCCACCCCTCTTTTCTATATATGTATCCACTACTCTGGCTCGTTATTCATTTAAGATTTCTAGTGTCATCTCTTGTAATGCTATTTTACTTCTTGAGCATTGGCATGTCTCTTGTGGTAATTAACTCTATTTTTCTATTTTGATTTTGTATCATTGCAAGAATAGTTTTATTTGATCTATTTCTTGCACTAGGTTTTGGGTAGCTTCAATTTATTTTTGAATCCAACAATGACCATAGAAGTGATATGATTCAAGTCTTTCCCTACAAATTTGATCCAAGGTGATGAATGACATGTTTAGGGATCATGAATGCAAATTTTGGGATCAATGTTGAAGGGAATTAAGATGTGAGATGTACATAATGAGCCAATTCCACACACAATTACACCACTTGTAAGCCAATTATTACATTTGTGATACTCTAATTGAAGTGGGCCCAAAACATAAGGGGAAAAGGCATTGGTGTCCAATTTTCACCATTACACTTTGTCCCTAATTTGATGTGCATGCAAACTACTAGGTGGATGCATGTCAATATAAAATAAGCAATTGACATGGAAATTAAATATTTTTCAAACACTTCAAAAGGATATCAATATATATATATATATATAAAGGAATGGATCATTCTTGAATTCTTCTTGTCATGAGTACTCAATTGAAACCTACAAAATAAAGAAAAACATGCAATGAGTAGTGTTTGTCACACAATTTGAGATAAGCATTAATTTCAACTTGCTTGAAAAGGAACTATCCTTTAAAATAGTAAAAGTAGAGAAGAGAAGGGTGAGATATTTTGTCTATAACAAAAGTGATACAAAGATCCAACCACATGGAAAATATTCTAACTAAATGGATGAGATGACAAAGGACCCTGATCATGTGGAAGAAAGGTTTATCTTTGAATATGGTTTAATAAAATAAACATCGAGGTGTGTGTAATAAGGTTTCCCCCAATATAGGCAAATTGTATTATAATAATGGCCCTAAATACTATATATGGAATGTGTATACACCAATAGGTTGTCAAAGATGTGGATTTTATGAGTCATGGCATGACAAAAATATACAGGCATGACAAGGGTCATAACATGTAGGCATCATATCTAAGCATGAAAAGGATCCTAAACATGGAATCAAAACATATAAGCATTATAAGGATCATAAAAATGTAATCATGATAAAAATAAGCATAATAAACATAGCATGGAAGTAACATCATAAACACAAAATATAAGGAGAATGGTAGCATCCTAAATCATGAAGTGTATTAAAATAACAAGAAATGTGTGATAACCAAGGCGACAATGTGGAACATAAAAAGCATAGGAACCTAAGAATAAATAAAGTAATAAGGAGACTTATGAAAAAATAGATGACAACTTTGGAGGATAGGAAGACATAACATAGGAGCCATAGATAAAACATAGGAAGGTAGAGGAGATAAACATAAAAGAATGAATAGGAAAGATACCCCTTAAGCGGGGAAATGAAAGATAAAGTGTAATATAGAAGTTGAAATAGAATAGAAAAATTTAACAATCATGGTATTAATAATATAGAAGGTTAAATGAGAATAGAAAAAACACAATAAACATGGCATAAACAAAATGCCAAAGTGTAAGAACATGTATAACAAGTAAAATCTAATATAAGTATATCAATAAACAAAATATAATAATGCTCAATGTCTAATGGAACTTATTTAGGGAGACCACCCTCCAAGAGGTCATCCTTCCTCCAAAACTCACATCATATTCATCTTCCTCAAGTGCATGACTTTCTTCTTCATTACATGTGTTTACTCTTGATAGGTGTTGGTAATTTTTGTGAACACATTAGTAATATGTGGAGATGTAGGAGCTTCTTTCTTTACCCATTTCTCTTGCTTCTTTGAAGGTGGTCCCATATAAAAAAATGGAATTTGTTGAACCATAACATTACTTTGGAATCCATGAAGTAGTACCTTTATAATGAAATACTAGTTTTTGTAATATAGGAATTTTATCCCTCTTATGTGGAATAGGGGTAAAGTATGGTTGATATGATCATGTGCCATTTTAGCTAAAAAATGTATTTTTCTTTCCTTTATTTTTCTAACCTCTTTTGATACACTTCATAAAGTTCTTTCTTAATTCAATAGAGTTTCCTTGTGGGTGTGTATACAAGTATACAACATAAAATGACTCATCTTAGCAAGAGGCTCATATGAATCTTGCACAGTCTTTATAATTCTACCCTCATTAACATATTTAATATTTTGATGTATAAGAAAGGAACAACCCTCAAGTGCTCAAGCCATGGTCTACCAAGCAATATGGAAAATATATCTGAAGTAGGAATACCACATGACATAATATTTTTTTTTGATTCATAAGAAGTGGGTTAGGGCCCCTGCCATATAACATAAAAGAATATAAAAATAAGAATGCTTCAGACTCACAATCGGGGAGCAGATAAGATGAGAGGGAGAAGAGAAAGGGACAACACAGACACTTAAAAGACCAACAAAGATATGCTAGAGGCCAACAGAGCCTCAATGAATCAGCCTTTCTTTTGTTTTCTTTTGCTCCTTGTTAGGAGCTCTTTCATCATCCACTAAGTGCCTTCACCAATCACATCCAGAGCATCCAATATAAGTTTCTTATCTTTAGTTCTCCTTCCCCTACGCTTGCCACCCTTAACCAAACTTATATCCCTACCAGCAATCTGGGGAAAGGGGCACCTCATTGAGCAAGCAAGGGCCTCTGTCTAATCTGAAGGGTCTTGAGCATTTGAATCCTTATTCGCTGAGACCCCAAAATTCAACTGCTGATCCATATTCACTTGCTGGGGTAGTGCATCCTCCACCCCACTAGATGACACAAAATTGTTTTTGGATCAGCCCCATCTTCAGGGGGAGACAAAGAAGGGAGATCCAGGAACATACAAGGATTTCGCCAAACAAAATCTACATCAAGACTGCCCACCTTGCGAATCCATTTCTTGGATTGATGGCCTATTGGCCCTTACTGAGATTAGCTTGGCAGCTGACAATCTTATGGCTGAGTTGGTTGCACCTGAAGCATCTTTTAGGAAGCCCTTCATAATTAATAAATTGAAGCTAAGAGCCATGAGACAAGTTGATGTGAATTATATGGGAAAAAGGCTTGGATATATCTATTAGGGCACAAACTCTGGTATACCTTCTGAGAGAAGTCCCTTCCTCAATTTTAATAAAGGAGCCAAACTGGTTGACGAAAGATTCGATTTGAAATGGATTACGCATCACCAGAGGCAAATTGTATAGGCACAACCAAATTGGGATGGATAAAATTTGGAACTTTGTAGGATCAAAGAAAGGGGTCCAAGGGGTCATGAATAAGCCAGATCTGCCAAAAAACTAGGGACCATTATCTAGTACAAACCTGTAATGTTCAAAATTTTGAAAGACAACCAAAAGAAACCATAATCTAGCAATTCCACAGAAGGGGGAGACATTTTGTCCCAAGAGCTCTTACACCAAGTAGTGAAATCATTAATAGGAGGTCGTCATCCCACCGATTTGAAGATCAAAGATCATGAACCAATGTCTAAGGAGGCTTTCCTTATGCACTCATCAGATATATGAAAATCCATAGGTTCCAAGGCTAAATCCACCTTGCAGTCACCTAGAAGCCAGGAAGAGCAGGGGTCAGGAGGGATTACCAATGGAGGTGGTAGGGGATCCATAGTAGAGATGTTCTCCCTAGATGGCACTGCAAGAACTGAAACGAAGCTCCTAAGTCAGCCACAGGATCGAGGGAGAGGATCCTCTCCTTGCAAAAATTGCTACATACGTGGATAGGATTCGAAGCATTTTGGCATAGTTTGTAGGTACCCTTCGTGTGATTCTATGTAGCAGAGGGGGTAAAATGGAGAGAGGATCAGGGGAGGGATATCCCACATTCCTCGTAGAGCCCTGCACCTTCTGATGCTTAAATTCATTAACCCGTTGCCATAGAACAACCACAAGATGCCTGATGCCGTCGCTGCCTAGCTCCTCCGGCAAATGTAAACTATTTTTCACTAGTTTTAATGCATCATTAATGGTTAGCCCATCCATCTGATCATCCACCTGTGACACATCTTGCGCCTCTGCTTCTTACCACGTCGTCTTTATTCGCTCACCCATAGCACATTTTCCAAGGGCCTTAGCATTTTCATCCACCATATTTTGTGCCATTTTTTGAGGGGATGAGTTAGGGTTTGCCTGAATAATCTGATCCCTATAATAAGAACTGCATTCATGAAAGGGATTTGCTCAATTCTTGTAGGCCACAAAAATTTGAGGATTTGATTGGGGATTGGGTATTTTAAGGATAGGATCTGTGAGTTCGTTGAAGGTGTCCTTCCGTATACCCACCGCCAAAGAGTTTAAAGGGTCAAAACCTAATTCCTTTGAACTGTTTGAACCCTTATTTGTTTTGTCTCACCTACTATTCTACTTCCATTCATCATTTCTCTTCCGGTCTGCTCCACATGCTTATAGTTGATCTGCACTTCGCTCTCCCGCCTCTTCATATTTGCTCATGCTGAACTCTGATTCCACCTTTGTCCACCACATGACATAATATTTGTACTTCCTTAAGACTCACTTTATGAGGTAGAATAACACAACCTAAAGTGTGAATCAATATTCAATTAGTCATATTTAATGATACTCCTAAATGATCCTAAGAATTTGGATTCAAGTTTTCATTATGTAAGAATTTTTTAGTAAATAAATTGAATTGATTTGTAGCATCTATGAGAATACCACTAGTAACCTTGCCATGTATTTGACTTGACATGTATAATGGACCATAATGGTTGTTTTGTGGGATTTCCTCATTTGAAAATGTGATCAATAGAGTAGCATGAGAGTAAGAAGATGTATCCCTATACTTTATTGTACAGACAAAAGCATCCGTATGTGAATGTGCATAAGATAAATATGGCAATCATCCAAGTATGCATTTCAACATGTATATGATCCATAGCAATAAATCATGTTCATGAGATGTATTAATGTTATTATAATGACTGGGAATTGGATTGGTATAAATCTTCAAATTTTGATTAGGGGGAGTAATATAATAATTGGCCCCATCATTAGCACTTTCAATATGAATCATATTATTGTTAATAAAAACTTGTGTGTTATGTTTCAATACCATGTGCAACCCTATGTGTGATGTGCATTGACTCCATGGAAGTTCCAAAATACACTCTCATTGTAATTTTTGGGTAGCCCTCTACCTAGAACTTATGGATGTATAGGTGGAAGAGTAATCAAATTAGATTTCAATAAACTTTAAAATATAATTTCCAAGGGCTCTTGTAACTTCGTAATATTTCTAAAAGTATAAGAATTAAAAGAAGGCACACTAGAAGTATTAGCCACTTGATGCACATTTTCCTTTGTTTCCTTAGAATCGTCACCAATTGAAAAGGTTTAGAATTTTGGAATTTTGATGGGTAAAAGGATGTAGAAGAGGATGGTACATACTTAAGGGTATTAGAAGTAGGTAATTTGATGTCAAGGTTCTTTAGGTGAGTTCACATTCATAAAATAAGAAAACAACTCAAATGGACATTGTTCTTAGTTGTAGGCAAAAATCCCTCAAGCAAGATAATTTGTAACTCATCATCATTGAATTGGTCTTTTACTATACAAAACAATGAATGAAAGTGAATAACATTAGCATTGATAGGCTCATTACTCTTTTGGGCACACTTAGTCAAATCACACAATTATTTTCAAACGCATTAATATAAAAATATTTCAAGAAGGTAGTAGCGGGCTCATCAAAAGAATGTACAGAACCAAGAGTCAAAGAATAAAACCATTGAATAGAATAATCCTTTAAAGTTCTTGGAAACAACTTAGCTAAGATCTTATCCTCATATGTAAAATGCAATGAACTTGCAAGACAAAATACACTAAACACACATAAATATTCCTTGTAAATGAGAGAAATGGGATTACTTTATTATATTTGTAGTGCCACTTCGAGGGGGCAACCTCCAATAGAGCATACACTCTAATTACAAATATTCCAAGATGCCTTTCAATTAAAAATTCGTTACAGTATATAGAGTTTTTCCAAAAGCATCTACTACCATCCTATGCATGTGGGATAATTGCTTTATTCTAACAACTAGTGGGATGAATTACAAAGCACATGCATCCCTTTATTAAAGCTACCTATGGGTGACATACAAAGCATATGTGCCCAACTATTACTAGCAAAGATAAAGTAGAATGGGTACATAACATAAAATCTAAACATGCAATAATTAAAGCTTGCAAATGGACATTAGGATCTCATTTTCTATTATATAGCTCAAATCTAGGTGTGAAAAAACCAAGAGGTAATGGATATGTGACAACCTCCAAGGCGAGTGGTCTAAGATGTGAAGGATTTTATGTGATAGAACCTTCTCTATTGGGCATGTCATCCACTTGTTCTTTGTAATCTAGAAAAAAGTGATAACTCCACTTTCTACACTAAATTCATATAGGGGTTGAAATAAAGAATACTGATTAACAGGAAATTGAAATACAAAATCAAAAAATTGAATGCAAAATAGTGAATAGCAAAGAAAGAGAAACCTAACACTAGAAGATGGAGAAAAATGTCTAGGATGCTATAACAAAGCTATGATGTCCTAGCTAAGCCAATACATCCATGTGAAGCGTTGTAGTCCTATTCTCGCGTTGTTGTTCTAAAAAGTCACAAAAATCAATATTTTCTCCACATTTTAGACTAATCTGCACAACAACAAACAAAAACAACACAACAATAGGCCAGGGGATACTAGATAATAAAGAAATGATAACATAGAGCTAAACAAATAAAATAAAATAAAATATTGAAATGACAAGCAAAGGGGAAAAACACTTGCAAACCTCCATACGATTGAGTGTCTCCCAAGATACCTATAGCTGAAACAAAAGAAATGTTGGGGCTGTTTGGGGGTTTGCCTTAGTCAAACCCCTACTTTGATCTTTCGACCTCCACAAATAGCCAATGGAATAAAGAAAAGAGAGAAACTAGTGTGTGCTCTTATCATACATGCATCAAGGAATTAAGAGCAGTGACAATAAAATATATCTATAAGTATTATCCTTGGTCTACAAGGAAATACTCTAGTGTGCATATTGAGATAAAATAGGTGGTGGTCTACACCAAGATTTTGCCAAATATAAAAGTAGAAATAGATAATAAAGAAGATATACAATGTTATTCCAAATGAAAACAAGAACAATATTAGTAGTATGATTGTAGAAGAAGAGGGAAGAGTGAGCCCTTTGGAGGAGTCAACCAAGAATGTAACCATTTGGGTCCTTCAGAGAGCTTCAAAATAGAGTTATTTCAACAACATGTAGCTTTAACAAGCTCAACAATGGAGGTATGTTCAACCAAGCACAGTCAAGAGAGATAAATAGAGAGAGATATTCAAAATTAGTTTTTGCATGAGGGTGTGAGGGAAGTTGAGGGGTCAGATTCAAACGTTAAAGGCATTTTTCTGACGACTGAGCGTTACAGTAGGCAGGAGGCTGAGTAGAAAATTAACATTTTAAATTTTTGGACTTTTGGGATGCTTTTGCATAGAGAGGATGTCTTAGCTAAGCTAGGATGTTGTAGCTAAGCTAGGACATCCTAGCTAAGCTATAGCAGCCTACATAAATTGTACAGGATGTAACATGTGCTCCCAAGTTAGCAAGAAGGAATAGAATCAAGTAACAAAATTTGACAATCTGATGAAGGAAAAAAAGGCTAAGGCTAGGCTAAAATGATCCCTAAAGCATGCTAAGGGAATGGACACTAAAGCAAGCCCAAAATATGGCATGAAATTGCAAGGGTATGCAATTTTGTTTGCTACATTTAGCCCCCACTTTAGCAAGCTGATGACACTAGGTGATAAGCTATGCTAAAGTACATAAATGAAATATTGAAAGTAAATAACATCACAAAAGGATACCCAAAAGGATACTGTAGAGGATGCAGAGCTCTTCAAGCAAAGGAACCAAGCCCCTAGACTGAGAACCTACAAAACAAATACGTTAGAGAACAAAAACTTGCAAGATAATAGTGTTATAAATAAATAAATATATATATATATAAACATAAACAACACTCATATAGAGGAGAAAACACCACATCAAGCAAAGAAATAATTGAGTCAGTAAAGTGAAAGAGACCTTGATGTGAAAGGTTGTCTCAATACCATGCGTCATCCCTAAAATGCAACAAAAATAAAGAAAACCAATAAATAGAGGAATTCTTAAGTGGGGATAGAAGAATACAATGAGTTGATCAATTGATTCAAGGAGAGAAGACATACAAATATATGGGGAAGCGATCACTATGAATGAAGAAGAGTACATGACTCATACACTAGCTTATTTGGTCTCTAGGGGTCACACATATCATAATACCCTCATGGATCACGAACTAGTAAGATGCATTATGCTAGGTGACCATGGGTGTAAAAAGGGTAGATCATCTGAAGAACACAGACCAACAAGTTGTGTTATGCTAGGTGTCTCACATACTACCAACACCTCAAAGAGCATATCAAAACCAATGCCTCAGGGAACTTATCAAACACCAACATCGCAGGGGGTGAACACTTCAGGGAGCATAAAACAAACAACACCACAGGGGGAAAATTAATAGCTACACCTCAAGGGGTGAAAATAAAGCAAGGTACATGTATGGGTGCACGTTTGAGCAGAGTATATGCCCCTCAAAATTTTAGCATGTACAATATGCAAATATTTTAAGGTGAAGAAAAGGGGAAGAAAGAGGAGGGGAGATCCTTAGAAAGGGTGAGGACAACCATGAAGAAGAATATTGTGTTGTTACCAAAATTAAAGTATGGTTGCATGTGAGATTGTACCACCATGAATGGAAATGAGCAAACAAAGAAAGCTATAGGTGCCACATAGTGAGTAGCAACACAATAGTCTCACGAGAAGATAGATGAAGAACAATGAACTAGATAGAGGTGAACCTCAATATCACTTGTCATGTAGAGAAGAAATAGGTGCTTCATTACTCAAAAGAGTGAGAGCACCCATGTCAAGAAGTTGTTATATTTTATCTTTCAAGGAGTGGCATTCATTGGTGGAATGGCCAAGCACTCGATGATATGCATAGAAAGGGAGTGTTGGTTCAATGTGTTTAGGAAATTTTTTACGTGTAGGAAGCGGAAGAGTGATCAAGCAGGCTTGAGTAGCCTCAAAAAAATACATGCTTGTTTAGATAGTAGGAGTAGGAAGCAACCCTTTCTGTTGTGGAGCAAGGTTCAATTTAGAAGAAGAAGCCATAGATACCTTAGACAATGGAGGAGGGGATACAGATAGAGGAGAAGGTTGGGAACCTAAACCCACTATAGAAGATAAGTGTGGTGTAGGTTCCACAGGGAAATTAACTCCTTGTTCCATGCACCCTACACCATTTCCATTGTATCCATGTTTAGAAATAATTTTATATCCGAGCTCGTAACGTGTCTCCAAATCAGAAAGATGGGAAAAACATAGAAATGTGGAAATCATATTAACATCTATGTAGTTATGGTAAGAGGCCTTAGAGGGTTGAGTAGGATGGTATCCAAGGTCCACACTGGAGTAATGTGGATTAGGCTCCAAAGGGATCTTGATATCATGTTCTTTTCATCCACATCCATTAACTTTATAATTGGTACTAGAGAGAATATAAAAACCACGACCATAATGGGCTTGCAACTCCTTAAAGGATGGAGGATCACCATTAGTGGTATAATCAATGCAAGAAGTATAGTCACACGAATTTGTAGGAGAAGAATGGGAAAAAATCTTTGTTGAAGTAGAAGACTTGTTTAGAAATGAAGAATTAGAAGAATTTATTGGAATGTCAGAATGAGAGGGGTTGAGTTTATACTCTCCAATAAAGGATGGTGTAAAATCCAATGAACCCTAATCATCATCGGGACATGTGTTTAGAGATGAGTCTATGCCATGGTCAACCTCTTGAGTAGGGATTGAGGATGGGGAATCATTTTTGGCTAAAGAAGGAATAAGATTGTGAAGAGTAGAAGTATCAGGTTGAGTTATAGGATCCACTTGTTGACAATACTGCATAGGATCTAGATCAACTTTAATTGTATAAGTTTTGTTTTCAAAGAATTTTAGGAACCATGCAAGGTAGATGGGACCGCACCCATAGCATGGTTCCATGGTCTACCAAGGAGGAGATTATAAGATAATGCATTGGGCATGACATGAACGAGGGTAGGAAAAGTGACTGGGCCCAATTCAATCAGAAGCGTGATTATGCCCAATGTTTATCTATCAATGTTATCAAATCCATGAATAGAAAGATTACTAGGGGAGATACAAGACATATCAATATTAATATAGTTTAATAGGTCTACACCACAAAAGTTGAGACCTAAACCATTGTCAATAAGGGTACACTTGACTCCAATCGAATTAATTCCAACAGTAATAAGGAGAGGATAATTTTTCTTTTGAACCTCTAGAGATGGTAACTCATATTGTTGGAATGTTATATTTGTGAAATTTGTGTATATGCAATTGAGTAAGGTAGCTACATCATTTAGCCTAGTAGAAGATGCTACGAGGATCTTCTATAAATCTTCTTGGAGCATCCCACGATAGGTTGGTGAAGTTTGAACCAACTCCTAAAGCGAGATCTTGGTAGGAGTAGCACAGAGCTACTCGACAAGATTACACTCTCTGTAAAAGGTGGAATTTGGATAGTTGAGTTTTTGGTAGTTTTGTTTGTGTATCCTCCTTTCACCCTTTCATTCAAGGACCTAGGGTCGAGTGGAAATGTACTATCATACCCTAGGTCACTATGAGATGTAGGGAAACTTGGATTTGTATGATTTGATTGTCAATTATGCTCACTTATGCTCAATTATACATCAAAACCCTAATTATGCAAATACGGAAGCAAATGAATGAATATCAAAAAATGCTGCTACAGAAAGATGTAAAATTACAAATAACTGTGCACCTATTTTTGGGGTTCGGAAGAAAAATAGTCGGGGACTAATGAGTGGGCACCCTAGTCCAGTGCCATTCTTTTTGTTAGGATCTGGAAGCTCAGTTTGCAACTTGTTCTTGCTGTCATAGAGATTTTCTCGTCACATAATCTAGACGACTAAAGAGTGGGCACCCAAGTCCAAGGTGCTATTTTCAACTCTGATCTGCAAATCCAACACTCTGTAGTACCCTCATGCAACTCCAACACTTTGTAGTACTCTCATGCAACTCCACTTTTCTTGTATCTTCAACCTATAACCTGCAATCACAAAAACTTTGGGAGGGGGTTGTGGTGTTTAGAGGCTTGCCTCAGTCAAGCCCCAGAGAGACATTCAAGTCTTCTGAACACCATTGTCAGAGAGAGAGTGCATGCTCTTGTGAGGTAGAGGTAAAAACCAAATGATAAATGTTTAAAAACATAAATGATGTCACCTTTTAGTGAAGATCTCATGGGAGGAAGAAGCTCTTCATGCCATGAGGAGATGATTGCTCAAATATGCAAATACAAACACATAAACAACACAAATCTGCTCTTGCTACACAATGAATGCCTTCAATCACCTTCACATAAACTTGAGAATCCAAATTGCTAGCTAGTAATCATCTAGTTGTCATCTAGTTTACAAATGAATGCCTAAACATGCTTATATATTCAACTACAAACACTCCCGCCAAGAATTTCATAATTCAAACTTACCGTGTCGGCATAGGACCCAAATAACGGTCACAAGCCAACACTAAAAATTTGGGATTGACCCAAAATAGGGCAAGACTAGGGTGCGGGCGGCCAAGTCCTACCCCCCTATTTTGGTCAGGGTTAGGTTCAAGGGATCCCCCTAGGTCCCATTTGTCATGAAACCTAGGGATTATTTCATCGAGATGTCAAAATATGATGCAAGATGTCCTAAATGCAGATAAAAGACCCGGGAGCTAAACCTTATGAGGGAAAAGCCCCCAAGGGGACATTTTCTGACGTTACATTTAGCCCCCACTTTAATGTATGTATAAACACGAGGCCAATACATGCATTAAAGTATGTTCAACAAACACAACAAACACGCCAAGCACGGAGAAGACACGCTAAACACATTGAAGACAATGACAGGTACACAAAACACAGAGAAGATAGTTACAATCACACAAAACATGAAGAATACAATAGATGCATAGAAGATAGTTAATGCATGGAAGACATGAATGATCTCTTTTCATTTCTTTTCTTTTTCATATATATGAAATGCAGATGCAAGTACAAGGAAAGTAAACACACCTCCCATAATGCAGGAAGCACTCATCGCGTTGGTCTTTAAACTACATATATGTGGCAACACACATGCAAGACACACCAAACCTCTCAAAATGTAGGAAGCACTCATCGTATTGGTCTTTAGACTGCATATGGGGCAACAAACATGCCAAACAAAGCAAACACACAAAACACACACACTTTGAAGACATAGAGAAAACACGACAGACAAGCGATGGAGTGTTCCTATTTCTAGGCTCATCACCATCTCAGGCACATTACAGGCACACACCGACGATTGGGCTTCGCCATAACAATTGTTGAAGACACACTTAAGGATTGAGTTAGTCACAGAACCACTCCCCGTCTCCCGATGAGGACATTTTGAAAATGACAAGATGGGCATTCTCCACCAGAGGGCTTAAGATGATTGATTGATTGATTGCAAACAAACTCAGAGTGTAGGAGGGACTCATCGCCACCAGTCTTTAAACTACACCTAAGGACAAACACATTGCTAACATCCACAACAGATAACTTACCTTATATATGCCCCCACTTTAAGGTGGTTGATATCACGCATCGATATCAAGCATGTTAAGGTAGGAAGAAAACACACAAGGGAACACAAAGTTTCGCAAAGCCCATGCCCCCCAGAGGTGACATGTACTTTACGATCGCCAAATGTTCCCACAAACACATCCCTGCAAGAAACATGTTAGTGTCCACATAATCATGATAAACAACAACATCAATGCATATGATTAGTTACACAAAGAGCCAAGGTTATACTACAAATTCAAAGATGGAGGATAACCGTGGGGCTATATCACGAAAATCTCAGAACCGAGTGTCACCAAGGCTTGATTCAAAGACAAACAAAGTGCACGGAGCAACAGTATTGTTAAGGTTTGTAAGTGAGATAAAGATAATCAAAATCACTACGCAGAAAGCATGGAGTGCTTCTACTAGCCAAGTGTCAGATAAGATATACAACCCCATTGTCATATTAGGAACTAAGTCCAATTTTTGATTTTTTGCTAAAGGGACGCTAGGTTCGCATTAGTATAATATGTTTTTCGTCATCTGCCCATTGGATAGAAACACTAGAGGAAGGGAAACAATAAATAAGAGAGGAGAAACAAGTGTCTTAGGGACAATCATGTAGGAGGGTGCCCCCAAGTCACCAACTGCAATGCTATGTCCGTAAGACACAACACACAACAAGGAAATTAGAGAGAGAGGCAATATAGAAGAATGATGATATAAATAGAAGGTCACAATAGAGGCAATCTCCTGGTATCCCAGACCTTACAAGAGAATTAGGGGTCATCCCAGGAGGCCGAAACAACACATAACACATCACGGGGGAAGCACATCATGAGAGATAAAGGGTTAGAAATACTTACCTGTAGGATCTTCGTGCTAGGTCTTGTCATCAAGTAAATCATCATCATCCTCCCACTCCTGAATGCTAGAGGAAAGTGGGACATAAGGTACCATAGCCCAATTCCTGTTCTTGTCTTTAGATTGTTCATTGTTAGTATCATCTTTGTTTGGTTCAATGTTTGGATCAATGTTTTCTTGTTGAGATGCAAGGTTGATGGCATAAGCTTGTCTTCTTCTCCTTCTTTCTCTTTCTTTTCTATTTCTTTTTCTCTTACCACTTATCTCTTGTAAGATAGGGCTTTGTTCTTTCATGGGTTTTTTCATTCTAAAGAAGCACTGGGATCAAATCTCATTTGTCTAGGTGGAATATTTTGTTGTCGATAATTACCTCCCGATCCTTGTAAGGATGGTGGGGGAGGAACCTCAACATAGCAACCTTGTCCTTTTGGTCTAGGGTTCTCTTCAAATGTGGGTTGCTTGTCTTTTGTTATTTCTTGCATAGAGGGATCGGCCATTGGATGTAATAGTTTTGCTTTGTAATTTCTATAGCTCAATAAGTTAAAGTCCGTTCATGGCTTTGGTTTCTTTTCACATTTATCCCAAAAGTAATTCGGTGTACAATGTTTTCTTGCAACCAAAGGTTTATACTTGTTGCGAGGGATAGTAATTATATGCCCATCAAAAGGAAATTCTAGACAATTATGAATTGCTGAAGGGATTGCTTTCATAGCCTTTAACCAAGGGTGTCCCAATTTAATGCAAAAAAGGTTAGAAACAGGGACAATATCAAACCATTGTTCTACATGTTTCTCAAATATCATTACCAAAAATGATATCTTACCCAAAGGATTTACAAAGGTTCCCTTATGTGTTTTAATTATCATGTCCGAAGGGTCATAAGATCCTTGCATCAAGTTATGTAAACATAGGAACTCTTCTGTGGAAACATTGGTCATGCAATTAGGATCAATAAGTGTTCCATCCATAGGGTTTCCTATTATTTTCACAGTGATGTAAATAGGTCCTTCAGTGTCTCTGATTATTCTATCATGAGGTGTAAACATAATTTCAGGTTCGGGGACCTTTCTCTTCATGTATGACCTAGGAGGGAACCTATTGTTGTTGTTGCAATTAGAGGCCATGTGTATATACTCAAATTAATGCGAAATCAGATTTTAAAATTTTTCCAAAAGTATGCCAAAGACAAGTGCAACACTATATGCAAAAATGACTTAAAACGCTTGATTTTTTTGTACTTTTTTCAATGCAAATATATGAAAGGAGAGGTGTTGTAAGGATTTTGATTAGGGACAGAAAATAATATGTCTAATATCAGTCCAATATAGCAATAATTTCCATTACAACACACTTTTGATGCATATCTAAGATGATGACTAGTCCAAATCTAGTGAAAATACACTAAAATATGCTATTTTTTCACCAAATCTCAATGCAAAAGAGCATGACAAAGGGTGTTGTGAGGAAAATGATGATGTAAAGAAACTAATATCAGTAATAACAGCCACCTAATGTCAAAATATCCATCACAACATGCTTATAGTGCCACTCAAGGTCAAACCCTAGTGAAAATATAGCAAAATATGCGATTTTTCACGATTTTTCAATTCCAAGACCTAGCAAAAGGGGTGTTGTAAAGAATTTTAGGAGGTGAAGAAAATAATAGAAATTATATTAGTCACCTCAATCCATAAAATTTGTCACAACACGCTTGGAGTCCAATCTAGGTCAAACCCTAGGGCAAATATAGCAAAAATGTGCTATTTTTCACCAAATTTTCAATACAAGAGCCCAATAAAAAGGTGCTGTGAAGATTTTTAGGAGGGGAATAAGATAATTAACTTGATAACAGCTAATTAGTGCAAAAATATTCCTCACAACACGCCTATGGTGCAAATTTTGAGAGTCAATAAGGCCAAATCTAGTGAAAATCAATGTTTTTCAAGCCCTAGATGTGAGATCTTAATGTAGAATGCTATATGAATGTTTTTCAAGATTATGCATGATGAAAATTAAATTAAATCAGATCTAAAATAATTTACAAGTCCTAAGATGCAAAATGGAAGTGTAAATCTAATGAAAAATCAATGAAAATGCTAGTTTTTTGTTGAAATTTTCTATGTAAAAATGCTAATTTTTGAGATCTAAATGCAAATTTATACTAAAATGCAACACTAAAACCAAATGCAAATTTGAATGAGTGTTTAAGATCAGTATAAAAATCTGAAACAAGATTTTGCCTACAAACCCTAGTTTTTGAAATTACTAGGTTATATAAAAAAAATGCAAAATTTCTAACAAAACCCTAGCAATTTTATGATGAAAATGCAATGCAATGTATTGATTTTTTGTAATTTTCTGCAATTTAACTTAGATCTAATGCAAAAATAAGAAATTTGATGAAATTCAAATTAATTGTTGCAAAATAGAAACCCTAGCATGCAATTGTTTTTCCAAATTTTCAATTTTTTTTTGTAAGTTTTCCAATGCAATAAGATGAATGACTATATGAATGAAAGAAATCACTGCAAATCTGAAGCAGAACACTCAACAAGGTGCAAACAAACCCAATAACACAGGTTCACCAAAATGTAAAAGGTTCACCAAAATGTAAAAGGTGGAATTTGGATAGTTGAGTTTTTGGTAGTTTTGTGTGTGTATCCTCCTTTCACCCTTTCATTCAAGGACCTAGGGTTGAGTGGCAATGTACTATCATACTCTAGGTCACTATGAGATGTAGGGAAACTTGGATTTATATGATTTGATTGTCAATTATGCTCACTTATGATCAATTATACATCAAAACCCTAATTATGCAAATATGGAAGCAAACAGACGAATATCTGAAAATGTTGCTATAGAAAGATGTAAAATGACAAATAACTGTGCACCTATTTTTAGGGTTTGGAAGAGGAATAATCAGGGACTAATGAGCAGGCACCCTAGTCTAGCGCCATGCTTTTTGTCAGGATTTGGAAGCTTAGTCTGCAACCTATTCCTGCTGTCATAGAGATTTTCCCGTCACATAATCTGAAGGACTAAAGAGCAGGTGCCCAAGTCTAGGGTGCTATTTTCAACTCTGATCTACAAATTTGACACTCTATAGTACCCTCTTGAAACTCCACTTTTCCTATATCTTCAACCTGTAACCTGCAATCACAGAAACTTTGGGAGGGGGTTGTGGTGTTTAGAGACTTGCCTCAGTCAAGCCCCGTAGAGACATTCAAGTCTTCCAAACACTGTTGTCAGAGAGAGAGTGTGTGCCCTTGTGAGACAGAGGCAAAAAATAAATGATAAATGCTTAAAAACACAAATGATGTCACCTTGTAGTGAAGATCTCATGGGAGAAAGATGCTCTTCATGTCATGAGGAGATGATTGCTCAAATCTACAAATACAAACACATAAACAACATAAATCTACTCTTGCTACACAATGAATGCCTTGAATCACCTTCACATAAACTTGAGAATCCAAATTGCTAGCTAGTAATCATCTAGTTGTCATCTAGTTTACAAATGAATTCCTAAACATGCTTATATATGCAACTACAAACACTCCCACCAAGAATTTCATAATTCAAACTTACCATGTCAGCATAGGACCCAAATAATGGTCACAAGCTGACACTAAAAATTTGGGACTGACCCAAAATAGGGTAGGACTAGGGCGTAGGTGCCCAAGTCCTCCCCCTATTTTGGTCAAGGTTAGGTTCAAGGGATCCCCTAGGTTCCATTTGTCATGAAACTTAGGGATCATTTCATCAGGATGTCAAAATATGATGCAAGATGTCATAAATGCAAATAAAAGACCTGGGAGCTAAACCTTATGAGGGAAAAGCCCCCAAGAGGACATTTTTTGACATTACGCTCTCCAATAGTCTTTTGAGTAAGATGAGGAGTTGGAGGAAGAATAGGATGTGGTGGAGGAAGGGCAACAGGGACAAGAGTAACCTGTTTGTTTTGCCAAGTATTATACATGTGTGCTATTGCATGGTAGTGAGGAGCCTTAGACACATTTTGAGTTATAGACTTTGCAATTTCTAAAAGGTGATTCAAAGGTCAAGGATTTTTAGGAATATCCCAGATAGTGATCACAAGATGAGAGAGGGGAGGTGGATCAGGCACACTATGCACAATGATTTTAGGAATAGAAGAAAGATTTTGAATATTAATGCACTTATCCAACATCCCCTTAGCAGATGGGATAAGTCTTTTAATAATGATGGAATTAACATTTAGTATCTCCTTGGGAAATACATGATGTAGGATGAGATATAGAATTAGTATGCTCAACATCCATCCGTGGGGGATCCAATGTGAGGTGAAATTTGTCATCCACTAATGCTTCATATCTAGCAGGGAGAGCATTGGAATGAAGATAAGGTAAAGTTACATTAAGAAAAATGTCAATGATTTCATCTTCATGCACCAAAATATCCTCATAAGTAGGAGGAATTTTGGGAGAGGGATCAAGGAAAAAGAGTGACATAGGAAAAGATAAGTCACTTTCACATGCGTGTAAGAGAAGCTCTTGGAACTTCTTAACAAAGTTGGAAAGTGATAGAATAAAAGAAAATAACATCTCCATTTAGAAATTAGAAATTGAATGAAAAAGAAGGTGCTTTAAGCTGAACAGTCAAGTTCACCAAAATGTAATCTAGAAAATGCAATAACTCCACTTTCTACACTACATTCATAAAGAATACTGATTAATAGTAAATTGAAATACAAAATTGAAAAACTGAATGTAGAATAGTGAATAGCAAAGAAAGAGAAACTTGGCACCAGAAGATGAAAAAACATGTCTAGGATGCTATAGCTAAGCTAGGATGTCTATGCAAAGCATTGTAGTCATATTCTCACACTGTTGTCCATGAAGTCACAAAAATTAATATTTTCTCCAAATTTCAGACTAATTTGCACAACAACAAATAGAAACAACACAACAACAAGCCAAGGGATACCAAATAATAAAGAAATGATAACATAGAGCCAAACTAATAAAATAAAATAAAATATTGAAATGACAAGTAAAAGGGAGAAACACTTGTAAACCTCCGTACAACTAAGTGTCTCCCAAGATACCTATAGTTGAAATAAAAGAACATGCTGGGGCTATTTGAGGGTTTTCCTTAGTCAAACCCCTACTTTGGTCTTTCGACCTCCACGAACAACTAATGGAATAAAAAGAGAGAAATCAATGTGTGCTCTTATCCTATGTGCATCTAGGAATTAAGAGTAGTGACAGTAAAATAAATCTAGAAGTATTATCCCTGGTCTACAAGGAAATACCCTAGTGTGCGTATTGAGATAAAATAGGTGGTGGTCTACACCAAGATTTTGCCAAATAGAAATGTAGAAACAAATGATAAAGAAGATTTGCAATTTTATTCAAAATTAAAACAAGAACAATATTACCAACGTGATTGTAGAAGAAGAGGGAAGAGTGAGCCCTTTGGAGGAGTCAACCAAGAATGTAACCATTTGGGTCCTTGAGATAGCTTCAAAATGGAGTTATTTCAACAACATATAGCTTCAACAAGCTCAACAATGGAGGTATGTGTAGCTAGGCATAACCAAGAGAGATAGATAGATAGAGATATTCAAAATTAGTTTTTGCATAAGGGTGTGAGGGAAGCTAAAGGGTCAGATTTGAACGTCAAAGGTGTTTTTCTGACGACTGAGCGTTATAACAGGTAGGAGGCTGAGCGAGAAATTAATGTTTTAAATTTTGTGACTTTTGGGAGGCTTTCATGTAGCGAGGATGTCTTATCTAAGCTAGGACATCCTAGCTAAGCTATAGCGTCCTATAGAAATCACACAGAGTTTAACACGTGTTCCCAAGTCAGCGAGAAGAAATAGAATCAAGTAACAAAATTTAGCAATTTGGTGAAGGTCAAGAAGGCTAAGGCTAGGCTAAAATGATTCCTAAAACATGCTAAGGGAATGGACACTAAAGCAAGCCCAAAATATAGCATGAAATTGCAAGGGTATGCAATTTTCTATGCTACATTCTTAAGGTTAGAAAAGTCTCGCAATAGTGTATACATGGTAAAAGTATAAATAATAGTGGTATGAGGAGTGTGGGAAACAATGGAGAAAGTATAATTAGGATGTGTGAGAGGAAGTAATATCATGACTAAGAAAGGATGAATCACATTAAAAAGTGAAGTGGACATAGAGTGAGAGTGATGCAGGAGCACTCGGGCGCATGCGCGAACCTGCGTCAACAAAAAAAATCATATCTAAGTTTTGCTTAATTTTATCTAGTTTGTTGTTTCAGTTGTTATTTTCATGATGTTGGTGGTGTCGCTGCGGCTAGTTGGGTGACTTCATGTTACCAATCCTTTTCGACATCTGATTCCTCTATTTCCTTTTGGAGGATGACAATTTATTGATTTTGTTAATTCAATGTATGGTCAATTCATGAATTGATAGAGCAGATGCATTTGGTGTAGTCATAAGGAAAGTTATGTTCTCATTTTGCATAATCTACTTAGCCTCTAAGGAGGCTCAACCCATATGGTGTGTTGGAGTACCACCATTCACTAATGGTCTTGTCTTAATTTCAAACAACTTTCCTTGTATTAACCCTGCAACGAATTTAATCTACCTAGAAAATAAGAGGTGATGCCTCATATGTTTTGTTAGAGTGATGAAATGAAGCAACATGTATAATAATGAAAAGGAAATCAACCCTGAGTTTAGGTTGTTAGGATTAAGGTGCCATCAACCTTGTAAATCTTGTGTAATTTTTTATTCCTATTATTGTTTGTAAATCACCCATAAGGGATGAAAGGTTTCACCAGCAACGATCTTGTTTCAGTCGCATGTTTATATTCGGTCCTTGATGCTAATTCTTTCACAATGGAGGGTTGCAAGGGGTTTTCCCCCTGCGAGGGGTCTAGGGGGATCATTCCCCCAGTGAGGGGTCTAGGGGCTGCGTGCCCCAATGGGGGCTCAAGGGCAGTGCCCCCGGAGCCAAATTTTATCATTATAAATATGGACCATTCGTCACTAGATCACAAATCTAACAATTGATATTATGTCAGTTTTTTTTCCCTAGAAGGCAACCCCCTTTTATAAGGATATTTGTACTATGTTTTTAACAGAGTTGAGAGTAACAGGCGTTGCTGGATTGAAGACTGAAGAAGAAGAGGAAGTGCATGTATTGTAATCTAATATTTGAAGATAATACAACTTGGAGCCTCTTTTCTTGGTGGAGTTTTTTACCTGAAAGGGTTTTCTCCACATTACATATTGTGTTATGTGTTCAGTTCTTGATGCATGTTATTTCTGTGTAATGGGTTTTATTTCTATTGCAGTCTCCATTGATTCTACATTATTTAGAGGACATTACTAAGGTTTGAATCAGGTTTCCATTGTGTGGTTTGCACCTTCATTTCTAACATAGGTGGCTAGAGAGAGACAACACAACAATTAAAAAGGTAAATTTGATTTGAATATTAATGACTCTGGAGGCACCGATCCATATACTTGGGTGACCCATTCATTGGGCTTTTCATTTGACTCTGTTGTTGATTTCAATATAAAAAAAGGGAAAACAAAACGGGACAGGTAGGGTTCGCTCAGCACATGAAAAACAAGGAACACAATGAACAAGAGAATTAGTAAAAAAGGAAGAAAGAATAAATAAGAATAGGGGTGTTGGCTTGGGAGGGAGTGGCCAGGTAGAAAGGGAAGAAAACAAACAACAAAAGAGAGTTTCAGAAATTGAATGATAGAAGAAAGGGAGCAGCATGGAAATAGGGGAAATCTCACCAAAAGAGAGACATCAGGAAATATGGGATTTTGATAAAATATTGAATAGAAATTACATAGAAAAATACATCAATCCAGTTGCCAGAGACTCTAGAACAGAAATGGAACACCAAATTGAATAGCACAGGAATACCTTGGACTTGTGTAGAGGATGATAAAATTTTCAAATAGAAGAATTTGGGTATTGGTACAATAGAGAGGAATTATAGTAGAATTACCAATTTTGTAACTAATTAATGATGATTCTATTTGAACTTTGCTAATTCAATAAGATCGAATTTGGTGCATAATGTATAGATTGATTTCTTGCTATGGATTTTCTATGAGCTGCTAGCATTGGCAGATTGACAAGTTTCCCAAGCTAGGCTGCATCATTTGGTATCAGAGCCAACTGTGGGTGTGTTGAGAGAAGAAACCTTGGCATAGATTTTTGTGGGTGAGTGTGAGGGTGAGGAGACCCACGATTGCAAGGAGCTCGTAAACATGATGCAAAGAGGACGTGAGCGAAGAGGACCACAGAATGGACCATGAAATAATGAAAATCTGGCAGTTATGGAGATGTTGAGAGGTATCACAAGGAGATTGGATGCAATGAAAAGGGATACCTGTGGTAGATGTCAGTGAAGATGAAGGAGAGATTGAGGCTCCAGAAATTGATTTTGTGGATGAAGATGATTGAGTGGAAGGTAGGTTTTTGAGAGCAATGGAGAGGATCAACAACAAGCCAAGAGTGGAAACCCCTAGTTTCAATGGAAGTTTGAATCTGGAGGATTTAATTGATTGGATATCAGAAATGAAGAAGTACTTTGACTATGAGTCGATAGAGGACCTGAAAAGAGTGAAATTTGCTTGCATGAAGTTGAAGAGATACACATCATTATGGTGGGATCACATGCAGATTGATAGGCAACAAAGAGGCAAAGATAAAATTAGAACTTGGGACCGAATGATAGAAAAAATGAAAGCTCTATTTCTGCCAAAGTATTACCAAGTAAGTCTATTTTGTAAATTGTAAAATTTGAAGCAAAAAGAATTGAGTGTGCAAGATTATATTGAGGAGTTCTGTAAGTTGAATATCTGGATTGGACGTGTGGAGGATGATGCGGAAAAGGTTTCAAGGTATGTAAATGGGATGAGGTATAACATTCAAGATGAATTGGCTATGTTGCAAGTTTATACAGTGGAAGAGTCATATTGATTTCCCTTGAAGGATGAAGAAAAATTGTCAAGAAAACACCAAGGTAATCCAAGAGGAAGAGGAAGGTCTGTCATGCGAAGTGAACCGATAAGTAATGTGAAAGGAAAACAAGTTTTTGAGGAAGAAAATGACACTTTTCGCAAAGAGGAATCAAGTCAAAATAGCAGGGGAAGAGGCTATTCTAGTAAAGGTAGAGGAAGGGGATTTGGAGGCACATGTTTCCAATGCGGAGAGGTTGGACATAGGCCTTTTGAATGCCCTCAAATACATCTAGATGTTAGTAGAAAAAGTGCATCAAAGAACTATGCAACACAAGTTGATGAAGAGAGCATGAATTCTCTAAAGCAAGTGGAAGAACCCGAACAGGAAGAGGTATTGATGTTGAGTAGAGTTCTATTGAAACCAGAAAATGAACAACCGAAACCAATACAAAGGCAGAGTTTATTCTGAATGGTGTGCAAATCAAGTGGTAAGTGTAATGCCTACCCATTAAAAAATATCATTAAATAACAAATATAAATTAAATTAGTAAGAAATAATAAAAGAAATATGATGACAGGAGAAAATTTACTTACTATAACTTAATAACTTCCTTTTAAACATAAGTTTGTATCATTCATCCTAATGACAATCTAAGATATAAACATTTCTAGTACAATTATACACAATTACAATGAGTGTCATATGATCATCCATTCGCAAGGTGGGAAAACACTTTTTAGCATCAGTACCCTGTACAAGTAATAGTCCTGAACCTGCACAACTAAATATAAACATTAGTTTTGGTAAAGTCAATAATTAAACATATTAGATATCTTTGCATAAAATGACGAGACTAAAGGCCCTAAGGGCCATACCTAACATCTCGGGGGCTCATCCATGACGGCCTTCCATACATATGCGTAGCGTAGAGACTTCGTAGTTTGGGGAAACTTGACTTGCAGCCATAAGGTTGACTTAAATATATCAAATCATAAGGAAATTAGTTTCACTAATTTCATACTTTATTGAGTAAAAATGAAACAATATCTAATCCCAAGAAGAAAATAATACTTGTTTTAGAATAGTCAAGTCAATTACACATAACATGAAAAACATGCATACATAAACCAAGCTACTGTAGATATGCCTGTCTCATCCCTTACATGAGCTTATGATAACAAACAAGTCAGTTACTCACCATTTCAAACATGCAACATCCTACCATGCACCATTCAAAGACATACATAGCTTGTCATCATTTCACCATTGATACATCCTAAGGTTGTCCACAATTAGAATGGATACAAATAATATTCTCAAGGACTAGTCTTCAATAATCATTTCCTAAATCTATCAATAATCCAAAGATAATATGGTACTTTTTAAATTAAGTATTCACACTTCATTGAAGTCAACACTAATGATCAAAAATATTAAATAGACATCATCAAGTATTTCCATAAATTTGTCTAATCTATAACATTTAGCTCAAAGTCAGTTTAGTAAACCATTAGACATAATTTCCTCAAAGATCCTACTACATAAGCAATGAAATCTACGAGAAAAAGTTCTATGATCCAATGAATCTAACATAATTTAACTTGAAACCCTTGTCATTAAGCTAGGACAGAGATTTACTACCTACAACAATTTCAACAAGAAACCCTCTCACTCCTAAGATGTTACATATGTATGACATGCCTAATTACAATTAACCTATCACATTTTCTTATCAAAATATCATAGAACATCATTAACCATCATAAGATAAATGTTTCCTTAAATGTCTAAATTAGCATCTCTTGTACAAGATATAGATAAAACTATACAACTAGGAATAATAATATTTATTACATTAATTTCTAAAATACAAAAGTCAAACAGTAAATTCTACTTACACATAAACATTAATAACTAAAATACAATTATAAAATCTATTAAACAATGATGTTTAGAGTCAAATTACAACAATAAAAACTAATTAGAAACTTGATAAAAGTGTGGGTTTCATGTTGCAATAAAGCTATTCAAAGAAATAAAGTTCATATAAAATCCTTACCTTCACTTAAAGATACCTTCCTCACTGAGACAAGTTCATAGAATAATTCTAAATTAGCCTTAGTTAGAAATAGTTCCTAAATAAACATATCCATGTATTTACCCAATCCAATATAAAAGTATCAATAAGTCCTATGTTTAACCCAATACAACCAATTTCTCTCAAGGACTAACTCTTTTTAATAACAAGTATACTTAACATACTAAAATTAAACATATCTTATAAGGATAAGCTTAAGCAAGTACTATTTAGAAACTCTGTTCTCGGTTCTTGTCCATAAACAAGTAAGAACCATTTACAATCATAATGCATTAGAGTAAACTCAAATAAGTTAATGTAAAATCTTTAAGATCCAAAACAAAAGTAATGAGATTCTACCATACGTAACCTTGGATATGTCTTCCATGACCTCAAGCAAGTCTACCATCGATGCACCCTACCCGATTATTGCATCTTCCCTAGACATTTCCATGGTTTTTGTCATGATCCTCCTGTTATTCTTTCTCGACGTGAGACAACTTCTTGTACACTAAAATGCTCACAAAAAACAAGATTATCGACTAGTGTCAACCAATCATATTAATATCATGGTTTCCAAATTAGATTGAAACAACTTCTATTCCTATTGACAAAAGCACCTTTTTTCATTATTGCATAATTGCTATGAAGATTAATCCCTACGGATGACTTATTGAAATGCAAATATTTGAACATGTATAAACCTTTGGTTGTTTTAGCGTTAATGTATAGACTATTATGCCTAATTCATCATTGCTATAAAACTAAGACCAACAATAGAGGACCTTTGTATAATGGAATTGGTTGCCATACTAACCGAAACTTACCTCCAAGATTGATTCCAGAGAAAAATAAATTGGAAGAGAAATGAACCGTTTCCAACAGAGGAATAATTTTCCTAAGGAGAATACCAGTGATGCTAAATACAGAAGTCTGAAAATAGAATTGCACTATAATAATGTGTCGAGTCAGGTAATAATAAAGAAACATCCATCAAAGTAGAAAGGGAGGGAATTTGTTAGATATTATAGTTAGAAATGTTTTGATAGATATGGAAGAAAAATGTGAAAGTATTTAGAAAAGCAAGCAAACTGTTTGACAGAATACCTTAAAGAGATGTCTCGTGGAATGTAATGATTGTAGGATTGCACTAATGGATCTATTGATTAGCTTATAGAAACTTCCAGACAAATGCATTCAATAGGTTGGATGACTGTAATAGTTGGAATACTTCGGTAGACATGTATGCAAAATTGGATTCAAGGACAATGCAAGTGATCTGTTTGATACAATGCCTCAATGAGATGTCGTCTCAAGAAATTATCATGATCAGATATTAAAGAGTTATCAAAATGATAGAGCCAGAATGAAAGAACATTCCATTATCTTAATACGTGAATAGAAATATCGCCTTACAAAAAAAAGAATGTTTCAAATGTTACAAAAGAAAGTTAATTTTGATAATTATCAGAGACTTTTGGGATTGACTTAGATATAATAGGATAGATTTCTACTTCCTTAGCAACTGTCCCATGCCAATATAGAAAGATAAGGAATATTGACTCAAAGAAAATGATAGGGTCTTATTGTGACTCCTGAATCTAAATTCCAAGTCAAACATTGGTGCATAATGAAACATTGCATGATAACACAAAAGAATTGATAAGGGTTTGGAGATTTATCAAACGGTGCAATATGTAGAAAATGGGTGGTTTCCATGCTCCTCTGCAAGAACATAACTATTTACCAGTTTATCTCAAGGAGTCACTTCCAAAGAATATATGTTAATGACCCAAATGGCTATTACACATAGGTAGTGCTGCATGCAAAATGCAAACAAGACATGCAAGCTGCCTCTAAATAAAATTAAGATGGATTAAACTTCTAATCTAATATCAAAATCAAAATGCAAAAGGATTGTAAACAAAATGCCTCAGAAATTATTATCATAGGAAATGCATAAAAGTAAATGAAGAATAAAATTACATAGAAAATTACAAATTGATGCACAACTAATAATGAATGAGATCCTGAATAAACTGATATCCTCCTTGCTCTAATTTCTTCAAAGTTACTTGTGTATTCTATGGAAACAAGTCTAAAATAATTTACTAAAATCTTCCAAGAAGTGTATCCCCGTCCATATCTGCATCGAAAAACCTTCCAGTATCTAGAATAAACATTCCTCATTTATAGTTTCTATCTAGAAACTTTGAAAAACGTCCATTATAAAAAAAATAAAATAGAATCAATAAATTTTCAAAGGCACCCACTAACTCTGATTCTCTTACATATTCTAAAATTAGCTCCATTAATTTGAAACTAAAAAGAAATATTATTCTCCAAATATCCTTTCACTAAAATGTGTAAATGTCACTTCTACATGTGGACCAAAATATTAATAAAATAAAGAATCTTTCTAAAATATGTAAATAGAACAACACATAATGACAGTGCATGATTTTCTTTCCTACACAATATTAAATTATCTAGATAATTATTTCAAAACAATGCAATTGATTAATTATTCTCAATAAAATATCACAATTAATAAATAGGGTTTAGGTCTCCTTACATTCTTCCCCCCTAAAAATGGACTTCCTCTTGGAAGTCATCAGGAGAAATGAATATTTCCTAACTTCAACACATCAAACAAAAGTTAGCTTTCATTGAAAGAATTCATCTGTACATTATTAAAATAAAGTAATCAATATGCCAATGCTCTATTTGAAATCAAACACAATACAAAGTGCAATAGAACCCAGAATTCACTAGATCATCTTCTGTCCATAAGAAATTTCCACAGTTACTAAAACAACAAGGATTATCGACTTAATGGTTAACAAAGTGGTAAAACGTCATAACTTACTATGAAGGAAACAACTTAATTCAACTCTGTCATTCAGAATTTAGGTATACCATCCTACACATTAGAATTTTGTAATATCTACAACATTATCACTTAACCAAGGAGCATGTTTATATCATCAATATATTACCACTTATCAAATTCATTGCAAACATATTCTTTTATAACAACTCTTAACATTTAAACATCACATGTATCATCTCTATACATAATACATTATGTATACTCCCAATGGGATGAGGATGTTCAATGCTAAGTAGAACCATAGTGCCACAAAATAGATCTTACACAATTTCACAATAAATATTCCCCAGGCCATCTACTCCCCTCTACAACCTACCAGGGACCTCTCTTGGGTATGGCAATCTACACAATTCACATTACTCCACACAAGCTATCAACAAACACTAATAAAGCCTAAAAATAAAGAAGTTTCCAATGAGTAAAATTTCAAATAAAATCGATTAATAAGACTTCATATAAAAGCAAATTAAATAGCTAAAGTTAAAACAACAGTTCAAATTAAAACCAAAAACCTTTATAAAATAGTCCTTGAGGCAAAAGGACAATTTGTAATTACTATCAACCAAATATCTTAAAGAAATTTTAAAACTGCTGGCTCAATAAAAAAAGGGAGAAAATAACAGAATAAAAATTTCAAAAATCTTCATAAAACTTTACATCATAATCACCACGTGACTTCAAATGAGCCACCTAAGGGGAAGAGGGGAATGTGGTGGTCTCAAACCACATAGAGCTCAATAACAGATTATCATATCACAATGCGCATATCCCACACAACCCAGAATAACCATATCATATACTAGAAAAGGAATTGATCATGAAATTTATACAAAATGTAATCACTAACATTATACTTTCCAATAAAATTTGCAGCTAAAACAATTACGAACTATATAAATAATTAAATCATAGTTTACTTTGATATCCATAGAAAATATAACTACTCATTCACAAAGAATCCACACAAGAGGGGGGGGTGGGCACAATTATAACTCCCTTTGCATAAATGTAGCTCCCTTTTCACAAATGTAGCTCCCTTTTCACAAATGTAGCTCCCATTTCACAAACGTAGCTCCCATTTCACAAATTTAGCTCCCATTTCACAAATGTAGCTCCCTTTTCACAAATGTAGCTCCCTTTTCACAAACGTAGCTCCCATTTCACAAACGTAGCTCCCTTTTCACAAATGCAGCTCCCATTTCAAAAATGCAGCTCCCATTTCACAAACATCGCTCCCATTTCACAAACGTAGTTCCCTTTCAAATGTCGCTCCCTTTCATTCATACAACTCCATACAAACTCCCACACTCCCGTACTCCCAAACTCCTATCACAACCGGCCACAACACCATCACCAACTCCACAAAACCACACACTCAAGTTTGTCAGTATCATCACAGAATAAGACGAAAAATATACATGCTTAACATAAATCATTTATTAATATCATAGAAACTTACAATCACAAGAATACATCTATGAACATATACATATGTTGAAAATGATCTACTAGACATTCATTCCAAATAGTTAAACAATCAAAATTTACCTCTACTTACCATGGTGAGACCAAAAAAATAGGTTTATGTTACTAATACTTTTACCCCAAAGCTCCCAAGTGTTGCAACCTGGTGCTCTGATACCTATATAATGCCTACCCATTAAAAATATCATTAAATAACAAAAAAAAAATTAAATTAGTAAGAAATAATAAAACAAATATGATGACAGGAGAAAATTTACTTACTATAACTTAATAACTTCCTTTTAAACATAAGTTTGTATCATTAATCCTAATGAAAATCTAAGATATAAACATTTCTAGTACAATTACACACAATTACAATGAGCGTCATATGATCATCCATTCACAAGGTGAGAAAACACTTTTTAGCATCAGTACCCTGCACAAGTAATAGTCCTGAATCTGCACAACTAAATATAAACATTAGTTTTTGTAAGACAATAACTAAACATATTAGATATCTTTGCATAAAATGACAAGAATAAAGGCCCTAAGGGCCAGACCTAATGTCTCGGGGGCTCATCCATGATGGCCTTGCCTATGTATGCGTAGCGCAGAGACTTCGTAGTTTGGGGAAACTTGACTTGCAACCACAAGGTTGACTTAAATATATCAAATCATAAGGATATTAGTTTCACTAATTTCATACTTTATTGAGTAAAAATGAAACAATATTCAATCCCAAGAAGAAAATAATACTTGTTTCAGAATAGTCAAGTCAATTAAAGATAACATAAAAAACATGCATACATAAAGTCAATTAAAGATAACATAAAAAACATGCATACATAAACCAAGCTACTGTAGATAGGCCTGTCTCATCCCTTACCTGAGCTTATGATAACAAACAAGTCAATTACTCATCATTTCAAACATGCAACTTCCTACTATGCACCTTTCAAAGACATACATAGCTTGTCATCATTTCACCATTGATACATCCTAAGGTTGTCCACAATTAGAATGGATACAAATAATATTCTCAAGGACTAGTCTTCAATAAACGTTTCCTAAATCTATCAATAGTCCAAAGATAATATGGTATTTTTTAAATCAAGTATTCACACTTCATCGAAGTCAACACTAATGATCAAAAATATTAAATAGACATCATAGAGTAGTTCCACAATTTTGTCTAATCTATAACATTTAGCTCAAAGTCAGTTTAGTAAACCATTAGACATAATTTCCTCAAAGATCCTACTACATAAGAAATGACATCTACGAGAAAAAGTTCTATGATCCAATGAATCTAACACAATTTAACTTGAAACCCTTGTCATTAAGCTAGGACAGAGATTTACTACCTACAACAATTTCAACAAGAAACCCTCTCACTCCTAAGATGTTACCTATGTATGACATGTCTAATTACAATTAATCTATCACATCTTCTTATCAAAATGTCATAGAACATCATTAACCACCATAAGATAAATGTTTCCTTAAATGTCTAAATTAGCATCTCTTGTACAAGATATAGATAAAACTATACAACTAGGAATAATAATATTTATTACATTAATTTCTAAAATACAAAAGTCAAACAGTAAATTCTACTTACACATAAACATTAATAACTAAAATACAATTATAAAATCTATTAAACAATGATGTTTAGAGTCGAATTACAATAATAAAAACTAATTAGAAACTTGATAAAAGTGTGAGTTTCATGTTGCAATAAAGCTATTCAAAGAAATAAAGTTCATATAAAATCCTTACCTTCACTCAAAGATACCTTCCTCACTGAGACAAATTCATAGAATAATTCTAAATTAGCCTTAGTTAGAAATAGTTCCTAAATAAACATATCCACGTATTTACCCAATCCAATATAAATGTATCAATAAGTCCTATGTTTAACCCAATACAACCAATTTCTCTCAAGGACTAACTCTTTTTAAATAACAAGTATACTTAACATACTAAAATTAAACATATCTTATAAGGATAAGCTTAAGCAAGTACTATTTAGAAACTCTGTTCTCAGTTCTTGTCCATAAACAAGTAAGACCCATTTACAATCATAATGCATTAGAGTAAACTTAGATAAGTTAATGTAAAATCTTTAAGATCCAAAAAAAAAGTAATTAAATTCTACCATACGTAACCTTGGATATGTCTTCCATGACCTCAAGCAAGTCTACCATCGATGCACCCTATCGGATTATTGCATCTTCCCTAAAAATTTCCATGGTTTTCCACATGATGCTCCCGTTATTCTTTCTTGGTGTGAGACAACTTCCTATGCACTAAAATGCTCACAAAAAAAAAGATTATTGACTAGTGTCAACCAATCATATTAATATCATGGTTTCCAAATTAGACTGAAATGACTTCTATTCCTATCGACAAAAGCACCTTTTTTCATTATTGCATAATTGCTATGAAGATTAATCCCTGTGGATGACTTATTGAAATGCAAATATTTGAACATGTATAAACCTTTGGTTGTTCTAGCATAAATGTATAGACTATTATGCCTAATTCATCATTGCTATAACACTAAGACCAACAACAGAGGACCTTTTTATAATGAAACAGGTTGTCATACTAGCCACAACTTACCTCCAAGATTGATTCCAGAGAAAAATAAATCAGAAGAGAAATGAACTGTTTCCAGCAGAGGAATAATTTTCCTGAGTAGAATACCAATGATGCTAAATACAAAAGTCTAAAAATAGAATCGCACTATAATAATGTGCCGAGTCAGGTAATAATAAAGAAACATCCATCAAAGTAGAAATGGAGGGAATTTGTCAGATATTATAGTTAGAAATGTTTTGGTAGATATGCAAGCAAAATGTGAAAGTGTTTAGAAAAGCAAGAAAACTGTTTGACATAATGCCTTAAAGATATGTCTCATGGAATGTAATGATTGTAGGATTGCACTAATGGATATGTTGATCAACTTATAGAAACTTCCAGACAAATGCATTCAATAGTGGTGCAGTGCACCTAGAGTAATCATTAAGTCTAATTTTTGAAAATTTGTTTGTTAAGGGTAAAATGGAGTTTTTTAAAAATGTAATGAATCCTTCAAAAGGCATAAGTCAAGTAGTGGAGATTGAAAATAGTCTTTCTCTTTAGTGGTCTGCTGTTTACTAAGTTATGACAGTCAAAAATTAGAAAAAAATAGTCTTTTCTGAAAAAGCAGTCAGTGTGAGGCTATTTTTAGCCTTTTTCCCATGTTCAGGAAGGAAAGAAAAGAAGGAATTCATGGTGAGAATATAGGAGATACCTCTCTTATGATAATGCATTGTAATTTGGATGAAGTTCAAGAGAAGGAAATGAAGAAAATATAGTTTGTTGTCCCTTATCTCTGTTTTTCTTTTTTCTTGCAATTTTGCTATTGCAGACCGTACCATGAACTTGTACGAAATATTTATGCCATGAAATAAATTGGATGTGATAGAGGGGTGAGATAACTATCCAATTCCATTGGTTTGAGGTCATTTCATTTATTTTTGTGAAAGTTATCACGTTTTTGCTTAAAGCTGTCCAAAACCCCATCTTTTTGACTGCAACAGTCCTGTTCCCGGCCATTGCACGCCTTTGTATGGACAAATATAGGGGAAAGCCATATATTTATGGAAATAGGATTGAGACACCCTTCCATGGATCTAGTCTAAGGTCTTGATTCAATTTCTAGAAGGAGATATTGCCTTTTTTCTAAGACTGCCTATGTCATTCCAGCAAACACTTGATTTGGAGGTTTTAGAGAGGTTTTTGGTTTTCCCAACTTAAATTGCTGTGTTAGAACTCCAAATGGGTGGAATGAGTGTATAATGGTGAGTTTTCTAATGGGTCTTGCATGCAGGAGCAGGGGATGAGTACAAGTTGCAGTTTGGAATCTTTGAGGCCTTATTGCACCTTGTTTTGGCTAACTAGCTTTGGTGGAGTAAAGATTTGGTCATTGAATGAAGTCAAAAGGCCATAGACCAATGAAACTTTTAAAATAAGTCCATTTGAATCATAATGGATCCTTTGGAATAGGAGTGAGGTGTTTGGGATTGAGTTGGTGAGTACTTCCTTTGCAAAGTCGCCCTAATTAGGCCTCTTGTGAAATCGATATAGTCAAGTTTGAAGTGTTGTGCTCCAAAACAACCCATAGTGCATGTTTGGTATGTTGAAGAACAAAATAATGGGTATTTGAAAAACCATTAATAGTCTGATTTGGAGGTCTGCACCTAAATTTATTGCATGACAATCCTTTTCTAAGGGCTACAAGGAAGTTGGTTAGAGTGTGAAGGATAGGGTACTAGAAGGCACCTCTAGAGCTTTTTGATGGTTTTGTGAGCTTGGGAGAGTCAAACCTAGAAGGTCTAGGGTCCCTAGAAATTTTGGAAAGTTTCCCATCTATATGAACTTAAAAATGGGGTTGTTGTGTAGTGTTGAAGCCATGGACAGTGAGAGGACAGTCATGTCATGTTTGATGTCAAGTGTTGTAGCTTGGTCCATTAAGGCCTAGAAGAGTTGTTTGCCCTACCATCCCCTATATCCTCTTCCTCCTGTGAAGTTGTTTGTGACCCTCAGTGGTGTTTGTACTATTGCCTCTGCATCAAATAGGTTGGGTGACTGTAATAGTTGGAATACTTCGGTAGACATGTATGCAAAATTGGATTCAAGGACAATGCAAGTGATCTATTTGATACAATGCCTCAATGAGATGTCATCTCAAGAAATTATCATGATCACATATTAAAGAGTTATCAAAATGATAGAGCCAGAATGAAAGAACATTCCAATATCTTAATACGTGAATCAAAATATCATCTTATAAAAAAAGAATGTTTCAAACATTACAAAGGAAAGTTAATTTTGATAATTATCAAAGAATTTTGGGATTGACTTAGATATAATAGGATAGATTTCTCCTTCCTTAGCAACTGTCCCATGCTAATATACCAAGATAAGGAATATTGACTCAAAGAAAATGATAGGGTCCTATTGTGACTCTTGAATCTAAATTCCAAGTCAAACATTGGTGCATAATGAAGAATTGCATGATAACACAAAAGAATTGATAAGGGTTTGGAGATTTATCAAATGATGCAATATGTAGAAAATGGGTGGTTTCCATGTTCCTCTACAAGAATGCGACTATTTACCACTTTATCTCAAGGAGTCACTTCCAAAGAATATAAGTTCATGACCTAAATGGCTATTACACATAGGTAGTGCTATATGCAAAATGTAGACAAGGCATGCAAACTGCCTCTAAATGAAATTAAGATGGATTAAACTTCTGATCTAATATCAAAATCAAAATGCAGAAGGATTGTAAACAAAATGCCTCAGAAATTATTATCATAGGAAATGCATAAATGTAAATGAAAAATAAAATTACATAGAAACTTACAGATTGATGCACAACTAATAATGAATGAGATCTTGAATAAACCAATATCTGAGCCTTGCTCTGATTTCTTCAAAGTTACTTGTGTATTCTATGGAAACAAGTCTAAAATAATTTACTGCATTCTTCCAAGAAGTGTAGCCCCATCCATATCTACATCGGAAAACCTTCTAGTATCTAGAATAAACATTCCTCATTTATAGTTTCTATCTAGAAACTTTGAAAAATGTTCGTTATAAAAAAAAATAGAATCAATAAATTTTCAAAGGCACCCACTAACTCTGATTCTCTTACATATTCTAAAATTAGCTCCATTAGTTAGAAACTAAAAAGAAATATTACTCTCCAAATATCCTTTCACTAAAATGTGTAACTACCACTTCTGCATGTGGACCAAAATATTAATGAAATAAAGAATCTTTCTAAAATATGTAAATAGAACAACACATAATGACAATGCATGATTTTATTTCCTACACAATATTAAATTATCTAGATAATTATTTTGAAACAATGCAATTGATTAATTATTCTCAATAAAATATCACAATTAATAAATAGGTTTTAGGTGTTCTTATAGTAAGTGTTGTAAGTTAGTTGTGGACAATAGAAGCATCGATAATTTGGTGTCACATGAGATGGTAGAGAAGTTGCGGTTGAAGAAGATAAAGCATCCAAATCCTTACCGAGTCACTTGGTTGCAAAAGTATCATCAAATTCTTGTAAGTGAACAATGCTTGGTTTAATTTTAGATTGGTAATTATGTTGATGATGTGTTGTGTGATGTGATGCCCATGGACACTTGTCATGACATTTTGGGTAGACTGTGGCAATATGATAGACATGTTGTGTATGACGATTGGGCAAACATGTATACCATCACAAAGGATGAAAAATAGTATCATTTGAGTCCATTGAAGGACAAGGAGAAACAATTGATAGATAGTTCATTGGTTTGTTTTCATGCAAGTGAACAAGTTGTGATAGTTGCAAGTAAGATTGGGAGCAACCCAATAGTAGTTCATGAGAAGAGAACTTTGAGTGAGGTAAGGGGAAGTGGTGAAGATTTGGTGTAGCAGTTGCACAAGGAAGAGAAAAAAAAGGCAACCTAATGGTTGTAAAAGAAGTGAAGAGAGTCCAAGAGGAAAACATAATTTGGCATTAGAATTAGATGTATGGTTGTATGAGAGATCTCAAGTAGATTTTCAGCATTGGGAAGAGTCAAGTAGAGGTGACCATCGAGGTGAGTGTAGGTTGCAACATAAGCAACGAAGGAAAGTGAAAGAAGGAAAAGGTAAAGAGGTTTTGTTCAGCGGACAGAAGAAGAAGCCGATTGATGAAGAAAAAATCTGGATAATAAATGAGCATGGGATTACCATTTGAAGCTTCCAAAAATGTTCATGAGTTGCAGCCTCATGGAATATTTATCTTACTCGACGTGTCTAATGCAAGAGCACTCGGGCACATGTGCGATCCTGCATCAACAAAAAAATCATATCTCAGTTTCTTTTAATTTTATCTAGTTTATTATTTCAGTTGTTATTTTCAGGATGTTGGCGGTGTCACTGCGGCTAGTTGGGTGACTTCATGTTACCAATCCTTTTTGACATCTAATTCCTCTGTTTCCTTTTAGAGGAGGACAATTTATTGATTTTGTTAATTCAATGTATGGTCAGTTCATGAATCGATAGAGCAGATGCATTTGGTGCAGTCATAAAGAAAGTTATGTTCTCATTTTGCATAATCTACTTAGCCTCTAAAGAGGCTCAAGCCATATGGTGCATTGGAGTGCCACCATTCACTAATGGTCTTGTCTTAATTTCAAACAACTTTCCTTATATTAAATCTACAACGAATTTAATCTACTTGGAAAATAAGAGGCGACGCCTCATATGTTTTGTTAGAGTGATTAAATGAAGCAACATGTATAATAATGAAAAGGAAATCAACCCTGAGTTTAGACGGCTAGAGAGAGACAACACAACAGTTAAAAAGGTAAATTTGATTTGAATATTAATGACTCTGGAGGCATAGATCCATATACTTGGGCGACCCATTCATTGGGCTTTTCATTTGACTCTATTGTTGATTTCAATATTAAAAAAAGCAAAAAGAAAATGAGATGGCAAGGTTCACTCAACACATGAAAAACAAGGAACACAGTGAACAAGAGAATCATTGAAAAAGGAAGAAAGAATAAATAAGAATAGGGGCATTGGCTTGGGAGGGAGAGGCCAGGTAGAAAGGGAAGAAAACAAACAACAAAAGAGAGTTTCAGAAATTGAATGATAGAAGATAGGGAGCATTGTGGAAATAGGGGAAATCTCACCAAAAGAGGGACGACAAGAAAGATGGGATTTTGACAAAATATTGAATAGAAATTACATAGAAAAATACATAAATCCAGTTGCCAGAGACTCCAGAACAGAAATGGAACACCAAATTGAATAGCACAGGAATACCTTGGACTTGTGTAGAGGATGATAAAAGTTTCAAATAGAAGAATTTGGGTATTGGTACAACAGAAAGGAATTATAGTAGAATTACCAATTTTGCAACTGATTAATGATGATTCTATTTGAACTTTTCTAATTCAATAAGATCGAATTTGGTGCACAATGTATGGATTGATTTCTTGCTATGGATTTCGTGTGATCTTCTATCATTGGCAGACTGGCAAGTTTCCCAAGCTAGGCTGCATCAGAGGGAGGAAAAATATGAGCACCATAGGTATGGGGAATAACACTAATATATATATGTGTGGAAAGGTGGGATGTGAATAGAACAATAATGGAGGGAAAAGTGGAGGGAATACTAGAGGTAGGAATGGAAGAAGTAGAGTTCATAAATTAGGTTTGACAACATACTTGTGGTAGTAGTCATGAAAGAGGTGATGGAAGACGAAGGCTTGTAAGGGGATGAAGGATGAGAGGATACACCATTGAAGGAAGCCAAAAAAGTACCAGTACCATAAAGAATATCCATGCCAAATAAAGCACCCACTAATGTCTTATCTAAAAGAGTGCCCAATTATTGAAGAGATTGAGGATGAGTAAGTTCATTAACAATAATTTATCTAGTAAGATTGAGATCTTGCTTAACTACATATGCATCATGGTCATAATAATGTTCTTCATGATCCCCTAAATGGTTCTCAACATGAGCATAAGAAAGTACCTCACTATTGTTGGATTGATAGCCACATTAGGTTTTAGATGAACAATCCTTCACAAAGGAAGATTAGGGTCTTGAGTAGCTCATGGCATAAACAAAGCAATACAAATAAAGGAAATAAAAAGATGAAGGACCATAATCACTCTTAGATTTATAAAATAAAAAAAGTAAGTGATCAAATTTGAAAATGAAACCATAAAGGCAAACACAAGGGTGGATTAGGTGGGTGAAAGTAAGGTGACACAATTACTCACAAACCTTAGAGAAAAATAAAGTTATGAAGCACAAATATGAAATAGAAATCAAACCCTAATCAAATCTAAAAATATGAAAAAGCACTAAGAAATATTAGATTTGAAACCCTAATTTAGAGGGAATAAACCCCAAGGCCAAACCCTAGGGCAATGTTCAAGATGATTTCACCAAAATGTGAAAGGAAAAATATCTTTATATAAAATAATCTAGGCTAATTAAATAAATGCAATAACATAGCAATCAATTAACCTAGATTAAATGAGTTGGATTGATCATTGAAAATATAGAAATTAGTCAGGGGTTTAAATAAATTGAATGTGATACTCAGTTCAACAATCAATGATGGAAAAGTGACGTGCTATATGTCAAGAACCAATTTTCCAATATTTTGGATTTTTAGGGTTGACTCATACAAATATCTCTAATTATGCAAATAGACTATTTCCACCCTAGTTCATCTCCATGAATGTGAATCTAATCTCTACATTTGTGAACCTGATCTTCAATGTAGATTTAAACTAATGAGTGTGAATCTAATCTCTACATTTGTGAACCTGATCTTCAATGCAGATATGAACTAATGAGTGTGAATCTCAATCAGTAGGAGGTGGCTTAATGTAATTTTAATTTCTAATGTCTGCTTGTTGTAAGGACATGCAACATTTACAAAAAACTTTGGGAAAATTTTTAGATTGTGAGGTCATGTTTTGATCACTTAGACCCATAGCAAACCAACTTTATAATTTTGAGCAAAAGATTTGGAGACAACAAATAAACATGAAATGGCCCTAGGACAATGTGATTTGCATAATGCTTTGATAGATGCTCTATTGGTAAAACCCTAACACACTCCTTGATAACTCCTATATGATAGTCCTTGATTATTCCATTTTTCCAAATGAGTAAATAAGTGTCTTTAAATACAACAACCAATTACACAAATCAACAAATTATGTGCTAAGTTGGCTCATAATGGCTAATGAAGTAGTTGGCAATAGGTAAATTTTAAAAGTGAAGGGATCAAATTAGTGATTTCGAAAGTGACTTGGATCAAGTTCACTCCACATATATGATCTAAGGTAATAAATAATACATTTGAAGATCAAGAATAAAAATTATATAGGGATGAAGATGTAGGATGTCATGTAAGTTGATTTCATGCATAAATATGCCACTTGTAAGCTAATTATTGCATTTATAACACTCTAATCAAAGTGGGACCAAAACATAAGGGAAAAGGAATATGTACACAATTTTCCCCATTACAATTATGTTATATGGGTATATGGAATGTCGTAGTTTATAGTTGATGATATTTGTATATTACTAGAGTTTTTTTATTTAAGTATTTTGTTGTTTGAAAAGAGCTACCAATAATTTTGTTTGCTATTTTCTGTTAGGTTGTCAATATTTGTTTTCTAGTAAATAAGGCATCTTATTATGATAATTTAAAAATTAATTTTTTTTTCAACCAATTAGAGTACTAGAATTCTATGTGAAAAGATAATGACAATATTAAAAATTTGACACATTGATTTTCTAGTAAAATCAACACGGATGGTTCTTCTCGGGGAAATCCTGGTCATGTTGGTATTGGGGGTGTTGGGCGGAATAGTTATGGGACTGTTCAGTTTATCTTTTTTGTTTATAAGAGTTTGCATACTAACAACGTGATGGAGGCTCTTGCCATTTTATATGCTGTGGCGCACGGTTGCGCTCTTGGGTGGAGAAGGATCATTTATGAGTCTGATTCTTAGGTGGTGGTGACTTTGTTGAAGAGGCAACAATTAGAAGATGCCAATTGACATTTAGCTTTGATTATAAAACAAATTCTTAATCTGTGTGCTTCCTTGGAATCTGTTACTTTTTGTCACATTCCTAGAGAATGGAACAGAGTTGCGGATTGTTTGACCAAATGGGCCTCCGATCATCTGCAGAATTGGAACATTGTGGATAGGGGTCAATTACCCCCAGATTTGTCTCAAAAGTTGGAACACTTAGTGGAGATTGACAGGGGTGTGTAATGCCCTTGCTTTGTACTTCTTTGTTTTAGTTGGAATAATTTTTTACCTTCTTTTAGTTAACTAGACTTAAATATATTTTTAATTTGTTAAATTTTATTTGAATGGGATGAGTTTAAGAGGTAAATAATTGTGCATTTCAAAATGGAAACTTCTCTTCAAATCTTTGGGAGATCTATTGTACGTTTAAAATACACCAATGATGAATGTCAAACTAGGTAAACTACAACATCCAAACTTAAGTATAATGTACCCAAATAGACGAGAACAATTGCAAATCTCAAGTGAATTTGATTAAAAAAATCTCTTATAGAATTAAAGACAAACGACTGCCCACAAGACAATATTAAACAATAAAAAATATTAAAAAAATCATAAAAAACACTAAAAATTTGACAAGGATTTTAAACTTAAATTTTTACTCATTACATTAAAAATAATTTTTTTTTTGAATTTTCCTAGTTAATTTTAGTATTATATTTTATGCTAGAAAATTGATCATGCACTTGTATTATATTTATACTGTTGTTTCCTTCAAGTAACAAACATTACCAAAAAGTTTTAATCATACTATAAATGGGCCTCCTTTAACGTATGATTGATTGCCATCTATATAGTGACCCTTGATCTAAATTTGATTGGAGCTGTCTCTTTTATTTTAATTTGTCTGTACAGTTGGAGAGGAACATGGGAGCATGTCCAACATCCCTTTAATCCCACTTTCCTAATAAAGAAAAGGAAAGGGTGGCAGACTTATATTTAAAAAAAATTATACCTAATTTTTTTAATTGCTTATTGACTTCTTTAGATAAGTATTTGTTGTTCATATTTTGATTATGCCCCACGATGGGAGGCACGAATTTAAATTATTGTTTTTATATATTGTAATAATAAATATGCAGCACAATGGAGACCTCCTCTTATAATTATTTTATAAAGAAATAAATAGAGTTAAAGATAAGATTTCACTATTTCAATTATTATACCTTCCAAAGAATGGGTATATTCATATTATAATAGAGTAGGATTTATTGTTTTATTGTGATTAATATTTTAAGTTCAAACTTATTATTTTGATTTGGTTATATGTTAAATTATAGTTGCATATTTATGACAAATGAAATCATTGCCTCCAATAAGACTTGTTTCAAATGAGGAGGATCAACATCAACCTTATCTATTTAATAATATTTACTAGTATTTGTATTTGAAGGAGGTGTCATGGATACATCATAGAAATTACATGTTAAGTAAAATAATAGAGTAAAAATTGCTGGATGGCAAAAAATTATTTACCATTTTTATTTATAAAGAGTAGCATTTAAAAATAAGTGTATTAGATTTATAATATTATTCTTTGACATAATCATGTATACATTTCTTAATGAATATTTTAGGCTTGTATGCTAAATTAAAAACATTTTGTATTTTAATAAAATGTTTTTTTAAAAATTATTTTAGTTACTTTATTTAAGTACATAAATCACAAATAAATTAATAATAATAAATTAAAATGTAAAATACAATATAATAAAACAAATATTAAGATAAAGTTAAAATGCAAAATTAAATAAAATAATAGAAAAATATTAAAATAAAAATTTAATAAATTTATGGAAAAAGATGAACCTTGACGTAGAGGAGCAAATGAAGAAGTGAGGTGGGAGAGGGGCAAATGAAGAAGTGAGTTACCCAAAACCTACATTTCCTTTTGATGTATCTTTTGTTTGTAAGAGAATATTTAATTTTGACAAGAAAAAAATAACACCAAGGAAAGGGATAATATCCCAAAAGTTGCAAAAGCTATGGTTGAGAAGGGAAAAAAAGTGAATGGAAAGTGAAACAAGAATGTGTAGTTAGACTAGTATTACAACCATATGGAAACACTTTTTACCATGCACAGCTGTAAATAACTGATAAAAAAGAGAATACATTAAATACAATTTATTATTATAGTCTAAATAAAACCAATAAGAAGTTGAACAATTATGTACTCACATCTATAGGTGAATATGTAAGCCTTAGGCTTACAAAATAGACACCCCAAGCTTACAAAAGCATAATACTTAAACTTAGGAAGAGGTCTGTTTATATGGAGACTTTGGTTGAGACTTATCGACTTTGGTTGAGACTTATCTTTTTGGTCTTTTTGGTGATGGGACTAGTATTTGGCATAGAGATACCCTTTGTAAAACTCTTTGGTTTTGGCCACAAGAAACTAATAAATAAACAAAGACATCAATATCATTATAATAAACACTAAACAAAAGCAACTCACTCCCATGTAGATGAGGTCATTTCTATGAGGCTTAGGAGCATGTGCACTCCCTCTTTCCATTATTTTTTTATTTTGTTTACTCACTTCCAAATCATACAAGTATCCAACAAATGTCATAGATAAAATAGAATTAAGTACCAAGAGGGCTAGTAGAGCTTGTAAATTTAAAGAGAGTAGAATAATACTTGAGCCCAAAAAACTTAGAAATCATGGCAAAAATGACAAGCCATTAGACTTTAAAACTAAATCCCAACACTTTGGAAGCCATATAGAGAGACCGCCGTAGAGAAAATATTATGAAAATATGTCCCACAAATGCAAGTGATAAAATAGTTTTGTTCACTTGCTTGCTCTCGCTAGTCAGAAAGACACCAAAGCCCAGAGAAGCAACAATGCTCATAGGCACAACAATCGGGGCCTTGATAGGTGACATGACAGATCCCTCTTTAGATAGAACTATATATTCACAAGAGAAAATGTGTGGATGCTTAATGTAAAAAAGGAAAAATAAATAGCAAATTAGAACTAGGTATGAGCAAATTTTCTATGAAGTGCACAAGCTCGAGTAGATGAATCGTAGTCCTCCTATTCATATTTCAAATCTACCACTATATATCTAAAAATATATACTAGACAAGTAACTAGAAATGAAAAATAGTAAACAAACACTTACTATTGCTCTTCAATTACTTGTTGTTCTTCAAATCGCTATCCCTTGAATGATCTTTTGTGATTACTTTTCTCTTTTAAATAGAAATTAGTTGTTCTTCAAGTTGTTGTTGCTTTGGTCCATTAATGTAATTCTACACTTTAAGGCTATATATACACAGCCTAGGTAGTGATCAAGGGCATGAGTGCAAGTGACTACCAATAGTAAGCAACATTCATTTTAAGCCATCTCATATAGTAAATGAGAGCTAATAGTGAATCAAATCTATTGATATTGATATTGCATTCATTGCAAAGACAACTATCCAAGCTACCCAGGGCAACTATATATAGCTTGCTTCTACTCTGTGATGATGGTTTGATTTTATTAACTATGCCCGAAAACATGAATTAGATTGACCCAGATTGATATGCATTTACTGTAAAGATATTAGATTTTAATGCACTCATGGACTTGTTTTTTGGCAAAAATTTCCACCTTACTAGCATGAAACAATTCTTCGACTGAAGGCTAACAATAATATAGCCTATTGACTAAATGTATTTCTCAATACTTTCTTTTTTAAAGGAAGATTGAAAAAAAATAACCATCCTACTAATATTACTCAATATATTCAAAACTTCTATCTATATTTTTCAAAATATATTTTATTTTTTATAAAACACTATTTTTTATTTTTTGATTAGTGAATGGGGAATTTTTAGCATAGCCTGACCAGGTTAGGCCACAAATGACATGAATGCATTGTATTAACGCGAATAGTCCAAATTCGCGAGCTCGACGGCCTAGCAGGGGCACAAAGCTCGCGAGCTCAATGCCCAATGAGGGTTTGGAACACGAAGACGGTAGCTTGAATGCTACCACAATAATGCACACAATTCAAACCTACAAGCACATCAACCCAGTGAAGGCACAAGGCCTACAAGCACCACAGCCTAGTGGGGGTTTGAACCTTGGTGGCAACAACCACAATGTCATGATTTAACCAACACACTATGCCATGAACGACTAAAATTAGGACTAGGGATGTACCCTTGGGTGACATGTAAATGCCCCACTCCAGATGCTGTAGGTAAATCAGGATACAAGATCTTGGGGGCCCCTCAATTGTTGACACGGTAGAGGGCAACTCTGTGAGGTTTGAACCTGGGTTGTTGGCACTACAGGCAAGAAGCCCCACCATTTCACCACAAGGTCTCCCCTTATAAAATAGTATTTTTGATATTTAATTTTTTTTTTCTTAATTTTCTTCTTCACTTAGAGCATTTTCCTGAGTAATTTTTTCTATTTTTCATTTGTTAAAAAAAAGAGCTAAGGCTAAAATAAAAAATAACTGACTTCAACATGTCATTAAAAAAGTCCACATCTCAAACATGTCTACCCTCCTTTCAAAAACTCCACGTCTCTAGCCATGCCTACCCTCCTTCCAATTGTCACATGGGTTTTCTTAGTTTTTATTCATTTTCATTTAGAAGAGGAATTGACATTTGTAGGACGTGGAATCAAGGGTAGAAAATAAAGATTTTTTTGTTGAGTTTTTTTAATTTGGGTTTCCTTATGTTTTTATCCTTTCTTTATATATGCATCAACCTCTGATAGCACTCACCCAATTTTGCTTTGTACAATAATGGAATATTTCAAGCACACTATTTCAATAGTTTTGGATTTAGCAAGTTTGAATTTTTTGAGGTGCATATTTGGTTCTTAGTGATTTTGTGACTTGGCTTTTCCTACCTTAGGACAATTATTTTTGTGTTCGGTTGGGGCTTGAAACAACAAGGAGTAATGACTTCTAGGTGTTTTCCCTCTTCATGCAATACAATTCATTTTTAGGAGTAATGAATTCTAGGTGTTTTCCCTCTTCATGCAATACAATTCATTTTTATTAATTTTTTAAAGTTTGCATGTTTTATTTAATAAATATTTATTTTGTAACTTATAACAGATTTTCCCTAGCCTATGATTCGTAGGTTGGTATTTTCCTAGGTGGGTCACTATTATTTAAAGAAACACAAATAGTGACCAAGTTGATTGATGTTTGCCACATAGTTTGTAATGCCCCAAGCTCACACTCAAGATATTAATCAACAAAACTAGATGAACAATTTTTCTTGTGGTACAAAAGTGGCATAAAACAAGTCATACAACATTCCTATGTGCCCAATGTGTCATAACATGTAATAATACACTTGGCATGCACATGAATGCACAATGCAAGGTGACAAAAGTGGAAGACTTAAAAACACCATGGTTGACATGTAAAATGAGACAAGGAGGAGAATCAAGATTTCCAAGGTCACTGAAAAACCCTCACAACATCCCTACAAGACCACCCCTTAGATATCTTGGAGATATGAGAAGCACAAAGAAAAAATTGCCAAAGGTTCAGACTTCAAGGATAACCTGCACTAGGTTGGATTTTCCATTCGGCCTTACAACTTGGCCTTGTAGTATAGACTTGCATTTTAGGTTTCTTTCTTGAGTTGCAACTAGGCTTAACACTACCTCAGACTTCAACATTGGGCTAAAACTTGCAACTTGCAATACCTACTTAGGTTTTAGATTTTGTGATGCAGTTGCATTTTGCAGCTTCTTAAGTTTGGGGAAGCAATTATAGTTTGCACAACTATAAAGTGTGAAGAGACTTTGATTCCCAGGTTTAGGTCAACTTCAAACTTTGGGATCCATTTGCAACATGCATTTTGGATTGGGTTTGGAAAGCAACTCACACTATGCAAAGGCTTGACAAAGTATGGAATAGGTCACCTTCAATGGTTTGGGCTTTGAGGTCTCACTTGCATTTGTAACTTGTAGTTCTTGTGTCAGGTCAACTTTGAACCTTGAACACTTCAAAGACTAATTGCAACTTGCACTCTACAATGTGCTATGGGACTCTAAACTTTGGACCTCCAATACTCTCAGGTTTCAGAGATCAATTACAAATTAAAAATTTAGATTGGTAAACCTATTTTGCATGCAATTTCAGACTATTTTTCTAACTTGCATAATAGAGCATAGGAGAACAACTCAAGGCATAAAAATTAGTAAGGTATATTTTTCACATTCAATGAAGCTAACTTCCTTAGTTTTCGTGTTGTTTGAAACAAGCCAAGACTAAGTGTTCATGGGATTGTGGGATCTAACTTGGCCACACAAGGACCACCTAAAAGGCATGGTTCCCAAGGAACAAGGAGAGAAGTGACACTTGCTCCTAAAACATAAGGGGAACTAATTTAAAAAAAAGACAAAAACATTACAAAATGCTATGCACACTCAACACCAATATCAATACGTGCCAAAAAATAAAGATACTATCCTCAACACCTATATGGGTGGAATGAAATCCAACAATAAGGCATCCATACACATAAATACAACATTATATAATTTAATCCAAACATGCCAAAATATTATGATTCAACATTACAATCATGCTAACATCCTAACAAGATGAAGTGTACAAAATACAAAATGATGTCAATTTAAATGTTACAATCAAAGTGTCTTATCCTAAAAATGGATGGATTATAACCCACATAAGAATATACAATAAGGTATAACTATGTATGTAATATAAAGGTCCCACAAACCTAATTTACAATGACTACAATATTACATCAATTATATGAAACAAGAGCACAATAACCAAATACAGTTTAACATGCTCTCCCATGAGAATTCTCCAAGATCACGTATCCCTAGTAGTGGTTTAACACCACCCAACTATGTGGTACCCTCAATTCCACTCCACTATCCTAGGAGATGGTCAAATTGGGTACAAGCACACCCACACAATACAAGGAAATATGGCAAGACTCACACCAATCAAATGCATATATCACATGTGGAAACTCACACCAAATCAAATCATATGAGGTAATATATAGCACACATGCTAATAAATACATATATAAATGATCACTAATCATGTCGAATACAAAATTTGACAAAAAGAAAGGATGAGGATCCTAGAGATAAGACAAGGAGTGTCATCATAGTAGCATGATGACTGTGGGATTTGGGAGTAGAACTCCCTCATATAAAGCTAAATGAATTCAATAACTTGGACAAGACTTGTGACATGTCCTTTATGATCAAGACGAATCCATCCAAGGCATTAAATCAAGGCATGGGCATCTTAAGTAATCATGTTTTATTATCCCAACGTGTATTACATTATCACTTAGTTAAAACTCTTCCCGCTCAATCTTCATGTATCACTATGGATCATGGCAAGTGGTGAGAGGCTCCCACTCTTTTCCTACTCTTTACCTCAATCCTAAAGGTCCAACGCCCTAAATTCATGATTTAGGCATGACACAAAAATCAATGAAACACTTTATGACACATTGCCAAAAAATGTAGAATTCTAAAATAAAAGGGAGACAAATCTTCCCACAAAATAAAACTTTTGTGTAAGGTTCTAAAATGTTGCTGAAACCATAAAAATCCCCAAAGCCTCCATTAATGGAGTTGAGATACAACCTTTGAACATAATTTTTAAAAAAATTCTAACTTTTAAATTAAAACAAATTTTTAAATTTCAAGAGTGCCCTTTTGATTCAAAAATACACAACACTCCCATGAAATCAAATTTTCTAAAACTTAAGAGATATAACTTGGGTTTTAGAAAATAAATGCCTATTTTAAAAAATTTAAAAATATAAATTGCAACTATAAATTGAATCTAAAATAATCTTTCAATGCAAATTCCATATACCTCCACCTAATGTGGGCATGGCAGAAGGAAGAAATTTCATTCTAAATGCATACATAAAAATAATAAATTACCTCTCCACAAGCCTGCAACAATGGAGGAATTCTCCCTTTGTAGCAAACACACACACATGCAAGTAGCTCAATCCTCAAGCAATCTCCATCCAAGCTCCAACAATTTCCAATCATTTCTTATGAGAGAGAGAGAGAGAGAGAGAGAGAGAGAGAGAGAGAGAGAGAGAGAGAGAGAGAGAGAGAGAGAGAGAGAGAGAGAGAGAGAGAGAGAGAGAGAGAGAGAGAGAGAGAGAGAGAGAGAGAGAGAGAGAGAGAGAGAGAGAGAGAGAGAGAGAGAGAGAGAGAGAGAGAGAGAGAGAGAGAGAGAGAGAGAGAGAGAGAGAGAGAGAGAGAGAGAGAGAGAGTTCTCTTTTTTTTTTCCAAAATTCACTTTAGCCAACCTAATCATTTTCAAAATAAATAAATCACAAATTGATTTTTAATTCTAATTGATATTTTTCATAGCAAAGAAAGCAAATCAATAAAATTAAATTACATTTTAACTAGCAATTATTTCAGTAAGCCAAATATTTATTTCAAAAGAATAATCAAATTCATTTTATTTTCTTCTACCAAAAATATAATAATGGAATAGGCCTTTTCTACTAGGGCATATATATTAACTTTTCAATGCAAGCATTAAATATTCCACAAACATGGAAAACACGTATTTCAAAATAAATTTAAATACAATACAAAAGATAAAATAAACCTCATACACACTTTATGGGTTTCCACAACATGTGGAATGTAGAATCACCACTGATTTGGATCCAAGCTTACATAGGGATTCACAAGACTCATCTCACACTCAAAGTGAGTGAGATAGAGGTTAACACACACATGTTTTAACCAAAGATGACCATATCCAATATAACCACCATTGGAGAATAACACTGTACCTGCACACTTAGGTCAAACATTAGGTGTACCTGCTCCACATAATAATAGCCAAAGCAACATAATCCACCTAATGTGATATAAATCATAACATGATATCAAGCCATCATATCTAAATTTAAATCATATATGGCTAGCATGATCTAGGAAACAAGATGCACAATCAATCATAATCCATAATACTGAAACAAATATAATAATCACAACTATATCAAATATAGTGAAGCTAAAACACTATAATGATCTGACATATAATGGCACAACATATGCATCCCATAATGCATAGTCATAAATCCAATGTCAATACAAAACCTCATAAAAAACACCTCAATGATCATACAAAACATCTCCACAAAAGGGTCCAAAATACACCATCAAAACACCTTGATGGCACTACAAATCTCATCGACAAGTTTAGTGCAACAAATCATAACACAAGAATCACATATTATATTGATGAAACAACCAATACAACATATATCATATAAATTGAAAAACATACAAGGAAAACACACTAGTGGGCATTATATCTCTTGGAAGCTTACAAAAAGATAAGGATAAGGTATCCATGGTATGCAATCCTTTGCAAAGACAACATATCTCAAAAGATCAACCCTCTCAGCCATCATCAAGTTTATGTCTCAAATCAACATCTCACATCTCCAAGGGTGCACAAGCTAGGTGAAAACCAATTGTTGTGCCTAATAACTCCTCTAAGACTGCATCACTCTATCATCCAACTGTCACTGCAACTGAGGACAAGATCTAGCTGAATGACCCAACCAACCAAAAATAAAACAAGGTCCTAAAACTCAGGATTACTGCCTTGCAGGGTAATTTCTTTAGCCCTCTACTAAGCCAAGGAAAAACTACACAACACCATAAATTCTACTCTCAGTGAGATTTACCAATGCAAGGTTACACTCCCTAGGTCCTTACTGAGACTAAGGACTTTGTCCATAACACTAAAACTTAAAGGTTGGGGAACACTTGTTAGGAAATTAACTAGGTTGATCAAACCATTTCCTACATAACCTTATGAGAGAAAATGATGCACACAAGCTTATCTTTCATAATGTGAATACTTCTGTGTTGTGTGACTCCGTGTGTGAATTCAATTTAAGTTGCTTCAACTATTTATATGTTGGATATATTGATGTGTACATTGGAGTGTGTAGGTATTTCCATGGCCAATATAAATTTGGAGGTCTCTCAAGTAATCCTTGTGAATTAACCCTGTGACACCTAACCTAGTCCCTAAGGTGGACTGAGGTCTTTGTTTGATTTTTGAATGTTGAAATGTGTTTAGGCCTTTGTAATTTTTATTATTTGAGTGTCCTAAGGTTGTTTTAGGATGAGTAGGATGATGCATTGTCATCCTTGTTGTTCAATTTTGAATGTGTTTAAAGAGATTTTAAAAAGGTGTTATTTGGTCCTTTTCTTGATTATTTTATTGTTTTAAGGCCCTAGGCCAAGTACCTATGGTATATGTACCTTTTAAACCATAAATCTTTGGTCTTGACCAAGATCTGACCCTTCCAAAGTGCCTTGGAAGGGAGTGACAAGATTAAGGTTTGGGGAAGAGGGATGGGTGACTTGTCACCATCCCATTCCTATTCTCCAAGGTTCATGTATGCACTTGGGTTGATCCCAAAGCCTCACACATGTGTGAGTACACAATGGAAGACTTTCATGTGAAGAGAACCCAAGCATTTCCCTCCCTAATGCCTCACACATGTGAGAGAATTTGTGGGGAGATGTGATGTTAATGGTGAATGGGAAGGTGACAAGTGTCACCTCCCCATTCAAGGGATTTGAAATTTGTATCCCTATTTATCTCCCTCTTTAGGGGGAGAAAATAACTTTTTTTTCATTTTGGATTTGATGGTTTTGCATTTGGAGAGGAGTTGTTGCAAGAATTTGGAGAAGATTTAGAGTTGGAACTCTTGGAATTGCTCCCACAACTCTTCGTCACATCCTTTGGAATCTTGAGAGGTAGGCTTTCAAGAGTTCCAAAGCTTTATGTGTGTTGTAAAACACTCTTCTTGTTTTTAGAATGCTTGTGAATGCATGTTTTATGATGTACCTTTTGTTATTGTTTTATGTGTTATGGGTAAGGGTTGTGATAGGCATGATCTCTACATGTGTGGGAGCATGCCTTGTTTGTGGTCGAGAGAGAAGTGAACCTCCTTGGGGTAGGACTACTCCTTGAGAGGAGTTTGTAGGCAAGAGTGCCTTGATCTTTGGTGTTTTGAGTATTATGATGTGTAGGCACGAGTGCCTTAGATCCTTGGAAGTTGAGTATGGTGAAATGATATCAAGAGGCTATGGTGTTTGAAATTATTTTATGGAAGAGGTTTTGGTGCAAGTTTTATATGTATTTCTTTCCTTTGTAGGAGTGATGTCCACTCTACTCCCCTCTTGAATCCATTTAATGGGTTTTGTATATGTGAGTCTCCTTGGGTTGGGAGTTCTTGGTGTTTCTTATGTGTGTTTGAAATGGTTCCCTTGTTGTGAGTGTGATCTTGGGGTTACCTTGAAGGCCTCCTAGCTTGGGGGTGGCTTTTAAGCAAGCCTATGGTTGGGAATTGAGTGCTCCATTGGCATAGTTTGAAGTTGTAATGTATTTTGCAGATTTTGTTAAAGTGGCAAAAGAGAGGAGAAGAGTCTCCTACCCTTGGAGTAATTTTAATCCTTATTTATTGATGAGGGTCACTACAGTCCTCATCATTTAATTATAAATTTCAATCCAGGGTGGTGTCCATGGCGATATGCAAGAGGGAGAAAAAATCATTTGCATGACATTCTTTTTCTATAAACATAATTGAAAGGAGATGCATGAAACAAATTACTGCAATCAAATCTAATCTAAGAGCTTGTAAATGAAAATGCTGAAATCAAATATATCTTAAGAAGCTTGCGAAGGGAAATACTAGAATCAAATCTATCCTAAGAATCTTGTGAGGGGAAATACTAAAAATTTAAAGAACAAGAAATGGAAAGACTGCTAAGAAATGAAACTACAAACAACAACTGTTGCTAAAATACTGAAATTTATTATTTTATAAAACTCTCCCCATTTGATTCCTTGATTACAATGCATTTATATAATGCTTATTATTAACCAATCCACCAAGAATTTGGATCTGAGATCCTAATCTTGGGGAGAAAAATTATATCTGCTTCCTCTAATCTTGCTGCCTTTTATCATGCAACTTTTATTTTAGTCATTTTCTGTCATGAACTAATCACTTATTTTGATGAATTGTCTCAAATGCTTTCTGGGTTTTGTTCCCCTCATTTCTAAATTTCTAGATCATTTTGGAATTCCAAATTTCATTGGAAAATGAGGGAGATATTGCCATTTTACTGAGACTACATTTTTAACTTCATCTTTTCATGTTTCTTTCTAGGAAGTTTTCTGGCGTTCCAACTTGGCAAAATTTATTCTTCAGTTTACTAATTGTTGATTACAAGGAAAAAATGCAATATCATTAAGACATGCAATGACACTAATTAAGAAAAGGACATGCTTTTATTTGGCTAATAGATGAGATGATTTATTGTCTCATCATTTATCAAGAAAATAATATGTGAATGGTCTTATTATATGCATCAAGAGCCTTGAGAGAATCTTGTTGAGCTTGTAGAAGGGAGTTGTAAGTTGTATCCATGTGGTTTATTGTTTGTTATGGATCAATAAATAAAGTTACATTTGTTGACAAAATATTAGTTCTTCCCTCTATCCTTAAGTTGTAATGTTTAAATGAGAAGTTTCTTTGCTTTTGTAATCAATATCAAAGCCTCACTTTATATATATACGAAATCTTGCTTCCATTTTTGTAAATATAATGTGGATGTTAGGGGAAGTGATTAAATGTATTGTTGAGTTATTTTAGGGAAATGTCTAGATGCAAAATTGTGTTAACAATAAGATTTTAGTCTTAACCTTTCTCCTCTTAGAGGCAATTAAATAAAGTTAGTTGAACATAAATTTTTGTTTCAAAGGAAAATAAATGTCCTATTAGAGGGAAAGTAATAGTTTTGGTAAATATTCTATATATATATATATATATATATATATATATATATATATATATATATATATATATATATATATATATAGAATAAAAGTTAAATATGTTTTTACACATGTTGGAAAGCTCTATTTTTCTCTTTTAAAACATAATATTATATTTGTGTTTTATTGTTCACGTTCAATTCATATATAGACACTAAAATAAGGTGTAAACATATATTATATTTGATAATTTTTGTGTTTAAAGTCTCTGTTTTGAAACATAGTAAAGGGACATACATACATACATACATACATACATACATACATACATAAATACATACATACATACATACATACATACATACATACATTGTATTTGGAAAAATATAAACCAAAGATAACATATAAAAGAGAAGTAATAGATTGAAATAGATTTTAGGTTTTCATTAAAAAAAAAGGTTTAGTGTCGTTGGGGTAGGGTCGAAGCCATAATCCTGCGTCCCTCGCCATGGAATGAAAGCAAGAGGGGGAGGGATCAGAGACCTCGACCCCACAGTGCCCAGGTAGTATGGGGGCAGGGGCTCTACCCCTCCCCCCATAGAACTGTGGTCTATGTAGGTCGTAAGTCTTGCTTGGGACTTGCGGGCTACATAGGTTTGCAGACTTGTATTTCTTTTATTGTTTAAAATTTAAAAATAGTTTGACATTTATCATTTAGATCCTACTAAATGTTTTTTTATGCCCTAGTTTAAATTATGAAATTTTATATTCATAACTATATTTATAATATTATATATAGTTTTCTCTGTATTTTATATTAAAGAAAAGGAGTTATCTTAACATACAAAATTTGTGTTTGTTCTCTCTGTATTTATTTTATATATAGTTCTTTTCTATTTTGAAAGGTAAACTTTTTTTGGAGGGAAAACAAGATAACATTAGTTTTAGATTTTAAAACAAAATAGAGAAAAGCAAAACACATAACTTAGAAGATGTACGAAGCATATTTGAAAACTTAGCACAATACTTGTAACCAAACACCCTTTCCTCTTCTTCCTCTTCCCTCCAAATTTGCAAAAGGAAAATGAGTTTATTTGAGGCTTAGAGACACTTTTATAAATGTTGTTTTAGGGCTTTGTGATTTTCCCTAAAGGGGTTATTATTTAACCTTGGTTTAGTTTTAATTAAAGCATTTGGGAATTATTATTCTCCTTTGGATTGTTCTATACTTTAAATTTTAATCTATTGATTTGGGAATCAAATTTGATTTAGTCATATGTGAATAAATTTAAGTGTTAGGACATTTATTGTCAAACGATCTATATTTTTTGGATTATGGATTATCTTGCATAGGAATATTCATTTTTTTGGAATTGAAAAGGTCTATGCATACTCTTGTTCGAAAAGAATTGTTTTTTTCAGAAATTATTTAAAATGTCAAACTCTTTAGGTTTAATTCTCTTATGTAATTAAATCTTTAATTTAATTAATTATTGATTTATTTTTCTTTAGCTAATTGGTGTATTTTAGTTAACTTATAATTGTAATATTTAAATCGAATTGAGTATTTAAATATTAGTTAAATTTAATTCATTTCACGTGTACATTTAATGCCTTAGGAAACATTTTAACTTCCATTTAACATTTAAGTTTCATTCCAAATTTTCAATAGTTGTGGAGATTAATTGAGAGTTCGTTATCACATTTAATTTTTATTAGATTAGGGTTCCTTCCTTCCACTAGGTGTTAGGTCTCACCTTTAGGGTGAGATCATTTTCTGCAACACCTAGGAACCCTAGAATAATTTAACCTCGGAAGGGGTCTATCCTTGTGGCATCACAAGACATGATGCCCAACCCTTATTGAGTTAACCTCCATATCGAAAGGGTATGAAAGGAGTTTCATACCACCCCCATCTCTCATCCACCTCGCCATCTTTGTGCAACATACCAAATGTATGTTGCATGCACAATGATGTTGTGTGCACACGTTAAATGAATGTGCATGTGGCATGTGAGTCTGTGTTAGAGTTGGTTTTAAAAAAAAATTGTTGGTTTGGTTTTCATGTCCATGTGTAAAATATGGATATGACACTAACACTATCTTAGACTTCGACATTAGGCTACAAGTTTAGAAGTTTGGGTGCAGTTGCATTTTGTACCTTCTCAAGTTTCAGGAAATGATTACAGTTTACACAAGTTCTGCAAAATGCAAAAAGAATTCAATTCCTAGGCTTAGGTTGACTTTGAACTTTAAGATCCATTTTCCACATGCATTTCAGACTTCGAGTCCAAAAAGTAACTAACATTATGCAAAGGCCTAGACAAAAGTCTAGAACAGGTCACCTTCAATGGTTTAATCTTTGAGGTCTCACTTGCATTTGAAACTTGAAAAGTGTTGGGCCAACTCAAACCCTAACTCCCTGATGACTTGAACTTCAGAGACCAATTGCAACTTGCACCCTACAATGTGCAATTAGACTTTGAACTTCAAACCTCTAGCACTCTCATGTTTCAGAGATTGATTACAACTTGCAACTTTGGACTGGTAAATCTATTTTGCATGTAGTTTCAAACTAGTTTTCTAACTTGTAAATAAAGTGTAGGAAAAACACTTAAGGCATAAAAAATAACAAGGTCTATTTTTCACACTTAATGAGGCATAACTTCCTTAGTTTTCATGCTATTTAAAAATGGCTAGGACCAAATGTTTAGTGGATGTGGGCTCCAGTTTGGCCACACAAGGACTAGTTGAAAGGCATGGTTCCTAAGGAATGAGGAGAGAAGTGACACTTGCTCCCAAAACACAAGGGGAACTAATTTACACAATATGACAAAAGCATTACAAAATGCTATGCATGCTCGAAACCAATGTCAACATGTGCCAAAAAATAAATCTATGATCCTTTCCACCTATATGGATGGAATGCAATCCAATAATAAGGCATCCATAAACATAAATACAACATTATATAATTTAAGCCAAGCATACCAAAATATTATGATTCAACATTACAATTATGTTAACACGCTCACAAGATGAGGTGTGCAAAAATATAAAATGATTTTAATTTAAATATTACAATCAAAGGGTCTCATCCCAAAAATGGATGGATTATAACCCACATAAGAATATACAATAAAGTACAACTATGTACTTAATACAAAGGTCCCACAGACCTAATTTACAATGATTGTAATATTACATCAATTAAATAAAATAAGAACATAATAACCAAAGACAGTCAAGCACGTTCTCCCATGAGCATCCTCCATGATCGCCTATCCCCTATAATGCCCCTCGCTTTTAGCTTGTGATAGATGTTATTTTCATATTTCCTATGACAGTTCTGGTATAGTTGATAGTCTTCTATTGCATGTTTATAGTTTCATGACATTTGGACTAGTATGTTATGGTTTATGTTCTCCTTGATTTTGATGGACATATTTGATGAGTATAGACTAATGTTATTCTGAGTTTAATGTGTTATTCGATCATGATTATGATGCATTACTGTTAATGGATGTAGCTATTTAATGATGTGTTTACATGAAAGGAACAGTATCGCATTGCTCGTGTCCGAGTACCCTGCCACGCTGCAACTTCCGTTCATTGTGTCTATGACTACATGTTTATATATGTATATATGTACAACCTTGTTGTTTGTTGCAGGATGCAGGTACCGGGCATTGACTCCACCTGAACTACTAGGTTTGAGCGTGCCCTAGCCAATGGAGTTGTTCATTGGAGTTAGCATAAGGTTCCTTACTCAGTCAACATCCTCAATGAGGATGAGTTCTCAGTATTGTATCCTGTCGTCACCGTCAGTAGAACTGTTGGTTGTTATCCTGTCATCACGTCCTGTGGCTTTACTTGGGATCAGGTATCATCCAGTAAGTTTGGTTTATCTAATTTAAAATGTTGATTTATGCCTGGTTAGTACTTCATTAAAAATAAGGTTAAAATTAAGCTAATGTGATATAATCATTTGCTAGGGAAAGTATGTGTTGTTAGTAATTATAAATGATTTAATTGTTGATAATTGGTAAATTAACATGAATTAGTAAATAAATAAATAAATTAGATAAATGATTAAATGAATTAATAAGTCACAAGTTGTAAGCGGATTAAATTAAAAAGAAAACAAAAATACATAAGTAATGATGAATAAACAACTATAATGTTGATAAAAAAAATTTATAGTAATAATGATAATATCTCAAGGTTACAATTTTTTTTTTTTAGGGTTGTCGCTTTTTACCATGCATTCAATATTTTGAGGATAGGAAAATTAATGCTGGGTGCCGTCAATTACAAATTGGAGGTTTAGGAATTTTTGACATGGTTAAACTTTTGAACCTCACGAGAATGTGGGTTGTTGGGAAAAGAGAGGAATGTTTTTTTTGCATTTACTTGAGGAGTTCAACCCGTGTTTTGAGAAAGTGGGTTGTCGGGAAGAGAGGATGTCTCCTGCATTTATCCGAGGAGCTGAGTCCTGGTTTGAGGGGAGGCAGTTATGGAAGGATTGAAGAGGATTGATTAGGAGGCTGGAGCTACTGGCTGGGATTTGGGAGTAACATCTACCTTCTGATAATCAAGTGTTCGGATCCAGGTTTCATTCATTTCTAAATTTTATCTCTATTTCTTTGAAGTCTTTTCAATAATTCTGTCAATGCATTTGTTGCTGCACGAATTCTCCTAGTCATATGTATTGGCCATCAATGCACCCTGTTAATGGATTTAGGCAGTCTCATTATAGTAACAATTTATTTTCATCAAATTCTTTTTGAGTGTAGCCTGTAATCATTGAAAAACCATGAGATGATGTCTCTTGAGGTGTCTATCAAACTCTTCACTGTTCCTGTCTTGCATCAACATTATACTTGCAAATTGCCCCTCCGTGAGCATTGATGGGTGTCCATAACCTGATTCAAAGCTTCCATCTAGGCATGCACAGGGAAGATGTGATCAAAGGTGGTGGAAGATAGCTTAAAACTGATAATAAAACCCAAAAGCTAAGCAAGCCCTCTCGCAATCGTCATAAATAGACAACACTAATAAAATCCTTGCAAAAGTAGTAGGGCACTGTATCTACCATAGGTATACATAATTATATCCTATTTTAACTTATTCCCAAGGGTTATAAGAGTTGAAATTTGTAAAATGTGTCTCTATACATTGACTTGGCCACAACATTCATCGTGGTAAGTAGCACCCATTCAAATTTCTGATGTAGATATATAGTTTACTCGTAGGAATTTTCTCTCCTTGGCAGATATTCACCTCGCCTTTGCTATATTTCCTTGATAACAAAGTTATTTATAGAATTGAAGCCACTGTACTTGACCATCCCTCAAGATTTGAACTTTTATTTCTGGAGCCATTGACGGATCTTTTCTACTGGATATGAATCATGCCACACATTGATATCTCAAAGTTAAGCTTGTCTTCATTTTGGCCTTGTTTAGTAGCTTGGGAAAATTGGGAAGATCAATGACTCCCAATCCATGGTATATTTATATAAATTTATGCCTGCGATATTTGGCCTTCCAAAAATATAAGATAAGGGTGTATTCTGATATATCCATGCCCAACCAGTAGGATTGTAACTGCTACAAACTCATTCGTAACCCTGATTGTCTTACACCTACCGTGATCATTATATGTGCATGGTAAACCTTCTTGCTAATGCTGCAATCCAAAAGACACCCTAAACTTTGTCACTGAGATACCAGTTAAATCTATGCTGGTTGTGTCAATGTGTTATTTGGGTGATTGTGAATACGACGCTGGATTTCCTTTTGGTTAGGATCCTAAAAATGTTACGAAACCCATGTTCTTCTCTTAACATCAATGCAGGAGTGGGCGGGTGTGTGAGGTTTAAAATGCACATTAAGCATCAAATAAGTCTTAAGAAACTTTTAAAGAAATGTAATTGACTGGAGGCAGCGATCTTAAATCAAATTGCAACTTCTGTATGAACCCTATCTCTGACGTTATCTCATGGAAAGCGAGTAGCAAGAGAAACTAGGAATAATGTTTAAGAGACTTCTAACAATCACTATTATTAGATAAAAGACAACAACTGAGCTATTTAGCAAATTTCCTAGCTGTATTAATTATTTTATTTGAGAACTTACCAAACTGCCTTCCTTATAACATGCTTGCTCGATGGACAATGACATGTACAACTTAAAAGACTCAATATACTATGGTGTGCGCGGATAAAGATGACATTAGAGTGATCACTGTTGTAATACCCTGCAATTGTTGCCATTCGTATGACAGCAACTCATTGAGACGTCCTACCCACAATCACATGCCTTACCTACACTTCTCTATTTTGCGCACATGTCTACCAAAGCATTTCCACTATAATATCTGACAAATGCTGGCCAAAGGTTTTAGCGTCTGGTCTTACACCTGCGAATTGCATTTGCTTTAAAGTTTCCAAAGCCGTTTCACCAAATCCACTGCGTACATATCTTGCACCTCCTTGCATCCCTGGAGTTTACATCCTTTTAAGGAATTTTGTCTGATTTCATTCCTCAACTGCCCCTCTCTACATAATACTCTGAGATTGAGATGAGTAGTGGATGCCAATGGCATTTTAGGGTTAGGTTTGGTTGCTCAGGTAAATTCCCACCACTAATATGGTTGCTCAGGTAATGTTACTAAATATTCTTTTTGAATGAGATCAATATTTAGGTAAGTTTATGTATGCGTAGAGATATTTTTAATTATGGATTAGTCAATGTATGTTATTCAATATTGGTTAGCTAGCTGTTGGTACTAGTTCTAGAGAGAGGTTAGGTTAATGACTATCGTTTTTGGGAATTAAAATGTATGTGTCTTAGAAATTCCCGTAAAGTTTGTTTCCAAGATAGTTATTTTCATATGGTTAGGTTTGTGGTTTGAGGTTGTGGTGAAATAGTTTATTGTAATAGGGTTAGAATTAATTGTAGTTGTTTTATTATGAGTTGTAGTTATTAAAATACAGATGACAATCTATGCGTATAGGAAATAAATTTGTATTTGCAAGACATTTTATAATAATATTGTAGTCACTTTGTTAGAAATTGTAGTTGGTGGAATGTTATCGGGATATGAATGTGGTAGGCAATGTTTATATGATTATAGAAAAAGATGTAAATAGATATGGTTGTTCTTTTTACTTTTAAGATAAATATGTTATAACAAGGTTTAAGTCTTTTTTTATATATATGGTTATAAAATAATTAGGAACCCTCAACCGCAAGTATTGAATTTAAATTACATTGAAATTATTTAATTAATTTGATTTATTTCAATCGGTATGTGTAATATTGAGTCGTATAATGATTATTTTATTATTACATTGAAATAGGTTATTAGGTTAAATATAATGCATATGCTCAAGATAGGTAAAATTATGTTTGATGTATTTGATTAATTTCAATTGATATGTGTAATATTGAGTTGTTAATGAATTTTATTTAAATTGTTATTGATTTTAAATAGATTTCTTGATAATGATTCGTCAAGCAGGGAATTGGATTAATAGGTCAGAATTAGATGTATAAACATTGTAATTAGTATTTAATTTATAAACATTTGTAGTTAATATTACCTATGCGCATGTTTAGCTTGAAGTTTATATTTATACATAATTGATGATTGATTTAATATAACAGATAGAATTAATAATTATTAAACTAGACCTAGGTTTTATGAATTCTTGTGGAGATATAACTTGAATTTAGTTGTTAATACGATTAAATGTAAATGGATATGACAAAATAATTAGGGTAGATGAAATTTAATCTAGTTTGATTGAATTGGAAAAGATCTTGTCATAATGATTTTTGTTAGGTTGAAATTGGATTTAAAGCTTGGAGTTAGGTTAAACAATAGTGAATTAGATATGGCATCATGGTCTATATGTTATTACATCTACCTGAGTGGTTAGTCCCAGAGGCATAGGTTATAACATTTGTCCTCATGTACATGGTATATTGAGAATGCCTCATGGTGTGATAATTAAGTCCTTCATGAATGTTGCAATTATTTATTTGTTTTGAGTATGTTATAAGATATCATGTTGGTTAAGACCATGGGGACACATTGTCATCTGTAAAGAAGAAATTTCTCATGTGTTATTTCATCTGGAAGCCATGAATAATGTATGGAGAGTATGTCCTTGTGATTATGCCATAGTTTGCAAGAGGGTTAATGCCTTGCAATGTGTATGAAAAGTTTATTATTATGATGATTTATGCATGGCTTGATGGATGGGGTTTCCTAGGTGCAGATAGGGGAGTGGCTTCCAATGTGGGGCCGGCGCCCAAAGTGGCTTGTCAGGGTAACCCATTGGGATTTGTTAATCCAGTGATAACTTAATAATAAATTTAGAGGGTTGGGTAGTTTTCATACTAATCAAGATAATTGGATGCCTCACTCATGCCTGTAGTGCTCGTTCAGGCTAAGGATGAGATGAGAAGGCCGTGGTTGGCAAAATCAACTTCCTTGTCCTCATGAAAGGAATGTTGATTCTGAATGTGTCACCCTATGGGGCCGGTGTCTAGTGAGAGACTGTCAGGGTAACCATAGATGGGGGCCGGCGCCTAGCAAGATACTGTCAGGGTAACCCATGGATGGGGGCTGGCATCTAGGTAGAGACCGTTAGGGTAACCCATGTTAGGACCATGCGATGACACTCTCCTTACTGCAACCTAGCATTCCCTAGTTGTACTCTCCCCCTTTGTTAAGTGTTTGCCTCTGGAAGTACTATTGTGATGTTGTGACATTGACTTGTGATGTTGGAGTCATGTGTTGTCTTATAGTCTACTGTCTACCTGACTGTATGTCGTAGTGGGGACCTTATGTTAACTCCTAGCTCGGGGGGTGGACCTCAGGGTTCCACATGGTTGGGTGGAAGAGCTTAATCCATTAGTTTTTCCCTTGCCGTTGCTCGTGAGCGAGGAGATATCTTGTGTATTAGACATCAGATCTTGTACTTGTTTATGAAGACAGTTATTATGCTCATGTACTAGCCTATGTATCAGTTGATTCATAATGTATGTATTCAGATGTAATTAGGATAATGATAATGTAAAATACATAATGATGTACTCATTCGTATAGACTTTGAATATGTACATGTAATCTTGATCAAGTTGATTATCTAACTGATGTGATGAAATGGAGATGTATATGTATAATCATTAGTGTAAGAGATTTAGAATGTTCTGCTGATGTTAGTTAGTAATGCATGTAAATTATGTTGATTAATTTGTCAAGTAATGCAACCATGGGACCTTAGAAGACAAGTTGTTAGTTAATGATGTGTACTGATTTGCTAAACATTACTTTGTTATCTTATACAAAAAAAAAAAAATCTGCATTGGATAGCATATATGTGTTGTTCTCTAAGGTGTTCATGGCGGGGTATTACATCCCTAATGGTGGTTTAGTGCCATGCAACCATGTGGTACCCTTAGGTCCACTCCACTATCCTAGGAGATGGTCAAATAGGGTACAAGCACACTCAAACAATACAAAGAAATATGACAACAATCATGCCAATCAAATGCATACATCACATCTTGCAACTCATACCAAATCAAAACATATGAGGTAATATGTGGCATACACGTCAAACAATGCATATATAAATAATCACTAATCATGTTGAATATAAAATTTGAGTAAAATAAAGGATGAGGATCCTAGAGATAAGATAAGGAGTGTCATTATAGTAGCATGATAGCTATGCAGGGTTTGGGAGTAGAACTTCTTCATACAAATCTACTCAATGACATTCACACTTCCAAGAGTTGTGATATGTCCTTCATGACAGAGATGAATCCATACAAGGAATTCAATCAGGGTGTGAACATCTTAATTAATCATGTTTTATTGGATCCCAATGTGTATTACATTATCACTTAATCAAAACTCTCCATCACTCAATCTTCACATATCACTATCGAGCATGGTAAGTGATGAGAGACCACTCCTTTCCTACTCTATACCTAAATCCAAAAGGTCCAATGCTCCGAACTCATGATTTGGGTGTGGCGCAAAAATTAATACAACAATTTATGACACATTGCCAAAAGATGCAAATTCTAAAATAATAGGGAGACAAATCTTCACGCAAAAATAAAACTTTCATTTAAGGTTCTAAAATGTAAATTTCATAATTTTCAAAATTGCTAAAACGATAAAAATCCCCAAATCCTCCATTAATGGAGTTGGGATGCAACCTTTGAACATAATTTTTAAAAATTTCTAACTTTTAAATTAAAACAAATTTTAAATTTTAAGAGTGCCCTTTTGGTTAAAAAATGCACAACACTCCCATGGAATCAATGTTTCCAAAACTTAAGAATAACTTGGGTTTAAGAAAATAAATACCCATTTAAAAAAAATTAAAAATATAAATTACAACTGCAAATTGAAGCTAAATTAATCTTTCAATGCAAATGCCATATGCCTCCACCTAATGTGGGCATGGCAGAAGGAAGAAATTCATTCTAAATGCATAAATAAAAATAATAAATTACCTCTCCACAAGCTTGCAACAATGGATGAATTCTCCCTTTGGAGCAAACACACATACACAAGTAGCTCAATCCTCAAGCAATTCCACTTGCAAGCAATCTCCATCCAAACTCCAACAATTTCTAATCATTTCTTTCAAGAAGAGAAGAGGGAGAGAGAGAGAGGTTTTCTCTTTTGGTAAATTACAAAAATGAGAAGTGAGGAAAAAGTCTTCTCTTTTTTTTTTTATACTTTTCCTTTTTATTTCTTTTTCAAAATTTACTTTAGCCAAAATAACCATTTTCAAAATAAATAAATCAATAAATTGATTTAATAACCATGCAAACTAATTTAATTCTAATTTATATTTTTTATAGCCAAGAAATGAAATCAATAAAATTAAATTATGTTTTAACTAGCAAATTTTCTATTTTATTTCGAAAGAATAATGAATTATTTTATTTTTCTTCTACCAAAAATATAATAATGCAATAGACCTTTTTCTACTAAGGCAATGCAAGCATTAAATATTCCACAAACATCGAAAACACCTTTTTTGAAATAAATTTAAATGCAATGTAAAAGATAAAATAATCACATGCAAATGACTCGTACACACTTTACGGGTTTCCACAAAATGTGGACTCTAGAATCGACACCGATTTGGGCCTAGGTTTACACATGGATTCAAAAGACTCATCTTGCACTCAAACTAAGTGAGATAGAGGTTAACACACACATGTTTTACCCAAAGATGACCATCTCCAATATAACCACCATTGGGGAATAACCCTGTACTTGCACACTCAAGTTAAACAACCAGGGTACCTGCTCCACATAATAATAGCTGAAGAAACATAATCCACCCAATGTGATAAATCATAACATGATATCAAGCCATCATATCTAATTGTAAATCATCTATGGATAGCATGATCTAAGAAACAAGATGCATAATCAATCATAATCTATAATTTTGAAACAAAAAATAATAATCACAACTATATCGAATATAGTGAAAACGGTGAAATTGAAACACTACATAATGATCTAACATATAAAGGCACAACATATGCATCCCATAATGCATAGTTATAAATCCAATGTCAATAGAAAACCTCATCGAAAATACCTCAATGGTCGTACAAAATATCTCCATAAAAGCATCAAGGATACACCATCAGAACACCTCAATGGCACAACAGACCTCATCGACAAGTTTGGTGCAATGACTCATAACACAAGAATCACATAATACATTGATGAAACAATCAATATAACATATATCATATAAATTGAAAAGCATGGAAGGAAAACACACTAATGGGCATTACATAGTTACAATGTGTCAAGTTACATGGAGACTATTGAACACATATTGGCTTTGTTTGCTAGTTTGACAACCTTTAGGTTAAATCTTTTCCTTAACCACTACAATTTTCATAGTGATTAATAAGAAAATGAATGTCCTAAGTGTGTTCATTTATTCCAAATACATTACCAAGCTTATTAAGAATCATACATTTTATTTTATTGCACAAAAAATTGCATGATATTTTCAATCACTCGCAACTTCTATTGTTGTAGAATTTATTTTTGTCAAATGTCAATATGGAAATATAGTCACATTCTCCCTCACAAATAACACACTTTCAATCATTGGTTTGAGCAAACAAAAAGCCATGGTTGCCTACTCACTACTACTTGTGGGTGTGCTTAGTTATCTTGCAACCTCTGCTTGGTATATACAAATAAACTCATTTTAAATTATGTATAGCCATAATAATGTTTTGACCTAATGTTATGTGCATGCTAGTTTAACAAACCATTTTGTACCTACTTGTAGGGGAGATATGTGACTGTCATATTTGTAATTTAGTGCAACATGTTGAATTTGGACACACATTTAAGCTATTTGGAAGTCACGTCTAGTTGGGTGATTAGGAGGCTTCCAACATGGAGAACATAGACATGGAATCTTCTAATGATAGCTCTATGTTATGTTTGTGTAAATCCTAGTAATATAAAGAAAAATATCTTTTCCTTTACAATTCAGTGGCTAAATTTACACAAATCCTTATTAGAATTAATTTGCACAAATCCTTGCTTTGCATAAATTCTAGCAACATTGGAAATATTTTATCTACTTCTTGACCAAATTTGTGCAAATCCTTCTTTGCATAAATTCTAACAACGCTAAAAATATTTTCTCTTTCTTGACCAAATTTGTACTAAGTCAGGTTATTTCACATATTCTAACAACATCAGACATATTTTATCTCTTTCTTGACCAAATTTACACAAATCCTTACTTTTCATATAGATTCGAGCAAATTGATAAATATTTTATCTTATTCTTGAACAAATTTGCACAAATCCTTGCTTTACATAAATTCTAGCAAAGTGAGATATTTTATCTCTTCTTGATCATATTTACACAAATGCGAACTGGTGTAGGAGCACCTAGTTGAGTTCATGCCTCCATGAGGCAACTTTGGATTTTTTATTTAAGTTTGATGTTTGTTCTTGTAATAATGTCTTTATACCATTTTGAACTTGTTTGAGTCTAGTTTAAGTCCTAGGAGTTCATTTTGGAATCATATTGCAAATATTGTAAAAGTTGTCATGTTGTAAAATGCAAAAATGCAACAAAAGGAAGATGAAGGGTCAAAGTCGGTTGGAATTAAAAGAAGTTGGTTTGTAACTGTTGGAACTAGTTGGGAAAGGTTAAAAAGACCTGGTTCCATCATTTTTTGGTGGGGGAGAACATGTAATGAAAATTTTGATGAAGAAATAAACATAATTTTCTGAGTTTTACCACGTTTTTGCCTATTCTCTTGATTTTGTACTGATTGTACAGAATATTTGTGACCTACACATGATTGTATCTTGTATAGGAATGAATCACCTTTCATTTTCAACTAGTTTGGTGGTTTTTCATTAAGTTTGGAGAAAGTTATAGGTGATTTACTGAAAACCGTTCAGAACCCTGGTTAAGGTTTCTAGTGGACTTCAAAATGCAATTTCTCACCATTCCCACAGTGGAAAAATATGAAATCTTGTGAGATGGAGTATTTTTGTGTGTATTTAGTTATTCCAAGATTACAGGTTCCAGGGTTTTGGTGATGCCCTAGGTCGGATTTCCTTATGTTTTTGGTCTAATTGGCAGAAGAAAAGTCATTTCTTGAAAGGTTCCGTACAAAGTAACCTACCTTGATTCTAAATTATGTTGTATAAAGCCCAAACGGGTATCTAAATCTGTCTTTACAATCTGGAGATCATTCTTGCACTAAAATTTATGGCCAAAAAGTCAATTTGTTGCCCCCATGTTTCTAGGCTTCAAGGAAGGATAGTCTAAGTTTGAACCCTGTGTTACAAAACAACCATATCTAAAAATTTTATATGTTTCTAAAGGAAATAAAGGGTATTTATAATGGTATTTGGTTTCTGAGTTTGGGGCCTTCTCTGAAAGTTATTGTGGAAAAACTTGTTTGGAGTACTATTAGGGAAGTTGAAGAGTTTGTGAGAAAACCCACCAAGTTAGGGTTCCAAAGTTGAAAAGTTTGATTTGTTTGAGTTAGTTTGAGGCCCTCCACCTTAACTCTATATCAATTGGTATTAGAGCTAGAAGACCCTGAGAGGGAGTTGTGAGAGAAAGTTTGTTGCAGGTATATCCTCCAATAGTGATGAAGCTGGGTAGAAGGTGTGCAGATTTCTTCCACTGAGAGGAAGTGGGTAGAAGAGGTCTTGAAGAGTGCATCTTCCAGAGTCCTATTGGGTAGAGGATAGTTGTGTGTGTGAAGGTATTGGAATACCAAAAGAATGGATGTGTGGAAGAGAATAGTTCTTGGATACTTGCAGAGTGAGGGTTTACCAAATAAGAAACAAGAGAGAAAAAGAGAGGAAAGAGACAGAAGGAAGAACAATGAGAAGGCAAAACAAATAGATGTTAAACAAGAGATAAGAGAGTTAAGGCAGGCTTTGGAGCTAATGAAAGCGATCAAAGAAAAGATGCAAGAGAGGATGGAGCTTGAGATACAACAGTGCATTGAGAAGGCAAAACAAGCAGGTGGTTGGCACTTTCCAATAAGAAAGAGGCTCAAATGGCCTATCAAGTAGATTATTTTGAAGAGGAGAAGGCAATAGGAGATAATAGAACCTTTGTTGATGGAGGAAGATAATGAACAAATTAAGCAAGTTGAGGTGATGATGGTTGGTAGGGAAGAGTTCATCAAAGTAGAAGAAGAAAAGCACATGGAGGTTGTAGCCATTTCAGAACTTGAAGGTACCAAGATAGCAAACTTGAAGAATGATCTGATTTTGGAGGGAAATGACATTGAGTTGGTGTCAAGATTTGATTTATTGCAGGAGAAGGATGAATTGATTTTGGAGATTCAAGGTTGGCTTCAAAGGTATGTTGGCATGGTAATGGAAGGGATGTTTTCTTCATTATTTTCAGAGGAGGATAGTGGTCATTCAGTTTTTGTCACATCAGAGGTTAGTGAACCTAGTAAAGCAGCAACCATAGGGGTAGGGCATCAAATGGGAGAGGTGAAAAACATAGGTGAAGAGATCACAGTTACACTACAAAGGAAAAAGAATAAGGAAGGAATACACAAATTTCTTGGTGATATTGCAAGGAGGGATAGACCTAAGTTCAAGATGAAGTAGGCTATGTAAGGAGAACAAGGTGTTGTGGTAGAGTATGTAGTCCATCAGGGAAAAATGATCAGTTACAAGGTAGCAAGACAAATGGGAAACAAGTTTGCATTGACAAGATGAAACACCTATGCCAAGTGTTTAAGAAACCTAAGGTGAAAATGAAGACAACATGTAATTGTTCCAAGGAAGACAAAATGTAGAGGCTAGAAGGCATTAAAAAGAAGAGTTCAAAGGTGGATCCCTGTTACTACCCTCAATTCAAGAGGGGCTTGAATTTTGCTTTCTCCGGGAGTATGGTGCAGGAGCACCTGGTTGAGTTCATGCCTCCATGAGGCAACTTTGGATTTTTGATTTAAGTTTGATGTTTTGTTCTTGTAATAAGGTATTTAGACCATTTTGAACTTTTTTGAGTCTAGTTTAAGTCGTAGGAGCTCATTTTGGAATCATACTGCAAATATTGTAAAAGTTGTCATGTTGTAAAATGTAAAAATGCAACAAAAGGAAGATGAAGGGTCAAAGTCGGTTGGAATTAAAAGAAGTTGGTTTGTAACTATTGGAACTAGTTGAGAAAGGTTAAAAAGACCTGGTTCCATCATTTTTGGGTGGGGGGAGAACATGTAATGAAAATTTTGATAAAGAAATAAACACAATTTTATGAGTTTTACCACATTTTTGTCTGTTCTCTTGATTTTGTACTGACTGTACAAAATTTTTGTGACCTATACATGATTGTATCATGTATAGGAATGAATCAAATTTCATTTGCAACTATTTCGGTGGTTTTTCATTGAGTTTTGAGAAAGTTATAGGTGATTTACTGCAAACTGTCCAAAACCCTAGTTAGGGTTTCTAATGGACTTCAAAATGCAATTTCTCACCATTCCCACAGTGGAAAAGTCTGAAATCTTGTGAAATGGAGTATTTTTGTGTGTATTTATTTATTCCAAGATTGTAGGTTCCAAGGTTTTGGTTTTCATGTGTTTTGGTGATACCCTAGGTCGGATTTTCTTATGTTTTTGGTCTAATTGGCAGAAGAAAAGTCATTTTTTAAAAAGTTCCGTACAAAGTAACCTACCTTGATTCTAAAATACATTGTATAAAGCCCAAATGGGTATCTAAATCTATCTTTACAATCTAAAGATCATGCTTGCACTAAACGTTAGGGCCAAAAAAGTCAATTTGCTGCCCCCATGTTTCTAGGCTTCAAGGAAGGACAATCTAAGTTTGAGCCATGTGTTACAAAACAACCATATCTAAAAAATTGATATGTTTCTAAATGGAATAAAGGGTATCTAGAATGATGTTTGGTTTCTGGGTTTAAGGCCTTCTCTGAAAGTTATTGTGGAAAAACCTTGTTTGGAGTACTATTAGGGAAGTTGAAGAGGTTGTGAGAAAACCCACCAAGTTAGGGTTCCATAGTTGGAAAATTTGATTTGTTTGAGTTAGTTTGAGGCCCTCCACCTTACCTCTGCATCACAAACCTATTAGGATTTTTTCTCTTTTCCCTAACAAATATGAGAAAACACAAAATTTCTCTTCTTCATAAACATATTTAAATAAATCCTAGCAAACAACAAATTTCTCTATCCCCTTAACATTTACTCTTAACAAATTATATAATATTCTACTAAATTTATCTTTTTCATTCAAATTCTAGCAAGCATTAAATTTAATAAAAAACACTATTACATGGAATTCTATCTCATGCAAATTTAATGTTTATCTTACCTCTTATCAAACCCCTTTGTATTGTTTTGTGGATTTTTCTTCCATTTTTTTGATTTTGGGAATAGTAAAAGCATCAACCACTCCCCCCCCCCATGGGGTCCCTTATTTTCTATTTCCCTCACTTCCTCTCTTCTATTTAGTAAAATTTTGTTTGCAATTTACTTTTGACATAGTCTAGATCAAGGAGCCTAATGAAATACTACCCAATCTAGCAGCCCAAACAATTATCCAACACACACATATGCACAATGGAACCAATAAATGCTAAACTTCAATAATTTTATTAATCCTTCTATAGCACAAAATGACCTACTTATAGGTTTACAATAAGCTACAATAATTTTATTGGTTACTTGTAGCAACTTATAACTTACATACAAAAATATATTGAGCTACATGAGACTATAGTAGCTTCTTGTCACCTATCTCTCTCTTACTATAAGGCTTAGATCAACTCAACCTTCATCTAGCAATCCTTGTTACACTCTCTAGGGAATTTTCCCTTTCCTTATCTTTTCTTAATAGAGTTTCATTTCCCCTCCTCTCATTCAATAGGGGTTCATTTCCCCTCTTCTCTTGCTAGAGATCCCTTCCTCTCATGAATGGAGACACCCTTCCCCACTCTTTTCAACTTACCTCCGAGACCTTCATACTAGACAATTAAAATAATGTATAACAATGTTATCCCTAGACAAGAAGTTGTTACACATCTTATCACTAGCCATTAAGAGGAATAACACATGGCCAAGAAAACCTTCTAGTGCTTGTCACCATTAGCCCAAGCCTACAAAAATGATTGAAACAACCAAGATAATGAAAGAAGAAGCCAAATGGTCAAAGATATAGTTGAGTGGCCAAGGTGAAGACAAAACATAGACATGTAGGCAAATAATGAACCAATGAAAGGCCATGTAACCACAAAATCATAAAATAGCTTCTATAGCTATGACAGAAAAAACAACGTAGAATCAATGTTGCACTATCATAAAACACTTAATAACTTGATGTAACAAGGGAAAGCCAAGTGATGATTAGCCATGTGGGAGAAAGCCAATAAAATAGGCACAAGAAACTTCCAAGAGAATGAATGTTAGCATACCACATTGTCAATAAGATAAACAATGTAGATCCCAACAAAATCAAAATCATTCCATGAAGGCATTAGATTAGTTGTCACTAAGAAAGAAGGTGAGAAATATTGAACTACCCAAAATTGAAGGGAAAATTTGACCCCCAAAATCAACTGCCACATGGAAGAGTAGATGCCAACATAGTACAATGCCCATGCATGTAGGAAATATGTAAACAACAAAATTAGAAGCCACCAAATAAATAATGTGAAAAGGCATGATGAGAGTAAATAACTAGCCACCCAAAATAGAAGGAATAAACTCATGACCCCAAATTAGCCGCTAGGTAGAAAAACTCTAGTACAAATCACTATATTATGATTAGATTGCTAAAGCAATGGTAATTGTATGAAATGAATCATCCAAAAGCTTCCAAGTAAGAAAAATAAAAGCCCCATTTAGAAGGACATCTAGCAATTTTTAAAACATATCTTTATATTGATTATATTGCATAAATAAATAATAATCATTTATCTAATCAACACTATATATAACTCAACATTAATATTTATAGTAGTCCTTATATTTCTTGTCACTACCTCAAGGCATTACGCACATAGTCCTCCTATAGAAGAATCAAACTACACAAGTCCTATATAGAAAATACATAGTCCCTAGAGCAAAAATACATAGGTCCTATAGTAGAAAATACGTAGTCTCTATCACCTTTTTTGTATCAATCCATTAACACATGAAACTAACTTGTAAAAAATTGAATTAGGCCTAAAGAAACCTTTAGGTATCCTTTAGCATGGGTGCAAGTGAATAGAAACATATAACAAAGCTACATTCTTCCTATAGCACTCCTGAGAAAGCAAGTTGATAAAAGCTACAAAGCAAAAAACACACAAAAATTGAAAACAAAAACCTACAACTATTTTTGGTGATGCAAGATTGCTTATGGACCTAGATGCTCTTATATATCAACTTCTCTCATTCTCTCTTGATCTTGATGATGGTTCATCTAGTGTGACCAAAATATTGATGGTAAAAAATCTTACACAATTAAATTTAGAAACATACATTACACTCACTAACATGGATTCTGGAAATATTATATCTTTTATGGAATTCTATAATCATAAAATATGCTTGGTAGGGACCACGTAAAGGGTCGAACATTTTATTTTACCATTAAATGGTAGCTCTATTTTTCATTCTTTCATCACTTATAGTGTTGATGAAGTGGATCTCATATTAATTTTTAACCATACAAGGAGCTCATTTGTAATATTTCCATCACTTTACCTTATGGGTTATAAATCCTAGGCCATCGTTGATATTCTCTTTTTACATTAGTTTCTTCTTGAAGTTCCCTTTTACACAATAGACCATCGAAGTTCCTACTTTACATGATGGTCCATGGAAGTTTAAGACCTCAGTTTTTTCATATTTTTTCTTTTCATAGCATTGGGGGTTGTTAAAACTAAAATTAATAATACCTCATTATTTCCATTTTTAAAAGGGCTTGTGATTGGGTAAAATAGTGAGGATTTGATAGTTGAATGACATGGCTAAATAATAGCTCCTCTTGATACTAATACATGTCTTATAAAGAATGGTGTTCATTCCAATCAAGGTCTAGTAGCTATTTGATATTTGAAAATTTGTTTGGTGAAATGTTTTAGATTAACATTGTCATTGACTTTAAACAAGACATGACCTTCCATAAAGGATTAAAGGTCCTAGAGTAATCTTGAATCACACCCATAATTATAGATCATTTTGAAATTAAAATAGTAACTTGATAAATGATTCTAGACTAATGTGTAGATAATGATTTCTTTGATTATTTTATGTACTCATGGATTCTAGTAAGAAATTTAATACTTTTATGAAATCATCTGACTATGCAAGTGTTGTTGATATGGATAGGCCAAACCAAGTTGAAGGGGAGTGCCTTGTATCATGGGATTTAACTAGTGACTAATGATGGTGCATGAAAAATCTAATTGGTAAAAACAAAGCAAATAGGTGTTAGCCAAGAGGCCATGTGTTGTGAGCCAAGAACACGATGAGCAATCTAATTTTAAGATGTAAATGGAAAACTTGAGTCTAAGGATAATATACCTAAAATAAATAAGCCTAGATTCAAAATAATTTCTTGGAATGATCATTAAGAATGTTTTTGGTGTGTTTTAGTAGGTGATTTAACATGGAGTGTTGAACATAAAAAATTCTTGACACCATAAACATTTTGAATGATCATTATAAGAAATTAATCAACCAACTGGATCTTGACCAATAGGGTCCAAGAAGGAAAAAGATTGGAAGAGTGCATAAATAGTAGAAGGAGTCTTGTTGAAGGTTGTTGAACCCATGATCACTAGAATGAACCAAGTTGTGAGAAGCATTTGGGAAGAAGAGAGTCAAGAAGGGCTTTGAGAAGGTATATGCTCCAACTAGATAATAATGTTGATAAAATATGATGAATATGTCAAGGCATAAGCATGATGTTGTTAGCCTATGAAGTAGTTCCTATTTATGTACACTATATATGTGTATGCATGTCAGTTGTACTACATATATGTGTGCTTGTCAATTATTTCTAGCACTATGTGTATTACGGGATTAGTTTGTGCTAACTATGAAATTTTGTGAGTTTCATGATGTGATTTTGAATTGTGATTCTTATGTATATGTGTGGTTTGGTCTTGCACTAAACACATGTGAGTTGATGACAAGAATGACACTTCATGAATTTTGAGGCCTCAATAAGCTATATAAGTAGCCCTTATGGAGACTAGTATACCTTTGTGGTCATCTGTGACTTAAGATAGATAATGGTCATTCTAGCTGAGATGGATTGATGGCTATCTTGGTGAATAACTAGGTAATATTGCCTTGCCTTAGTGAGGTATTGCCTTGGTTACAAGGTGTTTCCAAGATGATGGCTATCTCGATGAATAACTAGACAGTGTTGCCTTGTCATCAAGGTGGTTCTTGTTCACCAAGATCAGGCCCAGTAGAGTGGCAATAGCCCTCCCAAGCTATGTTTTGATTGCATTTGTGACAAGTAGATGTTGAGATTTGTCCTTGTATCTATGTGAAGGCATACTTGTTCATGTGTGATCTAGTTAATTTAGTGAGTTGTGAATTATATGTATTTGTATGTGCACATGCTTATGCACGTGTGAGTTATATATACTTGTGAGTTTTGAGGCATAGATTGTTTGAGTGGAGGAATGCCACATTTATTAGATGGGCTAGATAATAAGGTCCATTGTTAATGGTGGTGTTGACCAAGAATCTAGTAATATCAAGATGGTTGTAGAAATTGTTACACATCATGCACCTCACGATCACCCTCATGAAACAAGTAGCTTGTTGTGAAGGTGGTTAGTTTGAAAAGAAATCATGAGATTTGGTTGGTCTTTGAGCAAAGTCTTTTGCACTTTGGTGAAAATGGGTAATACTTGCTCTTGCAGTCTAGAAGTTGTTTTGACTTCTAGTTGTGATAAAGATGGATGGTTATATGATCTATGAATTCATGACATCGATCAATTATGTTTGATTACCTAGTAGAGCTCCTTATTCCTTACAGTTTAGTATGACTATAAATGAAAAGAAGAGAAAATGTTAAGACTCTATAGGTAGCATTAGAGATGTATGATAGAAAGTAATGTGATTGAATCATGGTTTGAGAAGGAAGATCTTCAAAGTGATGTTCAACACCAAAGGGGGATAGTAAAAGTAGTTTTGATGAACAAGTTCTTTAAAATTATGTGGATTGCTATGATGTGTAGATAAGGAGAGTTTTGATTAATCTAAATTTAATTGATTGAATAAAGTTTGTAATTAGAATTAGAGCCACTTGTAGGAGTTGAATAACACTGGACATGGAATGGGTTCCAATTGGTCATGTACTCTAAATTAAATGGAAATAGATAAATGTATTATTTGTAATTCCTAGATATTTAATCGATATTGGCATGGCCAATCCTTATCACTAATATTGATATTCCTGATATAGTGATACTGTATTCATGATGTACTAAGTGAATAATGCTACTTGTTTATAACTTAATTTAGAGAATATGGATTGTTTCCCCAACCCGAAGGCTAAGCTAAGATATTAAATGCTAAGGCCATGTAAATTTAGGAATTTCCTTGAGAATAATAACCTCATTGTTAAGGATTGAAGCCTGAATAATGTTTATGCCTATATAAAAATCTTTAAGATTTATCCCATATTGGTCATATTGGATATCAAAAGACATGTTGGAGCATCCTATGGCCTATGCACTTCCATATGATCATTTGTAATACTGTTAGTCTATTGTTTCACCATGGCTTGGTGTTGTCAAATCAACATGGTGGTAGGTCCCAAGATCACAGATTTGTATGTGGCCTATGCCATTTATGTTTTTATTGGTTATAATATTGCAAAAGTAGGACTTGTGAGCTCTAATGTATACACAAGGGCATTGTCATTAGAATTGTGAGTTGTGATATCTTATGGTGAGCTGAATGACCCAAAGGTCCTCACATGTTTAAGAGGTGGGCTCTCATTGTGTTAGAATAAGACAATGCCAATTATTCATCTTGATGAGATGAATGGCCCTTGCACCTTTATGAATGCTTTTGTTTTGTGAGACCAATTAGCTTAGTGTTCTTGGCTCAAGTGCGTAAACCAACATTAACCTGGTTACGATCTCATTGCTTGTTTAGTGAAATCCAAAATGTTAACTCCGTGAGAAGCTCATAATGACTTACCAAAGGAAATTAATACTATCTTTGGATCACAATTCTTTGTTGCAAATGAAATGAGAGAGATTAACTATTGTAAAAAAAATCAGTTTGTTTCTAGTAGCTTGGTTGGGGTGTCACAAAATCTCTAATGATTTTTTGTTTGTACTCAAGGCATGTGTCGATATATCAGGTCTACAAGATTAATGACAACATAATTAAAGTTGAGCTTGATTATGATGCTTATATGGCATCTACTCTCTTGTAGATGTATGCCAAATGCCACAAAATTGAGGATGCACACCAAGTGTTCGACAAAATATCAAACGAGTTGTATAGAATGTAATGCTTGTTGGGTGCGACTCTCTAGAATGGGGCTGCCAACAAAATCTTGTTGTTATTTGATCAAATGCAACTGAGAGGTGTAATATCAAACAACATGCTCCTTTGTTTGATGCAAGAGCATCCAGGGTGTAAGAGCAATCTTGCAATTGTTTCTTTTTCAATAAGGGCTAAAATTGGCAGGGTTACTACTTTTAGTAAGTTAGCATTTGTGCACATATGGACACAAAATCTTACACAGATCTCCAGAATGGTGAATTGAAGCCAATGGTGAAGAAATCACTTCAATATCATTTGCCATTTGTGGGATATTAATATTTTTAATTTTCAAATTTTGATAAAATATTCAAAGTCAAATTTGAGACACTTAGAGGCTTCAGATGGGCCCAAAAATTGGCTGAAAATCAAAATGGCCCGTTCATGTATCTTTCTGAGAGCTTTCCAACGATATATTATGATTAAAAATCCAATGGTCGGATCTAAAGTTATGATCCTACGAAGTTGTACTACCAAAAAAAAATCTTCTTAGCGAGAGTTACAATTTCTAGAATATTCTAGGGCGGTTACGCATTCCAGATAAAGGAGGCGAATGGAGGTTACAAAGAGTTCAGTAGTGGAGATGGTGGCTCTGGCTTGCAGATTTTTGTAATTAGAAAGCCCATGCGGTTGTAGTTTGAAAATTTCCTGAATATTGTAATGTCATTACATTGAGATAATAGAAAACCCGTGTTTCTTTCTTGCATTCGTTGTTTTATTCTCTATTATTGTTGTGTGTTTGGGTTGGTAAGGGGACTACCTTTCATCATTGTTGCAAGAAATGCAATGAATTAATGGCTAGTGTTTCACCTTTCTTATACTTGCAATACATTTGAAATGTCGTTGTGTGTATATAAGACCCTAAGAAAATCAAGTTCCCACTTAGAAGTGTGCATCATTCTAAATGGGAGTAACCTAAAGGATTTAGTTTCATGTTAAACAAATATAGTATTCTAAACTAAAATCGTTTTGTTGTACATGTAAAGAAATGGGTTGATAATCTTAGTTTTTAATGGAATATATGCTTATCGAGTGGAACACCAATTCCTCTCAACTATTTTCCATAAGTATTCATGGATCATGGAATCTTAAAAACTCTAATAATTTTAGCTTGTTTTGGAGTTCCCCTTTTCCTTAATTAGCTTATGGGTTATGTGATATAATGTTTTTCTAAATTTGTGGCAAGTGTTGATAAGTAAAGGAGACTTTACTCTTTTCTGCACCATATTGTTTCACATCTATATATTGGCAAGAAGCTTAAAAGTTATAGTTGCTTGGTTGTTATTTTGCCATTCAACTTAATCAAATTGATCTTTGACTGTGGAGTTGGATGATGTTTAAGAATAGCCGTTTTTAACTACTTTTTACATAGATCTTTTACAACACTCTAAGAGTCCAAGAAATTCCTAATTTTCTAAACAGCCCCATTTTATAGGTTTAAAAAAACTGCCTTCTATTAGTTTTGAAGGTGCACTATATCAATATGGTGTATGGTAAGTCACTGTTGACAATGGCAAAGCCAATAATTCTGCTCCACCAGCCAGCTGTGCTTTAAATGGCCATAGCAATGCTAACAAGTAAGGAGGACTGCACAAATAGTGCAGTGGAACATATTCATAGATTCTTGGACCCCTGAAAATATGGTGAGATCTATATAACGTAAATGATAATTCATTTTGATTCAAACGAACCTATCATATATTGGCAAACCATAAAACAATTGCTCAGCATACGTACTTTGTACATTTTATGTTCAATTACATTATGAAATTTTTTGGTTTTATTGTGTTCTGTATTTGTTTTTTTTGAGTTTTTTCTTTCCTTAGCCGCTCCTCGGAGGCTGAATATTCTTTGTATAGTTGCATTTTTCAATAAAAAAACATAAAGAATATGGATGATAGAGTACATGTATTTGTCATTTTTTGGGAAGACAACTAGATAGATCAAAATTTGTGTCTTCTTTCTACATAACAAATGCTTTTTACAGATGTCAAATACCAAGTGTCTGACAAAATGTACTGTACACAAATTTATGCTTTTGTTTTAAGCTATAAGCTTTATATTCCGTTGCTGTTTTGATAAATTTGAGATTGCAATTTATCTTTGATGGTAAATGTTGTTGCACTTGCAAACAAGACTATCTTATGGCTAAAGTTTATGGTATGAAATTGTCCAGTCTTAATATTGATGTTATGCAGGAATTTCCCATTGAATATCGTACATTTGCATAGAACAAAATAGAAAAAACAAAGGTGCTTGAATCTCTTAGTCTGTACCGGCCTTACAACAAGAATTTAAAAATATATCTTTAGAATAGATCTCGAATCTGAAACCACCATATATAATTTAAATCAAAGTCAATGAAATCTTGTGATTGAACTCTTAAACTTTATGACTTAATACCTTCAAAACTTCCATCCATGTCCTTCAAAATGTATTTTATTTCCATAAACATATTTATTTCCAATATGTATTAGGTACGATGATGAGTTTCAATCTCTTTGTAAGAAGGTACTCTATAAAATTCTTCAATCAACAAAAGAAAATTTATGGATTCTGTTGATGCATATTCATATGTGATGGAGTAGGGATCTATATTCATAGCCAAAGAAATAAAACTTTGTTTTCATTGAACACTCACCAGAAACGTTTTCTCCATGAGAATGAAGATAAATATATCCAATATGACCATTGTGGGATATATAACCAATGCGGGATATGTATGTATGTATGTGAACTATCTAGTATTTTTAAGTGCATGCTTTGTATGTTCTTTCTCTAATATTTATTATCTATTTTGTTATGTCACCATGAAATGTCTAATAGTTATGTATGAAAGAAAATACCCTTTTTCTAAGGTAATTAAAAGACAACAATCATATTCTTTTTGTCACCATGAAATGTCTAATAGTTATGTATAAAAGAAAATACTCTTTTTCTAAGGTAATTAAAAGACAACAATCATATTCTTTATAATACATATATTTGAATGGAGGAATCAAATAAACCAACAACCATCATTCATGTTTTCCAACAGCTTGACCGTTTGGCCTATACTTGAGTAAATTTTTTTAATAACATTTCTCCCTTTGTAATGTCCAAAAGAATGAAGTTTATCTATGTCACAAGTCACAATCAACAATGCTTAGCAAATAATTTTTTTCATGTAACACTAGTAACATCTATTTCTTAATGTCTAAGTTCTTTTATTAATAATTTTCTTAGGTTCGATTTTAAATTCACATATAGGTTTGAGAATTATACTTTTTCAATCGATCACATTTTTAGAGTTACAAATATACTTTTAAAACAAACTAACATGAAAAATATTATGAACTCTATATAATTGAGGAGGTAAAATAAGTTTTTATTCTAAATCTCTCAAATATACCACAATAACAAGGAGCTAATTTAGTATATAACTAACATGAAAAATATTATGAACTCTCTATAATTGAAAAGGTAAAATAAATTTATATTCTACATCTCTCAAACATACCACAAAAACAAAGGGCTAATTTAGTATGTTTTCCAAGTTTCAAAGAACTATTTTAGGTTTATTCCTAAGAGATACTTATCACCAATTTCAAATTTATAAACAAATTGTTTAGAATTTGTCCCATTCTTATATATTATATAGATTTGTATTGTTATATAGAATTGTATTGTGCAACTTTCATGTTATGTTTGACTTTATTAATGATATGTTCCATTTCTTGTAAATTTTAATTTTATACCATGTCTTATGAACTAGATTTGACCATGATATTGGAATGATATTGGAGTATTATGTTTATGTTGTTATATTTTAATTTTTTTACAATTCAAAAATTGTTACATAAATTTATGAATGTCTAATTTCATTTTAGGTCAAAAAAATTCTTTTTTTTTAATGAAAAATAGGTCTTTTTAAAAACTAGGATGAGTGGAGATAGGCATATCATGAGAATCTCTTAATAATTGTTGTTTAGTATTAGATGCATAAAAAATATAATTATGTTAGTTCCTACTAAATAAGAACGAAGTCAATTGTTTAAATGTATATTAAAAGAGATATGTTCTAAACCTTAAAAAAATGAAAATAATCATCAATAGATAATTTAGCTCTACTAGCTTATTCAATACTTCTTCATTCAAGATCAACGATATTTGCACAAATATATCTTCTACTTAAAACATCATTCTCTAAATTTTCTTTACTAGAAATATATTGTATTCAATTCTATATCTTCTACTACAACTTCCTCTATCCTTTGATTTCCCTTGTTTTCTTAAGATTGACTTTAGTTAAGTTAAAAGACCACGAGAACTCTCATTTCATGTGATAAGGTTGAAATTGTTTTGGTGATTATGAAAGTGTACATTTCTAAAGACATTCATTGAGAATTTCATGTCTCTCATTTGAAATTGAAAGCACTTTCAAGTGGCCCTTGGTCTATTGGTGAAGTTGAATGCCTTTCAAAGATCCCACCAAGGATCAAGTCTTGTTCAATGCAAAGGCCTAACCCTCTAAAGGGATGAGGCTAGGATTGTGTCCCGGGTGAATTTGGTGGAATGGATACACCTTAGTCCTTGGTGCTAAGTTAAAGGAGGTCCATTAATCATGCACCCAAGATGATCTAGGATGTTCATCCTAAAAAAATAAAAAAACAACACTTTACTTTAAATAACCAATTTGTATTTTCTTTCTTGGCTAAAGGTCTTGATCAATTATTCATGCACTCAATATGATCTAGGATGTTTCTTCTCAAAACAAAAGACAACACCACTTTAAATAATCAATCCATACTTTCTTACTTAGTTGAATAAGGTCAATGATTCACACTTGAGATGATCTAAGATATTTATCCTAAAAAAATTGAAAACTCTACCTTACTTTAAATAACCAAGCCATTTTCTTACTTAGAAAAAATGCTCCATATAGTTGAATTGAAATATATAATATTGCAATAAATAAAAAATAGAACATCGCATTGCTATTTTGAGTCATATGTACTCTACATACTAACAAAGAAATAAAATCCACAGTCCACATTGCATTCTATGATTTTTGATGTCTATAAATAATGGTGAAACCTACATCCCTCCTTGATTAATGCTTGTAAAAATTATGATGTACTCCAAATAAATATTAGGAAACTAATCAACAAACCACAATATAGATAATAAGTAATATTGTTAATATGAATACATTGAATCACATTCTCCAATTTAGTTTTTCAATGGTAGAGGGAAAATAGATTACTAAGTCCAATTCTTGGACTAGCCTTATGAATGGTTTATGATGGGTGATCTTCCACTAATACCATCTTCATTTGTTTGGTTATGACCATACTTTCTCTCATTTGCTATTATAGGATCAAAGCCTTCATTTGCTACCAAAACCTTCTAGATTGCCCTCTCTTTTTTACTAACAATCAAGACTCTACTAAATATGGGTAACTATAATACAAATATAAATACTTGCATAAAGTAATACATGATCAAGCCCCTAGATTGATTAAATATGATTGAAATAGAGAAATAACAAAGATGTCAGATATTGATGTATACAAAGTAGCATCTAGGTTGATAGTTCCACAACACACTTATATACATTAGTGTGAGATAGTTGTCGATCCAAGTTTTATTGTTATGGCACGATCAACTTGCTATTCTATCCAATTTTTGACGCCAACCATTTCATCAAATTTATATCCCTTTAATTAGAGGTGAGTAATCAAAGTTGTTCTTTAACTCTATCCATTATCCCTACTCATGTAGAGGTGAGCAATCATATTCAAGGTTGCTCTATCTCTATCTACCCTATCTCTATGTATTATACTCTATATATTATACACCCATATCCTAAAAGACTTGGTGCAAGAAACAATTAAAATTGAATTTAAAAACAAAGGAATGAAGTTGCACCCTCAATCCAGTCCAAAGGACATAACTGTAGGCACGATCTAGTCTAGGCTAGGAAATTCTCTAGGAATTGAATCATGAATGTTCTAAACTGAGTGATATGGCATAACAAAGTGTTGAATTCAAGTTTAAGGGTGATAAGTGTGTCTAAAGTGATCAATTATGTGTTATAACGATGCATTAGTGACATCTACACAAAGTGCCATAAAACACTTTAAACTTATCCACTTTTCTCCTTTATAATTTTTTAACGATTACTTGAATATATTGTTAAATTATATAAGGTAAAATATTTCATAACACTTTGTGGCTATATTTTCTCTAGATATTAAATATTTTTCAAACTTGCAAATATTTAAGTGAGTTTGATGGATACTACCTTTTAACATCCCTTTCATACGAGCAAATTTTACTACGTAATCTACTCAAAGTTGTTATTCATAAGCTCTTAAACAATGAAATTAAATAATGGGTGAGATTTTCATATCCATTTCACCATTCCATTCCCTATGTTGGATCAAGAAGGTGTACACAATTTGGCACTTAATATATGTATAAATATACATCTATACATGTACATAGATGAAGCAAACACTCAAAAATGCCTCATCTTAGACAAAAGTAGTTAGTTTAGTTTGAAAATATCTCACAACATATATTTTTATCTATAAATTTCACTAGTATTTCCCATGCCATCTACACCTAGAACTACCTACACTATCTTCAACATTGATTGAGACTCAACAATGAAAATGGGGTTTTAGTCTATGATCCAAAACCGCTCCATAAGGAGAGTCTTGCAATTCCCCCAAGGTTGTATTTCCTACCATCTTTCTAGCATCAATTTTTGTGTATCCCTTTCCTTGTATGGAGACTAAAAAGTGAAAGAGAAGAAAATAAAAATGGGGAATGAGTACTTTAAGGCATACTTTAAGAAACCACCCCTTGAACATTCTAAAGAAATCGTCATAAATCCACTATAGAGAAGGATATTATCCAAGGAAAATTTTTATAGCAGAAATCAAACTATAGAATGTGTTGGTGCCCCAAATTGTACCTTGCAACTCTAAAGGACACACATTGGAATCTTAACCTAGGGAATAAGTCAGGTTAGATGATCAAGTTAACCTTATAATCAAATTACCAACATTCTAGGCCAATTGACAAGAGTAGGTGCAACTCCTTTGAACTGTAAGCTTTACTACATTTAGGAGGGTGTTCTCTTGTGATCTCATAGGACAGTTAAAGAGAAATGACAAAATCATGCTACAAACAAAGACCAAACCATTATTACATAGAACCAATTCAATTATTTTTACTGGCTACCTTCTATACTTATCTTTGTGATCTTGCATTTGGAGATCTTTCAAGAAGATTAAAATGTACAACCTATAGGTCTACTCATTTGTAAATAATTTCAATTAATATTTTTAACACCTCTTTATATATTTAGACAATAATTTTAAGTTTGAAAGAAACCAAATTACAATAAAATATAACATTCTTGAAATAAAGTTTTGATTAATCACTTCCTAAGACTAGTATGTTCATCCATAGGTGACAAAGTCCAATCTTATAATCAATAACTAATTATAGCGTAAATCATTAAATCCTACTAGAAAATATGTAATATGATTTCCTTAAGAGCTTAAAATCTCAAAATAAGATAGCTAAAATGTTACAACAAAGATCCTTAATTATCTATCAGTATATCGTTCCATATATTGTGTTAAAGAGTTTTCAATATTCAGCCTTGACTAAAGATAAATTAATCAAAATAATAGAATAAAAAAATAAAACCAGAGATACATAAATCTCCTAAAATACTATGATACTAATGGAAAACCTTTTGTAAAACAAGATTTCATATATTAATTCATCAAAAAGGTTATAAAATTTGCTAAATACAAGCTTTTGGAATTGAACATGCTAGATTGACACCCTAAAATAAGTTGGATAGAAACCACCAAAATTCTTAAGGGAAATAGATGACCACACAAGGAAAACAACCTCTATTTGTAGTAAGAGGTAAATTCTCACCTCAATAGGATGATTAACAATTGTCCTACTCACTTTACATTTCAAGTATGTAGTTATTTTATTGTTACAAAGTTTGTTACAAGTTTCTAACCCAAGAGTATTTATACTAACAAACAATATGCTCAAGTTGCAGTGGTCTATAATGGGATTAAAATGACCTTCTCCAAAGGTTTCAAAAAAGTTTGGATAGAGGGAGACTCCCTAAACATTATCCAATGTATTAATAAAGTAAATTCCTAGTTGGACTATTGACACTCTCATTAGGGACTCCGTAAGTATGGTGGACACCTTCGATGATAAAGCTATCTCTCACATTTATCATGAGGGTAATGGAGTTGCTGACATCTTTGCAAACAAAGGGGTTAAATTCCAATCATTAAAATTATGGGAAGAGTACTCTTCTATTCCAATCAAAGCTCAAAAAATAATTTCTCATGAATGTCATTAGATATTTGCATTATTGCTAATGGTAGAAAGATCTTTAAAGACTAAAGGGCGGGTGAGGAAGCAATCAATCAATTCTTCAAAGGGAACGTGAGAAGCCAGTTGGTGAAGCTCCAGTCTAGAGGTTACGAATGCAGCTCCATCAAACCTATCTAGGCGGAGGTGGATGAAGTCATTATGAGGTACATCTCCCTTGAGGGAAGATTTACCGCTATTTATAGTTATCATTTTATTCTCTTAATCACTTTCACCACAAGATGGTTGTATCTTTTCCTTTCTACTTCTTGGCTTTCATGGACTATGCTATTGAGGATAATAGAAAAAACCCTAAGTTACTAGTAATCCATGAAGAGCTCATTTTTTTAATCATGGAATATATGAAAGCCTGGTGCAGGCTTGACGCTTAACACTAAGGGTAATCTTCTGAGGAAGAAAAAGGGTAAACTGATGGTTGTGCATTATTATATAACCAATGAAACTGAAATTGAGGGGGATGATACCAATAAGGAGTGGGATGTAGAGGAAGACTTGGGGGCTTCTGTTGAAGTCTTTCCTACCCCCTCTTTGGACCAGGAGCTTGGAGTGAACACCTCAAAAAATAGGAAAAGGAAAACTGTGAACGAGAACCCCAAAAAGAATAAAAAAGGCAAGAGGAAGGTTTCCTGGTCTGAGGGATCCCATACCTTGGTGAGGAGATTGAGGGGAATAGGGAGAATGAGACTGGTTTGTAGGATTAAAATGTTAAGGAAGCTACTATCAACAAGGGGAAAATCCAGAGTGTTGGTGTTGAAATTGGTTAGGGGAAGAAGATCAAATGGATAAGGAAATAAATAAGACGATTGGTCAAGTGGATGGTGCTAAAACTAGCAATAGGAGAACTCATGTTTATGGATGTGGTATGGAGGAACCAGGAATTGGTATTCCCTTTCCCTTCATTCCTAATCTTATGCCTAACTTACCTCTTGACTTCTCCTTCCTAGTGTCTAATGCAGATAATAGAGAAGAGTTATTTGATGTCTTGGGTTTGGTCAGAGAGGCGGTTTCTAGTCAACACAAGATACCCAAATGGTTTTTCATTGAGATTAATAGGATGAATGTTAAACTGAATGTGATGCAGGACATACTAGGCAACAACAAGGAGGTCAGCGATGAACGGGATAAAGATATCTTTCATAGCTGGGAAGCAATTTCAAAGATGGACAAGATGGAAAATGATCTGAGTAACATCAGGAAGGAATATGATCAGAGGATTGCAACCTTGGAGAAGGAGTTACAAGAATTAATCAAAACTTAGAGAAGGTTGTCAAAATCAGTCAATACACCATCCATAACAGTGTGGAGGGCATCAAGATTCTGATTGAAAAATTGAGGGAGATCCACGAAGAGCAGGTAATCAAGGGTACAACCATTTAGACTGAATGTGCTATTAAGGACCAGAGCATTAAAGGGAAAGGTAAACATGTGCAGAATATTGATCATGGGGGCCCTAGTACCAGGACCTGTGGTAGAAAGAAGAAGACTTTCCATGCTGATAAAAATAAATTTCTGGGATTTGTGAATCTGTACGAAGATTTCTACAAACAAGAACTGGAGGCTGCAGATACTCTAAAGAAGTTGAACTAGTTGTTCATTTCTTTTCTTTGTTGTTGTCGTTATGTTTTATGTTAGTTGTTGTTAGGTTGCTGGTTGGATGTGGTTTATCTTTTGGCAACATTTTGTAATAGGGTTTATGGTCCCTTCAAAACCTATTTTACCCCATAATAAAAATATATGCCAATGCCTCCTCAAATAGTAATACTCAAGTGACCATAAATTTCTTGGAGAACCTTGCCAATCCTTTCAACTCAATCCTGGATGTTGTATGATGTAGTTTTGTTAACAATGTTCTACTCTATAAACAAATTAATATGGAAATCTGAAATATGTTTACAAATCTAAAATTAAGTGTTCTTATTCATGAAAAACCATTCAACCAAATGTGCTTAATTGTAGAATACCATTAAGATATTTAAGGAATTAAAACCAACAACATAAGAAATCAACAAACCCCATGAGATCATCATATAACACAATATTAACATGGAGAAACCCTTGCGGGAAAAACTCCACCAAGAAGAGAGACCAATATGTATTATCCTCAAAACAAGATTACAATACAACACACTTCCTTCACTCCTTCTTTGACTTTAATTTGACAACACTTGTGTGCCTATGAACTCTCAACAAAAGATTCACAAAAGGATATCTCACCACCATCCCAAACCTCCAATTTATAGAGATATTGGAAGAGGGAAACAATTAAAAGTTTCCCAAAACAAGAGGTACACCAAATACCTCTTGAAAAAACCAAATGCCCTATGCTTTGGAATCCCCTTTAGAAAGTGAAGAGACATTCAATTTTGGTGCCCAAAGTGACCTCTTTCCCTCCTTTCCAAGCATCCAACTTGGGGAAGCTCAACAATCACATACATGGAACACCAATAGTCAATTAGCACTCCTTTCTAAGCACTCCACTTGAGGAGTCAATTAATTTTTGTCAGAAGTAATTATTTACCACTTTTGATGAACCCAATCATCTTTTATGAATGCATTTATATACTATAGGTTGATGACACATTAATCCTAACATTCTCCCATATGGCATAATACATTATAAATACATCCATAGGAATACAAAAAGAATTAAGTACAAGAAATGAGGCCCATGGTATCCTTGCACCAAGAGAACTTTTATGTACTCACAGGCTTGGCAAGAGAATCTAACATTTTCTTGAGTATCAACCTTCCTCAACATAACTTGTTCATTTGCAAACATTTCCTGAACAAAGTGGTACTAAACATCCACATGATTCTTTCAAGCATGAAACATTGGATTCTTTTCTAAATAGATTGCACTCTTACTCTCATAGCTAATCTAGATTTTCTTGCAATCAAAACCAATACCTACACATAATCTCTATAACCAAACTGCCTCCTTGGAGGCATGGGTAGCAGCCATATACTCTACCTCAATGGTGGATAAAGAAACTGTGGGCTTTCTTTTACTCACCAACTCACTATACTACCAAATCTACATCAAATCATTAACTATCCAAATCATCGACCCAATCTTTATCAACAAAACCATGTATATATCCAATGTCTTACCCACACTATCAATACCACAATACACCAAAAAATAATCAGAAGTAGCATGTAAATATCTAAGTACCCTCTTCACACAATTCCAATAGTCTCTACCAAGGTTAGATATAAACCTGCTCAATATTCCTACTACTTGGGCAATATCTAGCCTAGTGCAAATCATTGCATACATTAGGCTACTGATCGCACTAGCATATGGCATGTTAGACATATCCTCACATTTGGAACACATATCTAAAGTAATCTTAGTGCCAACCAGTAAAGTAATTCTAATTGGCTTATAGTCCTACATATTAAATTTTTGTAAAATAGTATTCACATACTTACTCTGAGATAACCAAAGCTTTATGTGTTCATGATCCCTCCTAATTTCTATACCCAATATGTATCCTGCTGCCCCCAGATCTTTCATCTCAAGTGCATCTAAAAGATGAGATTTCAGCTCACTAATCATACCCTTGATGGTACTAAAAACATGTCATCCACATACACAGAAATAATTAGTATATGATCATCAATACATTTAATGTAAATACAATGATCCTCCTTACTTCTTATAAAACCCAACTTCAACACAAACGAGTCAATTTTTTTATACCACATCCAAGGTGATTGTTTCAAACCATAAAGAGATTGTTTTAACTTGCAAATCAAGTTATCCTTCCCTTTGACGTGAAAACCTTTAGGTTGTTGCATAAAAATTTCCTCTTCCAGATTATCATGCAAAAATGCAGTTTTAACATTCATTTGTTCAATTTCAAAATCATAAGTAGTAGCTATGGATAAAATAAATCTAATCAAGGGTAATTTAACATGAGATAATATTTCACCATAATCAATCCCCTCTCTCTAGGAATAGCCCTTGGCCACCAATTTGGCCTTTTACCTCTCCAATGAATCATCTACTCCAAATTTCTTCTTATAGACCCATTTACGACCAATGGCTTTCCTTCCTTTAGGAAAGCTAAAAAGATCCTAAGTGTCAAATGAATATAGAGCCATCATCTACTCCTACATGGATTTCTACCAAGAATCACCATCATCTAAAAGAATAGATTCTGTGTAGGATCTAGGTTCATCATCAATACTTAACAAAGAAAATGCACAGTGAAAATCTAGTGGGCTATACTTGTCAATAGGATTTCGTTGTCTTGTGGATGTTCTCAAGGGTGAAGTAAGAGATTCTCCTTCTTGATATTCTACCTACTCAACCTCTTCAAGGTCATCATGCTTAGAACTCCCACTTGAACCCTCTTCTTCATCCTCATCTCCAATCCATCTGTTAGATCCCCAACTTATGATTTAACTAAATCTTATTTTTGTGTGTAATTAGGATGATTAACCATAGTTTAATGATTAGATGTTGTGGAAATATCTAATTTAATCATTGATTATGTGAATACTGACTAATGTTAGTTAGACATGAGACTACATGCTCATATGATTATTTAATTATTTTGAATTTCAAATCAGACGATGATGCATTGATCATGATTTTATGATGGTGAGTGTGAACAGGAAATGAATCTTCTTTCAAAGACGAAGGGAGAGTATCATCTGGGAGGAAGAGATAGATGTCGGGAAAAGGGGTTAAACTGCCATCTAAGATTTGTCCTTCTGAATCCTTGCTATTAGGGTGAGTTACATATCCCTTGTTAGTCTTTTATTTTCTCTTAATGATTTGTCAACTGGACTCTTCTCGACGTATTCAATGTCAATTTGTCAAAATGACGATGTTCGCAATAACGTCTTTTTGAGTCGTTTACTAATTTCAGCAAAGCTATTAAGAACCCTTTGGTTCCATGTTTATTTTTCCTCAATATGTTTTGCGATTATTTTATCTAGATATTTATGTCTTTCAATGAACAATGCTTTCAGGGGGAGCAGTGCTCGACCCCGTAGTTACATCGTAAGAATGCGTCCTTATCTAATAATGTTGATATTATTAACACCTTAGATATTTATAATTCTTAAACCTTATATAAGGGAGTATATGTATAATTATATATGTTACACTTGTTTAAACCCTTCATGAGGCCGAACATGTTTAATAATTATATTATTCTTTAATTCAATGTTGTTCATGTGTTGGTGGGGGCACTCAGCTAGTCACCACCTACGAGGAGTGGGAAGAAGAGTGGTGGCTGAGTGTACCCTATTCTCAAGCCATTATCTTAGTCGACCTATCATTGATTAAAAAGGTGGCGAGCTTTAAGCTCAACAAAACTGTTCTTGGTTTTGCATGCATGCAAGAATTTGTTAATTCTGATTTGGATAGGGAGTTTTGTTTTGGTCATTGGCTTGTATTGTGATATGTTTTTGTGATGCTTTTGGGTGACTCTCAGGTAGAGAGATAGAGTTTTCTTTGCAGGGGTATTTCCACTATAGTAAATGCTTGGAGGAGTCGAGTTGGAATTGTGTATGCTTTGTACCCAGTTGCTACCTTTGAATAGGCAATAGCTACAGGTATGAGCTATAGCTCATCATTTTATACTCAATAATCATATTTGATATGAGTCTTCAATTGTTATAAGTGGGTGTCAACGGTGTTGACCCACGTTATTTATGTACTGTTATGCAATGGCTTTCGAAGTCGGTTTCAACACCAGTTAAATAATGTATATTATCTTTGTGTTAATTGTTATAATATTGTTGAGGCCACACACAACATACTATGTATATAGTAACCTCAGCCAACTTAAAGCTGCGACATGAGAGTTGTGCATACATGAATCCTATGGTGTGTCGTATGGCAGGGTTTCAAACCCTATTAAACTTCTATAGTTTCATGTCATCGTTATGATGATTGTATTTAATTAGTAGACACTATCATTTCTTACCTGTGTTTAACCCGTACAGGCTTAACAACTTATGTTTGGTGGCTTTCAAGCCATGAAACTCTATTATGATGTTCTTAATGATTGTTTGACAACCACAAAGGCTTGGAGTTTGTTTTATATGAAAATCTCGATAGGGCGACTGTGTTTTAATGACTGTGATAGCCAAGAGCATTGGCTTATGCTCTCGATAACCAGATCCTTGCATATGATGGCAAGAAAGGCTGAAACATACTGTGTTATAGACTTATGATAACTAGGTAAGGCCAATCCATATTATGTTGAAGACTGTTCCAGTCTTGGTAGAAAACACCTTATTGAGCCGTTACTCTTAACATTAAAACTTATCACCTCGAAGTGAAAGATGTAAACCTTTTCCTGCATGGAATGATATCATTTGTGCATGTAATGTATATTGATACTATAATGATTTCTCATGGTAATGGGAATGTTCTTGTAGACATGTTGATGTCTTCTTAGTAGCCATGAGTGCTTGCCATATTCCCTATGGGAAAGATAATCTTTTAATACATTAAGTGAATGCCATCTTTGCGAATGGAAAATATTCTTATTTCAGTATATGGAATCAATCTAGGGTCTCTTAAGATAGAACCCTTTTAAAGGGGATCGACGCTATGAGTCACTGCAAGTACTCCTTTTGACATTATGTTCTAAATATAAACCTTGGAATTAGTTAAATAAAGTAAACACCAACCAGGTAAGGTTAAGTGTTGAAAACATGAATAAACTTATATATCAATATGAAAGTGTGGGACATAGTGACATGGAGTCATAGATTCCCTATAACAGTGCTTGACTGTTAATGATAGTTATTATGATAACTATGATGCATCTTATGTATTTAAAAGATATGTTGACTCCTTGTTGAAGAAGGAGAAATTAGATAAGAGGTAAGTTGTATTGCCTTGTAGGCGGCATTAAGTGCATGCCGGGTTTATTGGAGGAACTATTTCTCCTAGAAAATTATATACTTATGAGAATGAATACTATGGTTAGTATGAAACTCTTATTGTTATATGGAGCCTAATCAGACTCGGAGGTTAAATTTACGCCCTGGTGTGTTCCATGTCACGATACAGGGTGGAGTCAAGGGGCAGTGCCCTCACGGGGGCTCGGGGGTAGCACACCTGAAACCTCACACAGTTTTTTATTATTTTATAAAGGCACCGGGAGTTATTTTTCATTGACCGACATAAAAAAACCCTATTTTGTAACCAACAAAAATCTTGATAAAAAGCGGCTAAGGGTTAGGGTTTTGATATTGTATTGTAACATTTTGCAGCGGTATTGAGTTGTAGGGATTGCTGATTGTAATCAGTTTGATTTACTAGATAATAATATTGGACTCTCTGTTTGGTGGATGTAGTCTGAGTTTGGGTGAACCACGTTAAAATTTGTCTCTCGTTGTTATTATTTCTGTGTATTTCCATTCCTCTGTTTAATCTTTATTTGCATTTAATTGATATCTTCTGCCAGCTAACCCTAACAAGTGGTATCAAAGCGGGTTGTGTTTGATTATCGTCTGCAGGAAAGTCTCACTGTTGAGTGGGAGCAATGGCGGACGAGGGTAAATTGAAGGTCGATAAATTCAATGGGCAGAACTATCAGTTATGGAAGATGTAGATGGAGGATTACCTCTATCAAAAGGATTTATGGATGCCGTTGGAAGGAGTAGCCAAGAAACCGGTAATAAAGTCTGATAAGGATTGGAATCTTCTTGACAAAAAGGCACTAGGAACCATTCGATTGTGCCTGGCACCAATGGTGGCATTCAATATAACGGAAGCGAAGACAACATGTGGTCTGATGAAAGCTTTGGCTAAATTGTATGAAAAACCATTAGCCTCAAATAAGGTATTTCTCATGAAGCGCTTGTTTAATCTGAAAATGGTTGAAGGTAGATCTGTGACAGATCATTTAAATGAATTTAATACGATTGTCAGTCAATTAACTTCTGTCAATGTAAAATTTGATAAAGAAGTTAGAGCTCTCTTGATATTATGTTCATTGCCTAAAAGCTGGGATAGTTTGGTAATGGCAGTTAGTAACTCTGTTTCTGGTTCAAATACCCTAAAATTTGATGATGTTGTTGGTGTTATTTTGAGTGAGGAAATTCATAGGAAAAACTCAGGTGGATCCACATTAGGCAGTGTTTTGAATGCAGAAAGTAGGGGTAGATCAAAGGAGAGAGGAAAAGGTTCTGGAGGTCGTGGGAAGTCACGAGGAAAATCAAAGGACAAAAGATCCCAATCCAGAGGACAAAAGGATTGCTGGTACTGTGGGAAACTAGGTCATCTAAAGAAAGATTGCTGGTCTCGGAAGAATAAAGAAGGAGATAAATAAGAAGACAATAAGGAGGCAAATGTGGTAAGTAATAAGTCTGAAGATGATACTTTGATTCTTTCCCTAGATAATGCTAATGATTCATGGGCTTTAGATTCAGGGGCCTCATTTCATACTCCGCCCCATAGAAGTTATTTTCTTGATTATGTCCAAGGCGATTTTGGACTGGTTTATTTGGGAGATAATGAACCCTGTCAGATTGTTGGAAAGAGAAGAATTAAGATTAAGTTGCAGAATGGGAATCATTGGCTACTACAAGAGGTAAGACATGTTCCAAGGCTCGGTAGGAATTTAATTTTAGCAGGGCAGCTAGCTGAACAAGGTTGCATTGTTACATTTACTGATAAAAATTGGAAGGTTTCAAAAGGTGCCTTAGTAGTAGCAAAAGGTGTGAAAGTAGGCACCTTATATCTTTGTATAGGTCATACTGTTCCTTCTACTTTAGCTGTTACAGAGAAAAAATAAATAGGTTTAGGAACAGTTGCTGCAGGTTTGCATGAAGACATTGGAAAAGTTGCTGCAGGTTCTGAGACAACACTGTGGCATAACAGAGTTGGGCATATGAGTGAAAAAGGTATGAAGGTACTTCATTCTAAGAAAGTTTTACCAGGTCTGAAATGTATTAATATGGATTTCTATGAAAGTTGTGTGTATGGAAAATAAAGAGAGTCAGTTTTCTCAAGGATGGGAAGCAAAAGAAAAATGAAAAGTTGGAGCTTGTGCATATAGATGTATGGGGACCAGCTCAGGTATCTTCTCTCGGTGGCTCTTGGTATTATGTTACATTCATAGATGATGCAACTAGGAAGGTATGGATTTATTTCCTTAGGCAGAAATCTAATGTATTTGAAACATTTAAAAAATGGAGAAGCTTGGTTGAGAATGAGACAGGTAAAAGATTAAAATGTCTCAAATTTGATAATGGCAGTGAGTATTGCAGGAAAGAATTTGAAGATTATTGTTCCTTTAATGGAATTCGTAGGCAGAAAATAGTTCCAGGGACTCCACAGGAAAATGGAGTGGCTGAATGCATGAATAGGACAATAATGGAGCATGCAAGGACCATGAAATTACATGTTGGGCTACCTTTAAATATGTGGGTAGAGGCTGTCAACACTGCTGTATATTTAATTAATAGAGGTCCTTCAGTTCCTTTGGGCTGTGGTATTCCAGAGGAAGCATGGACAAGTAAGAAGGCGAGTTATTCTTTTCTGAAAACCTTCAGCTGTGAAGCATTTGCACATATAGATTCTGAAAATAGAACCAAGCTAGATGCAAAATCAAAAAAGTGTACCTTCGTTGGATATGGCATTGATGAATTTGGTTATAGGCTTTGGGATTTTGAAAATCAGAAAATTGTGAGAAGCAGGGATGTTATATTCAATGAGAAGGTGTTGTACAAAGATCAGTTGCAGTAGCATGAGAAGAAAGAGAAAGATTATGTGGTGTTGGATGATACTCCAAATAGTGATGTTCCAGTGGTTCCTCATGCTCTGCAACAGCAACTAGAAATACCACAAACTCTAGTGAATGTTAGACGGTCAACAAGGATAAGTAGACCTCTTGAAAGGTTTTCTCCCTCTTTGTATTCTATTTTGTTAACAAATGCTGGTGAACCAGAAGGGTATGATGAAGCTATGAAGGTGGATACACAGGTTCAGTGGGAGCTTGCCATGAAAGAAGAAATGGACTCCTTGCTGAAAAATCAGACTTGGGAATTATGCAAGTTACATGTAGGTAAAAAGGCTTTACCAAACAAATGGGTTTATAGGCTGAAAGAGGAAGATGGAGGTAAGAAAAGATTTAAGGCTAGGTTAGTTGTAAAAGGATTTGCACAGAAAAAGGGCATTGATTTTGATGAGATATTTTCTCTAGTTGTCAAGATGACTTCTATTCGTACTTTTTTAAGTATTGTGGCTGCTGAAGATTTGCATTTGGAATAGCTAGATGTAAAAACTGCCTTTCTCCATGGTGATTTGGAGGAGGAGATATATATGGAACAGCCCCAAGGATTTGAGCTCAAAGGTAAGGAGAAGCAGGTGTGCAGATTGAAGAAGAGTTTGTATGGCCTGGAACAAGCACCTCGGCACTGGTATTTGAAATTTGTTAGTTTTATGGCTGAGTAAGGCTACAACAGGTGTAATTATGACCATTGTGTTTATTTTAAGAGGTTGGATAATGACAGCTACATTATTTTATGTTTATATGTTGATGACATGCTTGTAGATGGGTCTAACATGGATCACATAAGAGAGTTAAAACAACAGTTAGCACATTCATTTGATATGAAGGATTTGGGGGCAGCCAAACAAATCCTTGGTATGAAAATTTGTAGAGATAGGAAGAAAAAAAAATTGACTCTATCTCAGGCTGCTTATGTTGAAAAGGTGTTGTAGAGATTCCACATGGAGAATGCAAAAGTTGTCAACACACCTTTGCCTAGTCATTTGAAATTGACCCAGGAGATGTGTCTTAAGACACAAGAGGAGGAAGAGAAAATGTCCAAGGTACCATATGCTTCAACTGTAGGAAGCTTAATGTATGCCATGGTATGCACGAGAGCAGATATTGCACATGCTGTAGGAGTCGTTAGCAGGTATATGAGTCATCCTGGATTAGAGCATTAGAATGCAATAAAATGGATTCTCAGATATTTGAGAGGTACATCCAATAAACACTTATGTTTTGGGGGCTCTAATACTAATTTAGCAGGTTATGTAGACTCAGATTTGGTAGGGGATATTGATACCAGGCGGAGTACTACAGGTTATGTCTTTACTGTAGGTGGAACAACGGTGAGTTGGATTTCCAGGTTGCAAAAGGTGGTTGCTTTATCCACCACATAGGCAGAATATGTAGCTGCAACAGAGGCAAGCAAGGAGATGATATGACTGCAATCTTTCATGAAAGAATTGGGCAAACAACAGGCTAACAATTCTTTGTATACAGATAGTCAGAGTGCCATACATCTTGCAAAGAATTCTTCCTTGCATTCAAAGACCAAACACATGCAGTTGAGGTATCACTTTATTCAGTCAGTGTTGGATGATGGACAATTACAGCTGGAAAAGATACATATAGATGTAAATCCAGTGGATATGTTTACAAAGGCAGTGATAAGGGAGAAGCTGAGCTCCTCTTTAGCTTCGGTTGGTCTTCTAGACTGAAAACAACAAAAACAACACAATAGAGTCCAAGGTGCTTATTTCCAGTGGGAACTACAGGGTCAGTGGTGTTATGATCAGTCTCCAAGTGGGAGACGATATGGTGTGGAGTTTGATCAGTCTCCAAGTGGGAGATTGTTGTTATATGGAGCCTAATCAGACTCGGAGGTTAAATTTACCCCCTGGTGCATTCCCTGTCGCGATACAGGGTGGGGTCGAGGGGCAAAGCCCTCACGGGGGCTCAGGGGCAATGCACCCGAAACAGTTTTTTATTATTTTATAAAGGAATCAGGAGTTATTTTTCATTGACCGACATAAAAAAACCCTATTTGGTAACCGATAAAAAGTGGCTAAGGGTTAGGGTTTTGATATTGTATTGTAACATTTTGCAGTGGTATTGAGTTGCAGGGATTGCTGATTGTAATCGGTTTGATTTACTGGATAATAATATTGGACTCTCTGTTTGGTGGATGTAGCCCGAGTTTGGGTGAACCACGTTAAAACTTATCTCTCGTTGTTATTATTTCTGTGTATTTCCATTCCTCTGTTTAATCTTTATTTGCATTTAATTGATATCTTCTGCCCACGAACCTTAACAACTCTTATATTGCAACATAAATAAGAGCCATCTCTTTTCGAATAGCTATACTTCTCAAATGGGGTATAAGAGATTAAAAGCCATGAGAATACTTGAGATAGAGTCTTTTTAGTAAGATCGTCTTATTAGACTATTATGATATAAGTCTTAAATTTCATGAATTTAGATGTAAACCTTGTGATAGGTCAACATGAAACTGTAAACCTAGGAAGGTCATAAGTTGGAAAACTTGTTTTAGCTATTGTCATTTTGAAAATATGGGAATAGGGTGATGTGGAGTCATAGGTTCCCTGTTGTGAAAGCAATGTAACATAATTGAATGTACTCCCAAGATAGGAGTCATTTGTTGGGAAAACTTGATTTGACTATTGTCATTTTGAAAAGATGGGAATAGGATAATATGGAGTCACAGGTTCCCTGTTGCGAAAGTAACGTAACATAATTGAATGTACTCCTTAGATAGGAGTTGGTTGTCTTAGAATTGGACTAAGAATGATTTGAACCTACCTTTTCTAGACCTAAATAGGTCGAGTTATGATTACTGTAGGATGAGACAACTTCTAAGTCAAGTCAAGGTGGTGGACATATGACAATGTTCATTACGAAACATTTATGTATATAAATCTTTGGCCAAAGTAATGCATCCGTCTCTGCGTGTATTGTCGATCCACAGTGCTCCAAATGGTATAATGTCTCTAGTAGTTTCATACATAGTTAGAGTGGATCTATAGTTGTGTGATTAAGAGGCATTATGAAGGACACAACACCAGATACTCAGATGGCTAACCTAATGGTTCCTTATATCTATACCTTTCATGAAGGGTAGGGCCGCTTCTAGGTAGGAAGTTGTGCGGGGGATCACTAGTCTGTGGTTGGAGGAAAAGAACCTGGATAATGCTCTCCTTCCCAAGCATGAGACAAGCCGAGGCTTATGAAGACAAATGTCATATGTTCCAGATGCAGTGCTTCTCATTATATGACTTGATAGTTAATTATTATGTATAATTTGATATTTGATGCCTTGAGCATAACTTTGTACATGCATAATGAAGGTTATTCACTAATGAGATGTAATTGGATATTGTAATTGAAAGATTTGTTATATTCTAGTTTAGAATAACATGCTTAATTATTGAAATGATAATGATTCATTCTTGTTTAACTCTGATTTAGATAATCATGATGTATTTTGATTCTTGGTTAAGATGAATACTTATGTTAATTATTGAGCATTATGGAATGTGATGTTACACCATCATTTTATTCTTCTAAATGTACATCTTCTTTCTTAAAATCAAAGTGCACTATATTTTTCCCTTCTTTATCTTTTGACTATTCAGGAATATAAATAGCTCTAAAATCCCTAAAAATAACATCTTTAGAATAGTCACATTTTAATGTTAGAGGATTCCAAAGCTGGTAACCCTTAACATTCTCACCATATCTAATGAAGATGTATTTCATGCTTTTGGATCCAATTTAGATCGCTTTTCTTTAGTCATGTGATCATAAGCCTCAAAGACAAAAAGCTTTAAATGTGAAATAGAAGGTTTCTTACCTATCCTTACTTCATAAGATGTTGAATCAAGAGCCTTAAAACAAGATCTATTTATCAAACTTAACAAGTAGTGTTCAAAGATTCTACCCAAAAAGCATCTATCCAACTGTGTACCACTTAACATATTCCTGACTCTTTCCATCAAGGTTTGGTTCATCCTTTCTACCATCCCATTCTATTGAGGTGTGTACAAAGTAGTCTTTTCCCTAACTATACCCGCATACTTGCAAAACTCATCAAATTCCTTAGAACAATATTTTCTTTCATTGTCAGATCTCAAAACCTTTATCTTACACTCTGATTGCTTCTCTACTAAGGCTTTAAATTATTTAAACTTAGTGAAAAATTCAAATTTATGTTGCATAAAATAAATCTATGTGAATGTTAAGGCATTATCAATGAAGGTCACATAATATAGAGATTTACCAATAAAATCAACATCCACAGGACCAAACACATCCATACGAATGAGTTCTAATTTTCTCTCTTCTTTATAATTTTCTAAAGGAAATGATGATCTATTTTGTTTCCCAAACACACAATTCTCACAAAAATCAAAATACTCATCAGAATAGGAAAAATTGTCAACCCAATTTTTCTTAATAATAGTCTTTAAAACTTTTTCACTTATGTGGCCTAATCTATGGTTCCACAACATACATGTATTTTTAGATTTTTTAGTTACATAGTTGGAATTATAAACAATAGTGGCATTCAACTTTAAAAAGTTTGTCATTCTTGACCCTTTCACTCACCAAGTTTCCTCTCACCAACCTACAATTAGTCTTATTGAATGTTACATGTATTTCTGAATCATTTAGCTTAGATAAAAAATTAAATTTTTCACCAATCCAGGTATATGCAAGACACTTGAGAGAGTTTTTATATTCATATTATTAAAACACAACTGTACCTTTCCTTGTCCGACTATCAAATATGAACTATTGTCCCCAAGGTACACCTCCCCACCATCATATGCTTGATACAAGGAGAACCACTCCTTCTGAGGAGTCATGTGATATGAGCATCCTAAGTCAACCAACCAATAATCATCAGACATAATATTGCAAGAAATAATTAAGGCTTTAATACCTTCTGAGGGATTTTTCATTGAGGAATCCCATTGTTTTTTCTTATTTTTGCATTCCTTTTTCACATGTCCCCTTTTACCACAATTCCAACAATTCACTTTATTCTTTCTAGGAGTTTTAGATTTGCATAGAGATGTAGACTTCTCTTTAGGCTCCTTTTTTTCTTCCTTAGATCCTCCTCTTTCTTTAGACCTTCCCTTGACATGAAGAGCATCCATTGAACTATCCATAGTGGCTTTATTCCTCATTTTTTTGTATCAACAGAGTTGCAACAAGAGCATCCATCTTGGGATCTATTAAATTAGAACTAATAGCAATAATGATACTCTCCCATGACTCAAGAAAAGAACATAGAAGCATAATGCACTTATCTTCCTCACTTATCTTAACATGTATAGAGGCTAATTGAATCAAAATTAAATTAAATGAATTTAAATGCTTGGCTATTGATTCACCTTCCTTCATTTTTAGAGAAAATAACTTTCTTTGAACAAGTATAATTTATTCACAAGAATTTTAGATTGATAAATCTCACCTATCCTTTTCATAGGGAATAAGCAATATGCTCTCCTAATACATTTAAAAGGACAAAGTCTATAAGACAAAGCCAGATTGTCCCATGTGCTTTATTATCCATCTTATCCAATGTGTCTTGGTCAATTTATCAAGTTTTTGTTCCCTTGTTGTCACTAGCCATAGATCTCTCTCTTCCAAGAGATCCTCCATCTTCAACTTCCATAACTCATAAATAATAGGATCCATTGAACTTCTCAACATCTATCCAAGATGTATATATAGCCATGTCTTCCACACATAAATCTATAAAACAAAATTAACCATAACTCCCGCTACAACCAACAAAACCTCATCTATAGGAACCAAAGGTACTTTAGCTTTGATACCAAATATTGGAAAGAAAGGTAAACTACTACAATATGGAAATTTTAAATATGTTTGTAAATATAAAATTAAGTGTTCTTGTTCATAAAAAACCATTCAACCAAATGTTTTTAATTATAGAATACCATTAAGAGATTTAAGGAATTAAAATCAACAAACCCCATGAGATCATCACGTAACACAATATTAACGTGGAGAAACCCTTGTGGAAAAAACTCCACCAAGCAGAGAGGCCAATTATGTATTATCTTCAAAAAAAGATTAAAATACAACACACTTCCTTCACACCTTTGTCTTCAATTGGACAACACTTGTGTACTTGTGAACTCTCAACAAAAGCTTCACAAAAGGACATCTCACCACCATCCCAAACCTCCAACTTATAGAGATATTGGAAGAGGGAAAACAACTAGAAATGTCCCAAAAAAAGAGGTACACCAAAGGCCTCTTACAAAAACAAAATGCCCAATCCTTTGCAATCCCATTTGGAATGTGGAGATACATTCAATTTTGGTGCCCAAAGTGACCTCTTTCCCTCCTTTCCAGGTGGCCAAATTGGGGAAGCTCAATAGTCACCTACATGGAACACCAATAGTCACTTAGCACTCATTTCCAAGCACTCCATTTGAGGATTCAATTATTTTTTTGTCACAAGTAATTATTTACCATTGTCGATGAACCCCTTCATCCCTTATGAATACATTTATAAACTATAGGTGGAATATTATTACAAATTTATTTTTTAGTATCACCATAGGCACCTAGAGACACCTTGACAAGGATGTTGGAACAACTTAAATGACATAGGATTTACAAGTTTGATGGCCCATTAGTTTATTTCTCAATCTCAAGTTCTCTTCTTCATGATTTTAATAATTTTTTTCTAACTTTTGGGTTGTGGCTTGGCTAAATTAAGTGTATGGATTGCCATTGTTTCTAGATCTGTGGCTAATACATCTCCAACCTTTTTGATCATGAGTTGTCTTGTTAGGTGTTGAGGGATATAATAAACTAGAGGTATTTCATACAAAGAGGTCATTGCCCATAATGAAAGTCTGAACCAAGATTAAAAGACAATCTAGAGAAAATTGGGAAGCCCCCACTTGGTCCTTCAAAATATAATTATACCCTCTCTTCTCATCATAATATTAAAAACTATAGCTTTTGTAATATACCAACTAGGTAATAACAAGCACTCAATGGCCTTGACAATATCCCTCCCTTCCTCTAAAGTGATATTATCTACAAATTCAAAATCAGAATAACAACTATTGCTCTCTACAATATCTTGCTCTTCCTTTGACAAAATTACCTTACCTTTTTCTACAAGATTTCCTTGCTTATCTTTTTACTCAATCATATAAACAAATTTATTGAACTTAGAGGTATTGACAAATTGGTCATCTACAAAGAATTCATGACAATTCTTCATGGCGACATCCTTAATGTCTTTGATATTTCATATATTTCTAGTAGTACATTATTATCTCGGGTGATAGGCTCATGGCCTCCTGGATGCTGGGGAAACTTAATAGAACTAAGCTTGTATCCTTATGGAGGCATATACTCCCCAATCATATCAATCATAGAGTATTTTTCCAAAGGGGAATGATAAACCTACATTATTACATGCTCACTCCTTTGAGGTGTTTGATGAGCCATTGATGTTGTAGGTAACGGAACCCTAGAAGGTCCTGCTTCTATTATCTACATAGACTAATCCCATCACTTCTATTGGCATGTTTTCTATCATTTGGTGTTTTGCATTTTTGCATTTTGGTTTTGGCTGTAGTGGTCACGTTATTTGTTCATGTTACAAGTTTTCTCTTATTTTTGGTTCCATGGGTGGTATCATGGAAAGGTTTTCCAACTATTTTAAAGGGGATGCATCAAATTTTACATATTCTTTATTTTTACAAAGGGTACCTTTTTTGGGGTAAGTAGTTGAAAGTTAAATTCTATTGGCTTCACTATTTATATTTTACTTATGAGAGTATGGAGTAAAGGTTATTGGTGGGCTCACAACCCAAATTTATCTCCATTGGCAAATAAAACCTTAGGTTATTGAAATGAAGAAAATAAATAAGGTGTTATTTATTTTATTTATTTCTTGACAAAACAATAAAAGGTATTGACATCTATCTTTATGTTCTCCCATTTTTCCATTTACCATTGATCGAAGGGTGGATTCAACTTCATCATCGATTTATGTAGATTGATTTGTGGTTTAATGGAATCAATAGGTTGTAGGTATTCAAAATCTTGTGAAGAGTGTGAGGTTGGGTTGCATTTATATATATTATTGTTGATGGTCTAAATATTTATTTAGGATAAATGCACCATGCATGACCACCAAACATGGAAACCCAAATCACAAATGTGGGTCAAATTTGTGAATTAATCTCTAGGATTACAACTATTAGGAAAAGAATTTTGTACACCTTGCACAAGAATAAATTATTTTAATTATGTAAAATAAATATTTATTTGTGGTGTGTTTAGCCATATTAAATGTTTATTTGGGTCCACTTGTAAAGTTGTTTTGTAACATTGGTTAGGTATTTTATGTGCAAGATACATAGGACAAATATTTAATTTTGGGGTTAATAGTTTTGTGCTCTCATGGTTTTGAGACACATGGTTTAGCCAATACCACTTGTTGGTTTTGTGTGAGCTTGATTCTATAAAAGAAAGCACATGTTTAATGCTTGAGGTTGGATGTTTAAGAGTGCATATGTGAAGCATTGCATGGGATGTGTTGTAATGCCCCTCGGCTTTTCGTTTGTGATAGATGTTGGTCTCATGATTCCTATGACAATCCTAGTACCGATGATAGTCCTTTAGTGCATGTTTTCAGTTTTGAGACACTTTGATTTCTATGCTATGGTTGATGTTTTCTTTGATATTGCTAGACACTTGATTATCATACGAACTAGATATGGATTATGTTAGATGATGCTTGATCTCTTGTACCTTGTGCATTCTTAGTTGATGGACATATTATGGTTTGATGTTAATTTCAGTTTAATATGATCATGATTTCATATTAATGTTACTTTATGTTTAAGGTATTGTTGATCATGATTATGATGTATGTCTAGGATTGGATGCAGTTATTTATTTGATGAGTTACTGAACGGAACAGTGTGGCATTACTTGTGTCCAAGTACCCTGCCACGCTGCGACTTCCGTTCATTATGTTTATGATAACATATATATATGTACAACCCTGTTGTTTCGATGCAGTATGCAGGTACCGGGCATCGACTCCACCTAGACTAGCAGGTCTGAGCGTGCCCTAGCCGATGGATTCGTGGAACGGAGTTAACATGGGGTTCCTGGTCTTTTGTGTCGGTTGCCTGTTTGCCTCCGTCATTGTGGTCTTGTCTTGTCTTCCAATCTTGCTTGTCAGTCAAGTTTAGTGCCACCACGAGGTTTAACAAGGTCAGAGTTGCCTGTGTTACGTCAGTGTTTTGATGCTTTCGAATATAATTACTTGACTAGGAATATAATTATGTTAAATAAATATTAAAGGTTTCAATAAGAATTAAATAATGTAGAAAATATAATTATTTAATACTATATGAATTAATAAATAAATTATATTGCCTAATTTGTGAGTGTTATAAATGTTTAAACGGTATATGGCAATGTTCATAAATTTCATTAATGCATAGATTGATATAATGTAAATTGTGTTTATTAAAATACATGTTAATATTAGATTTATAAGATAATAATTTTGCCGTGGTTTATTGGTCTATTCTAAGGTTTTAAAATATATATATATATATATATATATATATATATATATATATATATATATATATATTGGGGAGGAGTTTCCAACTGGTTTTTAGTTAGGGTTTGTGCTTCATATTTCATATCAGCAACTACAGGTTTAAATTCAGTTAGGGTTTCAATGAAGCTTTCATGTTCAGCTAGGGTTTGAAGATATCTTGCATATTTGAAGGCATACATATTCAGATTCGAAGGCATTTTGGAGTGGGATTTCACTATTTGTATTCATGGCCATGTTGTGTTGATGATTCTACATGTTTTGGAGGTTTCATTGTTGGTGAAATCAATCGTTTTGTATTCAAAATTTCATGTCAGTCTGCTGTAATTTTATATCAGACCTTAGATCTGAGTGTTTCTAGCCACAACTTGATGTGGGCTTGCCATATTTTCATCATAGGATCATAGCGCTTCAATTTGACATCAGTTGGCTAGGGTTTGGAGGAGATCTGCCTTGAAGATCGCTGGAGGGAGTGCAGACGGAAATCAAAAGAATCGCCTTCAAAGGATTCTGTAAAACAGTTCACGTGCCTTGTCTATGTTCCCACATTTTGTTACACGTCCAGGAGAGCACTGGGTATCTTGGGTCGAGCCCTGAGAATTTGGTCTTCGGTCGCTTATCAATATGGCTATTTTAAACCCCAGAAAATCTCTGCAAGAAAGTTCGTATTGCAATGGCCACTACTTCTTTTGTCAACAAAAATTGTGTTTTTTTTTATAGTCTCAATATGCAAAACATCTCAGGTTCAGGACCCCAATGCACGCTCAAAAACACCCTTTTCCTCGAACATTCGAAAGGCTTCCAACCTTCTTCGGCATTGCAAAATCTTTGATCATCAGACAGAAGCAGCTTTACGGAGGCTAGGGTTTCCATTTTCTCTTGGGTTAATCAGGCAAGTTCTCTGGAAGTTATAGGAAAATGTAAATAGGGCATTGAGTTTATTCTTGTGGACAGAACAACAGAGTGGGAAAAAGCACTGCGCACATCTTTATCAGATTATGGTTGGAATTTTGATTAAATCTAATGATTTTGAAAAGCTACTGCATAAAATGGTAGAAAACCCTAATACATCAGATACTGCCTTTCTGCTTTTAGTTAAATGCTATGCATTTCTGGAATGTCCAAGAAAGGCTTAGATGAATTTAGACGGATGAAAAACACTGCCTGTAAAAAGCCTGCACTTCTTCATGGTGGATGTTGCTCCATTGACCTCTCGTGGATCTCAGCAATACTATGCGCCAACTGTACCAGAGCTCACTCAACAGATGCGGGATTCTGAAAACAAAACAATCACCTTCTGAGGATTCGATCCAAGGCTTTGGAGGAAATCATCCTTCAAATGGAAAAGGTATTTGCATCGCTTCTTTGTCTCCTAGTACAAAAGCTAAAATCTGTTTGCTATAATTTCTTTACGTCTGCAAAAGAAAACTGGAACCCCTTTACATTCGCCTGCCTCCCACTGGCACTTGAGCACTTGAGAGCTTCCTGTGCTTAGACTATCGGGGTTGATTGGTGTCCACTCAATCTCAGAGATTTCTGGCCGATGGCACCTTGTGTGATGCTTTCTGCTCTATGCTGTTCCATGCTATTTATGTGTAATCATCTGGTTCTGCATTCATTGACAGAGGTAGGAGCTAGACGTATAGCCACAAGTGACAAAGCCCTGACCATAGAACCCTATGAATCTAACAGAAACCTAAATGCTTAGCAAGAAACGTCAAATTTAAACCATTGCTGCAACTAAACCTCATACGCCTTAGAAAGATGCGACCCACCTGCACTAGCTCGTAGGGCTGTTTTGTCACCTACCACAGCAGCAGACCGCTCCAAACAAAACTCTCAGCTGTTTGTTTGACATTCTTGCACCATACGAACTTACCTAGCTTCAACGATTACACTCAGCTCCTTAGAAACGTCATTAGCCTTGAGCTTTTCATTGCAGAGGTAAACGTTGCCACATACCACGTTTTTTTCTTCCTTCTTGCTGGGTGTTTATGAGGTGTGCCTACATATCTCTGGTTTTGATTGGCTTGGAAGTTGCCGTTCTTGCCTCTGCCAGTGCGCTGCCCTCCCTCATGCTGCTTTTGGAACGTTGCCTTTGTAGTTTTAGAAATGGCTGGCCGTATTTTCACCTAGGACTGGCAGGAATAGTGAGTCGTCAGTAAACTCCAGTTGTGGATTCCTTAAACAGCGGTAGGATTGTGCAGTGATATCTAGTCTGATTGTTCCATATTTGCTTGCCAATGGTTCGCCTGGGAGTAGCTGCTTTTGCAACGTTTAAACAATCTTTTGGTGCTCAGCTTAGATTGTCCATGTCAAGCCATAAAATCGTAGTATATGCAGATTTTTTGATGCTCTGAAGTCCCACGTCGTAGGTGTATAACAAGATGCAGGGATGTCTGTGACACTTTCCAGGGGAACGTTAGTAGCCGTGTCTTCAGTATTTTCAGTTATTTTAATTCCTTAAATAAGAAACCTTGTGTTTAGTTGAAATACTAGTAGTAGACAGCCGGCTGTGGGAACAAGGCGTATTGTACGCCTCTCTTTAACTACGATAATGCTAAATTGTCCAGCATGTTATCCGCCTACTAAAACGGAGAGAATCGGCATCGCACCCAATCTCAAACTCTTATCTCACCTGCATCTCATCGTGGCAGCTTACCATTAGATTTGTCAATTCAAATGGACCCACACCAATGTTTCATGATCGTAACATTTTAGTGTTATAAACCTTTTAATACGATGTTTTCATTAGTTGAAATCCTTTAAAGTTAAATGGGATTATTGCATTCTAGTGGTTTATTATGGTTTCTTTATATAGAAAACTCCGCGAGAAACGAATTTAGAGTCACCTTGCAATTATTGAGTTACTCAATCTTCATCGCGGATAATTATGAGATGCCTTAGGATAACGACACTTGTGGCTTGCAAATCGACTAGATAATTGCGTAATTAATAGTTTCATGTTGCTATTTAATGTTCTGGTAAATCCATTCGTAACGAGTTTACAACCATGTTTTCATATTAAATGCTCTTCCTTGCTATTAGGGTAGAGTAATGTGATATTGATTTTGGATGGGAATTAAACGGCAAGTAGATTTATTCAATTTACACTATCGATATTATAGTTTTGCAAATGGATAAGCGGTGATAATTCTACCCTCGTTTTCTAATTAATCTAAGTCAATAGTAAGGAATCGTAATGTAAATTTGGAATTGGTTCTTTCTTGTTTTCAAGGATATAATCGAGAATGCACTATGTTAAATAAATATATTATTATTATGTTAAAGTCTTCCTTGTGAATAAATATAGAATTTTTGTTATCATTATTATTATTTTATTATTATTATTAGTATTATTTATCTCTCTTATGGAAAAAATTTGCATATTGTTATGTGTCTTTTAATTACCTGGGTGCAGTTATTTAAACCTTGTATGAGGTTATTAAATAGATATTTATTATGTAGTGAAGATTTCCATTTCAAGTCAGTTCTGGTCAAATGTTAATTATATGAATCCGTCAGTGAATTTGTTATGTTCTCCTTGTAAAAGTTATTAATTAAGTTGATATTAAGAGTTGCTAAGATAAAGGGTGTATGTGAACTCAGTTACATCAAGAAAACAAGTTTGATCATATGTTTGATTGATTGGTCTTAATGAGACTCCTTGTGCAAGTTAATAGAGTGTTTTGGTTCCAGAGGCCTAGGTTGTAATTTTGCGTTCATGCGCATGGTATCTTGTGAATGCATTTTGGGGTAATGATTAAGTTCTTCATGAGTGTTGCAATCATTATTTGTCTAAGTTTGTCGAACTATTGTGATGGTCAAGACAATGGGGTCATACCGTCATCGGTATGGAAGAGATCTCCCAAGTATTACTCTGTTTGGAAACCTTGAATTATGTATTGGGACTTTGCCTTATGTGTTGCCATAATTGCAAGAAGGTCAATGCCTTGCAATGTGTTTACCTAGACCTGTTGTTTGGTCTTGAACCCATACTGTCGAGCTCTTCTTGTAAGTTGTGGTCCCCTATTGTGTTGAGCTTGTTTTAATTCCTTGTTATGGTTGAGATATTGGAGCAAGAGGACCTATGCCTTGCTCGAGTGATTCATTGTATTATGGTTGGTTGCAAGATGGTTGATGCCTTGCACCGTTATGTATATTTTCTGTTATGATGACAGTGTCATGTGTTGCCTCTGGAAGTAATGTTGTGTTGTTGTGAGATTGGCTAGTGATGTTGGAGTCTTGTGATGTTCTTAATCCACTGTCTGCCTGACCGTTGTTGTTGTGGGGCCCTCATGTTAACTCCTAGCTCAGGGGGTGGACCTCAGGGATCCACATGGTTGGGTGGAAAGAGCTAGATCCATTGGTTTTCTCCCTTACTGTTTGTTCGTGAGCGAGGAGGATTCACCTTGTGTGCCAGACATTAGACCTTGTACCTGTTTTGAAGATCGTTCCTGTGCTCATGCATTAGTCTTGTGTATTTATTGTATCTCATTGTTTATATTCAGTTGTAATCAGGATGTCGATTATGTAAATCTCATGTTGATGTACTCAATTGTATAGACTTGTTAATGTGCATGAATCCTTATCCAAATTGTTTACCTAGGTTATGGCGTGGAGTGTAGATGTATTTGACTAATCATTATTGTTATAGAGTTGTATGGTTTACCGATGTTAGTTAGCAATGCATGTAACGATATTGTTTATTGTTAAGTAGTGCATCCTTGTCGCCTTGCGAGACAAGTTGTTAACTATTGATGCGTTTGATCTGCTAAACCTCACTTGTTGTCCTATTTATAAGAGAAAATATTTCCGCTTTGCTTGCTGATAAGTGTTGTCTATCAAGGTGTTACATGTTTAATGGTTGAGGTTGGATGTTTAAGAGTGCATATGTGAAGCATTGCATGGGATGTGTGGTTGCATGGTTACCCATTTTGCTTGGACACGTGGAGGATGCATTAGAGGTGCTTGATGTTTTAGAAGTGCTCATGGAAGATTTATAAGTTTGTAATGTTTAATTTTTGAATAATACATTAAGTGTGGATGCTTTTGGAGGTTGGGTGTTTCCCTCTTGAGGGTTTTTCTAGGGTATATCTTGTGTAATCTTGTGGTATGTCTTTGAGATTTGCATTATGGTTATTTTTTAATCTTGTATGCATCATTTTCTCTCATAGAGTTATTTAGGAAATGGTTTGATCAACCTATAATTTCCTAACAAGTGGTACTAGAGCTATAAATATGATTGAGGGAGGAGTGAGCTCCCTGGTTTTATTTAACCCTTATTTGAGTAGATTTGGTACAAAGTTGAAGCCATGGAAATGTTGGAAATATTTGAGATATTTCAAGGCATAAGGGTTTTGTGTAGGTTGTGAAAATGTAGGTTTGGAGTTTTAAAGTTTTCAAATTTGTGGTTATTGTTGTAGATATAGGGTTTGAAAAAGATTTGAAGAAAAGGGTTTTTTTGGGTGTTCACCATGAGGGTTTTATGGAGGAAGTTGCATAAATGACCTCGTGGAACAAAACTGACCTCACCATTGGATCTAGGAGGCTAGAGACATGAAGATTAATATAAAATTTGATATATTTTGGCCACTAGGGCCTGGAAGAGAAAAAAATACCCCCCTTTTGTTTGGTCATATGGTCAACTATTGCAAAAATAAAAATTTGTTTAAAAAACCTTGTGCAAAAAAGTTATATGGAGAAAATTTAAATAAAAAAATGACACACACAAGGGGTGCCCATTGGGCATGAAGCCCATGTGGACTAGTTTCAGTTAGAGAGTACTGGTCATAATGGATACAGAAGGGTACATAGTGTTGATAACTGAGAGGGGGGGGGGTGAATCAGTTATCCTAATTATTTCTACTTTCTGAACTTTCTTAATAGTCAATGCAACATTAATTCAAATAAGCAAACGTAACCATGAAATGGAAATACACATGACACAATATTTTTGACGTGGAAACCCTGTTAAGGGAAAAAACCATGGGGTGATTAACCCAAGATTGTACTCTCTGTTAGAAGAATGGAAATACAAAATGGCACTTGCCAATTAGGGCTCACTGCCCGAGCACACTGCTCACAAGAGGCACACTGCCTACAAGAGACTCACTGTCTACAAAAAGAGTGTAAAACAATACTTGAACTGATTGGGAGCATCTACATATGCTAGAGTTTAGTTCTGATTAGGCTCAGTACACTGATCTGCTGCACTTCATCTTTCCTCTTCTTTTATGTTGCTTTCCTTTCACATACCGGACCTTCCTTACTGCTTTTACTCTGCTCTACTGCTTTTATTCACACATCACCAACAACCATGACACATCACATAACTAAATCCATCTTGTATATATATCCGCAAAAGTGATTTCATCACCTTTCTAGTCGGCACCTGAAATAGTCAATATTTTCCACAAACTCTGATCTGTTGGCTGAATCCTTGCTTACCAAGTAATGCGGATCAAGGATATACTTGTAGAAGTCATCAATCATGTCGGCCAATCATAATTTATGCCTTCATAACATTTACCATCATCAGTAACACATCTGAAATAATGTCTGATGTTCTGCCATTCAGTTCTTCCTCTATCCATACTGCCAATTAGGAACCCGATACTCAAGTATTCATATCTTTTTCTTCATCTATCACCAGAGGCTAAATCCTTGGAATCTATCACTCAAGGTAGTCCTCTTGACTTCCCCAAATCTGCACTTCACCAAGATACTTCCTCTAAGAGATCCGGACCTGACTGTCAGCCCTCACCACATGCTCTGTTCTTGTTTACCGGACCACAACATTCTTCACTCTGACTTCCGGTATAGACACACCATGTCCTGCGGATGAACTTTGTTGCCATCAATAACAACAATCATGAATCCATATAGTGTCTCTTACCAACAATCTCCCCCTTTGGCATTGATGGCAACACTTAGTGAAAAATGACTAAGTGTTTACACTATGCTCCCCCTTGGCTGATGCTCTATTTTTATATACATTTTCCAGGAGCTCCCCCTTAGTTGGATTCCTCATTTTTCACTGCTCTTCACTCCCCCTTTGACATCAATGGCAAAGGGTAGGGTCCGCATACCAAAATTTTCAAAAATTTGTCCGCATAAGTATATACATATGGAATACTTACATATACCGAAGTATGTCTGCAAAAGTTGTTTTCAATTGAATGAATTCTGTAGCCCAACTTTGCTTCATTATGTCCAAAATTGATATATGATCGTTCAACAGGAATGCAAACGCATCTGCCCTTTTTAGATCTGTTGGATCATTGGTCTGGGCTATGATTTGAGTTTCTTTTATGGCCTCATGCATGGCCTCTAACTTAGGGACAATTATCCCTCTGAGCTCACTCAACCTATTGATTCTATTTTTCTTCTCTTTTTCAAGCTTCTTAATTTCATTCAAAATTGCAACCTTTTGACATTCTTGATTTATTATGGATGTAGTAAGTGGATCAAAATTTTGAGAAAGTTTTATCAGTTTATCCTCCTGTTCTTTCATTTTCTTCTCAATCTCCACTGTTGTTTTAGACCAAGATATACAAAATTTTTATACATCACCTCCATCCTTAAGGGCATTTTCCAAACTTTTTATCCCAATACCCATAACTCTTCTGTCATTTGATATTAACCCTTGTAGCTTTGAGAATCTCTTATCCAAAAATTCTTTCCTGACCTTCTCCTCAGCTGATTTCTCTAGAGAATTAAAATGTGTGCTAACACTATTGACTAGAGTTTTGAGATTACTGGATGAGGAGGCTATGGGATCCTTCTGAAACGATGGTATAATCTTTTCTAGCACTCCGAAAGCAGCTTCTATCAACTCACAATCTTCCATGTGAGACTTTAGGAGTTTTTCTTTAGCCTTTGCATTAGCAAATGAAGCTATCTTCATTGTCTGTACCAGAGAAAGAGAATCAAAATTAAATGGTCCTTGTAGAAGCTCTGGTTCATCAATCTCCATTGTTTCTTTGTTCAAGAATTCTTGGACAGTTTTTGCAGTGTCTCTTGCCGGAGATAGATTTTTCTTTTCTTCTGCATTCGTAGAGCTGTCTCTTGGAGCTTTCTCTCCTTCTGCATTCTTATCACTAGCAGTTGTGGTCTTCTTTGTTGAAGTCTTCTCTCCTTCTGCAACCTTGGTATTGTCACCTTCTTTTTCCTTCATCTCTGGTTCTTTCTCCTGTATTCTTTCTTCTCCTTTAGATCTGGAGATTGTAGGGGAATCCGAAGGAGAAATGTTAGTCTGTTCATGGGCCACCTCTTCCGGAGCAGAGGATTCTGAGTCCTTAGCTATTTCTGCATTGGTATTTATTACCTCTTCTATCATTTTCTCAGTAGACTCTTCACCAACACTTGTGGTCAATGGGTTAGTACCCAAATCCTCTAAAATTGGAATGTTAAATTTTTTGAATGCATTCCGGAGGATCTCTTCTGTCTCTTTTGTAACTTTGTCAGTCTCTCTGAGCATAAGTTGATTCATCCTTGCTTTGCTCCTGAACTCATCCTTACAATCTTTGAATATCATAGTCATTTTCTTGGGATCGATTGAAGGATATAGCTGAATTGCTATCTGTTCCCAGATTTCTAGGTCTTAGGCTTGGGCATTGTTCTTTCTTATTTCTAGTTCCTTCTCCAAGCTTTTGGGGATCAGAGATATAATTTCAATAAATGGTTTGTTGTAGATATTTAGGTACTTGACTGTGGCATCTTGCAATATCTTCTGATTTGCTTCACCATAATCATCATAGAACTCAATCATTGGCTGAAGATTTCCATCCACTGTAACTGATTTGATTATGTCATCAATGTGAAGAGTGGGCTTATCAGCATATTCCTCTGTCTTTTCTTCTTCCTCTTGTCCGGTAGAGGGTTCACCGGTTGTTTTCCTCTGTTTCTTCACTTTCCTAATTTCTTCATCAGATTCAGTCTCCTCTTCATCCCTTTGACTGGCATAAGCCCTTGTGGCTTTTGTCTTTGTTCTTTTCTCTCCTTTGCCAGATAATTTTGCTTCTAGTTTTGATGGCCTTGAGCTTTTGGTAGTGGTAGGTGCAGATCTCTTTGATGATCTGGTCTGGGTGGAGGATTTTACTGGAACACTTTCCTCACTTTTCTTTTCTGCCTTTTTCTTCTCTTCCTCAACCCTTTCCATCTTTTCCCTGTTGGCATCAAATGCCTCCTTTGATATGCCAAAGCCTTTTGCAACATCTTTAACTTCTTTTCTTACCTTCCTCTTGATCTCTGGTTGTCTGAGTTCTACATGAATCTTTACACTCAGCTCCTCAAAGGTTCCAAACCTTTTTGCCTTTGGATCCTTTGGCTGACTTAGCATGTGTTGAACATGCAGCTCCACAATTTGTTCATCAACTTCATACCCCATAGGCATGATCCATACAGTTCTAGGTTCTACTGCCTCCATTAGGCACTGATTAGTCTCTACCATAAAACATACTGTGTCTTTGTATTTCTCAACAAGAGACTGGGGAATTCTCTCTCTTGTTTGCATCATGTTCTGAAAATTCTTGAAATATCCCCATAGGGCTGTATTTCTTGCTTTAGCATCCCCAAGCCCATGCAAATAGTCTCTGATTTGGATGGCAACCGGTCTGTCATTCTGCCATACCCAGCCATTGGATTCGGGAAGCTCATTCATGTAATAAAAGAATAGGCAGAGTATCAAGCCCCCATACTTAAAGGAGTTCTTCTTATCCTTCTTAATCTTTTGTAGATTTTCCAAAAGTTGGCTTAGAAGAAGTTCACACAGATCATAGTCAGCATTTTCTTTTACCATTTGATAGGCTGTGTAAACTACAGTTCCCAGTACTGAATTTTCCCTACTGGAGTGATAAATCTTGTAACCAATTATCATGGATGCAAATTTGACATCCAGTTCAGTGATGTCTTCAATTGTCATAGCTCTCTTGTCAAATTTTGATCCGGTTGCATCACTTACTATTTGATTCTTGACAGAATTGAGAACTGGTATTCCACCGGATGAGTGCAGACCGATTACTGCCTTGATTGCATCTTTGGTGATCTTAAATGGTTTATTCAACCATAAGAAATTGTCATGTACTCTACTCAACACATACTGAACCCATTCATCTTCTTCAAAATAGGGGAAATGAATGCACTATGCAAAATGCTTATCCCGGATGGCTTTATACTGAAGTTTAATCTCAAAAGAATCATCTATTAACTGTTTGTGATAAATATCTACTAACTTTGATTCCCCAAATTCTTCAATATTCGCATGTATGTAAATCCTAATGTCTTCTATATGCAACACACCATGCGGAACACTAGAAAATGCTCCTAGGGGATCTACTTCCAAAGATTTGTATGGATGTTTCTTGAATTTGGGGCGAGGCCTATCAGAGATTTTTACAATATTTGGAGTACCCATCATTCAAGGATTTATAGAGAGATATTTGATAATGAAGAATACCTTTTGTGCCTTTCAGTTTCACGGAGTTAGCTAGATCGATTTTTGGATGAATTGACTTCTGCAAATTATCTTTGATGAGCTTGAGGAATTTTGTTGCAGAGCTTCACTTTTCATTTCTTCTTGAATGCAGAATGAACAAATGCTTAATGAGAAAACCCTTATATTGCTCCGCAAACCCTAACGTCAGGTTGCAATAAATGCTCGACCTAAGTTATTCCAGTTTGCCTTATTTAGATGACTTGAAGAACTGGATCAATCCTGATCTTTAAACATCTTGTGGATCTTCCAAATCTTAACCATAGTTTATTTGGATGTTTCCCTTATGAATCCTTTAATCCGCAACTCTTCTTGTGCCAGTTCCGGCACCAATTGACTGGCTGGGGGAACAAGGTTTTCTTTGTGTCTCCCCCTAAGCCAGAGCTCACTTTTTAGTTTCTGGAAGGAATATCAGCACCAGAGTCTCATGCGGACCCATCCCCTACATTCTCTGTACTTTTCTTCACCCAAATCTTGTTCATCTCACTTTGAACTTCATCTGCATTCACTTTTCGTTTTCCCATATCCTGATTCTGATTATGATGTACCGGACCTCTTTTGTCCTGATTCTTGCTTCTACAAAATTTTGCAATATGACTAGATCTATTGCAAATTTGGCAAACAACATTTCTTTGCATATTTGATTGATATCCTCTTGATCTGCATTGATTAGCCATATGACCTATTCTATTGCATGCAAAGCATCTACCATTGAATGATTTGTTCATTTGCATATTTCTGCATTCATGAGACTTGTGACCATACCTTTTGCAGTTGAAGCACTGTCCGGAGAAGGATGAATTAGTCTAATTCATTCTCTTTCTGCACTGATTAGCTTTATGACCAAAGTTATTGCAATTGTGGCAGTATCCATTGAAGGATGGATATCTTTGAGCATTAGGCTGCCTTACCAGAGGTCTTCTAGGCCTGTTCCTTAGATTTTCTGATCCAAAATTCTTCTGATTGGATCTGGAGCTTTCTCCTTTCTCATATCCCAAACCACACTTGTCATCTATCCTCTTTTGACTTCCAAGAAGAACTTCAAGTTGAGCATAACTTATCTTGAATTTCTCTTTATATTCATTTGTTGTTTGAAGATCCCTTTTGAGAGAGATAATTTGATCCTCAAGTTTTTCTTCATTATCTTTAGCATCTTTAAGATCAGATTCAAGATGTCTGATAATTCTATCCATCTTGTGGCAATCTTCTGATTTCTCTTTGAGAGATTGTCTTAGATTATCTTCGGTTTTTCTTTTCTCTTCAATCTCTTGGGTAAACTTTATAACTCCAGATTCCATTTCATGTCTTACCATAATGATTTATTTTGATAACTTTTCACATAACTTAGTTTTCTCCTTCAGATCTTCATTTGTATCATTGTTTTCACTTTGACTTGCCAATTGCTGAAGTAGCTCCTTTCTCTTTTTCATAGAGAGACTTAATTTGTCTTTTAGTTCTCTCATGAAATTATCAGCCTATTTGAGTCTTTCCTTTAACTCATTGACTTCAAAGTTTAACTGTTCAAGATCATCAAGGGCAGTCTTGAGTTGCTCCCTTAAACCATATGCATCCATTTGAATTCCCAGATCTTCCTCAAGTTGTTAGACTCTGTTAGGAGGAACTTAGCTCTGATACTAATTGTTGATAACTGAGAGGGGGGGTGAATCAATTATCCTAATTATTTCTACTTTCTGAACTTTCTTAATAGTCAATGCAACATTAATTCAAATAAGCAAACATAACCATGAAATGGAAATACACATGACACAATATTTTTGACGTGGAAACCCTGTTAAGGGAAAAAACCATGGGGTGATTAACCCAAGATTGTACTATCTGTTAGAAGAATGGAAATACAAAATGGCACTTGCCAATTATGGCTCACTGCCCGAGCACACTACTCACAAGAGGCACACTGCCTACAAGAGACTCACTGTCTACAAAAAGAGTGTAAAACAATACTTGAACTGATTGGGAGCATCTACATATGCTAGAGTTCAGTTCTGGTTAGGCTCAGTACACTGATCTACTGCACTTCATCTTTCCTCTTCTTTTATGCTGCTTTCCTTTCACATACCAGACCTTCCTTACTGCTTTTACTCTGCTCTACTACTTTTATTCGCACATCACCAACAACCATGATACCTCACATAACTAAATCCATCTTGTATATATATCTGCAAAAGTGATTTCATCACCTTTCTAGTCGGCACCTGGAATAGTCAATATTTTCCACAAACTCTGATCTGTCGGCTGAATCCTTTCTTACCAAGTAATGCGGATCAAGGATATACTTGTAGTAGTCATCAATCATGTCGGCCAATCATAATTTATGCCTTCATAACCTTTACCATCATCAGTAACACATCCGAAATAATGTCTGATATTCTGCCAGTCAGTTCTTCCTCTGTCCATACTGCCAATCAGGAACCTGATACTCAAGTATTCATATCTTTTTCTGCATCTATCACCGGAGGCTAAATCCTTGGAATCTATCACTCAAGGTAGTCCTCTTGACTTCCCCAAATCCGTACTTCACCAAGATACTTCCTTTGAGAGATCCGGACCTGACTGTCGGCCCTCACCACATGCTTTGTTCTTGTTTACCGGACCACAACATTCTTCACTCTGACTTCCGGTATAGACACACCATGTCCTGCAGATGTGTGGGATGAACTTTGTTGCCATCAATGACAACAATCATGAATCCATATAGTGTCTCTTGCCAACACATAGATCTGTCGGAGGATAGATCATACAATATACATTTGTATGATGAGTCGAAGTGGTAGGGGTTTGTCGGATGGTGGTCGGCAATTGGCTAGTGGACACCATGGATGGTAGGGCCTTTGGCCCCTAGTCTTGAGCCATGGTTGGACCAACTAGGACTTAAGTCCCCTATGGATTGTTCAATTTAGAAAATTGAAAAAAAAATTGGAATGAAAATTATTTTAGGTCTAGAGGTTAATGATTTTAAAATTGAAATATTAAACTATATTTGAATCCAGTTTTATATTCGTTGTTGATTTCCATCTCGTGCACTGCCTTGTGCGCCACCACCACCAACCCTCTACCAACGCTCCCCTAGAGCATTGTCGATGATGTCATAATTGTGCATATTGTATACGAATGACTCTTTGGCTCCTTTTATAGCCCTCAAAGTGCATTTTTCTTCTACGGGGCAAAAATTTCACCAATGATATCAAACTTTTGACTTCTTATAGGCATTGAAAACCTCTCTTTGATAATTACGTAGTGATTCTAGATTATCATCATATTTTTTTGTTTGTGTTAGAATTTGATCCCTGAAGCCAACATTACTTTAGATGGTTAATTGGTCATAACTTGCACATATGAAATCAAAATTTTGGATTTCAAATAGGTGATGAAGAGCATTTGTAGCATAATACATAGTGGATTAGGTATTTTTCACTTGGATGAGAAGAGATAGGTTTGTACTTGTTTTAGCACTTATAGGAGCCTGAGATTCAAGGTTTGATTGTGCAAGCATCCAAACGAATTGGTGGGTAAAAAATTGTGGGAGTACATGTTTTTATGAGATTGATATAATGGTATAGCTAGTTTTCATAGTTGGTACTTCATGATATAGCTTTACATGTGTTTTATAGTGTTGACTTTGATGGTAAGAAGTACACAAGTTGTCTTCTAGTTTGAGGACATGGTTGATATGCGTGTGAGACTTGGAGTCTGGGTTCAATGGTAGTTGAGTACATGTATAGTGATAATGATGATTATGGTTTCATGGATATGCATGTAGATTTGAGCATTGGCATGACATGATCATGTATGCGGTTGACAGGATTGGATGATGATTTGATTGATTCATGTTTACAAGTGGTGGCATGGTGCAATTTTAGGAGGTTTTTCATATCTCATAGATGCTTGATTGGTTCTTTGACTATGATTACTCATTTATGGACTTGTTTGGAAAATCAAATCTATGGTTGATCTAGTGTTTGAGTCTTGAGGTCTACGAGTTACCTTGTTTTTTTATCTTGGTTGGCAAGTTACTGATGTGATGATGAGTTTGCATGTTGCATTGGTTTGGGATCTATGAGTTATGTAGTTTGTGGGTAGGCACAACCCATTGATTATAGTGGGATGACTTGGATGTGGACTATTTATATCCACAAGATCAGTCCATTGTTGATGTAGACTTTGTTAGTTGGCCCTCTATGTGGTCATTTGTGTATCAGTATGTTTCTTTGGGATGAGAGAACAGATGATTAGAGTTCCTAGATAGTTAGTTGTTGGGACTTGTAGCGTGTTCATCATGATGTCATGGATAACTTGGTTACATGGTTTAGTGTAATCTTTTAATAGTGATGGTTTGGTTCTTTATCTTCTTGGCTTGGATATCTTGGTTCTAATTATTCTTTAGAGCTATTAGTATTATAGTTGAGTATGTGTGGACCATAGGTGATCTTCATTTAGGAGATGGTTATCATGATGCCATGTGTAGCTCAATATCATGGTTCAGTGAGAGCTTTGGTAGTGATGTGTATTCATCACCTAGTGATGGATGATCTTTTGCAGTGGTTGTGGGTATCATGAAGAGGCTCTTGGATCATGATTCTTGTATGTAGTGAGAGTGATTTGACATCCTAAGTTATATTGGTAGGAGATGGTTATCTTTGTGTCTTTAGAGATGTTGACATCTTGGTTTAGCATGGAGGACTCTTGGAGTCTTTAGTTGAGGTATTAGTTTATAACAGGTCAATTTTTATAGGTGATCCTTGGTTGAGAGAATGTTTTGTGTTGTGCCATGGTGGACTCTTGATTTTGGATTTGAGGTTTGGCATGATACAGGTGCTCTTAGGAGCAAAACATGTTCATTGGAGCATGTGATCTCACAGGAGGAAATGTTAGATCATGATGTCATGTTGAGTTCCTAATTCTATAATTGGAGCTTTAATAATTGCCTAGTTAGTTCTCTTTCTATTGAGTACAATGATATTTTTCTTGGAGCTTCATGATACTGCAATGTTGCATTTGAATTTTAGCATGGATTGATTGGTTGTATGTGCTATTGGATACCTTGAGATTGAGGTGAGGTTGGAGATCTCCTGAGTTAGAGATATTATTAAGACAATTACTCTTTAGAGGTCTTAATAGGAAGTTCAAGGATCCTTCACCTAGATATGGACGTGAGTTCATGATGGACCTAAGAGGAGATTGTTCTTAGAGAGAGTCATTGTGGTTTGGTGTATCCTTGAGGAGCATTCTCATTCCCCACTCATGGTCTACTCGACAGATAATCATCTGAGAGATATTACCCATCCTATTTTTGTAAAACACTTCCATATAATCACATAGCATATATGAGCTTAGTACTACATTAAGCATTATACAAGACATCATGTAAGCTTTGCCAAGGTAAGTCTACCATGAAATGTTGAAAGACTAACAATGAGTGATAAAACATGTAATAGTAACTTAACACTTAATAAACTTAAAATTGATCATATAAAGATAATAGATATCATGCATGTTTCTACATCAACATCATTTTATCATCTTTGGATAAAATAGATAACCAAATTCTAGTAAAGTCAAATTTAGAGTTATACAACACCAAATTCAAATTAGGCGCTTTATCTCACCAAGGATCTTATGAATTCACAAACACAAGATGGACATCCTAGGGGCCAAACCTATGCCTCGGAGGCTCATCCACAATGGCCTTGCCTATGTAAAGCGCATAGGCTTCGTAGTTTGATGTTAGGTTTTCCAAAAATCTTGGTTGTCATAGACATATTACTCAATTGAAAACAAATCAGTTGAAAATGGATTTCATAACAAGTATCTAGGCTTTCTTCCCAAGCCATAAGAAATATACAACAACATTCAAGCCTACGACTTATGATTGTCCTATCATCTCACGATGATAATTGACATTCAAGTTGATGGATAAAATATCCAAAGATAAAGTCCATTATTGCCTTTGTCTTAGAAAAGTAAATTTAATAAATATTTCAAAAAATAATGTTTACTGAATAGACCTCTAAGGATGTTATTCCACATCATAACATAGAGATACAACTGGAAATAGTTAACTCAGTGTGGATATAGTTACATAATCATACTGATCGATGGATGATAGTCATATATGAATAGCATTTGATGATGATAACATCATTGGATTTCTGTCACAACTCAGTGACTAAACCAATCATTCCATCCATATTCTGTAGAAATACAAAAGCTAAACAAAAATAGTTTAACATGCTCTCTGGTGCACACATACTGTGACCAATCAAATCCATATAAGTGAGTGATATCAAATAAATAGAAAATGCACTAAGTACTTTATATCTAGATAAAAATAAATTACATATGATTTTGTTAAGTAATCGACAACAAACAATATCATATTATTGTTCTTATCATCAATTGCCATTGCTTTGATGGAAATCATATACCTTGAAAGTAATGACTTATCGGTCTTTTCATAGTCTCTAGCCTTAGCTCACAATTATATACTTTTCAAAGTATTAAAATATACAGATCAATCTTTTAAAGACTAATTCATAACTCAACCAGAGTAATAGTGTCCTAGTCATTCCCCATAACATCTTGACATTCAACATTAATAATAATAAAGTTCTAATAATAGCAACACCTAATGATGACAATATACATCATACCAATCATCTGCTATACCCTCTAAGCAGATAATAGTTATAGTGTTAAATTCGCCTAGGTAGTATTAACCACTTACTCATCTTGTAACCAATATTCTAGGTATATAGACATAACCTCTAGGTTGTCTCAAAAGAATGTAACATTCCCTCAATCTAAATTACATTATATCCACCTAATTTGAGATAAAAAAGATATCACATTCCAACGAAATAGTACCATGTTGACATTAACCCTAAAGGTAAGAAAGTATACATTAATCTTGTTAAACTAAGCATAATCTTTTAAATGATAATAACCATAGCCATGGAATCCTTTTTATGTAACTAATTATAAAAATGGGAATGATTCACCACATTGGTCAGTAATAACTCACTTTGATATCTATGTATATAAATAAAGGATAGGCTAGTTCCACATGTAAAATGCATTGTGGGTATAAATTAGCCATCAATATTTGGTCTTCACTAAGACTTATAAAATTATTTCTATTTTGTGTATACTAAGTTTGAAAAACAACCTATAATCGCTCTCTATTAAAGATGCACTATAGATTTAACTACCCTTTTACCTTGGTCAAAACTATCTAAACTCTTGTGAAGATTTCCATAATAATTATAATATGCATTTGTTTAAAAGACCCAAAATAAAAACTAATATATAACTGGTGGCTGAAATGGTCATGAGTATAAAGTTGATGATATTTTCCAAATTCAAGACATTTACTTAGTGTTGAGAAAGAAGGGAATAAAATTATTTCTCTACCATCATAGTGAAAGTTGGTGCTTACATTTGGTATACTAGGCACGTCTAGTAGAGCAATTATTAGAGTTATTAAGAACCTTTCAGTATATGTTGATTGCCATACTGCAACGAAACTTATCTACAAGGTAGCCTCCTATTTTTTCCCAAACTTTTATAATATAAAGTAGCCTTTAATCCTTAAACTTATGGCTCATCTGATTTGTTTCATCGCTACCTTAAAAGCATGTTTCTATTTTAAACAACATATTTTTTTAAGAGCATTTGAAAGAATCTCAATAAAGCATTTTAATATGCCAATGTAAAGAAAGTTTATGAGGTAAATTATTAAGCGATGAGCAGATTTTAGTTTAATATTTCTTCCCTACAAATTGTATAGGGGAGGCACCTCTAATGGAGGTGTCCCCATTAGAGAGGGTCGCCTTCCTCATTGGAGGTGTATCCTTTCATTGGAGCACCCAGTTTGGCTGGCAACCCTCAAATTTCTTCTGTATGCCCTAAAATATGGCATATGCATATTATAATGAATTTCTAGTTCAATAGTTACATTTCCTTTTGCATGCTATAGATAGTTATTATTATTTACTTCTCAAAATTTTTGGTTTTATACTCTCTGGAGTTCGTCAAATTATGCACATCATTTTCTAATAAATATGTTTCCTACAACATTATGTTCCCTTGCTTCTAGTTAACAAGTTTATATATTTGTTGCAAGTATTCTTACAGATAGCCATCATCAAATTTTACCTAAATCTTATAGAATTTTAGATATGTGAAATCTCATATTGTAGCAACTAATTATATTAATTTAGCTAAATGCTACGGGCTTAAATTTTCCAAGCATATGAAGAAAATGCAACATACAGCTTGCAACAAAAAATTGACATTGAACAAAATAAAAATATCTCTTTCTTCTGTTAAGTAACATGGTAAAGGTTTCCTGTAAATCTACAATCAAATTTTTCCTGAACAGATTGACAGAATCCTTACCTTAAAAGCTTCCTAAATTTTGAAAATTTATCCTGTAGCTATAAATTCTCTTTTCTCCCAAATTCTTTCTTCTCCTCTCTTTTCCCCAATTCTTCTTCCTCTATCTGATCTCATTAAAATTCCAAAATTTCCCTTTTTATAACCTTACCTTCCTCTTCCCAAAGTTCCAGGTGTTGAGTTTCATGTTATTTTATTGCTAGGTAAAATCTTGGAAGAATCCTGGTGATCTTCGCTTAACAACTCAGGTGGAGTAAATTACAAGGGTTTTCCCCCATTCAAATAGATGTCAAGCTTGGAAGTAATACTATTACTTGAAATATTAAAATAATGCACTATTTTTTGCTTTTCGATGAAGTAACTAAATATTATTAAAATCAAATGTTGCCTCATCCCTTGGTTTTTGTAAAATTCTACTGCTGCATATAATAATAATATTTACTTTTGTCAATTACTTGGCAGTAATAGAAATATCACCTTATTACTAAAACAACTCTCATTGTTCAATTTATATTTTTCTTTATTTTATTTAAAGGATAAAACAAAGATATATTACATTATCTCTATTATATATATATGTGTGTGTGTGTGTGTGTGTGTGTATTTGAGTATATACTTATTTGTGTGATAAATAATTCTTGCATAAAAGGTTGTATGTATCTAAAATATAACATCAATTATAACCATGTGATATATACAGTTAACATAAATGCTAAGTGTAGTAGAAGAGGGCTATGACATCCCTCCCCTCTAAAAATAATCATCGTCCCGATGATGACAAGGATGCATAAAAATTAGAAAGGTGAGAGAAAAGTCATGGTTCCTCTACAACATTTTCCTAAGTCACACAATCCTCAGGGAAGTGATTCCATTGCACCTTCCATTGAATTGCTTTCCTTTGTATAAAAGATTCTTCTCTGCTCTAGGATACACAGGTTTCTACTTGAACCCTTCCGAATTCGGAACTTGTTTAAGGAATTTGAATTCGTATGCAATTTCCTCCTTTGGAACACCTTGTCCCTACCGCAACTGATATTCCCTCAACTAATGGAAATATATTCCCAGAGGTATCCTCTTATCAAATGGAAAGAGCACTAGACGACTTCCCAATTGGTGATAATCAGACCTTAAGTCAAAATTCTAGAGAACCATCTACACCTCTCATAAGATTAAATAACTTTATATTTCTAAGCAAGGTGTCTATTTTGATAGTCACCTCATTGATCATCCTATGATCATTACACATCGAGGGTACCTTCCTTCTCTTATAGAGATTATGATGTGATACTTTTCCTAGAATCTAGCATTTGTAGATGACCTTAGGATACATATCATGGCAAAAAAAGCAACATTTAATAAGAGTAACAATCATAACCAAATTCAGCCACGTACCATTGTCTCCTTATGGTAAGTTTCATATTTACTTACCTACTAAGGTTTCCAAGTTGATACCTCTTTGGTTTATTTATAACAAATATAATTTCCAAGGTCATTTGTCATTGAATTGAAGGTTGGACATTTAAAATGTTCAAGCTAAAGATATCATGATTTCCTTAAATGAGAGACAATTCACTTATTAAGGTTTCAGAGCGATTTCACACATTGGCACAAACACCGAAGGTAATAAATAATGAGTTCTTTTCCTTATTCATGCTCCACGCATATGACACTTATATGTATCATGGTTAAGTGTTTCATTCATGAAACTTTATTGCACCCATATAAAAAGGCTACAACATGTCCATCTCTGTCATTCACACTCCCTGCGTGTGTGACACTAGACTTTTATGTCCATCTCTATTATACACACTAACCATGTGTATAATACTAGACATATATTTGTGTGTCCATCTCTATCATACACATTTTTGTGTGTGATACTAGACATTTATGTTCATCTCTGTTATACACAATACTCGTGTATAACACTAGATATATTTATGTGTCCATCTCTATCATACACATTTTCGTGTGTGATACCAGACATTTATGTCCATCTCTATTATATACACTAGCCATGTGTATAACACTAGACATATTTATGTCCATCTCTATCATACACATTTTCATGTGTGATACTAGACATTTTTGATCATTTCATGAAAAAATATTGTTCATATCCAGGCCATGTTTCTCCCTGGGTTACTGCCATCCCTAATGACATACAAGCACCACATACTACTTGTAGTCATCACTGACAAGTAATATTTATACATTACATAACAACATTGTTGGCTAGGTCATTATCTAGAGAAGTCATAATCTCAAACATGTATTATTCACTACGAAATCAAAATTTAAGGCATGGTAAATACATTCTATCATTAGCTTCATACCACTTAAATACTTATCCAAACATTGCTAACCTTAGCTGCTATCTCGTATATACTAGCATTCTATATCAAAATCACAATAATTTTTTTGTCTGAGGTTTATTTTTCTCATTTCTTATTCTGAGATTATTGTTCAATTTCCTATGGTGTAGGATTAATGATGTTAACATTAGCTATTACTTCCATTCAAATATCACCATGCAACATGATACAAGTCTTATCATTCTATATTCTTCCATTTTTTTACGTAGAAGTATTCAAAGCATTTTGTCAAGTACAAAATACCCCCTTAAACATGACTACATGTCACTATTAGATAGAGGGATTTCTTCAGGTTCTTCCTCCCTATCAGAATCTACTAACACAAACTAGGAGGGTGGATGTATATGTAGGTACTCTACTATCACCCAAAGGGTATGTCATGATGAGTAGAGGGTTTACTAATTTTAACCATTGTGGGGGTGATCATTTTCTCCGCTGCTCCTATCCGCTTCTGTTTCTCAAGATGAATGCGCTTAAGTGCATTGGTGAGAGTCTCAGAGTTGGTAAGCCAAGCCCACCCAATATGGCTTACTGGTCTAGTAGTTTCAGGAGGGGTTTCCTTCTTTACAGTAGTTTTGGTCAGGCTCTTGGTTTTTGTTTTCTTAGCTCATTTCTACGTTCTTTTTCCTGCCACTCTAGAACAAGAACAAATTTGAAGTTAGCTTATCTGCTATTCAACGAAAACTTTTGCAATGGGCTCCAAGGTCCAAGTGTTGAACTTGGTTCGCTCTGATACCACATGTAGCAATACTTCCATATAATCACATAGCATATATGAACTTAGTACTACATTAAGCATCATACAAGATCTCATGTAAGCTTTACCAAGGTAAGTCTACCATGAAATGTTGAAAGACTAACAATAAGTGATAAAATATGTAATAGTACCTTAACACTTAATAAAGTTAAAATTAATCATATAAATATAATAGATATCATGCATGTTTCTACATCAACATCATTTTATCATCTTTAGATAAAATAGATAAACCAAATTCTAGTAAAGTCAAATTCAGAGTTATAAAACACCAAAGTCAAATTAGGTGCTTTATCTCACCAAGGATCTTAAGAATTCACAAACACAAGATGGACATCCTAGGGGCCAAACCTATGCCTCGGGGGCTCATCCATGATGGGCTTGCCTACGTAAAGCGCATAGGCTTCGTAGTTTGACGTTATGTTTTCCAAAAATCTTGGTTGTCATAGACATATTACTCAATTAAAAAAAAATTAGTTGAAAATGGATTTCATAACAAGTATCTAGGCTCTCTTCCCAAGCCATAAGAAATATACAACGACAATCAAGCATACGACTTATGATTGTCCTATCATCTCACCATGATAATTGACATTCAAGTTGATGGATAAAATATCCAAAGACAAATTCCATTACCACCTTTGTCTTATAAAAGTAAATTTAATAAATATTTCAAAGAATAATGTTTACTAAATAGACCTCTAAGGATGTTATTCCACATCATAACATAGAGATATAACTGGACATAGTTAACTCAATGTGGATATAGTTATACAATCATACCAATCGATGGATGATAGTCATATATGAATAGCATTTGATGATGATAACATCATTGGACTTCTGTCACAACTTAGTGACTAAACCAATCATTCCATCCATATTCTGTAGAAATACAAAAGCTAAACAAAAATAATTTCACGTGCTCTCTAGTGCACACATACTGTGACCAATCAAATCCATATAAGTGGGCGATATCAAATAAATAGCAAATGCACTAAGTACTTGATATCTAGATACACATAAATTACATATGATTTTGTTAAGTAATCGACAACAAACAATAACATATTATTGTTCATATCATCAATTGCCATTGCTTTGATGGAAATCAAATACCTTGAAAGTAATGACTTATCGGTCTTTTCATAGTCACTAGCCTTAGCTCACAACTATATACTTTTCAAAGTATTAGAATATATGGATCTGTCTTTTAAAGACTAATTCATAACTCAACCAGAGTAGTAGTGTCCTAGTCATTTCTCATGACATCTTGACATTCAACATTAATAATAATAAAGTTCTAATAATAGCAACACATAATGATGACAATATGCATCATACCAATCATTTTCTATACCCTCTAAGCAGATAATAGTTATAGTGTTAAATTCATGTGGGTAGTATTAACCACTTACTCATCTTGCAACTAATATTCTAGGTATATAGACATAACCTCTAGGTTGTCTCAAAAGAATGTGACATTCCCTCAATCTAAATTACATTACCTTCACCTAATTTGAGATAAAAAAGATATCACATTCCAACGGAATAGTACCATGTTGAAATTTACTCTAAAGGTAATAAAGTATACATTAATCTTGGTAAACTAAGCATAATCTTTTAAATGATCATCACCATAGCCATGGAATCCTTTTTATGTAAATAATTAAAAAAATGTGAATGATTCACCATATTGGTCAGTGATAACTCACTTTGATATCTATGTATATAAATAAAGGATAGGCTAGTTCCACATGCAAAATGCATTGTGGATATAACTTAGCCATCAATATCTAGTCTTCACTAAGACTTATAAAATCATTTCTATTTGGTGTATACTAAGTTTGAAAAGCAACCTATAATTGCTCTATATTAAAGACACTCTAGATTTAACTACCCTTTTACCTTGGTCAAAACTATCTAAACTCTTGTGAAGATTTCCATAATAATTATAATATGCATTCGTTTAAAAGACCCAAAATAAAAGCAAAAAATATAACTGGTGGCTGAAATGGTCATGAGTATAAAGTTAATGATATTTTCCAGATTTAAGACATTTAATTAGTGCTGAGAAAGAAAGGAATATAATTATTTCTTTGCCATCACAGTGAAAGTTGGCGCTTGCATTTGGTATACTAGGCATGTCTAGTAGAGAAATTATTAGAGTTATTAAGAACCTTTGAGTATATGTTGATTGCCATACTGCAACAGAACTTATCTACAAGGTAGCCTCCTATTTTTTCCCAAACCTTAATAATATAAAGTAGCCTTTAATCCCTACAACTTATGGCTCATTTGATTTGTTTCATCGCTGCCTTAAAGGCATGTTTCTATTTTAAACAACATATTTTTTTAAGATCATTTGAAAGAATCTCAATAAAGCATTTTAATATGCTAATGTAAAGAAAGTTTATGAGGTAAATTATTAAGCGATGAGCAGATTTTAGTTTAATATTTCTTCCCTACAAATCATATAGAGGAGGTGCCTCTAATGGAGGTGTCTCCATTAGAGAGTGCCTCTCTAAGGGAGGCATCTCCATTAGAGAGGATCACCTTTCTCATTGGAGGCATATCCTCTCATTGGAGCGCCCAGTTTGGCTGGCAGCCCTCAAATTTCTTCTGTATGCCCTAAAATATGGCATATGCATATTACAATGGATTTATAGTTCAACAGTTACATTTCCTTTTGCATGCTACAAATAGTTATTATTCTTTACTTAGAATTTTTGGTTTTATACTCTCTGAAGTTCAAGTCAAATTATGCACAATATTTTCTAATAAATATGTTTCCTACAACATTATGTTCCCTTGATTTTGGTTAACAAGTTTATATATTTATTGCATGTATTCTTACAGATAGCCATCATCAAAGGTTACCTAAATCCTATAGATTTCTAGATATGTGAAATCTCATATTGTAGCAACTAATTATATTAATTTAGCTAAATGCAACATACAACTTGCAACAAAAATTTGACATTAAACAAAATAAAAAACCTTTTGCTTCTGTTAAGTAACATGGTAAAGGTTTCTTGTAAATCTACAATCAAATTTTTGTTGAACAAATTGATAGAATCCTTACCTTAAAAGCTTCCTAAATTCTAAGAATTTATTCTGTAACTATAAATTCTCTTTTCTCCCAAATTCTTTCTTCTCCTCTCTTTTCCCCAATTCTCCTTCCTCTGTCCAACCTCCTTAAAATTCTAAAATTCCCCTTTTAATAACCTTACCTTCCTCTTCCCAAAGTTCCAAGTGTTGAGTTTCATGTTATTTTATTGCCAGGTAAAATATTGGAAGAATCCCGGTGATCTTCTCTCTACAGCTCAGGTGGAGTAAATTACAAGGTTCCCCCCTGTTCAAATAGATGTCAAGCATGGAGGTAATACCATTCAATGAAATATTAAAATAATGCACTGTTTCCTCCTTTCTAATGAAGTAACTAAATATTATTAAAATCAAATATTGCCTCATCCCTTGGTTTTTGTAAAATTCTGTTGCTGCATATAATAATAATATTTACTTTTGTCAATTACTTGGCAGTAATAGAAATATCACCTTATTACTAAAACAACTCTCATTGTTTAATTTAATTTTTTCTTTATTTTATTTAAAGGATAAAACAAAGATATATTACATTATCTCTATTATTTAACTCAGTTAATTGTATATATGTGTGTGTGTATCTGAGTATATACTTATTTGTGTGATAAAAAATTCTTGCATAAAAGGTTGCATGTATCTGAAATAGAACATCAAATATAACTATGTAATATATACAGTTAATGTAAATGCTAAGTGTAATAGAAGAGGGCTGTGACAATTTTTAGATGCGTTATGTTTTGTGCTTTCTTCTCATGTATATGGATCTTGAGCTATGTTAGTTTTGGAGGGTTCATTTAACGAGTGTTTGGCATGGTTATCTCCTTGTGCATATAAGTTTTATTTGTGATGTCATTTATGAGGATTTTAGAAGATGTTTATTGGGTTGATTCCTGGGTTTGGGAATGGATTTGAGTTTGATCTCCCTTGATTAGAGAGGCTTACATCCATGTTGGTTACATGATACATATGTTTTGTTTGATCTATGATATTGAACAATTGGGTGTTGTTAAGGCTTTTCATTTGGGGTTTTAAAGAAGATCATAATTAACACAACTTAGCACCTTGAGGTGTTGGACATGGTATGAGATATGATTTTCAAGTTTTCTCTCTTTGTTCTATGGCTACTTCTTGGAGGTTCATGTTCACATGGTTTTTTATGGTGGACTTCAGAGAGTTATGGTGACATGTTGTGAGAGAGTATGAAGTAGTTTGTGTTGCATGTGTGGATCATTGTCATTGTTCTTTGTTACTACATGGTATGATTATTAGCCAAAACTTGATATGAGTGTTGATTGGTAGAATTGGTATGCCATGATCTATTTCAAATTTGACATTACCCATGCAGTGGGAGTTCCTAGATGTGTATTTTATTCTTTGATAGGTTTTATATAGGGAGCTTGTTATTGCAATTTATGGGTTGGATATGTTGTTGGAATGAGTTTACTAATGTTGTTGGATACCTTTTGAGGTATGGATGGTTGGATGTATTAGCATTTTTTGTGGGTGCTATTTCTAGTCATGTGGGTTTTTTTCTTGGCAATAGCTTGGAGCCTTTATTATCACTTGGATTTGATAATTGTGTTCTTATTCACCTTGGCTTGTTTCTTTTCTTCCATAGGTGGCATGTTGGATGATGAGAGGAGTTCTTGCATGTGTGTGAAAAGGAAAGAGCTAAATGTATGTATTTTTGGCCTTGACTTGGCCTTCTTTGAGTGGAATTTTGTAAATCCTCCTTGTGTGTTGAATGTGGCCCTTAAATTGTGATTTATGTTGCTACCCGATTCTTCTTTGGCCTCTTAGATCAAGGGATGGCAAGAGCCTTTTATGGATTGATGATGCCATAATGGTTGGGTGGAGAGCATTCTCTCCCAGTGGCTTGTTCATTCTTGGATGGAGTTCTTGTAGGATGGAGCTATTATAGATAGCGACCTTGAATGGAGTTTCATTCTTGCAAGAAAGTATATAACTTTGAGTTGCAATGTAATGAGAAAGAAACAATATCTTCCAACATTGTGTAAGTTGGACATTATATTTCAAAAGAAAAACAAGAAAATGCTAATAATAAACTTGCTAGTTTCTTGGCCTTGAACGGAAAACTGTGACACCTATATGTATATATATTTACCCCTTTTCATTAAAATTTCAGGTTTATATGTATTCTTATATAAATATGAAGAGATAAGATAATTAAATGATTAAATGCTTTAAAAAAAAGGTTATAATCTATAAGTGTGTATTTTTTTAATAAAATTAAATATTTCAAAATGTCTATATATGGTCCACTTATAAGTAATTGTGAGAATAAATAACAAAGATTATTTATTTATCAATTTGTCACCAAAAACAAGTGCTTGTAATACACACACATTTAAATAACTTGTTGACTATATATTTATAAACAAGTATGAATATAAACAAGTATAAATATTTATAAATAACTTGTTCACTATATATTTATCAGCAGCAGTCAAAAGGGGTTTGTGCCAGGTAGATAGATTATTGATGCAGCCATATCTACACATGAATTTATACACTCTATGGAAAGAAACAAATTGCCTGGAATGGTTTTCAAACTTGACATCTCAATTGCCTATGATAGAGTGACCTGGGAGTTTCTATTTAGAATTTTGGAGAAGATGGGTTTCTAAGGAAAAATATTGTAGCTTATAAAAATGTGTGTCACCTCTGTTAGATTTTTTGTCCTTGTTAATGGGGTCCCTAGGGGCTTCTTTAATCCAGGTAGGGGCTTAAGGCAAGGTGACCTGTTATCCCCTTACCTTTTGATCCTTATGGCCGAAGTCCTTAGCAGAAGCTTCCTCAACTTGCTAAACTCTAGGGAAATAAAGGGCATTAAACCCACTTCAATAGCTGACTCGGTGGCTATTCAACAGTTTATGGATGAGACCATCCTATTTGGGTCTACTTGGTGGTTGAGGCAAGGAAATGGAAACAAGTGTTACAGGATTATGTTGCTTCAGCTGGTCAGTGTATTAACTATGACAAAATCCAGGTGTATTTCTTCAATACACCCTTGGAGCTTCAACAAAAGATTATGGAGATCCTTGGCTGCTCTAGTGGTGTACTTCCTGGAACTTACTTGGGCCTCCCCTTAGTTGTTAAGGATGTTATTCCTAACTATTGGAACTCCATCTTGGAAAGGATTTAGAAGAAATTGGCAGGGTGGAAAGGCAAGCTTTTAAGCCAAGATGACAAATATTAACTCTTAAAGGCCTCTCTACAAGGTATCCCTGTGTACTTTCTATCCCTTTTTAAAATTCCCAAGTACATTGCTGAGAAGTTTGAAAGAATCCAAAGGAACTTCCTATGGATAGGGTTGGAAAATAAAAAAAGGTTGGCTCTGGTCAGCTGGGATAAAGTGTGTAGGCCAAAGCTCCTAGGGGGTCTGGGAATTAGGAAGATTAGCCTGATTAATAAGGCACTTATTGCTAAAGTTGGATGGAATCTCTTAAATGGAAATAAGGAATGGGGCAATATAATGAGAGCCAAGTACTTGGGGAATCTGAATCCTGAGGATTTTTTGCATTCTTCTAGCCTTCCCAAAGGGTCTATCGTCTGGAACAATGTGATAAAGAGCATATATGTTCTTCTACAGGGCATTAAGTGGAGATTGGGGGATGGAAGAACTATAAGATTCTGGGAAGATAGTTGGCTTAAAGGTGCACCGTTGAATAGGCTACAGAATGTCCAAGGTTTGGTCAATAAGGTCGTTTCTTTCTTCGGCAGGTTGGCTTGTGACTACCTCCAGCCTAGTAGAAGTGGGTGGAAACAGCTGTCAGGGCTAGGAGGACCTAATACAGAAGGAAGACGAGGTTCATCTTTCCCTTAGAGATTGCAGAATATCCATTTTCTCGCAGAAGGACAAGATGTTGTGGGCCAGGGATAAGACTGGGATTTTTACTGTTAAATCTGCCTATAACCTCTTCATGTGTTAGAATGGTGATAACCGATGGAGGAAAGTTTGGAATCATAATCTTATTCCCAAGATCAACCATTTCTAGTGGTGCAAAACAAAATTCTAACTATGAAAACCTTCGGCTAAGAGGATTCCAAATCCCCAATAGGTGTGCTCTTTGCTTAAAGGATGAAGAAACAATCTCTCATCTCCTCCTACACTGTGATTTTTCTTGGGATGTCTAGAGTCTGGCCATGCAAAATCTAGGAACCTCATGATGTTTGGATGGTGACCTCCCTGCTTTCTTAATGTCCTAGAATTCCCCATTCACCCACCCCATAAGCAAAGAAATCTGGGCCCAGGTCCCTCCCATCTTGACGTGGGGCCTTTGGTAAGAAAGGAATAGCAGGCTATTTAGGGAAAAATTCAAAAGTCCCAAGGAGCTTTTTTGTATGATTTCCAAGCTCCTGTAGGAAAACCTCTCTAACAGCACTTTGAAAGCTGCTGAACTCCCTCCCACTAACTTTGAAGCTAATATTACAAATCAGTGAAGCATTTCGGCCAGTATATGTAAGGTGGATGATACCAGGCATAGAGCTAGAGCCAATACTAAGTGGTCCTCCCCCACCGACTGGTTGGTCCAAACTCAACTTTGATGGAGCTGCTAAAGGTAACCTTGGGATGGCCAGTGGGAGAGGAGTTCTCATATCAGACAAGGGTGTCCTCATGGCATCCTTTAAGGGGGGCTTGGTGAGAACACTAACAATGTTGTTGAAGCCACAACCCTCCTCTAGGGCCTTAAAGTTGCCCTTGCCATTGGTATCAATTACCTAATGGTTGAAGGTGATTCCAAGTTAATCATTGATGTCGTTAAAGACAAAGCCAGGGTTGGAAGATTGAGGACATTATTTAGGATATTAAAACCTTGATTTTAAGCTTTGAAGGTGTTGAAGTGGTTCATATTTATAGGGAAGGTAATCAGATTGCGGACCTAATGGCAAATTTAGGGATCAATCTTTACCCTATCAGATGTTGGAGGAATATTTCTAATCTCCCTCCGAACATAAGAAATAACATTTAGACGAAGGTTTCTTTCTAATTACTCATGGCCAAAATCTCTCATCTCATCTCTTCAGTTCGTGCCTTTATGTCATACCCTCATTACACGGGGTGGTAGGAGAAGGATGATGTCACATTTATGACCATACATCATACCCGATCGGGCTAGATCAAAGAATCCCACATGGACAATTGCCAACTCGGTGATCTCTGGAGGCCACTGCCTAGCTGGCATCCCGAGTCTTTTCATACTCCGCTGGTTGCTCTGGATGTTGTGAGATCGCATGAGCCACATAGTGAAGGAAATAATTTCCCAGATGCGATTAGGAATTTGAAGGACATTTTTGGGAGTTTGAGTAGCATTGTTTGCAATAACTATTATGAGTATCAAGTCATTTCTAGATTGTTCGAAGGCATTCTGTAATTCTCTAAGTATTGTAATTGCATTTCTCCTTGTTGGTTTGGTAAGTTCAGAACTATGGGAGGTGACAAAGTTAGAATGAAGCTGACATCATGTGTGGAGTTTAAAGTTAACTCTCAGGTTTGGAGCATAGCATATGAATGGGGGATAACTCCATTCCTGGAGTGCTTGAACAGATTTGATGAGAGTCTATCTGTTTAATTTTCCATGTCATGGGACGAAGATAGGAAGGTGCATGTTGGTGGGGTGCAGTTTGTGGTCTCCGAAGAGTCCATAGACAAAGCCACGAGCCTGCATCATGAGGGAAAAAGATTGAATAAGAAGACAAAGGTCTAGAATCTGGAGGGGCTGAAATAATTCTTCTGTGAAGGTGAGAAGCTAGTCAGAAAGCAAGGCGACTTTGAGCATGAGATCCTAGTAAATCCTTGGGACTATGTTTGTTATCTTATTATGAAATTTATTACTCTTGAGGGTCACTATAGATGTTTCTACCATTACCACTTTGCCTTGTTGAACCATTTTAGACATAAAATCCTTTTGAACTTTCCCTTTTATTTGCTCTCTTCCCTGGAGTCTTCTGTCAAGCAAACTAGGAAAACTCGGGAGAGTAACCCAGCGGTGGTGGTTGTTCCCCTGCATCAGGGGTTGATTTTCTTCCTGTACCACTTTCATTTGGCCCTTTTCCCTGCAAAGCCTTTTAAGGCTAGCCTAATTGAAGAAAATATGGATGAAGATTCAGATGACAATATCCCGCTTAGTGTTAAATATGGCAGCCCTATCAAAAATAAAGCCCCATCTCATGTTGATGTTGACTCTCAAAATCCTATTGCCCCCCTAACCCTCCTGCTATCCTTGATTCTCAACCCCACAAGAAGAAGGATATCCCTACTCCTCGGGCCCGTCAGACTGGTCAGGCCTCTGTGGTTTCAGATTCTGAGGGTGTTGATGGGTCCCAAGGTGAAGCTCGTAAAGATGTTGCTGAAGGTCTTTGTGGGCTGAAGAATTGCCCTTCGCCCTCTGGAGGCAAGAAACACAAAGGTCTACAAGTCCACCCTAGTTCCCGTAAAAGGGGGAAGAAGAAAATCAAAAAAGGTGATGTGGGTATGAGGAATGTGGAACTGGAGATTGAGATAGGCTAGGACAAACCCTGGGAGCAGAAAGAAGATGACATAGCTGATGTCAAGGAGATGGTTCTGGGCAAGGATACTACAGTGAGAAGACCTGGCATTTGCAGGTCAACCAGGCTGGCAGGGGGGAAGCCCCCAGTGTTAAAAATTGTTGATTACTTCTCCACTTCTGACCCTAACGACCCAGAGAATGAGATTGAGATTAAGGAAGTAAAGACTGCCCTTGTGCAGGATCAAGAGGGAGCTAGCCACTTTGACTCTATGAACAATTCTTATTATGATACTGAATAGGATGATGTTGAGATTCTGGAGACTCTAGAGAAGGAGGTGGAAAGTGCCAAGGATGGTGATTCTAATAAGAAGGTCATGCAAGAGCTTGGGGAGGTTAAGACTCAGCTCTTAGCTATGGAAGCTAAGGTCAAGGTGTTGGCGACCGTTTATCTGAAAGTCATACACCAGGGGGCCACTACTTTTACCACTCTGCAGGAAGAACACCATGCTAAAAAGGATGCGAAGACAGAAAACAAGGAGGAGCTGCTGAAGTTTCTGAATGATGATTGGAAAGATTTGTTTAATTAGTTTTTACTATTGTTCTGTTTACTGGACCTTGTTTTATTTTGATACCGTTATGAACTCTTGTTGTTAGTTAGCTATTTTTGTGATGTTTGTGGCCTTTGGCCTGGTTCACTACCCTTTGGGTTTTTGTTATCAGGATCTGCACCCATGTTTGCAGCTTATTAATATCAAAAACAAAGAGGGTTTCAGGCTCCCTTCGAACCTGTTTTACCAATATAATAAAAAATAAGTATGAATATAAATAAATAAAATTATATAAATAAATATATTGCTGTATTTTTTTTATATTTGATATGACTATATAAAAACTAATATATATATATATATATATATATATATATATATATATAAAGTTATTTTTTAATATATTTAGAGTTTGAACATGTGTATATGTAATATATAAAAAAGATGTTTGCAATAAAAATAGAATAAAATAAAATGGAACAAAAGAGGAAAATTTACAAAATAAAAAAATATAGAAATGTCCATGGCTTCTCATGGAATCTTCAAATCTCTTATTGTCTCCTCCATCTTGTCTCCAACCTTCAAAATGATATATATTAGTCACATATTGCCTGTTTTTCTACTAGTATATAGGGTGCCCTCAAACCCTTATTGTGAAGACTCAACTCCAATCGAGTTGTTGACTCTTTTCATTCTAGTTGTTCATCTTTATTCTCCATGAATATAATTGTTCCCCTTTCTTGAGCCTTGTGTATTGTGGATGTGCACCCCTCAAGAATGTTTATTTTATGTGGCAATGACACGTGCATGTGTGTTGCTATGCAGTAATGTGTTAATTATTGTTTTTTCAAATTGAGATTTTATCTAATTTTTCTTGTAGTTTATTTATGGGCATTACATATGAGATTAGAGCCATGTTACAACATTGGGAGCTTTGGGAGTTCCTTTGGGTCTTTCTTGTTGTGCATGTTTGTTTGAAAAGAAGCTAGGTGTGCAGAAATCGCTTCCTACACTAATCTAAATAGGAGAGATGAGTGCAAATTCTTTTTAACCTTTACAATTACAGTGTTATTAACCCAACAATGGAGATATTGCAGCAATACACAACACAAGAAAGTAAGACAGAAGAAAGAGAGACAAGATATAACGTGGGGAAAACCCTTATGGGTGAAAAACCCCACACTCCAAAACCTGTACAATGTATTATCGAAACAATAAGGTTTACAACACACATGCAATGCAAGTCTTTACAAGAGTCTTCGACACTCATATCTAGAGACAAACCCGCAGCATAACAGTACCTGTCAATCACATAATACATCTCTCAAAGCACCTGCTTAAATAGAAGTTTACAAGGCAAAAATGAACTTTTCTTGAGATGGGCGTTCAACTTGGCCTCATGGCTCAAAACCCATGCCTAGGGATACTTGTCCAACATTGCAGCATGGTCATGACACTTGTCATAACACCCCATCCCAAAATGGTCACCTATTCCCAAGTTGGGCAATGACAGATGCTCTTACACATCTTATGACCGTCATAGAATCCGTCATACTGACAGTATTTACAACTGTAAGAGAATCTGTCACACACTGACTAAAAATAGCATATTCTCTTACATGTCATAACTCTCCTTCGGGTGCCCAAAGATGCCTTCTTCCAAGATGTCTTGTGACACGTCTTCACCTATCATAGAACATTCCATTTACGACTCTTACGTGTCATAGATTCTATCATAGGAATCTGTCATAACCGTTTTGGTCAAGATTCACTTACACACTAGTCAAAGTGCCGACACATGGAAAAATACCTCTACCACTAAGTGGGACGCCTATCTCCTCATGTGAGGAAAAAATTACATGTGGTCACCTTCCACGTAGGATTACACATCACTGTGCCAACTCCCACAAGATGACAAAACAAGATTTGCATCCTAATTACACAATAGGCAATAAATAAATATATTACAATAAATAAATGCAAGGAATTACCAAGGTTGAGACAACTTAATTCCCAACATTGTTGTGTGTATAATTGTAATATGATAGTTTTGTTGTTAATTATATGCAATTAAATGATTCTTTGATTGAGTAGTTTTTAATTGATGAAAATTGAACATATATATATATATATATATATATATATATATATATATATATATAACACTCACATTTGAGTTATCCAGGAAATGTGAGTTATACATGAAACACTTGTGTAATGTAATGAATGTTGTATGTGCAATGTCTTCATAATGGCCTAATACTGATTTTGGATAAAAGTTTGATCTAGATTTCATAAAAATGCAATTGTCATGTTGGAATACATATACTAGCATGTTTAGGCATTTCTAATTTTTTAATGTAGTGATAAAAGTGTTAAATGGTGAAAGTCTTAAAGTTAGGGTATCTTTTTTTTATCAGTGAATGCTTTTGACCAGAGCTATGAATCGATGAGGCCACAACACGGGGGACCTCATCACCTAGCATGAACATCTTGGCATGAATGCTTGCATTAACGTTGAAGGTTCAAACCCGCGAGCTCATTGGCCCAGTGGGGGATTTAAGTCGCGAGCTCATCAGCCCAGTAGGGGCTTGCGATGATGCAAGGCCCACGAGCTCATTGGCCCAAGGGGGGTTTGAACCTTGATGACCACCACAACAACTATGTGACTTGACCACTGAACCATGCCCTTAATGGCTAAAAGTTAGGGTATCTTATTAGTAACACGTGCAATGTAATTTTCTACATATATCTTGGATATAAATTTGTTCATAAGACTTATCCCTTCTACATAAATTGTTTAAATAGCCTTGTTGGAACTTGACATAACTTTACTTTAGGCTGCTTGACCAAATTACGTATGGGTTTAAACTTTGGACCACACCTTAAAACTTGAGCCTTATTACCCCTTACAAAATTTTAATATCATGATTAAACATAGGTTTGTCTTGCATGATTTCCTAAAGACGTATCCTACCTAGTTAACCCTATTAGTGTTTGTTAGTACATTTTCATAGATATTTATTAAACTTGTATTATTTCTAATTTCTCTAAATTGTAACCGTGCAAGACTTAAATTTAAGCAGATTTGATGTTGTTTAAGTTGTTTAAGGATACTAAATATATAATTAATTTAACTTTTAACCTTGATGAGTAGTTGTTAAAATGAATAAGTTTGTAATAATTTAGAAAATGAAATTAGATGATGAATTGAGTTCATGATTGAATATAGATAGATTAGAAGTGATAGGAATGAACTAAAATATAATTGTATCAAATTAGATTAAGATTTTGTTATGGTTTGTTTGATTTGAGTGTTCAAATATAAAATAATTTCATGTGGATGGCTAGTATATAAGTATATTTGTATTGGAAACCAAATCTTACTTAGGTCATTCTGTTTAGTTTATGTGTTTGCCTTGTATTTTTAAGGGTAGTAATGAAACTTAAATATGAAAAATTGTTGTAATGTGTGCTTGATGGCATAGCTATAAGATGTGAAAAATTTTATACACTTACAGGCACTTAAGAAATAGTAGAATATATAAAAGGACATCAAATGATGAATTTTATATTATTGTCATTGAAAGTATACATTTCATATGCTTTATCAACAATATTGTATCTATTTATATTCATAAATGCTTGTTAATACACCTTATAGTTAGATTTCATTATAAATTTGTCTCCAAGTTAGATATTGTAAGGGATATAATTAGAATATGGAAGGGAAAATGAACTTATTTAGGATGTGGAAAAGAGAAAGTTATGTTAGAATGCACAAAATAGTCTTTTACATTGTATGAGTCTTAAAAAATTGAGTTAATATTGTGTTAACGAGTAGAAATTAGCTTAATATCAAATAGGTATTGAATCATAACATGATGTGGAAAGATTAAAATATGGTGGTGACAATATGAAATAAAATGATTTATTTAGTTATGTTTTGAATGTGAATGAAATAAGTTATCTATTGTTATGTGGAAATGATGTAAGAAGAATTAGATTTATGAATTAATTAAAAGTATGAACCTAGTAGGATAAAATGAGATGCATGTGTGCACCTCTTATGTGGTCAAATGTGAAAGAAGAACATAATTTCCAAGTATAGATTGTGATATGTGAACCCCCAATGAATGTTGTGAACATTGCTTGATCTTGAATTATGGTATGTATTTTTTTAAGAAAATGAAGTGTTGTGGAAGTAATGTGTAAACCAATTGTGTGCCCCAACTTGGTCTTGTTTCCTAAGTTAATTTTTGGGGGTGATGCATTCATCATTATGGATTCATCTATTTTTGTTGAGTGTATGAGAACTAAATTACTAATAGATGATGGCCTCCTATTGGTAATAATTGATCGTGACCCTTCCAATTTGATGGGATCCTTCTGATAACTATCAACAACACTATGGCCCCTCTTCCCAGCTATAGTTATTAGAAGTTATGTTCCCTGTTTAGCCCATGTGAACTCGTTTTGTAAAAGTGCTCTATAGGATACATAAAGGGCAATGACCATGACATCTAGGATGAATCATCATTATCCTCGATGATATCATAAGCAAAGTAAAATATGATACTAGGTTATAAATGAGCCACATTTTAGGATATATGCCCATTTATCATTGAAGTATCACATATTTCTAAGATGGTTGTCTTTTGGTTGATATGTTATACAACAATAGTGTTGTCTGAATCTGATACCCTATTATTAGTACTAATACTAGCTATGGTTAGTGATATCTCAATTGGGCACATGATATTGGCTCTTGGTACTGGGTTTTGGCATAGACTCTTGATGTGGAATAGTAGTATAAGGTGTTAATCTATATGGATGTTATGACAATGAGAGGATATATGATATATATATACATTCTCGATGAGGGTTTATGTGTGCATTAGTATAAGTAGTTTTGAATCTATTGACATTACTACTCACAGAGAGTTTTGACTATACGGTTAAGTTATATGTGTGTATTAGCATGAGGAGTTCCAACTTCATTGCCATTTGTAAATTCAAATCAAACTTATAATCTCTAACTTGGATATTTTCTAAAAGTTGGATATTTATATAGCAGACTTAACTTATTACTTTCTTTTGTATTTCAGATGCAATTTCCACTTCTCATACACTTCCAATTTTTGTGTCGATCCGTGGTATTGCAAGGCAAAGACATTGATATAAACATGTGAGTGACGGTAGGAGTCACATCTTTGATAGACGTGACTCCTCAAGGAGTCACGCCTATCACAAGTGTGACTTTGTCACCATTTGTATTGTAATCGGTTTCACTGATTTTAACAGTTACTAATCACCGTTTAGAATGCAGAAGATGTTTATGCTTTGGTAATATATCATTCGATCATGCTATATTGATATTTATCTTAACATACCTTATATATTAAGTATGAATATATAAGTAATATTTAATATTACTTATATATTCATATTTATTATTATGTTATCTGATCGAAGCTACAAACAACTCAACACTCCCTCTTAGCTCAGGAAGATAACAATATCACAATAATCTCTGTGAATATCAATTATCTGATCTATAATGAATTACTCAAAGTAATTTAATATCACATAACTCATGATATATAGTATCACCTATCTCGTGATACATAGCATCACCTACCTCGTGATACTAAAGGATATACTATACTCGAGAACATTACATTCTCCTTATATATATCCCAGTTATGGTATGTGCATTGACATTAAGTCACATAATGTCTACCATAACTTAATCATGATAACTCCATGATTCATACCAATACCAAGTCACATGATATCAGTCTAATGAACATTATAAGATCGTCACCTTATAATGTTAGGTATAAGTGTAGATTATCCAAAAAATCATCACCTTTTGGAAATAAACATAGAATGGGTAGGCCCATAATGTCATAGAGTCACACATATGACACAAGATGTTTACACATTAAACATCTTTAATATACTAGTACAAATCAATTAGAATTTTACATTTCAATCATACCAAGATTTTTTCTGAAGTATTCAACTTTTACCTTGAGGAGTGGTTTAGTAAGAATATCTACAGTTTGATCTCATGTACTGATATACTCCAACTGAATCACATTCCTTTCCACCATATCACGCACATAGTGATGAGGAATCTCAATATGTTTAGATCTATAATGGAATACTAGATTCACAGATAGCTTAATACAGCTTTGATTGTCGCAGTGGATGATAGTTGGTTTCAGAGGTTTACCAAATAATCCCACAAGCAGTTTTCTAAGCCATACTGCCTCTCTAGCAACCATAGTAGCTGCAATATATTCGGCTTCTGTAGAACTCTGAGCAACTAAAGATTGTTTTCTGCTGATCCACGATATCATTGCTGACCCTAAACTGAAACAACATTTGGAGGTGCTCTTCCGGTCAGTTACACTTCTAGCCCAATCTAAATTTGTGAATCCATGTAGATCTAAGTCAACCTTTTCATATTTTAAGCCATAATTTAGAGTACCTTGAAGGTATCTCATTATATGTTTCACAGCCACAAGATGTATCTCCTTGGGCTCACACATAAACTGACTTAAGGCATTTACAGCATAACAGATATCAGGTCTGGTATTGACCAAATACATCAAGGATCCAATTATCTACCTATACAGAGTGAGATCTGCCAATGGAGAATCTGCTGCTGCTTCCTTCAATTTATGAAGATTTGTTTCCATGGGGGAAGACATAGGTCTACATTCCATCATACCAAACCTTTTTAATATATCAATTGTGTACTTCCCTTTGTTTCAAATAATACAGTTTGATTTCTGCCATACTTCCAGTCCAAGGAAGTAGTGTAATAGACCTAAGTCCTTCATGTCAAATTCTGAAGCTAGATCTTTCTTACACTGATCAATAAGGTAATTTTCTCCTGTAATCAATTGATCGTCAACATATAATATCAATATTAACATATCACCTTTGCTTTGTTTAAAGTAGAGATTTGGATCTGCATCATTCTTTGAGAAGCCTAATCTCAAGAGATAACTGTCAATTCTTTCATACCAGGCTCTGGGGGCCTGTTTAAGTCCATATAGAGCTTTCTTTAATTTACATACATGGGATCCTACATAGTTAATCTCAAATCCTTCAGGTTGCTCTAAGTAAACCTCTTCTTCAATGGTTCCATTTAAGAAAGTAGTTTTTACGTCCATCTGCAACATGTTTGATTTTAAATAGCCATTTTAAAGAAACAACAGATTTCCCTTTTGGTCTAGGTACTATATCCCACACATCATTCTTCAGGATGGATTGATACTCCTCTGTCATGGCATCCTTCCATACTTGGTGCTTAAGAGCTTCTATAGCACTAGAAGGTTCTGATTTAATGAATTCACTCATTAAAGCTACATAACTAGAGAATCTCTTAGGTCTTGTGCTTTCCCTAAAAGTCCCTGATGGAGCAACATAATTTTTAGCTTCTTCCATTGTTTTGGTGGCCCAGAGTGGTCTTTTCTTGGGATTTTCTAGTGATGTGATTTGTTCATGGTTTACCTCCTCCTCAGGATACTCCCTCTGAAATTCAGGTGTAGGATCCTCTTCTATGCTTGAGTCGGAAATTCAAATTTCTGACTCAATATCATTTCTGGCTCTTTTGAAAGTTGTCTTCCTCAAAAATCACATCTCTGCTTAGTTCAATCTGTCTTTGACCAGGTATATATATTCTATAATCTTTTGATGTTTCACTATAGCCTACAAAGATGCCTTTTTTCCTAGAAGGTTCTATCTTAGTTCTTTTCTCTTTGGGCACATGAATGTAAACAAGACAACCAAATATCCTTAAATGACTAATGTCTGGTTTTGTGCCAGTGAAGGCTTCTTCAGGAGTTTTGTTATTAATATGAGAGTGAGGACATCTATTCTGTATATAGACAGCAGTACTAGATGCTTCTGCCCAAAGTGAAGTGTCTATATTCTAATCAAGTAACATAGCCCTAACAGCTTCTACAATGGTTCTATTTTTTCTTTCTGCAACTCCATTTTGTTGAGGATTATAAGGTACAATGAACTCCCTCTTAACCCCATTTTCATATTCATAATCATTTATATTCACTTTCATATTCATAGTTATATCCATATTCATATTCATGATCAAAGGCCTTATGCTCTACCCTTGAGAGGATCATGTGTCGTCCTATCATTAATCCATCTCTAGCTCCATAGGTATGGTTCATTGAGGAGCCATTAACCATCCCATACGAAGGCCCAAAGGCTTCACTCCCACACAGAGTTCTTCACCATATGGCTTGATGGAACTTCATGTCCACACAACATTCTTCATCCCACCAAGAGTCACCTCACGTCAGACACATTTAACATTGATGAGCTCATCATTACCATAGGCCCAAGGACTTCACACCCACACAATGTTCTTCGTCTCTTGGCTCAAGGGACTTCACACCCACACAGTGTTCTTCATCCACTTGAGGGTTACCTAGGTCCAACATACAATCTCCTAACTTACCCATACACCTAGGATAACGAGACGATTAATGATGAGGCTAATCCTTTTCTTGGATATAGCATAATCCTATGATATCTAAGTCTTTGTTGATATTTCATATCATGACTTATCATTTTGGCCTCATATCATATGGACCATTACATATGATCTAATGTTTGATCACTTTCCATTATCATTATTGATCATGTTCATTCTATATATACACATTTATCATATTAATTCATTCTTCCTTGTATATGCATTTATAATGACATTCATTTGTTCATCCATTATATGTAATCAAGATTCCATATTCATGATGATAATGTACATAAATATCCTATGTCAATTATATGACTAATTTCATTTGATTGCTATTCTAGTCAATATAATGTAATGCATTCCTATAAGCTAATCATATCTTATTTCATGTCATTCATTTCTATCATTTACCAATGTATCATTGAGTAATGCATTTGCAACTATATATTACTTATTGCAATGTGAATATGCATATCTTCAAAAATTGCCTTAAGACATTTATAAGTTCAATATATAATAGAGATTCCATACTTTTGCCGATTTAATTGCAGATCGATTGATTCCTCTCCTTCCTTGATGCCTATCGATCTTCTTCATTGACTCCTTTTATTTCCCTTTGAGGGATGCAACTTCACCAATCATTACAAATCTTTTCATATATTATTTGCTCATGATTGCTGCTATCTTTAATTAGATTTGTCCTCCTAACATAGATTGTTGCTCCTTATACTCATGGATCACTATTATGAAGATAACGATTTACGCATCTTGATTTTCTTTACACCTTTTTCTTTTTGCTATTCTTTCCTTCCAATGTCTTCGAATTGGATTGTTGCTGCCATTTGAGAAATGAGATGTATTAAATCTGAATTTCTCAAGTTTGATTTTCTGCCCAGATTCTGCTTAACTTGGCTCTGATACCATGAAATTCAAATCGAACTTATAATCTCTGACTTGGATATTTTCTGAAAGTTGGATATTTATATAGCAGACTTAACTTATTACTTTCTTTTGTATTTCAGATGCAATTTCCACTTCTCATACACTTCTAATTTTTGTGTCGATCCGTGGTATTGCAGGGCAAAGACATTGATATAAATATGTGAGTGATGGTAGGAGTCACATCTGTGATAGACGTGACTCCTCAAGAAGTCATGCCTATCACAGGTGTGACTTTCTCACCATTTGTATTGTAATCAGTTTCACTGATTGTAACAATTACTAATCACCGTTTAGAATGCATAAGATGTTTATGCTTTGGTAATATATCATTCGATCATGCTATATTGATATTTATCTTAACATACCTTATATATTCATATTTATTATTATGTTATCTGATCGAAGCTACAAACAACTCAACACCATTATCACGCACGAGGGGCTCTAACTGTACAACTTGAGTTATTGTAGAAAGAGTCTATTTTCTATAAATCTTATTACATTTTACCCTCATCGAGAACAATGGCAGTGGTATTGATGGCATGGACCCTTGGTCATGAATTTTGTGACATTCTTCCTACCTCAAGGAGGTAGTGTTGTTCTTCTATTGCATTTGGATAGATATGAGAGTTATGTGAGTTTGTCTATGATATATATTATAAATGATGGAATTTTGGTTATACTATTTTTACCTTGGGGAGCTACATATATTCTTAGAGATGTGGTACTTCTGGTATTGGCACTTGACATGTGTAGTGGGGCATGTCTTGGGTTGTGTAGGACATATGGCCATATAACATGATGTTATACTTTATGATCTCTATGTGGCATTAATACCACTTTACAATTATTCTTTTTGTGGTAGAGAGTCCACCCAATTCCTCTCCTCCCCTTAGGGGGCTTTGTTGAAGCTACATGGTAATCATGATGTGTAGTTTTATGAGGTTGTTGATTATTTATTAATTTTTTGGTGATTTTTCCTTTTTTTTAAAAAACCAACAATACTTGAGATTTATCTTATCTTGGTTACTTAGCCATTTGGAATTTGAGATGGTCCTTTTACCTCAATAACTTGTTTAATTCAACTTTTGTATTTAAATTTGAAATGTTATAGTGATTGTTACTTACAATTTTCATTCTATTTTACAAATTTTATTGGTGGACTTAACTTTGAGACTTTACCTTGGTCAAGCCTTCCTTAGTGTTTGCAACTGCTAGTTTGTGTGGAATAATGTAACATGTGTAAAACTTCCATATCCAAGATGGGTCCCTAATAGGTTGTATAGGGGAGTAGATGGCCTGGGAAATCTTTATTGTGAGGATGGAGGATACAAATGAGACCAGTGTGGGATAGTCATAATCCATTCCCTCCTATACATTTGAGTGATCTCTTTTGTATCTTTCTCTTGGACACTAACCCCCTTAAACAAACAACAAAAATATACTAGGAAATGTATGGAGGGGTCCTCGTGGAGGGCCTTGAGACCGTCTTTCCTATTGAATTCATGGTTATATTGCTATTAGGTGGTGGATATTGATTATATGGTTATATGTGACTTCATGACTCTTTAGTTACTAGCCATATGGTTCTTCAACCATATGGTTCCTTGGTCCTATGGTTATTAACTATATTGTGTCATCCTTATACACCCATTTTGTGAGTCTCATAATGTGTGTCATATGATATGGATTCTTATGATGTGTGTTGCTGAGACATGTGAATATAATGTGAATTAGCTTGTGTGATAAGTGTGAAAATGACTAGGTTAGAAAAATAAAATAAATAAACCAAATATTTTTCAAATGGGTATAATTGGGTATGGTGTTATGATGTCTTGGTGATTGGATAGCTCTTCATTAGCATATGGATTTAAATTTTGAAATGATCACATTATACTTGATACTTATGCTTAAATATCTTATTAATGTTATATAGTATGAGTGAATAGAAATAGAACTTTTGTACCTATTAGCACATATTTTTGTGGCTTTACCATTCATAAATTTTGTGATAATTCTTGAGCTTTTGTTAATAGATCTATACATTTATATATATAGTGATTCTATTTTGCATTAATGGGAATAATAACTTCATGAATGTTCAATTTGTGAAGAAAGATGTTGTCTAGGATTCTTGTTATTTATGTTTGCCTTCTTCTAGAAAGTATAGTTGAGAAAACCTGTTGGCTTTGATACCCATTCATTGTTGATATAGTTAGGGTCTTGTTGTCCCCAAAACTTAGTGAGATATAGGAAAATTTGTTATAAATTATTATTATGATGTATGTGAGCATATAGATATTGAATTTGATCATGCCGAACCATAATATTTTATTTAAAATCTTATGATAAGTCAGTTCTTGCACATATAATTTGGCTTGATTATTGCAAGTGAATAACATAGTTTTAATCATGTTGCTTCAATTAAATTCACATATCTTAGATGTATTGATGTGTGTATTGAATGTGCAAGTTCGTGTTAACCAATGGGAGAATGAGAGATTAAACAAGAACCTGAGTTGTCATTTCCACTTCACCTCATGAAGTAAGAGGGGACTTGACTGTAATTTTTTATTACACCAATCAATATTGATCTAGTGTGATCAATATCCCTCATTGTCACCTTGTGTTGTTTTCTAGTAATGTACCCCTTTTAGTTTTTGTATTTGGTTAAGAATGTGTAGTTGTGTGTGGGAGATCCACTAGAGCCTGATCTTGTTTTCCTAGTTACACTTTGGCCTTAGTCCATGAGGGGACTAAAACCTTCTTGTTGTGTTAACTTTTAAAACCTTAATGTGTTGTTTATTTTTAATCATTTTGATCAATATTTTTAAGTGCGATAATGTGTATATGTGTGTTAGTGCCCATTTAAAGCACAAACTCATATTTGCACTTCTTGTGAACTTTTAAATGGGTAAAAATATCTTCTTTTTTTCATTTCTAGGTGAAATTAGACCCCTTAGGAAAGTACCTATGGGGTAGGTACCTTTTGGGTGATAAATCTTGAGCCTTGGGAAAGATTTGACCCATCTAAGACCCCTTAGAAAGAAGGTGACATGACTAAACATGTAGGAAATAAAACATTGTCTTGTCACTTTTCAATCTCCCCTTCTCAAGATCATTTATGAGGAGTTGTGACAAGTACACTTCTCATCCCAATGCCCCACACATGGGAGAACTTCCTCCCCAGGTCTCACACATGTGTGAGTACATAGGAACCATGTGATCTTATTTATGATTGTAAAGAAGGATAAGGGTGTGAGGTGGAGTCCATGTGTCACCATCCCATAGGGTGATAATGAGTGGCATGGCACCCCTTATGTATAATTACCCTCTTTGGTTTGAAAAGGGGATTTTTGGGGCTCATTTTGATTATTTTCAACTTGAAGAATAGAGAAAGAGGAAGGAGAGAGCTCTTGAGAAAAATTTCCTTACATTTATTTTCTTTTTGTGGAATGTATTTCATTCTCATTTGTGTAAAATTTCTTAAATATTTTGAAGAATTATGGAGTGTGAGTTGGATGTTGTATGTTCTTAGAAATAGAGGTCATCCAATAAGGGAGTCTTTCATCTATTGAAGCTATCTTGAGAGGTAAGCTCCATTTTCTTGTTTTTAAGTTTATGTATTCTCTAGTTCTTGCATGCATGTGAAAAAGGAGAGCTAAATTTTTTTGTGTATTGTTGGTCTTGACTTGGCCTCCTTTGATTGGAGTTTTGTAAATATGTACTCCTTGTGTCCAACACTTAATGTGGCCTTTAACTTATGTTTTAATGTTGCTACTCAATTCTGCTATTGTCTTTTGGCTCGGAGGATGGCAAGAGCCTTTTATGGCTCAATGATACCATAATGGTTGGGTGGAGAGCATTCTCTCCCCATTGGCTTGTTCATTCCTAGATGGAGTTCTTGTGGATGGTGACATTGAATGGGCTTTCATTCTTGCAAGAAAGTATATAACCCTAAGTTGTAATGTGATGAGAAACAAACAATATCTTCTAACATTGTGTAAGATGGACATTGTATTTCAAAAGAACAAAAAAAAGAATGCTAATAATAAATTTGTCAATTTCTTGGTCTTGAAGTAAATATTATAACACATATATGTATATATATTTACCTCTTTTCATTTAAATTTTATATTTATATGTGTTTAGATATACATATGAAGAGATGAGATAATTAAAGGATTAAATGCTTAAAAAAATAAACTTAGTATGTGGTTTTTTAATAAACTTAGTTCCTTTAAAATGTCTATATATGCTCCACTTATAAGTAATTTTGAGAATAAAATAACATAACATCATTTATTTATCAATCTTTTACCAAAAAATGCTTGTAATACACACATGTTCAAATAACTTTTCATTTAATGTGAAATAAACATGAAGAAAAGCATAATTTTGTTAAAATAAAAATGTGTGTGAGAGAGAATGAATATATATAGTTTTAAATTATTTCATTCTTAAATTGTTTTTAAAAATATGTACATAAATCGCAATGTGTTATTCTTCATTTATTTATTTTATTTACATATATATATGTATGTATGTTAATGAATAATAATTTTTTTATAAAATACAAATATATATATATATATATATATATATATATATATATATATATATATATATATATATATATATATATATATATATATATATATATATATAATTAACTCATTTTATTGAAAAAACATGTAACATATAAATTATTATATGAGAGTGTGTATATATAATATATTATTTACATATTCTATAAAATAGATTTTAAAAAAATAATTTAAAAAACATTGGAGGGTTGTGGCTTGCACACAACAACCATTGCCTAAAATAAAATATAAACAAGTATGAATATAAATAAATACAATTATATAAATAAATGTATTGTTGTATTTGTTGGTATATATATAGTAGAATAGATATCTTAAATAAACCTATCAAAAAATGAATGTTATTTTATTTACTTTGAGTTATTTTATTTTATATTGGAACTATAATTATAAATTTTTTTAACTATAATTAACCCTATGTCCATCAATATTTCAACTATAATTAACAAATAAAAATTTATCTCAAATTAACAAATCAAAATATTTTCTTAATAAACCATAAACTTTTAAAAGAATTGATTAACCTTTAACTTAATTAAGATTGAAATTTAAAACTTAAAACTATGTATAAATTTTGGGTTGCTTTAAATGTAAATTATTTCTAACACTACCCAAAAAAAATTATGAACCCTTTCCTTTCATTTAATATATACAAAATAATATTTGATTTTCTAATATTTTTCTTGAATTTTAATTTTTGACTTTCTTGTTATCCAAGGTTTTTGTTAATAGATATATACCTATATAAACAAAAGATACTTGCAATAAAAATAAATAAAAATAGAACAAAATAATATGGAATAAGAGATAGTGAAATTTACAAAAGAAAAAAATATAGAAATGTCCATGTCTTGACATGTAGTTTTCAAATCTCTTATTGTCTCCTCCATCTTTTCTCCAACCTACAAAATGAAACAAATGAACAAAAAAAATATTTTATGAGTTAGGTCAACATTTGAGTGCCTTAGATCCAAGGGTGGACATGAGATGTTCATTCTATTGGAAACTCTAACCACTTAAATTGAAAGTACATTTTAACTTATTAAGCCTAAATTAATTATGAGGGTGTGCTTTTTTACCACTTGAATATTTTATTTTATCTTTTTAAATTTTAAAAAAGTAATAAAGAGTTTATTCATTAAAAATAAATAAAAATTAATACATGTTGGGGGACCATGTTGCCTAGGACCCTTAACTTAAGTTATCATTATTTTTAAAAATTTAATATTAATAAAATTAACTTGAGTTTGTATTTAAATTTATATTAACAGGTAAAGGAAGAGACTTTAGTATATTATTTTATATACATTATTAATCATGTAGTAACGTTAAGTGTAATAATGCTATGAATTACTCCATTTAATGATCACATAATCCTTGGGTATACTAGTACTCTATGGGTTAGGCAAAGTGGGTTAAATATCTTTTAAATTATTTATAGTCATCAATATTATATTTGATATTAATATTTTAAATCTAGTTAAATGAGGTCTCCATTTCATCTAGTGGGCTTTCCTAGTTTATCTTGCTTAGGGGTGCCTTCGTACTCTTATTGTGAAGACTCAACCCTAATCGAGCCATTGACCCTTTTTGTTCTAGTTGTTTGTCCTTAGGCTCCATGCATATAATTGTTCCCCTTTCTTGCCACTTGCACATTGTGGATGTGTGCCCCTCGTGCATGTTGATTTTATGTAGCATTATATGTGACAATAACACATGTGCATGTGAGTTGCTATGTACTAATGTGTCAAATTTTTATTTTTTTTAAATTAAAGTTTTCCTTGGTTTATTTGTGGGCATTAAGAAAGAGGGAACATTGAGAAGATTAACACTGGAAGAAATAAAGACCGAGAATCCAAATGTAATCAAGAAAGCTTAATTTTGCATGAATCTCAAGCCACACGTGTTTGCATCTACTAGTGATAATTGCACCATACTCATATGGGGAGTGGACAACACATTTTGAAGAGTATTTGAAGTGTGGTTTTAACATTGAAAGGTTGCACTTTGTAACTCAATATGGGAGCCATAAAGAGGTCTAGATTTAGTCAAATCCATCGATTGATTTCAACATCATTTGTAGCATCATAATGACTTTCATTTAGCTTTTGCACAAAATATACAAATAGGAGATTATAGAAAATGTTGGCAAAGGAAATAGAGTAGATATGATTGATAGAGATGCAATAGTCAAAAGGAAATAATTAAAACCATTATTTTATATGTTTGTGGCTGAAGTAGAGAATATTGCACATGGGAACATTTGGCTAAAATAGTGAAAAAGTACAACTCACATCTTTTTGTTTCACCATGTTCCCTTGAGTTGATCTCCATGTGATTTTTGCAGACAATCAATTCAATGTATGTCTAAATGCAAATATGAGGTGGCCCTTAAAAGATGAAACTTGGATAAAATATTATTATCCAATGTTATTTGAGTGGATGTGTTCTATAAAGTTCGAGTATAAACAATATCATAGAATTTTGGTAGGCCCATAAAGGATAAAGTGAATAAATATCTCTATTCTATGCTCTAGGGTGCTTGTGTTTTGAGTTGTCACGGGTATATGTATTTTTCCATATGGTAAATATCTCATGTGCTTTGGAAAGTCTCGACATATAAAGGAGTGTAATTACATGTTTCAATATAACTTCAAATATTTCATTACCCCACGTAATGAAATATTTTGTAAGCTCAAAAAGTGTTATTTTATTTTAATAGATAACTTGCATTTTCATCAAAAAAAAAATTGTAAGCAAAAAAGAGTGAACATTAGACATGTGTTGAAATTTTTAATCTTTTACATTCTAAAACCATATATTTATCTAAAGAGATATTACGCTAGCTTATTCAAATTTTAGGGTTTTATATGGGAAGTAAAGATTTACATCTTATAACCAAATAATTTACATATGAACATTGTAATTTGCTTTTTGACTTAGCAATCAGATAGTTTATGTGCTAGAGCTTTGTGCGAGAAAAAATAAACTAGCTATTGGAGTTGAAGTTGGACACATTTTTGTCTCATTTGGAGTTTGATTGAAGGCAATATTTTTTATTATGTGATTTCAAATAGAATGGAAGTAGGAAAGGGTAGATTTGATTTCCCTTCTTGTTGCAAAGTAGGGAAACAACTTAGATGGAAACATATGTTAGCAACATGGAGAATCAAGGCATATTTGTATTATAAATGTAAATTTTATCTATGGAGAAAGGGTTGGTCTCTCTAGGCCAAACACGGGTCTCTTGGCCAAATTTGTACAATGTCCTTTGGTCTTATTTTGTTCTAGGGTTTCAAATGTTAAGTTCAAGTATTTTTGTCATTGAATTGTTCATTATTTTGTAAATCTAGAGAAGGTGCTTGCAAGCATAATTTATCTCCATGATTTGAATGTCTCCACAAGTGTCTAATAATTTTAGGGGATTTGATAAATCTTTAGGGCTACGTTTGCTAGTTCATTAATATTTTTTGCTAGTCTAGTGTTGTAATAGTTGTAAAAGCTTTTCTTTAATATCATATGGGCTTGTTTGTTTAGTCTTGGATTACTAAGAATCTTTAGCCATGTAGAGACTCTAAGTCTTTGAATTTGTGTTTGAGTGAAAGTGCAGCTACACTAGAAAGATCTTATATGCATTTCTAGTTTGTTGTTCTAGTTTCATTTACATATGTATGTTTTCTCACTACTTTATGGTTTGACTTTTGTTTCCCATGGATCAAGACATTGATCCTCATCTTAGTCATTTGATCAAGCTTTAAAATGATAATATATCCAAAATTTTGATAAATTATTTGTAATTTATGTTTTATTAGTCTGCATAAACTTAGTTCTACATGCCTTTGTTAAATCCTTTGAGAGCCTGCACTTGTGAGTCATTTTAAAGTTTCATGTGAAGTAAGAAACTATGAAAGGTTTAATATTTGGGGATATGAATTTGTTTCTACATCTAAATTACATTGTAACCTATTGATTAATCTACTTTTCAACATCAACATTGAGAGATCTATGGTATAAAAGACTAGCAAGCCATCTATGAAGAATATATAATAATAGTATTTTGTAATATTCTTATATTGTGTTTGGTTAAACCATGTGGCTTTGTTCTCATTTATCTTACAAAGATCTCTAGGAATACCATCCTTTGCTTGAGTAAAGACAAAGAGTTTTCCTGCTCTTGTTAGTTGGCCAATATGAGATATAGTTTAATCATGAGTCCTACTTGAGTACCTAGCAACACTTTGTTTCCTTGAGGTTAGTATTTAGAGTTTACTTTCTAGGATTGTAGAGAGTGGTTTTGAGCATCGACACAATGGTGCCATTGTCGAGGATTTGAGATCTATTACTAGGTTTTACAAATTCATTACTATTTGAAATTCTAGTTGGATTGATTTTAATTATTTTATTGTATTTGTCATTGTTCTTTAAAAGTCTTATTGGCAACCCTTCAACTAACACTAACAAAATAGGATTGTTCCTAGGGAATATTGTTGTTAGGATTTAATTTTATTACTTTACTATTTGTTAACCCTATTATTTAAATTATGTTATGTGTTTCTTATTGTTACCCTATCAACTAGCATCAACAAAATGACATTGTTGCTTGAATTTATTTATTCACATCTTTGTGATTTGGCCCTATTTTAGTATTGATTTAGCTATTTGAAATTGACTACTTGTGATATGTGTGCAAGTTGGCAAGATTCATTAGATCAAGTTTCAATTTGTGCTAGGTTTATTTGTTTTATGTTCTCACTGTTATTATTGTGTAAATATGGGTGAAGAGTGTTTTAGAATTTTATTTTCATACCCAATTCTGTGCAAGTATTTTGGAATAGTATTGTTTCTGTCACAATTAATAATTTCCTAGATAGTGTTTTTTGAGGCTTTAGTGTTGGTTTAAACCTAGATTAATATATTGTTCCCTTAAAAAGTTGTTAGTATGTTTAAGGTTATGTCCTCTTCATGAGGTGGCAACTCTACTATTTAATATTGTGAAAGTATCTGTTGTTATGAAATTGTCATATACACCTGTGCAATATTAGGTTTACAACATATTCAAAGTTTTTGATATTTGATATTTTTAAGAAAAAATATATGCTAAAAAGTATTTACAAATAAATATATAAAAACATACTAAGAGGAATTTATATGCACTAAACGTTACAATTGTAGTGTTGGCAGTGGATTTTCAACTTTAGATGTTGGGGAAAAGCTCTCATGGGAAGGGGGGCAAGGAGTCCTCATGCTCATAAACAAGTTCTAAGCCACCCAAGTTTCCAAGCCTTATGGCCATGACCACCACTTACTAGATACTAAAAAAATGTGAAATTCTTGTGCCCACTAATTTTCTTAGTACATGAGAAGCTCCAATAGATAGGGAACCCACACATTAGTAGTTTCTTTCAAATAAATAAGTGAGAAGCTCTAATGAAGCTTAATTTCCTCTTCTATTTTACACCTAATATTAAACTGACTAAAAAGAAACTATTTCTACAAATGATATAGAACATGAGACTAATTTAGCATCTAGCCTACCCTATTCTAACTAGTAAAATAAAATGAATAGAAGGAGGATAAGGGTTAAGAGAGAGATATGGTTAGAGAAATAAACAAAAAGAGTGGACATAGGAGCACCAAATAAGGGTGACTTGCTAACTTTCTCTACAACACACAACCAACTTTCAACTATGAACATACCCATGCTTGTGGCAGAGATGGCCCAATTTACATTACATGAACCTACTAGAAACTAAATGATGTTAGTTGACATCTACACCTAGTGGGCATTTAATATAAATAGATAATTCACTTCAATCTAGGGGAATAAGTAGATGAGCATACCCACATTCACAGTCTCAAACTAGGGGGTGCTCTTTAAGACAAGTAGTAGCAAACACAAAATGCTAAAACACCCTCATATTCCTACAAGATAATAGACCATGACCAATTAACTCTTCTGTATAGAAATCTAAAAAGTTGAATCTATATTAGAAAGCCAAAACATAATTACAAGAGGGCACAACCCTTATTTATACAACTATGGGAACCTTGTGTAATTGCAACCAAAGGAACTCAAGGATATTTTATAAAAGAATGGAGAAGAAGAGAGGGGATAGATGTTAGAAGAGATGCAACATATACCTAATAGTCTTCAATTGATAATAGATTGGTAGGTAGGATGTGGCATGTGTAATTAGTTGGGAAATTTAGTTGTAAACAACTAGAACCAAGCCAAAATCATGATGGCCTCCTTTTCATGCATGAACCACTTCTTTAAGAGTAAAAGTACTATGTGAACTAGCAAGGAATGAGTCCCAATCAACCACAATGTATATCAAGTGGTGAATTTCTGTAAACACCTAAAATTGATCATGTCCTAGCAACATATCTCACATCACTTTCAACACCTCCTAACCCACTTTCGACATTATCGACATCACCTTATGTCACCTTGCAACACTTTTATCCTAGGTCCCCTTTATCATTATCCCTCCCACTAAATTAATTAAATAAATTATATCTATTTATTTAATTAATTTTAATCCATTTTATCTTATTTCCCAAATTAATTAAATAAATCATATTTATTTAATTAATTTAATCTATTATCCCTCTTAGCCAAAATGAATTAAATAAATCTTATTTATTTAATTAATTTATCCTCCCATGTCACATGTCTCTCATAATTGATTAAGTAATTTTATTATTTAATCAATTATATCCCACTTGTCCTTATCCTCATCTACTTGCCGCAATTAATAAATGAGAGGCACAAAAGTCAAACTGGCTTTGCATCTCAACCATCCAATTCAAATCTAACCTCTTAGTCTCAATCGTTCACATAAGGATTGTCGTAATCCTCCACCTTTTAATCCTAGCGATCCATTAAACCTTTTAATCCTAACCATCCATCCTATCAACCAAACATCTATAAATATAGCCTCAACCTAGCCATTATTATATCCACATTCAAAGTAACATTATGTTGTCAAAATCATCACATATGAGCATTGAAAGTACTATTATGTTGCTGAAATATTGAGCAATCAACATATCAATCAATAGTATCAATGAGAATAGCTAGGTTGCATTTGGGTGCATGCTACCTCCACTCTATCGAGGAGAAAGAGTAGTCTAAGGTAAAAGGTATTTGATTTGATTTCATTATCTTTGTGTTATCTACCTTGTCTATTTTTTTTCTTCACTTTCAATCAATAATCTTTGTGGATAGTGGAGTGCGTGCTAAAATTGAGGCAATATGCACCACATTAGATTGATATCAATTGATCAAGAGGGTCAAACACACTTGGTGGAAGATAGGAGAGTGTTGCAAAATAAAGATAGCTTCTATGTGAAGATCCTTCAAGTCTTCAGTTCTTAACAACTTAAGTGTAGGAAGCTTAGTATGGATGCACAACTATGCCTCCATATCATAAACTAGTGCATAAGGTGATGTGCCTATAGCATGTTATTTAGTGATGTAGTTGAATCATAGGGTGTGACACAATAGTGAACTCCATGCGTGTAAATTATTCTTTATAGTCTAGCCAATTAGTCACTTCAAATTCTTATTTGTTGATTCAGCCAAGTCTTTACCTTGAGGGTAATAATTCGATAAAGTTTTCAAATAGATGTTTTATTTTGAGGCAAAATTTGATGAATTTAAATTCCATAAATGCTTTCACATTATTAGAGATTATGGTACAGGGGATGCCAAATCAAGAACTTATAATTTCTTCTAGGAAATCAAAGACTTGGTCCTCCTTTGCATCCTTAAGGGAAACTACTTTGGTCCACTTGGTAAAGTAGTCTAGCATAGTCAAGATCCATTTGTGTCCATTTATATAGGGATGATTTATGGTACTAATGAAATCAAGCCCCATTATTAAAAAGAGGCATCTGTCAAAATAGGCTTGAGGAAAAAGAGGGTGTTTCTTTTTCTTCCAATAAACTACTTGCAAGATTCACATGTCTGAATGAACTCGAGAGCATTGTGGAACATGGTAGGCTAGAAGTAGCTAGCTTAAATTATGTTAGTTGTCATAGTCTTATCTAAATAGTGGCCACCTATGAGTTACTCATGAAACTCACCCACTAGTTCATTTGTTCGTTCAAGTCCAACAAACATTAATAAGACTCCATCAATGGTCCTCTTGAACATGACCCCTTTAATGAGTTGATAGCTCACACAAGAGAGGTGGAAACATTTCCTCAATGCCTTATCAAGTTTAAATGGGATTCATGCTATCTCAAGGTATTTTTGAATTTTAAAAATCTACTTCTTCTTGACAATGAGCAAAGTGGAAGGAAACTCTTGGGTTAGGAGCACCACAAGATCCGATTCATCATTTCAAAAGTATTTTGGAGTGGATAGAATCTCTGTGAGGTGTTGGTATAATCCTTGGCTTCAGACTAGCTTGGTTGGTTTAAATTTTGATATTATATTACATGATTTTTGTAATCTAGCTTGCTCTTTTTTCACTTATTTCACCATGAAGGAGATTATCCCTCACACTAGAGTGGATCATGAATGCTTGCACCTTACTATGGGATACAAAACATCTAAAGTGATTGAGAGACTTCATGATGGTGTATGCTTATTTATGTAGAAATAATATACTTTTCCTTGTAGTCTTTGAGGGTGGAACTCATGAATGATACCAAATGTTCATCCATGTTTGCATCCTTTGGGGTGAGAATGAGTGCTACATTAAACTCTATTCCATACACATAAAGAATGAAATCCTTCAATAAATTGAGGTTTACTATGACTAGAACTTTAGTGATAGCCTTCTTGATGAGTTGAAAAGACTCTTTTGGTTTGGATGTCCAACAAAAGTTGACATCCTTTTTTCATATTGATATAATGGCCCTTACAAGCCCAATGAAGTTTGAAATATTTTTTTGATGAAATTAATCTTTTTGAGGAAAGATTGAAGGATTTTCTTTGTGTGAGGCAATGCGAGTCCATTAATGGCCTCAAATGATCTAGGTCTATTGCTAGATCATCCTTGGATATAACATGTCCAAGGATTTTTCCTTTGAGAACAACAAAAATGCATTTCCTTATGTTAAGGAAAATTCTAAATTCACAACATCATTGGAAAACTTTATGCAAATGAGCAATATGTTTGTCAGGTGTCTTTGAGAACATTATTATATCATCCAAGTATACTATAATATACTAATTGATTATGCCTTTAAAGGCAAAGCCCATTCCCCTCTTAAAGGTGGCACCTACATTAGTCAGACCAAAAGGCATCCCATTGATTAGTGAAAGTGCCTCATTTGGTTGTAAATTCCATTTTGAATTGACCTCATTCTTGACCTAAACTTGATTGTATCTAAAAAATCCATCCAATAATGAATACATAGTCAAATTGACCACCTTCTATAAAATTTGATCCATTAGAGGGACATGATAGTGGTCTTTGAGTGAATCTTGATTGAGGTCATATAAATCCACACATAAGTAAATTTCCCCTTCTTTTGAACAAGCACAAGATTAGAGACCCATGTATAGTGCTTGATAGGGAAGACGATCTTGGACTTGATCATCTTGGTGAGCTCCTTTTGCATCATTAGTTCAATGTTAGGATTCACTTATCACTAATTCTATCACATGATACATGGGGGAGGGTTGCTTTCAATAGTGTTTTGTATGACATCTAAATCATACAACTTGAGATAATTGTAGGTCCAAGCCCACATGTCTTCAAACTCTTGGGAAAGAGTTACAAAGATGTCCTCATTTAGCTATCAAGAAACATATTCTCTAGTATGATATTCTTACCTAGAAATAGTCCATATTATTGAGAGTTTAGGTTTTATTCAACCATAACACTTGTATTTTTCACTTGATTTAGTCATTAAAGTAAAAAAAAATCCAGAGTGATTAGACCTTTTGGGATCTTATTGCAACTCAATTTCATGACCTAATCACTATAAAATTCCAACACACCTTTTCTCTTAGTTCAACTAATAACTCGATTTCATTCTAAATGAAAAGCATAACATCTTTATCATTGTCAAAAAAATACCAGTGTACATTGTTATCAAGAATGAAGGATTGAACAACCAAATTAACATATAGCACTCCTACTTAGACCCATCTTGATAACTTAAGAGGTTAGAAGAAGGATCAAAATTGGTACCTACTACAACCATCTAATTATCTTGTTTATTTATAGTCATGGGATTGTTTGGATATGGAGCACTTTGAAACTCTCAATCAAATCCTACACTTAATGCTTATAATCCCTCATAAAAGGATCCTTGGTGGCATAAATAAAATAAACTTATCTCATGATTTGTTCAATGTCTCCAAAGACAAACAGTTGTAAAATTCCTCACTTTTTAGCTATCTACAATCCTTAATGGAGTGCTTTGTATATATTATTGGTCTAGTGTAACTAGAACCTAAAGGAATGGAAAGACTTTCTTTTGGAAGTAGAGATAAGTACTATACTTGTACCTTCTCCAACTATATATTTTGTACCAGATACCATCTGCATGACTATCCTCTTCTTTTAAGACCTAAGGAGGCACGATAGCTTAATATTCATTAGCACAATAGTTCTTAAGACCTAAGTCATCAAACAAACCAAAAATCTTAAATTGTTGTTCAAGAAGTTCACAGTCTTCCATCTGAATGGTCTCATACTCATCTAGGTTGTTTGCATCAACCCTTGGACATGTGTCTTCTTGATTAAAATTATAGGCATGGGCCTTCACAATCTATTGTGTGATAGCCACACCCTTGGGTTCCTCATTGATCTTTGGGGTGAAATTACCTCATTATCAATTCTAACCCACGTACCAAAGTGGGTTGTGCATGCCATTTTTTTGAAATTGCATAACTTTTTTAGATCTATATAGTGGTGATATTGGTTCATTATAAGTTTGTTCCTAATCTATAATTTTAGTTTTGAGCCTATTTTTTGATATCTTTAAAGTATTAAGATCGAGTCCACTTGGTGATATTTGCTGGTGGCAATTATACGTGCACTAAATATAAAGTACCTAGATCATATTGTATTGGGGGGGTCATTGATTGAGTGAATTTTAGGGGATCTTCATCATCAATGAATCAATTAGTTGATCCCTTTTGCATATTTCATCCTCGAATAGAATAGTATTTTTCTTTCATATCTATCTTCTCTTTGTACTTTCTTTTAGCTCTCTAGATTTTGGGTGGCTATTTCCATATCCAAATCTAACACCAACCATTCTTGTAGTAAAATCCCTAGACAAATATATTGCAAAGGATGGTGGCAAATTTATGACATACATATCCCATGGGATTGTCAACTTAGGAAGGAATGTAGAGTGAGATGGAAACCACTAATGATACTAATACTAGGAATAGGAGTACTATTCAACTAAGTGATACCTTTGACTACTAGCTCTTGAGTTTGAGAATGTTAGTGACTAACTTAGGAATAATAGTGTTGCTTTCTCCAAATTTAATTATACAATTGTGAACCATTTTACCTTTGATAAGGAGAGTATGTTGAGAAAGGTTTGGATTAGGTTTTACCTCATTTCCTTTAGTGATGTAGACATTCGATAGATCCTCACTCTAACTACTAGGTTTTGTTACTTAGTTTTCCTTCTACTACTTGAGCGCTTCTTTCAATAGATTAACTTGTTTAGGTAGGGACTGTTGATTGTTAGGAACACTGAGAGGGGGGGTGAATCAGTGTTCTATAAATCTTTTCTTACACTTTTACTTTTAACCATTTCAAAAGACTAATCCAATAGAAGCAAAATATACAACTGAACAACATCCACAAAAGCATGACACATAACACCAAGATTTTACGTGGAAAACCCAAAAAGGGAAAAACCATGGAGAGGATTAGCTCTCAAATATATATGGTAATCTTTACAAAAATGATGTTTAGGCTTAGTCACTCCATGGGCCTAGAACATGTTGGCTTACTACCATGAAGAACAACTAGGTCTAGTAGGCTCACTGCTTCAACCCTAAACCTAGCAAGATTACAATAAGGGTTGTTAAACCTTGAGGACTGTTAAACCCTACTGACGGCTTACTGTCAGATTCACTACCACAATCAACACCTTTCTGAAGTACAATAATTCCTCTGCTCTGCTCTTCCTCTTCTTCCCTCTGTCTCTTTTCTGCTCTGCCTTTTGGACCTTTCTTATTATCTTTCCATTTCGCTCAAGGACACTTTTTCCATGACTCAACTACAAGTATTTATACACTACATCAACCTTGGAATGATCATCAAGGTTGGCATCACAATCATCAACCATTAGAACAATCTCCAAGGTCAGTATTACAAACATTTACAAAATAGGTCTTGACCTATTACAACATTATGCAAAAGAAATGAAATGCAGATCACATCATGCCTTCGTTGGGAATCAAACACGATCTTCCATGCCACAACATGCTTCTACAAACTTCCAGAGATCTCCGCAATTACTGGGATTAACCAGGTTGGCCAAGACTGGTTACATGCTACATTATCTGGGAACAATCTTCAAACTCAATCTCAATTTCTTAATGCGGACCAAAGTCCAGATAGGAACATGATTAGGAGACATCCACAAGCACACTATAATCATCAGGAACAACCGCTCGAACCTTAACCACTTTATCCATAGGAATCTTCTCACTGGGACACATGAACTTCACTGTCTTCAACTGTCATAAAAGAATGATAGCTTGCAGACCACCAAACCACAAACCATTATAACTGTAGGCACTTATCATCATCCCAGACTTCCCTCTAGACCCGTAGAGAAAAATACTTTATTGCGGAGGAATGCAAAGCAGAATACTTTCTTCATGTTCCAATTGAACTTACAAAAAAATTAGCTTTTACTCTGGTGAACACAACTCACTCAGATCTTCATGCGAAGGGCTCAAACCTGGAATGTAGCATCCTTAGTCATACCTCTAACTTGCTTCTAATCCACAAACCATGATCTTCAAGGAGAAGTAAATGTGGAGCAGTTTACCAGACTGTTCTTCAGCATACAACTCACTATCTGTACTACACTTCTCTGTAACTCACTTGTTCCTTCCAGAGAGGCTAATTTTCTCAATATCCTCAACATACAAGTCTTCTAAACAAGTAATAGAATAAGATACAGTTGACACCAATGACAACAAGGATATGTTGACATCAATGACAACACCGATTAGGCACATACTTGCAATAATCTCCCCCTTTTTTATTGATGGCAACATATGATGTGAAAAACTGCAACAACCATCAAGACAAGATTATCCCCCTTTCTCTTTACACACCTACACTCTTTCTTTCTCCAAAATTATCTGCCTTTCTCTTACACATCTGCACTCTAAGTTTTTCACATGACTTCTCTCCCCCTTTGACATCAATGGCAAAGGGCACATACTTGCACTCATCTGCTATGATCTAATCTCTCTTTTGAACTCTTTCACTACTCCCCCTGAGAAGTAGCCCTCAAAAGAATCAATCCAGACCTCTGAGCACCTCTGGACTGATGCACTACTATTCATCTTAGTTTAGAGCAGGAGGGGTGATAACCCCTAACTTTTCTCTGAGATACTCAAAAGTATCCTTAGGCAGAGGCTTGGTAAAAATGTTTGCAATCTGATCCTTGGTAGAAACATACTCCAACTTGACTTCATTCTCTGTCACCTTTTCTCTCAAAAAATGATACCTGATAGATATGTGCTTTGTCCTTGAATGCATCATTGGATTCTTTGATATGTTTATGGCACTTGTGTTATCACAAAAGATTGCAATGGGATCTTCATACACAATTTTGATGTCCTTCAAAGTCTACTTCATCCATAACACTTGAGTGCAACTGCGTGCTGCTGCAATGTATTCTGCTTCTATAGTAGACATGGATATTGAATCATGTTTCTTGCTCAACCAAAATCCTAATCTTTTTCCCAAGAAGAATGCACCTCCACTTGTACTTTTTTTGTTATCCACATCTATGGCCCAATCTGCATCAGTATATGCACTGAGAGTAAAGTCATAGTCTTTAGGGTACCACGAACCATAATCTATTGTACCTTTTAAATATCTCAGAATTCTCTTGACTGCCATCACATGTGATTCCTTTGGTCCTGCCTGAAATCTTGCCACAAGACATACTGCATGCATTATGTCAGGTCTGGTTTGAGTCAGATAAAGTAATCCTCCAATCATAGATCTATAATTTTTCTGGTCTGCCATGGGTGAGTTATCATCTTTCCTCAACTTACAACCAATTATCACAGGTGTGCATACTGGTTTAGAGTCTTCCATCCCAAATTTATTTAACAACTCTTTCACATACTTAGACTGAGAAATGAAGATACCTTTATCTGATTGACTTATTTGCAGACCTAAAAAGAAGTTCATCTCTCCAAACATAGACATTTCAAATTCACTTTGCATTTCTCCAGCAAAAACTGAGCACATACCTTCATTACCTCCAAAAATAATATCATTAACAAAAACTACAACAATTAGGGTTTGTTCATCATTGATCTTGAAGTAGAGATTGCTATCTGTAGTAACTTTACTGAACCCTATCTGTATCAAGTACCTGTCCAAATGTGCATACCATGCTCTGGGAGCTTGTTTAAATCCATACAAAGCTTTCTTCAATCTGCATACCATGTCACCCTGATCTGATGACTGAAATCCTTCTAGTTGTTCTATATAGACTTCCTCTTCCAACTCTCCATTTAAGAAAGTAGATTTCACATCCATGTGATAAACCCTGAAATCTTTGTATGCCACAAAAGCCAAAAACATCCTTATTGCTTCAAACCTTGCTCTTCCTCTTCTTCCCTCTACCTCTTTTCTGCTCTGCCTTTTGGACCTTTCTTATTATCTTTCCATTTCTCTCAAGGACACTTTTTCCACGACTCAACTACAAGTATTTATACACGACATTAACCTTGGAATGATCATCAAGGTTGGCATCACAATCATCAACCATTGGAACAATCTCCAAGGTTGGTATTACAAACATTTACAAAATAGGTCTTGACCTATTACAACATTATGCAAAGGAAATGAAATGCGGATCACACCATGCCTCAGCTAGGACTCAAATATGATCTTCCATGCCACAACACACTTCCACAAACTTCCAGAGATCTCCGCAATCACTGGGATTAACCAGGTCGGCCAAGACTAGTTACACGCTACATTATCTGGGAACAATCTTCAAACTCAATCTCAATTTCTTAACATGGACCAAAGTCTAGAGAGGAACATGATTAGGAGACATCCACAAGCATGCTATAATCATCAGGAGCAACCACTCAAACTTTAACCACTTTATCCATAGGAATCTTCTCACCGGAACACATGAACTTCACTATCTTCAACTATCATAAAAGAAAGATAGCTTGCGGACCACCAAACCATGAACCATTGCAACTGTAGGCACTTATCATCATCCCAGACTTCCCTCTAGACTCATAGAGCAAAATACTTTATTGTGGAGGAATGCAGAGCAGAATACTTTCTTCCTGTCCTAACTAAACTTATAGAAAAAGCAGGTTTTACTCTGGTGAACACAACTCACTCAAATCTTCATGTGGAGGGCTCAAACCTGGAATGTAGCATCCTTAGTCATACCTCTAACTTGCTTCCAATCTACAAACCGCGATCTTCAAGCAGAAGTAAATGTGAAGTAGTTTACCGGACTGTTCTTTAGCATACAACTCACTGTTTGTACTGCACTTCTCTGTAACTCACTTGTTCCTTTTGTTGAGGCTAATTTTCTCAATATCCTCAACATACAAGTATTCTAAACAAGTAATAGAATAAGATATAGTTGACACCAATGACAAAAGGATATGTTGACATCAATCACAACATTGATTAGGCACATACTTGCAACATGGACAAAGCTTCCCACATGGATAAATTTATAGAGGATTTCTTCATCAACTTCACTATACTAAAAGGTCAAGATTTAATGGAGCATGGTTCACACAAAATTTATACGGTCTCTTCAAGAGGGGAAGTGGAACACAAGTGACAACTCTAGGAGGAGCATGGTTTGGGCATGCAGAGGAAGAAATAGGGGAAAATTTCTCAACTGGATTGAGTTAAACTATAGTTATTAGTGTCACATATGGGGAAGGCAAAATGGCTACCTTCAGGTTATTAGGGGCCTTGGGTCCCACTTTTGGAAAGTGAGAAGAAGCATGGGGCTACCTAGGTAGCTAACTTCAATGCTCTTTACATAATGCACATGAATTGGTTATGAGTGATTTCATTAAAAAACACACTTTTGTGATGCAGAGCATGGTGGGCTTCAAACGTTCCTCAAAAGTATAAGGTTTTTTTTTTCTTGTTTGCACATTAGACACAAAGTTTCCTTCACAAACACAAGGTGAGTCTCAAAGGGCTAGAGACATCAAAATTGAAAATCAGGTTCCAAACTCTTCACCAGACTCTAGAACACTTTGGTTATCATGAAAATGACAGGATTAATCCTATGAGACTCTCTTAAAACATTGGTTCTTCAATTCTTCCATAACTCATACCCAAGAGGCCAAATTGCTTGTAGGAATCCAAATAGCAAAATTGGTTGTATCTTTTAAACTAGTTTGAATCTCCAAAAACAAAATACAGTTTCAAGGACCAATTAAGGCCTTCTTAAACATACATCAAACTCAGATAGGGTATTTTTGGAAAGTAACCTCATAAAAATGACTATCATGTTGTCCTAGAGGCCTAATTTGGCTTGTGTGCAAGAGGGATTATTAGTTCTCTACACTTCTGACCTCCAAACTCTTCACAAAAGGTTTAGACACATCAAAACTGGTCTGTACATGCTTATTAAACCATTTCCCACTCTATTCCAAAGTCTTCTCTTCATACCCTAACTTCTAGCCATGCATTCATGCTCAAAAATGATGAAAGATCACCAGGACAGCAACAAAACTAATGCAACTTGACTTCCTCTACATCTGCAAACACAACCAACTTTAAAAATGCCTTAATTTAACCCATTCCACCAATTTACAATGGTCTCCATCAGTGGAATGGTGATTTGTGCTATTATTTGACTCTCAAACCCTTAAAATGAGGGTTTCTGGACTGCCCTAAGAAAAGTGGCTCTAAAAAGCTTGAAACTCAATGAAATTTACTCAAACCAGATTCATTTGAAAGATAATTCAAAGCTTTATCAAACCCAATCAAAAATAAATCTTAAACGTACTGTATGGACCAGTACTAGGGTCATCCCACAATAATGGGTTACACTTTTTGGCCAAACTTGACATTGAAATCAACATTTTAAACTAAAAATTCACTTTCTGACACCTATAGCCGCTAAACCGTTAGGAATTTGAAGATGATGTGAACTAGTGATTTGTGAGATTTTCTTTGTAGATTCTAAATATATATTTTTTAAAAATTTTGGAGTTAAATTGTAAAATCTTTTGCGTCTCCTTTGATAACTAGTTTTTAATAGTAAACAACATTTTTTTAAAGTGATGTGTATTCTATAGCACATAACTTTTTTTCTACAAAGGATAAAATTCTGATTCTTTTGAATTTAGATTGGTAACACCTATATATAGGGTATACATTTGGTTTCATAATGTTTTGTTGAATATTTTTTTTTAAGTTTTGAAGTGAAACTAATTATAATTTAGACATAGGCATATTCCGTAAAACATAACTTTTTCTGTATGTATCGAAATTCAAATTTTCTTTTTTTGTTGAAATAAGGACATCAATACCTAGGGCATAGATATTTTTCAAAAAAAAATTTCACTAATTTACTAATGTTCCATGTGTGTAGAACAGAGAACTTGATGTTCAGTGAAAAACCTACATTCACAAGAAATTAAAAAAAAATATAATAATCAAATTAAATATATTTAAAATTATACTTTTTGGGAAGCCTATAATAAAGACTGCATACTTACAAAACATAAATTTTAAATGAATTCATTTGATCCCCCAAAAGGTAAATCAAAAGTGGGTTTTTATCAACATTTTGATACATGTAGAGGAGACTCCATTATAGGTATGGTTTAAAACTAGTGGGGTTTTATCCAAAGGGGTTTGAATCTAAGGGGGTTTGATCAAACCCTCTTCAATTAAAATCCTTTAAATGGAACTTTTCAAGGTTTAAATCATTATATTTTCTAAAAATATGTGATTTCAACAAAAATCAGGATGTCCTAGAAAGTGTAACCCATTATTGTGGCAGCACCCACCACGCTTAAGAACAACAAGAAAATGTTAAATCTACAGAAAACAGGGTGTTTTATTCAAAATTTCGCCACAATACAATTGATCTCTCTTTTTCTCACCTTCACAAGGCTCTTTTAAAGATGTTACAATAGTTTCCTAATTGCCCCTTCAGTTATAACCAACCAACAACCTTCCCTTTACAAAATGACTCTTCACATTCCACTTTCTTGCATTTTTGTAACTTTGTATTTTTGACAACATTTGTAAGGTTTTGCATTTTTTTAATAACTTGACCCCATAATCCCCTAGAAACCTAATTAAATGACTCAATGCATTAGACAAGGTCCAAATATGACCTTATTACAATCATAACATGATTAAGACTCAAACATTACAAGTTTGCCTCATGGAGGCATAAAGTTTACATGGTGTCCTGCACCATTTTGCTTGGGCTATTATGATATTTCTTGGAAATAAATGAAAAAATCAAGAAAATAGCAAACCACTTTGAGGGGGTGACCTCCAATAATTAGAAACTAATATGTGAATTCAATATTATATGATATGATGGTTTGGGAGAGTCTCTCTCCTTATTTATATGCATAACTATGTAGGGACACACCCCTTCATCCTAACTAAGTTATCTTAATTAATAACTAAGACTAATAAATGAATCTATTAAGGTTAAGCATGCCACAAGTGCTTAACTTATTATAATTAGGAATATATCATATTAGGATCATAAAATTCCCATCCCCTTCAAAAAAGTGTTTCCCTCAACGCTTAGTAACTCTGGAATTTTTTATATAAATTGTTCATCATTCCATGTTTTAGTATAGATGAAGATGTCATCAAAGAATACCAAAAACATTTTTTGAACAAATGGGTGAAACACTAAATTTATGAGGATTTGAAATTTTGATTGGGTATTAGTGACACCTAATTACATATAAATAACTCATAATGACCCTCATGTGTTCTAAATGTAGTCTTATTTATATCATTTTCCTTTAATTGAATTTGATGATCATCTAAATGCAAATCTAACCTAGTAAAGAAAACTAGATTATTAGATTCATCTACCAAGTCATCAATACTAGGAATATGAAACTTGTCATTAAAATTAAGCTTGTTGAGCTCCCTATAATGTGGGCATATTCTCCATGAATCATCCTTCTTGTTAACCATAATCATTGGGGATGAATATCCACTTTTATTGGGATGAACAATACTTCTTGGTATTAATTCAATGGCACAATCATGGTCTTTGACTATGGGTAGACCCTTAGGTTTGTGAAATGCATGTTGATGGTATTGAATGACTCTTGAATCTTTGGTTGATCTTGAATTTTCACATCTTGTGCTTGTACAAAATGTAGTTGTGCCCTTGTGCTATAAGAACCTTTCTTAAGTAGTTTCTCCATCCTATGGGAGCTAATAATTTGATTTGGTGTTGATTGTATCCCTCTAAGTTTATAATTTTTCCCACGTGTACTAAAAATCATGGAGAAGTCTTGAAAAATTAAATTTGTTGTTCCTAACTGTCTAGGCCATTAGACACCCAAAACTACATCTTCTCCCCCAATTGGGATAGAGAACATTTCTAAATCTATTTGATAATTTTCCATTGAGATTTTTATATGATGGCATTTACCACCATAAAAGAGTTGTTTCCCATCAGCTATCATGACCTGAAAATTAGATATTGGATACACAAAACAATTGAGTTCATTAGCTAATCTTATATGAATAAAGTTGTGTACTACTGTAATGTCATAAAGTGTGTACATCACCATTTTACACTTAGTTTAGCTCCTAGATGGACCTCAAATATTTACACTCGTTAATTAGGACCTATTTTAACACTTTTTTTAGCATTAAGCATGTAGTTCTTGATCTTGATGCACAAAACCCAGAAAAGAATCATAAGGCGGGGCTAAGCATACTTTAAGTGCCCTCCTTCGGGGTTATGTGGCTAAAGGACCAGGGCGCCCAAGCACCCTAGGCCCTCCTTTAGCCCTGCCTTAAATTGTGGCCTTGTTGGTTTAGGACTCTTAAATGACTCTGAAGGTCGGCCTCATGTGGTTTAATTCTACAAAAATCAATGGGAATGCATATAAAAGTAAGTTAAGTCATTCATTTGAACATCTGACTCTCTCTAGCAAATCTTGGCACTCTTGCACTCTCTCTCTTTCTCTCTCATGCTCTCTACAATTCTCTCTTGTGGATTATTGTTGTGGCACTAACATATTGCAGGTCTTGTGAAGATCTTGGAGGCTACACCAACTTCTTGAGTCAAGTTGTGACACCATCTACAAGCATGCTAGGGTTTCCATGCTCATGGTGACTTCTTTTCTTTATACTTTGTGTTAGCATTCCATTCTACTTTAGATTTGCCTCAACCCTCCTAGGGCATGCACTCTTTATCAATCATCCATTCTATTATGGAGGTGGAAACACCATTCATGGGGCTTGACTAAGGCAAGCTCCTAAATAGCACCAAACCCTTTTCCTTCTTGCATGTGTGCAGGTTTGACGAACAGGTTTCGGAAGGTGATCTCTAGGAAGAAGACTAAGGTTACTGTTATAGACCCAACAAAGGAATTAGTTTCTGAAACCCCTAATTTGGGAATAGGGTGCCCAAGTGCCCTTGTCCCAAGAATTCTAACCTCTAGAATCAGGTTCTAAATTAATCACTGATCTATGTTGTCCCTTTGGTTGTTGGGTTTTTGGTTCCGATAGTCTATTTTACTCTGATATTTGTCAACTAGGGTTTCGTTCTTAACTCTAGTTTGATCGGTTGGATTTGGTTGATTCCTTATATAAACAACAAAAGGGTAGAACCCATATAGTTTGGCTTTCCTCCTTGGGTAGAATCCATACTCGGTTTGTGCCCCAATGTTTTGTAGAAGAGGGTTTGACCTAGTTAGATCTATTGAGCTAGTCTCTCTTTTGTCATGTTGACTCAAGGTCTTCTATTATGTCTGTCTTATGTTGCATTCTCTATGTATTCCTTATGATTCATGTGTATTATATGTATACTTTGTGCCTTATATGTGTATGCTTCATGTCAAGCATGTATACTTTGTGTATTGCATGTATGCATTGTGATTGCTCAAGTGTATGACTTGTGTATGCCTTGTCTTATCTCATGTGTTCTAAGTGATTCATGTATGAGTGAATTATTTCATGTGTCTTATGTATATGCCAATCATCATAGACTCATAGAATCCTAAACTTGGGGGCTTGATCACCCCTCGATTTTTGTGACATTATATGGCTTCTATGTTGTTGTGTTTGAATTGTGTCTTCTCCATCCTTTAGTATGAGTTCAAATGTAAGTTCGTACTCACACTAAAGTGGGGGCTAAATGTAATGTCATAAAATGTGTACATAACCATTTTACACTTATTTTATCTCCTCGATGGGCCTCAAATATTTACACTCATTAATTAGGACCTATTTTAACACCTTTTTGAGCATTAAGCATGTAGTTCTTGATCCTGATGCATGAAACCTGAAAAAGAATAATAAGGTGGGGCTAAGCATACTTTAAGTTCCCTCTTTTAGGGTTATGTGGCTAAAGGACGAGGGCACCCAAGCACCTTGGGCCCTCCTTTAGCCCTGCCCTAAATTGTGGCCCCGTTGGCTTAGGCCTCTTAAATGACTCCCAAGGTTGGCCTCATGTGGTTTAATTCTCCAAAAATCAATGGGAATGCATATAAAATTAAGTTAAGTCATTCATTTGAACATCTAACTCTCTCTAGCAAATCTTGGCACTCTTGCACTCTCTCTCTTTCTCTCTCATGCTCTCTACAACTCTCTCTTGTGGGTTATTGTTGCGACACTAACATATTGCAAGTCTTGTGAAGATCTTGAAGGCTACACCAACTTCTTGAGTCTAGTTGTGATGTCATCTACAAGCATGCTAGGGTTTCTATGCTCATGGTGACTTATTTCCTTCATGCTTTGTGTTACATTCCATTCTAGTTTATATTTGTCTTTGCCCTCCTAGGGCATGTGCTCTTTATCAATCATCCTTTATATTGTGTAGATGGAAACACCATTCACGAGGCTTGACTGAGGAAAGCTCCTAAATAGAACGAAACCCTTTTCCTTCTTGTATGTGTGTAGGTTTGATGAACAAGTTTCGGAAAGTGATCTTTGGGAAGAAGACTAAGGTTACTATTACAAACCCAAGAGAGGAATAAGTTTCTAGAAACCCTAATTTTGGACCAGGGCACCCAAGTTCCCTTGTCCTAGGCATTCTAACCTTTAGAATTAGGTTTTAAATTAATCACTTATCTCTATTGTCCCTTTGGTTGCTGGGTTTTTGGTTCTGACAATCTATTTTACTCTGATCTTTGTCAACTAGGGGTTCATGTCTTAACTCTAGTTTGATTGGTTGGATTTCGTTGATTCCCTCTATTTACAACAAAAGGATAGAAACCATGTAGTTTGTCTCTCCTCCTTGGGTAGAAGTCATGCTCGATTTGTGCCCCAATGTTTTGTAGAAGAGAGGTTGACCTAGTTTGATCTATTGAGCTAGTGTCTCTTTTGTCATGTTGACTCAAGGTCTTCTGTTATGTGTGTCTTATGTTGTATTCTCTATGTATTCCTTATGATTCATGTGTATTCCATGTGTATTCTATGTATACTTTGTGCCTTATATGTGTATGCTTCATGTCAAGCGTGTATACTTTGTGTATTGCGTGTATGCATTGTGATTGCTCAAGTTTATGCCTTGTGTATGCCTTGTCTTATCTCATGTATTCTATGTGTTTCATGTATGAGTGAATTATGTCATGTGTCTTATGTGTATTCCAATCATCATAAAATCCTAGAATCCTAAACTTGGGGGCTTGATCACCCCTAGATTTTTGTGACATTCTATGGCTTCTATATTGTTGTGTTTGAATTATGTCTTCTCCATCCTTTAGTATGAGTTCGAACATAAGTTCGTACTCACACTAAAGTGGGGGATAAATGTAATGTCGTAAAATGTGTACATCACCATTTTACACTTAGTTTAGCTCCTAGATGGGCCTCAAATATTTCCACTCGTTAATTAGAACCTATCTTAACACCTTTTTGAGCATTAAGCATGTAGTTCTTGATCCTGATGCACAAAACCTGGAAAATAATCATAAGCTAGGGCTAAGCATACTTTAAGTGCCCTCTTTCAGGGTTATGTGGCTAAAGGACCAATGCGCTCAAGTGCCCTGGGCCCTCCTTCAACCCTACCCTAAATTATGGCCTTGTCAGGTTAGGCCTCTCAAATGACTCCCAAGGTCGGCCTCATGTGGTTTAATTCTCTAAAAATCAACGGGAATGCATATAAAAGTAATTTAAGTCATTCATTTGAACATCTAACTCTCTCTAGCAAATCTTGGCACTCTTGCACTCTCTTTCTCTCTCATGCTCTCTATAGCTCTCTCTTGTGGATTATTGTTGCGGCACTAACATATTGCAGGTCTTGTGAAGATCTTGGAGGATACACCAACTTCTTGAGTCAAGTTGTGATGCCATCTACAAGCATGCTATGGTTTCCATGCTCATGGTGACTTATTTCCTTCATGCTTTGTGTTAGCATTCCATTCTACTTCAGATTTGCCTCTGCCCTCCTAGGGCATGCGCTCTTTATCAATCATCTTTGCTATTATATAAGTGGAAACAACATTCATGGGTCTTAACTGAGGCAAGATCCTAAATAGCACCAAACCCTTTTCCTTCTTGCATGCATGCAGCTCTAACGAACAGGTTTCGGAAGGTGATCTCCGGGAAGAAGAATAAGGTTACTATTACAGATCTGACAGAGGAATTAGTTTCTAGAAACCCTAATTTGGGACCAGGGCACCCAAGTGCCCTTGTCCTAGGCATTCTGACCTCTGGAAGTAGGTTCTAAATTAATCACTGATCTCTATTGTCCCTTTGGTTGCTAGGCTTTTGGTTTTGAAAGTCTTTTTTACTCTGATCTTTGTCAACTAGGGTTTCATGTCTTAACTCTAGCTTGATTGCTTAGATTTGGTTAATTCCTTCTATATACAGCAAAAGGGAAAAACCTCTATAGTTTGGCTCTCCTTCTAAGGTAGAAGCCAAGCTCAGTTTGTGCTTGCAATGTTTTGTAGAAGAGGGTTTGACCTAGTTTGATCTATTGAGCTAGTCTCTCTTTTCTACATTACAACTACCTCAATCAACCAACACTGTCACCTTTCAGCTTTTGATATAACTAATTACTTTGAGTGTTTGTGATGTACTTGTGTCATTTAATGCATGTAGGGAGATAGTAGTACATTCTACTTCCTTAGAATTCTCATGCCCAAGCTCCACATTTGGTTCTTTTGTAGCTACTTCTTTCTCTTGTTCAACCTCATTCTTGATAGTCATTAGTGTTTTCTCACTATTAGTTCACTTATGACTTCTAGGATATTTCCTACCACCATTCCAACAAGAGGTAGAGAGATTAATAATTTGTCTTGGGTTAAATAAGTTATCCCCATTTCTTTCAATAGAATTATTTTTCTCTTTTAATCTCATTGTTTGACCTTGAGTGTAACCTATAGTGATGGAGTTTTGTTGCTCAAGTTCCACATTTGGTTCTTTTGTAGTTACTTCTCTCTCTTCTTCAACATGATTCTTGATAATTATTATTATTTTATCAGTATTGGCATAGTTATGACCCCCAGACCATTTGCTATCACAATTTGAGCATAGATCTTTTTCTCTTTTGGTTTCCTCTTGTTGAGGAGAGTGCTTACCATTTTTTTTAAGATTAAGTAAGGTGTCCTCTTTCTATCAATAGGATTAGTCACAATTTTATCTTCCAATCCTATGGTTTGACCTTGTGTGGAACTTTTGGTTGTGGATTTATGTTTCTCAATATACAATTCTTGTTGCATAGCTTTCTTAACTGTCCAAGGTTCCAAAAAATGAACCTCATTTTTAATTTGGTCATTAAGTCCATTGATCTAGAGTTGTAGCCTCTAGTAAGATGTCACATCTTGAGTTCGAATTGCTAATCTCATATGCTCAACATTATATTTAGCTACATACCCTATTTGTTTTAAATTTTTTAGTTGGGTAAAATAGTTTCCCTTCCATGGTTGCTCATAATGGGCTACTAATTCATTTGTAAATTTTTTCTAACTAAGCATTTGCCCTTGCTTTTTACTAATCATCCATAGGTACCATTGATAAGGTTCATATTCTAAATGTAGTGAGGCTATGTCAACCATTGCATTGTCTATTTATTATGAAGCTTAAAGTATTGTTCCATGAGAATTATCCATGAAGTTACATCAATACCATCAAAATCAGGGATATTTATTTTGGGTAGGTTCAATTTTGGATCTTGAAAAGGTTGTTTTATCCCTTGATTTTGTCTATTAGGGTTATACCCGCCTAGGTGGTTTTGTTGGGACTTTAATTCATCTAATAGTTCTTGTTTAAACCTATCTAAACCTTTATTGAAAGATGATACAAATGGGTCAATCAAATTATCCTTAATAAAATGTACCATTGTTTCACATCCTGGAGGAATTTTACCCTCAATTTTAGGTGGTGGAGAATAAAGGTCATTGGATAGAATTTTTTTAGAAAAGTCTTTGAATCCTAAAGATGACATGGATTTTTATGTGTATGTATTTTAAACTCTAGTTTTTCAATATCTTTCCAAAAATTAAAAAAATTCCAAGAAATCCAAAAATTGTGGCCTATACAGCAGAATAATATAATATGTTGACCTAACCTTGACCACTAAATTACAAACTATATTTTATTTCTAATAATAAATTCAAAAGAATTAACCCCAGTTAATATTTCATAAGCTTTCCAAAAATGTAATTTTTAAGAAACTTCCAAAATTTGTGACCTGTAGAGCTAATTAATGCAAAAAAATGAATTTAAAATAACTTGTGTAAAACTTATGATAAAAATCCTAAATCTTACCTGGAACCTTACCTACCAAATACCTCAAAACCCAAAAAAATCAGGTCCAAATTCACAATGGTTTAAAAGTTATGGTGGAAACAAAAATCTTGGCCTAAATCGTAGCTCTGATACCACTTGTTATGTTATTTCTTGGAAATAAATGTAAAAATCAGGAAAATAGAAGACCACTTCGAAGGGGTGACCTCCAATAATCAGAAAATAATATGTGAATTCAATATTAGATGATAAGATGGTTTGGGAGAGTTTCTCTCTCCTTATTTATATGCATAACTATGTAGGGACACACGCCTTCATCCTAACTAAGTTATCTTAAGGAATAACTAAGACTAATAAATGAATCTATTAAGGTTAAGCATGCCACAAGTGCTTAACTTATTATAATTAGGAATATATCATATTAGGATCATAACATGGGCTAGGAACCACATCATTCATAAAGTTCATCAAGGTTGCTTTAAAGGTATGTAGAGGTCTTTCAAGAGCTTCATCCACTAGAATGAAGTAGGTAAGGTCCTACATGATAAGAGATTGCGGATCAATCTAAAGGTCTTCTTAGTATTGTGTGTAAGTGACCAAATAGTAATTTATGTTGCAATGGCTGCACTAGTACTCAAGAGTTAGAGGTTTCTCCATCATCATGTTTTACAATTGGATTGATACAACTTTTAAATGACTGCTAGTTCTCAACAAACATGGATTTAATCAAGGATAAGGGGGAGGAGAAGCAACTTGGGAAAGTTGTCACTAGGATGACTAAAAAATTAATGGGTAGCCTTGATAGTTGCCTTTCTCATACCCTCATGGTTGTTGACCTTGATGCCTTTCTATTCTGGTCAACTTGTTAGAGATACCCCACATAATCTCTATTAAAACTTTATTGAACTCTACCTCATCAAAGATACATAGACTTGAGAAAAAAAAAATCATACAATAATTTAGTTGGTTAGTGGGTTGTAGCATTCAGAATGAAGGAATTATGTTAGTTGTCTCATTCATTTGACTCATAGACAATTCACTAGTTTGTAACTTCTAGAGAAAATCTCTCTCAAATTGGGAGGAATTTGATAGTTCTATCTTAAAACTTTACCCTATGGTATTAAAAAAGAAAATTATTTTCATTTGTTTATAAATTGTCTCAAATTAATCATAGTAGCTTGCTAATCATTTTGTTATTTTTTGGTTACCCATCCAATAGCCCTAAGTGTCTAATATGGTTAGTGGTCATAGATTAAAAGACTAGTAGAAGTCTTCATTGGATAGGTTGGATGAAGAATTCAAACATCTATAGTCAACACAAACCTCTATAATTGAGTTATTGTCTAAGTTGGAGAAATTAGATTGCATTAATGATTTTGACACTTGATTGGTTGGCCTTAATTCCAAATATGATGTCATTAGCCAATAGATCCAATAGAGTGTACAATCAAGTATGAGACAAAACTCTCACACCACAAAAAATGTTTAACCAAACTAGAAAAAACTTAGAAGGACTCAACATACACATGAACTAGACTTCCCTAAATTCAATGGCAATGACCTTGCAAGTTGGTTGTAGAAAGTAGATTAGTATTTGCAGTCCATCATATTCCCATGGCTCAAAAACCATCCATAGTAGTTTTCCAATTGGAACATGAAACTATCCAATGGTATCAATGGATAGAAAAATCATATGGTTTTATGATGGAATGAATTTTGTAAGGAGCCCCTCACTTGATTTGGCCCAAGTGAGCATGAAGACTTCATAATAGCATTAACTAAATTTTGAAACACACATACAATCCACAATTACCAAACAAATTTTGAAGAATTATGAAAATAGACAAGTGGCCTTGATGATAATTTATTCAAAATTCATTTTATCAAAGGCCTAAAGGAAGATATTTATGCAAAAGTCATAATGTTTAAGCCTACCATATTTATGGAAACTCTTGGGTTGCTAGATTAGTTGAGGATAAATTTCTAACCTAACATCATACCTATAAACCACCACATGCCACCACTCAAAAGGCATTCCATCCCACACCACATCAAAGCACTAGCATCACACCAGCTCTAGGTAATTGACCGCCACCCATCAAATACCTAATAGCTGAAGAAATGGTCGCTTGTCAAGTCGAAGGATTGTGCTATAATCATGATGATAAGTACATTCCAAGGTATAAATAAACTACATAAATTTTATCTCTTAGATGTGGAGGTACTTTCTTTGTTTGACATGTTGGCTACTTTAGAAGATAGTTTAACTGAGGAACAACTCAAAGAGTTTGAGTGATGATTCAACCCATACAAATTTTGTGCATGCATTATCTTATATCACCACACCTAAAACAATGAAGATGTAAAGATACTTCAATGGGAATCACTTAACCATCCTCATTAATCCAAGCATCACTCATAACTTTATTGAAACTCGAATGGCCAAGCAAGTAGCATGTTATGTGTATCCTTGTAATAGTTTTGAAGTGATGATCACCAATCAAATCACATTCCAGCTTGTAAAGTCAAATGTTGAAATGTCAAGATTTCAATGGGGGATTACACTTTACAATCTAATATGTTTGTACTTCTATTAGGAAGGTGTGACATAGTCTTAGGCTCTCAGTGGCTTCATACTTTAGGACCCATCCTATGGGATTTTGTTGAACTATGGATGCAATTCTTTGTTATTGGATAACAATATACCCTAAATGGTGTAACAGTTGGTCCTACAAAAATTAATAACTCACATTACATGGAGAAGTTACTAAAAAGTAGTCTCAAGGAGTTATGGACCAACTTTTTATTGTGCAAATAACAACACTAGATGACTCAGCTACCTCACCAAACTTGTAGTTACTCCTTGACAAGCATTCAGAAGTATTTGTAGCACCTTAAGGGTTACTGCCTCAACCCTCACAAGATCATGCAATCACATTAATTATGGGTAGTGGACCCCAAACAAACACCCATATAGCTAGCCCTATATGTATAAATAAAAAGTTGAGAAGATGGTCCAAGAGTTGCTCAATGTCAATCTCATTCAACCAAGTGTTAGCCCTTATTTCTCCCTAGTGCTCTTGTTTTGGAAGAAATATGGCTCTTCATAGTTGTGTGTAGACATTCTTGAGATAAATAAAACCATTATTAAGGACATATTTTATATCCCTATATTTGATGAACTATTGGATGAATTACATAGGGCCCATTCCTTTTACTATCACAATTTACGATCTGGATACCATCATATTCACTTAAGGGAGGAAGATATTCCTAAGAAAACTTTATGCACTCATGAGGACCATCATAATTTTTTTGTGATGTCATTTGGCCTCACAAATGATCCATCCACTTTCCAAAGTCTAATGAACTTGTAAGCTCAAAAATTGCCTACTTTATAACTTTCACATTATGTTTCTACACCGAATTTAGTGCTCATTCATGTAAGTGTTTTATAGGATCATTTATCATGTTTCTAATCATTTTCCCACATATTAGATTTATTTTTAGCCACTTCTAAACTTCTTTTCACACCCAAATACACCCATAAATTTTTAGATCAAAATTCAATTGTAGACACTTGGATACCCAAATGCTAGTGTCTAGAACACATGGACACCTAGAAGCAAGAGTCTAAATTAAAATTTTAAAAACTAAAACTTTGGGTGCCAAAAACCCTAATTCTATGTTTCCCTAATTTAAACTCAAACTGTTATATTGAGTTGAGCCTAATATAAAACATGATGATGCTCATTTTGAACATAACAACACATCTTTAAACTAGGGTTTCTCTCTCTATACTTGCAAAGAATACTAAGTTTTCTTCTCTTCAAGGTTGCTAGAAGGTTTAGAACTGAATAATAAAGTATATTTTACAAATTCTCATCCTTGGTAGCATTCTTCCTATCCTCCATTGTGAATTATCCTTTATTTTTCCATTTCCCTTCATACTTTCCCTTCTTGCTCTCCCAATTCCTTCCCAATCTCCCCCAAAATTCCATAATCCTATTCTATTGGATTCCCTATTGTCCCATGTTTTAGATTAATCATCCATCCCTTACCTAATTAGTCCAATATTCTCCATTTTCATTGATCACCTATTCACATACACACCACTATAGTTAGAACAACCTCCTAGGATTTAACCTTATCAATCTAAATCTACACACACCACTTCACTATTTCACTTTAGGGATTCACACAACTCACACTTTGACCAAGGATTTGTGGAGTTTGAAATAAACTACCAAGGGGATAGACTGGGATAGTCTTCTAAACAACTTGCCCCCTTTCTCTTATCCCAATAGCTTAGGTTCAAAATATATAGAGGTCAGGGGTAGCTGCAAATAATCTATAGGTGGATTTGGAGTTACAAAATAGGAAGAAACATCTCCAAAATGTTTTGGGATCCTAGAAGGCAAAGGGTAGGGATGTCCCAATGAAATTTTATTTGATAGGAGCATCTAGCTATAAATTTGTTTGACTAAAGCATCCAAGTTAGACATTGGTGTCCTCCACAACTCATAGAGACACCAAATTTGGTAAGTAAGGTTCTCTAGTCTTCCTCAATAGTCACATCAATACATCATTAGTCTTCAAATTGTCCATGGACAAATAATCTTTTTATTTCTTGTCTTTTACTAATTTGCAAGTTTTATTTTTTTAGCTCTCAACACTAGTTGATTTAAGCTATAGATTTGAAGTCTTCTTTACTATTATATTGAAAATTAGTAGTATATCATATTATCTTTCATTTACTAGTGTATAAAAATTGGACCTAGGTTAGTGTTAAACACATTAAGCCTAACCAAACAACATAGGATTCCCAAAATGATCTTTTTTTAATCTTTCATAACCACCTTTTTTATCACTCCTTTGGAAATTCATATTGGTCTTTTTGAATGAAATTCTCATATATAATAGGACATGGGAAGAACATCTCACACACTTGGACCAGATCCTAAAACTTTCATCCACAAATTAGTTATTTGTGAAGTACTCTAAATCTTCTTTTGATACAATGAAGGTGAAGTATCTTGGCCATATTTTCTCCATTGAAGATATTAAGTTTGATCCCAAGAAAATTAAGGACATACAAAATTGGCCCAAACCACTTGGGATTTTTAGGTCCCATAGGATATTACCATATAAATTTGTTAAAAAATGTGGTAAAATTATAAACATAGGCATGTTAAGAAAAATGTCTTCACATGGTTTGAAGTAGTAGAGCATGCCTTTATCCTTCTTAAACATGCCATGTGTATAACACCAATATTTTCCATGCTAGATTTTCAAAACATTTTTCATTGAAAGTGACACTTCAAGTATTAAGATTAGGGTTATATTAATTCAAGAAGGAAGACCATTAACTTTCACTATCATGACACTTACAAACATAAATTTGGTCCAATCCACCTATGAGAAGGAAATACTATCTCTTCATGTTGTAATTAACTAGTGGCAATACATGTTGATGCAACATTTCTACATCAAAACAAATCATAATAGCCTTAAATATTTCCTAGAACAATGAGTCTCTTCACTAGAAGAACAAAAATGAGTCACCAAATTATTAGGCTATGATTATGAAGTTGTGTACACAAAGGGGAATGAGAATGTCGTGGTAGATGCCCTATCTTAGAAATTTGAAGACAAAAGGACATTATGTATTTTAATCCTTACCTACTCTAGCTTGGTTACAAGAGGTCCAATAGTAATGGTAGCATGATGCACAAGTTTAACAACTATTTTCAACTAGCAATCAATCTCATAACCAACCCTATATAACATGGGATGGTCAACACTCAAGTCACAAAGGGTGAATTATTCTTTATAAAAAAATTCTATTCAAGCCAAACCTTTATAGGCGTTACATGCATTCCCTTCTATTGGTCATTCAAGCTTCCTAAAGATGTGTGAAAGAACAAAACAAGCATTCTTTTGGTTTGGTATTAATAATAATGCCAAATTTTTTTATTATGGAATGTGAGACTTACGAATGCCACAAAGGAGAATTATCAAAACTCCAGGAAGTCTACAACCATTACCAATATTAACTTCAATGTGGACAAACATTTCCATGGACTTTATTGAAGAGTTTCTCAAGTATCGAAACAAATAAGTCATTTTGTGGTGGGTGATCATCTCTCCAAGTATGTCCACTTCTATTTATTGGACCGCCCTTATTGTTGCCTAATTCTTCCTTGACTACGTCTTGTACCTCCATGGTATGTCCACTTACATTATATGTGATTGTGTCTCCACATTCACTAGTAACTTCTGGCTAGAATTGTTCAAGCTACAATGAACACAACAAAAAATGAGCTTGACATGTCACCCACAAACTAATGGATAAACAACAATAGTAAATAAATTATTGGAGACATACTTATGTTGCTTTGTTTCATAACAATAGGCTTAATTTGATAAATAGATACCTTTATGAATTAGTGTTACAACACCTCCTATCATTCTTATTACAAGATGATGCCATATAAATCTATGTATGGCCAATATCTATCATCCCTCACATCCTCCTTGCTAGTCTCCATAATACCTTGGCATTAGCATAGGAATACATGAAACAATAAGTAGATCAATTCCATTTAGAGTGCACATTCACTGAAGGAGACTTGGTCTTTTTGTGGCTTTAACCATACAAGTAAACATCCCTCAAGCTTGGAGGTAAACAAAAAATAGTGCCAAATTACATAGACATTCTAGATACTACAATGGATTAGTGAAGTTTCCTACAAGTTGGATCTCTCTCTTTCTCTTCTAAAATACATCTGGTTTTCCATGTCTCTTATTCAAAGAAGCTCCTTGGACAACATGTTCACATCCCTACCCACTTTTAAAATTGGAGGATGAAGATTCCACCATCCTTGATCCAAAAGCTATTTTGGGTTACTGTTTGTGCCAACAGTGTCACTATACCATCGTAAATGTTTTGGTTTGGTGGCAAGGGTTTCAACTAGAAGACACAACTTGGGAACCTTTCCACCAACTTTACCAATAATTTCCACAATTCAAGCCTTGAGGATAGGGCTTTCTAAAAGGGGAGGGCATGTTAGGTCCTATATTTCCTACCTTTTGTGATTATCTTATTAGGACCCTTACGTCCTAACCTTTTATTATGTGCATGTTGTAATAATCATAGTTAGTTATTTAATGTAATAAGTTCATAGTAGTTGTGTGGATTTATCGCACATTGGTTGTACCTTAGAAGTCACTCTTTGTGAGGCCTTTATATTAAGGTTGTAATGAAAGAGAAGATCATCATGTATTTCATATTTGTATTGGAAAATTGTTCTTAAAGAGGTTGCCTCCCCAAAGAGGTTAGGTATGTACTTATTACTTATATTTGAATAAAAGCATATTTGTAGATGTTCTTCCAAGAATTGTGTTCATTTTTGCATGTTTTGCTTCTATTTGATAATATTTTTTAGTTGAGATTATACTTAGATATTTCAGCCACCTAATGCTTAATCCAAGTGCACCCTATACTAGTTTCATGTGCAGAGAACAACAATGGGAAGTCCTACAAATGATTAGTATCAAGAAATAGTATGTGCTTTAAGATTGAAAGGTCATCTCCTTGTAATATTTTCAATGAAGTTATCACTATCCACTTGCAAGAAAAAGGAAAAAGAGAGAAATACATGAAACTAAATCATAATCTACAAAGTCATTGTGCCAAGATTAAGAAAGCCTTTCCATGACATGGAGATTAAAAACACATGGTCTAATAGTTAATGGAGATTAAAAAACACATTTACAACAATGAAAGGTAAGAAAATAATGTTTGCACAATCATTAACCTGAAGGTCAGGGATTGCTCATAAGAGATCAACAAAATTTAGACACATAGACCAAGGTCACGTGAACACAAATGGTAAGAGAAAGGATTCTCTAGAAAAACAAATAAACATAGAAAATAGAGCATTTTACTTATACACAATTATACATTGTTATGCAAATACAAAGTTAGGAGAAGATACATAGCTATATAGGCTATTAGAGTTTTGAAAATAACATAAAATGCATGCCTATAGGTTTGAATTTGCATATATCTATTACAAAAAGGGCAGAGTTTCACCCATAAAATCCCCCTTCTCGAATGACCTCATAGCATACATAGCCCAAAAGAGAGAAAGAAAATGGAGAAGAAATGGAATCCCTTAATATCCATGATCCTCTATGTCGATGACACTTGTTGCAATCCTATAGCACAACATGGCATTTTCTATTAAATTTATTGTAACCACCTCTCTATTTAATTTTTGAATTCTTTTATAGACAAAGGGGCCATTAATCAAATTTTATCTTGTTGTATAGGTGTGGAAAGCCTTCTTTGAATTGGTCATAATGTAGGAACAAGGGAAATCCCTTCATTTGTGTATGCAAGCCATCCCTATAACACCTAACTAAATTGGTTCCTAGAGCTAAATTTATTGCTAGAATGGTCACCCCTACTTATGAAACATGGGTTTGTGTTACTTCTTGCACACATTGACAATGGTTCTATGCCTCCACTAACATTACTCTATGCATGACACATAGCTCCACGAGATAATATTTTATCCCTATAGGTATACACTATGCCATCTTAGCCTTCATAGCCATCCTAACAAATATTGTAAGCACATTTAATTTCCCTATCTAGTCACATGACATCCTCAAATTGTTTCTTTGAATTATTGCCTTGGTAGAAAAATAATTTCTTCCATGGCACTTTCTTTTAAAGCTCAATGGGTGCATTACATTTGGTCAAACCTTTAGAATGACACCCTCAAATCAACAATCTATGTCCATCAATATTAAATGAACGGTCCATATTTTAACACAACCAACATAGATGCACACTAGTTGTAATGTCATTTTTTTGTTTCCAATTGGAACAAGAACATAACACTCTTTTCTCTTTAGCAAGCACCTCCACTATGTAATTGAGCATATCCACTAATTAGGTAGTAGGGGCCCACTGAATTTTCCACCTTAGACCCACATGTCATATTTATTTTTTTCCCACATAGGTATACCCCTTCAAAAACATGTGCATTGGTCTTTAGACCAATAACAAATGTCCACATGCTACTAAGCATCTACCCATATCCCTTATATTGTTGTGTTGGAGAGCCAATGTCAAACAAGAAAAAACAAATACAAGGCCCTCAACCTTTTTCCATTTAGCTATTCCCTGTAAAAAATAAACACATAGCCCTCCTTCCTTAGCATTCACAAAGTGATATTGCCAAGAAAAGTTAGGCCCACCACATGAGCTTTGACCAATGAAAGATGGCCACAAAGTACACTTGTCAATTAACTTTGAATACCCAATAGATCATTCTCATTCTTGAAGCTGATCCAATGGCTCACGAGACTCAAAGATAATGTTATGTTCTAACACACAAGGAACTCTTGCAAGACACATGATCAATTCCATTGTGTGTGAATTAACAACTAGGATCCATATTGACAATGCCTCAAAGGAAACTTGAATAGCCTGCTACAACTAAGAAGGGACCCACCACTGGATGAAACTGACCAATAGTGGAGCCTAGTGCTAACAAAGTCTTGCTCTCCCTATAGTTTCTCATTGACCTTCAGATTATTAAGATCAATAGTCAGTGGAGACCCTAGCATCAAAAGCATAAAAAGACTCAAACTCTCCACATGGATTTGGATTAGTGAGATCCAACAGTCAATAGAAGCTACACTTCAACAAATAGAATGTTGTGTATATGCCAATTATATGCATGAAGAACAATGTCACCATAAATGTGAACTTGGAGCTCGACCATGACACAAAAGATTACATAGTCAACATAGGGGCAAGGACTAATACATAGAGGCATGAGACAAGGATATATTAACATATCTTAGATTAGTAATTAACACATAGGGCCACGAGCAAGATACAAGGGGAAAACTAATTGGCAAGGCAAAGACATAAGATAGAGCCCTAGTTGAGTATGTTTATAATTCCTTATCAATATTAAGGGCACCATCGCTCTATAAAAAGCCAAAATTAGGTTGATTCATAATGAGTTCAAACAGAGTACAATTTTTTTAAATTGGAATGTAAAAACTGCACTACAATCCTAACAACCACTGAAGGGACTCTTTTCCATAGCAAGAATGGATTTCATCTTATACTATGCCAACCACTTGTTAGAAATCTTTTTTGTATTGTCAATTCCATGTGTTCATCATGCCCTTTAAGTCACGAATGTTTCAATTTTCTATCTAGGGTGTGTTCATGTGCTTGGGGTTGTCCTTTTGGTGCTTTTGGTTTAAACTTTAATATACTTTCATGGCCATCTACTTGGATTATTTAGTCACTTGTTTCCTACCATGCATCACCTTTGGTGGCAGAAGGCCCAAGTGTTTTTTGTAGTGGCTTGTGCTCCTAACTAGTGGCCTATTGGCTTGTGCTATATGGCACTTACATGAAAAAATTGGTGGGCTTGAGCTCTTTTCAATGTGTTTGTGTGTGCTCCAAGGTGGTGGAAATATTATTGTGCCACATGTTTTTTGTGGGGTTTGATTCCTTTGGTGATTTAATTTGACTTACTAATTTGCTCTCATTATGCTTCTTATGCCGACATGGTATTATGAGAACCGTTGATCTACATTGTTATCTTCTAGCATTACCATGACCATAGATCTCATCACATTTTCAAGTTGTTTACTTGTTTCTTGCACCATCATGGTTTTTAAAGGACTGTATGATATTTTTTATGTTTCTCTTGCCTTGTTCAAATGTGATGAGGATTTCTTGTAATCTAGAGCATCAATGGATGCTAGTCTAGTTCTATACATGTTGAAAGTACTCTTTTTGTAAGCCATAGGAGGGAATAGTCAAATAGAGATTTGTATTTGCATGCGGATGTCTCCATGATTGCTATAGAATTTTAGAAGAACCTTTAATTCCATCTACTAGTTCTCTTACCTCATTTGGAAGCTTGACTATAATGAAATTAGATTAATGAGACAACATTCTAAAGCATTAGAAAGGCTTTGTAAGTCTTATTTCCTTGCATATGGGATGTTGTTGATTTGAGATGGATTCTTGAAGAATATCCAAATGTGTGATGCCTTTAATCTTTGGCCTTTTGAATATTTACAAATTTGGTTCCATTATTGGCTTGCAAGTATGATATTGTGTTCTTCACAAGCGATGACTCTATTGCCCACTGGATAGGCACCAACCCTTGTGGTGACAAGCCATCAATGTTAAAACTAGATCATATTTTTTGGTTCATTGGTAGTTCAGGAGTAGATTAGGTTTATCCATGCTCTTGTGACCCATTGATGTAAATTATGCCTTATCTTACACATTCGTAAAAGTGATAAACTATTAGAGGGTCATATTAGTGTGCTTCCTCTTGCATGTGTGTATGAAAAGTTAAGTGGATTCATTCTTGAGGATATACACTGTCGTTGTTTTATGGTGCATGGCAAGAGGATATTGGTATCAACTTAATCATAGGTTTTGAGAGTGGCTAGTATGTTATAAATTCAATGAAAAAATACTAGGATTTATTATGCATTTGGTATAGATGCTAATTAGTTTAGCCCTGTTATTTTATTTCTCTTTAATTATCTTGTTAAGGAAACCTCTAAAAACACCCTCATAGGTTTAGTTAAGCCCAAAGTGAAGGAGAATTTACCAACTCTCAAGCATTGGCCTCTAGTTCTCCATGTTTTGTTGATGATTCCCTACCCTTTCCTATTGATGACAAGTTCCCTAGCCTTGAGGTTCAGTTTACATTCTAGGAATGAGAAGCTACAGTTTTGAGAGCCAACACAACCATCCTCTTACTCATCCTAGTAATCCTTAACGTTTGTTGTTGACAAATTTCCAAAACCTACTAAGATTCTTTTAAATTCCCACTTTGACTAAGGGATAGTTCATCTAAAAATCACTCTATAATTTGTCCTTATTCCCATTTCTAATTTCTTAGGAAAAAATATCTTATATCACTTTTTTATTCATTATAAACATTGAAACATTGATCTAATCTAGTTGTTACTAGTCTCAACAATCAAATATATCTTCACATCAATAAAGTTCTTTCATTTAAGAACCTTACACTAGTGCTCTACTTTTCCACCATCATTTTCCAGGCTAACTTGGCCTAAGAGCTCTAAAATGGAGGATAATATCCTTTAGTGTAGCCCCTCAATATTTTCCTTTACATACTTTTTCCCAACCTTGTAGATGATTTTTCATAGAATGTTCCTTACCACCTTATTTTTATGGATCTTATTAATCTTCCCCACCACTTCCTTTCGAATGTGGAGGATAAAGAACATGTAAACCAGGATTGCTTACATAAATGCCTTAAATTATTTACAATCTCCATCCCCAACTAAGTCATGCTCCTTTCCAAGTAGCCAGTTTTGAGCTTACCTTATCCACAATCTCCTTCAAAAGTGATGATCTAGACTACCTGATGAAAAGTAGAATTCCTAAATATTTACTTAGCAGCTTCCCTAAGATGAGGCCTAAAATTTATTGATTTCTAACTTATCTCCTCCTAGGGAAGAAGAATATGTTGAACTTAACTTCATTTATTGTTTGTTTGGATGCTCTAGCATATAAATCAAAGATGTCCTTGAACTAATGCTCCTCCTACACACTCACCTCCCCAAACATAATGGTATCATCCACAATTGAAGATGGAAAAGACGATTGACCTTTTGACCTACCAAAATATCTTTAATACTTCCCTCCCTTTTGTGAGTAGCCAAGAATTTCCCAAGTACCTCCACCATTATAATAGAGAGGTAGGCTGATAAAGGATCACCTTGTCAAATCCCTCTTAAAATTTGGAAAATCCAACCATGCTACCATTGACTAGAATTGAGAAGTGAGCCTTGATGAAAATATTCAAGGACCATTCCACCTAGGTAGGGATGTTTCATTGAGAAATGAATGCCCTATCCATAATCAGTGAGTGACAACGAACTTGGCTAACAGGTACTTTGATCACTTTACTATCCTTCATTCATTTTTCTTTATTAAGAAGCCAAAGGCCAACAAAACATTTTCTAGAAATTCCAATTCACACAACCGTACGTTTTCACTATATCCAACTCAATAATAATCCTTTTGCCTTTATTTATGTGCAAAGACTGTAGAACCTTGCATGAGAGGTATGCCATCAAAAATTTGGCTCCCTTTAACAAATCCCCCTACTCCAACAAAATAATCTTTTGAAGAAGAGATTTTAATTTTTTGCCACTACTTTTTCAATAACCTTATTGGTAGTCTTACACAAAGAAATTACCTTGAAGTCTATGAAGGATTATAGGTTTCATTTCTTAGGGATAAGTACAATAAAAGTACATTTCAAATCTTTAGAACTCTTCTTGATCTTCTGGAATCATTTACCACCTAAGTAATATCTTTATTCAAAATTCTTGGAAACGATCTGGGCTAGGGGTTGTCTTATTACAAATTGAAAAGAGTCACCCTCACCTCCTCCATGCTGAAGGGCTTCAATGTAACTCATTATGGGCCTTAAAGATGATCCACAAAATTTATTCCATTAGCCTTATCACATCCACTTGGGATATATTTTCATTCGAATGCAACTTATTCTCAAATAAACTCACAACCTCTTTTTGATTTAGGCCCTAGAGTTATCATCTCGGTGGACAAATTTCCAAATGTGAATCTAGATAAGTTATAGCGTATGTGGAAACTTATTAGATAGTTAAAATGATTAAAGATAAATATATAGAATTAGATAGGGAATGTGTTTTATTCAATTATATGTTCTATACATTGCATACCCTTAATAAAGGTGTATGGATATTTATCTTTTGCGTAAGGATTCTAATTGATTGTCTCTCTACAATTTGTATTATAGATGTTTATATAGATTACAAGATTCATGCTGTGGTGATCAAAAGTTGTTGGGAAGTTGAACTGTCTCCTTAAGAATTCAAATAGTTTTCTTGATTGGTTTCTCATCCCCTAATGATTGTTGAGTGTAACTAATTGTTAGCATCCCCAATGATGTGGTGGGTGACTTGGCATATCATGAGCCTTGTGGATGCCAACTTAGTTGCCACACTAATTTTTTTGTATAAATACAATAGAATCAATGCTCAGAATGATGTAGTGAGAAAATGTGTGAATTAGATGTTGTAGTCTTTCTAGAAGGTGTACTAGACACTACTGGAGCTATAGTTGAAACCACAGGTTGTTTGGTTGAGGCATGTTTGCTAAAGAAGTGTTTATGTTTGTTGAAGAAGTGTTTTATCTCTCTACAAATTATGTTGTGTTGTTGCTGGAGCATGTGTGACATTTGCTAAATAGTGGATATAGATCTTTGTGTTCTCTAGAGCATTTTGCTGGTACTTGGTGTACCAAAAATATGAGAAGTAACCCCACAATTACCACAATCCATGAGGATGCCCTATGTTTTGTCCCAAGTGCCTTGTTTGGTGAAGCCTTCTAAATCTATCACCCCTCCTTGTGAAGCAATAGTCTTGATTGCATTGAGTCTAGAAAGTAGTTGTGGAGCCTTGACTTCTATGAATTGCTCTGTTGTTGGGATATGTGTCATAAACCTTGCAATCCTAATGTTCACATTTATTAATTAATTTGTATTTATTTATTATGCACTCACATATTTGGGGCATCCCACTTGGAGTGGCACTATGTGTCACTTGTAGTTTGTAAATGGGCTATTTGTAAATCTCATTTAGTGTCATGGAAGTTGCTAAATGCAACTATGACAACTTATAAGGTGTGTAAGATTTGTTAGAATGGGAAGAGGATGTAATAGTGTAATTAAGTATGGACTAAGAGAAAACCAAGGATGAACTTTAGTTCTCATAAACATGTTTCCAAAAAGGCGAACAAGACCAAAATAGAGTGCTCAAGTTGGCAGTGGTAGTTTCTATTTGATCATCAATTAAACCACCATAAATTTTAACATTGTATTTTGTGCTTGATTTGGGTGCCTAATTTAGCCCATGGTTTTCAATGCATGGTTTTAGAAATCACTGGTTGTTTGTGGTTTTGGTCTTGGCTGTATATTGGATGTACGAGATGGAGATTTTAATCATACATATTTGTAAGTATTGTTATGCTACCAAATTCTTTCTAGATTGGATTGGCACATTATTCTCATGTGAAAGCTTGAGCCTAACATTGCATTGTAACCATTATAGTTTTTCTGAATATAATTGGTTTGATATTTGGAGGGTGGATTTTTTCTTGAAAGGGTTTTCCCAAGATAAATACTATGTTAACTGTGTCTTCTTATGAGTTGCATGTTATTTGCATGTGTTATATTTCTTTTTAGAATTGTCATATTTGAGTTTCTCTGCATTGTCTATCTTCATATATTAGTGTAGGAAGTATTTTTGCCATCTTGCTTCCTTTCATTTGGTATTAGAGCTTGATCAACTTGGGCCCTAGGTGTTAGGAAAAAGATTTTTTTGTGGAAGGTGATATTGAAAAACATCATATGTATAACAAAGGAAGTAATTAAGAGTGTGAAGATCTCATTTATGAAGACATAGAAGAAATTGCAGATGTCTCTTGAGTTAACAAGAGATTAAAAGTACTACCTTTTCTTTCTCCCTATTGAAACTATCATGACATATAGATACAAAGAGTTGACAACCCTATGGCTGGATTATGTGTTGAAGATACAAGTGGTGGTTGGTGAATAGTCTAAACCTAATCTCAACTATGAAGTGTGTCTTGTGGAAGCTATGCAAAGGAAATTCAAGGAACAAGAAGCTTTAAAAGTGCAACAAACAAATGTTAATAAGCCAAATGAAATTACTGGAGACCTTCAACACCACAAAGTCTTTATCCCAAGTTGGTTTCTTGAAGCATCTGATGATTTTTTTGTGGAGAAGGTGTTTTTATTTCGCCTTCACTAGTTATAGAAGAAGATCTCTTTGTTGACGAACCTAAGAAAACAAATTTGCAATTTTCCTCATTTTCTTCTCAATCTTTCAAAGATGAATTTATTGAAGTGATTACAACCAAGAAAGATGAAGTATTTATCATAAAGGATATGATTCCATGTTCATAGAAATTGATTTTCATAAAGTAGATGTACAGCCTAAAAAAATTGATACTCATTTGCTTTTGGACATTTACAAACTAAATCAAACTCAAGACTCCTCAAGCTCAAATGACCAGGAAAATGTTCAAATGTTGAAAATGGAGAAAGTTGATATAATATAGGTGTAGGTGTTGGCATGCACACAACAAGTTTACAAAGATCTCTAAGAGGTCTTTGATTTGCATGGTGAAGAATGAGAAGCATGGTATGATACATTTGTTGAAGGCACAAGACAACTAAGAGGGGGGGTGAATCAGTTGTATCAAAAACCTTAAATTCTTTTAAACAAAATCAGATTCACATTCACTTGCTTTAGCTCCTTAATTTGTTATGAAGATTAAACATGAAGTGTAGAAACAAAACTTAAATACATCAACACTATACACACATGAACACCATATTTTTACGTGGAAAACCCTAAAAGGAAAAAACCACAGTGAGTGTTAGCTCACAATATAATGTAGTAACAATACCGAATAACAAAAGAGGCTCACTGTCAAAGGGATCACTGCCCAAAAGAATGCTCACTACAAAAAGGCTCACTACCAAAGGGTGGCTCACTGCCGAGGGGTGGCTCATTACCAAGGGGTGGCTCACTACAATGAATTGATATGATGGCATCTACAACATGCTTGAGTTTAGTTCCATTGAAGCGCAATACTTGTCACCTTCGCTGCCTCACAACACAAACACTTTCATCTACGCATCTTTGCATTCACCCACACTACATAGAGATTCATTACATTTATTTATAGCAATCATCAACCTTGGAACATACATCAAGGTTGGCAATACAGTCTACAACCTTTGGAACAATCTCCAAGGTCGACAAACATACATAATTCAAATGAGGTCTGGACCTAAACAAACTTGTGAATCAAATGAATGAAAGAAGAACACTTCACAGCTTAGCTCAGACCCAAATACATCTTCACGCACTTCAACACGCTTCTACAATTCACAAAACACATCTGCAAATAGTATTAGAACCCAAGTCGGCCAAACTTGTGCAAACACCAAGAATACTTAGACACATGCTTCCAAGAACTTAATCATAGCTTGTGGATCAAGCACAAGCCTTCAACACAATCTGGATACATCCATAAACAACATAAAATCACCTAGGAGCTGACAAATCTAGTTGCAACAAATCTCACTTGAAGACAACAAATATCACTTGAAGACAACAAATTTCACTTGAAGACAGATCACAAACTACTCACAACAAACACTGTCGAACTCTGCTAATCAATAACTTGCTTTTCAGAGCATCAAATCACAAATCCTTTGGAATGAAGATAGCTAAGGACCTTATAAACATGTGTCCAAAACCACAAGACCAAAAACCAAACTACGGAGAAATGCAGAGCAAAATGCTTTCTTCCTGTCACACTGCAAATGCTGCCAAGCATAGTCTTCAATCTGGTGAATAGAATTTCTACTGCACAGCGATCCAGACCACCAAATTCTAGATTTAGCATCTTCAAACACTTCTCTAAAACATATCCAAATCTCATACTAAGGTCTTCAACACAGAAGAAATGTGGAGCAAAAACTCAGACAGTATCATGTAAGCCAAAATACATCTTCACAACTTTGTCTTTAGTATGAACCAAATTTTCTCAAAAGTACTTGGAAACTCAATATCAAGAACATATTCTTATCATCTTCAACACTTATACAACACAATTCAAAGCAGCTAACTCATCACAATCAAGTAACAGAACAAGAGCACAGTTGACACTAATGAAAACACAAACATGTTGACATCAATGACAACACCGATTAGCACATACTTGCAACAATCTCCCCCTTTGTCATTGATGGCAACATATGATGTGAAAAATTAAACAACATGTTCCACCATCAAGACACAACTTTTCATCAGAGCTCCTCCTTTCTCTTTACACATCTGAACTATCTTTGATTACTGAGTTTTTCACATGAACTCTTTGCCCCTTTGACATTAATGGCAAAGGGTAAAACATCTCTTTCCACTACACATACTTGCACTTGTTCTTAACTGCCCTAAATGTTTCCTTTAGACTACAAGATTCTCTAGTATCACTACCTGCTCCCCCTAAGAGGTAGCCTCCATCATCAGTCTAGAAAAGAATGACTCCTGAACCACACGGGACTGATGCACTTCCTTATGCATCTAGTTCAACAAAGGAGGGGCAATAACCCCTAACTTTTCCCGAAGCTACTCAAACATGTCCTTAGGAAGAGCTTTGGTGAATATGTCAGCAACCTGATCTTTAATAGGCACATACTCAAGCTTCACTACTTTCTCTGCAACCTTCTCTCTCAGAAAGTGATACTTGATAGAAATATGCTCTGTCCGTAAATGCATCAATGGGTTCTTTGAAATGTTAATGGCACTAGTGTTATCACAGAAAATAGGAATCGGATTCTCATACTCAATTTTGATATCCTTCAGAGTTTGTCTCATCCATAGCACTTGTGTGCAACATGATGCTGTTGCAATGTATTCTACCTCAGCAGTAGATAAGGATACTGAATTCTACTTTTTGCTTTGCCAAGATATAGCTCTGTCTCCAAGAAAGAACACACCATCACTTGTACTTTTCATGTCATTTACACATCTAGCCCAATCTACATTTGTGTATGCACTTAAGTTGAAGTCATTGTTCTTGGGATACCACAAACCATAATCAAAAGTGCCTTTCAAATACCTAAATATCCTCTTTACTGCCATAACATGTGACTCTTTAGGATCAACTTGAAATATGGCCACAAGACAAACTGCATGCATGATATCAGGTCTGGTAACAGTTAAGTATAGCAATCCTCCAATCATAGACCTATATTTGCTTTGATCAACCTTAGGAGATTCATCATCTTTGATTATCTTGCAACTAGTTGTCATGGGAGTACAAACTAGTTTAGATTCTTCCATTCTAAACTTCTTCAACAACTCCTTGACATACTTAGATTGTGAAATGAAAATGCCCTTATCTGTTTGATTAATTTGCAATCCAAGAAAGAAGTTAATCTCACCACACATTAACATCTCAAATTTTTTTTGCATCTCATCTACAAAGTTCTTACACATACCTTCATTTCCACCAAAGATTATATCATCTACATAGACCTCAATAATCAGGATTTGATCTTTGCTTACCTTGATATACAAATTACTGTGTGCAGACCCTTTACTAAATCCTTGTTGCAACAAATACCTATCCAATCTTGCATACCAAGCTCTAGGAGCTTGCTTCAGTCCATACAATGTCTTCTTCAATCTGCATACCATGTTTGGTTTGTCTGATAACTGAAATCCATTCAGTTGCTCTATTTATACTTCCTCTTACAATTCTCCATTCAAAAAAGAAGACTTCACATCCATCTGATATACTTTGAAATCTTTATGTGCTGCATATGCTAGAAATAATCTAATAGCACCCAGTCTTGCCACCAGAGGAAAAGTTTCTTCATAATGTATTCCTTCCACTTGTAAGTAGCCTTTGCATACAAGTCTAGCTTTGTTTCTTTCCACTTCTCCAATCTCATTCAGCTTATTCCTAAAAACCCACTTTGTTCCAATCACATTCTTATTTGTAGGCCTAGGGACAAGTTCCCAAGTCTTGTTCTTTTCAATTTGCATCAATTCTTCTTCCATTGCCTTGACCCAATGTTCATCTTTACATGCTTCAGAAACTGTCTTAGGTTCAACCTTTGAAATCAAGCAGAGATTTGCCTGTTCTTCTGCAGCTCCTTTTCTTGTCAATACTCCTTTCCTCTTGTCACCAATGATTTGATCTTCAGAATGATTTCTTTGCACATACCTGGGGGTTTTAGGAACTCTTTCTGGAGCTTCTTGTTCTTCAAATTGAGCTTCTTCTTCTAGAACATCTTACACTTCAATCTGAACTTCCTTATCTATTTCTTCAACTTTCTCTGTATCAATAGATCCATCTGACTTGTATCCATTCGGCTCTAAGATTTTCTAAATACCTTCATCTACCTTCACATTTGCACATTCAATAATCTTCCTCAATCTTTTTTTATAACACTGGTAAGCTTTGCTTTTAGTAGAGTACCCAAGAAATACGCCTTCATCACATCTAGCATCAAATTTTCCCAACTCTTCATCTCTTCTGATATGGCATTTACTTCCAAACACTTTGAAATACTTGACAATAGGAGTTCTTCCATACCACAGCTCATAAGGTGTCTTTGTTCCATTTGCTTTGACTTGCATTCTGTTTTGAATATAGACAGCAGTATTAATAGCTTCTTTCCAATATACTTCCGGAAGGTCAGCTTCTTTAATCATTGTTCTGGCAACTTCCTAAATTGTTCTATTCTTCCTTTCAACTACTCCATTTTGTTGAGGAGTTCTAGGGGCAGACAGTTGCCCCTTTATCCCATGTTCTTCACAAAAAGTATTGAATTCATTTGAATTAAACTCACCACCTCTGTCAGATCTTAGACACTTAATTCTCAAATCCATTTCATTTTCAACCATTGCTTTAAATGCCTTGAACTTGTCTAGGGCTTCTGATTTTTCTTTAAGGAAAGTAACCCAATTCATTCTTGAATAATCATCAATAAGTAGCATGAAATACTTGTCACTTTGTAGACTTCTTGTTCTTGTAGGACCACACAGGTCTATATGCACTAGCTCCAACAGATTAGTAGAGGATTGTTCCTTGCTCTTAAAACTTATCTTTGTTTGCTTCCCAAACTAACATTCTTTGCAGATGGCATTAGCAGGCTTCACAATCTTAGGTAAGTCTCTTATAGCTTGAGCTGAGCTTATTCTCATTAGATTATCAAAGTTAATATGACACATTCTGCTATGCCATATCCATCATTCATTTGTCTGAGCCAACAAACAACAATTGTCAGTACCTTTAAAATGATAAACATTACCATGAGTATTCTTACCAGTAGTAATTATTGTTCCAAAGCTTTTCCTAATCTCACATCCATTGTCTTTAAATATCAAATTATATCCTTTGTCACACATCTGTCCAACACTTGAAGATTATGCTTTAGGCCTTTGACATAAAGAACATCATCTATAATATGCTTGCCATCAAAATTAATTGACCCTTTTCCATAGATCTTACCAGTTGCATCATCAACAAATCTAACTAGTCCTCCATCATACCTTTCCAATTTGACAAACTTACTCTTTTCTCTAGTCATGTGATTTGAACATTCGTTGTCAATGACCCATTCATCCTTTTCTGTTTTACATGAAATGCAAATATCTCCTCTTCTTCTTCTGGAATTCCTTCCTTCACCTAGCTTGCAAGGATAGCAGAAGCAATTTCTTCTTTTATAGCAATAAACAGACATTGACTGGCATTACCATCTTCAAAATCAGATTCATCATCAGTTACACCTTCATTTTCTTTAACATAGTAACTTTTCCTTACCATCTCACCTCTACCTTCTTTGTTCTTGTTCTTCAAAGCTCTATCTGGACACCCTGGAGCATAATGGCCAATCTTACCAAAACTGAAACATTTGAAAGGTAACTTATCTTTGTACTTTCTGGTTCCCTTTTTCACTCTGTTTGCAAAGTTTACCTCATGCTCATCAAATTCTTCTTCATCTAATTCCACAACATACTTATATGATTTAGCAGTCTTTTCTTCCTTGGCCCTAAAAGCAGTCTCAATTTTCACAAGGCCATCAGTAGTACCAAATTCTCTCATTTCAAAAGTAGTCAGTTTACCAAGCAATTGATCTTTTGAAATCTTATTTATATCAAACAATTCTTCAATGGCAGATACCTTGTGACTATAGGATTTGGGAAGAGTTCTGAGAACCTTATCTATAACATCCATATCATCAATCTTTCCACCAAGACCCTTGATGCTGCTAACAACTTCATCAATCTTTTGTATGTAACTTGTTATGTTCTCATCTTCAGACATTCTCATAGTTTCATATATGGTCTTCAAGTTCTGCAGCTTAGCCTTCTTGACAGATGCATCATCTTCATAGATGCTTTTCAACTTTACCCAGATCTCATGAGTTGTTTCCAAATCCACAACTTTCACCATTTTAGTGTTAGATAAAGCATTTAGTAGAGCATTTTTAGCTTTGTCATTTATCTCATAGGCCCTAATCTCACTTGCAGTCCTCGAACCACCATTACGTATTTTGTATTCATCTTCAACTATTTTCTAGACATTAAACCAATGGAAACAAGATAACTTTACATTCTTACCTTCTAGAAGGCATAGTCAGATCCATCAAACGAAGGAATGTCTTTGTGCGCCATCCCAGATCTACCTTAAGTTGTTAGGCTTTCTTCCAAGGAACCGTGCTCTGATACCAATTATTGAAGGCACAAGACAACTAAGAGGGGGGGTGAATTAGTTGTATCAAAAACCTTTAATTCTTTTAAACAAAATCACATTCATATTCACTTGCTTTAGCCCCTTAATCTTTTACGAAGATTAAACATGAAGTACAGAAACAAAACATAAATACATCAACATTATACACACATGAACACTAGATTTTTACGTGGAAAACCCTAAAAGGGAAAAACCACGGTGAGTGTTAGCTCATAGTATAATGTAGTAACAATACCGAATAAAAAAAAAGGCTCACTGCTAAAGGGCTCACTACCCAAGGCTCACTGCCCAAAAGAATGCTCACTGCAAAAAGGCTCACTGCCAAAGGGTGGCTCACTGCCGAGGGGTGGCTCACTACCAAGAGGGGTGGCTCACTACCATGAAATGATATGATAGCATCTACAACATGCCCAAGTTCAGTTTCATTGAAGCGCAATACTTATCGCCTTCACTACCTTACAACGCAAACACTTTCATCTATGTATCTTTGCATTCACCCACACTACACACAGATTCATTACATTTATTTATACCAATCACCAACCTTGAAACATACATCAAGGTTGGAAATACAATCTACAACCTTTGGAACAATCTCCAAAGTTGGTAAACATACATAATTCAAATTAGGTTTGGACCTAAACAAACTTGCGAATCAAATGAATGAAAGAAGAACACTTCACAGCTTAGCTCAGACCCAAATTCATCTTCACACGCTTCAACACGCTTCTACAATTCACAAAATACATCTGCAAAGAGTGTTAGCACCCAAGTCAGCCAAACTTGTGCAAACACCAAGAATACTTAGACACACGCTTCCAAGAACTTAATCATAGCTTGCGGATCAAGCACAAGCCTTCAACACAATCTGGAGACATCCATGAGCAACATAAAATCACATGGGAGCCGACAAATCCAACCGCAACTTGTTTTCTGGAGCACCAAATCACAAATCCTTTAGAATGAAGATAGCTAATGACCTTATAAACATGTGTCCAAAACTGCAAGACCAAAAACCAAACTACAGATAAATGCGGAGCAAAATACTTTCTCCCTGTCACACTGCAAATGTTGCTAGGCACAATCTTCAAACTGGTGAATAGAACTTCTACTGCACAGTGATCTGGACCACCAAATTCTAGATTTAGCATCTTCAAACACTTCTCTAAAACATATTCAAATTTCATACTCCGGTTTTCAACACAGAAGAAATGCGGAGCAAAAACTCAGATAGTATCCTGTAAGTCAGAATACATCTTCACAACTCTGTCTTTAGTATGAACCAAATTTTCTCAAAAGTACTTGGAAACTCAATATCAGGAACATATTCTTATCATATTTAGCACTTATACAATGCAATTCAAAGCAACTAACTCATCACAATCAAGTAACAGAACAAGACACAGTTGACACTAATGACAACACAAATATGTTGACATCAATGACAACACCGATTAGCACATACTTGCAACAATATTGTTCCTAAAACCTATATGTTTTGAGAGCTTTGAATTTTTCACCAGGTACACAAATGACACCTACAACAAGAAGCACGTCACAATTTTAGCTTATTGTTCTATAAAGGTATCTACTTCTTTGAACTTGTTAATGGGTTTGCATGAAATTTTGAAATATAGTGAAGTAGGTTGTCCTCTACCATGTACATTAGTAACTTACGAAATTTTGTTGTGTTTAGTCATGTTTTGTTGTGTGTTTGTTTCTAATTTGGTTTCATTTTTGTTGTGTCAAAGTCTTTTCTCATCCCTTGTCATGTTGTGATAAAGCGTCCTAACTCTACTACCCAATGAATAAAGCATTATTCAAACTTGACATTCTGGGGTTCCTTCTACATCCTCAAGGTCCTTGTCCCTAGTGAGAGCCAGTTGTTATCCTCTTTTTTTACTATGACAATTTTTTCACATTCTGCAAGTCAACACACACCAGTCGAAAATAATTAATCATTACTCTTGATCATAAATAATTTAAAAGTTAAAGATAAAATGTTTCAATTTGTCAAGTATGTTTGTCAAGTCGTAAATTCAATTGTCTATGTATGCCATACTTAAATGCCCACCACAATTGTCAACCAAATGCGGCTCAATGGTTACTCCAAGTGGTATGTTAGATATCTTAGTTTTGTTGATACTGTAAGAATCTTAATGATGGCACCATTGACATAAATTGAAAGGTCAGTTGCAAAGTAGAATAATGAAAATATTTTTTGAAATTGGTCACATGAGATTCTGTTGATTAAACATTTGCAAATGCAAATTCAATGAGAAACCAAAGATTTGGTGTAGTTAGACATTGTTTGCACAAGTGCATGCAAAGTTCGACAACATACATAGTAGCTCCAAGTCGGCGTTACCCTACATCTTGTTAGTCGATAGGCTTTTATATGTGAGCATTTATAGTGCTTGGAATTGTCTCACGCCGAAAAAAAAATTCATGCCGGAAAATTTTCTAAACTCGTCGGTTGTTCCTATCGGCATATTCCTTGAACCTCCTATGGGTGCAAGTGCTAGTAGTTAAAGTTGCACAAATGCACAATGGGCTCACAAAATTGCTATATATAGTAGGCAGAGTTCTCGGTTGTGTGTGCCATCAATAATCCAACACCACTTGTTGCAATTCAAAAATTTAGCAAAATTGATATAAATTAAAGAGAATGCAGACTTTTGGTATGATAGTACACTAATTACAAGATTGCTTTTCTTTCCTGCAATACATTAACTTGTTAGAAATATGGACTTCCATTTCAGCCATGCAACTGATTGCCAATATGCTTCCAATCTTTGAATCTCACAATTCACTAAAGATGGAGCTTCCACTCATTTATTCAAGTCAAAAGACTAACAAAATATCAATAAGCGAGAATGGGAAGTGGACTTGCAAATGCATTCATGAAGTCCGCATAACATAATGAGTCAAAATGCAAAATAAAATTGATTTTTCCTATATGTTTGTTAGTGAACAGATTTGTCCTTCGGAAATAAATGCAGAAAATGACTCAAGACGCTCGAGAAGAAGAACAAACAATACTAACAGTTGGAGAAGTTGTCATTAGATTGACAACCTTCAGATGCCCTTCCCTTCGAAAGTCCTTCCCTTTGTAGTTTTTTAAAATCTCCCCAAAAATTATAACTGTTTGAAACGGTCTTTTTAAGTAACCGCTATCAAGAAAGTGACCTTAAAACGAAAACGGTTACATTATATCAAAATTGTTGTTACCATCGCTAATTACAAAAGAATTTCATGCATGAAAGACAAGTGGCATTAGACTGTCCCAGGTACGGGGGAAGCTCCTAATTCCAAGCATATTTCCATAAAAAGTTGGCGCAACTCAGCACGTTCTTCTTCTTCCAGGATGAAAATTGCCCCTACTATATTCAACATAATTGGTTTTCTCCTTCCAAGCAACTGTGCGCAACTAGGAGATGATATCAATCTGTTCCTCCTCAGGCCAATGTAAATCAGGTTGTAGGACATGCATAGGCTCATCATCCTAAATTTCATTATTCGCAGGAAGTCCCATTCTGAAAGATGATGTGGTCGATAAGAAAGACTAAACTCAGAGAGCACTGTCACCTTTCTCTACGGTCAGGTTTATTTAATTACGCTAGCAGGTAATGATGATTTTTAAACTTGATAATGTCATGCTACCACCTTAGTGAGCTCCGTTACACTTGTCATTTAAGAGGTAATTAATGCATCATTGATTTTGTACCTTGAGAAATGAGTCTTAAGATTGAGATCGTATTTCATAACTCCTGAAAAGAAATTCTCATTGCATACCACACGAGTAATCTGATGAGCTGACGATATCTTGAAAAACGGACACTGCGAAGATGTTGATTAGTCAGGAGTCGGGACAGATTCCGAACTTTGAATCTTAAGGAGGAGTTCACAAAATTTGAAAACTCTCGACAATGAGTGAGGTCGGGGCGTCGGAAATCTAACGATCCGTCGAACTGTTAGAGCAACATTCAAAAACTTTGAACTTTTCCGACACAAAGGAGAAGTTGAGAAGTCGGTCATTTCTTCAACTTAAGAACATAAGTCGGGGAAACAAATGATTAATGAACTTGAAAACGCCCGACAACAAAGACTCATAAAAATGTCCCTAAGACCTTAAATTTTTTGGGACGGAAAATGACCGGATTGAGGCAAAGCGATAATTATACCTTTAAGAGGATTGTGCAACAGTTCCTATGCACTAAAGTTCGAAAATTTTCAAGTTTTTAAAATTTGAGGCAACAATGTTGTAGAGGAGTTACAGTGTTTCAACACACATATGTATGTAAAAGTTGCAAATTGCACATGTGATCCCATCTCTCAAAATTCCATAGTGTTTATACATTAAAAGACAAAAGGCATATGCATGCCGATTTATATCCCATGACCCAAATATTGCAAATTGCAAGTATAGTTCCGCTTCCCACTAAAAGTTTGTTCTTTGTTTTTGTTTTCTGGAAAATTGAACCTACCATGCAATTTTGCAAATTGCAAGTGAAGTCAGTTTTCCCCATGTGTAGAGCAGATATGAAGATCATCGAAGCATGTTAAAAAAAAAGGGATTTTTAATCAGATGTTGCAGCTGCAAGTGCTGTTACATATGTGTATGCATAATGTGGAAACATAAACAAGGCGTGTGAGGTGTTTGATGATGCCCAAAAAGAAATGTGGTCTCGTGAATGAATGAATTTTAATGACGTCTACGAGGTCAAAAGTTTAGAAGATCAAGAGCTGCAGCTCTAGAACACTTTCAAAATCTTTTTGATGTCGTCTCTTCTAAATCTATGAATATTTAGGGTTTAGGGTTTAGGGTTTAGGGTTTATATACAAGGCACACATCTCTATTGAAAGGGCTTTTGACTCTGTCCTTTTCTTTTATTGATATTCTATTTGAAAGGGGTTTTTGAGCGCCATTTTTTTTTAGGGAAAAAAAAGGAGAAATGAAGTGTAGAACAGACGGAAGAATACAACAGAGAACAGAGAGAGAATGTTGCAGCAGCAACAGAGAATGTGCAGGTAGCTCCGGATTGCTGGCAGCTCCAGAATGAACAACAGCTCCAGCAGCAAAAGCAGTGAACAGCTCCGGAAAGACAGAGAAGTATTTTTTGGGAAAGTAGAAACAGAGCAGCAGCTCTGCATTGAGTTTGTAAAAGATTTTGGATGTAATTTTTGAATACAAATATAAATATAAATTTCTATTTGTTTGTTTTGAATCTGCTCTCTCTCTCTCTCTCCTCTCTGGTTTTTCTCCTTCTCTGTCCATCACAGTAATTTTCTGGGCTACCCCTTTCTAACAAAAACGCCATGGAAACTCTTTGCAAACACAATAGGCATCTATTAAAGCAAGATAGATCTGTTGAAATATATTTGAAACTTTCAAACAAATGCATTGGCAACGTAAAGTTTGGATTCCATGACCTTTGTCAGCATCCTCCCTGCCTATGACATAATGGGAGCTTTGGAACGTGGTATGAGCGTCCACCAAAGCGTAAAGGGTGGAGGAATTTTATCAGATGTTATAGTTGCAAATCCCCTTACTGCCATGTATGCTGAATGTGAAAGCATTGATACAGTGTAAGAACAAATTCTGCAACTTTGCAAAATATGAAGCATAGACAAGGCCGTGTGAAATAATTATAAAATGTGATGATTGCAGGATTTACACAAAATGGATTTGTGGAAAAGGCTTTATAAATTTTCAAGCAAATGCTGCTACGTGCTAGAAAGCCAAACTTCATTACCTTTGTCAACGCTCACATGCCTTGTATTAAAATGGAAGTAGTATAGACATCCATCGAAACATATTTTGGAATGCTTTTGATTGGTGAACTTTAACTAACCGATTTGTTGTAAATTTGACTATAGTCGAAATATAATCGACAGAAGTCGGTTACATATATATGTGCATATGTAGAACAGTCAGCAAAGACAGTCGTCGTAGCTGGCACGACAAGTTTCCTAGCCTTGAGGGTTGGTTTACACTCCAAGAATATGAAGCTACAGTTTTGAGAGCCAACACCACCATCCTTTTACTCATCCTAGTAATCCTTAACATTTGTTGGTGACAAATTTCCAAAACCTACTAAGATTCTTTTAAATTCCCGCTTTGACTAAGGGATAGTTCATCTAAAAATCACTCGAAGTTGTCCTTATTCCCATTTCTAATTTCATAGGAAAAAAGATCTTATATAACTTTTTTATTCATTATAAACTTTGAAACATTGACCTGATCTAGTTGTTACTAGTCTCAACAATCAAAGATATCTTCACATCAATAAAGTACTTGCATTTAAGAACCTTACACTAGTGCTCTATTTTTCCACCATCATTCTCCAGGGTAACTTGGCCCAAGAGCTCTAATATGGAGGATAATATCTTTAGTATAGCCCCTCGATATTTTCCTTTACATACTTTTTCACAACCTTATAGATGATTTTTTTCATACAATGTTCCTTGCCACATTATTTTTATGGATCTGGTTAATCTTCCCCACCACTTCCTTTTGAATGTGCAGGATAAAGAACATGTAAACCAGGATTGCTTACATAAATGCCTTAAATTATTTACAATCTCCCTCCCCAACTAAGTCGTGCTCCTTTCCAAGTAGCTAGTTTTGAGCTTACCTTATCCACAATATCCTTCCAAAGTGATGATCTGGACTACCTGATGAAAAGTAGATTTCCTAAATATTTACTTAGCAGCTTCCCCAACATGAGGCCCAAAATCTACTGATTTTTAACTTATCTCCTCCTAGGGAAGAATATGTTGAACTTAACTTCATTTATTGTTTGCTTGGATGACTTGGCATATAAATTTAAGATGTTCTTGAACTAACGCTCCTACACACTCACCTCCCCAAACATAATGGTATCATCCACAATTGAATATGGGAAAGAGGATTGACCCTTTGACCCGCCAAAATATCTTTAATACTTCCCTCCCTTTTGTGAGTAGCCAAGAATTTCCCAAGTAACTCCACCATTATAATAGAGAGGTAGGTTAATAAAGGATCACCTTGTCAAATCCATCTTAAAATTTGGAAAATCCAACCATGCTACCATTGACTAGAATTGAGAAGTGAGCCTTGATGAAAATATTCAAGGACCATTCCACCTAGGTAGGGATGTTTCATTGAGAAATGAATGCCCTATCCATAATCAGTGAGTGACAACAAACTTGGCTACTGGTTACTTTGGTCACTCTACTACCCTTCATTCATTTTTCTTTGTTAAGAAGCAAAAGGCCAACAAAACTTTTTCTAGACATTCCAATTCACACAACCATATGCTTTCACTATATCCAACTCAATAATAATGCTTTTGCCTTATTTGTGTGCAAAGAGTGTAGAGAACCTTGCATGAGAGGTATGCCATCAAAAATTTGGCTCCCTTTAACAAATACCCTACTCCAACAAAATAATCTTTCGAAGAAGAGATTTTAATCTTTTGCCACTACTTTTTCAATAACTTTATTGGTATTGTTACACAAAGAAATGACCTTGAAGTCTACGAAGGATTTTAGGTTTCATTTCTTGGGGATAAGTACAATGAAAGTACATTTCAAATCTTTAGCACTCTTTTTGATCTTTTTGACTCATTTACCACCTAAGTAATATCTTTATCCAAAATTCTTGGAAACCATCTGGGTTAGGGGTTGTCTTATTCCAAATTGAAAAGAGTCACCCTCACCTCCTCCATGCTGAAGGGTTTTAATGTAACTCATTATGGGCCTTAAAGATGATCCACAAAATTTATGCCATTAGCCTTATCACATCCTCTTGGGATATATTTTCTTTCAAATGCAACATATTCTCAAAGAAACTCTCAACCTCTTTTTGATTTAGGCCCTAGAGTTATCATCTGGGTGGATAAATTTCCAAATGTGAATCTAGATAAGTTATAGCGTATGTGGAAACTTATTAGATAATTAAACTGAATAAAGATAAATATATAGAACCATATAGGGAATGTGTTTTATTCAATTACATGTTCTATACATTGCATACCCTTAAGAAAGGTGTATGGATATTTATTTGTTGCCTAAGGATTCTAATTGATTGTCTCTCTACAAGTTGTATTATAGATGTTTATGTAGATTACAAGATTCATGCCGTGGTGATCAAAAGTTGTTGGGAAGTTGAACCGTCTCCTTAAGAAGTCAAATAGTTTTCTTGATTGGTTTCTCATCCCCTAACGATTGTTGAGTGTAACCAATTGTTAGAATCCCCGATGATGTGGTGGGTGACTTGGCATGTCACGAGCCTTGTGGATGCCAACTTAGTTGCCACACTAATTGTTTTGTCTAAATACAATAGAATCAATGCTCAGAATGATGTAGTGAGAAAATGTGTGAATTGGATGTTACATTCTTTCCAGAAGGTGTATTAGACACTACTGGAGCTCTACTTGAAACTACATGTTGGTTGGTTGAGGCATGTTTGCTAAAGAAGTGTTTATGTTTGTTGAAGAAGTGTTTTATCTCTCTACAAATTATGTTGTGTTGTTGCTGGAGCATGTGTGACATTTTCTAAATAGTGGATATGGATCTTTGTGTTCTCTAGAGCATCTTGTTGGTACTTAGTGTACCAAAAATATGATAAGTAACCCCACAATTGCCACAAGCCACGAGGATGCCCTAGGTTTTTCCCCAGGGGCCTTGTTTGGTGAATTCTCCTAAATCGATCACCCCTCCTTATGAAACAGTAGTCTTGATTGCATTGAGTCTAGAAAGTAGTTGTGGAACCTTGACTTAATGTAATGATAGAGATGTCAATATCTATGTAATCCAATTGTTTCCATGGAAAAAAAAATACACCACAAAATACCTTTTAAAGAAAAAAGATGGAACTTCAACATAGGAATTATTGTTCACCCATAATTTGATGGTCTAACAAACCAATTTCCAAATCCCAACTTAACTACTTTAGCCCCAATCACTTAATAAGTATTGGATTTTTCACAAACCCTCCCATTCATCCTACGACTAAAATTGCTCACCTTCTCTCCCAAAATGGATCTCGGAGACACAACTCAAAAGCGATCTCAAAACTCTGGCAGATTTCTCCCACCTTGCTTCTGTTGAACGTCTCTAAGAATGCTCAACTGACTTCTCCTCCCTTGCTGCCGCCAATCCTTCCACCCAATGTCATCTTCGCAACCGCCAATTCTTCTTTATGCGGATGACCTCATTTTAATCACCAAAACAACGAGCAGCTTGAGGGAACATTTGAGAGTTCTTGAAACTTTTTGTCAAGAGGTAGGAATGCAGGTGAACACAAGCAAAACCAAAGTAATGATCTTCTTTCTGAAAAGAAAAAAGAAGCAATATAACTTTACCTTTGAAGACAGCCCGTTGGAGATAGTCAAGGAGTACAAGTACCTCGGGCTTGATTTTCACCACAAACTCAGCTGGGAAACTTGTAGAACAAAAAGAATTCAAGGAGGATGGAAAGCGTTGTACTCCCTCCAAAATAGGTGCAGGACTGCGAAGCTATGGGATTAGAAGACCAAGAGAACACTCTTCGGTTTGTTGGTTACCCCGGTGATTCTATACGGACGCAAAATTTGGGGCAGCAGTATGTCAAATCAGAAATGGAAGCAGATAGAAAGAATCTAGAAGCACTTCATCATCAGCAGTCTCAAAGTCAAGAATTCGGTGTCGTATGAGATCTTACTTGCTGAAACAGGGTCCTTCCCTCTAGAGGCATCGGCGATGATATGGTTACTAAGCTACCTCAAGAAGATTCAAAACATGAAGAGACACAGGTGGCCTAGACTAATTATGGAGGAAGAACTAACTAGAAGAAAAAACACTTGGAAGAAGCAAAATGACAAATGGGTTAAGAGGTGGGATATCAGCGTGCAAGAGTGCCCAAATACCAATGAGGAAATAAAAAAATATGTGAGAAGAAAATTCAAGTGCATCATGTGGACAAAACAAATGAGCCGTAAAAAGGAATACTACCTGAAAGAATTCAACCCCACGGGTGATTTTGAAGAAAAAGCCTATATAAGAGCAGACATTAAGTGGAAAGCGAAAATGATGATTGCCCAACTTAGGATGAGCTCGCATCATCTTAAGTGTGAAACGGGTAGATGGCTAACCCCTAAAGAGGCTTGGGAGGAGAGGATATGCCTCTTTTGCAACAAAGGCGTGGTGGAGACGGAAAGGCATTTCCTCTTAGAGTGCGAGGCATACAATGACATCCGATGCAGCTATGGTGAAACTTTGAAAATTGCTAGCCTTGACATCTTGTTTGAAACAACAAGGTTGGCTAGTACGGCGAACCTCGTGATTAAACTCCACAGCAGAAGGGAAGCTCTAAAGGAGGACACTCGGGCAACTTAGATGGTGTTTTGAAGCTGCTGGCCCATTTGACGGGGTGGTGTGTGACTGCTGGGTCCCATAGGCTGCTGCGGCCTCGTGGACGTTATTAAAATTCTTCGTTCATTCATCCATCATCTTGACTATCTTATAAAAACGATATTTCTTTGTTTGGTGTTTATAGACGAATATTTGCACCGCACCTATTTGTGATTGGATGTTAATGCCATCATGATTTGGGCCAACATCATAAATAGTCACTGTATTTTTTACATCAAAATTGTGGTGTTCAATATCCCAATCTTCGAGGATGAGCAATTGCTTGCTATCAATCACAAGTAACATGTGAGATATTGAGGTGGAGAAATTTATACAAGGAAAACGTTAGTGTTGGGTGGGCCCTTTCATAGTAGAGTATAGCATATTCAAGATGGCAAGAAGAAAATAATCAACAGTCCTGTCGGAGCATCAATGTTAAAGTATCCAAACCTGTGTATGTAATCCTTACACGCTTGAAGTTTTTTCATTCCATGATTAGCAGCTTGTCTCTAGATTGGGTGGGATGATGAACATGTGTCCACTAAACCAAAAACAATTGAAGATGGTGTCGATGTTGATACCATTTCTACCAAACAGAATTTTTTTAAATACGGTTGATGATCGATCCCATAGTCTTAAATTTTGATGACCTATGAAAGATTCTGACTTTCTACCATCAACAGCTGGCAGGTATTATTGAATGGTGAAGGCTAAATGTTGCCACAATGAACAGACAAGTTGAATCACGGAACCCAAAACACTTCAAGATGGTGTCGATGTTGACACCACTTCTACCACAGAAAAGATTTTTAATTAGGGTTGATCAATCCTTTATATGGATTCTTCAAATTTGATGTCTTACAAAAGATTTTGGTAGCTTACACTATTTTAACTTGTTCTACCACGAGCTAGTAAGTGTCATTGAATAGTAAAGACTAAATTTTGCCCCACTGATTACCCAGGTTCAGTTCATCATGGAACCGCTGGATACAAGCGAGCATGGGTCCCTATTTGTGTTCCAAAAATGCAGGTCTCTAGAAAATCCCTTATTGCTCAAGATGATATAACTTTTTAATGTATTTTGTTAGTAATTTCAAAATAATATAGATGTTACTGGTGGGTCCCCATGTGCTAAATAAGAATATTAATTTTAAGTACTTGACATTTACTAAAACCTCAACGGCAACTACTAGGTCCATGTTTGTGTCCCAATAATGCAGATCTCTAGAAAATCCCTTATTACTGAAAATGATGTAACTTCTCAATGTATTTTGCTATTATTTTCTAAGTAATATAGATGTTACTGGTGGGTCCCCATGTGCTAAATATGAATATCAAGTACTTGACATTTAATAAAACGTCAATGGCAACTACAAACCTTACGTGAATAACTGTAACAAAAAGATTGAAACCTATCATAGATCAGATGAGGTCCTTGTTTTAAATATTTGTGTCCGCTAGAGCACCTAAAATACAATTTTAGATGTAAACTATGTTGAATTGGAAAGTTAAAAAATTGCCACAAGCATTGATTTAAATATAATACATAAATGGAAATCGAATACAATAGAAAGAAAACTAGAGCAATCTTGTCCATATAACAAAGTTTATGCATAGGATTAAACATTGCCTGAATCAAAATATTTAAATATATAATATGAAGCATAGATCTCAGTATTGGATCATCATATCAGGCATTGTGACAAAGAAATATTGCAACTGGTATCATTTTGTCATTTTAATATTTTACAAAATGCTTCTTCACAGACAAAAAACATAAAAGAATTTCAGCTGGAATTCTGTTTATCATGTAGTGTTAAAAAATGTTCCGCCTGGGAACAAGATGAAACTCTGCAATAAATCTGTTAAAAACACTCGAGAATTTCCACGTCATTGTTAATACAAACTCGAAAGAGCTTTTAAAAAAATGAATAAATATAATTAGAACACGCAGCACTGCAAACGGCATTGATATTCACTGACAGAATTTGTTCGTCCTTATGCTGAATCTGAGTCTGGTACAAGATGCTTATAAGTTGGTGATCAGATTATCCAATAGTTCATTCTCCACTTATCAACATGGATGGAAAAGGTACTTTTGTTATCTCAATCATTGTCGAACAGCTGTCACTGAGTGGGTGTTTCCAGGGTTCGCCATCCATTTGCATGTAAGCCCGTTTTCTTTGCCCACCCCTTAGTTCCACTCTAATAGCAACCGCCTGCAAAATTATAACCGTTTAACTGGCCAGCTTAAAGTAGACATAGTTCAGGTCCCATTTGATTACAAAAATAAGTCTAGAATCAATTTTAATAAGTAGACAATCGTTCTGTCTGACAACTATTAAAACATAGCTTCAAGAGGATGAAACTGAATCACCAGACCTGAGCAAGATGCTTTGCTTTAATAAGCTCAATCATGACAAATGTTGTATGCCAACCCTCCTTTAGACCAAAGATTTCAAGCAATCCATCATCAGGGTGGGCTTCCACAAACCCTTTCTGTGAAACATTCAAGGAAACATTAGAATTCTGCCGGAATCATTGACTTAAGCTAAATTCATGCCTTTTGCCTCTGTCAAACATAGCATAGAACTTTGCTGGAAATTAAAACAAATGTCTTCAGATATTTTAACCCCAACACAGCATGAATCATTGCATTTTGAATTTGGAGTCTTGAAATGGGTAGACCATATCAAAAATCACTACTTTGCAAGAATAGTACGAATCTCCTGAATAATGGTACAGAAATAAAACAAATAGAAGTGTTTACATCATTTGGCAGGAATTTTTTCAAGCTGAATGAGCACATATCTTTTGTAATGTCCCGCTTTCAAAAGGCCGTCGCTAAAGGGGAATTACAAAGCAAACATGAGTTTATCATACAACTCAGCTTTTGCGTTCTTACATTGGACGTATGTCTAAAGGAAGCCGACAGGAATATGGACATAATATCGAATTCAAACTAGATCTATATTGCACCTTCCAATCTGGAGAAGATTTAAACAGAGCGGCAGTGATGGAGTCAAAGGCCCGATCAACATTATATTAGATCGTTGTTTTATGCATATCCACTTCTAATAGTGTTTCGGTTTCTGCGTGAGAAATCTACTAGAGTCGTAACACTATTGCCATCTGTAATATCTGCACAACCGGCATCTTGTGGAATAATGATGCGCAGACATAAACAGGGAAGGATTAATATATAATACAAGGATTGTCTGGTGACAATGTGACTGGTCCATTGTGAATACTGCTCATGGCCGTGGAGGTTCTACTATGATCGAGGAGAATGGTAGTAACAAATAGTGATTGTAACTGGTGTGTTCAGATTTATCTATATGAACGCCCAAGACAAAGCCGCTAATACATGAAGTCAATAATTAAAGCGATTAAAAGAAATGGAAGTGGTGCGAAGACCATATACATCGATGGAGATAATGCCTATGGAAGTTAGGCTAGCGATTTAAGATAAAAGACTATGCTTAAGGAATTGACGCTAGTTCAAACTAGCGATTGGAAAAAAACATAATCACAATAAAAATTAAATTACAAGTTACCAAGGGCAGTTACTTATGGTAAGGTTGTGACTCCTTCAAACCATAAGATATAAAAGGGTAATCATTTTAATGAGGAAGGAATCAATCAATCAATGAAAAATATATCAATCATGAAGACATATTACAAGTAAATATTACAGACATAGCCCCTCAAAGGTAAATTAAGAGATTTAAGGATGAAACCCTTAACCTCTCCAATCAAGTTAGTGGATGAAAACCCATTACTTGACCAGAAATTAAAGACCATTCATTCAAAGAATATAGCTGCAAATTTAAGGAAGAATAATAGCAGAAAATAAAGATAAGTTCTTTTTTTTTTTTGGATTGAATATTATAATAAAATTCATAATTTTAGATAGTCATATTTATAAATTTAATGCAATTATCCTTTTGAGTCAGGATTATTGTTGTAGGGCAAAAATAAAAAATGTTCTAGAAAGGGGCATTACATCTTTAATGATCATACCCAACCTGAAGGGCCAAACATGAGTATTAACTTTAACTTTTGGTCTGTCTTTTCAGAATGCTATATATAAGAAGGTGAACTACTTTTCTATTTCAGCCAGTATCCCATGACATGTATACTCAGTTGCTCTAACTGCTAAGCACCAATTACCAATTGCTTAGGAATCAGTATGAGGTTAAGATTGAAGTGTATGGTCACATTTCAAAGCTTGTGGTGATGCCAAATAGGAGCTGAGAGAACAGACCGAGAATGCTTTTCCTGCAGAATCAATAAGTTGGATCAAGGATGAATCCCAAAATGTATCATCTGAGACTGCGTTTCTGATTGATGTAAAGAATATTAGCTCGCTTGCTCTCACGACACACACTTCTTGATCAATGCTAGTGTGGCTACAATTTAAGAAGATAAATACAGAACTGACTGTTTCTAGCTGATTGGCCTTTCAAGTACTTACTAGTGTCATTCGTAGGAAGAATTGATCATAACTCTTGCAGTTCAAATTTATTGTTCAGTTAAAATGATAAATTAAATCTCATGTATGCAATATCCTTGTGTCTGCAGTTTACTGAAATTATGGTAACAAAATACATAAATAATGTCCCTCCACTCTAGAGTACACTGCATATGCAACTATCTCAAATGGAATGCAGAAAGTAGGCAAAAAGTACAGCAGCCGACATATAGTAGAAAATTCAAAATCTAAGAGAATCTCTAGACGGAAACGAGGCTATGGATCAGTATAGCCCATAAAAAAGAAGTTCAAACGTTAGGAAGAATGCATATCTTTAAACCTTTACACTTCAGTTTCCTCTTTATGACTGGTGCTTTTCTCTTTGGATAGTTATATTAGTATATGACATGAATATGAAGACAACAAAGTACAACAGAATTTTTGAAAGATTGGAGCAATATTTTTCATTACACTCACAAAAATGAACTACCACTTTAAGCTATCATCGTTGTACTTGTCGGGCTTGCTAGTTATCGCTTGATCTAGATTAAAAGATTCAAATATTTTAACAAAACCCATAGTTTTAGTTTTATTCCATGTTCAACCTGAAGTTCAAAATTTGTCTAAATTCAGATCTTGATGAAAAGACGGAATTCTAAACAAGTGTCAAGAGCTAGATTCATATGAAAAGTTTCATGGTGAAGATTAGCATTTTTCCAAAAAGCCAGATTTAGATAAAAAGTTTCAGGGAAGCCGCAAAAACGTTTGCCTCAAACATAGGACCTGGTCATATAAATGCAAACAACAGATTAAAGTTGAGTGCCCATATAGATCTCTAGCCCGCATTCAATCCATTCTGGACATGCTTATAAAATGATTTTACAATTATCTGGCACATGTTTAATATTTTGCAGTATAGCTAAACAAATATAAAGAGCCCAAAGTAGTGTACAAACAGGAAGTTCTAGATAGGTTTCAAAGCATAAGCATGACTATGAAGAGAGTTTTATGTTAGTCGCATTCAAATAAACATTTGAAGAGTTTATGTTAATCATAGATTGATAATTAGCCTACAGATGATAATGCTAAACCAATAGATTGCTCCTTGGAGAATGTTTGTGGATCATCAAAAAGGAGTGGTAAATAATATTAATTATGAAAAATTACAAGGAGACCAGAACAGTTTTAGTTTACTACTCCAGGTGTAGGTGGATAGGCAAGTTTGAGTTTACCACTGGGGTTGCTCATGAGATCAAAGCCAGGAGTACAAAATTTGAACAATATCTAAAGTAATTGGAACAATTTTCCTTGTGGGCTTCCACAAGGGAGGTCTTATACATCAAATTGGTCTCCCTTACCATTGACCTAAAAATTTATCTTTACCATTTTGAAAAAGATCCATAAAGCCTTAATAACCAAACAAAATTATTAAACCTCAAGCACAAAGGTAGTGCATATTCTATTATTAACATATGAGTGGTGACAGGAAAATGGCAAATCCAATTTATTAGACAGTAAAATGCCAATCTTTTAGTACTTTGAAAAGTCACATTGATAACTACCGACAGTAATATAGACTAGTAGTTTTTGTCTCTTACATTGAGAACCTTTTGGACTTGAAACTATGGGAACTTACTTTTTGTCAATCTTGGAAAATTGCTTTTTTTAATCTTAAACATCTCAAGTTGTATAAACGAAAAGAGAAAAGAAAAAATAATAAGATTCTATTAGTCCAAAAAATGAGTTCAAAACTTTGCCTATTCTATTTAATGGTGTACTAAATAAGGCTTAAAGATTTTGCAGTCTGTGAGAAGCTTTTTAATCACAAGCTGATTACGGTATCTGAAACATAGTGGATTTTCTACCTTTTCCAAGTAATCTGGGCTAGGGCGACCCCAAGGATTTCGTCCACCAGCGTAATTGTGAAGATTCAATGCAACAACTGCTCGAACACTGCAGAAGGAAATATATACATGAAATCACAAGTAAAATAAATCAAGCACGGCACTTTACTCTATAGACCACATACAAGACAGACCAGAAAAGGGAAAAACAAACTTTGAGCTATTAGAGGTTGAAAATTATTTGTACATTAAAAAAATTCCACCCTTTCAAAAAAAAAACAGTTCAATGGTAATATGAATTCTATGGGAATATTTTTCTAGAGAATTTGATGACTTTTGCAGACATGTAGGTATTGTAAGACAGAAAACAACTCCATATACGTCACAACAAAATGGCACTGCAGAAAGGATGAGCAAGGCATTAATGGACAAAGCTCAATTGTTTGATGCCTTTGACATGAAGGATTTAGGGGCTGTGAAGTACATTTTGGGTTTGGAGATTTGCAAGGCTTGGATTGGCAAAAGCTTTTCCTCAGTTACACTATTTTCAGATTATTTTGCAGAGGTTTGTGATGCATGATTGTAAGCCAATTAATATTCGTTTACCTATTGGTACTGTCATAAACCCGATTGAATATATGCATCAATACCTGTCAGCAATTATTTATATCATAATATTATTATTATCTAACACATAAGACAAAGCGTCTCCTCAGCAGTGATTTGTTTAAGAAAATAATCAGAATTAATGCAGCACTCCATAAGGATAAACAAACCATTTATTAAGAGATGCGATTTGCTGGAAGGACGCCACCCTTGGAAGTGATGCATTCATTCAAACATGAGATATATATATTATTGTTGAGGGGCATTTCAGGAGGGAAGCAGCAGAGATATTATAGGATTCAATACAGAGAAGAAGACATTAAAAAATATTAAAAGTATTAGAAGTAAGAGATAAAAGGCAGACTGTAGTATTCAGAGATTCAGTCAGATCTGCAGAAAGAGCAGCAGCCAAAGAACTTAGAATCAGAGTAAGTAACATATGTTAATAATAATTTGTAAGTCTGATAATATAGTTGCAATCAAGAATTAATATCCCTTGCAATTTACATTACTTATGTATAATGAATCATGTATAGAATACGAGATAATAATACAGTATATGATATTGTTTTCTTATGCATTCAATATCTTTTAGATATAAAATATATGGAACCTCATCGTGGAGGAAGGGAAGGAGACATAGGTAAGAGAGTATAAGGTTTCCATCTGAGTACCCCACCTTGGATGGATGTCAAAGCCCTGCCATCAAGGCCAAGAGGGTCAAAGTCCTGCTCTTGGGCTTAGATTGGATAAACTGAGAACTCCGCTATGATCCCCGTACCATTCCTACCATGATGAGTTATTAATTATAAGTGATAAGGCATGGATAGGGAAGTAAGACCAGCAGTCTGCTAAGTACCCCACTTTGGTGGATGTCTAAGTCTTGCCACCAAAGCCAGGAGGGCCAAAGTTCCGCTCTTGGGCTTAGTATGGGTTGGCTGGGTCAAACCTATCATGTCCCTATCTCGATAGTGTTGGAATTGTATTATGAGTTTGATATATTTGCAGCTAACCCTAACAATGGCATTAGTTTATATGTATATATATTGTACTTGTGTTCTCTATGTGATGATTGCAGGAGTTCTATTCAAGAGCATAATGAAGAAATAACTACTTGTAAGTCATCTCCCTAACCCTAATGTATCATAATTGTGATTGTAGGGTTTAATCTAGGGCAAATCTATAAAGGGACATTACAGGTACTATGGGTAAGATGCTTGATATAAAGGGCTTTGTTGATTCATATTGAGTGGATGATTAGGACAGTAGGAAGTCCACTAGCGGTTATGTCTTCACTTTGTTTGGAGGAGCTTTTAGTTGGATGAGTAAGTGGCAACCTGGAGTTGCATTGTCCACTATAGAAGTACATGGTTGTGACACATGTTTGTAAAGAGGTAGTGTGCTTACAGAGATTTTGTTTAGGTATTCGCTTTGTGTAAACAGGTCAAACTTGGATGTGATAGTCATGGTGCCATTTGTTTGGTGAAGAACCCAATGTAACATGCTAGTACAAAGCACATTGATGGTCAAACCAACAAAAAAAGGTGTAACATTTAAACATCCAAATGGCAAAATAGGCAAGAAACTTTCAAATATTGTAGCACTTAAAGAAATATTTTTGCGATGAATAAGAACATATAGCATGCAACTAGACTTATTTTACATAGTTCTAGCAAGTACAGAAATTATCTTCTCGACTTTCTATAAAAACAAGCCACTGTTTGAGATGCAAAAATCATAAAAATACAAGGAATGCTCTTGATTTTATAAATATTTTCATTGTTACATACCATTGTTGTTTAATTCTCGGTTAATAACATGTTGGAGTATACTGCATATTGCCGATTAAACAAGGAATGCTTCCAATTATATAAATATTTTTCTTGTCTAGACTCTACCATGCATTGCTAATGCACACAAGACATTAAATCATAAGTGACTCCGTAGGCATCCTATCAGTATGCACAATTCAATCAATGGAAAACTCCATGTTCTATGTATTTCCCTATTGATTATATAATGTGAAATGATAAATTGTACCATGGAATACTACTATTTGTGAGATTTCATAAGAGAAATTCACTCCTTGCTACTAATGGCCTATGCCAGCATGATCACCTCTTATGCATTATTTACTTCTAGGAAACATGAAAAATGTTAAACTGTAACTAAATACTATCGACAAAAGTATAACAGTAGAGTAATTTCAGATGAAAGAAACACTTTACAGACAGTTATCTTTACTACATGTTTAGAAACCCTCAACATATTAATGCAACTGAAGTTGAGTGAGCTACCTCGAAGGTATTCGAAGAATCTCCCAATCAGAACAGTTCCTCCTTTTGATGTGCACACGCAAAATATTATTTAATCCCCTGAAATCATTTCTCGCTTTTGTTATAGTTTTAAAGGAAGACTACACATAAACCATAATTTATGGCAACAGACTGCTTTTTGTGCTTTGGAAATGGAATACAAACATTTATATTTGATACAGAATATATTCACAATACAACACATGCAGCTCAAGTATAATGTGTGCACATTGCAAAAAAAAAAAAAAGTTCAGTACATGTTGCCACACCAGATTATATTTGGAAAGTAATTATTCTGTTAGAAAAGTTGAGCTATTGTGAAGAGTTACTGTCAGATGAAATTTATTTGAAATGCTTCTCATATTGCTGGAAGCAACTTCTCCATGGATAGTAGTAAATTTTAGTTTTTATAATTATTAGAACAGCTACTTTTTCATATGTTAGTACCAAAATTAGTACTCCTATGAAACTTCACCTACAGTCAAGATTGTAGTCAATAACCATGTCATTCTTGTCATATTATCAATGTCAACTAAGTCGTCTCCCTGGTCAAGTCATCAAGTGTTGGTCTATTTTTGACTAATGAAACCTGCGGATTACTCATGGACAAGGAATGCCAAATGAAAGAGATCGAGTTTTCAATGGTTCGGGGACTTCAGCACAGGAGGAAAGAACTTAAAGCATCTAAGTGAAATTTTCATCTTGTTAGCGACATTGCCAGGGGACATTGGCGATTCAAGTGGTTGAGTGGTTAAAAATGCGCAACCAACATGAAGAAATCCAAGTGTTAAATGAATTTCACACATTTCAGATGGCTCAACCAGGAGAAAAGTGTGCCTTGGATGGTTGAGTGGTCGGAAATCCATGACAAGTTAAAGAACTTAAGTGGTTGCACTTTTGGCCTGGCAATGACACTAAGGAAATGCAACCAATCTGGTTGTCTAGTGCTAAAGGCACAATCAGAAATGAGAAGGTTCAAACATAAGTTCAAATCGCACTTCCTATGTGGCAATGCCACTCTAAAAGTTTGAAAACACTTTTTGCTCGGCAACCTTGATAGATCTTTTGAAGAATTGAAACCCCAAACCATCATGAATCTACTAACAACTCCATCAATCCGACTTGATGACTTGAATCAGATGCATTCTAGGGTTTTGAATAGATTATAGACTGAAGATGAAAACTCTAAAATGATTGTTCCAATCAGAAAACTGAAAAACCATTGCTTAGGGTTCAAAAGGACTGAAGACTTGTAGTTAAAACCATAGGATGAAAATATGACTAACACTTGAATCAGCTACTTTACCAAAACCATCAACAAAGATATGAAAGCTGTCATAAAACTCTGCGATGAAGAAGGCTGCAACATAGCTATTTTCTTCTTATGAATGGCTGAAACGTGATCTAAAGCACTAGGGTTTTTATCTCAAAACAAGTATGAAACCCTTGCAAGCACCTTGATGAACACAACCTCAAAACCCCACAAAAATGGTATTCCAATCAACAGCAAAGATCAATGGCCATATCACTTTGAAACCCTAACTGCAAACTACCTTGCAAACTCAGCTTTTCAGAGTGTCAATCTGCTGATATATTATGAAAACAGGGGCATAGTAAAAGTTTTGTAAGATGCCATCATTCATTCATGAAGAACTGCTGGTATGGATGATTGAAAACACTATTTCTACTCCTTTGATAACCTTTGGAAGCTAAAAACCCTATTGTTTGTGTTGTGACGTTATCACATCACCCCATTGCAAATGGGGACCCCCTTTTTGAGCTCCAGTGCTTTGCTTTGGTCTTGGATGATGTCTTAGGTTTGCTTCATGATGAAGTCGGTGGTAATAACAAGGTAAGTGAGCCTCACCTGAAATGAATCAAGTGAGTTAATCTCCTTGCAAACGAGGAATTAGGAAGGTCATCCATCAAACAAGGTGTAATTGAGAACACTGAAGTCAATTCCTGAGACACTGAAATTGATTAAGTCTGATATCCTAAAGTCTGATGTTCTGAGATCCTAAAAATTGACTAAGTCTGAAATCTGGTGGATCCTCAAAAATTTAGAATCTGCATGTTAAATCCTATGGATCCAGGACCTATCTCAAACATCCTGGAAGTATATTTCAAAAATATTTAAAGTATACTTAAATATATTTTTTAAATACACTTCCACCAGGGATCTTCACCTTCAAAATCGCGACGAATGACAAGCTCAAACCAAGGCGCAATTCAGGAGTCTGGCAATGAGTAAAGTGCGCCTTTATCAAAACGAGCTCAGTTTAATGTGAAATCTTGGCGCCTTGATAGAAACTGATGTTTTGACCTTCAAAATGACTTAAACATTGAAAAATTTGCAAGAAAGTGGCCCAAGAACCCAAGGCACAAATTCACTCTTGAAGAGACCCAAATGTGCGCCTAGGCCTAGTGGAGGAGGGAAGCAACATCTAGCAACCCAATTTGGCGCCCAAGGTCAACAATAAAGTGATATAACTTAAAAAATTTTGAAAATCACCAGAAGGAATGGAGGCGCATTTCATCACTTAGAGAATCATCAAAGTGCGCCTAGGCAAAAGGGGACTTGAAACCTTGAAATTTGATGTCACCTTGAAGTAGTGGATCCTATACACTGAGTTGAAACCATAGTTTGAACATGAACAAGTTACTGTCTCCACGGTGAGGCGCACTTTCCCACCTCTAGAAACCAATCTTGGCGCCTAGGAGTGAAGTGGTCTCTTGAGCATTTAAACAAGTAGTTGAAACCATTAGGATATCAAAAAGTTAGCCCAAGTATGCTAGGTGCACTTTTCCACTTGTTCAACCATAAATGTGCGCCTCAAGTTATAAAGGGTATGAATCAACGTTGAAGGGTCTTTACTTGGTCTAAAACAAGCATCTTTAAGTATCAACAAGAGTTTGAAGCCATAGATTTGCACTAGATGAGTTAGGCACACTTTTCCACTCCTACAACCTCAAATTTGCGCCTCAAGGGAAATAACATGAATGGACATCATTGAGTGGGCGACTTGAGAAAGAAACATTCTAAGACGCCTTCAATTGTTTGAAAATCACAGAAATGACAAGTATGAGGTCAGTTTGATGCCAGGCGCACTTTTGCATCTCCACACACCAAGATGTGCGCCTAGACTTGGAAAGGGTTAATGAATGTTTGAAATGATTCCTATGTGCCATGAAATTCATTATTTACTAAAGGATTGATATGTTTCTTGGTTTGTGTTGCAGGAGCGTGGATGGAATTCAGGAGTCATCCAAGGAGCAAGGTGCCTGGAACCATCTTCATGCAAGGAGTGAAGTTAGAAGGTAGTCACTGCGGAGGAGACATCATAGTACCACTTCAAGATCATCCTGCCGGAACACTTCACCATATGCATCGAAGAAGACATCCATCCATCATTTCAAGTTCCTAAATCTTCAAGTCTCTGAGAAGTCTCCTACTCCAAGTCATGAAAGAAGCATCATCATCTACACTACTCTCCATGAAGAAGCAAAGAAGATCAACATATATCTTGCCAAAAGAAGTACCACAGGGTTAGGCAAATGAGCAACACGTATCATACACATCTGACTTACAAAAGAACAAGGCGAAATCAGCAAGGATACATTCCCAAACATACAAGTTCATCAAAGCAATCACATCCGAAGACATCACACAGATGATGCAATTTGGAAATATGTTGAGGTGGCGCCTACGTGGCATGAACATCAGCCCCACCAATCAAATGTTGTCACGTCATCCTTGTCTAAGTACACTGTACCTGCATGCACAAACAAGAGGATAAGGGCGTTCCAAGGAGAAGACTTCCAACTCATCATCTTCATCACCTTGGGAAGCGTGCCTTCATTCCCTCTTCTTTTCTATGTACAAAATGCTAAAGATAGGCATAATTGCCTTGTTGTAAAGATCTGGGCCGTTCATTTGTGGATCAATCTCGGCCGTCGGTTGTATTTTGAAAACTATATAAAGGCCTTGTTGCCTCATTTGTAAGGGTTCTAGTGGGAGTTAGTAGTTAGTAAGCGATAGTAGAGTAGAGTAGGAAGAGACACTCGAAATTCTCTGAGAATAATTGAAGTTGTTGTAAATATTTCTCAAGATTAAGGCAAAGACATTGTAGCATTGGAGCTTGGTGCTAAGTGTTGTCTTGTAAAATAACATGGTTTCTTGTATCTTGATGAAATGGAGAGATGTTTCTAAGTAGATTAGAAGTAGAGTAGTAGCTCATTGATGTAATGCATGTATGTATTGAATATTTGATCAACTCCTAGCTCATGCTTTTGACATCCATCGCTGGTGGAGTGTCGTGTAAAGCTAGTCTGAGCTTCATTATAATTTGCTTAAGTTTGGTTGTGGATGCTCGTTCAAACTGCGCCAACTGTAGGTGTTTGGATGAAAGCTCACAACATGAAAATCATTCGCTAACCTTAGGAGATTGCACCTACTCCATGTACTTGTAGGCATTCTTGGCAAAGTGGAGTTAGGTTTATTTGAGGAGTTTGTCTATTCATGCATCATCATTGCCTCATTGACCTTAGATTAGTTTCTTTAAACCCTTATCTTTTTCCCTTTTTTTATACATTGTGCATACTTCATCCACATTGAAAGGAGAAATAAATTGAGTGAAGCAAGAAGTCTACGTAAGTCCCTTTGAGGAAACAGCAAGATCACATCCATTCACTGAGGCTATCCTATGAGCAAGTTGAGAACCAACATACTGGAACCTTGGAGATAACCCACTGGATCACATTGTTTAGCTTTTGGGTATCTTTGTTCAAGAGAGGATAGATTACCTTAGTAATTTATTCTAAGTTGCATGTGCATAAAAAAACACATCAACAGTTTGGTGGTAACCTTGCTTGGCGTGCTTCCATGAAACTTCCAGCACTTTAAAACTGATTTTTATGTGCACAAGCACCTATCTTTGCCATATATGTCCTTTGAAGACTCATTTTATCTTCAGACTGTCACTAAATGACCTTGTTTCAGCCTTAGGCGTGCTTTGTAGACACTTATGCCACTCATCCAAATGTTGGGCAGAGATATCAAGCAGCCAAGCCATTGGAAAAATGCACCCAAAAGACTCAGGTGGAGTTTTATATCACTTATGCTCAAGATTTTATAGTCTCAAGCGGAGATTTTAGATGGCTGGACAGTTGGAAAAGTGTGCCTAGGCTTTTGGGCAGACCTTTTGTTTGACTTAACCATGTTTTTAGATGATGGGCAGCAGTCTAATGTTGCATAGCACTACTGACACACACCGGGCTCACTTAAACCCACTTTTTAACATGTTGGCACAATTATGATGGTTAGACCCTAGCAGATATGTGCCCATGACTGTTAACCACCTTGTTTGACACTTGGGCAGAACTTCTATGCATTGTTGCCATCTTTTAACTTAAAACTCAGGCAGAACTTTAGTCTGCTATTGCCAACTTTATGACTTAGGTGCAGTTTTGGTTCACTCTTGCCACATTTCATATCCTTGGCATAAGTTCACACCTCTTTGGCCAATTTTCCATGCTTTTGGCGGAATTCTTAGACAGCTGAGCCATCACTGGCGCACACCTCATCATAGTTTGCCACCTCTTATTCCTGCTTGGCAAAATTTCATATGACTTAAGCCACTTTTCATAAACTAGGTGGAACTCTTGCTCATCCTTGCCATCCCAGGAAGAAGTTTGTGTTGTCTTAGCCCTGCTTCTGCTAGCAGAACTTTGATAGGACCTTGCCAAGGCGGAAACTTGATAGGACTTAGCCAACTTCTTGCTGATCTGCTCTTGTTTGTGCCCCATGATCAACCTTGTCTGCTCTCAATGTTCTCTTGTTTCTGCCCCATGATTGCCCTAGTCAAATCTTAGAAATTGTTCCATGTATTCTACCTTCTTTTGTTGTCTGTGCTTTTCTATTAATCTAGAAATATGCCTCTAAAAATTTATGATTTTCATCATTATTTAATTTCAGAACAGCTGCAAACTCGATCAACCTACGAAAATCATTAATCGGAAACAAGACTAAGATACAACCTTGCAAACTAAAAAGAAAGACCACAACTTGAATGGGGTTTACACATAAACGACAATCAATTTGACAACAAATGGGCAAAAGGTAAGTACAAACATTTGAGTTTCATAGGGGTGCAATAATTGGCTCTTTCTGAGGACCCCTGACAAATTTGGGCCATAAGAGAACTTCAAAATCTTTGGTAAAAAAAATTGATCAATGTCTTATTAGTGGACAATAGAGTCAAGCCTATTTCTAAACACCTAAATACACTACACTAAAATAAACAAGAACAAGGACAAAAGCAAACACATTATTGAAAGACAAACACAAAAAATAACATCACCTACCTACCTATGAACACGAAGTAATAAATTGGCTAAACAGAACTATTTGTTGGCTAAGAGAAATAGCAACCCCTCCATTTGAATTAGGATTCCAGTGGTTGTAACTTGTATGCATCCTAGAAACCTTTGAAAAATATTCATCGAAATCCAATGATTTAGGATAGTATAAACGATCATGCAAGGAAAACTCATGCATGAATCCATCAATTACTAGCGGTTCTAGATAGTCTTCCTATTCATCAAAATTTATCTCCATCTAGTGGAGATACTGTGCTTCCTTCTAAAGGTATCTTGCAAAGTCTTCTTGTCACAACACATCCTTAGGAATGGTGATCACCTTACATGCAAACTCTTCATTTGTCATTTTGGTGTACTCAACCATAAACTCGGATAACACGCTATTTGCTTCGAAGATTTCCATCACATTCATTTGACTCTCCAAGTCTGAGAAGGGTAACGGTTGTGAATCTTTTGCCGACAACACTTCATCAGTTTTAATGAATGCACCTATTGGAGCTTGGTCCACCAAAGCTTCAAGGTCAACATCTTCTTCAAGCACTAGACCATCATTAAAATGAACATTTTGAAGGAAAACATCAATCTCTGGCAGCAAACCCTACAAGCCATCCTCATATGGTGATGATAGACTTTTAGTGAACTAGACTTCTTTAGCTTCTTCATAACAAATTGCTTTAAAGAATCCATCCAACAAAAGGAGAAAATAGTTAGACTCATTATCTTCAATTGTGCAACTATCCTCTTCTGACACAAAGGTTGGAGTGGAAACATGAGCCTCTGATAGCACTTCTTCTCCTTTGATCAAAAACCCTTCTCCTTTTGACAAATCCAAACTTGGCATCGACTCACTCATAATTCCTATATGTTCAACTCCTAGCTTTGCATTGATGTTTATGGAAGATTCTGAAGATAAGGATGAGTCAAAACTTGAGAAAATTCACTGTCTTCTATTGATGACCCATTGTCAAGCTGTTGCAAGAAAATGTCCAAATTAAGTAATGAATTCTCCATAGATACTTATGACATGATGTGTGCCTCTAGAGTTCAATTGTAAGAACCCATGTCTATGTTACCCTTTTAATTCTCAAATTTTCTGATTTTTGTGTATTGACATTTCGTCAAACACTTTGCATGAATGTTGTTTTGTTTTATTTCTGAGTTTGTTTTGTTTTGAACAGCAACTAAATATGCCCAAACTAAAACCAAAATCACATGTATTTATGAAGGGAATGATAAAGCATTACATCAAACAATTGTCATACAATAAAGCGACTCAAATCTGCCTTTTATTTTATCAATCCAATGAAATACAAATATATCCAGGAGCTGTAATACAACTCAGAATTTCAGACTTATCATATCAGCAAATTACAAGTTTCATATATACCAAATTATATTGCATATCCTCCAAATCTGCTCAATCTGTATGTTGTTCTGAATGTTGATTACCGATATATATATTGATCCAGTCAATGTGTAACATTGAAATCTCACTGAATTATTCTGAAAACACTTATATTACTGCCTAGAAATATTAGTTCAGATCTTCATGAATCAGATATAGAATTATAAAATTCCACAATACCTCAAATGACTGAGTTGATTGCAGCCATTAAATTCCATAAATAAATTTCTGAATATCACTAAATCAACAGCCATCAACCAACTAATAATAATAAATCTACACATCCAAATTTAAACTCCAATTTGTGGACCTCACCATGCACTAAGATTTTGATAGAAGTTTAAGTTGTGATTTACCTCCAAAGACTCTTCATAGGCTACGTTGGAAATTCTAAGATCTCTAAACAATACGGTGGTCCCCACAACTTCAAGGCACCTTCCTTTGGATAGTGCACTCCATACAAAAAAACAATATCTTCCATAATATGCACGGTTGCTTCTCCCAATGGGAGGCTGGAATTTTGTGATTTAAAGACAAGGATATTAGTTGCTGTTCGGTCCCACTTCCCACTAGAATATTAAAATCTGATTAAATCCTACTGAAAATTTCTCTTAAAATAAGGAGTCCTAGCTTTTCTTCAAAACTCACGATTTCCCTCTTGCTTTCCAAACAAAGCTAAAGCAAGGGTGGCTGATGATAAAGTCTCAAAAGACTTAAATTAAATGATTTGATACCTTTTTATTTCCTCTCGATCCCACTTTATGTCAAGAGGTCCTCATATATCTGCTGCGCTTTGTTGTAGGGAAGCTGCGATCTATTTAGTAGATGCTATCTTCATCATTATAAGCTGAGACCTCCAAAAAATTTAGCTGCTCCAAAATCAGACTTCTTATATCAGTGGCTAGGAATTCACTCAAGACTCCAAAGCATAAATGAAACCCACACTAAAATACTAGGATATAAACCCTAACACTGAGCCATCTCCAATCATATAAATATCATCAATATCATCAATGACTCAATCATAAAAATTTGTATTTGAAACACAAATCTCACAAATTTGGCCCCAATCTTCTCCAATATCAACTTGCACAGAAATATATATCTTTGAAGTCCAATTACCTCTCCAAAATTGAATCAATGAAGCACAATTGTGAATTCTGAAGTGAACCCACAAAAGGATGGAATTGGGTTTTCCTCCAATCCACCAAAATTCCAAGGGTTTTCGTCCTAGGAACATATAGTTGCACCTCAAAGGAAAACTGTGAAGGCAAATAACAATTCAAGGATATGAAAATGATTTGTCTTCGCGGCATTTTAAAGCCACAAGTGGATCCTCCTTTTTGGCCCAAAAAGTTTCATTTCTAGAAGATTCTTTTTTTTTTTTTTTTTTTTAAATTTTGTTTTATGTTTTCCTTCTCAAAAGTGACTTATTTTATAATTTCCCATTAACTTATTATAAAGTCACTTTTTACAAATAAAAACCAGCTAATTAATTATATATAAATAACTCAAAAATTACTTAGGATTATTTAACATTTAATTAATTAAATTATTCCTTTATTACTCCCAACTTGACCTATGGGAATAAAAATAGGCTAGTGGACCCCATTGGATGATCACTCGAAAAATGAAGACATTACATGAATCATATCCAAGAAGCTCTTGTTCTCCAATTAATTGTGCTCTTTCTCCTATCTCATACTATGCAGGCTCTTAAAACAATCCTTCAACCACAGAGAAGAATTCATTTGAGGCGCCTTCATCCATGGTGCAACTGTTGTCCTCTTGCTCAAAGGATATAGTTGAATCATCATTTGACTTGGGAAACCTTGTCTTCTTGAAAAGATAAATGATATTCTTGTGTAGTTCCTTTCAGCTACATGATCTTTCTCAACTTCTTGACTCCACAAACACGTGTAGTCATTGAATATATTACTTTTTCAGCATGAGCAAGTCCATATTGAAAATATCCAGTCATAGAGTCACCATTGGGCTCATCTCAAAGATATTGAGGGTTACCCAAAACCATTAGATGAATTGGCCGAAAAAAGCCATGAGCCACAACATGCGAAGCATTTCAAGACAACTCCTAACACTATGATCTCGTCACATGAAAGGAACAAAAGTTATTCAAGTTGTCCTTACAAGGTGCCTCTAAGGCAAGCCCTTTAGGCTAAGTTGTCAGTTCTAGTATGGATACATTTATGGGTTCAGGGTTCGAGTATGTCAGTACAGCAATTCTTTTCCCTAGGTACAAGTATTGTTGTATATATATATACAAAATTGATATTTGATACTATGATACTTGATAGTGATAAAAATAATTGATAATTCAATGTTATATCATATATGTCAAATCATTACAAAATTTTAACAATAGTAAATACTAAATTAGTAAATCAAAAATTTGTATCTGGTCTTCAGCCAAAACATCACTTGGTTCAGCTTCATTTGAACCCCACACAACCATAGTGCCACTCCCACTAACTACATCATGTGTAGGAACCATAGTTTAAAAACTAGCGAGTCCTCACAAGACTCCCGAGTACTCCCAGAAATTTCAGCAAAACTCGCCGGAAATCAAAAAAACCCCTCGACCCAGACAGACAGGGCACGTTATTAGATTGATGTGTTTGGATTTTTGTGGGTGCAACTGCGGTATGTTATTTTTTATTTTTCTATTTTTTGCGGATTCAAAAATAATAATGTCCTTAACCTATAGGTATGTTACTACGGCAAAACAAGAGACAGTTGTGTAAAAACGAGTATCTTATATTTTGTCATTGTCGGTTTTCTATTGTATGTCATTGTCGGTTTTCTATTTTGCCATTTGGTTCACAGAAATCGGGAAACCGTAAATCTTCGACATGCCTTCCAATGTTAATATTTTAATAGGGATGATAAGTTGGCAGTGAAAGGATAAAGCTTTTCTATTTTTTGATGCAAGGAATTCACTAGGTATAAGGTAGTGCTCCCTCAACGTCTAAATTTGACAGTCGACCTTGCCTGTCAAGCAAGTTTTAACGACAGTTATCTATTCAATGGTGTTTTCAAAATACTATGACATATTTTAGTAAATTATATAAAAATCAAATATATATATATCATATATATCAACATAATTCTATATAAATTTTGACAGTTTGTCCAAAATCTCTCCTCCTTTTTAAAATTTTGATTGTATTTTACAGCAAAAATGTTTAAATACTATACAACTGTCAAATTTAAGCCCTGGCTTCCATGGAGGATTTTAAAATGTTTAATCAAGTTTTGGAGTCTTAAGACTTCGGAAGAATAAAAATATGCAATTTTATAATATGATATTATATTTATTATTTTTCAATATATAATAAATAATTAATATATATAAATAAAAATAATATATTATAAATAAATAACTGATAAAAAAATATATATTATATATAAATAACATAAAATAATATTAAAAATATATGAATTGAAACTTTATACTATTTTTTTCATTTTTATATTAATAAATAAATAATTAATCTATGAATAAAAATAATATATTATATATAAGCAATATAAAATAATATTAAAAATATATAAAAATATAATATAATAAATAATATTGTATATATATATTGAAACTTTAAACTGGTTTTGTTAAAAGGGTTGTACTTAAATGAATCCCCCAAGTGACATCTATAGTTGGAACTCTATTTTTGATTAATATATGAAGGAGATCAATAATATGGTCCATAAATTTAATAAATGTTTTTAAAATGTATTTTTTAATATTCCATAAATTTGCTAAGTTTTTCCCGAGTTTTGAAAATTTTGGGTCAACTGAGTAATTGCCAAATCTGAGTTTTTAAACTATGGTAGGAACCACGTCATCATCTAAAGCGACTCTGGCAAGCTCTTCAACTAATGCATTGAAGTTGGCACTCTTAAGGGTTATATCCCAATTCTTCATTGCCCCTTGCTTGTAGTCAACTTTCTTATGTGATAGGAGGCACAAGTTAGAATGGACCTAGAACAAATCTTCTTTTTTTTTTTTTTTTTTTGTAGCCAATTGGTTACACTTAACTAAGTGGATAAAGGAGTATGTACTCCAATTTCATTCAACCAAAAAAGGACTCGCAACCTTTTGAATTGGAGATAAAGTCAATACAACTTAAAAATGCGAAAGAATAGTAAGAATGTTAAAAATAAAAAATGCTTACCTATGATAGAATTTGATCGCAAGAGGCTGGAGGAACATATAACTGTGCCCATAAGAGGTACCACCATGTATGAGTGTTTGTCTTGTATTTGTCTCAAAGAGCACAATACTATGATCTCATGATGAGATGAACTTGCCAAACTCAATCCTAACATTATCCACCACTTCTAGATCTGAGAAGATTCTTCAGAATGCTTATACCCTTTAGCAAATTTGTCGTCTCTATATGGTTTCATTCTCCTAGGCAAATAAGGTATCTTCATGCTGTAATATTTGGGAAATAATGCATACGCAAAGAGATGCAAGGGTGTGGTCATCTTGTTCTAGTAGTCAAGAATATTTTTTCCACCATTAGAAAAAACATTTCTTCTACTCCTATGGCCTATATTTTTTTTAACATGGGGCCCATGCCATCATAGATTTATTTGAAACATGGTCAATCTGTATCAGCGACCCTGATCATACTCATGATGGGCTCGATGAAACTCAAGACATAGTCCACACGAGCCCACCAATCATCATCCAAGGTCAATGATTTGACCTTTTTGACCCTCTCTGAATTTGAGTGCCTCCACACACTCCATTGGTTGCTAATGACCATGGTACTCAACGCCTCTCGCACCTTCACAAGTTGGCTCAAAATGATTGTGTGATGCAAATCGAGTCTTAGCAACCTAGTGTTGTGTAAAATAAGTTAATAACAAATTAAAATATAAATAAGTAAATGTCATAAATTAAATTTAAAATAAATATTGAAATTTCCTAAATTTACCTTCAACAACTCCAAATTGAAGTAAGTCCTAAAGATGCCTTGTGACATGATGGTTTGTCACAAACATTTGAATTTCCTCACTCTAGGTGTATATTGTTTTCACTCACTCTATCTGAGTGCCAATCTTTTGCATCAACAAGGGAGTGTGTGGTACATGGTGTCCAAAAAATGTGCTCATACCTTTCCTCAACCAAAGCACCTATTACCCTACAATTTCTTGCGTTGCCCATTATGACTTGGACAACATTCTTAGCACCCAACACTCAATGAGGATTTTGGAAATGAAGTCTACATCCTTCACTTGCCCCTCACAACCAACCGCCTTCAAAAACATTGCCCCTTTGGGGGACACTACAATGACATTCATTAAAGGCTTGTTTTTGTGATCTTTCCATCCATCAAAAAATATCGACACTCATGTTTCAACCCATGAATCCTAAATTGGTTTTATTGATGTCTCTACAAAAAAAAATCTTTTGCCAATAAGGTGGTGTGCACCTTCTCATACCTAGGGCCTGTGTAACCAGAGGGTGTTTGACAGATTGAAGATCATTGGCTTAAATGTAGCATGCAATGTATTCCCCTGCATTGTCTTTTGCCTCATTCTGAAATGCCTTATCCAATGGTCCTCTTTCGCAGAAAAAAAGAGAGGGATCTTCTTGGATAGACAATGTCTCCAAGAAAGGATGTGGGGCAGCCACTATTAAAAGAGACCCTATAGGTGGCCTCCTTGATCCTTCTTTGCTAAAGGATGAAATTTTAATTTTTCTCTCATAACATCTTTTTGTTCTTTATTATATGCCATAATTTGTTCCTTTAGCAACCCTTTCTTTGTTTGGCCCTTGACAAACTCTAATTCCATGGCCGATTATAGCACATAAGTGAGTTTCACTCAACTATATGAGCTCTAATACTGGATCCCGCACTGACTACAACTCCAAATGAAAACCCCACCTCCTAAAAGTTTTTCAATCATCATAACATATTTCCATAGAGGAGATGCTTGATCATATTTAAACTGTTTATTTTCCTCAAGGGCCACTAAACTTTAACTAGAAACCATTCTAACTAGATTGTTGTTATAAGAAAAAAAAATTAAAAATGAAAATGTAACACTAGAGTATGTAATTTAAATAAAACAAAAAACAAAAATACAACCCTAAAATATGTATAAATGTAATAAAAATTAAAAACAAGCACAAAAAAACATTCAAAATGTTTTTTTTTATTTGAAAAACTTGTTTCTTATTTTTTAACTTGAATTTTTTTCACAAAATACTTAGCTTTGATCTTAAAACGTCCTTTGTGCAAGCTAAATCCCTCCCCTAGCACTTAGCAAACACCTTTGGCACCTTTTCAATCCTTCACCTCCAAAAAAAACCAACAAACTTCAAATTTGCAAAAATGGCAACTTTCAATGCTATTGGATGTTTGTGTGGGCTTGTGTTTGTGAAAAGAATCATTTGCAAGTGTTTTGAGGCTCTTTTAGGTTTTCACTCACGTTTTAGGTTTGAAAATGCATATTTTATTGTTAAAAAAAGGCAAAGTGGATGTTTGATGGACTTTTTTTTAAATGGCATTTTTGGCCTATGGGTTCCTCCAAGTGTGGCCGAGCATAGACCAAGTTTTGGCTAGGGTGTTGCCCTATCACTCCAAGTACCTTATAGAAACGGGAGGAAACCACCACATCTTCCAATTCATCAATCTAATTGGATTTGATTATCAATGAAACCTTTGATGGAAATGCATTAGTAAAACAACTCACGAGAATTTCTAGAAATGGCTTTAGAGTTGCATTGATTTTTATAACAAGGCGGTTGAATCGCACTACAAATTCTCTCATTGACAGTTGAATTCTTCTTTGCATTTGAAAACTAGGCAAAAAGAATATGGTTGTCCTCAACAGGCTTGAAGTGTGACAAAAACTTCTCCCACATGATAACCCAACTTGTGATTGAACCAGTGTCAAGATGGTGGAACCATTTCACTGCACTATTAACCAAAGTCTTGACAAAAAGTTTGATTACAACATCTTTGTTGACCACTCCCAAAATACTGCATGTTGTGGTAAAGGCTGCAATGTGCTTATTGAGATGTTGAGTGTCACTGCCATGAAACCTCAGGAATCCTTTTCTAGAGCCATAAGGGAAATAATAGCGAACTGCAAATGCCAGCAAACCAATATTATTTCCCGTAACAAAGGAAGGAGTGGAGGCCCATTGTTGTTGAGATCTCCCATTTTGATTGAGTGGTTCTTTGTCCAACACAAAAAAGACTTCAATAAGTTTAGGAACAAATGGAAAAGAACCCTTGCTTGTAGATGGATTATTTGAAGATTGAAAGACAAGATCAAAAAAAGTCACCTTCCTCCACAATCTAGTATAGAAGTTATCCATCAGAACATAAATAGTTCAGCAGGAGGTGGCAAGACTAACCTTTAGCTGCAAGATAGAACTTTTCAATACATGTGCGCCATGGTGGGCACTTAAAATTGTTAAGAGTTTTAATTTGTAAGAAAACAGAACAGCACACAAAAATAAACCTCTCTTTAAATTAGTTGAGGAAGCTCCCTAAAAACTAAACAATACTCCTAAACCTAAAGCTATGAACAAGATTTACAATTATGCACAATTTACAGTATCACCAATGGGTTTTACATAAAGGAAATAATTGAAAATAAACTGTGACTTATCTTTTGGGTCTTGAAGGTTGAGCACAAGACCTGAAAGGTTTTTTTCTCACAAACGATGTAAAAGCTTGCAACTAAAATAAAATAAACTAAATCATGAATACTTCCTAGCTGGCTGGAAACAGAGACCAATGGATCCACATACACAAGAATGGATTAAACAAAAACTAATTCTCACAATAAACCACAATGCAAGATTCAAAAAAAGTGAACCCTTAGAAGCACACACAGTTCCTTACTAAGATGAAATGCAATGTTGATACAAAACTCAACACCGTTCTTCACTACAATCCACTCAATAAAACCTTGCACAAGAATAGATAAAACTTAGGTCAATTATGAGAATGACAATCTCTGCAACAAAAGCTCGACTTTAACTATCATTAAGAATATCTTGTACCCATGGCACTTATTTATAGGTTATAATGAATATGCTTCTAGGGGTTTGAGAATAATAATTAAATATCCCAAAAAGAAATGTTTTAAAAACCAACCCTCCAAAAGCTGCAGAAAAAGTGGGAAAGAAAGATACTTTAAAGTAAATCTATCCTAAACAACTAATAAGATTAAACTAACTAAAGGGACCTAAAAATAAGCCCTCGTCCACTATTTAAAATAAACACCTGAAATAGCCACTGCCGGATATAGCCATTGCCAAAAATAGCAATCTACATATGGTTGGCCTCAAGGATTCTGATAACATTTTTTGCTCGACCACCTTGACGGATCTTCTCAAGAACTAAAACCCCAAACCATCATGGATCTACTAACAATTCCATCAATCCAACTTGATGACTTGAATCAGATGCATTCTAGGGTTTTGAATAGATTAAATAGTGAAGATGAAAACCTGAGAACAATTGTTCCAATCAGTAAACTAAAAAACCATTGCTTAGGGTTCAAAAAGGCCAAAGACTTGTAGTTGAACCCTAGAATGAAAATATGACAAACACTTGAATCTGCAACTTGACAAAAATTGTCAACAAAGATGTGGAAGCTACCATAAAAGTCTGCAATGAAGAAGGCTGCAACATATCTATTGTCTTTTTACGAATGGCTGAAACTTGCCCTAAAGCACTAGGGTTTTGATCACAAAACAGAAAGTATGAAACCCTTCCAAGCGCCTTGATGAACACAACCTCAAAACCCCACAAAAATGGTATTCCAACTAGTGGCAAAGATGAATGACCATATCACTCTAAACCCTAACTGCAAACTGCCCTCCAAACTCAGCTTTTCAGACCATAAATCTGCTGATATATGTATGAAAACATGGGCATAGTATAAGTTTTGTAAGGTGCTATCATTCATTCATGAGCTGCTGGTATGGACGCCTGAAAACATTGTTTCTACTCCTTTGGCGACCTTTGGAAGCTGAAAACCCTGCTGTGTGGTGATAATCCTGCTAGGCATGCTTCCATGAACCTTCCAACACTTTGAAACTTGACTTTTCACTTACATAGGTGCCTATCTTTGCCATATCTGTCCTTTGAAGACTGCTTTTTCCTTCAGGTGCCTATGTTTGGTTTCATTGTCATATCTGTCCTTTGAATACTGTATAAAGTGTAATATCCCACCCTTTCCTGAGATATTTAATTTCGAAGCTTTGATTGTTTTATTTTTTTTCAATGGTATATAATGCCAGTAAATTACAAACATATGGATTTCAAATACAATGAAAGATATTTTGGGGTAAATGCCAGGTCAATTAAATCTGATTTATCACAGTTGCAAATACAAGAATATATATACTCAAAGTCAGAATTGCATTTCCTTTGCAAATTGTATTTCACACATACCCGTACACCATAGCAATGCTTATTTGAAAATTCTAAAGATGACTAACAGCAAACACTTTAACAGCAAATCTAAAACTCATTAGCAGCAATTTCTGGTAAGTATCATCAGCACCATGAAATCCTTGAACTGATCGATTTGCAGCTGTCTATGTTTTGTTCACCTAGGAACTATCACGCTTCCCTTATGCTATTGTACAGCCCAGCAATGAACAATCTTCCATAAATGCAAACAACAATCAATGCCCTTCAGATTTTTCAATGAAAATCTCTTCAAACCCTTAGAAAACTTCTCCAATCTGCTCAAATGTGACCACTGATTTGCAGCCACCTGGAAAAACTACCTTCAGATGATATTACACACCCTCAGGAAGCTGATACAAAGAAGATGCTATGCTCTCCAATGCCAAATCTGCAGAAAACCCTAAGTTCTCTCTCACAAGCCAAAGCTTCTTCAAAAATCGTAAGTGTCGAATGATCAAAATGATTGAATAAATCTATTTGCTTTTTGGAAAAAGCTTTCATACCCCCTCAAAAAGGCACAACTCCCCATGTGCTTTTTGGCTTTTAAAATAATATTTTATTATTTGCTTTTGTTGCCTCAATATTACCTTGGTTATTGTGCCCATAATAAATTAATATCATTAATTGCACTTTATTATGTCTCATTGGCCCCCCTTTTAATATAAAGTCAAAATATAACTTTATATTATAAACTTTCAATTAACATCATTAATGACACATTAAAATATTCATATCTCCTTAAAAAACCATCAGTTAGCTACACCAACTGAAACCAATGTCAAAACTGCGAAACACTGAATGATCAGGCGCCCTGCCACAAATAGCAACTTCCGATAGCTGACTTACTATAAATAGTAAGTACGCACCACTGAGTCCTGAAACATCTGCAAAGGCCCAAACATTGGTCAACACTGCATCTAAGACCTGTCCAGGGGCCCTGCTATAAATAGAAACCCCCACTCCTTGAAACGGTAACTTACTATAAATAGTAAATGTGCCAAACAGAGTCCAACGAAGGTCAAACCTGAACTCTCACTGATGACTGGAGACGAAGCCACGCCGAATACTGCCAAAATAAGACCCCCTAACCATCTACTCTAGCCCACGAGGGTCAACTGACACGAAGTCCCAAAATAGCAGGTTACTATAAATAGTAACTCCTAAAAAGTAGGAACCGCTGACAAAAGAAACATCCCTAAAAAATAGGAACTCCCAACTGATCAAACAAGGCCCGATCCCACACCTCCTAAAAAATAAGGACTTACTAAAAATAGCAAGTCTTGGACAAGTTGTCTGAATCAGGCGCAAAAAGTGTCGATCAACTCCAATTGTCCGTCCGAACCCTGCTGAGCAACAAAAACTCTGCTCTGGCTGTGCTAGAACCACCCCATAAGCCAGCACCATCCAAACTGCACGAGGGCCTAAAAATGGGAACATTACATAAAGCTTCCTTTGATAAATTGTTTGGCACAAAAATTAGCAATCTTTGCCATATCTGTCCCTTGAGAACTTCAACGATTCTAAAATTGCAAAACTATTACTTAATTGGCATTCACTATCACCATTACTAAAAATCTATTGTAAATAATACAAGCAAAATGTTGTTCTATGAGGCACAAGAGAACAAATTCTATTATGTTAATTATAAATCCAGGAATGAGTCCAAAAAGGTTGAAGCTAAATTTTATTCATTCACTCTGCTAAACATAGAGATGCATGTATTCTATACTATAAGAACAATGATTTCATTGTCTCCCTTAACCACTAACTAAAGAAAATGAGTGACAGTTGACTATGAGTGTTTTGAAAATCCTTGAGGCTGCTAGAATGCATTACTGTATTTGTTAGGATTAAGGAAGTGTATCTTATGTTTGTTTCAATAGATTATCTCTTTGTGAAAAGGTAATGTGAGTCTTTCATGGTTATATTTTGTGAGTCTTTGAGAAAAGGTAATGTCAGAATTCCATCCATTCAAATGGTTATATTTCAACGTCTTGCCTTGTTAGTCTTTGTTGTTTTTGGCCTTTTCTACTAACATCTTTTACAGGGTTAGATGATGACTGCAAGCCCGATAAAGACTAAACAATGATGATGTCCAAGGACGGATTGGGAAGAAAGAACATATCAGCCTGTAATAACAGCCAACAGAGCAGAAGTCCAAAAGTCTTCCAGTTATCCTCCAAGCGCAGTTCTAAGGTGGCTTTGCCATCCAAAGGTTTAGGCAGGCAGCAAAAATGTGGCAGTGATTTAAGTGATCAGTGTCTAAAACCTAAAGGGAAGGACAGACCTAAAACTGGCACATTTTTCTGTGGCACCAACCAATAAAATCTCCGCCAAAGCTTGAAATGTTTTAAGTTCATAAACCAAGCACATTTTTGGTGGCAAGAGCCAAGTAAATATCCACCTAGCACTTTGAAATAGGGCAAATGTCTTGTGAAATTCTGCCCAAACATCATGAGAAGTGGCAGAGATCTTAGTGAAAACTGCCTAGCAAAAAGAAAGTGGCTAAAGCGTTGGTGAAATGCACCTAAGGAGGTAATAGAACAGTCAATACAAAAGTGCACTTTTCATTGGCATTTGCCACTCAAAACTTCAACTTAAGTGTCTAAAAGTAGCAGTCACTTAAGTGTTTTGTGCCATGCATAGAAGAGATTAAAGGCCAGTAACAGGGCACACTTTGTCAAGGGTTAAGCCAAAGTAAAATTCCTCCAAGTGTGCTTTTTGTCATGGCTTTGCCATCCGAAAACTCCTATGCTTTAAACTTGGCGAATACATCCAAGCTTCTTTGCCAAAGTGTCTAGTACTTGCAAAAAGTGTGCCTGGACAGTATCAAACAGAAAATCAGTTATCAAGCCTGGTGAAATAAACACCTAAATCTGAGTTGCACACCTAGTTTAGTTGACAAACATATATATGTGTGTGTGTGTGTGTGTTTTTTTGCCGTGACCAAATCCTAATACAAATTTGCTCAAACAAACCATAAACTAGTGACATCATTGTGAGATTTCCAAAACCCTCACTGCTATATATATCTGTGTGTGTGTGCGCTGCCTTCTAAGTATTCTAACCACCATGGTGTTTAAATTATCAAAGGGTTTCCAAATAAGGTTCTTGACATCAGTAGATTCATCATGGTCAGAGTTCCAATTTCAAGTCATCAAATTGGTAGGGTATTTATCAGGTTCATAAGGTTTCAATAGTTTTCCAGAAGCTCCAAAGAGTTTGCCAGCATTCATCAAAATACAGGAAAATCTTTGTCAAAAATCATTCAAAGCCGCCTATCCAAAAGTCTATGTAATGCCCCCGCCAAATAAGTGAATAATCCCCCTGACTGCATAGATTTTTAATTACCAAATACGGTCCCAAAGTATCCTAAACGCCACCCAAAGAAATCGCATGACATCCATGCTAAGGAAGGCAACTAAAAGAACATAGAAAGTGGCGATTAAAAAAAAACGGAAAGTGGTGCTAGTCTCCTACTAAGCGATTGGAAATTAACTATTTGTTAAATTAAAATTAAATTGTTAGTCAAAGGCAGCGATGGTTGACAAAAGGGTGTGACTCTCTTAAAAAGGCAGTGGGTGTATAGGAAAGGATGTGAACCCTTAAACAAATGATATAAAGAGTAGGTCTTTCCATGAGGAGAAGGTATCAATTGAAAAGAATTATTATGACTGCTTAAAAGTCAAAGAGGACAAAACCCCTCCAAGGTATATTGGGAGATTTAAGGACGAAACCCCTTAATTTCTCTTAGCAAGTTAGTGGACGAAAACCCCTAACTTGGGTAGATTTTAGGATCAATCATTCAAAGAGCATAGCTGCAAAATCGAAGCAAAATTATAGCAGAAAATCAAGATAAGTTTTATTTTCAGAATTACTCATAAAATTATAAATCTGAATATTACAATAAAATTCATAATGTTAGATGAAGTCATATTTATAAATTGAATGCAATTATCATTTTAAGTTAGGATTATTGTTTAAAGGTAAAAATAAGAAATGTTCTAGAAAGGGACATTACAATCTATTTTTAACTTGCGCTATTTTTAGCCGTCACTTTTTTCAAAGCAAAGAGCACATTTTGAGATTCACTATTTTTAGGCAGCACTATTTATAGCCCATGTTATTTTCAGCCTAGAGTCAACTATTGCTAAATCAGTTATCTTTAGATCTCTTGTCATGTGAGGGATGTGAGCTTCAAATGTTAATTTGTAATAGTTCCTATCATCAATCTAACTAGCAATTGCATAGTTTTAGCTTTAAATTTAATGGATAGGATTTTGTAATAAAACTTGCATGTTATGCAAGCAGTCAATAGCTCCACTTGAAGTGCATTTCATTTTTTCATTTATTTTCATGAATAGTTTTGTAAACATTATAAATAAGTGCTATATGCACTTAGATTTCCAATGATAATTTTCACACCTACTTGTTTCTGAAAATGCTATTCAATGTTACTGCTAATCCAAAATTCAGTGTACATTCAAGAAAATTTATTATGCCTATCTTGCTTCTAAATTGTTATTGAGATGTTTTGTTATGTGCGTTGAGGTAGATTGAAATTGCTTTCAGTGAATTTGCAAGCTTTGTATTGCAGGTTTGCTCGAAGTTGGAGATTGAGGCTTTGTACCGATCCCTTAATTTAATTTACCAAAGCATTCGTATCCTTGTGTTTTAGTCTATCCAATTCTTTTGTGTACTTGCACTGTCTTTGCTTTTAGTTGAACAACATAAGCATGTAGTTGCAAGATTTATTTTCAGTCAAAAAGTATAAAAAACTTGTCTTTAGTTGAAGAGCGTCTTAGCCTTTTGCCCTAGCTAAATCCAAAAAGACATACCTTCAGTTTTATTCAACATAAGCATGAACACCTCAATAAACACTATAAAGATTATAAATAAGCAAGTACATATTGCCTAGATTAGAGTTTTAGGTTTTATTCTTTTTGTTTACAAGGAAGTTTCCCCTTTTAATTTCAAGAGCAATTCTACTACACATTTATTCCATTTTGTGTCACACTGAAAGGTGTGAATTGAAACGCTAACAAATACCCTCTACTTTTATTTATTCATTTCTTAAAAAGAGATGGAATGGAAGTATGCAAAAATGACAAATAATCATAAACATCAAGTTATATATAACTGTACCATTGTACAATCTATTTCACTCATCATCTATACAGAGATATGTATAAGCATACACCACCTTACTCGAGGATTGGATGAAAATGGGGTGCAAAACCACCCTTGAGTACAACTATACCCTGAATAGATCATCTGCAGAGAAAACCGGCATTATATCAAACTAAGTAGGAACATAACAAGGTGATGTAACATATAAAGAAATAGTAAATGTACTGCATATTTGGATACAATGCTAAACAAAAGAAGTGAAACAGCATTAAACACCCTCAATCAATAAGCAGGCTGATCTATGGGACTGGACAGACAAAGAAAACATATCACATAGATAGCTTTCAAGTCTAAGAATCAAATATTTGCTACACGACAATTTGTAAGAAAATTTTGTCAAAGCAGCAGAATCTTGATCATACGGTTCGCCATTTTTAGTAGGCTCTTTTGCAGATCTATTTTTAGGCATAGCTAAAAATAGCAGATGTTGTTATATTTTTAGGTACCATCATTCTAGCAGTCAAAGAACTATTTTTAGAAGAGTTTATTCTTAGTTTTGGAGAAGACCAAGTTCTATTTTTAGGAGTCTAGAATAGGAGAATTCATGCAATTTTGGGTTGCTGATTTTGGAGACTAATTTTAGGTTTTCTTTTATTCATAAACTAAGCTACCGGTTCTTTGCAGGGGGCTGTTGGGTACTGGTTCGGTTCGAACCAGATCCCGGTCCTAGTCCGGTCCTCCAGGGGATTCAGCTAGGGTACTTCAAATGCCCTCTGGGTTCGTCCGGGACGAACCCGGGTGAACCCAAAGCGAACCAGGGGCAGATTTCTGGGCGTGAGCAGAATCCGCCCATGTTTTGACATTTTCTAATAATTTTTTTGGCATCGCATTCGCATCTTGAGAAAAAGGTTTTTATTGAATGGCTTGGAAAAGGCATCCATAGGGTGCTCTGTGTTTCTTTGCCATGAGATCCGGGTCTGTCTCTATTCCTTGCCTGTTCACGAATGAATCCTACCCACAGTTCCCTCACTATCCCTCCCCTCGTTCTCTCATCCATTGATGATTCAATATCCCACCCTCTCATTCTTTCCGTGAGTCAATCCTCTCCTCTAACTTGCATCCAATTGTTAGGTGGGGATCTAGATATTTAAGTAGTACAAGATCATGTGGAGTGGCACCTGAAGTGGAGAGTGGAACAGTCGAATGAGGGTTCACTTTTAATATTGACATTAATATATTTATATATTTTTTATTTCTTATTTATATTTAAATATCTACATAATATATTTATAATATATATAAATGGATATTAGATACATTTCTTATTTTAGAGATATATATAATTACTGCTCTATATATATATTTTAAAATAAATAGCAGTAATGATATATATACTTAATGACTATTGCAAATATGTATATATTTTTTATTTTTATATGTTTTTGTATGGACGAACTCAAAACGAACCCACACCCCAAAAAAAAAATGACCAAACCTACGAACCCAAACCAGTACCAGGATCGGTAACTTAGTTCATAAATAGGTTGGTTGTTTTAGAAGTCTGGTTGCTGTTCTTTTAATTTAAGTTTATTTTAGACTAGTGTTTAATTTTAGTGCTGACCTGTTTTTGGAGGTTATAGGCTAATCTTATAATGTGTGATTTGCAGTTTCATACAGCACCTAGCATGTATGTTAATTGTATTTTTGGGGGAGAAAACACTTTAAAATAGTTGCCGCAATACAATTTTTTTGGCATCAGATAATTGAGAATTATTTTGTGGTGTTAATTTTCTACTCAGTAATTCCAGCATGTGTTTTTTCAATATTGCCTAAATCTACAGATCTGATATATGTTTTTTAATTCTGTTGAAGTGTTTATATGCTGCAAGTAATTGTTTTTGCTGCTGCAAGCAAGTGATTTGTTAAATAATTTTCTAACAATGGTATTAGAGCTTGAGAAGTGAGAATTACACTGGAGAGGTTCAAATCTAAAGCTCCTTCCCTTGAGTTAAAGATCCTAAGACATTGAGAGAAAATATCAGCTTTGTTTGATCCATTATAATGGCAACAAACAATGTTGCAGTGCCTAATTCCACAATTCAAAGGTGAAATTTTTGATATTTAAAGAGATCAAAGGGTACTAATATGGAAAGGAGTATGGGAAATAGTAGCAAGCGGTTATGTTGAACCTCAAGATTGGACTACATTAAGTGCAAAAGATAAAACAGAAACAAAAAAAAGAAAGAAGAGAAAAAGGATGCTCGAGCATTTTTATACATAAGTGCAATAGATCCAAGTATTCATTGAAGAATTGTGGGTTGCGAGACATCAAAGGATACACAGACAGCTTTAGAAAGTTCATACCAAGAGATGGATTAAGTAAAGCCTGCAAAGCTTCAAACCCTAAGGATGAATTTTGAGAATTTAAGAATAAAAGATAATGAAAAAGTTGAAGTTTATTATGTTAGAGTGATGAACATAGTGAACAAGATGAGAACATATGGGGAAGCAATAAAAGATGATGTGGTTGTAAAGAAGATCTTGAGATCTCTTACACCTGAGTGGATGCATATTGTTGTTACTTTGGAAAAGTGCAAAAGACAAATTACATTAAAGGTTGAAGAGCTGATTGGATCATTACTTACTCCTGATGAGAAGGTAAAGTGTTTGGGTGATCTAGATCAAGCATTTATGTCAAAGACAAAAATCAATATTAATCAAGGAGCAAAGCCAATAAGGGAGAGAACTCATATCAAGGGTCTACATTTCAGATGAAGAGGAGAAAGTAGAGGTCGTGGTTTCTCAAGAGGTAGATGCAGATTTAATACAAGAACACAGCCAATGCAGTGTTACTATTGCATGAAATTTGGTCATATGGAGAGAGACTGCAGATTGAAGAATTCAAATGGAGGGAGAAAAGCAAACTATGCACAACAAATAAAGATACAAAGCAAGGTAAAGATGAAGATCCACTACACTATCTCTTTCAAACAATGAAATTGAAAACACAGGTAATGAGGTATGGATTCTAAATTCACGTTATTCTAATCATATGATAGGTTTTAGAGAAGCATTTTCAACGATTGATGAAAATTTTAAAAGTAAAGTAAGATTGGGTGATAATAATGTTCTTGAAGTGTGTGGAAAAGGAAAATTGGATATATATAAACTAAACAAGGAAAAAGAAAAATTGTTTATTATACCACTCACCACAATTAAAGCATCATTTGTTGAGTGTTGGCAGCTTGTTGAGAAAGGTCTTAAATTAGTATTGACGATAAAGTTTGTACTATCTATGATAAGAGACAATGAAGAAAGATGATTGCTACTGCAAAGATGACAAATAATTGAATGTTGCCATTGAGAATCAAAACAAGTGAATCAAATGTTTGTTATGCTACTATTGAGGATGCAAGTTGATTATGGCACCAAAGGGATGGACACACTTAATTTTCAGGGATTGCATATGTTGTATCAAAGAAATATGGTACATGGGTTACCAAATATTCAAGCAAGAGGAAAGGAAGAGTGCAAGTGTTCTGCACTTAGAAAACACTTCAGGAACAAACTTTTCAGAAGTTCATGCAGAGCAAATCAGCCATTGGAGCTTATTCGTTCACATTTGTGTGGTCCCTATGTCCAAGGCAAGCATAGGTATGAACCTCCACATGACTACATTTTTGATAATTTTATTAAACATATTGGGTTTACTTTTTGAAGAATAAGACCTTCCACCACAGCAATCCATTTAGCTTCATTATTGGAAAGGATCCCCAAGTAGTAAGAATCCCCAGTAACAAAGCAACCTTTATCAATTATGATGACTACCCCGATACCCACTAAGCCAAGATTACCCTTTGAAGCTCCATCAAAGTTGAGGTTCAAGAAACCAACCGATGGTTTGGCCCACCAAACATTCTCTTGAACAGCTATTTTAGCTCATTCTATTAACGGGGTATTTTAGTTAATTTTGTATTAATTTGAATTTTTTATTTTCAATTTTTTGGTGGCATTGCCTTTGGTAAAATTCAGCGTTTGATTGAAGGCAATAACGGGTTATCTCTATGAGGCCATGGATAGGACCAAGGAGGCCATATTGCATTTTGACAGTGGAAAGAAGAGAAAACATGAAGTCATTTGGCAAATAATTGATCGTGTTGTGACCAAATCACACATCACCCCATTAGGAATAGGGACCCCCCTTTTTTTTTTTTTTTTTTGAGCTTTGAGCTTTTCAGTGAGTTTCCAATGAGTTTTCAGTGAGTTTTTCAACGAGATTTTAATGATGTCCTGACTTGTTTTCCTTTGCCGGCTCGGTAACAATTTCCTTGCCTATGATCTTTAGTTCACGATTAAGGATAGATGAACTTGCAATAATGAAGAATTGTGATCAAATCCTATCTAGATATTGAGTTTTGAGGTTAATCCTTCAGAATGTTTTGAGACCCTGAAAAGACTAAGACTAAAGCCTGAAATCCTGAAATCCTGAAAAATGGCTAAGTCTGAAATCTGGTGAATCCTCCAAATTCTATATTTTGCATCTTAAATCCGGTGGATTCGGGACCTATCTCAAACATCCTGAAAGGTATATTGAAAAATATTTAAAGTATAAGAAATTCAATCTCTAAACTTATACTTAAATATATTTTTCAATATACCTTTACTCGCGCGATCCTGAAAAATACTTGACGAAGTCAGAGGATTCAAAACACTGATCTAATGCGACTAGACACTTAGATGGCGCAAATCTGGGCGCAAAATCACGAAGCAGAAGACATTTGAGCCAGAGGATTTGAAAACATGATCCAGTGCGCCCATCTAATCCTTCATTCAGTGCGAAAATATCAGAGGATTTGAAAACTTCATCTAGTGCGCCCAGACTAAAAGGTCATTTCGGAGGAAGAGATGAGAATTTCAACGCCTTCAACCAATGCGAAAGTGAAAAAAACAAGTCTTAAAGCCAATCTTGGAGCGAATTTTAATGAAAATTCCTGAGGATTTCAATCCTTGAAGTGATGCGCCACCAAGAAAGAGGAGGGAAATGTAAGGATTTTGACTTGAGAAATGTCTAGTTTAAAGAGGATTCCAAAAGAGGAAGCAATGCGCCCAAAACTAAAGGATCTTTTCCTCTCATCTAATGCGCTTCACCTAAACATTCGACATAAGTATTAGTCCCTTCACCAAATTACAAGTTCATAGGATTCCAAAAGTTGATGTAATGCGCTCAAGATGAAGTTCCAATGACCCTTAACCAATGCGCCAACACTCTAGAGGATTCTCCAAGCTGATCTAATGCGCCATATCATGAGGAGATTGCCACTAGATATCCAATGTTCGGTCTTCAAGGTAAGTTTAGAGGATTCTTACATAGTGAACTAATGCGCCCATTCCAAAGTTCGTCCCATGCATAGTATAAGAAGAGTGCGACTTAAATCCAGAGGATCCTACAAGGGCAACCATTGCGCCATACATCATATATGATCCACATCAAGACAAAGGCTATCTAAATTCACTCAAGATGGAAGACTTCAACCTAGCCAAGCAATGCGCCACCTCCCAAGCCCCTTATCTAAGCGCTCCACAAGAAGAAATCTAAAAGGGCATCCAATGCGCCATATCCAAAGGAGGAGGATGAAGTTTTATTTTGAAGATCTCATGTTTCCCATCTAATGCGCCAACATTATGAGGTAGTAATCAAGGTTTGTATCTAGAAGATTTTTAAGTCTCATCTAATGCGCCATGAATGAAGTTTATTTGTGAAGAGCTTAAACTACCTATCTAATGCGCCATCTTCTAAGTTCCCTATCCAAGCGCTAAACAAGAAGGATTCAAATTCCCTAAGCAGTGCGCCAAACTTGTGAGGATCCCAATCATTCATCTAGTGCGCCATATTCAAAGGGAAAGAACGAGGTGTGATCTTGAGGATCTCAAACTATTCATCTAGTGCGCTACCTACATGGAGACAACGAAATTTCATTCCTTAAAGATCTCCAACTAATGATCCAGTGCGTCCACATAAAGAAGGATAGGATGAAGTTTCATTTTGAAGGAACCAAATTACCTATCAAGTGCGCCAAGTACTAAAAGGATTTCTAATCCTTTATGCAACGCGAAATATCAAGAAGAATCCAATCTTTCAGCCAAAGCGCCAAGTGTCAAGAAGATCTCAATCCTTCAACTAGTGCGAAATGTTTAAGGGGAATTCTATGCCTTGAACCAATGCGATACTCTTGAAGATTCTACCAACTCCATCTAGTGCGACTCACAACAAGAGGATTCTAATCCTCTATCTAATGCGAAACATGAAGGAGGATCATCAAGGAGTTAACTAGTGCGAAATATTGAAAACAAGTTTTAGAGTTTCAAGACAGCAAGACAAAAGGATTCCATGAAGGAGACTCCATTAGATCATCCAAGGCGAAGAGACTTGAAGATTGTGCGAAATATGAAGTGAAACTCGAAGACCTTCATCCAATGCGAAGTATGAAGTGAAACTCGAAGACCAAATCCAAGATGAAATGTGAAGAGGAATCAACAAACTCCATCTAATGCGAATTGCCAAAGGGAGTTTCAATTCTTCATCTCATGCGCTTGGAGAAGGGAGAAGAAACGTCCAACAAGAAAGAAATCATAAACATTTAATAGTTGTTGCCTTCGTGAAACGTGAAATACATTCATTTAATAAAGATCAAAATTAAATTAAATGTTTGTGCATGAGGTCGGCCTAGGAAGAAGGAAAGTTTTTTAAAGTGAATTATATATATGTGCCTCATTTCTTTTTCATTTGATTTATTTTCAAGAGCAGATTTGTTCTCCAAAAGCAGAATTTTCTTCAAGGAGCAGCCACAAGAAGTTGATTTTAGAAGATAAATTTGATTTTATCAAATTTTGCCAAGTGGGAAATCAAATTGCAAGGTATCAAATACAAAACAGCTCATCAAGTAAGTCTGATCTGAGTTTTTTCTGATCTGATTTACTTATTTTTCTTTCATTGGATGCCTTGAAATTGTTCAAATATTGATAAAATTCTGGAAGAATAAGTGGATTTTTATGATTTTTCATAGATTTTCTAAATTTAATAGTAATATTTCATAATTTTAAAGGAAAATTTCATAATTTAATCCATTAAAGTTGCTGAAGTCAAATCTAGATTTTGTTGGCAATCACTTATTCGCGTCAAGTCTGCAGAATAATGGCAATGACTTCCAAGGAGCGACAAGCCAAGATCCGGATGGATGCCAAAGGGAAGATTCCCGAATCAAAGCTCGTCTCAAGGTGGACAAATGTAAGCGATACAAATATGGGAAGCAGCAACCTGGAAGATATCAAGACAGTCCTTGAAGAACCTAATGGAGGAAGCCTCGCTCGAGCCATCATGAGGAGTGGAGCCATTGAAGCTGCTTGTTTTCCGCCAACTTTGCCATGTCCGGAAATGATCATCGAATGTGTCAAAAAGTATGATGTAAATACAAGGCAAATCATAGCCAAGGATGGAACGATACTAGCCTATTTGCAAAGGGAAGCAGTGGAGGAAACTTTCAACATTCCAACCAAAGAGAGGATGATCAGCATCTCAAAACAACAAGGCCAGCAGGAGTATGATGTCGACACCAAGATAAAGTTACAAGAGATAAGGAGAGAGTGGATGGCCAATCCAGCCATGAAGTTCAACATGAATAATCCTCCACAGTTCCATAAGTCAGATTTTCATCCGGAAATTGGATATCTAATCATGTTTTTGAACAGAATGACAGGAATGCCTCAATCTGCTACTTTTCAGCCTTGGATGTACTCTTTCATCAAGTCAGTTCTTAAAGGGAAAATGATTGATTGGGCTGGACTTATCAGTCAAAGTATACATGAGCAGTTCCTTAGTTTTGCTAAAACTAAGACTTGTTATATGAGTTCCTATATAGTGTATCTTCTTGCCAGAAATGAAGTCTACTCAGGTTTAACCAAGAAAGGAGAAGTCGGCATTGGACCTAACAAATACTTGTCACATCAATGTTATCCTCAGTTGCACCTGAAGAGTATTAATCATTATACAAGGTTTAATGATGCATTTGCTATGTTCATAATGAAGAAACTGAGGGGAGAATTTCATAAAAGATTGTCTAATGCAGCAAGAGAATTCATTTCAGCATATGGACACTGGTATACTCAACATGAAAGGTACACTTACCTAAGGATCCAAGGATTCACATCATATCCATACAGATTGCCAAGGTATCCAACCAACAGGATGGTAATGTTAGAAGTTACAAGACAACTCCTAGAACTCATCAGGTTGCAGAAGTTGAAGAAGAAAGGAGGAATCCAATTTCCACTTCGTCTTGGACAAAATCTGGAATGTCCATCTTTATCAGCAGCTGAGTATTCTGAAATAGAGCTACAGGCTTATCATTTGCAGACTCATGGCACCAAGAGGCCTAACTTTGACCCTTTCCAAGTTTGCTGGAAATACAACAGAGAATTCAAACATATCAAGCAGTTGGAAGATCACTGGGCCAGTGCCCAAGATGAAGATGATCTCCGAACTCTTCAAAGTTCAAGACTCGACTGGGATTTAGTCAGAGCCACCAAAGCATTTAGGATTCCAGACCAGTTCACCGAGGATGATACTATGCTAGTAGATGAATTTGACAAGATAAAGGATTTGCCTTATACAATTGATTGGTCAAAGAGAGATGCATCCGAAGAAGATTTGATAAAGCCGGTTTTAGCCATGACACAAGTGTGTATCAATCAACTATTGCAGGAAATGAGTGCTGAAAGTCGAGATCTCACCTACAATAAGATGGATGAAGAAGAACCCAAGCAGCATAGTACACATAGCCAACCACAACATAGTGGGAATGATCAGAGCAATAATTCAACTAGAAAGAGGAAAAGACCTAGTCAAGATCAAGGGGAATCAAGCCGAAGACCTCAGAAAAAGAGTAATCCATCTACTTCATCTAATCCACAAGAAGGTGTTTCAATTGAAAATCCAATACAAGAGATAGAAGTAATAGAAGAAGTTGCATTGATTCCATCAGAAGAAATCCAATCAAGCCCCACTGTCATAATAGAAGAGAATGATGATCTTGGTCAGGATGAAATAGGACAAGCTGAATCTGATGAAGAAGTAGCTCGTGTTCAACACAATCAAGCCCATGAACAACGAGATCTTTCTACTTTCCCACCATGGTTGAGACAAAGGATTGAAGAAAGCACAATTGTAGAGACTTATCAGCCTACTGCAGTTGAGGAATTGCTTGTAAATGTACAAAAGAATAATCAGAAGAAGAAAGCCACAATCCTTTCTAAAATAACTCAAGATTCTGCTGGAAACAGAGAGGTTCACATAGCTGTTCCTAGAAGTGATAAGGAGATAGAAAACATGGCACCTGAGGATTATAATTTGACTACAATTGGCATGGGTCCAATCACAAGGGAACAAGTCGATGAGGAACTACAAGATGCAGTGAATAATGTGAGAAGTATGTTGAAACAAGAAAGAGAAGCAAGGATGAAAGTTGAACAAGATTTTAGTACATTGAAGCATTACATCCAACAGGTCATGCAACCTATTCAACAGAAGGAAGCTACTGCAATTCCTCCTTCCATTCTTCCACAGGAAACAGTATCCCAAGTTGAGGACATGAGAAATTCATCTCAGATGATGAAGGGATGGATAGAAAAGACAGAAGACAAGGCCTATATTTACCTAGAAGAAATTGTGCAAGTGTATGACAGAGTCATTAAGCTCCAAGGTCGAGTCCAAGCTTTATTGGAAAGTTGTGCTGAGTTCAAACCAATCAAAGAGCAATATATGCCACAACTCAGAAGCTTAATGGAAGCTCCAGTAGAAGATTTAATTCATAATAAGGTGATTGACAGAGATACTCCACATGACTTTGTCACTTGGTATTTCTCCTTTCACAACAAGGGGCAACTAGTTGATAAGATTGAAGTAGATATGTCCAGGATAAGAAGTGTTCTTCTAAGAACAGAAAATCATATATATACTGCTTTGACAAAGATTTGTAATCCTTATGGAAATGTTACCATTGAGAACATGAAGCAACAAGTTAAGGCATTCTACTTTCAATATGATGGACTTGATGAAAGTCAACTAGATAATATATTCACACTTGCATATCGTCTTGGGGAAAATAAGTCTTGGATAAACGACTGGGAGAAGACACTTGGAGTCTATGAGGCAGATGTAGCAGTGGCAGAAGGATCCATTAAGGCAGCGACAAGTGTACCAATGGACGATATTATTCAAATTGTGTCCAGATTCATTGTATCTCATAGTACTACTACATAGTACTCGCCTTGATGATGTGGCTTCCTTATCCTCTTGGAAAGCGTGCCTTTGTTCTCTCTTTCATGACTTCTTTCATTTAATATGAGTAACCTCCTGTATTTAATAAAGTTAACCTCATTCATTTAATAAAGTATAGTTTGTTGTAACTACTTGTGATGTGGCTTGATCTGATCCGCTGATTTCGCCGATCAATCTTGACCCTTCTCTCCTTTGAGGACTATAAAAGAGCTCTCATTGCTCTCATTTGTAACGTTTGGAAATTTCGAAATTGTTGTAAGAGCTCTCTGAGATAATAAAAGACTCATTGATTTGGTGATTCTATTTATATTTCTGAGTGTTTGCATGGTTTCAATTTTCACACGAATATTAAGTTAAGTTGCAAGTTTTCTTTTAAGTATAAGTTAGTTAGTGAAAGGTTGTTTTTATTGCCTTGTAGTGAAGTCTTTACAATTGAGCGTCAATTTGATCTTTATGCCTGTTGAATTTTCATGAGCATAATTGATTTAAATATCTTGCATACCTTTGAAGATAGCACCTCTCTTGTCTAGTTGTTTCATCTTGGCGAAACAAGATTTGGTTCGACTTCACTTTAAGCAGTAAACGTCCTTCCATTTAGGACTAGATTAGTATTCCTCAACCCTATATCTTTTGCCTTTTTTTTATCAATCATTTAGATTTAGGATCAGAACGTCCATTGCTAAATCATACGCGTCAGTTGCAGTACTTAGATTTTCCAGTGTTCACTTCCAGAGTCTTTGAAACAACAAGTTGAACAATTGTGTAAGTCCCTTTGTTGATTAACAGCAGAATCATACTTAAATCATTGAGCTGTTTCCTACTGAAATTGAAACATTATTAGAAGAAGGAACCTTGGAGTCATCTCGTTTGATCACTTAGTTCAGCATCCGAGAGGCTTTGCTCAAGAGAGAGTTAAATACCTAGTATTTTACTCTATTGTTGACTTGTCGAAAAACAACCATCAACAGATCGTAGATGGACCAACCAATACATGCCATGGGTACTACTTAAACCCCAAAAGTTTTCTTCTCCAATTCCTTTAAGCCCAATGAAGAGGATATGGTACGCATCACCACATGCATGAAGAGGATGACACCAAACAAAAGCCTTAGAGAACAAATTCTAGATGAATTGCAAGTTTAAAAGGCTACAAAGTGAAGGAGTCTTTTGTTTACCTCTATGTATTTTAAGGAAAACAACTCAACAGCAAGATAAACAAATAATTGAGTTTTAATCATTACTTCTTTGATAAATACAATTTTAGCTTAACATTTCTAAGTTTTACTTAATACTTATAATTTTATAAATATCTTATTCCTACATTTGTAATGGGAAGATTATGGTGCTCCAACACCAAATCTTTGAAGGCTGGCCATCTGTGTTTTGTGCTAGATGGACAAGGCCAAGGACACCATAAGTCATTTGATAAATAATTGATTGTAGATGGACCAACTCCACCAGCCAATACATGTCATGGAGTACAACTTAAACCCCGCAAGTTTTCTTCTCCAATTCCTTTAAATCCAATGAAGAAGGTATGGCAGGCATCACCACATGCATGAAGAGGATGACACTAAACAAAAGCCTTAGAGACCAAATTCTAGATGAATTGCAAGTTTACAAGGTTGCAAAGTGAAGGAGTCTTTTCTTTACCTCTATGTGTTTGAAGGAAAGCAACCCAACAGCTAGATCAAAAATAATTGAGTCTAAATTAGTACTTCTTTGATAAATACAATTTTAGCTTAATATTTCAAGTTTTACTTAATACTTATAATTTTATAAAACTTTATTACTAGATTTGTGATGGAAAGATTATGGTGCTTAAACACCAAAACTTCAAAGGCTAGCCATCTATGTTTTGTGCTAGTAGCACTTTTGGTGTTAGTGCAATTGGAGCCTATTTAAGAACATTCCCACTAAGAAGAGGAACAAGTTGACCACAAGACCACCTCAATGACCTTGTCTTCCTCTCATACAACATTCGTCTTGACACCAAAAATATGGAGGTGGAGTTTCATGATGCCATTGACTTCAATGACACTAATCCATATTCAAATTGAATTACTGAGGATGTTATGCCATGTTCAAGCATAAGTTGTCCTTTATTTTTTGCAAACAAAAATCAAATCAAAATTTTGTAAACCTAAAACAATCACAATGTTCGGTGTTCAAGGTGATGAGCACATGGTGATACTAGGAGGGGGGGTGAATCAGTATCTAACAATCTTTTACTTTTCAAACTCAATTAATTACATCAACTACACATATGCAAGATTTAGCAATTAAGTACACAATGAGAACACATGATTTACGTGGAAACCCTTTCGGGAGAAAACCACGGCACTATATATATATATATATATATTCTTTCTTCTTCTTGTAGGCTCCAACCTACTAGAGACTCCAATCTCCACTTGACAGAATTATAGGCTCCAACCTATTGGAGGCCCCAACCCCCACACAAACTGAGCTTCAACCCAACAACAGTCTCCAACCCCCACACAAACTGAGCTCCAACCTAGCAAGAGGCTCCAACCTATTAATCCTTTAATGGCTGATATAGTATGCTTCTTCACAGGATTTTCCTTTCACAAATCTGATTACAACTCACACAATGTTCTTCTTCCTCAAATTTGATTGCATCCCACACAATATCTCTCTTTCTCAAATCTGATCACTACTTCTGATTTTGTATGATGTAAGTCTTTCCTTTTTAAATCAAGTTCACACTCATATACTATCCTTCCTTCACAAAACTGATCACACCCTTCACACAATCCTTTCTTCACAGATCTGATCACAATCCATACAATAACCTTCTCTCACACAACTGATCATAATCATGGCATGATTTTCACATAATTTTCTGCCTTACCATCTGCTCAAATTCACTTTACAATCTGCTCTTAGTCTTCACATATATTCGTTATATATATTTGTATTTTCCTTTCATACATGGACAACATCTCTTCTCAGTATAGATCTGAATTGCTTTTCATTTTCTGCCCCTTTATCTCTTTTCAATCTGCTATTTTTAGTCAGAAATATATCATTAAAATTCTTGCTTCTAAAACCACACCTTCTCTTACCTTTTATACCTTCTCAATGGAATAATGTGTCTTTACAATGGGGTGCACCTCTTTAATAACCACACCCCTCTATAACAAATTGCTGTCCCTTTATAACAGATCGCACCCTTTCAATAAATAAATCTGCACATAACAAATATTAAATGTTCCACATAATGACTATAGATCGCAGCCCACTAATAATCATTGCTTCTTCACATATATTAATCGCATGCCATATTTTAAATAAGACTTCGTCTTATTCAAATCGTTGATCTACCACTTGCATATTATAAGTTTTTTGTCTTATTCAAATGAATCGTTGGATCTCATCCTTAGCAACCGCTTATGTATAAATATCATTCTTGTCTTGTCTTCAAAATGGCCTCTTGGATATAAAAACTTATCCTTAGCACCAATTCCACATTGTTTAAATCTTTAAATTAAACAATCACATATCTACTAGTCAGCCTCTAAATCCACAATCTTCCGACGGTAATGTGTAACAGATACACTCTCATTTGCTTTGCTCTTCAACGGGAAAGTGTAACGGTTAACTCTTATTGGACCGGGCCATTCTTCCTTGACATCAATGACAATCTTATGCCTTGCATTCAATGATATTACTACGTTTGACATCATTTCCTATACTCTCGTCTATACATCTTAATCCAACAATCTCCACAACGATCTCTTAGACATCAATCTCGCCAACAATCTTGGGCTTAGGGATAACAATCTTGTTCATGCACCTTCTTGACATCAATGACCACATGCGTATGCACCTTTGACATCAATGACAACATTTCCAACACAAGGTACCTCTAGTTCATGTTTACGGGTCAAGTAGTCGTGATTGAAGTATTGTGCCCAATGCCTAATATAGCTGCAACAACATATGTGGCTTTGTCCCTATAAATTGTCAAGGAGAAATAAGGACACTATCATTTTCATTTTGATTTCTATTTCCCTCCATTACACATCCATCGCTACTAAGACATAACTCTTGACTGAAAGAAATTTTTATTTCTTTCTAAGCAAGTGTTATTGATAGGACGAATCCTTTTCATGTGTTGCCTATGTGCCATGTACCTCTCAACTCTCTGTGCTTTAATGTCACTTTCACATACTGACAGCTATATCAAAAGGATGGGCTTCTTCAACGCACTGACAAGTATATTGGAAGGGTGAGCATATCAAGAGGTTTGGTATATCAGTCTAGTGGTATATAGAAATAGAAACCTATTGGAGTGATAAGGAACCAATCCATCTCCATCTGACAACAAAAGTCATAGGTGTTGTAAATTGTATTATCTCCGAGTATTATCGGTGGAACCTGACTCGGACGTGTGTAATATTTGTAATCATGTCCACTTTATACACCAATAGCATGTTATCCTTGCAAATTAAGGTCAACAACAAACAAGAAGCAAAGAATATCATTATGTTGGTGTCAATACAAGCCTCTATTTATGCAATTTTGCAACCAATACAAGATGTTGTAGCAAGAAATCAATAGGTTTCAAGATCAAACACCTAATGCCTCAGCAAAGAAGAAACATGTCAACAATGATGTTCATTTTTCAAGTTGGTCAACTAAGGTTGGAAAAGAGAAAATCATTGAAGAAAAGTGTCAAGCCCCCTCGTGTCACAAAACAGCGTTGTTGTATCTAAATCAAAAAGTGTCATGGATACAATACTTGTGAGTCCTCCCATTGTTGAATCTCCACCTACTGTGTGAGTTTGGGAGACAATAAAAACCAACAAACATCGTATTGGCCTAGGGTATACAGGAGTTGTGAATTTTCATGTACCATAATATTCCAAACCTATCAAATTTGTCTAGAGGCATTCAAAACAATATTCAAGTTGAGTCTTCTCCTATTGGTCAGCCTTGTGAAATTGACAAGTTGTCAAGTCAATCAAAATCAACTTGCACTAAAACCCATCAAATCCAAACATGTTGTCATTGTGGACGTCGAGGACATACCTCCAGCATATGTTTTGATTTCCATCTTTGTCTATCATGTGGTCAACACACACACTCTACAAAAGAATGTTATGTTAGAGATCCACCTACAAAATCAATGACGCATATGCATTTTGGATGGATAGATCATTCCAAATGGCAAATTGAGGCTTGCCTTTTGTCAAAATTCTATAGGAGAATCCAATCCAACATTTTGAATAATAGCTTGTCTACTCCTGATGCTGATGTTATTGTCGATCAAATTAATAATGAGCTCAACATTACAGATATTGTTGAGCATTGGTATGAAAGCTTGTTGAGCTTGTCTACTCATGATACAGATGTTGTTGTCAATCCAATTGATGACGAATTGAGCATTGCAAATGTTGATACTTGTACTATTGAGCGGCAACCTACTAAGAAAATTGTAGAGTTGCATTCAATTCCCATAGAGGATAATTATACACTCAATCTCTGGTGTTGACAGGAGCAGTGATTTTTTGTACCTATGATTTCCCATTATGATTGGGATATTGATAATGTGCATGCTGAGACTGCCAAATATGCAACTTAGTAGATTATTTGAGGCTATGAATTTTGTCTCTTGTTTATCATAGTTTTGTACTTGAGTTGTTATTTGAAAACCTGAAAGGGCGGCTTACAAACTCTTCCCATTAAGTTTAAAAACCCAAAAGGACGGCTTAATGGAGACTTGTGATAAAAAACCCAAAAGGGCAGCTTTGAGTTGTGCATCTCTATACACAAGTGCATGTGTGTTGTTCTCTTTCCAGGGGGCCTTCTGTAGGAACTCTCCACTCTCACCTTACAGTGAGGAACATTAGGATTCAAATTTCAAGTTCTTCGAGCATTGTACTTGGAGAAATATCAGGATGCAGAGGGGGGCCTCAACACACTTCATTTTGGTTTTTGATGACGATGCATGGAGCAAAATCATCATATGCCTTCATTTTCACACACTTTTTCCTGCCATAAGAGCAATTTTTTTATGTCGACATGTGTCTTCATTTGATAGCATTGTGGACAGCAAGTGGTTCACAACTTGACAGAAATTCAAGTCATTCGATGCATGCTCTAACACACTTTTGGGTTACTCATGGGCTCAATCAACCTGGGTTATCTAGTTTTCAAGCCACATGGTATAGCTAGCACACTTTTGGACTATTCATGGGCGCAATCAACCTAGGTTCTCTAGTTTTCACTCATAGAAGTGACAAAAACAGAAATTGAACAGCCTTCTACAATCACTCAACAAAAAATGGTGGTGAAAATTTTCACAGCAAATGGGTGTCGTATTCTCTGAAAATGGGATATAGCATCGTGGACAGCTAAATCGATGTAAGAAAACAAATTCAAGCCTTTACCAAGTCAATATCTTGGTTCTTGAAAATTCTAAAACTACAAAAAGGAATCACTCAGGCACAACCTTTTGCAAATTAGTGGAGCTTCGTATCAAGAAAAAGAGGGGCCATAAACAAGTTGCCCAATGCGCAACACAAAAAATGGTTTTACCAGTACCCCTACAAATTAAGGGGGGGATGTAACAATAATGTACATAATCGTAGGAGTAGGAGGATAATATTTTATATTTTTGCATTTCCTAGCTACACTAGAAGCTAAATAGTCATCTAGAAGATGAACTGAACAATCATTTTCATATTGTTGAATATATACCATAGTTCCATGAGGTTTCAGGTTCGGGGACGGCAGGGGACGTGTTTCGAGGACGGGGGGGCGAGGGGACGGCAACGGGGGGCCGACGAGGGAGCGGTGCACTGAAATACATATAGTACTTGAAAAATTAGTTATGAAAAGATGTATAACTGTAGACTGTAAATTGTTATAAAATTAGTTATAAAAAGAGTTATAAATGCAATTGGCTGGTGTAAATTGTAAAGCCAAATTCCACAACCTTTGCCAGCCCAGCATCCTCCCTGCCTGTGTCAAAATGGGAGCTTTGGAATAGGGCATGGACATCCATCAAAACATAAAGGATAGAGGAATTCTGTCAGATGTTGTAGTTGCAACTACCCTGTTAGACATGTATGCAAAATGTGGAAGCATAGACAAGGCACGTGAACTGTTTGACAGGATGCCTCAAAGAAATGTGGTCTCATGGACTGCAATGATTGCAGGATATTCACAAAATGGATTTGTTGAAAAGGCTTTAGAAATTAAAAATTTTTAAAGCAAATGCAATTGGCTGGTGTAAACTGTAAAGCCAAATTCCACAACCTTTGCCAGCCCAGCATCCTCCTGCCTGTGTCAAAATGGGAGCTTTGGAATAGGGTATGGACATCCATCAAAACATAAAGGATAGAGGAATTTTGTCAGATGTTGTAGTTGCAACTGCCCTGTTAGACATGTATGCAAAATGTGGAAGCATAGACAAGGCACGTGAACTGTTTGACAGAATAAAAATTAAAAATGCATTTCAGGGGGGACGTCCAGAAGTCCCCCGCAAGCCGAGACGTCTTGGAGGCGGCGGCGAAACGAGGGGACGGCGGGGGGATGTTTCCCTGACATCTCCCCATCCCGGAAACGTCCCCATCCCAGGGACAGCTGGTTTTCAGGGGGGGAACGCGTCCCCGTGGAACTATGATATATACATTTTGATTGACTGGAATAAGCTTTCATTGAATATTTTTCAGTTGTCTAATTTCCATGCATTTCATTTGTCGATATTTTCTACATTTCATTTCTGGGCTTGACAGATGTTTGTAGTTAATGAGCAAGTTAAGTAGTCAAAGTGGTCATACATACAATTGTGAGGAAATGTGAAGTCATTTCAAAAAAAATGAAAGAAATCAAATGTCTCAAACATGACGGTGAGAGTTATTTATAAATTAGATTCTCGCAAGAAGCTTGAGAAGGAGAGCAGTTGGTGTACCATTCACCCTACAGAAGAAATATAAATTTCCAATTTTCATTTCTAACATTGTTGCATACATCAGTTATCCACTGGCAGTAACTTGTTCCAATTTTATTGGAATCAAAGGATGTTGATTTGTTCCTTGTATTGAAGTAATGTTCCTCCCTGATTTTGACAATGAGAGAGAGAGAGAGAGAGATTTCCTTTTCAGCTTCCAATAAAGTAGAAGATTACTGGAGTGTGCAATATTTATTTTAACTTCAAAAATGAAAGTTGTGGTGAAGTTTTTCACATTTCTTGCATAAGTCTGCGAGAGATCTAAGTACCATGGTACTTGACTGAGCTTTTTGGAAACTTGTTCATTTTATTAAATTGGCTTGAGTTCAGAAATGTAGTTTCTAGCTCATGAAGAAGTTATGAATTCAGTTTTAGTACAACTCTCATAAGGTAATGTTTATAAACTGTTGTAGCTGTAAGTATTCCAAGAACTCAGCAGTAATGTATGCTCATTTATATTAGAAACAATGTTTCTGTTCTAGTTAAGCATCTTAAAATTCTACATTTTCTTGCATGTGTATTGTAAAAGAATAGGTAGTTTCTATTAAACTAATCTTGTAGCTATTCAAATCAAAAGGGTTGGTAATAGTTTGCATTAGAAACTGGGTGAAACGTGTCTGTATAGACTCTATGGCAAGCTCTGCAAAGAAGAATAAACATGGATGCAGAGACAGCATTGCAATAGAATAAAATAATAGTGTTAAATTTATCAATTACTCTGACACACATATGGATAAGAATTTGAAATAAAATACATAAACAAAGGCTTCGTCAAAAGAAAAGTGTTAAGAGGAGTCACATACTTTATTAGTAACTGGACCTCGAGCAAGATATGGTTTCTCGTTTCGTAAATGATGAAATCCATAAGCTACTTGAGCATCCATACCTGCAACATGTAATCCAAATGAAGTACGAAGTCATGGGGAGAAAATTTAATATTTACGTCTACTATATAAACAAAGTACGCATATCATACAACGTCATTCTTGACAACCTTCAACTTTTCACTAATGGAATAGTAATAAACAGCTTGTACACTCCCGCATAGATTGCCTAAATATAATATATCATAAAAACCCTCAAACAACCTGGAAAATTTTTAATCTAATGTGAGAAAATGTGAACTTCCTAAACACAGCTCTCTTTTACAAACAAATCTTACTAAAAAGATTTTGGCTTAATTGACAATAAGGCCTTTTAATCATCTGTTAAGTAATTTTCATTATACTAAGCATGTTTTCTAAATCTTCTTTTGAGACCAAAGCCAGTCCCAAGAAACTCTCATATTGATGATTAAATACTGTAAAGAGTTCCCAGTGATATTCAAAACACCGAATGTTGGTTTCTGGGCCAGTTCTAATTATTATTCAAACTTCGAATAATTAATAATAACCCGACACTAAGTCACAAGGTTCACATTCATGATTGTGTTCTATAAGTTCAGCACTAAATAAAAATTGGGAAAAAAATCATGATTAAATACAATGAATTATATATATATATATATATATAATTAAATGCAAAAAATGTGAAAACAAATAAATATTACTAAATGGGTTTGAAAATTCTGTTGGATGTCAAAATATATAAACCATAATAAGTAAAAATCAATAACCAACCCAAATGTATCAGGATGCTTCTAGTTGCAACTGTGTAGAGTTTCAACCAGAACCATTCTGATACATTTACATGGATTGTAAATATTATGTCTTTAACCCACCCAAATTCAAAACTTTTATGGACACATAACCAAAGTAATAAAAATAAATACAAAAACTATAATATTAAATTTTAATTAAAGCTAAAATTAAAATAAAATCTAATTAAAAATCAAAAAGACTAAATATGTAGCATATATTAATTCCAATTTCCTTTCAAAATAATCAAAGTACAAATAAATTATTGCTCAATTATTAAATTTAGATTTAAAAAATCTAAACATAAATTTTAATAATTTTAAATTGAAGTTCTCCCTTTAATGGGTTAGTCGCCTCTAAGAATAGTAGGAAATGGGAGAAATGGGAACCTCCATTGCAGGGTGGGAAGCTGAATTTTGATAGTGCTTCTCAAGGTAATCCAAGACCAACAGGGGTCGGTTACGTGCCCAAGGATGCCTCAAGAGTGTTCTTGCTAGGCAGATTGAGTAATTTGGATTCTTAAACTAACAATGAGCCTGAATGGGAGGCGCTCTTAGCCGATATGATCATGGCTTATTCTAGAGGATATCACAAAATCACGGTGGAGGGAGACTCTTCAATAGTTATCGATGCTTTGTAAAAAAAAATCGTCCTAATCGGAACTTCACTCCATTCTAGAAGAAGTATTAATTTGGAAAAGTAGATTGATTCTATTGATTTTGTTCATTGTTATAGGGAGCAAAAACAAGTTGTTGATCTGTTGGCCAACAAAGGGATAGACCATTCTAATTTCTCTTCCTTTGAAAATCAAGTTATGTCTGATTAGGATTGTCTTTTCAAGCTCATCGAAGAGGATCATCCACCATGATTGATTGGTGATATCACCCCTCTCTGTAGGCTTGAAATTATTTCTCTTTAAGCCTCATATAAGGTGACGGATTGGTTGTATGAGGTGTGATGGCTTCACTCATGTAAATGACTGGAAATAATTGTTCGTTTCTTAGTATTATGGTTTTTTTATCATTTCTTGATTTTTAGGTGGAACATGCTTAATGTATGGTCATTCTCCATTTGTTGTTCTTGTGCTTCTAGTGTTTTGGATTGTATTTGCAGGGTCTTGGTTGTTGTCGATGTGGTGTGTGTGGTTGGCTTCAAGGATTTATTTCATGGCTAGTTGAGGTTTTGGCTCACCTAGGGACCCTCTTCGTAAAGGAGGAGATTCTAATCAGAGTCTGAAGATGACTTTCAATTGCTCAAACCCATGTCTGTGTCAAAGGCCAAATTGGCTGCAGTCGTACGAGCTAAGGATGTGTGTGGTAGTTTGGAGGAGCTTCTTGTGTGGTTGGTAGAAGATATAGAGGATATACTGCTTCAGGCTGAGCAGGGGCTAGGGATTCAGCTAAATGTGTCGGCTAGGTAGTTAAATAAAATGAGACAATTAATGGAGCTCATCAAGGATGTGGGCAACCTAATGGATTTTTGTCAAGACATGCACCTAGTTACCAAGAATATGGTTATTTCTCATCACAAGGGCCTACTCAAGATTGCTAGCGGCTACACCCTTCTGCATTTGGAAAATGATAATTTGATTTGCTTTGTGAGATGTGTGGAAGTGATTAAAGGCATTCAACTTGAAGACCTATAGGCATCTACAGAACCAATGCCAATTATGGTGAGGACAGCAGCAATTTTTGGTGATGGATTTTATAACCGAGATTATGATCGTTGGAGGACTACTCCATGCAGTTCAAGCATAACCTATTGGGGAGTTTCTAAACTCCTGTAATTGTGTTTTCTACATCATTTGAATGGTTTTGTTTGGGTCTCAGTCATAGGTGGTTTTTTGCTTTCTGTCGCTTTTTTGGCAGCATCTCCTTGTTTCGGTGGTGGTTACCATAATAGCATGTTGTATCAAAATGGGGTTTATATGTTTCTTTTTCTTTACAATTTTTTATCTCTGCCTGCATCCCTCGTCTATGGGTTGTGGATGTAAGATTTTGGTTTCAATAGTTGTAATCAGCATAAAATGAGTTTGTAATGTTTTGTAAATGTATTTGCACTCAATTATGTATGATTTACTTGCCGGCTTGTGCGTAGTTGTTAGGAATTAGTTGCTAGTGGTTGTTAATGATTGTGTTATGATTGGCAACCATCAGGTACTTTAAATAAGCTTCTCATAGTCAAAGAAGGTAGTCTAATTTGGTGCACAATCCTCCCTGGTCTACATTTGGATTGCACAAGCACTACCCTAAAATATAGTATTCAAGCACTACCCTAAAATATAGTATTCATTGATCTTCATCTACAATAATCTAGCATGTATTGTTATATTCTATTTACATTGTAATAGGTAGTGTTATTATTTGGTAGTAAACATTTGGCGTTGTTGCTTATAACGAAGTCGGGTCAAATTCACAAAAAACCAGGTTGGTCAATAACTATTGACAACTACACTTGAGATCAATGAAATTAATGCCCTTAAATCCAAACAAAGGCAAGAGAAGATCAGAGCATAGTCAGGGGGCAAATCGTGAAGTCAAACAATCCTCCAACTAGTGAAACAATAAGAATGAAAGAGGTTGCAAGAAGCAATTGACTCCAAAAATCCATTAGTCTAAAGTGAAAGCCGAAGCAAAAGTCAAAGTCGAAGTGTAAGTCAAAGCTATAGTCGAGAGCAAAGACATCAAAACAAGCAATTGGCTACAAACAACCATACAAAGGAAAAGTGGGTCAATATAGCCAGACATCCCCCATTCCAGAAGAAGTATGTTGAATCTTGCAAACCAAGTTCAGTATAAGGAACAAATAGAGCCTCCTTTATATGAGAAAACTCTTTGTTGGGAGACAAATTTTGAGGACTCCTGCACAAAAAGAAAAAAGGAAGCACATGAGAAAAACCTTCGAGGCATCAAAGGGTTGTTGATAGAAGAAGAGGAAACCAATCCAAAAACTCAAGGGCAAAGGATTAAAGTGGAGAAAAAGGACTTGAAGATGATCCAAGTGTGTGAATGTTGAACTTTCCAAAAGAGTCAACAATCCTCACATGTCTAAGAGTGTTAGGAGAGCACCAAAATGCCTAAATCAGAGATTCTTGAGGAGCACGTTCCAAGCACTAAACTCGCATCAAGATCAAGCCATGGTAATTCCACCACAAGCACCAGTGTAGAGAGGCAGAGGCTATCTAAGCTTACATGAGATGGATCTGAGGATCCAATAAGATACTACAAGACCTGTGAAACCATTTGGGTAAGAAATGGAGAGAACAACAAAACACATTGACTACAGTCATTCCCAAACACCCTCGGAGGTGTGGCAATTGACTGATACATGAAGATTGAACCAGCAAGCCAAAATACATAGGAGAGGTTATGAAAGCCCCTCGAAGAAGAATTTAATTGCTCTCGAATGACAATGAAATTGTTGTAGAAATCTACAACACCCAGTAAGGAAAACACGAAAACATTAGAACTTACAATTGTAGACTCAAGCAATTGTTAGTGAAATTGATAAAAAAAGACCAGCCGATGGGTTGAAAAAAAGATAGTTCATCAAAGGTCTCATTCCTTCATTGAGAAAGAAAATGAAAGTTGTACCACCTTCATTGTACGCAAAATCATAGAATAGAGCAATGGACATGGTAAGAGAGGACAAGATATCTTCACGATCCAAAAAAAACTAACGAAAATAGTGACTTAGATGCAAGCAAGCAATGATAGCTGATGCAAGTCGGTACAACCATTGAGAAGAGATATGCTTCATACGGTGAAGGAATTGAAGGCAAACAGAATCCAACAAAAAGCCTAAAGTTTATGGTGTATGGATTGTAGAGCTGAAGGCCACACCAAAACAAATTGCCCTAAGATGTTCTATGATATTTGTCAAATAATGGGCCATTCAACTAAGGAATGCCTATAAAACGTGAAAAGCAAGAGCACACAAGTACCCTTTACGCAAGGTGAGCAGTCCACTCCACCCAGCACACTACTAAAGCCACAAAACAACACAAATGCATCTCCTAGTAACTATCAGAATCAAAGAGGTAATAATAATAGATTCAATAATAGTAGTGGGGGAGTGTAACAACCGCCAAAATGTAACCTCAAATTTTCTTAAACATTAACCAAAACAAGCAACCCAATGCTAACAAGAATGCACAAGATCAACTCATAATAACTTCCATTAACTTCTTCAAAAAATAGGATACAATTATATCCAATGATCACTTACAACAACTTGACTAGTCATAAATCCATGATCCAACAATATATATAGGGTCACAACTACAACCCATCAAATATCCACAATATACAAATATTGATATACAAAGGCAACATGCCCCAACCACCACATAACATTAGTGGCACAATATAGCAATGTAAACTCCAAGATAAATGCTCATCAACCATGAACAACTCCCTCCAAGCTCCTGCTGCATATTGGGAAGGTTTTTAAACCCACACAACCATCAACTTGGCTTGAAGTGACAAACCAATAACCCAACAACCATTAAATAATCAAACAATCTTATTTAGATTATTTTCATGTTCATGCCTAGATACATACACAAGCTTAAGTAATGCAAAACATCCATAGCATAGAAAGATCATAGAAGACATAAGTAATCGAGTACAAATAACCCCATTCGCATCTCATACTACAAGAGCACTCATCCTTCGTGCTATACATCTTCAGTTAAGTCAAACTAGCTCAAGGTAGAATTACATGCATCCCATACTACATGTATTCCTAGAACCTTAGCACAATCTCTTATCCTTCTTACATAGAACCAACTTACAATCAATATGAAATACAAGAACACACACAATATGTAAATGAAATACATATTACAAGAATACACAACATACAATCAAGATGAACACAAACATAGGGTACACATATATAAGCACTAAGTAACAATCATGGACACAAGACCAACACAAAATAGATAAAGCAACATAAACAAGACAAGATCACAACAAACAATGACACTCATACAAACAATATCACAAAATGACTCCACAATTATGACACACACTCAATGTCTCGAGAGCCCATCAAGATGCATCTCCCAACTATGCAATGTACCCAAGTACCACTACCTCACCTAAGATAAGATGGTTAACTATGCCAACCATAGACCACCCTACCATTTGGTAGAACAGCATGCATGCCGATATAACACGCCACAAGACTTAATCCTCAAAGATCTCCTAGCTACTAGTGATGGAAGGCAGTCAATAATGTATAAAACAACCCATGCACCTTCTTCCGACAAGAGCACTAGAGCTTAACCGTGATGTGGTGCTTACTTAAGGGGATGATGTCTTCAAATGTGTTGGGACTGAAGTAGAGAAGATGATGCCAGGCTATATCCATCTAGTACAAGGACAACCAACCTCTCCTACTCATTTTGAGTAACATTTAACTTTCAGTAATCCATTCTATTCTTTCAAATAGAACCCCTACCTTTTGGTAGACACACTATCTTTCAATAGCCATTCCATTCTTTCAAATGGAACCCCTACTCTTTCAAGTAGAACTGCTATCTTTCAATAGCCATTCTATTTTTTCGAATAGAACCCATGAGATAGACCTCTCATGCTCCCTATCCTTTTAGATAGAACCATACTCTTTCGAGTAGAACCATGACCTAATAATGTTCTAACATAGGATATTCACAAGGAGTAAACCCAACCCATGCCTACACACCCATCTTAGAACTCACAACACAAACAATATTTAAGCATGGGGTTCGTACAAGGAGTGAACTCAACTTGTACCTACTCACCCATCCTAAACACACATATTACATACTAATAAGTATATACTCACCAAAACATGTTGGGAGATCACATAAACTAAACATGACTTTCCTGCTAGCAATTTATATTTAAATAACACAAATCACTTCTAAAACAATAGAAGCACTTTCTAATCAAAATCAAACTCGACGAGATTCTTAGGTGTAGTAGAAGCAAAGAATTGAGTTCTCATTGGGCTTTCTCACTAACCACCTAATATACACAAAATTATCAATAAATCATGAATAAAAGATAATATTAACACTCTATTTTAATGAATAGTTAGATTAACATCTAAACTTGCAATCCATGCACTCACAAATCAGAAACTTAACATTAATTACAATCATAAATTCATCATAGAAAGATTCTCAATTTGATCAAACCCTATCATAAATGTATATTCCCTTCACTAGGGTTTCACCTACAAGTTTCACTATGTCATTAAAAATAAGTTTACATTCTCAAACTTAAAATTCAGTCATGTATCAGAAAAATCAGAATTCTCATTCATTCATATTCATCAAAATCAAAAGAACACAAATCCAATTTCTTCCAAAAAGATTCTACCATCCTTTGTTAGGTTTTCCAATCTTTCTACCTATAGAAGAACCTAGGTTTTCACTACTAGTTCTCAATTTCATATTTGAGCATTTGATAATCAGATTTAATAGAGTTTTAAAATCATTCTTTAACATCCTTTAAGATTCTATTTATTCATATATATATTTACTCTTAAAACCCTAAGAATTCATCATTCCAAGACTATATTTCTTCTCTAACAAGCAAACATAAATTTCATACATGGGATTCATTCAACACTCAACATGAAATCATAGCAAATCCCAAATTCACTGATTGCACAATTCCAAATATTCTCTAGAGCCTTTTCATTCACAAGAATCTAACCTCTTCAAAGCTAAACTTATTAAATCCAAGAAGATGGTAAACCTTTAGTACACAAAATTCTTGAATCCAAAAGCACTTGAAATCTCCGAAACTCTCCAAAACCCTGTGAGTGTGTTAATGCTAAAACAAAACTAGTAATAGTGTGTGTACTCTCTTCTAAACTATTATAGGCTTTATAGAAACCCTTCCCAAAGCTTTTCCTTAAATTTAGAGTTCCCTATATATAAAATAAAAGCTTTCTTTCAAAAATATAATAAAGTTTGCACATTCCTTAACTCTAATATTTAATAATATATTTCTAATTCATGTTTACCTCTCAACTTTAGCACCTAAGAAAAATAAAAGAATATTTAATTCTAATTTTAGATAATTATAATTAGTTTTAGATAATTATCTTAATTTCTAAATTCCTTCCATAACTAATTTTAAAACAAAGCTTTTATTTAATTCAAATAAAGAATTAGCTTTCTCCTCTCTTTAATTGTCAATTCTAACTTTAAAATTTGCACCTTGAATAATCTAGAATAAGAATTATAAATTGATTCAAATATTAAACTCTCCTTTAAAACTAATTTGAGAGAAGTCTTTTATTTAAATTCACAAATAGGAATAAAATATAATTAAAAATATTCTAATTACCTATTTTCTATTAATGCAACTTCCACACTAAATTGATTAATAAAAAATTAAGTTTTAAATCAATTTACCTTTTATTTTAAAATAATACTAATTATTACTAGCATAATTAATTAATGCAAATAAAGACTATTCTATGAATCAAGTAATTAAGAAACATTATTAATTTAACTAACCTTGTTAATTAAATTATCTTAATTAATTAATTCAAAAACATATCACTTCACAGTTTGGATTATGGGTTTATCAACTTCACACCTTCCCCAGTACTTGTTCCTACCAAGCAACATAACTCTACAAATACCTTAGTAGCACTATTAGAACAAATCTTTTATTGACATTTCAAATCATCATAAATATTTATTGAAATCTTTCTATTGAAAAGAGTCAAGAATGAGGGTTGTTACAGGGAGGTAGTTGTCAAATCCAATTTGACTCCAAAGGTTGGCCTATTATACAATGTCAAGAGTGCAATGAATGGGACCACTTCGCAAGGGACTATCCAAGAAGTCAGTGCAAAATCCAACTACTTTGTAAATGATATGTGCCTAGAGACCATGATGTTGTTTGAAGTAGAAGGCAAGCATCAATATAATTGATGTAGAGAGAAATAAAGTAGTATCGGCCATTACTATAATGTCCCCATTTCCGACATGATCACCTAGCAGGAGTCTAGGTTAGCCTATCCTCATTCCCGTAGGCTAATTCATCAAACAGGGGAATAATTTGGTTCAGATTTGGTAGAAAATGGCTTGGAGAAGATAACGGTGTTCAGAAGCTTGGAGAATGGAAAGTTGATTTACAGGGCTCAGCTAATTTTTCTAGCATTGGCGAAGTTGGAAAATGAATTAATGTATTTTTACATTAATTATCAAAAGGGCAAAAATAATAAAATAATTGTTTTTCAATTTGGGCGACCCATTTCGAGAATTTGGAGAATTTGGAGAATAGAATAATATTATTCTATTTGATGCCTAGCACCCACAATTGGAGGAAAATAATTGAATAATAATATTTTATTATTATGTAAGTTGGTGCGCTCAAGATGATGGGAAAATAAATAAAATATCAATTTCTATTGGAGCGCTCAAATACAGAGGAAAAATAATAATATTTTATTATTAATATTGGAGCGCTCATCTTGGAGAAAGGGAAAATAAAATAATAAAATAATATTTGATTTTGGGCGGCCACTTTGGGAGAAACAAAAATAAATAAAATATTGGCCGACTTGGAGGAAAAAGGTAATTCAAATCTTTAATTTGAATTGTCGGCCTATTTCGAAGGAAAAAGAAGATCCAAGTATAAAATAAGGTTGACGGAGCTCATTTGATCATCACGAATATATTGGCAACTTTGGCGTTTTGCTTGGCAATTGTATTGCAAGACTTTCCAAGGACGAAAACCCTTGTGGAAGGAGGTGTGTTGGACGAAAACCCATTCACATCTTGGAGGTGGATTCATACGGAGTTCACATTTGCGCTTCATTGGAGATTGGAGATTCTTTGAGCATTCATGATACATCACTCATTGCAGATTCGTTGAGTTCATTGTTGAAGATCTTGTGGAGATTGTTGATAAATCTTATTTCAGATACTTGGCGCCATTGTGGAGGTGTTGTTGAAGACTTTGAAGACTCTTAACATCTTCAAGGAGAGACGATTGGTGTATCACTTGATCACATGCTAGAGCGCCACCTTTGAAGACTTGACTTCCATATATTGGCTGCGATCTCCTTTACAGATGTGATTCCTACAGCAGTAAACATTGAGGATCTGTGGGTGTTGTTTGAGCGCTGATTTGTGTAGGAGTCCATTGCATAGTGGAGCACAGCCCTTGACACTCATCCTTGCATTGTTTGTGAAGCCAATCAGCATAAGAGACATTGTAACACCATTGGTGAAGGGAGGTGGATTTGCAGTCAACGTTGGTGGTCAGCATTGATATAACTGAAACTCCAAATTCGCCATCATAGAGGTAGCGGCCAGCACCATAGGAAGCAGCGATAAGCCTTGGAGAGGAGACAGCGGGCATTCACATCATTGTTCATCACTTGAAGGCTCCTTTGCCAACATTTCATTATCAACTTGAAGGCTGATCTGATTGGAGGAGGTTCGCCCTCATTGTGTTGTCAATTTGACACCATTCTTGGTATGTTATAGAGCATCTTCATCTCTGATTTTTGTAGCAGCCTTTATGCATGTATTCTGGCTATGCTAGAGCCATCTATTTGGTGTAATTGTGCATTTGATCCAACTGAATTCATAACAGCAGAGGACTAATTTGTTTCATCATAATTTTCTATCATCCTAGTGTGTAATTCATTGTGTAATTCAACTAGGATTTGTCAGTACATCTTGATATGTTATTTGTGATGCATTTGATAAGATAAATTGGTTGATATAAGTGTATATTGAGATCTGAAGATAAAATCAGAATTCAGTCCTAGGGTTTGAATTTTGGAAAATTTGAAAATGTTGGCAAAACCCTAGTTTGGGACATTACAATTACTCAAGCCCAAGCAAAGAAGGATATATACCCAAACCCACATACCGAAAAAGAGTCTTCGTGAAGCAACAGTTGAGGTGAAGCATCCTATGGATAACAAACATTGCCAGTCCAATGAAAATGCAAGTATGGTAACAAACCAAATTGAAATTAGACAAACATATTGCAAGGCAAGTACTTCAAACCACTGTACCAATTAAAGTAGTGGACTTATTGCAATGTATTCCCAAACATAGAAATGTTATAACTAATATTGTGCTTGAGAGGGATGAGACAGTGCATGCTACCGCCCATTTAGAATTTGGAAATAATGAAAACCCAATAATTGAAGCTCCGTTGTTAGGAGATAAAGTGATTGATCCCATGCTTCTTACAATGAATTTGGCAAGGAAGCCAACAATAGTACATATTGGAGATTGTCAGAAGGAACCTGATATATATGAGTATTGATAGCAAGTCTGGTGTGAATGTACTTCCAAAAGATACTTGGCAAAGTTTGAGTAAGCCAACTATTTAATTGCCAACTTTCTAGTTGGTAGTATAGGATCAACAAGTAATAGAAGTGCTTGGAGTCCTCATGGGGTAGAAGGTAATTATTGGTACTCAAGCATTTATGCTTAACTTCATTGTCATCCCATTACACAATAAGGCGTACAATGCATTGTTAGGTCGGGGTTGATTGGTAGCAACCAAAGCCGACCACAGTTGGAAAAAGAATGTAATCTTCATTGAAAAAAGAGGCCGTAAATGTATAATTGATCTAGAGAATCAAACAATAAGTGGGGAAGTAGCTTCCTCAGATTCATCAAATTTTGACTCCAGAGAAGAGTGGACAAGGTCCCATGGCACCAAACATCTAAGGAATTTTGGAATTGCAATCATGTTCGGAAGATGAAACAAACTCCCTTTGTGGCCCATTCCATTGGCAAATGGAGGACTATTTAAGCATTTGTATTGAACTACAATTTTATTGAAGCTACAGAGATTAATGAAGAGGAATAATGACTACAAGATGACAAGAAGCAAATGAAGAAACCATTTACAGTTGAGAAAACTCGAGATAACGATTCCAAAAAGTTGAATGGTTCATGTGTAATGGACAATGTACATGGTTGGTTAACAATTCTTCATCCAACATAGGAAGCAACCAATATGGTCAATTACGCAAACCCAATCGGATTGTCAAGACTAAACTCAATAGGCAACAATATGACCAAAAATGTTAGTTATTAAAAAATTTGTTATTGAACCAATACATACATTTGCTAATGGATGTTATAAGAAAGCCTACTCATATTGCGTAAATGATCAAATTTGACAAATTGGTGAAGTCGAGAAGAGAAATACAAGGCAAATTAATGAAGTTGGGAAGTGAAATGCATGATGGGTTCCACATGGGAAAAATAAAGCACAAAATAATAAGAAAATCAATGCATTACAATGGGTTAGAAAAATCAATAATGTCCCCAACTTTTCCATTGTACGACAATCCTTAAAGGAGAAAATTGAAAAAATAAATCATAAACATCCTAATGATCAAACTAAAGACACAAATATTCAATTGTACATTGCTACTTCCGAATCCTCCACCATAAGATTGGTTAAAAAGGCAATTGTTGTATGACTCCACCATGCTACTCTTCCCGTGCAACCTAGAAAGGACTTTGCAATCAATGCTTCAAAAGAATTGAAAAGGTTTACTGAAAAAGCCTCCACCGAATAGTCTATTAGAGAAATCCCCACTGTATGGTCTTTAAAAGACGTGCCAAAATCTTTAGATCAAGTCATACACCCATCATGTTGTACTGCTACAATATCATCTACTATCATATATTCTTCCTTAGGGTTGTTTTCCACCGTACAGTCTATTGAAATAGTCCCCACCGTATGGTCTACATAGGAAAGCATAGTCTTCTTTTTTTGTCATATGCTCCTCCTTAAGATTATCTTATACTATACAAGTTGATTCTTGCAGATCCTTCAACTATATAATCTGTTGCTTCCTCCAACATATGCCCTATCCATCAGCCTACTGTATGTCATAACTGCAATTTGTCTACCATATGGATTCCTTATAGAATACTTCATATGGTACAATTGGATTAGCATTCATCTTCTACATCTATACAATTATGATGCAACTCTACAGATGTTGAACGCCACAAAGAAGAAGACACCACCATATAGTCTAAGTGTTCTAGTGTTTCCTCTATACGGATTCCTTCTATTAACAAATACGTTGTACCTACACCAGCTGCATCAAAACTTGTGCCCTCGAATATTCATATCGATTGCTTTGGGACTACGAACAACAAGCTTAACTACCTTAATGGCCCACAACAAAGGATTATGTTGTATAACAGTGGCAATTGCATTCACTGTATACTAAGAGGTTCATATTGAAAAAGAAACACAATTTAATTAGCTAACCTCCCTTTTTATTTCCAACTGAAAGACAAGATGTAAATTTCAAGTTGGGTGTGCTAGAAGCTCTGCATCTTATGGCTCCTCATTAGTAATTCGTTGTGGAACATTTGGGTTATGATTTTGGTATCCTAGCTGAACAACCGATACACCAACAATTAGAACCTTCCTCCTCTCCAATGCCACCAAAAGTTTGGAAATTTTCCCTAATATAACATGTATCATTATTGTTCTTTGCTTGTCGGCTAGGAATCCGACTTTTAGTTTAGGAGGGACGATGTAGTTAGCATAAAATGACTTTGTAACGTTTTGTCAATATGTTTGTACCAGACTATGTATTATTTATTTGTATGCTTGTGGGTAGTTGTTAGACATCAATCATTAGTTTTTGTCGAAAGTTGTGTTCTATTTGGCAATCGTCGTGTACTTTAGATAGGCTTCTTATAGTCAAGGAACAATCCTCCCTAGTCTACATTTGGATTGGACCAGCACTACCCTATAATAAAGTATTTAGTAATCTTCATCTGCAATTATCTAGTATGTATTGTTATATTCTATTTACATTGCAATAGGTAGTGTTATTATTTGGTAGTAAACAGTAGTTATGTCTTTTTAGATATAGGTCTAGGGCCCCTTAATAGAACCCCAGATCTTCTATTAAAAATAAATTAATTGAAGTTAAAAAAAGTAAAACCTAATCATATACTTTACTAACTAAAAGAAAAAATTCCAAATAATAAAAATAAAAACACAGTTCTCCAAATAATAAAAATAGAAAAAAGAAATCTAAATTTATAAATATTTAAATTTGTAAAGTTTTTGAAAAAAAAAAAGTAAAATAAAATCTCATAGAAAATCTAAATATTTAGCTTTGTAGAGGAAACAAATATTGATGCCTACAGACCAAAAAGTTCAAGTTTATTAACCATGTGAGCTAAATCCACCATCTTGAGAAACTATATTCTAAGGACATAAGAAAACCAAAGACATTCATGGCATAAGCATTCATATCACATCAAGTTTGCACCAATATAAATTATACTCCAAGAGCTTTCCATCAATATATAATAAGAGTCTTTACAAGCTCACCACCAAAGTCATGTCCATCAATATATGTTACATGATGCAAAAACTGAATAATATATTGCAGAATGAGATCATTACAATGAGGAGCGAATGCTCTATGTAAAGAGGTTACATTCTAAGAATAGACTGACAGCTTGTAAAAAGCTACAGCTAACAAAGCATAACTAAAGAGGGAAACAAAACCTATCTAATAGGAAAGACAGATTGACCATTATAGAAACTAACTAATTTATTTTAATACCCCCCCTTAATGGTCAATTTCCTAACTATACCAAGATGCCCCCTAAAACGGATTGCCTGCCGAGACAGATGGAGGCATCAACAGAGAACAGAACCCAGCACAGGTTTCGAAACACAAATCCCAAGGAATCCAAAGAAGAAGAATAACCGCCTGCCAAACACAAATCGCTTGATCCAGCTAGTGACAAGAAGGGACTAAGCGTTGTAAGCGCAGAACAAGGAAGCCCTCAAAGCTGCGAACCACGGCGAAAAGGCAGAAAATTCTCCAGAAACAGTGACAAGGCAAAAACATTTGCCAAAACCAGGAAGCCGCCGAAAACAGAAAACAAATGATGAAAAAAATTGTCGCCATTGAACTTCTGACTGCTTTTGAACCAGGATGCCATGTTTCACGTTTTCCGAGTCACGAAAAGATAGATTACAAACTGATGGCATGAATGTTGAAGCAGATAGATGGCACAGAATCAAAACCCTTGCACGGGTTACGAAGCACAGATTCCGAAAACACGGAATAGATCTGAAACACAGATAGTGGGGCACAAATCTCGAGATAATCCAAACACGAATTTCAAAACATAGACCTCAAGAGTACGGAAAGCATAGATTCAGAACATCTGAACACGGATTTCGAGGAAACACGAAAAGTATTTCTGCATGTTCACTGGCATGTATTGCAAAATCGTGAATCCCGAGTTTGCAGATGAAGAAATACCCAGAAAATGACGATCCACCTGTCAAAATAAAATGAAGCCATCGAGCCACGAGCTGCCCGTCAGAACAGAAAAGCAAAAGACCTTGATTTAACGGCTGTGTGCTTGATTGATGGGACCCACAACATACCGCCAAGTAGCACCAAAAGGAGATTAATCAGAAACTACAAACTACAGATTACCCATCATCACAGACCCCCTCGCGGCCACAAATATGGATCATGACCCACAAAAAATCATGATTTAGAGAGTCGACGACCACCAAAACAGCTATTACAGGGATCTGCGACCCCAGAAATCTCGTTTGCAGCAAACCCAAAACGGTTTGAAAATGCGTCCCTGTGGAAAACAGAAATCACGAACTAAGCAGGAGAAAGCCAAACACCAAACGTGAATCACACGAATCTCTCCACCTGCTACAAGAAAAACGCGAAACCCTCAAAGCCCGACCCTCGACAAGCAAGGATTAAAACGGAAAATGCAAAACACCAGAAATCGCGTTCATGCCAAAAATCGCGATTCATTAGAGAAAAAACGCGATTTAAACAGAAGCAGTGAAAAAAACGGCCAAAGCCAGAAAGTCTTCGATGGCTTAGAAGAAAGCCGACTACAGAGAGAGGAAAAGGGACATGAATCAAGCTTACGCTGAAGAACACAGATCGCCAGAGAAAACTTTCACAAAAACTTCATTCACTGAAATCGCACCGAAACCCTTCGAGAGGAGGAATGGAAAGGCGTCCAACCACTGAGGAAAAGACAGGAAACCCCGATCACAAAGAAGACCGCGAGCAACACAAACTCGCTAATAAAATCCGCCCAAAAAAACACCAGCGAAAAAATCGCGCTGAAGGAAAAAACGCAAGCGTGAACAAGAAAATCGCAATCATAAAGTGACGTTCAGAAGCCCACTACTAGGGCATGACGCAGGAGAAAAAACACGAGCAGAAGATTCGCGACCAAGAATCACATCCCTTAAACCAAAAACGGCAGTCAGAGAATGCGTCTTGCGAATAGGAGAAACGGAAGTCGCGATTTGCAGGAAAACAACGCGATTTTGGGCCAAACACAGAGGAATCGCGCCAGTTGTCTTCAAAAACGCTTATCACAAAAAATCTTCAGATGTTGATCTCCAAATCGCGACCAGGGAAATCAAAGTCACGATTTCATGAATGGAAATCACGGCCAGAAAGAATGACACAGGAAAAGACGCAATACCCTCAGAAATAGAATCCACGACCATAGAAGATAGGATACTAGAAACACAATTACGAACCAGAAATGGGTACGGCCGCCTTACGGCGCCGTACGATCCGTACGACGTACGGAATTCGAAGAGCCTATGCTGGCTCTGATACCATGTTACATGATGCAAAAACTGAATAATATATTGCAGAATGAGATCATTACAATGAGGAGCGAATACTCTATGTAAAGAGGTTACATTCTAAGAATAGACTGACAGCTTGTAAAAAGCTACAGCTAACAAAGCATAACGAAAGAGGGAAACAAAACCTATCTAATAGGAAAGACAGATTGACCATTATAGAAACTAACTAATTTATTTTAATAATATATAATAAGATTCTTTACAAGCTCACCACCAAAGTCACGTGCATCGCCAAAACTCTACCATGTGACATGGTACACAATGATGAAAATGTGCATGTAACCCAACATCAACCAACAGCACAAAGCAAAAGCTAGAATGGGATGTAATTGCACCTACGACTATGAACGAGTACCACCAAAATAAAGGACAATCCAAAGGAAAAATGGTGCTTCCAACAAAACTCTCGGCCTCACAAAATCCTTACACGAGTCACAGCATGCTAAGATGCTCTGAGCAGCCATAATGCACACCTTGTGGCCTCTGCATCCTCAACACATGCAAGGCATATCTCTCCGTCTCCTAGGGCTTCCATTTTCATCTCCCAATGGTTGTGACGAAAACCCTTCCAACTCCTCTCATTCCCACCACCCTTTGACACTAGATTAAGACATCTCTCAAGCCGCCTCCAAGTCCTTCAAGGATGTTTTAATGACATCCAAATCTCTAATGACAACTTCTAAAGATGAGCATGGGGGCATTGCAAGCACTGATGACACTAGGGTTAAGGAACATGGTGCAACCCATGCACAAGAAGACACACTAAATTCTCCATGAAGACTTCTTTGATAGATGCAGGGAAACTATGGGCTCAAGGAGCACAAGTATGGCCATGGCCTCTAACCTGAGTGTTTCTCAAGGGCAATCAATTGACAAACCACAAACCAAACCAAAAGCTTTTATCAAAAAATCAGATTTCATTTCAGAAGCAATCTTTGACACAAACAAGGATGTTCATTTGGTCGAAACTAAGCTAAGTGTCTAGCAATCATAGGAAAGTTTCATAATTTATAGCCAAGTTTGAAAGGTCCACAAGAGTGGTCAACCAAGGAATGGAAATAGTTGGTTAAGATCCACTGGACATTTTACCATACGCAAAGGGTTTCTTCATCATCCACTACAAAACTATCGAAGACAAGGATGCGATTCTAAATTATGGGACTTGGTTTTGGGATGAACACTTACTATGCTTAAAGCCCCAATACCCCTCTTTCAACCCCAACAATGACTCCTTCGCCACCATCCCAGTGTGGGTCCACCTTCCCAACCTTTCACTACAATTTTGGCATGACTCGGGCCTACAAGCCATTAGGAAAATTCCTTCATGCTTCCAAGGTTATTGAAGGTCTTTCTACACCACTTTTGATGAGATCTATGTTAAGATGGACCTAGACAAGGGACTTCCAAAATCGATATCATTGAAGAACTATGGATGGTGTTGGTCTCAAATACTGCACTATGTGAACATTCCATTCAAATGTCAAAGGTGCTTCCAATATGGTCATTTCATTGCACATTGTTCAAAGAAAGTCTCTAGTGCTTCAAATCAATAGGGAAAGAAGATTACCTAGTGGCAAGGGGCCAAACTCCATCACTACTGCATTTAACTGGACTTGCACAAATGATTTCCCCCCTCCTTTTAACCACTTGGTGAACAACCAAAATGGATCTCCTCTGGTTTGTCTAATGGAAATCCAGTTAAACCATCAACTTAGGAAGGTGCTTCCAAGAGCACCCTCCCCCCCTGAATCTAGAGATATCTCTAGGGCCAAAGAAAAGTCGACCCCCACACATCATGAATCAATTTGATCTCCTACAGAATCCATTGGAACAGATCACATGTGCATGGGCAAGGAATATTGGTCAGTCGTTCAGAAGAAAAAAGATTCCTCCAGAAAAGGAAAGATTGCTCATACTGTGACCCTTTGCTCACACGAAGATAGGGGTTGGAGAAAAGCATAGTTTGTGAATAGTTTTGGTGTCCTGCCAATGGGGTTTGTCTTGGCTCCCCTTTTTTTCAAGGGTCTGAAGCCTTTCTGCTTGTTTTTCATCTTTTTCTTTTTACAAAATGTGTAGGGGCCCTCTCCCCTCTTATCGATCAAAAATAAAGAGTGTCTTTAATTGAATATTCAATTTGTATATATATCCTTCAAGTTGGATGCATTTCCCTAAAAATTCAAGCATTATTGTTCATAAAACTAATAAAAATCAAGTTACCAAGAGTGGGTGTGAAGACACTAATATAGGAAATTTACTAAAATTTAAGACATCTTCATGCTCAAGTCTAGGACACTTGTTGCCTGATCAGTCTATCATCTGCAACAAAAATTCTAGCAGGTAGAAAATTTAAATTATTTGACCAAATGGCAAAGTTCCATAAATTTGCCTTGACTGCAGCACTCTTATAGTTCAATAGATGCATCAATTTTGTTGAAGGTAAACAAGAGACAATATATATTTGCTTTGTATCTATATCAACTCCCATAGATTTACAATATCTTATTATCTCAACATGCAAGTACTGATTGTAGTAGAATAATTCTAAGCATTGAGTTCCAAAGTTACAGAAAATTGATATTTTATTTTTAATCTAGTTTTGTAGATTTTAACAACAGAAAACATCAATTTCTCAACACACCAAGTCACTGAGTTTAAAATGCTAGGAATAACATACCAATACTGAAGTAATTGTAAAATACACCTTCATAGGAAACAAAAGTGTTAGACAATGTGCCGTCTTGAATCCCATCCTGCAGGAAAAGTAAAACTAATGCTTATTTTTGGTTCAAGAATAAACATATAAACAAAAAATGAAATGTATAGGGAGATATCCAGAATACACAACCTGCATTTTGCCAAAATACTTTATAGCCTGAATCTGAAAATAATATACCAAGTTTACATGACCTTTCTTGCTATGAATTCAGCATTTTAATTGGATATTTAAAGCCTTTGATGGGATTGCATGTGTTGGCCTTGGGTTATACTATATATTTTATCAAGGAATCTCAATGAAAAACGTCATTATGTTCAACCCAAAGGCTATTGTTATTCACCAATGAGAAGATAACCTACATAATCTCACCTAAAGTACACCATTCTCCATTTTACATCACGTTAAACTATCAATAATGAATGATTTTCAATGTGGTTACAAACAGAAGTATTGCATTAGTAACAATATTATCTTTGGATGGTTCTAAAGTCTCGACAAACTAGAAATGTTTTTATTCTACCACACTACCAACCTATCTTCTTTTGAAATAAAGAAAGTTATTGTATTAGTATTCAAAACGACCTGAAGTACTTCTTGGGGCATGAAAGACCGAAACTACAAAGAAAATAAATATTGGCCTTAGCACACTATTGTCTGAAAAGCCTATATTAGTTGTGACAAACATGTGCAGATGACAAGTCAAACAAAACTACGCCGGTGAGGATTAATACGTGTTTTCTGATCAAAAAGGGATATAAAAAGAATTCTATATATATAGGCTCTTGGCACCAATTGACCACAAAAGCCCCATAACCTATCAAATAATTAATTCATCTAAATCCAGCATAGATAGAAATAAGGTTCTATGGTATAGCTATATAAAAGAATTCTATATATAGAGTGTCTTGGTGCCAATTGACCACAAAAGTTCCATAGTCTATCAAATTATTAATTCATCTGAATCCAGCACAGATAGAAAGAAGGCTGTATGGTATAGCTATCTGAGAAACATAAGACATTTATTTGTTGTCCTTGTCCAAATAACTTTTGTTTGAGTGTGCCATCTAATGTCTCAACAATATAGCATGTCATTTGATACCGTGATTCAAGACTTTCTACCTGATTTTATATTACCTGCCAATATAACTTTAAAAAGGGTTTGCAGCCAGACCTTTAAAACTTGGCAGAAACAAATAAACAAAAATCCTCTACACCTGTCATCATGTTAGAGCTAAATCTAACACAAACGTGGATGTCCAACTCTCTAAGAAGTCCACAAAAACATACCATGTATTTGTAATAGCAATGCAGATGGATAAAGTCACATAAATCCCTCAAAAGGCAAGGATGTATTATCTGAACATTTTATTCAATGGCCACCATACAAAAAGAGAACCTCTATCCCCACCTCAGGTTGATCCAATGCTAGTGGCCCACCCATTCCTCCTCACTCCCCCCCCCCCCTCTCTCTCTCTGAAAGTCTGACACAGATATGCATGCATATGTATGTGTACTCTTAATAAGTTTGCAATGGTCGTTTTCTTTGAAATCATACCCATACGAAGTCAACTTCTGTATTTTCATTGTCATCTAGAATCCCATTTAAGTTATTGGATATTTAGACTTAATGCTATTGCTAATAAATAAAGTTTTCAAACTTATTTCAAACAAAGATCTGAAGCTTGCATGTATTTCACCTAACAAATTTTGTGCATTTAACAACCTAGACAAGATAACCTGAACAGTTATATAAAAACAATCAAAACCAAACAACCATGCTACGAGGTTATATAACCTGAACTGTTATATAGTAGTTATATTATGAATTTGTAAGGAAACAGAATATCAAGAGGATGAGTTTGAAGTTCAAAATATTTGCATTTATTTCATTTCCTTAATTTACAGACAAGAAGGAAAATTGTCCACTTAATAACTATAACAAATAACTACACCAACCTGAGGATTTGAAGTTTGTTGACGTGGCTTAACTGCATGGGGCAATTCTAATTTTTGTCCATCTGGTGTTGTCATGACCACCTGCCAACTGCTTAATAGCAAAAAAAGAAGTTTATTGTTTGGAAAAGCAAACTCGTCCTCGAACAAAAACATTTCTTCATTATGATTTCAACAAAGACTTATGCATGTCTACTAGAAACCCATGATGCAATCAATACACATAAAGGTTTCATTTACAGGAATAAAGGGTGACAACCCTGATGGAAGATTATTCGGGTCTTAGGCTTCACTTTCAATAACTCAAATGGAAAAAGAGGAAGATTAGAACTAAAGGTATGAACAACTTTTCTTCAAAAAAGGTGAAATAAAGAAAAGTAAGTACATCTTATACTATTAAGCATAGAGGATAAACATTCTCTGCTTGAAAGGATATATAACCACTTGCATATCAATGTACAGTACAAGAAGAATTTTAAATAATTGAAAAATTAACAAAAATACATCAAAAGCCAAAAGTGGATGCAAGTGAACTGCGATCTATTTTCATTGGTTTTAGTTTTTGAGAGTAAACACTACTAGATATGGAATATAATTTTGTAATGTCCCCTTTTGGGATCACCCTATACTTTGCCCTGAAATCACAATTCCAAATGAAACCAATAGCAGATTATAGTTAAAGATACAATTCCTTACTCAAAATTGAGATGGTGTAAATCTGGTTATGGAGACCTGCAACCATGTTAGATGAATATGATATGAGATACATTTAATTCTAAGTCTAAGAAAGATCATCTATAACAATGTAACAAGTCTCAAGGACTATGTGGGCTCAACCATAAAGAGGGGGACCTGATGAGGTGCCCCGAGTATCCTCTACCCTAGGCCCAACAACACGACCTTATCCTTCGTTGGCCTCATGTGGTCCTTAACCAATGGTCCTTAACCATCATCACGAGGTGGGCTACCTAGTGAGGGCTTTACACCATTCCCCTCCATGACGCCAAACCTTCCTCTTATGATTGAAGATCCCCTTTATTTATTCCAACAATTGATTCAAGTGGGGATAGTTCAGGAGGCTGCAATAGGGTGTCCTAGATCCTCAACTCTAGGCCCAAGGATAGGACCTTATCCTCCTTGGCCTCATATGGTCCTTAACCATCATCATGAGGTGGTCTCATGTGGTCCTTAACTGATGGTCCTTAACCATCATCATGACATGCCACTCCTAGTGAGGAATCATTCGCCATTCCCCCTCCTTGCAGTCCTGCCTCATCCCTCCTTGACCAATCATTTCCAGAATCAAATCACTGTTCATAACATCAATAATATAGGCTATATTGGCATCAACTATCAGTGTTTTAATTGGTATAATTGTAAGTGTATATATGCATATTTGTTCACATCTATATTCATCTATTAAATAAGCATAAACACACTTATCATTGCATACCACAGGGATAGGTTACTTTATTGTTCTGCTGCAATGGCATATGTTTTCACTGCTATTGATGCCCAGATCTGATCTTCTATGCCTGGCTGCGAATGTACTTCTGGAGGATGTCTTTCTGCCTTGATGTCTAGGAGATGATGTTGCTTGCTTGAATGAATCATATTATTTTCCTTGCTTGGATATTCTTCTCCATGTATCTCAAGTGTAGATCTGAATATATCAGAAATACATATATTTCAAATTCAGAATATATCTATTATTTTCCTCCTTTTTTCCAAACATACAATCTTCCTCCTGTTTATATTATTCCAAATGGAGGTGTCCCTTATGAATGTATATGTCTATTGACAATTCGCAGCCTTCATTAACAATTGCTTCTCTTAATCACAGCAATTTAATATCTTAATCGCTGCCTTTCATAATAGTCGCTGCTCCTATACAAATTGCATCCTTTTATAAATCATGTATATATTAATCGCAGCCAAATAACTAATCGCTTTTTACAAAATATTAATCGCTGCATTTGTTTATTACTTATACTTATATCAATGAAATCGTATCATATATCTTTTCAAATCAGCACACTTGATTGCTATCTTAATCGCTACTCCTTATATAAATATAGAACTCTTTTCTATTAAGTCAGCCAGTTTATATTAATGAGGTCGGCTATATTATTTTCAAGAAGTTGCCTATATATTGGGAAGTCGGACCCTTTAAAGAAATATAAAACCATATTACACGAAAGCAACTTCATCGTTTTACCATCATCGTTTAAATCTTTAATTTAAACAATGCCTTAACATCGGGATATCACAGTCCGCCCCGCCCAAGATTGCTTGGGATATCACAGAAATTTTATAACAGTTTAGCATTCTCAACAAGTTTTCATTTACTTTGATGCAAATTTATGTTCTTTATTTATGTATAATACGAAGTACTCACAACTGCAAATTACTTAATAATGATATTTTGAGAAACCATTTTTTTAGTTATAATAACACGGCTGTTCACAGGAGTGAAGTGCATGGTTGTTGCAGCATGTAATGTGTTCCAGATTTTTGAACATTAATAAATAAGTATTGATTTATTATTACTTGGTTTACATTTAATTAGAATTTGACATTCAATTTCAATGATAATTATGTCTTAGAATTCGATTAAGTATTTTAAATTTCATTATACAATTGAACAAAACAAAACACAATTCCAACAAAGTAGAGCCCATACCCAGAAAAATAATAGTGCAGAGAGCTCAATGTTGTGTTGGGCTGACGTGCTTTCTTCCTGACAAACCTTCAGCAAATTCCTGCCACAAACCTCTGCTTGAAAATCTCCCCTACAAAACAATATTTTTTCCTACAACCTCCAAAAGATTCAAGTTTGGGGTTTTACAAGTTCAAATCCAAGTTTTGGGCAGTGGATTTGAGGTGCAAATACACACATCTTTGCAAGATAACATTCAAATCCATTGCAGGAATTAAATTGCTATTTTGGGACCAATTTCATACAAAATCAGGCTTGTGATGGGCATATGGTCATCACACAATCCAATTCTAACCATCAAATTTAAGCTCGCAATAAAATGTGTAAAACAATGTAATCTTTAGCTTTTCCATGTATTTGACTATGGGTTGAAATTAGATGCTAGCTCTGGTCAACTAGAATGAATACCATGAATATTTATAATTTTAAAAACCTCTTTTCAAAGGTTAGCCATTAGATTATTATAATTGACATTAGATGCTAGTTCTGGTCAACTAGAATGAAAACCATGAATATTTATAATTTTAAAAACCGCTTTTCAAAGGTTAGATTATTATAATTTCCGTAACCTAGCAGAATCAATTAAATGTGTGTTAGGTTCAATAATTGTATTCTTATGACAAAGTTAAACTTATGTACATATCCATGCCTTATCTGTAGACTCGGTTAATAAAAAACATAAAACACATGATTTGTCTAGGAGAACTAAATGGTTGTCTTTTTTTTTTTGCTATATAATATAGTTAGGATTTTGTTAGCATATTATTAGCATGTTGTTAGTTTGTAACATCTAGTTTATTTGTGGGGTTGGTTTGTGCCCGAGATATGACATGGATCTCATGGTGTACAAGTAGCCCGATTATAAATATGGGCTATTGCAATATAATATTTACGTGTCCATGATTTATTCTTATATGGTATCAGAGTGAGCTTTGAGGCTTCATGCCTCAAGAGGCTGTGAGTGTGAGTTTGGGAACAGGACCTGCAATAAAGATGCCAAGGGAAAAAAAAATCAACTAACCAAAAATAAACCCATAGAAGCTTGGTTTTGGTGCTCTTGTGAAGGGATTTGTATAATCCTATAAAGAGGATGACAAAGATGGAATCCTTGACAGTCATCCTTGTTAACAATGGCAAGAGGAGTTGTTGCTACTTGTGGCACTAAATTGCTTAGATGAGTGCAAGTTCAAAGAGTAAACCCTCAACGGCATAGCATTCTTCCAGAATGTGGAGCTGTTGTGTATAGCAGACAATCGCATAGAGTCAGTCATGGCGGTGCTGCTGCATTGTTGGCATATTTGTTGCAGGTGGCACAAAAGAGGCTACATCCATGGCAATTGATATTGTATCTAAGATCACCGACAAGCCCGTGGACTTGGCCCTGGCCATGGATCTGGGGTTACAGCTGCTCCATCTGGACACTGGCAAGGCAGAGGAGGTGGCTTGTAATGACCCCTCCTCTCAGACCATTAACTACTCCGTAATTACACGCTAAAGTCATTTTTTTTTTTTTCTTAAAAGGTAAAGCTCTTAGTAAATAATTCTACCTTTACCTTTATTGTGCACTCACTAAAATACTGTATTAGGAAATAGCACTAGTGTATCAATAATACTTCTGACAATTTGTTTACTAAATGTAACTCACACATGTTTGATGTTCCATCAATGTCTTTTTATTTCCCTAAGCTACTACCACTGTCTATACACATTGTATGCTTTTAGGGTTCCACATTGGAATTCCTAGACAATCATAATCAACCAACTCAATTTTCTTTTCTAGGGTTTTAACGTGAATTAAGATTCTTCATGTTATACAAGGAAATATGGCTAACATCACTACTTTGGTTAACACTCATATTGAAGAATAAGACCATCTCTGTCATCCATAACATCAATTGTCAACCCACTTAGAGTGATGATCAATCCAATTTGTAAATATAAGTACAAGCACTCAAATGATAAGGATTGATGGATCAATGTTACCAGTTTGTCAGGGGGCATGCTTGAATCCAGGTCTGATTCGTACCCAGTTTGGATTCGAGTCCAGTACATGAGGTGATTCAGCCAAGGTGCGGTCAAAAGGCTATGGATTCATCCAAGATGAACCCGTGACAAATCTGGCAAAACCCAACAGATTCAAGACCAAAAAAACATTTTTTTTAAGTTTTATTAGTCGCAAGTTGTTATCGATGGTCGGGGAACAACCCATGCAAGCTTTGTCGCTGGGAAAGACAAAAACAGAGCTATGGGGGAAATAATATGCACAACAGCAGAATATAATCTGGCAGTTTTGAGCTTTTAAGCTAGCTTCCGCAGCAATTGAACCTACTAACAGTTTGTAAGGTGGCTGCTATGTCTCATAGAGCCCATTAGGGAGAGGGGGCAGTGAATGAATCCAATGATAGTTTCACAACACAGCTTATTTCAAGAACCTCCAGCAATAATGCCAGTAGCATCTGAGTCAGTTCAAGTGCATAAAATATAAATGCAACAACAGAATTCAATATAATGATCCAGATCATCCATTATATATAGATATATGTTATGAGCAACATGGAAAACTACGGTTCACATGTAATACTCTCGACACTATATTATAATGCTGTTGACATAATAATCTCGACACTCGTATGATGTTTTCAATCACATGGCAGTTTAATCCTTCAAGAGTAGATACTCTAATACCTAACGTTGATTTACGTTTCAAATTAATAATATATATTAATATTAACTTTATTTATAATTTATTATTATATTACATAATAATTTTATTAATATTGTATAAGGTTCATGAATACTTCTATACATTGAAAATATTAAGAAATGCGTATATTGCCCCTAATATTTTTGTTATTAGGCTGAAATATGTATATATTTATAATTTTTATATGTTTTTATATCGATGAACCCAACCCCGAAATTTTTTTTACCAAATCCACAAACCAAACCAACAAACCCAATCCAAGATCAGCAACCTAGATTTGGATCCATCGAATTCCTTCTTCCAATGGCCTACCTACATACCCATCTCCAAGAGATCAAGTCCAATGTAATTCTCCTAAAGTCTCCGTTCTTCTGATATTTCATATTGGTATGATATAAAACTGGTTGCAGTTGTGCTGCTACAAATCACTATGAATATACATAAGTTTGGATAAGTTCTCATATCCATAGTAGGGTATTACTAACACTATATACAGTATCAAATTCAGCCAAATAATAGGTGAAGATCTGACTTATGAGGTCATTAGGCACAAACAAATTAGTTTGTCCATAAACAGTGCCTTAACACAGGTGCATGCTATGTCAATCATTGATCAATAATGTTTAAATCAGAAATCTGATATTTTATTTGCTTGAGTCTTTCATCAGCAATACAGAAGGTATCGCCAAAGCTGCACCATGTAAAGCTGAAACTCATTATAATATATATTTCTGCACCCTCTTTAATTCACTATTACAATATTACCATGGCCCAAGGGCCAAAAGTGATATTGATAGCCTAGCACGTCATAAGTGCTGCATATAAATCTAGTTATTTAATCTTTGAAGATTTCTTACAATAGTCAAAGCCCATACATTTTTATTTCTTAGTGCAGCAATTTCATGACTGGAGAAGCTTTTATTGAGCAAAGCGGCCATTTAGTAAGCCAAAAAGATAATAATATTAATAAAGAGATTATAGTAAAAAAGATAAAGAGTTTCACAGACATTAGTGAGGAAAAAAACCAAATAAGAAAATTGTCTACAAGTCCTTCGGTTGTGCAATTTCTATCCTCTGGATTTAATTACACAATGGTTGGGTTCCATAGAGAATACTTTTTGATCAAAAAGAGAGATGCTTGTACATTAATTAATTGAATTAACATATATTGATCTAAGGTCAAATAATGAGAACTTATTCCTATCATGGGCCTTACCCAGCCTAATTGATTACACTTCATATGGTTTAATGATCTAATTGATTTAGTGCAATTATATTGTTGACATTGAATTGTGACAATCGTGCAAAATCCTTTGATAGAAAGGGAAATAGCTACAGGTTTGTTTTTGATTCAGTTTATCTTTTTTCATTTAACTGATCAGGTTCTGATAAAGAGATTCTAGTATATTTGACAGGTACACCAACCACATGAATATACTCATTAAAGGTAGGGCACCTAGTAGGGTGCAAGATAATCAGCCTGTTACCAATATAGTCATAAGACCTTTGGCCTGTTTTATATATATGCTTGTTGTGAGTGAGAAGGTTGTCAGCTTATTTCCAATAATGTATATACAATTGTAAGGCTTTCAATCTGTTATAAATTTGCATAAAGTTAGATGATCTTCACTCTACGAACACTGTAAACTTTGTTTAAATAGTTAAGGCTTTGCCTGTGCATATTTTGGAAACCTTGTTAAAGTCTTCGGTCTGTGCATACTATGTTTACTGTGAATAAAAACATTCATAGCTGTTCATACCGTGCATATTTTGTATAAGTGGTATGGACTTTGGCCTATACAGACTGTGCTTAATATGGATAAAAATGTCATGGCTTCAGCCTATAAATGCTGTATAAACCTTGCATAAATAAGTTAAGGGTTTTTTTCCTATGACGTTTTGTAAACTTCGGTTAAATAAATTGAGGGTTATGACCTACGCATACGATGTACACTTGTATAAGTAAGCTCGTGGCTTAGTCAAGTATCCTGTATATAAAGAAGTTAGGGTTTTTAGCTTGTTGATATTGGGAATATTTCGTTATGGCCTCCAACCTGATTAACACAATAGAAACAAGAGTCATGGGGCCTTCAGCATGTTTCCTATTTGCATAATGTTAAGGCCTTCGGCCTATGTTTTTAGTGTATAGATAAAAAGGAATATAAGGCCTCTAGCCTGTTGCATATTCGTAAAACTGATACTATTGGTTAATGGCCTATCACATGAATGGTATAGGCATAGTTCACAGACTCGAACTCAGAGAGTACTCAGCAAACCCAAAATTTTCAACTCGGCAAAACTCAACAACTTAAAAAAATACTTCAATTTCTTTAAAAACACAGCTTTTTGCAAAATTCAATTACAAAATGTATCAAATGAGTATAAAAAACCATAAGGAATTGTTTTATATTAGATTATAAAAAACATACGGATTACAAAATCGCATCATCATGCGAAGCCGGATATAATAGCTAGCTGCTAACTGATAAGTTGATAACTATTATGAATTTATGATGATTGTCTTTGAAAATCATCATAAATTGCATATCTAGGCAAGTAAAAAGTTACAAGTTTTTACAATTTCCTCTTCCCCGATGTAGTGAAAAATTGGGTATTAGAGGGTATGGTCCTCGCACTCGATTGTGGCTCCCTGCTTGGCCTAGAAGACCGTGCATGTGGCTCCACCCTACTGCTAGATGGCAATGACTCCTCTGCCATATCAATGTCATCCAATGACAATCCAATCTCCCCTACTTCTGCTCCAACCACATCCTCCATAGCTTGCCTCTTGAAATCAACAATCTCATCCTCTATAAACAAGGAGGGCTCGTCATCCTACACGGTCCAGTCACTATAGGGATCAATCTCATCCAAATCAATAAGCTACTCTGATTTGTCTTCCAGTTTTCTTGTGCGAAGCCGAACGCTGTATTGCACAAAGACTAGATCATTGAGGCGTTGTTGAGTCAATTTATTATGCTTCTTCGTGTGAATGGCCTCAAACAAACTCCAATTGCGTTCACAATCAGAAGCACTACAAGGTTGAGACAAAATTCGAAGGGCTAGCTTTTGTAGATTTGGGGTATTTCAACCCCAATCTTCCCACCAAGAACCTACAAATAAAATATTCAAGAGTTTGTAAATAAACAATATTCTATTAATAATTGTAATTTATAAATTGCAAGATATAAGACTTCACTTTTTCTTACCTGGTGTCTGAGTGGATCTTCCTTGTATAGCTAATGGAAAAGAAAAGAGCCTCCCCCTAGTTTGCTTATAATTCTGCAACTCAGAAATGATGAGGTCTCTCACCTCAACCTCGGGTGTCATCCTCTCAGTGAGTATGGATAGGCCCTCCATAACCTCCCCATTAGCATCCGTGAAGCTATCAAAGAAAAAAATTTTGGGGATGAGATAGTACCATGTTGCACGAATGGATTGGTGGAGTTGATTGTTCCACCTCTAATCAATAATCTCCCCAATAGGGGCAAATCTACTTGCATCCCCCTTGTAATAGTTTTGGATGGCCTCTTTGGCCCTATCCATGGCCTCATAAATATATCCCATTGGGTTTTGCTCCCCATCCACCAAGTGCAAAACCCTCACCAGTGGCTCCAATACCTACAAAGTACAAACAAATTTAAGTTACAACTTAGTACTTACAATGAAACTAAATATTTTTAAAGTTTAACAATAAAGGATTCAATTGAAAATTTAAATTGAAGTTTGAAGTTACCTTGATGAACTCTAAAGCTATCTTCGCAAAAACATCATCAAAAACTATTTTTGTGATCCTCTCTCCATTAACCTTCTTTGAATAAGTTGAGTCTAGCCATGCTTGACAAACAAACATCTGCTTCAAGGCAATCAATAAACCAGAAATACTTTGCGACGTTAGAAAATTATTTGCAAACCTTGTAGCACTTGATCGCACAAGCTCTTTTCCCTTGGTGTGATCTCTCATCAAGCTAAGAACCCACGAGTGATTATAAATATATTTTGTTATATTTCTTGCATCTTCTACAATCGGCCTCACCCAATCAATTTTGCCTATGTCCTCCAAAAGAAGGTCAAGGCAATGAGTTGCACAAGTGATCCAAAAAAGTGTTGGATGCCTCTCTTGAAGCAATCTTCCAACCACCACATATGCCACTGCATTGTCATAACAACTTGGACAACATTTTGTATGCCCACCTCCAAAACAACCTCGTCCAACATCAAGCTCAAATTTTTTACATTCTTTATTTTATTGGAGGCTTCAATTGACTTCAAAAAAATTAACTCACCATTTGAAGCCACTAAAAAGTTGATGAGGGTACGATTCCTTCCATTTGTCCGCCCATCTGAAAGAATTGTGCATCCAAACTTTCGCCATTGCTTCTTTTGATCTTCCATAATTTGTTTTGCATCTACAATAGCATCTTGGAGCAACCTGCCACTTAACTCTTTAAGAGAGGGCACCTTGTACCCTTTCCCTGCAACTGTCAATATTGTCACCAAACACTCCCAATATGGCCTCCTTGCCACGTTGAAGGGAAGGTTGTTGAAATACCAAAAATTTGTGCACATGCCTTATCTACTTCTTTGTGCACCTCCATGTTCCACCCTGTAGCTTCCAATGAATGTTGTGATCCTGGTACATTTCTAGGCACAAAAAACCGATGTTTGAGCTTTACTCAAGCTAGTTGAGGCGGATGTGCCACGTATGCATGGACCACGACTAGAGCCCACAATGCCTTGTGTATCTACATTGGATTTTGTTGCCAAATTAGGAGCAATGGCTACTTCTATGTTTGCTTGTGCACTGGCCCTCTCCAATTTCTTTTCATCTAGTGATGCAAGAAGGGCCATCATCTCTCGTTTCACCTCTTCTGGGGCTCCTGGACATGGCTTGGAATTACAATTAGGAATGCCTACAAGATGGTATTTGAGGCGATTAATGCCTCCACAAAGTCTCTTCTTGCACCAATTACAATTCAGACCCTACTACTAGTCCCATTATAGCATGTTTCCAAGCGGGGTCCCGGCTTCCAGGGCATCTAGTTCCTATGGGACGACTTGCACTTGTTGAGTCAGAACTAGATGCAAAGACGGAAGCCATTGTGGTTATTTATTAACTTGCATTATCGATAAGAACGAAAAAAATAGTGATTAAAAAAAATAGCAATTTGAGCACAGATATTTTTAAAATATCATGTAAAATATAAATGCGTTTAAAAAATTTAATTGCAATATGATAATATGGTAATTGAATTATTTGCATTAACAAATTTGACAAAAATATCATCCTTTAACTCTGAAGCATAAACACTATATTTAGAAGAAATTGAAAATTTTGAAAAAAATCAATGTAAATCATTTAAATTTTAATTTTATCCACAAATTTAGACAAATTGAATCAATTCAATCCAATAAAATATGTAAATTTGACATGCTAAAAAAATTAGAAATGGTTTACAAATTTAAATGCTTGAAAAAAAAGGAAAAAAAAATTTGAACTCACCTAATGCAAATCCGAAATTCCAAAAATTTCTTCTTCAAATCCCCTAAAAATTCTTCCCAATTTGCTCTAGAATGCTTGCATATTGTTGTGTGTGGTCAAGAAGGCCGAATAGGGGTTTTATAGAAAAAAAATCACGTTTATTGAGTGTTGACGCACATCCACAATCCACAGCGAGTTTTCATGCAAATTCACCGAGTTTTTCCAAGTTTCTCCGAGTTCTCGCCACAAGTTTTCGGCAAAAACTTGGCCAAAAAATCGGCAAGTTAAACTTGTGAGTACTCGTGGTCTTCAAAAACTCGTGAGTACTCAACGACTCCCCGAGTCTGCAAACTATGGGTATAATGATTCAAGCTTGTAGTAGGATTGTTTAAATATTATTATAATCTTCAAAATGTTAAGTCAAGGATAGTAAAGGAACTATTCTTACTAATAAATCCTTGGTAAATGGTTAATAAGATTCTTATGACTAGGAATATTTTAGACCTTAAAGTATATTAAGTCATACGGATGTTCAAACTAGTTATTGCTGATTGTTTATAATTGTTTAGTCATTATTCAAGTCTTGTTATAAAACTATTGAGGCCATAATATCTTGCACCCTACCCTATGCCTGGGAGTTGGGTTAGGGCAAGGTCACGGATCCATTGTAGGGTCCTTTGATGAAGTATATTCATGCGGTTTTCACACAAGGAATGTTGTTGGATGCTTTGCGTGAAAAGTTGAAAAGTTGTGGAAATATGTTAAAACTTAAAACTGTAATTCAAGATTGTAAAAATTGTAAAAGTGGTACAGTTTATGTATTGGGTTCAAAATGTATTAGATCAATGGGAATTCTAATTATGTAATCGAAATTACTTTCTATTCATTAATTGGGGTAAGATATTTATCGATCAGTTTTAAGTTCGGTTATTGAATGTAAATATCTATGTTGCACGGAGACCCGTCTCCGACCCCCTGGTACTCGTCTCGGAGACTGGTACACATCTCCCATCTCGGAGACTTGATTGGGTACGTCTCCCTTTGCAAGAGACTTTTGGTCGAGTCTCCCACTCGTCTCCAAGTACCCTGCGTCAATAAAAAGGCATCTCCATTTTTTTTCTTTTTCTACCTTTCATTTTTTCCGTTGTTTTTTCACAAGCTCAGTGGATTCTTACTCCTACGGACTTCAAACCTCAATACTAGTGTCTACAGTAATATATATACATTAAGCTATATTAAATTGTTACAAATAAGCTATAAACTTAAACTTTACCAATTCTCTTGTTTTAAAAGTTCAATGTCATGATATTTTCAGTTTTAATGTTAGCATATTAATAAAAAAATAAAATTACTAAATTATATTTAAAAAAATGGTGTCTCCAAGTACCCCTGTCTCCTATTTTTCAAAAATAGACGTACCGGTACCAGTCTCCATGCAACCTTGGTAAATATTGTAGTTCAGTTTTAAATTAAATCATTATATATGAATATTGTTAGCAAAGTTATTATCAATAGAATTTTGCCGTAATATGTATTTTAATGCAAAATTCCTCCATTATAATATGTTAATCAATTATTCATTGAATGTTGCCTATAGATTTCATCTTACCCAAATATGAATAGTATTTCAAAATGTTTGGAAATTTACATTCAGCTACTAATAAGGAAATATTTCAATGTTTTCAGTTCTATAAACATCTTAACTTATAGAACTTATGTTGAAAATAGATTACATACACAAACTTGTATGTATTCAATTAGATGTTGCAGGACACAAACATTTGTCGTGTTCAATTTCTATCAACAATAAAGTATACTTGAAGGATAGCATACTTATAACCCACTTAAGCAAGCCGTCAGTTAGGTATGTCAATTTTCATTAAGTTGACAAGAAAAATGGTTGTAAATATGAACATCTCATTGAATATGGATAAGTTGTGTGTGCAACTATGTTTAACACAAGTTCTAAAGTCTTCTCAAACGAAATTTTCTAGTCCTAAATTTTGGGGTCATTGCATTTAGTATCAGAGCCTACATTACTTAAAAACTTAGGAACCTTTGGGGAATAAATTAAGAACTTCTGAAAATTAAAAAAAAATCTTCTTGTAGAGGGATATGGTTGGAACCAAGGCTAGAGGAAACCCTCGAGGGCGAGGGACAAATGGATCCCCTCCATTATCCGATCCTCCTACTCCACCGTCTTAACCGCCTCCACAAGACGAATTCTTCAAGGGATAGTAAACACATTGAACATCATTCAAGAAAGAATGGATCTCAAGAAGCAACAATATTTGATCTTAGATATCGGCACGTAAATCAGCCTAGGCAAGTACCTATGGGACCTACTAGGGAACTTCTAAGGTGACAAGCCTCTTCCCTGATAAATGACTTAGAAACAACCACCCCTAAAATCCAATGGCTCAGACGCAGGTAACGCAACTGAACCCTGGTTTGTTAATCTAAAGAAATACTTTGGATTGCAACCTCTCTCTGAGAACGAGGAGGCTCGTCTAGGAATCTTTCAGTTAGATGGTGAAGCCACCCTTTCGTGGGAACACCCGAGTGTATTAAAGAATTTTAATCTTGAGACTCTTGGACGAAATAAGTTTGAAACTCAGTTCTGGGAAAAGTATTTATCAACTATCTTCAAAGAAAAAAAAATATAAATTTCAACTTTTACAAGGTATTTCCACAGTGGCTCAATACAAGTCCAAGTTCATGAACTTGTTAAGATATGTGGATTACATGAAAGATGAAGAATCAAAAATCACTAAATTCAAACTTGGACTATAAGAGATAATAATGCACGATGTGAACATGACAAAGCCAACCACATTGGCTAAGGCAATTGAATCAGCTCATATGGCTAAAGAGAAAGACATTACAAGGCTAAGAGTAAGACAAGAGTTCCGGAATAAAAGTAATCAGCAGAAAGCCAACAAATCTAGTTGTTGTGACCTAATCACACATCGCCCCATTGCAAATGGGGACCCCCTTTTTCTTTGAGCTCTGATGCTTTGCATTAAGATGTCTTTAGTTTATTGCATGATGAGGTCAGTGGTTGTTTGAGTTCTCTGTCTAGTTTTTATTCAAGAGTCATTTGCTTTCCTTCTGGGACCAATCCTGATGCATGTTTGAGATCCTGAAAATGACTAAGTCTGGTATCCTGATATCCTGAAAATTTGACTGAGTCTGAAATCTGGTGGATCCTCCAAATTCTATAATCTACATGTCAAATCCGGTGGATTCGAGACCTATCTCAAACATCCTGAAAGGTCTATTGAAAAATATTTGAAGTATAAGAAATTCTTATACTTAAATATATTTTTCAATAGACCTTACCCTGAAGGACACTGAAAAATGGCTAAGTACTCTAGAGGATTCAAAATCTTCAACCAATGCGCCAAGACATGAAGTAGCGCAAAATCTTGATGAAATGCGCCACTTTCCACCGGAGAACAAAATGATGATCTCTTGCGCCTCAACTAATGCGACAAAAGCAATGCGCCATTCTAAGTAGAGGTATTGGTTGGAGTTTTGAGCGTTTTTAAAGAAGATTCAAGATCCAGATCTAACGCGCCTTAACTGCTGTGCCTATTTCAAGAGAGGTTCAAGTTCCTTAACTCAAATCAGCATCTAGTGCGCCAAAACTAAGAAGAGCACAAAATCCTTAACCAATGCGCCACAACTGCTGCGCCATTGAGTTTAAAGGATCCAAATCTCTTAACTACTGCGCCACTTTGGAAGATGATGGCAAGAGGTGTTGATTGAAGTTTTAGGCAATTTTCAAGAGGATTTAAAATGTGGATCTGCTGCGCCCTATCCAATGCGCCCTTGTCAAGATGATAATGATTTTAGAAGACATTTTATTCAAGCATCAAAATGCTCATCCAATGCGATCAAGGTAAAGGGCTTGTTTGATGGAGGAATTGTGAGATGCAAGTTTAGAGGATCCAAATCTCTTAACTGCTGCACCACATGTGAAGGTGAAGAGAGTGTTTGAAGTATCAATATGCAAAGATTTCAAGGAAGAAATAGAATTCCCATCTGCTGCGCCATAACTGATGTGCCTTCATCAAAGAGGAGATCCAATGATGATTTTTTAAACCAAGCAGCATATTTCTGATCTAAATGTGTCACAGCATGAAGGCTGATGTGGTTGGCAAAGGATGAAACAATCAAGAAGATTCGAAAAACCCCATCCAATACGCCCTTCACAAGAAGAGAAATTGAAGTGTTATAAAGTCTCTAAAGAAGAGGATCTAAAATCTTGATCCAAGGCGTCCATTTTAAGGAAAGAACAAGATCTTGATCTAATGCAACCAAGGAGGAAAGGCTTTGTTTTAAGGATTCAAAAGGCTGATCCAATGCAATGAAGTTAAATTTAAAGAAGAGATCACAATCAGGAAGATCAAATATCCTCAACCACTGCGCCACCTTATGGAAGAAGTTGACTCAAAATTCAATGAGATCTTTCCATCAAGATTCAAATTGCTTAACCAAAGCACCATGATTGAGGAGGTTTAACTTAAATTTTTTATCCTTTTCATAGAAGACTCACAATCTACTTCCAATGCGCCAAGATGGATAAGTTGGATGCAAGTATCAAAATGCCGATTTCATGAAGTTTTAAGATGAGATCAATTCCTTCAACCAATGCGTCAGCCTTAGAGAGGGGTTTTATTTGAGTGTGACATTGTTTATCTTAGAAGATTCAAAAGCCTGATGTGATGCGCCACTTCTAGGGAGGTGTTGTTCAAGTCTCAAGTCTGATTTCCAGAGAAGCATAAAGTATTAAAGTCTGAACTACTGCGCCCTATTAGGGAGAAATGATGATCAGTTTTGACAAATCTAAACAAAGATCAGGATCAGGGAGCAATGCGCCATATATCATGCGTTTGGAGAAAGTAGTGTTAGAGTATTTTCAAGAGGATCTAGAATTCTGATCTGCTGCGACAGAACAAATGCGGCCTTATTAAAGTGAAGAGGATGATTGGAAGAGGAGTTACAAATGAAGACCAAAAAATTCTGATCTCTTGCGCCCTATCCCATGCACCAATTTGATGAGTTGATTGAAGTTTTGACAAGATGAAGAAGATCCAAAAACCTCATCTAAAGCGCTTGATCCCATGTGCCATCTACATGAAAATAAAGTGATGTTTTTGACAAGTTTAAAGGAGAAATTAAAATGTCAAACCATTGCGCCAAGGAATGAGGAGGTAGAATGATGAATTTCATTAGACCTTTCAAGAAGAGATCAAAAACCTTAACCAGTGCGCCCTATCTGGTGCGCCACAATTAATGAGGATGAAGTCAAGTTTTATAAACGTGCCAAGTAAGGATCAAAGTCTCATCCACCGCACCAAAATCAAGAGGATACAAAACATGGATCTAGTGCACCAAAACTAAGAAGAAACCAAAAACCTCATCCAATGCGCCTAGATCAAGGAAGTAAAAAACAGTGATTTAAAGGTGACATTTCAACCAAACAGCAGATTTCTGATCTAATGCGCCACATCCAAATGATAAGCAAAAAGGTGAAATTTCAAAGAAAAAGCAAAACATCCATTTAATGCGCCCTTGCTAATGAAGATCTAAGAACCTTAACCATTGTGCCAAAGAACAGAGGGGCTGTTTCGAATGTGTAAAAGGTGTAAATTCAACCCAAATTCAACATCATGATCCATTGCGCCATCTTTGAAAGAGGAGAAATTCAAGTTTTGAACGATTTTAAGATGAAGATTTAAAATACTCAACTAGTGCGCCACTACTCAAAGAATCCAAAACTGCCAACCACTACGCCCAAGTTGGAGGAGTCAATTTTGGTTGTTAAAGTGCAATTTCTAGACGATCATGATCTAATGCATCATTCTTACTGTGATGCTTGGTTTGAATTTTATGATAGCTTTCATATGAAGAACCAATTTTACACCTAATGCACCTAAGTTAGAAATGCATGAAGTGATTCTTATGTGTTATAAATAAAGTATTATTAAGGAATTAATGTTGCTTCTTTGTTTGTTTGTTTGCAGCAGCAAAGAGCTTGGATTGAGCTAAGAAGTCATCCTAGGAGTTAAGTGATTAGAATCATCTTCAACCGAAAGATGATGCTAAGAGGAGGTCGCTAAACATCATGTAGCTGCTCCAAAGGAACCTTTCATCATCATCATGTTGGAACTCTTCATCATTGACATCATGTTGGATCACTTCAAGGCCAACATACCGATACTCTTCATCTTCATCATCATCAAGCATCCCAAAGACATCTATAAAGTTTCAACTTCCTCCGGTACATTCAAGCCTGCTTGTGAAGTCATCTACTCTACATATAAGGAAGGTGTTATCATCAATATCTACACTCCAAAGGACCCTTTCAAGTTGGAGCATTTCATCATCTACATCAAGTTCAAGTATACATCATCATCTAGAAGGCATCCATCAATGGATTATACTTCATCATCAAACATTCCAAGATACTTATCCATCAAGCTTCAAGACCCTTCAATCTTCAAGTCTCCAGAAGAAGTCTCTTACTTCAAGCTATTAAAGAAGAATCATTATCATATCTCCTACTACATTACTCTCCAAGAAGATGTATCCAAAGAAGATCAACCTATCTGCAAAAAGAAACATCACATTGTTAAACAAATGAAGCAATATACATCATACATATCCAATTTGCAAGAAAATGAGCAAGGCAAGATCTACAAGATGCATTCCCAAACATACAAGTTCAAAGTAATCACATTGAAGACATCACAAGATGATGCAATTTGGGAATATGCCCACAAAACAAATTGTATAAACAGTTGGAATCCATGAGAGTTGCTAAGATGGCACCTACGTGGCATGTACATCATCATCAAGCCAATCATAGTTTGCCACATCATTCGACAAGCAAGAAGACAAAAAGGACGTCTATGTGGAAGATGCTCCAAAGATTCCATCTTATCCTATCTTCTTGGAAAGTGTGCCTTCATTGCCTCTCTTCTGTACTAAAAATAGCAATTTGTTGTAACAAACTGCCTTGTTGGCACAATCTAGGCCCTTGACTATCTAAATTGATCCAGGCCATTCATTGTAACTCTGGAGCTCTATATAAAGGCCTTGTTGCCTCATTTGTAAATCATTAGAGATTAGATAGATCATTAGATTGTAGACAAGTAGGAATAGAATAGAAGAGACTCTTGAAATTCTCTGAGAGTGCTTGAAGTTGTTCTAAATATTTCTCAAGATTAATGCAAAGAAGTTTGAGTTTGTTTGGTGTTAAGTGTTGTCTTGTGAAATGACATGGTTTCTAATATCTTGATGAAGTGGAGAGATGTTTCAAGTAGATTAGAAGTAGATTAGAAGCTCTTTGATGTAATGTATGTATGTATTGGGTATTTGATCAACTCCTAGCTCATGCTTTTAACATTCATCGCTGGTGAAGTGTTGTGTAAAGCTAGTCTGAGCCTTATCTTTTGCTTAAGTTCGATTGTGGATGCTTGTTTGAGCTGCGCCATCCAATGGGTGCTTATATGAGCCTTCATGATTTGAAAACCATTCGCGTACCTGAGGAGATTGCACCAACTTCATATAGTTGTAGGCATCCTTGGCGAAGTGGAGTAAGGTTAATTAAAGAGTTTCTCTATTCATACATCGTCATTGCTTCACTGACCTCAGATTAGTTTCCCTAAACCCTATCTTTTTTCCCTTTTTTTATCATTGATGCATTGTACATACTTCATCCACACTCAAGGGAGGAATAACCTGAATGAAAGAAGATGAATCCAACGTAAGTCCCTTTGTGATAATCAGCAAGAGTATATGTAATCATTGAGTTCATCCACTATAAGTTATAAAATAAGGAACCTTGGAGTTGTCTCGATTGATCACTTTGTTTAGCATTCGAGACGCTTTATTCAAGAGAGAGTTGGATACTCAGTATTTTACTCTATTGTTGACTTGTCTAAAAACAATCATCAACATTTTTGGCGCTAGAAGGAGGGCGAGAACACAGACATTCTTCTTTTCAAGTAGAGCAACAAGATACTCTGGAGTGGTGGATTGAAGTTTGAAGTGAGCTCTGAAGGAAAGATTCAAGATTTCAAGATCTCTCTTAAAAGTTCAGAAAATACCAAAAAAAAAAATAGTAGAAAAGCTCAAAAATCCAAAAAAAAAGCAAAAAAATCAGAAGATGGATTTCTCAACTTTGGATTCAAGTTTGAATATGCGGCAAGTTGTTGGGTATGATCCGGCAAATTCAAATCCAATTGTTCTCCAACTATGGTGGTCATTGAATGAGCGTCTTGGTGGCAAGAGTTTGAAAGCCTTCGAGTGCAAATATGGATGTCGTATTCATAATACAAATGATCATAAAGAAGCAGATTGTATAACATTCTTATCAAGGATGGACTTAGCTGTGCAAAAGAAAATTTCATTCTTACAAGTACATGAGCCAGTAGTGTTTTCAAAGATAGATCCTAATACTCCTGTTGATGGTAAAGCATTCAAGAAGCTTAAAGAGAATCAAGAAGGAATCAAAGAGTGCTAAGGATTTAGGCGTAGACGACATATTGCTTTCTAGAAATTGGTGTAGGGTGCATGATACAGATCATTTGGAATATACTTGTGAGAAATGCTGGGAAGCAATTCATCAAGCCATGCAGGAAGTAGAAGTAGGTGTACCTGTTGAGGAAGAAGTTTTTATGACAAGGAACCTTGATATGCAATGTACCAGTGAGAAAGAATATGAATACGAGTTTATCAATCCTGAAGAGATAGAAGCATTCGGGCAGAAGTTATCAAAAGCATTAGAGGATTGTAAACAGGGTTTGAAAGATGTTAGAACACTTGAAGCGGCAATTGAGAGAGAAAGAAGTTCGAGCTTGTGGCAGGAACCTGAATTTGACGAAGATAAGTTTCTTGAGGAGTATGCATCTACATCACATCAAGAGATCCTTGAGAATGAGCTATGACAAGTACAGAGAACATTGGTAGAAGATCATAAGTTAGAAGCTTTGCAAATGAATTTAGAAGTCATCATTCAAGAGCATGCCGATGAAGAGCCTGGGAATAGGCAAGAGCAATTTGGGTCGACGCTCGATGTTGCCATCATTACACAAGAAGATATCAAGCCAAAAAGAATGACAATTGAAGAACATGTTGCTGTTATAGATGCTGAGATCAAGAAGTTGTTGACACCGTTGTTGGAGATCATAAAAGAGCTTGACGACGAGATCATGCAATACGAAGAAGACAAGAAGCTCATCAACCATTAATGGCGACCTCCTGACGGATGTATATAGTATGATCAAGTGCTTGGTAGGCCATGTCTCATTAAAAACAACATGCATCAGGTTGTATCTTTCCCTTCTATTGATTGGAAGAATTTTGAATTTGAACATCATGAACTCCTAATTGATAGCATTGATAGCACTGATAGTATTGATATTGATGATAATCTTGAGCATATTGAATATGAATTTGATTATGGCGAATTGGGTAGAACAACCTGCATTCGGATAAATCATGGTCCCGATGAAAATCCTCAATTGATCATAATACTGCCAGAAATTTTTCCTACGTTTGAGGACTGTCGCCTGAAAGATGAATTTTTCTCTCAGTTTAAAGATGAATTTGCCCGGTTGAGAACTGTCACCGTTGCATTACTGTTGCTGTACATATTGAAAAAACATGCTAGGGCATGTGTATACTCGGTGTTTTGGGTTGCATCTCCCTATTGCTTGTATATAGCTAGGTTAGAGTAGCGATTTTCATTTCATGTTGCGTCTTAGAATAGATTTGCTCCTTGATGTCATTTGACTCAAGTGTTTGTTTGTCCTTAGATCAATTTTGCTTTCTTAGTGCTTACTTGTCGTTTGCTTTCCTTAGTTTAGTGGTTTGTATTGCTTTCATAGATTAGTTGTTTAGTTTAGTTGGTTTGTCGTGTCGGGTTTCCCATTTGTAAGAAGGTGATGTTATCTTAAACACACACTCTAGTTTCAATTTAGGATAACATGTTAGTTTATTTCTTAGACATCCATTCATGAAATTCTTAGTCTGAAGATGTTTTTCTTTCAATTTATCATCTTGTTAGACTTTGAACTTGACTCGGAAACTAATCATTTATTGTGTCTTGACACTATTATCTTCTGATCATAATGTTTTAAAATGCCGAATCTAAATTTTCTGAATTCTTATGTGTTCCGTTGAGAAACTTGGGTCATGATTGATGGATTTCCCGTGGATTCCATCGCTAGTGTCAGATAGCATGACTGCTTGCTCTTGGGAGACGAATCAGTTGTTCGGTATTGACTAAAGTATTTTGAGGTTCTATACTTCACATATCTTAATGATCCCGAAGTTACTAGGAAAGTCTTGGTGAGCCTGGATCAAGTGAAAATCTCAAAGTAATTCATGTTTCCGCTTCCGCTCCATAATAAGCATCTTTGCATGCTTCCATTCCTCCGTCATTCCGCTTACCACACCTCATAATCACAATAAAAGTCCCCATCTACATTGCATTCTTCATCCAATAATGAATTCAAGTCTGATGTCTGGATCATTTGAATAGTCCCGTTGTTCGTTGCATACTCCAGAAGGATAAGTTGAAGTCCTTATGAGCTGTTTGGAGTTCATCCATGTCAATATCCTTTTCAAATGGCCTTAGCCACTATATAGAAATTAAGATCAAGATGTTGGTATTTCATTCTGTTAGCACAAGTCCCTTATCTATCCATTTCATATATATATTCACTTCACCTTTGTTACTATGCAAAGTCTCAAAGCATGTAACTATCCATACCTTCCACCATCCATCTTACCTCCGCTTTTCCCAAATCACATTACCATATCCCTTACTGTTCACCCATTTCCTAGTCATGATCAATGAATGTGAGTGTCATCTAATTGAGAAGCTTGCAATTCCTCCACCCATTTCCTATTGTTTCACAAAATAAATACCTGGATGCTGTTACTCCTGAAGCAAAGAAAATCTTAAGGTCTCTATGCCTCATGGTACAAATGCCAAAATCGAATCAAAGCATGCTCAAAGGCTATTTCATTCCATATTTCCAAAGAGCCAAAGTGAAAATCTAAGTACTTAAGTCTAAAAAGCTGAATCCAAAGAGGCTTCCGCATCCAGTAAGTCCACCCATCCATCCATCCATTCCATTTCTATTTCATCTAAAATTCCAAATTCCTTCATCCCACGAAAATCAAAAGAAAATTCTAAGTTCGTGTGGGTCTTGAAGTTATCACTTTTCCCATTTACTAATCACCGTTCCCGTTCCCTTTACCTATTTCTCTTCCACTTGCAAGCTTCAAAGTTTAGGTTGATACGAACAAACGTTGATCATGATTCTGTTCCATTTCATCTCATTATCCATTTCCACTACATTTCCTGCCATCTAACATATCCCGTCGTTCACCTGGTTTATGTCTGGATATACACTTTTCATTTACCTATTTTATAAAATCCACATCATAATCCACCGTTTCCGTTCACTTTGTCATAATCAGTACCATATCTATCGTTTCCTGCCAACATCAGTGTGTATACTGACTTGAAATGGTTTTGCGTATGGACCACTGTATTGTCTGCAAAATCAGACTTTTGAGTTCTTCATATTCATTACCTCGGTGAAAACCTAGCAAACAGGCGTCATGCATAATGGTCATCCTAGTAATAAAAAAAAGAAAACAAAATGATGAAAAAAATGAAAATAGTAAAAAAAAAAAAAAATCGTCCACTAGTGAAAACCGCCTTTGGTGGCGCCTTGGATAAGTACCATGATGAAAACCTGGAAATAGGCGTCATGCGTAAAGACATCCTGTCTCATTTCACTCCTTTCCATTTCATTACATTTTCGTTTCCATATCATCCTCATTCCGTCGTCGCCCCATTCAAATGTCATTTATCATTTGCCCATCTCATCCATATGTATATCTGTCCATCCACTTTCATGAATTTACCTAGCTTGAGACAGGCAAGTGCTTGCACTTAAATCCTCAAATATGGATAGTCGCGCTAGCAACTGGTTCTGATTCTTTGATCGAGAAGTCGTGTTTATTTGATCTGGTGTGTGGGAGTACATGGAAATGTTGAAACTTGACATTTGTTTATCTTTGGAATATTTAAGGAACTGTTTTAATCGAAATCAATCTTTAATCACACATCAGAAGGTGTAGTGTCTTGATCCAATCTATGCTTCTTTTCCTTTTTGAGTTCGTTGTCTAACTGGCTAATGAATAGAGGAGTATTTGAAGTTTCTGGGTCTGGATTGAATCTTTGTCTTGAAAATGTTTAGGAACATTTATTTGGGTTGACGCTAGATGTTGTGACCTAATCACACATCGCCCCATTGCAAATGGGGGCCCCCTTTTTTTTTGAGCTTTGATGCTTTGCATTAAGTTTTTGATGATGTCTTTAGTTTATTGCATGATGAGGTCAGTGGTTGTTTGAGTTCTCTGTCTAGTTTTTATTCAAGAGTCATTTGCTTTCCTTCTGAGACCAATCCTGATGCATGTTTGAGATCCTGAGAATGACTAAGTCTGGTATCCTGAAAATCCTGAAAATTTGACTAAGTCTAAAATCTGGTAGATCCTCCAAATTCTATAATCTACATGTCAAATCCGATGGATTCGAGACCTATCTCAAACATCCTGAAAGGTATATTGAAAAATATTTAAAGTATACTTAAATATATTTTTCAATAGACCTTACCCTGAAGGACTGAAAAATGGCTAAGTACTCTAAAGGATTCAAAATACTTGTGTATTTTATCCTCTCTTGAACAAAATCACTCAGATGCTGAACTTTGTGATCAAATGAGTAGACTCCAAGGTTCCTTATCTTCAAATCTCGATTTGGGATAGCTTGTTTGGCAAAGATGTGATTTGTTGTCTTAACAAAGGAACTTACACTCACTGTTCAACGGCAGGAAAATACCGTTTACACTCGCACAGGTGATAACAATTGCTTCAAGACTACACGCTATGATAAACTTATGATATGACAATTCAGCTCTTGATCCTACTCCTAACAATGTTTTTTCAAAAAAGTACAAAAGATATGGGTTTAAAGAAAATATCTAATCTAGGTGCAAGCTATCATCATCAATTCATGGAAATCTCAACCACGCTTTGCTTCGCCATGAGATGACAACTCCACAAAGGTGATGCAATCTTCTAAGGATAAGCTAAAGGTTTTCAAATTGCTCTATGGGCAATCGAAGTGAGGCTTGTAGATGATGTTTAGACTAACCTTACACTACAACTTGCCAGCGACAAATCATAAAAGGTATGAACATAAAGAGATTTCACCAAGAAATTGAAAGACAATGACTTCCACGAACTAAAACTAACAAACTTTGAAAGAAATAAACTAAGTTGAAACATCGAATGCAAGTGAGTACTTAGCAACCATGCAACTTGCAAAGAGAACACAATATCACCATGAATGGCTCAACAATGAACTTGTATTAATCTTAGCAAAGTCTTAGCAACAGCTCTAATTAGCTCAAAACTCATTATACAAAATGAAGAGGAATGAGGTTTATATAGACCTCAAGAAACAATGAATGGCTAGGATCAATTTGGATTCAATGGCCCAGATCATGCCATATCAAAAGTGGTTATAACAACCTTTTATTATTAGAAATATTCAAGAAGCAAATAAAGGCACGTTTTCCAAGGTGTCACCTTGGCGCCTATGTGGACTACCCACGTGGCATTTCTTTCTTATGTTTATTCTTTTCGACCAATGCCGTGAACTTTGGAACAACCTTCGCCATGTCAACAATTGGTACACTTGGCGCATTCCGAATGGTTCCTTCTGCCTTCATCACATCTCGTGTATGCTCATCAATTGTCCTCTCCCACTCAGCTATACCAACCTGCTTACCACCAATGAACGAGATCAAGGAGTAGATGTTGTTCAACTGTTCACCAAAAATGAAGTGAGTAGTGTTGAAGTAATGAGAATGTATGTAATTCTTCACGTCATGGAACGCAACCTCTCCTGAGAGATCACACATATCATCCATTACACCAACTATCTTATTATGAGCCCTCTAAAGCACACTATCTACTCGAACACAATCCATTTTATCCTTATCAAGAAGATGCTCTCTTATGTACATAGTGAAGTACCAAGTAGAGAAATCATACGATGAACCTTCTTCAACTACCTCTTCCTCTATCAATGCTGACAGTGGAGTGTTCATCAAATCTTCTAAATGTGGCATGTATTCTCTCTTGACACCATCGAATTTGGAACATGCTGCTGAAACTGCTTGAAGTCTTTCCAACAACTAAGCAACGGTTTCCTACTTTTGGATAAGTTCAATGAATATATCTATTTGATTTCTAACTCTCCCTATCCAGCTTTCCAGTTCTTGGGACTGTGATCTCATACCCTCTAATTGAGCAACGAATTCTTGTGAAAGCATGGGAGGTGGAGTAGATGTCCCTTCACGCTGTCGAATTGGATTCATCAACTGCTGGATATATTGCTTGAAGGCGAGGTTTTCTTTCTCCAATCGATTTCCTCTTTCCCTTTCACGCCTCCATCTTTCTTTGACCACTGAAACCGGTTCCTCCAACTCTTCAAACTATTGCTCTTTTGTTGTTGGTCCCAAATCCATAGTGGTTACATCGTATTCTTCAGGAACAATGTCATCAATTGTTTTGTCTACCTTAGGCACTGCAATGTGTACTTTCCTGGACCCAGAACTATCTCTCGTAATCTTGGAGAGTCCAGTCGCTTTTTCTTTTCCCTTATCTTGCCTTGTCCTGTCTAACAACTCTTGTATGTTAACCTCTGGCGTTATTTCCACGATTGAAGTCTCCTTTACTCTCTTCCTTAGCCAATCTGGCAAGGCAAACAAATCTTCTTGAACACCTTGTTCTTGAGCTCTAGCTTCTAACTCTGATGACGATGCTTCCTCATCAGACATTTCAATGTGCATATCTATTTCCTGTGTAACAGCTTCTTGATTCTTGGAGGGACTTGATCGGACTTCTTCAACTAGAACCTCATGTATGTTTGCTTGATCTAATGTCTATGGAGCTCCTTGGTTTTCTCTTTCTTCATTCTCCACTACTGATGTCACATTCATGTCTTGAGAAGGACCACCTTGTCTAGAAGAATTGCTAGTCTCAGATCTTGAACTCAACTTTGTCTTCTTCCGACTACTTTCTCCACGTGAGTCGTCCAAATGCTTCCTCTTGCCAGGCTGAGCTTCTTCTCCGGAGCTTACACTATATCCACTAGACTCACTGCGATGTTTGCTGCTAGATTCACTATCATCCACTTCTTGTGATTGTTGCGAGTCGGCTCCTCCCATCAAGTCGTATGTGAGATCCTTGTTTGCATTCTAGAGCTTCTGAATTTGACGATCTACATACTTCTTTGTGATATGTATGACTTGCTGTATCCAATCATCATGGCCAACTTCTCTCTTAGCCCAATTGATAGTGATAGGTCCTTCCTTGTCAAACATCCTTTGCACGAGAAACTTTTCAGTCTCTTCTAGTTGATCAGGAACAGGTATTATATTACATGATCTCACCAAATCCCAAGTCATTCTCGAACACCTCTTCTCTCTAAAGTGTCCATCGCCTGCATCTGCCCAGTGATCCTCTTGATGCTCTCAGTGTCTAAACCTCTTCCCAAATGCTTGCCGAATCGTGTTGAATGGATCAAAGTGGTCTCGACTCGTGTCATGAAGCACAAGATTGTAAGCTTGGAGTTCATATTCTGAATGTTGTGCAGCTTGCAGTGTTGGGCAAGTCTCCAACTTTCCAACTCCCATTGGGAAACTGATTCCAGCTTTCTTCTTATCTTTCCGAATTTTGTCCCAGGCCAACAGTTGCCTCGTCACCTCTAGTAGTACCATCTTGTCGGTAGGATACCTCGGCAAGCGGTAAGGATAAGATGAAAATCCTTGGATCCTCAAGTAGGTGAACTTCGGAAATCGGATGTACCATCGTCCAAATTTGCCAATCAATCTCTTTGCATCCTTTAATAACCTCTCATTCATATTTCGTTGAAGCTTCCTTACGATGAACATGAAGAATGCATCATTCACGCGCTTGTAGTGGGCTATGGACTTTAGCTGCAATTGCAGGTAGCAATCATACACGCTGAGTTGTCTGGGGCCATATCCTATATCACCTCTGCAATTCAATCCATCATACTTTCCACACATCGTGAGGATATAGATGACATATGAGCTCATGTAGAAGGACTTAGTCTCCTTTAGCTTGATCATCTGCTCATAAATATTGTTGCTTATGATACCAGCCCAATCAATCATCACCTCACCCTTGACGATCTCTTGCATGAATACGAACATCCACGCATCGAATGTTGACGATTGTTGACAACCCATGATTCTGTTCAAGAAAATCACCATGTAGCCATACTCTGTGATGAAATCCGATTTATGAAGCTTCTTCGGCAACTTGCTGTGATGACTCCTTGGTTGCTTTACCCAATTAACGTTTATCTCTTGCTTACAATCACTTATCGCTCGTTCAAACACCCTTTGAGCTTGCTCTCGAGTGTAGACGGTGACCTTCCTATGCTTTGGGATGTTGAATGTTTCGGCGATGGCCTCCCTCTTCAAGTGAGCTAAGACTTCTCCATCGGACGTTTCAATGCATCTAGTCTCTTGGTTGTAATGACTAGCGCATTCCCACATAAGCTCGGAACTCGGCAAGGCGGGCAGAAAGCATGCGGCTTGGACGATTCCATTGCGGAGCATCTCATGAATGACCTTTGAGTGGGTTGGCTTGTAGAGCTCTCTCTTGATCTCCTCCATGTCAATGTGACCCAAGTTGGTGTCACTCATGTTCCTCCACTTGGACATGATCTTTGTCTCCGGCATGACTCCTTGCTTATCACTCTTGATCAAGGCTTGTCTTTTTTGGGCATTCATCATCTACCTCCTCCTACAAGAGAAAACAACATGTGTTACTAGGCTGATGTGACACTTAAAATAAGGATTTTCTTAACATCTATCTTATCTCCTCATGCATGTGGGACAAAAAATAATGAATTTTAAAACAACATACCTTAGAATTTATAAATAAAAATCAGAATTTTGGAAGACTTGATTTTTTAAGATACTTGAGTTTTTTGACCTTTTCTCTTAAAAATCTGCTGCTCCTTGCTGCTCTAAACCTGCTCTGCTGCAAATCAGAATTAATTTTGGATTTGTTTTTTATTGAAATTGTAGATTTGAACTTATTTATATACCAAACATTGCCCCTCTTTAATGCAGGTCAGCCTAGTCACTAGCAGTCAGCCTAAAACAGGAGTAAATTAATGTTTTTTGAAACTTTCCATGTCTTCATGCAATAACCGCCCAGCTTGAGCGGGTTTGAGAGTGGTAGGTGGATAGTATGTTGTGATGAAGATGCTGTCCAGATGAAGGGCTCAAGGCTGCCCCAGCATGGGCTAGATTGGGAGGCTAGTAAGGATTTTCATCACTTACTGATTTTTGCTTAGTTTTGACAACATAGAAACCCTTGCTTGTGTTATTGATGTTTTAACCTCCTTGAATAACATGTAAAACTCTTGGAAGCATGGGCAGATGTAGGGTGAGTGTATGGAGTGAATGATGTAGAGAAGATGCATGATGGTGGTAGTCTCTTGACAAGGTGGTCCTGAGAGTGTATGGATGGATTGCTTCACTTTGCTCATTCATCTCCTCATGAAGACCTTTCTCTAAGACTTAGCCAATTTTGAGGTGTTTTTTTTTAAGTTGAAAAATACATCATGGATATTAAGTGATGATGTTGTCCACCTGTCATGTTGAAAACCGCCTATGAAGGGCGGGATTGGAGGTGTTGTTTGGATTTTGCAACTTAGAATATTTTGCACCCTTCTAGACCTGATTGCTTCACCTATGAAGTGCTTCATTTTCATCAATTCATTGATCTCTTCTTGCAAATTGCATTGTCTTCACTCTGAGTGGCTTGGAAGGCAGTGTATGGAATGTTTCATTGTGAGACATGACAGAGTCCAAGACTCCCTCTTGAGACCGCCCAGGTAGGGCAGGTTTGGAAGGTAGGTGTGGAATGTTCTTGTTTTGACAACTCTTACTTGGACTTTCACTTAAAATCCTTCATGTGTGTTCCAAACTTGCAAGTTATCCATGTGTTTGTTCAAAACTTAGTGTTATTCATTGCCTTCTTCTCTCTATACTTGCAAATTTTCATGTCATTTCTCCTAGGCGGGTTTGAGTGTGTTGTGTGGAGAGTGTGATGCATGAGGAACATGCAAGAATCCAAGACCCCCTCTTGAGGCCGCCCAGGAAGGGCGGGTTTGGGAGCATGGTGTGGATTTTCCATACTTAAACATCCTTTCCTAACCTTGATGATCTCTCAAACTTGTCTTTGCATAACTTAGTGTCGGTGAATGATTGATTGAAGTTAGAAGACAAGTTTGGAACGTTTGATGACTTTATCCATATGTCACGGTGAAATCCGCCTAGGCTAGGCGGTCTTGAAGAAGTTGTGTGGATTGTTTTCTTAAAACTAGTTTCTTCCTTGACAATTTCACCTCCCTAGGTAAACTTACATATCTCCAAGTGGATGGCAGATTTAGAAGGGGTGTATGGAATGTTTCATGTGGGACAAGGCACAATCCATGGACACCTCTTGAGGCCGCTCCTCAAAATGCCTTAAAATACATTCAAACCTATGAACTTCCATCAAATCCTCATGATCTCCTTGCACTTCAACTCAAAATATTGCAAACTTGATAGGTCTTCTCCTTGAGTGGGTTTGAGGGTGATGTCTGGAGAGTGTGATGTAGAGGAGGTGAGTTGTCCAAGTATAGAGCTCAGGGCCGCCTAGCATGTGCGGCTTGGGGGGTAGGGTGTGGATTCTTTCTCTTAAAGTTCATTCCTCTCCTCATGAAGATCCCTTTCTCCAACTTCCTTAAGACTTAATCAATTTTTTAAACTTCCCTCTCTTTGAATGATCCTCTCAAGGATGTGAAGCATCATGATGAGTTAGAGAGTCAAGATAGGGTAGTTGCAATGCTTAGACATCAAAACTCCAAGCTCACCTGTCTAGGCCGCTCAAGTAGGGCGGGTTTGAGAGTAGGTCTTGGACTTTTGTCACTTAAAAACTTCTCATCCTTGTCAACTTGAATATCTTATCTCCTTGGTGCCCATCTTGATCATTGAAATCAAAACAAACTTAGCAATTTATGTTATTCCTCATCCTGAGCGGCTTTGAAGGTACTGTTTGGAGTGTTTGATGTGGGAGGTGATACAATCCACAAGGGCCTCTTGAGGCCGCCCAGGTAGGGCGGCTTTAGAGGTGAACCCATGGATTTCAACCTAAAATTCACTTAATTCTTTCAAACCTTGAAGTCTCCATCAAAACTTCATCATCTTTTAATGCTCTGTGTTTGAAGCACTTCAAAACTTGATCACTCTCTCCTAAGTCGGGATTGTAAGTGTTGTCTGGAGAGATCCATGTGGAGATGAAGACATCATCCATGTCCTCATGCTAAGACCGCTCAGGTAGGGTGGGTTGAGGAGTGACACTTGGAATGAACTTTGACTTCACTCAAACTCATAAAGCTTGCTTACTAATCATCATATCTTAGTGCTCTTGTGCATGAAAACCTCAAAACTCAACTATCTTTTTTCTAGGGCGAATTGGAGAGTACTGTCTGGACAATGTCACCTAGAACAAGGCAAAGTCCATGAATGCACCTTGTAGCCGCCCATGTAGGGCGGGTTTAGAGGTGAGGCATGGATTCTTCTTTGAAATGCACCCAAACTCTTTCAAATGAACTCTCCTTGCAATTTCATCTTCTTCTAAGTACTTGGAGCTCAGGACACTGCAAACTTCACAACTTATTTCTAGGGCGGGTTTGAGAGTGTTGTCTAGAGAGTGTTACCTGGTGGAGAAATCATCCATAAACACCTTGTGAAACTGCCTAGACTGGGCGGGTTAGGATACCACCCTTGGATTTTCATACTTAGAAACATTTAATTCATCTCAACTTGATCACCTCACCTTCTGAGTATCACCTCCTTCATCCTTCAGCAAGTAAACTTGCCAATTGTGCCATCTACATCCCTGAGCGGTCCTGGAGGCAGCATGTGGAGAGTTTCATGTGGCAGGAGACAAAGTCCAAGACCCCCTCTTGGGGCCGCCCAGGTAGGACGGATTTGGAGGTGACCTCTGGATTTTGCCTCTTGAAGCCTCAAAATCACGCAAACTCATAAAGTCTAACATGAAGTTCATCATTCTTAAGTCAAAAAACATTACAAGCTTTCATATCAACCCTTTCATATGGAGACTTTGACCGAGGAGATGTACCTTGGTAACTCCGGTCTTGATCACTCAAAGTGTTCTATGAAACATTCTAAGGTGTGACATGTGTCTGACTTATCTAGTGTCCCTCTTTGCATGTGTTTTGAACCAGAACTTAGGCTAAAACTCGAAAACCAAACTAAACTTAAGCAAAAAATTAGGGGGTCCCCATTTGCACTGGGGCGATGTGTGATGAGGTCACAACAGGTGCCAGGCAGATTCTCCTTGGTTTTGCCCCAGGTTCGCCCAAGGTCCCGGCTCAAGCGTCTAGATTTGGCTAAAGAATTTTCAGATGTACCTGGGCTAAACCCAGAGGCTTGAGGCACAACCCTTAACAAACCCAGGCTGGACCCAGACAAGAGTCAAAACCTAGTTCGAGTTTAACCAAGGTTCCTGCAAAACCCAATAACATAGAAAATGTAACTCTATCTATGCATATGCATAGGTATAATGGTGCTACAAAAAGCAAAGGAATGATTATACAAGATGAAATCATGAAACTATTACACTTTCACAAGTGACCATTTGTCCTCCATCAATTATAGATAAGTTGTGTCAAGTAGTAGTCAATGGAAGGGCTCCACCCCACAAGTAACGGGGACAAAGTTGATGCCGAGAAGATCTAGCACATGTGCCAACAGGTGCCTATGAATATGTTAAAACAAAAACTAATGCAAAATTGAATATGTCACAACTGATTTGGAATTGGTTCCAGTGCTGACACCAATCATACGTTTGGATTTTGTGTTGAGGCCAATCATATAAATGGAGCTGCCACCTAGATCGAAGGGGTGGGGGTTTTTAGGAATTTACAATACCTCCTAACCATGGCAATGACAAGGTCTAAATCAACCTCAATCAGTAAGTTTTTAATTTTTAATTGTTTTTCTAGAATGACATCTTTGTATAGAGCCCATATCTTAGGAGAGAACTTTTGGATGCCTTATGTAAATTTCTTTGATTTGTCTTAGCCAACATAGTGCTAGAGATGTCACTGTTCCAGTGTTGTCTATATGGACAATGGTGATTAGAACCACTGACTTGAATGGAGCCAGGCTTCAAAGGAATAGTGTCCAATGGAGTTGTGAGAGCTCGATTGCGACTATATTGAATGAATGGCAAATTCTCATCTCATGAGAACGAATGTTTGTCAATAAGCACCCATTGAAGTTGTATCCACACTTGGTTATCAACATCCAAGAATCAATCAGTTTGAAAATGGTAGGTTGTTGATTTTTCCAACGCTGTTTATCAATGTGCAGCTTTTAGAAGTTGATGAAATTGGGTTTGTGATCAGAGACAGGGAACATTGGAATTCTAAAGTGCATCCCCACATGACTGTCTCCTTTGCATGATATGAGGAATGCCACTTTAAGAACCTACTGACAATGACAAAGACATTATCATTCTAACGATTATCAATATCCTCATAATGGAAACAACAGAAATAGATTCCAACATGCAAAAGGGAAACAATAAAGAGTTGTATAATCCTTGCTGCCAATTATTGGGCTTCACAATTGAAACATGCTATGTACAACAAATGCAAACTTTGACATCTTCCTTCAAGTTGGACCAATACAAGTATTCCTACGAGGTGATAAAAGTGACATGTTATGTGAGAGTGTGATGCTTTCCAAAGAAGTCTTTGAATTGGTTGTCCTTGCAGTATACACATATACAAGATAGAATAGCAAGCCTTTCAAGATGAAGAAATCTAGTACCTACTGATGTTTGGGAAGGGAGATGTTGACAGGTCTGCAATGCACGTTGATTGAGGAAAAGAGAAAGAAAGCATGTTCCAATATCATGTACCCATGTGTCAATAAAACAACAATAGGTATACCAGGGTGTTCTGCATTTGGGATGCATGTGGTGTGTAATTTTCCTATTATAATCTTTTGTGTTATAGGTCATTTTCCAAAGGGAGGCTAGAGCCAACATGTTAATGGCCGTATGACTTGTTGAATACATCTTAATAGCTATTAAAGAGTGCCCCAAGTTGCTTTTCATATCTATACCTTAGTGCAAGGAACTTGTACTTTGACATCTTCCTTGGTGATTTAGAGAGCTCTTAGGATGTAACTGTGTAAGTTTTTTTGCATCAATGTTTCTGAACACACTTAGTGATCCATCACCAGGATGAGAAAAAGAAATGTAAGGGATTGCAGACCAGACTAACTAAATACTTAGTGTGGGCAAGGGAAATTGGAACAAGCACAGGAAACAAGAGGATTAGGAGAAAAGGCGGGAAAAAGGTAAGAAAATAATAAAATAAGAAAACAATGACAAAGTCCAAAAAATTAAAAGGGGATAATAATGTTAAAAGAAACGAAAAGTAGAAAAATTAGTTACCAATAAGAACAGAGATCAATAAAGATAATAATTAGAATAAACTTAAAAAGTTAAAATACAAGGAGAAGAAGCCAATAAGGGCGTGGTTCGGTGGTTAAGTCGCTCGGTTGTAGTGGCGGCCACCAGAGTTCAAACCCCCGCTAGGCCAACGAGCTCGCGGGTTTGAAGTGTTCTTGCTAGGGGATGAGGTCCCCCCGTGTTGTGGCCTCACCGGTTCGTTGCTCCAGGCAAAAGCATTCGCGTGGAGCCGGAGGGCGTGTCGCACCAGCGTCGCTGGTCATGTTAAAAAGTTTACCAGGCGCATTTTTAAAAAAAAAAAAAAACAAGGAGAAGATAATACAAAAATATTAGTCATCATGATACAAAAATTATAAGAAAATTATAAGTATTTAGTTAGTATGGTCTGGAAGATAACACAAAAATATTCCATGAGATTTCTTCCAGTCTTCACCGGCACATGCTTTTGGGGCTCTTGTTAGCCCTTCATTGCTATTTGTTAGCGTCACAATGCTTTATTTTGTCTTATGTACTTTTATTACTTTGATAATTTGATTCTAGGGTTCTCTTTTCCTAGAACTTTCTTTTGTTAACTATTGTGGCCTCTAGTCCCACTAACCTACTTTTGGTCATCTGTAGACATTAATATACTTTTTTTCTTTCTTTCTTTCTTTCTTTGGGAATTCTTCTAGCACTTTGCAGGTTCTCCTGTCAAAGCTTTAATTGATACAATTTTGTAGATGTCATTTCTCTCTTGTATGTCAAGTATATTAAGAATCAACCAAGAATTGCATGGTAAATATGAAGTAGAAAAATGTCACAAAGGACCTCTAAGAGACCATAAACTATAAATCACATTACCATGTTAGGGATTTTCTCTTCTAAAGTTATAGAATTCACTCTAGCTCCAATGTAATGCTATCAACAACTAGAGGTGATTCACAATGTCTTCTATAGTGTTCCAACATTTGTCTAAGATACATAGTGGGATATAGTTGACCCAACTCTTTGTGTGGAATAGGTGATATTTCTTCTTTGAGAACTGCTTCTTTCATTTCTGCAATAAGGATATTTGTGCCTTTCATTCTTTAAGTTCACAAGCGGTTTCTATGCCCTTCACAACTCTTTTGCTAACAAGGCCACTTTTGTGGAAGTCATTCATTATTCAAGTGAGTAGTTGGTAGGGAAAATTCATCCTTGTTTGTGAAGTGTGTTTTCTTTTCAACATTGATGTTCCCTTCAAAAGAGTTGATGACTTGTACACAAGACTGCTAATCAATTATGTTAGTATTTATCCTTTGATGTCATGCTATAGAGTTCGGTGGCAAACCAAAGCACCCTTGAAAATAATAAACTGCTTTGAGATTGATTCCTACTTTGAATTGCAGGAAATCAAAATTACTTGGATTTTACAAGGGGTTTTGGTGTTCAAATGATTGGTTAGAGGTAGTAACCTTGTGACAAGTAGTAGTTTTCAATGTCTCACCAAATGGAAAAAGATCTAAAACATTTCTTCTTTGAGAATGTGAAATGCTTCTTACACAAGGTTGCAAGAACTACTTAACAGTTTGTTGATTTGGGAGCCCACAAACTACATTAGAAAAATAGCAGACATGGCTCTTTTTCTCTATTCTACAAGTAGCTCTAACAATGATTCATTGGTGGAGCCTCTTGTTTCTGGTACTTCTTACACTTATACTTTGGAGAGATCTGGCAGTTGCAAAGTTTCATAATGGAATGAACAAATTAGTTCCAATTCTTTCACTATTCTGCAAAAAGCTATGTTACACAAGGATGTGTCCCCCTCCAAACCTAGCATCCCCATGCCCTAAGCCATTTTAGGTGTGGCAAAGGATTGCCTCTAGCCATCCTTGTCCCCAAGATTTTTGAGAATGTGTTCTTGAAACCACTGTATGCATACTCGACGAGTCGCTGAGTACTCGCCTAATTTTTCCATCGGCAGGTTTTTGCAAAGTCAACTCGCCATTTTCTAGAGCCGAGTTTTCTTCCGATTTTCACTAAAAAACTCATTTTCGGGATAAAACTCATCGGTTTTTCAGAAAATACTTGCCAAAGCCCTAAACGTGTGCAAACAAACGGATTTTGCGTCCACAAAAAAAGGTTTCGCTTCCAAAAAACGCACTAAAAACACAGACGCGCAAAAAACACACCAAAACGCGTCAAAATCCATGTTTTTTCACCTATAAAAACACCATTTGACCCGATGCACTCCACACCGACAACATTTGGGGATTTTTCAGCAATTTGGAAGGATTTTAGAGGTGTTTTGAATAACTTTTTTTGCAATTTCGAACTCTATATACATTCAAAACTGATAGAAAACATTGCTCCAACGTTTTATAGACTCATTGGATACATTTTGTAAATGAATTCTACATAAATGTTGTGTTTTTTAAGAAATTTAAGTATTTTTTAAGTTGTCGAGATTTGTCGAGTTAGAAATTTTGGGTCCACCGAGTTTTTGTTGAGCCTAAGTATGCGAACCATAGTTGAAAAACTCGCCAAGCCCAAAAAACATGACTCGGCAAAACCTCAGCAAAAAACTCGGCAACATAAAAAATTGCTTAAATTTAATTAAAAACGCATTTTTTTTGCAAAATTCAATGATAAGATGCATCCAATGAGTTAATAAATGAGTACATAAAAGAAACAAGTTGAGTCTAGTTGTATTTGATTGATTTGAAAGCAAACTGGGTACAAAATGGCATCCTCATGTGGAATGCGCTGATACTGATAGTCTGAAACAAAATGAAAATAGCAAATTGTTTTTGTAAAACTGAAAGTAAATACTACATTAATATATTTTACAAATTTACATCTTCCTCTTCCCATGTCTAGTGAAAACTAGGGGAGCGGTAGAACTAGAGGGTCTAGTCCTAGGACTTTGTTGTGGCTCCTCCATCCTCGGCATGACATATTGTGGCTCAACCTCCATCCTGGATGTAGGTGCTGGTGGCAACGACTCCTCAATCTCCTCATCCTCAATGTCATCCAATGAGAATCCCAATCCACCCCCCTCCTCCATTGCCTATCTCTCCAAATCATAGATATCATCCTCGAAAAATAACGAAGGTTGCTCATACCGCCCTGTCCAATCATTGTAAGGATCTATTTCATCCAAATCAATTGGATCACCTGACATTTCCTCTACCTTTCTTATGTGCAACTGAAGATTATATTGCACATAGACAAGGTCATTGAGGCGTTTCTGAGCTAGTTTGTTCCTCTTCTTCGTGTGGATGGTCTCAAACAAGCTCCAACAAAAAAGACGAGAAGAATATTTTTGAGATAACATTGGATTTAAACAAAGCAGTTTGAGATATCAAGATTATGTAGGAAGTATGAAGCAAACGAAATGCAAATTCAATAAAAACAGAAAGCATTCTCTTTTTCGTAATGAAGAACATGAGATCAATCTTCTTATATTCACATTCAAAAAGCATGAAGCTATAGCCTACTCATCAATCAAAGAAAAAGGTAAATTACTGGTGAGGAACTGTCAAATGATAAATCATTCAATGGGATATTAATCTACTACAATAGATCATGATATCAATGTCTATTATTCCATGTTGATAAAAGTGTATGCATAATGACCAAAACATTATCATCCAGTCATGGTTGACTCAATTGCAACCATCTGAAGTCTTAAAGACACCCATCAAAGACAAATCTTTACACAGACATACAAACCACTTCATCTTCTATGCATCTCTGCAAACATCTTATATAACAGGGTATGGCTGAGCTCATTTGCAGTGTTTACTCGCCAGAAACTCGGTGAGTTTTCTGGAGAGTAAACACTGCAAAGACTCGCCAGAAAGAAAAACTCACGAGTTTTTCAAGACTCAGCGAGTCTTGCATCTATGATGCGAACTATGCTTGAAACAACCACTTTGGAGGACCTACATCCCAAAAATCAAGACACCCCCAAAACTTTGGGGGTTAAAAGAGAAAAGGGGGCATGGAAAAAGAAGCACATTGATGAGGAGGTGTCACAAGGATTTGTTAGGGTGTCATTGAATGAGCCACAATTTCACATAGGGAGTGACTTAGAGTCAAAGACCAATTTTAATATTGATAGCCAAGATGAGGCACACCTATAAGAGGTCTAGTTGTTGACAATTGTATATTTATATCTATAATATTATTGCTATGCCTATTGTTGAACATTTTGTCATTTTGTATCCTTGGGGCCTTCTGTTTGAATAAAAACAATCAAATTTTAATTTTCTTTTGCTGCTATACCTTTTTTTATTTGTAAATTGAGGGGTAGGGCCCTCTCCTATTATATTATATTTTGAAAATATGACAAAAATGAGCAACCATTATCAGTTAGGGGTCCTTGATCAAAAAGTTTGTATAATATAGGAGCTTACACAAACATGCTCCCTATACATTCAAAACAACAACCATAAACAAACACAAAAAAAAAAAATTAAATTAGAGAACTGCAGATCATCTTGGAAAAGAAGCCAGAATCAATCCAGCTCCACCAAGCCTTCCTCCTTCACCTCTTAAGTGCTAGCAATGCCTTCCGCAAGAAGCATCTAGCAACCCTAACTAGCACCCTAACCGCTCTACAAGCATATTCCAACATGAATTTATCCAAGTGAGAACCCAACAAATGAAAGGTAGTTATCAGGTAGTTCAAATCAATCCCGGAAGCATAGTCGTCACCACCTCGAACAAAAAAACCCTACATCTTTTCAACTTCTATTAACAATACCTAGAAGCAAGCTTCCTATTCTCAAAACAAAGGCATGGGCACAAATTCCCAAAAATCCCGACCCGCCACAAGGAGAGATTGTCCATCAAAGGCCCCAGCTTCCACCATAGCCAAATCTAGTCCTCCACGAAAAAACTAAGCTAAAGCTGCAACCAAATCCTTATCTTTAAGCAAATCTAGCAAAACAGAAACAAACATGAAGGAGATAACAAAATACACCCTAGTCTTTGATGCATTATCCAAGAAGCCCTTCCCCAAGTTATCTTTGATCACTGCCAAAACATTATCAAGGCAGCTTGAAAATCATTCCTAAATGCAAGTTTATGATAGGCCTGCACAAGAACATTTCCCTCTCACCCACAAAAAGAAAAACTCTTGGCTCCATAACCACAACAAAACAAACTGCTAACACACCAAGTTGAACCGGCATAAAAGGAATGAATAGAAGTCAAAAATGAGAGACCACTGTTGGCCCTCATAAAAGCCTTCCCTCATGCGACAAATCACGGCAGCAATGACAAAAAGATATGCCAAATTACTTGGTAATTGGTATCATATCCCAAATGGAGGAGAGTCCTTTCCAATGTGAGGCATTATGTAATAACCACCCTAGTTTTTTCCAAATAATTTGCACTAAATTCAAATGCACAAGCAAGCAATCTCTGTTACACTTTCTGATCACCAAGATCCCGAGGTGGGTAAGGTGAGAGCATACGGTGTGCAGGATCACACTTTCCTAACAACTGCTACTGAAAGTAAGAACAATGCAGGATGTTTACAAACACACCAGGTGTCCACGACGACCACATGCCACACTTGTTCAGCAGAGTGTGTTATATGCAAGTCACAAATATGCATGCACTAAGCAGTTGAACCGACCACATCTTCGCTTATGCAGCGGAGTACATTATGCATTACAGAATGAGTTCACACAAGACGGCAAGCTGACCTATCAACACTTATTCAGCGGATGTGTGAAAGATGCAAGCCACTAGCAAAATGTGCATGCCAAACAAGCTATCGTGTTTGCTATAAATTATTGGCAGTAAACCGACCAATATTACAATACGAATTGCACAATCACAAATCCATTGGTGGTACTACCTTCTGAGGTTACAAACAAGATTTCAAACACTTCTAAATGACTATATGCAACTTAAATTGTTCCCAAACTGATAAGGTATTATTCTGATATTAATTTCAGACTGCTGCAATATACATATCAAATTACTAATTGCTCAAAAAACATCAAAAATCAAGAGAAATCCATTTAACAATGAACCATAACCAGAAGACAAGGAAGTATACCACTGTAGAAGCCCACCAAACCGTTGATAAAGGTCTGATATGAATCTGTAACTCTGAAATCTCTGCCGTAGCAGAAATGTCACACTGTAGCAGCACTGTAAATCTCTGAACAACAAGCCCCAATCACCTCACAACTCCCAAACCACCTTGAAGTTCACCTTCAAACCTTCATAAACTATTAAAACAGCCTTTGGCGCCTCCAAACAAGGTTAAACAAGCAAGGAAAGAGGATTGATTCACCTCATTCAGCCCTCACGTCCCAACTTCAGATGGTACAGCTCTGTACCAGCAGTACGGCCAACAAGAAATCTTCAAAATCTCACATTAAAATCTGCAAATCAACTCTTAAACTTGGCGCCCAGGTATTAGAAGATTTTCCAATACAAAATTATGTCATTTCAAACAAGGAACTTGCCCAGCAATCTTTTTGGTACGGCAGTCCTTGGAATGAACAGTACGGCCCAGCAAGAAGAAATGGTCAATAGAATTCACTCCAAAACCCAAACAACAAATTAGAAAACCTCAAATTCCATTTCAACTCCATAGCAGGTATGAAGCTCCCAATTGATGTCTGAGTAAAATCGCTCTTGACCAGCTAGGGTAGATCTTTCACTACCGAAACTAGTTATTTCATGAGGGTTTTCGTCCCCAAGAAATGAAAATCTCACAGGCTCTCTCACAGAGAAGAAACATTCAACATATCAAAAGCATAACCTTCCAAATGAGCTCAAAACCTCACTTTATAGGCACAAATTAGGGCGTCCAAGTTGTAATATTAAAATATTACTTTTGCACTTAAAATAATCCTCAAATGGAGCGCCCCACTTCACTTACATCTCCCACCAAGCCTATCGCCCACATTAGGAACCTGAAAAGCACTTTTTAAAATAACAGTAAGTTGTCAACTTAAAAATATAAAGTTAATAACTTAAACAACTTAAAATAATTATTTTAAAAGGCAAATTTCCCTTTAATCATCCAATTAGCCTATGGGAAACCAGGAAATAGGCTAATGGTTACTAACTGGTCAATGACGGAAAGGGGACATTACACATTATGATCAATAATGACTCTATCCTCTACATCGATCTCATAGTTTGCAAGAAAATCAACGACTTTATTGGCCTCCCAGAAACAACGAGTGAAAGTGAAGGAACCCAACATATCTAACAAAGGCCAAGCTTCCCTTACGATATCTTCAATTTTCCAATTCAAAGATCCCCAATTTCAAATGGCATAGAAAATTACCATTGAACTGCCTTTAATAATCAATGGAAAATTTCCACCCTAAACTGCCAAACAGAGACCACAAACAAAAGCTGCAGCTTCAGCCTTGTTGTGGGTTCCAAATTTCAATTTACTAGAACCCACCCTGATTAGAGACCCTATGGAGTCACGAATGACACGCCCAGCACCAGAAACTCATGGATCACCTGGAGAAGCACCATCAAAGTTGAGCTTGAAAGAACCTGGGAGAGGTGGAGACAACCTTGCATCTGATCTAGGAGAAAGAACATGTTTAGCCCCAAGGGGCTGTTGAACGAGGGTTATTGTTGCTATACTTGAATCAATTAACATTTAATATCGAATCTTGAATTTGATGAATTATGTGAATGTCTAAACTTGAATCTTCATGTCATGTACAGCTGAACTTGTAAAAAATTCCACATATATGTATGTATAAATACGTGTGTGTATGTGTCACATATATAAACATATATATGTGAGTATGTGTGTTAGTGTGTGTGTGTGTGTGTATTATTAACTGTACATACAGTTTTTATACTGCCGTCCCCAAAAAATGACCTCCCAGACTGCCATCACCAAAATGCATCCCACCATCCCTATCCTAAAAATGTCATGGGACATAGGAAAAAAGGTGAAGTTAAAAGTAGTTTTTTCAGGTCACAACCCAGCAGGACACCAGTTTGGTGTATGAGATACTCCCTATGCAAGCATTCCACAAGGGCATTTGAGGTGTACAACCCTAAGCCCCTCCACAAGTGAACATCTGATCTCCATTATAGAGTAAACATGCCTTCACCATCAGTCCAGTTCCACTTATTTGGCTATTCCTGCTAGCAGATATGTCTATCATGTCCATGGACACTTACCAGACTCAATGCGCAGAGGTTCAACATAATGATGCAGATCATGTCGATATTATTCTGGAGGTGGAGAACCTGCAGAGGCATCCTTTCTGTTTTCAAAATGCACATTGCAAGGCCCACAAGTGGTTTCCAGGGGCATACAGTTCATTAGGGGATAATCAACAATCTTGATTAACATGTTCTAGAAGATGTCTATGGATCCTGAAACAAGGTAGAAGAGTCTGCTAAGCCATGAGCAGCCTTACACGAGTCTAGAGGGGTGTTGTGTATACCTTTAGCTGTATTCAGTGGTCCACTGAAAAAAACCAGGAACTATGGGGTGTTAAAACATTTGAGCATAAATAGATGTCGATGGCTTGATTAAAGAATGTCAATGAGGTAATTGCAATGGACATTTTGGTAAGGCTTTAAAACTGTTTTTCTTGAACATCACTTATGTCAGCATTTAACTTTGGCTTTTCTTGCTTGTAGATGTCAAGGTTAAAATACAAAGTCAATTGATAAATAATAAATACATTAAGAACAATTAATAAGTGTTCAAATCTTGAAATAACAACAAATAATAAAGGGCCAGAACAAAATCATAGAAGTTTTAGCTAATAGTTCTTAAGTTGGAAGTTCAAGAAGGATATCTCCCATCTAAGAAACTACAATCGGATGGATGGCACTTAATAAGAAACAAATAAGTACCACTCAATTAACAGTCAGCACAAAATCTCTTTTATATTGTTTTCATGGAGAAGTTTTTGAAGGTTCTAAAAACAAGTCAATTAATGAACAATAAACACAATAAAACAACTAATAAGTGTCCAAATCTTGAAACAAGGACAGATAATAAACGGCCAGAACAAATTCATAAAAATTTCAGTCAATGGTTCTTAAGCTGGAAGTTCAAGAAAGATATTTTCCATCTAAGAACCTAGAATTGGACGGATGGCACTTAATGAGAAACAAATAAACCAAATTAGCAGTCAGTCACAAAATCGAACTTCTTTGTTGTTTTAATAGAGATAAGTTTTTCAAAGTTCTAAAAATACAAAGTCAATTAATGAAAAATAAATATATTAGAAACAACTAAATTAAGTGTTCAAATCTTGAAACAAGGACAGATAATAAAGGACCAGACCGAATTCATAAAAATTTCAGCTAATGGTTCTTAAGTTGGAAGTTGAAGAAAGATATTTCCCATCTAAGAACCTAGAATTGGACAGATGGCACTTTATGAGAAACAAATAAACCAATCAGTCACAAAATCAGACTTCTACATTGTTTTAATAGAGATAAGTTTTTCAAAGTTCTAAAAATACAAAGTTAATGAAAAACAAGTACATTAGAAACAACTAATAAGTGTTCAAATCTTGCAACAAGGACAGATAATAAAGGGCCCGACCAAATTCATAAAAATTTCAGCTGATGGTTCTTAGGTTCAATAAGGATATTTCCAATCTAAGGAAATAGAATTGGATAGATGGCAGTTAGGGAGAAACAAATAAGCACCACTAATGTAACTGCCAGTCACAAAATCAAATTTCTATGTTGTTTCTAGAGAGATAAGTTTTTGAAAGTTCTAAAAATATAACTTCATTAAGAGATCCAGCTTTACCTATCAAGCCGACAAATTGGACCACTAATCACCCTGGACAAGGAGCTCTTGATTGCTGACTTCCATGCAAATGGGAAGGATCCACCCTGTAAAAGACATTACAAGGTGGTCATGTGGAAACACCATATTTTAGCTTCTGAAACCAAGAAAGCTTAACACTGAATGACAACAATCATGATATTTGATGTGTCTCAACCTCTGACCTTGATAAAACAAAAATGTCAGAAATATGCATAAGGATAGACATACCCTTGGGCAAAAGAGAAATACCCACCCAGCCAAAACTTCGAGCCAGATCATTGCCTGTGCCAAGAGGAATAATTCCAACTGGTGGAATTGGTTTTCTGTTTTCCAAATGAAGCTCTCCAATGCATCCCAGAACCCATCCCACAGACCCATCACCACCTGCTACCTGCCCAATATTGGCAAACTCATACAATATTTATTCCTCCTTGGATGCCGGATTTGTTTCAACTAAATACTAGATAAATTTAGCACCTAAATAGGCTATCAGGAATCATAGGAAAAGTTGTCCACAGTGATCTACTTACCACAATTCGTACTCTCTTACGGGTTTCTTGAGCACAACGGTCCCCAAAGCTGGCCAATTTCTCCAAACAACCTAGACCATGGTGAAGGAAAACTGAGGGCTTAACATTTGACAGATCAAAGACCTGTCCAAACAAAAATAACACAGGGAAAAGATCATGATAAATTGTTGCAAGCTCTTTGTTCTATACATTGAGTTAATAGCTAGTTACTGCTAGTATATGTGCAACAGATTTTTAAATAAGAAATGTAAATTACTAAAGTGTCCCTGGCCATCCCACAACTGCCACACTATAATAACATTCAGAGTACAAAATATTTTTGGAAATAAACGTTAGGAATATATTTCCTGCACAAATTGCTCTTCAATTGGTTATTTATGAATAAGCTCAAGTCCCCAAACAAATCTTCTCCACAAAGAACAAAAAACTAGAGAATTTATGTCTTCAAAATTCTTAACTTTTTATGCCAAAGAAATAATAAAAATTGCATTGAGTAGAAATCCTGAAATATCAACATTCTGTATGCAAGAAAAACAACTACTAAACACATGGCAAACAATACAAGAACACATACATAACACATGAGGCACAAAAGTTTATGTGGAGAAAACTCCTTCAGGGTAGAAAAGTAAACCAGAAAATTCGTGAAATGCTTATGTTCCTTCTGGAACACTTTATAGCAAACACACAGATATAAGTTCACTTTGGACCAACTGCATTGTGACTCCTCAATTACAGAAATGCTACAACAGCCACCTTTGTTTCTGTATACTCCTTAATCCCTCAAAAATTGCCTTCAAGGAAAATTTAAGATTGCTTCTTCTTCAGTTCTTTGTTCAACTGATTAAAGAAACCATTTTTTGCATTTAGATAAACCTTCTGTCTTCCACTGCTAGGAAGGCTTCAAAGGGGTGTACCAATTGGTGCCTTCAGTTATTTCTGACAAAATAAAGGAGTTAGACAATTTTTTAATGATTCAGCTCATTCCCTCTTCTTTCCTCATAAGTTATGTCCACTTGACCCCAAGCTCTGCTTTTTTCCAACTATAGCTGTGCAGCAATAAAAAGTCTGCACTACTAAAACTTTACAGGACTTAATATTGGTCAGAACCCCTTCATATACATCTCAAAACAACATAGCCTATAAAATGAAGTTTCCAACCAAAATCTACTTACACCGCTTTACCTTTACAGCCTTTCCTACAAACTATGACTACCACTTTCAGGTATTGTAACATGGGGGGGTGGGGGTAGCTTGTCTCTACTTTGAGAAAAAAAAACATTTTCTCCATGATATCACACCTCCCTAATGGAAAATTTAGTTGTTTCACAGATGAGAGAGCTTTCCACTCACCGGCTCCATTGAAAACCGTTAGGCCTTGCCTGGCAAGTGCCCTTCAGAACAGATCTGCAAGTACTATGGCTCATATCTTCTTGTTAAGTGAACGTCTTACAGTATTGTATCCTTGGCCATTTCGCCCCAAGAATAAGAGGCTAGAGTCTACATTATGGCAGTAAGTACTTGATGTCACCCTCTTTGTCCAACACGGATGGTTTGAACAATTTCACATCTTCTACATTGACAACTAAATATATGTGCATACGGGGAGAGAGATCCAAACTAATGACATTAGTTCCAATTTGTTGCAGGATGCAAGAAGGTCCATAACAAATTAGTTTGATTTTTTCCCTTGTACCCTAAGCTCTGTCTTTGCCAAGTGTAACCAATCTAAATCTCCATCATGAAAATTACACACTGCTCAATGATGGCCGAATCTGACTTTGTACTATTGTGAGACTGGTAAAGTTGTTTGTGCAAATTCTGTTGAATCCACTTTATCCTTTTTACACAACCTCAAATTGAAATACATACACAATTGCTGTGACAAAAAAATAAAATAAAAAATTCCATCGTACTGACTTTGTATGAATAAAAATTGAAATACTCCATCCCAAACACCAACACAATATATTAATTTAAGGAAGTAAAAATTAAAAATATCATAGTTAGTTTTGGATCTCAAAATCAAACAAAAAAGTACAGCATCAAACACTATAATGAAAATGATAAAAAATATCAAGACAATTATTTTAAAAGTACCTGACTCAAAAATTAGGAGATAGCTTATAAAAAATAAAAAATGAGTTAATTACAATTCCAAAAGCAACAATTGGAAACCTTTTATTGGCTGTTTCTCACAACCTGGCTAATTTTTTTTAAATTCAAAAAATAATTAGCCATAGTTGCCCGGAAACTCCAGTATACAAACGAGGACCATGTCCCCGTCCCTGCACCAGCAAATTTTGGTGACTGGATTTACATACAATATAGCCGTACCCTTATTCATTTGCTCACGACTCCTAATTTGAATGGTGTCCCTCAGGGCCTAAATTTGACAGTTGTATAGCTGTATTTAGGCATTTTTGCTGTAAAATACAATCAAAATTTTTAAAAGACTCTATCATATGAAAGGAGAGATTTTGGACAAAATGTCAAAATTTATATAGAATTATGCTGATGTATATATTTGGTTTTTATATAATTTACTTATACTAAGGTATGTCATAATATTTTAAAGGCACCATTGAATAGATAACTGTCATAAAAAAAAGGTCCACTGTCAAATTTAAGCCCTGGACTGTCCCTACCCCGTACCCTCACCCCTATGTCTGCAGGTAACTGTGGAATTAGTAAATTCTCAAAAAAAAAAAAAAAAAATTACCCAAGTATTTATAATTTCATATAAAATGAACATGATGTTTCTAGAAATTGCAAATCTGCATATATATTTAATAACAAACCCTATGTTTTTGGTCCGACTTAGCATGCACTACATAAATTTCTTTTCTTTTAAGGAGAAAGATTGATCATCCATTCTACACTTTCAAGACAAAGCACTCACATGAAAGATTTCCTGATTAAAATAAGGAAGCGAACAAAATGCTAAATGATATAGGGAACGAAATCAGCTAAGATGAAAATCGTAGCAAAACATCAAAGCACCAGACTCTGATCATCAGAATAATAAGTAAAAATTAATATTATAACAACCAGGGCTTAAATTTGATGGCCGTATGACCGTATTTAGGTATTTTTTGCCTTAAAATACAATCAAAATTTTAAACAGATTGTATCGCCTTAAAGGAGAGATTTTAAACAAACCGTCAAAATTTATATAAGATTATGATAATACATATATTTAAGTTATACATAAATTTATTATACTAAAATATACCTTAGTATTTTAAGGGCACCTTCAAATAGGTAACCGTCATTAAAAAATTTGTTGACAGGCAGGGTCGACCGTCAAATTTAAGCCCTGATAACAACTATACAAATGAAGGAAAAGGCCAAGGAATCTATTTACCTGTTCTTCGCTGATAAGCTCCTGAAGCCTGGCCTTGAGAGCAGGGCCATGGTGGCCGCCGCTCTTCGAATTGATAAAAACGATAACTGCGGCTTCAGGCGCGGTACTGGTCTCGTCCCCGCGATGTCGATCCGCGTCATACACGAACTCCTCCTTTGTGACGGCCTCCATCATTGCATTTCTCAAATATTCAGGAATCAGCATTTTTTTCTTCAATTCCTCTTTGTTAACCCGAATTCCGCGAAGCCCGCAGCCGTGGAAGGAATCGACAAGAGAGGATCGGGCCGCTACATGGTTCGTTTCGGCGTAGTTTTCTTCAATTTCGGTGGTAAAGGGATCGAACCTAGGACCTCTCTGTTTGTCCTCTGCTTCCGCCGCCATTGTTTTCAGCTGTTGTTTCTTCTTTCGGGGCCTGGTGATGCAATTGCAGAAGGAATGAAATTTGGTGCCTGCGTGGTTTCGAACTCGGGACGTGCTCAGGACAAGGAAAATTTTCAAAAAAGGGAAGTCGAAATATTCTCCTGCGGTAGGAGGATGTAATATTGGAATCCTACGTGGCAGTAGAACAACTGGACCAGGTTATAATGTTTTCCCTGGTTTTCGGTATTAGGTTTTAATTGGTTGGATGAAATATTTTAATCATTAAATAAGTATTAACGGTATAGTGGATATTTTGTATTTTATTATATTATTTTTTAAAATTTAAATAAGGGGGAGAATTCGAACTTGACAACTTTTTCCATATTTTTTCCGTCCACCTTTTAGTTTTTTTTGTCCTTTCATTTCTTTGTGGAGTGAATACATTCAAATTCAATTTATTATTTTTATAAGTCCGTCACCTCTCTCTTTATCTTGATAGGGTTGGATTCTTGGCCCTTCAACTTCTTTGTGTAATGGGTATATTGAAAAATTTATTTTTTTTATTTTTTTTTTATTTTTACTATAAGTTGATTATCTTTATCCTTTTCTTATAGGTTGAGTTCTTGACCTTTGGCCTCCTTTCATTGTCGTCCATCAGAGTCCTTCATAAAGTGAAGATGGAGCAAGTAAATATATTTTTTAATATTTGAAGAGAATCATTTTTATTGTGACATCATCTTCATGTGTATAAGGATGGCAGTATATTAGAGTATATATGTTGTGGTAGACCAAACCTTCTAATTAATGTGGTATTAATTTTTTGAATGTAGCTATGAGGATTTTTTAGTTGTAGAAGCAAAATTCTGGATTATAGGAAGGGGAATTTGGGAGAATTTTATAGCCATAAAAGAGGAGAGGAAAGGTCGACCAAGCAAACATACCCGTCCACAACTAAGCAATCATTATTAGTAGGAGGCTCACTTCCATTGTTGTATCTCTCTCATTGACATATAGATCATGGTATATTGGACTATATATGTTACTATGGACCAGTTTATTCTACTATATATGTTATTGTGGACCAAGCCTTCCAACCAATATGAGATTAATTTTGTGAATGTAATTATGAAGAATTTTTAGCCCTGTATTCCAACCAAGACACACAAACCAAACCTTCTCACCAATATGGGAATATTTTTTCATCTTTTGAATGTAGATATGAGGATTTTTTGGTCGAAGATTCCAAGAAGCAAATATTTATAAGCATGTCTAACTTGAGGGGAAAGGCATTTTTTAAGAAGCTTGTAAGAAGGGTATTTTTAAGAAGCTTGTCAGAAGGAGATTGTTTTTGGATTTTTCAACTACATAAGAGGAAAGGGGAGGGCGAGAGAGCAAACATATTCATATGCAACCAATTAACCATATGTTAGTAGGAGGGCCACCTCTATTGTGGCGTCAACTCATTTGCATTAGGATCATGGTATATTTTGTAATGCCTATCCATGTTATCCTACTTGTCCTAATTTTATGCTCATGTTGAAGGATGTGTTTAGGACTTGTTTAATTAAATCTTGTATTATTTGTACTATATGATGATGTCGTAATTGAAATGTTAATATTAAATTGTGGATTATATAATATTGTTTGATTTTACTATGTGCTTTGGTTGTTGTTACATATTGGGCAAATGCACGTAATGTTTGACATGAGTGTGCAAGTACAAGTAAAATCTCAATGGTGGTTAACTGGAGATGGTATACATGGTTTGTATGTTTATGTTTACTCGTCTTACTCGTCTAAGAGTAAATGACATGATGGATGTGTGAAACCAATCAACCTTATATGAGTCATGTGTGATTATGGATCCCTGTTGTGCTAGCCTATAACTTGGTTGCATTCTTGTGTGTTTTTAGTTATTTTCTTATGTACATTTTGGTTGCTATGAGTGAAATTGGTTTAATGGCTTAATGAAATATTAGAATGCATTAGAAGTGTTAAGGGAATGTTTGGGATTAAAATGAGAACTTTAAAGGTGTTGGAAAAAGTTATTTTTATGTTCCTATTGCAAAAAATAAAGTGAGTTTCATATCTATATGTCTTAAGAAAATTCCTAACTTGTCAAAAGGTGAAAATTGACTTCTAATATTTGGAGTGTATGAGATATTTTATTTGAAATTAGACAATGACTAAAAGTATGTTGTGTGTGTGTGAAAAGAAAATATCTATTATCTATTATCCAAAAAATGTGAGTTTTATTTTCATTTGTTTAGCCATTATGCAAAAAGAATTATTTTTTAAAAATGGGAGAGTGAAAAGGAGTGTGTATTCTTCAAACTATTATTTGCTTGCATTGAAATATTGAAGGAGGTTCTGTGAAAGCTTGGGATTGCTTGTTGATTCTTCTTCAAGTAAGAAAAATCTACAACATTCTAACCTTGGAATCATTGCAAATAAAAAGGTATTTCTTGCAATTTTGTCATAGATTTAGGAAAGATGTGTATGATTTTATTTATGTTTATGAGAAAAAAATTGAGTTTGTTATATGTGTGTGTATGGATATGCTTCCATTTTAATTGGTGATGCATATGGCTTTGTTATTTTATGTGTGTTGTAATTAAGAAAATGAATCTTTGTACTTGGTAATTGTTAGATTTCATTTTCATATTATAGGAAATTTAAGTTTTTAAAATATGAATTTTGCAACCAAATCCTTACAGATTTTTAAAATTTTAAAAAATGTATGCAGTTGCATAAGTGTGTTGTTGGACAAATTTGGGTCAAAAGGGTGTGCCTAGATTTTAAAGATTTTATGTATTTCAAAATGTAAGAAAATTGAAGGGTTCATCAATGGTAGAACCTAGATATTTGAGAAACATTATAAAATCTTAATTTATTATTTTTGAAATTTGAAACTTTTAAATTAAAATTATTTTGTGGAAATATGACTTTATCCATTGAATTAATGTGTTATTGTCTTGAAATGTGTGTTATGCGTTAAAATGTATATTTTTCCTTCTAAGGTTAATTACACAAGTTAGTGGCCTTAGAGTGTATGATAGGAATAATTAAGAAGTTAGGGCTTGGTGTAGATGGTTATAATTGTGGTATATAATTTTTGAGAAGACATTTGATATCCTTAAAATGAACACAAGATTTAGATTATGTAATAGATAATTCCTAAAATGGGTGTATTGTATAATAATAATGAATATAAGACTAATTGGGTGCTACATTTGAAAAGATGTGTCACATCTTAATAATGAATTGGAAGTTAAGTATGCAACTTGTCAAAAGGATGTCTAGAAGGATGGGTTGCATTGGGAATGCCCGATGCAACGAGATGAAAGGACATTTGGAAGGATGGCTTGCATTGGGAATAAAGTAATGGGTTGAAAGGACATTTGAATGAGATGAATTGCATTGACAAGTGTTGCTAGGAGAGGTGCTTACTTTTGAGACCATGGGTTTAATTGGTCCTAGCTTAGTTTTGGAGAACTAAAGGTACACCACTCCTTCTCCTGAACTTGACGTGTTTTCCTTGTTGTTTGGACTTGTGTAGTTCATCATGTGTGAGAAAAACTTGGTTGAAGTGTTTTTATGTGTGGCCAACCTTGTATGTTGTGTTTATGTGTATGATAACCATGGAAATCATCTCTTAGTTTAGAGGAGTAGGCCTTAAGGTCCCACATGTTTGGGTGGTGTTGATCACCATTGGAATTGCTTGTTGGAATCATGGTGGAGAGTTTTCATGAGGGTCTTGTAGCTCTGGTGGATTCTTATTATATTATGTTGTCATGTTTGGGAAAGTTGCAATCTTGTTTTAAGTTGTAGTATATGGTTATTGGTGAACTTTTGTTAAAGCATGGAAAAGTGGTAATTGTATATGTACCTCATATTTGAATTGAAATGTGATCCAGCCATGTTTGGGATGTGAGCTATCCTTTGTAACCATGTAAAGATTGTGATTTAAGTTGAAATTGATTGTCAATTTGGAATGAAATATTATGATTGTGAATAGTCCTAAATTTGATCTTGTGTGAAAATGATGGATTAGGCATGTTATGTCTCATTTTAGATGTGTATGTGTATGTGGAATTCAAAAAGTATTATATTGTGGTTCACATCTCCTGAGTTTGGAAATTGTATGTGATTGATGTTCCATTGTTGCATCTTGAGTAGATAAATGCTTGTATATTATGAATAGTATCATCTTTTTGGTGAAAATGAATATTGACATTTCGTACCTTAAGCTTATGGGAAATGAATGGATTTGATCATTTCATAATAACTCGTAAAACGTTGAAGTTGTGCCATGTTTAGTATAGGTTTCTTTAGGCTTGCATATGTTAGAAAATGAAAGCTGCAATACTACTCAACGGAAATATGATGCAAATATAAATTTTTGTAATCTTTAACGGTGTATTATCAATGGAGATTGTAACATGAAATGGAAACTATGCAACACAGAAATATCAAAACAGAAAACTAAACACACAACACAATGTTTACGTGGAGAAAATCCTTGCGGGTAAAAAAATCCACATAAGAAAGAGGCCTAAGTTTGTATTAATCTGAAAAATATTGTACAATACAACTCAACATCTCTCTCCATCAGTCTTCAACCTGACAACATTCTGGCAGCACTTGAGTACCTAAAATCTATATTGTAGCAACAAATACAATGGCAAATATGTATAGAAGTGTTTTCCCTCCATTCTAGGTGTCCTCTTTCTCTCTCCTCCAATTACCCAACATGCAAGCATTAAATGTCATCATACATACAACCTCCAAGAGGCAAAATGTGACCCATGCAAAGTTGGGCGCCCATCTCCAAGAATAGCATGTAACAGCATTTTATGACGCGTCATAACCGTCATAAAGCTAATTTAGGTTATCTTTTTTCCAACTTTTAATCTTCTCATAGGTCCATATCATTCCTCGAATCCAAAACCAATCTAAATAGTGAAAATGTAGATGATAATAAATAGTTAAAGGAACTAACAAATATTAATTACTATAGTCACCCATTTCTTCTAAAACTTGTGTTGGGGTAAAATGCGAATTAATTAATTCAACTATAATAAACCCAAACATCAATAGAATAATGAAACTAAGAAAGATTGAATGAAATGAAGCAATGAATAACTCAGTGCAAACCTTCCTCGAATCAAAGATTCTATTGTTTGCCTATTAAAACCGTCCTTGTTTGTAATGAAGTTGGGCCCTCAGTGAGTGCACTCCTTTTGTTGTGTTGTAAGATGTCGGTAGTAAACGGATGTGTGGATAGATATTGCTATGAAGAGGAGCTTCAAAGCAAATGGTGATCACAAGTAGATTGTATTGGGGGTGCCAAAGGCGCGCTGGTGAATTTCTACAGAGTAACAATACAAATAACCTGGATGAATAGAATGGAGGAATGAGGCTTCTTTTATAGATTCAGAAGAATGAGGATCAATGGCTGAGAAGAAGTATGATGATCAATGGCTGAGAATGGTTGAGGAATGTACAACCAGTAAGAATATGACAAGTGTCCCACCTCCATCATGAAAGAGGGGATTTGACAAAATTGATTGGAGAGTTAACTCCCTTGACTGATCAGTTAACAAACTTGATTAGTCAGTTAGAAGAATGGATTGAGGGATTGACTGAATTGATTGATCAGTTACCCGAATAGATTGAGGAGCTGACAGAATTGATTGGTTAGTTAACAGCTTTGATTGAGAGAAGAAATAGGACATGTGGGTGAGGGAATATTAGATAATTAAATATTTAATATATTTAATTACATGTGCAACATGGTGAGGTGAAAAAGTGAGGTGGATTTATGAAATTAGTACTTAGGATAGAGGAATTTAGGATTAATTAAATAATGTAGGATTATTTAATTATGTGAGACATTAGAAGAATTAGGGAAATTTAATTAAATAAATTGATTTTAATTAATTTTGGGATAATGAATCAATCAAATAACCTTAGAATATTTATTTAATTGATAGAAGGAAATAAGAAGGGAATAAATATTAAGAATATTTATTTAGAATGAATCGCGTCATTTTTAGGCGTATACAACTTGAAATAAAAGCTAAAATAAAAAACTAATAACAATCTACAGAGCTGACTATTATATGGTGGTAATTATGATGAAAACGTATCCAATTGGTGCAATATTCTTAACCTATATTAATTATAATATTCATAACACGTATTTTTTGAAACTTAAATATAAATTAGTTAATGATAAATCATATTATAAATGGTTAACTTTTAGTTATTATTAGGTGTAATTTATTAAATAATATATAATTAGTATTTTATTAAATAAGTGTGCTTATGGTAGAAAACTATGTAAATTGTTTTTTTATCGATGTGTTTAAAATCATACTCTCTAATCCATCAATAGGACGATGAAAATAATAAGTGAAAGCTTGTAGAACCAGGTCCTTTATAAGAAGGAGAAGAAAGCGAGGCACAAAAAACATGAGTTGGCATGAAAGAAGGAACAAAAAGTAAACAATTCCTTTAAAAAGATTTTTTTGTTAAATAATTATATTGTAGCAATTTGTTGTTCGAAATTTTGATAAATAATTATATTATAACAATTATTTTTCAAAGAGTTGAATATTTAGCCAAATAATAAAAATAATGTAAAATTTTATTTTATTTATTTATTTTTGAATAATAACAATATGTTGCAAATATTGAACTATTAAAAAAAACTAATAATATGTTATTCAAAAATAGCTATCATGAATTATTAGAAAGAAATGTAAGAGTTGTATTATAAACAATATTATCATAAATTATACCCCTCTTCATGGGGTTTCTAGAGATAATTTTGCCCATGTGTGGCAATTAGTTGGTTCCCTTCTCCTTTAGGATGGATGAAAATGATTTTTAATGGGGTAGCTAGAGAGAACCTTAAAAAATTAGGTGTAGGGTGTCTTGTTAGAGATGAATATGGAAAACTTATGGGAGCTTCCTCTAAGAAGTTACTAGAAGGAATGAACAATGAAGCTAAAGTGTAGAATTTCCTCTTTGGCCTTCATGTACGTAAAAAAAAAAATTGGTGTTTGTTATGTACAAGTTGAAGGTGATTCAATGGTGATTATCAACATGATTCATAAGAGAGGATCTCTAAATCATAACATAAATAACATTTTACAAAAGGCGTAGCATTTATTAAATTTTTTGGTAGCTTTCACAATACAACACATATAAACACATATAGAGGGAGTTAATAGAGAGGTAGATTTTCTTACAAATTATAATTCTTGGGATTCTCTTGAGACCATCTCTAATATATAGTCCTATTATCGAATCATTTGAATAGGATGTTATCCCAAATGGTTAACAAGTCACATTTCACACTTGGAAAGCATGGATAAACATACCATTTAATTATAATCAATGATGGCTCTCAGCTCAAGCATGTAATTATGGTAGAGATTTAACCAAAATCTTGGTACTTCAACAGGATAGTGTTATCATCAAGAGGATGGGAAGTTTTATTACTCAACTTCATTTCTCTTGTTAGAATCATCAATTTCCTTTTTGTTAATAGGAATTTTCTAGCTTTTGTCTTTGAACTAATGGTAGATATTTAACCAAAATCTTGGTACTTCAACGAGATAGTGTTATCATCAAGAGGATGGGAAGTTTTATTGCTCAGCTTCATTTCTCTTGTTAGAATCATCAATTTCCTTTTTGTTAATAGGAATTTGCTAGCTATTGTCTTTGAACTATGGATACTAGTGTTAGGCTAATCTTAAAGAGGTAGTAGGTCACATTTTTTAGGTTCATTGTCGACCTCTATCTAAAATTTTTCAAAACAGAGGCCATTATCATGATTCATGTAATTAAGTTAGTATTGGGAGAGGATTTTTTGTTTGCTGACCACAAATATCAATTTAATTCAAGCATGGATTTTAGTGGTACCAAGGATTGGATATGATCTTAGAGGAGGTGGTGCCAGGGTTGGGGTTTCCTCCAAAGGTTGAAGCTATGCAGGTAATTGACGGGGTAGTCATGGGCCCCTAGACACCCTTCATCATTTTGGTGTTGGGTCTTTTTGAGGTAGTGCATAGGCATAGGACGAGCATTGATATTAATTTATTGAAATGTGAAATGGGTGTACTTTCCACTTTGGCAATTGATTGGTCCTTCACATTCCTATAATTTAAGGCAAACAAAGATGTAGATGAGCATGTAAGGGGTGGTGAAGCTTGAAATTATCGAATAAAAGGGCCATTTTGTTTCACACGACAACCATAGTTTGAAGTTAATTTTGGATATGTACATGTTAAGCTTTTATAATAATTATTAAGCCATGTGCCATAGCTAGCCAACTCAAATCATAGTAGCTCTATTATACTCCTTATCAGGGTTTTGTAATCTCTTGGACTCTAATGATGAATCAACACTTTTGCATTTTCCTTATTATACTCCAATATAAAGGGAGTGGTCCCCATGACAATATTCCATTGACCAAAAAAAATCTTATTATAAATTTAATTATTGAATTAATATAAAATGTTATAAGTATTATAATTGTTATAAAATGTTGCAATGAAATGTTTTTTTAACTATTATCCCTAGATGGCCTAGGATCCATATAAAAAAACTAGTGTCTTGCCCATCAGAATTGAAGTTCACAGAAAACTAGTCTAAACATCACCCTCCAAAACCAACTTACATAAACATTGATAGCATTGCAAAAAAAAGCTACTAGTCCACTACCCGATAATAGGGCAAATTACACAGGCCCAGTCATCTTGCCCAAACCCTTATGACTACAATTATAGTAGCAAGTTTTGAGGCACAAAGACAATAGACATTACTAGGAGTTGGGACCTCCTTAACCTCCTCGAAATCATCATTGTCACAATAGTTAGAGAAAGCAACCACCACTTTGGCCAAAAGAACCACCTTTAGACTTTTCACAATCTCCTCTACTGCCTTTTGAAGACACTCCTATCTCCACTTTGCCACATGTAAATGCTCAAGGATATAGTTAAAGAACACCTTTGTTTGATGAACAACATCCTTAATGTCAACATGGATAAAGTATGAACCAACTGTCGAAGACAACATTGATGCTCTACTCATGGTTTGAGCCACGTCGAACACATTTCTCCTCTCTCATGAATACTCAAGATCCAATAGTAAAATGGCCATGGCCTCTCGAATACCCACCGAAGGAGAACCATCCATGTCATATGTGAGTTCCCACACTTACAACAACCATTGTTGAAGATCAGGGTTTGTAATCTCCTACTTAATAAAGACCATAAAATTCACCATCATTTCATCACTAGAGAGTCGCCTCTTCCTTGACCTTTTCTCCTTCCCCTTCTCACTATCAATCTCTTTCCTGCAAACATCTCCTTGTAGTCTCTGCCCACACTCACCACCTCTGAAAGCCATCTGTCCACAAATGCAAAATGAACTCACATTTCTACCACGAAAATCCAGCTACCAAAATACCTACCATTGTGTCGCCGCCATCATGTGAAATAAAAACTTGCATATAATAACGAGTGAATGTTTGTCATGTCCTTATCAACTTGTACAAATATAACTAATATTATAATTATTGAAATTGTTATAATCTCAATATTGTGAATAATATTATATTATTAAAAATCTAATTGATTTATAATTTTTATAATTATTATAAAATAATTATAAATTATATCTTATTGAGGATAATATTGTCTTATTATAAATATTATGAATTTAAATATTATATTATGAATATATTAAGCATTATATTGTAATTTAATAGTGGTTTATTATAATTGTAAAATGATTGTTGTACTTATAAAAACTTATGATTATTATACTACAAGGCAATATTATATTAGTTTAAATATAATTATGAGTATACATATTTTTTTTTATGAGTAAGGAGGGATTATTTACGCTGGCCCCGGAGGTCACAAGGGGGACCTCCTCCCCATCAACATATTAAACTTATAATCCACTTATTCAACTTAGAAGTTACTTGGGGGATTCAAACTTGGATCTTGAGAACCATATGGCCTTGCCATTTAAGCACAACCCCTTTCACATTATGAGTATACGTATTGATAATAATATGATTATTATAAAAATTATAGTAAATTAGAAAAAATAATGTACATTTTAATTTAAGATAAGAATTTTTTAAATTAAAAAATAGTAATTTTAAAAATAGTAATAATTATTATAAATATTATGTTGATAAATTATAATATTATAAAATATAATTATAAAATGAAAAGATTAAGAGATAAATATTAACATAAAAAAAGTTAAGAGGAAAGATAGAAAAAATGAAAATATAAAAAAAGGGTAAAAGTGAATTTAATATATTTGAAAAGAAAGATTAGAAGAAAGAAAGAGTTTAGGAAGGAACAAAATTAAATCAATAGAGAAAGATGTGATGGAGAGAAAAGAAAAATGTTACAATTAAATCTAGAGAGGAGAAAAGAGGTTGAAAGATTGTGTAAAAACATCAAAAGGCAAATAGAAGTTTAAATGTGATTATAAGAGAAATAAGAGAAGAGAGAAAGAGGGATAGAGGGAAAAGGGGTATAAGAGAAAAGATGCACACGATGAGATGGGTAAAGAGAAATTGAGGGAGAGAAATGAATTGAACAACCTCAATAAAAAGAGAATCATAGGGCATAACAAAAAGGTTAGAGGGCAAAGCACGAATAAAAAGGGGGAAGCCCACGTAGAGAAAAGAGTAGAAAAGAGACAATGAGATGGAAACACAAAAGACAGGGTCCACAAATTAAGGCGAAAAGCCGGGTTTCAAAGAGAAGGGGAAGGGGGAGCAGGGAAAGCAAAGGAGTGAGAGGAAATCAAGAGGAGGGAAGACAAGCTAAAGAGGGGAATTAGGGACGAGAAAAAAAGAGGTCAAAAGTAGAGAGGGTTAGTTGAAATTGGAGCATGTTAAGTATAGTTTGATAAGATTGTAAAAAGAAATATATAATTATCCATTAAATTATTTTTATTAAATTTTAAGACAACATATTAATATTATTCAATTATTCTTAAATTTTATTAAGAACTATTAATCTAGTGGAAGAGATATCTTTCAATCTTTTGTATTGAGCCCAAAAAATGCGGATTTTTATTTTAAACCAAAAATATTGAAGCTTGACCTTACAACTTAATTACTTATCTTGTTAATGTAACATTAAATTGAAATAAATTAGAACCAATAAATTGAATTATTGGACAAGTACAATAGAAAGCCAAATTTCCACATACACTATAAAAGCTCAAATAATTGAATAAGACAAGCCAAATTTCCACATACACTATAAAAACTCAAATAATTGAATAGATTAATAAATAAGCCAAATTTCCACATACACTATAAAAGCTCAATAGACAAGCCAAATTTCCACATACACTATAAAAGCAGACTAAGGTACAATTTTTCTGTGATACTGATTATGACTGTACAACAATTTCTGCTGTTCGTAATTTTTTTTTTAATTTACCTTTTTTCCAATTAAAAAAAAATCCAGAGAGCTTGGAATGCATTCCACAAAGGTCGGAGTGCATGAACACCGTCCCGTATAATATTTCCGACAATGGCCCAAAAAAATGATTGTTAGAGTCAAACATGCACTCGAAAAAGGATCTTGCCTTGCATTTTATTATTATTTTATAATATGGTGAATTTATTCTGTCTCATGGCATGAATATAGCGCAGATAATTTTGACCCAGAGAAACATCACGACAGATTTACGTTCCGTACGATTTTGATAAAATCCCTTCGCTTTCCACTGATTATGATTTGACGGCTGAGAAAACGTGAGACGTGCCCTTGCGAGTGTAAAATCAACCGTGAGTCTTAAGAGAATTTTGCGTCAATCCTTTTATAGTTTAGGATGTCGCGCGGCCTGATTTTAGAGATTACCTCGTACTCCAGTACTCAGTAGTTGAGCACCTTAACTTCATGTCTCTCAAAATCATACATGGTAATTTCAAATCACTCCAAAATTTTTATTCAGGGCCACATCATCAAATATGATGCCACATCAATATTTTTTTTTATTGAGGTGTCAAATAGTTCCCCAAAACAAAGGGTGGATCAATAGGTGTGTATTAAGTCATGTTTTGTTGGTGCGTTGATGTGGCATCACATGATTGGTTGCTTTTTAAATCTAACAAGCACATTTTGTTCAATTATAAGTACTTATAATAACACTAACAACCTTAAAGTCACAACTACTAGTGCTAAACTTCTAAAAATATTGGGCCTTAAATACACATACTCAACAATCGGGTCCTCTCCTTTACCTTTCTTCCACGGGTATAAATTTAACGGTCCTGGGCTGTAAGAAATTATTTTTCAAAAATTAAATATTTTATTTTGTAAAATATAAATAAATTAAATATATAAAAGAATAATCTTATAGGAATTTATATTATATAAATTTAAAAAAATTATTGTATTTTATGGAAAAAGTAATTAAATATGGTCATACCATCAAATTTAGGAATTAGTTCTTTGGTATGAGTGCCTATTTATTAGACAATTATTTATATTTTTAATAATTATGTCGAGAGGCATTTTACACTCACAACAAAACAATTAACACTCAGATTCTCAGTAAACAAAATTCATAAAATGTGTAAATAAATAAATTTGTGGAAGCTAAATGGATAGAAAAATAGGAGAACTTTGACACTTGTGGAGTGAAATCTTTATCACTTTAAACAAAATAAATAAATAAATTCGTGGAAGCCAAATGGATAGAAAAATAGAAAAACTTCGGCACTTATGGAGTAAAATCTTTATTATGTTTGAAAAATATGAAAAGTCTCGGAGCATAGTCTCTTTAAATTAACTCATGTGAGCATATCAAATATTCTAATGCAAGTAATTTATAAATTCAGATTGGAAGGTGTACTATAGATATATTTTTTAAAATATAAATATACTAGTAAATATTTTCAATTTTGTTTTTCCATTTAGGTGAAAGCTGTAATAAAATTTTAAATTTATGAACTAGTATTTGAGATAAGTAGTACTTTTGTTATTTTGTAAAAATATAAATATTACAAAATATTTTTTATTGGCTATCAAAATTTTAAGAAACATAAAATTAATATAACTTGATTGGTTGATTGAGTCCATTCAATTATTTATATTGATGAGTATAATTAGAATAATAATTTAAATATCAACAAAAAATAAAGATATGATATTTTCACAGACTATGAAAATGAATTGAAATGTTTGTGGTAGAAAAATGTTCACACTCCATAATTTATCATTTTTTCAATTGAAAGAAGCATATAAAGATTACAATAATAGAACATGACCACCAAGGAACAAACATGATCAAACAAACGAAACAATTCTAAGAGTTGTCAGCAACAAACGATTAACAAATAACTCAAAAGAGTTATCCATTGTAGAGACAACAAATTTGAAAATGAATTGAAATGCTTGTGGTATAAAACTGTTCACACTCCATAATTTATCATTTGAAAATGAATTGAAATGTTTCTAATAAAAAACTAAATTGAATTTTTATTTCAGTTTTTTATATCACATGCATAATCCATTATCTTAGAGGAGAAAATATCAACTCTTTACAATTTTCTAGGAGCAGTGCCTCAATTCATCAACAAATGTTAAAGGAGCTCTATAGTTAATGGTTCATAAGACACAACACTCAATGAAACTTTTACAAATATGGTAACAAGTTTAATGGGCTTGATTTTGGGAGAAATACTATGGCTAAACACGCTTGAGTGATAGGTGACCCCCTGGGAAGTCTTAATGTTTCACTCCTATAAACATCACCTAAATACAATATGTGCTAAGTAAACCATTCATATTTATGAAGGATAAATTTGTATAAACCACTACTCATAAAATATGGTCAATAAATTTAACTCATAAACAAAACAATTAAATACTAATAAATTTTTTTTATTATTTATTAATTTATAAATATTTAATCTATTAAATTATTTTATCAATTCTTATTGAAATTTCATCACATTAATTATTGTCTTCTTTCACTTACATTACATAGTGAGGTGAACAAACATAGTTGGGTAAAATTTTTATCATGTAAATATATATATTTTTTAAAGTTATCATTACTTTACATACACTCCCTATGGGAGATCACTTATCCCTATAGATCATTTTAAAAATATAATTTTGAAAATTATAGTTCACCTTTTAAGTAACCCGTGAGCTTGTTGGCCCAGTGAAGGCATAAACCTTGTGAGTTCATTTGGCCTAGTAGGGGTTTGAACTCTGGTGGCCACCACTACAATCGAACGACTTAACCACCGAACAACTTATATCTAATATTATTCACATAAGGCATAACTATATTTTTCTTTAAATACATATGGATCATAATCATTTTTATAAGTATGTATTTGATATATGAACTTTTATAATATCTATCACATTAAAAAAAATAGAAAAAAACTTCAACATATTGCGTGGATTAATTAAATAGAACTCTACTTTATGATATATAATGAACAATACTGCCCTAACTAACTATATTATATATTATGGTTTTTTAATATTATATTAATATTATATATATTATGTATTATTAATATTATATTAGTATGTAATATCATATTATTATTCATACTATAATAATACCATAAAAATGTGCTTTTGATTTTGTTATATAATATCCTATGTTTATTTTTAGAAAAAATATATGATTCCTGCAAATTTTAACATACAATTAAAACAAGGAACATTGAAATAATTAATAATAATTTAAATTTCTTGAAAACAAAACATTCTTGAGCATTCAAACGTGGATCTCCTTTACAATAATTATGTTGAATTTTGAGAATAAATGATAAGAAACAAAAAATAGTTCACTTTTAACTAAAAAATTCAAATAAATCTTACAAATATTTTATTTTATTTTATTTTTCTCAAATCAAATATATATCTTAAAAATTTTCAAAAAAAACTTTATATTAAAATCCATTTATACCATAAAAACAAAACAAAAATTCACTTTTCAACAATATCATAAATGATAAGAAACAAAAAAAAATAGTTCACTTTAATTAAAAAGTTCAAAAAAAAAAAAAAAAAAAATTTGATTTTATTTTTCTCAAATCAATTATATATCTTGCCCTTTAAAGTATATTTTGTTGGGCATTGTATTAATTTTTTTTATTTTTTATAATTTATGGTATAGTTTGAAAAACAATCAATGGACATGGTAGTCCTTTTAATCTAGGCCCTTCATCTATATAATTCATCATGTGCTACTCACATAAGGAAGGCTTTCAACCTAAACATAATATTTTCACATTTTAGGATAATTTATGATAATAGTTCAGAGTTTCATAAGAGGTGAACGTCTTGGATTTTGCATTGATCTTGTAATTTGTCTCATTTTCACATTTTAGGATAATATATGATAATAGTTGGGAGTTTCATAAGAGGTGAACTTCTTGGATGTTGCATTGATCTTGTACTTTGATCCTGTGTAATTGTATAGTTTGTTTCTCTTTTGGCTCAATAGATATTTGTTTACTCTACTAATTTTATTAATTTGCAAGTTCGCGATATTTTAAAATTTATTTCATCACAAAAAAACAAGTTCTCATAGGTCAACCAAGCAAGGACGATAAATTGACGTGTCTGTCTATATATATATATATATATATATATATATATATATATATATATATATATATATATATATATATATATATATATATATATATATATTACTCCTTTGAAAGCACCAAATTGAAGTGTCACTATTGATTGCTCCTTTAATACTCTACAATGTTTGAAAATTGAGAGCTCCTTGAACAATTAGAATGAATGTATTGAACGCATTTAAATACTAGCACATAACATCAAATTGCAACAAATGTGTATTTAGTAGGCTTAAAGTGGGAAAATAAGAGGGGTCAGTAGACCAATTTTTGAATTTGATTTTAAGAAAGGAAAGGGTTAAGCCCGTAATTGTAGGGTCAACTTCGTAATCATGGAAATGATCTTAGGTTAGATCGGATAACAACTATATAAAGGTAGTCATATGGATAAATGTGATAAATATGTGAATAAGATGAATCTATCGAAGTATGTATGAGTGAGAATAAGGTCAAGGCTAAGTGCATGAAGATATATGTGTATATAGATGCATAAAGGTCAAGAAAATTAACCCAACTTCACACACGATTTATCAATAAATACAAACATCAAAACAAACATAAAACTAAATAACATATATATACAAATTTTACTATTATAAAATATATCAAATGATGTAATTTTAGACACTCTATTATAATTTATGTTATATTTAAATTTTGTGTCTAACTTTTTTTTTTCAGCTTTTATTCAATAAAAAATCTCACTAATGCAATTAATGTGTTTACAAGAGATTAGTATATTGTATCTTTAAAAAACAAGTGCACGTACTCCTTTGACCTTAACGAAATAAAATCATTATTAAGTTCATCAAAGAATAATAAAAAGATAATCATCATTCCTTATCCTTCGGGTAAAACTCACCAACCACTTTATTTATGGCCTTAACATAGAATTGATGTTTATAGACCGAATCAAATTTGAAATTGAAGTAAGGCTCAAACTGCCCACAATAATTGATCCACAAAAATATGGTGGTATCGTCCATAGATTGAACACACTATTTGTTTTTGCCTATTCTAAAACACAATTCTCATTGAGGGAGCGAAATCTCCCCTCTTTTTTTTATAAAAAAATAAAATTGTATTAAGCTATCATAAGATTAAAGAGAACATCATAAACAAATAGTTGAAGCAAGTAAAAGACCATAAACCATCAATAGCAGCTCAAGATTAGTTAGCACGGTTTTTAAAGTTGTTTTGTTTAATTGTATCCCATCAAATTTAAAGTTAAATGGATAATCTATTTCTATCATGGATTTGGAGCTTTGTACTTGCATTTACTAGAGATTTAGAGGGATCGACTAGAGATTTAGAGGGATCGATTGCTTGAAATCATCATGCACGATTTTGAGAGGTGTAAAGTTAGGATGCACAAATACCAAATCCTCTCTTGTATTAATTACAAGTTTTTATGCAAACTAATGTAAAATTAGTGCCTATTTTCTATAACTATGCCCATGAAAACTACTAAAAAAGAATTTTCTATCATTTCTCATGAATTTATAAGTCTAGGTGGTGGTACTCTAGCATAAAATCAATGTGGTAGAGTTGTACGTGATCTTAAAAGTTCAAATCCATGTTCATATATACTGGATTAAAATTAAATACAATGTCTCAAAAGATTTCTTTCAATGTTTTTATGTGTGGCATTCTTCGTAGCATATTAGAAACATTAAATTTACCGATGATCAATATTGTTGAGCATTTGACCATCCTACAAGCCTTTACTCATTATAAAAATGTATTATTGAATAGGAAAAAATTGGGCTAGAGAGCAAACTCTTTTCAAACGGTTTTATGGTGTGTCTTGCAAGTTTTTTTAATTCGATGAATTGCTTTTGATAGGCTTTTTCTATAGATGGCCTTTAGGATACAATCAACCAAATGACTAACAACAAAATTGTTATATTGATGGTTTCCCTAGAGAATTTTATCAAAGTTTTTGGAGTACTATGGGTCCTAATTTATAAAAAATATATCCTAAAGTTGTGATGATTATATCGTTAAAGAAACTCATAAACAAAGGTAATAACAAGTTTAAAATATAGGTGATCTTTAGCTCATAATTCGCTGACATCCTATTAACTTACTCAATGTTTGACACAAGAAGTATGAGATGCCTTACTTCTATTTATGCACCATTCATACATATGACATAAGGCTAGGATGATCTAATAAAGGCACTAATTCCAATAAAGTAATAAAACAAACCTTGCAAATGAATGCTTCTTAATAACACATGTAATCTCTACACACAACATACATAGGACCCAAATAAGATGTGCATACCCCATAAGCATACCACAATATCAATACACATTAATTGGACCCAACAATATGGGTTTTATATATTCTAATAGCTCTTACTTTTAGCCAATTACTTGTGGATAGAATGGGTAGTTGAATGATGTTAGCAATAATAGATGTTTCTTCTATTAAATTGGGTGTTTATTTTGAAGCATGCTCGAGAGAAGAGTTCCTTTAGGGCATTGATAAAATCAACATTAATTAGTTGGAATGCCCCATCTATGCATGCCACTGGCAATGTAAACAAGGGTTGTAAAATAATTTGTCCCGCCATATGGGAGAATAATGATGTGTACATCTCAACTATTTTAATATTTCTAATGATAAAAAAGTGATGATGGTTTGGGAGTCATCCCAAACTAAAGTTGTGGATTTATGGATTTTATATGTCATAGACCATAGTGGGTGAAGCTTGAAAACAACTACCCATTACCGATGAAGTTGTTAGAATACACGCAATCTAGTGAGGGGGGGGGAGTGAATTAGTAGATTAAAAATACTTAAAAACTTCTAATCTCTAGAAAACAGACCCAAAACAAATTTCAGTGCTTAAGCAAGAACAATAAGAGATAATACATACATGAACACCAGATATACATGGAAAACCCAAAGATGGGAAAAACCATGGTGAGAAAATGTTGCTAGGATCTACCGTCCTAATCTAGCCTCATAGAATAAACCATTGATTACAATGTTTTAAGGGCACCCACCTTAAGGAGTCACCAAACCATTGATTTAAGAGCTCCAACCCTAAGGAGACTACAATCCCCTGAACTGAGCACCAACTCAGTCCACAAGAGGCACCAACCTTTGAATCTTTACAAATTTAAATATGCAAACATTTGGTTCTTCACAAACCTCAAATGCACCTATTCAATTCATACATTATCTTCTCTTCTCACACAACTCACCCAGACACTCTGTGTTCTCATTAACACACACTTCTTTGATACACTCTCAAAATGTCATTGCATCCTTTGTTCTCATTAACATGATGACATACCATACACGCGAAGAACAACTACACAATACAGCATAGCCCACTTTATTTAACAAATTCATGAGAAGAAACTGCCCAACGTAATGGCAGCAACCTATTTGATTTCAAAACTGAATGTATGGAAAACCAACACACGTCCCATATAGTTTGAACTAAAACACAAATAGAAGATCCTCTGAATCAAAGCAATTGCATAACCATAACTTGTTGGGGAAAATTGAAAGTTGTCAATATCACAACAACAACTATCCAACAAATCTTCAACAGTTCTAATTGTTAACTCAACAAAATAGATTGCACTTATAGATTTGAATCTTGCAATAAGCGCTTTGAAACTTCTCCTTTTACAAGAATTGAATTCACAGACTTTTGGAGATCGGGCTTTTAAGCTACCACCTTCCTTCATGGAAGCGTTATAAGCTTACCTTTGATCCCATTATATTCTTCCTTTGTAACTGTATTGGGTGTCGAGCTTCTTGTTTTTCCTCTTCTTTATCGGGCATCAGACTTTTGGTCTTTCACAAGCTTCCTTATCGGGCTTTGGACTTCTTCTCTTTTGCCTTCCATTTTGGAATGAATCAAAGAGAAACTCCACTCTCTAATTCTTCAATTCAATTAATATCCACATCACAATGTGCAAAGATACCTGTACAACAACTTTGTAGCTTATCAGTATAAATTTGACACTCAAATAACCATTTTTTGCCATTCCGCGGAAGCAAATTACAAAGGGCAAAATATTCCCGCGGAACTGCAGAATGATGCCACATGTACAACCTTGCCCCTTGGGCAAAATATTATCAGGCTTCGGGCGCTAGGGATTCTTCCTTCCGTCTTCCTTTATGGAATGAGTTAGGGAGCGAGTCTGAACTTTGACCTCCGATCACTTAGACTAAAAATCAAAACAACGCAATCGAGCCTTCCTTATTTCCTCATCAAAGAGGAGCAAGGTTGAAACTTTGAACTCTGATTTCCTTAGAATAAATTGGAGCGCTGCGATTGGGCCTTCTTTATCGGGCCTTCTTTCCTCGATAAGGACGAGTAAGGCCGAAACTCTGAATTTTGACAAACTCTAGAAAACAAGTAAGTTGCCCTCTGTCACTTAGTCTGATTAACTTTTTGGCCTTAGACTCATCAATGACAACACTTGACCACTTTCCTTTGACATCAATGACAATAATTCAACAGAAGTCTTAACATCATTAGCCATGGACATTGAAGTTTTTTTGTCACAATTGTAATGTCCCCTTCTAGGCTCGTGGTTAGTCCATCATAGAATTCCGATGGGCTAGCCGTTTGGTTAAGTGATAAAAATGAAATATTTAAAGGGTCACTTAAGTTACTTTTTGGAACGCTCACATTAGGAAATATTGAAAATGAAATTCAAAGTGATATTTCCCTCCAAAGTAAACGTCCCACTTGGAGAGTTTTTAAAGAGGGAAAAGTGCCTCATTTGATATACTTACTTTGTGATTTTTCTCTTTGGGAGCTCTGCTAGCGTTTCTGCTTGTGAAGGGTTTGAGGATTTGAACCAGAGGCTTGTGGAGACGGAAACCTCCATAGGTAATGGCATTCTACAGGTGTGGAAGACCACCCAACAGTGCCTTTGTGAGTGGATGTATTTGGCATTCACATTTGTGCTTCATTGGAGTCAATAGTTGACGGATTGATGAGGAATTTGAGATATTTCATTGCAGATTTATTCTAGTTCGTCAATTGCAGCCTGGGAGTTCAGTTTACTAGCAGAGATAAGGCAGATTTTGTGAGTTTTGGGACTGTTAATCTTTGTTGCTACTGGCCGTACTACCCCGCCTAGCCATATCACGTTTAAGGGCATTTTGAGGTTGTTTCTTTGCATATATCCCTTCCAAATCTAATCGTCCCTCCTTGTTGATAGCCTACAACACTTCGCAAGGGTATTTTGGTGGCTCGTGATGTTTCTCTCGACTATTCGACCCTTCCAGCCACGGCTGTATACCACCAGGTTTGACACGGGATAGTGTGGAGCTTATTTCTCATTGTGGGCAGTGTTGTTTTGCATTGTATGAGGCCTCCAAGGCCTATTGTATTGCTGTTAACAATGAATGCATGATACTCTATGATTTTTTATGTTTTTGAGCAATATTGTAATATCAAGTGGCTAGTTCGGCAGCATCCACAAATTGAAGTTTTAAATTTGCATATGGGTATGCGATAGAACCTCTTTATTTGATGATATATGAACTGGGTCTTTCATACTTCTCTTGCATTCCTTGTATATTTTCTGGGTTTGGATTATATGCTCTATATTGTATGCTCTGACAACACATTTGCAGGAAAACAGAGACCCCTTCTGCATTCTTATGTCTAATTTAAAAGAACACAATAAAATAATAAAATAACACATAAAAAGACTTTAAAAAATATACAAACAGGTACGACACATTACAATGGTATCAGAGCCATGATCTTGCCATCCTGTGAGGTGAAATAGACATGCAGAAGTAAAAATGAGATATGCGACCGACATATAGATATTCCTTCAGGAACACCAGAGCAAGATAGGGAACACAGATCCCATAGTTGTTAGTTCCAGAGAATCCAGTACCCATAACCGATCCTTTTGAGTCAGACCCAGAGATAGAGGTAGCAGTGGCAAAGGACGCTCAGGTTTCACAGACATACCCCTTTTTTGGAGAGTTACCTCCGTTTATAGAGCATACAGGGGAGACACGAAGATTGAAGAACCAAACACACGAGATATCCTCAACGACTTGGCTAGAGGTCAGCAACAAATCGTGGCTAGCTTGGATAGGTCTTAGTAAGCACTTGGGAGGCTTCTGGGCTGATTATTTCCTGAGCTGGATGAAGATGAGGAGGATATAGGTCGAAATAGATATAGAAATGACTTGAATGGAGGCAGGAATGATAGGCATGGAGACCAGCATGACAAGAATAGAGACCGAAACATTGGTGATAGAAATGGGCATAGGAATCATGATAGATAGGCTTCGGTGAATAACTGGGGTGCTACACGACTCACAGCTGCAGATAGACCAGGCATTCCAACTTTCAGGCCAAGGGACGAGATACCAGATAGGGATGCTACACAGCTAGAGTTTCAGGAAGAGATCTTTACGGATTGGCAAGCTTCCAGCGAAGGGTTTAGAGCTGAAATGACCTTTAGAGACTACTCAGATCTCAGGATGAGACACAGACCTAGAGGGGGTAATAGACAACAAAACAATGAGCTGCAAAAGAAGGTCAGCAAGATGACCTTACCATATTTTGATGGTTTGGAAAAAACTTCAGCAAGAGCATGGGTACAAAAGTTGGACAGTTACCTTCAGATCAGCCCCATGCTAGAGACAGAAGCCATCACATACATAACCTTACATTTGGAGGGTAGTGCGCATAAGTGGTAGAGCAATGGGAAGGTGACTCTAGGACATGACCAGATCACATCTTATATTGAGTTCATAGCCAGACTCATAGACAGGTTCGACAAGAAGGATCCTGAATTGCAATTCAAGGAGCTAGCACAGTTGCTCGACAGAGTGGATCAGTGGACTCGTATATTTCTGAGTTCCAGGATCTCTCAGTCATGGTTTCAGATATATCAGAGAAGCAGTTAATCATGCTCTTCATTGATGGGTTGTCTGATCCTTTAAGAGGATGGGTGAAGGGTTTAGACCCTATGACATTGCAGGAGGCCATGAAGAAGGCCCGTGATATGGAATCGTCCGCATGGAGGAGCAAATTTCAGAGTAAGAACTTTCAGCATAAGAGAGATAAGGAGAGAGATAGGAGACCTTTCCATAGGGGCTCGGGAGACCAGCCACATAAGAGTTCTTCCAGGTTAGATAATGATCAGCTGAATGACCTCAGGAGGAAGAAGCTTTGTTTTCACTGCAGAGAGCCTTGGGATCCTAAGCACAAGTGTGCTGCCCAAGGGAAGGTAAAATAGATTGAGTACTTCTCAGTAAATGAGTCTGTGGAGTCGGACACGCATTTGGAGCAGCATACAGAGGATGATGATTCAGGGACAGATGTTGCATCTGAAGTACCAGATAAGGATAATGATACCTCCCTACCCACAGCCCACACTTCTAGCATTCAGAGAGAAGGGTCGTTCAAGATCCGAGGAGTATTGGGTGGACAGAGGTGCATTACCTTGCTAGATATAGGTGCCACTCATAACTTCATAGATGAGGGCTTGGTTGCTAAGAGGGGGTTACAAATAGAGGAATTTGTGGGATTTAAGGTAAAGGTAGCTGATGGGTTTGTACTCACTTGCACTAGGAGGATTCCCAACTTGACGATCCAGCTAAACCATTATACTTGCCAGTCAGAGTTTTATGTGGTTAGCATGGGTGACATGGATGTTGTGCTAGGAATGAAATGGCTTCATGAGATAGGGGAGTTCACTATCAATTTGAGGACAATGGAAATGAAGTTGAAGTGAACAGAGTTAAGCATGTGCTCAGGGGAATTTCAGATGGTGGACTGAGAGTTGTTTCTCTCAAGCGAATGGAGAGATTGATTCGCCATGATCAGGTACAATGGACAATAGAGATATTGGTGATGCCTGAAATTGCGGAGCAGCAGAAACGTGGGTATCCACCTGACATACGGGCTCTTCTAACTAAACACACCAAAGTGTTTAGTGATATTCCACCAGGCAGACCACCCGATAAGGGTATCGAGCATGTGATTGAGTTGGAGGAGTGTGCAAAACCGGTGATCATCATACCATACTGACACCCAAAGAGATCCAAAGATGAGATCAAGAAAGCTATCAAAGAGCTTCTCGTCATGGGACACATAAGACCGAGTAAGAGCCCATTTGCATCATCTGTTGTGTTAGTAAAGAAAAAGGATGGGACTCTTAGGATGTGCATTGATTACAGGGAACTCAATAAGAAAATAATTAAGAACAGGTATCCCATACCCAGGATAGATGAGCTGATTGATGAGCTACACGGGGCCTATTATTTCTCCAAGATAGACTTGAGGTCTGGATACCGTCAGATTAGGGTCAGAGATGAGGATGTGGAGAAGACGACATTTAGGTGTCACTATGGGTACTTTGAGTTCCTAGTCATGCCATTCGATTTGACTAATGCACTAGCTACTTTCCAGTCTTGCATGAATAGAGTCTTCAGACAGCAGTTGAGGAGGTTCGTCTTGATATTTTTTGATGATATCCTGATTTACAGCAAAACGTGGGAAGAGCATGTGAAACACATTGACATTGTGTTGAGTATTCTAGAGAGGGAATCCTTATATGCCAAGATGTCAAAGTGTGAGTTTGGGATGACCGAGTTGCTATACTTGGGTCACATCATTAGTGCTGGTAACGTGAAGGTAGACCCGGAGAAGATTCGGGCAATAGTAGACTGGCCGCCACCAAAGAATCTTACTCAGCTGAAGGGATTCTTGGGTTTATGTGGATATTACCGCAGGTTTGTGAAGGGGTTTTCTCAGTCAGTTGCTCCCCTCACAAATTTGACTTGCAAGGATGCATTTAGTGTGATAGGGGGTACATAGGAGTGCTTTGACCAATTCAAATAGATTATGAGTACATGCCCCACATTGGCCATGCCAGATTTCAGCAAGCCCTTCGAGTTGCAGTGTAATGCTTCAAGGGAAGGCATTGGTGCGGTAATTATGCAGGATAAGCACCCCATAGTGTTTGAGAGTAGCAAGTTGAGGGGTGTGGAACACAGCTATAGCATTTACAACAAGGAGATGTTAGCCATAATGCATGCATTGGCTAAGTTCAGACAATACCTTGTGGGCAGTAAGTTCGTAGTCAAAATAGATCACAACAGTCTGAAGCATTTCCTTGGCCAGAAAGACTTAAATGAGAGGCAACAGAAGTGGGTCAGCAAGCTACAGGCCTACGACTTTGACATTTTGTATGTCAAAGGAAAGAAAAATGTTGTTGTCGATGCCCTATCCAAGAGGGCCCATTTATGTGCACTTGGAGCCATTGCAGATGATTGGAGGGAGATGATATCAGCTGAGTATGCAAAGGATGCATGGGCTACGGGGATAATTGATGGCACCATCAAGGATGACAAGTATACAATGGTAAATGATTTAATCATTTACAAGAACAGGATATTCTTGGTGACAGACTCTCAGATGAAACAAAAGGTTTTGAGGGCATTTCATGACTTGCCGATGGTAGGACACCCAGGGTACTTCAAAACTTATAGGCAGGTTAGAGAGAGGTTCACCTGGAAGGGCCTCAAGACGGAGGTGATGCAGTATGTGAGAGAGTGCTTGATATGTTAGCAAAACAAACAAGAGCACTCATTTCCAGGAGGTTTGTTGTAGCCCCTACCCATTCCTGAAAGGAAGTGGGATAGCATTTCTATGGACTTTATCACAGGTTTACCAAAAGTCCAAGGTAGGGATTGCATTTTCGTGGTAGTGGACAGGTTGACAAAGTATGCACACTTCTTTGCCATTCCTACCACTTTTGCTACAACATAGGTTGCAGAATTGTTCTTTCGTGAGGTATTTCGACTCCATGGGTTGCCTAGGAACATTATTAGTGATAGGGACAGCAGGTTCCTCAGGAATTTTTGGCAGGAGCTCTTCAGGTTGACAGGGACAGAGCTCACCCCCAGTACAAGTTACCACCCTCAGACGGATAGTCAGATGGAAATAGTTAATAAATGGGTGGAAGGATACCTCCGAAACTATGTTTCAGGGCAGCAAAAGGCATGGGTTAGGTGGCTCCACATGGGAGAGTACTGTTACAATTCCACATACCACATGTCTATTCAAATGTCACCATTTATGGCCCTGTATGGGTATGAGGCACCGAGCTTTGTTGATTTGTTGTTTGGTGATAGCAGAGTGTCGAAGGCCAAAGACCTTCTCCAGGAGAGTCAAGACATCATGAGGTCTTTGAAGGAGAACATACAGAAGGCTTAGAATCAGCAGAAGTAGTATGCAGATTAGCAGAGGACTGAGCGGTCTTTTGTGGTTGGTGACATGGTGTATCTCATGTTGCAACCCTATAGACAGTCCACTCTCAAAAAGAGTGGGGCAGAGAAGTTGAAGCCACGGTACTATGGACCTTTTCGGATCTCCAAGAGGATTGGGGAAGTGGCTTATGAGTTGGAGCATCCAACAGGTAACGGGGTACATAATGTATTTCATGTATCTCGTCTCAAGAAGGCGTTGGGGCATAAGGTGATACCATTAGCAGAGTTGCCTCCTCTTGATGAAGAGGGGAAGTTGATACTGGTACTCGAGGCTATAATTGATACCAGGGAACGTAATTTGAGGAGGAAGAACATCAGAGAGTACTTGGTTAAATGAAAGAACCTGCCCGTGGAGGATGCTACTTGGGAGAATGAGCAGATATTAGAGCATCTTGACTTGAGATTGCTTGAGGCAAGCAATCTTAGGGAGGGCAAACTGTAATGTCCCCTTCTAGGCTCATGGTTAGTCCATCATAGAATTCCGGTGGGCTAGCCATTTGGTTAAGTGATAAAAATGAAATATTTAAAGGGTCACTTAAGTTACTTTTTGGAATGCTCACATTGGGAAATATTGAAAATGAAATTCAAAGTGATATTTCCCTCCAAAGTAAACATCCCTCTTGGAGAGTTTTTAAAGAGGGAAAAGTGCCTCATTTGATATACTTACTTTGTGATTTTTCTCTTTGGGAGCTCTGCTAGCGTTTCTGCTTGTGAAGGGTTTGAGGATTCGAACCAGAGGCTTGTGGAGATGGAAACTTCCATAGGTAATGGCATTCTACAGGTGTGGAAGATCACCCAACGGTGCCTTTGTGAGTGGATGTATTCGGCATTCACATTTGTGTTTCATTGGAGTCAATAGTTCACAGATTGAAGAGGAATTTGAGATATTTCATTGCAGATTTATTCTAGTTCGTCAATTGCAGCTTGGGAGTTCAGTTTACCAGCAGAGATAAGGTAGATTTTGTGAGTTTTGGGACTGTTAATCTTTGTTGCTGCTGGTCGTACTACCCCGCCCAGCCATATCACGTTTGAGGGCATTTTGAGGTTGTTTCTTTGCATATATCCCTTCCAAATCTGATCGTCCCTCCTTGTTGACAGCCTACAACACTTCGCAGGGGTATTTTGGTGGCTTGTGATGTTTCTCTCGACTGTTCGACCCTTCCAGCCATGGCCGTATACCACCAAGTTTGACGCGGGATAGTGTGGAGCTTATTTCTCATTGTGGGCAGTGTTGTTTTGCATTGTATGAGGCCTCCAAGGCCTGTTGTATTGTTGTTAACAATGAATGCATGATACTCTGTGATTTTTGACATTTTTGAGCAATATTGTAATATCAAGTGGCTAGTTCAGTAGCAGCCACAAATTGAAGTTTCGAATCTGCATATGGGTATGCGATAGAACCTCTTTATTTGTTGATATATGAACTAGATCTTTCATACTTCTCTTGCATTCCTTGTATATTTTCTAGGTTTGGATTATATGCTCTATATTGTATGCTCCGGCAACACATTTGCAGGAAAACAGAAAACCCTTCTGCATTCTTCTGTCTAATATGAAAGAACACAATAAAATAATAAAATAACACATAAAAAGACTTTAAAAAATATACAAACAAGTACGGCACATTACACAATTGTTGGGGTGTCTTGTGTTATTTGTGAGGTATTAGGGTTGATCATCATTATCCTTGGATTGTGATGTTTGATAGTCATTGGCCTTGGGTGATTCAAAGTATATTCTTCATTTACTTTTGATAGAGAAGTTGTTGAAGCATTTGGTGATAGATCAAAGGGTTTCGATGACGTGTTCAATGCATATAGTAAGCTTTGATCTAAAATTTGAGTGTCTACTTGAGCATTTTCTCTTAATTTTGAATGTTTGAGTTTGATTGTAAATAAATTTTGAATGTTTGAAGGTTGTTGATTCTTCTTGCCAGTGGGAATCGTTTCAACTATATTCACTGGAAATTGAGATTTTTTTATTACTTTAAATTTGGGAGGTTACTTTTTTCTTTGGGATGTTAGTGTTATTTTTTATAGTTTGACCAATATTTTTGGTAATTAGGACTTGTTATTAAGAATAATTGGATTATTTAGTATTGGATTTTGAAGTGTAATAGAGGTCATAATTATTGCAAAGATAGTTTCAAGTGATTAGAATCTATTTTCTAATACATTTTTATCTTTAGATATATGATTGATAGTGGTTGGTGTAATTTAATTTGTCAAATTTACATTTACAAAATATGAATTAAAAACAACACATGATATTAGGAAGGGAATTTTACCATTTTTCTCTCATAATAGATTATTATAATTTGCTACTTTCAATTTACGTTTAATTTAATGTTATGTATGAAGTGAATTAGTGATTTCATAGATGTTGCATATGAAGGTCTTCATGGCTTCAATGTCTCTTGTTAGTCATATTGTCCCTATCAAAACTCTAAGTATACACACCACTTTCAATCACATTCAAAGTTCAAGACTTGTTGTAGACTAAGAAAAACCAAGAAGTGTCATGAAATTATTTTTGCATGCATTGGGTAAAAAATATAGATGGATGACCTTTTGAATTTATTAAGCACATATTATTTTTCATTGTCTAAAGTTGCCTAGGTTTAAGGGACCCTAGACCTATAAAAATTGTTGGTGCTATGCCAAGTTCTAATTGTTGTTAAATAACCAAGCTAGGATGATAAAGACATGATGTGAATTTCAATAACAAAATTTAAGGATCTACTCTTTCCTCGAAGAGTGATCTCTAATTTTAACCTCCATTCACATTCCTTAATAGAAATATAGAAAAAATAAAATCTAGTAGCTTTAATCAATTATCAAGCACACTCTTCTTTTCTTCTTTTCTTGTGTTCAATTGAATCATGAAAAGGCACCACTGAACTCAAATAAAGACATTTTTAAAAAATATGCATGAGTATTTGCTCTTCTTTTCCTGTGTCCAATTGAACCATGAAGAGGCACCATCGAGCTCAAATAAAGACATTTTTTTAATTTGCATAAGTCTTTCCTCTTTTGATTGAGAGTCTTCCTCTTTTGATTGTGAGTCTTTCTTCTTTTGATCACATGTTTTACAAATTTCAATATAGACCAAACTCTTTCATTTTTACATAGTGTTCTGAGATTAGATTTATCACCGTGGAAGTAAAATGATGAATATAAACAATCTTCCCTAGATTTTGATCATCTACTCTTTGGTTGGATATACCATGATATATTAGTGTTAATTTTTTTAATTATAACTAACATTGTTACCATTCTTCTTCCTCTCATTAGTTTACTTAATTAAACTTGTCATGCCTTGTCAAACTTGCGTCACAATCATGAGAGGATTTTGGAACACCTTAATTAAGTAATTATTTATGGAGTAAAACCTTTTCTACTTGACTTATTATTTTGAAGACTAGTTAATGTGGTTTGCAAAGTTATTTTTTCCAATCTAATCCCATCAAATTTGATATTGAATGGACATGCAAAGATATCAAAGAGCCAATTCTATCTTAAAACAATATATTTCCATCATGAATATGTTGTTTATCATACCTAGAGGATTTGGAACCTTTTACTTGTACCCATAAAATATTTGGAGAGATTGATTGGTGGAAATGACCATTAACTACACCTAAGATGTGGGCTTATAGGAAGCTAGTGCTCATTTTCTATTAGCATGCCCAAGAATTCACTAGCAAAAAAATTGCTTATGTTTCTCATGAAATTGAGTTGACCCCTTTCAATTATACAAGTCTAAGTTATTGTGGAGGGACCTTACATGACCCTGTAGGCCCAGACAGAACATTCCTAGGTGCCACAAATTTTGAGAAATAGTCTGTCAAAGTTTGGCAATTTTTGGCACTTAGGGCTCTTAAGAGAAAGCATCGGCATAATGCAGCCAAGAACGATAAGGATAGTTGAGGTGTGAAAAAGTACCTTGCCTAGTGTTCACCCACCCACCTGGACATGTTGGCACTGTCAGTTTGGCCCCACGATGCACAAAACCAAATTTATGCTCATTGAAGATTTTTCATTGAACACAAATGACGCTTTTTGCAACTTTTGAAAAATTGTCGCCATGACCATATGGATTGAACATTCCAAAAAATGAAAGAGGTTATTATGGAGGGACCCTATGTGACCCTATAAGTTCAGATGGAACGTTCCTAGGTGCCACAAAGTTTGAGAAACAGTCCGTCAAATTTTGACAATTTTGGGCACTTAGAGCTCTTACGAGAAAGCGTCGGCACGGTGCAACCAAGAGCGATCGGGATAGTTGAGGTGCGAAACAGGACCTTAGTGCAATATTTCATTACTCTTTAATTGTTGTCTTCTCCTTCTTAACTTATTTGTATACTTTTTATCACATTAATTAGACGAGAATTAGATTAGGGTTTTCAATTGGATTTTAAGATTCATGGACACACTAGAGGACATTAATAGAATTGCAATTAGAGATATGATCATACACATATACAAATATAAATTAGATATACATATAAACGACATGAGAAATTTAGTGTACATAATCATACACATTAACAAGAGTATTACACATAAGTATCTCATAAGAGACATGATATTAGAGACATGATTGTAGAGAAGGAACAAAAATTTACTTCTACAATTATACATATCAACTGTATATATTAACAAATGAGCATGAAATTACAAAGTTTTTTCATTTACAATCAATCCAATGAACCATTCGGATCTGCTCTACTCTTTATTGTGTCGAGCATTGTCTCATAGTTAGACTCACGAACCTTCCATAAGGTCTTGTTCAATGGTGGGTAAGTGCACATAGATGAGGGACCAAAATGGGGTCTTAAGTTGCCACTTTTTTCTGAAATCAGGAAACATTGATGTTGGATGAGAAATTGAAGATAGCTACACTCAAAACTTGAAGATGGAACGAAAACAAGAGTTGTAGTGCTCCGAATCTAGTTTCTAAACTACTATTTTTTTTCCAAAAATGGTTGAGATTAAGGGGTTCAAAAAGGGGGAGCACACAAATTGGTCTTGTTTTTCTAAAAAAAACATAACATAGCGTCTGGTGTGCTCCCCCTAAAATGTTATCTTTTTTTTTAGTATTTCAATAATCACTCCGGTGAGAAATTAGGTAACACCATGTAGTTTATCCATGATTTTTCTGATAATTTTTTAATGAATAATTGATTTTTTAGTAATTTTTAAAGTGGACACATCCTGAAAAACAAAAAATTGAGAATGCTCCCCCCTAAAATGTTTGAAAACTAATCAAAAATCGTTTTTTTTTGAATTCGTGTAGAATGGAGTCTAGTTTCTAAAAATATAACTTATTTCAATTTTTGATGAACAGTTAAAAAAGTCAAAAATACTAGACACTGGTTTTTGACAAAAACTGGGCACACTAACAAAAGAAATTCAAGATGAAACACTAAACATACTCAAAATGTGAAAAAATTTATATGGTTAGATAGCTAACAGAGAGCTTAAGATTATGGTGGTATTTTTTTTGAGTTTTCATTGAAAAAAAGTGCCGTACTGATGGGGAGCACGCTCCAGATTATCTCTAGATTTTGCTAAAAACTGATAAAAACACGTCAAACAAACGTGCTCGCGTTATGATGAGCATAACTGGCAATACACATGCCAATTGCATTTGCTTGAAAGTTTCTTAAGCCTTTTCAACAAATCCATTTTTTGCATATATTGCAATCATTGCATTCCATTATAGAACATCTCTTTGAGGTGTTACATCTTACAATTAACATGCCTTGTCTATGCTTCCACACTTTACATACATGTCTACAAGGGAAGCTGCACTTCCTATCGTCTCTCTCTCTATTTATCTCCCCTCTCTATGTCCTACCCTTTCTCTAAGTCTCTGCTTCCCTCCCTTCTCTACCTCCCACCTTCTCTCTCACTCTCTTCTTCCCTCCCCTACCTACCTTCTATTGTCTCTCTCACTCTCTACTTCCCTCTCCTATCTACCTCCTACCCTCTTTCTAAGTCTTTGCTTCCCTTGTCTCTCTACCTCCTACCTTCTCTCTCACTCTCTTCTCCCCCTCCCTCTCTACCTCTTACCCTCTCTCTCACTTTCTACCTCCCTCCCCTGTCTACCTCCTACCCTCTCTCTCAGTCTCTGCTTCCACCCCCTGTCTACCTCCTACCCTCGCTCTCTCTTCTTCCTTGCCCTGTCTACCTCCTACGGTCCTCTCCCACTCTCTACTTCCATCATGTCTCTACCTCCTATCCTCTCTCTCAGTCTCTACTTCCCTCCCCTCTCTACCTCTTCTCATTCTTACCAACCAATGAAATTTCATAAATTATCTTGTTTCCATTTCATTGAATCCCAATTTATATCCTCATCCATCTTTACATGTCTTATTTTTCTTACATTTCCATGTTCTTTGTCGACAAGGGAGAGCGAGAGGGAGGAAAAGGGAGAGAGGATGGAGATGGAGGGGAGAGAAACCTGGGAGAGATACCTGGTGATAGGGAGAGAGAGATAGAGAGTCCTAGTTTTCTTGTTTTGGAGAGAGAGAGAGAGAGGGTGGGTCGGGTTTATGAGTTTGGGGTTTCTTAAGTTTAGGGTTTAGGGGAATCATTTAGGCTTTAGGGGTTTAGGGCTGCTCAAGTTTAGGGTTTAGGGTTTTGGGTTAGGGTTTAGGGGAATTATTTAGGGTTTAGGGGTTTACGGTTGCTTAGGTTTATGGTTTAGGGTTTAGGGGTTAGGGTTTAGAGAGAGAGAGAGAGAGTGAGGGGATCGATAGATATTGGGAGAGATCTAGGGAGATAGAGGTTTAGAGTTGCATCCAGGGTTTATGGTTTAGAGGTTTGGGGTTTAGGGTTGCTCACTTTTAGGGTTTAGGGGTTAGGGGTTAGGGTTTAAGGGCATTATTTAGGGTAACTTAAGGTTTATGTTTTAGGGGTTAGGGGTTAAGGTTTAGAGTTTTAGGTTAGGGTTTAGAGAGAGAGGACCGATAGGGTGATATAGAGGAGATCGAGGGGAGACATAGGGAGATAGAGGGTGAGGGATATGGCTAGAGACATAGGCAGAGATATTGAGAGGTAGAGGGATGATAGAGACAAGGAGATAGGGTTTAGGGTTGATTGGATTTAGGGTTGATCAGGTTTAGGGTTTAGGGGTTAGGAGTTTAGAGAGGGAGAGATATGGAGATAGAGGGTGAGGGACATGGCTAGAGACATAGCTAGAGAGATTGAGAGGTAGAGAGATGATAGAGACAAGGAGATAGGGGTTTAGGGTTGAGCGAGTTTAGAGTTTAGGAGTTAGGAGTTTAAAGAGGGAGAGATAGGGAGATAAAGGATGATGGACATGGCCAAAGACATAGGCAGAGAGATTGAGAGCTAGAGGGATGATAGAGACAAGGAGATAAGGGTTTAGGGTTGATCAGGTTTAGGGTTGATCGGGTTTAGGGTTTATGGTTGGTATATATGATGTATAGAATGGTGTAAATGACTAGCATATTGGCACTTATGATGTTCTGATGGCTCCTGTGGTTGGCAGAGGGTAGAATGACACCTGTGACTGGCTAGGTGTAGAATGATGTTTGGGATTGATAGGTAGGTGCTACTAAGGAGCATATTGGCACATACGATATACAAAATGGTGCAAATGACTAACAGATTGGCACTATGATCTTCTAATTGCTCCTGGTGAGGTATTTGTTTGATTTTGATTAGTTTTGGGATCATTTGAGATAGAGCTTAGATTGATTTGGGATGGAGTTGGGATGAAATGGATCGGTTTAGGGATGATGAGAGGTGAAAAGGACTAGATTAGGAACGATTTGGGAATGATTAGAATGGTTTTAGGGATGGTCTGAAGTGGTTTAGTGCTGATTAGGGAATGATTAGAATGATTTAGGAATAGTTTAGGGATGATATTTGAGATGAAATCTAGGTTGATTAGAAAATGATTAGGGATGAAGTTAAATTGATTTGAATGTGATTTGGGATGGTGTGAATTGGTTTAAGGCTGATTAGAAGTGGTTTAGGGATGATTGGAGATGAAATTGAATGGATTAGGGATGATTTGGGATTGATTAGGAATGAATTTGGTTGGAATGAAAGCTTAATGTTTTCATGTTTTCATGTTATAAAGATTGGGAGAGATAGGGAGATAGAGGTTTAGGGTTGCTTCCAGGTTTAATGGTTTAGGGGTTAGAGGTTTAGGGTTGCTCATTTTTAGGGTTTAGGGGTTAGGGGTTAGGGGTTAGGGGTTAGGGTTTAGGGGCATTACTTATGGTTTATGGTTTATGGTTTAGGGGTTAGGGGTTAAGGTTTAGAGGTTTAGGTTTATGGTTTAGGTAGAGAGGCGAATAGGAAGATACAGAGGAGACTGAGCCTGGGAGAGATATCTATGTCTCGTCTATCCCCCCTCTCTCTCTATCTTGCTAGATCTCTTTCGATCCCCTCTCTCTAACTCTACCTTTCTATCTCTCTCTCCCTCACTATTTGAGGTTTACATGAGTTTAGGGTTTCTGAAGTAAATATGGTTTAGGTTTTAGGGTAAGGGTTTAGGGGAATTATTTAGGCTTTAGGGGTTTAGGGATGCTCGAGTTTAGGGTTTAGGGTCTAGGGGTTAGGGTTTAGGGTTTATAGGTTAGGGGTTTAGGGTTGCTTGAGTTTAGGGGTTAGGGTTTAGGGTTTAGAGAGAGATAGAGTGAGGGGACCAATAGAGATTGGGAGAGATAGGGAGATAGAGGTTTAGGGTTGCTTCCAGGTTTTATGGTTTAGGGACCTTAGGGATTTAGGGGTTTAGGGTTGCTCATTTTTAGGGTTTAGGGGTTAGGGGTTAGGGTTTAGGGACATTATTTAGGGTTTAAGGTTTATGGTTTAGGGGTTAAGGTTTTGAGGTTTAGGTTTATGGTTTAGGTAGAGAGGCGAATAGGGAGATATAGAGGAGACCGAGCCTAGGAGAGATATCTCTGTCTCCTCTATCCCTCTCTCTAACTATACCTACCTTTGCTTCCAAGTTTTATGGTTTAGGGACCTCAGGGGTTTAGGGTTGCTAGATTTTAGGGTTTAGGGTTAGGGGTTAGGGGCATTATTTAGGGTTTAGGGTTTATGGTTTAGAGGTTTAGGTTTATGGTTTAGGTATAGGGGAGAATAGGGATCCCTATCTCTATCTCTCTGGACATATGGATCCCTATCTCTTAATCTATCCCTCACTACCTCTCTCTCCTCCTCTTTATCTCTCTCCCCATCCTTCTACCTCTTGAAATCTCTCTCCCTATGTCTCTAGACATCTCTTGATCTCTTTCCCTATCGAGCTATCTATCCTCATAACCCCATCTCTTAATATACCCCTCTCTACCTCTCTCTCTGTATTTCCCTATCTATCTCTCCATCGCTAGATCTATCTCCCTATATCTCCCCTCTCTCTATATATGTATCTCTATCTTTCTCCCTCTATAGACCCCTTTCTCTATCTAGATCCCCATCTCTCCCTTTCCCTATCTCTATCTCCATGTCCCTCTCTATCTCTCCATGTCTCCCAATCCCTCTTTATATATAGGATAGAGAAATGAAGAGAGAGAGAGAGACTCTCCCATGTAGATACAAGGTTACCTTTATGTTATGATGCTTCCCAAAATGCGCTCGCGTTATAACGTGATCGCATTCTTGGAAGCATGGAAAATGGTAAAAAAACATGTGGGATCCGTGTTTCAGACCCCACATGCATGTTATTCCTTCTTTTCATGAGTATATCAGACAAAAAAATGCTTTTCATGTTGGTTGACTAATTGAGAATCATTTTTATATGAATCCACCACTTTTTTTTGTTTTTTCAACGTAGAAGAAGTGATTTTTCATGTTTTTGAAGAAAATTTGATTATTTAAACTGAAAGTTTCATGTTTCATGTGTGCTTTTATTTCAAAGCTAATTACCATTGATATATAGATTGAATTTGATGATATATGTTTATTTTTTACATAAATTTTACTAATCCTTTTCTAGAATTATATAGAATTCATAATCAAACTTGAGAAAAACAAGAATTTGAGGATTTTGAAGCCATCTTTTGGAGAATTGGTCAACTGCAATATCAAATTCTAAGGTATGTTCAATTTTAATTCACATATATATGTTCTTATGTTCTTTATGTCTTTATGTTTTTTATGTTCTTTATGTTCTAAGACATATATGTGTATATCAGTTAGTCCAGTCAAAGAGACTCCAAATTCCTCATGTTTCCACCTTGTTTCGGCCCTTCATGCCTTTATTTCACCTATATGTAAATATATGGACATACAAGCATCATGACATAAGATGATACAAAGGGAGTTACAAGGAGATAAAACACTAAAAAGGAGGTTTTCATGAGTGTAGGACAATCATGTAAGTCTATATAACAATCCACTATCATAGTCTATATAACCCTGCTGCCATGTATGATCCTCCTTGCATTTGAAGGTCATTTTACAATGCTATGAAAGTTATAATTTATTACAAAGTGGTCCTTCTTATTGCATCTATGTACAATGAAATTCATACATTTATACATTGTTTACAATGAATGTGTAAAGAGTTCTCGTCCTACAACTATGCACATGCTACAACTGAGATAAGAGTTTGTGCACATTACAATAATGAAAACCATCACTTTTATGCTACAACATGCTACAAGTCATCTATGTTACATGATACAACATTTATGTTACTATGGAACACAAATGTGCATGCTTACAACACCTAAAACATGTCATCACTAGTTCTTACATTCTCTATTTTCCTTGTCCTTTCTTGACCTCCAAGTGGCCATACTTCTCATACTCACCCATAGTGAGTGAAATGTACTACTTGATTGCTCTACAAGTGAAAAACTTGAACACAACTCAATCCATAGGAAAAACTTGGAGTGCTAATCAAATGCCCCTACAAATGAAAGCAACTCACACTTATCTCCTTTGCAAATCAAGTAAATACTCTATCCAAGTATCATTGCATACTAACATCATTCAATGTTGATGTAGACTCATGTGAGAGCTATTCTCTCTTTGAATTTCATGTTTTAGCGTGCTTTTTTTTCCTTTGTGGTTGTTTACTCTTGCGTTTGTTAGCTTTGTACATACTCAAATCAGCTTGTTTGTTATCTTCTTTGAGTTTGTTTTGGCCTTTCTCTTCCCTTAGTTTTGGAGAGTTACTTCTTTTTCCATCCTTGCTATGGAAAATATGCTCCTTAGTGGTGTTTGCTTTGTGCATCATTCTACAATTTACTACTTTAGCTTTCTACTTCTTAGAGATACAACCATTCAATTTTACCCTTTAGAATGTTTTAAATAGGCTCCCAAATGATGCACTACAAGGTGACAACAACTTGGTTTTACAAAGTTTCACAAACTTGTGTTCTTGATTTGACTTACAAACTCTCTCAATGACCCTTCAATGCATTAAGTCTCCAACACACAACTAGGATTTAGATGTTCATATGAACTAGATGATGAATCTAAAAATATTATGTTCACAAACTAGAACCAACTAAACCACTCTTCAAGTCACAAGGATCCCCTCTTAGCAACCAATCTACCCAAGTCCTCAAATCCTAGGTGCTTAAGGGCATCATAAGGCATAAGGGCTCCAAGATATTCCACAACCCTAACACAAGCATACACCATGTCAATATAATGTATTCAAACCAATTTTGTCACTTTTAGTGCCTGGAAACATCAACCAATGTCTAATCCACAAATCACTCCTTAAGGCCTAGTAGCCTTCCAAACTTGAAAAATGTGCATAACTTTGTGTAAACTCAGCCAACCCACAAACCAAAAAGCATTTAGACACCCATTATAGAGTAGAACAACATATCAAAATATTTCATGCCCTTGTTTAAGGAAAAATGTGAGTTCTATGACTGGCCCTCTCTAGAAATAAGCCTAATTTGGCCCAATTAACAAAGCAAGTACCCTAGGATCATTCAATAACCACTCCAAACCCCAAAAAAACAGATCTATATGTCACAAAACTTCAAATTCCACCATTGGTTAGTATAGCCATGCTCATCTAGGGTGCAAACTAGAAAACCCTTCATTTCTTCACAAATAAGGGGGTTTTAATGAAAATCTCATATCCACTCCAACCCAAAACAAACTAACACTTGATTCACCTTTAAATAGGCCTACATATGCTATAGGAACACTTACTTGGCTATGTTGCATTGAAATTCACAAAGAACCACTATCTAGCCACCTTTTCCACTTGGAAAATGCATGAAAATGCCCTTAGGGCATTACACAAAACCCTCTTAGACTCCTTCCCTGCACAAAACCTTCCACATTCATGTTAGAGACATCAAAATTAGCCTATCCACCAAGCCACGAGTTTATACAGTAGGTGGATAGGTAAATTAGCCATTTTTTTCTCTCAAAAACCTTATTTTAACAGTCCACTGGGCAGTTTCAGAAATTCAATTAGAAATCCCTCTAAACCTGATGAAAAACCTTCAAAATAGGTTCAAACTAGATTCAAGTGTATATGTGTGTTCAAATTCATACTCCATGACTTATGTATGTTCAAGTTATCTTGATACGAGGTGTCTTATTCAGAAGTTTGTAAAACCTTGTTATTCATTCTGACTGTGCTATTCATTGTCATTATAAAATTTCTAATGATCATTGTCTTATTCTTCATACTTGTAGAAATCATCATCATGCCGAGGAAATGAGCAAAGTCTCTAACACCAGAAGAGTGTGAAGCTGAGAATGAGAGGAAAAGAGAAAGAATGAGGCAAATTCAGGAAAGTAGGAAATTGTCAACCATACAAGAAGATATTACACCATTGCCAATTGAAGAGGAATGTGACATGTCTAACGAAGCTAAGAGAGAGATGGAATTGGCGGCACAAAGGGAACGAATGCAAAACCTCTGTGCAATGAGGAAAGTGAATCTCCAAGTTAAAGGCACTCCATCGTCCACAGGTCAAGTTGAAGGAACACCATCATTATCTTCTCGAATTGGAGACACTCCATCTTTCACAGGTGAAGTAGAAGGCACACCATCATTCACACCTCAAGTTGAAGGTACATCATTTTCAACCTTTTCACCTCCAATCGAAGGTATGTCATCTATCCCATCTCAAATAAATATGGAAGAAATTCCTAATGTTCAGTTTACTTTACCAAATAAAACACCTCCTAGAATTTTGCATAGGAGGCCTAAGTTTCTAATTGATATTGATGAGAATGTATTGGAGCCCATGCAGGATAAGATTCCCATGTGCACTTGCCAAAGATATGCAAATAAGATATGGAAATTATTCTTTGAGAATTTAAATGAAACCGGAAGATGTCAACTCTTTGTTGAACTGACGAGAAATCTAAAATTTAGGCCCACTATGAAGATTCTTGGCCTAAGAACATCAAATGCGTCAAGTGAAAAATCAATTGTCAAGAATCTAATGAGTGCATATGAGAGTGTGGGTTCCACCTCACGCACCAAGAATAGTAATGTCACACGATGTGTTATTACATCGACAATTGTAAGCCAACAAACAAAAAAAGCTCGCCTCATTAGAAAGACAAGTCAAGCATTGAAAATAAATAGAAAAACTCTAATGAGAGCCGTTGGAAGACGTCAAAGAGTTTAGGATCCAAACACTAATGAATTGTGGGCATTCTCTGGGAGACTCCCACGGAAAGACAAAGTTGTTGTTGAAGCTTTGAGATCACTAATTGAAGACTTTTGGAAGAATTACACAAGGGTATCTCTAAATCAAAGGGATTTGGTAAGAAGGAGAATCGGTAGTCGAAATCGTGAGCCACATCCAAAGCATTTTTTGGATATGACTCAAACATAGTTTTTTGGTAAATTTCTAGAGAAGTATCCTCAAATTAAAATTTCTCAAAGATATTTTGAAATGCTAAAACCTTTCTTTGTCAAAATAAATCACACATGCACTACTTGTTGTTGTAGATTACATATTGAATTTTCTAACCATTTTGATGTTTATCGGTCTATATGTTTAGATTTGCATACTAACAATGTTTTGCAAGGTTGTGTCATACGTGCCTCACTAACTACCTCAAGAGACTTCATATCAATGATTTTATGTGATAGAGAGGAAGGTCAATTATTCTACAAGAAATTATGCTTGGATGACACATGTCAGCATTGCAGTGGCTTGCAACGTATGCCAATATGTGAACATATGGAAAGAACACATGCGGTTGGAAATGAACTAGTAGAGTTCGACAAGTATAAAATAGTGGCATACAATACAAGAGATGGTAAAGAAGCAAAAAGGTGTGAATATGTTATTCAGAAGATTCCAGTGTATCAGTTTATGCCTATATTTCGTGACAACATAGTGTATGAGTGTGTAAGACATGCCCATAGAGCTTGATGGTTGGATTTGCAATTCAAGTTATGCAAGGACACATTTCTAGTTGGTAGCATTGTTTCAGTCGTCGACTTTGTAGAGAACTACAGTCTACAACCGCAGTGTGAGGTGCAATCCCAATATTATAACTCGACACAAGTTTCTATATTTGTGCACATCGCATTCATTCATGCAAATGATAGTACAGAGGATGACAAAAAGATCATAAGGGAGTATCATTTTTATATAAGCAATGATCGCACGCATTTTGTGGAGTTTGTGCAAGGTTGTTTTTAGGTGTTCTACAATGATTTGGCTAGAAGGGGCATATCATTCAGTCAGCATATCATATGGTCGAATAACTGTGCATCACAATTCAACAACTCATGAAATTTCTATTGGTTGAGCAGGAGGCATAATATTACAGGTGTTCAACATATGTGGAACTTTTATGAGACCAGGCATGGAAAGGGGGAGCATGATGGTGCAGGAGTGTGTATCAAAAGAGCCATAGCATGAGAAGAGTTAAAGTATAAAAACAATGCAAAGTTGACATATGCAAAATCAATCGTCGAGTGGTGTAATGCTTCGATGGGTCTAGGTAATGAAGGTAAGTCTTCAGTTTGTAGATTTTTTTGGTTGATCAATGATACTAACATTGCACCATATGAGGACTGTTGTACACTGATAGGATCAAGTGAGCTACACTCTATCAGAAGCTCAATTGCAGGTTCATGGAGTATACATATGCGGAAGATGGCATGCTTTTGTTCTCCATGTACAATTCAAGCCTGGAATGAGTGCGAGACAAGGGAGTGAATTGATGAATGGCAATTTAGTTATCTTAGCCCACTTGACACGTATCGACCCCTGACGGCACTAGAATTGACAGAGATGGAATCGTCAGTTGACTTTGACCACATATCAGATCTAGTTCAACCAGGTAATATATCTACTTGCATAGTTAAATTTGAAATTCCTAATGTTATCTTAAACTTTGAAGTATTTTTGTAATGTTGACTAATTTCATCTAATTTGATACACATATCATTGTAGGGCATGTTTATGCAGTTATTGCAGATAAAGATAACAAAGAGGGAACAAATTATTACTTGTGTCGTTGTGTTGAAGCCAAAAAGAAATTGGAGGCCCCAATTATAGATGGAGAAAACATCGAATACCCTACAGGCTCAGTGGTTGTTACTGGAACATGGCTTATAAGGTGCCCACATAAGAGTGTTACTGTTTGGCTATTTGAGGACTTTGACACGCATCAGAAGATTCTTCATTACTCTAACCCTGTTGTGGCAACCAACGTTCATTTGATACAACATCAAGGTAGACCTTTGAACAAGACCTTGTGGAAGGTGCGTGACTTTGACCATGAGGCCATACTTGACACAATAAATAGTAGAGAAGACCCAGATGGTTTGTTAGATTAATTTGTAAGTATGCATAAAACTTTCCTAGATGGTTACTTGTACTTTGTTTTATATATAAATAGTAGTATGAATTGCTTCCCTCTAGTATATTTAATATGATGATAAATTATCCTTGAGCAGTGGTATGAACTATGGGCAGTGAAGGCCTCATGTTTCGTTTGATTTGTTTTCTATGGTATACATTTGATGTTTGCATCATCATCATGTTATGCTTCATGGGGTTAGATCTAAGAAATGGATGAAGTTGATCCTAATTGGTCTTAATACTATTCACTCGTGTTTCACTCATGTCATATCAAGATTCATGTCAAAGGGTTTGGATGTTAGTTCATAATATTCATGTTTATCATGTTACAATAGTAGGACATAGTTGCTTATGTCAATGGTTCATGCCATTGGATCACTGGATTTTGGTTGTGCTTCTTCATCATAACATGTCATGCTTTAAGGAGTTAGATTGGGTTGTGGTTCTTCTTCATGATAGGAGTTTGTTCATGTCTTCATACTTCTTTGTCCTCCATGTCTTCAGTGTTCTCAGTGTCTTCATGCTTTCAGGAGTTAGATTGGGTTGTGATTCTTCCTCATGTTTGGAAAGGTGCTAAGAGTGACATTTTGCATTCCATAGCTCGTGGGGCCGAACGGACTTTGCCAACACGTTAGGGTGGGTGGGTAAATGCCAGGGGAGGTCTCATTTTATGTGCCAAGCGTCGTAGTCGTTCGGGGCAGTAGGCTACCGACAAAGTCCCTTAAGCTCCCTAGGACAAAAAAATACCAAACTTTGATGGAGCAGTTCTCAGAATTTGTGGTAGCTGGGAACATTCCTTTTGGACCTATAGGTGCATGTGGGGTCTGTCTACAATAACCTCTCTCAGTTTCGTTCAACTCCTATCCATTTGATCGTGCCAGAATCAAACACATTCTTGTAAAATGCATCAATTTCATGCAGTGGAAAGTTGCTAGGAGTGACATTTTTCATTCCATAGCTCGTGGGGCCGAACGAACTTTGCCAATGTGTTAGGGTGGGTAGGTAAATGCTAGGGGAGGTCTCATTTCGTGTGCCAAGCATCGCATTCATTCGGGGCAGCAGGTTACCGGCAAAGTTCCTTAAGCTCCCTAAGATGAAAAAATTGCCAAACTTTGACGGGACAATTATCAGAATTTGTGGTAGCTGGGAACGTTTCATTTAGACCTACAGGTGCACATGGAGTCTATCCACAATAACCTCTCTTGGTTTCATTCAACTCCAGTCTGTTTGACTGTGCCGAAATCAAACGCATTCTTGCAAAATGCTTCAGTTTCATGTAGTGGAAAGGTGCTAGGAGTGACATTTTGCATTCTATAGCTCGTGGGGCTGAACAGACTTCGCCAATGCGTCGAGGTGGGTGGATAAATGCCAAGGGAGGTCTCATTTCGTGTGCCAAGCATCGCATTCGTTCGGGGCAGCAGGCTACCGACAAAGTCCCTTAAGCTCCCTAAGATGAAAGAATTGCCAAACTTTGACGGGATAGTTCTTAGAATTTGTGGCATTTGGGAACATTTTGTTTGGACTTACAGGTGCACGTGGAGTTCATCCACAATACCCTCTCTTGGTTTCGTTCAACTCTAGTCCATTTGACCGTGCCGAAATCAAACGCATTCTTGCAAATTGCTTCAGTTTCATGCAGTGGAAAGGTGGCCAGGTGCCATATTTTTTTGTTTTGCTCATCGTGGGGCCGAATGGACTATGCCGACACATTAGGGTGAGTGGGTAAATGCTAGGGGAGGTCTCATTTCGTGTGCCAAGCGACCCAGTCGTTCTGGCCTGTAAGCTATCGAGACCTAGCACTTTTCAAGTTTACCGGTAGCTTGCATCCTGGAACGACTGAGATACTTGGCGCACAAAATGAGACCTCCCCTAGTATTTACCCACCCACCCCGATGTGTTGGCGTAGTCCATTCGGCCCCACAATGAATAAAACAAAAAATATGGCACCTGACAACTTTTCCATTGCATGAAACTGAAGCATTTTGCAAGAATGCGTTTGATTCTAGCACGATCAAAAGGATAGGAGTTGAACGAAACTGAGAGAGGTTATTGTCGATGGACTCCACATGCACATGTAGGTCCAAACAGAATGTTCCTAGCTGCCATGAATTCCCAGAACTGTCCTGTCAAATTTTGGCAATTTTTTCATCTTAGGGAGCTTAAGGGACTTTGCTGGTAGCTTGCTGCCCCAAATGAATGTGACGCTTGGCACATGAAATGAGACCTGCCCTGGCATTTACCCACCCACCCCAACGCGTTGGCAAAGTCCATTTGGCCCCACGAGCTATGAAATGCAAAATGTCACTCCTAGCACCTTTCCACTACATGAAACTGAAGCATTTTGCAAGAATGCGTTTGATTTTGGCACGGTCAAACGGACTGGAGTTGAACAAAACTGAGAGAGGTTATTGTGGACGGACTCTGTGTACACCTGTAGGTCTAAACGAAACATTCCCAGTTGCCACAAATTCTGAGAACTATCCCCTCAAAGTTTGGTAATTTTTTCATCTTAGGGAGCTTAAGGGACTTTGCCGGTAGCCTACTGCCTTGAATGAATGCGACGCTTGACACACGAAATGAGACCTCCCCTAGCATTTACCTGCCCACGTTGGCGAAGTTCGTTAGGCCCCACGAGCTATGGAATGCAAAATGTCAGTCCTAGCACCTTTCCACTGCATGAAACTGAAGCATTTTGCAAGAATGCGTTTGATTTTGGCATGATCAAACATATAGGAGTTGAACGAAACCGAGAGAGGTTATTGTATACGGACCCCACGTGCACCTGTAGGTCTAAACGGAATGTTCCCAGCTGCCATGAATTCTGAGAACTGCTCCATCAAAGTTTGGTAGTTTTTTCGTCTTAGGGATCTTAAGGGACTTTGCCGGTAGCCTGCTGCCCCGAACGACTGCCACGCTTGGCACATGAAACGAGACCTCCCTTGGCATTTATCTACCCACCCTGACGCGTTGGCAAAGTCTGTTTGGCCCCACAAGCTATGGAATGCAAAATGTCACTCCTAGCACCTTTCCACTACATGAAACTGAAGTATTTTGCAAGAATGCGTTTGATTTCGACACGGTCAAACGGACTGAAGTTGAACGAAACCGAGAGAGGTTATTGTGGACGGACTCCATGTGTACTTGTAGGTACAAATGAAACATTCCCTGCTACCACGAATTCTGAGAATTTCTCCATCAAAGTTTGGCAATTTTTTCATCTTAGGGATCTTAAGGGACTTTGCTGGTAGCCTGCTGCCCTGAACAATTGCGACACTTGGCACATGAAACGAGACCTCCCTTGGCATTTACCAGCCCACCCCAATGCATTGGGTAAGTCTATTCGGCCCCCACGAGCTATGAAATGTAAAACATCACTCCTAGCACCTTTCCATTGCATGAAACTAAAGCATTTTGCAAGAATGCATTTGATTTCAACACGGTCAAACAGACTGGAGTTAAATGAAACTGAGAGAGATTATTGTGGATGGACTCCACGTGCACCTGTAGGTCCAAATGGAACATTCCCAGTTGCCATGAATTCTAAGAATTGTCCTATCAAAGTTTGGCAATTTTTTCGTCCTAGGGAGCTTAAGGGACTTTGCCGGTAGCCTGCTGCCCCGAACGAATGCGACACATGGCACACGAAACGAGACCTCGGTGTGTGTGAAGGTTTTTATGCATGTTTACAATAGTTCTAGTTGATCATAACTAACTTTCAACCTGTTTGATTGTTGAGTAACCTCCTTATTACATGATTTGTTAAGTTGACAAAGAAACTTCTTACCACTACTTGCATTATTAGACTTTTTGTTTGACAACAATATAAAACATGACTCCAAATATAAATGACATTGGTCATTTAACCTTATTACATGCAAAATGATGACACAAGACCATCAACTTGTCCTATGATGTCCTAGGACCTTGTTATGACATGCTCCTAGCCAAGATTGGCTATGGCTAAGGTGCTCCTGCACCATTAAATATGTTTCCATGGTGTTGAGTTGTCCTCCTTAACTACTACATCACCCTTGTAGACATGTATGCAAAGTGTGGAAGCATAGACAAGGCACGTGAACTGTTTGGCATGATGCCCCAAAGAAATGTCACCTCATTGAATGCAATGATTGCAAGATATGAACAAAATGGATTTTTTGATAAGGCATTAGCAACTTTCAAGCAAATGCGATTGGCGGGTGTAAAGAAAAATTCCACAGCCTTAGCCAGTATCCTCCTTGCCTATGCAAAAATGGACATCCATCAAAAGGATAAAACATATGGGAATTTTGTTAGATGTTGTAGTTGCAACTGCCCTCAAAGACAAGTATGCAAAGTGTGGAAGCATAGACAAGGCATGTGAACTGTTTGGCATGATGCCTCAAAGAAATGTCACCTCATGGAATACAATGATTGCAAGATATGAACAAAATGGATTTACTGATAAGCCTTTAGAAAGTTCCAAGAAAATGCAATTGGCAAGTGTAAAGCCAAATTCCAAAACCTTAGAAATGGTATGTTTGGAGCACGGTATAGACATCCATCAAAGCATAAAGGATATAGGAATTTTGTCAAATGTCGTAGTTGTAAGTACCCTGTAAGACATGTATGCAACTTGTCTGGAAGCATATATAATGAACATGAACTATTAGACGCGATGCCTCAAAGAAATGTTGTCTCATGGAATGCAATGATTGTAAGATATGCATGAAATGGATTGTTTATAAGGCTTTAAAAACTCTCAAGCAAATGCACAAAAATAAATTTCAACCATTTACGCAAATTTTGGCACATCTAAAACTAAATTGCACAACCTTAACCAACTTCCTCCTTGCCTATGCTATAATGGGATCTAGATAACATGGTGTGGACAACCATCAAATCATAAGTGATGTAGGAATTTTCTCACATGTATTGTATTTGCAAAGTTGCCCTTGTAGACATGTATGGAAAGTATGGAAGCATAGACAAGGCACGTGAACTATTTAAAATGATGCCTCAAAGAAATGTACAGTTCAATAGAATTCAATGATTACAAGATATGCACAAAATGGATTATTTGAAAATGATTCATAAACTTTCAAGCAAATGCAATTGGCACTTGTAAAACCAAATTCTTGTAACAATAATTGATTATCATATTAAATATTTAATATAAACTATCATATAGACATAATGTCATGAACATAACATCTAGTTTATATAAAAAGCCATGTAGGCATGTCCAAACAAAGCCATATAGGAAAATATACAAAAATATACATCAAATTAACATACAAAAGTATCTATACAAAGCCATCTAGCATACAAAAAAGTTTACAAAAACTAGTTTCCTATGGACTTTTAGGAAATAATCGGCAGCCCTTCTTTGACTGTGAAGATGGAGAGCCAGTCAGTGACACATCCTCTCTCTGCCATTGAGTAGACCTCTTTGAATAAAGTTCATCGAGCTGCACCTTTTAATACAAACAAACAATATGCGTATTAGTTTAAAAAATGTATGAAATATATAACATCACATATGTAATTGATCACTTACCGCCAACTGATGATGACTCTCCATCATCTTGACTCTCTCTTCGTCTGTAGTTGGACAGATTGGGGTTGTGACCTCCTGTGAGAAGCATCAAGAAGCAAAATTGACTAAACATAAATATCATTTATGTACATCAAATGACATGAGATAAAAAAGAAATACAAAATTATGATATTTTCATGTTATTGGCTCATACCTCAGTCAAATGATTTACAGACATCATGGTTGCATCAATGTCTATTTGCGCTAACTCACGAAAATGAGGAGTCTCCACTGTATTCAGCATCTGAAAATCAAGTTCAAGATTATTAAAAGAAAATAAATACATAACATTATTTTTAAAATACATAATGATTAGAAATGGTTAAATTTACCTCAGTAAAAGTGGTGGTTTGGCGTCCAGGAGACCAAGGAAATTGTGGAGGTGTTGGTGACTGTTGAAATCATCAAATCAATTCACAAAATACTATTATCATTGACATATCTACAATAATAATGAATATGTGATAAATTACATACCTGCTGACTTGACCTCCGCTCATAAGCCGCCAATGGACGACTAATAGAGGCAGGATGAAGACTCTGACCCTAGAATTTCATTGCGCAAATAATTACATACATTATTTTTGACTTATAATATAAATAATCATATAAAATTAATTACAAATTTCAAATAACAATATACTAAATCAAGATGAAACTTGTAACAAATTACCTGAGAGTCAATACCAAATGTATGCTGTAAGAGATAATCACTAAGAACAAGATCATCTAATATGTCTTGCCCTTGTGTCGCATCATGCTGCCCCTCTGTCGCAGAGTCATGTCATGCCTCCTCCGTCCCATAATAACATAGGTTCCCACATGTACTACACAAATGTGGCGACACATGACGCATACTACTCTCACCCTCATCGCCCTGGGTAAAATCATCTGCATGCTATGATAGAGTTTGGGTGAGAGTAGTCAATGAATGTAAAGTCTCCAACTTAACACTCTCCTTCAAAGCCAAAGGGAGTGACCTACATTTTGGCCTCGCTCGGGGGATAGGCACATGTTGTTCATCTCGCTGAGCCGTGGGTCTATCTTGGGCAGAGCCACCACCTCTACCCTGGAAATCATGAATGTCAAAATAATTTGGAATCTTGTTGAGGATGAACTCACAATAGAGTTTCCTCAAAAAATATTGTGGTACCTCATCATTGTTGCATGGCCGCTCATCAAAGACCATGTACCATCTATCCCAAAATTTTTGGGATATGTCTTCATTCCTACACCAATGTATAGGAAATCATTTGCAACTTTCCTCTAATGTTTGGCTGAATTTGGGATTAATAAATTGTGCACATAATTAAGATTTTGTAATTTTTTCCTTCACTTGTTCATATGACAACTTGTCGCCATAATATTGCCAACTCCTCTCCCTATAATCTTAGAATTCAGTGATTTGTTTCATCACCAAATCCGTGTGGGAAACAATCTCTTGTAGTAATTTTGCAAGTGCCCTCCTATGCTCAGTGGTTCCACTTGGATTGTTTAGGTTTGAATAATAGTGTCAAGATGTTTCTTGTTTTCTTCTTTTATCCCTAAGTAGTGTTCTTGATTATCCCTTACATGAAAAGGAGGTGAAGGTGGGTTTTGAGGGGTTTGGAGGGTTGTTTTCACCCTCCTCAACTGGGTTTAGATTTTTTGCTTCTCCAATAACTGTAAATGCAACATAAACATAAATCGAACATTGTAAAACTAAAAAAATGTTCTAAAATTAACAAAATTAGACAAACCCTACCTTCTTCCTGTGCTAGAGCATCCAAATTTGCATGAGGATGTCTTTGGTGGAGAGGTGGCATTGTGAATTTCTTGTTTTCTCACATGCACTTGATTGAATCTCCTCTTTTTCAATGTGATCGTGTTTTGCTTGGTTTCTTTGCTGCTGTCAAGACAAAAGCCGTGCGGTGAATGAGCAAAAATTGGCTTTTTTTTGCTTTAATTTTCGAGATGGTGGCGACTTTTTGGTCCCCCATCTCCTTGCATTCACCTTGGTCTACCCCCATAGTTGATCAAATGAACATTTGATGCCACAACAAGGTTAGAATAATGAAGAATCTTCCTATGTGTGTTAAAGTCCTTAAACAACCACACATCAAACTTCTTCATTGGGTACCTTTTAAGCCATGTTCTAGTAACAACCACTGATCCTGTAGGGTACTCGATGTTTTCTTCATCTATATAGGGGCATCTAATTTCTTTTTTGCCTCAACATAATGACACAAATAATAATATGTTCCTTCTTCATTGTCTTCAGCTGCAATAACTGCATAAACATGCCTTGCATTTATATGTGCATTCAGTGCGATAAATATAGTCAACAATACAAATAAACTACAAAAAAAGATAGAATATTGAATTTTATTAAATTTGAATGCTAATAATACCTGGTTGAACTATATCTAAAACATGGTCAAAGTCAACTGATGATTCAATCTTTGTGAGTTGTAGTGTTGTTGGGAGTCGATACATGTCAAGCAGGCTTAGACTTCTTGTACACCGTTCATCGACCCACTCCTTTGACTCACATTCATACCAAGCTTGATTTGTACATGAAGAATAAAAACATACCATCTACCGTCTATGAATACTCCATGAACCTGCATTAGAGATTTTAAAAGAGTGTAGCTCACTTGATCTTGTCAATGTACAACAATCCTCATATTTTGCAATGTTAGTTTCATCAACCAACCAAAAAAATCTATCGAATTGTAGACTTACCTTCATTACTTGGACCCATTGTAGCATTACACCATTTGACAATAGATCTCACATATGTGAACTTTGCATTGTCTTTGTACTTCAACTCTTCTCGTGCTAATGCTCTTTTGATACATGATCTTGTACCATCATGCTCCACCTTTCCATACCCGACCTCAGAGAAATTCCACATATGTTGAACACCATTCATCCTATGCATCCTGCTCAAACAATAGAACATCTGCGAGTTCTTAAATTGTGATGCACAATTATCTGACCATATGATATGTTGACCAAATGACATGCTGCTGCTAGCCAAATAATGGTAGAACATTTGGAAGCAACCTTGCATGAACTCTGTAGAATGTGTGATCATCATTGATATAAAAATGATACTCCCTCAAGATCTTCTTGTCATCCTATGTACTGTCATCTGCATGATTAAATGTTATACGCACAAATATAGCAACCTACATAGAGTTTTAATACTGTGATTGCACCTCATTCTGTGGTTGTAGTGTGTAGTTCTCTGCAAAGTCAACAACTAAAATGATGGTATCAAGTGGAAATGTGTCCTTGTATAATTTTAATTGCAAGTCGAACCATCAGGCTCTATGGGTATGCCTTGTATACTCGTAAAATATATTCTCTTAGAAAATAGAGATAAACTGATACATTAAAAATTTTTTAATGACCAATTCACACCTCTTTGCTTCTTTACCATCTTTTAGACTATATGCCACTATCTTATATTTGCCAAAACTTACTAGCTCTTTTCCAATTGCATGTGGGTTCTCTATATGTTCACAAATTGGTAAATGTTGCAACCCACCATAATGATCACACATGACATCCAAGCATAATCTTGTGGAATAACTGACCATCCATTCTTTTACATAATATGCTCGATATGAAATCACTTGAAGATCTAGGTGTACACTTTATATTACACTCCTGCAAAACACCGTTAGTATGCAAATCTACACACACACACACACACACATATATATATAAACATTATAATAATTAGAAAAATTAATATGTACTCTACAACAACAAGTTTTGTGTGTGTGATTTATTTTGACATAAAAGGATTTACCATTTCAAAATACCTTTGACTAATTTTGATTTGAGGATACATCTCTTGAAATTTCTTAAAAAACTGTGTTTGAGTGACATCCAAAAAATGCTTTGGATGTGGCTCGCGATTTCGACAACCAATTCTCCTTCTTATAACATCTATTGCATTAGGAGATACCCTTGTGTTATTTTTCCAAAATTCTTCAACGAGGGATCTCAAGGCTAAAACAACAACTTTATCTTTCCGTGGGAGTCTCCTATAGAATGCCTACAATTCATTGCTATTTGGGTCCTCAACTATTTGACGCCTTCCAACGGCTCTCATTACAGTTTTTCTACTTATTTTCAATGCTTCACTTATCTTTCTAATGAGGCGAGCTTTCTTTGTTTGATGACTTACTATTGCTGACATAATGACACGTTGTGTGACATTACTATCCTTGGTTCTGAGGTGGAACCCACACTCTCATATGCACTCATTAGATTTTTTACAATTAATTTTTCACTTGAAGCATTCGATGTTCTTAGGCCAAGAATCTTCATAATGGGCCTAAATTTTAGATTTCTCACCATTTCAACAAATAGTTGACATCTTCCGATTTTATTTAAGTTCTCAAAAAACAATTTCCATATCTTATTGGCATATCTTCGGCAAGTATGCTTGGGAATCTTATCCTGCATGGGCTTCAAAACATTCTCATCAATATCAATTAGAAACTTAGGATTTCTATGTAAAATTCTAGGAGGCGTTTTCAATGGTAAAGTTGGCTCAACATTAAGAATTTCTTCAATATTTACTTGAGATAGGATAGATGGCGTACCTTCAATTAGAGATAGAAAGGATGAAAAGCCTTGAAGTTGAGATGCAAAAGAAAGTGTACCTTCAACTTGACATGTGAATGATGGCGTGCCTCCAACTTGAGAAGAGAATGATGATGTACCTTCAACTTGACATGTGAATGATGGCGTGCCTCCAAATTGAGAAGAGAATGATGATGTACCTTCAAATTGACTTGTGAAAGATGCATTGCCTCCAACTTGAGAAGAGAATGATGATGTACCTTCAACTTGACTTGTGAAAGATGGAGTGCCTCCAACTTCAAGATTTAATTTCCTCGTTGAACGGAGGTTTTGCATTAGTTGTCTTTGTGCTGCCAGTTCCATCTCTCTCTTCGCTTGATTAGATGATTCTTGTCCCTCTTGAATTGGCAATGGTGGTATGTCTTCTTCTATGGTTGATAATTTCCTACTTTCACGAAGTTACCTCATTCCTTCTCTTTTCTTCGCATTCTTAGCTTCACACTCTTCTGGTGTTAGAGTCTTTACTCGTTTCCTCGACATGATGATGATTTCTATATACATCATGAATAAGACATAGATAAATTAGTCCATCTTGGAATAATAGAGTAAGGTAATCTCATTCACAAATCTCAAAATAATCATATAATTAAAGTGAATAAATGATTATAAATTTGAAAATTTATAGTTTCCCAGGGTGGTCCAACCCAAAACATAGAGATGTGGCGTCATTAGGGTACAAACAATTGGGTAGACGAAGAAAATAGGAAGGTCATAGGTCTCCATCCAATAAATGAAGATGATGAAATACATCCAATAAAACTAACATATTTTTTTCCTAAATGATGAAATACACCCAATAAATGGATAAACTAGATTTAATGTCATAGGGTTTTAATGCATACTTAATGTAATAGGTTTTTAATGCCTAGGGCTTTAGTGAGAAATTTCCAATAAGATCTTATTTTATGTTTTTGGGTGTGCCATAATAGGATGATTTTGTTAAAGTTGAAAACCACAAAGATCATTATTTTGTATTAAGAAAACTTGCATTATCATCTTCAAAATATATAGATGAATTTGGAGATAAATTATGTGTCCACATATCATTGACATATTTAATAGTTCATTCTAACATAATCATAAAGTGAAGTAAACAAATACATAAAGAACATACCTTAGATTTTGAGATTTGAGTTGCCTAATTGCATAATTATGTCTACTTGATTTTTTTGGCTTCAAAATCCTCAAAAATTTGAGATTTTTGGCAAGTTCCTTCGTATTCAATGTTGAATTCTATATAACTCTAATAGGATTAGTCAAATTTATGAAAAAAAAAAATCAATATCATCAAATTCAATCTAAATACATTAAAGTTAGCATTTAAACAATATGAAACATGAAAATATTATTTCAAATAATCAAACTCTGTCTAAAAACATTCAATTTACTTCTTCTAGATTGAAGAACCAAAAAAAGGTGGTGGATTAAGTAAACAATGATTGTGTAAATGTCAACACCATGAAAAGTGCTTTTTTGTTCGATAATGCATAGAAAACAGAGAATAACAGAGTATGTGGGTCTGATTCATGGATTGCACATGCCTTTTGTCTATTTTTTGGTTCCATAAAACATGCTCGCGTTATAACGCGATCACGTTTTGTCATGCATGGAAAGTTCTAATGTATTTTGCATCTAAAATTTATGCTTTTCTCAAAAAAATTAAGTGTTGTCTAAATTCTAAAATGACGTCTATGACAAGATTTTCAATTCGTAAATTACTAAATACCCTATAATCAATACCCTCAACCCTAAACCCTATCCCTCAACTCTATACCTTAAAGCCTATACACTAGACCCTCAAACCCTATACACTCAACCAGAGAGAGAGAAAGAGTGAGATGATTTTCCTTCACAATAACGTGAGCGCATTATAACGCGCTCACGTTATTGTTTTCTTTGGTAATTTCCAAGCCTTTGACTTGGATTTGCCTTGGGATTCCAACCCAAAGGATTGGACTGAGTTTTGAACGTCCAAAGACATGTTTTTGCATATTGTAAAAAAAATTACATAATCTTGAGCGTGCTCCCCATCAGGTTTGCACTTCTTTCAATAACAAGTCAAAAAAATACCACGATAATGTTAAGCTCTCTTAGCTTTCTAACCATATAATTGTTTTCACATTTTTAGTATGATAAGGTTTTCATCTTTAATTTCTTTTGTTACTGTATTCATTTTTTTGTCAAAAACCAATGTGTGGTTATTTTGACTTTATTTTTTAACTGTTCATCAAAATTTCAAATAAATTATATTTTTAGAAACTAGACTCCATTCTACATGTATTCAAATAAAAATTAGATTTTCAATTAGTTTTCAATTTTTTTAGGGGGGAGCATGCTCAATTTTTTGTTTTTCAGGATGTGTCCACTTTGAAAATTAGTAAAAAATTAATTATTCATGAAAAAATTATCAGAAAAATCAGGGATAAACTACATGGTGTTAGCTAATTTATCATCAAAGTGATATTTGAAATACTAAAAAAAGTTAACATTTTAGGGGGGCCACACCAGATGCTATGTTATGGTTGTTTGGAAAAAACAAGACCAATTTGTGTGGCCCCCCTTTTTGAACCCCTTAATCTCAACCATTTTTAAAAAATAGTAGTTTAGAAACTAGATTTGGAGCACTATGACTCTTGTTTTTGTTGTATCTTCAAATTTTGAGTGTAACTATCTTCAATTTCTCATCCAACATCAGTCTTTCCTGATTTTAGAAAAAAAAGTGGCCACTTAAGACCCCCTTTTGGTCCCCCCTTTTGGTCCCCCATCTTTGTGCACTTACCCAAGTATAGAACTAAAAAGATGGGTCATAGAGGAACTTACTGCTGGAAGATGAATCTCAATACTAGGGATACTAGCATGTCATGGGGACGTGTACGTGTCACGTTGTAGTCCTGAAGTCATGAAAAATAAAAAAAGTCTAAAGTTTTCTTAATTCCCTATCACCTGCACAACATAGAAACAAACACAAAATGAACCCAATAGTCTCCAAGTGATGAAAATAAACCAAAACCAGAAAGAGGTATATGATAAACTTAAAATGAACAAGAATAAATGATAAAGAAATAGAAGGGTTTGAGTGAGAGATCATAAAACTAACAACACGGAGTGGAGCTTCTCAATAAAATCTTCAATCCTACAAGGAAAATAGAAAATATTTGGGGTTACTAAGGAGCTTGTCTTCAGGTCAAGCCCACATTATTTTGGTCTTTCGATCTCCATGAGAAACCAAGATAAAAAATCTTAAACAATAGTGTGTGCTGCTACTTTCTATGTGAAAATAGAACTGAATAACAACAATGATAAAAAGTATTTTGTGAATAAACCTAATCTACTCAAAACTCAAGTGAGAAAACTAGTGCAATAGATTTGAAGAGAAAGGAAAATGGAAGGTAACCACATAATGCAACTATCAACAATGAGTTACACAATAACAAGGAAATAAAGAGAGTAATATGAAACATAATCACCTATTTTTAATGGAGGTGCAAACTGCCCAACTGAAGAAGAATGTCCTAGAAAGTGTAACATCACTTTCCATAATGCTCAAAAATTTAACATAAACATTAATCATAATCAAGAGATTAATTAACCATCTGATTTCTCAAATCAAATTTGACCATAATGAATCATTTTTATTTTGACAATTAAGCATAATATTCTAACAAAATATAATCAAGCTTACAAAACAATGCTCATTTACATATCCTTAGTGATTAACTATCACTATTTATGAATGAGTTATGCCCAAGGCATCATAAATCATCTTATACATTACAATAGACCATCAAGTCATAAAATAGAATCAATGTATATGGAACATTTGACATCCATCTTCATAATTCTCGGCTTGTCCCATGCTTGGGAAGGAGAGCATCATTCAGGTGCTTTTCCACCAACCATAGGCCGGCGGTCCCACACACACCTTCCTACCTGGAAGTGGCCCGACGCTTCATGGAAAGGATAGATATTAGGAACCTATAGGTTAGCCATCTGAGTATTTGGTGTTGTGTCCTTCATAATGTCTCACGGTCATGCAACTATAGATTCCTTCTAACTATGCATGATGCTACTGGAGACCATTATGATATCTGGATCGTTGTGGACTGACAATGCATGCATGGACGACTCCATTACTTTGGCCAAAGTTTTACATACATAGATGTTACATCATGAATATTGTCGTATGTCCACCACCCTGACTTGACTTATAAGTTGTCGTGTCCTACAGTAAGTTTAAATTGACCTTTCACTCTAGGTCCAAAATAAGCAGGATCCAATCGAATCATAACCTGTACTAGGGCAATTGACTCCCATATTAGGTTTGTTTCGATCATTTAGGTTACTATTGTAATGGGGAATCATGACTCCTCGTCACCCTATCCCACTTATAACTTATTTCAAAAGCGACCACAATCACCACCCTAGGTCCTCTATGGTTCACAAGTTTGATTTTATCAACCTTGAAAGTAAGAGTCATATTCTTGACTTTCTAGGCATATCTTGCCTTAGACCAAAAGAATAGTTTTATAATGGCTGACAACTCATATTTACCCATGTGAGCTTTTAGTCTTAAGTACTATCTTAGAATGTTTATTCATAAGAAAGATACATATTAATCTAGACTTGTAATAATAAACTCTGTTCTTGACCTTATACACTACCTCCTATCTTGAGGGTTGATCAAACATGGCCTCGGTTATATCATTAACCATGCTGCTATCATCAGTTTCATAAAGAGAATACAATGAGAAGTTCATCGACTAAGGTCATAATGACCTCTACCACCTTTCGTGGTGACTACAATGGTTATAAACATGTCAGCCAATGAGTAGTTATAGAATGCAGTATATTGCCTGTTCGTGCCATGACCACATATGACTCATCATTTTTACTAGTCTTGGCCACTTTCAATTCTTAATCCATATACATAGTTGACATGCATTACATAAAAGGATAGGTGCTTGTCCCTAATGGACTCGAGCCTAAAATACATAAAAAAATATATTGTTGTAGGCTCAGCCACCATGACCTTGAGCCACAATCATTACAAAATCAAGTTTTATAGCTCGGCCGATGCGGCCTCGAGCCATACTCACAAAAATAGTATAAAGAATCTCAGCTCGGCCTAGAGCCATCTGATTATGAAAGATTAAAGAGGTTCTTATCTCGGCCTATGTGGCATCAAGCCTTTTGTTAAGTGTATTTTTAAAAGATTGTATAGGCTGGGTCATTCAACCCCGATCCATCACATACAGATAACTTCAATGATAATCTCAGCTCACTCATTTGGCCACGAGCTCTTTCTTAAAGAATACAACAAAGTAAAACTGATTTGGCCATTTGGCCTTAAACCATTCCTTAAGATTATACTTAAATCATTTATAGGCTCGACCGTAGCGGTCTGGAGCCACTACTATTTAAACATAAGTGTTATGTCTAAAATTGTCCACCTGCATGGAATGGTATAATTTCCCCATGGTTTAGCTCCTCCTCTTTTGTGACCTTTCAACCTAGCTTTTATAGACCTTCCCAAACCCTGACTGACTTAGCCCTAACTAGAAGAATCTCATATTTTTGAATAACTAAAGACTGAACCGGAGAAACAAGGTTAGATTTGGAGTCCCCTAACCTCCCTAAGGTAGTCCTGTTCAGAAAATTAGGGCTTGGACTAGGGCACTAGTGCCCTTGTCCTCCCTGATTTCCTGAGGTCTTGAATTTTAGAGGGATGTCGACTCTTGTCGTGCATTCCGGGATTCCGCTTTCAAATTTTTGTTTTTCGCGCAATTTCGACATCTTCTTTTGAAATTTGAAATTCCTAAGGTTGGACATAAAGAGACATTTGAAAATCATTTTATCACACACAATTCTTATGCAAGCTTGATGCCAAAACTCTACCGAAATTGCCATTGAAGATCAGCGACTTGTTGAAGCTCTTGAAGTTCTTTTGATTTTGCTATCATGGAGACAATGGATGGAGATTAGGAATCAAGATCTTGAGACTATCTTGCTCTTCCTAGGGTTTTTCACACCTTTTGCATGATCGGGAGAAGGGTTGAAGCCTCCAACATCGAGCTTGGAGATCCTCCGCGGACATTGTTGATTCGCCTTCTTGTTCATGCAAGTCTTCATTGATATCATCTCCTTGAGGTGAAGTTGTATTTGTGAGTTTATGCAAGCTATTGATCTTCCCTTGATTGAGACATCTAGGGTTTATTATTTTTTGCATACACTTTGCTAGGGTTTGCACACACATTTGCAAATCTTTATCTCTAGCTATTGTTGAGGTGGAAACACCGAAACAGGGCTTGACTGAGGCAAGCTCCTATATAGCCGCAAACATTTTTCCTCTCTTTTTGTAGATACAGGTTGTATTTGTCAAGATCTGGCGGAAAGGGGTTGTAGGAAGATTCATTTTTCAGACACAGTCATGACAGAATTAGGATTTTGGGAATCTGAGACTTTTGGGACAGTCCAACTGGGAAATTTTTTTGGGATCTGGGAATCTTTGGAGGTTGCCATTCCCCTGGTGCAGAAGATCCTGACATTTGAAAAATTGCGGGACAAGGTTGATGGCACCCTAGTCCAACTGATCCTTAATTTCTGGGTACATTGCCTCTAATCTATTTACTCTACATTTCTTTATTTGTTTCATCAACATCTGTGTCAGAAATCAAGTTATTTTAGTATGATATGCCAATTAGGGTTATAAGGTTAGAGAAAGTAAACTAACTTGTAAATCCTGATTTCAAACGGTTATACAGTCACAATAAACATGAAAAGGGAACATTGGTGAACAATAGTTTATCCCTAAACTTACCCTTTGCTTCCCTAATGTCTTAGTTTGTGAAAGTGTAGGATTCACATCTCTTATCTCATCTCCTTGCATTTTCACCACACTAAACATTTTGGTGAACCCGTGCTCTAAAGAATTTGCATCCTTTAACAACTCAGATCTGATTTAGTTTGTTGTCCTAAAACAAATTTAGATTGCAATCATGAAAGTACATGTTTAAAAAGTTTTGCAAAATCATTCTTTATTTTCACTAAAAGATCAAAAATTAGGAACTTTGTGTGTTGCATAGTGTTATTATATTTCTTTTTCACAAAGTTTACTTTATAGCATTGTATAACATTCAAGTTTTGAATAAATTTGTATGTTAAAATGTCAGATTACTTTTTGTAAGAATTTCATGCATACGATGAGCCATTCAGTCATGATGACTTCAATATGTTAGATGAAGCCCTTGATGACTTCATCTCCATTGAACAGTCCACTATGGATCTGAAACCTTTACTTTTTCAAAGATTTGTAAATGCAATTTATGTTCATAAAGCTAGAGAAGAGCCTGTGAAACCAATAATAGTGGTCACTGCAAGTTCATATGCAGTTCAACCACCTTGTAAACCAGTGTTCACTATTAAAGGTCTGTCACCTTCTTCTTGTTCTCCAGATTACATTTACAATTATGCTAAGCAAATTTCATGTTCATCTATCCAAAAACTTAGTCACACTATGGTTGCTCATACATACAACACTTGGAATAATAAACAAAGCAAACAACAATCAGATATTCTGATATCTCTAGCAACTTCTCAATCGATGCTTCCTCAAGCACCCTGTCTAACACAAAAGGTTGGTCAAGATTATGATCTTGTTGAGCAGCTTCAGGCTACCCCTGCTAAGATATCTCTTTGGGAACTTATTCAAACCTCACCTACATACCATGGAATGCTTCAAGAAACATTACAAAAGGTGATTGTGCCACCGACTGTCAAGCCTAATGATGTAGCAGCTCTCCTAGACTGTATACATGCAACAAAAATAGATATTTTGTTTCAACAGCATGAGTTACCATCTCTTGAAGTTCAAAATTAGTATGATGCTTTAATTATATTCATTACAATAAACAAGAAGTTGATTAAATGGGTTATGATTGATAATGGATCAGCTCTTAATGTTTGTAGCCTCAATCTACTACACAAGATCAAAGTCGATACATCTTTGATTAAACCAGATAAGATAAGTATCCGTGGCTTTGATAATGTCAGACGACAATCTATAGGCACTATAACTTTACTGGTACAAGTTGGACCTAGAACATTACCTACATTAATTCATGTCATGCCTTGTTCTTTATCTTATAACATGATTTTGGGTAGACCATGGATTCATGCACTGGGGGCAGTCCCTTCCACTTTGCATTGTTCAATTAAATTTATTCACAGAGATAAACTGCACACTATTCATGCTAATCCTAAACCTGATCTCTGTCTACAAATTGAGTCACAGAAACAAATTGTTCAACACAAGATTTTAAGCAATTTGAAAATTGATCAGTCAAAATCTCTTGCTACAACGAATGCTGCTACAGACTCTAGAGAATCAAATGCATTTATTGGTGATGATTGGGGTTCATTAGATTTTACATCTCCCTGCATGAGTGAATATGAACTTAATGATCCCGCTCCTAAAACATCAAAGGTCACTTCGATACTCTCTCAGAAGTCGAATATGGAATTTAAAGTCTCGCTGGTTACCAATTCAGATAATACTTTCAACTATACTACAGATTATGAGACTGATGAAGCCCCACCTTCTTCTAAAGAAATGTCTTCTCTTTATGGTCGAGGATTTCAGATCCTTTATAAGAATTGCAATTACATGGGTAAAGGTTGTGGTATTAATCAACAAGGAATCAGAGTCCCTATAGAATTCGCTTCACACCACTATTCAAGTGGCATTGGATATAATCCTTTCAAAGAATCTAAAGCTCATCGACATCCTAAACTTAATGTGAATACCATATCGACATTAAATTTGATCTTTCCTAAGATGATTGACACCACTTGTCCACCAAGAGAGATCCATTTAGATTTCTTCTCCATGGATGAAGCAATAATGGAATTCATGGGTGCTTATGATAATCTTCCCCGTTACCACCACAAATGCGAGTTACCTTATTATTTGAATAGTGATGCATATTTTGAAAAATTTGCTAGCATGATGGGTAATTCTTCGACATCTAAAGACCAAACTGAGGAACTACAACAATCAATTGATCCCCTAGACCACAGTACTCTATTAAATGGAAAGACTGTTGATGTATTTATGGAGAAAGATAATGCTGACAGAGTTATTCCTATTGGTGATTGTTTAAATTCCACAGAAAAAGAAGAAATAACCAAGTTATTACAAGAATATTCTGACTTATTTGCTTGGAATTATTCAGATTTGCCTGGCATTGATCCTTAGATTGTGACACATAACATCGTCTTGAAACCAGATGCTAGACCATTTAAACAAAAGATTCGTAAGATGAATCCTAAGATTGCATTGCTTGTAAAAGCTAAGATAGAAAAATTGTTGCAAGCCTTGTTTATTTGCCCTATCGATTATTCTCCATGGATTTTGAATATTGTTCCTGTCGCTAAACCAGATGGCCTTCTTCGAATGTATACTGATTTTAGGGATTTGAATCTTGCATCTTTTAAAGATGATTTTCCACTTCCAAATATTGACATGATTGTTGACTCAATAGCCGGTCATGAATTACTTTCCTTCATGGATGGATTCTCAGGATATAATCAGATTTTCATAAACCCTCAAGATCAATATAAATCATCTTTTATAACACCTTGGGGAACATTTTGTTGGGTGGTCGTGCCGTTTGGATTTAAAAACGTAGGAGCTACTTATCAACGATTCATGACCCTTATATTTCATGATTATATACACAAAACTTTAGAGGATTATGTTGACGATATCTTGGTGAAGTCTATTCATCGGGCCATGATCATGTCCAAACCCTCCGATAGATCTTTGAATGAATAAAAAAGTACAACATGCGATTAAATCCCTGTAAATGTGTATTTGGTGTAGACAGTGGAAAACTGTTGGGGTTTATCATTTCACACCATGGAATTGAAGTGGATATGAAAAAGATTGACGCGATCGTCAATATGCCAACACCTAAGAATTTATCTCAACTCCATAGGTTACAAAGAAAGATACAGGCCATCCACCGATTTGTGTCCCAGCTGCTTTAGCATTGAACATCAATTATCTCCACATTGCTTTAGCATTGAACATCAATTATCTCATCATACATGATGATTCACAACTTATAGTATGACAAATAAATGGATCCTATCAAACTAAATAAGATAAATTATCTCAATATCGGGATCTTGCTCTCTCTTTGTTGAACATGCTAACATCTTTTACAATTGATACCATTCTAAGGAAAGATAATCAACATGCAATGGCAAGCACAACTTCCCTCATATCCCTTGACGATTCTTCTACTGACTTTGTCTTTCATATTCAAAATCTCAAAACACCAGTTGTGGAGGATGCTATCTTTACACCTTTAGAGCTCTGTGGAAATATAAATCAAGATGAATGGTTCTCCCATATATTCAATTACTTGCGTGATAGAACTATTCCTAATTCAATATCTAAGAATGCCCGCATTCGCCTATGCAAGCTTGCGACACATTACATAATATTATCAAATGTCTTGTATACACGAAGCTATAATGGTATTTTACTCCGATGCTTAAGTAAATCAGAGATTCTGATAGGTTTAGAAGAGGCTCACTCTGGTGCCTATGGAGGGCATTTTGGAGGTAAGACACTTGTACAAAAGTTAATACGTATGGGATACTATTGGAAGACCATGGAACAAGATTCCTTCGCTTACATCAAGAAGTGCCTGCAGTGTCAGCAACATCAACACTTAATCCGAGCACCCACCCAGGAACTTCGTGCCCACGCATCACCTTGGCCATTTTCTGTTTGGGGCTTGGACTTAATTGGTAAGATATCTCCACCTTCTTTGCAAGGACACACTTTTATAATAACTGCTACAGATTATTTCACGAAGTGGGTTGAGGCTATCCCTTTGCGATCCATGACCATGGAAGTAATTTGTCAGTTTCTAAAAGATAACATTATATCTCGATTCGACATACCTTCATCCTTTGTTTCTGACAATGGCATGCCATTCGAGAACAAGGAATTGAAGGCATTTTTGGATAAATACCGCATTCAACATTGCTTCTCTATGCCTTACTACCCTTAGTCAAATGGTTAAGCTGAGGCTTCAAATAAGGTTATCAGACAAATTTTATGAAAAACTGTTAACAAACACCAAAAAGACTGGCATACTTAATTGACCTATGCATTATGGGCATATAGAACAAGCATTCATACCGCTATGGGGACCACCCCGTATAATCTTGTCTATGGTTCTGACGTAGTAATGCCCTTGGAACTTGAAATCCCTTCCTTAAGAGTTTCTTTGAGGGATGTTCTTGATGATGCATCAGAATGAGAAAAGTGGTTGCAACAACTTGAAATGCTAGATGAACAACGTATCCATGCTCTAGAACATCTTAAAGCACATCAGAAAAGCATACAATGATCATATAATGAATGTGTTATACACCATTCATTTGACGTTGGAGACTTGGTGTTGTATGAGAGTCAACGCAATGTGAATGCACCTCCGGGAGAAAAAGGGAAATTCAACCCTAATTAGCTCAGACTGTATGTTGTTACTAAAGCCTTTGGATCAGGTGCATATAAGATAGTTGATGAACAAGGTACGCTGCTTAAAGAACTTATTAATGTAGTGCACTTCAAAAAAATTTATGCTTAGGGTCATGTGTTAAAAGTTATATAAGTTAAATTACTAGCTAATTTAGCTTCAATTTTGACAAAATATGTTCTTTGTCTTAATTCATTTAACAGATTATCTTTTTCGGTTAATTATGGTTGCATCTTGTAAGATCACCTCTGAATTAACTGTATTAAGCATAGAATATTCTACAAAGTAATGCATTGCACAACAATCACATTTGATAGCCAGAAACAACAATAAGAAAACATTATATATATATATCTATGCTAAGTTTTTATACATCTGAGGTGACTATCCCATATAGCAAAATGGGATGTTGTAATACAAAATACATCTATCACATAGTGGAACCCCTGTCGCCTATCCCTGTAGAACCTCGTGGTGTATGTGCGATAGAAGGCTGACCGTGTGTGGCTATGGATCACGAATGACTTCTAGAGCCACTTTGCACTCATAACCCCCTGATCTCTCCCCTCAGTCCCATCACCTTGTCATGCATATCCTGGTACATCTACTGATACTGATCCCTCTCTGAGATGACTCTCTCTAGCTCTGCCCGAATCCTGTCCTTGTCAACTCTCATCTGATGTAACTCTACCGACAAAGCCTCGCTGCTGATGTGACCTCTCTCAGGCACAATAGATACTGCAACCTGGTCACGAAGTGCCTGTAGCTCTGCCTTTGCATGCTTAGCTCTCTAAGTGGACTGATCTATGATACCCTTTGCTAATACTTTGTATCTCATGAAAGGCATAAAGATCTTTGCATGCCACCCTGCAGATGGCTGTGGTGAATAACCTGCCCGCACACACTGCTCGACCGCATCAGACGGTACTATCTCCGCTATGACATGACTCATAAAGTCGCACCATGTGTCTGTCCTAACTGCAAAATAGAAATAAAGTAGATATCAACACCATATATAGATATAAACATAAATATAACTCAAAATACTCATAAATTACTGCATATAAATACACAAAAAGCATCCTATCAGGATCACTATCTCGCCAAGAAGGATCTTGGATAGATAGCTAACGGTATGATGAGCTCCGTAGCCGCTACTGCAGGTGGGGGCATACGCCTACTAAACTCTCCCTCCTCACATCGACTCAATCTCCTCACACTTGCAGGCGAGGGAACTCAAGCTCTCGACTGAGACTGAGTATCCTCTTCCTTGTCGACGTTTGACTCCTACTAGTCTCGCCGTGTCCTCGCTCTAAAGGCATACCATGATGCAACCTCTCCCTCATCATCATCCTCATCCTCCTCATCACCATCTACATCATAGTGACCTGCTAAGTCACTGAAATCCTCCTCCATCTCTACATTGATGCCCTGCCTAGGCTAAGGCTGAGGATCCCCAGTGTGGTGACCAGGTGGATAAATGGGAGCTGGTCGCACCATCTGCCACCAAATATCATACGCCTGGGTCACTCTGACATCATCTGGATCAGACACTGGCTCTACATCCTCTGGACCATCATCATCACTCAATGTCATGTTTGCTATATTCGGCCGTTGGGCAATGTCCGCCTTGACCATGCTGTGCATAGAGCGTGGATAGCTCAGATGCGTCCTGGGTACATCCTGTCACTGTCTGAACTGGCGTGCTACCCAATCATATTAGAAGCATGAGACGATGTGATCGAGGCAACCGACTAACAGCCAATCCCTCTGCATCCTAGATAACTGTCTCTGCTCACTAGGCCACACTATGCAATAGTGATAAGGTCTCCAAACAATGTCACTAGGATGTAATCTACCAAATATAATCCTGCAATAAAGCAAATCACCAAACCTCCAACATTTGATCAGGGGATAGGCATGAGCTCATGGATAAGGTAACTTTGGCGCTATAGGAAAACCTACAGGTTGTGTGCAGCTAATATGCTCAAAGGTCCACACCTGCAATAATGTGCAACACATCAAACCCTGCTCCTCATAATGCACATAGCGATCCAAATCGTGATACAAGTACGCAAGCATATTGCGTCTCCATGCATACATTGTCCTATGCTGCTCCATCGCCCTGATTGTGTGTATAAGGCCACTGTGGAGGTGAGTGCTATGACCATTAGGTGTGACTACTAATGCTATCATCACAATCATGATTTGCCGAATCAGTGGGATATCTGCACATCCATGTTCCAGTAGTTGAAGCTATATATGCCTGCGCTCCGCTTGAGCGACTGTGCGGCCCAAACAGTATATCTGAGTCTGCCGAGTATACTCTACTGAGCAGTGACCTATGACTCTCACTATCTCTCCCCATATAGGCAGTCGTAGGATTCAAAAAACATCCTCTAGTGTAATGGTCATCTCTCTTGTCAGTAGACGGAAAGTAGATGTATCTACATCCCATCTCTCCATAAGTGCCATCAACATGCTCACATGAAACCTGATCATAGGCATGCCAAAGACCCACCAAAGCCCTACATCCTATAAGTGGCTCCGCTCTACAGCTGTCATGGTACCGATGTGATCTCATAGAAGTGACATAAGGCATCCACCTGTGTGCTCTCGCATCATAGGGACAACCTGCATGACACAAACATCAACTTGTATCAGTTCTCGAGCATCAGAAAGCAACATCATGACAAAATTAAAGAATAGTGCTCGGTCCTTGGGGCCCTTGTCCTTTTTGGACTTGGGCGCCCCAGGAGGACCTGGGTGCCCAAGTCAGACTTGGGTGTCCCAGGTGGACTAGGGTACCCAAGCAGGACTTGGACACCCTAGGTGGACTTGGGCACCCCTGATTGGGACCCTTGTCCAGTCTCCCCTGGCAGGCACATAAATAGAATAGAAATTGAACAAATGATGAACACAAAGCAAATTGAGCAAGGATCAGGGACCTACCTCAGCCTCAAGGCGCCTATCTGCTACTCAAACTTGGAGCGTCTCGAGCCTCGATAGATGGTATGGACGTCAGGTCGGCATCATTGATCTCCTCTTCCTTCTCCTCTACTCCTCTACAAGATGACAAGTAACAAATGAGCAGTGAAAAGTGATGACTCTCTTTATATATAGTAAAGTAAATGAGAAATCCTATCACTACCTAGGTGCAAAAATAAACTAGTTTCATTCTTGAGCCTTTATCTTGAGCTAGCGAACTCAAATTTTTGTGTCATTTTTTGCATTGGAATCTTGGTTCTGCTCCTCATCTTACCCAATGTGTTATGCTTGAGTGTTATTTCTTCAAATGACCCTCATAACACATTTCTCATCAAGATTCCATCAAAATTGACTCGTGTAGATATCTCCTTGTTTCTCCTTTTCGGCCTAAGAAAGCAGAAACAAGGGGGGCATATATCTCCCTTGATTTCCTCCCTCATCATGTCTCATCACTCAACCCCCTTAGTGTTTTTAAACTGACTTATTGGTGGTGGTTGCAGGTTGATTTGATTTTGACTCTCTAACAAGATGATCCTTTACAGGTTGCGGGTTCCTAACTTCACGGTCTTGCAGGATTACAGACTTGGGGGCTTCTTCCTCTTGCACGACAACATTTCTGTGTCCTCTACAGTATCCTTTTGGGTATCCTTTTCATAATTGATGTATTTACTTTCCTTTAGTTGCATATGCACGTAGTGTCATATGGCCACTAAAGTGGGGGCTAAATGTTATGTCAGAAATTGTCCACCTACATGGAATGGTACAATTTCCCCATGGTTTAGCTCTTCCTCTTTTGTGACCTTTCAACCTAGCTTTTACAGACCTTCCCAAACCCTAACTGACTTAGGCCTAACTGGAAGAATCTCATATTTCTGAATAATTGAAGACTGAACCAAAGAAATAAGGTTGGATTTGGAGTCCCCTAACCTCCCTAAGGCAGTCCTATTCAAGAAATTAGGGTTTGGACTAGGGCGCTAGCGCCCTTGTCCTCCCTGATATCCTGGGGTCTTGAATTTCGGAGGGATGTCGGCTCTTGCCGTGCATTCTGGGATTCTGCTTTCAAATTTTCATTTTTCACGCGATGTCGACATCTTATTTTGAAATTTGAAATTCCTAAGGTTGGATATAAAGAGACATTTGAAAATCATTTTATCACACACAATTCTTATGCAAGCTTGATGCCAAAACTCTGCCGAAATTGCCATTGAAGATCAACAACTTGTTGAAGCTCTTGAAGTTCTTTTGATTTTGCTATCATGGAGAGAATGGACGGAGATTAGGAATCAAGATCTTGAGACTATCTTGCTCTTCCTAGGGTTTTTCACACCTTTTGCATGATCAGGAGAAGGGTTGAATCCTCCAACATGGAGCTTGGAGATCCTCCTCGGACATTGCTGATTCACATTCTTGTTCATACAAGTCTTCATTGATTTCATCTCCTTGAGGTGAAGTTGTATTTGTGAGTTTATGCAAGTTATTGATATTCCCTTGATTGAGACATCTAGGGTTTATTATTTTCTGCATACACTTTGTGAGGGTTTGCACACACATCGACAAATCTTTATCTCTAGCTATTGTTGAGGTGGGAACATTGAAACAGGGCCTGACTGAGGCAAGCTCCTATATAGCCACAAACATTTTTCCTCTCCTTTTGTAGATATAGGTTATATTTGTCGAGATCTGGCGAAAAGGGGTTGTAGGAAGATTCATTTTGCGGACACAGTTGTGACAAAATTCAGATTTCAGGATTCTGAGACTTTCAGGACAATGGTGATGGCGCCCTAGTCCAACTGGGAAAAAATTTTGGGATCTGAGAATCTCTGGAGGTTGCCATTCCCCTAGTGTAGAAGATCTCGACATTCAGAAAATTGCAGGACAAGGTTGATGGTACCATAGTCCAACTGATCCTCAATTTCTGGGTACATTGCCTCTAATCTGTTTACTCTGCATTTCTGTATTTGTTTTCTCAACATCTGTGTCAGAAATCAAGTTATTTTAGTCTGATATGCAAATTAGGGTTATAAGGTTAGAGAAAATAAAATAACTTGTAAATCTTGATTTCAAACGGTCATACAGTCACAATAAACAGGAAAAGGGAACATTGGTAAACAATAGTTTATCCCTACACTCACCCTTTGCTTCCCTAATGTCTTAGTTGGTGAAAGTGTGGGATTCACATCACTTATCTCATCTCCTTGCATTTTCACAATACTAAACAATAAGATTCAACACAGAGATATCTATCCTATCATATGAATGTAAGTACAACAGTGTGTGTAGGACTCTCTTTCTACCTGAAAAGAGTCTATCAATGTCGATAGTTCCTGTTGAAGGACTTCTTTCTTTCGCTTGGCATCCTCTTCCACAGTGCAGAGATGCACTCCTATCCTACCCAAAATTTTGCAAGAATGAATAATCCTCACTTACTCAAAACCTAGTAACAAATGACTTGCCTATTTTCCACATGCCGAGCCTGATGGTAACCACCTACGATGAGATAGGATGTGTTGGTGCCTAAATTAACTGTCAGTTAATTGAGCATTTTTTCATGCAGGCACCTTCCCAAAAAATCCAAAAGGTTCTAAGTTTTGGCACCCCTTCAGTGTTTTACAGCATCCGCATCATCTTTCTTGAGGAAGGGGTCATCATGTTTTGTCCATCGGCGATGGAGTTTGTGGTTCCACTGATGGTATTGGTCATGCCGATGAGGGTATCTCAGGTCTATCAGTGTAATGTTTGTCATCAGCAGAGGATGTTTCTGCTTGGCCGACGGTTGAGGGTCTCGCCGACAGAGGATGTGTGTATCGGGGTGATCGGTTGTGTCGGCAGGAGGATTTTCAGTTGAGCCGACAATGGAGGTTTCGTCGACAAGGATGTTTTGGTGGCCATCGGGGAGAGTTGATCTATCGGCCAAGGAAGCTTTTGGGCTGGCCGATAGACTATGTCTGGCCGACAGAAGCAAGCGAAGGTGTCGTCGATATGACTTTTGCCTATCGGCGAGGGAGATTTGTGCTTTACCGATGTGGAAGTTGGAGGCTTTAGGGAGGTGTTCATCGGTGTGACTAAGGGTATCGGCCAGTGTTTTTTTAGTTGCTCTGATGATGTGTGTCTAGGCGATGGGAGCGAGGAGTTCGGTCATCGGAGTGACCTTGGCTATCGGGGGCAGTGCTTTGTGGTCCGTCGATGGAGAGTGTTTGGCCGATTGAGGAGCAGAGTGTGGCTCGTTGGTGCGTCGATATGACTCGACATATCGGCGAGCGTCTTTTTTGTTGTGCTGATGGCGTGTGTCTCGCCGAAGGACCTAAATATGGAGTTTGCGATGGCATCGGCGAGACTATTGAGGTCGGTCAGAGGAGTTCCAGGTTGGCCGATGGGATTGGTCTGGCCGACAAGGGATTGCGATGGGCTTCATCAGTGTAACACATGAGGTCGGCTAGAGGATTTTTGGTTGCTCCGATGGAGGGAGTCACGGCGATGGAGGGTGTGTTTTGTTTGCCATCGGCGAGACCATTAAGATCAGAAGGAGTTTTTTGGAGCGGGCCGATGGTATAGGTCTGGGCGATGGGCTTTGGGCTGAGAGGCGTGTGTCGAGCGTGGCAAAAGTGCTCAACACTTAGTATGTGGGTGGCCATGTTTTTAAAATGCTAAAGTTGTCTTCGCACCGTGCATGTGGGACTAATTTTCCTACATAATTTGAACCTTCAGAAAATGCATTTTGGCGGGAACTCCCCATTTGAACGCAGCGACGGTTTCCAAGTAGGCCACGGGTGGTTAAGGCCTTTAATGGCGACAGTGCAGAGATGTGAGCAAACGGTCAAGCAGTCAGGTACCCATTTTATGGCATAGCGATTTCTCCAACGGTGGTGCTGGGCTCGAGATCCCCCCTGTCTGTCGCATTTAATCTGTGAAGGCCATTTTCAAATGAAAGGAATGTATCTGGCAAATTTTTGACTTCTGGCCATGTAATTAATTGTTGAATGTACACGGTTCTGTATAAATGGTGTGGCTGTGTTACATTTTAGGGGTTGGATGTTTTTGGGCTTTCAGCTCTGACTCTGAACATAAGGTGTTCCCATTTTGAAAGGCATTTTTTGCTACAGACTAGGTCCTTAGTCTGGTGTACTAATCTATCTTGGATTGTAAATGATGATTTTCTCTGTGATGACCTTCTATGTAGATTGATTTTAAATGAAAAACACCTATGTGTGTATTGTTTCTGATTGTCTCCTGTATGTCATTTGTTTTCCTTTCAAACAAGGTTGTCAAGGACTTCCAAGTTTTTCAGTGTATGCATACTGTGTGTCTGATTTATTGCGTCTACTCAAGGAGTGGTTAACTAGGCTTTTGATCAGATACAAAGGGAAATAGATTGCATCATAGGATCTGTTAAGCATGATCATTAATGATACTCTTTCTTGGACATGTTGCTGTCAGGCAGTAGCATTATTCTCAGGTCCTCTGGATATGAATTTATGTTGTCATGGGGAGACATTTACAGTCTTAGATATGACTCTGCTGCCCAGATAAGGCACTGGTTTGGGAATTTGTCTGTTCAATGGGTCTAGGAAAGTCCCATCACTCCAAACACCATTTCAACCCATCTCATCACTTCCACCTGTTAGTTGTAGGATTAGGATTAGGAACCTCTGCATGCTCTCATACCTAACCAGACATTATGTCCAAGAATGTTGCCAACCTTGTGATTTGTTACACAAATCTTGGTCCATACATGAGAGTATTCTGCCTGTTGCCGTCAAGTTAAATCCTTCTGTCATTGAGCTAGTCAAGGTTATACTTTTATCAAATAGGGACACCACCCTTGGTGCGGCAGAACCAGAAGTGAAGGGGAGGAGCTCACGCAACCTCCTGTATTCAGTTGGCTGAATCTGCCTGTGCATTAGGACTGGCAAACTCTAATGCTGATTCAGAAGAAAAACCAATAGGATGAGTGGTCTTCTACCCACTCGGCCACTTCCCCGATTCATAGGGCTCATCGTCCATAGAAGCTTATCCACCACCTTAGAAAACATGTGGCCCTCTAAAGATTTAATGAAATAAACATAATATCAACCCATTATCATGGGTGCATTCGACTATGACAAACTATTAGCATGATGATATAGTATGAGATTTATATAGTCATAGCACAATAATATTTTCATGTTGTCTCTAGATATAAACAATTACTAGAAGAATTAAAGATATCATTTTTTGATATCACCACTTAAGGAAGACATGATCAACACACGGTTTAGGGATTGAGCACCGCTCTCCCTTTTATGGAAAAAAATAAAAAGAGCAATATAAATAGGTTCTATCCAAAATAAGGCTAACTCTCAACTAGCATTGACATTCAAAGAATGCCTTGAGTCGAGTTGAACGCTACATTGTCAAAATGACTAAATCAACAAGACGACTCAAAGGAAAACAACTGGTTAAAAAGAAGCGTAACTTATGCCAACTTAAGTGATTCAAACAAGGACAAAACATGTCTGATACTCTAATGGTTGTCGACTCCCATTTCCAAACATCTATTCCTTCCTCCTGGATGATACTCTCTTTTCGTCTTCGAAAGATGATCTCTTTCTTGATCCAACTCACAATCAAAAGACCATGATCAGTGCATCATCATATAATTGATAAATCATAATAATTAAATAACCATTTAATTCTATGATCTCATAACTAACCATCATAAGTTAGAAGTAATGATTAATCTAACATTTTCCACAAACATCATTAATCCAATCCTTAACTAATCATCCCAATTACCAAATAAAAGTAGAGATTAAGATAATCACAAGTTGGGGAGGTAACATATCTCCCCCCATAAGAATCATCATCCCTGATGATTTACTATCTTAAAGTCAGTTTAAAATATCAAGAAAATGTTTCATGAGCATAATAAACAAATGTCTTAGAAAAGATGAGGAAATCTAGCATGAAAGTCATCATAATTTTCCCAGGTGGCATTTTCCATTGAATATTGGTCCCACTGGACCTTGCACTATGTTATTTCCTTGTTACTTAAGCGTAGCTTACACATTTTGAGCACCTTGATGGGCTCGATCACCACAACTCCTGGGTCTTTCACCTGTATAACATTCCAATCAAGCATAGGAATTTGATTATCAGCATAATTAAACTTTTTCAAAAATGAAACATGAAACACATTATGCATCATGGCAAGAGCTGGTGGTAGAGCAATTCTGTATCCCATTGGGTTGACTTCCTCAAGAACTTCAAAAGGACCAACATATCTTGGTGCCAGTTTGGACATCTTTCCAAATTTGATCGAGATTATCTGAGGTTTTACCCTTAGGAGAACTTTATCTCCCATAGTGAAATGCCTTTCAATACGCTTTGCATCTGCATAACTCTTTTTCTTATCATTGGCTTCTGCTAGCCTTCTTTTAATCAGATGGACTTGTTCTTCCATCTCTGATAGCATTTCTGGACCAAGGCTAACCCTATCTTCTAGCTTATCCCAACTTATAAAGGTTTGACACTTCTGTCCATATAATGCCTCAAATGGTGCCATCTTAATAGCTAAGTGATAAGAGTTATTGTAGGCAAATTCCACTAGAGGAAGATAATCCTCCCACTTGTATTGCTGATCCATGTAATACATCCTCAACAAGTCCTCCAATACTTGGTTCACCCTTTCAGTTTGTCCATCCGTTTTAGGATGATAAGTAGAGCTTATGTTCAACTGAGTACCACGTGAAGAGAACAAGGTTTGCTAAAACCTTGATGTCATTCGTGCATCCCTATCAGAGATAATCTTCTCCAGAATGCCATGCAATCTGAAAATCTCTTGAACAAATTTTAAAGCAATGACAGGTACCCCATTCGTTAAGTTTCCAGGTATTAAATGAGTGGCTTTGGTGAGTCTATCCACCACAACCAAGATAGCATTGTGCCTATTCCTTGACATAGGAAGTCCTTCCACAAAGTCCATGCTTATAATCTGCCATTTCCACTCAAGAATTTCATGACGGTATAATAATCCTACTGGGTGTTGGTGTTCTGCTTTCACCCTCTAGTATTCAATACAAGTAGCTACAAAGTTTATAGCATCCCTCTTCATTCCTTTCTAGAAATATAAAGGTTTCACATTAGTGAGTAACTTGGTTACTCTAGGATGTCCAGAATATGGTGCAGAATGAACCTCTTTCCACACCATATTCCTTAACTCTGTTGAGTTAGGTACATACATCCTTCCTTTAAACCTTAATAACCCATCTAGTTCAAAGTTGAATCCCTCATATTTTAGATTCTATGGATTGTCCTAAAGGGCCTCTTTTACTTGCTCGTAAAACTCATCTCCCTTAGATTTTTATAGCACCTGATTTCTAAAATCAGAATGTATGGAGATCATGGAGGAGACGTGTCTTCTCCTACTCAAAGCATCTGCCACTCAATTTTCCTTTCCCTGAATATATTTAATCTCAAAATCATAATCCAAGATGAATTCCAACCATCTTCTTTGATGAGCATTAAGATGGGGTTGAGTGAATAGATATTTGAGTCCCCAATGATCTATTTTCAACTCAAAAGGTTTCCAAAGTATGTAGTGTCTCCACATTTGAAGTGCATGAATGACTGCTGCCAGTTTTAAATCATGTGGGGCATAACTTTGTTCATAGTTTTTCAGTTTGTACAATTCATACATAATGACCTATCCATCCTAGAGTAGTACACCACCTAAGCCTTCCCCCAAGGCATTGGTAATTACTACAATACCTTCTAGGTCAGGGGCTAACGTTAATTTTTCCTTCAGTAGGTCAAAGGCCTCCTGGCACTTTTCTGACCATTCAAACTTCTTGCCTTTTCTTTGCAAGGAAGTTATAGGATAAGCAATTTTAGAGAAGTTTTTCACAAACTTCCTGTAATAACCAACAAGGCCCATGAAACTTTGGACCTCATGTACATTTCTTGGTTCCAGCCATTCCGAAATAGCCTTAATCTTAGATGGGTCCACAACTATCCCCTTAGCTGAAAATATGTGACCCAAATACTACACTTCTTTTTGAAAGAAAGTACACTTAGAGAGCTTTCCATATAACTTATGCTCTCTTAACCTCTAAACTACAATTCTCAAATGCTACATATGCTCTTCCTCATTCTGAGAATAGATCAAAATGTCATCAAGAAATACTAAGACAAATTAATCTAGACAGTCTCTGGACACACTGTTCATAAGATTCATAAATGCCACTGGTGCATTTGTCAATCCAAAAGGTAGGATAGTGAATTCATAATGCTCATATTTGGTTCTAAAGGTTGTCTTATGGATGTCTGCATCCTTCAATCTAAATTGGTGATATCCGGATCGAAGATCAATCTTGGAAAATACTGTTGCACCCCTCATCTGGTCAAAAAGATCATCGATGCGAGGTAAAGGGTATTTGTTCTTAATGGTGGCTTTGTTCAACATGCAGTAATCTATGCACAACCACAAAGTGCCATCTTTCTTTTTCACAAAAATGATGGGCACTCCCCATAGTGACACACTGGGTCTAATCAACCCTTTATCTAGAAACTCTTGCAGTTGAGCCTTTAACTCATTAGTTTTGTTGTGGTCATTCGGTAGGGGGCGACCCAGGAATAATATCAATGGTGAAATCAAAGGCTCTTTTAGGAGGTAACCCTGGTAGCTCATCCAAAATTATGTCCTTAAAATCCTTAAGGAAAGGATACCTGTCCATATCTGATCTTTCCTGGCCTATGGACTCCTTCATCCCAACTTCATTAAGTTTCTGGGATTCATAAAACATTAAGTCATCTTGGAAGTAAGTTTCCTCAGTCTCATCTAGTTTTTCCATTTTGATAGCAAAAAGCTGGCATCCTTTTCTCTGGGCTCTTTTCATTTGTAAGGCAGTAATTTGCCTTAGTTTGACTTCCCTAGGTTTCCCTTGGAGAAAGACTTTGTTTCCTAAATCATCCAAACACTCTACTATTTTGGCATAACAATCCACTTTGGCTCAATGTCTCCATAGCCAATTTATTCCTAGGATAACATCATACGAGCCTAGTGGGGCTATGTAAAGATTTACTTCTGTGGAGAAGCTCAGAAGTTCAACCCTAGCCTCAAACAAGCATTACTCTACTTGAGCCTTGGTGTGATTTGCATATTCTACAGACCAAGTGTTTTCCATGAATCTTGCTTTTCTAGGTATTTTATTTACAATTTTGGGAGAAATAAAGCATTATGTAGCACCTGTATCAATCAAAACTAAAATTAGAACTCTAAATAAAATACCTATTGTCTCTACGGGAGTTATTTGGTACTCGGCTTGCCAGTTGTCCAAGGCCGCATGGATACGTTGCTGGAACGCCACTTGCTGAGAGGGTAGAGGGTTTCCTCTTGGTTGTGCTCCCTGTGATTTGTTGGGACACTAATTGGTGTAGTGATCTCTGCCACAAGTGTAGCATCCACCTATTGGTCCTCGCCTCTCTTGAGGTTTGCCAGAATTGTTCCCATTCTTCCTAGAGTGGTTATTCCCCTTTTTCTCTCCCTTGGACTCAATTTGTTTATTTTTGGCCCCTTTGTCACTTTTCTTAGTATATTCCTATTTCTTCCCCTTTTTCCTTGAGGATTGAGAAGATTGAGACCAATTATATCTCTTCTGATTTCTTTCTCTATATGCTAACATAGCCTTCAGGTTCTATTCTTGTCTGACAGCCTTCTCGTAGACCTGGTCCATAGTAGTAGGACCGTGAACATCAACCTCGCCTCCAATCTGGGTGTTCAACCCCATTATAAACTTTTGAACACGAAATTTCTCATCTTGTTGATACTGTGGCACATACTTCAACAGTCTGATGAATTTTTCCCAATATTCATTTACAATCATATGAGACTGTTTCATGTTTTGAAAGTCTATAAGTTTCTTATCATAGAATAGTTGAGGTAACCATCCTTGCTTGAAAAGTTCTACGAACCCATCCCAAGTAAGGCTTGTGGACCTCAAACCAAGTTCCATCTTTTTGTTCATCCACCATGTGGATGCTTCACCTGCTAGCTGGAATGCTCCCCACACAACTTTAGTAACCTCATTATAATTTTTGATTTCAAAATACTTCTCCATTTTCATAAGCCATGCGTTTGCAGCATCTCCGCTTATGGATCCATCAAATTTAGGTGGCATGACCTTTTTCATGTCATGAGACAGTTCCATAGCCATAAGGCTCCTCTTATCCCCTTCCTATCTAGCCACAGAGTTATTTTCTCCGTGCTCACTTTGGGTGGTGTCATTATGGCGTTCCTCACCATCACCCCCATCATAAGCATTCCACCTGTCTTTTGACTGACCTCCTACTTTTTGTTTGAGATTTTCTACCCTTGCTCTTGTTTCTTTCAACAAAGTCAAGATTTAGTCTAATTTAGACTTGGATTGCCCCAAAGGTGCTCCTTCATCTTGGCTATCCTCCATTCGTGTTCTAATTTGAACCTTTGCTGCAATCTACTTCTTCCTGAAGTTTGCAGATTAATCACGGATTAGTTTTTCCATGTTATTCAATTCATTCATTTTACAGATCTATTCACATTCATGTAATCTTTAAATAGAAAGGAAAGATTGTCAAAATTTTCCATTGCATCATAGTTTCCATTGGATTACATATAATCCTCCAAAATTACAAAAATGTGTTTACTCCTTGCTACTGCAAGTCATTTACAATTTGGGATAGCTTCCCATATTCATAGTTTCTTTTCAATCTTAGGAGGTGAGGATACAGATTGGTACTCCTTCACATCCTCCTTAAGTACATTACAATCTTTAGGGTTATTTCCCTCAACTGGTGCTTTAGGGGCAGAGGGTGTTTTTGATGCATCAGTAGAGTTACGGGCAGCCATCCTTTCAGCTTTCCTTAACTCTTGCTTGATGTGTTTCACGGCATCAGCGAAAGTTTCCTCATCAGATAACCATGCTCCTACTAGGCAGCCAGTCTATTCAAGTTTCTTCATTCTTGAGGCTCATGCCTTCAAGATCTTTTGTTGGCGTAGGTAACATCCATGTTCCATTACCTTCTTTCAAGGTGTGGTTCTAATTTTTACCATTCTGGCATAGAACATCCAATCATTAGAATACTTAATGTTGGATACAAATAATCATCAAGTAGTGAGCTCATTAGGTCCATGTATTGAACCTGGTAGCTCTGATACCATATGTAACATCACTTTTCATAATGCTAAAAAACTTAACATAAACATTAATCATAATCAAGAGATTAGTTAACCATCTAATTTCTCAAATCAAATTTGACCATAATGAATCATTTTCATTTCGACAATCAAGCATAATATTCTAACATAATATAATCAAGCTTACAAAACATTGCTCATTTACATATCCTTAGTGATTAACTATCACTATTCATGAATGAGTTATGCCCAAGGCATTGTAAATCATCTTATACATATCAAAATTATACATCACAATAGACCATCAAGTCATAAAATAGAATCACTGTATCTGGAACATTTGACATCCATCTTCATAAGTCTCAGCTTGTCCCATGCTTGGGAAGGAGAGCATCATCCAGGTGTTTTTCCACCAACCACAGATCGGTGGTTCCCTGCACACCTTCCTACCTGGAAGTGGCATGACCCTTCATGGAAAGGATAGATATTAGGAACCGATAGGTTAGCCATCTGAGTATCTGGTGTTGTGTCCTTCATAGTGTCTCACGGTCATGCAACTATAGATTCCTTCTAACTATGAATGATGCTACTGGAGACTATTATGTCATTTGGATCACTGTGGACCAACAATGCATGCATAGATGGATGCATTACTTTGGCCAAAGTTTTACATACATAGACGTTACATCATGAACGTTGTCGTATGTCCACCACCCTGACTCAACTTATAAGCTATCATGTCCTACAGTAAGTTTAAATTGACCTTTCACTCTAGGTCCAAAATAAGTGGGATCCATTCGAATCATAACCTGTACTAGGGCAATCGACTCTCATCTTAGGTTTGTTTCGACCATTTGGGTTACTATTTTAACGGGGAATCGTGACTCCTCGTCACATTATCCCACTTATAACTTATTTCAAAAGTGACCATAATCACCACCCGAGGTCCTCTATGGTTCACAAGTTTGATTTTATCAACCTTGAAAGTAAGAGTCATATTCTTGACTTTCTAGGCATATCTTGCCTTAGACCAAAAGAATAGTTTTATAATGGTTGACAACTCATATTTACCTGTGTGAGCTTTTAGTATTAAGTATTATCTTAGAATGTTCATTCATAAGGAAGATACATATTAATCCAGACTTGTAATAATAAACTGTGTTCTTGACCTTATACACTACCTCCTATCTCGAGGGTTGATCAAACATGGCCTCGGTTATATCATTAACCATACTGCTGTCATCAATTTCATAAAGAGAATAAAATGATAAGTTCATTGACTAAGGTCATAATGACCTCTACTACCTTTCGTGGTGACTACAATGGTTATAAACATGTCGGTCAATGAGTAGTTATAGAATGCAGTATTCTGCATGTTCGTGCCATGAGTACATACGATTCATCATTTTTACGAGTCTTGGCCACTTTCAATTCTTAAGCCATATACATAGTTGACATGCATTACATTAAAGGATAGGTTCTCATCCATAATGGACTCGAGCCTAAAATACAGAAAAGAATATATTGTTGTAGGCTCAGCCACCATGGCCTTGAGCCACAATCATTACAAAATCAAGTTTTACAGCTCGGCCAATGTAGCCTTAAGCCACACTCACAAAAATAGCATAAAGAATCTTAGCTCGGCCTATACGGCCTCAAGCCATCTAATTATGAAAGATTAAAGAGGTTCTCAGCTTAGCCTATGCGGCCTCGAGCCTTCTGTTAAGTGTATTTTTAAAAGATTGTATAGGCTGGGTCATTCGACTCCGAGCCATCACATACATATAACTTCAATGATAATCTCAGCTCGCTCATTTGGCCACAAGCTCTTTCTTAAAGAATACAACAAAGTAAAACTGGTTTGGCCATTCGACCTTAAACCACTCCTTAAGATTATACTTAAATCATTTACAGCCTCGATCGGAATGGTCTTGAGCCACTGCTATTTAAACAAAGATTCGACATAGAGATAACTATCTTATCATATGAAAGTAAGAACAACATTGTGTCTAGGACTCTCTTTCTACCTGAAAGTGGTCTATCAATGTCGATAGTTCTTGTTGAAGGACTTCTTTCTTTCGCTTGGCGTCCTCTTCCACAGCGCAGAGATGCACTCCTATCCTGCCCAAAAAACTGCAAGAATAAATAATCCCCACTTACTCAAAACCCAGTCACAAATGACTGGCCCATTTTCCACATGCCGAGATTGGTGGTAACCACCTACGATGAGATGGAATGAGTGGTCTTCTACCCACTCAGCCACTTCCCCGATTCATAGGGCTTGTCACCCATAGAAGCTTATCCGCCACCTTATAAAACATGTGGCCCTCTAAAAACTTAATGAAATAAACATAATATCAACCCATTATCATGGGTGCCTTCTACTATGACAAACTATTAGCACAATGACATAGTATGAGATTTATATAGTCATAGCACAATAATGATTTCATGTTTTCTCTAGATATAAACAATTACTAGAAGAATTAAAGATGCCATTTTTTGATATCACCACTTAAGGAAGACAAGATCGACACGTGATTCAGGGATTGAGCATCGCTCTCCCTTTTATAGAAAAAAAATAAAAAGAGCAATATAAACAGGTTCTATCCAAAATAAGGCTAACTCTCGACTAGCATTGACATTCAAAGAATGCCTTGAGTCGAGTCAAACGCTACATTACCGAAATGACTCAATCGACAAGATGACTCAAAGGAAAATAACTAGTTAAAAAGAAATGTAACTTACGCCAACTTAAGCGATTCGAACAAGGACAAAACATGTCTAATACTCTAATGGTTGTCAACTCCCATTTCCAAACATCTATTCCTTCCTCCCGGATGATACTTTCCTTCCATCTCCAGAAGATGATCTCTTTCCTGATCCAACTCACAATCAAAAGACCATGATCAGTGCATCATCATATAACTGATAAATCATAATAATTAAATAACCATTTAAATATAGAATCTCATAACTAACCATCATAAGTTAGAATTAATGATTAATCTGACATTTTCCACAAACATCATTAATCCAATCCTTAACTAATCCTCCTGATTACCAAATAAAAGTAGAGATTAAGATAATCACAAGTTGGGGATGTAACAACAAGTAATTTGGTTTCACAAAACCCTACGAAGGAAGCCACACAACCCTCAAAGAACTCACATGAACTTGCACATAAAGAGCACAAGTACAAAGGAGCCTTGAGAGAGCATAATAGGATGATGTAGAAGATCACAATGAGAGCCAAACTTCACCAAGATTCACAAAGTTGCAAAGATCCAAGAGAGAGTTCACAAAAAATTGCTTGAGAATCCAAGATTAATTCAAAATTGCATTGTTAGAGGGAAAAATGAGAGATAGGGTCAATGAAAGATGTTCTGGGAGGCACAGAGGTGTTACAAGAATCTTGAATAATCACTAAAGGTGGCTAATTATGCCTAGAAATGGTCAATTGGTACCATATAGGCGCGGGATGCTAGTGCAAAGCATAGACATCCATGCTAAGCACTAGAATCCAAGTGACTCTAGCTCCTAGTCATATGAAACACCATAGGATGATGAGATAAACAAGGCACTAAAATAGATTCTAACAAAAAATAGCAGAAAGGGTCAAACATAACACAAAAGCATATGTGTCGTTACGGGAAAAGGCTAAGGCAGGGCTAAAATGAACCTAAAAACATACTAGGGGAGTGGACACCAAAGTGAGTGCAAAATGTAGTGTGAAATTACAAGCCCATATGCAATTTTCAACATTACAACTATTGTAAGAGAATGTGAAAGTAATAATTGGAGAAGATGAGAAAGAGCAGTAGGAACAATTACAAATGGATGAACCAAAGGGAATATTTGTAGATGAAGGGAGAGGCCTTCAATTAAATAGTAATGGAGAAATTCATGAAGAGGATGAGATAGAAGAAATCCATGAGGAAGAACCTCACTTGAAGAAGAAGTAAAAAAATTCAAGTAGAAAAGGAAAAAGAAGAGATTAGAATGGATAAGTTTGAGGAGATTCTTGAGGAGAAAAGTCAACAAGAAGATATCATGCAAGAAAGTTTTGAGGAGGCACAAAAGGAAAATCAAGAGTCTACAAATGATAAGTCTAAAGAGACTCATAAAAAGGAAGCTAGGGATAAAGAAGTCTCTCAATAAGATGTTCATCATGATAAAGAAGAGCCTAAAAATGAAATATAAAAAAAAGAAGCTCCATAGAAAGATGCTAAAAAAATGGAAGAAATATCTGAACAAGTCGATTGAACTTCTCAAGGAGATCTTGCCTTGCCTATATGGCTTAAAGTGAATCTAGAGAAGAGGCAGAAGGTGGTTGTTAAACCACTAGATATTCAAGCCATAACAATTTAAGTGGAGAGAGGGAGACCTTTAAAGAAACTTAGAACCCTCTCCACCATAAGAATATATGAATTTGGACAAAGGATTACAGAGATAGACACCCCTACAATAGAAAAAGATGACATAGATCTTACTCCCAAAGATTATCGGATATCTAGAGTTAATCTAAGTAAACAAACTAGGGCAGAAGAAATTGTGTCCTTGGAATTTATAGTGAACACAGCGGTGACAAGAATGCAAAAGGATAAGCAAACAAAAGGGGAGTTAAAAGAGCAATTGGAATAGATGAAGGTGTTCGCCAAAGAGCTTATCACTCCTTTGTCTCAATACGAGACCCTTCCTTCCAATGCTCTAATTTTGATGACTAAGCAAGAAGAAGATTCACTATAGACCATGAGGAAAAGATCAAATGCTATATATAAGTGGATCACTGAGTTTTTTAAAGAAGCTAATAAGGTCATAGACCTGGGATGTCAACTGTATGAGCAAGCTACTATACTAGAGAAGAAGATGGATTCATTTATGCAAGGGCTAAGGATTGAAGAAAATGATTATGAGCAAAATCTCTTAGAGCTGCAGGGCTTAGATAAAATGAGTCCAACATAATTGAAGACTGAGGGGATTCTTTAGGATGAAGATCCTAATTTTGTAAGAAAATGTATTAGTATAATTGCCTTTAGGTTAGACTTGATAGATGAATACAAGGTAAAAATACTTAAAGCACAAAAGCAAGTATGTCAAGCAATGAGAAATTTTGAAGATTTTGTAGCTCATGTCATAAGCCATGAACTACTGCATGTAGTAAAATCAAATCTTGACACCTCATAAATTATCATAGAGAGCCTTACGAGAAAAAAGGGGGAAGAATTAAACCAAGTTGAAGACTTTGATAATTCCACTTTAGACAAGTGTTTGGAAACCAAATCCAACTTCAGGGTCATAGAGAAAGACATCCTTGAAATGAAGAAATAGATAGAATATGCACACATGGATTTTGACGACTATAAATTCAGGATAAATTGGTTGGATGGACTTGATGAGGTCAGATTAAACAAGTGCTTAGCAGATTTTGTAGAATATAAGAAAAGACAAAATGCCAAAGATGTTAATATTGAAATTTTGGACTAAAGATACATTATTTCTATTTTAAGACATAAATTGCCACTTGATTTAATTTATTCTTTTGACTCAATCAAAGGCATTGTAAATGTAAATTTGAGTCTAAGTGGGTCCCATTGAAATTATAAAGTGGTCCCTAATTTTGACTGAGGAAATGATCTGCATGAGGCCAACTTGAGTATTTGCATGAGCTTTCTCTAAAATAGGAGTGATCTTCTAGTTCTTCCCAATTGTTAAAAATGAATCTCTAGTTGCATGGAGGGATGTAAATAAGGAATATTACATGGATGGGATGTCTTAGGGCATTCAACTGTCAGGTAGAACTTGAGCATTGTGATTTTATTATCCCTATAAAAGGTAGGTGCCAGGAATGTAATAGGGATCCATTCATTTTAGAATTTTCATCATTTTTAGACTTAGATTTACTTTTTAAAATTTAGTAGTTAGAGGGAAATTTTTGAAGAAGAGAACACAAATTTCAATGTAGAAGTCTTGTTGGAATTGTGATAGCTTCTTTCAAATCAATAAAATGGTTCCAACTTCTTCAATTTTCTGCTTTTGAATAGTGGAGTCCCTAAATTTCCCTTTCCATGTTGATTATTTGATGAAATATTATTTAATTCTTAAAGATATATCTTATATGAATGAGTTTTTAGGGTAACATATAGAACTTCTGTGTGAAATACAATAGTTTTATATGTTGATTTCTATTTTTCATTAAATCTTCTTTAGAATCTTTCATCTGTAGTGTGAATGATAGAGTTTTACACTAATCATAGCATTGGAGGTTAATTAGATTTCTCAAGTTCTCATCATAAAAATTGAAATTTAAAGTACTCACCATACTTCTTCTAAACCCTAGATCCTTTTGTCCTTTTTTTGCAAATTGTTAAAGTAAGATTAGATTAGGAATTATCTAGCATTAAGACTAGAAGAACAATAATTCTAAGGTGAAAATTGATTGAACTTACCTAGATTGATTCAAATTGATAGAACCAATACATACCCCTTGAACAAGCAGACCATATTGACCATTGAGTTTATATAGTATAGTTGTGACACAACTCCCAAGACCTTGGATATAATTGATTCTTCAATTAGTTATCTTTTGAAGAGAGGTAAGGTGGTTTTCACTATACCTGTGTTGCATGTGTCAATCTAGCCATCAATAGGACCCTAAGTCTCACCTTGATTAAGATTTTGTTGAAGTCTTGATTTGTTTTCTTTTGAAGAATCTATGTTGTTTGTTCACCTAGTGACTCTACATGTAAAAGAAGGGAATTAAATCGCCTATGAGAGCAAGAGTTGTCACTAGATCCATATTTGTGTCTCAACCTTGAAAACCTTGATCAACCCTTTACCTCCAAATAAAATATTGTAGCTTGACTTGACCTAGCCTTGGGCTACACTTACCTAGAATCCTCCACCCATGATACTTGCAAATCAACCAAATCTCATAGCCATGGCCTAAACTAGGCAATAGCCTTTTGTGCTATGGCACAATAGAATTCCCTTTATTCAACCTCTAAATTAGAATCCTATGCATCCATCTTCTCATAATGCCTTCCCATCCTATACAAGAGAAAATGTTGTGACTCTTGTTGAACACATGAAAGATATATCCAATCTATGTGCATTCCATGAAGTAACCCAAGCAGATATATCTATGAGGTTGTTGGTAGTATCATTTAAGGGAAAGCCATAAACTATTACAAAAATTTACCTCCTAACTCTATAAGATCTTCATATGAGTTAGGAGAAAAAATACACAATAGGTTTAGGGATAAAGGAGCCCACCTCTCTATGTTAGAACAATTGACCACTATTAAGAGAGCTCTAATGGAAACTATAATAGATTTTAACAATAAGTTTGATAAGACCTAGAACAAAATCCCTTAGCGGATGCGACCTCCTTCTCAAATGGTGTTTTTGTATTACTTAAGGTTTTCAATCCCAATATCATATTATGATTCAATCAGAGGATGGTACTAAATTGCCCCTAGCTTATAATATAGCTGCAAGGGCATAAAAGAGCTTAATACACATAGGAAAACTTGCACCCAAACTTGAAAATGTTATTTTTGGTAGCTATCTATGTGTCATGTAGGCAAGTGCCTCCTCCTAATATAGCCTCAATCACTAAACCTCCTCAGGTTGCTTCTCAAACTACAAAAGAGCTGGAAGAGAAGAAACCCCTTCCTAAGACGTTAGTGAATGAGATAAATGCCCTAAAAAGGTAGAAGTTGTTCCCCTCCTAAGCCTTACTACCAAAATAACTAGGGCGGCCACCAAACCAACACTAAAATTAGAAAAGCCAATATCAAAATTGTCGAGTCAATAACTCCCAATGGTCCTAGTGCAAATGGCTTTGTAGTAGACACCCCTACATAACCAAACAAGGGACCTACTCTCAGTGGACAATAATTTGATTGAGGACCAAAATGTGGTGTTATGCTTCTGCGACCCCACATTCTCCCAGCCGTTTCCCAAAATATGTGACTTTCTTTTGTGGGTGGAAATAACTTTATTTTTGCTTGGTCTTTTAAAAAAAGAATATACAGAGGCACAAGATAACGCTTCTTTTTCTTTTCTTTTCCTCCTAATATTAGAAGTCAAGACTGTAAAATCAGAGAAGCATCTTCCTTGTCAGGGAACTGAAATGGGTAGCCTTTTTTCTTCATATTAAATCTGTTTCTTCTTTGTAAGGAAATTTGTGCTGATATTAATGTCTGAAGTGATACAGGTGAAGGATTTGAAGGCTTCATTAGAGATGTGGCGAGTGTTGGATATGGTGTGTTGTTCAGTTACATATATCCCTTCCTGCACCAGAAACATACCATTAATGTTGAGGCAGCTTTCTCTTTTAGGTTGCATATTCTACTCCTATCTGCTGAGGACTGTTGAAGATATTCATGAAACTTACGTAAGTTTTTCACAAAACCATATCTTGTCAGCAGATAATGAAAGTAGTGACAGCATCCTCTGGAACAATCTTATAGCAGCCAGCCTTGTCTACTGACTCTGCTCACAAGATCTCATTCAGTGTTTATCTGTAGATTTGTAGATATTAATGGGCATTTGGATTTAGAATATTATAGTACAGTGGTGAATGGATTATTTCTTGGCTTTTGCCTGCCTGTGTGCAGAATTTAGTATTATTCGAGAGGAGTGTAGTAACAGATTGTTTTCCAAAGGTTCGATTCACTGGAATATGATATAGAAATGTAATAAAGGGTTTCCAATGATTTTAACTAAATTTTCTGTATTGAAACGATTGTAATCCATTCTCACTGGATTATCAAGCATATTACAGTACTGTAATGGTTATACTTAATTTTTTTGATTGTTGATCTGTCTTATAAAAAAGTCGGTTGTTCTTCACGTTTATTTAGTGGTCAGTGATATTTTGGTACTTCCAAAATTATTTTATAACCGTTTGATTTTCTTATTACTACCCTATTCAACTCAAAATTTCAGTTAAAATTCACAATATTAATCAATTAAAATCATTCTTTTAAAATTATTATAAATTTTAAATGTAATTCCTATAATTTTAGGTAATAATAATATTTATGTATTCCCAAAATTTTTGATATAGCCTTATGCTGAACTTCTTTCGCTGAGAGCCAAGGATTGAGGGGTATCCATTCTGCCAAATTCGCCTAGGGCACGATCCCGGCCTCATCCCTTATGGTTGTACCTCTTCGGCTGAGAGCCAAGGATTGAGGGGTATCCATTTTGCCGAATTCGCCTAGGGCACGATCCCGACCTCATCCCTTATGGTGTCGAGGGCCTCAGCAAGACTTGATCCCTAGTGGGCTCATTCAGAACTTTTCAACTTCACTAGCAAACCAAGGGCCCTTTGACAAAAAGAAAAATAAACAATTCCTAAATTTAATTTAGGCTAATACAATAAAATGATATCATTATATATTGATTTAGAGTAAACAATAATAAATAGTTCGAGTTAGACGGAATTAGTTAACATGTATATAATGTTATAATTAGAAATGGATTGAGGAGGAGATGAATACTTAGCTCTATGACTAAAGAGGAGATGAATACTTAGCTATATGGCTGAAGAATGAAGACTATCGATGAAGATACTAAATGTTTTGATATTTTGCTTCAGAGTGTGCAACCTCTCTGTTTGATAAACACCTCTAGTTTTGTGCCTAATTTTTGCTCTGTGAAAGGAGAGTATTGCAAGTCTGGTATAGATATGTGACTGCGAAATCATCCTTGCTAGATTTTGGATTTTTGCTCTTTTGTTCACTTAATCTTCATTACTTTTCTTTGCTTTTTCTATCAATTCGTAGGACATACAATATTGATAGGTTGTTGTATGATTGACTTGTGAGGACTCTTCACATTGATCAACCCCTTGAAAATAGACAAGATCAAAGATAATAGACAAATGCTTAGAATGTAGATTTGCTATTCCTTTAACTGTATCAAATCCAAGTGTTTTGCTATTGATTGTTCTTTCAATGCTCTAGGATGAGAGAAGATATGTGAATGAAAGATCCTTATTCAATATTTTTTAATTGTTAGAATGAATGCAATAAATGTCTTTATATACTAGCACATGACATCAAATCACACAAACATGTGTTTGGTCAACTTTGGGTTGGAAAGATAAAGGGGACCAACAAACCAAATTTGATTTTTTGAATTTTCTTTTAGGAAAGTCAAGTTTGTGCTTGTGAGGATGACCTCACGACTCTAGACCCAACTTGGGATCAAAAGATAGGCTAGATCATGATAGACAAAAGCTATCTGGAGATTGGTGTATGGATAGGAATGATAATCAAAGAGCTATGCCAAATGTATAGAGACATGTGCACATAGGGAGAAGCTATGGCAATAAGCAAAGGATCGTGTCCAGATAGATCTAGGTAATTTGTCATCATGTACATATCTTATTTATCATTTCCTCAAAATAGACACAAAACTAAATGAGAAATAGCATAGGGATGCTAATTTTACATTTACACAAATCTATATTTAACATTAAATGGTTGAAATTAAATTATAGTTTTTAAAATGATATATAGATTTTAGTTATATTGTGAGCCTATTTTCACTATATGATATATTACACACATGAGTAATTTGTCTAAAATTTCTTGTATTAAATGGATTGAATATTATGGTTTAATCTATAGACTTCATTCATCTACGTGTAGATAGATAATCAATTTTCAACAACAACAATTATGTGCTTCATTTCACATGTTTTATGTTAGTTATATTTTTATAAAAATAATTATTTATTAAAAATTTAAAAGCATCATGTATTAGCTTTAACAAATTAATAATTATTTTAATAAGAAGTGTATTGAGAATATTGGATAAATAGTAGCCTTTATTTATTAAGAGGCACTCCAACAATATTAACACCATCTACTTTTATTTCTTATTTTATTTAATACAAATTGTGTGTAAAACATTCTCTCTTTCTTTATTTAATAGTAATATTTAGAAGTAACATTTAAATTGGTGAATCAATTCGCCACTTACAATTAATTCAAAAAATAGTAACTTAAAAGGGTGAGTACAACCATAATTAAAAATATAACCCTATACTATAGAGATCAAATGGTTCTAAGTAGGAGTTTCTATCATTGGCATCATGCTAGAATTTTTAACTAATATATAACTATGTTTTATGTTTTGTGAATCCAAAATCTTATTTTCTATACCAAGTTCAATTGTGGTAGATGTCTTCTCTTCTCCTATCTAATTACCAGCTCTATAATTATGATAAAACTTTTGAAATAGTCATCATCTTGATGATGGACCATGGAGTGTAATCCAAATTGATATTTAAAAATACTCACACAACTATTACTAGAAGCTCTTTCATTCTCAAAATCTAGTTAAATATATCTTATTGGTGGCAACCGTCTTATTTCTAGATCATGTTTTTTTACTCATATTTTATGTAACTTTTATCACATACTTTGACTCCCCAACATTCTTATCAATTTTATGAAAAAGATTCTTAAAATATAAACTCTACGATAATCTGCATATGTGCACATAACATATAGACAATATCTTGAAGGTCTCCTTATTTATCCTATAGCCATAATATAAATATGCATCTCCTTTTTTTTTAGGATATGCATAAGAACTACAGATTTGAAGAGAAATTTTGATTATCATGTTATTTTCATAGTGCATAGGACCTTTATAATTAAGTGTCACTAAGCTCATGCTCATTCCTACAAAGTACATATTTAAGGAGGGGCAAAGTATTAATTTTGACTTGTTTTAAATTCAAACTTATTTTTATAATAGACCCTTTTCTTTTATCCTCTAATATTCATTTACATTATAGCTTTATGTTAAACAAATATTTTATTATCATTCCTAGTAAATGAGTAAAAATATTTGTAACATACGAATTATCTAAAATCATAAAATACATTACACTAAAAATTAGAGATTGGTACTAGCCACTTGTTGGTATACATATTTTGCACTATGAAAAATATCTTGAAAATTGACTATGTTTATCTCAAAAATAGTGAAAACTGTACCAATAGTTGGTAAGGTTGTTATAGTTCGACAACCTACCTCTGCATTGAGAGAGGCAACTCCCTTGTATGATAAAGAATAGGTTTTGGGGGTATTTTGACCCAAAAATACCAAAATACTTTAAAAGAAAAACAAAAGAATGAAAGCTTTATGAGAAACCTAAATAATACACTTACGAGTATTAGTTCAGGCTTCTTGCATGTGGGAAAATGATTATAACTAACTTCACTTTACCAGAAAGAGAACACTTCTTGAAACTTTTACAGTGATTATTACAAAAGGTTTTGACATGCAACAATAAAGAATTAATTCCACAAATCTTTAATGCACATTAAAGATTGCTGAATGACAATGATAATAAATTTAAAGTCTTTCAATATTACGCACTCATATAATTTCAAGAATAAGACTAAATGATTTCACAACTAGATCAAGGGACTACAAAGAAGATTATTCATTCAACATAAGAAGAACAAACAACACAGAAAATACTAAAACACCACGATTCTAATATCTTCTATTTCTTTGTATAGAGTTGTACAACTCAAACCCTTATACTCTAAAATTGTGAGAGCCAAAAAAATTCCTCTTTAGTACAACTAAGCCTCATATATATAGGCTTTACCCTATAATTGATTTGTAACCAATTTTATTTATAATTTTCATAAATAATATTAAAGAGGTATTTCTATCCATTATGAAGTTATAAATAAAACAAGTTTTCATTAAGTCATATAAAGTCACTTAATTTACAAATATAGAAAAGAAACATTTTCTTTAAAACAAAGATAAGTCTTCATGTCACTTCGTTGGCATGTCCTCTTTTGCAGCTTCTGATTTATCTAAAGAAGAAGATAGACCCTTATAAATTCTATACTGTTTCACCATAGGCACCATGGTTTTGTCTCTAGGACTATAATGTTTAGTAGACGTTGCTTCCAAATGGTGAGAGTGTCTTCAATTTCCTTTGTTTTTGTTACTAAGGTGGACAAATCTTTATGAAAACTACCTGTAGCATTTGACAAGGTGGACAATTTCATCATGGTAGTACTAGCAAATCTTTGAAACTTTGCTTCACCACTTGAACGTGTTCCAAAGTCAAATCATTTTCTTTCAATATATTCACTTCTGGAGCCATGCATCTCACAATAATTTTAAACCTAATATATTCATTTTCTTTCTGATGCAGAGTGGAACGCAACGGAGGCAACCTAACAGGAAGGAGCTGCCAACAAAACAAACAGCATGATAAACTTCTCTATCGGCTGAACCTCATCATCATATTTCCTAACAACACCAACTGCATCATCATATTTCAACAGCATCATCATATTTCTGATGATCGCAAATATCCTCCTGTCGACTACTATTTACCTCCTTCGACTGTCGCCTGTCATCATCATCATGATAATCAACGGGCGCAAACATCCTCCGGTTGCACTGTTCATCGGGTGCCAAATACAAGCGGCATCATCATGATATTCAATATCACCTTCGTTAGCAGGATATCCAAATATCCGGTTGTCCAAATATCCTGATGACGTTCCACTTCAACAACTTGCCTTCGATGCTTCACTGCCCGACGATACAAGCAACAGCATCATGATATTAAACATCCGGTTCTTCGAAACCTCCTGATGATGCTAATACAACTTCCTGCCTACGCCGATACCTTTCCACTTAGCGACAACAGGATAAACCCGCATAGAGGGATTTCCTAATATCCTGATGACGATGACGTCATATCCTGATGACGATGACGTCACACATCATCCTGATGAACTCTTCAACACTTAGCCAAAAAAACTCAACTTTCACACCCGCATCCGTTAGCGATATGCGGATGATGACCTTCCCCGAGAGATGATCCTGACTGCGATATATACACTGAGTATATATCCAACTCAAAACATCATGATGCACCTGCAACATGCAAAATTCAACAACTTCATGACCCGATCCTGATGGCGATGGATTCGCAGATGATGTTGCGGCTCGTTCCGACTGGAAACGCACCTGCAGACTCCTGTGTATCCTTCCACTGCATGAAAACACTCACAACCGCATAATTTCACAAAGATCAGGTGACGACCGGGCCGGATCACCTCCAAACCAAAATCTAACAGTTTATCTTCTAGACCTAGCACATGAGGATGCTAGGCTGATTTACAGCATGCTTCTAACAGATCTCCTGAACAATGCAATGCATAAACAGAAAACACAAATGCAATCTAAGCTATGATACAGGTCCATTCCACCGATTTGCAGGATCAACCGGTGGAAGGGTTGAAAGTGGTCATTAGCTTGCAAAACGGAAAGGAAATCAACACAGATGCAAACAGATAATGCAAAAGACGAGATCTTATTCAATTGAAATTCAATGTCCTGAATACAGCTTCACAATGTCTAAACTGCTCTCCTGAATCTCAACTCAACACAACACCAGTACATCTATATCAAAGACTATATCTAAACCCTACAGATCGAAGGTATATATAACAAATCCTTCGAGTACTACTAACATCACTTCCCAGCGGCTGGGAGCTTCCAAGCGGCTGGGAGAGAGGACAGCTCAGACTCTCTTATCCCGATCTCTAACCGCCTACACATACTCCTATGCTGAACTATTACAAAGCATCGGTCACAGTGGACCTTATTACATGATAAGTCAAACATACTAAAAATAGATTATCCCGTCAGCATGATGATAACTATCCTACATCCTGATCATGTATGTCATCATGCGGACCTATATCCTGATCATGTGCGGGTGCTCCTGCACCACTTTCAAGAGCTTCTTCAATTCAGTGATGGCTTGCCTAATGATTGTGATTTTCCATTCAATGCTCCTTATCCATATCCTGATATTATATTATTTAGATTTAATTAAAATCTTCTCAAAAAGAAATGTGTTAACATCTATTTTTGACATTTACTCAATGTCTTTGGATGCTAAATGCCATGCAACTTCCTCTTTCTTGATTACATGAAGTTTGTATTTAAGATCTTTTGTCCCATCCTCAACTTGTTGATATAATTTAATTGATTCTTCAATGCACAAGAGCCCATCTAACATGATTTGTTCCACCCATGCTTCTAATTCCCTTCCAAATGCTTGATATCTACTTATTTTCTCCATCATATCTTTATTAATATCCTTTATATTTTCACTATTCGAGGCTAGGGGTCCATCCAATGGCTGAGTCAAAGTATTCAAGATAGATTTGATATAAGATGTTAACATATTAACTTGTTCTTCAAATTGCTCTCTCCTTTTCTATTTTGTGTACAAGCTTGGTAACATAGACTTGGAAATTATGGATATCCGTTGAACATGCATTGAAGGACCAAGATCAACCTTAGATACCTGATAATAATCTTCTATAACTTCTTCCTTCTTGTCATTGATAGGTTTGGCTATTTCCACATGTTGATTCCCTGAAGGGTCAATCATCAATCTATAAGTAATTTGAGCCTTCTTAGGCTTAGGAGTGGTTCCATATAGAGGCTTAGCCACTATATCAAAGTATGGCTCAATAATTTCGTTATATTTTCTCTTTTTGCATATCACCTCCTTCAACCACTAAGAAGAAGAAATTTTAGGACTAAAACTGGAAGCATAAGTGATAGGGGGAAAGTGGATTTTGGGGATGAGGGCTCAAAATTGTCATCTTGGTTGGGCAATGGGGGAGGAGATAAATGGAAAAATTATCTGGGGCCGGAGAGGGTGGAGATGTTGAAGAGGGAGTCACTAGGGATGAAGATGGGTTTGCTTCAGGAGGAGCTGTAGCATCTTCAAGTGTTTCCTTTTGAATATCCCAAGTATCTTGGGGTTCCTTTATTTGTAACTTAGCTCTAGTCCCAGAATCATCTTGGCCAAAAGTATTTTCAATTTTTTGTCATGTCCCCATATTAAGGCATTGTTTAAATTAAAGATTTAAACATCATGATAAAGACAGTGTAGTTACTTTCGTAAAAATATTAATTTGAATGATAGAAATCATTATATATATTATTAATATACATATTATTTAATAAATATATTATTATTTAAATATGATTAAAATATAATATATATTTAATTTTTAAGATATATTATATTGATGAGTTAAATATAAATATTAAATACTATTATTATATTATTAATATTTATATACCCATGAGATGTTATTATATAAGATATCCTTATATATAAATGTATTAATTAGATAAAGGTATTAATAAAGATATAAATCATATATTAATATATCTAAACTAAAGCGCTGTCAAAAGAACCCCCGATCTATTATAAGACCAGCAATACAAATCAAATACAGTCTTATTATTATAAGAAAGATATTATATTGTAAAAGGTATTATGATACTGTCTTATTTAAAGACCATTCACCATCATTTATCATCAATCACCCTGTTTATGATAAGGCAGCGATGATAACAAAAGGTGACGTCCATTAGGTGAAAGGGAGTATAAAAAGGAATCGAAGCATCTTCATTATGGATCTCATCATCATCAGATCTGATCTATTAGCATTCACCCACCAATCATTGCCTGGAATTATATATGTACGCAACATTGAACAATATCTCAATAACAAATTGATCTGCAGCATAAACATCTGCACTATTGATCTAATCTATCAATCTATCAATCATGAATCATTAATTGATCTGTGCAGGATAAATCAGAGTATCGGGTTATCTTCCTTGACATTATATCACTACAACATAAGATCACAGTTGGAATTAAGCATGTATATAACCCTGAAACCTTATCTAAATATTGAATTGTTCTGTAGCATCATATATACGATCTACAATACTAGTCATCAAATCAGCAATATCATTAAAAGGAAGAAATATTCAGATTACCATCCATTATCAAGAGGCAGCACCAGCTTATCTAGGTATGTTATAACTATGATTCTTTAGAACAAGTACTGATAATAATAATGATTATGCATCTTAGATTATGGTATATGTGAAGTATGAATTATGATTCGAAATTGAATAGGCTTCTTAAATTATGATGATTGAATTATGTTTATATCTAATTCATGGATTGAATAGAAAAGCTAATGAGATTATCATGAATAAGAATAGTTCTATATAAATGAAATGAATGAGATAATATATTCTTATGAATTAAAGAATAAGTCTAGTTGAAATAGATGAATCAAATACATAGATATGATAAAAATAAAATGTCTTACCATACAAATACAGTAGGGATATCATGTAAAAGATTATGGCAAGTGTGATGCCAAATCAAATGAAAGATAAATGAGAAAGAATGGAATGATAATAACCATGTAAATATGATGATGATAAGAATAAATAGTACAATAAGCAAATCCATGATATACTCGGAGCTGACAATTGGACTTGTCCTTTAACCCCTCTATCACCACTCGAGTAGGGTGTAAGTTAAGGAAGGGTAGTAAATTGGACCTAGGCGACCCTCAACTAGACGAGGAATGTTGGATGTGCGTGAAGTCCCTTGAGCCAAGAGACAAGGAACACCGGGTGTGTGTGAAGCTCTTGGGCCTAGGGTTATAACATGTTTAATGTGCTCTACAGTAGGTGACCCTCGACTAGATGAGGAATGCCAGTTGTGCATGAAGTCCCTTGACCCAAATGGTGAGGAACACTGGGTGAGTGTGAAGCCTTTAGGCCTCCATATGGGATGGTTAAACTAGCGCCTTAACGAAGTCATACTCACATAGGGTGGTGACGTAGAGCTGGTTAACATTCAAGTCTAGGTGATGTCCCTCCCAAGATCTATCATGGAAAAGCTATATAAGAAAGGAATGTGAATGTGGAATGCAATTAAGTAATGGAATTTAATATAGTTTATGATTATGAGATTACTAACCCTAAGTGGGAATGTGGAAAGTATATGAACTTTGATATTGATAATTACATATGAATGTCAACTCTAATTGAGATATGTTGATATTATAAAGATGAATTGATTACTAATGTTCTCTTTTACAAGTTGAAATTATGTGCAAGGTCAAGGAAATTTTGGCTTGCTAGAAGGGGACATTACAAGTGGTATTAGAGTAGTCATCTTGCCATCCTGTGTATACTATGTGTGCCATACATGTATTCAAGTGTATACCGTGTGATTTATGTGTGTATTCAAAGGTTTACTTTGTGACTTATGTATGCTTTGCAGCTTGTGTATTACGCGTATTCGTGTGTATGCTCCATACTCATGTGTATACTTGATGACCTTGGGATGGTGGATAGGTCCATGGTGTAGTATGGGATGCATCGAATCCCCTTCCTAATTGTCTGATAGTATACTTCATTCGAGGGTACTTGTATTCAAGTGTGCACTTTGATTTGACTATATATTCAAGTGTATGTTCTATGACTTGCAATTGTATTCAAGTGTATGCTATATGACTTGCAATTGTGTTCAAGTGTATGCTCTATGACCTTGCTATTGTATTCAAGTGTATACTCTATGACTTTGCTATTGTATTCAAGTGTATGCTCTATGACTTGCAATTGTATTCAAGTGTATGCTCTATGACTTGCAATTGTGTTCAAGTGTATGCTCTATGACCTTGCTATTGTATTCAAGTGTACGCTCTATGACTTTTCTATTGTATTCAAGTGTATGCTCTATGAATTGCAATTGTATTCAAGTGTATGCTCTATGACTTTGCTATTGTATTCAAGTGTATGCTCTATGAATTTTCTATTGTATTCAAGTGTATGCTCTATGACTTTGAAATTGTATTCAAGTGTATGCTCTATGACTTTGTACTTGTATCTGAGTATATACTCTATGCCTTGTAATTTTATTTGAGTGTATACTCTATGGTTGTAATTGTATTTCAGTGTATACTCTATGGTTGTAATTGTATTTGAGTGCATACTCTATGATTGTACTTGTATTTGAGTCTATACTCTATGCCTTGTAATTGTATTTGAGTGTATACTCTATGGTAGTAATTGTATTTGAGGTATACTCTATGATTGTATTTGAGTGTATACTCTATGCCTTGTATTTGTATTTGAGTGTATACTCTATGACTTGTATTTGTATGACTTGTGATTGAATACTCTATGACTCATATTTGTAATTGAGTGTATACACCGTGACTTGTGATTGTATTTATATTTGAATGCATACTCTATGACTTGTATTTGTATTCAAGTGTATACTCTATGATTTGTATTTGTATTCGAGTGTATACTCTGTGATTTGTATTTGTATTCGAGTGTATACTCTATGATAATCTATGACTTGTATACTCTATGACTTGTATTTGTATTTGAGTGCATTTGTATTCAACTGTATACTCTATGACTTTGTACTCAAGAATATGTATTCAAGTGTATACGCTATGACCTTGTATTTGTGACTTTGTATTCAAGTGTATACTTTACGACTTACATGTATGCTTTGTGACTTGATGTACTCATATGTATACCTCACGTATTATTCACATATATGCTTCATGCTTCTTGTATATGCCCTTTTTATCCTTTATGTATCACATGTATTGATGTGTTACTTCATGTATCTTCAACAAGATGTGTTCTTATAATTTACTATGAATGTTAAAAACGTTGTCTTTCTAGTGGCTTGAGTTGGTTGCTTGCATGCTTGAGCTACTTGCTTGTCTACTTGAGCTACTTGCCTACTTGCTTGAGCTGGTTGCTTGCGTGCTTGAGCTATACTTGGTTGTCTACTTCAATTTTATGAAATTAAATGGCAGCGTATGTAACTTACAAATTGGTGTAATCACTTCTAAATTTAACATCCTGAGGAGATCACTCACCACCATTCGACCCTAAGGTGAAAAAGGAAAGAGCATTCCAAAACATCATTAAAAAATCCAATTGAGATTTAGGACCACTACGGTAACATATCAACCTAGGACGGTCAATCTCTTAAAATCCAAAACAACAAATTTGAGGAGACATAATAAAGGCAACTAGGAACCCACAAATGGGGAGAAAGATCTAAAAGAAATATGTAAATTTATAATAGGATAGATTCATCAAACTTAAAGAAGATCAAAATGTACTCACTCATTGAAACAAAGACGAAACAACCCAACCCATATCATACGATCTACCATGTAACCTATAACATTGATATAGTGAACTTTGTCTTATTTTTGGTAGATCATTTCATCCGAGGATCTTCTTCTTTAAGAGTAACCCTTCATTCATGATTAAAAGATCAAGATATCATTCATTATAATCATGGAAAATGTCAAGTGTTGGAATAGTTTTATTATCTAAAACCATATCTTCATCTATGATACTTGCATCACCTTATTGTTATTCAAAACATCAAACAAATGCTTACCTATACATTTGTCTTCATTAGACCTTTCAAATATTCTTTGGTTACAAATTCTCTAAAGCATGTTCATCCAGATCATGACTTCGTCTTAACACATTGAAGGTAAATGTTAAAAATGTAAGGTAATGAAAGAACTTATTGTGATTGCTTGAGGACAAGCAATTCTAAGTGGGGAGGGCTGTCATGTCCCCATATTAAGGCATTGCTTAATTTAAAGATTTAAACATCATGATAAAGACGGTGTAGTTACTTTCTTAAAAATATCAATTTGAATGACAGAAATCATTATATATATTATTAATATACATATTATTTAATAAATAATATTATTATTTAATAAATAATATTATTATTTAAATATGATTAAAATATAATATATATTTAATTTTTAAGATATATTATATTGATGAGTTAAATATAAATATTAAATACTATTATTATATTATTAATATTTATATACCCATGAGATGTTATTATATAAGATATCCTTATATATAAATGTATTAATTAGATAAAGGTATTAATAAAGATATAAATCAGATATTAATATATCTAAACTAAAGTGCTGTCAAAAGAACCCCTGATCTATTATAAGACCAACAATACAAATCAAATACTGTCTTATTATTATAAGAGATATATTATATTGTAAAAGGTATTAATAAAGGTATTATGATACGGTCTTATTTACAGACCATTCACCATCATTTATCATCAATCGCCCTGTTTATGATAAGGCAGTGATGATAACAAAAGGTGACATCCATTAGGTGAAAGGGAGTATAAAAAGGAATCGAAACATCTTCATTATGGATCTCATCATCATCGGATCTAATCTATCAGCATTCACCCACCAATCATCATCTGGAATTATATATGTACGCAACATTGAACAATATCTCAATATCAAATTGATCTGCAGCATAAGCATCTGCACTATTGATCTAATCTATCAATCTTTCAATCACGAATCATTCATTGATCTGCACATGATAAATTAGAGCATCAGGTTATCTTCCTTGACATTCTATCACTACAGCATAAGATCACAGTTGGAATTATACATGTATACAGCCCTGAAACATTATCTAAACATTGAATTGTTATGTAGCATCATATATATGATCTAGAATACCAGTCATCGAATCAACATTATCATTAAAAGGAAGAAATATTTAGATTACCATCCATTATCAAGAGGTAGCACCAGCTTATCGAGGTATGTTATAACTATGATTCTTTAGAACAAGTACTAATAATAATATTGATTATGCATCTTCGATTATGGTATATGTGAAGTATGAATTATGATACAAAATTGAATAGGCATCTTAAATTATGATGATTGAATAATGTTTATATCTAATTCATGTATTGAATAGAAAATCTAATGAGATTATCATGAATAAGAATAGTTCTATATAAACGAAATGAATGAGATAATATATTCTTATGAATTAAAGAATAAGTCTAGTTGAAATAGATGAAACAAATACATAGATATGATAAAAATAGAATGTCAAGTACCATACAAATACATTAGGGATATCATGTAAAAGATTATGGCAAGTGTGATGCCAAATCAAATGAAAGATAAATGAGAAAGAATGGAATGGTAATAACCATGTAAATATGATGATGATAAGAATAAACAGTATAATAAGCAAATCCATGATATACTCAGAGCTGACAATTGGACTTGTCCTTTAACCCCTCTATCACCACTCGAGTAGGGTGTAAGTTAAGGAAGGGTAGTATATTGGACCTAGGTGACCCTCAATTGGACAAGGAATGCTAGATGTGCGTGAAGTCCCTTGAACCAAGAGACGAGAAACACTGGGTGTGTGTGAAGCTCTTTGGCCTAGGGTTATAACATGTATAATGTGCCCTATGGTAGGTGACCCTCGACTGGATGAGGAATGCCAGGTGTGCATGAAGTCCCTCAAGCCAAATGGTGAGGAACACCGGGTGAGTGTGAAGCCTTTGAGCCTTTGTATGGGATGGTTAAACTAGTGCGAAGTCATACTCACATAGGGTGGCGACGTAGCGCTGGTTAACGTTCAAGTCTAGGTGATGTCCCTCCTGAGATATATCATGGAAAATCTATATAAGAAAGGAATGTGAATGTGAATGTGGAATGCAATTAAGTAATGGAATTTAATATAGTTTGTGATTATGAGATTACTAACCCTAAGTGGGAATGTGAAAAGATATGAACTTTGATATTGATAATTACATATGAATGTCAACTCTAATTGAGATATGTTGATATTATAAAGATGAATTGATTACTAATGTTCTCTTTTACAAGTTGAAATTGTGTGCAAGGTCAAGAAACTTTTGGCTTGCTATAAGGGGACATTACATTTTCCCCTTCATTTGGCTCTTCACCATCTCCTCCACCAGTTGTACTTAATCTTGTCCTATATACATTGACATTAGCTATAGATGTGGATACCCCAGCTAATTTTTCTACTTGTTCTTGCCATTTAGATGAAGTACCTTGGGTCTTGGTGGTAGTGTGCTTAGATTTATTGGCACCTATCCATTTCTTAGATTTTCTCAAAACAAAGAAAGACCTCTCTCTTATATCTTTCATCTCCTTAACACTCCAATTAATAAGTGTGAGAGGCTAGAACTACAAGGTATCCTCATAAACTTTATCAATCATTTATGACCCATCATCTTCAATTCCTTCCACATCCCATCCTAATTCATAATCCTTCATTTGTTGGATTGTTAATCTAGACCAATCTCTTTTCTTGACTTCAAAATCATTTTCATAAGTCCTCCCAATAGTCTTCCAAATGAGGTCGATGGAAGTATCTAGTCCCTAGGAATAAATTATCCTTTGCATAGTTTTTGTTGTCAAATGGGTACTTGAGAGTATAATAATGCATAGTGACTTTTACTAGTGACCTTTCCATATTTTATGCCTTTGCTAAAGATGGGTACGTGTAATGAGATAGACCTATTGGGAACAGATATCCCACCTTTTTCATCCCTACATTTCTTATTTATAGTTTCCATTTGCCTACATAGTTTAATGAGAACTAAGTGATCACCTGGATACCTGGGTAATTTGTATGGATACTCATCAAATCCACCAACTCTTATATAAGAAAATCTTGGAGACTGAATAAAATAACTCCCAAACTGTATAATCAAATTTGTAGCTTCAAGAGAGAATCTTTTCCCTACATTGGCATCAAGTTCTCGAACAGTAAGCATGGTAAATGCATCATTTACCCTCCTAAAGTGTTTATTGATGTTACTCTACTACAATTGAGGGTAAAATTCATAAATTTGAAAATTTTCATCATAAACCCTACTTCTTTTAATCTAGGCCAAGGGTGCATGCTAACAATGAGATAAAATAAGTATGAAGTCATGTAAAATTGTTGTGTATTCTAAAATTCTACCAATTGCTTTTGAAGGTTGTCACTAATTAGTTTACCCCGATCAACATATTGGGTATTCCATCCTATCACAATAATGAATTGGCACATCCAATATTCAAAATTATGGGATTCTTTATCTGCATTAACCTTATGTAACAGAGTAATGATATCTGATACATCCTCATTGAAGTGTGACCTTAGGAGGTTCCTAGGCAACTTAGACTTCCCTTTCCTTGGATTTTTGAACCAGGCTTTGGCAATGTTATTTAGACATGTTTCCTTTCTTGCAATGAAATAGTTGGTTGCCATTTCCTCATTCATTTCTGTGTATTCATCCCTAATAGGAAGCCTTAGCATAATACTCAATGACGGGCCATCCAATTTTTCTATTACCCGGTCATCTGTTATTCTTACTTCTCTGCCCTCGAATTTATAATGTTTGATACAAGCCAATACTAGATCAATACATTGTACATAAGCTGGGAAACTTCCATCATGAACTATCCTACTTTGGAAAGTAGCCTTAGTCAGTTTTAACCTTGGATTCTTAGACATGTGAATCCAAAATTCTTACAAGTCAATATGACCTAATTTACTGTCTCCCACATTTGATAAAGTGTTTTGTAAAACTGAATCCCTCTAAAAACCTTGCTAAGCATATTGCATCTTAGATATTTGAATTTACTTGGGTTGGGTGGAGGCAAAGTAAAATTTGGAGAGAGAATTTAGACGAGGTTAATGCAAATTTATACAAAACTAGGGTTTTAAAATAATTGAATTTCTAGACAAAGAAAAAATTTAAGAGCTAACAATTGATGAGTGGACAATTTACTTACTTAGAAACTCATTTTTGAAGGAGTCAGAAAAGGATTTGAAATGGCCATAGTGGAAGTAGGGTTTCAACTATCGTGAATATTGGCTCCTTCTTTTCTTTGAAAATCAAGTGTTTGACATGATGAAAGAGAAAAAACTTTATAACACCATATTTAATCCTTTTTACTTTTTTCAAAGATTCTCCAGTGACTTGGAACAAACATGCTTTTTCCTCTCTTTTTTCTTTTATTTAAGTGTCGGGGGTGTATCAAGAGCTAGGAACTTGTCGGAGGTTCCATAGGTTCCAAGAACCTATGAACACTTCGACAATTTCTTCTTCTTTCTCTTTTATCTCCTTATGAACTCTTGAGATGCTCAATTTTATGTGTTCTGAGTTGTCAGTGGTTCACCGATAGTTAGGAACTAGTATGCTTCGTTGAATCTTTCAGAGCTTTGGTGGATATTGAGAACTAAGCTTCATCATGGAACTTTGTCAGAGGTACCATAGGTTCTCAAAACCTATGGAACTTTTGATGAATTTATTTTTATTGCTTTCTTTAAAAAATTGAATCTTTTCTTGATCTTTCTTTGCTTTTCAGAACTTTTGGTGATGTTGGGAACTAAACCTTAACTCAAAACTTTTCAGAGGTTCCATAGGTTCTGGGAACTTATGGAACTCGTAACATTCTTTTCTTCCTTGTGTTCCTGCTTTCTTTAATATAGAACTATTTGTCTTTCCCTTTCAGATCCTTTGATAGCACTAGGAACTAAAGGGTGAGTAGGAACATTTTAGAGATTCCTTTAGTTCCTAATACCATAGGAGTTCTTTGTAGCACCGAAAGTGCTGACAACTTCATAAAAAGTGATGGAACTAAAAAAAGTTCCTAATGGTCACAAAAGCTTCGACAAGTTCCCGATAGGGGTGAAAGTTCTAACAAGGGGATAATGCTTAGGAAATTCTCAGAAATTTTTGAAAATAATTTGGGAACATAGATATTTTGCATAAGGACAAGGTAAAATATGAAATCATGACACAAAAATTTTGAAAAAAGAAGACTTAGGGGTATAAACAAGAGTTAGAGTAACACCACTATATGACACTTGCTAATTTTTGAAAATCTATAATATGACATTAAATAAGAGGTGTGGAATTTACCTTCATCAATAACAAGTTTGGAAAAATGATCTATATTAAATTTGGCTACAAGCTAATTTGTAGGTGTATTCTAGTAATGTAAGATAGAGGAAATATGTTTCAACAAAAAAAGGTCTATTGACTGTGAGGGTCAAGTTTCATTCACAAAATATAAACTTATTTTACCTCACAATTAAACCTTGAAAAATGTGACTTGAAACTATTTTTTGGATATGAAATCCTTGTATAAAAAGGTATAGTATAGTGGTTGGAAGTAAACATGTGATACACATTTTATTAAGAAATCCTCCCCCACTTAAAAGTCTACTTATAAATTAAACACAACAAGATAATTATTTAAGATTTAGTTGGTGAGACTCTCTACAACTTGAACATATAGACTTAGATTGGACACAAAATGTCAAAGTTTCTTCCTACTAAAATTTAATTTCCCATTAAATGACATCTTTTTGTTTTATTTTCCTTTTTCAAAATTTTATAGATAAGATTTCATCTTTTGATGTATTTTCACTTTCATTTTTTTTCCATTATATAGAAGACTATCAACAATTCTTTAGAATGATCACTAACATTCTTAAATATATTATATTTATAAAAAAATAGCATAGAGAAGTTATAGTGGCTCACAAACCAAAAACATTTGAGATCTTTATTATTTTCCCCGAAAGTGAGAGCTCAGAGACTCTTATGTCTCTATACAATCTTAGTGAATTCAAAAAATCATTTCCTTACAAACAAGATAGGATTTTTTTCCTATAACCAACTTATAACTAATTCTTGAGGTTACAGTATAGTAAACTAAAATAAACTTTACTTATTCCTTTTCTGAGGCATAAACAAAGTTCACTTTATTAAGTTGTGATAAATGACTTAAGTTACAAAATTTGAAAAAGTAATGGAGAATTAGAAGAAAAGGAGAAAATATTCAATTTTGTTGGTGATGCAGGAGCATCCCTAGTTCAAGAGAAATCTTGCATCAACCAAAAACATTTGCATTACAGTTTGTTTACATTTTAGTTTGTTTCTTTTCATTTTCTAGTTCAGTTCAGGTAGTTCAGGCAGTTCAGTCAGTAGTTGTTCCTGTATTTCAATCCGCATTCTACCGCAGTTTCATTTCAGACCTTGCAAAGCTGGACTTAGCATCTAGATTCATTCATACACATCATATCCAATTTTTCAGAGCATTTGGATCAAGTACCGAAAAGTTATCGCTATCATAAGATCGACTGTTTTCTCAGAACAGAGCATCCTGGCAGTCTCAATCAATCAGCTGAAGGAGAAGACTTGAGGAGCAATTCCCAATTTGTGGAGCCTAATGACACATCATTCAATGATCTATGGTTTGTGGCCGACCTTCCCCAAGATTTGCACATCATTTCATTCATTTGCAGAGGAGTTCTATTCAATTAGGTTTGACCTATCCATGTACACATGTTACACCTCTTCATTGGAGTTTGTAACCTTCCTTGGCTGACGAGGGGGAATATTTTGCACCAGAGATGATATATATTGATGTAATAGATCCTTAGGAAAGTAGATTTTGATAGTTGATCATTAGTTCATAATTGATAGTTTGAATTTTGTGCGAAGGAGCTTCAAAGCCATATCTTGTGCATATTCTGTAATCAGGCATGTGAGCCCTAATTGTAATCTTGTATGTTGTTGGCCAATCTGTATTTGAATTCTATGATACACTAAATGACTGAATCTATATTTTCTTCATAACTTTGAGTTGTTTCTATTGTGTTTACTCTAGCTGCATGGTCTGGATAGTTCTCTTTGAGGACCCTCCTAACCGTGACTGCACCAAGTGGTATCAGAGTGAAAGTTTGAATCTTTGGGAGCGAACTGAGAGAAGTTGGCGAAGGATTTCTGTAAGATCTTGTTGTGGACAGATCGTCAAACTTGAGGTAGGTTACTTGTGTTGCAACCGATCATAGATTGTGAGGCATTTGTCACCTTGTAGCCCAATCACCGAACTTGAGGCAATTTGCAATTAATCCTAGGAAGATGCCACTGAGGAGAATCTTTGCTACTGGAATAATGGTTGGTAGGATGGATGAGATGATGGAAATGATGAAAATAATGAGAATTTGATTGGATGCTATCAAGGAAGATAGGCAAAGAGGATTGACACCTAGACCTAATGTTGAGAGTGATGATGAAGAAGAATTTCAATCCGCTGATCAAAATGGAGAAACCCTAGGAGGTGAAGAAGAAGAATTAGATCAAGTCAAGATGTTGCGAGCTATTTCAACTATTGGGAAGAGACCTAGAGTTGATGTACTGAATTACACTGGCAATTTGAACCCTGAAGAGTTGATTGATTGGATAAATGACATGGAAGAGTACTTTGAGTATGAAGAAGTTAAAGATCTGGAGAAGGTGAAATTTACAAAAAAAAAGTTGAAAGGACATGCTGCTATATGGTGGAAAGATGTTCAGTTGGATAGAAATAGAAGAGGGAAACAAAAGATTACAAAATGGGATAAGATGGTGACAAAATTGAAGAATCAGTTTGTACCTGTTGACTATGAGTTGGAGCTATTGAAGAGATTGCAGAACTTGAGACAAAAGGAGAAATCTGTGAAGGAGTATACTGAATAATTTCATAAGATGATCATAAGAACAAGACACAGTTAAGAAAGCAAAGAGAAAGTGGATAGATACATCAATGGACTAAGATTGGACATTGAATAAGAACTGATTTTGGTAAGGATGACAACATTGGAAGAAGCATATCAGTTTACCCTGAAAGTTGAAGAGAAGTTGAACAAGAGGCATGATCAGAGATAGAGAGGTAAAGGAGGCAAATTTTAGAGAGGTAGAACATTTTCCGAAGGAGAAAGATCATATACGGAGCAGAACAGATCAGAGAACACATTCAAGAAGGAGGACATAGATAACAATGCATACTAGAGAGACGATAGAAATTTCTACCACAGAGGAAACCCTAGTCCATACTAGAGTGAAGGATACAAAAGAGAAGGAAGAGGACCTGATAGGAGAACATTTAGAGGAACCCATTTCAAGTGTGGAGGTGAAGGACATAGAGCATTTGAATGTAATCAAGGGAATACAAGCAAGAGGATAGAGAACAATTGAAGAGCAGCCTATGTGGAAGAAGAACCTATTGGATCACCTAATTCAGTTGGTAAACCTAAGGAAGGAGAATCACTTGTGATGAGGAGAGCACTATTTCAAGAAGAGATAGATGAGGAACCACTGCAGAGGAAAAGTTTGTTTAGAACCAGATGTAAATCATGAGGTAAATGTTATAAAGTTGTAATTGATAGTGGTAGTTCTGATAACCTAGTTTCAGAGGAGATGGTGACTAAGCTGAAGTTGGAAAGATTGAAACACCCTAAGCCCTATTAGATACCATGGATTCAGGATGATCATAAGGTACTGGTGAGTGAACAATGTTTGGTGAAATTTTATATTGGATCATATCATGATGAAGTATTGTGTGATATTATGCCTATGGATGTTTGTCATATTTTGTTGGGTAGACCTTGGTAGTATGATAGGAAAGCTATACATGATGGGAGAAAGAATACTTACACTATAACATCAAACAGGAAGATAATTACTTTGATTTCTTTGGAAGATGACCCTAAGATTGAATTATGTGGAAATGCTAGAATCTGTTTGGTAGATGGAAGAAAGTTTTTGGATGGTTTGAGACATGAGAACATGTGTTATGCTTTGATCCCTAAGAAGCCTAAAATATTGAAGAAGGAGATTGCAGAATCACAACAACCAGAGGAGATAAAAGAGTTGCTGACAGAGTATGAAGACATCATATCAGACATTGTACCTAAAGGATTGCCACCAATCAGGAGTATCATTCATCACATGGATCTTATACTCAGAGTGAGTTTGCCTAACAAAGAAGCACATAGAATGACACCGGCAGAGAATGAAGAACTGAATAAACAAATACAAGAGTTGTTGAGAAAAGGTTTGATCAGAGAAAGTTTGAGTCCTTGTGCAGTACCTGTAGTGTTAGCACCAAAGAAATATGGAGAATGGAGAATGTGTACAGACTCTAGAGCAATAAACAAGATCACAGTTAAGTATAGATTTCCCTTACCTAGGATGGATGATATCATTGATTGTTTGAGTGAAGCAAAATATTTCATAAAGAAAGATTTGAAGAGTGGATACCATTAGTTCAGAATAAGAGAATGAGATCAATGGAAGTCTGCTTTTAAGACAAATGAAGGATTGTATGAGTGGCTAGTGATGCCTTTTAGATTGACAAATGCACCTAGTACTTTCATGAGATTGATGAGTGAAGTTTTGAAGAAATTCTTGGGTAAGTTTGTTATTGTATATTTCGATGATATTCTAATTTTTAGTAAGGAAAAAGAAGAACATTTGTAGCACCTGAGACAAGTATTACAGAGACTGGGAGAGGAGAAATTGTTGATAAATATCAAGAAATGTAGTTTCATGAAGGAAGAATTGGTATATTTGGGATTTGTGATTTTTGCGAAAGGATTGAAGATGGACCCTGAGAAAGTAAGAGCAATTGTTGAATGGCCTACACTGGAGACCATTGGAAGTTAGATCATTTCATGGATTAGCCAGTTTCTACTGGAAGTTCAATAGAAATTTTAGTTCAGTTTGTAACCCTATGATAGAGACAATGAGAGGAGACAAAAAAGATTTCAAGTGGACATCAGGAGCATATAAGAGTTTTGAATTGTTCAAGAAGAAAGTAACAGAGCAACCTGTTTTGGCATTACTAGATTTCAATAAGGTATTTCAAGTAGATTGTGATGCAAGTGGGAATGTAATAGGAGCAGTGTTAAGTTAACAAGGTAGACCAGTAGCATATTTCAGTGAGAAGTTGAATGATGAAAGGAAAAGACATTCAGTTTATGATCAAGAGTTCTATGCCATAAATCCAAGCATTGAAGAAGTGGAGACATTACTTGTTGCCTAAGGAGTTTGTGTTGTATATAGATCATCAAGCTTTGCAATATTTGAACAATCAAGGAAAGTTGAATCAGAGACATATGAGGTGGGTAGAGTTCATGCAAAGTTATACTTTTGCGTTGAAGCATAGGAGTGGAAAATCAAACAAAGTTGTAGATGCATTGAGTAGGAGAGGAAACTTGTTGACAGAGATGAGATTTGAAGTGTTGGGATTTGATGAATTGAAGAACATGTATGAGGAAGATCTTGATTTTGCAGAACCTTGGAAAGCATGTAAGGAACCTACTGTGACAGATAGAAGTAAGTGGTTGGACTATTTCATTTAGGAAGATATGTTGTTCAGAGGAAACCAGTTATGCATACCTAGAAGTTCCATGAGAGATAATTTGATCAAAGAGAAGTACAGTGGTGGATTGGCAGGACATTTTGGTATTGATAAGACATTGGCTTTGGTGACTGAAAACTACTTTTGGCCTCAGATACATAAGGATGTTAGGAAATTTGTGTAGAGTTGCAGAGTTTGTCAAGTTGCAAAAGGAAGTAGTCAAAATACTGGATTGTATAAACCTTTGGCAATACCGAAGAGACCTTGGGAAGACATAAGTATGGATTTTCTAATGGGATTGCCTAAGACACAAAGAGGACATGATTCAATATTTGTAGTAGTAGACAGATTTTCAAAGATGGTACATATCATACCTTGTAAGAAGAAAACTGATGCAGTGCATGTAGCTAACCTATTTTTCAAGGAGATTGTGAGATTGCATAGATTACCTAAGAGCATAATTTCAGATAGAGACACAAGATTTCTTGGATATTTTTGGAAGACACTTTGGAAGAAGATGATAGATTTGAAGTTCAATTCAACATTTCATCCACAAACTGATGGACAGACAGAGGTAGTGAATAGGAGTTTGGGTAACTTGTTGAGATGTCTAGTTGGAGAGAAGGCAGGAAGTTGGGACTTGATTCTTTCACAAGCAGAGTTTGCATACAATAATTCAGTGAATAGGAGTACCGGAAGGACACATTTTGAGATTGTTACCAGAGTAAAGCCTAGAGGAGTTGCAGAGTTGAGAGATATCAATCTAGAAGATAAGAGAAGTGCAGAAGTAGAAAAATTTGCAGAACATATGGAGACAATGCATAATCAGGTAAAGAAGTATTTGGAGGTGATGAACAACAAGTATAAGGAGTGGGCAGATGAGAAGAGAAGACACAAATAATTTGAAGTTGGAGATGAAGTGATGGTATACTTGAGAAAAGAAAGATTTCCAGTTGGGACATATAACAAGTTGAAGATGAAGAAGTTTGGACCTTGTAGGATACTCAGAAAATTTGAGTCAGGAAATGCATATGAAGTGGAGTTACCAGAGACATTGGGTATATCACCTATTTTCAACATTATAGACCTATATCAGTATCAGGAAGCATAGTTTAGTGACAACATTGAAGAAGACTTGAAGAAGTAGTTACCACAACAAGCACCAGAGCAGATTGAAGACATTTTAGATAGTAGAGTTGGATGCAGCACTAGAGGAAGACAATACAAAGAATACCTTGTGAAGTGGAAAGGCAGACCAGAAGAAGATTCATCATAGATTTCTCAAGCTGAGGTGGACCATGTTGGTTTTCCTCTAACCCTAGCGAAGTGAGGGACTCACTTTTTCAATAACCCCAAATGTCTAATGTAGGAGCATCCTTGGTTCAAGAGAAATATTGCATCAACCAAAAACATTTGCATTACAGTTTGTTTGCATTTCAGTTTGTTTCTTTTTATTTTCCAGTTCAGTTTAGGAAGTTCAGTTAGTAGCAGTTCCTGTATTTCGGTCCGCATTCTACCACAGTTGTATTTCAGACCTTGTGAAGTTGGACTTAGCATCTAGATTCATTCATGCACATCATGTCCAATTTTCAGAGCATTTGGATCAAGTATTAGAAAGTTATCGCTATCAGAAGATCGATTGTTTTCCTGTAATAGAGCATCCTGGTAGTCTCAATCAATCAGCTGAAGGAGAAGACTTGCAGAGCAATTCCTGATTTGCAGAGCCTAATGACACATCATTCAATGATCTATGGTTCGTGGCCGACCTTCCCCGAGATCTGCACATCACTCCATTCATTTGCGAAGGAGTTCTATTCAATTAGGTCCGACCTATCTGTGTACACACGTTACACCTCTTCATTTGAGTTTGTAACCTTCCTTGGCCGACGCAGAGGAATCTTTTGCACTAGAGATTATATATATTGATGTAATAGATCCTTAGGAAAGCAGATTTTGATAGTTGATCATTAGTTCATAATTGATAGTTTAAATTTTGTGCGAAGGAGCTTCAAAGGCATATCTTGTGCATATTCTGTAATCAGGCCCGTGAGCCCTAATTGTAAGCTCGCATGTTGCCGGCCAATCTGTATTTGAATTCTATGATATACTAAATGACTGAACCTACATTTGCTTCATATCTTTGACTTGTTTCTATTGTGTTTACTCTAGCTGCACGGTCTGGATAGTTCTCTTTGAGGACCCTCCTAACCGTGACTGCACCAGCTAAGATAAAGGCTTGCCCATTCTGAATTCTGCTCCTTTAAAGCATCTAATGTTTCTTGTTGTAATGACTTTAGAGAAGACTTGGCCTTATAAATCTTGAATTGTTTAATGATTGGAGCTATGAGCTTGCCCCTTGGTATAACAGTATTGGCCAAGAAGAAATTCCAAGTCATGAAAGCCTTTGTAATGTCTTCAATTTTCTTCAAAGAATTTGGTGACCTCTTGGAGAATTCAACAAGTGGAGAGGAAATGTCACTCGGTTACTTTATATATTCTAAACTCAAAATATATTTATTGAATAAATTATTCATGACCATATCTCAAAAACCCTTCTTTATTGAATGAGCATCAATAATCATAACTTCATCCTCTTTCAAAATCTCAAAATTAATAGAAGAAAAATTAGCTCATATTTTTATTTTATTTGATCACATGACTTGATCATTCTTTTAAATTCCACTATCAATTGCTTGAGGACGAGCGATTTCCATTCAATACTCCTAAAGAATTGGAGTGACTGGTTTTTCTTATTATTGAAAAAGACTTGCTTAGCAACCAAAATGTCATAATCGACTCTTGTCATTTCTTAGAGATCATTGATCACATCCTACGATACCTTTTCTTCTTTCTTGATCACCTAGGTCTTCATATTTGTTTCTGAAGAAAATAAAACAGCACAAGGAACAAACATGGAAGATAAACAAACTAAAGCATTATACCTTCAATCCTTGAGCCATTCTACTCTCCTTGATAGAGTGGAGGAATGCAAACACCCAAATGGCAGACCTAGCTATACTCAAAAGCTATTGAAATGTGGATTAATCAATACTAAAACTGACATAACACAAGGGCAGTGGAGACAATATTGGAGCAAGGATTTGGACAACATATGGCTACTAGAAATAATGTGATAAAAATGGCTATGAGGAGGATGTATTTATAGATTTGAGAAGGGATGGATTGGAGGGCTGAGATTGAGAGGTGGGATCAAGGGCTGAGATTGAGAGGTGTTGATATCAAATGAGAATGAGAGGTGAGGAGGTCAAATGAGAAACAAAGGTGGAATCAATGGATAAGATTGCTTCTTAGGCCATTTTTTGAAATGCAAGGCTAGGATTACGAGTTGACTTTTGGATTTTTGTCCTCTAGTGGAGGAATTTTTAATTTGATTTTATTTGTGGGAGGATGAGGATAGTGACATGTGTCAATCCAATTAATTAAATAATGAAAATTATTTAATTAATTGTGAGAAAGTGATTAAATGAGGGTTAATATTAATTAAATAGGATTTATTTAATTAATCAAGGCTATAGAAAATTAGTGGGATAGGTTAGTTAATTAAGTAAATGGAATTTATTTAATTAACCAAGGTTTACAAAGATAAAGGTTTAATTAATTAAATAAAATAGGATTTATTTAATTAATTTAGGGTGATGGATAAGGGGATAATTAAATAAATACAAATTTATTTAATTAATCCAAGATGGGGTATAATGGAAATTAGATAAATTAATTAAATAAAATAATTTATTTATTTAATTTAAATGGTGATGGGGGCTAAGTTAGCATGAAAGGGATGTTAGGGAGATGCCAGAAAATGGTGGTGAAGTTAATGTCATTTTCGGGTGTCTACATTTTGCCCCTCTTTGATGTGGCATTGCAACTTAGTGGAAGTAGCATCATATTGAAGAAAGTTAGATTTTTCCCCAATTGACCGAAGGAGGGACCAAGAAGGGACGAGGGATGCCCCCCTGAGAGATCGACCGGAAAAAAAATCTTTTCGGGTGAACTCTCAAAAGGAAGGTTTAGTGTTGAAATTAGGATGTGGGGGAAGAAATAGGCTGACAAGAAGAAAAATGGATGAAAAGGGAGCTAAAATTAAGGATGGGGGTGAAAAATTAGGGTTATGGGTGAAAAATTAGGGTTTGTGGGGCCTATAAATAATGGCAAAGGGGCCCATTTCAATTCATTTTCACTCACAAGCTTTTGGAGAATAGTGAAGAGGAGAGAAGAGATGACATGCATCACAATAATTCCTTGACATGAGCATCGTGGTGAGCGAGTTAGGACCTTCTAGTGACCTCCAGGCATTGGCGCAATAGTACATCTCTAACCCTGTTGGATTTTGGGTAGGCTAGGCTTGGTCTAGGGGGTCATAAATGTAAGGAAGCTATGGTAGCAGAACAACTTCATACACTAATCTTGAGGGAATGGATATGCAAAACTTTTCAGATCTTTACAACAATTATAGAAATAAACACAAATGGCAATCATACCACAACACAATAATTACATGGTGAAACCCTTTCGGGAGAAAAACCCCAAACTCCAAAGCCACCCAATATATTATTCAGGAATCAAGAAGATTACAATATACTTGCAGAGCAAGATTTCACAATAGTATAACCAACCAGAGATTCGGAGGCAACTCAACATCTATAAGACTCTTACACACAATCTTCATCTTAAGCTCCTGATATATAGGAGATACGATACAATAAACCATCAATGATAATTACAAAACCATGAGCCAAAACCACCCAAAAGTGGCGCCCAAATTATCTCAAATCAAAGATACCTTGTGATGTGCTAAATCATACACCAAAATGTGTAACTCTCCCCTTTACAACTCTTTTAAATGTCCAACACATTTTCACATTTCCCAAAATGGGAGGCCCAACTTCTGTAGGCCATAACTTTTGATCCAGGTGTCTGATTGATGAACCGTTTGATGCATCAGAAAGCTCGTGAAGAGATCTATCATGCTATAACCTTGTTTCTTGATTATGACAACTTTCAAGGCATTTAGGGACCTCTAAGTGCCTCAAATCTGAGCTCAAAACTTTTTTGAGAGTTTCAAAAAAATGAAAACTTTAATATCTTGCAATCGAGGTTTGATCTTGAGTGAAAACTCACCCAAGATGTTTACTTGGAAGTTTCATGCCTTTTTGGAAAATTTTAGGTCCATCTGCACTCAATGTAGAGTTACTAAAAATAGTAGTCCTTGCCATTTTTAGCCCCTTTTATAAATTTGGAAGTTCTAAACCATTCTTCAAGATAAATGGTATTTGAAAAGACCAAAATTGGGAAGAATAGAAACATTTTGTAGTTGCAAGGTTGAGACACCTTTTCTAACATTCTCCCACTTATCAAACACCTTGGAAGAGCAAAGAGAGTATCAAAACCCTAATTTATTTTCTAGGGGCTGAGAGGCCCATAGACCTTGAACACCATCTGAACTTCTCTGTGCTCACAGACTTAGTTAATGAATCTGAAACATTCATCAAATTATCCACCTTAACTAGTTTCACCTTGCTATCCTTGACCATATTTCTAATAAAATGATACTATACATCAATGTGCTTGTTCCTGGCAAGAAATGTTAGGTTGTTAGCTAGGCAGATTGCACTCTGATTGTCACAATAAACTAGAACTGCACCTTATTTTATTCCAATAGCTTAACACAGTCTCTTAAGCCAAATGGCTTCTTTATAAGCATGAGTAGCTTCAATATACTCAGCTTCAGTAGTGGACAAAGCAATCACAGCCTGCCGCTTACTCATCCAACTAATTGCACCACTAAATAAAGTAAACACATAAGCACTAGTGGATCGTCTACTGTCAACATCATTTGCGCAGTATGAATCTACATAATCATGAATATCAATGGAATGCATGTCTCCTATCAAATTACCATGATAACACAAGGAATACTTTGAGGTACCCTGCAAATATCTGAAGACTCTTTTAACTACATACCAATGAACTCTACTAGGATTAGACATATATCTGGAAAGAGCTCCCACTACTTGGGCAATGTTTGGTCTAGTACAGACCATAGCATACATCAAACTTCCAACTACACTCTGGTAAGGTGCTCTTCTCATGTCTTCCATCTCTGATGGGGATGTTGGACATTGTGAACTAGATAACATCATTCCAATTGTAAAAGGAACACATAATGGTCTACAATCCTGCATGTTAAACCTCTATAAAATTGAATTGACATACTTACTCTGGCCAAGCCATAGTTTTTTGTTTACTCTATCTCTTCTTATTTCCATACCAAGAATGTGTTTAGTTACACCAAGATCTTTCATTTCAAATTTAGTTGCAAGATGAGACTTTAGTTCTGAAATTATTCCTTTCCCTTTATTGATAAATAATGTATCATCAACATATAATGCAATAAACAGGAAACGATCACCATCAGATTTATAATAAACACAGTGATGTGATTTAGAATGCTCAAATCCCAAACTCAACACATATGTATCAAATTTCTGGTACCACATCCTAGGAATTTGTTTGAGGAAATACAAAGATTTATTCAATTAACAAACCAAATTACTTTTACCTTTCACTATGTAGTGCTTTGGCTATGTCATATAAATATCCTCCAAATTACCATGAAGAAATGTCATTTTCACATCCATTAGCTCAACCTCTAGATCATAAGAATCAACAATAGAAAGCAAGAATCTAATGGACGTTATTTTTGCAACAGGAGAAAATATCTCACCATAATCAATACCCTCAACCTGAGAGTAACCTTTCCCAACCAACCATGCTTTGTCCCTCTCAATACCTCCATCTTAACCAATTTTTTTCTTGAACACCCATTTGGAACCAATAGGTTTTCATCCTTTAGGCAATGGCACTAGGTCCCATGTATCATTATTTTTTGAAGCTGCCATTTCTTCATCCATAACAATCTTCCAAGACTCTGAATCATTCATACGTAATGCCTCTTCTACAAATTTAAGTTCATCTATGTTAGTATTCAAAGCAAAAATACATCTCCAGTCATCAAGTGAATACCTTTCAGGTGGTTGTCTATGCCTTGTAGACCTTCGAACAAGTTGAGTTGGAGGTTCTTCCTCCTCTTTTGAAGATTTAGAGCTAGACGAGCTCTCCTCAACTTCGTGTCTATCTAGGGGCCTTGATTCAACTTTCTTAGGCATAGAAGGGAGTTGAATCACATCTTTCTGTTCACTTTGTTTTGGCTGCAATGTAACAAGAGAAGGCTTAGTTTCTCTAAAAATAACACTTCTAAATGTATTAACTTCTGTGCAACAGGGTCCCAAAGATTGTATCCTTTCACAACATAACTATACCCGATGAAGATACATTTCACAGCCTTGTTCTCTAACTTTGTTCACTTCTCCTTTGGCACATGTGCATATGCCTCACAAAAAAAAGACTCTAAGATGTCTTAGTGAAGGCGTGTGCCCCGACCATGCCTCCATAGATGTTTTATGAACAAGAGCTGATGTAGGAGACCTGTTAATCAGGTAGCAAGAAGTAGCAACACATTCATCCCAAAACCTTTTTTCTAGACCATCACCACTAAGCATACTCCTAGCCTTCTCCATCAGTGTTCTATTCATTCTTTCTGCAACTCCATTCTACTATGGAGAATACAGAGTTGTCTTTTGTCTTTGAATGCCACAATCTTTATAGAATATATCAAAATCATTAGAGAAAAATTCACCACCATTGTCAGTCCTAAAATATTTTATTTTCTTTCTAGTTTGCAACTCAACCATTGCTTTAAATTCTTTAAATTGACTAAAAACTTCATATTTAAATTGTTTAGAAAATATGCCCATGTCCTTCTGCTATAATCATAACTAAATGAAACATAATATGTGGATTTCACAGTGGAAGGAGCATCTACAGGACCAAACACATTAGAATGAATAAGGTCCAATACACCAAAAGATTTATGAGAACTTGAGTAAAATTAAACACGGTTTTGTTTACTATAAATGCAATGCTCACATAAATCAAAATCAAGATTACAATCAGTCAACCCTTCAACAAAGTTTTTATTTTTCAAGGTACTTAGACCCTTTTTTACTATGTGGCCTAATCTTTGGTGCCATAACATAGTCTTCTCTATGGGCAATTTTGATTCAGAAGAAAGAGCACCCTTAAGTACCTAGAAGCCACAACCATCCACTAAAAATGAAACCCTCTCCTTTTCCAATGAAGTAGTCACATAGGGATGATCCCACAAGACTATGTCCCACTTTTTGGCCAAAGTAGGACATTGAAATCAAGATTTTAAACCAAATTTTCACTTTTTGACACCTATAGCAACTAAACCATTAAGAATTTGAAGATGATATGAACTAGTGATTTTTGAGATTTTGTGTGTAGATTCTAAATGTATTCTTTTAAAAAAATTTAAGAAATATTTTATGAATTTTTTTACGTAACTTTTAATAACTTATTTTTATAGTTAACAATATTTTTTAAAAGTGACGTTTATACCATACATCATGTTATGGAGTAAAAAGTGGACGAAAACCTTTTTACCTCCTAGTTTAGCTCTTAGGTCCCATTTGATTCATTATACATTCTAATTAATCATCTCGAAGAAAAGAACCCAACACCCATGTGAATTTGGGACCTTAGGCCCTTCTTTTAGCTTATCCATGACCTAAATTAGGCCCCTGTACTTGGGCGCCAACCGACCAAGTTCTCCCTAATTGGTTGGGAGAAATAAATGGTATGTTGGCTTAGGACCTTTAGAAATGTTCCTCCTTGTTAGCTTTTGTGATTTAATTTCATGGATGTTAGTGGGAAAGCATAGATAAGCAAGTTTTTGACTTCATTTTAAACCTAGATGGATATTAAAAACTTGTGATATTAGAGCAAAGAGCATTCAAGGCATTCATTATGTTATTATTACATATTTGTGTTTGTATTTGTGTGTTTGTTGCAGATTTGGTATCATCATCCATCTCCTTATGAGTTGAAGCATCTTCATCCTCCTAAGGACTTCACCTCTGAGATGACATCGTTGCTATTTGAATCATTTCATAATTTGGATTATCTTTAGCCTCTTCCCTGCAAGGGCACACACAGTCTCTCTAACAATGGTGTTGGGAAAGCTTGAATGCTAACCTAGGATTTGACCGATGCAAATCCCTAAACACCACAACCCCCAAAATCCTCTCTTGTCATTTTATGTGTAGGTTACAAGTACAAATTTTGGGAAAAGTGGAGCTACAAGAAGACAGTGTAGGAATTAAGGTTTTGGGATTTGAAAGTAGTTCCAGAATATTCCTCTGAAAAGACTTGAGCGATTTCTGAATTCATCCTTTGGGCTTACAGGAGCTTCAGATCTAGCATCAGGACATCCTCTGGAGCAACTTTCTAGTTTGCACCTTCAACTGATTCCTTCATCTAGACATTGACAGATTTATAGGACTATTTTAGTTGCCAAATTTGTCCTCCGACACCTCTACTTTTGGGAAATAGGTTTTATCATCCCTCTGATCATTCTTGTGTAATTTGTTGTTGAATATCTATTGTATATCTTCTGTTATAATCAAATCTTTGCAAATCTAGGGTTTTCTTCATACTTAACCTAAGGTTTGATAAAAGGCTTGTTTAAATCTCATCTTTCCATAGCAAATTAGGAGCACAAGATCTGTAGCTGAGTCCACCTTCTCCTTGGTTTTGATTTAGCTCAATCTTGTCCTTGAATGTTATTGTGGAAGAGGGTTTTGATCTTGTTTGTATATGCATGCATTCATCTCCATTTTACCCCTTAACACATCATAACCTTTTTTATAGAAAGGATCAAATTATAAAGTTTTAAACATAGATTTGTAACACTAATATCTAGTGTGCATATATTTTTTCATAATTTTTTATTGCATATATTTTTTTATTAATTTTTGAAGTGAGATTAATTATAATTCAAACATAGGTTTATACCACACAACATAACATTTTTTATATGTATCCAAATTAAATTGTTTTTGTTTTGTTGAAACAAGGACATCAATACCTAATGTATAGATATTTTTTAGAATTTTTTTTCTCTATTTTTTTATTTTTTCCTCATGTGTTGAATAGAGACCTTGATGTTTGGTGAAAAACCTATGTTCACTAGAAAATAGAAACTAAATAAAATAATCAAATAAATATCTTCAAAATCATATTTTTTAAAAAATATTATACTAAGGGATACATGCTTACAAAATAGAATTTTGAAATGACTTCATTTGATCCCCCAAAAGGTGAAGCAAAATTGGTTTTTGTCAGCATTTTGATAGGTGCAAAGGAGACTTCATCGAGGTTTTGATTTAAGACTAGGGGGTTCTTTCCAAGGGGGTTTCATCTAAGAGGGTTTTATCTAACCCCTTCAATTAAACTCCTTTAGATGGAACTCCTCAAGGCTTAAACCATTAATTTTTCTAAAACATGTGTGATTTCAGACAAAAATTAGGATGTCCCAAGTTTGGGACTCAGTATTGTGGGATCACCCATAGTTGCTTTTCACAGAAGTACTATTGCACTCAATAGTGCATGCATCAAGCTTATAAAATGTGCCAAATTTGACACCTCTAGCAATCACCATAGCACCTCTTACCATCTTGCATCCTGAATCAGAAAAGACTACATGCATACCTGCATCTATTAGTTTGTTCAATGATAATAAATTTCGTGCTAATCCAGGGATATGCAACACACCATTAATCTTTTTTATTCTACTGTCAGGAAACTTGATTTTAAATTTACCACGACCAACAATATTTAAATGAGAATCATCACCCAAGTACACCTTACCTCCATCAAATTCTTCATATTCAGAAAACCAATTTCTATTAAGGGTCATATTGAAATATGCACTTGAGTCAATTAACCATGCATCATTACCTGCACGAGTGGCCAAACCTGCAATGAACACATCACCATCTTCCTTCTCAAAATCATAATCAGAATCAAATTTCTTCTTTTTCTTCTTCTTTTCTTCTTTACAGTCCTTACAGAAGTGTCCAGGCTTACCGTAATTCTAGTAAAGAACTTTGGACTTTCTAGGAGATTTGGATCTCCCTTTGGACTTAGATTTGGATCTCCCTTTGGACTTGGATTTGTCATGCTTCTTGCTCTTCTTGCCTTTTTCTTTGGGTCTTCCACGAACACTTAGGGATTATTTGGCACTAATGGATACCTTCCTCCTCATTTCTTTAGAAAGCAAAAAACCCACAACATCTTCAATTTTCAAGACAACAAAAGTACTCCCAATCGCCATAACAAGAGAATCCCACAAATCAGGAAAAGAATAAAGCAAGATCTGACATCTCTCCTCCTCATCCATTTTTAAACCAACTGATGCCAATTGAGTTAGCAACATTTTGAATGCTTTTAGGTGGTCTACAATTTGTCCACCCTCTTCCATTCTCAAGGAATACAATTTCTTCCTCAAGAAAATCTTGTTCACTAAAGATTTCGCTTGATATATCTCACCGAGTTTCTTCCATAGTTTCTTTGCAGAGGACTCTTCATGGACATTGATTAAAATAGAGTCTGCTAGGCATAATCTGATTAGACCCTTACGGTCCATAACATCATATTCAACAACCAAAGTAGCATCTGTGGGCCTTGAAACATTCTCATCAATAACATTCCACGGATCTCTATCAATTAATAGATCCTCCATCTTTAGCTTCCACATATCAAAATTTCTACTAGAAAATTTTTCTACCTCTATTCTCCCTGATGTGCTCACCATATAAAATTTCTTGCAACAAGATCACAAAGTATCTTCTACACAAGCTCCCACTCAAAACTGGATTAGTTCAAAAAACCCAACAACCCACAACCAAAACCAAAGGCGATCAAGCTCTGATACCACGTGTAAGAAAACGAAGGCAGTAGAACATCTTCCTACACTAATCTTGAGGGAAGGGATATGCATAAATTTTTAGATCTTTACAACAATTAGGGAAATAAACACAAATAGCAATCATACCACAACCTAATAATTACATGGGGAAACCCTTTTGGGAGAAAAACCCCACACTCCAAAGCCGCCCAATATATTATTCAGGAATTAAGAAGATTACAATATACTTGAAGAAAAAGCTTTCACAGGAGTATAACCAACTAGAGATCCAGAGGCAACTTAACATCTATAAGACTCTTACACATAACCTCCATCTCAAGCTCTTGATATATAGGAGATACAATACAATAAACTGTCAACGGTAATTACAAAACCATGACCAAAACCACCCAAAAGTGGCGCCCAAATTATCTCCAATCAAAGATGCCTTGTGATGTTCCAAATAACACACCAACATGTGTAGCTCTCCCCTTTACAACTCTTTTAAGTGTCCAACACATTTTCACATTTCCCAAAACAAGAGGTCCAACTTCCAGAGGCCATAACTTTTGATCTGGGTGTCCGATTGATGAATTGTTTGATACGTCAGAAATATTGTGAAGAGATCTATCATGATATAACTAGATTCACTAGTTACAACAAATTTCAAGGCATTTAGGGACCACTAAGTGCCTCAAATCTAAGTTCTAAACTTTTTTGGGAGTTCCAAAAAACATAAACTTTAATATCTTGCAATCCGAGTATGATCTTGAGTCGAAACTCGCCCAAAATGTTTACTTGGAAATTCCACACCTTTTGGAAAAATTTTATGTCCATCCATGCTCAAATGTAAAGTTAATAAAAATAGTAAACCTTGCCCTTTTTCGTCCCTTTTGGAAACTTTGAAAGTTCTAAACCATTCTTCAAGATAAAGGGTATTCGAAAAGATCAAAATTGGGAAGAATAGAAACCTTTTGTGGTTGCAAAGAGGAGACATCTTTCCTAACAATAATACTAGGGGAAGTGGGTCAAAACACAAGTGTGCTTTGGTAAAAGCAAACCTTTTTCATTGGGTGGCACATCGACATTTAGTTTTAGCATGCTTTTGGCAAGCGACGTGCCCGTGTTGCAACAAGGCGCCTCTGTAATTACTTTCGATGTTGGCGTTGGGAATACAAAGGTGTACATTTGTAGGAAAGTGGCATGTCCATGTTGTTCTAGTGTGCCTGCGTAGGCTATCAATGTTCCTTTGTCTATAGGTGTGCCTTTGTTAAACAATGGCACACCTTTTCTCAAAGGGGCACATATGTAGAGAATCACTGTGCCTTTGTCAAAAGGTGCACATGGACAGAACATGTTGAAATAGAAAAAGGCTAATGTTATGGTTTGGATGGATGCAGGCATGACCGTTAGCAATTGATTTACGGGAGAGGTGGCCTTGGACAATGAGATATAGGACGGGCTTCTCAGATGTAGAGAGAGCGGCTAGTGATTATTGGGATGCTACATGTTTCTTACATGCTTAATATTTGGGCACATACAACCATGATGATGACATTAGTGGAGAGGTGGCAGAGCGAGAGCAGCGCCTTCCTCCTCCCAACATGAGAGATCATTGTAACTCTAGAGGATGTATGGAGGATACTACGGATCCCCATTCATGGTTCTCTTGTGAGATACGACTTATCGATAGGTGAGGAGGCATTGCAACATGTATTCCTATGTTATGATCTTCCTTTTACGGGGACTCGACTGGATTTGTCATGGGTTCTAATAGATGCCCCGATACCACTATTTATAGCCGGGTTGATCTCACGGATTCTAGTTCCTAGGAGATGTGTGTGGTACTTCTCGTTCGGATGGGGAGATGTATTGGAGAAGATGTTGGATGGATAGGTGTTTTCTTGGGATCCTTATGTTTTGGCTCACTTGTACCAAGATATGCATAGTGTATATCGGCGAGTGTGCAACATTGGATGTGTTGTTACACTCTTACATGTTTGGGCATGGGAGAATATTGCTATCATGCAGCCTCTTGTAGATCGGGGGAGGAGTACAAGATTCCCTTTTGTTTAGTGTTACGTTGAGATTCTACATTATAGGCATTTGGGGACATAAAGTACTAATGAAGAGCACTAGATGATTTGGGTTTAGTGATGTGGAGGCCATGGTGAGCCTGTGAGGCATGGGAGGATGATGATGAGCAACTATCTTATGTGTGGCAGACTTGATACATCATAGGGCGTACAAAGCAGATCATCGAGAGGTAAAAGATCGAGCAAGTACTGTGACATTTTTGGGAGCAACAACCTGAGCTGAGACATGAGGCTATCTTCCCATGGGTACCATGGGAGGTTGGGCCTTGGGGTGTGGCACTGGATCTTCAACTTGCACTAGTAGAGTTTCAGGCGTTAGTACCCCCATACAGTGGGTACCACGAGGTGCTAAGGTTGAGGATGCAAGTACGACACCCACATATGATACATGGTGGGCAACACATCACCCAGTCTGGCATACTATTCTCAGAGGGCAAGAAGGATAGATTGTAGAGGCATTGTTTCAAAGACACGTGAGACGATGACTAGATCCTACATGATAGGGAGTGGCAGCAGGGGTAGGGGGAGATGGAGATAGAGGAAAAGGAGTGGCAGATAGAGGAGGAGGAGATGGATCATAGGTAGAGGCAGATGATCCCCAGGTGGAGGAAAATGATCCTGATGTAGATGTGAAGATTATGGAGGTGGTGGTGGAAGAGGATATAGAAGATATGCAGGTGGAGTGAGACAACCTATAGATAGAGATGGAGCAAGTGCAAGGGCTCCTTTCATAGGTTACCGTAGAGAGGGATAGTGCTTTGGTAGCTGCCTAGGCATAATTACAGGCATAGCCACAGGCATAGGTGCCACCACAGGTAGCAGGGGGAGATGATGAAGAGATTTCTCAGCTTACTACAGAGCGTGATCAAGTGATAGATTGATGAGGGTGGACTCTACCCAAAACACATACAATTTTTTTTATAGATTTCAAATAGACAAGAGTAAAATATCAAGAAATATTAGTTAAGAAAACTACAAACTGTTTCATAATTTCTTCCTTAAACTTGCCTATAAAAGGCTACAAATCTGAAATACAATCACCAGGGTCATATGCCCTCTTATTACAAAAATATGGGTTGTCTGACAATAGAAATATTTAACTTACAAATCCTTCTAGAGCTATCTTCTGATATCTATGTGATGTCCTTATTCACATGAACAAGACTTGCCAATAACTCCCAATATCCCACTGCCCTGGAACTATTAAAAATAGGCTATAAATACACATCAACACCACTTAGTGTAATTCACCCAATGTAGACTTACTTTGAAATGTGTATCTCCCATTTGGGTGCCAAAATGAACCCAAATTTCCTTTTTCCTTCCCAAGAAAGAATTTAAAAATTTAAAAATTGAGAACTAGGTAGTGCTACTTCCGGGAGCCATAACTTTTGAACCAAGTGCCCGATTAACGAACCATTTGATGTGTTGGAAAGCTTGTGAAGATATCTATCAAGATATAACCTTCTTATCTAGTTATGAAAACTTTTAGGCCATTTAGGGATGTGTAAATGCTTCAAAATTGATTCCAAAACTTTTTTGGGAACCTCAAAAAGTAGAAACTTTAATATCTTGAAATCCAAACATGATCTTGGGTTGAAATTTACCAAGAATGTTTATTTGACTATTTCAAAGTTTTAGAGAAAATTTAGACCCAACTACTTCTCTGATATAGGGTTACTAAAAGTAGTAATTCCTAGTATTCTTAGCCTTTTTGGAAACTTTGAAGGTTTCGAATCATTATTTAAGCAAATGGGTGTCCAAAAAAACCAAAATTGAAAGAAATAGAAAAGAAGATAATTTTTTGGTGATGCAAGATTTCTCTACACCTTTGGATGCTCTTGCATCAGACACCCATGGTAATTTGAGAAGTAACCTTGTCACATCTCCAATGTGTGAGGCAAACCAATGCGGTCAACCTCTGCTTTGGATAACCATGATGAATCTTCAACATGCCTTCCTCTCCATTTGACCAAGTATTATTCATACTTCCTATTTCTTGTGCTCCTTCCCACACAACTATCTAAGATTTCTTCAATTTCTTCCTTCTCTGAAATAGGTCATGGGATGTGCCACTGTCCTTCTGCTTATGTGTCTTCTGTACTTCCTTCATGATATTCTATCAAATCTGCAATATTGAACACAAGTGAAATATTGATCCCACTTGGCAACTCAACTTCATAGGCATTTCCTAATTCATGTTTCTTAAAAATCTTACAAGGTCAAAATTTCTTCATCTTCAGTTTATTATATGTTCTTATGGGAAATCTCTCTTTTCTAAGATGGACCATAACCACTTCTCCAACATTGAATTCTTTGAATCTTCTTTTCCAATCCACCTTCTCCTTATACTTATTATTCATTTTATGGATATGCTTCCTTACCTCATCATGTAGATTCTTCATGTGTTCTACAAAATATTCTACATCTGCACTCCTCTTCTCCTCCTTCTCCATCTTCCTTAACTCTGAAACATTTCTGGGACTACTTCCATATACAATCTGAAATGATGATTTTCATGTACTCCTACTAACTAAGTTGTATGAAAATTCAGCCTATGGAAAAATCAAGTCCCATCCCTTTGGTTGTTCTCCTACTAGGCTTTTCAAAAGGTTGCCCAAACTTCTATTTACCACTTTTTTCTGACCATCAGTTTCTGAATAATGATGTGCAGAATTGAACTTCAAATCTGTCTTCAAATTCTTCCACAATGTCCTCCAAAAATATCCAATAAATTTTGTATCTCAGTTTACAACTATGCTCTTTGGTAGACCATGAAGTCTAACCACTTCCTTGAAGCATATCTCTGCAATATGCATTGCATCATTTGTCTTCTGGCAAGGAATGAAATGTGCCATCTTGGAAAATCTATTAACCACCACAAAAATAGAATCATGACCTCTCTGATTCCTTGGCAAACCAGGTACAAAATCCATGCTAATGCCTTCCCCTGGCCTTTTAGGTACAGGCAAAGGCTGATACAAACCAGTATTTTGACTCACTCCCTTAGCCATCTAACATACCCTACAACTCTGTATAAAATTTTTCACATCCTAATACAATTGTGGCCAATAATAGTTCACTTACTAATGAAATTGTATTGTCTCTCCCAAAATGTCCTACTAATCGTCCACTATGCTTTTCTTTTATCAAATTCTCCCTCATGAAACTTCTTGGAATGCATAACTGACTTCCTTTGAATAACATGCCAGCCTAGATTATGTAATCTAACCACTGTGTTCTTTCCATGGTGATAGGCTCTAGGAAAGATTTCCATGCTTCTGAAAAATTTGGATCTTCTGGATACAATTGTTTGAGTTCCTCAAACCCAACAACTTCAATTCTCATCTCCACCAACAAATTTCACCTCCTACTCAAGGCATCTTTAACTCTATTAGACTTCCCACTTCTATGATTCAACATAAATCTATAGTTTTGAAAAAAATTAACCCATTTCAAATGTCTTTGATTCAACCTCGCTTGGCTATTTAAATGGTATAAAGCTTGATGATCAGTGTACAAAACAAATTCCTTAGGAAAAAGATAGTGTCTCCATTTCTTCAATGCCTAAACAATAGCATAAAATTCTTGATCATAAACAAAATACTTCTTCCTAGCATCATTGAGTTTTTCACTAAAATATGCAACGGGTCTTCCTTCTTGACTTAATACAACTCCTATTACACTACCACTAGAATCACAATCTACTTGAAATACCTTGTTAAAATTTGGAAGTGCTAAAACAGGTTGCTTTGTAACTTTCTACTTCAACAAATCAAAACTCTTGGCTTCCCCTACAATCCACTTAAATTCTTTTCTAATTGTAAAGCACTCATTCCATCACAAAAGTTACTGAAGTAAATAATCCACTTAATTACATCATCTTAAGTAAAAAGATAAATCTCATAACTATTAATCAATAAGGTCATTAAATCTTACAAATCACGTGCTTAATCCAAGTGTTAGCACTACAAAATAATATACAATATCCATTGGCTTTCATTCCATAAATCATCCAATGATAATTACAAGATACAATAATCATGTACATTATAAGAAATAATAAATCAATCAACTCTCTAGCCGCCACGAACCCACATGGTCATCTTGCAAGCTGAGAGATGGGAACATGGCTCAGGCGCTTTTCCACCCAACCATGAAGCAATTACACTTCCCTAGATCCCTTCATAACATGAAGGAAACTAGCCCTACACGAAATGTCTAGCAACCTGGAAACAACTGGCAGGAGGGAACACCCGATGCAACCTAAAGCTTAGTGTGCAAATCTAAATAATGATATGCAAATTGTCTCACAATAGGATGTGATAGAGATATATATAAATAAAGTTTGCCAGACAAATTTTTAACTATTTCAATGAATCCCAGCTTGGCCAAGCATATAAAATAGTTTAAGGTCAAATCCTGAAAAGAGGAAAAGCCATCTCTGATATTCTACATTCGGCATCCTAGCCCAGAAAGCAACCCCAAACACACATAAGAGATAATCTACTTTCTTTTCAAAACAAATAGCAACCCATGTTCACCTAAAATCCATTTATAATCCCTTTCTTTTGCATAATTCACGGAAACACACTTTCAAGTAAGTAATAAATAAGAACATCATTTATTTATTTAAACACAATTATATATATAAAAACTATAAACTAGTTATATTCCCTATCCCATATTTCATTCTTTTCAATAGTTTGAAGAAAACTATTGTTAACTACTTTCTACCCATATGTTGGTTTATAATTTCAAGCAATTAATTGTAACAAGGATTTAATAAGAGCGAATAAAATATTGCCAGCAACACATTATTTAAAATCAAAGGGCATAGGTAATATTCAGAAAATGTACTGTCTCTATCCTAAGTAATTATTTAACTGCTACAGGCAGTATTCAATCAAGCTACAGGAACTTACTAGAAGTTTGTTGCAAAAATTAATAGACTGTGATGGGAATACAATAAAACTGCGATAGAGATTAATAGAACAACGCTAAAGATAAATAATGCTGTGACAAGTTGATGCACTGGCTAGCCAATAATAGAGGTCGATACTATATAGACTATCTCTAGAGTGTAGATCTGATAAGCAAATCAGTAAGTTGTCGAAAGTTTAGGAGGTCTATAGAAGGATGATACAAGCCAAGCAGTATTAACCACTCATTTGTAAATAAAAAGTGAAAACTCTTAGGAATAATCATATAGTGATTGGCATTAAATAAAAGAAAAAGGCCAATAGGCTACCACAGTGATAGGTCTGCAAAAGTCTATGCCACAAATTGAAGATTATCAGATTCTATGTTAAAACAAGGACGACTTAAAATAATCAACAACGACATAATAAGGTAATTGTGACATGAATTAAATAGAACATGTCTTCATCAACAGGGATAAATGATCCTCGTCAGGAAATGACAAGGCTGCAACAAGGTACAAAATAATAGCTACAGGATTCAATGAAACTAAGACAGGAATACTTATTTAACTTGCTGCGACAAGATGTTTAAATTAACTGTTACAACATCAATGTTTAGCTCGCTACAAGGGTAGTAATCATATTAGGTGAGCTTTAGAGGCAGCAGTCAAAAGGAGAGAAAGAAGAAAGTCAGTTTAAAACCCAACGAAAGTAATAGATTGATAGGAAGTCTTTTATTCATTAAGAAAAAATAGATGAAATCATGTTTCTGGCCACCGATTTCAAGAAGACCGACTAAACAGTAAAAAAAAAGCAACCAATTGACTTATATTTAGCCCACTATAGAAGATTTAAGGATTTGAAATAAGAATTATGAGACAGGCCGCTAAAATTATAACAAGTTTACAAAATTTCAAGAGTCAATTTAAACCGTTATATAGGTTAGAGTTGGAATACAGGCCTTTACTTAGAGTGAAGACTGATAGACAAAAAAGAAAGGCGTTCAAAAGTGAAGTATATAGTCGACCATCATCATGGGATAGACTTTTAGCCATGCCAACAGTATCTAATTAAGGCGATAGGGATAACAAGGCACAATCGGTGGATAACAAATAGGGCGACTTAAACTCAGATCAAATAAGGCATAGAGGTGATCAGTCTATTATCATACACAGAGGACAAGAAAAAGAAGAATGCAGAACTAAGACTTGTCAGACCAAGCGATAGGAATCTAACATTCAGCAGTTTAGAGGTAAAGAACAGGTAGGTGGGAAAATCATTTAAAAGAGCATGGAATCCTTTGAAAAAGAAACTTTTAACACACACAAAAAAAACCATTCCATAGATTCATTGTTTTAAACAAGCATAACATTTGCATTCTATGATCTAAACATACCCGGAAACACCTCAAACTCCTTCCTTCTGTCCTGCTGCCTTGGACTCAATTCCTTTTCCCTTCTTCCGTCACTAAAAAATAATCATCCCCATTTTTCTACCATCTCTTTTCTTTTATTCTTCCTACCTCCTCTAAAATTGGCGTCCATTATGTTTAGACTATGCTTTTTGGTTCGAACTTCTTGTTAGCTTTTAGTTTGCATGGTCTTGGCATCCAAAAACAATAAATACTTTGCTTAAAATAAAAAATGGAACTCTTCATTACTGTCGCTTCCCTTTTGCATGAAAAAAACAACCTATTTTATTTGTATCCCTCTATTTATAATATAGATTAATATAATATTTAAAAAAAAATGAAGCATTTACATTTAAGTCTAACAAGAACATTGTTTCCAAACAAAAATATATATATATAGAAAACACTTCGAATAATTATTTATAATTTAAATAAATAAATTATGCAATTAATATATATATCTAAGTTGAATAACATAATACAGACATGGTTAACTATGCATTTCAAGTGAACTTACCATAGCATCAATCATGTTCATTCATTATATGAAATACTCAACCAAGACTAGAAACCACACAACGATGCACAATAAAACCATTCAATGATGCAATATGAAACTACGTGAGTGTGTGCGTCCATTGGATTAATCCATCCCAACAGTTCTTGTCGGGCAACTAGAACATCTCTACCTCAACCATGTTCTCATATTCGACATTTCCCCTGCACTCAGTCGCACTTAGACTTTCATTAATAGGTTCGTTCCCAATAATCATAGCCGAAGCAAAACAAAATGTACATCCATAATCGTACCAATAATATTCAGTTATTAAATCAATTTTCAAAATTATGCATTTATAACATTTATGATAGTTACTTTCACACACGTGGAATCACTCATAGTAAATCAATCATATAGTAAAATGTCCAATGATCTTAATTCATAATAAAGTCCAAAAATGAGATATGACACTATCTCCTCTCATTGTGTTAGTTAAGGGTCCAGATATGCTATTAAAATTTCTAATGAAATTTCTATAAAACTCAGCCAATCCATGGAATGATCTTACCTCAGTGACACTTCTCGGTGTAGGCCATTCTATGATAGTCCTTACTTTCTCTAGATTAATCTTAAGACCCTCAGTTGAGATCACAAATCCCAGGTACACTATTTCCTTCTTCACAAAGCTGCGCTGCTTCAAATTTATCAATAGTTTCTCTTCCCTCAACCTCTCAAAAAACTCTACAAACATGCATTAAATGTTCCTCCAAAGTCTTTCTGAAAATCAAAATATCATCTAAATAGACAATAACAAACTTACCCAAAAATTCTTTCAGTACCTCATTCACGAGCCTCATGAAATTTCTTGGTGCATTGGTTATTCTGAATGACATCACTAGCCACTCATATAGTCCCTCTTTTGTCTTGAATGTTGTCTTCCATTCATCTCCTTCCCGTATCCTGATCTGGTGATACCCGCTCTTCAAATCTATCTTTGTAAAGTACTTTTCTCCACTCAGGCAGTCCATGATATCATCCATCATTGGCAAAGGAAAATTGTACTTGATTGTGATTTTTTTGATGGCCCTAGAATCGGTACACATCCTCCATTCTATATCCTTCTTAGGTGCTAGTACTGTAGGTACTACACATGGACTCAAATTCTCTCTAATTAGCCCCTTTCTCAATAATTCCTAAACTTTTCTATTCAATTCTTCATTTTCTATAGGAGTCATTCTATAGATTGCCTTTTAGGCAAACTAGCTCCTAGTATCAAATTCATCTGATGACTTATGCTCCTCACTGGTGGAAAACCTTCAGGTACATTATCTAAAACAATATCTTGGAATTCATCTAACAAATTTGCAATTTCTACAGGTACATCTTCCCCTTCTTCTTTATTGATTTTAGGGATCAAGGAAAAACAATACGTTCGTGCTTCATTCCATCCAAGAATTTTCTACCATCTACCAAAAAAATTCTAGTAGTGTTACATACCTTTTCCTTTGCTTCTCTGATAGGTTTTAGCTTGTCTCACTCCATCTTTTGTCAAAGAATAGGTGCTAGCATGACTGTCACGAATAACACACCTATCATACTACCATGGCCTTCCCAATAACAAGTGACATACATCCATTGGCATATTGTCACACACCACTTCATCATGATAATCTCTAATCTTGAACTTTACCAGACACCGTTCATTAACCAAAGCCTTATGATCTTTCTGCAACCAAGAAATCCTATAGGTATGTGGATGCTCTATCCTTTTTAAGTTCAACTCTGTGATTGTTTCTTCAAAAACTAGATTATCTGTACTTCCACTATCAATGATTACATTACAACATTTACCTCCTAACTATACTTTGTTCTGAATATGCTCTTCCTTTGGGTTGGTTCTTCTTTTCCTACATCCTTCAACAAGGCTCTTCTGATGACAAAGGTCTCTCCTCTTTAAGCTTCCTCTAAATGTTCAGATCTAGCCTTCTTATCGACATGAGAGCATTACCCTCTGGTCTTCTATTTGACCCTCCTTGATTTTTTTGGCAGTTATAAGCTCTATGTCCTTACTCACCACATTTGAAACATGTTCCTTTGAATCCTCCTCTTGCAGGACATCTTCCAAATCTTCCTCTTCCTTTTTGATATCCATCATTTTGGTCCCTAGGACGATATGTGTTTTAACCCATATTATGTTGCCTGGTGCTTCCATCATCATTTTTATTTTTCTCATCTTGTTGTCCATGAACTCAATATGATCTTCCTCTTGTTCTTTCACCACGACCTCTTCATCTTCGTTTGTTTTCAAATTTCTTGTTAAAATTTTCTTCTACCTTCATTACAAATTGATACGCTTCTTTAATAGTTGTCAATCTGACCAGGCTTAGTTCTTCTTGAATATTGGGCTTCAGTGCATTGATGTATCTGACTACTTTTTCTTTATTGGCTTCAGAGTGACCCGCTCTAATGATAACTTTGTAGAATTCCTCAGTGTATTTTTTGACTGTTTTTCTCATCTACCTCAAACTTTGCATGTTTTTCAATTGTTCCGACTCATAATCCACAGAAATAAATTGCCTCTTCAATTTGTCAACCCTATCTCACCGGGTGATCTTTTCTTTTCCTCTTCTCTTCCTCTCTAATTGTATTTCATTCCACCAAATGCTAACATGACCCTTGAGCTTGGTCTTAGAAAACTTGACCCTCTCAGGATCTTCTATTTCTTCATATTCAAAATACTCCTCCATATCGTTGATCCAATCTATCAATTCTTCTAGATTGAGAGTGCTAGAATATGTAGTGACATCATCTTTGGCCTTTTTCCAATTTTTGTTATGGCCTTAAATAGTGTGACATTTTCAAGTTCTTCTTTATCACTCTCTTCAAATCATGGATTATCTTGGGCTGCATCATCTTCATCTTCACTTTCATCTCTCTTTCTCGGTTGAAACCCTCTTCTCAACTCTTCTTAGATTGCATTGATTTGCCTCTGCAGAGCTCTAAACCCTTCTTCGGTCACAATAACATTTTTACCACCAAAGTTTCTTCATGGAGGCATCCTAATTTGATTTATCTTCTCTTACACTTAATGTAAAAAAATTCCTTAGTACAAAGTTACCTCAAATCGATGGTTCTGCTTCCACGTTCAAACCCCCTATGTCAAGGTCCTGGCACAAACTACCTCACTTTTCGGTGATTTGTTTGCACATTTAGGGTAACCTACTCTAATACCACTTGATGAGGGTGGAATCCACAAAAAACACATACAACAATAATTCATGTATTTAAAATAGACAAGAACAAATCTCAAGAAAGATTAGTTAAGCAAATTGCAAACTGTTTCATAATTTCTTCCTTAAACTTACATATAAAAGGCTACAAATCTGAAATACAATCATCAGGGTCATATGCCCTCTTATTATAGTAATATGGTATGTCTTTCAATAGAAATATTTGACTTATAGATCCTTCTGGAGCTATCTTCTGATATCTACCTAACCTCCTTATTCACATGAACAGGACTTGCCAATAACTCCCAATATCCCACTGCCCTGGAACTATTAAAAATAGGATATAAATACACATCGGAACTAATTAGTGTGATTCACCCCAATGTCAGCTTGTTTTGAGATGTGTAAGTCCCATTTGGATGCCAAAATGAACCCAACTTTCCTTTTTCCCGCCCAAGAAAGAATTTTAAAATTTTAAAATTGAGAAACTAGGTAGTGCAACTTCCGTGAGCCATAACTTTTGAACTGGATGTCCGATTGATGAACTGTTTGATGCGTTGGAAAGATAGTGAAGAGATATATCAAGATATAATTCATTTCACTAATTACGACAACTTTCAAGCCATTTAGGGATGTCTATGTCATGCCCCTATAATGATCAGTCATTGATTCACAATATAAACTAATACAAATATAATATATTGATAATTAAATATCATTATAAATAAATGAATATAAATGTTAAATTTTATTATAAATATAAATACTATCATATTATGAATATAATATAATTAATAATATTAATATTATATCAATCATTAGCAATTCATTTAAGAGTCGCCAACCCATAAGATATATATCGTGTAACAGATATGTCAAACTAAATAAGAGATTAGAAAATGAATGATTAACATTACAAGATGGCCGCTCTATAGTCATCATAGCATAAGTTATTTCTCTAATTATAATTCATTTGATATCCTCCAATAAAGGTGCGGCAACCTTAAGTAAACCTTGGCAAAGTTTTGAACTCCAAAAATGTCATGAGTTGATCCTAAGGCTGTCATTAACCTAATCGATGCATGTTCATCTTCCACTCAATACTTATGTATCATGACATTTTAATAGTAACTCATCCTTTTCCGTCGAAACAGATTAAGAAAATGTAATTATTATTGAAGAACAAATAAACAAGAGTAATTCGCATCAGCAATATTGATTAATCAAGAATAAATAATTACCTTACAAGCAATGAGCTTAATCTGGTGTTAGAAGTGGCACTGAATATTATTTTAGTTATCAAGGGGTGTGATTTATGAGCAATCACCACCGCTCCAAAAAAGGCACCATGTTAGAGGTATAAAGGGATCCACAGTAAGAGAAAAATATACAGGGAATCATACCAAGGACAGTACGAATAGCAGTAATTATTAAGTTTATATTTTAGGGACAACAGACACAAAGGAGTCACTCATCAATATTTACCAAAGCTTATACCAAGACTGCAAATTGGATTTGCACAACAAGTAAGTCTCGTATCATTTTCTAATTATTGCTGATCTCTCATCACCGTCGTACAGGTACGGACAACATAGTGCTCTTTGTTTCTGTCATTATCATATATAAACTTCTATGATAGTAATCAGACTTGCAAGAAGCTTTTATTTACATATGCATCTATGTTAGTAATCAGATTTGTATGCCATTTTCATTCACATAGGATATGTAGACTGTTATCATGCTTCCAATATGCAATATTTCATGAAGTATCTATGTAATCCATGGTGCATAATAATATGTAATTTACCAACCTCATATGAGAGAAAGGAGGATAAATACCAAGAGACCACATGGGTAAAATTATGGCTTTTGTCACATGGGGTATAAGGTACCCATGATGCAAAGGTTAATCATCACATAGAGGCCTTGTCACATGAGGTCTAAGGTACCCATGGTGTAAGGATAGTGATGCATAGGCCTTGGTTTCTTGATGTAAGGCATCATAAGAGTACCAAGGAGTCTAATGCAGAGGTAGGAGGACCAAAACTATCCTCAATAACATTAAAAAATCAAAGAACTAATCCAATTGCTTTGGTCGGGTTGAATAAAACATAATACAGACTTTTCATCCAATTTTCATGAAGATCCAATGGTAGGAGAGAAAGTTATGACTCTTTTCCCAAAACTACAAACCCTAGGCAGCGTTCAGACCTGCCCTCACCAAAATTGCAATATCTCTCACAAAACTTAATGAAATTATACCAAACCAAAATAATTGTAAACTAGAAACACATATCTTTCCATCCATCTATTATATGCATCAATGTGAGGCCGTACCAAGTCATACCATGCATATTTTTAGACTGTATTTTTAGAAAATTAAACTCTACAGACCTACCCTCAATAAAAATGCCATAACTTATTCAAATCTTAATGAAATTTGATGCAACAAAAAGAAATGGAAAGTAGACTATATACTCTTTCCAACCATATATGTCCATACAGAATGGTACCAAACGCTGCAATAGGACTGTTGCAGGGAAAATCAAAAAATTACAGTCCATAAAACACTCATATCTTTCACAAAACTAAATAAAAATGCATGGAACAAGAAGAAAATGGAAGGTGGTTGAAGGATATAACATTTTAAATCCATTAGGAATCCATTAAATTCCATACAGGGCCATACAATAGCAAAAGACACCAAATTTCTGAAGAAAAATACAGGAAAACATTGTTTTTTCTCATTCCATGCTCAAATCTTCAACCACCCACCAATTTTTCATGGTTACAAGACCTTTTAAAGGCATTAAAACATGTCTCTTCAGTTCATAACTGATTTGGAGCAAACCAAGAGCCAAATGACTCTTCACCTTCCCTCATTCTTCATCTTTTTTCCAACTTTACATTGACAACCTTTACATGGTTTGTAATATTTTGCATATTTGAACTTCCTAGTGACCTCTAATACATAACAATGACTTGATTAATCTTATACAATGATGAATTATTACAATATTGGATCATTTTAATCAAACTCCTATGGAAGTCAAGGTGCTCCTGCACCAGAGTCTCAAGAGGCCTTGACTCTAAGGTATTAAGGATACCATATTGAGTCTAATGATGGAGACAATAGAGCCCCATAGTGGATAACGATACTCTCCTTCTATCACCCATAGGATGTTAGTAAATGGCATTTAAATTAGTAGATCTACAATTTGTATTGATGAAGATCATACATCATATGAAATGTCATGATAAGATATGCAAGGCATATTGAAGTTGATCATTAAAGTAACATCTGAAATATTAATGATATGCAAGGCATATGAATAGTGATCATAAGATTAACTTGTGAAATGAGAATGAAAGATAATGTGCATTAAAAGCCATCATAAGATTAGCAATGATGATATGCATTAAAAGTAGCTATGAATTCATAATAGTGATATGCATAGAAATTGATCATAGATAAATAATAGTAATTGGCATAGTAATGTATTTTGATAGAAATCAATGATGAACTAACAATTAATCATAGAAATGATAAAGCAATGTTCTATGTATGAATTATATATATTGGCTTTAAATGAAAAATGTACTAATGTTCTCTTGCTACAAGTTGAAATTTGTGAACGCGGTAAAAGGATTTTTTTGATTTGTGACAAGGGGACATTACAGTCTAAGCGCTTCAAATTTTATTCCATAACTTTTTTAGGAACCTCAAAAAATAGAAACTTTAATATCTTGAAATCTAGACATGATCTTGGGCTGAAATTTACCAAGAATGTTTATTTGACTATTTAAAAGCTTTGGTGAAAATTTCAGACCCAACTGCTTTTCCAATATAGGGTTACTAAAAATAGCAAGTCCTAGTATTCATAGCCTTTTTGGAAACTTTGAAGGTTCCAAATCATTATTCAAGGAAATGGGTATCCGCAAAAACCAAAATTGAAAGAAATAGAAAAGAAAATCTTTTTTTGTGATGTAAGATTGATCTACACCTCTGGATGCTTCTATATCATAGCTGCTAGATAGAGCGTAGATGCACAGGTGTAGAGATATAGACAGGAGCAAGGTACTTCCCGTGCTACATTAGGTGGGGATGGCCCTATGATGCATGTATTAGGACAATTATCACAAGCACAACAAGATATTGCCCAGTTGACATGAGAGAGTACTACCATGGCTAGTATCATTCTGTAGTGCTAGCAGATTAGAGACAACCCAGTTTTGCATCACAAAGCCACTTAGGAGCTACTAGGTCAGGGAGATCAGGGGCTTCAGTCATGGGGCCTCCACTACCATAGGGTCCATCGGGTCCACCACCTTCGGGTCCATCAGGTGCAAGTCCATTGGGTCTAGGTCCATCTGGTCCACCTACATCACTGGCACCTTCAGGAGAGAGGAGTTCATGTTAGCTTGAGATGATATGATATGACATTGGTGTATTCGTACGGGCTCATTTGTATGTTATACATTGATGTATTGAGCCTACGGGCATATTTTTGTATCATGACAATTTTTTGATATATATATATATATGAGATGAGGCATTTTGTTGGTAGCCTATGTGATGTTATGATGTATAATGATAGTTTTATGCAGATGGTTTTATTATGATTTTATGATGTTATGGATGATGTTTATATGATTGTATGGATGCAAATATGTTTTTATGAATAGATGTATGGAATGATAAACATTATGTTTTTATGGATAAATACATGGATGTATTATGTTTTGATGGATAGATGTATAGATGTAAATGTTTTTATGGATTATGTATATGCATATGATGTATGGTTATGATAGATGTTTAGGATGGGGATACAAATGTCTATGATATTGATGGATGTACATGATGTATAATGGAGAATGATTATGTTATGAATGATTTACGATGGATATATATGGATGGTTTTTTTATATTATGGATAATGCATATGTTGATGTATATGATTATGTTATGTGATGATTTATTATGGATATGATTCTTATGCTAATGGTATGGGACTAACATATTTATGCAGGTGTATATTGTGGATGTATTGAATGATGATGCAGGCATTATATATTTTTAGTTTGGTCATGATACAAGTCAATGTGGATATAGTAAAATTAGTTAGATGGGATGGGGTTAATGGGGGGAAATGATGTTAGATGAAGAAGATAAGATGCCCTAGGAAATGGGTAAATGGGTAATATGATTGGGTGGAAATGAGTAGATAAAATATATGAGGATGGATAGGTGATGGGTAGGAAGTAGATAAGTGATTTGATTATGTTGGTATATGTGGAGAGAAATGCTAGATTTAATATAGAAAGTGGATTCCATTCACCAAGGTATAAAGACCAAGATGCTTTGGAATCCCTTGCATGATGGACTTGACTCTACAATAATGATTGGCCTTATACTTAAGAATCAAAGGTTCTTGGAGGGTCGTATGTGGAAATTCTAGTATGTATAAAGATAGAAATATCAATCACACATAAAGTTGTTCTAGAATACTCAAGGTCCTAATGCAACCTTAATGAAATAAGAACACAACCAACAATCATACAAACTGCTATACCCCATTCCTTGCTAGTCATAACACACCAAGATATGAATGGATCTAGGTGGTCTTAAGGAAGCATGAGAAGGGGAAAGAAAAGATAAATCAAAAACAAAAGACCACATGATGACACAAGTCACACCCATTTATATCTTTTGCAAAGAGTAGATGCTACTGGATAAATGCCTATTATGGGAATGATATATCCCTAGGAAAGGCGAGATGATTTTTGATAAGGGATGATGTGGCAATAGGTAATGTGGTTGGTTATTGTCTCAAAATGTGGGCTAATGCTTGTGATTTTCGTTAAGGCTCTAGGTGTTAAATGGTTGTTGTTTTTGTTTTTTTGAGTGTTAGATCTTTTATGGAATGGGTATGTGATGACAAGGTTGCATTTTATTATGGGAAATGGGGGGATTTGTTATTGGAAGGGTGGAGAGGTTTAGTTTTTTATTTTGTTTTTTTCTAGTTTTTTATGTTTTTTAGTTTTTATGGAGATGCCTAAGACGGGGTTGCATAAAGATCAATAATGTGCGTACAAAGATCCAATCCTTATCTAGGTTTAGGGGCTTGCCCCCAGTCTGGTATGATGGAAATGAATAGTAAATGGATGAACATACATACATTAATGTGTATAAAATCAAGCCATGATAGGATGGGGAGTATGGAAGGATGAATGGAAATATGGAAATGCACAAGAACCTAGCAGATGATGGATGCAACTACTACGCATGGCACCTATAAATAGGTTTTCACCATGTTACTTATCTGAGGTGCCACTAAAGTGGTTTTCACCATTGGACAACTTTATTGCAACTCGGTTTTTTTTGGATTTTTCACGTTTTTTTAAATTATTTTTGCCACTTAGGATACCCGAAGGGTCAAGCATAAAACTTCTTGAGGTGTATGATGTTCATTGGCTCATCCAAAGGTTGGCCCTCTGGTGTTTCTAGCTGATAAGATCCTGATCCATTGGAGGCAATGATTACAAAAGGTCCTAGCCAATTAGGCTCAAACTTGTCTTTTTTATCTCGATCTTACAAGTTTCTTTGATTCTCTTTCAACACAAGGTCACCAACTTCAAAAAAATGGGTCTTGATCTTCTTATTGTAGTTGTGGTGGAGGTGATTCTGATAGGCTTGAAAATGGTTCAAAGCATTCAGACACCTCTCATCTAGAAGCTCTAGTTCATATAGTCGTGCAACACAATACTCCTCATCAATGAGATTTTTTAAAGATATTCTTAAAGAGGGGAGTTCAACCTCAACTGGCAAAATGGATTCTGATCCAAAGATAAGGGAGTATGGAGTGGATCCAGTGGGTGTACGGATGATGTTGTGGTAGGCCCATAGGGCAGGATTAAGTTGGAGGTGTCATTCATGATGAGCTTCATTGACGATCTTCTTTAGGATTTTAAGTATGATTTTATTTGAAGCCTTAGCGTGACCATTACATTGGGGATAGTATGGGTTGGAAAGTGATGTTGGATATAGAATTTTTGGGAAAGGGTATGGACATATTTATTTTTGAAGGGTTTTCCATTGTCAGTGACAATGGCAGAGGGAATACCATACCGTCATATGATGTAGTGGAGGATAAACTTTGTTATTTGCTTGCCAGTGATATATGTGAGGGGGATGTCTTCGACCTACTTTGTAAAATACTTAGTGGTGGTGATAATGAACTTGATGCAATTGGAAGATGAGGGGTGGATTTAACCAGCAAGGTCTAGCGCCCACTGAGAGAAGGGCCAAGGAGTAGTGATAGGTTAGAGCTCTTGTGATGGTGCATGAATTAAGTCACCATGCTACTAGCATTGTAAACACTTCTTGACCAGTTGGTGAGCATCTTGCTCCATTGTAGGCCAATAATACCCCGTTCAAAAGAGTTTTTTAGCAAGGGTAGGTCCATTTGAGTGAGCACCATAGATACCCTCATGTATGTCTCGCAATGTAGTTTGGGCTTCATCTGAGTTAAGGCACCTCAAGAGGAAACCATCAAGACTCCTTGATATATGGTATCTCTAATGAGGGTAAAACTGGAGGATCAATGAACAAAAGTGTGATGTTGGGTGGAGGATAGGTTAGATGGAAGGATTTTTTCATGGAGATAAGCATAGACTTCTTGATACCAAGGTGATACGGGACCAACAAGTTCACAAACAAGCTCTGATTGATGATCCATGCTAGTTCAATGAGAAACTCACATTGTTGGCTATTGTTCAACATGTCTATGAGAGATTTGATGGTAGCCATGGCGTCAACTGCTTTATTATTTAGTCATGGTACCTGCTCAAACTAAATCTCATAAAAGTAGCTCTTAAAGTCATCTACCATCCTTTTGTATGGAAGTAGCCTGTCATCTAAATAGTTTTATATTCATCCTTAACTTGCTTGATGACCAATTGTGAATCACCATAGTCATAATGTTTCAATTCTCCACTCAATAGCCATTCAAAGTCCTATGATTAGAGATTCATATTCTGCTATGTTGTTGGTGCATGGAAATGCTATCTTGTAGAACTTTGGGATAAAATCTCCTTGTGGAGTGACAAATAGGATTCTGGCTCTTGAACCATGTTGTGTGTATGATCCATGTATTTCCCACCCTAGTTTGTGCTTGGTGTGCTTTTTGATTCATGTGTTATATGTTGTTCTGAGTATTTATTAGTGTATTATGTGATTATTATGCTTTGATGCATTGCACTGAACTTACCAATGAGGTCTATGGTGCCATTGAGGGGTTATGAGGGTGTATTCTACATGACCATTGAGGTGTTTTCAATGGGGTTTTGCTTTGTTATTTGGATTCCAAATATGCATTATGGGATGCATACATTGTGATTCTGCATGTTGGATTATTCCAGTGCTTCGGCTTCACTATTTTCACTATACTTGTTATAGTTGTGATTGTCGTATTATTTCCACATTGTGAAATGTTATCATTTATGCATCACGTTCCTGAATCATGTTAGTCGTAGATGATTATAGTGGATTTGATTATTTTATATCATGTACGATTATACCACATTGGAGTGGATTATGTTGCTTCAGCTATTATATGTGGAGCAGGTATGCTTGATGGTTGACTTGAGTGTGCAAATAATTACATGTGTTAACTAATGTGGGAAATGTGGAGAAGGTTGACATGGGATGCTAAGCCATCTCACCCTTATCCTTGTGTTGTGGAAACTCGTAATGTGTGCTTGAAGTCATTTATGTGTGCTCCCTTAGCATTTTGCCCTTTATTTGAAATTGTCTCGAAAAACATGTTTTCTAGTGTTTTCATAATATTGTAATGATTAATTATCTTAGCGAAAATGTCTATTGCATTATATTATGCTAGAGGAATAAATTTGAGTGATTTTGATTTATTTTTGAAATTTAATATTTTTCCGTCAAAAGGTAGAATTGCATTAAATTGGAAAATTGAATGCTTGGTATAGCGTGTTTGGACTTTTCAGAATGAGATTGAGTAAAGAGGCAATTACCTATTTGGAATACTTGAATTCGGTTGATTAACTATTTCCCCATTAATTTAAGTGATTTATTTGAGTGTATTAGGTGAAAATAGAAAAAAAGAATTAAAAGAAATGTAATTAGGGATTTTGTATAATAGGGAAAAAGAGACTTTATTTTCATAATTTTTCATTCTATTTTCTTTTCTCTCAAACCCTTTTCTTGAAAGAATGGAAGGAATTTCTCCATGGAGGAAAAGGAAGGATTGCTTACTTGCTTGAATGGATTTTTGTGTACTTGTTGCTTGAAGAAAGATTGCTTTCTAAACCCTCTTGGATTTGTGGATTTCAATGCATGGTTGAAAGGTATTCTCCTTGTTTAATTAATTTATGCTTGCTCTTCCTTTGCCATATCTCTTCAAGTGGTCTGCTTATGGCTTAATTGATAGGAATGAGATGTTAGAATGAGTTTATAGCTATAATTTATTTAATTTTTATGTGTTCTTGCTTTGGAAACATGGAAAAAGAAACAAAACCCTGCCAAAATTTTCCTAGAATCACGCAACTCAATTTTATTGGATATTTGAGATATTGTTTCCATTTTCTATAAAGGGTTGTACTTCATTTTTCAATAAAACTTGTAGAAAAGATATAAAATATTCCAAGGTACCATAGGGAGCTTTAATGGTGGATTTAGGGTCTTATGGGTATTTTGTGCATTGTGAAAATATAAATTTTGCATTTTAGACCTTATATGATTGATTTGAATTGTGAGATGAGTTGTCTCCTTAATGTATGCATGTTTTGCATCTTTTAAACCTATGTTGTGATTTTGTTAGTTTTGTCACCTCAATTTTTGTGCCATGCCCAATTGGTCAAATTGGTGCATTGGACGTTATGAAGAGGTATAGAGGTAGGAGAGGAGTGGCTTTCACCATGATGGAACTAGCGAGTGAGAGTTTAAAAAAGATTAACAATAAACACATTGGCTAAAATAAAAATTAATAATAAGATCATTTACACCAAACAACATCTCCTGGTGATACAATACCTTATTATGCTATGTTCTAGTTTAGGTGTAAAGAGCAATTCCTGGTGATACAATGTCCTATTTTGCTATGAGGAGGTAGTGCACTCATTTATGATACGAGGAGGTTTATGCCCTCATAATGACACTCTTGGTCCTAGCCTACTATGCCTCTCTTCCTTTTCTTACCATCGAAGTTATACTTGACGTGTGTTGTGACCCTAACATTTGCATGTGCATTGAGATGCTTGATTCATGCAAGTGTATGTGCCTATGATGGACTATGATTTATTCCTTGTTTGGCGTGCATTGAAGGAGTGAATATTTCCCTTATGCTTGATTATTATGCTGTCATTATATTATGCTCATTGGAAAGTGTGCCACATGTTACTTGTATGCATTTGATTGACAATTGTGCCATGTGTTATTTATATGCATTAGATTGGCAATTGTACCATGTGTTATTTATATGCTTTGGATTGGCATTTGTGTCATATGTGTTGTGTGTATTGATTGGTGTGTATGCCATATGTTGCTATGTAAACCCTGGTGTTAGATAGAAGAGAGAGACTAGCCTAATAGATCAAACTAGGTCAAACCCTCTTCTATCAAACATTAGGACACAAGCCGAGCTTGGCTTCTACCCAAGAAGGAGAGCCAAACTATGGGGGCTTTGTCCCTTTGTTGTATAGAGAAGGATAAGCTAAATCCAACCAATTCAAGTTAGGGAAACACAAGAAACCCTAATTGAGCAAGATCGGAGCATAACATATTGTCAGAAGTAGAACTCCAAAAACTAAATGAACAACAGAGACCAGGGATCAAATTAGAAGCTAGATCTGGGAGCAGAAACACCAAGGATCAAGGTGCTTGGGTGCCCTAAGACCTTTTTAGGGTTTACAGAAACTGATACATTTGTCAGGTTTGTACTTGCAAGCTCTGTCTTCTTCCCGGAGGTCACCTTTAAAAACCTATTTCTCTAACCTGCACACAAGGAAAGAGGAGAAGGTTGGGTGCTATTTAGGAGCTTGCCTAAGTCAATCTCCGTGAATGGTGTTTCCACCTCCACAATACCAAATACGATAGATAAAGAGTGTCTGCCGTAGGAGGGCAAAGGCAAATTTAAAGTAGAATGGAATGCTAGAAAAAAGCATGAAGGAAAGAAGTCACCATGAGCATGGAAACCCTAGGATGTTTGATGTGGCATCACAACTTGACTCAAGAAGTTGGTGTAACCCAAATAAGTAGGAAGATCTTCACAAGACCTACAATAAGTTAGTGTCGCAACAATAATCCACCATAGAGAGCTTTAGAGAAGAGTAGAAAGCATGAGAGAGAAAGAGAGAGGGAGTAAGGGTGCCTAGATTACTTAGAGAACTTAGAGATGTTCAAATGAATAAACTAACTTGCTTTTATATGTATCCCCACTCACAAACGACGAATAAAGCCAAATAAGGCTGACAAGAGGAACCACTTAAGATGCCTTAAGACGACATTCCTATAAAATAGGTTAGGGCTAAATGGGGGATGAGGGCACTTGGGTGCCGTTATCCTTTAGCCCAAAAATCCTAGCACAAGTCACTAAGGTGTTCTTAGGCCAGTCTCATAGTTATTTTGTCAAGTTTTATCATCAGGATTGAGAATTAACCGTTTAATGTTAAAAAATGTGTTAAAATAGGTCCTAATTAACAAGTGTAAACATTTTAGGTCCAACCAGGTGCTAAACTAAGTGTAAAATGCTGTTAGTGTGAATAGGGTTACTTTGCTATCTAGCTCTTTCTTAGCTTGTTCTTTGCTTTAGCTCTTTTCACACTAGGTTAAGTTTACTTAGGGACTTTTTCACTTTATCCCATATTGATTGTGTTTTTAGTCTCTTAGGTGGAATATCCTATATATTCCCACCTCTTGCTCTCATATGAGCAATCTCATTCTATTGTATTGCTTTGCATTCTCTTGAGTTGAATACAGTTTATTTGGCTCATATCTGATTTCTATTTTGCTTTCTCTCAATCACTTGCATTCTTGGGTAGAAATCTAACATGGTATCAGAGTGGTTGTGAGTTGTGGGTTAGCATTTTTTTAGAAATCTGAGAGTGTAGAGTTGTTTTTCGAAGCACATGATTATGCTCTTCTCTTGCATCTTCTGATGATCTAGAAAAATAGAAAAGTGCGGAGAAAACTCTAGTTTCTGGGGGGGTTCATATTTTGACTTGCTAGTTGTAGGTTTTTTCAGAGCTTGCTCGAGACTCTTTGAGCTAAAATCTAACAATCGGCTTGCATTTTATTTATTCTGATCAATCTTGCAGGTTGCAGCATGCCTTTGTTTGTCTTAAGTAGCTGATTCAGTCCTTGCATGCCATTTTTTGGTGCTAAAAATGTTTGTTTTTCATTAGAGTCACATCTTCTGTAGATCACAAAGAAAAATGCCTTCTGGGTTTTGTTCATAGCACTGAAAAACTATCTGGGTATTTGTTAGTTTTTGTATGTAGCTTATATATTTTGTAGAAACAACATCAGAAAGCTACAACAGACCCCCTCTCCATTGGCATTTTGGAAATCACAGTTCAACTTCCAAAGGCTGTAACTCAGGCTCCTGACCTCCGATCTACGAACTTATTTTTTTGATTTTGGCTAATTTTTTGTGATCTACATGCTGGTGCAGTCATTTTTTGATTTCAATGTACGTATTTTTCAGTAATCTCAGATTCTCACACGTGACTCTGCGTAGTTCCCGTTTTGGGACTTTCAAAAGTGCATAACTTTTGCATACAACCTCAGATCGAGGTGATTCATTTTTTGAAAGTGCGTGTTTTTTCATGTACTTCACAGTGGTACTTCTAATTTCATTTAGGTTTGTCCCAAAATTGTAATTTCAGTATATGTTCATTTTGTGAGGATTTGTAAAAGCATTGAAGTCAAGTCCACTCAGCGTTCTCTTTCTAGTGGCCATTGTAACCGCACTACTTATAAAGTGCCAAATCGTTTTACTTGGGGGGCTTCTTCATTGAGTAATTTGGGGGTATCTTGGTGTTCTTACTTTTGTTGGATTTAGTCTCTTAATTGGTCTTATGTGTGACTAAATTTAAGGAGTAATCATGGGTATCAAAAAGCATCCAACTGTAATTGAACTAAAAAGGGGTAACTATAAGTCTTGGTGAGATGGTATGCTGAAACGTTTCAGATGGCTTAATCTTTTACCCTATCTCTACGAACTTGTTCCTCAACCAATATCATTTCAGAAAAGCATTGTATGACATCAAAAGAATGGTTATGTAGCAGCATTTCTTGGTTCAAATGTCGACTTTGACACAATGAGTACATTAACATGGGTTTCTTCCCCTCGTGCTCATTGGACCAAACTTTGGGAGATGTATGGTGACTTGGATGAGTCTCCATTTCCCGAGGATCCTGTTGTAGATTGTTTAAAACCACTTGATGTTTTTCTACCATATGATTTTAAAACAGCTATGAAGCTTGATGAATGGAAAGCACTTGAATGTCCAGATGACATAGAGACTTTTCCTAATACTCCTCCTTCAGAGACTTCATATGATCCAGCATTAGCAGATATTTCACATGTTCATACTAAGCCATCTTGTGCGGACATATCATTTCGGGATGAACAATGTAGTCCTATGACATGCATTGAGATCTCATCTCCTTCATTACCTGTTGCTCTATCTAAGTCCAGTGTAGCTCCTTTCATGACTTCCAGTGATTCTATGCAGCAGCCTCATATCAGTCTTCCAGAAGCAGTTCCTTGGGATATAATCCTACCAGACATCTCATCCTTGTTTGTGGAGTCCCACATTGCAGATTTGGGAGACACTATTGATTTCATTCATCTTCTCTTTGATGGAGTTGATTCTTCTTCAGATGTTTCGAGGGCACATTCAGACCCTCTTGTTCCTTCTTTGCCTACATTTGCTTCTACAGTGATAGTTTCTGTAGATACTCATGAGTCCACACATCCGACTCAGTCATCATTCATGTTGACATCCTCTGCAGAAGTACTAGATTCTCATTGGTCCAGTTGTCTTACCGATGGTGAGCACCATCCATCCATGGTTACTGTACCTAAATCTTCTATGGTACCTGACCCATATCAGTATTTGTCATAGTTTGGCATTGACTTAGAGATCATTGGGCAACATTTGGAGAAGGTTTCCTTGTCTTCAAAGAAGATATCATCCTTTGAGATTGGTCTTCATCCTCTTATTCAATCACAGTTTGGTAGTGGATTGGAGACATTTGAGCAATTTTAGGAGCATCATTGTTGTCTTTGGATCATGTGCAAAGTTCAAAGACATTTATCCTTCTTCCTTCATATTCCTATAAGGAATGGGAAGAAATCTTGCATACATTCTTGGTCTTGTTTCTTCCTAAGGGGAGGAACGTTGTTCGACGATCGTGAATCATCTTCAATATTCATTGTCGGGCATCTACCATCAGTGCAGGAGACTCTACATTGAGGGTGGGCTACTTGGCCTCTCTTCTTTTCTTCTCACTTTTGGGAGGAGTTTTTTCCCATGAGTTTTCTCCTTTACTCCACTTGAGATTCTTTGTACATGGGTACCTCATCAGGCCTTGTTGTCGGGACCCATCTTTGCATTTTGTCTACATTTCCCCCTAAGTTGTACTTAAGGGGGGTGTTAGTGTGAATAGGGTTACTTTGCTATCTAGCTCTTTCTTAGCTTGTTCTTCACTTTAGCTCTTTTCACACTAGGTTAAGTTTACTTAGGGACTTTTTCACTTTATCCCATATTGATTGTGTTTTTAGTCTCGTGGGTGGAATATCCTATATATTCCCACCTCTTGCTCTCATATGAGCAATCTCATTCTATTGTATTGCTTTGCATTCTCTTGAGTTGAATACAATTTATTTGGCTCATATCTGATTTCTATTTTGCTTTCTCTCAATCACTTGCATTCTTGGGTAGAAATCTAACAAATGCTAGTGTACACATTTTACTCTATAACACCTGGATTCTGTGAGACATTACTAGCGGGTTTTCCATGATCACCTTTTCCGTAGCTTGGGGGTTGCCTAGAGTTGCATAGACAACTATTGTGCTTGACGATGGCAATATGGTTGGGAGGCGAGCAACATTTCCCCATTGGTCATTCGTGATGATCTTAAGGTGTTGGATGGTTTCCTTATCTTCTTGTAGGTTGGATTGTTGCACCTTGGAGAGCGTGTTGGATTTTGGGTGGTTTATGCACTTGTATTATTTCATAATTGTATATTGTAAACTTTGTAAAGTAGGTCTTTTGAGACCTTTATAATATGATGTAATAAATTATTTGAGATGATTTAAATTATGTTGGCTATGATTCATCTATCTTTAGGATGAATCCCTTCGAATATTGTAATTATCGGATGTAATCTTGTATTTTTCCATGCCTCGGTTTGTGAGGACGTTGGCTTGATTTGATAGATTTTCACATGTTAGAATATTTCTATGTTAGCACATGTTTCAACTCATTTATTTGATGTTGTATTTTATGTTTATGGTTATGTCAGTGTTGGATTGTATTCTTCCCACATAGGTGGTGAGGATCCTATTATTGCTTTTGGTATGGGTCGACATTGGTGTTGAACTTGCATAGTGTCTTGTAACGCTTTTGTCCTTTTTGATATGTGGGCATTATGGGTTCATCACCTTATTTTTTTGGTTAAAATGAACCCTATTTGATGGTAAATCATGTTTTGAGTCATTAGGGGAACTTTGGGTAAGTTATGGGTTGAATTGCATCATTCTGGGCAATTTTGGCATTTTCTAGGTTTTAGACCTTATTTTTAGCAGGACTCCAATGCCTAGTGCTGAAGTCTAGTGAACCACAATGCCTAGCTTGTTGCAAGTATGTGCTAACCAGTGTTGTCATTGATGTCAACATGTTTGTGTTGTCATTAGTGTCAACTGTGCTCTTGTTTTGTTACTTGATTGAGATGAGTTATTTGCTTTGTATTGTGCTGAAGATGATAAGAATATGTTCCTGATATTGAGTTTCCAAGTGCTTTTGAGAAAATTTGGTTCATACTAAAGACATAATTGTGAAGATGTATTCTGTCTTACAGGATACTGTCTGAGTTTGGCTCTGCATTTCTTCTGTGTTGAAGAACGGAGTGTGAGATTCGGATATGTTTTAGAGAAGTGTTTGAAGATGCTAAATCCAAAATTTGGTGGTCCGAATTGTTGTTCAGTAAAAGTTCTATTCACTAGTTTGAAGACTGTGCCTGGTAGCATTTGCAGTGTGACAAGGAGAAAGTATTTTGCTTTGCATTTCTCCACAGTTTGGTTTTTGGTCTTGCAGTTTTGGACATATGTTTATAGGGTCCTTATCTATCTTCATTCCAAAGGATTTGTGATTTGGTGCTCCGGAAAGAAATTTATTGATTAGTAGAGTTTGATAGTGTTTGTTATCAGCAGTCTGTGATCAGTCTTCAAGTGATATTTGTTGTCCTCAAGTGAGATATGTTGCAGCTGGATTTGTCGGCTCTCAAGTGATTCTATGTTGTTAATGGATGTCTCCAAATTGTATTGAAGGTGTGTGCTTGATCCGCAAGCTATGATGAAGTTCTTGGAAGCGTGTGTCTAAGTATTCTTGGTGTTTGCACAAGTTTGGCCGACTTGGGTGCTAACACTCTTTGCAGATGTGTTTCATGGATTGTAGAAGTGTGTTTAGGTGTGTGAAGATGTATTTGGGTCCGAGCTAAGTCATGAAGTGTTCTTCCTTCATTCTTTTGCTTTGTAATTTTGTTTAGGTCTAGACCTAATCTGAATTATGTATTTTTGCTGACCTTGGAGACTATTCCAATGGTTGTAGATTGTAATTCCGACCTTGATGTATGTTCCAAGGTTGATGATTGGTATAAATAAATGTAATGAATCCGTGTGTTGAAGTGGGGATGCAATGATGCGAAGATGAGAGTGTTTGTGTTATAAGGGCAATAAAGGTGATATATATTGTGCTTCAATGGAACTAAACTTAGACATGTTGTAGATGCTATTATATCAGTTCATGGCAGTGAGCCAACCCTCGACAGTGAGCCACCCCTCTACAGTAAGCCACCCTTCGGCAGTGAGCCGTATTTGAAGTGAGCATTTCTTTGGATAGTGAGTCCTTGGGCAATGATCCCTTTGGCAGTGAGCCTCTTTTGTAATTCGGTATTGTTACTACATTATATTGTGAGCTAACACTCACCGTGGTTTTTCCCTTTTAGGGTTTTCCATGTAAAACATCTGGTGTTCATGTGTGTATGGTGTTGATGTGTTTAAGTTTTGTTTCTGCACTTCATATTTAATCTTCATAACAGATTAAGGGGTTAAAGTAGGTGAATGTGAATGTGATATTGTTTAAGAAAAAAGTTTTGGATACAACTGATTCAACCCCCCTCTCAGTTGTCTTGTGCCTTCAACAATTGGTATCAGAGCCTAGTTCCCTGGAAGAAAGCCTAACAGCTTAAGGTAGATCTGGGATAATGCACAAGATGGATGTTTCTCTGCTTGTCTTCTGAAATATGAGAATAGCAAGCTATTTGATCTTTATTGTATGTGTTGTTTGGAAAACTGACAAATCTAAGAAGATTGTGGATTTAGATCAAAAAATTGTTGATAATATGGAGGCTGACTTTGGGAGAAGAAAATTAGATATTGATACGCACAAGGACAAGCTGCCTCTCAAGTGTTTCAAGTGTGGCAAGATTGGTCATTATGCATCAAGATGTCCAAAGATAAATTTGAGAAGTAAGAAAGAATAAAATAAAAGTAGAATGCCTAAGAGAACCTATTATGATGTTGAAGACTATGATGACTACTTGCTCACTGATCCAAAGGATGTCATCTGTGGTACTGACCCTAAAGGATGTATGAAAGAAAATGATTCAGAGGTAAGTCCTAATAGTGAAAATACTTTTCAAGAAAAGAATTATCGGGTTATTGACGGTAGTTGCTCAAATCATATGACCGACGATAGAAGTAAGTTTATTAATTTTGAGAAATCTGATGAAGGATCAATTATATTTGGAGATAACTATACTACTAAGATATGTGGAAAAGGGCCAACCAGTCTTGATGGAAAAAATTATATTAATGATGTTCTTTGTGTTAAAGTTTAAGGCAAAATCTCTTGAGTGTTGGACTATTGTGTAGAAAAGGATATAGTCTTGTATTTCAGGATGATATTTTTGAGATCAAGAAGAAATCCAGAATTGTGACAGCTGCTAGAAAGAGGACAGAAGGAAACCTTTATCATCTCAGAGACGCTGATAATTACTACTCTATGACTCAGATCAATGAGAGTTGGCTCTAGCATAGGAGATTGTGTCATATCAATCTTGATGATCTGGTAAGAATAAGTTCATCTCAAATTGTGAAAGACCTACCAGAGATTACAAAACCTAACAGTATCATCTACAAAGAGTGTCAAGATGGAAAGCAAGAAAATGGAAGCTTACAAGATGAAGAAAAATCCTCTACCGAATTGTTGGAGTTGATTCATACAAACCTTTGTGGTCCTACAAGAGTAAGAAGTTTCCATGATGACATGTATTTTATGTTATTCATTGATGATTACTTTAGAATGACTTGGGTTACTTTCCTTAAAGAAAAATCAGAAGCCCTAGATGGGTTTAAAGCATTTAAAGCAATGGTTGAAACTGATTTGGATATGAATATCAAATGTTTGAGGTCTGACAGAGGAGAAGAGTTTACCTCTAATAAGTTTAATGTGTTCTGTGAGAATCATGGGATAAAGAGACAACTATCTGATCCTAGTATTCCTCAGCATAATAGACTTCAATGGAAATAAAGAATAGGATTGTTCAAGAAGCTACAAGGACAATGATAGAGGAAGCAAATCTACTGGAAATATTTTGGAAAGAAGCAATTCAGATTGTTGTCTACACACAAAACAAAGTACAGGTGAAAGCAAATGATGAAAGAACTCCCTTTGAACTATGGTATGGAAAGACTCCCACTGCTAAGTATTTCAAAAATTTTGGAAGCAAATGTTTTATCAGAAGAAAGGAAGAAATAGGAAAGGATGATGCAAAGTATGATGAAGGTATTTTTCTTGGGTATTCATCTTGGAGCAAAGCTTACCAGTGCTATAACAAGAGACTAGGGAAGATTGTTGAAAGTACCAATGTCAAGGTTGATGAAGAAATACAGAAGTATTCAGAAGTCAATGAACATGTATCAGATTCATATGGGTTCCCTTGCAGAGAAAAGGAAAATACTACAAAAAGGGAAGTATAGACTAGAGAAGAAGAAGACAATAAAGAAAAGGAAATGCAAGATGAAGTACAAGAAGAGTATCAAATCATTAATGATAAAAGAAAATGTGAATTGACAAGATACAAAGCTATTGAAGAACAAATAAACTTGTGTTTAATTTCTAAAGTTGAACCTAAAACAGTGACTGAGGCTTGCAATGATATCAAATCTTTAGAAGAAGAATGTTTGTCCGCTGACATTGAAAATCTCAAAATTGCTCTTGAAGACCTAGAAAGATCTGAAGAAGAAAACATGGACTTAAAGGAGAATATCAGAGAAGCAAATGAATACATCAGAAAGTTAAGAGAACAAGTCAAGAAGCTTAAACAAAGACATAAAGATGACAGTGAAAAATTAAGGTTAGCAAATGAAGAAAAAGAAAAAATTGAGGAAGGTTTGAAAGACAAAACTGTAGATTGCACAAAGCTTGAGCAAGAAGTTGTGAATCTGAAGTCATACTTGGAGAAGGAAAATAAGTATGAAGAAAAACTCAAGATAAGTTCAGCAAAACTTGATGAGATGATTGATAGTCAGAAAAGCTCTGATAACAAAGAAGGCTTGGGACTTGAGAAAAGTGAATGCTCCCAATCATGTCAAACAGTGAATGTTGAGAACAAGAAGGACAAAGGCAAGTAGATCCAGAATCAAAGGAATGGACCAAGAAGACCACCGGTCAGGCAACCAAATGCTGAAAGGTATCCATCTTTCAATGTTTATTATCATTCATGAAATAAATTTGGTCATAAGGCTACTCAATGTAGGAGCAGAATGAATGAAAATGTTCCATCTTTCTCCGGTTAGTGCTTTACTTGCAAGAGAGTTGGTCATAAAGCCAGTGATGTAGAAGTCAGACAAGGAAGGGTTATAGTGATGCTCAATCCTTCAATGGCAGTTGCTTTACATGCAATAGATTTGGACACAAGGCTAACCAATGCAGGTCCAAAATGAATGGAAGGAACAATGGTCAAAGAAATGTTGTGTGCCATGATTGCAATAGGCCTAGACATATTGCAAAATTTTGCAGAAGCGGGAACATGAAGAAAGATGATCTGGTAGAAACCAAGAAGGAGATGAACAAGACATGGATCAACAAGGATATAAATGAAGTCAAGAATAAGCATGTGCCAACCTCGAGTACAGATGTTTCCTCCAGGAACTAGATGCATAAGGAAATGCATCAGTCTAGTGTGGTTCAGGAGTCATTCTTTTCTAGACTGATGATGGAGTCTACCTCTCAGGGGGGGCAAGTAGTGATACTGGAGAATGTTGCAGTCTGAAGGAAGCATTCAGGACTATTAAGAACAAGTGCAAGTATGTGTAGTGGAAAGAGATGTGTTTCCCTTTGCCATTGATGTCAAAGGGGGAGAGAGTTCATGTGAAAAACTCAGAGAAAAAGAAAGCATTCTGTGATTAAAGAGAGTTCAGATGTGTAAAGACAAAGGGGGAGTTCTAATGCAGAGTTGTGTCTTGATGGTGGAACATGTTGCTTAGTTTTCACATCATATGTTGCCATCAATGACAAAGGGGGAGATTGTTGCAAGTATGTGCTAACCGGTGTTGTCATTGATATTAACATGTTTGTGTTTTCATTAGTGTCAACTGTGCTCTTGTTTTGTTACTTGATTGAGATGAGTTATTTACTTTGTATTGTACTGAAGATGACAAGAATATGTTCCTGATATTGAGTTTCCAAGTGCTTTTGAGAAAATTTGGTTCATACTAAAGACATAATTGTGAAGATGTATTCTGTCTTACAGGATACTGTCTGAGTTTGGCTCTGCATTTCTTCTGTGTTGAAGAACAGAGTGTGAGATTCGGATATGTTTTAGAGAAGTGTTTGAAGATGCTAAATCCAAAATTTGGTGGTCCGAATTGTTGTTCAGTAAAAGTTCTATTCACTAGTTTGAAGACTGTGCCTGGTAGCATTTGCAGTGTGACAGGGAGAAAGTATTTTGCTCCGCATTTCTCTGCAATTTGGTTTTTGGTCTTGTAGTTTTGGACATATGTCTATAAGGTCCTTAGATATCTCTATTCCAAAGGATTTATGATTTAGTGTTCTGGAAAGCAAGTTATTGATTAGCAGAGTTAGACAGTGTTTGTTGTGAGCAGTCTATGATCTGTCTTCAAGTGATATTTGTTGTCCTCAAGTGAGATCTATTGCAGCTAGATTTGTCAGCTCCCAAGTGATTCTATGTTGTTTGTGGATGTCTCCAGATTGTATTGAAGGTGTGTGCTTGATCCACAAGCTATGATGAAGTTCTTGGAAGCGTGTGTCTAAGTATTCTTGGTGTTTGCACAAGTTTGGCCAACTTGGGTGCTAACACTCTTTGCGGATGTGTTTCGTGGATTGTAGAAGTGTATTGAAGCATGTGAAGATGTATTTGGGTCTGAGCTAAGTCATGAAGTGTTCTTCCTTTATTCTTTTTCTTCGCAAGTTTGTTTAGGTCTAGACCTAATCTGAATTATGTATGTTTACCGATCTTGGAGACCGTTCCAATGGTTGTAGATTGTAATGCCGACCTTGATGTATGTTCCAAGGTTGATGATTGGTATAAATAAATGTAATGAATCTGTGTGTTGAAGTGGGGATGCGATGATGTGAAGATGAGAGTGTTTGTGTTGTAAGGGCAACGAAGGTGATATATATTGTGCTTTAATGGAACTGAACTCCGGCATGTTGTAGATGCTATTATATCAGTTCATGGCAGTGAGCCACCCTTCCTGGTAGTGAGCCAACCCTTGACAGTGAGCCACCCCTCGGTAGTAAGCCACCCTTCAGCAGTTAACCACCCTAATGGCAGTGAGCCCTATTTGCAATGAGCATTTATTTGGACAGTGAGTCCTTAGGTAGTGAGCCTCTTTTGTAATTCGGCATTGTTGCTACATTATATTGTGAGATAACACTCATCGTGGTTTTTCCCTTTTAGGGTTTTCCATGTAAAAAATCTAGTGTTCATGTGTGTATGGTGTTGATGTGTTTAAGTTTTATTTCTACACTTCATGTTTAATCTTCATAACATATTAAGGGGTTAAAGTAAGTGAATGTGAATGTGACATTGTTTAAGAAAAGTTAAAGTTTTGGATACAAATGATTCACGCCCCCACTCTCAGTTGTCTTGTGCCTTTAACATATCCCTAGTGTCCTAAGGACCACAATGCTCGACACTAGAGTCCTAGGCAGTGGGCTCCATCTTGGGGTTTTGTACTCTGCCAAGATGTCCTGTTATGCCTGTTCAACCCTCTTGTGAAGTTTGTTGTCAAAAGGTGCTTGTCTGACCACCTAAGTGTAACCATGGTGTCATTTCCATGATGTGATAGAGGAAATATTAGATAGCATAATTGGGAAAAGAACTAGGAATACACAATATGAGGAGTATTTGGTGAAATGGAGAGGAAGGCTAGAAGAAGACTCTAGATAGATTTCTAGGGCTGAGGTAAATCGACTTGGTTTCCCTCTAGTCTCTATAAAGTGAGGGACTCAGTTTCAATTTACCTTTGGTGTCTAATGCAAGAGCATCTTTGGGGAATAGAGCAATCTTACATCACCATAGTTTGTTTGTGTGAGCAGTTTTAGAAGTTGTTGCATTTCATTGTATTATGTATTTGAGCCATGGAGCTTTGGTATAGCATTTGAGAGGAGCACTAGGTGGACATATCTATGTTTGAGGAAAATTGGATCCATGTAACAACTTATTTGGTTTGTGATCCTGTATCAGACTGGTAGACTATTGTAGTTGTAAAGTAACTATTGGTGCTAGAAATATTGGATTTTACGATAATCAAGGAAGACATGTGAAGGCCTATTGGTTCCATAAGAGAAAACATTGGGCACTACACATATTTCTTGCCTATTATTTTGGCTTGGTTTAGGAAACTAGTTTATATTGGTTGACTACACGTTTCATGGATTATAGAACTTTGCACCACCTTATGGCCGATGCAGATCATTAAGGAAGTTGGAGATTGATATTTATATATTGCCTTCAATTATTTGGAGAGAGATAAGAGGAGGAGTAGGTTTTAGAGGTTTGAGCATAGGAAGAGCATGAGACCAAAGAAAAGGTGAATTATAGGCATTAGTTATTTTCTAGCTATGGCCTAGCATATATGCCCTTGCAATAGATTGTAATTTCTTTGAGAGCTTGATAATATAATGAAGAACCATTTGATGGATGGGTTTTTCCCTCTGAGGGTTTTCTTAGGGTAAATCTTGTGTCAATTTTTTGTGAGTTTCTATTGAGTGTATGTTATTTGCGTGGGTTGTGTGACTAAATAGTCCTTCATTGGACCCTTTGACTATGACTGCATTAAATGTAAAAATAAATGTTCAACCCCTAGCTAGACCCAAGAGGGGGGAAAGACAACTCCTAGGCATTAATTTTTTTTTCTGGTCATCCACCCTTGAGTGGAGAGATCAGGGGTTGCCATTGAATCTCATTGATATAGGAAAGCCCCCATTATCAGATCTCTTTACTCAAGATCTCTCATTGCTCTTCAAATTCCTACTTTTGGATGAATGAGAAAGAGGTATATACTACCTGAAGGTTCATTCAACTCTGCTTTACCATTCAATGTTTTGTTGTGAAGGAAGATGAACTCCAACACTTCACTAATGTAACCACATAGATTCATTAGAACTATGGTGTACAATGGTATGTGAGACACCTAAACAATAGGAAGGTAGATGGTTTTGTGTTTCAAGCATCCATTTTGATGGAATGGTTTAATATAATTACATATCAATAAATAACACAATCATGTGTAAAGTTAGGTTCATTCTTTAATATTACACCTATTTCCATTTACACATCCTCTCATATATTTGACCTTATCTTATCTAGACATCCACACATGTTTCTCTAAATCACATTTATTACTCCCATTATTGTCCTCGTGTCTAAGAATTCATTCCCCACATTGATATTCATATTTCCTTGTCCTTAAAAACTCATGCGGTATGTAAGACTGATGTCTCACCACATGGAATTGACCCTCCAAATTTAAAATTCCAAATTTTAAATTTATTATTCTTCACATATTCTATTGTCCATTATGAGCTGACTTGGTACATGTTTGCATAATTAATTTCTATGTATTGATATTTAAGGACATTGAATATGCATTACTTGAAAATACACATGGTATGATAGCCATTGAGAAGGTTGCACCTTCCCTACCTACTCAAGACATCATTATGCCTTTACATGATACATCTCTTACATGTCCTGACAAATCTATATCACGTGCTTTCAATAAATTTCCTTCCTTTATAAATGATGGTGTTTTTATGATGATCACATTTCTACATCTCATGCTAGCTCTATGGATAGTCATTATATCCTTTCAAATAGTGATGCCTTACATGATGATAGTATACTATGAGCCTTAGTGACAAAATATTACATGACGATTATGATGGATCTATAGATGCTTCCTTACATCTCAAGTCATTCTTTCTTGCTAATTAGTATTGTTTATCTTCAAGGATGTTATCTTATTGATTAGTCAATTTTGACTTTATTTGAGTTTTTCTATTTTCTTTCAACATTCTTCTTGACAAAAGATCAACCAAGTGTTACAATTGTAATTATTTCTTGCATTTGGATCTAGATTTTTGTCAAATCAATAGTAACTTCAAACCAAAAGAAATCCACTCTTACTATTCAAAATCATAGTACAAAAAACCATCACAAATCACCTAATACAAGTTGGTTGTAACATTTCCTTTTCCTTTTTCAAATAAATTAGAGAAATAAATACAACTTTTATTAACATAAGCACATTGAGAAGCACTACAAATTGTGTAATAATTACAACCACTTATCACTCGTGGGTACTAGGGATTCCCTTGTATAGATAAAAGGAAATCATCACAACACCATGCACGTAGCAATTTACATATAATGTGTGCACTATTGTGTAGTTGAATTTTGAGGACGTGTCAACCATGTAGCAATTATGTTAACGACATAAAGCAAAATGTATAGGATAAATGAAATCATTGTCATTCCTTGTGTGTAAGACATAGAAAACTTACTGTGATAGATTAGTGCATGAGAATCAAGTCTATCTAATGCTATTCATATATGTAAAGATCAATTAAATTTTTCTTGACTTTTCATGAACATTAATTACGATTCTCATTTCTTTGTTATATTAGTTCATAACAAACAAGTGAAGTTATGCCCTTCGATGAAATTTTCTTTAATTTTTATATATAGTAATTGTGATAGACCATGTCTTTTTATTTTTTCTATGAATTGCACATAGTCACTTGCACTCTCTCTATACTACTTTTGTTATTTAGGAATTACCTTTCTTTAACAATGCAAATAATTGTTTATTGAATTATTTCTTAGATTATGTACTTTGATATACTTGTTGACGTAATTTATTGGTTAGTAAATTTTAATGGGTAATATTCATGACAAAGTTTATTGACAATTCAAAATTTCATATTTTCTATTTTCTAACTGAATTTTGGATCTTTTAATGTTTTACTATTAGTAAAGAATAAATAAAGTACTATTAATGTTTTAATTATTTATTATTATTTTATTTTACTAGAATAAATAAAAAGGTGGAGTCAAACAAAAATGGAAGTGCTCAAGTTTCAATGGTAGGTGTGATGATGATTTAAATTAATTGGCACTTGATCTAAAAAAAAGGATGGCATCATACTCAATTGCATCCCTTACAAATTTGAATACAACAAAAGACAATGAAAATTTTTTAGAAAAAGATGAATGAATGTTTGAATATTTATGTCAAAAAATAATTATCGTCAAAGAGCAATTATGATGGGGTCAATTGCTTCTCATAAATGTTATTCATGCAGTTGAAGATAATCTAAACCTTCTATTAGAAAAAGATGTAATGAATGTTTGAGTAGTTGTGTCAAAAGAGAGTCATTGTCAAAGAGCAATTATGATGGGCTCAATTGCTTCTCATAATTATGTTATTAATGTAGTAGAAGATAGTCTCAACCATCTATTAGAGAATATAGACAATCTCAACAAGATTGTGAGACCTTGCATACGTTATATATTATAACAACAACAAATAACTAGCTCATATTAAACTTATAATATTTTATGTAATATCTTTGTGTATATTGACAACATGATCAAATAGTTAATATGACTATATCACTTTTTTGGTAATGTTTGACATATTTGTTCTCTACCCTGTAGGAATATTGTACATTATCAAATGTTGACACAAAAAAATATGAACAATAATGTAAGTAAATCTAATTTCCTTACTAACCAATCAAATGCATTGATTTCTTCTACCAATGTCTAACATTTTTTCTGTGTATGCCAACATGCAACTTTCTTAACTAAAAATGTGATAAAATTGATTAAATCAATTGTTAAAAGTTAAATTTTTTAATTTGCTATTGCAAATTTTAGAACTGGGTAACTGCTAATTCCTTTAACTATATATAATCAAATATACTTTCAAACATGAACTGGAGTTCCTCAACCGCATCTTTCTGAGCAATAGTGTTTTCTCTTGCTGGTTCTGTGCTGGATGTTCTGTTTTTTTGCTGGTCCTCTTATTGTAGTTAGTTGTTTTCTTCTTTGCTAGGTTAGTGATTAGTTTTACTGCTTGTAAAACTCTTTCTATTGGCCTTAATCGCTTTTTTTGTAAGGGTTCTGACCCTTCTGGATTATCTTAATCAAAACTGTACCGTCAAACATACCTGAACTAATCTTTATGCTAACACATATTTTTATTAAAAACAATTATTCTCTTTTATCCCAATTCCCACAATTCTAATGCAGGAGCTACCTTGATGTATTGTTTTTCTCATTGGTATCAATTAGCTGGACCCTTTATGTTATGGTAAACCAAAATTTGTCCTGCTTTTGAAAGCGATAGGGGACCCAACTATCCTACTCAAAACATGAAATTAAAAGTTTTTGCTCCTGATGATACAAAAATCTGTACTATTGTCGTGGAAAGTGGATCATGTTAGGTAGGTACTTTCTTTTGTGAGTGGAAATAACATTACTTTTGCTTGATCTTTCAGAAAAGGATTGTACAGAGGCAGAATATAGTGCTTTTATTATTCTATTATTGTCATGTAGGAGAAGCATCTTTCTTCTCAGGCAAGTGAAATGGGTTATCATTTTTCTTCATATTAGGTAAATCTGGGTCATCTTTTTAAGGAAATTTGTGCTGATATTGATGTATGAATTGAACTACAGAGAAAGGATTTGAAGGCATAGTTAGAGATGTGGCGAGTGTTTGATATGGTGTGTTGTTCAGTTACATACATCCCTTCCTGCACCAGAAACATACCATTAATGCTGAGGCAGCTTTCTCTTTTAGGTCGTAGATTCTACTCATATCTGCTGAGGACTGCTGAAGATATTCGCGAGACTTACATACAAAACCATATCTTATCAGCAGGTAATGAAAGCATTCCCTGGAACAATCTTATAGCAGCCTGCCATGTCTATTGAATCTGCTCACAAGATCCCATTCAGTGTTTATCCGTAGATTTATAGATATGAACGGGCATTTGGATTTAGAATATTACAGTACAATTGTGAATGGATTATTTCCTGGCTTTTCCCCTTGTGCAGAATTTAGCGTTATTGGAGAGGAGTGTTGTAACATATTGTTTTCCAAATGTTCGATTCACTGGAATAGGATATAGAAATGTAATGAAGGGCTTTCAACGATTTTCGACTAAATTTTCTGTATTAAAACTACTCTAATCGATTTTTACTGGTTTACATATTTTTTTAAAAGGATTTTATATTTATAATTTTTTTTTAAAAGGATTTTATAGTATGTACAGGATTTTTTTGCTATTTGATATGAGAGTACTAATCTATGTTGATACTTCTTTAGCTCTAAAGGATATCCATTTCGTAGTTTAGAGCACGATCCTTCATATTTTATAAGGTTTTGAACTTTGGTAGTACATGAAAATCAAATCTATCTAATGCTAATCAATCTATGTAAAAATCAATTAAAAATTTCTTGACTTTTTATGGACATTGATTGTGATTCTCATTTCTTTGCTATATTAGTTCATAAAAAACAAGTGAAGTTATGCCCCCCTTTGAAATTTTCTTTAATTTTCATATATAAAAGTGTGATGACCATGTCTTTTTCTTTTTGCTATGAATTGCACATGGATATATAGTCACTTGCACTATCTCTCTATGCTACTTCTGTTTATTTAGGAATTACCTTTCTTTAACAATGCAAATAATATTGGTTAGTAAATTTTGATGGGTAATATTCATGACAAAGTTTATTGGTAATTCAAAATTTCATATTTCTATTTTTGACTGAATTTTGGATCTTTTAATGTTTTACTATTAGTAATGAATTAATAAATTACTATTGATTTTTTAATAAAAATGGAGTCAAACAAAAATGGAAGTGTTCAAGTTTCAATAGTATGTAATGCCCCCATTTTCAGAGTGATCATTTAATGGAGTTGGCTAGCCTATTTCATTCCCGTAGGCTAAGCCAGAGTAAGGGAATGACCTAATTGATTAAATATTCTATTTAATCAATTTTATTGGACAAGTTGAAGATATGAAATCACTTTTATATTTTTGTGAGCCACTGGATGAAGGAGAAATAATTAAATAGAATGGCTAGAGAGGTGAAGGAGAAAATAAAGGATGGCAAATGACTTTCTATATTTTTATAAGGCAACGGAACCTAGGAAGAGGTCAAGAGATGAATTATTAAGTGCCAAAAGAGGTTCACTCCTCTTGGGAAAAATAAGGAAAAATAAAATAAAATTTTTAAATGTTTTTCTAACATGTGGTTGGCCAAAGGAGAAGAAAAACTAAAATAAAGTAAATTATCAAGAGAGGTCGGTTAGGGTTGGAAGGAAAGGAAAAGTGGCTATAAATATAAGTCATTTGGAGTCATTTCATCATCATTCGCATCATAATTTCTTCTTGAGTTTATACTCTTTGGCTGCAATTTTTCTAGCCTTCATTCCAAGGACGAAAACCCTTGCGAATGTAGTGAGTTGGACAAAACCCTAGCTCATCATTGTGGTGATTCATCACAGAGTCCTATTTGTGCTTCATTGGAGATATTTTTAGGAGAAGAACATCATTGCAAATTCAGATTTGAAGATCAGTTTTGGAGCAAAACTTTGGTGGCATTTTGCGAGCATATTGCATTAGGGTTCGCCCTAATATTGAGCGCCACATTTGGAGCAGCTTGGAGCACCCATTCTTGGAGGGTGATTTTGCATATTTTGGAGTAGCAAACCCTAAGCACTTGCTAAGGAAGGATTCACCCATCTAGGGTTTGGTATTTGAAGGCTATTTTGCATATTTTTGGTACGTATAACCCTAGTTTTAGGCCTGATTTGTGGAGCAAAAATCTGGGCATATGTTTGGCATATTTGAGTCCATAAATTCATTGTAAAATCAGTCCAGAATATTCAGTTTTGTAGCAGTAGGCTTCTTTCATCAGAAATCAGATTTATTGGACCTATGTTTGGCTTTTGGATGGTTGAATTTCATGGTTACTATCATAGTTGATGATATTACATGTTTGACGTATTTTTATGGATGTTTGGCATATGTTCATTGGCTGCATATAAGTGTTTACATTCTGAAAATAAAAATCAAATTTCAGTCCTAAGGTTTGAGTAGAAAACTAAATTAAAAAAGAGCAGAAATAAAAATCAGAAATCTAAGGCCGAAATTAGAAATTTTAGGGCAGATCCCATTGGGGATATTACATGGTAGGTGTGAATGATGATTTAAATTAATTGACATTTGATCTACAAAAAAACATGGCGTCATATTCAACTGCATCCCTTACAAATTTGAATACAACAAAAGACAATTAAGAAAAAAAAATTAGAAAAAGATGTAATGAATGTTTGAGTAGTTATGTCAAAAAAGAATTATTGTCAAAGAGTAATTATGATGGGGTCAATTGCTTCTCATAATGATGTTATTCATGTAGTAGAACATAATCTCATCCTTCTATTAGAAAATATAGAAAATCTCAATGAAATTGTGAGACCTTGCATACAATATATATTATAACAACAAATAATTAGCTCATATTAAGCTTATAATCTTCTGTTTAATATCCTTGTGTATATTGACAACACGAGCAAATAATTAATGTAAATATATCACTTTTTTGGTAATGTTGACATATTTATTCTCTACCATATACCAATATTGTACATTATCAAATGTTGACATAAAAAAATATAAGTAATAATGTAAGCAAATCTAATTTCCTTACTAACCAATCAAATGCATTGATTTCTTCTACCAATATCAACATTTTTTCTTTGTATGCGAACATACAAATTTCTTAACTAAAAAATGTGATAAAATTAATTAAATCAATTGTTAAAAGTTAAATTTTTTAATTTATTATTGCAAATTTTAAAACTAGGTAAGTGCTAATTCCTTTTAACTATATATAATCAACTATACTTACAAACATATTATAACTACACCTGAACTAATCTTTATACTTACAAACATATTATAACTACACCTAAACTAATCTTTATGCTGACACATATTTTTATAAAAAGAAGAATTATTCTCTTTGTATTTGTAATCCCAATTCCCACAATTCTAATGCAGGAGATACCTTGATGTATTGTTTTTCTCATCAGTATCATTACGATAACCAAAATTTGCCCTGCTTTCGAAAGCAATAGGCGACCTAACTATCCTACTCAAAACATCGAATTGAATTTTTTTGCTCCTGATGACACAAAAATCTGTACTCTTGTCGTGGAAATCACTTTACTAGTGCTTGATCTTTAAGAAAAGGACTGTACGGAGGCGGAAGATAATGCTTTTATTATTCTATTATTGTCATGTCTGAGAAGCATCTTTCTTGTCAGGGAAGTGAAATGGGTACTCTTTTTCTTTATGTTCTGGGTCTATCTTCTTTTTTTTTTAATTGAATCACGGGTCATCTTTTTAAGGAAATTTGTGCTGATATTGATGTCTGAATTGAACTACAGGGAAGGATTTGAAGGCATAGTTAGAGATGTGGCGAGTGTTTGATATGGTGTGTTGTTCAGTTACATACATGCCTTCCTGCACCAGAAACATACCATTAATGCTGAGGCAGCTTTCTCTTTTAGGTCGCAGATTCTACTCATATCTGCTGAGGACTGCTGAAGATATTCGCGAGACTTACATAGGGGAAGCTTATATACAAAACCATATCTTATCAGCAGGTAATTAAAGCATTCCCTGGAACAATCTTATAGCAGCTTGCCATGTCTATTGAATATCTAAAACTTGCTTTGGACACCTCTTGACATACTCCGAAGTCTACCCATCCATTACAAACATTCTCCCTATCATGCATTCTAATGAGCATCACCTTGCCTTCTCATAAGTAACACCTATCTAGAGTGGGGACATGTTATTCCTATGCGATGTTGTCCTTGGAAATCCATCCTAAACCCCTCCATCCATCCACCATGTATCCTCTATCCATTCTCTCCATTATCGCCAATCCTCTTATCCATCCATCCATCTTTTCATCCTTTCCTTTCAACCTAGTTTTCCCTTGTCATTGGTATCTAGAAACAAGGTTATCCAAACTGCAATCCAATGCCACCCCATAAAACAAAAGTATCCAAAAAAAATCAAATATCCCATAATCCAAAAAAAAAAAAAAATTCAAATATACCAAAAATCCAAGCAATAAATATAAATGTAGATATCCTTAATCCATGCCCATCTAGCAAAGCCATCTCTCTAACCCTCCAAAAGTATCCAAAGGTTTTGTTCCCAACCTTGCTGATCATCGTCATCATTAATCTAATCAAATCAACTCTTGCTTAAGTATAGAGATCCATTCTTATCAATCAATCATGTGTTGATTCACATGGCCAACAACACTAGTCAATCCAATCAATCCATCAATCATTGGTTTACAACTTGACAGGAGCAATACCTTGTTTGTTTTTGAATCATTTGTGCATGCTTGCTTGCCTGTGTGTTATCATTTTATCTTGCATTTGTATTAAATATGTATCTTTCCAGCTAATATTCATATCTTGTATATGTTGGAATAGCTTTTTGCATTCTCCTTTGCATTTAAGGTCATATCATACTTTTTGTGCATTTGGACTTTAATGCTTTAAGTATCATTCCTCATACGTCTAGACAAGGTTGTATTACACTGAGTGCACAAGACACATTGTCACCTTAGTTCTTATACCTTGGTGCATAATGTCTAGTGTTATATCAAACTATAGGATTGCTCTACTCAAGTCAGCATAACTACTCATAATAAATCCATCATTCTTGCATCCATCTTTTTATCTTCTCCATTTTTCTACATTTTTCTTCTTCCGCCAATTTTCCATCTTTTATCCCCCCCTTCTCCTTACATCCATTTATTTCGATAGCACACCTGTATTCTTCCAAATCGCTTGTCCTCTCGAGGGGGCATCATTCAACCCACTAATTAATCTACTAAGTACTTCTTCTACTTGACTGGGCCATTATTATTTCTAATCCAATCATATTCTTCTAAACTAAAATTTTCCTCTATCCAACACAACTACTATGTTTTAAACTTTTTTGAAATGATGTTAATTCACAACACCTCTATATCAAGTTTTAGAGGTCCTCACAAGATCCCATTCCGTGTTTATTCGTAGATTTGTAGATATTAATGGGCATTTGGATTTAGAATATTACAGTACAGTGGTGAATGGATTATTTCCTGGCTTTTACCTGTGTGCAGAATTTAGCGTTATTGGAGAGGAGTGTTGTAACATATTGTTTTCCAAATGTTTGATTCACTGGAATATGATATATAAATATAATAAAGGGCTTTCAACGATTTTGACTAAACTACCGTAATCGATTCTCACTGGTTTATTGAAAACATATATATATATATATCATCCACAGGATCGCTTTGCTATCTGATATATGAGTACGAGTCTATGTTGATACCTCTTTCTCTTTGACTTTGAGCGATATTTATTTCGTCGAAGTCATTCAGGACATGATCCTTTATATTTCATTCCTACAGGGGTTTTCAGCCTTGGTGGATGGTGTAGGAACATACCATCACCCTGGTCAATTGTACTCAACCAATTGAACTACAATCCTTTGATTATTAAGCATATTACAATTATAATTATTTTTGTTGTTATATGTAAATGTAATCATAAATTTTTCTTTGTAAGTAGATATTACTCAAAATTGTAATTAATTTTTGTGATGATTGTTATTAAAAAGCCGGCGGTTCTTCACGTTCAATTTGCGGTCGATAATAAATTGGAAGTTCAAATTTTATTTTAGTACTTACAATTTTTTCCTTTTTTTTAAGTGGGGTGGGAGAGGGAGTTAAGAATAATCTTACATATAACTGTTGTCAAGCAGCAAGCACAGAAATAGAAAAAAACTTTCAAACCAGGCAAGCAACCTAGATGAAAAAGATCACAAAATGGACAACTAGTAACATTCAAAAAGCTAACAAAGACAACCCAGAACAACCACAGAAGCACTAGCCAGAAAGCAGTATAAACAGAGCAAGTTGTTGTGGCAGCATGAGTACCCCCAGGAATGAGCCATCAAAATTATTTTTTAAGCTCTGATCTTAAAGTACATTAATGTTCTTATAATTACTACCCTATTCCACTCAACATTTTAATTTTAATTGAAACCCACAATATTAACCAATTATAATCAATCTTCTAAAGTTTTTTATAAATTTTAAAAGTAATTCTTATAATTTTAGGTAATAAAATGTATGTATTCTCCAAAAATCTTGATATATATTTTATAAATATAAGAAATTGAAAAGGAAAGTAAACAATCCCTAAGGTTAATCCAATAAAATGACATCATCATATATGAACTTAGAGTAAACAAAAATAAATAGTTCAAGTTAGATGGAATTAACATTTATACAATGTTATAATTAGAAATGGAATGAGGAGGATAAGAATACTTAGCTCTATGGTGGAAGACTGGAGATTACTAATGAAGACCCTGAATGTGCTGATATTTTGCTTTGGAGTGCGCAACCTCTATGTTTGGTAAACACCTCTAGTTTTATGCCTAATTTTTTCTTTGTCAAAGGAGAGTATTGCAAGTCTACTATAGATATGTGGCCATGAAATCATCCTTGCTAGATTTTGAATATTTGCTCTTATGTTCACTTACTCTTCACTGGTATGCTATGTTGCTTTTATCAATTTGTAGGACAAACAATATTAATAGGTTGTTGTACAATTAAGTCACAAGGACTCTTCACCTTAATCAACCCTTTGAAAATAGACAAGATCGAAGATAACAAACAAATGCCTATAATGTAGATTTGCTACTTTTTGTGCACCAAATCCAAGTGTTTTGCTATTGATTGGTCTTTAGGTGCTCTAGGATGAGAAAAGCATGTGAATGAAAGATCATTATTCAATATTTGTTGATTATTAAAATGAATGCAGTAAATGTATTTAAATACTAGAACGACATTAAAGTGTCATGCAAACATGTGTTTGGTAAACTTTGAACTAGAAAGGTAAAGGGAAGAAATCAACCAAATTTGATTTTTTGAATTTGCTTTTAGGTGGGTCAAGTTTGTGCTTGTGAGGATGACCTCATGACCTTGGCCAACTTGGGATCAAAAGACAAGCTAAATCATGATAGATAAAAGCTATCTAGAGATTAGTGTATGGATAGGCACGATAATCAAAGAGATAGGCCGAATGTATAGAGACATGTGCATATATGAGCAAGCTAAGGCAATAAGTATAAGATCAAGTATAGATAGAGATAGGTAAATGGGCCCAAATTTGCACAAGATTGTGCCCATTTGTCATCATGTACATATCTTAAAGCATTTCCTCAAAATAGGCACAAAACTAATTGATAAATAACATTAGGATGTTAATTTCATAGTTACACAAATCTATATTTAACATTAAATGGTTGAAATTAAATTAGTTTTTAAAGAAATATATAAATTTTGGTTATATTATGATGTCCATTTTCTTTCACTATATGATGTATTATATACATGATCAATTTGCCTAAAATTTGTTATAATATAGCTATCACTATATTAACTGGATCAAGAACGTTATAGTTTAATCTATTAACTTAATTCATCTACCTATAGATAGATAATCATTTTTCAACAACAGCAATTATGTTCTTCATTTCACGTGTTTTATATATCATGTTAGATACATTTTTTATCAAAATAATTATTAAATTAAAATTTAAAAACATCATGTATTAGCTTTAACAAATTTATAATTATTTTGGTAAAGTGTATTGAGATTATGGGATATGTTGAAGTTGCCAAAAGAACTTCATAGGAGCATGAATCTTCTGCAACACCAAAGAACCTTCCACAAAAGAGAGAAACAAGAAAGAATGATATATTACCAATTTACTAGTACAATACAATTACAAATGTACATAGAGACCCTTGTATGTATAGGCAAGAGTGAGACATAAGATGATGCAGGAGCATCCGGGTGCACGTGTAATCGGCATCACCCAAAAATATTTTTAGGTTTGGTTTTCATTTTTTATTTGGTTTGGTGGTCATTGGCATCTCTAGGCATCACATAACTTCAAATTCAGCACAAAATTGCAAGAATCAAACTTCCGTCGGTTCGTAGTTTCAACACTCCGGAAGCAGTTTTGTAAAATTTATTTCCAAAAATCCATAAGAGCTAAAGTAGAATCCTTTTGCAAGGGCATTCTTGGAGGTAACATGTCAAATGTGCAAAAAGAATTGAAGTCATATCTTTCACCATTTGGGAGAAATTAATGCCAAAAATTTGTGTCTTTAAAGTCAAAAGTGTGTTGCTGATTTACAAAAAGTTTAAAATTTCATAATTATGAAAGGATGGAGCAAAATCCTTCTGCAGAGGACCTGAGGGGGTCATAACACATCTTTGGGCAAATTTTTAGGCAAAACAGATAACTTTCATTTTTTCGTCTTTCCGGCACCCGATTCCGCACTTCAACGCATTTTGTTTCTCGAAATTGTCATTCTAGATTTGAGTCATTCCAGCCAGTGAGATGTCCATCTTTGGGGGTCAAATTTCAATACATACAACAGCAAAGTCTAAAGGAGGATTGGTGGGCAGGTTGAGCTGCCTAATTTAGGCAAATAATTGAGGCTATTTTGTGTATATTAAAACATAAATTAATAGCCTACATGGAGTGTCATTTGAAAGAAGATAAATGGATGTCTTTTGAAGAGACTCCCATGCCTCAAGAGAGGCTTAAAAAAACAAAAAAATTTGCAAGAGAGCATGCTGGCCAGTAAGAAAGAGGATTTGAACAACAAATGGAATGTCAAAGGTTGAAGGTGGAGATATTTAAAAGTATTATTGTTGCAGATTTGAGATAGATTTTTGGAGAGGGAAATCTCAGCTCATGGGAAGGACGTAGAAGTGAGAAGGAATGATTGTAGAAGAAGCCATGAAGGCTATGTGTGCAAATTTGTGAGAGAGAGGCCATTGAAGGCCATGAATGTGGATGTAAATAACATTTTTATTGCAGATTTGTATATTTGTTGAAAGTGTAATGTAATGAGTTATTGAATTGAATAAATAATAGAAATTTATGTTTGCAATCTATGTATTGTTTTGTGGAATTCATTTGCAACAAGAGGGAGTACCTAAAAGTAAATGATCTAAGTAAACTTAATTAATTAGGTATGAAAAGGACCTAAAAAGGAAACCAGATAGGTAATAGACCCCTTCACACCAACACCTTTCCGTATGTGCAACATAGGGAGAAACAAAAAGAAAAAAAAAATTCTAAGATGGTTTCTCCCAACTAGGCTTGATGAGGTACCCATGTACAAAAGATCTCTCACAAACAAAGAAAAGGAGATAAGCCATAGGAAAAAACTCCCCCTAAAAGAGAGAGAGACATGAGGACAGAGAAGCCTCCACAAAAGTTATTCATGAAAGATTAGAAACATGAAAAACTCCACTAAAGCATGAAGAAGTTGAGAACTACTACCAAAGAATAATTGCTATACTACTATAATCAAAGAACCTCCACTATAATTAGAATCAAAGAGGCACAAAATTGCATGTGTGACCAAAATGGCACTACTCTAACAATGCACAAAAGGAAAGAAAGCAATGAATTTGATAGTTAAATATGTAGATGTCACACCAAAAGGTACCAATAGGATCAAGAATGTTGATCAATTGAAGAAGATGGAAGGTGGCCTCCATAAATAGGAATCCAAGAGTGTCTATATAGTATATGTTCCATCTCACCAAAATGCATGGGTGACTAGCTATTACATCCTCTTAGTATAGAGGAAAAAAAACTAGATACATAGCTCACTCCAAAGCTAAACCAAGGAAGCATTAACACAACTATAAACACTATTATACCCCTCATAATGCTAACAAGGGAGAGGTATGGAAAATTTATTGAAACTATGTGTCATAATGTAGTGCAAGAAGATGAAGAAGCAACATCAAAATGTTTAATATGATATACCTACAACCAAAATAGGGTGTGCAAGAATAAGGCACACAAACATGAAGGTAGATGATAATATGATTCCAAATACAAGACACACTCAACAAACCCCCAATGGTAATTTATATGTAGTGTGAATGCAAAAATGGCACAATATGATGTGCAAGATCCCCAAAATACGAATACAATTTGTGGAACTTTATTTTAGTACATTTACAAATCAGATAGTGCCTTCAATAGATGCTTACAATGTCCAAAAGAGACCATATGCTAAAAATACAATTCTATTACAAGATGAGAAGAAACAAAAGGAACCAATGTGAAGTAAGATATAGCCATTCAAAGTTTCCAAAACAAGAATTGTACCAAAAAAATTTACCCAAAAACGAGTCTATACACGTAAGATATAGCCATTCAAAGTTTCCAAAATGAGAATTGCATAATGTAAAGTCACTGAGAAAACTAAAACTAGGGACATTCCATATGGCTAAACTAGAAATCATCTACATCATTATGGAGTACGTGAAAAACTAGCCCATTTCAAAAAATTGCTCCAAAAAGAAGCACTGGATGAGGGAATTTTTTTTTGTCAAAGTGGACCTCCAATTCTAAAAAGAAAATGAAGAGGGTTTTGTCCCCTTGGTGGATTGGCAGCACTAGCAGCAACAATGGTGGTAGGGCAACACTATGCAAGTTTATTTAAAAAATAATTCATATGGTAGGGGATTTTAAAATCCTCCACCATCCCCATAGAAATGGGCAGGGCCCAAAGGGGTGCCAACACCCCTATCCATGGTGGAGTCATGGTAGGGGGTGGTACCCTCCCACCTTTACCTTTAATGATGGGGCCTAAGGGGGACTGCAAAGCTATCATGGTAGGGCCATGGCAAGTACCCTTGTGGGACCTATATCCAAAGGCATGGGGAGGCAATGGGGTGGTAGCCCTTACTTTCAAATAAATTTTTTTTATTTTTAAAAATTAAATTCAAGATGGTACAAGGGACTACGGATCTTGTACCAATTTTTTTAAAAAATAGAACCTTAAAAACTATAAAAATACAAGATCCATACCCTATTACGCCAACCCATAAAGGAGAATATGCTAAAAATATGTCAACAATACTAAGGATGCTAGTGACTATGTAGACATGATATGACCATATGGCAGAATAAATTTACAGACACCACACAGTTGAAAGTATTGAATCCCTCCATAAATGTTGATTCTGAAGCAGATCCAAACCCTATCAAGTTTATTGTTGATCCATATAGATTTGAGCCTTTTAGACTCAACTGTGATGTTAAATTTAGGCCAAGATGCATGAGGTGAAAAATCTTGGCAAAAATATCCTAAAAAGACAAGGGGCGTATAGATCTAGAGCTTTGATATCATGTTGAAGTTGCCAAAAGAATTTCATAGGAGCATAAATCTTATGTAACACTAAAGAACCTTCCACAAGAGAGAAAAGAAAGAAAGAATGTTATTGTTACTATTTTTTTGTTCACACTTAAAATTAGTTGGACCTAAGTGTAATTGTTTAGAAGGAATAAAAGAAAACTTCAAAGTTATGCATTTATTGAACAGGTTGATATCTTGACAAGAGTAGAGAAGGATATTCAGTTGACAGGATAACCCATCAGTCTAATCAAGACTGATGAGTTATCATGACAAGAGAATAAGATTGTCAAGAAATCAAAGATTCAAAAAATCAAAGATTCAAGAAATCAAAGATTCAAGAAATACAGTTGATCTAACACAGTTTGATCTTTCAGGAGTTATAAGTTAGATTGATTATTCAGTTAATCAGTTTTGAATAAAAGAAAGAAAGATATTTGTACTGAACTGTTATTTCATGTCATGTTTTGAACATACATTCAAGTATCTGTTACTTTATCTCATGTATTGATTGAAAAGGAAATACATATACATCATATGCATAAGAGAAATTAACTGATCATGTTTAAAAGAAGTGTTCAAATGTGTCCCACACAAGTCGTGGGAGTAACTAGACTGAGCAATTGCAGACATGCAAGCTATGCATCTGTTTGATAAAACAAAAAGAAATAAACACATGATAAAATGAAACATCCATCATTGCTTGAGCAAGAAGGTTGTTTGTTGATGCCGGTCTTTAGTCTTCAGTCTTCAGTCTTCACTTTCAGCTCCATCATCATTTGAACCTGCAAAATTTTGGGGACAACCCTGTTAGTGCTCCAGATGTTTAAAGTTATCACATGCTTTTATCAAACAGAAACATCTACTTATCGCATCATGCATTCATATGAGAGATCAGATTAGATATGTGACACAAATCAGGAAGAAATCATGAAGAAGATCAATCAATACTATCAGGTATATTTTTATGCTAACTTGTTTGCTCATTGTGCAGGTATAGGACAAGTTTTGTTGCTGATTTGAAGACGTTTAAACATGTGGATTAAATGTGGCTCCCACGAGGGTTTGAGTCCAACATGTTTCTTTTCATTTTGAAAAGAGTATCAAAAAAGATAGGATGCATCATTCCAAATTACATCATGCATCATCTAATCAACTTGCTGAAAAGTTATGTCATCATGACATTATTACATTTGATTGGATCAAATCAGATTAACATGACTGAGTCAAGTTAGCAAAGACAAAGTGCAGAAATCAGGTTACAGTCACAAAAGAATATACAAGCTACAGGAGCCATTTGAAGTACAGAATCATTTTGAATGCATGTATTTATTTCATCACAAGTAACAAGAACAAACTGACAGAGTGCATTCATAGTACAAGGACACGCTACAAGTGTTCATTCTACTGTGCCTGATGAAGATAAAAGAAATAGAATAAAGCTTCCAAGACACAAAGCTTGTGTATCATTTGAACAAGTTATAGGATGGGACATATAAAAGTATAATCTCATTATGATAAAGGAGCAAGAAGTAAAATGACATGTTGCGGGTACTCAAAGTGATCAGCCAACTGAGATAAATGATACAGGTTATACCTTTTAAAAAGACAAAATCAAACCAGCAAAGCATCAATAACTTTGGCAGGCATATGCCATAATGAAGAATAGGATGATCAAGAAAATGAAACAGTATGTGTGGAACAACTTTGTCAGTAGAACAATGAAGGAATGAAACAACCAAGTCAAAATTCCATATGATTAAGTCATCAATAGAGACCCTATATTCCCAGGTAGCTGCCACAGTCCCAATATAATCAAATGTTCAACATTCAAACATTCAAGTGACACATGGAGGTCATAGCATATTCCCAATCTCATCACTGTACTGGAGAAACAACCCTATCTCATATGCCTTGGAATAGTGAAAAGACATCATGATACAGTCAACAAATGCCAGAAGGAGAGATACCTTACAAGAATTAAACAAGTGCAGTCACATTTACTATGAATAGTTATGATAGTGATCATGAAGTGGCTTATGCAAGAAAATACAGTCAGAGTAGATCACAGCTTCCATGTCCATCAACAGGAGTAGAACATTCTTCAAAGAAGAATACCACATCAATGATGAAGGAGAACATGATATGCCAAATGCTACAGTGATGATGATTGATAGAGGCACAAGGAAAACCTTCATTGCACAAAAATGTTAATATATGATATAGAAGAGAGAAGAAAGCAAAAGAAGTGTCACAATAAAAAGGAGGAGAAAGTTCTGTGCAAGAGAAAGTGAAATTTCATTCATTGATATTTTCCAACCCTAGTGCCTTTTTACCTACAAATAAAAATACAGTCAAAGATTTGCTATACAGAGAAGAGATGTGATGGCCATGAGCAGGAGATCATTTTTTATGTTAAAAATGTAATACCCATCTGCAAAAAAAGGTAAAGCCCTTGTTTCTTTTCTATATACATTTGAAATGAGTGCCATAAATGGAGCTAAAGCCATAGTTGTGCCAGAAGAAGGCCTTTTTGTGCAAAAAAGAATGAACCCATCTCAAAAAATTTCAGACCCTAGTGCCATCTTGCACTTACAGCCAAAAGAAGGTGATAAAATATATCTACTGCCATAGCCATGCCAGAAGAAGACATTTTCATGCTAAAAATTGAATACCCATCTGTATATGAAAAACCCTTGTTTCTTTTCTATATACAGTAAAAAAGAGAATATAGTGAATATTACAAGAAGCTGGCCGTGACAGCTAGAAGAGTATTATGCAAAGAAAGTTGAAACCTTTGTTTCATATTTAGAAACCCTCATCAATTTTTTCACATTTTTGTGTCTACATACAGATGGAGCATAACCATGACAAAATGAAGGCTTTGTATGTGCAAAAAAAAACAAACCCTTATCATTCTTCACTTACAAAAAGACAAATGAAGCTACAGGAGAGACAAGAAACAAGTGCTTACCTTGTTTTTTTAGCAGAAAGAGACACCTATCCGTGACCTCTTTTTGTACCAAACTTTCAAATACAGGTAACAGTTGCAAAGAAAAAGATACAGAGACAAGAAAGAGTTGTCAAAAAATGAGTAATGTATTAAGATAGCCATGAAAGGAGAAAGAAGCCGCAACCATGAAAGGAGAAAGAAGCTACATATGCCAACAAAGATGCCAGTTTACTCAAAACAAATGTTACCTTCTTTCTTGCATGCAGATTTCTGATGATTCGATCAAAAGAAGACCAGAGAGAGTAAAAAGCCAGAGAGATATGCTTGAATTTTTCAAACCCTAACAGACAGAAAGCAGTTGCAGAGCGAATGAGGGAGAATGCCAAATGAAAAATGAAAACAACTTTTAGGGTTATCTATTGCTTTTGTTCGAAGGTTCTTCCTCTCGAGTTTTTGACTTTACAAAAGACTAAAATCAATTACCTTATCCAAAACGCACGTGGTCAAGACTTTAGTCTTGAAGATTTCCTAACCATCATGATATGGAGTGGCCGACCAACATTGTTGCACTTGATTTTTATAAAGTCAAAAAGGTCAGTATGATGAGAAGGCAAGGCTTCATGCCGTATGATTTATTTAAATCCCTTGTGGTCAACTAAATGACATGGTCGAAGCTGCCTCATATGAAACTCATGCCAGTCGAAGATTCCTTGTCATTTTTTACAAATATTCAAAGGTTAAAGATCCTTCCTTATTATGCATGGTGGCCAACAAGATCAAAGGAACATTGTTTTAAGACATGATGTGCATGAAGACATAGTAGGTTTATAAGGTGGCAGACACGGTGAGCATATGTAATGGTGTAATGTTTGATGCATGGAGTCATAGAGTTATAAGGTTTTCTTGATATTGAAATTGCACATGGAGATATAAGATGACCTCAAGATATAAAGATGAATGTATGCACTAAGGCATCAAAGGGAGTCATAAGGATATTAATGTATATTGTTTTGTGCATGGAGATAGTATAAATGCATAGGATGACTTAAGGATGTTTCTTGCAGAGAGAGGATTAGTATTTTCTCCTTAGTGCATGTGGAGTAATAAGGGTAAAATTTTGCCTTAATGCATATGTATCATGCACACTAGGGGTTTTTCTCACATGGAAGTATAAGGGGATTTTTATTTTCTTCTAAAGTCCTATTTGTGCTCATATCATGCAAATTAGGCAACTGTAAATTGGAGAGATAAGGAGTGTTATTTTTCTTCTCATTATGCATGATTTTACAAAGATATTAATTGTAAATAAATAATAAAGTAATATTTTCTAAATTACTTTATTATTTTCCAAAAATTGTAAAGTCAAAATTAGAACAAATTGTAACCAATAATAAGTAATTATTTTATTACTTTATTATTTACTCACAATCAATTTTACTAAATGCAAAATCATGCAAATTGATTAGTTGAGTTAACTAGGCCACCTAGGAGGTTTTTGCATGATTTTAGGAGTATTTTTAGGGTTCTTGGTCAACTTTTTAGTCAAAGCATATGGAGAGACCCAAATTGGAGCTATTTTTGTTCAATTTGTGGTAGTTTTAGACCCTAATTTTGAGGATTTTGGAGGTTCCTCGTGAGAGATTATTTTTAGAGGCAGTTATCTGCAAGTTCATGTTTTGCATGCCTTTTTGAGAGAGCAAACCTATATATTGTAAAGCAAAAGTTTGTTTTGCTAGTTCTTGATTCTCATTCTGATTCAGACAGATTGGAGAATTCTTGTATCTCATTTTTACAGTTTTATTGAGAGATCGGCAAGTTACAGGTTTTATTTTTGTCTTCTTTGCAAAGTTTTCCTTTGTTTCTTTAAGATCAACTAAGCTACCTTTCCATTTAGTGCTAATTATTGAAGTGATTTTGATGAAATTTTGTTGTGTTTAATCATTAAACCTTTAAAATTATTGTCTCACTTCCTTGTTTGTAGCATTAAGTATATAATCATCACAGGTCTTAGGTTGTGTTATTCAGAAGTAGTCCTTTTGTGTTGTGAAAAACCATTTCCTTCATAAAAAATCTGTTTTGAAACCTCCCTTAGAATCACTTTTGTGATATTTATGCTAGGATTGGATTGTGTGAAAGTAAGATTTTTGAGTTATATTGTGAGCCAAATTGCATATTATTATCCAACTTAGGTGCATCACCAAATTTTACAACTTTTATTTCATATAGTTCCTTTCTTCCTTTTTCCAAAACAAAATACATATATTCCAATAGAACATTTGAAGGGAACCAACCCACAATCTGGAGGTCTAATTTCATTATAGGGTACCCACAACCTGAAATTAGTCCCATGTTACATAGAATTGCAGAGCTTTGCCAACATTGCTACGGGTGCAATTCTTAGTGATAACAGTTTTTGGCACGCCTAGTGGGACTTCGAACTAATTTTTAGTTCAAAAGGACTTATTCCTTTTTGCTATTTTTAGTATGAACAGTAGAATTCCAGTGTTTTAGAGGTTCATTATCAAGTACCTAGCGACTCTAATTCTTTGGTTTTTTCAGATCAGATCTTGCAGCTTATGAAAAAATATCAAACAAGGTCAAGTAAAGATTCTAAGAAGAGGCATAAGTAGTTATCTCCACCAAAGAGAAGAATAAAAGTAGATAAAGAATTCAACGCAACAGATTTATCAGTTGTTTCAAATCTACCAAGTACACATCCTGAGTTTGCTTCACACTAGAATCCATTATTTGCAAGTTCATCATCAGAGTTTCTTAGTTCTTCACTAGCAAGCTCAAGAGAGCAAATTCCTATTTTCCAAGAGGAACCTCTTCTTCTTGAGTTTACCGAAGAAGAACATGTGTTACAAGAAATATTCCAACCAGTTCCATTCCAAACACCAGCTCAAATTCTACCTACTCCAATGTCTTTAATAGGAGGAGGAGGAGGAGGAGGACCTATTCCACCTGGTGGAGGAGCTGGAGGTATATTACCACCTCCTAGAGGAGCCAGAGGTGGAGGAGGTGGAAGAAATCCACCACCACCTCGAAATCAACCTTTTGTTTCATTTAATGGAGGTAACCCTTTGAATCTAAATCAACATGATGACATCGATGGCTGCATTGAAAAGTATACCAAGTTTCACAGGAGAAGATGGAACTACACCCATTGAACATGTCAGAGATGTGGCTTCTTTGTGTTCTATTCACCACATCACTGTAAAGAACATTGCAATTAGGCTATTGGCAGCATCACTAAAAGGTAAAACTCTTTAATGGTTTAGAGGCTTAAGAGTTAATTCAATTAGATCTTGGGATGAATTAGGTGCTACTTTGAATAGACAATTTCAAGATAAATCTAATCATTTATCATTAGTTGAACAAATGACTACTATTAAGAGGGCTCCACAAGAGCAAATGACAAATTTTAATTTCAGATTTTAGAAAACATGGAATAGAATCCTAGAAATAGTGAAACCATCACCAGAGCATGCATTTTTGTATTATTTGAGGGCATTAAATTCTGCTATTTCTGTTATGATACAATCTATGGAAGGGGTAACTTTACCAGTTACTTTTGATATTGCAATAAGAGCATAAAATAGTTTAATACAAGATGGTAAAATAGCACCTAGGCCCCCAATGCCAATTTTTCCAGATATATAGCCTTTAATCCCAATTTCAGCCTCACATATTTCATCAATACCATCTTTTGGTTATCAAGCAAATGCACAAAATGGTATAAATCCCATTCATTCTGAATTTTGAGAGTTGAAAGAAAACTAGCAAAGTATAGCAAAAATACTGCAGATTGTGAGCAATGACCTAGTAAGTCTAAAAATTCAAACAAACTAGAATAATAGACCTTACCAAGTAGCCCCTTACCAAGCAAATAGACCTAGTTATTAGGTAGATTATCATGGTCAAAGGAGAAATTACAACAATAGGCCAAATCAACAATATAATCCAAATGTTGTTAGTACATCAAAAGAAATAGTGCCTATACAGAACAACATGGTTCAGGATTATGCTTGGTGTTACCCCTGTAATCAGCTTCATAATCAGGCCACTTGCCCAAATAGGATAGTAAATCAAGCTTTGATGGTACATAATAACTATGTTGCTGCTGAAAATTTAGCAAGTGATGTAAACAACCAACTGGATATTCAGACTCATTATGTTAATCCTGATGTAACTTTAATGAATTGGCAAGCTAATGAATTTTTTGGTGTAAATCAATTGTCAGGTCAAAAGCAATCTTTTACTAATATTGCAGCAAATATAAGATCAAAAAAGAGAGTTGTTGACTTGCAACAACAGGGTGGAACTGCAAATCAGCAAGCTGATACTAGTAAACAACAAGATAGAAATGTACCACGACAAGCTGATAAAGGTAAAAATATAGTTTCTACAACTCAGAATGAACAGAATCAAGCTTCTACATCAAAGGATTGCATATTTTATCAAGGTAGCCAACTACAAAAAATAAATAGCCAGCTAAAGACCAACCAGAGGTTATTGTCCCACAAGTACAACAAAAGGTTAGTGGTCCTGCATTTAATATTTTGGATCATATGAAAAAAACAACAGTAAGCATGTCTATTTTAGATGCTTTACACATTCCAAGACAAAAAAAATTGTTACAAAATGCATTATCTCAGTTGCCTTTGTCAAATGAAGTACAAAAATTACATCTACCTTAGATTATGATTGCAAATGAGGTAGAAAAAAAAATAGAACAGCCTAAACCAGTAGGCAAACCTCCACCATTTTATGTCTCTTTGATTGTAGGTGACTATTTAGTACATAATTGCATGATAGATTCAGGAGCCAGCAGATTAGTTATGCCAAAATAGCTAGCTGATAAGTTAGGTCTGAATATGAACATGATGTTAGAGGTGTTGTACAAATGGATGGAACTGAGGTGAGTACAGTTGGAATGTTAAAAAATCTAGGCCTTACTTTGCATGCCTATCCAAACTTTGTTATATACTAGGACATTTATGTCATTGATCTGCCACCTACCTTTGCTATTTGCTTATCCAGAGATTTTACAACAAGTTTAGGAGGGTATTTATCATCTGATTGGACACATTTATTCTTTAGAACTAGATATGGAACCAAGGTTACAATCAAATCTGAACCACTAGCCAAAGATCATCTGGAACCTTACACACCCAGTTCCATAAATGCCAACCTTTCCATTTTTTATCAAGAGGATCCGATTCCTGTCCAAGACCCAAATACACATTTAGAAGGAATTCTAGATATAGTTTTAGATCAATGGGCAACAGAGAATCATGAAACAGATCCATTTGAACAAATGGATGAAATGGGCCTTGGTGTGTATATGATTCAAGAGAATAATACAACTATTCCAAATCTAATTAAAGAAGAAAAATAATAAATTGTAGAATCTGAAAATGATGTTTGGGAACTATATTTTGATGGTTCTAGAAGCAAGGTAGGAGCTGGAGGAGGGGTTGTTTTAGTTTCTCCCACAGGTGAGAAATATTATTCATCTTTCAAATTTTCTTTCAGCTGTTCTAACAACTCAGCTGAATATGAGGCTTTAGTTCATGTACTTGAATGGGCAAGAAAAAGAAAAATAAAGTGTTTAAAAGTTTTTAGAGAGAGTGAATTAGTGGTTAAACAAGTCAAAAACCTTGCTCCTACAAAAATGACTTGCTGAAATTATATAAGCATGGAGTTTGGGACATGATATAAGAGTTTGATGCATTTAATCTGATATCTGTACCTAGAATTGATAACAAGCAAGCTAACAAATTAGCTGCCATAGGTGCTGAATATGATATTCCTGCTGAAATGAAGAATATTCACTCTCCTTTATATGTCAAAGTTGTTGTTAGACCATCAGTTCTAGATAATAATATCAGTTGGCAAGTGTTTGACAGTGATGAACAGATTGTAAATTTCTTAATGGAAGAGGCTAAATTTTTTGCAGGTAATCAGTAGACATTTGTACAACAATATGATGATCAAATACTCCAGTTAAGATCAAACAAGCTACCCAAGGGCCTAGTGACCTTGGAATCTATATTTAATACTGATGATCAAGTAAGAAAAAACAAGGCCAGCTTGTCAGTAAAGCAAGAGCATTATGAACCCATTGAGATCTTTAAAGGAAAGTTACTCAAGCTGGGAAAGATATGTACAAAAGAAGAAGAACAAGCATTCATCCAACTTTGTCAAGAGTTTAGTGACATTTTTGCATGGGAATATGGAGATCTGAAAGGTTTCAACCCCGAGTTAGCTCAACACACAATAGAGCTGGAACCCAAAGCCAAACTTGTTAGACAGAAGCAAAGGCCACTAAATCCTAAGCTGAAAGTGCTTATGAAGATAGAACTCAATAAACTCATTGAAGGTAATATCATTTTTCCTATCAAACATATTTCATGGGTTTCTAACTTGGTTCATGTCAGAAAAAAGAATGGAGAAATCAGATTATGTGTTGATTTCTGTGATTTAAACAGAGCATCTTTAAAGGATCATTATCCTTTACATCTATGGAGTAGATATTGCAGGTTGTTTCTAGATCAGAATGGTTTTCTTTATTGGATGGTTATTTAGGTTATAACCAAATTCTTGTAAAAGAGGAAGATCAGTGCAAGACAACTTTTACTACAAAATGGGGGACACTAGCATACAGAAATATGCCATTTGGCTTATCAAATGGAGGTGCAACATTTCAGAGAGCAATGGATATGGCTTTTCAAGGTCTAATTAATAAAATTGTGCTTGTATATTTAGATGATGTGACTATTTTTTCTAAAAATGCTGAGGATCATTTTCATCATTTAAGACTAATCTTTGAAAGATGTAGAGAATTTGGGGTATCACTAAACCCAAAGAAGAGTATTTTTTCTATTCATGAAGGCAAACTATTGGGACACATTATGTTTAAAGATGGAATATCAATTGATCCTGAAAGAATCACTGCAATATTGGCATTGCCTCTTCCTGCACACAAGAAAGGCTTACAGATCTTTCTGGGAAGAATTAACTTTGTAAGAAGGTTTATTCCTAACATAGCAGCACTTTTACAACCTCTTACAACAATGTTGAAGAAGAATATTCATTTCAGCTGGACCAAAGAAGGAAAGCAAAGCTTTGATGAAATAAAGGAGGCACTTGTTGCTACTCCCACTCTGATAAATCCAAACTTTGATAAAGACTTCATTTTATATGCATTTGGCAGTGTGGATACTATATCAGCTATGCTTTGTCAGCAGAACAATGAAGGAATGGAACAGCCTATAGCATTTTTCAGCCAAGTTCTGCATGACTATGAGGTAATATATTCTTTTGTTGAAAAGCATGTATTAGCTGTCATCAGGAGCCTAAAGAAATTCAAACATATGCTTTCAAATAATAGAATTCAGTTAATGGTTACTCACCCCACAGTGAAAGAATTTTTGTTCAGTAAGGATTTAAATGACAAGAGAGCAGGGTGGATAACCAAGGTCATGGAATATGACATACAAATTAAGGTCACCAAGTTGGGTTGAGGCAAAGGACCGTGTGAACAACTTGTAGAAAATAAAGGATACAACAAAGAACTCGAAGGAGAGGCTAAGACAGTGCTTCAAAACAATGAAACAACTGCTGTCCCAGACCCCCCTACAAGTTGGATGCATGATATGATCCATTATCTGCACATTGGTGATTGTCCATGGGACCTGGATAGATTTAAAAGAAGATATTACAGATTACAGGGAATTCCTTATGCTGTAATTGATAGAATTCTGTACAAAAGAGACTTTAACAATGTTTTGCTAAGATGTGTACAGCTAGATCAAACTCAAAGGATTCTAGAAGAATTTCATGATGGACCTTCTGGAGGTCATTTTGCAGCTAGAACAACAACTCTAAAAATTATGAGAGCTGGTTACTATTGGCCTAAAATGTTCAAGGATGCTCATGAATGGGTAAAGAAATGTCTAAAATGTTCAATTTTTGTAGGTAAACAAAGACTGGCAGCAATGCCCTTGCATCCAATTCAAGTGGAGCAACCATTTGGCAAGTGAGGATTGGACTTCATTGGTCCTATTAATCCACCTTCAAGCCAAGGACACAAGTGGATTTTGACTGCTACTAATTATTTCACTAGATGGACTGAAGCAGTTGCTTTGAAAGATGCTAACGAAACATTAGTCCTCAATTTTTATCAAGATCTAGTGTCCAGGTTTAGAACTCTTGACTCAATTATTTCAGATAATGCTTTAGCATTTATTAGGTTAAGAATATCTGATTGGTCTGTCAAAAATAACATATTTCTGAATAGTTCATCAAATTATTACCCTCAAGGTAATGGACAGGCTAAATCAACTAACAAAAATCTGATTAAAATCATAAAGAAAACAATTGATGAAAATCAGAGGTTTTGGCATGATAAGTTAAAGTTAGAATTATGGGCTGATAGAATTACACCTAAAAGATCAACAGGTAATTCACCCTATGTGCTTACATATGGAAAGGAAGCAAAGTTACCAATAACTGTGGAGTTGCCAACACTTAGCTACATAAAGAACTAGAGTTACTTGAAGAACAACCAATGGAAATCAGGCTTACACAGCTGATTGAACTTGAAGAAATCAGGAAAGATGCCTTGAAAACATTGGAAGTACATTAGGCCCAAATGAAAAAGAATTTTGATAAAAGGGCAGTACCAAGAGTTTATAAAGAAGATCTAGTTTTCAAATGGAATGACCTAAACAGAAGACCAGGACAACATACAAAGTTTGATGCAATGTGGGATGGACCATACATAATAACAGAATGCAAGCAACACAATGCATTCCAGCTTGCTAAGCTAGATGGTGAGGTGTTGCCAATCCCAGTTAATGGGATTCACCTCAAGTTATGTTATTAGTAAGGCAACCTTATGCTGCAAATAAGTGCTTTTGCACATTTAGTTTCAGTTATTGTTGTTTTGTTTTCAAAAAGTGTTTTTGCACATGTTGTTGGTTTTGTTTTAGGCAAATCAATTTAGTTTCAGTTTTTCAGTTAGTTGCTGTTGTTCTGTTCGGTTAGTGAGTTGCAAAAATTCTCTAAGTTCAGGGCAGAAAAGACTCTATGCCCAATGGAGTTACAAAGGCTACTAGTTCTAAACTGTTTAGCAGGCAAACACCCCTGAGAGGTCGCCAGCAATGTTACTAATTTTTTGTTCACACTGAAAATTAGTTGGACCTAAGTGTAATTGTTCAGAAGGAATAAAAGAAAACTTCAAGGTTATGCATTTATTGAACAGGTTGATATCTTGACAAGAGCAGAGAAGGATATTCAATTGACAGGATAGCACCCCTGAGAGGTCGCCAGCAATGTTACTAATTTTTTGCTTACACTTAAAATTAGTTGGACCTAAGTGTAATTGTTCAGAAGGAATAAAAGACAACTTCAAGGTTATGCATTTATTGAATAGGTTGATATCTTGACAAGAGCAGAGAAGGATATTCAATTGACAGGATAACCCATCAGTCTAATCAAGACTGATGAGTTATCATGACAAGAGAATAAGATTGTCAAGAAATTAAAGATTCAAGAAATATAGTTGATCTAACACAGTTTGACCTTTCAGGAGTTATAAGTTAGATTGATTATTCATTTAATCAGTTTTGAATAAAAGAAAGAAAGATATTTGTATTGAACTGTTATTTCATGTCATTTTTTGAACATACATTCAAGTATATGTTACTTTATCTCATGCATTGATTGAAAAGGAAATACATATACATCATATGCATAAGAGAAATTAACTAATCATGTTTAAAGTATTCAAATGTGTCCCACACAAGCCATGGGAGTAACTAGACTGGGCAATTGCAGACATGCAAGCTATGCATCTGTTTGATAAAAGGAAAATAAATAAACACATGATAAAATGAAACATCCATCATTTCCTGAGAAAGAAGGTTGTTTGTTGAGCCGGTCTTCAGTCTTCACTTTCAGCGCCATCATCATTTGAACCTACAAAATTTTGGGGACAACCTTGTTAGTGCTTCGTATGTTTAAAGTTATCACATGCTTTTGACAAACAGAAACATCTACTTATCACATCATGCATTCATATGAGAGATCAGATCAGATATATGACACAAATCAGGAAGAAATCATGAAGATCAATCAATACTATTAGGTATATTTTTATGCTAACTTATTTTCTCATTGTGCAGGTATAGGACAAGTTTTGTTGCTGATTTGAAAACATTTAAACATGTGAATTAAATGTGGCTCCCATGAGGGTTTGAGCCCAGCATGTTTCTTTTCATTTTGAAAAGAGTATCAGAAAAGACAAGATGCATCATTCCAAATTACATCATGCATCATCTAATCAACTTGCTGAAAAGTTATGTCATCATGACAATATTACAGTTGATTAGAGCAAATCAGATTAACATGACCGAGTCAAGTTAACAAAGATAAAGTGCAGAAATCAGGTTACAGTCACAAAAGAATATATAGGCTACAGGAGCCATCTGAAGTATAGAATCATTTTGAATGCATGTATTTATTTCATCACAAGTAACAAGAACAAACTTACAGAGTGCATTCATAGTACAAGGACATGCTATAAGTGTTCATTCTACTGTGCCTGATGAAGATAAAAGAAACAGAATAAAGCTTCCAAGACACAGAGCTTTTGTATCATTTGAACAAGTTATAGGATGGGACATATAAAAGTATCATGAAGTGGCTTATGCAAGCAAATACAGTCAGAGTAGATCACAGCTTCCATGTCCATCAACAGGAGTAGAACATTCTTCAAAGAAGAATACCACATCAATGATGAAGGAGAAGTAGTAGAGGGCACATGATATGCCAAATGCTACAGTGATGATGATTGACAGAGGCACAAGGAGAACCTTCATTGCACAAAAATGTCAATATATGATATAGAAGAGAGAAGAAAGCAAAAGAAGTGTCACAATAAAAAGGAGGAGAAAGTTCTGTGCAAGAGAAAGTGAAATTTCATTCATTGATATTTTCAAACCCTAGTGCCTTTTTACCTACAAATAAAAATACAGTCAAAGATTTGCTATACAGAGAAGAGATGTGATGGCCATGAGCAGGAGATCATTTTTTATGTTAAAAATGTAATACCCATCTGCAAAAAAGGGTAAAGCCCTTGTTTGTTTTTTGTATACAGTTGAAATGAGTGCCATAGATGGAGCTAAAGCCATAGTTGTGCCAGAAGAAGGCCTTTTTGTGCAAAAAGAATGAACCCCTATCAGAAAATTTTAGACCTTAGTGCCATCTTGCACTTACAGCCAAAAGAAGGTGATAAAATATATCTACTGCTATAGTCGTGCGAGAAGAAGACATTTTCATGCTAAAAATTGAATACCCATCTATATATGAAAAACCCTTGTTTCTTTTCTATATATAGTAAAAAAGAGAATACAGTGAATATTACAAGAAGTTGGTCGTGACAGTTAGAAGGGTTTTATGCAAAGAAAGTTGAAACCCTTGTTTTATATTTAGAAGCCCTCATCAGTTTTTTCACATTTTTGTGTCTACATATAAATGGAGCACAGCCATGATAAAATGAAGGCTTTGTATGTGCAAAAAAATAACAAACCCTTATCATTCTTCACTTCTAGAAAGACAAAGGAAGCTACAGGAGAGACAAGAAACAAGTTCTTACCTTGTTTTTTTGAATCAGAAAGAGACACCTATCCGCAGCCTCTTTTTTGTACCAAACTTTCAAATACAGGTAACAGTTGCAGAGATAAAGATACAGAGACAAGAAAGAGTTGTCAAAAAATAAGTAATGTATTAAGATAGCCATGAAAGGAGAAAGAAGCTATAGATGCCAACAAAGATGCCAGTATACTCAAAAAAAATGTTACCTTCTTTCTTGCATGCAGAGTTATGATGATTCGATCAAAAGAAGACCAGAGAGAGTAAAAAGCCAGAGAGATATGCTTGAATTCTTCAAACCCTAACTGACAGAAAGTAGTTGCAGAGCGAATGAGGGAGAATGCCAAATAAAAAATGAAGGCAACTTTTAGGGTTATCTATTGCTTTTGTTCGAAGGTTCTTTCTCTTGAGTTTTTGACTTTACAAAAGACTAAAATCAATTACCTTATCCAAAATGCCCGTGGTCAAGACTTTAGTCTTGAAGATTTCCTAACCAACATGATATGGAGTGGCCGACCAACATTGTTGCACTTGATTTTTATAAAGTCAAAAAGGTCAGTATGATGAGAAGGCAAGGCTTCATGCCTTACGATTTATTTAAATCCCTTGTGGTCAACTAAATGACATGGTCGAAGCTGCCTCATATGAAACTCATGCTAGTCGAAGATTCCTTGTCATTTTTTGCAAATATTCAAAGGTCAAAGATCCTTCCTTATTATGCATGGTGGCCAACAAGATCAAAGGAACATTGTTTTAAGACATGATGTGCATGGAGACAGAGTAAGTTTATAAGGTGGCAGACAAGTTGAGCATATGTAATAGTGTAATGTTTGATGCATGGAGTCATGGAGTTATAAGGTTTTCTTGATATTGAAATTGCACAAGGAGATGTAAGATGACCTCAAGATATAAAGATGAATGTATGCACTAAGGCATCAAAGGGAGTCATAAGGATATTAATGTATATTGTTTTGTGCATGGAGATATTATAAATGCATAGGATGACTTAAGGATGTTTCTTGCAGAGAGAGGATTAGTATTTTCTCCTTAGTGCATGTGGAGTAATAAGGGTAAAATTTTGCCTTAATGAATATGTATTATGCAAACTAGGGGGTTTTCCCACATAAAGGTATAAGGGGATTTTTATTTTCTTCTACAGTCCTATTTGTGCTCATATCATGCAAATTAGGCAACTGTAAATTGGAGAGATAAGGATTGTTATTTTTCTTCTCATCATGCATGATTTTACAAAGCTATTAATTGTAAATAAATAATAAAGTAATAATTTCCAAATTACTTTATTATTTTCCACAAATTGTAAAGTCAAAATTAGAACAAATTGTAACCAATAATAAGTAATTATTTTATTACTTTATTATTTACTTACAATTAATTTTGCTAAATGCAAAATCATGCAAATTGATTAGTTGAGTTAACTAGGTCACCTAGGAGGTTTTTGCATGATTTTAGAAGTATTTTTAAGGTTCTTGGTCAACGTTTTAATCAAAACATATGGAGAGAGCCAAATTGGAGCTATTTTTGCTCAATTTGTGGTAGTTTTAGACCCTAATTTTGAAGATTTTGGAGGTTGCTTGTGAGAGATTATTTTTAGAGGCAATTATCTGCAAGTTTATATTTTGCATGCCTTTTTGAGAGACCAAACCTATCTATTGTAAATCAAAAGCTTATTTTTGCTAGTTCTTGATTCTCATTCTGATTCAGACAGATTGGAGAATTCTTGTAGCTCATTTTTACAGTTTTAATGAGAGATCGGCAGGTTTGTCGTCTTTGCAAAGTTTTCCTTTGTTTCTTTGAGATCAACTAAGTTACCTTTCCATTTAGTGCCAATTATTGAAATGATTTTGATGAAATTTTGTTGTGTTTAATCATTAAACCTTTAAAATTATTGTCTCACTTCCTTGTTTGTAGTATTAAGCATATAATCATCACAGGTCTTAAGTTGTGTTATTCGGAAGTAGTCCTTTTGTGTTATGAAAAGCCATTTCCTTCATAAAAAGTCTGTTTTTAAACCTCCCTTAGAATCACTTTTGTGATATTTATGCCAAGATTGGATTGTGTGAAAGTAAGATTTTTGGGTTATATTGTGAGCCAAATTGCATATTATTATCCAACTTAGGTGCATCACCGAATTTTACAACTTTTATTTCATATAGTTTCTTTTTTCCTTTTTCCAAAACAAAATACATATATTCCAATAGAACATTTAAAGGGAACTAGCCTACAATCTGTAGGTCTAATTTCATTATAGGGCACCCACAACCTAAAATTAGTCCCATGTTACATGGAATTTTAGAGCTTTACCAGCATTGCATACGGGTGCAATTCCCAATGAAAACATTTATATTTCCATTATTGTTACAATATAATACCATTACAAATGTACATAAAGACCCTTGCATATATAGGCAAGGGTGAGACATAGAATAACATGTGATTATGACAAGTATCATGATCATGTATGAATTAAGATATAAAAAATAAAAACCCTAAGTAAACTTTAAAAACTAGGTGTGAAAAGGACCCAAAAGGGAAACCAGATAGTAATAGACCCATTCACACCAACAAGATAAATAGTAGTGTTTATTTATTAAGAGGCACAATAACAATTTTAACACCATCTACATTTTTTCTCATTTTATTTAATACAAATTATGTGTAAAACATTTACTTTCTTTCTTTATTTACTAGCAATATTCAAAAGTGACATTTAACTTGGTGAATTAATTGGCCACTTATAGCTAATTCAAAAAAATAACTTGAATAAGTACAACCATAATTGAAAGTATAATTCTATACTATAGAGATCAAATGGTTGCAAGTAGGATTTTCCATCATTGCCACTATACCATAACATTTTACTAATATATAACTATGTTTTGAGTTTTATGGAGCCAAAATCTTATTTTCTATGAAGTTCAATTGTGGTAGATGTCTACTCTTCTCCTATCTAATTACCAACTCTATACATCAAAAATCACACAACTCTCAAAATGGTCATCATCCTTGTTGGTAATCATTTATGTTTAGGGTTTTAAGCTTGAACGTTTGCAGGTTTTCTCATTCAAACCCTGAATTTTCTGAGTCATGGGATCTTGCATGGTTTTGTCTATGCTGATGTTGGCCTTCTGTGGTGGGTTCCTGGTTATTAAGTCTCATCCTCATGCTTTAGTGTTCGAAGGTTGACCAACCCCCACGCAATGTTTCACTGCTTTTTCTTGTCGCCTTGAGAAAAATGCTCAGTTCTGTCTATGCAAAGGTGAATTGTATGTTGGCAGGCTTATGAAATCTCAGTCGACCTCCAAAAAATGATAAGGAATTGAGTTATATGCATTTTAGATGTATATCGGGTTGCATATGCAAAGGGGGAATGTATCGTAGATTCTCGGGTATATTCTGTAGTTGTATGCATTTTCAAATGCATATTGGGCTTACAAGGAAAAATATACAAGGATGGAATATACATCGCAGATCCCTGAAATATTCGCTACTTGTATATCGGATCTGCAAGTATATTTGGTTTGTATGTTCAGACATACAATAGTTAGATACAATGGCAACATGCAAGGAAAAGATACTTTGCGGGCATATTCCAGGAAAGATTCGCTGTTTGTATGCAAGGGTGAATGTATGTTCGGATATACAATTGAACATGCATTCCAAAGATGCAAGGTTGAACCCGAAATTGATTTCAATTTGCTTCATGCACAGTTTGGGATCCGCCTTGTTTAAAAGGCAATTGTATGCATATGAAGGGGCCGATATACAAAGCCCAGATTTGAAAATTTTTCAAATCCGATGGATAAATGGCAAAGGTCTGTTGTATGTGTATCGCGTTGGTATGATGTGATATGCATGGAAATGTACAAGCGCATATATACAAGACCCAGACGTGACAGAGGAATGAAATGCATCGAATGAAATTTGAGGTCCGCGGGTTGTATAAAGCACTTGTATATGCCGATATACAAGCTGATGTGCAATGAAAGTTTACAAGCCAGACTTCAAAAGAAGGTTTATTCCGATGCATAATGATTTAAAATCTGCGGCTTGTATGTATGTGTGTGTTGTATATCGCTGACATACAAAGGAGAAAGATACATGTCGGACCTGATTGAAAATTTCAATTTGCTCTATAACAGTTTGGGGTCCGCTTTGTATATTAAGCTGTTGCATGTATATGCATTTTGCATATACAAGGGATTTTGAAAGGGGAACAGTGGCGATTGTATATGCATTTGTTCTTGCATATACAAGGGCGAAATGGCAAAATGGAGAAGGCGAAAAATCAGCGATAGGAACATAGAGTGCCTACGTGGCACGTCATCATTGGCTCTTGGATTTTCTGCATGTTTTGGGGCCGTTAGATCTCAACGATGGAGTCGTGATTGATGGTCGTGTTTTGAACCTTCTGTGTGAAATTTTCCCTATGCGTGTGCAGCGGTTTTGAGCGGGAAAACTTCAGATGTGTTCGTTGTTGCATCCCGTGGGTAGCTGAGTCATTAAGGGTGGAATGTAGAGGGCATCGATGAATGAAATGACAGATCAACTACCGAGTTTGCGAAAGATCTTTAGGTGGCGGTGCAGATCCCGAACTTACCTGCTCCTTCCTCTTTGTCCCACTGCTGCATTGATTATTTTGAGCGCCATTTCTCACGATGCATTGTACCTGGCAATTTTTGAGTTGACCGTTGTAATTTTGGCTAAGTACACAGTTTTGCTATAAAAGGCAAACTGTGTCACTCATATTTTGGTTTTTGAAAATTGGACAAAAATTTTGGTGCTGTAATAAGATACGACTTCATTGGTGGCTCCGTCTTGGCTATCTTGTGAGTTTATGAGTCTCATGTTGTATGTTTTTCTGCATAAATCTACTGATATGCTGATTTAAATGAGTAATGCTATATTGCATGTGGTTTGTTATCTGTCTCCAAATTGAGTGTGTTCTTCTTATGAATCTAAGCATTTAAGGGGTGTTTATGATTCTAGAATATAGGTTTGCTGCGTTGAATGCTTGATTTCTTACTTCTGCTCAAAGAGTAGATTAAACGTTTTAGATCAAGTGTTGGGAAGAAGACATTGCAATAGGGATATCAGTAAGTAGAGATAATAGGATACTCTGTTTTGGGAAGTATCTGTAAGGCAGATACTAAAAATCCCCTTGATATCCAATCTTTGGTATATGTTCATGCTGGCCATTCACATGTGTATGTCTATTGACTCCGAGCCCTAGATAGGCACCGATCCAGTCTTGTATTGAGGTTGCAACCCAAAGTCTCAGTTTTGCATCCAAACATAAAATCAAACTTAAACTTTAAATCAAACCATTAGGACTTTAGAAGTAGTTTAGGACTAAAATCCTCTGATTCGCAACTGAAGATAGGCCCAAAGCTAGCCCCTTTGCTCTTATCCCACAGTTTTGGTCTGCATAAAGGAGGATTTATCTGCTTTGTATCAACATCCCAATCAATCCACAAGCATATCTCATGGATGTTGAATAGGGAATACCCCCTTGGTTCTGCAGAGCCTAAAGAAGAAGAGGAGCTATTTATAGAGTCTATCTCCTGTACTGTTGGCCCCTGGCCCGGAAATCCTGTTGATCAATGATGGTTACCTTGTAGGGATAACTGGGAATAAGCATCTAGTCTGCGAAAATTACCAACAGATTTGGTGACTCCGCTGGGGAATGCTTTGTGAAAAAACCCTAATTTTAAAAGAAAACAATTCCTAGTTGTAAGTGGCGATTCTGAAGAAATCTCCCAACCGGTAAAGTAAAAATTTGTATGCAAGGGAGAAGATCCTTGCGTAATCCTCTGTTTGAAGAATTATCCATAAAAATGATGCACATAAGAAAAGGGATTGTTCAAGCCAGTCGAAAGGTTTCTCCCAGAAGTAATGATAATATTCAGGACAATCCAAGATCTTCAGAGCGGACAATACCTTATTTTTCAAACACTAAGGCTGAAATCCAGAATGTATATGAAAAACAACAGGGTAGTGGATTGAGAATGAGGTCGAAAGTGTTTCAAGAATGCACTTTTGTAGATTCCCCTGACAGATTTGAAGACGCTGAATCCCCAAGGGATGATAATGATGATCAGAATGTAATAAAACCATCCTCTTCTATGCCTAGAGAGGAGGAATTAGCCGAAAAAATTAAGAGCTTAAGGGAAGAATTAGAATATCTGCAGGCAGTGAAAATCAGAGATGACATGAGATAGAAAGTGCAAGCTTTAAGAGTTGCTCAGAATGATTCAATTCCTACCCTTGAAAATACAAATATGCAAAGAAACCAGCAAATAAATGAAGTCCAAGATCAGCATAATGATCAAAGACAGAATGCAAATAATGCTAAAACACCATTAAATAATATAAGAGATCAGAATGCAAATAGAAATGCTAATGTTAATCAGTTTGGTAGACAGCCGATGTAGCTAGACAGATTCAGACAGCTTGTTTTTGATGGCATCCCTGGTTACCCCAATCTTATTGACAAACATGTGAGGCTGCAAGTGCCTAAGTTTTCAGGAAACAATGCTGTGTCAAGAGAAGACCATTTAAAAGCTTTTCAGAACACCATGGACAACTTTGAGGTTGAGCATGAAGATGTTTTTATGAAATTATTTATGCAATCCTTAGTTGATGAGGCTAGAGAATGGTACAAGGTTCTGCCTGACAGAAGTGTTTCATCATGGGAGGACTTCAGGAGAATATTCAAAGAACAATATGGTGACAAAATTGATCCAAGTTTCTTTATTAATGAATTCACTGGAATCACCAAAGGATCGAATGAACAGGTTGCTGATTTTAATGCTAGATTCATTAAGGTGTTGAACAAATTGCCACATCACCTGAGGCCTAATGAACCTATGTGCATAGTGTTGTACATAAATGCTTTTGATGCCAAAACAACTTATGGGTTAAGGGATAAAGGTCTTGCTAGCCTCAGAGATGCCTTCAAAATAACAACAAATATTGAAAATAATAGAAAAGCATCTGGTAAGACAAACAGAAGAGATGATGTAAAAATTCTACAAAATCCAAGTACTAAATCTCAAACTGTTCAAGGCAATGCATCTACTTCTGAGGATAAATTAGATAAATTGACAACTATTGTCAAGGACCTGAGCTATAGAATGGCTAAAAATGAAAAGGGGGTTGGTCCTGATAGACAAGTTTACCAAAGGCAAGAAATACGACCATCATTACATGACATGCCATATAATACTAATTGGCATAATGGTAAACCCATTCTCCCAAACAACAACCCAAATCCAAGGAATCAAGATGTTAAGGAAACACCTGACCCTTTGAAGAAGGCTATTAATATTGTTAATAACACCCCATGGTGTATAATATGCCAGATGCCTCACTCACAGTCATAATGTATGATTGCTCAGTCTCTATATAATAATGTTGTTGCCTGTGATGAATGCAATGAACCACATTGCATGGAGGATGACAATGTCAATATGCTGTCTACAAATGGGGAGTATCCGTCTCATGATGTTGATGCAAGCACAAATAATGAGATTCAGGTCCGCCAGTAGTTTCCCTGTGATGAAGATGACAAAGATAATTATGCTTATGCTCGGGACACACAATTTTTTGAATAATTTGAGGAGACCATCTGATGAAGAGATTAGAGCCTTCACAGCTGCCGTAGTTGCCCAAGTCAAAAGCAATTACAATCTCAGGGGTAAAGCTTAGGTAGGTAACTCACACCAACTAGAGAATACTTTTGTGAACCAACCAGTGCACAATCATAAAGGGACTGAAACACAAAAGAAGCAATGGAGCAATAATAAGCAAAAAATAGGTCATGATTCTCAAGGGTCAGAAAATAGAATCCCCCAGGTTGAGGATCAAAACAAAAATCTTCAGATCAAAGATGACAGTCAGGGAGCCACAAAAATTAAAGCTGGATCATATCAAAATAAAAATAAAACCGTGGATCGGGCTACAACTGTTATACAAAATTATGCTCCATTTGACATTGCTCAGGTCTTGTCCCAGGTAAAGATCTCTGTTCCATTGATGGAGTTGATGAAAGTTGAGGAGTTCAGAAATAAAACATTGTCCTTGATTTCAGGAGTACCCTGTCAAGCTAATTAGAATATTGAGACTCAGGGTAGGAAACAAGCTATGTGTATTGATGATGATGAGACTCCTGAAGTATATCTGGGGGTAACCATGACAAAATGCCCTTCACAGGTTGAACTATTTTATGTCTCTCTTGTCATAAATGGAAAAGTGGTTAAGAATTGTATGTTTGACTCAGGAGCATCAACGAATGTCATGCCTTTGACCATTATGTAGCAAGCTGGGTTAAAGATAGATAAGGCATGTGGGAAATGCTATGCCATGGATGCTAGAGAAGTGCCTGTCATTGGAATTATGAAAGATGTGGACTTCAGACTGGCAGCATGTCCAAAAAAAACTTACAAAATAAACATAATAGTTGTTGATATCAAGCCACAATATGGCATGTTGTTGCCAAGAAGATGGGCAACATTGATTGGTGGGAGTATGCAATTAGACTTGTCATATGCTATGATTCCAATGAATGGCAAGAATGTCAAATTGATTAGAGAAGAAAGGTCACCAGATACAGTTGAGGATCAAGAGTCAGAGGAGCATATTTATTTTGTGGACACTGACTGTGACAATTTCAGGGTTGTCTCAAATGATAAAGGGGGTAAAGAGGGAAATATATGCATTCAAGAGCTTGACCAACAAGGTTTGTGGACCATGTATTTTGATGGAGCTTGTTCAAAGGAAGGCTCTGGTGCTAGAATTGTTCTTCTGTCTCCAGCTGGTAAGCTTATAAAATTCTCTTTCTTGCTGAGGTTTTTTTGTACGAATAATATTGTAGAGTATGAAGCTCTGTTATTAGGATTGAATGTTGCTTTGAAGCATGGGATCAAGATGCTCAAAGTATTTGAAGATTCAGAGTTAGTTGTTTCCCAAGTCAGAGATAAGTATGCATCAAAGAATAAGAGGTTAAAATAGTATAAGCATGCTGTTTGGGATACAATTGAATTGTTTGATGCTTTTTCAATAAACTGGATTGAGAGATCAAAAAATGTTAGGGCAGATTTTCTAGCTAATGTAGCCATAAGGCTAGATGATGTTACTCTGTCAGATGTCACAAGTGTTGAAGTCAAACTTAGACCTACAGTACCAGATAATGTATGCAGTTGGCAAGTGTTTGATGATGACAGAGATTTGTTGAAATTTCTACATTGCATTGATGAATATGAGAACCAGGAAGTGGATTTTCAGAACTTTGTAGAAGTTGTGAATGGGAAAGAAACTCTCTTAGGGAAGGAGGTAATTCGACTCAAGACAAAGACAAATAAAATCCCTAGAGGGTTGGTTGCTTTAGAGAGCATTTGACAATAGGGACCAATTTGTTACAAAAGCATCTCCAATAAACAAGAGTGATTTAGAAGAGATAAACTTGGGGACATCTCATGTCCCCAAAAGGGTATATATTGGCAAACAGCTCAAGCCACATATCAGAACTATGTTGATTGCACTACTGAGAAAGTATAAGCATGTTTTTGCATGGTCATATGAGGACCTGAAAACTTATAGAGAGGATTTATTCCAGCATGAGATCCCGTTGAAGCCCAAAGCTAAACCATTTAGACAAAAACAAAGGCCTATCAACCCAACCTTGGCTCCAAAGATGCAAGAAGAACTCATGAAGCTTAGGGAGGTTGGAATAATTATGCCTATCAAGCACTCGACTTGGGTGTCCAACCTTGTCCCAGTCAGAAAGAAAAATGGTGACATCAAACTTTGTCTGGACTTTAGAAATCTGAATGTATCTTCTTTGAAGGACAATTATCCATTGCCAAACATGGAAGCCATGTTGCAGAAGGTGACTGGCTGTGAACTTTTATCCATGATGGATAGATATTCGGGATACAATCAAGTGAAAGTAAAAAAATCAAAACAGTTCAAAACCGCCTTCACCACTCCATGGGGAACCTATGTATATGTGAGAATCCCATTTGGGCTGACAAATGCAGGTGCCACATTTCAGAGGGCTATGGATGTTGCTTTTGCAGGATTAATTGACTCAATCTTGGTTGTGTATAAGGATGATTTGATAGCTTATTTAGAGAAGGAGGACCAACATTGCATGCACTTAGAACAAATATTTATTAGAGTATTGGAATATGGCATCTCACTTAACCCAAAGAAATGTGCTTTGGGGGTAGTGGAAGGAAAATTGCTTGGACACATTGTTTCCAAGGATGGAGTTAGGATTGACCCTAAAAGGGTGGCTGCAATTGACAAAATTTAGATCCCTAGAACAGTGAAAGGTGTTCAGTCCTTTGGACAGGTTAATTTTGTTAGAAGATTTGTTCCTAACTTTGCAGAGACCACAAAAGATATCTCTAAAATGTTGAAGAAAGGTGCAACTGTCAAATGGGAGGATGAAGCAACTAAATCATTCCAGAACATCAAAGAGGCCATAAAGATGGCTCTTGTGTTAAAGTCTCTTAATTTTTCTAAGCCCTTTCAACTATTCTCATTTGCTTCTTTCCATAATATTGCTGCATGCTTATTGCAGAAAAATGCAGAAGGTTTTGAACAACCTATAGCTTTCTTTAGCAGGTCATTGCAAGCTGCTGAGTTGAAGTATGACATCATGGAGAAGCAGGCATATGCATTGGTTAGAGCAGTCAAGAGCTTCAGGCCGTATTTGGTAGGCTCTCAGATAATTGCATATGTGCCTCATGCAGTAGTTAAAGATATCTTTACTCAGCGGGAAGTAACTAGAAGGAGATGTAGATGGATAAATAAATTGCAAGAGTTCAATATTGAAATACAGATCACAAAATTGGTAAGAGGACAAGGTTTGGCAAAACTGATGACACAATCAAACCTAGAGGCATGCCAGGTGAATGTAGTGCATAATGAAATTATAAATATGTCAGAATCTGAATGGTATAAGGACATAGTACATTATTTGCAGAATCTGAATTGTCCTTCTCATCTCAGTGATGATCAGAAGAGAACCTTGAAGCTGTTACCTCATGAATCGGCAGAGGGTTTGCCAGTTCCAATGCACAGGCAGATTCGGTCAACAGATACGGGAGGTTGCGTGAGCGGCCTCCCCTTCACTTCTGGTTCTGCCGCACCAAGGGGGGTGTCCCTATTTGCTAAAGATGTAACATTGACTTGTCCTATGACATGAAGATTTAGCTTTGTGATAACAGGCAGAATACTCTCATGTGTGGACCAAGATGTGCATGGTACATCACAAGGTTGGCAACATTCTTGGACATGTTTGTCTGGTTGTGGATGAGAGTATGCATGGGTCCTAATCCTACTCCTACAACTAACAGGTTGGAATAATGGAATGGTTTGAATTTGATGGTTTGGGTGCAAGACAAGGGTTTTGGATCAAAACTACTTCACAAGGGCAGATCGATGCCTATCTCAGAGCGAGGAGTCACATAGACGTATACATGAGAGTGGCTTGCAACTGGCATTCGAGTTTCAAGGGGTTAGATTGATGCTTGCCTTACAAACATCACCCAAGAATGGGTATTTAACCGTCTCTGCTTATGGATATCCCAGCTAACATACAATCTCCTCCACACTCAACCTAAAACAATTTAATCCATTCCTTGAATGGAAGTCTAAAGATCAAGCATGTAATACATAAATCTGTATTCTAGAATTTGAGAAACCCTTAGCAACCAAATTCAGAAGAAGAAATGCATACAAGTGGAGACAGACATCAAAACACATGCAAGAAGCATTTTTCATATAACATTAACACTGAAACTGAACATATGTGCAAGATACAACTCAGATGCAACACATAAACTCCACAGAGATACAACAGACAAGAAATGCTCTGTATTTCGTTATTTACACAAAAAATTGCCCAAGTCTTCCACACATAATGAGTAACACAATTTGGCTTTTATACCAAGACTGTGTACTCATCAAATTAATTACATGGCAAGTCAAAATTTTGCCAGATACAACATATGAGAAAATGGCGTTCAAAATTGAATACAACAGAGAAACAGAGGAGAAGAGTAGGTGGGCTCAGGATCTGAGCCGCCGCTCACAGGTCTGCTTCTTAAATCTGGTAGCTGGTCTGTCCATCATCGACCCATACTTCTCTGCACAATCTGCCATTATTGCCCAGCTACCCGCGAGATGCAGCAACGAAAACATCTGAAGATTTCCCACTCAAAAAATGGGTTGCAAACAAAGAAACCCCCTCGCAGCTGCAAATTAGAACATAGTCGTCGATCTTCTCCCTATCGCCGAGATCCACGGCCCAAAAACATTGAAAAGTTGCCAACCAATGATTATGTGCCACATAGGCACTCCATGTTCCTATCGCTGACTTTTCCTTTTCCTTATTTTGCCATTTTCACCCTTATATATGCATAAACATATGCATATACAAATTCACTTTTTAAATCTTTGTATATACAGGATGCATATACATACAACAGTTCAACATACAAGGCGGACCCCAAACTGTTATAGAGCAAAATGGAATTTTTAATCGGGTCCACCTTGTATCCCCTTTCCTTGCATATTTCCTTGTATATGTGCATATACAAACGTCTCATACATACAAGATGGATCTCAAAAATTTATCCACCGCATCTGACTTCTCCTTCGGGTCTGGAATGCATACTTCTTCATTGTATATCCGAATGTATATTTTGTTTGTATGTTGAATATACAAACACAAACATACAAGCAGGGAATCTTTTCAGAATATTTCACACGCATTCTTCCCTTATATATTGAACATGTACAAACCTGTTTGTATAAAACTGCGGCGGGCCCCACCAAATGCATCTCTGCTGCACTGTAGCAAACATATGTGCGCCAGCCTTTGTATATTTTTCAATGTACATTTCCATTGTATGTCGAATATACAAATACACTGTACAAGACCCAATATACAAGTGGGAATCATTTTATAATATACCTGCAATGTATCTTTTCCTTTGTATGTTTCGCTTGCATATTCTACATACAAGCCCGATATACAAGCAGGGCCAATATACAAATGGCGAATATTCCTGAGAATCTGCGAAAAATTCCCCCTTTGTATATACACCCCTTTGGACCCGATATGCATTGCGAAATGCATATAACTAATTTTTTCACCATTCTTTACAACTGCAGAGGCCCAAAGAGTTAGAATTTTGGATTTTTTGGGAAGGTGCCTACATATTTAAATGCTTGAAACCGAACTGCTCATGCAGGCAGTAACATAGGCTCCAATTGGGGATGCATGCCTCCTGCAGGCATGTCGAGAACCTCAGATCTCTAGGATGCAGACCAGTGTCTTATCCATTGGGCATAGAGTCGAAATTGTATTAACCTGCATCACAAAACACATTTATTAAAATTACTTGGTGGCCTAGGGGCACCAAAAAGGAAAAACCATAGTTTTCCTCTGTCAAAAACCTTGTTTTGATCTGATATCACTGGATCAGGCCTAAAGAAGCTGCCATGGTCTGGCCACAAACAAACCTTGTCATTTGCATATACAATTATTTCATTGAGCTGGCTCCTCTCAACCTTATGCAAACAACCCTCAACATCAGGCAACATGTGAATGCAATATATATCAAACAATGCATATTCAAATGAAATATAACACATGTTATCATCTGTATTAGCATTATGCATTGCAAAATGATCTCCTAGCTGGACTGAAAACTGAAAGCACTCAAAGTCCATCATGTAGCTAAGAACGTGAGGGGTCATCTTATCATAGGCTGGCATATCAAAGAAGAATATTTCAGATTCACAGTTGTGCACATCATGCACACAACCATCAGCTAGACCAAGCTGGAAAAGATCAGGTTCTGGCATCTCTTTGCAGTAACCTTCATGATGTATGTTGGTTTCTCTTTCATCAGGATGAGAACTAGAATCCATATCAACATCAGTGCCTAGATTCCCACCATACTCAAACAGATCCTCATCACCATATGTGTCAAAAATTGGTGATCGAGGTGTTTCAACTTCATCATGGTATGCCGCTAGTTCATGGGCAGCAGAACATGCATCTTCATTACCAATGGATTCTCTTTGTGGAGTAGTATCAGCCTGTATGGCATAAGCAAAACCATAATTAAATGAAGAACGATCATGCTCAACACTAGCACCTATTTCAATCTCTGACTGCTCTTCATCATCTCCATGTGTCTGAAAAGAAGGCATTGATTCACACATGGAACTACTACTCTGTTTGCTTATTTCTTCTCTATCCTGAGCACAATATTCACAATCATCTCCACAAATCCATTCAAACAGATGTTCATTTCTGTCCATAACCTCATCATTATTTTCAGAAACAGACACCTCAACTTTGCAATGGGAGTTAACATTGATCCTTTCATTGGCATCATTCATTGGTGAACAATCCAGTTGAGCATTGTTGTCAGCATTATGTTCAAATACAACAGTCTCAACTTCTATACTTTCACCTTCACATTTATTCTCACATGATGCCATGATCAGTTGCTCATTTGCAACCATACAATTGTTATTCACACCAAAGCCTGTGGACAGGGAATTCCGCATATACTCATTTCTGATTTTTTCTATATTTTCTAAAAACTTGTATGCCATCTACATACTTGTTATTTTGAATTCCCTCAACAATGCACTAGAGCCCTCCTCGAAAGCTTCAAAATATATGCCAACACAAGCTGAAGTATCAGGTCTGAAGCCTTCAGAGATTTGTGAAAGGGCAACTACAAATCTATGACTGAAATCAATAGCGGGCTCTTTATCTTGTCTTCTAATTTCCATTAATCTTGCAACAAGATCAGCAGGTTCTCTTGCAAATTCTTTTCTAAAACAATCAGCAAGTTCATCCCAACAGACAAAGAATTTCTTTGGAAAGCTCAAATACCAATCTCTGGCTCTAGCACCAAAAGATTTAACAAAAAACCTCATCCACATATCCTCATCCCTAAATGAATGTCTCTCCATGAAGCAGTGAAAGTTTTGGATATGTGCACCCCCATCACACACATTATGTCCATTATATCTAGGCATCTGATTGTAAATTTTAGCAGGCATACTTTCAAGTTGATAATCAACCCATGACAAATCTAATTGGTCATACAAAGGATCAAAAGAGCTTACAAGAGGGTTATCATTCTGACTGGTAGACACAACAGGGTTACTACCATTTAACTGAGCCTGCCGGGCTTCTAAGGATATCAACCTATTCTTTATCTCTTCAATTTTTTTATTCAATACATCATCCCCCTCTTGACTGAGTATGGGTGAATACATACTTGGATTCATATAAACTTCACTCTTAGACATCTTATGTCTGTCTAAGACCTAAGGCTTCCCCTTGGCATCTAACTTATGCAATAAAACAACAAATATAAATGGGAAGGAGCTAGGTACCTTTTCTCATCCAGATGTTGAAGCTTTGAACAGAATATTTTTAGATCTCAATAACATACATCAGCATTTCATGTGCACTAAAACTTTTTTGCAGAGTCGCCACCTCTCCAAAGAGGATAAAAATTTCAAACAGCTGAAAGCTCATCAAACATTTTTCTGAGTTCATACCGCTAGCAGAGCACCATCATTCACATGAAAGAACTGGATATGCAGCAATGATTTCACATTATTTGACTCTTGTCCCCAACAGAGTCGCCAATTATGTTACCTCCGGAATTGGCAGAGGGTTTGCCAGTTCTAATGCATGGGCAGATTCGGTCAACAGATACGGGAGGTTGTGTGAGCGGCCTCCCCTTCACTTCTGGTTCTGCCGCACCAAGGGGGGTGTCCCTATTTGCTAAAGATGTAACATTGACTTGCCCTATGACAGGAAGATTTAGCTTTGTGATAACAGGCAGAATACTCTCATGTGTGGACCAAGATGTGCATGGTACATCACAAGGTTGGCAACATTTTTGGACATGTTTGTCTGATTGTGGATGAGAGTATGCACGGGTCCTAATCTTACTCCTACAACTAACAGGTTGGAATAATGGAATGGTTTGAATTTGATGGTTTGGGTGCAAGACAGGGGTTTTGGATCATAACTACTTCACAAGGGCAAACCGGTGCCTATCTCAGAGCGAGGAGTCACGTAGACGTATACATGAGAGTGGCTTGCAACTGGCATTCGAGTTTCAAGGGGTTAGATTGATGCTTGCCTTACAAACATCACCCAAGAATGGGTATTTAACCGTCTCTGCTTATGGATATCCCAACTGACATACAATCTCCTCCACACTCAACCTAAAACAATTTAATCCATTCCTTGAATGGAAGTCTAAAGATCAAGCATGCAATACATAAATCTGTATTCTAGAATTTGAGAAACCCTTAGCAACCAAATTCAGAAGAAGAAATGCATACAACAAGTGGAGACAGACAACAAAACACATGCAAGAAGCATTTTTCATATAACATTAACACTGAAACTGAACATATGTGCTAGATACAACTCAGATGCAACACATAAACTCCACAGAGATACAACAGATAGGAAATGCTCTGTATTTCATTATTTACAGAAAAAATTGCCCAAGTCTTCCACACATAATGAGTAACACAGTTTGGCTTTTATACCAAGACTGTGTACTCATCAAATTAATTACATGGCAAGTCAAAATTTCGCTAGATACAACGCATGAGAAAATGGCATTCAAAATTGAATGCAACAGAGAAACAGAGGAGAAGAGCAGGTGGGCTCGGGATCTGAGCCGCCGCTCAAAGGTCTGCTTCTTAAATCTGGTAGCTGGCCTGTCCATCGTCGACCCATACTTCTCTGCACAATCTGCCATTATTGCCCATTATTGCCCAGCTACCCGGGGGATGCAGCAACGAATACATCTGAAGATTTCCCGCTCAAAAAATGGGCTGCAAACAAAAAAACCCCCTTGCAGCTGTGAATTAGAACATAGCCATCAATCTTCTCCCTACCGCCGAGATCCACAGTCCAACAACATTGAAAAGTCACCAACCAATGATTACGTGCCACATAGGCACTCCATGTTCCTATCACTGACTTTTCCTTTTCCTTATTTTACCATTTTCGCCCTTGTATATGCATATACAAATTCACTTTTTAAATCTTTGTATATACAGGATGCATATACATACAACTGTTCAACATACAAGGTGGACCCCAAACTATTATAGAGCAAAATAGAATTTTCAATTAAGTCCACCTTGTATCCCCTTGCATATTTCCTTGTATATGTGCATATACAAACGCCTCATACATACAAGATGGATCTCAAAAATTTATTCGCCACATCTGACTTCTCCTTCGGGTCCGGAATGCATACTTTTTCATTGTATATCCGAATGTATATTTTGTTTATATGTTGAATATACAAACACAAACATACAAGCAGGGAATCTTTTCAGAATATTCCACACACATTCTTCCCTTGTATATTGAACATGTACAACCCTGTTTGTATAAAACTACGGCGGGCCCCACCAAATGCATCTCTGCTGCACTGTAGCAAACGTATGTGTGCTAGCCTTTGTATATTTTTTAATGTACATTTCCATTGTATGCCGAATATACAAATACACTGTACAAGACCCAATATACAAGCGGGAATCATTTTAGAATATACTTGCAATGTATCTTTTCCTTTGTATGTTTCGCTTGCATATTCTACATACAAGCCTGATATACAAGCAGGGCCGATATACAAATGGCGAATATTCTTGGGAATCTGCAAAAAATCCCCCCTTTGTATATACACCCCTTTGGACCCGATATGCATTGTGAAATGCATATAACTGAGTTTTTCACCATTCTTTACAACTGCAGAGGCTCGAAGAGTTAGAATTTTGGATTTTTTGGGAAGGTGCCTGCATATTTAAATACTTGAAACCGGACTGCTCATGCAGGAGGTAACAAAAGCTACATGCTATAAAATACATCATTGTTCAAGGAGCGCTGTATTGGAAAAATCCTAATAGTGTATTACTCAGATGTGTGAATAAAGATCAGGCTAAGGATATTCTAAGTGACATGCACAATGGAGCGTGTGGTGGACACTATGCTGCCCATACAACAGCCCACAAAATTCTCAGAGCGGGCTATTGGTGGCCAACTCTCTTCTCAGACGCACACAGAATGGAAAAAAAATGTGAGTCTTGCCAAAGGTTCTCAGGAAAGCTGAAATATGAAGGTGCATTGCCCCTTAAGACTGTAACTGTAGAAGCTCCATTTCAGCAATGGGGGATTGATTTTATAGGTGAAATCTCAGAAAAATCAAGTGGACACAGTTGGATTTTGGTTGCCACTGATTACTTCACTAAATGGATTGAAGCCATTCCCACTAAAAAGGCTACAAACAAAGTGGTGATGGATTTTATTCTAGAAAATATTATTATCAGATTTGGAGTACCAGCCAAATTGGTCACAGACAATGCTATGTGCTTCAGGTCTGGTGAATTTATTGATTTTTGCAATAATTATAGAATTGATTTGTCTCATACATCACCATACCATCCACAAGGAAATGGTCAAGCAAAGTCAAGCAACAAAAGTCTCATGAAAATCATCAAGAGGGTGATAGATAAAAATAAGAGGGTTTGGGATTCCAAGCTGAAGTTGGCATTATGGGATGACAGGGTGACAGTGAAAAGAGCAATTGGAAGGTCACCTTTTGAATTAGTATATGGTGCAGCAACTAAGTTGCCTGTGAACAACCTCCTGCCAGTTTATAAGTTCATCCAAGGCAACGATGAGGAGATTTAGGACCCAATGACCAAAAGAATAAATCGGCTGGTTGCATTAGATGAAATCAGAAGAGATGCACACAAAATAAACATCAATAAACAGCAAAAAGTGAAATATCTGTTTGATATAAGGGTTACGGAGAGAAGGTTTCAGATAGGTGACTTGGTCCTTATGTGGAATGCAAGAGATAGGGGTAAGCACGGTAAATTTGAGCCCCTATGGATTGGCCCATATCAAATTGGCAATATCCATGAAAATGATTCTTATTTTCTCCAGGCCCTCAATGGTGAACTGCTGGAATTGCCTGTGCACGGTAAATTCCTTAAAGCTTTTTTCTCATAAATGAGTACCTTATGTGCACACTGTAAATTAGGTGTAAGTATTTTGTACATGCCTTGTATGGTCGGTCGAGTTTGAGTTTTGCATTTTGTCAGGTCTGCCCCGGAGTAGTCTAGTCCTCGTTGCAGTCTTGCGCCTGCATGTCCCCAATCGGAGCCTGTGTTGGTAATCATTTATTTTTAGGGTTTTAAGCTTGAACGTTTGCAGGTTTTCTCATTCAAACCCTGAATTTTTTGAGTCATGGGATCTTGCATTGTTTTGTCTATTCTGATGTTGGCCTTCTGTGGTGGGTTCCTGGTTATTAAGTCTCATCCTCATGCTTTAGTGTTCAAAGGTTGACCAGCCCCCATGCAATGTTTCACTACTTTTTCTTGTCACTTTAAGAAAAATGCTATAAGTTCTGTATATGCAAAGGTGAATTGTATGTTGGAAGCCTTATGAAATCTTAGTCGGCCTCCAAAAAATGATAAGGAATTGAGTTATATGCATTTTAGATGCATATCGGGTTGCATATGCAAAGGGGGAATCTATCACAGATTCTTAGGTATATTCTGCAGTTGTATGCATTTCCAAATGCATATCGGGCTTACAAGGAAAAATATACAAGGATGGAATATACATCGCAGATCCCCGGAATATTCGCTGCTTGTATAGCGGATCTGCAAGTATATTTGGTTTGTATGTTCAGACATACAATGGCAACATGCAAGGAAAAGATACTTTGCGGCCATATTCCAAGAAAGATTCGATGTTTGTATGCAAGGGTGAATGTATGTTCGGATATACAATCAAACATGCATTCCAAAGATGCAAGGCTAAACCCGAAATTGATTTCAATTTGCTTCATGCACAGTTTGGGATCCGCCTTGTTTAAAAGGCAATTGTATGCATATGAAGGGGGCGATATACAAAGCCCAGATTTGAAAGTTTTTCAAATCCGATGGATAAATGGCAGAGGTCCGTTGTATGTGTATCGCATTGGTATGATGCGATATGCATGGAAATGTACAAGCGCATATATACAAGACCTGACCGCGATGGAGGAATGAAATGCATTGAATAAAATTTGAGGTCCGTGGGTTGTATAAAGCACTTGTATATGCCGATATACAAGCCAATGTGCAATGAAAGGATACAAGCCGGACTTCAAAAGGAGGTTTATTCTAATGCATAATGATTTAAAGTCCGCGGCTTGTATGTATGTGTGTTGTATATCGCGGACATACAAAGGAGAAAGATACATGCCGGACCTGATTGAAAATTTCAATTTGCTCTATAACAGTTTGGGGTCCGCTTTGTATATTAAGCTGTTGCATGTTTATGCATTTTGCATATACAAGGGATTTTGAAAGGGGAACAGTGGCAATTGTATATGCATTTGTTCTTGCATATACAAGGGCAAAATAGCAAAATGGAGAAGGCAAAAAATCAGCGATAGGAACATGGAGTGCCTATGTGGCACGTAATCATTGGCTCTTGGATTTTCTGCATGTTTTTGGGGCCGTTAGATCTCAGCAATGGAGTCATGATTGATGGCTGTGTTTTGAACCTTCTGTGTGAAATTTTTCCTATGCGTGTGCAACAATTTTGAGCAAGAAAACTTCAGATGTGTTCGTTGCTGCATCTCGCGGGTAGCTGAGTCATTAATGGCGGAATGCAGAGGCATCGATGGATGAAATGACAGATCAATTACTGGGTTTGCGAAAGAAGATCTTTAGGTGGCGGTGCAGATCCTGACCTTACCTGCTCTTTCCTCTTTGTCCCATTGCTGCATTGATTGTTTTGAGCGCCATTTCTCACGATGCATTGTACCTGGCAATTTTTGAGTTGACCATTGTAATTTTGGCTGAGTACACAGTTTTGCTATAAAAGGCAAACTGTGTCACTCATATTTTGGTTGTTGAAAACTGGACAAAAAATTTGGTGTTGTAATAAGATACGACTTCATTGGTGGCTCTGTCTTGGATATCTTGTGAGTTTATGAGTCTCATGTTGTATGTTTTTCTACATAAATCTACTGATATCATGCTGATTTAAATGAGTAATGCTATATTGCATGTGTTCTATTATCTGTCTCCAAATTGAGTGTGTTCTTCTTATGAATCTAAGCATTTAAGGGGTGTTTATGATTCTAGAATATAGGTTTACTGTGTTGAATGCTTGATTTCTTACTTCTGCTCAAGGAGTAGATTAAATGTTTTAGATCAAGTGTTGGAAAGAAGACATTGCAATAGGGATATCAGTAAGTAGAGATAACAAGATACTCTGTTTTGGGAAGTATTTGTAAGGCAGATACTAAAAATCCCCTTGATATTCAGTCTTTGGTATATGTTCATGCTGACCATTCACATGTGTATGTCTATTGACTCCAAGCCTTGGATAGGCACCGATCTAGTCTTGTATTGAGGTTGCAACCCAAAGTCTCAGTTTTGCATCCAAACATAAAATCAAACTTAAACTTTAAATCAAACCATTAGGACTTTATAAGTAGTTTAGGACTAAAATCCTCTGATTCACAACTGAACATAAGCCCAAAGCTAGCCCCTTTGCTCTTATCCCATAGTTTTGGTCTGCATAAAGGAGGATTTATCTGCTTTGTATCAACATCCCAGTCAATCCACAAGCATATCTCATGGATGTTGAATAGGGAATACCCCCCTTGGTTTTGCAGAGCTTAAAGAAGAAGAGGAGATATTTATAGAGTCTATCTCCTGTATTGTTGGCCTCTGGCCCAGAAATCCTATTGATCAATGATGGCTACCTTGTAGGGATAACTGAGAATAAACATCCAGTCTAGGAAAATTACCAACAATCCTAATGATGGATCACAGGGTGTGATCCAAAACATTATTTTAAAATATTCACATTATTATTACCAAAAGCTCATTCATTTTCAAAATAATTGAATATAACATCTTACTAGTGGCAATGGTATCATGTTTTACTCATATTTTATGTAACTTTTATCACTTACTTTGAATCCCTAAAATTCCATCAATTTTATAAAAAGAATCTTAATATATAAGCTCTATGACAACTTGCATAGGTGCACTTAACATATAGACAATATTTGTAACATATGAATCATCTAAAATCACAAAATAAATTACAATAACAAATTAGAGATAGGTACTATCCACTACATGACACTTATTAATTTTTAAAAATCTATAATGTGACCTTAAATAGGAGGATGGAATTTACCTTCCTCAACAACAATTTTAAAAAATTGATCTAAATTAAATTTATCTACAAGTTAATTTGTGAGTGTATTATAGTAATGTAAGATAAAGGGAATATGCTTCAACAAACAAAGGTTTATTAACTATGAGAGTCAAGTCTCATTCACAAAATCTAAACTTATTTTACCACACAATTAAACCTTAAAAAATGTGTGACTTGAAACTAATTTTTGGATTGAAAATCATTGTATCAAAAGTTATAATATAGTGGTTAGAAGTAAACATGTGATACACATTCTATTAGTTTAGATCCTCCCTCACTTAAATGTCTACTTATAAATTAAATACTATATGATAATGGTTTAAGATTTAGTTGGTGAGACCCTCTACCACCTAAACATCTAGTAGTTTGGACACAAAATGTCAAAATTTGCTAGATACTAGTGTATCTTTTACCTCTATAGGTTAGAAGGGTGTTACGAAGTGGTGGAAACCATTTTTGCATGTGGTGGTTGGAGAAGTTTTGACGTAAAAGGTATCATATGAATACAATTTGATTTTCTATAAAATGGTACCTTTTTCTATTTATTTCCCTTTTTCAAATGTTTATAGATAAGATTTCATCTTTTGATGTATTTTTACTTCCTTTTTTTCCCATTATGTAGAAGATTATTAACAATTTTGTAGAATGATCACCAACACTCTTAAATCGAAGGAGTTGCATGGTGTGAAAAGGATTTTAAGACTAGCAACACACTTAAAGTTGCTATTAGTATGTGCACCAAGATAGGGAACCAAAAAGTGGCATAAACCCATTTTGAAGAAAAATATAGCATAACATGAGCATGTTATAATGTGATCATGTTATAACGTGCTCCCATTATGGCTCAAGATGGCTTAGAAATCTTGAGCCATAATGCAAGTGTGTTATAACGAACTCGCATTATTTTTTCCTAAGAAACACACAAATCACTCTCTTTTTTGAATTTATAATGCGTGCACATTATAATGCACATGCATTTCATTTAAAGTTGCTTTGGAAGCCCACCCTTAAGCTTGGATTTGGCTTGGATATCCAAGCCAAAGGGTTGGGCCTACATGTAAGGTGCCCAAAGATGTGTTTTGCATAAAACATGAAAAATAAGTAAATGTCGAGTGTTCTCTCCATTAGATTTGCACATTTTAAAACATTTTTCTTAAAAAATTCCACAATAACATTGAGCTCCCTCTTACTTTTTTGACCATGTCATTTTTTCTACATTTTGAATACATTAAGATTTTGATCTTCAATATCTTTTACTAGTGTCTTCATTTTTATTTGAAAACCTATGCATAGATTTTTGGTGTTATTTTTTATCCGCTCATCCAAATTTGAAGCAAATTACATTTCTACATTCTAGACTCCATTCTATACACATTAAAAAAAAGATTTTCAATTAGTTTTCTCAAAATTAAAAGGGAGCACACTCAATTTTTCATTTTTCAAGATGTGTCCACTTTGAAAATTAGTAAAAGAATCATATATTCATTAAAAAATTAGTAAAATAATCTAGCATAAACTATGTGATGTTAGCTAATTTTCTACCTAAGGGATTTGTGAAATACATTAAAAAGTCAACATTTTAGGGGGAGCACACTTGATGCTATGTTATATTTTTTTTGACAAAAGCAGGACCAATTTGTGTGCTACCCTATTTGGCCCTCTTAGTCTCTACCATTTTTTTTAAATTAGTAGTTTAGAGACTAGATTTAAAGCACTACTAATCTTGTTCTTGTCACATCTTGAAATTTTAAGCGTGGGTATCTTGAATTTCTCATCCAAGATTAGTTTTTGTTGATTTCAAGAAAAAAGTGGTCATTTTTTACCCCCTTTTGGTACTTTATTTCCATGCACTGCCCCTATTAAATGGTTGATAGAAACATAGTATATACTTATGTTGATCAAGCACTACATATTTATTTATTTTTGGCAAATCCATGTATAGTGTTTGACTGATAGAGCTATACATATATGTGCATATCAACTATTCAATAACACCTTTGTGATGCTACCCCTTCCTAATAAATCTCACTACCTATGCCACTATGTTTTGTGATGATGCCCCTTTTGTGGCCAATGGTAGTGACTTAGCTACTACTTCAACCCTATATATATTTGATATGTAAATAGAGGTCTCGGTTCATGTCATGTTGTACCTAGTGAGCATATTCCTTCCCCATCTCATGATGAATTTTCTTTTACATCTATAGATTCCCCTTCATGTGACTCTCTATCCTCAACTTTCATCAAGCTCAAGCATAGTGATGTAGATACACATGTTCCACCTTCATAGGAAGTCGATAGCCCTATTGGAACGTTCCTAGTTTTTCCTCTAAGTCACCTATTGAAGAATTTTTCATGTTATCACTATGATAGGGTTTATCCCTAATTATGTCAAACCCTCAATACCTCGAAATCCTTCACCTTGGCTTGGTCACTTTCTATTTCTCTGTTGACTTGCTTAGCTAGTCGAGTTTATTTAAGTTGCTCCTCGAAGTCCTTGTGAATTTTGTTTATTGGCCCCTCTGAATTGGTTACCAGTTGTTACCCGTAGCACATATTTTAATTATTCTCCAGCTTTGTGTACTAATGTTTTGGGTAGGTTCGAATAAGCATATACATGTCTTCCTATTATTCCTTCGCAAACATTTTATCCATCGTGTGCTAGTTTGTTTGACCTAGTCCAAGTTTGCGAGCTTGTGTAGTGTTGATATGTGTCAAAGAGTCCCCATAATTCTTTTAATGGATTGCCAGTGGGTGGTCTCTGCCAAGTGGCGTTATATCATGGCATCGCAATTTTCTTCCACTTCACAGAATCTAAAGATGGGCCCATCGCAGTGTTCGCGATATGCAAAATCCAGTTGATGAGCCACTAGTACCTGATGTGGAACACACTTGGAGCTATCTCATTGTATCACATGGTTCTAGTGCATCACAAACTTCACATTGTGCCTTCAGGTAGTGTATGTGATATGCGATGAGCATTTAAAATGAAAAGGACCCACAACTAAAGTCCTTGTTGTCAAAAGATGATTGAACCACATGTGCAGTGTCTAACTAGGTAGTCCAATGTGTCCTTACCTGAACCAAAATTTGATGTTTGTCAAATGTCTTTTCAAAATCCACTCAGAGGTAAAGTGCACCATCGATCTATGTCATAATCAATGGCTGGAATTCAAAAGTTTCAATGGATATGCCACCCTGGTTTAGGAGCACGTATGAGCATTAATTAGAAGGTGGTAGACTATTTTCACGGGTAAGCTAGAATTTCTAAGGATATTTCATATGAATGCCCTAACCAATGATAAGGAATTATGTGGGTGGCTACCATTGCGAATTAAAAAAAATCAATAGAAGCTTGTGTGGAGAACAAGTAAAGTCGTATCATCTCTCTAGCGAACCATAAGGTATGAGTTTTATAACCTTCTGAAGCTATTAAGTCAAAGGAAACTAGGGTTTTCAATAAGAAATAGATTGAAAGGGTCTGTAAGAGAAGGGTTATAAACTTTGTGAGTTGTTGAATTAAGTCATCCCGTAAAACTTTAGCAATACAACCATGAGTCAAGTTTCAAATCAATTTGGTGGGTTTAAGAGAGGTTTAGACCAGGATATCATTGATTTATTACCCGGGTCTTCAAAGAGATCAAAGAAGTCCAAGGTATGGGTATCCTCTCCAAGAGTCTAGTAGATAAAAAGGAGGATATTAGGGATCCCATTATTCCATGGACATGTTGGGAGTTGTTTAAAGTTTTGTTGTGCCTACGTCGATGAACATGCCCCAATTTGTAATATCTAGAAATTTGACTTAGGGAAACTAGTTGTGCCTAATGTCTTTGTCGATCCTGAGTTGGTGTATGCCATTAGTAGGCACTATGACCCAAGTACCAGGCAGTTGAAAGATGCTAAGGGCAAAAGGATATTCATGATGGACAGGGATTTGATTATGAAAGTTTTCAACTTGAACCCTTGTGCTCAATTGACCCTGGTGAATTATGTTGACAGTATAGAAGGGATAGAAGCAACTATAGAGTGAAATGGCTTCCCATGCATAAGAGGGCTGATAAACAAGGAAATAAAAAGGTTCACCCAGATGAAACAAAGCCTCTAGATATCATCCTATTCTTTGAGTATTTCAAGTGCACATACATGGCTTTGTGTCAGGTCTTAGGATTTGATCAAAAAATACAGATACCGGTTCATCTTATCATGATGGCCATTGACATCCAACATTGGGAAGTGAATAGACCTTTTGACTATGCTCCTATGTTGTAGAAAAAATACATCAGGATTTGAAGAATTTGAAGCAGAATGAAAATACCCCTTATTTCAAATGGTACTCAATGCTATTCCATATCCTCATGTATCAAGGAAAGTAGAGATGGCATCCTGCCCCTAGAATGGCCTATAAAACACCAAATGGTAGGCCAATGCGAATTTAAATGAGAACTTACATATGGGACTCCCATTGTAAGACTTTTGATTATTGCATTTTTGAGATATTCTTCATGAGAAGAATATTGGGTCTCCTAGGTTATGACATGTGGAGGTTGTCCCCTGCATTCATGAAGTTCCTAAGGCCCAAAGAAATTGAGGCAAAGGCCAGTTAGAACTACAATTTAGGAGACTAGTTCTTTCATCAAGATTATACAGTGATCAAAATATATGCAGTTGAGGTGCAACCTCATCTATTGCCTATTTTTGTACCTGACATAATTGCATTTCTTGAGGCAATATGGAAAATGAATGAAGCAGACAAGTTGCACATGATGAGTCACAATAAAGCTTCATTCTTTCCTTCCATGGTTAATTTCCCAAATTTTCTTGTTACTGCCAAGGAAGGCCCTGATCTATTAGGATCAAAATTAATGGGCTATAGGTTAAGATTGGGACTGAAAAGAAGATGTGACCCTGAACATTCTATTTACAAATTAAGAAGATCACGAGGAATGTCAAGATACAGTCATCAATTCAACCTCCCTAAGGATCTGATTAGGAATTGTACCACCCCATGAGAAATCAAAAGGAGAAAAGAGCTTTGGAGGAAGGTTGATGAGTGTGAAAAGAAGAAGCAATTGGTTCCTTCGTATAAAGGGGCCTTCCCCTCTATTACAAATCCATTAATCAAGATCAAAATGATGATTAACTATGTTGATATCTTAGGAGAGATGCTTGAAGAAGGCAGGGTGGAGGAAAAGCAAATGATTCATTTGGCTTCAGTTTGTCAGCTCCCACCTGCACAAGTTCCAACAGTGAGTACTGCTAGAGGTAAAGGAGGAACAAACCTATATAGAATTGAAACACAAGGCATGATTCCACCTCTAGTGGATTGCGATGTTACTGAGGATGCTAGAGAGGACAATGTTGAGCATCAAGAGAAATTTCAAATTACCCCTCCCCATCGAAGGATGGATATAACAAGTCTCCCTTTGGGAAGGTTGTTGTTTAATTTAGAAGAGGTGACAAAGTTGTCCAGGATGTGAGTGCTTTGGCTTGTGAAGAATTCTTCGCTGATGCTAAATTCATGATGTCTAATGTATTTAGGATGTTGTTTATTAAGGGAAAATGAATGAAAAGAGATGTTGCCCAGTAGAAAAAGGAAGACGGTGAAGGACAAACTGTCCAAAGCATCCAGAAGTAGATAGTGTTTGACCTATCAAACATGACATTTGAGGAGGGCAGACGAATTGTCAAATAAAGTGGATGCTTGTTGTTACCAGGATGGGATATAGATTTTCCTATAGCCTTGGATACTATAAGGAGGCAAGATGTTGATGAGGACTTATTGGATGAAGATCAAGTAGATCTCTATTTTGGGTCTGGTTTTAGTACTAGACATGAAACTCAAGCTATTTGAGTTGTGGCACCATCAGAAAACAAGCCTCAAGTTATTAGTGATGTGAATGAGTAATCTAATTGTTAGAAGGTTAACTGACATGACGACGCCTCAAGTTGCTTTCATAGTAGCTAGTATTGTTTTATTCAATGAATTTGCAGCTAAGAAACTACAAACTAACTATGATAGGTTGCTAGCTAAAAATACAAAATAAATGCAAGAATATAATTAGCTTAAGTCATTGGTCGATCTACCTAAGATCACCATGATAGAACATGTAGCTTCACCTACCTCTTCCAGTGTTTCATCTCGACAAGATAAGGATACTCACAAGATTAGAATTTAGAGTCTAAAGGAAGAAATAAGGAGAAGTAAAGAAGCAGTAGAAGAAGCAAAGGCCAAAGGGATACAAGAGGCATAAAATTTGGTAAGGAATCTGTTTGACCATAGAATATCCCAAGTTGTGGGAAAAGTTGATGATGCATGGGATTGCTTTGGCAAGTTGAAAAGGACAAAGGATGCCCAAGTCAGGTGTGAGTCAGCACTAAAGCAGATTCTAAGTACATGGATTCTGAGATTGTCATCCTTAAGGGCAATTCAAGGTGTTGTGAGTTTTAATCTTGATGCTCTATGTGAAATCCTAAGTACTTATGAGGTGGCAGATCTTTTAAGTGAGCTTTAATCTTCCCAAGGTAGATATGAGATGGTGATTAAAGAAAGGATTAAGAGCTTCAAAGCCTTGAAGGAATGTCAGCTGCCACCAATTTTTGACACCAAGGAGGAAATGAGATCATTGGACTTTTGGAAGTCAAAATTCCAAAGCATTACCCCGATATTTGTCACATCAGTCATCCATGGGGGTAAAGAAGACTCAATTTTATGCAGTGCTAACTTAGATATCTTACTAAAATTGGAGTTGAACCTGGATAGTTTTGTAAAAGGTGCCAAAGTACTATTAGGCGTGAGATAGCAGGCTCACATGAACAAGATGACGAAGATACTAGAATATCCTTGGCCTTCAGGGGAAGTGTTCACTAGTTGGATGCTCAAATATTTCTCAAGCATGATATAAAGTGATAATTTTGTGGCAGATAAGCACATTGAGGTGTATCAACTTTATCTCCTTGGGTTTTGATAATTTGATGAGATAGTTTGGCTATTGACTGATAAGTATTAAGATGTATTGATCCAAATCACAAATGATCAAAGAGTTATCCATCATCAGTCTTGGTTATAAAAGGGGTAGAAAACTACATTCTATAATTAGTTTTGGTTGTTAGCTTCTTTTGAAAATCTTCGAGTTAGGATGAGGTTGTCTTTTCTCAGGAAGGTGGTTGTGAAGTTTGGGTGCTTAGGTTGTTATAAATACTTGGAAGGACCCAGCTGTTGCAAAATGAAAGAACGAGATCCCAATGCTTAAGGATATGGGGGGCTCTGGCAAAATAACAACCTACTCTCATGTGCAGAAACCTTGGTAAAGAAAAAAAATTCTCAGTGGAAGGAGCATGTAGGAGCAACTCTGCAAAATGTTACTGTCAAGAGAATAGACGAAGGCCTCCCTATTTGGGACATAAAGTGGAATCTGAATATTTTCTTGAAAAGGTGTTATTCTCTTGTGGCAGCATATAGCTTCTCACTCCTGGCTAACATAGCAAGGTATCAGGCTATAGCTCAGAGTCTTTCTTGCAGTATAGTAGATGCTGGTACATCTATTTGATGGATTGGAGTTGGTGTTCTCTCTCAATCCACTCCCCACTTATGTATCAAGATCCAACACACATGTTTGTCATGTGATGGAATCACCATTCGGCATGTGTGGAGCAGCAAGAGTAAGTGTCATTCCTTTGAAGTGGACAAGTTGGACTACTCCTGCCTTGTTAGCTAGAAATGCAAGGGTGCATATTCATCTCAACTCCTCAAGAGAGAATGAAGATCCACATCAGCAAATAGTTTGAAGTCTGTTGTCTTCTATCTATCCACTCAAATAGCCCATGGGAGGGTGAAGTTCTCTCAAGTGACATCCATATGTTGTCATCATAAGAGGTGTAAAAGGCCATTGGGGTAATACATAAAAGGTTGTTTGTAAAACGGTTGTAAAGTGACAAGTGTCACTCATCCTGAGAAGCTTTGTTTGTAACATTTTCTTTAAATGATGGAGTCGTTATAATTTTAAAGGGTGATGGTACAAGGAAAAAACTCTTTAAGAATTGTATTTGATTAGAATTACTTTGACTATTTTGTGTCAAGTTTGTAATCCTGTAATTCTTTTCTTGAAAATGGAATATATGAGAGAGAGCTTTCTGATTTACATTGTCTCCAACTGTTGTATCTCTAATTTCTTTGAATAAGATAGCTAAGGGTTGTTTTATTCTTTGAATACATTTGTTATTTCAAGTTATTATCTCTGTCAGTTGTTGTTCAAGGAATAGTATAAATCTTTTATAGATAATTGTGAAGAATTTGAGATACAAAAGGGATAACTAAGTAGAATTTTGAATCATGGAGTTATATACGCGGGTTATGTTGTTGTAAGGTAGTAAGTTCTATTCAAATAAATTTCAAAAAGTGGTATTATTGTATAAAATATAGACGTGTAGAACGACTCTGTAAACCCCTTCAAGCTCAAAAGTACCAAACATTGCAACGGGTGAAGAGCATCAGCTACCACCTCTTGATGAGAGTGAGCTTCCCTACTGGTATAGGGATTTAGCATATGGAAATAATTATGAAGAAGAGAATGAATAAGAGATTGATGATGAGGGCCTAAGAGTGGGTCGTGCTCCCAGATATCAAGGAACGTCTTGAGAGTTGGATACCCTCAAGGCTGAATTGGCAAGGCTTGAAGCTAAAAAGGCTTTGATTGACTTAAGAAGAAGGGTAGACAATTTGAAAAATATTGGTCATGCTAATAACCCTAGAACATCAGGCAGGAATGCTAATGTGGGAGGTAACAACAAGTATGGTGGAAGGATTGGGGAACAAGAACTTGCAAGACCTCCACTCAACCCAAAAAGGTATAGACAGTTGAATTTCATAGGGATACCTGGCTATCCCAATCATGTTCCCACTGAGGTTAGATCCTGACTTTTGAAATTTCAAGGAAATAATGTTGTACCTAGAGAAGATCATTTGAGAGCTTTCATCAACCTCACTGATGATTTTAAGATCGAAGAGGAGGATGTTCTTATGAAACTTTTTGTTTAGTCTTTGGATGATGTTGCCAGAGAATAGTATAAAATCTTACCAAGTGTCAATATCATCTCCTAGGTTGAATTCCAAAGTGTGTTTAGAGAGCACTATGGTCACAAAACTAATGCAAGGTTCATAATAAATGAGTTTACAAATATTGCTAAGGGCTCAAATGAATCTGTGACAAACTTCAACACCAAATTTGCTCAAATTATGACAAGAATTCCTCCTATCATGAGACCTAATGAGCCTATGTGCCTTGTCTTATACTGCAATGCCTATGATGCAATGATGGGATATCTGTTGAGATAAAAGGATCCCCAAACCTTAAGAGATGCATACAAAATAGCCTCTAATATAAAGACAAACCAGAGAGCATCGAGCAAACTCCATAAGAGGAGTGATCTCAAGATCTTGTCTCATGACAAGGGACAAGTTAAAAAAATTCCTACACAAAGTGACAAACTAGATCAGATGATGCATGCTCTAAAGGAATTGAGTTACAAGGTGGCAAGAAGTGAAAAGGAATTACCAAATGAGAAGCCTAGTTATGCTAAACAAGAAAGAATGCCTAGGTTATTTGATCAACCTTATAATACAAACTGGCATAATGGCAAGCTCATTCAACCGAATCATAAATGAAATACCAATAGAGAAACACCAGACCCCCTCAAAAAATGAGTACATAATGTGGAGGACAATCTTTGGTGTATGGCTTGTAATCTGCCCCATTCTCCTTCATAATGTGTTATGGCCTTATCAGTGATTGATTAGACAGGCCTTGTGATGAGTGTAGTGACCTTTAAGATCATGAGAATTAGAACATAACTATGGTATTGTCACATTAGTATGCAAGCAGTGATGAGTATTCTTTTACAGAGGAAGAAGGGTTTGATTTAGATATTGAGGATAAGATAGATATGGAAAGTCTATATCACTAGCAAGTCTTCTCAGATAATGAAGAATAAGGTCACCATGTTTTCAATTTAAACTCTGATGTTTGTAAGTTTCAATTTAGAAGACCTTCGAATGAAGAAATTAGGTCCCTTGTACTACTACTGCTATTTCTCAGGTGAAGAGCAATTACAATTTGAGAAATAAAAGAGTTCAGGATGAAAGAAGTACTATAGAAGCAACAGGAAACATATTCATCAAGGAAACACAAAAAGGGCCACAAGTCCACAATCCTGCAAATGAACATACAATGAGTAAAGTGGGTATTCGGGCCTCCTTGGCCAAAGAGACTGTGAACTCTGGCCCAAATCTTAAGATAAAGAGTACAAGTGAAAAGAAGGTCAGTGACAAGGGAGCAAGTGGTGTTAGGAATGAAGAAGTAAAAGATAAAGGGAATCTCGTGCAAATCCTTGCTATGGGTGTGACTAATACTCTTAATGGGTCCTTTACCAAAATGTGTCTCGCTTGATATGGCTCAAGTTTTCAGCTAAATCAAGTTCACTGTCCCATTATTGGAGATGATGAGAATTACAACTTGCATAATGACAGGACACTAGCTCTCATTGAAGAGATGCCATCTCACCATCAGAATGCATTTTCTAGCTTTGATGAGCAAGCAAGAAAAGAGATGCCAGTGGAAAAGAATCATAAGGAAGTGAAGGCCAGGATACTAGAAGTATACTTGGGGACTACACTACACAAATGCCCATCATAGGTGGATCCCTTTTATGTCACATTAATTATGAATAATATGATGATAAAAAACTATATGATTGACTCAGGGGCTTCCACTAATATTATGCAACTGCAAGTAAGTCATACATGAAATACTTTGTAATGGACTCCAGAGAACTCCCAGTCATCAGTGTCATGGACATTAGGTTTAAACTGGATGCATTCTCGGAAAAGGAATACAAGATGAATGTCAATGTAGTAGATATTCCCCCTCAATATGGGATGTTATTATCAATAAAATGGGCATCTATTGTAGGAGGAAGTATTCAGATGAATTATTCTTATGCTATGGTTTCTATAAACGACAAAAACGTTAGATTGACTAGGGAGAAAAGGGCTCCCTCCACTTGTGATCTGTTATCTATTGTTTAGATGTATAGAACCTATTCTAGGTTTTAACAGAACCACTATGCGCTCCAATCAAAGCAAACAACTAGACTAGATGCTTGATAATGAAGGAAAAATGAAAAAAATACTGGAAATAAATGACTGTATATAGAACTATAAAAAATGAGATGTAGAAGTTGAAGAGAGGGAAAAGAGGAACCTGTCATTAAAGGGAGGAGCTCACTACCTTGGATGACAGCACGTCGTAGGGACGTCTATGCTAAGCGTTGGCATCCTAAATGTTGCAAAAATAAAAATCCTCAAGTCTGTACAGACCTAGTGTAATATCCCACCCTTGATAGGATATTTAATTTTCTATATTTTTCCTGTCTGTTTTAATTTGTTTTTGGTTTTCTAATTTTTTAGCAATGTTTGATACAACAATATAATGCAGCAAAATAGAAGATATTGCAATAATAATTTTCAACTCAAACTGTACATTACATATGGAATACACAACTAAAAATTCCAAATTTTTATATTAGCGTAGATACTTAGTATTTTTACAAAATATTGACAACCCAGTTCATAAAATATCCCCTGTTATCTAAAACATCAATACTCGGAAAAATAGATAGCCAAAATAGTGAAGTATCTTACATACCCACTTCGTTGTTCATACAAAATGAAGGCTGAGATGACAGTACATCAAGCTGGAAATGATCATTCAATCCTCTACTTCACATAAATTCATACAACTGATGTAGGACTAATTCTCTGTCCTTTCCAAGTAATAACAAGCAAGTAGACTACAAATCCATAGTGTATATGATCCAAAGTAGACTACGAATCCTGGTTGAAATGGTCTGACCTACCTAGGGTACCAAATACACATCAAAACACCATCAAAATCAATGCCATAACCTGCAATACATTCCTCAATATCTTCTGATAATTACAGTGACAAAAAACTACAAATATTCCCTTGTGAATCCTTCCACAACTGAACTCCAAACTTCCAAACTGAATATGTATGAAGCACAAATACAACCAAGTTGAGTATGGCTGCCTCAAAGTACCTTTGGATGGTATTTCACATCTGTAGAATACTATTACTAATAGAAGTTTTCGTCTCCAAAAGCCATGGTTTCAAATTTCTCCAAAACCCTTAAACTCTGTCCAGAGCAAAAGCCAAGCAAATGAATAATCCAAGCATACCAAATGACTCCCATTCACCTCTTTATAATTCCACAAGAGGGGTCCATTCACTTTGGACAGAAATATTTCTTTTAATTTCACTTTTAATATTTCCCAAGGTGAGCGCTCCACAAAATGACTTAAGTGTTTTAAATATTTTATTTTTCATCACTTAACCATTATAACCCAAAGTCCAATATTAAATATTAATTTAATATTAATAATTTAAGGACTTTAAAACAGAGGCCCAAATGAACTCGGAATCTAGTGATCTATAGACCATTGGAAAGGTCTCACCAAGATGCTTCATCTCCAACACTAAAAATCTTGAAACAGACATAAACCCTAATTTGTCAAAAATAGCAAGTTCGGGCCCAATGCTCGAAATCGCCTGGAAAGACATCACCTTAAACCATCTGATATCATCAAGCTCAATGCAACATCTGGGGAAGCCAACGACTGACTGCCAAGTCACCAAAACAACGCCAGATTGACACTTACTATAAATAACAGTGTTCTCCGAGGACCAAAGAGAACAAACCTAGAAAAACCTAGAAAGATTGTCACCATGCAAGCACTTACTATAAATACTAAGTATGGACAAGTTTTCCAATATCTCTCCAGAAAGTGTCATACAGCTCCACTGGATCACCCAAACACATTGGTGACATCAAAATACTCCTCTGATTAGGCTATCACCAACCCAGAAAATCAGCTCTGACTGTGCTACAAGAGAACCCAAAAATGAGGACATTACAGTTCACCCTTCCCAAAGATTGCTTGTCCTCAAGCAATGCCAATACAACCTCCGATCAACAAACTAATCCTGACTGGAATCAAGAATGATCCCAGGGTCCCATGTTAATCTCAGGAAAAAACCACCATGTTGACGCTGCGCCACTCTTATCATGACTGTAAAATCATCATGCCCAAACTGCACTATCCTCTCCTGGAACCCCCAAAAGTGACTAACATCAAAACCCAAACTAAAATACCTAGAAAGGTTGAACCCTATACCATGAAACAACTCTTGCTGAAACATCATAGTAACATCTACATTTGCAATCTCACTGCCTATCACGATTTTGGGCAACAAAAAATTAAACCTACTCCGCCATAAGGAAATAAACTCAGCAAAACCTCTCATGACATCCCAAAGATGAAGACCAATCATAGTCATCACTCTGAAATCTGACAACCAAAGAATGTCTCTACTGTTGCCAACTGAAATCATGTCATCAACACTTAACCTCTAAGTGTCAAAAGAACAGTTCTGAACACACCAACACATCCAACCCACTGCAACCAAAAAAACATCATCTGAAGATATACATACCATCACCATGAAGTGACACACTTGTTGGCGAGCTCCAAAACTCAAGGCTAAACCTCATGCAAGAATGAAGAAACTCATAATAAATACCAGCAAGGAAATGATTCTCAACTGAAATCATTAATTTGCATACCCAAGTTACCTTCCAATTCCTCATGTAGCAAGGAATGATGATGCCTCCTCGTGTCATATCATCCCAAATGCAAACTTCATCTATCTCCTTACTTGCACATTTGATATTCGGTGATCTCCCGGGAGGGTAACCAAACTCCTCATAAAGTGAACCTAAATCAAAAACAAGTTCAAAACCACACTTCAACTCAAGTTCTGAATCTTCTCCTGGATCCCATACCTTGCTATTTTCACCAAGTGCAATGCTACAGTCATGAGTAGTCCCATCATTCAACACAAGAGGTGGATTTTCATACACCATATCAACACCCATCTCAAACAATGGATTATCAACAATCACCACAAACAATTTTTTCCAACCATGTTCATGCAAAGAAAATAAACCGTTGTTATGATGAATACTAAAATTAGAACCTTGATGCAGGAGCATCTGGGTTCACATGCAATTCTCATCAACCAAAAAGATTTATTTTTTACTTTCTTGTTGTTTGTTTTTGTCTGCAAGGGTTACCTCAGGGATGAATTGATCAATTTTGGAGAATTTTCCTAAGGAAGTTGACCAAGTAAGGGGTTGATCTTGAAGAAGGCACAAATGGGTATCTGTACCTCAATTTTGGTGAAAAGCTAATCAAAATTGGCAAAGTTATGCTCCAGCGCAACTTTTTGGTCCTACTAACCTAGCGCTAAAATCCAAGGGATCGAACTTGCACTGAAAGTAGCTTTTACCGACCAAGTCAGACACCGTCAAAATCCCCACCAAGTCAGACATTATCAAAACCTCTGCTAAGTCGGTGACGTCATCATTTCGCGTTGAGCAATTCCACACTGTCTGCGCTAAATACCGATTCCTCTGCATAAGTTAGTCGATGTCAAATTCGCATAGGTCAGACAGATGGAAAATTGCCGCTAGTGCTAAAAATCTTGGTCACCGACTTGCGTAAAATTGAACTGCATTGACAAAGTCAGAGGAAGGCAAAATCTGCGCTAGTCAGACAAGGTTGATTTCCGCGCTAAGTCATCCGAGGTCATTTCCAGCACTTTCTTCTGTGAAGGTCGGTGGAGACCGATTTTAGCACTTTTCTCAGTCAGGTCGGTTGAAGCCAGATCTAGCGCTTTCTCCTGTTGCGCTAAAAAAAACGGTTGGACCGACTTTCCCGTCAGGAAACCAGAAATGACAAAAGGTCAACTTTGATAGTCTGTATGGTCATTCCAAGGGAAAATCAAGGCATGACATGTGTCAAGGTCATTAAGGAAGGACGGTGGCCACCAAGAAGTCTATAAATACTTGGGATTTGGTCTTTTTGGGGAGCTTCTCCTTACTCAAGATTGTAATATGTTTTCAAAGACTTCTTGAAGGTTTCTCCTGAATGCATGATCTGTTGGATCTGCAACTTGAAGCATTGTAAGGCTAAGGCCAATATTTTGTGATGTAATCAATACTCCTGCTGTAATCTCTCTTGTAGATAAATAAAGCTTCATTTTTTCGTTGTTCTGTTATTGTTGTTTTGTTGTGGTTGATCATTTGCTGCTTGGTTTAGTTATCTGTTAAGATTCCTGAACCCTGACCTGCATTAAGTGGTATCAGAGCAAGGTTTTGTACTCCTTGAGGTTGTGGGAATTACTGAAGCAGATCTGTAAACATGGCACACCGAGATAGAAGAAAGAGAGGACCACCTCCAAGGATTGGAGATGCAACGTTGGTAGAAATGCTCAGAGGCATCATGGCTAGGCTAGATGCAATGGAGAGAACGCAGCGTAGGGGAGTACCTGTGGCAGATGTAAGTGACAATGAGGAGGCAGAAGTTAGTGAAGAGGATGTAGAGGAAGGAGAAGGTGGATTTGAGGGGAGGTTTTTGCATGCAATGACAAAGATTTCCAGTAAACCCTGTGTTGAACTACCCAGTTATAATGGAACTCTGAAACCCGACGAGTTGATAGACTGGATTGCAGAGATGGAAAAATATTTTGAGTTAGAATCGATTGAAGACCCTAAGAAGGTAAAACTTGCAGCTTCAAATTTGAAAGGACATGCATCTATGTGGTGGGATCATGTGCAAGTTGAGAGACAAAGAAAAGAGAAGGAAAAGATTAAGACATGGGAGAGGATGCTAACCAAGTTAAAGGCAAAATTTCTACCTACCGATCATCAGATCACCATGTTCAAGATGTTACAGAACCTCAAGCAGAGGGAGAAAAGTGTACAAGACTACACCGAAGAGTTTTACAAATTGAATATTCAGGCTGGTGACATTGAGGATGATGCTGAGAAGATCTCTAGGTATGTAAATGACTTGTATTATTCAATCCAAGATGAAATTAGCATGGTTAGGATTAGTAGTATAGAAGAAGCCTATCAATTTACATTAACGGCAGAAGAAAAGTTTTCTAGAAGGCATAACAACTCTAGAGGGAAGGGTGAATCCTCTAAAGGAAGAGGATAGTCAAATCCGGGACATGGATCTCAGGATAAACAAGGTGAAGCAAGTTCTTCCAATACCCAGGGAGGTAGAGGAAGAGGTGATTATTCCTGAGGTAAAGGAAATTCTGGAAGAGGAAGAGGGTTCGGTGGAACATGTTTCCAGTGTGGACAGGCTGGACATAGAGCATTTGAATGTTTGCAAGTACAACAGAGCAATAGCAAAGGGAAAGAGACTAGAATCCATATAACACAAGCTGAAAAGGAAAGTGTGGCTAGTGCAGCCTCACCAAAGCATGGAGAAGAAGCCGAGGATGGAGAATACTTGATGATGAGGAAGGTTCTTCTAGCACCAAAGAAGGTACGAGGGGAACCAGAACAGAGAAAAAGTCTATTTAGAACTAGATTTAAGTCTGGAGGAAAATGCTGCAAGGTCATTGTGGACAGCGATAGTACTGACAATTTAGTATCAGAGGAAATCGTGCAGAAACTAAATCTGAAAAGATTGAAGCACCCCACTACATACAAAGTCTCTTGGCTGCAAAAGGGACATCAGTTACTGGTAAGTGAACAATGCCTTATCAAGTTTCATATTGGTAATTACAAAGATGAGATACTGTGTGATATCATGTCAATAGATGCATGTCACCTACTGTTGGGAAGACCTTGGCAATATGATAGGCAGACCATTCATGATGGTAAGAGTAACTGTATAACACTCAAGAAGGATGGGGTTGAGTATGTGTTAAATCCTTTGAAGGATAAGGATGAGGATATTGAGAGAGGCAATCAGGTTTGTCTAGTAAGTGCAAAACAATTCCTGAAGGAAATCAGAAAGGAGAAGGTCTGTTATGCCTTCCTACCTCAATTTGTAGAAGCTATGACAGTTGAGAAAGAGGCAACAGTTCCCACAGAGGTCCAAGAAATTATGAGTGAGTTTGATGACATATTAATGAAGGATTTACCAGATGGATTACCTCCAGTTAGAAGCATAAGACACTGCATGGACTTGATATCGAGAGCAAGCCTATTAAACAAGGCACCATATAGGATGACACCTATGGAAAATGAAGAGGTGAATAGGCAAGTGCAGGAGCTATTGGATAAAGGGCTGATTAGGAAAAGTCTCAGTCCATGTGTTGTACCTGCAATACTGGCACCTAAGAAAGATGGAAAATGGCAGATGTGCACTGATTCAAGAGCTATAAACAAGATCACCATTAAGTACAAGTTTCTATTGCCTCGTATGGATTACTTGATGGATTGCTTGAGCGGAGCAAGGCATTTCAGCAAGATCGGTTTGAAGAGTGGATACCACCAAATCAGAATTAGAGAAGGAGATGAGTGGAAGATAGCATTCAAAACCAAGGATGGATTGTATGAGTGGTTAGTGATTCCATTTGGGTTGAAAAATGCACCCAACACTTTTATGAGACTAATGAAGGAGGTAATGAAACCATTCCTTGGAAAGTTTGTCATAGTTTACCTGGATGACATCTTGGTTTTTAGCAAAACAAAGGAGGAGCACTTACTTCATCTAAGGGCAGTCTTACAAAGATTAAAAGAAGAGAAGCTATTGGTGAATATGGATAAGTACAATTTTATGTAGAAAGAACTAGTGTATTTGGGTCTTGTAGTATCAGAGGAGGGGTTAAAAATGGACCCTGAAAAGGTTAAGGCAATACTGGATTGGCCTTCCCCTAGAAACATGTTTGAGGCTAGAAGTTTTGATGGCTTGGCAAGCTTCTACAGGAAGTTCATCAGAAATTTTAGTGGAATATGTGCATCGATCACTGAAACAATGAGAGGTGTTAGGAAAGAGTTCCAATGGACAGCTACAATAGAAAAGAGTTTTCAGATGTTGAAGAAGAAGGTGACAGAGTAGCCAGTGTTGGCATTGCCAGACTTTAACAAAGTTTTCCAAGTGGATTGTGATGCCAATGGTAGTGCAATAGGAGTGTTAAGCCAAGAAGGTAGGCCCATTGCCTACTTCAGTGAGAAACTCAATGAAGCAAAGAGGAAATACTTAGTTTATGACCAAGAATTCTATGCTATAGTGCAAGCCTTAAAGAAGTGGAGGCATTATCTGCGGTCAAATGAGTTGGTGTTATATACTAATCATCATGCGTTACAGTACATCAATAGTCAAGGTAAATTAAATCAGAGACATATGAAGTGGGTGGAATTCCTGCAAAGTTATTCTTTTGTTTTGAAGCATCAAAGTGGTAAGTCAAACTAGGTAGCAGATGCACTTAGCAGAAGATGTTTGTTGATGAATGAGTTAAGGGTTAATGTTGTTGGCTTTGATGCAATGAAGGATTTGTATTCAAAGGATCCTAATTTTAAGGAAGCATGGGCTGTTAGTAAGAGTCCAGTGACTGGAGATAGGACACCATGGTTGGAATACTTTATCCAAGATGGTTTGTTGTTCAAAGGACATAAATTATGCATACCTAGAAGCTCAATGAGAGAGAATCTCATCAGAGAAAAGAATAGTGGAGGCTTAAGTGGACATTTTGGAGTAGATAAGATAGTGGCGCAGGTGAATGACAGTTATTTTTGGCCAGGAATGAGTGCATATATGAAGAAATTGGTACAGGGCTGCATAATTTGCCAACATGCCAAGGAAGTACGACAGAATATAGGACTGTATCAACCATTACCCATACCTGATAGACCTTGGGAGCATATAAGTATGGATTTTGTTTTGGCATTACCTCGGACACAGAGAGGTCATGATTCCATTTTCATTGTTGTGGATAGATTTTCAAAGATGGTTCATTTCATACCATGTCAGGAGACTTGTGATGCATCCCACATAGCTACATTGTTTTTCAGAGAGGTAGTTAGGTTGCATGGGTTACTTAAGAGCATAGTTTCAGACCGGGACATGAAGTTTGTTGGTCATTTTTAGCATACCTTATGGAAAAAAATGGGCACTGAATTAGGATTCAGTTCAGCTTACCATCCACATACTGATGGACAAATTGAAGTTGTGAATAGAAGTTTGGGAAATCTATTGCGATGTTTGGTGGGAGATAAACCACATCAATGGGATCTTATCTTGGCACAGGCAGAATTTGCTTATAATAATTTAGTGAACATAAGTGTGGGAAGGAGTCCTTTTCAAATAGTTGATGGGTATAGCCCAAGAGGTGCTGATGAACTTTGTGATAGTGTAGATTTGAACAGGAAGAGTGTTGTTGCAGAAGATTTTGCAGAATACCTACATGAGGTTCATAAGGGAATGAAAGAATAGTTGGAGAAAAGTGCCAGCAAGTACAAGGAACATGCTGATGTGCATCAGAGGGAACAAGAGTTTCAGATAGGAGACTTAGTTTTGGCACATTTGAGGAAAGAAAGATTTCCACAGGGAACATATAATAAGTTGAAATTCAAGAAGATAGGTCCATGCAAGGTGTTGAGGAAGTTCTCGTCCAATGCCTATGAGATTGAGTTGCCGACAGGGGTAGACATATCACCTATTTTCAATGTTGCTGATCTATATAAGTTTTATGAAGGAGAGTCAAGCTCACAAGGAGGGATACATTCACATTCACCTAATGCACAAGGGTGGATAGATCAGTTGCCTGAAAAGAAGATGGAAGAAGTGGATAAAGTGATTGACTCCCGAGTGGTTAAAAGGACCAGAGGCAAGGAGTACTTGGAATATATGGTTAGATGGTAGAACAAAGCTGCAGATGAAGCTTCTTGGCTGACTGCTGCAGAACTTGTCAAGTTTGGTATCTTAGTTCTAGACTTGGCAAAATGTTCTTGAGTTTTCAACTCATGGAACATTTCAGTTACTCGGCATGCTTGATGCAAGAGCATTTGGGTTCACGTGCAATCCTCATCAACCAAAAAGATTTATTTTATACTTTCTTGTTGTCTGTTTTTGTCTGCAGGGGTTACCTTAGGGATGAATTGATCAAGTTTGGAGAATTTTCCTAAGGAAGTTGACCAAGTAAGGGGTTGATCTTGAAGAAGGCCCAAATGGGTATCCGTACCTCAATTTTGGTGAAAAGCTAATCAAAATTGGCAAATTTATGCTCTAGCATGACTTTTTGGTCCTACCGACCTGGCGCTAAAATCCAAGGGTTCAGACTTGCGCGGAAAGTAGCTCTTACTAACCAAGTCAAACACCGTCAAAATCCTCGCCAAGTCGGACACCATCAAAACCTTTGCTAAGTTGATGATGTCATCATTTTGTGCTGAGCAATTCCACACTATCTGCGCTAAAATTCTTCATCACCGACCCTGGGCTAAATACCGGTTCCTCTGCCTAAGTCGGTCGACATCAAATCCATGCAGGTCGGACAGATGGAAAATCGCCGCTATCGCTAAAAAGCTTGGTCATCGACTTGCGCTAAAATTGAACTACACTGACAAAGTCAGAGGAAGGTGAAATCCGTGCTAGTCAGACAAGGTTGATTTCTGCGCTAAGTCAACAGAGGTCATTTCCAGCACTTTCCTCCGTGAAGGTCGGTGGAGACTGATTTTAGTGCTTTTCTCAGTCAGGTTGGTTGAAGCCAGATCCAGCATTTTCTCCTCTTGCGCTTTAAGAAAAAATGGTTGGACCGACTTTCCCGTCAGGAAACCAGAAACGACAAAAGGTCAACTTTGACAGTTTGTACGGTCGTTCCAAGAGCAAATCAAGGCATGACATGTGTCAAGGTCATTAAGGAAGGACGGTGGCCACCAAAGAAGTCTATAAATACTTGGGATTTGGTCTTTTTGGGGAGCTTCTCCTTACTCAAGATTGTAATACATTTTTGGAGACTTCTTGAAGGTTTCTCCTAAATGTATGATTTGTTGGATCTAAAACTTGATGCATTGTAAGGTTGAGGCCAATATTTTGTGATATAATCTATACTCCTATAATCTCTCTTGTAGATAAATAAATCTTTGTTGTTCCATTGTTCAGTTATTATTGTTTCGTTGTGGTTGATCATTTGCTGCTTGGTTTAGCTATTTGATAAGATTCTTGAACCCTGACCTGCATTAAATCTTCATTCCCATCATCAATGACTCCAAGGCTATCCCAAATCACTTGTGCCTCTTCCTTTTCATCCTCAATAGTGAACTATGAATCTAAATCAAAAAGACCACCAGATCTCTGCTCAAGATCAGCTACATGCAATGGGAAATCATATTTGTTCTCAAAATCAAGAACACCACCTGTAACACCATCATTGAAATTTAATGTAGAATCATCATTATTAGCTGATTTGAAGGCTCTATCATATCTGTTCTCAATATGCCCATCATTTGCATTAGTGTTATCAGCTTCGTTGGATAGCTCTAAATGTGTATTCAAGTCTATTGTTTTGTTACTTTCATTGCATACATCCTCATCCTTCATAGCTGCATGCAGAACTAAAGAATCATCCTAAAGCCTTGTCACATAGTCCTCATGAGTCAAGGCACCATATCTATCCAAATGTTCAGCCATAACCCTCTTTTTATTGTCCCTCTTCTCACTATCGAAGAAAGGTTTCAATTTCTTTTCATATTGATCAATCACCCTTCTAGCTAATCTCCCTTTAACTAATAGAATTCCAAGAATCCCCTTCTTCCTGTTAGTTGATATGATAGAAAAAAGAGACTATGACACATCTTCACTCTCATTAATAGTCAAAACCATAATGCTTTGCATGGCTCCAATAACATCATCGTCATGTTCTATCCTGACTGAAGTAAAGAAATGGTGAAACATGTTGTAGATCAAATAATGCAATCCCAAATCCGACATAAGGTTACTCAATCTGATTTCTGCAAATGTTTGAAGTATAGAAACCCTTCTAGAAAAATGAGAGCGTGTTATATCATCAATATCCCGAAAGCTATCCACCACTAGTTGAATTACTTCTTTCATTGTGTTATCATTGTATGGAGTAGTAGGTGCTGTAATTTTCATGATTTCACTTAAACCAGAAGCAACAAGAAGTCTTACATCATTATCTTTGTGTCTCAAAAAATTTCTCTTACCAGGAAGTCACCAAAGGTTTCATATTTTTTTGCATTCCCTAAGAAGGTGATTGATTCACCATGTATAAACATCCCTCAACTTCCTCCAAAGTACTGAGAAGAACATCTTTTGGTTGATCAAGATCCTCACCTACATGGTAAAGCTTTACTCCTACCCTAACATCCATGAATTCTACAAATGAGATTAAAGCATGAAACTCTACTCCCATTGCTTGGTATTCCTTCAAAATTTCTTCTTTTGTGAGTGGCTTCATGATTTGCAATCCACTATTGAATCTGCACCTGCAAAGGGGTCTATATGCTGGGGAATCTCAATATCTGGTTGAGACCTGTTTTGTCTGAAATAATACCGATGTGTACTAGGCTGCATGTCATGTTTAACCTCATAGGATGGCAGGATACATTGCTCTGATACCACTGTAATATCCCACCATTGATAGAATATTTAATTTTCTGTATTTTGCCTATCTGTTTTAATTTGTTTTTGGTTTTCTGATTTTTTTGGCAATGTTTGATACAACAATATAATGCAGCAAAATAGAAGTTATTGCAATTATAATTTTCAACTCAAACTGTACATTACATATGGAATACACAACTGAAAATTCTAGATTTTTATATTAGCTTAGATACTCAGTATTTTCACAAAATATTGACAACCCAGTTCGTAAAATATCCTATTATCTAAAACATCAATACCTAGAAAAATAGATAGCCAAAATAGTGAAGTATCTTACATACCCACTTCATTGTTCATACAAAATGAAGGCTGAGATGACAGTACAACAAGCTGGAAATGATCATTCAATCCTTTACTTCACATATATGCATACAACTGATGTAGGACTGATTCTCTGTCCTTTCCAAGTAATAACAAGAAAGTAGACTATGAATCCAGAGTGTATATGACCCAAAGTAGACTATGAATCCCGGTTGAAATGGTATGACCTACCTAGGGTACCAAATACACATCAAAACACCATCAAAATCAATGCCATAACCTGCAATACATTCCTCAATGTCTTTTGATAATTACAGTGATAAAAAACTGTAGATATTCCCTTGTGAATCCTTCCGCAATTGAACTCCAAACTTCCAAACTGAATATGTATGAAGTACAAATACAACCACTGAGTATGGTTGCCTCAAAGCACCTTTGGATGGTATTTCACATCTGTAGAATGCTATTACTAATGGAGGTTTTTGTCTCCAAAAGCCATGGTTTCAAATTTCTCCAAAACCCTCAAACTCTATCCAGAGCAAAAGCCAAGCGAATGAATAAGCCAAGCGTACCAAATGACTCCCATTCACCACTTTTTATAATTCCAAAAGAGGGGTCCATTCACTTTGGACGGAAATATTTCTTTTAATTTCACTTTTAATATTTCCCAAGGTGAGCGCTCCACAAAATGACTTAAGTCTCTTTTAAATATTTAATTTTTCATCACTTAACCATTATAACTCAAAGTCCAATATTAAGTATTAATTTAATATTAATAATTTGTGGACTTTAAAATGGAGGCCCAAATGAACTCAGAATCCAATGATCTATAGACCCTTGAAAAGGTCTCGCCAAGACGCTTCATCTCCAACACTGAAAATTCTGAAACGAACATAAACCTTAATTTGCCAAAAATAGCAAGTCCGGGCCCAACGCCCAAAATTGCTTGGAAAGACATCACCTTAAACCATCTGATATCACCGAGCTCAATGCAACATCTAGGGTAGCCAACAATTGACTGCCAAGTCACCAAAACAGTGCCAGACTGACACTTACTATAAATAACAGTGTTCTCCGAGGACCAAAGAGAACAAACCAAGCAAGTTTGTCGCCATGCAAGCACTTACTATAAATAGTAAGTATGGACAAGTTGTCCGAAATCTCTCTAGAAAATGTCATACAACTCCACTGGATCACCTAAACACATTGGTGACATTGAAATACTCCTTTGATTAGGTTGTCACCAACCTAGAAAATCAACTCTAACTGTGCTACAAGAGAACCTGAAAAATAGGGACATTACACCTAGGACACCTATATAGCACAAGGACGGTCAAGGAAAACACCCAGCAACCTCCAGGTAACACAGAATACCAAAATAAGGCAATTAAGCTGTGAAAATGAAATAAAATATGATGTAATAAAAATAAGGAAGAAGATAACAAAACCTCCATGCGATTGATAAGCCTTCACTTCAATAATATCTGCAAAAGTAAAATGTGTGCTCCTATCCTATGTGTGTCTAGGAATTGAGAGCAATAACAAAGAAAACTAAATATATTTACTTCCTTGGTCTACAGGGAAGAAACCCTTGAATATGCAGTCAGTGTAACAAAAATTATAACGGCGGTCTACACCCAAAGCAAATGCAAGATGGTGGTCTACACAATAAAAGGAAAACAAGCAACTAAACTATGAGCTAACATAATTAATTGAAAAGCATCAAACAACATAAATGAAACAATATTACCAGGTTGGAAAGTGAAAAGAGGCTACAACTCCTCAAGGGCCAAAATCTAGTGCAAACAACTTTAAAACCCTCAAAGGGAGAGCCTTCGAATGAACACTACACAAGCGAAAATCTCCAAGAACTAGTGGAAATCAATCTCCAGCTCAAGAATGTAAAAGAAATATCCAATAGCTGCTATAGAGAATAAGCTCACAAGAAATATCACCCAAAAAAGTTACAGAGTATGGAAGCATGAGAGAGTTGTGAATGAATCGATTCAAAATCCAAGAATCCCCACTAAAAGGAAGGAATCCTTGAAATAGCATGCGAGATGTTCTATGCCTCCAAAGGGTGTTACACGATAGTCTCATCATCACGGAAGGCATCTGATAACACCCAAGAATGGTTACCTGGAACCAAATGGACGCAGGATGCTAGTGCATCACGCAAATGTCCACACATAGCGCTTGAGTCCGGGTGATTTAAGTTCTTGGTTACATGAAACACCTTAGGACAATGTGACAATCAAAGCATCAAAATTAAATTCGATGAAAGTTAAGAGAAAGGAACTAGAATGAAGTAAACCTTAGCCTATAATGCAGAAAGGTGCAAACACTAAGGTGGTTGTCAAACGTAGCATGAAATTGTAAAGGTATGCAATTTTTGACGTTACATTTAGCCCCCACTTTAGAGAATGTATGACACTACGTGCATATGCAAGATAAAGTAGAAAGAAAATAGCATAAAATGTATATCTCCAAAAAGGATTTTGTAGAGGATGCAAGGGATTCTTCAAGCAGAAGTATGGAGCCCCCAAGCTAAGAACCTGCAAAACTACAGTATTAGAGAATAAACTTGCACAAGAGGCAATGTTAGAATCACATAAAATATCATAACAAGATTAGATTGAATATGGTTTTCCCAAGCATCATTGTTTAGAAAATCATATAATCTAATACACCATCTACTACTATCTATAACAAAACACACACACACGAGAAAACAAAGGAAAGAAAAACAACAGAGGCATTTCTAGCACACTACTTGAGCTAGAAGAATCCCAAGCATGGTTCTAGGGATAGCACACTATGAGAGCTAGGAACCATACCAAACTCTTGTGGGCCAATTGGACTAATAAACTACGTTGTTAGGTGACCCACAAAGAGTGCCAAAAGAGTGGCTGAGAAGTATCGTCAGGCAAAGCAAGTGCATCTACTTAGGACCACAAGCTACAAAACACTGCCAGAGCAAATGTTGTTAAGAGAGAACCATCCACATGGTGTGTGTAAAAAGGTGTAAAGAAGGAAATTATGCCCCCACCTTAAAATGATTGCATAAAGCATCAATATGCAATGGATTTTAAGGGATAAGAGGGGAAGAGAGCATGAGGAAACATATATAAACATATATGTTCTCAAAGCTACTTCTTGAAAATGAAGAGGACGTTCCCCCAAAGAGGGACAACCAAGGCGATGTTGCAGGCATAATACACAAAAGCTTGTATAAGCATGGTATGATACTGATCAACGCTAACAAATGCCACAAGAAAACACGCAACAACACCCAACACACTAAAGGATCTATGTTCTTTGGGGGCATTATGCATATGGAAGGGTAATCAATAAGGGACAACTCAATGAATCATCATCATTCCCAAAGCACATAGAAATACAAGCACAAAGGAAGAATTGCACAAGAAATTGAATAAAAATTAAAACATTTGGGTCAACATGGAAAGAAGCTAAATATTCCAACGCTTTTCATCATCCCTAAAATGTCACAACATCAAACAAGTAGATGACAGAGAATAATTAACGAACAAATAGAAGAATGTTACAACAAGGTCATTCCTCATGTATCCACGTGTCTATAAGAGCATCGTGGGTCCTCCAAGAAAAACTAACAACATAAAATACATTCATAGGGGAAACATCACAATCAAACAAGCAAACACACAACAACAGATGAAATGAAGGTACTACCTTCAAGGGTTGGGCGTCATCAAATCATCTTGGTCTCAATCTTGATAAGCATAGGGGGACAGAGGAAGAGCTAACAACGGGACCACAGCAAGAGCAGTACTAGCATACTCTCTTGGAACCAAGTGCAGGGGATCACTAGCAGGAGTAGGATCCTCAAGAGCTCTAGGAACAACAATTGCCAATGATTGTGTGAAAATCACAGACAATAAGGAGACATTTGGGACGGACTCAATGATTCACTCTTCAAGAGAGGAATCAAAAGAGTCGCTATCAACATAATATACTAACCGCAGTTCATTAATGCTATCAGCCACAGGATGAGCACTATGAGTCGCGGGTGGAGGAGCATCCTCCATAGATGGAAGAGATGATGAAGAAAAGATAAGAGGGTGTGAGGAAGGCAAAATGCACTTGGGCTTATCGAACAGCGGGGTGGGATAGTGCTCTAGTTTGCGCTTCGACTGTGGGTGTGGAATGTCTATGTCAATGGTGGTGGAGTGGAGCACATCTAGGAAGATAGCATGGCGTTAGTGCTGGAAAGGCATAAGAGCGATGAAGGTGGCGTTAGGAAGGACACTCGCATTGGGCAAGTCCAAGGGTGTGGGAAAGGGTGGGATATCAGGAACAAACAGAAGGATGGGATCTTCCATGGAGACAAGACTCCTTGTACCCTTGGGGGTGTCATTTGTCTAAGTATGACTGTGGAGAAGAAGCAGGGGTCAAGGAAGGAAGGGACACAAGTGGAGAGACAGAAGGTTGAGAGGCCGAAGAAGAGACAAGAACAGAAGGTGGCTACGTGGGAGAATGATGCTCAATAGGAGGTTGTGCATCAGTAGCATGTGCATGGGCTGTAGCGCGACAACAGTGCTTGTGATCTCTTACAAGTTGATTTCGTCTAGTGCAGGCCATGGACTCTCTTGAAGGAGCCGGCGTCTTCAAACATGGGTTCTATGTCATCCACTATCATAGGGATATGTGGGGAGACTGAAAGAATGTCCACAGGATGGGAGACCACAGGGGAAGGGGAAAGATCCTACTTTCCCGTCCCACCACAGAGGCACGAGGAACTGAAGTAGCCACCATAGGTCAGGGAGCCATGGGAGGAGGGGGAAGAGGAACACTCAATATCAGTTGGTTTCCTCATGCCGTAGAAGAGGCAAGAGGAACAAAACCAGCCAAGGGAGACTGAGGAGCCCTAGAAATGCACGACACTCAAGGTTGTACTCCAGGTGGACCTCGAGGTCTCGTATAAGGTACTGGAGGTGGAACCGCAAAGTATATTATAGGAGTGCGGGAACGGGAAGGTGTGCTTTGTATGAGCTTGTTTCCTTGCACTACTGGAGGGGTAATGGGAGGAACAAGAGCAGCCTCCAAAGATAAAGGCACCATAGGGGTAGCAGCCAAAGAGGAAGAAGAAGGGCCAAAAGACAACTATGTTATCTGCCTCACCTTAAACTTTTGATATGAAAGAAATAGAAAACTTCGTGAGGTTGAAGTAGCTCAATCAAAGCTAGCAAAAACTAGTCAAGATATAAATTTCTATGCATGGATAACGACGTGAATTCGCTATGGCGGATTGTATGTACGATACCCTCAAGGAGAAATTTCAACCATCGATGAACTATAAAGGGAACCGCTTTCATAGAAGTTAGCCATGACTGGCCCAACTTCAACTAAAAGCAATCCGAAGCGGGGATAATAGAAAAAGGAACGTCCAGGGTTTTTGGTCCCACCTGAACAAAAAGGGTGATCGAACCCAAAGTAGGCCAAGGTATCCCATCATGACAATGTATAAAGATGTTAGATTTCTCATAGACATTCTTATACAAGTCGAGAACGTATAGACATTCCTCTATTATTGCATCTACCAGGCAATCGAGGTCAATGAGGACACCTTTGACAAGTTTCCCATTTACCTCAATGGCAATGTAAAGAGGTCCCTCATATATGTGCACAGGGATATTAGAAGAAGAAAAGGAGATGGTCGGCTCACGGATAGGACGCTCTTGAGTGAGGTGAGAATGAGCATCCACCATGCCAATCATCTTGGCATAAGAATTCGAGGGAACATCAGAGGTCAACTCTAGCACAACAAAGGGAGAAGTGAGGTCAACAAAATTGGAAGGATGGTGTGGCATAGAGGCGGGTGCAAAAGGTTGGGGGCCCAAAAAGTGGCCCACTTTTTTAAAAAAGTTTAATCCATAACGCAAGTGCATTATAACGCGCTTGAGTTATGGCTTGGTTATGTCGAGACTAAGGCTCGGCAACACCAAGCCATAATGCACTTGCATTATGCTCTGCTATATAAAAAAACTTGTGTTTCATTTCATTATTTCACAATATTTCACATCAAACCCATGGCTTGGAGACAAAGGAGAGCGTACCCGTGTTATCGAAGGGCATATCGTTAACAATTTGTTGTCGATTCATCATCAAAATGCCGCCACAATGTCGGGGAGGCCGAAGGAGTAAGTTCTATTTGCTTTCTTGTATGAATTTGTTGCTAAATAAGTAGGTTCAAATAGTTTTTTGATGTAAATTTCTTTAATTTATAGGAATTGATAATGCACCTCCTCCTCTTGAAAATCCACAAAATCCTCCATCACTTGAACAACAAATACCTACTAAAGAACAACCCCAACAACAAACACCTCCATTCATTCCTCAATATGCCCCTGGAACACAAGAAAATATAATGGAGCAAATTGAAAACAATAAAAAATAAATTAAGGAAATAATTGGAAGGTTGAAAGAACCTACAACTTCAACCTTGCATAGATCCACACTTGCTCAATCTTTTGAATCTATGTTATCAAATGTAGATTCAATTAGCAAGCAAATTTCTAGTTGGTAAGAAAAGAGGAGAGAATTTAGAGAGTTCTATGCAGATAAATTGTCCTATGAACAAGTTAAAAATGAACAAATTACAAAATTGGACTTGTGTTCTATTTTCACAGACCCACAAACAAATCAACCTCTACCCCTTACATGCAAGAGGTTCCCTATCCATTGGTACAATAAGCAAGTGATAAGGGACAATTTTGGGTAGAGGTGGTGATGGTTTTTGACCATCCTCCATGCAACAATAATGAGGTCCCGCAATATTTTTTGAGAAAACTCTACTACGAGTTTATCAAAAATAAAGTGCCAAATTATTTTGATATGCGGAAGTTCCAGGGTAGAGGTGGGGGGTCAGCACAGGATAAACCAGGGGCACGTGTTGACCCACAGTGGCTAGGGAGACGAGCACTCACCAAACCAGCCCATGAGCACATGTCTATCCCTTCCATTGTGAAGGAGAGTGTTGAGGTCGAGACACTTCAATCCATTAGTGCCTTGACCTAGAACATCATAAAGCATGCCAATCCTACAGCACAACGTCGGCCGGGGGAGAGTTCGAGTAGGGTTCCACCCCATACTTATCAGGCTTGCGGGTCAGCTTGTGGTTATGACCCCATGGATAGTTAGGACGTAGGTGCACATGCTACATCTACAGCTGAGCAGATGGTGATGACAGATGCCCTCCTGAGTGAGACTTTCGGCCTTGATACTCAGGTAAGTCTTAACAAGTTCATTGAATTTAATTTATTAAATTTTATTTTTGAAATGCAAGATTAACTAATTTAGTTTGATGATTTTAATGAAATTTCAGGGTCATAGTGTTGATGTAGTTTTCAGTGGTTCTCCACCTGCCTATTCCACTACGACATCTACTGTCAGGGTATGTAACTAGTAAACAATTATAAATATTACATATGAATAGCATCGTTATATGAATGGTATTCTAATATCTAATTTTAGATGTTGAATAGGTTAATATTGGAGATTTCATGGCAACACCTGCCAGTGGTGATGGACTTCAAAGCTTTACGGAGGTAATAAAATAAACAGTTTAATTAATGAATTGTACTTACTAGATTTTTGTATTTTATATTCATATTGTTGGTTACATTTCATTGCACATCTTTCAAATTCAAAGCATTACTAGACATTGCATAACTAATAACTAGATGTTGATAGATGACAAATTTTCAATTACAATATAGTTATTTGAAAAAATGCCTCAAAGAAATGTGGTCTCATGGAATGCCATGACAAGTAGATGCATAGACAAGGACATTACCATGAGACCACATTTCTTTGAGGCATCTTTTCAAACAGCTCACTGCCTTGTCTATGCTACCATATTTTCCATACATGTCTACCAAATCTTGTTGATCCCCTCCACACTATTCTTCGACAAATTATCTCTAATAAACTCGTCCAATTACCACCAATTAGACATCAGGACATGACACCAGAGAGGGGTATGAGCCTATGACATCTTATATAGCATATGATTGACTCCAACATCATCTAGGTCCCTCCTTTATTGACTCTAAAATTCCCCATGATGGTAATGTCTTCACCATTTCTCATAGGCCATACCATCTAGTTGTTACCTTAAGATACTTCTCCTTAGATTATTTTTTGTCAACCCCTTCTGGTCCACCTCAACCTCATACCAATTCCCTCTTTCACCTTTACCTATCTTATGCCTCTAAACGCATTTCTGCCCCAACCCCACAACCTCTTTCTATTACTTCACCCACTCCACTAGCTATACCCCTATCTTCCCCACCATATATCCACCTATTACTACTTCACCTTCCTCATTGACTTCTATCTCCCCTCTAACACCCCTCCAAGATAAAGTAAAAGAAAAAGTGTAGGACCTTTCCCCATCCACTTCTAAAAGTAGGCCTAAGAAACTTCCCCAACACTACACCCAACCTACTAACCAACCCATATCTACCCTACCTATTTCCTAACATACCCCTACCAAACGTCCCACACCTAGTTTGCTTCCAACCCACCCCCTGACAAACCTCAAGACAGAAAATGATAAGAAAATTTTAAAATAAGGTTTTTCTTCTCCTATCTAATATCTTTCCTCCCCCCTATTATCCCACAAACTCTATCTTAGGCATTGTCCTACCTCCATGACTACCAAACAAACAAAAATTTGAGCACAACCCTACCCCACCCTACCACCAACCTAAACCTAAACTAACATCTTCACTCCCTCTCTGATTTCTTAAACCTAAAATTTGATGCTACTATGGTCCCTCCTTTGTTGACCCTTATACCACACAATAGTCATGAATCTTCGTCTAATTTGTATATATGCATGTGACTTGTGTGCTTTATTGTGTGTACTTCCATGTTTAGGTGAACGTATGTGTATGTTAGGAGCCATGACTTGCATCACTATTATAATTTTTGTAATTGAATAATGTTGTTTTATTTTCATATGATGTAGGTTGCGGAGACACGTCCTGATGTTCATAGGGCAATGTAGCATGGTGTGTTCTCTGCGATTCATAGCTCCATGCCTTTGACGAGGGTATGAGGCAAATTAGTAAATTTCAAATTACATTCGTTGTTATATTTGTTTATTTTTGAAGAATCAAATGATTATTGATTTGAAGTTTAATTTCTATCTGGATGGTTTCTATAGGACATGGCATCTCTACAACCTAATCTGGTACTGAGGCAAATGAGGAGACAGATTTTCAGATAGCGGTAAGTGATTATTTTATTAAATGTTTCATTTTTTATAATGTAATTTTCTATATATTAATGTCTATACTTTTTATTGTAACAACTACAGATCCATGAACAACTAAATAGGAGGAGCAGCCCTCGGGTTCGTAGTAGACCACTCTTATACACGTCTCCATCCCCTCAAAGATCAAAGGCTGCCTATAATCTATTCTCTTCACCGGATAGAGGGAAATGAATTTTTATTGTGTTCCTTTGTTGTATGCCTATATAGCATTTGTGGACATATATTTTGTATTGCATATAGTGGACATATATTTTGTATTGCCTATATGGCATTCTTGTAAGCCTATATGGCTATTTTGTATATATGTTATACTTATATCGACAGATATTGGTTAATGCCTATATGGATATTTGGTTAATACAAATCATTTTTGTTGATCATTATGTAATATGGATAGGTGCAGTGTAGATCATTTTTGTATGCCTCTAGGTTTTAAATTTTAATTGTCAAAGAATCCATCCCAATTGATGACAAGAGAATTTGAGTTTTGAGTTGAAAGTTTTAGTCTCTCAAAACTAGACATACTCGAGAAAACAGAGAAAGGAAGTTTGGTTAAATGGATAAATGGAAAACAAGTTTTTTTGTTCACGTCATGATCTACATGCTATTGCACAAGCTTGCATGTTAGCCTTAGTCACTCACATAGCAATGTACAACCTCATGCATAAGTCCTTGCATCATGTGCCACCTAAACAATGCCACTTGATCCAACACAAAGTTCATGGTTCCTTGCACCATGCATAATTCACATAGTGATAAGAATCATTTTGTACAAATCAAAAGACACCCTATAAATCTTACACAACCCTTTGGATCATGTGCCATTTGCACAACACTAAGGATCATGTCTCATAGTTTCACAAACAACTCTATCTAATTTTTCAAGTAACCAAGGGGATATTGCAATAATATTTATATGATAATTTTAGCATGGGACACCCCCATACCTTGTGAGTTTAAATGGTCTCTACACTCATTTTAGCTTGGCCTTTATGGCCATTAAACTCATGAAGGACTTGTGTTAGAGCTTGTAAAATGATTGTTTTTTAATGTATATGATGAAGGGGGTAAATCATAAAACACACAACAACAAAAATTTTACACAAAAAATAGAACTTTCTTTATTGATTTGGACAACTTATTACATTACAGAAGCTCAAATACAATAAGAGGAATCAATCCTCCACAGGCTACAACACACTATAGCTACACATCACTAGGCTCTAGAATCTTCTGCCTTCTGTAACCCCAAATCAGCTAGAGTTTCTATTTTCCCACCTATTCTTGACTCTACACTTTCCCCCTTAACTCTACTACTGCCCAGAGTTCCCAAAATAGTCATAAATAGCACTTTTTGGCGGCTTCCAACTAAATTTCGAAATTTGCAACTCCCTCCAAAAGTAGGTCAACTTCCGAGAAGCATAACTTTTGATCTAGGTGTTCGATTGACAAACCATTTTAAGCGCCGGAAAGCTCATGATGTAAACTATCACGTCAGAAATTTGTAAACGGATTTCCATCAACTTTTCAGGACGTTATGGGATGTTTTAGTGCCTCATATCTCATTTCAGAAATTTTCAGGGGCTTTTCAGAAAATAAAACTTTAATAGCTTTCAGCTCAAATGATTTTTTCCTGATTCCTTTGCCAAAAGTCTTATATTTCAGTTATGAAGCTTTCTGTAAGTTTTTGCTTCAATCCGTGCCCAAATGCAAACTTTCCTAACATGGCAGGTAAACTTTCCAAACTGGCAGTTTGTTATTTTTAGCAGTTTTGGAAAAACTAAAAGTCCTACATCATTATTCAGGAGATTATGGAACTAGAAATACTAATTACAGAAAGAAATAAAAACAACTGTAATGATTTTGAAGCAACATCTTTTTGGGTGATGCAAGATTGCCCTTACACCACTGGATGCTCCTGCATCAGACACCCAGGGTAATTTGAGAAGTGACCCTGTCACGTATCAGGTGATTGTTTGAGGAAAACCTAAACGGTCAAACTCTTCCTTAGACAACCAAGAAGAATCTTCAATAGACCTTCCTTTTTCATTTCACCAAATATTCTTCATATTGTCTGTTCCGAGTACTTCTTCCCACACGGCTATCTAAGATCCCTTCTATCTCCTCCGTTGAAGTAGATGCCAGAATAGTCCACTGTTCTTCTGTTGGTTCATCCTCTGTGCCACCTTCATGATATTCCATTAAATCAACAATGTTGAACACAGGGGAAATATTGATCCCACTCGGCAGCTCTACCTCATATGCATTCCCTGAATCATGCTTCTTTAGGATTCTGCAAGGTCCAAATTTCTTCATTTTCAACTTATTGTATGTTCCAATTGGGAACCTTTCTTTTCTCAAGTTAACAATGACATCATCTCCTACCTGGAACTCCTTATATCTCCTCTTCTGATCTGCCTTAGCCTTGTACTGAATATTCATCTTATTAATGTGCTTCCTCACCTCTTCATGCAAATTCTTCAAGTGTTCTGCAAAGTCTTCAGCCTCAGCACTTGTCTTTTCTCCTTTGTCCAACTTCCTTAACTCTGAAGAATTTCTTAGACTATTACCATATACAATCTGGAATGGTGATTTACCAGTACTCCTATTGATAGAATTGTTGTAAGCGAATTCTGCCTGTGGTAAAATCAAATCCCATCCCTTGGGTTTATCTCCTACTAAGCATCGTAGCAGGTTACCCAAACTTTTATTCACCACTTCGGTCTATCCATCAGTCTATGGATGGTGTATAGAACTAAATTTCAAATCTGTCTTCAACTTCTTCCACAATGTCCTCCAGAAATAACCAACAAACTTGGTATCTCGATCTGAAACTATGCTCTTTGGTAGACCGTGTAATCTCACCTCCCTAAAAAATAACTCTGCAATATGAACAGCATCATTAGTCTTCTTGCAATGAATAAAATGTGCAATCTTCGAGAATCTGTCCACCACCACAAAAATGGAATCATGTCCTCTCTATGTCTTTGGTAAATCAAGAACAAAATCCATACTAATATCATCCCATGGCTTCTCTGGTATAGGTAATGACTGATATAGCCCTGTATTCTAACTTGTTCCTTTTGCCATTTGACACACTCTGCAACTCTGCACAAATTTCCTCACATCTTGCTGCAACTGTGGCCAATAATAATTTTCACCAACAATAGCGATGGTCTTATCTCGACCAAAGTGTCCATCCAATCCTCCACTATGCTTCTCCTTGATCAGGTTCTCTCTCATGGAACTCCTCGGAATGCACAACTGGCTTCCTTTAAACAACATGCCATCTTGGATTATAAAATCCAACCATTTTGTCATGTCCAAAGTAACAGGTTCCAGACAAGCTTTCCAAGCCTCTGCAAAATCTAGATCTTGTGGATACAAAGGCTTGAGCTCATCGAACCCAACAACCTCTATCTTCATTTATGTCAACAAATTTGCCTTCTGCTCAAGGCATCTGCAACTCTATTGGACTTCCCACTCCTATGCTTGAATACAAAAGTATACCTCTACAATAACTCAACCCATTTGAAATGCCTTTGGTTCAACTTTCCTTGACTATTAAGATACTATAAAGCTTGATGATCAGTATATAAAACAAACTCTTTTGGCAAAAAATAATGTCTCCATTTCTTCAAAACCTAAACTATTGCATAAAATTCTTGATCATAAACAGAATACTTTTTCTTGGCATCATTAAGCTTCTCACTAAAATAGGAAATGGGCTTACCTACTTGACTCAAAATAGCTCATATAGCACTACCACTAGCATCACAATCTACCTAAAATATCTTATTGAAATCTGGAAGTGCCAAAACAGGTTGCTCTGTGACTTTTTACTCTAATGTATTAAAACTTTTGTCTGCTCCTTTAGTCCATTTAAACTCTTTTCTATCCTCTCTCATTGTCTCAGTTAGGGGTGCACAAATGCTACCAAAATTCCTGATAAACTTTCTGTAAAAACTTGTCAAATCATGAAAAGATTGTACCTTTGTGGCACTCCTTGGCGTAGGCCATTCAAGGATAGCTCTCACCTTCTCTGAGTCCATCTTAAGACCTTCCTCTAAGACAACAAATCTTAGGTATACCAACTCCTTTGCAAAACTATATTTCTTCAAATTAATTAGCAACTTCTCCTCCCTCATCTTCTCTAAAACTCTTCTGATATGTATCAAATGTTCATCCCAAGTCTTACTGAAAATCAAAATATCATCTAAATATACAATAACAAAACTTCACAAAAATTCTTTGAGTACCTCATTCATGAGCCGCATGAGTTTGCTCGATGAATTGGTTAGCCCAAATGGCATGACTAACCACTCATACAAACCCTCCTTTGTCTTGAAGGTTGTCTTCCATTCATCTCCTTCTCTGATTCAGATCTGGTGATACCCACTCTTCAAGTCAATCTTTGTGAAGTACTTGTCTCCACTCAAACAATCCATTATGTCATATATTCTTGGCAATGGAAACCTGTACTTGATCGTGATCTTATTTATGGCTCGAGAATCTGTACACATTCTCCACTCCATCTTTTTTTGGTGCTAGTACTGCAGGTACCGCACATGGACTCAAGCTCTCCCTTAACAACTCATGAACTTATCTGTTCAGCTCTTCATTTTCTGCAGGGGTCATTCTATGGGATGCCTTGTTTGGCAAACTGGCTCCTGGTATCAAATCCATTTGATAACTTATCTTCCTTACTGGTGGTAAACCTTCTGGTACATTATCAGAGATAATGTCCTAAAATTCTTCCAACATATCTGAAACTTCTACTGGTACATCTTCACATTTCTCTTGACTAATCTTAGGAATCAATGCAAAGCAATGATGCTCATGCTTCATACCCTCCAAAAATTTCCTACCATCTACCAAGCAAATTCTAGCAGTACTACATACCTTTTCTTCCACCTCCTTCAAGGGCTTCAACTTATGACAAACTCCATCCTTTGTTAGGGAATATGTGTTTGCATAGCCATCATGGACAACACTCCTATCATACTGCCATGGCCTCCCCAATAGCATATGACATGCATCCATTGGTATGATATCACACAGCACCTCATCATGGTAGTCCCCAATCTTGAACTTCACTAAATACTGTTCATTGACCAAAGCTCTGTGGTCCTTCTGCAACCATGCAATCCGATATGGATGTGGATGCTTTCTTCTTGTCAACTTCAACTTGTCAACCATCTCCTCTAAAAAAAGATTGTCAGTACTTCCACTGTCAATAATAATATCACAACACTTACCTTCACATTTGCACCTTGTGCGGAATAAACTCTTCCTCTAATTGGGTTCTTTCTCCTCATTCAACAAAGTTCTTCTGACAACTAGGATTTCTCCCCTTTCAGCATCTTCAGAACGCTCAGACTATGCATCTTCATCTACATGTGCAACTCTTGCATTACCTTCAGGTCTTCTATTTGTCCTTCCTTGATGTTGCGGGCACTCGTATGCTTGATGCCCTTCTTCTCCACATTGGAAATAGGTTCCTCTGAAACCTCCTCTTCTGGATCCTTGCCCAGGTCAGCCTCTTCCTCTTCCTCTTTGCTCACCACTGTTCTAGTCACAAGGGCGATAGGCATTATCCCCTCTTTGATTTCGACTAGTGCTAGCTTCTTCACTTTTCTTTTGATCTTCATTACAGCCTCCATAGGGTCTTCCACTTGTCTTTCTGCCTTGACCTCTTCCCCTTTGCTTGCTATCAAATCTTTTATTCAACTTCTCTTCCACCTTCAGGGAAAACGGGTACGCATCTTCTATGGTGGTCATTCTGACCAGGCTTAGCTTCTCTTGAATACTTGGCCTCAACCCATTAATGTAACGAGCTACCTTCTCCTTGTTGGCCACTGCATGGCTTGTCCTAATAGTAATCTTATAAAACTTTTCTGTATACTCCTTAACAGACTTGTTACCTTGCTTTAGTCCTTGTAGCTCGTTGATGAGTAAATCTGTGGGTTTAATCTAGCAGCAACATGGGAAGTTTTCAAGATGTGGAAATGCTTCTCAGAAACAACCTCCAAATTTTAGGGAAGCTGGCTCTTCCATTCTTTCAGTGGGGTTTTGAGAAAAATATCAGAAAGGAAACTAGATTGCAGAAAATAAATGCCTAATCTATGGCGATCCGCTGGATTTGAAACAATTAGTTGCACAGTGTTAACTTTGAAAGATTTAACTGGAATTAAAGAGCATCAATGCATGATTAAGACCTAGTTTAAGAAACAGATTAAACAGAGGCAAAATAAACAGAGATCAGAAATAAGAAATAGAGATGTCCAGGTATGCACAAAACATTCTCTTTATTTGAATGATAAAAGGTTACAAAGGCAAAGGTTGCTGCACAAAATGAACTATTACAATACTCCTAAAAGAAAAATTGTTAAGGCAAAAGAGAATCTATGTCTGTTGCTTCAAAATCTGATCTGAAAAATGTAGAACTCTGTATATGTATATCTAACTATCTCAGATCTGCCCATTTATAGCCTAAAAGACTCAACAAAATCTCAACGGCCTCCGGCAATCTTTGCAACTAAAACTCTGCAAAATCCAACATAAAATCTGGCAAAATGCAACTGCAACTGAAGTGGCAACGGAAAATCAAAACTGAATTGTGGTTTTCATTATCTCCATGGCTGAAAATATCTATGTGCTTATCTTTGGCCTACGTGAAGAGGAAATACTTCCCACCGCTCTCCATTTTATTTCATGTAGCTTGACTCAAAAAGAAATAAAGTGGAAGTGGCTGCATACTTAGGGTTTCACTTTTTTTCTTTTCCCGTGAAAAATTCAAATAAAAATAATAAAGCTTCCTCTACTTTATTATGTTGTAGCTTGCTTCATACATTTCTTAGTTGGAGGGACCCACATCATATGTCTCGATTTTAATAAAGATTAATCTTTATTTACCTCATCCATAGTCTTAGTTTAAGAAGAGACTCTCACATTTAATAAGCATCTAACTCTTAAAGGAGGGGCCCACCACATTAATTTAATAAGAAACTTCTTATTGAAATAGACTTAGATTTTCAGTCCTGTGACTCTTATGTTGCAATTATTAAAAAGAAACAAAATACTTTATTTCTCTCCCTTCGGGCTTATCCACATGGTTTCCTCCACATCTCCTTCTTATTTCTTTGTAGTGCTTCCACCACGTGGCTCCATCCTCTCAATTCTTAAGTTTCAACTTGTTTCTCCCGCAGCCTGCACGTGGCCCTCTCCGCATCAATTTTAAGTTTCAACTCATGAAAAGAAATAAAGTGGCTGCTGGGACCCATCGTGTCACAATTTTATACAGATTTCAATTTTATTTAAAACTAAAAACTTTTCGTGGTTGTTTAAAATGAGATTCATATATTTAATAAGTTTTTAACTTATTAAAAGAGGGCCCACCAAGATATTTAGAATGAAACCTGTATTTAATAAAAGACACAGCCTTCGTAGGCCTCACTTGAGTCATGATACATTAATTAAACTGAAATAAAATTTCATTTCCTTCCTTCGGGTGATTCCACGTGGTTGTCTCTGCTACATTCTTTTTCCTCGCTTTGCAACGCTTCACCCACATGGTGCACTCCACATCATTTTTTAGCTGCTCTTTATTGCCTTCCGCTTTTGAAATCTTGCAGCCTTCGCTGCTTTCTTTATCTACTCACGTGACTCTATATGATGTATTTATTAAAATGCAACAAAACATTTTATTTTTCTATGCTCCGCTTGAGCCACATGGGGAAATCCGCATCATTTTTTCCTTTTCCCCTAAAGCTTCTGTTGCTGCCATCCGTTAAGCTCCGCTGCCTTGTTGAGTTGCTCTCTTATTTTTTTTGAGCCATTAGATTTCTTTGTATCAACAGTTGATGTGCATCATAATTTTCAAAAATGGTTTTCAAAAAATGGTGTGTAATATTACACAACAATTCTTGGCGACAGGCTGGGCAAGTGAGCCTGCGCACTCTGAACCCAAAAATTCTGGTTTTGTAGAGTGGCCTTATCCATTGGGTAATAAAGTCTATCATGTTGAAACTGAAAACCCATAAAACAAAAAAAAACTGTAACCACTACTTATGCAAGCAATCTGATACTGAACTACCCAGAAAATCTGGCGAGTTTGAATCTAAAACACTGTTGAAAACACACTTTGCAAACAAAACCAACCAACCATAACTGAAACTAACTATTGAATCTGAGACATGAGACAAGATGAACCATAGATCTTCTATTCCGGGACATGATTGAAACATAGAGACTAACCAGATCCCCATAGCAGCAGAAACTTATTGAAAGAAAACTAACTGAAATGAAAACTAATGCTGATGCTGTAGCTTTATTTTAACTTCTAGTTCTAACTTACTGACATATTAAACATACAAGAACATGCCCATTCACGGGAGTGGCAAAATAACTGCCAGGTCTGAATAACCTTCTCCACTGAATCCTCATCAAACAGAAAATGAACCAGACAAACTGTATGAAAAAATATAACAAGATTTTGTACCTTTTTACCTCTCTGCACTCTGAAGAGTCTTTGTGTGCTTCAAAATACCAGTCATGTTGACCTGCATGTTGATCTAGCTTCAGAGGAGGGTGGGAAGGGAAAATAAAACACTGAAACTCTTTCCTATGTTTGCATTTGAAAACTTCTACTGCCAGAAACTCATTAGTGACCTCTTTTGTTGACTCTGAATGATGATCCATGATAGCATCAAGATCTAGCTGACAAGTGACAGAACTGCCCATAACAGTCCTGAATCTGATTGGGATCCCTTCATGCAAGAAGAAATGTGTAGAATCTAACTTTGTTTGTGACGTCATATGTGGTTCTGCACTGTGGCAAATATCTCTTTGGATCTCATCATCTTGTAGGGGTGAAACTTCGTCAAGAAGAAGACAATAATCATCTTTAAAAATAGTAAATAAATCAGGTCTTGAATCTTCCTTTGTTTCAACATTTTCTCCATGATCTGCTACAAGCCTTAAAAATGAACCTTGTACTTTCTCAATTGCAAGATCTTTCTCTTCCAGAAGCTAGTTGCCTTGTTGTAAAAGTGAGAACAAATCCTCATCATGTTTCTTCTGATGCATACCTATGCTATCTCCTTTCAGGTGTGAGACCTTATGGTTGAAATGAAGACACTCACCCTTTATGGACTATAATACCATGTCATTTGCAACTTTCTCCTCAAAATCAAATATAGATGCAACGTCAGATGGGACCCAATACTTTTTAGCTTCAAATCCCTTCTTGAAGTACTTTTCAGCTTCTAGAAGCCTCACCTCATAAGTATCTTCTGAATTAAATGTTGCCACAGGTGCATGATACTGATGATTATAAGAACAAGCTAAATAGGCAGGGTCACCTCTGTTCTTGTATTTTGATCTTTGAAACTCGATTCCTCCTTTATATCAAAGTGACAGAGAACCTGATCTATAACCTCTATGGATTGATTTGCAACTTCAAAGCCTTGTGATACATAATTCTGAAGATTATTGGGTCTTTTCTGGCTATATCCAGATTGTTGTTCATACAGACTTAGGGGCATAAAAATTGGATCAGCATTATACATGGCTTGATCTTTTAATTCATTCAGCTGATAGCTAATGGTTTTTATCAGTTCTCTTACCGCACTCATCTCCTCATGATTTGACAAATCGGTAGGGAGGGAGGGTGGACTAAAATTTGTATGCATATGGCTACAAGAAAGGACATGAGACAGGCTATTTGCATGAGGCATTAGTTGTTTTAAGGGCAAAGGAGGCAGTTTACCAGACAATATGAGATTACTTTCAACTTTAATGGCAAGATCATATGACTGAGGGAGAGTTTCACCTCCTAAAGATTGTATCATGATAGAGATCTTAGGGTCTAAAGCCTTTAAATAATACAAGAACGCAAAGACTGGAGGAGGCCTCATGTCTATAGAAATTTTTTTCCATACCTTGTCAAATCTTGAATTGAAATCATGTATGGGCTCCATAGGATGCCTTTTAATGGTGATCAGGTTCTAGGTAAGAGTGCTAACATCCATCCTGTCTTTGAACTGATTATAGATGAGTCCTCCAAGTTGATCCCATCTGGTGATCGAACCAAGCTGTAAGCTTCTATACCATTCTTTTGCTTTGCCTTTGAGGGATGATGCCAACAACAAGAGTGCAGGATTTTCAGTTGTAACATTATGAACAGAGCATAGATTTGCAACATCTTGGATGTGATCTTTAGGGCAAATAGAGCCATCTCCAAGAAAGTGAGGCAGTGCCTTCCATGCTGTGTCAGGAACTTGACCCGGCTGCTGAAGAACCAGAGGACTTGAATCCCAAGTCACAAAGGGCATATCTCTTTGAATATTCAGATGCACATAGATACCAGGGGCTATCATGGTCTGCAGAGGCAAAGATCTGTGAAAGAGCCTTCAGTAGAGTCGCCAGATGGATGATTCATGCTCCTATGAGCAGATATTTCTGTGATTTTCCATCAAAATCACAAAATGCAGGGCAAAGATTCTCTGAAAACAAAGAACAAAGTCTTAGAATCCAGTCCCACCGAGCATGCCAAAAACTATTGATGCGTAAATCTGTGGGTTTAATCCAGCAGCAACATGGGAAGTTTTCGAGATGTGGGAATGCTTCTCAGAAACAACCTCCAGATTTTAGGGAAGCTGGCTCTTCCGTTCTTTCAGTTGGGTTTTGAGAAAAAGGTCAAAAAGGAAACTAGAATGCAGAAAATAAATGCCTAATCTATGGTGATCCGCCAGATTTGAAACAATTAGTTGCACAGTGTTAACTTTGAAAGATTTAACTGGAATTAAAGAGCATCAATGCATGATTAAGACCCAGTTTAAGAAACAGATTAAACAAAGGCAAAATAAATAGAGATATCAGAAACAAGAAATAGAGACGTCTAGGTATGCATAGAACATTTTCTTTACTTGAATGATAACATGTTACAAAGGCAAAGGATGCTACTTTATTACGTTGTAGCTTGCTTCATACATTTCTTAGTTGGAGGGACCCACATCATATGTCTCAATTTTAATAAAGATTAATCTTTATTTACCTCATCCATAGTTTTAGTTTAAGAAGAGACTCACATTTAATAATTATCTAACTCTTAAAGGAAGGGCCCACCACATTAATTTAATAAGAAACTTCTTATTAAAATAGACTTAGATTTTCATTCCTGTGACTCTTATGTTGTAATTATTAAAAAGAAACAAAATACTTTATTTCTCTCCCTTCGGGCTTATCCACGTGGTTTCCTCCGCATCTCCTTATTTCTTTGTAGTGCTTCCACCATGTGGCTCCATCTGCTCAATTCTTAAGTTTCAACTTGTTTCTCCCGCAGCCTGCACGTGGCCCTCTCCGCATCAATTTTAAGTTTCAACTCATGAAAAGAAATAAAGTGGCTGTTGGGACCCACCATGTCACAATTTTATAAAGATTTCAATTTTATTTAAAACTGAAAACTTCCTGTGGTTGTTTAAAATGAGATTCATATATTTAATAAGTTTTCAACTTATTAAAAGAGGGCCCACTGAGATATTTAAAATGAAACTTGTATTTAATAAAAGACAACCTTCGTAGGCCTCACTTGAGTCATGATACATTAATTAAAATGAAATAAAATATCATTTCCTTCCTTCGGGTGATTCCACGTGGCTGTCTCCGCCACATTATTTTTCTTCGCTTTGCAACGCTTCACCCACGTGGTGCACTCCGCATCATTTTTTAGCTACTCTTTATTGCCTTCCGCTTTTGACATTTGGCAGCCTCCGCTGCTTTCTTTATCTACTCTCGTGACTCTATATGATGTATTTATTAAAATGCAACAAAACATTTTATTTTTCTATGCTCCGCTTGAGCCACATGGGGAAGTTCGCATCATTTTTTCCTTTTCCCCTAAAGCTTCTATTGCTACCATCTATCAAGCTCCGCTACCTTGTTGAATTGCTCTCTTATTTTTTCGGGCCATTAGATTTCTTTGTATCAACAGTTGTTGTTCATCATAATTTTCAAAAATGGTGTGTAATATTACACAACAGCTTCTTCAGCAACTCCATCTCATAGTCCACAGGAATGAACTGCTTCTTCAGTTTCTCCACCATCTGATCCCATCTAGTGATCTTTCCTTTTCCTCTTCTGTTCCTCTCTAATTGGACCTCCTTCCACCAAATACTGGCGTGGCCCTTCAACTTTATTTTTGCAAACTTGACCCAATCTAGGTCCTCCACATCTTCATACTCAAAATACTCCTCCATGTCATTGATCCAATCAATAAGCTGTTCCGGATTCAAATCTCTAGAATATGTAGAAACTTCAATCCTGGGCTTCTTTCTGATCTTCAAAATGGCCCTCAAAAACCTAACTTCTGCAGGATCTCCTGCAGCTTCTTGTTCTTCCTCAGATAGCTCTTTTTCAGCTTCATCTTCGCTTTCTTCTCTTGTTCTCAGCTCAAACCCTCTTCATAGCTCTTCTTGTAATGCATCGATTTGCCTTTGCAGGGCTCTAAAACCCTCTTCCATCAAGGCATTCCTCCTAATACAATTTCTTCGTGGAGGCATCTTGATCTCTGCAGCAAACTCACAACCTCAGGTCTTGGTGCAAACTGCCTCACGATCGACGATCTGTCTACACACTCAGGAACCCTCGCTCTGATACCACTTGATGAAGGGGTAAATCATAAAACACACAACAGAAATTTCACACAGAAAATAAAACTTCTTTATTGATTTGGACAATGTATTGCATTACAGAAGCTCAATTACAATAAGAGGAATCAATCCTCCACAGGCTGCAACACACTACAGCTACATATTACCAGGCTCTGGAATCTTCTGCCTTCTATAACCCCAAATCAGCTAGGGTTTATGTTTTCCCACCTATTCTTGACCCTACACTTTCCCCCTTAACTCTACTACTACCCAGGGTTCCCAAAATAGTCATAAATAGCACTTTTTGGCAGCTTCCAGCTAAATTTCGAAATTTGCAACTCCCTCCAAAAGTAGGTCAACTTCCGGGAAGCATAACTTTTGATCCGAGTGTCCAATTGACAAACCGTTTTAAGCGCCGGAAAGCTCGCGATGTAAACTATTATGCCAAAAATTTGTAAACAGATTTCTGTCAACTTTTCGGGACGTTATGGGATGTTTTAGTGCCTCATATCTCGTTTTAGAAATTTTCAGGGGCTTTTCGGAAAACAAAAACTTTAATATCTTTCAACTCACAAATGATCTTTTCCTGATTCCTTCACCAAATGTCTTATATTTCAGTTATGAAACTTTCTGTAAGTTTTCGCTTCAATCCATGCCCAAATGCAAACTTTCCTAAAATGGCAGACAAACTTTCCAAAACTGGCAGTTTGCTATTATTAGCAGTTTTGGAAAAATTGAAAGCCCTACATCATTGTTCAGGAGATTATGGAACCAAAAATACTAATTATGGAAAGAAATGAAAATAACTGTAATGATTTTGAAGCAACATTTTTTGGGGTGATGCAAGATTTGCCCTTACACCACTGGATGCTCCTACATCAGTATATGCTTAAGTTTTAATATTGTTGTAGAGGACTATATGGGGACTGAAATAAATGTATAAAAACACCTTCTATGGTTTTCCCTATCAATCCCATTTTACATAAATGAAACCATATTTTTTTGGCTATTTCAATGCATCTTTTTTTAGTAGTTTTGTAATTATTGCATTCTATGTTGTCGAACTCTTGTGAAATATCTTTGTGCTTATTGTTTTATTTCAGTGACCAAAAGGCATGATAATACCATGATTTGGTCTTGCTAGCCCAATTTGGGTGCATCATATTACCAAAATAATACTCTACAAATATCTCATGTTGGTATATTGAAAAGAGGTTGATTGTTGTAACATAGATATTTGCAATTCCCTATGTTCCAAAAGGATGTTCTTATGGTTGCTCCTTGGTATGCTGATCCATATTATTTATGAGTTATTCAATTGAAAATATTTCTTAATTCCTTGTTATTATAGCATATTGGGATGCAAATAATATGTTTGTTGTCTTGAATAAGATAGTCAAAATCATATGCTTATGAGCACTTGATGACTATTGTGGTTGTTAAATGTAATTCCTCTCGCATATAAAGTGAGGTTATGAGAGTATATTGAGTCTTACCTAATTTGAGTATGCAACATAACATTGGGGCTATAGGCTTCCATAAGTCATCAGCAATCCCTTTGAGAATGTGGTTAATATTATAAATGTATACTTTGCATCTCGCCATGTTATTATGTATCATGTCATCACATTTATCAATTTGACTCTAATTCCATAAAGCAATTCCCTACCCAAAAACTTGTTAAGCTTGAAAGCCTTGTTACGACATTGTATTGATCTCGTAGAAGGTTGCATACCACTACCTCAACTCTTTGCAAGATTGCTATGAAATATGATAAGCATGTCAGGGATTTGTAGATTCAAATAAACTAATTTCACATAACCCAATAGGAGAAACAAGATGTAGAAACAACCATAATGTAAAAAATCAATGAACAAGCAACAAGGAAACACAAGATATACCCTGGTAAAACCCTTTGTAGAGAAAAACCCATCCTCCAAAAGCATCCACACTCAAATATATTATTCGGAAAAAGAATTACAATACAATCCATGAGCCTCCATGAATACCCCTGAACCATCAAGCACCTCTAATGCAGCCTCCATGTGTAGAAGCATGAATCCACACATCACCTACCATGCTTCACAAGCTGTACTTATAAGAGAGAGCTCAATACAATGATAGCCTCTCACAAAACCCATGTTCACCTATAATGAATGATCCAGCCAACCTCAAAAATAACATTATGCTTGCTTTTATAATATAAGCTCACACATTACATTGAGAAAACCATGTGCCCCAAAACCATGGGTAACACAACCACTTGACCCCACATTTGACTATTGATACTACATTTTCCAATTAATCAAATAATAAAAATAATAATTAATTACTTTATGTGTCCCACACACATAAAATAACTAACCCAATGTTACAATACAACTTATACAAGTGGTAACTGAATAAAATAGTACAATATCATGCAAGGTGTACAACGCCTATCCCAACATTCTTCTCCCACTTGTATATATTGCATAAGGGTCAATACATGAAATACATCATCCTAGGCAAAACATGAAATCACATGAATCTCCAGAATGCTCTCATGCTCCAACAAGATACCTGCAACAAAGCAAAGTGACCACCATCTCAAGCAAGAACTCTTGTCATCCTCCAATATGCCACCTATGGAAGAAAAGGAACATGCCAAGGTGAAGATGCACCAATCCAAAGAACACAAGCATCAAATCCAAGTGATAACATAAGGCTCCAAGCTGTTGTCAAAGGTAAAAAACCCACATGACTGGAAATAACATCCACATAATATGCTAGTACATCCAACCATCCATACCTCATAGGTATCAACAACATCAATAAACTCATGCCAACAACATATCCAACCCATATACTGCAATCACAAGCTCCATGAATAAAACATGTCAATGAAGAACACATACATCCAGGAACTCCCACTGCATGGGTAATGTCAAATTTGAAAATAGATCCAAGGCATACCAAGTCTATCAATCAATACTCAAACCAAGGTGTGGCTAATCAACAAGCCAATGTAGTATCAAGAACAATCACAATGATCCACACATGTATGATAAATCGCTACATACTCTCACAACATGTCACCATAACTCTCCCAAGTCCAACCATATCAACATAATCCTCCAGGAAGTAGCCATAAGACAAAGAGAGAAAACCTGTAAATCATAATGTCCTTCTACAAACACCTCAAAGTGTTAAGTTGTGTCAAGTATGATCTCCTCTACAACCCCAAATGAAAAGCCTCAACAACATCCAGCCATTCAATCTCATAAGATCAAATGAACATATGTAACTTGTAACCAACATGGATGTAAGCCTCTCTAATCAAGGTAGACCAAACTCATAACCATTCCATAAACAGGAATAAGACCAATCACATCTCCTAAACTCTTCATAATGAACATCATAAATCAAACCATATGAACAAGGAGATAACCGTGCCCACATCTCTCAAATGAACCCTCCAGAACCAATAACTATAGCTCAAGATCCATATCTATGAGAAGATGAAACATAAAGTAAAACACATCTAAAAGAATGGGAAATACCTCATAGATGATAAACTGTTGAGTAGACCAAGAGTGGGGAATGAGAATGCTCCTCCAAGATACACCAAGTCACAATGACTCTCTCCAAGAACAATCTCCTCTAGGTCCATAATGAACTCATGTCCATATCCAAGTGTAAGGCTTCTTGGTCTATCTGCTGAAACCTTCAAAGAGTAACTATCTCAACAAGTATCTCCAATCACAAGAGAACTCCAGCCTCACCTAAGTCTCCAAGTATCCAAGAGCACCTGTAACTGACCAATACATGCCAAACTCCAAATGCAACACTATGCTATCATGAAGTAATCAAGCAAATGATCAAAGTACTCAATACCAAGAGAATAAACAAGACCACTATCAATGCTCCTACTGCACATCTGCATAATCAAGAAGCCCATCATGACATCATGATCTAACCATCTCTTCGTAAGATCACATGCAACAAAATGTACAATGATGCATACATCATGTCTCAAAAGAACCTGTATCATGCCAAAATCCTAAACCGGTATCAAGAATCAAGACACGATATCAACATCTCTAAATCAAGGATAAACATGTCAAACTAACAAATCATAAACCCAACACCTCAACCAAAAAGCTCAAAGAAGTCCTCCATGGTAAACCAAGATGCCAACATCTCCAATCATATGAAGATAACCATCTACTATCAACAGAACTGAAAATGTCAAAGAACTCTCAAAACTAAGAGCTCCTCCATGACACCAACATCCACTACAAAAGATCATCCATCACGTATGATGAATCCAACATGCTACCAAATCTCCCACTAAACTGTGATATCGATCTATCCATGACAACAAAGTAACCATCTCCTAAATGAAGATTATCTATGGCTCCAAACCAATCAAGGAATCCCACTGTAACATCAACAGCTCCCAAAAGGTCTAGTGAACCAAAATCTCCAAACAAGAAGATAAAATTATCACTGTCAAAAGCTAACATAGAACCATGTATCCAAGCTCTCCATGACATCGTGATAAACATGCTGCAAGTCCCAACAACCAACTATCTAGGAACTCTAATCATCCATCCTCTTATCCCAACGCAACATACCACTGTACAAATGACCACAGACAAGGCCAACTAACAAAATATGCATAAACACTGAATCAATCTGGTGAGTATAGACAGTCCACATCTGAGGCATCTCATTGTAGCCAAATAGGTGATCAGCCTACAAAACTACATAACTCGTAGATCCAAACAAATTTCACATGCAAACTCATCATCACACTAGTAAACTGCAAACTGAGACATCAAAGAAAATAACCTGTAGACTCCAAGACTCAAACACCAAATCAACTCTAGATTCGATTTGCCAACAAGTCCACAAACAAGTAACCATAATCAAGGAACTAATCAAGCATCTAGGAGATAAGAACAATCCCCTAAAACAACACCACAACACCACCTGTAATCATGAATTGAACATCATAGCCCATACTTGTCACTCGCATGCAGGATCATGTCATACCAATGCAAAAGTGTAGCTGCATATCCATGACACCATAATCATCATCATCGTTGTACCTGTACTCAACTCCCACTGAAACAAGACACCAAGTCTCACACGAGTATCAACCATGTCCTCAAACCAGAAAATAACCTGTACTTGTCTCCATCAAAGTCGTAACTCTGAAAACCCCTGTAAATCTGTATTATGAAGCACCAAATCTGAAAACCTGCTATACCATGTTGATGGTCTCATAACATGTACTCCCACAAGTCTGTGCCAGAAAATCCATCCGAATGCACTATGAATCTCAGGCTCCTACAAGTGATCAAACAAGTACAAAACTCTCTACACACCAAACTAAAAATATACACAATCCAAACTATAATACACTGCAAGATCTCTCCAATGCCTATCCAAAATAAAAAATCTGACTCTGTATGTGAAAGTTATGAGCATAAAACTGTACCGGACCAATGCAAGCTTCAAGCACCAAATTCTGACACAAACAGAAAAATCTGATGATTAAACCTATACCACTATGTAGTGCTTAGAGAGAGCTTTCCAACGCTTATAAGAAGTCGAAACATCGATACCGTATGTGAAAGTTATGCCCCTTGGAAGAAAAGGCACTCCTAGGGCTAAAAATGGACCCCTGGTGAGCCCCTAGTACCATGATGCGGTGGCATGATGTCATTGCTGATGTCATTGCTATTGACTGGGCATGTTGACTGTGCAAAGATGTTGACGTGGCATAGAGTCTTTGACTGGCTGATTTTTAAGAAGTTTTAATTTTGTTTTACATGGACCCCACCACCATTGAATTCAATTTAATATTTAACAAGGTCCAAAATTAAAAAAATTAAAAACGTTGTCATAAAGCTTTCACCGCCCACCTTTTTGAAAAGTTTAATAAAAAAATTTAACTTTTAAAAGCCCCGTAAGGGGACCTTTTTCTTTGAAAAAGGTTTTAATAAAAAAAATTTAAGTTTTAAAAAAGCCCGTTAGGGCTGCCTTGGGCAACGGAGGGGTTGAGGGGACCAGCAGGACCGACCGGCGTACGTCGGCAATACCCGCCGGGACCTCTCTGCAACAGCAGCGTAGGGGGAGGTACGGGGGTACCATCCCCCTCTGCAATTTTTTTTTTCTTTTTCAAAATCATATCTTGCAATTTGCTTTTTTTTTTTCTTTTCAATTTTTTTTTTCAAAACTATAGCATTGTGCAGGAAATTTTATTTTTCTAAAAAAAAATTCCCTCTACAACAAAACTCTGTACGGCGTACCTAGGAGGGGCATTTTTTTTTTGCTTTTTCTTCCTCTGACCAAACCATGGCAAATTTTATATGAATCTTCGTCTCTCGCACCTCATGGACTCAATGGCAAGGTCTGTTTTGTCTTAGGAGGTCATCTGTGAAATTTTCTCCTCAAAACCCTCATGAAGCCAAACTAGAAAAACCCTCTTCAGCCATGATTTTTCAATCACCAGATCTGCAACATGCACAACAAATCTCCAATACCCAGTACCCCCAATCTATAATATAATCTGCACAAAACTTTGTAATGCCTTCAATCCTTCTATACATTGCCAAAGCTTCCATTTTGCACCTGATCTATACACACAAGGGTTATACATATCTAGGGAGCTCACACCTCTCTCAACCATGAACATAGATTTGATACCAACTGTTAGGAATTTGCAGGTTCAAATAAACCAATTCCACATAACCCAATAGGAGAAACAAGATGCAGAAACAACTATAATGCAAAAAATCAATGAACAAGCAACAAGAAAACACAATATATACCTTGAGAAAACCCTTTGCAGGGAAAAACCCAGCCTCCAAAAGCATCCACGCTCAAATGTATTATTCAACAAAAGAATTACAATACAATCCATGAGCCTCCATGAATACCTTTGAACTATCAAGCACCTCCAATGCAGCCTCCATGTGTACAAGCATGAATCCACACATCACCTGCCATGCTTCACAATCTACACTTACAAAAGAGAGCTCAATACAATAACAACCTCTCACAAAACCCCTGTTCACCTACAATAAATGATCCAGCCAACCTCAAAAATAACATTATGTTTGCTTTTATAATATAAGCTCACACATTACATTGAGAAAACCATGTGCCCCAAAACCATGGGTAACACTAAACCACTTGACCCCACATTTGACTATTGGTACTACATTTTCTCAATTAATCAAATAATACATATAATAATTAATTATTTTATGTGTCCCGCACACATAAAATAACTAACCCAATGTTACAATACAACTTATACAAGTGGTAACGAATAAAATAGTACAATATTATGCAAGGTGTACAACACCTATCCCAACAAAGCAAGATAGGTGCAGTGTAGATCATTACATAATGATAGAGCCATGAAGTGTAGAGGGTTTCAAATATCACATAAGTCTAAGTTCAAGCCTAATAACACAGTGACCTAAAGGTGGAAGAAGATGAGGCTTGTCTGTGTTGATTGCTAGAACAAGTATGTTAATAGCCATAAGATGCATGTTGACATGTGAAGAGTATAACAGTTATAGCAAACGTAATGTGTGAGAATATCATTGGTACAATGTAGTTCGAACTGTTTAGACATGTTTGGGTGCGAAACAGGATGATGCTTAGCCTAAACTGACCCATCCTAATGCATTGGAACAGTCGGTTTGGTCACACGAGGAGCAGAATGAAAGTTACACCCCTTTGCAACTTTACACTACATGCATCTGACCATTTTTGGGGCAGCAGAAAAAAATTCATCATGGGCAAACGCCTCAGAGATATAAAAAATTGAGAGAGGTTATTGTAGAGGGACCTTACGCGATCCCGTAGCCTCAGACGAAATGTTTCTAAGTGACACAATTTCTGAGTAACAGATCATCAAAAATTGTTTGTTTTTGCACTTTGGACTCTTCAGGGATATCGCCAGTAAAATGTAGCTCGAACTATTTCGACATGTTTGGGTGCAAAATAGGACCATGCCTAGCCTAAACGTACCCATCCAAAAGCATTGGAACTGCCAGTATGGTTGCATTAGGAGCAAGACAAAAGTTATACCCCTTTGCAACTTTACACTACCTCATTCTGACAATTTTTGGGGCAGCAGAAAACTTTTCACCACGGGAAAACGTCTCAGAGATATCAAAAATTGAGAGGTTATTGTAGAGGGGTTCTACATGATCGCGTTACCTTAGATGGAATGTTTCTAAGTATCATGGTTTCTGAGTAATAGCTCGTCAAAGATTATTGTCTTTTGGCACTTTGGACTCTTCAGGGATATCGTCAATACAATGTAACTCGAACTGTTTCAGCATGTTTGGGTGCAAAACAGGGCCATGCTTAACCTAAACGTACCCATCCGTACGCATTAGAACTGTCAATTTGGTCGCATCAAGAGCAGGACGAAAGTTACAGCCCTTAACAACTTTACACTACCTCCTTCTGACGATTTTTGGGGCAGCAGATAACCTTTCACCACGCTCAAATGCCTCAGAGATATCAAAAACTGAAAGGTTATTGTAGATGGGTTCTACGTGATCATGTTGCCTCAGACGAAATGTTTCTAAATGTCATGGTTTTTGAGTAACAACTCATCAAAGATTGCTACCTTTTTGCACTTTGAACTTTTTAGGGATATCGCCGATACAATGTAGCTCGAATTGTTTCGCAATGTTTTGGTGCAAAACAGGACCATGCCTAGCCTAGACGTACCCATTCAGACGCATTGGAACTGTCAGTTTGGTCGCATTAGGAGCAGGATAGAAATTACACCCCTTTGCAACTTTATACTACATCCTTCTGATGATTTTTGGGGCAACAAAAAACCTTTCACCACGGGTAAATGTCTCAGAGATATCAAAAACTGAGAGAGGTTATTGTAGAGGGAACCTGCGTGATCCCGTAGCCTTAGACAGAATGTTTCTAAGTGACACAGTTTGTGAGTAACATCTCGTCAAATATTGTTGCCTTTTTGCACTTTGGACTCTTCAAAGATATCATCGGTACAATGTAACTCGAACTGTTTCAACATGTTTGGGTGCAAAACATGACCATGCATAGCCTAAATGTACCCATCCGGACGCATTGGAACTTTCAGTTTGGTCGCATCAGGAGCAGGACAACAGTTACACCCCTTTGCAACTTTACACTACCTCCTTCTGACGATTTTTGGGGCAACAAAAAACCTTTCACCACGGGCAAACGACTCAAAGATATAAAAAACTGAGAGAGGTTATTGTAGAGGGGTTCTACATGATTGTGTTGCCTTAGACGAAATGTTTCTAAGTCTCATAGTTTCTGAGTAACAGCTCGTCAAAGATTGATGCCTTTTTACACTTTGCACTCTTCAGGGATATCTCTGATACAATGTAGTTCAAACTATTTCGGCATGTTTGGGTGCAAAACAGGACCATGCCTAGCCTAAACGTACCCATTTAAACGCGTTAGAATTGTTAGTTTGGTCGCATCAAGAGCAAGACGAAAGTTACACCCCTTTGGAACTTTATACTACCTCTTTATGATGATTTTTGGGGCAGCAGACAACCTCTTACCACGGGCAAACGCCTCAGAGATATAAAAAACCAAGAGAGGTTACTGTAGAGGGGTTCAACATGATCGCGTTGCCTCAGACAGAATGTTTCTAAGTTAAAAAAAATTTGAGTAACATCTCATCAAATATTGTTGTTTTTTTACACTTTGGACTCTTCGGGGATATTGTCGATACAACATGACTTTTTATTTTGTGATCAACATCAACATCATGAGAACACTGAAGAAATCAATGGCACATGAAGACACTAAGAATACTGAAGACATGGTGCACAAAGAAGCATGAAGACATGAACAAACTCCTATCATGAGGAAGAACCACAACCCAATCCAGCTCGTGAAAGCATGACATGTTATGATGAACCACAACCAAATCCGATGATCCAATGGCATGAACCAATGACATAATAAACTATGTCCTACTATTGTAACATGATAAACATGAATGTTATGAACTAACATCCAAAACCTGTGACATGAATCTTGATATAACATGAGTGAACAAGATTAAGACCAATAAAGATCAACTTCATCCATCACTTAGATCTAACCCCATGAAGAATATCATAATGATGATGCAAACATCAAATGTATACCATAGCAAACAAATCAAGTTCATACCATTGCTTGTCAAGTTCATACCACTGCTTGATTGAGATCTTCACTATTCAAGTTCATGCCTTGTCTTGAAGCACTACAACTTTATGCATCACATCGCATACTCTATGAAGAAGCAAGTGTCTTTATATCACAAAACCCAACAACATATCCTGAAAGCATAATGGTATCATCAAACAATAAACAACTAATAGACTTGCACAATTATGCATTCCTTACTCAATTACCAATATCCAAGCACTTTGACATCAATGACAAACATATTCATCACAATATTCACTGTATATGTGTAAAAATGCAGCAGCAAATTAAAAAATACAAACCTATGTAAAATTACAAATTAATGTGCATACTTACAAATCAATGTAACATGACTTTACAAAATCAATGTGAATACTTACAAATTAATCCAACGAACCATCCGAGTCTGATCTACTCTTTATTGTGTCAAGTATTGTCTCATGGTTAGACTCACGCACCTTCCACAAGGTCTTATTCAAAGGTCGACCTTGAAATTGTCTCAAATGAACGTTGGATGCCACAACAAGGTTCAAATAATGAAGAATCTTCCGATGTGTGTCGAAGTCCTGAAACAACCAAACATTAACACTCTTATGTGGATACCTTCTAAGCCATGTTCCAATAACAACTACTGAGCCTGTAGGGTATTGGATGTTTTCTCCATCTATAACTGGGGCATCCAATTTCTTTTTGGCCTCAACATAATGACACAAGTAATAATTTGTTCCCCCTTCGTTATCTTCATCTGTAATAACTGCATAAACATGCCCTACATTGATGTGTAGTAAATTAGATGAAATTAGTCAATATTACAAAAACACTACAAAATAACATAACATTCAGAATTTCAAAAACTATGCAAGTAGATATATTACCTGGTTGAACTAGATCTGAGATGTGGTCAAATTCAACTGATGATTCCATCTTTGTCAGTTCCAATGTCGTCGGAGGTCGATACATGTCAAGTGGGTTAAGATAATTTAACCATCATTCGTCAACCCACTCCTTTGACTCGCACTCATCCCAGGCTTGAATTATACATGAAGAACAAAAACATGCCATCTTCCGCATATGGATACTCCATGAACCTGTAATTGAGCTTCTAAAAGAGTGTAGTTCACTTGATCCTGTCAATGTACAACAGTCCTGATATGGTGCAATGTGGTTTCATCTATCAACCAAAAAAATATATCAATTGAAGACCTACCTTCATTACCTGGACCCATCAAAGCATTACACCACTCGACGATTGATTTTGCATTTTTCAACTTTGCATTGTCTTTATACTTTAACTCTTCTCGTGTTATGGCTCTTTTGATACATGCTCCTGCACCATCATGCTCTCATTTCCATACTCGGTCTCACAAAAGTTTCACATATGTTGAACACCTATAATATTATGCCTCCTGCTTAGCCAATAGAAATTCTAAGTTTTTGAATTGTGATGCACAGTTATCCGACCATATGATATGTTGACTAAATGATATGCCCTTTTTAGCCAAATCATTGTAGAACAATTGAAAGAAATCTTGCACGAACTTTGTAGAATGCGGGCAATCATCACTAATATAAAAAGGATACTCCCTTATGATCTTTTTGTCATCCTCTATACTATCATTTGCATGAATGAATGCGATGTGCACAAATATAGAAACCTGTGTGAAGTTGGAATATTATGATTGCACCTCACACTATGGCTATAGATTGTAGTTCTTTACAAAGTCGACGACTGAAACAATGCTACCAACTAGAAATGTGTCCTTGCATGACTTGAATTGCAAGTCCAACCATCGAACTCTATGGGCATGTCTTGCATACTCATACACTATACTGTCACGAAATATAGGCATACGCTGATATACTGGAATCTTTTCAATAACCAATTCACACATCTTTGCTTATTTACCATCTTTTGTATTGTATGCCACTATTTTATACTTGTCAAACTCTACTAATTCATTTCCAACCACGTGTTATTTCTATATGTTCACATATTGGCATACGCTGCAAGTCACTGCAATGCTGACATGTGTCATCCAAGCATAATTTCCTATAGAATATTTGACCTTCTTCTCTTTCACATAAAATTTTTGATATGAAGTCTCTTGAAGATGTTGGTGGGGCATGTATGCCACAATCCTACAAAACATTGTTAGTATGCAAATCTAAACATATAGACTAATAAACATCAAAATGGTTAAAAAATTCAATATGTAATCTACAACAAGTAGTGTGTGTGTGATTTATCTTGACATAGAAAGGTTTTAGCATTTCAAAATAATTTTGACAAATTTTAATTTGAGAATACATCTTTAGAAATTTACCAAAAAAACTGTTTGAGTTATATCCAAAAAATGCTTTAGATGTAGCTCACGGTTTTGACTACCAATTCTCCTTCTTACCACATCCCTTTGATTCGGAGATACCCTTGTGTAATTCTTCCAAAAGTCTTCAATTAGTGATCTCAATGCTTCAACAATTGGTTTATCTTTTTGTGGTAGTCTTCCCAAGAACACCCATAATTCATTGGCATTGGTGTCCTCAATTCTTTGACGCCTTCCAACAACTCTTGATAAAGTTTTCCTATTAATTCTCAATGCTTGACTCATCTTTCTAATGAGACGAGCTTTCATCGTTTGACTACTTACTATAGTCGATGTAATGACACGCCGTGTTGCATTACTATGTTTTGTGTATGAGGTGTTACCCACACTCTCATATGCACTCATTAGATTCTTGAAAATAGATTTTTCACTTGAAGCCTCTGATGTTCTCAACCCAAAAATCTTCATGATGGACCTATACTTTATACTTCGCATCATTTCAATGAATAGTTGACATCTTGCAGTCTCATTTAACTTTTCAAAGAACAATCTCCAAATCTTATGAGCATATCTTCTACAAGTGCATTTTGGAATCTTACTTTACATTGGCTACAAAATATTCTCATCGATATCAGTCAAATACTTTGGCTTTCTATGCAAAACTCTAGATGGTGTTAAGATAGGTAAATTCATCCCAACATTAAGAATTTCATCAATATTTAGATGGACTAGATGGCATACCTTCGATCGAAGATGGAATAGATGACATACCTTGAGGTTGAGGTGGGAATGATGACGTACCTCCTTCCTCACATGTGAGTGATGATGTACTCTTAACTTGAGATGCGGTAGATGGTGTCCCTACATGTTGACTTGCGGTAGAAGACGTGTCTCCAACTACGGTATTCAAATCTCTCATAGCACGAAGTTTTTGCATTCGTTCCCTTTGTATCACCAATACCATGTCCTTTTTTTATGGTTGTGGTTCCTCTTCAATTGACATGTCTTCATTTATCATGTCAAATTTCCTCTTCTCACGAAGTTCCCTCATAGCCATTGCTTTCTTTGCATTCTTAGCTTCTATCTCTTCCTGTGTTGGTTTAATTCTTGATCATTTCCTCGGCATGACGGAGAATTTATCTATAGCATGATAAAGAGACAAATATTAGTTCCTAAGAAATGAATCCATACAAATAATTGAAATATATATCATTCAACCCTTCATACAAAATATACATACAATCATCATGTAGAAGAGTAAATGTCACTCAATCAAAATAGGTACAAAGCATTGTTGCAGCCATACAAAGCATTATTGCACAATGTTATTGCAACCATACAAAGCATTATGGTACAAAGTTCACTTCAATCCTATGAGGATAAAGACAAAGGAGAGTCACCTATTGAGGCTACAAGTGGAGTACATGGGACTTCATGTTGACTACAAGGTTGAAGATGTGGGGAGGCCTTGGTGCTAGTGTGTGATAACTAAGCTGTTTGGGTAGTAAGAACTATGATGAACTATAAATGTAAAATGTAAGACATGTATGCAAAATGTGGAAGCATAGATAATGCAGATTATCTATAAAATAAAAAAAAACGAGACTGGTATAAACACAAAATATGTAAACCATACAAGTGATATAGACATGTATGATAAAGCATGATAAAGTAATTCAAATAAAATTAAGGAAAATGTAAACAACATGCATGTAAAGACTTGACATACCTAAAAAATAGAAATTTGAATGGAGTACCCAATTATGTAGTTTTTTTTTCTTCTTGCATCAAACTCCTCAACAATTTGAGTTTTTCACCACTTGCTTCCTTTTCAATGTTAAATTGAATAACACTCAAATAGAATTAGTAACAGCAATACTATTATCCAATATATAATGTTAAATTCCTACAATTCAATCACAATTAACATTGCAACACTACAAAAATTGAAACTTGAATTGATATATATCAAATTTGATGTGAAAACTATGTTATTTCCTCCTTAAGTTGGCAAAGCAGAAAAAGGTGGTGGAAAGTTCATGCAAAGGTGGTAGAATGTGAAAAATGTGCATGTGAACTTCCTAACAGCATGAAAATATTTTTTTTTTGTCGAAACACACGCATAAACAGAAGAAAACAGAGTATGTGGACCTGGATCATGAGGGTCCAAGCCTTTTTACTGTTTCTATAGCAATCCAAAACATGCTCGCATTATAACGCGAGCACGTTTTAGCCTGCTATAGAAAAATCCATATTATTCATTTCTCCATGTATTTCTTCTATCTCAATTCTCTATCTCTCCCCCTCACCTCTCTACCTCTCCCTCAACCTTACACCTTAATCCCTCAACCCTAATTCCTTATCCCTAAACCGTAAACCCTAATCCCTAAACCCTAAACCCTAATCCCTTATCCCTAAACTATAAACCCTATCCCTAAACCCTCAACCTTAAACCTTAATCCCTAAACCCTAAACGCTATCCCTATTCTTAAACCCTCAACCCTTGACACTATACCTTAAACCCTAATCCCTTATCCCTAAACCCTAATCCCTCAACCCTAAACCCTATCCCTAATCCCTCTACCCTTAACACTCTACCTTAACCCTAATCCCTCGACCCTTAACCCTATCCGTAAACCCTCAACCCTAAACCCTAATCCCTTATCCCTAAACTCTAAACCCTATCCATAAACCCTCAACCTTAAACTTTAATCCCTCAACCCTAAACCTTAATCTCTTATCCCTAAACCCTAAACCCTAATCCCTCAACCTTAAACCCTAAACGCTATCCCTTTTCCTAAACCCTCAACCCTCAACATTATACCTTAAACCCTAATCCCTTATCCCTAAACCCTCAACCCTAAACCCTATCCCTAATCCCTCTACCCTCAACACTCTATCTTAACCCTAATCACTCAACCCTAAACGCTATCCCTATAGCCTCAACCCTAAACCCTAATCCCTCAAGGTCCTAAACCCTAATCCCTTATCCCTAAACTCTAAACCCTATCTCTCAACCCTAAATGTTATCCGTAAAGCCTCAACCCTAATCCCTCAAGGTCCTAAACCCTAATCCCTTATCCCTAAACTCTAAACCCTAATCCCTTATCCCTAAACTCTAAACCCTATCCCTTAACCCTCAACCCTCAACCCTCAACCTTAATCCCTCAACCCTAATCCCTCAACCCTAAACCCTAAACACTATCCCTATTCCCAAACCCTCAACCCTCGACACTATACCTTAAACCCTAATCCCTTATCCATAAACTCTCAACCCTAAACCCCAATCCCTCAACCCTAAACCGTCAACCCTAAAACCTATCCCTAATCCCTCTACCCTCAACACTCTACCTTAACCCTAATCCTTCAACCCTCAACCCTAAACTCTATCTGTAAAGCCCCAACTCTAAACCCTAATCCCTTATCCCTAAACTCTAAACCCTATCCCTAAACCCTCAACCCTCAACATTAAATCTTAATCCCTCAACCATAAACCCTAATCCCTCAACCCTAAACCCTAAACGGTATCCCTATTCCTATACCCTCAACCCTTGACACTATACCTTAAACCCTAATCCCTTATCCCTAAACCCTAATCCCTCAACCCTAAACTCTATCCCTAATCCCTCTGCCCTCAACACTCTACCTTAACCCTAATCCCTCGACCCTCAACCCTAATCCCTCAACCCTAAACGCTATCCATAAAGCCTCAACCCTAAACCCTAATCCCTCAAGGTCCTAAACCCTAATCCCTTATCCCTAAACTCTAAACCCTATCCCTAAACCCTCAACCCTAATCCCTCAACCCTAAACGCTATCCCTAAAGCCTCAACCCTAAACCCTAATCCCTCAAGGTCCTAAACCCTAATCCCTTATCCCTAAACTCTAAACCCTATCCCTACCTCAACCCTAATCCCTCTACCCTAAATGATATTTGTAAAGCCTCAACCTTTAACCCTAATCTCTCAAGGTCCTAAACCCTAATCCCTTATCCCTAAACTCTAAACCCTATCCCTAAACCCTCAACCCTCAACCTTAAACCTAAATCCCTTAACCCTAAACCTTAATCCCTCAACCCTAAACCTTAAACCCTAATCCCTCAACCCTAAACCCTAAACGTTATCCCTACTCCTAAACCCTCAACCCTTGACACTATACCTTAAACCCTAATCCATTATCCCTAAACCCTTGACCCTAAACCCTAATCCCTCAACCCTAAACCCTATCCCTAATCCCTCTACCCTCAACACTCTACCTTAACCCTAATCCCTCGACTCTCAACCCTAATCCCTCAACCCTAAACGCTATCTCTAAAGCCTCAACCCCAAACCCTAATCCCTCAAGGTCCTAAACCCTAATCCCTTATCCTTAAACTCTAAACCCTATCCATAAACCCTCAACCCTAAACGCTATCCCTAAAGCCTCAACCCTAAACCCTAATCCCTCAAGGTCCTAAACCCTAATCCCTTATCCCTAAACTCTAAACCCTATGCCTAAACCCTAAACCCTAATCCCTCAACCCTAAACCTTCAACATACATACATAGATACAAACATGCATACATATATACATACAAGCATACATATAAGTATACATACATACATACAGGCATACAAGTATACATACATACATACATACATGCATACATATAAGTATACATACATACATACATATAGGCATACAAGTATACATACATACATGCTTAATAACCTTGAACATAAAACATTCTAAGGGAAACATAATGCGAGCACATTATAACGCGCTCGCGTTATGTTAAACATGACAAACATCGGAAAAACTTTTGCAAAAAGGGAAAAAAATGCAAAACAAAACATAATGCGAGCGCGTTATAACACACTCGTGTTATATTTTGCTTTGGGAATCCAAGCTTTAGGCTTGGGTTTTGCTTTGAATTTCCAACCCAAAGGCTTGGAACGCCTTCCCAACGTCCAAAGACGTGTTTTTGCATATTCTACAGGATTTCACATTATTTCATTCGTGCTAACCCTCAGATTTGCACGTGTTCCAAGGTCAAAAAAATTAAACACCTAGGTAATGTTAGGCTCTCTTAGCTATTTAACGATGTAAATTTTTTCACATTTTGACAACGTTAAGCCTTTCATCTTTAATTTCTTTTGTTTGTGCGTCTGTTTTTGGGCAAAAACTAGTGTTTGGTCTTTTTTATTGTAAATTAATCGTTCATTGAAATTTAAAAAAATATATATTTTTAGAAACTAGACTCCATTCTACACATATTAAAAAATAATAATTTTCAATTAGTTTTCAAAATTTATAGGGGTAGCACAGCCAAAATTATGTTTTTCAGGATGTGTTCACTTTGAAAATTAGTAAAAAATCAAATATTCATTAAAAATTATCAGAAAAATCGGACATAAACTACATGCTATTAGCTAATTTCTCACCGAAGCGATTTTAAAAATACCAAAAAAAAGTTAACCTTTTGAGGGAGCCACAAAACATGCTATGTTATGTTTTTTTGACAGAAACAACGCCAATTTATGTGGCTCCCTCTTTTGAACCCCTTAAATCTATATCATTTTTTTTTTAAAAGTAGTTTAAAAAGTAGACTCGGAGCACTACGAACATTGTTTTTGTTGCATTTTAAAATTTTGAGTGTCACTATGCTTAATTTCTCATCCAAGGCCAACATTTCCTGATTTCAGAAAGAAAAAAAAAAAGTGGCCACTTAAGACCCCTTTTTGGCCCCCCATCTTCTTGCACTTACCCATAGGATCAATGTAAATTTGTAAATGTTGATTAGGGGCAAGTACCAACTTATTCATTATGTCATTCACACTAGACACTTGGATCATGTTCTGGTCAATGAGGTCTTGCATGGTGTGCTTAAGATGCAAACATCGCTTAGTGTCGTGTGTAGATACTCTGTGGAATTGGCAAAAGGCCTTCAAGTCATACAAAGGCAATAGAAGCTTACTCGTGTCGTGAGATTTGATAGGGGTTAGATGCACTAAATTATTATTTAGGAGCTACTGCATGATGGTATAGAGAGACTCCTTTAAATGAGTAAATTTGCGATTTCGTGATGCCTTTGGAGAAGAGGGATAAAGCAGCTAGAGAGGGTGCTTCAGTCGCTACTATGCTGATCACATTTGATGAATTATTCTTATAAAAATTCCTATTTTTCTTATAATTAGAGAATGAGGAAGAAGCATCAGATTGGATAGCAGGTGCTGATGAGGAAGATCCCTCAAACTAGCTAACTACTGGTAATCACAGTGCAATGCACAAATGAGTGAAAGAGGAATATTTCATGAGTAGATTCCTATCCCCAATCTGAGGCTGGAAGTTTCCAATAAAAACCCTCAGCACATTAGAATCAAGTAGGGCATAAGGTATCTGTGAAAATAAAGATTGATAACGACAAATAAAGGCAGTTACCTTCTTGTCACTTCCTTGCTTACAATGAACGAGGTCAATGAACGTGACTTGCGGTCTAATATTAGCTTGGAAGTGTTGTAAGAACTAATTAACAAGTTGATCAAATGAAACAATTAAATGGTCAAGCAACGAGCAAAACTAATCCAACGCAGTATCCTTTAAGGATTGTGGGAAACATTTTGCCAACAAGGAATCCTAAAATAGGAAATCACTGCATAAAGTAGCGAAGGCAAAGATGTGGATTCGCAGGTCACCTTTACCAATGTACTTCTCGAATCTCGGTGCCTTGAAGTTTTGGGGAAAAAGTGTAGCAAAGATAGCCAATGAGAGCAAACTACACCTATAGTATGCAAGGACATGGGGTTGTGATGATGAGGTGGAAAGCGTGGCAAGTTGTTGTTGCAGGGAACCAACATTTTGCAGTAGTTGATTTATCACAGTATCAACAATATGTGTAGGTCGAGGAAGTGGAGCGAAAGCAAGAGGTTGTGAGAGTGATTGTGAAACTCCACAGGCACTGAGAGGAAAAGTGAATTGTAAGGGCCTCAAGGGTAGAACAAACCCATATTGATTAATAGGATTTGTCGCACCAACAAACAAGCCAAATCCTGTGCTACTAAATTGGACAGAACTGATAGCCATTTGAAGAGAAGTGAAAGTCTAAATACCTGTAGTAGGTAGAGGAAGATAGAGCTGATTGCTAGGGATGTTGGACTGAGAGTCCTAAGCATCCAAAACACAGCTCACCAAAGGTAGCGTATCATTATGCACTATGTGAGAAATCCCAAGAAGGAAAGTGATACCTTGAGGATGATTTGTTAGCATAACATGAAGAGCGTCAACCAGAGGGATAGCAGAACTAGATGTCCTCATGATTCAAAAAGTTTTGATAATCATTCAAGTGGCAATCTAGGTCATTAATTCTTTCTTCTGGGACATAAGAAAGAGCTACCTCATGATCGAAAGCTTGCTTCGCATCATGAAAAGTAGTTATCGACACCATTCTAGAAGAACGAGAAGAAATAGAGGTGTTAACTTGTTCAGAAGAAAAATGAGTAAAATCAAGGTCAAAGTGAATAGGTATGGTAGGATTCGTGGAAAATGCCATGGGACGATTTCTTATACTCCTACGCACAATGTATAGAGAATTTGAGGGTTGGGTCGTGAAGCTCATAAACTACGTTCAGGCTTCACAACACACAATGTTAAGTGATGAAAAAGAAGAATTGTTTGGATCTTTGTTTTCAGACAGTCGGTTCACCAAAGAGAGATGATGAACCACATCAAAGAAAAAGTTCAAGTGCAAACGTTGGAAACACGTCACGTTCACCAAAATGTAGTGTAGAAAAAACTACTCCTTAACCAAATGTCTTCAATCAAGGGAGTTCTTCACTCACGCTACACTCGGGCTCTATTATCTAATGTTTAGATGTATAAAACCTACTCTAGGCCTTAATAGAACCACTACGCGTTCCAATCAAAGAAAACAACTAGAGTAGATGCTTGACAATGAAGAAAAGATGAACAAAATGCTAGAAATAAATGACTGTATTAAAATTATGAAAAATGAGTTGTAGAAGCTAAAAGAGAGGGAAAAGAGGAACCTGTCATCAAAGGGAGGAGCTCATTGCCCTGGACAACAGCATGTCATGGGGACGTCTGTTGTATTGTCCCGTTCTTGGAATGAACTGATATTTTTATGTTCTTTTCAATTATGCAAGGAACTGATCTAATCCTTCACCAAATCAATTTCTCTGATACAATAACCATAAACTATCCAGTTACAAAAGATGTAGGCAGTCTTCCAATTTGCTTACAAATTCAAGTTACATTGATAGCAAATGTTATTTAAATCTCATATTCTTATCCGAGATGGAACTTCAACCAATGCATGTAGATCCGCTATCTTGGAAGGAGTTCGTTGTATGTATGTGTTGCGTCATAGGAAAGAAATACGCTTGTCTACAACCGACACTTCCACATTGTCGTGAGTCTTCAGCACCCGACAACTATGGCTTCGAATACTTCAGCGATGGGTGGTGAGGACACCAAATGGAATCGCTACCTTTTGCAATGACGCCTCTTTGTATATGTCACTCGATATCCAAGACTACAATGGTCATGAGTTCTCTAGTAGCCAATTGATATCACTTAGATGATGATTGTTGTCCCTAGTTAGAAGCTCTGGTTATTGTCTTTGACTCAGTAATCTCAACGACTCCACAAGTAGTTTCGCCAACCCTTATGATGTTTGACACTTCAACAAATGAACCAGAATATTGTGATGAATGCCACCTTTATAATTTTGCCTTCCTCAATATTGATTGCACTACCTCTATACGATATTCAGATCCGTGTAAGGTGATGGTTCGTCCTTTGAAAAATGAGAACATTCAACAATATGAATTAGCACTTATGTATTATCTGCGAATGATATTCAACGATCTTCAAATTGTCATCAAATCGGTGCTCAGGAAATTATGGATGAATGTCTTCGAACCTTTAGTTGTGTTCTCATCCACACTTTTGCAATGATGACGAATAGTGAATCGGCTCTTCTTCAATCTCTACATTCAACAATCTCAGATTGGAATGTAATGTCTGTCGATCGCTATTTAGCAATGATAGGGTTTGATCTGTTGATAAATGAGTGATTGCTCAATGATGAGATTCCAATGCTTCCTCCATATTCTAATCTACTATCCAGTATACTTTGTTCACTCTAAAGATATTTATTTTTATATTCCTTGACTGACCTATATATCTTGTCTAATCAAGAGTCGCACCTCTATTAAACATCTCGTGACTTTTCTTAACTAAAATATTAACTTCTCTTTAAGTCGCAATCCATACTAACTCTTTATCCTGCGCGCCTTTGTTTCCACGAAATATTTCCAACCTCTTTCCATAGGTACATCACATCTTATTGGTGTTGTCTTTTTAACCTGAGTTAAATATAGTTGTTCGTGACAATACGTCTCTTTTGGACATTCGATCAAATTACTTTGTGAGCAAGTATAATGCTCCCACACTTGGTATACTGTAATATATAATACATTTATTTGTATATTTATAATTATAGTAACATATATTATATATTATATTTATATTAAATCAATCATCCATATTTTTAATTTGAATGACGGATAATCGATTAATACGGGGACATGACAGGCCTCCCTTCTTGAGATTGCTTGTCCTCAAGCAATCACAACAAATTCTTCCATTACTTTGCACTTCTTAGCGTCTATCCTTCGATGAGATTGAGATGAAGTCATGGTTTTGATTCCGAATGAACATGCTTCAGTGGAGGGAGAAAAAAATGATTGTGATTCCATGCAAGTATCATAGATTAAAGAAGATTTGAGAGTATTGAGATTCCAAGATGCATCTTGATCTTTGGTTACGAGATTTGGTCTTATATGTTATTGACCTCAAAATCGAGAAGAGTTATGTTCTTTGAGGAGTAATTGATTATATGATGTCATGATCAAAGAAGATTTGATTTGATTTTGAATAGCAATATGATTGAAGAAATGTAGTTAATCAAATGAATGTAGGAAGGAAAAAAATTTCAATGTTAAAGAAAACTTTGGGAGTATTGATAATCCGAGATTGGAGATTTGGAATGAAACAATATTGATGAAAATCCCAAAAGATGAATCTAATGATGTTGTAAGTAAGACTTTGATTGCTTATGCAAGTTGATGCTAAGATAACGTATAGCATGATCTTGGGGGTTGATGATGAGATAATGTCCCCCCCCCCTTTTTGGGATATTCTTGATCTATTAACCTCTAGTTGATCCTTTGATAGAATCCATAGAAATACTTGCAAGTTAGAGCGTGATGGAGGGCACACTAACTACCTATCACCTCTTATGTCTATTTTCAAGGTTCAAGAATGTGATGGAAGGCACAATTCCTACCTATCGCATTTTTGACAAGAGCATGATGGAGGGCATTCTTCGTAGATCTCAGGGTGGCTATATCATCCCTCCTTAGTCCCCATGTGGCGCATGCCATTCATATGGAGTGTCGTTGTCCTAATGTGGTGCATGCCATTCATATAAGGTACCCTTGATCTAATGTGGCACATGCCATTCATAATAGATTGCCTCGGCCTCATGTGGCGCATGGCATTCATCCCGGACTCATGTGGTGCATGCCATTCATATGAAGTCCGTTATTGTCCTTATGTGGCGCAAGCCATTCATATAAGGTACCCTCGATCTATTGTAGCGCATGCCATTCACAATAGATCGCCTCAGCCTCATGTGGCGCATGCCATTCATATGAAGTCTGTTATTGTCCTTATGTGGTGCATGCCATTCATATGAGGTACCCTCGATCTAATGTGGCACATGCCATTCATAATAGATCACCTCGGCCCCATGTGACGCATGCCATTCATATGAGGTCGCCCTGGACTCATGTAGCGCATGCCACTCATATAAAGTCCGTTATTGTCTTTATGTAGTGCATGCCATTCATATAAGGTACCCTCGATCTAATGTGCCGCATGCCGTTCATAATAGATCGCCTCGGCCTCATGTGGTGCATGCCATTCATATGAAGTTCGTTAGTTATTGTCCTTATGTGGCGCATATCATTCATATAAGGTACCCTCGATCTAATGTGGCGCATGCCATTCATAATAGATCACCTCGGCCTCATGTGGTGCATGCCATTTGTATGAGGTCGCCACAGACTCTTGTGGCGCATGCCATTCATATGAAATTCGTTATTGTCCTTATGTGGTGCATGCCATTCATATAAGGTACCCTCGATCTTGCATTAAATTCTTTCACAGGATGGCAGGTCGATAGCTCTGATACCACTTGTAATGTCCCGTTCTTGGAATGAACTGATATTTTTATGTTCTTTTAGATTATGCAAGGAACTGATCTAATCCTCAACCAAATCAATGTCTCTGATATAATAACCATAAACTATCCAATTACCAAAGATGTAGGCAATCTTCCAATTTGCTTACAAATTCAAGTTACATTGATAGCAAATGTTATTTAAATCTCATATTCTTATCCAAGATGGAACTTCAACCAATGCATGTAGATCCACTATCTTGGAAGGAGTTCGTTGTATGTATGTGTTACGTCACAAGAAAGAAATACCCTTGTCTACAACCGGCACTTCTGTAGGAATACACACAACACTGAGAGGGGGGGTGAATCAGTGTTAACAATTTTAACACTTTTTGCACCTTTTGATTAATTTAATTTCACAATTATAGAATTCTTTAGATAGAACAAAAATTATGCAGAGTATCAACACAAAATTTGACACAAGAAATTTCCCCAGTGGAAAACCCTCCTGGGGTATAAAAACCACTCAACTGCCTCACTGACTTAACAAAAATTTCAGATTACAACTGTCTCACTGACATTACAATTTTGTCTCACTGGCATATTGTACTTCTCTGCATGTCTCACTGACATTACAACATCAACAATATAATGAACAGTACAACTCAGGGGGTTTCCCTGTTTCAATAAGAACAATACCTTATTTCTCCTTTTCAAAAAACAACAAATGTATATTTTCTGTAATCAAACTTCAACTGTCATCAAAACATTATCTTCACAACAATCAATCAGATTTGATCTTCAAAATATTTCATACCTCTATCTCTGCAAATCAATCTCAAAACAACTTAATTCATACTTTTCAATTTCATAGACTCTTTCACTGCAATACTGAAAAATTTAACCTTCTCCAAAATTATTTTTCAAAGCTTTAGCCTTCTCTGAGGAAATATTGTTCTGCTCTGATCATAAAAAAAAACTCCAACCTTGATTGCACAATCACACCTTCAAAACTAAACAAATCTCACTATGCAAAAAGATGTCTCTTCATGTCAAAGTATACCTGCAATTCATAACAAAATACATCTTGTAACTAATTATCCCATCCTCTGAAAAACTTTCTCACACTCTTCAAAATCATCTCTTATCTGCATCAATCCCACACCTGCCATTCAAAATCTCTCTTTATACAAAATGAACTTCCATCATACAATATCTTCAAAATCGGTTCAACTTCCAACATCATATTTTATTCATATCACATTCTCTGAAAGAAATAAAAACTAAAACATCATCATGAAGATCACATTCTTTTCATATTCTGTGTCGTAGGAAACCTTCTAAATTTCACTTACTCTTACAAAAAAATCTAACTTGAGTGCCTCTTCATCTTCGGTGAAAGACATGAAAATAGCATATGCTTTTATGCCTTTTTGAAACACAGTGGCCGTCAATTTTAGCAAGTGTAACTGACCATTTGAGGCAACTTGTAGTTCAAACCGTATCCCTCCGATTCGCGCGGCCCGCCATATGATGTTTAAACGATGATCGTTGATCAAACTTTTCCCGCAGAGCACAAAGGAAGGTAACCTGGTGACTGGGCACCCTAGGCGTCGGGGCCGGTAAAACTGACGACTCTGCACCCTTTAAATTGTCACTTAAGTGACTTTGACTGCTTCAGCCGGTCAATAATCAATTAAAAGAAAAGTGCACTGACGGCTATAATAAGCTTTTGAGGAAGTTTTATTTAGGTCTTGTGAAACAATGAAGAGCATCATAAACCACTATATGTGTCACTTGTCACTATAAACCACTTGTAAGAGTTTTACAACCTAAATACTGAGATGATACCAAACCTCCAAACCACTGTGATTGCACTGAATACTGAGATGATACCAAACCACTGTGATTACAACAAGCCACAATCAAGAGTGTGCCATAATTGCATGAAGACCACTCATAATGCCAACCTTTGCCACTTTCACTGAAAGCATGAAGACATGAACTGAAACATATGAGAAAGCACCACCATGGTAACCCTGAAGAAAAACAGAGAGATCACAACCAAGATCACCAACATTTTGACATCAATGAGAAGACAACAATGCACACAACTTCCACACTGTCGTGAGTCTTCAGCACCCGGCAACTATGGCTTCGAATACTTCAACGATGGGTGGTGAGGACACCAAATGGAATCACTACCTTTTGCAATGACGCTTCTTCGTATATGTTACTTGATATGCAAGACTGCAATGGTCATGAGTTCTCTGGTAGCCAATCGATATCACTTAGATGATGATCGTTGTCCCTAGTTAGAAGCTCTAGTTATTGTCTTTGACTTAGCAATCTCAACGACTCCACAAGTAGTTTTGCCACCCCTTATGACGTTCGACACTTCAACAAATGAACCAAAATATTGCGATGAATGCCACCTTTATAATTTTGCCTTCCTCAATATTGAGTGAGCTACCTCTATGCGATATTCAGATCCGCGTAAAGTGATGGTTCGTCCTTTGAGCAAATGAGAACCTTAAACAATATGAATCAGCGCTTATGTATTATCTACGAATGATATTCAACGGTCTTCAAATTGTCTTCAGATTCATGCTCAAGAAATTATGGATGAATGTCTTTGAACCTTCAGTCGTGTTCTCATTCACACTTTTGCGATGATGACGAATAGTGAATCAACTCTTCTTCAATCTCTACATTCAACGATCTCAGATTGGAATGTAATGTCCACCGATCGCTATTTAGCAATGATAGGCTCTGATCTGTTGATAAATGAGTGATTGCTCAATGATGAGAATCCAATGCTTCCTCCATATTCTAATCTGTTGTCCAATATAGTTTGTTCACTCTAAAGATATCTATTTTTATATTCCTTGACTGACCTATATATCTTGTCTAATCAAGAGTCGCACCTCTATTAAACATCTCGTGACTTTTCTTAACTAAAATATTAACTTCTCTTTAAGTCGCAATTCATACTAACTCTCTATCCTGCGCGCCTGTTTCCACGAAATCTTTCCAACCTCTTTCCATAGGTACATCTCATCTTATCGACGTTGTCTTTTTAACCTGAGTTAAATATAGTTGTCCGTCGATCAAGTTACTTTGTGAGCAAGTATAATGCTCCCACACTTGGTATACTGTAATATATAATACATTTATTTGCATATTTATAATTATAATAATATATATTATATATTATATTTATATTAAATCAGTCATCCATATCTTTAATTTGAATGACGGATAATCGATTAATACGAGGACATGATAGGCCTCCCCTCTCGAGATTGCCTGTCCGCAAGCAATCACAACGAATTCTTCCATTACATTGCACTTCTTAGCATCTATCCTTCGATGTGATTGAAATGAAGTCATGGTTTTGATTCTGAATGAACATGCTTGAGTGGAGGGAGAAAAAAATGATTTTGATTCCATGCAAGTATCATAGATTAAAAAAGATTTGAGAGTATTGAGATTCCAAGATGCATCTTGATCTTTACAAGATTTGGTCTTATATGTTATTGACCTCAAAATTGAGAAGAGTTATGTTCTTTGAGGAGTAATTGATTATAGTATGTCATGATCAAAAAAGATTTGATTTGATTTTGAATAACAATATGATTGAGGAAATGTAGTTAATCAAATGAATGCAAGAAGGAAGAATTTTTCAATGTTAAAGAAAACTTTGGGAGTATTGATAATTCGAGATTGGAGATTTGGAATGAAACAATATTGATGAAAATCCCAAAAGATGAATCTAATGATGTTGTAAGTAAGACTTTGATTGCTTATGCAAGTTGATGCTAAGATAACATATAGCATGATCTTGGGGGTTGATGATGAGATAATGTCCCCCCCCCCTTTTTGGGATATTCTTGATCTATTAACCTCAAGTTGATCCTTTGATAGAATCCATAGAAATACTTGCAAGTTAGAGCGTGATGGAGGGCACACTTCCTACCTATCACATCTTATGTCTATCTTCAAGGTTCAAGAATGTGATGGAGGGCACACTTCCTACCTATCACATTTTGACAAGAGCATGATGGAGGGCATTCTTCGTAGGTCTGAGGGTGGCTATATCATCCCTCCTTAGTCCCCATATGGCGCATGCCATTCATATGGAGTGTCGTCCTAATGTGGCGCATGCCATTCATATAAGGTACCCTCAATCTAATTTGGCGCATGTCATTCATAATAGATCGCCTCGGCCTCATGTGGCACATGCCATTCATATAAGGTCGCCCTGGACTCATGTGGTGCATGCCATTCATATGAAGTCCATTGTTGTCCTTATGTGGCGCATGCCATTCATATAAGGTACCCTCGATCTAATGTAGTGCATGTCATTCATAATAGATCGCCTCGGCCTCATGTGGCGCATGGCATTCATATGAGGTCGCCCCGGACTCATGTGGCGCATGCCATTCATATGAAGTCCATTATTGTCCTTATGTGGCGCATGCCATTCATATAAGGTACCCTCGATCTAATGTGGCGCATGCCATTCATAATAGATCGCCTCGGCCTCATGTGACGCATGCCATTCATATGAAGTATGTTATTGTCCTTATGTAGTGCATGCCATTCATATAAGGTACCCTCGATCTAATGTGGCGCATGCCATTCATAATAGATCACCTCAGCCTCATGTGGAGCATGCCATTTATATGAGGTCGCCCTAGACTCGTGTGGCGCATGCCATTCATATGAAGTTCGTTATTGTCCTTATGTGGTGCATGTCATTCATATAAGGTACCCTCAATCTAATGTGGCGCATGCCATTCATAATAGATTGCTTCGGCCTCATGTGGCGCATGCCATTCATATGAGGTCGCCCCGGACTCATGTGGTGCATGCCATTCATATGAAGTCTGTTATTGTCCTTATGTGGCGCATGCCATTCATATAAGGTATCCTCGATCTAATGTGGTGCATGCCATTCATAATAGATCGTCTCTTTCTTGCTTGCTATTATGCTTCAGTTAATATATCAGTGTAACGTCAGAAAATGTCCCTTGGGGGCTTTTCCCTCACAAGGTTTAGCTATCGGGTCTTTAGCATGCATTTAGAACATTTTAGTTCATATTTTGGCATCCCGATGGAATGAGGCCTAGGTTCCATGGAAAATTAGACCTAGGTGGACCCCTTGAGCTATACACTGCCCAAAATAGGGGGGAGGACTTGGGTGCCCATGCCCTAGTCCTGCCCTATTTTGGGGCAACCCTAATTTCCGAGTGTCGGTTTAAGACCATTATTTGGTTATTTTGCCGAAATGGTAAAGTTTGAATTTTAATTTCTTGGCGGGAGAACTTGTAGTTGCATATATAAGCAAGCTTAGGCATTCATTTGTACTAAATAGCAATTAGATAGCAAGTGTGATGTTCAAGTGTTCTCAAGGTGATTCAAAGCTTCTATTGTGTTGCAAAGAAAAACTTGTGTGTTTTGTGTGTTAAAATTTGCAAATTTGAAAATCAATCTTCTCATGGCATGAAGAGCATCTTCCTCCATGAGAGCTTCACTACAAGGTGACATATCATTGTCTTTTTTATCATTGATTCCTTTAGTTTTTGGCCTCTGTCTCTCAAGGGCATGCCCTCTTTATCTGACAACGGTGTTCAGAAACTTAATTGTCCTCCGGGGTTTGACTGAGGCAAACCTCTAAACACCACATCCCCTAAACCAAGTCTTGTGATTGTAGGATATAGGTGTCACATCTGGAAAAAGTGGAGTTGCAGAAAGGCTTAGCAGACATCAGGGATTCTGGATCTGAAGAGAAGTCAGACACAGGAGCACTTCCAGGACTAGGGCGCTCGCAACAGTGTCCTCCGTAGACAGATCTCGAGAAACAGAAGTTACAAAGTTGATTAATGTCGGAAGGAGGTCCAGATTCCTCGAAAAAGCAAGTACCTTGGACTTGGGTGTCCGCACCTTAGTCCCTGACTGTTCCACCTCGGAACCCCGAAAATAGGTATTATGTGATTTTCTATTTTACTTCCGTCTGCAAGAGCTTTTTTCGTCTTTCGGCAATTTGTTGTCGTATTTGCATAATTAGGGTTTTAATGGTTGATTGGACATAAGAGAAGAAAAAATTGATAATTAATTCCCTAATCTGAGTTTCCCTTCATTTGCAAGTGACCTGGGTATGATAGTACTCGCCACTCGACCCCAGATCCTTCAATGTTTAGTGGAAATGAGGGTTTTAACATCTAAACAACAAAGATTAACAAAATCTAATTTCACCCTAAACATTTTTGTGAACCTGTGTTTTTGGACTTAAATTGCAACTTGCTGAGTGTTTGTCTTCAGATTTGGATTGATTTCATTCATTCATTTGGTCATTTATTTTATTGCATTGAGAAAAATACAAAAAAATTACATTGTTCGACTTACTAAATTGCATCAATTCTTTTCTAAATTTTTCTAATTCATGATTTTTGCATCAGATCTGATATAAACTATAGAAAAACACAAAAAATCAGAAATTTACCTTGCATTTTCATCATTTAATTGCTAGGGTTTTGTGAAAATTTTGACAATTTTATATAACCTAGTAATTCCAAAATCTAAGGTTTGTAGGCAAAATCTTTTATCAAATTTTTCTACTGATTTTATAGGCTCATTCAAATTTGCATTTGGCTGTAGTCTTGCATTTTAGTGTAAATTTGCATTTAGATTTAAAATAATTGCAATTTTGCATAGAAAATTTCAACAAAAACTAACAATTTTGATGCATTTTCATTAAATTTGCATGGGCATTTTGCATGTTAAGGATTGAAAATCATTTTCAGATCTGAGAGTAAGTCAATTTCATCATAAATCAAACTTCAAAGCATTCACATAGAATTTTGTCCCAAGATTTCAAACCTAGGGCTTCAAAAACAATAATTTTCACTAAATTTGGCCTTATCAGCTCTCCAAACTTGCACCGTAGGCATGTTGTGAAAGGTATTTTGGCATTATTTTGTTGTTATTAGAGTAATAATTTGCTTCCTCTCATAAAAAGCTTCACAACACCCTTTTAGCAGGCTCTTGTAGTGAAAATTCGGTGAAAAACTACACATTTTAGCTATTTTGGCCCTAGGGTTTGACCTAATTTGCACTCCAAGTGTGTTGTGATCAATTTTATGGATTGAGGTGACTGATATTATTGATATTCTTTGTTGTACCTCCTAAAACTCCTTACAACACCCCTTTTGTTAGGTCTTAGAGTCGAAAAACCATGAAAAAATGCATATTTTACTATATTTTCACTAGAGTTTTATCTTAAGTGGCACTAAAATCGTGTTGTGTTGAGTATTTTGGCACCAAGTGGTTGTTATTAGTGATATTATTCGTTTTCCATCATCATTTTACTCACAACACCCTTTGTTATGCTCTTTTGCATTGAATTTTGGTGAAAAAGTGCCTATTTTGACATATTTTCACTATATTTTGACTTGGCATTATCTTGGATTTGCATCAAGAGTGTGTTAGGAGTGATTATATTATTTTTTTGGACTGATATCAGACAGATAACTTGTTGCCCTTGACTGAAATCCTTACATCCTTTGTTTCATTCATTGGCATTGAAAAGAGTTAAAAAACAAAACCAAGCATTTTGGCCGTCAATCATATCCTTATCCTAGGATTTCTTCTCTTAGTTTATGCATTGTATGCTTTGGTATAAGCTTTATGACACGCTGTCCTAAAAACAATATCCCTTTGAGAAGAAGTAAAAGATTAATGAGTTCTAGTGCTCTTGAAGAAGTTGGTACTTTGGACACCTTTACAAAGGGAGAAACTCAAATTGTGCAAGATAGTATACATCCTCCAACCACAATGGAAGAACAAACTTTTCATGATGTTGATAATACTATTGAGGAAACAGGATATGTATCTAATGAGAAAATAGAAAAATTAGATAAAGAGCTAGTTGAATTTCAATCATTCATAGAAAATGAGAGAATTGCTGAGGAAGTTGTCCCTACAATTCATAATATAAGAGAATTGATAAAAGAGGGACAAGATGGTGTAAATGCAATTCGTGGTCTAGCACATATTGTACAAACCAATATCATGCCGGTGACCGAATGTGTGCAAACGATAAATAACATTCTATCACCATCTCATACTCAGTTTCAACACCTATACCAACTACGGGAATATCTACTTTTACGTCAACGATCTTAACAACTAATGTGAATGCTTGTAGTAATGCTACCACTGGTATTGGAGTATCTAATGGCACTAATTACAAAGCTGTGGGATTTAATTATCAAAATTTGGTTCCCAAAAGGACCTCTTCTATACATAATTGTTCTCAACCACCTATATATTCCACTCATTTCCAGCGACCTATTACATACTCACAACCATCTTCAACCTACCAATATGTCCAACAACCATTGACCCATTCTCAACCTCCACCTATCGTATCTCAAGCTCAATCACCTCCTCACCTTGGTTCTAATTCCTCACAACAAACCGCATCTCCCGATGATGCCATCCTAAACCAACTTTTACAGGGCATGACTGCTTTGCAACAAAAGGTAAGAAATTTGACAAATTCTTTGCAGCCTAGTCTACCAACATATAATGCCCGTAATCTGTTATCCTATGTAATCTTGAGAACCCCTATGCCTGAGAGGTTTGAGACTCCTCGCTTTGAAAAATATGGTGGAAAAGGTGATCCCAATATTCATGTGGCAGCATTTACAGCTGTGTAGTGATTTTTATTTTGAAGAGGATTTGTTAGCAAAACTTTTCCCGCGATCTCTCAAAGATACTGTTTTAGAATGGTTTTACTCGTTGCCTCCGAATTCAATACACTCTTTTTCGTAGTTGATTGATCAATTTTTACAACATTTTCAAGCAAACATCGGACCCCAAGTCACTTATTGACTTGGTTCAATGCAAACAAGGTCCCAAATAAAAGTTGACTGAATTCATTGGTCGATATCAAGGGCTTCATGCACAAATTCAATATCAGATGAAAGATGAGGATGTTCAAAAGATATTCATTACAAATCTACAACCTAATATTTGTGATAAGATTCTCTTAATGAAATACAACTCCTTTCAACATTTATGCACCGCTCTTCACGATTACCAACTTTCGTCTAGTCAGTATAAAAACCAAAACTCATCAGCTCAAGTTGGTCAATCCATGGGTGGATCATCACAAAACAATTTTAAGAGAAACAATAATAGGAGTTTCATCAAGATCAATGGACCGAATACGAATGTGTATGCTATAAATAATCCAAAGAAAGCATCGTATCAACCAAGAAAGTTTACTCTGATATCTGAGTCCTATCATTCTATCATGAACCAAGCTGTGAGTAATAATATTCTAAAGCTTCCCCCGATCAAGCCTGTTGATCCTAGTAAACAAAGACCTTACTTCGATGCTAATGCCTTTTGTCATTATCATCGAACGCAAGGACATGACATTGAACAACGTATGCGTCTTAAACATGAGATACGTGACCTTATTGATTCAAATGTCATCCAGGTATCGGGTGAATGACAATGGAAATAAGTCAGTTGCTCCGCCGAATCAGAATTTACAAATCTTCACTAATCCTTTCCCTAAGCATACTGAAAACAATATGGTGGAACAAGGTTTAGTGGAAGTGGACGAGGATGATTACTTGGACTATGATAGTATCGTCAGAATGATTGAAGTGGATAAGAAACAAGTGGGTAATCCACCTCATCCTCGAAGGAACGAAATTTATGCTGAGGTTCCTCCCCCGTTATCCCTGTATGGATTGGGAGACAATCAAAATGCATTAGAAAAGAAAGAACAACAACCGATACAAACGAGTAAGATAGTTTAGGATGATTCCCATTACTGTCCTAGTAAGATTCAACAACGAAAACTCGCTAAAAATCAGAAAAGAGCAAAAAGACAATCAATAGTCAGAAATAATAGTGGTTTTCCCCCTCATAAGCAACAAAAAGTCCCATCTACACAAGAATTTAAGGAACAAGGATCATATGATAACAAACAAGACTTTAATAAGAACTACTCAAGTTTTACATTAAACATGATTGAATACCTCTCCAAGAGGTTCGAGAGCTCCAAGATCTAATACGAAGACCCTACAGGTAAGTATCTCTAACCCTTTATCTCTCTCATGATGTGCTTCCCCTGCGATGTGTTATATGTTGTTTAGACCTCCTGGAATGACCTCGAATTCTCCCGTAAGGTTCGAGATACCAGGACACCGCCTCTGTTGTGACCTTCTATTTGTATCATCATTCTTATAAATTGCTCTCTCTGATTTCATTGTTGAGTGTTGTGTCTTACAGACATAGCGTCATGGTTGGTGACCTGGGGGAACCCTCCTACATGACTGTCCCTAAGACACTTGTTTTCTCCTCTCTTATTTATTGTTTCCCTTCCTCTAGTGTTTCCATCTAGCAGGCGGATGACGACAAACATTTATACTAATGTGGACCTAGTGTCCCTTTCAAGAGCAATCAGAAAAATGGACTTAGTTCCTAATATGACGATGGGGTTGTATATCTTATCCGACACTTGGCTAGTGGAAGCACTCGTGCTTTCCGCGTAGTGAATTTCATGATGTTTCTGTCACATTTACAAACCTTAACAATACTGCTGCTCTGTGCACCTTTGATTGCCTTTGAATTTAGCCTTAGTAGTACTCAATTCAGAGAGCTTCATGATATAGCCCCACGGTTATCCTCGAACTTCGAATTCGTTGTATAACCTTGGCTCTTTGTGTGGTTAATCATATGCATTGATGTTGTTGTTTATCATGATGTTGTAGACACTTACATGTTTCTTGCAGGGATGTGTTTGTGGGAACATTTGGTGATCGTAAAGTACATGTCACCTCTGGGGCATGGGCTTTGCGAAAGTCGATGTTCCCTTATGTGTTTTCTTCCTACCTTAACGTGCTTGATATCGATAACTGATATCAACCACCTTAAGGTGGGGGCATATATAAGGTAAGCTGTATATTATAGATGTTAACACTGTGTTTGACCTCAGATGCAAAGACTTGCGCCCCAGAGTAGTGCATTATGCATCCTGAGTTTGTTTGCAATCAATCAATCAATCATGTAAGCCCTCTGCGGAGGCAAGATATTGTGTATATCCTTTTTATCTTAAGCCCTCTGCAGAGGCGAAGATGGTGTATTTCTCGGAGTAGATTGCATCATCCTGTCATTTTCAAAAGTCTTCTACGGAGGCGGGGAGCAATTCTGTGACTAACTCAACCCTTAAGCATGTCTTCAGCGATTGTTGTGGCGAAGCTCAATCATCGGTGTGTGCCTGTAATGTCCCTGAGATGGTGTTGGACCTAGAAATAGGTACACTCCATCGCTTGTCTGCCATGTTTTTTCTGTGTCTTCAAGTGTGTGTGTTTTGGCGTGCTTGTTTTATATGGCATGTTTGTTGCCCCATATGCAGAGACCAACACCTTTGAATAGTGCTTCGTGCATTTTGGGAGGTTTTGCGTATATTGCATGTGCGTTGCCCCATATGCAGAGACCAGCGCCTTCGAGCAGTGCTTCCTGCATTTTGGGAGGTTTGCTTACTTTCCAATACTTGCATTTGCATTTCATATATATGAGAAAAAGAAAAGAAAAGATATCATTTCTGTATTCCATGCATTAATGTGTCTTCTATGCATTGACTGTCAGCGCCATGTTCTGCGTGACTGTAACTGTCTTCTCCGTGTTTTGCATGCCTGTTACTGTCTTTTATGCGGTTGGCGTGTCTTCTCTGTGCTTGGTGTGTTTGTTGTGTTTGTGATCTTACTTTAATGCATGTATTGGCCTTGCGTTTATACATACATTAAAGTGGGGGCTAAATGTAATGTCAGAAAATGTCCCCTTGGGGGCTTTTCCCTCATAAGGTTTAGCTCCCGGGTCTTTAGCATGCATTTAGGACATTTTAGTTTATATTTCGGCATCCCGATGGAATGAGACTAGGTTCCATGCCAAATTGGACCTAGGTGGACCCCTTGAGCTGTACCCTGTCCAAAATAGGGGGAGAACTTGGGCGCCCACGCCCTAGTCCTGCCCTATTTTGGGGCAGCCCTAATTTTCAGGTGTCGATTTATGACCGTTATTTGGTTATTTTGCCAAAACGGTAAAGTTTGAATTTTAATTTCTTGGCGGGAGAGCTTGTAGTTGCATATATAAGCAAGCTTAGGCATTCATTTGTAAACTAGATGGCAATTAGATAGCAAGTGTGATGTTCAAGTGTTCTCAAGGTGATTCAAGGCTTCTATTGTGTTGCAAGAGCAGACTTGTGTGTTTTGTGTGTTGATATTTGCAGATTTGAGCATCAATCTTCTCATGGCATGAAAAGCATCTTCCTCCATGAGAGTTTTACTACAAGGTGACATATCATTGTGTTTTTATCATTGATTCCTTTGGTTTTTAGCCTCTGCCTCACAAGGGCACGCCCTCTTTATCTGACAACGATGTTCGGAGACTTAAGTGTCCTCCGGGGTTTGACTGAGGCAAACCTCTAAACACCACAACCCCCAAACTAAGTCTTGTGATTGCAGGTTACAGATGTCGCATTTGGAAAAAGTGGAGTTGCAGGAAAGCTTGGCAGACATCAGGGATTCAGGATCTGAAGAGAAGTTGGACACAGGAGCACTTCCAGGACTAGGGCGCTCGCAACAGTGTCCTCCGCACACAGATCTCGGGAAACAGAAGTTACAAGGCTGATCAGTGTTGGAAGGAGGTCCAGATTCCCTGAAAAAGTAGGTACCTTGGACTTGGGCGCTCGCACCTTAGTCCCCGACTGTTCCGCCTTAGAACCCTGAAAACAGGTATTCTGTGATTTGTTATTTTACTTCCGTCTGTAAGAGCTTTTTTTGTCTTTCATCAATTTGTTGTCGTATTTGCATAATTAGGGTTTTAATGGTTAATTGGACATAAGAGAAGAAAAAATTGATAATTAATTCCCTAATCCAAGTTTCCCTTCATTTGCAAGTGACCTCGGGTATGATAGTGCTCACCACTCAACCCTAGATCCTTCAATGTTTAGTGGAAAGGAAGGTTTTAACATCTAAACAACAAAGATTAACAAAATCCAATTTCACCCTAAACAATCAGCAATATATATTTCCCTTTAGAGTACTCGGTCCTGGAATCAATTCTCTTTCCTTCTTGAGTAAGCTTGCATTAAATTCTTTCACAGGATGGCAAGTCGATAGCTCTAATACCACTTGTAATGTCCCGTTCTTGGAATGAACTAATATTTTTATGTTCTTTTCAATTATGCAAGGAACTGATCTAATCCTTCACCAAATCAATGTCTCTAATACAATAACCATAGACTATCCAGTTACAAAAGATGTAGGCAGTCTTCCAATTTGCTGACAAATTCAAGTTACATTGATAGCAAATGTTATTTAAATCTCATTCTTATTCGAAATTTAACTTCAACCGATGCATGTAGATCTGCTATCTTGGAAGGAGTTCGTTGTATGTATGTGTTGCGTCATAGGAAAGAAATACGCTTGTCTACAACCGACACTTCCACACTGTCGTGAGTCTTCAGCACCCGGCAACTATGGCTTCAAATACTTCAGCGATGGGTGGTGAGGACACCAAATGGAATCACTATCTTTTGCAATGATGCCTCTTTGTATATGTCACTCGATATGCAAGACTACAATGGTCGTGAGTTCTCCAATAGCCAATCGATATCACTTAGATGATGATCGTTGTCCCTAGTTAGAAGCTCCGGTTATTGTCTTTGACTCAGCGATCTCAATGACTCCACAAGTAGTTTTGCCATCCCTTATGATGTTCGACATTTCAACAAATGAACCAGAATATTGCGATGAATGCCACCTTTATAATTTCTCCTTCCTCAATATTGAGTGCGCTACCTCTATGCGATATTCAGAGACGCATAAGGTGATGGTTCGTCCTTCGAGCAAATGAGAACCTTCAACAATATGAATTAGCGCTTATGTATTATCTGCGAATGATATTCAACGGTCTTTAAATTGTCTTCAGATCGACGCTCAGGAAATTATGGATGAACGTCTTCGAACCTTCAATCGTGTTCTCATCCACACTTTTGCGATGATGACGAATAGTGAATCGGCTCTTCTTCAATCTCTACATTCAACGATCTCATATTGGAATGTAATGTCTGATGATCGTTATTTAGCAATGATAGGGTCTGATTTGTTGATAAAAGAGTGATTGCTCAACGATGAGATTCCAATGCTTCCTCCATATTCTAATATGTTGTCCAGTATACTTTGTTCACTCTGAAGATATCTATTTTTATATTCCTTGACTGACCTATATATCTTGTCTAATCAAGAGTCACACCTCTATTAAACATCTTGTGACTTTTCTTAACTAAAATATTAACTTCTCTTTAAGTCACAATTCATACTAACTCTCTATCCTGCACGCCTTTGTTTCCACAAAATCTTTCCAACCTCTTTCCATAGGTACATCTCATCTTATCGACGTTGTCTTTTTAACCTAAGTTAAATATAGTTGTCCATGACAATGTCTCTTTTGGGCATTCGATCAAATTACTTTGTGAGCAAGTATAATGCTCCCACACTTGGTATATTGTAATATTTAATACATTTATTTATATATTTATAATTATAATAATATATATTATATATTATATTTATATTAAATCAGTCATCCATATCTTTAATTTGAATGACAGATAATCAATTAATACAGGGACATGACATTTGCACTAAGCACTGGCATCCTAAATGTTGCAAAAATAAAAATCCTCAAGTTTGTACAAACCTAGGACACCTGCACAACACAAGGATAGTCAAGGAAAACACCCAGCAGCGTCCAAACAACACAGAATACCAAAATAACGTAATTAATCTATGGAAATGAAATAAAATATGATGCAAGAAAAAGAAGGAAATAGATGACGAAACCTTAGTGTGATTGATAATCCTTCACTTCAAGAATATCTACAAAAAGAGAGAAGAGAGGCGTTGTGCTGCTAAGGAGCTTGCCTCAATCAATCCATGGTTTCGATATGTCTACCTCCACGAGCAAGAGATTGATATAGATGATTGGAAAATAAATAAAATGCGGGTGCTCCTATCCTATGTGCATCTAGGAATTGAGAGCAATAACACAACAAAGAAAAGATATTTACTTCCCTGGTCTACGAGGAAAAAAACCTTGAATATGCAGTCAGTACAACACAAATTATAATGGTGGTATACACCCAAAGAAAATGCAAGATGGTGGTCTACACCATAAAAGGAAAGCAAGCAACTAAACTATGAGCTAATAGAATTAAATGAAAAGCATCAAACAATAAATATGAAACAATATTACCAGGTTGGAAAGTGAAAAGAGGTTGCAGCTCCTCAAGGATTGAAATCTGGTGCAAACAACTTTAAAACCCTTAAAGGAAGAGCCTTCAAATGAACACTACGCAAGCAACAATCTCCAAGAACTAGTGAAATCAATCTCCAACTCAAGAATGCAAAAGAAATATCCAATCACTGTTGTAGAGAATAAGATCACAAGCAATATCACCTAGAAAAAGTTACATAGTATGGAAGCATGAGAGAGTTGTGAATGAATCAATTCAAAATCCAAGAATCCCCACCAAAAGGAAGGAATCCTTGAAATAGCATGTAAGGAGATGTTTTGTACCTCGAAAGGGCGTTACAAGACGGTCTCATCATCACTAAAGGCATCTCGTAATGCCCAGGAACAGTCACCTGATGCCAAACAGACACGGGACACTAACGCATCGCACAAACGTTCGCGTGTAGCGCTCAAGTTCAAGTGATTTAAGTTCTTGGTTACACGAAACACCTTAGGACAATGTGACAATCAAAGCATCAAAACAAAATTCAATGAAAGTTAAGAGAAAGAAACTAGAATGAAGCAAACCTTATCTTATAATGCAGAAAGAAGGTGCAAATGCTAAGGTGGTTGTCAAACGTAGTGTGAAATTGCAAGGGCATGCAATTTTTGACATTACAGAAGTTATAGTCTAAATTCAACTTTTGATCATCAATATTGAGTGAGCTATAGAAATTTTACGTTTTTTGACAAATTCACTCTCCAGGCTGCAAATCACAATTTTTTTCTAATTTGTTTACATTTCTAGAAATCTCATTACAATTTATTCAAGGTCTATTATTTGTATTTTTGGTTTTCAGGCCAACAACATTATGAAACAATCCAATCAAAGTTGGGTCAATAATACGGATTAAAAAGTGATCTATTGAAAAACAAAATCTCAAAACCTTAGTTTCAATGGGGTGTACCAATTTTAATGGAAATGAAGACGCATTAGAATGGTGGAACCAATATAAAAGATTTTATGGTGAAAAACTTATTATGAAAAGCATGTTTTTTTCTACACTTAAAAGGTGAAGCTAATCAATGGTATGCACCATTGTGTAATGGCTTTTCTTCTTTGGATGAACTAGAACAAGCCTTCTTAAATAGATGGGCACCAAAACAAATTATAAAAGGAGGCAAAGAAGAAGAAGAAGATGACGATGACGACAATGACGATGACAATAGAGAAGAGAAGATAAATGACAAAATTGCATGCACTTTAAATCCAAGGAAGGAAGATTCAATTCTTCAGTGTCGTTGATGTATTCAAAAGGCAAAGGTTATTGTTTCTATAAACCCTAGCAACAAGTATTATTTCATCAGCATGGAATTAGCCAAGAAATTAAAAGCAATGCAAATCAAGCATAATCAAATAGAGGGTAAAGATATTCAAATTTTTGAAGACTTGATGCTCTCTATGGATAAATATATTTTGCATTCAAATTTTTATACTTTGGATATGAATAGGTTGGAAATTGCTCTTAGTTATCCTTGGTTAGAATCTTTGGAGACAATAAACATTAATGTGCAAAAGAAGTTCATGAAGCCTTGGTATAAGAAGAGAAAATTTATGTTACAAGATATTACACATAATGAAGAACAAAGAAAATTCAAGGTAAAGCAAGTTCAAGAACCTACTAAAGATTGTACCATCAAATTAGAGGACAAACAAGAGAAGCAAGATGTAAATAAAAAAGAGGAAAAGACTTTCATTTCATGAGCCAACAAAAAAAAATGGAAACAAATTGTGAAGAATCAAAGAAAGTTACAAAGATAGCAAAGGGATACATAGGCATCCACATTATTGTGAGAAGAAAGAATCATGGAAGAAACCATCATGGAGGCATGATAGTACATCGAATCGACAAGCCAATCAGTATTGATCTACATGGAATCAAAAGAGCATCTACAACAATCATTGGCCTCATAGAAGTAATGAATATACGTGACAAAAAAAGAGAACCTGTACTATGGAAAAGAATGAAGTCAGATGGGTGCAACAAAATATGGATCAAGAATGGGATCTATGTACTATCACGATAAAACTACCAAAATGATCACTTATGGATGGTTGGATGAGAGTTCATGGCATCATATTTATAATGTCTTGTAACAATCTTACTATTTGGCTTATTCTCGTGTTTCGTGGGTGAAACATGTCAAGAAAGGATGACATGTTATGTACTAAGGGATATGATATTATATTGTATATAGGTTGATGGATATGGCAAGTAGCACACATCCCTTTAGTTATATATTTAAGAATTAATTATATTAGGTAATTAAGAGGCTTACATGGGTTTAGTGGTTTACCCCTCCATTATGTTATTAAGAGGTCTCTATAAAGAAGGTGAATATCATTGTAAAGGTATGTGAAGATTAGGTTATCTACTTGGGATCTCTTGGAGATGTAACATAGATTGCCTTCTTCCATAAGGAGTATTGCATAGTGTTACCCTAACTCAAGGGTTTATTCTATTTCGACATATATTGGATATTAGGGCATCTTAGCCCACAAAAATCTATGTTGTGGTGATATCTCTTCTACGTTATCTTATTACCATCATTATATGTGAGGTCCTTATCATGCAATTGACAAGTGTGATGTTTATCTCATTAACCTTAGCCGAAATCTTCCAAGTGTGTGCTAAAATGGAGATATGGAGATATTAATCATAAAAACTACGACAAACATATACAACAGTAACCTTGCGAGTAGTAAATGGACAATGCATCCATTAGTAGCTCATGGCTAAGAACTAGATCCTATCACATGAATACATACAATCCATGTGCTGTTTTATCATGTCTAATGGGAGCCTATTCTAAGCAATTTTTCCAACTCTGAAAATGCCAATAGATGGCTTGTTGACAATAGAGGCTGAAAGTGTTTGAATTGCTACAACAATGCATTCCTCAAAGTGAGCATTTTTTTACTCCAAAATATCCACAAGAAGCTAGATACAACCACCTTCTATATTGTGATATTATTCCTATACAGGGCACATAGAAAGAAGATTTCCAGACTACAATAAATTTGCAAAGTTGAGAACAGAGACATGCACTCTTTAACACTCTTATAAACATGGTGAGAAGTATAGACAGGCCTAAGCAACATGTGCAAGAAGATTACCCAATCTTCTGGTTCCCCTTCTTGCTCGATGGAAGACGTGGTAAACATGTGCCCAAACCTTGGTCTAAATAGTTATTCTCATCTATTACTACTATGTAGAAACATGTAAAAAACTTCATCAAATTGGGAAAAAACTTGGCCAACTCTTGTCTTGTGAAGGAGAAGAAATTTAAACAAGATTTGTGAATTTTATTGTTTTGGTAAGCTTTACTTAAACATCAAACTATTTAACTATAAAATAGTCTATTGTAATTTTACACATTATTAATGGGCAAAAGTAGTAAATAATTTATAAATTCATAAAAATTTAATTTTAAAAGTTGAACAATTTGATGGTCAAATGCTAAGAACAAAAACTAGAGTTTTTTTTAAGTGGCTTGATAAGGCAAAAATAATGGAAGAATTAGAATAATCAAACAAGCTTGACAAAACCGATGAGCACCCAAAAGGTTCATTAAGCTTGTGCACAATAACTCAAGTAGAAGTAAAAAGCATATTTCAAATACTCCCTATTTGGCCATGCACCACAATATCAATCATTTTCACACAGAGGATGACATCTCTATTTGTAGAGAAGGATGCCACAAACAAACACTCGCTTAGAAAAAATCATAATACCACCAGCTAGCATGTCGATGTTCGACATTTTGCGTGGGGTTGCATGGGTCATGTCATAGAGGCGAGTTCTCATCCCCTTTGGCAAGTCCCAAAATGTTCTAGTATGTGCTTTTGAGGTGTTTATGTATGTCAGACAATTAGAGTTTTTCAATGCACAAGCAACATATGGTCTTAGTAGCTTTGGAAGTGTTATCTGCATGACATCAATTTCACTTGGGAATTATGTTAGCAATTTTCTAGTGATAATTGTGATGATATAACTAAGAGGGAGAATAGCTCAAGGTGGATACCTAAGAATCTTTAACAAACGTCACACAGACCGCTTCTATTTCTTTTTGGCCTTTCCTACAACAATCAACTTAGTTGTCTACATAGTTTGTGCTAAATGGTGTTAAGTGCATTAATACATGTAAAAATCCAAATATAGAAGATTTGGACTAGAATTAAGTGTAGAGAAGTTAGAATATTATATACTACTTGTTTTATTGCAGAGGTAGATCTTTATATAGTATTTCGCATGCTTCCATGAAGTCTTACATGTAATCTGCTTAGATATTAGTTTTTTTATTGAACAAAGTTAGAAAATGGAGATACGACTGTACGAAGAATACATCCCTCAAGGCTTGAAACTAGTATCGAGTATGAAGATACAAAGCATGGTGATGTGTCTAATACAGCCAACAAGAAACATGACAGTAAGACTTATCCAAATGGATAAGAAGAGCAATGTGATGGTTTATGAAAGCTTTATGAAACATCGATTCTACTTTGCATTGCTCAAACATCTTAACTCCACTTTGCACTAATCTAAGATGTTGAAATTGTATATGGGGTTTGACAACTATTTATTGAAATAAACCAAAAATTTAAAAAAGGTGTACCATTTATAACTAAAGAAACTGTGTTTGAAAAAATGATTTCTTAAAAAAATAACACCACAAGATTTATGCCTTGGGGGAAAGAATACATCAATCTTATGTTTCTCAAATTTTTAACAAAATCTAACATCAAAAGTTATGAATTTTCAAACTCTAAGTTGTATCAGTCAATTTGATTCTTAAATTCGATGAGGTAGAAATGAAAATTTTTAATTTAAATCTCTTGTTATATTCTATTAGCTCTTTAAAAATACTAAAAAAAAAAGCATAGATTAAAAAACATTACATGATTTTTCTGAAAATTTTAAGAAGCTACAACTCAACATACACAACTAAAACAAGATCAGTGATAACTTTAAGAAATCCTCCCTGAAAAAAGATATAATATCCTAGTGAATCTTTCATTTTTTTGAAAAAAAAATATTAATTTCTATTGGCAAATCTTTCCCTTTTTTCTGAGAAAAATATTAATTTTATTGGTGAATTTTTTTAAATCGCTAAAAATTTGTAAAAAATCTTGGCAAATCTTGATGAAAAATAGGCAAATGCATTGATTACCATGGCAAATCCTTCCTTTTTTAAAAAAAATATTTCCTATGGAAAAGTAAGTTATAGAGGGTGGCAGTGATTAACTAGTTTAAGGTGTAGTGCTCGTGTCTATAATTCCTTAATATTTTAAATTGGTCATAAATTATTTTTCACCACCCTTAATTTTATTTATAATCTAATGGTTTGGGTTCTATTCCGTGGGCCAAAATATACACGTGAAGATTCAATGCCCATGGGACCCGAAATTGTATTTAGGTCATTGATCTCCATTAAATGCAAGTTTAGGACCCATGGGCATTGGAGCTCTACGAGTACATCTTGGCCCACGCAATTTAACCTCAGCCATTAGATTATAAATTGAGATCAACATCTCAAATACAATTTTGGGCTTGATGGGAATTAGTGCTCCGTGGGTACATTTTAACCCATGGAATACAACCTTAGTCGCTAGATTATAAATAAAATCAATGGTGGTAACTAAAAATTGGCGATATGGCCCTAAAGTAACCAATAATTATATAATATTATTGGCAAATTAATTTCATTTTCTACTATAACTTATAAAATTTATGTGAATCTAATCTAATCAGGTATTGACTATTGTGGCAAATCTTTGAGTTTAAAAATTTAATAAAATAAATGTTTTGGCGATTTAGCTAGGACTACAATAAAATTTTGTAAAAAAGTGGCAATTCATGTTGCATTACAGCTTGTACTATTAGCGAAATTTTGAATCCCCAATTTCAACTATTAGCCGATTAGCGAAAAATTATTGAACAGGATGCAAAAACTTTTAAAATTTAAGATATATAAATCTTTCATCTAAACTTCGGAAAGAAAGCCCTAAAATGACAACCCTAATTACACATAAAAACCAAAAGTTAAAAATAAAAATCTCACAATTGCAACTATAGAACTGCCAATCCTTTCCCAAATGCACACAATATAAGGTAAAAATCATCAAATTTTACAGAGAAATGCAGGCCTAATAGGGATCCAGAAAGCAGCAAATGTAAATCCTAAAAGCAGTTCCAAATTATCAGGAGGGCTGAGACTATCTTGTGATGGCAACCCAAACAAAACAAGAAAAACCTTCAATTCTAAAACCAAAGAAGCACCACTGCTTTAAGATATTGACAGGATTAAAGCTCAATAGGCAAAATATTCCATTTCACAGACAAGGGTTAGGGAGGCTTCTTATCTAGACTCTTACAATTCTAGTTTCATCAGCCAAATTGAACTCAAAAAGCTCAAAATTTGAACCTAGACAAGCCTTCCTAATATACTGGAAGGATTTAAACAATCTTGTTATGTCAACCCTACCAAGGGGAAATAAGAACCTAAAAAACAATCCAACAGCCACCACAGATTCAGCATATGCATAAAATTTTAACTTCGAAAGCTATGAATTAAATAGAGAAATTGAACAAAGGCCTCTTATCTGCATTTAAGGAAAATGAGCTTCCCTTGGCTAAATTGGCCTTTTGATAAACTCCAATTTTGAATGGAAAATGTTGTTCCAAATTATCAGGCAGATGGATTTTCGACTTCTTGTGATGCCAATGCTAAAGAAAAAAGTGAAACACCTCAAAACTATAGATAAACAACGATCTTTGCTTCAAAAAATACACAGGATTTTAGCTTAAAATTAGAAAAACTTACAGAGAAATAAAATGAGGCTTCTCACCATTATTTATGGAAAATAAACTTCCTCGGCACAAATCATCCTTCAAAACTCCGAATTTGAAATGGAAAGTCGTTCCAAATTAAGAGAAATATTTATACCGCCTTGTGATAAGAGACTCTAACGAGAGAGAAAAATAAAACACTCAAAAATCACAGCTTAAAAACAACCAGTATTGAAAATATGCATAAAATTTAAGTTGGAAATTTTACAGAGGAAAAAAAATCTAGGTCTCCTTACCTGCATTTGAGGAATAATGGCTTTCGTGGGCCAAATCATGCCTGTTCCAAATTACTTTGCTATCAACTTTAATGAGACGAAGAAATACCTCAAATTAGAGCTGAAAACGCCTGTTATTTCATAAAAAAAAAACACAGAATTTAAACTCAAACAAGAAGTATATTTTACAGATAAAAGAAATGCATCCTCCTTGCCTGTATTCCATGTTACTCCAAGTTTCGGGGCAGCCTCAGGGAGGGCAAAAGGGGTAGGGAAAATTTAAAATATATAGGGAAATTTTAAATATTCATATGATAATATCGATAAAGCATTCATCATATACATTATAAATCCTTTGGTATGGGAGGGAAGATACCATCTTTATGTTTTTGGAAAATAGGAGAGGAAGATACTTGGAAACTCCATTTATTTTTTAATATAATTTAATAATATATATATATATATATATAACTGTAAAAATTACTTGTAGCTTACTTATAACAATTTAATATAGCTTACTATATATATATATTATTGTAGCTACTAATATTGAGGTTTGAAGTTGGTAAGTGTAAGAATCCACTGAACTAAAATGAAAGGTAGAAAAGGACAAAAGGAAAAAAAGTGGAGACGCCTTTTTATTGATGTAGGGTATTTTCATCATAGGAATTTATCTAAGTGAAAGTAGAAGACAATATTTTTTATTTCCTCCTTTGAAGCTAGCTGCATTATGTTGTCTTTTCAATGAGTTATGGGGATTTCCAAAAGACATATCTCTAAGATTTATAAGCCCTTTGATTTGGGGGACATCTTGTTGGGGTATTCTAGAAGTAGTCTCTAGCCATATGTCCTGATTCTGCTTCTTAACTAATATAATCAATATTTTTTGTTTGTATTTGTTGTAATGAATTATTGAGAACAAATCTATAAAGTTTGGTGTTAGCATCTCCTTCTTTGATTCATTGGTCCCATGATCTCTGCTGCCAATATTGTACTTTTTTCTTCTAAATAAGTGTGAGTTCTTAAATTGGTTGGAAATTGTTCTTCACAAACCAAGCTATGTGAGACCCTACTCTCTTACATATTTTTAAACCTTGCCTAGTTGTTCTTTGACCCCAACTGATTGTGCAAATATGTTTTCAGACTCATTTTTTGTTTCAGTTTATCCACGAACTTGAAAGTTTCAAGTTCAGAAGTTTTTTTCATCGTTGGGCTTTTTTTTTATCTTAACTTTTTCATTGTCATCCTCGAGACAGTTGGGGAACGCCTGGTCGTCTCAAGGACAGTAGACTGTCCCCTCTATTTTTCTAAGATGTCCCCACATTTTCGGGACGTCCCCTATGGATTTTCAAAATTTGGGGACGGCCTAGGGACGTCCCCACATCTCCGTACCATTGCAGAGATGAGGATGCCCCAAAAAAATGCTGGGAATGCGTCCCCAAGTATCCTTGGAAAAAAAGCCATTCCAAATTATCAAACTCCAATCAAGCATTCGACTTGAAAACCCCCTTCAACAAGGGTGCCAGATATAATCAGGAGAAGGAGATATTAGAGTTAGAGTACCAGACTTCCTAAGCATGGATGTTGATCCTTAACCTAAACACCAAACTGGGTCTGCAAGGCATCCATTTTCAGTAGTCTAGTGTTTTCAGTATATGAAAGTATGCTCAAGTAAGACTAAAATGCCTAGGTTTGTAGGTGTATAGGCCAACAAAATGGACCATGAGAACTCCTTATTCATGGGTATGGGTTTTCAAACTTAAATCCAAACAGAGTTTTTTGACATGGTATACATGCCCCACCCAAGCTGCCAAAGTTTGCATGAAACACCAGAACTTCATAATCATAAGACCACAGCAAAATGGCGCATGTATAGCCACAAAGTAAGAGTACCTAAAGAATATGCCCTGGCTTCGAGATTGTTTACTTCGTGCTAGAGATTCTCCAATTCCTACAAAAGCACAGAATTAGGGTTTTCTGCTGCAATTGTTTGGGGTTCTTGGTATTTGAACCCTGCGTCTCCCCTGACCAGGAGACCAACATATCCCATTGCTAATAACATCAGCAGATATCCTCATGTCGCCATTGATCCGTTTTGAGCAATAAAACACAAGCAGACCATAAAAAATATAGTGTGTATATACCCAATGTGTATTGATTTTCGAGCAGAACGAATACACATTTCTCCTTGGAGGTGGATTAGGTGGAATAACATCACTGCAAGCCTCATTCTACTGCAATAAACGCAACCCACAATATCATTACCACATCTATTAGGAATCTCATAAATCTGCAGTTGACCCACTTACAGGAATTGCATGTATTCATTAACTCTGCTTCAGGGATTAAAGTAATCTGTATATAAACTTAACCTTTATCTCCTGCTTAGCCTTTCAAAGACACCCACCGACAACAAAGAAAACAATAAAAATCACACAACAGTAAACCAAAAAAACAAACAAACAGTGCAATCGACATTTTCCCTGAGCAAAGGATTTTTCTTGCCTGGAAAAAGTGCATGTCAAATCATGTGTCTTCCAAGCGTCTTCCAGCACTGCAACTTGCAAACATTGCGACATTGCTTCAATTTTTAGCTTTCCATGCCAACAAAAGTTGTTTCAAGACTTCCTTCCTTTGTTATACGGAGCAATAAAGTAAAACTGGTACGATAAAGTGGATATGTATTATCACAATTATTTATGTGCACTAGGAGAAAGGACCTAATGGATATGTACCAATAGTGTTATGTTTTTTTTTTGAATGAAAGCAAAAACAGAGGTTATATTTAAACAGAAAATAGACGCTGTCAACAGGATAACAGGGGAAAGACAAATACAGCGGTACAGTCAATCCATGCACAGCACAACAAAGTAGCAAACTCTGTCAATAGTGTTATGGTCTATATTTAGTTCAATGTATTCAAAGAATTATACTTGAGAAATAATATACTAGTAAAAATTTAATAAGAAATCAATACATGTCTATAACTATACCTTTCACAAGTAACATCAAAGAAATAACCAATCATATAGTGACATCATTGATACCCACAACCCCAAACAATAGTTTTAAGTTTTTAATCATTAATATATGTCTTGGTGCACATGTTTCAATCTAATTTTTTTGGAGTGTTTTTAGACAACTTAATAAAGACGTCGTTGATTAAGCTACATCATTGATACCCAGAACCCTAAATAATAACTTTAAGCTCTTAATCATCAATACATGTCTTGGTGCACATGTTTCAATCTAACTTTTTTTTTGAGTGTGTTTAGACAACTTAACAAAGACGTAGTTGATTAGCATATTGTCTATCTAGTATTATGGATGCACATTTGACCGTGTTTATTAATTAATCAAAATTCAAAATTAATTAATACGGCCAAGTGTGTATCCAAAATGTTTGATAGATGTTGTTTATTAAGCTACATCATTGATACCCATAACCCCAAACAATAGCTTTAAGCTCTTAATCATTAATACATGTCTTGGTGCACATGTTTCAATCTAAATTTTTTTGGAGTGTTTTTAGACAACTTAACAAAGACGTAGTTGATTGGTGTATTGTCTATCTAGTATCATGGATGCACATGTGACCATATTTATTAATTAATTAAAATTCAAAATTAATTAATATGATCAAATGTACATCCAAAATGTTTGATAGATGTTGTTGATTAAGCTACATCATTGATACCCATAACCCCAAACAATAGCTTTATGCTCTTTACTAGGTTATAAAGATATGTTGGATTTTTCGTGAAAATCTAATTTACTATTTAGGCTCTTAACTCAAATATAGGGATATGCTTGACTTTTTCGTGAAAATCGAATGTACTATTTAGAAACTTGATATGCATGAAGTTAGGGTGTGTGGGTACTGGGTCCTCTCCCCTATTATGTGCATTATCACAACTCACACATCATGCATGTCCATTGTTAGTGTATCTAATCATTGAGACACCTTATAAGTCACTTGAGGAGAGGTGGCAAAGATATTCCAATTCACTAGTACAAAAACAATAATATATGACTGAAAAAACTACTAAAAACTGCTTATTAATGATCAAGCATAGTCACGTGACCATTAGTAGTTTATTGTCAGTCATTTATAATGTGACCAAATTGATGACTAAACCATTTTTTAGTCATTTATTGGTTGTTTTGATTGATCGATTTGATAGTATATTTAGTCATTGACTTAGTCATTGATTGTTGTAATCTGGTCACTTATTTAGTCATTTTTTATTCACTGATATATTTAGTCGTTAATTTAGTTATTGATTGTTGTTAACTAGTCACTTATTTAGTCATTTTTATTCATTGATTTCTGTCCATTGGTAGTGTATTTAGTCTTTAATTTTAATCATTATTTTGATCAATTTGGTAGTATATTTAGTCATTTTTATTCACTATTCATTGATTTCTGTCAATTGGTAGTATATTTAGTCAATTTAATTATTAATTGATGTCAATTAGTAGTATATTTAGTCATTTTAATCAAGGGGAAGAAGCATCACCACAAAATCACATCAATAATTTTGAAGCTTGCACAATGAAACAACTTTGAGAAAGTAAAAACAGTTTGTTTTATTGATCAAAAATGCTTACAAACAGCATACCGATCTGAAAATAAGTTACAATGCTTTCTTTTTGCTAAAAAAAACCTTCATGGTTACAATATATAGCTCAAAGAATGAGCAAGAAACTAATTTTCTGAGTATCACTGAGCATAGAAGCACAAAGACATTCATAGATGTCTTCTTCACAAATCCATGACTGTCCCATGAAGCTCACTGTCCTAGTTCAAGATCACACTGTCATCTCTGTAGAGATCCTGTCTCATGCACCCAAGTTGCTCTAGTTCATAAGCTACCACTATGAATTGTTAGGTCTGTAGCAATAAACTATCCTTATCTCTAATGATTATACCTCTGATGATTGTCATCTTTGGTAGGATGCCTCAATTGTCATGGACTGTTATGCATTGTCCAAATCAAACTTGTAGCTTCTTGAAATCCATTATTCAATCACTTGTCAACCTACTGTCATGCATTTTCCCTTTATAAAATAACAATGTCTCATGACTGCCACTACCTAGCTCATTATTCTGGCATGCTTTCACTTGTACTCTGCCTCCCATCAACGTAGAACATTGTCCCTCTATTGAATGCCTTGACTACCTTTGGCATCACTGTATCTTTTCCAAATTCCTTGAAAATAGTTCATCACAACTACTATTACCTAGTTATGCACTCTATGTCATCTGCCAGACTGTTACAAGTTCACACAGTCCATCATTGGTCCTATCTCTTATCACATCACTATCATGAACAACTGTCATATCATATCATCACCTCTAATATAGAAAGCAACATCTCATTATGATACTGCAGTTGCAAAATATGTGTCTTGGTAGATAGCTCGTGATAACCCTCAACCTTGTTGCTGCTCACTTGTGCCAACTCTATGGTACTATCCTAGGTGTTCATACATCTCACATGAAGACTCTTGACTATCATGAGATTTGGCACTGTCAAATGCATACTAGAAGGTTGTCTCCTTACCCCTTTAAATCCCTGTTGAAACACTGCCAAGATTGTTACCTTTGCATAGTTCTTCTCATTGACTCTAAGATTATCTTATAATGTTTTCATGATCACTATCTTTTGCATGAATCTCTACCCCCTGACAGTCACTTGTAGGTTTTCTTCATGCATAGCTGGAAGCTCTTTCACAAATTGTCCTTTCAATCCTTATTGTCATACATCCTCGTTTGCAAACATATTCACTCAAGTTTGAAGAGTACTTCTACCATGGTCATAATTGTTTTGGAAACACTACCATTGCCATGATGCCATTTGATCAGGACCTTCACTTTGTGTTTCCAGGTTAGATTGAAACTATCCAATCTCTTCACACTCTTCTCACTATATTGTTTCAAATGTCCCTATGTCTTCTACTTATGGCTCTCAGTGTAACCCTATCATCCATGGGTTTTTAAGTGTTGCTCATCCTCAAATGACTATCACTGCCTTTTGAGAAGGTCCTCTTATTCTTTTACAGTCATATCACTGTCATAATCGTTCCTTGTGGTTGAAACCATGATACGAAGGATTATTGCAAACAACAAAGAGAGGACCTGCAAAGTAAAAATACAGTTTTCAATACTCGATCAATGATTTTTTTTTAAGTTTTCCCAGTTGGACCGTAATGAAAAATCTATAGAACATTATCAATAAAAAACTAACAATTGTTGGACTTGAAAAACAAGATCATAAAAAAAAGATATGCATTCAATAAAATTTCCTTTGAAGTATATGGAAGCTTTGATTCCTTGATTCCTTGAAGTATATGGAAGACTTGATTCCTTCAGATGTTGTAGTTGCAGCTGCCCTAGTAGACATGTATGCAAAATGTGGAACCATGGACAAGGCACATGAACTATTTGATAGAATACCTCAAAAAAAATGTGGTCTCATGGACTGCATAGTTGCAAAACTGGGCTTGAACTTTCCAAGTTGTGGCCCCCCTTCATGGTCTACCAAGTCTAGGTGGCACAGTAAGGCCAGCCCAAAAGAGACTCAATAACACTCATGATGTTTTTCCTCACTTGTTCCAAGAATTTATTTCGCAGGGAGAGAGGGTTTTGACTAACAAAAACTGTAACAAACAACAAATTGGAAAATGGTTTAAACTTTCAACTTTAATACAAAAGCATATATTTCAGCTTTGTTTGTAAATTTTTATCAAGCAATTGTTAAACTATCTATTTCAAACACATTTAATTGTGACTTGCACAGACCTGTCCTAGCTCCTCATTCAGATTTGATGTCCGTACCAAAGCAGGAGTGTTGCTTTCCTTATGATACATAGGTATATCTTTATTGATGAATTGAGTAGACTGAATGAACTTTATCATCTAGATGCCATTAAAAAAAGAAGCAAGTCAAAGACAAAAATGCAGTTTTAAGAAAATTAAAGTGGTTTCCATGTTAAGAATATTTGAATATCAAATAGAATTTCAAACTTCATTAAACAAGAATTCTTACCTCAATTGACACATACAATGAAATAGGAATAATGGTTGAATATAATGTCACAAGGGTAAATAGTGTAAGAGCAGCAACTTGTGTAATGAGGAAAGATGAGAAAAATGAGAAATTTACACAGAAAGAAATTGCCCATTAGCTAAAAGAAGAAAACTCAGTAGCCTTTAAAATTTCTAAATATCTAAATTGTCTTTGTGGCTTCAGTTTTAGTTGATGTTGTGCCAACATAATAAAATCCAGAGTATTGCTTTGGAACAGGGTATGGACATCCATCAAAGCATGAAGGATAGAGGAATTTTGTCAGATGTTGTAGTTGCAACTGCCCTGGTAGACATGTATGCAAAATGTGGAACCATGGATAAGGCACATGAATTGTTTGATAGAATGCCTTAAAAAAATGTGGTCTCTATTAGGACCATTCAAAATTCTCATTGTCCCACTTGATTTCATGCAAATTTCCTTCCATAAATCCATCGTAGGGATCCATATTTCTTTTAAAATTATTTCAAGAGTCATTCATAAGCATCCTATACCAAGTCCATGTGAAAAATATTTGTATTTTTGACCATTGATGTGTTTTTGTCTCTCACCGCAGTCCTGCAGGTCACTCAAAAGGTCTTGGCGGGTGTGTGGGAACCAAGGATAACAAGGGAGCAGATATTGCTATTCTGCAGCATGAAGAGATTACACTTGCGGCTTCACGGTATGCAGAGATCAATTACCGCAGCCCCGCAGTAGTCTCGAAACGAAGTGGCAGGCTAGCGGTATAAATTTAAGTGGCATACGATACTTCACCGCAGTCTCGCGGCAGTCAAAAGAATAACCGGTGGTAATGCGGTAAGAAGGAGTAGAGGAAAATAGTACACCGCGCCCCCATGGCGGCCTCAAGTGAGGCTAGTGGTATGGCGGTATAAGGAGTTTAAGTTATGTAAGTGTTGAATATCGCGGCCCCGCAACAGTTTCAATGGAGTGCAGTAGTGCGGTGAAAGACTTCAAGTGATGTTTAGTATACCGTGGTCCTGCGATGGTCAAGAGTCATCCCACAATAATGGGTTACACTTTTTGGCCAAACTTGACATTGAAATTAATATTTTGAACTAAATCTTCACTTTTTGACACCTATAGCCACTAAACCATTAGGAATTTGAAGATGATGTGAACTAGTGATTTGTGAGATTTTGTTTGTAGATTCTAATTTTTTTTTTAATTGGAGTTAAATTGTAAAAAAAATTCATCTCCTTTGATAACTAGTTTTTAATAGTAAACAACATTTTTTTAAAGTGGTGTGTATTCTGTAGCACATAACTTTTTTTCTACAAAGGATAAAATTCTGATTCTTTTGAATTTAGATTGGTAACACCGATATATAGGGCATGCATTTGGTTTCATAATGTTTTGTTGAATATTATTTTTTAAATTAAGTTTTGAAGTCAAACCAATTATAATAGACATAAGCATATTCCGTAAAACATAACTTTTTTTGTATGTATCGAAATTTAATTTTTTTTCCTTTTTGTTGAAACAAGGACATCAATACCTAGGGCATAGATTTTTTCAAAAAAAAAAATCACTAATTTACTAATTTTCCATGTGTGTAGAACATAGAACTTGATGTTCGATGAAAAACCTACATTCACAAGAAATAAAAAATAAATATAATAATCAAATTAAATATATTTAAAATTATACTTTTTGGGAAGCCTATAATAAGGACTCCATACTTACAAAAAATAAATTTTAAATGAATTCATTTGATCCCCCAAAAGGTAAATCAAAAATGGTTTTTTATATGCATTTTGATAGGTGTAGAGGAGACTCCATTATATGTATGGTTTAAAATTAGCGGGGTTCTATCCAAGGGGGTTTGAATCTAAGCGGATTTGATCAAACTCTCTTCAATTAAAATCCTTTAAATGGAAGCTTTCAAGGCTTAAATCATTATATTTTCTTAAAATATGTGATTTCAACAAAAATCAGGATGTCCTAGAAAGTGTAACCCATTATTGTGATAGCACCATCAAATAAACAGTTTGCGGTATTGCGACAAGGAACAAGTCAATAAACACAATGGTATCGCAACCCCACAATGTCCACTCCCTCGGTGGTCAGTAACACGGTAAAGGTCAAAATGATGCAGATTACCCTGCTGCCTCACAATAGTGACCTCACTAGGTCTGCAGGGTAGTGGTAAATGGTAAAAGATGGTTGCCAAGTGTTCTCCCGTCATCCTGCAGAGCAAACAAATCAACTTTGTGGTAGTGCATTGAGCATTAGATGCTGGAGTAATAGCACTGTCGCCCCGTAGAGGCCATCATTTATGGTGGCAGGTGTGCGGTAATCATTGAAATGACTGTAAAATTGGTGAAATATTTTGTCCGTCTGATCTATGATGATCGACGGATTGTGTTTGAAGTGATTTAAACATGCAAATTTTCTCAATCTTGGCACGAACCAAAGTAAATGGTGAAATGACTAGCTTCATAGCAAAATAAAACCTGAAATTCCCTTGTATTTTGTCATTCAAGCAAGAGTAATGGTGATTCTAGACGGTGTGCTCAAGCTTTGAAGTGTGTTCTGTGAACTTCATTAAACTGGGCAAGTCAATTTCATCATCCTCTTCATAAAAGTTGATATTTAGTTGGTACTTTGCTTAAATTGGTTCAGTAGATCAAAAAACTATCAAAACCCTAGCTCATAAAAGTATCAACACAATGGCACCCAAAAAATCTAAATCCACAAGGAAGAAAGCTGAGTCCTTTGCCCCTAAAGAAAAGAAGTGGTCCCTTCAACAGTCACTATTAGACATTTTCCCAAATTTAGTTGACAAGGGGTATAAGAAAATATTTAGGGATATAGCAGAGGGTTGTCGAGATGCCAGGGTTCATGTTTCTGGTTGGAGTCTATTTTGGTATTTCTATGAGAAAAAAGATGGTCAAGGTCCTGTTGCCAACCCCTGGAACTTGAATTTGGCCAAACTTGTAGTTCCAAATGTGTTTGTTGATGTTGAACTGATCAGAGTATTGGCACAATGCTACCATCTAGCCACCAGTACAATTAGATTGCCTAATGGGTCACCATTGGTAGCATTGGGCAGAAATGCAATTATTGATTGTTTCATGCTCAGTAAACAAGCCCTCACATAGGTTGACTTGAAGACGAGTGAACAAGAATATAACAGCCTCAAAAAAACACACAGGAATGACGAATTGCCCATGTACATGAGAAAAGGGGCTAATAATAGAAGAATTAAAATTCCACCCACTATTATTGAGCCTTTTGTTGTTGATGATTTTGTTGTTTATTTCAAAAGGACATACTTTGCTTTGTGTCAGGTGTTGGATATTGATGTCTGTTGCACCCAACCAAAATTTTTACTTCATTAAGGCATTTTGAAACAAGTCTAGAAAATTTTTCGTCAAAAAGTCAAAAAAGCAAAATTTCTAAAAATAGATGTCAGATTTGGTTTTCTGGGTTTATTGAGATATGGATGCTGGCAAAAAAATTTTAAAATAGAAAGTTTTTAAAAATAGAATCTCCAACTTAGGTGTTGCGCTCGATTCTCATTGGTCGATTTTGCTTCACGATCAGCGCGGTTCAGACGGAATCTTTAAACGACCAAGTTTTCTCTACTGGGTCATTTCTGCTTTTTCAGAAGGTGAAGCATGAGCTCGAAAGTCATCAATAGAGGAAAGTTCACCTGCCAAAGTTCGTCGATAAGTTTTCAACATTGTTCCAATGACGTAGAACCGACGAACAATCGTCGAATCGATGATGCATGCAAAACGATGCAAGATGGATCCTAGGTGGATTAAAAAGTTGGAAAATCATAAATTTGACTAAGTCTAGTGAAACAAGGTGCCCCAAGTGGATTGGGGCGCCCATATTCTCCTTTGTTAGTTTTTTTTCATGTTTTTCAGGAAACGTAAAAAATGCTTCAATCAACCTGTTTCCCGATTGGCCAAAACTTAGTCAAAAGTAGTCAAAACTGGGATTTCATCACAAACATGTTCAGACTGCTTAGATCACCCTCCGTCCCGCCTTGACAATCATCAGAATGACCGAAATCAAAGATCAAACAAGAGTTGTGGGCACAGAAAATGAGAAAAGGTACAAAAAGTGAATTTTTTAGAAGATTTTCTAAATGTTGGCAAACCAGGTGCCCCAGGTGACTTGGGGTGCCCAAACTCACCAAAGTTAGAATATTTTTGAAGTTTTTCTCAAAAAACGTGAATCTCCTTTCGTCAGCCCAATCCGGTTCAGAGTTGATCAGTTTGGCACATTTTTTGAGACAGACAAAGAGTACAATCAGCTTAGTTTTCATCAGGCCTGCCTATTTTCTAGATCATCAAACTTAGTTTTATCCCAATTGACAAAAATTGATAGCCAAACAGGGGTCCTTTGCCACCAGAACGTGCACGCAAATCAAGAAATTGAAGAAATTGCTAAAATGGCTAGATGTTGGGAAACCAGGCGCCCCAGGTGACTTGGGGTGCCCAACTTGAGCAGTGTTAGAATATTTTCATGTTCATAGTGTTTTCTGACATGCTTTGTTACCAATCTTCGCCGGTTGGTAGTTTTCAGGAAGTCAAACGATGTCAGAGCATCAGTCAGAGGCAGGGGATGGAATCTCAGTTGATAGGTCTCCAAAATGTCAAGATCAGTCATCTTTTTAGTCAACAGTGACATTTTGCCGCTTTGTTGAAATCAGAGACAGGCCATATTTAAGTCAAAACGAGTGTTGAAGTGTCGAAAATGAAGAAAAATTAGTTAGCACTTCTTTCAACTCGCGTATTTGATGACATCATCAAAAGAAGATATTTTTCGTCATCTTGCACATGAAGCCATAGGCAACTACAAAATAGGGATTCTTCCTATTTGAAGACATCCACTTGGATTTATGCTTTAAAAGATGCTTTCTTCATGATTGAGAGTGAAGTTTTATTCTCACACAAATAAAGCTACTTTTTCGCCCTAAAGATTTATAAAGACAAGCATTTGGCTTCTTTATTTCATTATCTTTTGCAGGTTGCATCTAGAGGAAAGATTTTTATTTTTCTTTCAACGAAGATTCGAAGACCCAAACGAAGTGTTTTTTCAGCGTTCTTCATAGTTTCAGATTGAGGAAGCAGGGAGGCTCGCTTTTTCAGGGTCCTTGTTTCAAGGGGATCGTTTTTTAGAAATTCAACCAAAGCTTTTTTAGTTTTTGTCGAGATGGGTCCATCCAAAATATCATCCTCTTGAAGATTGGAGTCTTGCTTTTTTTTCAGGAATCTACTTTTTTCCTGCTTTTTCGAGAAAATCTTCGCTTTTTTAAAATCTAACAATCTGGGTTACTTCAAAACAAAATTGCCTACAAAACCCATGAGCCAGCTTTTTTCGATCAAAATCAACTTTTTAAAAGATATTGTTTCCCAGAATATCATCGGATGACATCACCAAAAAGCAAAAATGTTGATGAGGACGCATTTCAAAAGAAAGCAACTTTAAATCAGATGCTTTTGGTTTTAAAGCATTTGCTTTCATCCTAAGCTCATCCATTTTATATTTAGGAAAAGAAATCACTTTGTGATAGTTGGAATCTTCTTTGCTTTAAAACAGATTGCTTTAAAGCATTTGTTTATTATATCTTTGTCTTAGAATAGTAATAAAGCTTGCGATTTGGCAAGTTAGGGTTAATCAAGGAGATTTTAGGATTCCCTACTCCTTTGATTTTAGTATAAATAAGGGCATCCTTGCCCATTGTATGTAATGGTAATTGTGATAGAAAATTTGTTGTGCCTATTCTAGCTTGCAAATCTTGATATTCCAAGTATCTGTTTACTTTGTGTTCATTGTTCTCTAGTGTTTGATCGCTTGCTGTATGCCTGCCTTTTACTGCAGCATTGTTGTCCTGGGGTTATGCAAACTTTATGATATTGAATAGAAGTCTCATGCCTATTTTGCTATGATATTCTATCTCGATTCATCAAGTTATCATCGTCAGATGTGTAGCTTTTTGCAGCTTTCATTTCAGATTTAATCATTAAAGTACTTTTAGTCTTGTGGTGTAAACCTGGAGGAAAACTGCTTAAGTTTTTGTGTTAACAATCATTCTTTGTTCACTTTCAATTTCCTTTGCTCTGAATTTACTCAAGAGATTGAAAGCGTTGTTAGTCTTTGCTTAGTTGTAGTAAAAGTTTTAAAAAAGGAAAAAACCTTTTCTGCAGCGTTTAGAGTTTTATAACCTTGTGCTCGCAGCTAAGAATCAAAAAGAAGATAGGCGAAGTTTCATTTAATTATCTTTTCAGCGAACATCAGCAAGAAAGGGAACTCCCCCTTCCAATAGGAGAGCAGTTTATCTGTGCATAGCTGTCCATTTCCAAATCGCATTCCAAAGGTGCGAATTGAAATGCCAACAGTTTTTTGGCACCCACTGTGGGGCATGAGGCATAAAAAATTCAAGCAAGCTTGGGCTTATGTCATGGGAATGACTCTCTGGCGTCCTGCTCTAGTTCAACAACCAAATCTTACACCACCTGCTATTCAACCAAATCTTGTATAAGTGGAAGGAGAGCAAACAAACATCATTAGCAGCCTAAGGAGTTTCATATTTGCGTAAAAGGAAAGTCTTGATCAGTGGAGACTGCTATCCTTGATGAAGAAGAACACAAAGCAAATCTTGCAGTAGGAAGACCAGTACTACCACCTCCCGCGTGGCAATAGATAATCCTGGCTCACAGGGTTTATTCAAGAAGGGGAAAAGGCGGTGCTATGGATCCTTTCTTTCAAGATCTTGATTTTGTAAAAGTTGGAGAAGCATCCAACAAAGTTCGAGAAGTTCAGACAGTTCTTGAAGTCAAGCAGGAAGAATTACAAGAAGAACCAGTAATTCAGCCTAGAGCAATGGGTGATGCAAATAACAACAATCGTAATAATGCAAATCAGAGGCGACTACCCCCATTACCTTGGGGTAACAACATTGGACCTTTGGCACTAGCAGAATATCATGAGCTTCCTGAAGGATCAAGAATTTTTTTTCCAAAGTTTCATGGTGATGGCAAGCAATATCCTGATGAGCACATTTCTGCCTTCACCACTGCCTGTGGAGTTCTTGGCGTTGCACATGAAGATGTTGCAGTGCATTTGTTTGTGGAACCATTGCAAAGTTCAGCAGTTGAATGGTTTAATCACCTAGCTGCCATCTCTATCACAAGTTGGGAGTTGATAAGGGAGAAATTTCTCACTCGTTTCAAGCCCGCAGAAGATAGTCATGTCTTATTTGCACAACTCTCAAATATCAAGAAAGACAGAAGTGAGTCGATGCAAGAGTTCGTGGCCAGATTCAACCGTTTGGTTGGAAAAATTACAAACACCCTAAATCCTTCATCAAAAATTCTGCTAAGTTGCTTCACCAATGCATAATCTTCATAAATTTATTCCTACCTCAAGCAGAGACACGCTACAGAACTGCAAGAAGCCCAGGAGTATGCTATTGAATTAGAAGATCATGTGATCACTTCCAGAAAGATCCAGAGAGATTCAATCAAGCCACTAGTGGCCTTGAATGTTGTACCACCTCAGCAAGTTCCACCTCCTTCAAGTATTCTAGATTCTTTCATTAACTATGTTAGTGATCAAACTGCTTCACCTATGCATCAGGTATCACCTATGTGTCAAGAGGCAGATGTGTCTTCTGCAATACAAATATATTGCTTGTTCCACACAACAAACCAACATGACGGAGAAAGTTGCTCAGAGATGAGAAGATTCATGCAAATATTAAAAGCATCAAATGAAAATCAAAGATTTTCGGATAATCCTGAATGTCTCTTTGACGAATCCGATGGCGGCTCTGTGAAGTGATTTTACCAGCGTAAATCAAATATTAAAAGGGATCATTTTCCTAACTCTGTTTCAAGTGACATCATGTGTTTGCATATGGAACATGAATGTTCATCGGAACCTGAAAATTTGCATAATTTCTTCAAATATGAAGAAGGATCGTTGATGGAAGAACCTGAGAAATGCACAACTTGCATACTTTCTCTTAGGAAGAAGTGCAACAAACTTCTCAAGAGCAAAATTATGAGGAAGAGATCAAATATGTTGCAGAGAGCAATGAAGAATCCAATTTGTTCTTCTCATCTTTTGAAAGTTGGTTTAAAGAACCTGTGTCAGATACATTCAAAGGAGAGGAGACCAAAGAAGCATCGCAATTGGAGCAAGAACAAGATCTTCATTTTGAAGACGATTCATCATTGGAGGAATTTCTCAAAACCAAAGATCACATGGAAGATTTATCATTAGATCTCGACAATTTTCTACATCACTTGGAGAGTGATTCTTCAGTAGAGGATACTGTAAATTTTCTTTTATAGTTTAGCCCGTCTTCATCTTTGTCTCAAGAAGTTTTCACTAGTGAAGAAGATGATGCTAAACTTTTGAAGGTTATCCCTGAACCTGTGCAATCAAGAGACATCACATACATGATGAAGTCAATGCAAAATGCAACATATGAAGAGGTTGGTGGAGAAGATGAGTTCATGGAATATTTAGTTTTGATCATTAAGGAGGATGATATTGAAAAATCAGAAATTCTTGACAAATGTTTTGTGAGATATGTTGTATGTGAGATCGATCAAGAAGAAGAAGAGGAAGCATATAGCTCAGATGAATCTCTCTTTGATTCCACTTACTTTACAGAAGAAGAAAGATACATGAATGCTAAAGATGAAGTGATGCTGGATATCTGCATTGAAGAAGATTACTCTATAGAGGATGACGAGATTCTAGGTAATGAATGGGAAAGTAAGCTGTCAGGTGAAGATGTTCAAGAGTTTGAGCATTCATATCTTGATAATTCATCAGACTTTGTAGAGTGGATGGATGAAAACACAACCAATGAAGAAGCCCCTGAAGCACTTGAAAAATGGGCAACGACAGTTGTGGATCCTATAAGTCAAGAATTAGTAATGAGAGTTGTGTATGAGCAGCTTGCACCTTTTCCAGAAGATGATGCATTGACTGAGTATAGAGTTGCGTGTGTACAAGATATTAATGAAACTCATATTCAATATGTGGTGATAACCATTCCCACAGATATACTTTGGCCACAAGACTTTCCTGTATATCTTCAGAAGGAAGCTTTGTATCTTCACCTATTGCAGAGGTTGCTTGCATTGGAGGAAGATGCTCCACCTGATCTCTGGCATATCAACCAATTCCTCAGGAACTTCTCATGGCCTGAACGTGAATACCCTCCTGAATCATGGCTCTTTGAGGAGATGTTGCAGAGAAAGAAAAGCTTTGTGTTACCAAGACAATCTTCACAGCTAAAGAGAGATGGTTCTTACTTTTTTGAGTCGATTGATGGTTTTATGTGACAGTCCTAATTACATCTCATCCTCGCTCAGGAAAAAGAGTGTGTGAAACACTTTCTGTTCTTGTAATGTGTTTCCCCTTTCTGTAATGTGATCATTATGTTGTAATGTTTTTCTCCTTTCTGTAATGTGACAGTTGTGTTTTGGGAAGTTCCAACTTTTTTGGTGATTTTAGGAAGTCCGGTTTTAGGTGATGTAGGGAAAAGTCTTGTTCTAGGTGATTAGGAAAGTGACCTGACTCTATTGCCCAATGGATAAGGCACTGGTCCAAGCTACAAAATCCAGAGATTCTAGGTTCTCCTATGCCGTAAGTATCCACCATGGTCCCCAGATAAAGCCAATTGTTGTACCCAACCAAAATTTTTGCTTCATTAAGGCATTTTGAAACAAGTCTAGAAAATTTTTTGTCAAAAAAGCAAAATTTCTAAAAATAGACGTTAGATTAGGTTTTTTGGGTTTCTTAAGATATGGATGCTAGAAAAACTTTCTAAAAATAGAATCTCCAACTCAGGTGTTGCGCTTGATTCTCATTGGTCGATTTTGCTTCACGATCGGCGCAGTTCAGTCAGAATCTTCAAACGACCAAGTTTTCTCTACTGGGTCATTTCTGCTTTTTTAGAAGGTGAAGCATGAGCTTGAAAGTCATTAATAGAGGAAAGTTCACCTGCCAGAGCTCATCAAAAAGTTTTCAATGTTGTTCCAACGACGCAGAACCGACGAACAGTCGTCGACTCGACGATGCAGTAAAACAATGCAAGATGGATCCAAGGTGGATTGAAAAGTTAGAAAATCATAAATTTGACTAAGTCTAGTGAAACCAGACGCCCCAAGTGGCTTGGGGCACCCATACTCTCCTGTGTTAGTTTTTTTTCACATTTTTTGAGAAACGTCAAAAATGCTTCAATCAACCTGTTTCCCAGTTGGTCAAACTTGGTCAAAATCAGTCAAAAGTAGTCAGAGCCAGGATTTCATCACAAACATGTTCAGATTGCTTAGATCACCCTCTGTCCTGCCTCGACAGTCGTCAAAACGACTGAAATCAAAGATCGAACAGGCGCTGTGGGCACAGAAAATGAGAAAAGATACAAAAAGTGAATTTTTCAAAAAAATTTCTAAGTGTTGGCAAACCAGGTGCCCCAGGTGACTTGGGGTGCCCAAACTCACCAGAGTTTGAATATTTTTGAAGTTTTTCTCAAAAAATGTGAATCTCCTTCTGTCAGCCCAGTCCGATTCAGAGTTGATCAGTTTGACACATTTTTCAAGGCAGACAGAGAGTACAATCAGCTCAATTTTCATCAGGCCTACCTATTTTCCAGATCATCAGACTCAGTTTTATCCTAATTGACAGAAATCGACAGCCAAACAGGGGTCCTTTGCCACCGGAACGTGCACGCAAATCAAGAAATTGAAGAAATTACAAAAATTGAAAAAATGGCTAAGTGTTGGGAAACCAGGCGCCCCAGGTGACTTGGGGCACCCAACTTGAGCAGTGTTAGAATATTTTCATGTTCACAATGTTTTCTAACATGCTTTGTTACCAATCTTCGTTGGTTGGCAGTTTTTGGGAGGTCAAACTTGGTCAAATGATGTCAGATCGTCAGTCGAAGGCAGAGAATGGAATCTTAGTTGATAGGTCTCCAAAATGTCAGGATCAGTTAGCTTTTTCAGTCAATAGTGACATTTTGCCGCCTTGTTGAAATCAGAGACAGGCCATATTTAAGTCAAAACGAGTGTTGAAGTGTCAAAAACGAAGAAAAATTGGTTAGCACTTCTTTCAACTCGCGTGTTTGATGACATCATCAAAAGAAGATATTGTTTGTCATCTTGCACATGAAGCCATAGGCAGCTACAAAATAGGGATTCTTCCTATTCAAAGACATCCACTTGGATTTATGCTTTAAAAGTTGCTTTCTTCATGATTGAGAGTGAAGTTTTATTCTCACACAAATAAAGCTGTTTTTTCACCCTAAAGATTTATAAAGACAAGCATTTGGCTTCTTTATTTCATTGTCTTTTTGCAGGTTGCATCCAGAGGAAAGATTTTTATTTTTCTTTCAACAAAGATTCGAAGACCCAAACGAAGTGTTTTTTCAGCGTTCTTCATAGTTTTGGATTGAGGAAGCAGGGAGGCTCACTTTTTTAGGGTCCTTGTTTCAAGGGGATCGTTTGTCAGAAATTCAACCAAAGCTTTTTCAGTTTTCGTCAAGATGGGTCCATCCAGAATATCATCCTCTTGAAGATTGGAGTTTTTTTTTTTTTTTGGAATCTGCTTTTTTCTTGCTTTTTCAAAATCTAACAATTTGGGTTGCTTCGAAACAGAATTGCCTACAAAACCCATGTGCCAACTTTTTTTGGTCAAAATCAACTTTTTAGAAGATATTGTTTCCCAGAATATCAACGGATGACATCACAAAAAAGAAAGAATGTTGATTAGGGTGCATTTCAAAAGAAAGCAACTTTAAATCAGATGCTTTTTGTTTTAAAGTATTTGCTTTCATCCTAAGCTCATCCATTCTATATTTAGGAAAAGAAATCACTTTGTGATAGTTGGAATCTTCTTTGCTTTAAAACAGATTGCTTTAAAGCATTTGTTTATTGTATCTTTGTCTTAGAATAGTAATAAAGCTTGTGAGTTGGCAAGTTAGGGTTAATCAAGGAGATTTTAGGGTTCCATACTCCTTTGATTTTAGTATAAATAAGGGCATCCTTGCCCATTGTATGTAATGGTAATTGTGATAGCAAATTTGTTGTGCCTATTCTAGCTTACAAATCTTGATATTCCAAGTATCTGTTCACTTTGTGTTTATTGTTCTCCAGTATTTGATCACTTGTTGTATGTCTGCCTTTTGTTGCAGCATTGTTGTCCTGGGGTTGTGCAAACTTTATGATATTGAATAGAAGTCTCATGCCTATTTTGCTCTAATATTCTATCTCGATTCACTAGGTTATCATCGTCAGATGTGTAGCTTTTTGCAGCTTTCATTTCAGATTTAATCATTAAAGTACTTTTAGTCTTGTGGTGTAAACCTAGAGGAAAACTGCTTAAGTGTTTGTGTTAACAATCATTCTTTGTTCACTTTCAATTTCCTTTGCTCTGAATTTACTCAGGAGATTGAAAGCGTCGTTAGTCTTTGCTTAGTTGTATTAGAAGTTTTAAAAAAGGAAAAAACCTCTTCTGCAGCGTTTAGAGTTTTATAACCTTGTGCTCGCAGCTGAGAATCAAAAAGAAGATAGGTGAAGTTTCATTTAATTATCTTTTCAGCGAACATTAGCAAGAAAGGGAACTCCCCCTTCCAATAGGAGAGCAGTTTATCTGTGCATAGCTGTCCGTTTCCAAATTGCATTCCAGAGGTGCGAATTGAAACGCCAACAATGCCCAAGACAAAATGCTTGTGGATTTGATGATGATGGCCATGAGGATTCAGAATCTAGAGGTGAATATTGAGTATGATTTTGCATCATATATTGAAAAGAAGCTGCATGATGGTCTATTGCAAATCAGAGAAAACAAGAAGCCCCTTGATTTCAAATACTGTTCCTTGTTGTGTCACTTGATACTGTATTAGAATAGGGGAAAATGGCCCAGCAAAATAGATTTGAGTATGATTGACCAGAGGAGGCAGAGGTTGCCCACACAATGCTAGTGCTACAAATGGGATTTTCATTGCAAGAATTGTAATTATGTAGTATTCCATGATAAGTTTGCAATCAGAATAATGAATTCACTCGATTGCCCTTCTCCCAGATTAACCAAAGAGGTCAGAGAGATGTTGAGGCCTCTTGGTCATAGGCCAGCACAAGGTCATAAGCATAACTTTGTTGATTGGTTTTTCTTGCCAGACCATACAATAATCAGAGTTTATGGGTGTACTCAGCCTCTTGCTCATAGGCCAGCACAAGGTCATAAGCATAACTTTGTTGATTGGTTTTTCTTGCCAGACCATACAATAATCAGAGTTTATGGGTGTACTCAGCCACCCCATGTGTTGCCAAAGTTTGTGCCAGACAGAATTGCATTCCTTGAGTTCATGTGGTAGATGCTTTGGATGGAGAAGGATGTGATGAAAAAGGCAAAGAAGGGCACTTTCCTTTCTGATTCTATTGTGTTTGGTGATTGGTTAGTTGGTTCAGACACTTTGGAAGCATTGCAGGCCTATTTGAAGGCTAAGTATTCTTTGAAATCAGGGACCGAAAGAGTTTGTGATCCAGAGGGTCACATGAATTTTGTCAGGCAAGTCATTCTTACCAAAATGGGGGTATCCCATCAAATCAATTTTGATGAGGATGTTATCAAAAATTGTGTCACTTTTGTTGAAGTGTATAATAGAAAGAGGAAATGGGAAATTGTAAAAAGGATTGAGGATGACAGGAGAAAGAAAAACCCTAATTTTGAAGGATTTTTTTGTTGATGAGAAGGACCCAGGGTTGAAGAGAAAAGATATGGTCATTGATAATTTCCAAAGAATCTATGACAAGTCTGAAAAGGAGCCTACAAAGGCTATTAAGCTCCCAGTCAAGAGGCCACCAAGAGTTGTAATTCAAGAGCCTGCCCTTTATGCAATGTCAGTTCAAGATCCTGCAGTTTTTGATTCACCTCCTCCTAAAAGGCAAAAGACTGATGATGTTTCTCCATTGGTTCCATATGAAATGACTGAAGGAGTTGGAGATACTAAGGAGATGGCTAGTATTCTGAAGCATATGGGAGATGAAGAGGAAGTAGATCAGCCACTGGTTGGTGAAGAAACAAAGCCCCACAAACCCGAAGCAAGAATAGAGGAACAAGGACAAGGTGAGCTTGAGTTACAAGAAGATGAAAGGGTTGTGGCCTTAATGAGGTTCATGGAGGATGATGATTTCATAAATACTCCAGAATTCAAAGACTTCTGGTTGAAAATAAAGATGAGGGAGTTTGAGGAGAAAGTTCAGATAAATAAGATGGGTGCTGATGAATCACAACATGACCAAATTGTGACCCAAACTTTCAAAGAAATGAAGATTGATGAAATATATGTTACCCCTAAGGAGGCTAGACAGTTGGTCTTAAAGAGTAATATGCTGATCATCCCTGGCCTTGAATTGAAGAAAATGTTCCTATTGGACCAAGTAAGGAATCAAGATGACCCCATGATGGTCTTAAGATTTGATTATGAGGATGGTGTCAGTGGTTTTGGGTTCAACCCAAAAATAGAAACTCTAGCAATATGGGCCACACATAAGAACACCAACAAGCCAAGATTACTTGATGTAGTCCAAAAGAAGAAGGGGACAACCATAGTAAAAACATTCCAGGATACATTAGTGCTTGAAGCAGCCACTCTTACCATGCACTCTACAATGTTCACTTAAATTGTTGTCAAAAAGTTGGAGCAAAGATTGCTTGATTATGAGAAAACTCAGACTGAGTTGAATGATGAAGTGAACAAGTTGTATCTGGAAAATGTCAAACTCAAGAAACAAATGAAGGGTGCTAGTTCTTCTTAGAGCTAGGCTATTGTACCATACCAAGCCCCTGTGCCACAAGAAACCAGTGGTGCTACAGTGCCAATTGAGCAATTGAATGCATTAAAATTGAAGTTGGAAAAGGAAATTGAAGAATTGAAAGAACAAGATGAGAAGACAAAGGATGAAGCCAGATTGAAAAATCTTGAAGTATTTGAAAAAAAATTGGAATACAGAGTAAAATTGGTTGTTGATAAGTTGAAAGATGTGCATGAATGCCATTCCTCCTTATCTCAGGCCATTGGTCAGTTGAAGGCCAATCTTTCTATTTTGGACCCAATATATAAGAAATGGCAACCTGCACACCATACATTGTTGACTTTGTGCAAGGTTCTACAAAGAGACCCAGGTGCTCCAGCTTCACTCAAGCCAACTGAGAAGATGGTGAAAATGATCCTGGATGAATTCTAGTATGTCAATGGTGAGAGCCAAAAAATGCAGGCAAAGATTGATTCTTTTGCCACCTTCAAGCACCAGTTTATTCCTTCTATTTTGATAGAAGATGAAAAGAGCAAAGATTTTGATGCATGGAAGAATGATTTTAGCTAGATAGTTTCTCAAATCATTGATTTCTTGAAAAAGGATGACAACATAAATACTCTCAATTTCAATGTTATTCTGGATAGGGTGATTGTCCTGGATGCTAGATATGTCAAGTTTGTCATGGATGTCAAAGTGTTGTTGGACAAAAGATGGAAAGATCACCAGGCCAACCTGTTCCAGATTCAAGAATATAAATGGCCTAGTGATTATGATGTTTTCCAATGGGAGCAAAAATATCTTGCAGTTGAAGAGTGATCAGGCAGGGGAGCAATGAGCATCATGTTGGCGTCAATAGGCACCATCAAATCTTGGACGTCCTCCTTTTTGTCTCTTTCTATTTTTATGCTTTCCAATTTGTATTCAAAATATAATTGGCGGTCTTTTTAAGACTTGTCAAAAAAGTATATATTGTAATAGGTCATATCAAGGGGTGGGTATTTGAAAAGACATTTTTGGAATGTGAAAGGTTTGAAGCTTGTAGCTTCCTTCACCCCTATAAGAAGGAAACCAAGACCTTGGGAAAGCTCTTTGGGAATTTTGATTTTTGAAAAGAGACATTATCCTGATCTTTGAAACATATCAATAGAAAGTTGCATTTCTCTGGTGCCATTACTTCTAGTTCTCAATTACTTGTTGATTATCTTTGATACTTTATCTAGTTGTCTCCATATTGCATTTTCCTGTTTATTTGAATTAACATATCAAGGGTATGCTTAGTTCTTCAAAACACATTTGTTGTTTTGTGTGATTTATTTGATTTATTTGATAGGGTTTTGACTTTGTAATGAAGCCTTGAGTTTAAGACAGTGAGATCTCAGGTTAAGGAGAAAATATTGCCATGGTTAGTCAAAAGGAGCATAATGCAATATGGGTAAAAGCAAACCAACATTTCCCCTTTTGTTTACAATAAAGAATCACGTCAATGAGACATGTATATGCTCTTTTAAGTTGTCAGATTGAGGATTGTATGTGATTGCTACAAAGGTCGATTATCATAGTAAATAATGGTGTAAAGAGTTTCAAAAGTGCAATCACCAATCATTCAAAGAGCAAAACAATCACCAGTCTGAGGTAGCCTTCTTCTCACAAGTTAGTCATCATTCACAAGGAGAGAGGACAATGGGCTAGGCAGGAGGTCTTCATTTATTCAAGAGGGCAGTTAGCAAAAATGGTGAATGTGCAAGAAGATCAAACCCTAGGCAAGTTTATGCAATGCATATAGGATTATAGCTCCTATAGTTCATCTGCAATATCAAAAGAGAGCTTATTTTATAGAAAAACCAACAACTCTGTAAACTTTAAGCTAGTTCAAATTACAAATCAAGAAGCAACAGAATACCATACCTGGCTGTGCACCCAACTCAGTCACGTGTAACTTTGAAGTGAGCTTCCCTCCAGTGATTGTTTTTGAAGCAAAGGAAATAAGGATGGAAGGATTTTCATTGCCTGCAACCTACAGAAAAACAAAATCAACGTTAGGAAACACTCCGCAGATTTTAGAAACAAGATGAAAATGGAAGCACAACCAGAAAGAAGCATCTGATATGGTAGAGAAAATAATCTCAAAGAGTGGAAGAGAGTTTTACCTTAAATGATGCAAATGCGGTTGCATGGGCTTCTAGAGCTTGACTTCGTTGTTGCTCTATAGAAAACAACTGCATGCTCCCCTTGACAAGTTGTGGCCTCTGTCCATAGAATTTTGTCACTGTTAATAACAATCGTAAACCCCATCAATTAAGGAATATAATAATATCACAGCCATTAGATAGTACACACCTCAGGTGCTCCTAGAGCAATTCCAATCAAAACAAGCCACTTTTTAGTAGGATCACATTGATAATTTATTATCTGGTTGCCTGTTAAATTGGTCATTCGCTCAAACATTTAGACAAGTTCAAAATCCCCTGTATGCCCCAATAATTTGACATGTTAAAAAGAAAGAAAAAATAGAAGAAAGCACATCGGCAACAGAAAACAAGCTTTGCATGAGTACACAAAAATAGAATTTCAGTCAAATTCAATATTGCACCTTGCTTTGCTTTAGGAATATTATAACATAAAGAGCACGTAAAAAACAAAGTTTGTTTGCATTTTCTAGAGCTTTTCATTACCTTCCAATGACCAATGATACACTGAACTCTATGTAACATGTCCCAACATCTTTGGTGTGATCCACTTCCAAAACACAACCTATGAATTACAAGTTTGTAATATATGAGATATCATGAACTATATTTGTGTGTTAATAAAATAGCACTAGTAGATACAAACTGAGCCGCTCGAAATAATCCAAGTACCTGAATTTACCATAGCATATGGAGAGAATCATTCACACTAGGATCAATGAAGGCCTCCTGCTTGGCAATACATTTCACAGAGAATAAAACTAAACCAATTTATGTCATCAGAACAAAAAATAATCAGAGCTAGCAGAATGGTGTTGTGCAGAAGACCACCACAACACTGCACGATGGTTGTTGGGCCTTCACGATGATGCAAGGAGCTTTCCCTGCATCATTGTGAAGGCCCAACAACCACTGTGTGGTGTTGCAGTGGTCTTCTGCACAACACCATTCACTAGATTGGCACATGTTCACACAGTCCATGGTGAAACCCTGTCACCCTTTACACCATTGTCATGAATTCCTTGAAAACACTGTTCAATTAGAACTTTTATATTGCCTTCAAGAAACTATTTGTGCTCTATTGATTTATAACTCTTCATACAACACTATGATATCTCCTTTGATGCCACTGTCATATGACTATTTGATACCACTATCATTGGTCTTCTCTCAAATTCAAACCTTACTCTTTTCACACTTTCACTCATAGGTTTGAGTCAAGGGAGCCAAGTCTAGAATGTAATGTTGTTGTTCCTATGTTTGCAATAAGAGAATACTATCATTTGAAACTAATATCTCTGTCACACCTCATTATTGATCTATTCCTTTTTTCAACAGTCATATGGCTGCGATATGCTTCTTTGCTATGATGACTAATCATTGCATGATAATGTAGACTATCACCGTGTTTGTGTCATAGGGAATTTGACTGTATTTTTAGATGATGTGTATTCTTATGGTCTCACAAACTCTAGGAAATAACCTAAGACCCTTGGATTGCCTTAATACTCTCCTCTAACCTGTCATGCTCTAATAGTCTCTTACGTTGTCCTTTATCGCCATCCATATACTTGTAGACTACTTTTAGAAGTTTGTTTACTGTCCTCTTTTGTATTTTCCATAGGCTGTAACTCATCCATTAGAATCTTGAAATTTTAAAACAAGATGCTTAACACTTCTATCATAATTGTAAGTGTGATTGTGTAGGCTATCTGGTGACCTGCATAGGTGACCTATGGATTATTTGTCATCTATCCTTCATGCACACTTGTCATACAGTCCCTAACTTATAATTGTCATTTGCAACATTTCCATGACACAAAACTTTAAGGCCTAAATCAAGATAGTGTCTCATAAAAATCCTTATATACTACCTTCTACTCACACTCAAAATGTGGAGATAGAAATCACTTACATACTCCTATGCCAAAGAATATGCTCTTGTTCATGATAATCTTAGGATTCACTTATATTTACAAAAATCTCATTAAATCTCTTAGAGACACCACTCTTTAAACAACATTTCCATGAAAGGCTTGTCATACTACTCTCTGTCATTTGGTTTGACATGTCATTATACACTGCCTTCATATTCTCCATTCATTATTTTTCATGAGAGAAATTTTTTGTGATTCCTCAATGAAACATCACATACCTATGACTGCCTTTGTGACTATCATGAAACTCGTTCATATTATCTTCACAAACCATTTACTTGAGTTATTGTCTTTTGACTTGATAACAATGACTTCTTTTTTACCTTGTCTAACAAGGTTTAACATAGAAAACCTCCATAGATTTTGATGAAGGTGCCAAGGTTTAACAGACCTAAGATCTTATCACTATTCATAGCTTTTAATATTCATAGAGACAAAATCTACAATGGAAAACAATGGAAACTAAGTCATAGTTCATAAGTAGTAATTTGTGTTTTTCACATATTCATTTGAGAAATTAATATTCAAATGTCAATTTTAATTGGGTGTTCCTAGTGCATAGCTTTGTAACATTTGCATCTAGTATCCCTACATTAGGAAGGTTATGCAAATATTAAATTCATGAATAGATAGTGAATAGAAAAACATAGTCATAGTGTTATCTTTAATAGGTACAACCCTGTGTTAAGGAAGGCAGTGAGCCGTTTTTGTCAAAGGACAATGGGATAGCACTTGGATATGCTTGGTCAAGAGGCAAAACATGACAGTCCTTAAGGGATAGATTGAGCAGTAGCAACTTATCCTTCAATCCCTACAATCATGTTCTAAAATAACATGGAAAACAGGTACATTTCTTCATTTAAATGACAAAAACACAAATCTTATCTAATATATTTAGTAGATCAAATACAAAGCACCAAGAAAAACTAATTGAGGGTAAACTTTAATTGTACTACCTGAATAAAATCAAAAATAGATAAAGGTTGTTTAAGACCCAATCAATTTATATTTGAATGTATTGGAGGATGCGGAAATATGGGAGCATGAAAAGAAAAATGTCTAGAATTTTATGTAAATCTATAAATAGAATATGTATATTGGAGGCAATGTAAACTCCTAAATCCCTAATAATCTTAGCAAGGAATTTTTCTGCAATATTATTGAATTGGATGTTTGGTCACCTAGCATATTGATTGTTCAGGGATATACACACCATTATATAAAGGATGTCTTATGTGGTAGATATAGACTCTGCATATTGATAGCCGATATGTTTCAATATGTATTCGTTACAGACATTTTCATGCATATTCATATCCACTTATGTACATGCATATAGACATTCTATTAGATATCTTTTCTTTTAGGATTAACCACTTGGAATATTTGATACTCAAGTGATTCTTTCAATGAGCTATCATTGTTACACTCATCTCTTTATATATAGAAATCTACACATTTTTACATGCATATATGTGTCTATGTGTATATACATACAAACACATAAGTACATGTATATGTGTATACACATAAACACAAATATACAAATGTATGTATATAAAGAGTAAATTATATATGCAGATCTCTCTCAATCACCATTATATGGGCATTTGCATCAGGTAAAAAATTGTTGAATTAGGTATTTACTTGTATGTACCCCATATGCTACTGGTGCAAGGTTGGGACATGCCTTGATTACATAGCATGCTCCCCAGATTTGGGGACATTTAAAATATATTTTTTCCTAAACATAAAGCAAAGCAAAAAACACTAAGCAAACCTGGATATGAACAATTTACAGCCATTGAAGAGACATTTTGCATTATTTTCTCTTTATATTTTCAAGTACCAATACATTGACTTGGGAAGTAGCTACACATTCAGACACATTTATGCATCTCTCTATGGTTCAATGTTTCATTGAGCCCTCCAATTTTGTTTTCTAGGGATGTAGGGGAGAGGGAGTATGTGGAAATCTGAAAAGTGAATGCCTGGAAGCTCCCCTAAAATGTAAGGAATATAATTTGAATAGGAAATTACCATGGGAATGGGGAGTACGTGATTGGGCCAGGAGGATGAGAAAAAGGGAAATGCAAAACAAAGTGATGATTGACAAGTTTTGCACAAGGAATAGCTATATTAGTATATATGAACAATAAAATGCTCTTTTATAGCTATATAAAAATTAAACTTCTAATTAACAAGTAGTGCAACAATTTTTCTTTCATGAATTCACTATGAATTCTAGTTGACCAATAAGCACACCAGAAGATTCTTAGTATGGTGATCCTCAAATCATAAAACCATAAATATGTCAAACAAGACCCGATTTATATCACCAGCATTAAAAATGACCATGTGAGAGGAAGACTCATCTTGAAGGAAGACGAAACTGATGGAAACCATGGTTGGAGGTAGAAGCAGACCCTAAGTCCATATCAAAGTGTAGGCGTTGAAGAATTAACATCATCATTATCACTAAATGAGGCAAAGAAAATTTGATAATGCCCATAGAAATTAAGCTTAGATCAGAGGGCCTAGTGTGACAATCTTGTGGGAGTGCAATTAACTTATCTTGGGAGCTTTTATCACAACTACCAAAAATTAGAGAGGAAGTCAGAAATGAGCATCTATTTCGATCTCTTGGAGTATGGATGAGGAGTGAGTAGAAGTTGTATGTTTGTGAAGAAGAACATCATATGTACTGCTTTAAACAAAAAACATGACATTTTAAACAAAACCCTTACATTTAGAAGCTTTATAGGGCTTCTCAATATAACCTCAAAAAACACCGAAATACGGGAAGAAGTCTGCACTGAGTCATACTACATTATTGATATCCTTGTGTCCTAAAGTTATACTTGCCTCTATGCTCCATCAAATGCTAATCCTCTTCATACATGGCAAACCCGTTCATTAATGAGCATCCGACGAGAACAAGATGAAGGATTTTTTGTACTAAAGATATCAGTTTGAGCTTACATTCCTTTGTGAGGCTCTCGGCTCTCAAACTAACGAAAGGATAGCAGAGGAAATATTTGCATCCCGCTAATAATTTCTCAATTGTAGCAATGGAGAGGAAATGATTAGCATCCCGCAAATAATTTTTCAATTCAAAGTATTTTTTTTAATTACCCACTTTTATTTGTGTGACTAACTATTTAGTCATTTTTATTTGTATGACTAAATAATTATTTAGTCGACGACCAAGTTAGTCATTTATTTACCCATTTATAGCTGAGTTGCAAAAAATTAGTAGAATTTAATCATTTTGATTGTAAAAGTTCATGATCCATTGCATTAAGTTGGCATATTTTGATGATTTCTTGGGTCTTGGTTGTCTCACCTAGTTTTAGATGCATTTGGATGCTCTCAAAAATCCTAGTTGGCTTGTATGCTTTGTATGCACTTGTTTGTTACATGTCTTATTTGAGTCAATTGGATGTTTATGAGTATATTGGATTGGTTTTAGCATGTTTTGGGTTTGATGAGTCTTGATCAAGTATGTGCTTCATTGTTTCATTTTTGCATGGAATTATGGTGAATGGTCTTGTCTCATTTTATCATGCTCATAGTCATATTGACAAGTCCTTCATGGTTGAGTGATTACTTTTTGAGGCCTTCTGGACTCTTGAGAAAGAAGGACATTTATTGTTTTAGAGGATATGGTTGATTTTGATGATCCATTCAAGTTTATTTATTGTTTCATCTTCATATATAAAGTTACGAATATAATCATTCATATTTGTAGAGTCTTAGGAGGTGTCACGATGACTAAATGTATGAATGAATTCATGTGATATGCTTAAATCTTATCATGCCATTATCATTAGTTTTGTGTTTCTTAGAAGACCAAGGGCTTGATCAAGGTCATGACATACTAAAAAAGTGAAACCATTAGCTTGAAAAGAACACAATGTATACAAGGTTCCAAAACTACCTACTACTATCATAGTCAAACAACAATGTATACATGGTCATTTTAGCCATGAAACCTTAAGAAAAACCTTATAATTGGCTAAAGGCATTAAAGGAGAATGTTGTCTAAGTATCCTAAATGCAAAATCCAATCATTGTTTCACCTAAAATGGTCAAAAGAAGTCCTAAACTAAATTTTGACAAACTCAAAAACCCTGGAGCGGCCATGATAACTTTTATTTCTGATTTTGATTTGACCTCTATAATGAGTTCAAAGACCATTTCTAAAGTCATGGGAGGGTTGAGTAGGTAGAGAAGGTGGAAAGTTCAAGGGGAGACATAAAGAAACCAAAGGAATCGAGAGAAAACATCAAATTTGTGAAGTTGCATATGGCAGCAAATTTGTCAACTTACACATAACTAATCTATGATGAAAATGGATATGATTTGGCATGTATTGATTGAAATTGATTTATTTTTGAGGAATTTGATGCTTTTCTTTATTGGTTTCAGGTCTAAGAGGCTAGAAACATGAAGGGGTCAGCTAGAGCTATCATGGAGAGATGAAAACCTAGAGACACCCTACTGTCCTAGTTATGGAGAAACTTGATTTTTATGCCCAAATCACTGCTGCACCTACAAAATTAAGCCAATATGATGTCAAGGATGATTAAGAAAAACCCTAGGAGCTGTTGCAACACAAAAATCAGACCTAAGCCGCTATTGTACATGCACATTTGGAGCCCAAAATGATGGAAAATGAAGGGAATGAAGCCATGCAACTGATGGAGGATGAATTGCACCACCTTATACCTTATTTGCAACCTTGTTCATGACTGATACAACCTTCTACAAGTGCCCAAATTTATGTTTCATGTCTGAGATGGAGATTTGAAGTGGAAAAATAGAGAAATCATGAAGTATGAAGGTTGGAAATGCATTTTCTATGATGAAATTGATTACCTACAACTGCATATTCATGTTTGCACATAGATAATGGATTCCTACAACCACATATGATGGAGAAAATAATTTTCTACAGTTACTTATATTCTTTTTATGAATATTTGTCATACTAAAACAACTTGTTGGAGTTGTAGTTGTAAAAATTAAATGCTTGGAGATGTAGTTGCAAATATTTAATATTTTTGGTTTCCAAAAGTTACTTTTTGTCATATTTGGAAAACTTAGTAACAAAAAGTAAATAAAATATTACTTTTTGATACTAAGGGAAGCTTGTTGAGGAAGCTACTAGGGGATGAAGTGGACTATTCCTTGCCACCAAAATTGACTTTGTGTTTGAGCAAAAAATGTGAATCATTTGATCAAATTAATCATATCCATTGGATCTTAGGGTGAAAAATTAGTATGATAAAGCTGATTTGAATATGATACAGCTAAAAACTCATTATAGGGGGGAATTAGTTGGTGTATTCTTGGCTTTTGGAGAAAAACTCATTGAAGAATACTTGAAAGCAATTGTACTATTGGGATTTGAGAGCAAATACATAGAATTTTCTGATTTTTCATGCTATTCTCATGGTTTTCTCTACACCAAGTTTAGAATTTGTTGATGTTTATCAATTTGAACTAAATACAAGGTTAATTCATGGTTTCTAGTCAAGAATCGTGAGTAGAAATTGTTGAAATTCATTGAACTTGTCATCATACAAAGTTTGTTTCATGATTTCTAAACACCGATTTGAAGTGTTTATTTCATTTTTAGCTGAAGATGCATGGATATTTGATGAGTTTGCAAAGTGTTCATACCACTAGTGGTTTTCTGATTGTAAATTACTTTGTGTGGTTATTCTAAACACACATAAACCCACCTTTGATGATTGCACCTCCTTGAATCTTGATTGATGAATTTTCATGATCAAATCAAGGATGGTTAGATGTATTTGCAAACATGTCTATCCATTGTTGAAGCTGAAATGATTGAAAAGGTTTAAGATTTAGTTAGATTTCTTAGTAATCTTTCTCTATCTTGCCTTCTTTTGTATTTTTTATCATATATGGTTAGTTTAGAGTTAGTCTATGACATTCAAACTTGCATAGTATTGTTATAGAGTTGATATTTTATGAATGCAAGTTGATGTATTGTTGGTTATGAGCTGAAAAGATACATTTTATGGCAATATATGTTTATATCAGTTTGTATATGCATTGCTAAATCTAAAAACTGATTGGTTTATGTGTAATCTAACCTTGTGTTGGAAGATTGTCCAAATTTATGTAAGGCCTCTTGATTGGAATAGCAAAAAATATCATACAATTGAGTTATCTTGTAAGGCCAAGACTTGACAGTATAGACCTTGGGGTAGTCATTTTCCATTTCTTTGGGATTTGATTCATTTCAAGAGAGATAAGATACTTGGTAATTTATCTAAGTTGTTGCGTGCAAAAACACCCATCAACAAGTTGAAAGTTAATTAAAATCATGTATTAGTATAGATATTCTTTTTCTTATTTTTTAATAAATATGTTTTTGTTATAGAGTAAAATGTGTACACTTGTTAATCAAGACCTATTTTAACACCTTTTTGAACATTAAACGATTAAATCTCGATCCTGATAAATAAACCTGACAAAATAAGGTTAGGACTGGTCTAATCCCACTTAAATGGACACTTTCCAAAGTTTGTGGGGCTAAACGACCAGGGCACCTAGCGCCTTGGTCCCAGTTGTTAGCCCCGGTCCTATTTTTGTGGTGTCAGCTTAGAACACCTCCTTAACTTTTATTTGTCAGCTCCATTTAGTTTTATTTGTCATTGGTGAGCGGGAATACATATATAAAGGAGTTTTACAATTCATTTACACCTAGATGGATATTGCAAGATTAGAGTTTGCTCACATGTTTTGATCTTCTATGCTCAAGTGCTCTTCATGCTTGGATGTGCTACATGCTTATGGATGTTATGATGCTCATTTGTAGGTTTTGAAGGAAGTTCAAGATATCTTTGTCTATCTCCTTGTTGGTGCATGATTTTGAGTTATCTACATCAACTAGGGTTTCACATCTTGTGGTAATCTTTACCATTTTCATTCATATTTTTATCATATATTGTTGATCTCACCTCTACCCTTCTAGGGCACGCACTCTTGGATCACTAATCATCGTTGTAGTGGAGGTGGAAACACCAACACTAAGTTTGACTAAGGCAAGCCCCTAAACACAACACAACCATTTCCCTCTTTTCTTGTGTGTAGGTTGAAGATATAGGTTTCTAAAGACAAGATCCGGGAAGAAGAAAGGGCTTGCAAGTATAGGTTTGGTGAAACTTAGAGATTTTGCAAAACCCTAAATTGGGTCTAGGGAGCCCAATGCCCTAGTCTTTTGCTGCTCCCAAACTTAGATCTAGGTTATGATCTATCTCCTGATCTCTGCTATACTTTCTAATGTTTTGTTTTTGTTTCTGACAGTCGTATATTTGTCAATCTTTGTCAATTAGGGTTTCATCCTTAGCCCTAGTTTAATTGGTTAGTTTTGGTTGAATTTGGTTGACTCTTCTCTATATAACAAAAGGGAAGAACCCTTGTAGTTTGTCTCTCCTTCATGGGTAGAATCCAAGCTTAGTTTGTGTCCTAATGTTTGTAGAAGAGGGTTTGACCTAGTTTAACTCCTTAGGCTAGACCACTCTTTTCTACATAACATTTTGGTGAACTCGTTGTTTCTTGCACTTTAGCATCCTTCTTGTTTTATATATGAGTTGTTTGATTCCCTAGATCTAATTAGGATTGAATTCATTGATCATTTTGCATACCTACATAGCTCATTTTTACATTGTTTGAAAACTAGGGTTTACAAAAACCTTGCATTGTTAAAAAACCTAGCTAGTCTTGAACCCAGGGTTTGGAGATTAGTGATTTATTTCATATCTTTATGGCATGATTAAATTCATTTCATTTGTTGTTGCATATCATCTTTCTATTTAAGAAAATACATTCTTGCATATTCGCATTGAAAAATAAAAAAAAATCAAGCATTTTAGGGTTAGGAAAAAGCATATTCATTGCATTGTTTTCATTGCATAAGTTTTAGATCATCATAGAAAGATTTACATTTCTGATTTTTGCATCATATCTGATTGGTATTGCATTCATTAGTCATTTCCTAGTGCTTTATTTTGCATTTGAAACTATTCAGTGCTAGGGTTTGTTAAGAAAAACTTACATTTTTAAGAAAACCTAGTTATTTTTAAATCTAGGGTTTGTGATTGATATCTTGTTTTAGGTTTTGCTGGTGACATTTGCATTTCAAATATGATTTTACTTTGCTCTAATATATCATATATGTCATCTTGTATTGAAATTTAAAAAGAAGAACAATTTTTGCATTGATACATTTTGAGAAAAGCATTAAATGTAGGGTTGATTCGAATATGATTATGGATGCAATCTAATTTTCTTTAAGTAGAGTTGAAATTGATTAAGCATTTCTTATTTCATTATATGTGTTTTCATTTGATCAAAATTGCAAAACATTGCTTCATTTAAACAACAAGTCAAACTCTTCTTTCATCAACTCATTCATCTCTTCTTTGTGTGCATCTTGGAAGTAAGCAAGGTATGCGGAAACAACTTCCTACACTGATCTAATAAGGAAATTTATGCAAATTTTAATCTTTACTAGCTACAGGTTATTAGATGCACATTAATAGAAAGGTAATAACATATCAAAAAACAAGTACATTGCTCACAACACAAGATATACACGGGGAAAACCCTTTCAAGTAAAAAACCCCACTCCAAAACCTGCACAATGTATTAACAAATCAAAAGATGATTACAACACACTTGCAATGCAAGCTCTTTTAGGAGTACACAAATGTTGATTCTCATTCACATCCATAACCTTTCACATTCTCCAGCCACTTATTTATCAAGCCTCTTTGGCAGTTATCCAATGTCAGTTTTTCCATGTCGGCCAATAACAAACTAACTGTCAATGCCTTTATTAAATATAGAGTGTTTTTTGCTTCAGGGGCACTTCCCCCAAGCCCCTGGCCAGGGGTACTACCCCTAGAAACCTCTGCTAGGGGCGTTGCCCCTAGACCCCTACTGTGGGCTCCACCCTCAAGCCCCTGCCAAGGGGATAAGCCCCCCGGGTACTGCAGGAGGGGCTCTACCCTCCTACACTCCCCCGTTAATTATTTTGGGGGAAACCATGGCTAACAAAGTCACCAAAATTTACCTTGCTGCATGTACCTGCAACCTTGTAGCATGATTAGTCACCACATACTAACAACTTGTCACACTTCAACTCTTACATGTCATAGAATCTGTCATAACTCATGACACATGTCCACAAGGTGTCGACACATGGCAAAACTATGCCAAGTCAACATGGGATGCCTACCTCCTCATATGAGGACAAAATTTAGATAGAAAATTATAATAGTAGGTAAGAATAAATAAATACAACCTTAGGAACTTGCAAAGGTTGAGACACCTTAAATCCCAACATTCTCCCACTTGTCGAACACCTTTCAAGAGCCAATAGAATGATAGGATTTAACTGCTAGGGGCTGAGAGGCCCATAGACTTTGAACACCATATGAACTTCTCTGTGCCCATAGGTTTGTTAAGGCATCTACAACATTCATCAAAGTGTCAACTTTCTTCAAATTTACCTTCCCATCCTCTACTATGTCACAAACAAAATGGTGTTGGACATCAATATGCTTCGTCCTCACATGGAAAGTAGGATTCTTCACCAAACATATGGCACTCTGACTATCACAAAAAATGGTAATTTTACTTGCATCATTTCAACATTAGAACACAATCTTTTAATCCAAATGGCTTCTTTACAAGCATGAGTTGTTGCCATGTACTCTGCTTCAGTAGTGGACAAAGCGACCATAGATTGTTGCTTAATCATCCAACTAATAGCACCATTAAACATAGTAAACACATAAGCACTGGTGGATCTCTTGTTTTCAATGTCACCTACCCAATCTTGTTACATCCCTAACTTTGACTATGTTTTACTTTTGAAGTATTTAGTAGATGGTTACACATGATTCAATTATTTGATGTTTAGTAGAAATGTCAGGAAAAATTAATGTTCTCAAGAGTTATGTTTATTTGATTATAATTGACATGTGTTTATATGTTGTCAAGATGTTATGATTTCATAAGGATTATGAAATGATTATTGATACACTAATCACGGGTTGGTGATTGCAAGTTGTATTCAGGAAACAAGATTCCGCCCCTCTGAGAAAGGAAGAGAGCATCATCGGAGAGAAGGGAATAGATATAAGGAAAAGAATAGTTTGTCACCATCTTAAGTCTTGTGTTGGTGCAAATTGGTGAACCTAGCTGAGTTGAGTAAGTGATACTCAACCCTTTTGGTCTAAGTTTATTTCTCGACTCGACAAGTTTTTGATGCCGTTTAGAATATTTTTAATGTCTTTTAACGTCAACCTAGTCATTTTGGGGAAATCAACATCGTTAATGTTGAACATTAGTCATTTTTCAACTAATGTAAGTTTTCGACGAAAATGTCTGATGAGTTCGTAGTAGTGTTTGTTAATTCATCATCATTTAATTATCAATCCAGAGGTGTCTAGAGCGATCTATGATAAGACTCTTGGTGTGGGGGATTTTTGGAGTGGAATCTGAATTAGTGGTTGGTGGACAAAGTCTGGTTTACTCAACTTGCGGAAATAAACACACATGTAAGGAATGGAAACTATCTATTTTCTTGAAGGGAAACACACATAATTTGAAATAAACTATTCTAATTGCCTTGGAAATAAACACACTTGCTTGAAAGGAAATTATTCTAATTGCCAGAAAAAAGGAAACACACTTTGCCTGAAAATAAACTAGTTAGATTGCTAGAAGGAAATTATCTTAATTGCTGAAACAGAACTTCAAAGTAATTGAATCCATTGCCAAACCACAACAATGAGACACTCTAAATATATCAGTGTTGTTGAAATAACAATCCTATTTTTGGTATTTTCAAAATTTATAAAACAAACCTACAGGTGACAATTAGCTAAATAGTTATACAGAAAAGAGAGAACACATCACAAAGTTAACATGCACAGATAATATTACTAAATAGAAAGACAAAACAGAATTGCATAAAATACTGAGTGATCTCCTCCAGTTTGGGGAAGCGGGCCCTACTTTCCCAGCTGGAGATGATCCTCTAAGCTTGAACTAACTTTCAGATGAATTTCCCTTTCATTTGCATTAATTCAAAGTCCATAAATGGACATGGTTAGAGAACTGAAAACAAGGAGTTTTCCTCCAACCGAAGATACAAACTAGCTAACAACTTGCTATGAAAAACTAGAACTAACTTAAAGAGATGACTTGCTCCTATTTATACAATCGATCTTTATTAAAAGAAAATAACTATCAGCAAACCTAACTACAATGAACTGAAATTAAAGTCAGTTACTTATTTATTACATTAATGATTCTACTGTAGGTTATTGAAGATTAGAGATTTGTATCTACTTGGCTATTGGTGGACTTGAGTGATTTCCTGGAATGGCGCAGTGCTTGGTGGCAGTGTCTTTAGTTGGAATTGATGCCAATTAGTAGCTATTTCATTTAGTCACTAAAATGAAGTGACGTGGAGACTTAGATCATAACAGTTGCTTTAATTAAGGTGTGGGTCATGTTTGCGTTGCTGGACCTTTTGGGTAGCCCTAGGATTGACCTGTAATAGTCATCGACTCGAGGGGAGGATGTCTCTATTAGAGGGTAACGACATCTGGAGCCGTCTGGAGTTCAAGCTCTTTGTAGAAAAAGGGGCTCCGGAGAGATCTGAAGACCACTGGGAGTCTCACCGCTGTAATCCTCATGCAAACATAAACCACTTATACCACAATTCATGAGATATGCACTTTGAAAATGTAATTCAAGTAAATAAGCTAAGAGATTGCATCAAAAGGAAATGAATACTAAACATGTGCATTGTCCATCCAAAAGACAAATATAATATATATATATATATATATATATATATATATATATATATATATATATATATATATATATATATATATATACCATAATGTTTTATAAAAGTCTTTTGAAATAGGAAATATAAAGAAATAAATGAGTCATGGATCTGACTCATCATCTCCCCCCAATTGAAATTATGCCATGTCCTCATGGCTGTGTTGCATCCCCTTCATCAGTTATATTCTTTTCTTCAATTATGACACTGCAGTTGTAATCTTCATCTTTGTATTAGAAAATTTGTCTCTCCTTTGGTAGAAATCCATTATTTTCTTGCAGTCGACTGAACCATTTGTTGATCTTATCCTTCCTCATACCTTTCCCTGGAGGGTTGTTGAGGCGAGGTGCTAGCATCAGAATCAATGGTGGCCTGAACCTCATTCCTATCCAATTTTGTTGCCTTTTCTGAATCGAGGGGATCAACTTTCTTACTCTGATAGTCATCCATCTGATATTTGTAGGGGAGACTAGTTCTCTTCTTTTGAACATATCTGGCAAGTCCTCAAATCTGAATAGGCAGCTTGTGACAGCTGCACTCGGGAGATAGTCTACAATGTCAAAGAAATTAGAAATACAAGAATTCAAATTCCTTACATATAGGGGTGTTATACCATGTTTGTAAACATGTGCTCTGAATGAGTTGGTGAACCATGTGGATTTTGGACATTCATGCCTCATCAGCAACCCAATAGTTGAGGCTACGACATTATACTCCTCCACGTGTTCCTCCCATAACCTATTATTCCTGAGCAATGACATATAGATCCAGATCTGGAGCTCTCCCACATATAGATTGAGCATGGAAGTGTTAACATGCCCCATTATGTGCCCATGTTGGAAGAACTCACAGAGAATATTTTGTTGATCTTTGGGGTTTTGCATATAGCATTCAACAAAATCATTATCATTATCAAAATCATATGGGAGATTGCAACTTATCCTTAACAACTTCCATCTCAAAAACTACTCTCTCAGAAATAGGGCATACACACCTAATGGCAGGCGTTGGGCTAACAAAGTTTCCCCTGTTTCACAGGCTAAAGCTAAATTATTTTCCACCACCACCTTCTCCTTTTGAAGAGCCTCCAAGTTGCTCCGGACTTGAGGATTTCACCCCTGAGTTGCCTATTGTCCTTGGTCAGCTGCAAATTTTGGGCATAGACATTCAGTGATGTAGGTGCAGGAGTTTGTTGAGTAGCCTTCTACTGAAGTTGTTTGATTTGAATATCCTTTTGGGCCACAATGGCCTTATGATTATCTATCTCCTTAAAAACAAAAAATTATTTTTATTTCTCTTCCCTCTCCAATGCAACCTTTTCTTTCTTCTTCTCAAGTTCCTCTTCCTTGGCTGTCAACTGTTGAGCTAGGGTTTCCAGCTGTGCTCTGCATTGTCTCAGATCATATTCTTCTTTTGATAAGGTGAGAGCATGGTGAGTGGTCTTGGTTGTGGTATCCTCAGAGATTTCCATGAGGGGCTCTTTCCCCTTCCTGTGGCTTCTTTCCATAATAGCCTCTTCTATTTCTTCAGGGCCCTCTTCATCCCCAGTTCCTTCAGGGTTCTCTTCCCCTCTAGTTTCTTATGTTCCCGTGCCAACATGAGTTTCTTCTCTTTGCTGCTCAGTAGGGGATGAATGTTCCCCTGAGATGGTTGTGTGACCTAGCTCTGCCTCCTCCTCATCTCAAGAAATTACCAATGTGCAGGGGTGGATTCTGGTAGGGGTAGAAGCTATTGCTTCTCCCACTTGACTGTGATGTTTTGTTCCCCTCTGAAGCCGTCTGACTCATACCTTAGGGGATTGTGAAGAGACTGCAACATGGTCTCCTGAGACAGAGACAATGGAAGTGTGATGCTTCTTCTTCTTCTTTCTGGGTTGTAGTGCAAGAAAGTCGTCCCATTTCTGTTGACCATCTTCTTGTTGTAAGAAGTGGTGCTTCATTATTAAGTGAATTAACCCAGGGTGGGTTATTTGTTCATCACTACTCTTCCTCTTTGTCATCATGTTGACCAGGCTGGTATGCAGGAAGGTTGGCAAATTTATCAAATATCTTGGATTATTTTCCCCATGCCTAAGGTGAGTGATTAACCTCATGCTAGGCCCTAGAATAGTGCCATGTTGACCATCACATGTAAAGAATTTCATAATCCATAGGACGACAGTCTTCCATGGGTCTGAAAGACTGGTCCTTTCAATTCCTTTAGTTGCTCCCTTACTAACAACATACCTAGGTAAAGGCTCCAGAGCAACATGGAAATTCTGCACTAGTTCTTCATAGGATGGTTTACTCTGAAACAAATCTACACCTACTGTAGGAATTCTAGAAATTTGGCTAATTATAGTAGGGTTTATCTGTATCCTTACCCCTTTAACCATTGTGAAGGTCTGGTGGAAATTTTTGACAAATTCTTCAACCAGCTCTGTTTCAAACCCTTCAAACTTCTGTAAAAATTCTAGCCATCTAGCCTATTGGAAGATTTGCGCGCTCTCATCGTCAAAAATGATCCCATCTCGCCGGTTGTTTTCATATCAAAGTGCAGGAAAAATACCAAACATAAATTTAGTTTTCATTTTTCTCTTTGCTTGTTGCTTGAGGCAGGAAGAACTATGAATTTTGTGGTGTCAATGGTAGATTTGATCAAGAAAATAATCGCATGCAAGATGGATAGGTTTGCAACCATCCTGCCCATCCTATCAACATTCATGGTGCGTACTTTAGAGTTTACACATAGAGTGGCAGTGTGCGAAGTGGAAGTTCACAGCCACCACCTTAATTACCTTTCTTTTCAAATCTGGAGCTAATGCCAGCAATCGCAGCTCTCACAGCCTTGCAAATGCACTTCCCATTTATGGTTATGATTACTGATCATCATTACATCTTAAGTGAGTACTTATTTCTTTTTATGGCATTTATTATAAATGTCGTTATCATTATGACCAAGTACTTGTAACTTATTGCAAGGTACACAAGATCGGAAAACAATCCTGCTATTGCCACCTGTCTGATTGCCATCATTCATGCAACTGCCTTGGGCATGTGAAAAATAAAGACTGTCTGTGGGTCATTTGGGGGAACACATGGCACATATACATATATTAAAATAATTATACAAATTTTAATGTAGGAATATACCTTTGTATAGTACACATCCCTGAGATGGTTTCACCTTAACTTTTACCGAATCACTTTTCATGATGCAACATAACCTAGTGCCCAATCATACTTTGGAAAGCAATCATCCGTCGATATCTGTCTAGATCCATTTGTAGCCATCTGGATCTATCAGTTCCTATCTGGAGCTTTTCAAAAAAATTCAACACAAAGACCTACAGAACTGCAAAAGGAATTTTATTGAAGGAAATGGGAATTTCGAAGGAAAAACTGCCATTGCTAGTTTTCAATCTTCCCTCTAGAAAAAGCCGCCATTTCTAGTTGTCAACCTTTATTGCTTTATTCATTCCAGAATCATCATTGAGAACATGAGTCCCATGGAAGAGAGATCCTTCATGGTGAAGCTCTATCCAAGACTGAATTTCTATAGAGAAGTCCTCTTTGGAAGCTGGTTTGTGATACAGCTTCAATCTATGTCCATTTACTAGAAGAACTCTGCGATCCCCATCAATGGGAACTAGCTGAACAACCCCATTGCTAAAGGTTTCTTGGATTTCATAGGGCCCAACCATTTGGTGTGTAGTTTTCCTTTGAGATCTTGATACTTTGAATTGTACAGTAGGGGCCAATCTCCTTTTTTGAATTGCTTATTAATAATGTGCCTATCATGTAATTCTTTTCTCTGCTGCTGAATCAACTCTGTGTGTTGTAATGCTTCCATTTGCATCTCTTCTAATTTGTTCAGTTGCATCATCCTGTGTTGTTGTGCTTTAGTTAAGTCAATACCAACTTCAAGTGTTGTTCTTAATGTTTCCACCTCATATTCTATGGGCAACACTGGGTGTTTCCCATAGACTAATTCATATGGTCTGAAATTAGTGGTGGTCCTCCATGTGGTGTTATAGGCCCAAACAACTTCTGTCATTCTTTCAGCCCAATTTGTTCTCTTTCCTGAAATGGTTTTTGTGAGGATGTTCTCCAGTTCTCTATTCATTACTTCTACTTGACCATTTCTCTGAGGATGATATGGAGATGACTTCTTGTGATAGATTTGATATCTCTCCATGAATGCTTTGATCATAGTAGACATGAATTGTGGTCCTTGATCAGAAACAAGGACTCTAGGGGCTCCAAATCTTTGCAAAATCTGCTTATACAGAAAATATGCAACCTTCTTCTTTTTTGCCGGTAGTGCTTTTTCTTTGACCCATTTAGTAACATAGTTGGTGCAGACCAGAATGTAGTGATTTCCTCTAGAAGGTGGATCTATTGGCCCCACAAAATCTATTCCCCATTTTTCAAATGTTTCAAGAACCACTTGAGGATGGAGCGACATCTTTGTGGTAGGAGTTGGACATCCCATTCGCTGGCATTGGTCACAATGCTTGACATAATGTTGGATATCCTTGGTCATTGTTGGCAAAAAATACCTTGCTCCCAGAATTTTATGTCCCGTCTGGAGGGCTGAAAAATGTCCACCAGAAGGTTCATCATGGCATGCTCAGATTATGTCATAAACTTCAGTTTCCTACACACACCTTCACAATACATGGTCAGGACAATCTTTAAACAAGATACCATTTACCCATTTGTATCTGGAGCTATCTCGAATTAGTCTCTTGATTTCCTTCTGATTGAAATGTGGTGGGCATCTTCCTAAAACCAAATAGTTAGCTAAATCTACAAACCATGGCAATTGTATGGAAATGACAAAGAGATGTTCATCTAGAAATGTGTCATCCACTGGTTCGTTACTTCCCAGCATAGTCATTCTAGATAAGAAATCAACGACAACATTATCTTTTCCTGGTTTATCAACAATGGTTATGTCAAATTCTTGCAGCAATAACAACCACCTAATAATTCTACCACCTACCATAACTTTATTCATCAGATACCTAATAGCTGCATGATCTGTATGTATAAAAACTTTGTAGCCTGTGATGTAGTGGCAGAACTTATTGATTGCATAAACTACTGCTAAGAATTCCTTTTCTTTGGTGGTATAGTTTTACCTACAGGGTTTAAGTTTTTGCTAACATAATATATTGCATGCATCCCTCAAGATTCATTAGCCTGTCCTAAGACTGCTCCAATGGCCTGGAAGCATTAGTGTGAATATGGAATGGCTCACTCCAATTTGGTCCTTTGATGACTGGTGTTGACATGAGGGTGCTTTTGATGGCTTCAAAGAATTCGTGACATTGCGGTGTCCAATTAAATTCAGAATCCTTTTTAAGCAGGGTAAACAAAGGATCAACTTTCCTACTGAAGTTTTCAATAAATCTTCGATAATACCCAACATGTCCTAGGAAACTTCTCACTTCTATTTGAGTTTGAGGAGGGGGAATTTAAACTATAATTTAAACTTTTTTGGGGTCCACTTTCATTCCCTCTTGTGAGATGTGGTGACTTAGGACTATCCCTTCAGTCATCATAAGAAGGCACTTCTCATGATTTAGGGATAACTGATGTTCTTTGCACCTTTCAAGTACTTTATTCAAACTGTTCAAGGCTTCATCAAAAGTTTTTCCATGCACCATGAAATCGTCCATATAAACCTCCACACATGTATTGGCTAGATCGGCAAAAATTGCCAACATAGCCTGTTGAAATGTGGTTGGTGCATTACATAATCTGAATGACAGAACTCTGTAGGAAATTGTCCCCCAAGGACATGTGAAGGTAGTCTTATCCTGATCTTCTAGAGCCACCTAGATCTAGTTGTAGCTACTGAATCCATCCAAAAAGGAGAAGTAGAGACTACCAGCTAGATTATCCAGCACCTGGTCGATGAAGAGAAGTGGGAAATAGTCTTTTTTAGTGGCTTTATTCATTTCTCTATAGTTGATGCAGACTCGCTACTTGCCATTTTTATTTGGTACTATAACTAATGGCGATACCCACTGACTATCAGAAATGGGGTAGATGAATCCTACCTATAACAACTTCTCTATTTCTTCTTTCACTATATTCCTCAAGGCTGGATTAATTCTCCTTTGTGGTTGTCTAACAGGATGGGCATCTTCAATGTAGATATGATGTGTACATACACTAGGGTGGATTCCTCTCATGTCTTTGTATTCCCATCTGAAAGCCTGGGTATGATTTTGCAACAGTTTTTTCAACCAAATTTCTTCTATTTCTGTTAACCAACTATTGATAAAAAGTTGTTTGTTGGTTTGGACAATGATTTGCTTTGTGCCATTATGAACATAAAGAAGGTCTTTGTAAGGACTTAACAGAGTATTTAGCAGACAAAGGTGAGGCACAATCTGGTGTAACATTTTTGCCTGTTGATAATTTAAGTGGGAAGCAATCTGTGTAGAATATGGACAGTGCAATGCCTTGAAAGATCCCTTTGGATCTCTCTGGAGCCATCCAGAGACCTCTTGCTGGGTGACACTATACAAGGAGGTTTCGCTATTTGATTCCAATTCTTTATACTCCTCATTGAATTCTTCAAAATGTTTTGCAATTGTTACCATTGCCAATGAGGAGGCATCCTCTTCATCTGAATCCATCAAATCATCTATCCATGGCTTGTTCTCATATTGTAGGAAAGGTTTAGCAGGGGGATAAATGGAAAGTTCCTTAAGCTTTTTCCCATTCGAAATAGTCATGTTTCCTGACCTACAGTCAATAAGGGCTGCTGCAGTAGCCAGCCAAGGTCTACCAAGTATTATTGGGTACCTTGAATGTTTTTTCTGGTCTGAAGGATGAGGAAATCAACTGAATAGTCCCAGGTATCAATAGTGACTATGATATCCTCTAGAATCCCCTCTAGTTTGGTGATAGATAAATCTGCCAGGTGTAACACAGTTGATGTTGGCTGAATATGTGTTAATGCTTAAGCTTATGTGGTTTCTGATGTCATTACATTGATAGCAACTCCTAAATCAATCAGTACATTAGAGACTGATACTCCTTTTATTTCCACTGAAATAACAGGACTTCTACGGTCCCCATATATTTGAGGAATTAGTTTGCCTGATAGGAAATTGACAAGTTTCCCTTCTACTTGGATGGTGTTGGGTAATTTTTGTTTTCTACCTGGAAGTTTTAAGCATAAGCTCTTAATGGTCTGAGTTATCTCTGGGATATCTTTTATTGCTTGTAACAAAGGAACTTCAATATGTATCTTTCTAAGTTCCTTGATTAACTGTGAGTCATCATGTGCAAGCTAGTTTTCCTTAGATTTTGGAGGAGTCTATTTTAAATACTCTGGGAATGGAACATAGGTTTCCTTTGGAATTTCTTCCAAGTTTCTTGTTTCAGTCTTCTCATCCTTTTGTTGTTTATCAACATTGGGTGTTACTTCCTCTTTCTCAGCGACTTCCTCAACAAGAATATTTACAGGAATGCTTCGAGATTGAAGTTGGATGTCATTGATTTCTACAACATTCAGGGTGGCTGTATTTGGATCTGTGTTATACACCTGTTGTTGTGGCCTATTGTTTTTAGGATTGGGAACTGGTTGAGCAGGCATTAGAGGTTGATTTACCTGATCACTTATGTTTAGGTTTGTAGGCTGTGAGGGTCTAGGAAGTAAGGCTTGAGGTTGATTCCCAAATCGCCTCATTCCTTGGTTATATTGAGGTGCCCACTATTGTTGATATTGTTGTTGATTTGGCCACTAAGGATTGGTCCAAGATTGATTTTTCCAATCTAGTTGAGGCCATGCTAGTCCCCACTGGGGTGGCATTTGCGTTGGAGGAAGTGGACCTCCCCAAGGTCCATTCCAAGAGGTTGTTCCGCAATTTTATGGGCCCCTTGGAGCATATTGGTTTGAAAACTGACTGAATCCATAATTTGGTTTGTTCTGGCCAATAAAATTTAATTCTTCCTCGTCTGTTGGTACCTTCTTCAATCTATTTTTGATTTTAGGGAGCAGGCTACACTAATTTGTTAGATGACTTTTCTCACAGATTTTGCATAACTCAGTTCGATTTAAGGGACACTCCCTAAGCAGATGTTTTTATCTACAACGAGAGCAATAAATGGCTAAGGGTTTCGTGTTCCTTTTACTAGCTTGCATACCATCCAAGGTGGTATTTAGATGAAGCAAGATATCAATTTTTATATTTGCTAGCTCTTTCACGACTTTTGTAACATTACTGGTACTACCTTTCTTCAATATTGTCTTTCCTACACGAGTGCGGGAGTAATTCCTACAAACTTCCACAATTTCTACAATATCTTGTTTATTAATATCTCCTTTTCCCATTAGGTTTAAGGCTTCCCTGATTTCATCATCAATTCCTCTCAGAAAAATGGTTTTACTTAATTCCTGATCTAGATTATTTCCACATCTCCTATGGACAAATAAGAATCTATCCACATAATCTTCCAAATTTTCATCTTCCATCTGCTTCATGCAGAAGAGTTCATTTTTCCTATCCCTGACTCTACAATAATCTTGATATTTGTCAAGGAAAGTGATTTCCATTTCATCCCAAGTAGAGATAGAGTCTGCTCTTAGGCCCATGAACCATCAGAGCACTGACTCCTCTGGTTGTCTGTGGCATAATCATAGGTTTGGCTGAGGACCTTAAATTCAAACAAGAATTGGTTTGGGTCTTCAGAAGTTTTCCCTCGAAAGGTGGGTAGGAATACAGGAGATATATTTTTCATGGGAGGTTCATTTCTCTTAGGAGTGATGGAGATTGGATAAGAGAATGTTCTATTATTAGTTGGTTCCTCATGATAACCATTATCACCCATTGTTGAAGGCGTATCAGAGAGAATGGGAGATTATGATGTTATAGGAGATCCTTGATCACTCAGATGATTAAGTTCCAGAGATGTGCTAGATGTGGTTTGTCTGATCAATCGACCTAAGGCATCCCTAGGCCTACTCATAAACTAATGGATCCAGAATGTGCTCATTCAAGAAGTCTTACCAACACCTTAACCTACAATGATTTGTAGATTATTTCCCCGGCAACGATGCCAAAAATGATGAGGTCGTTGGAGTGTTCATTAATTAATCATCATTTAATTATCAATCCAGAGGTGTCTAGAGTGATCTGCAATAAGTCTCTTAGTGTGGGGGATTTTTGGAGTGGAATTTGAATCAGTGGTTGGTGAACAAAGTCCGGTTTATTCAACTTGCAGAAATAAACACACATATAAGGAATGGAAACTATCTATTTGCTTAAAGGGAAACACACATACTTTGAAAGAAACTATTCTAATTGCCTTGGAAATAAACACACTTGCTTGAAAGGAAATGATTCTAATTGCCATAAAAAGGAATCACACTTTGCTTGAAAAGAAACTAGTTAGATTGCTAGAAGGAAATTATCTTAAGTGCTGAAACAAAACTTCAAAGTAATTGAATCCATTGTCAAACCACAACAATGAGACACTCTGAATATATCAGTGTTGTTGAAATAATAATCCTATTTTTGGTATTTTCAGAATTTATAAAACAAACCTGCAGGTGACAATTAGCTAAACAATTATACAGAAAAGAGAGAACACATCACAAAGTTAACATGCACAAATAATATTACTAAACATAAAGACAAAACATAATTGCTTAAAATACCGAGTGATCTCCTCCAATTTGGGGAAGCGGGCCCTACTTTCGCAGCTGGAGACAATCCTCTAAGCTTGAACTAGCTTTCAGATGAATTTCCCTTTCATTTGCATTAAGTCAAAGTCCAAAAATGGACATGGTTATATAATTGAAAACAAGGAGTTTTCCTCCAACTGATACAAACTGGCTAACAACTTGCTATGAAAAACTGGAACTAACTTAAAGAGATGACTTGCTCCTATTTATACAGTCAAGCTTTATTAAAAGGAAATAACTATCAGTGAACCTAACTACAACAAACTGGAATTAAAGCCAGTTGCTTATTTATTACATTAATGATTCCACTGCGGGTTACTGAAGATCAGAGATTTGTATCGACTTGGCTGTTGGTAGGCTTGAGTGATTTCCTAGAATGGCACGATGCTTGGTGGCAGTGACTTCAGTTGGAACTCATGCCAATTAATAGCTATTTCAGTTAGTCACTAAAATGAAGTGATGTGGAGACTTAGATCATAACAACTGCTTTAATTGAGGCGTGGGTCATGTTTGCGTTACTAGACCTTTTGGGTATCCCTAGGATCGGCTTGTAATAGTCATCGAATCGAGGGGAGGATGGCTCTATTGGAGGGTAACGACATTTGGAGCCGTTTGGAGTTTAGGGTCTTTGCAGAAAAAGGGGCTCCGGAGAGATCCGGAGACCATTGGGAGTCTCACCACTGTAATCCTCATGCAAACATAAACCACTTATACCACAATTTGTGAGATACGCACTTTGAAACTGTAATTCAAGTAAATAAGCTAAGAGATTGCATCAAAAGGAAATGAATACTAAACATGTGCATAATCCATCCAAAAGATATATATATATATATATATATATATATATATATATATATGCCATAATGTTTTATAAAAGTCTTTTGAAACAGGAAATATAAATAAATAAATGAGTCATGGATCTAACTCATCAATGTCATTCTTTGCATCGTAAACAAGATTTCATTTGCATTTGCAATGATGTAATTGGAAGAAATTGTTAGTGTGTTCTTGTTAATTGTTTTAACGTCGAGTTTCGTAATTCATCTAAACATAATCAACATGCTTCTCTTTTATACGTGAAGGGGAGTTGTACTCAACCCAATCACGTATTGTGTGTAAGTTTACGTCACATTATTATAAACCTTTTTCTTATTAATATTTATGTTTGTTTTAGACAATTATATTATGTAAATATTTAGAATGGTTGGTGCAAGGTTTCTAGTGGTTTTATGTGATAACAACTTTCATTTATGATGAAGCATACTTTCATAACCATTTGATAGCATTGAATACTATTAGAGAGTCATTGTTTATTTTAGAGAAGTGGTATTGAATACCCACTACCCCCTCTCATTGCATGCTCGAGCTAAGAGCATTTGAAGGCATGTAATATGGAGAAACTATGACTTTATAGTGGAATCTTTTAACAACTTTGAGTTCAGTTACCCACGGCTAGGGGGAAGTGTTCTAACGACTGAAGTGGATTCTTAATGAAAGATATCTTCACCAATCGGGAGGGACATATCTTTTTAAAACCTGATAGAGTCGACAAAAAGGGGGATTGTTCTTTTTAGGAGAGAAGAATCTGGTCATTATAGGAGGAGTTAGAACACACTCAGGTCGATGTGAAACTAATAGCAAAGTTGATAGGGCATCGTCTATCACATTTTGTGTATCTTCAATTTGCATTTGTGAGGCATGCAAGTAAGATTTGACTTTGTTCCTTATCTATCCTACTCATTTTAGATGGAGTGAAACATATTTGACATCTACAATACATTAATGTAAGAGAACATAGGCTATCTACTAAGAAATAGTCAATAATATTTATAAGTTCTCTCTTGACACCTATTGTTGGAAGTGCATGCAATATTTATAGTTTAACAGAGAGGTCTATAGCTGAGCAATAGTAGTAAATAAGATTATTTTTGCATACTTTATATGTTAAGTTTAATCAGAGAGCTTGTAAATATCTATATGTGGTCATATGACAAGTTTAGGTAGAGACATTAAGAGTGCATAAGTTGTGAAGCTTCTTCGTTATGCAATCTATATAAATGCTCATACTGTATATGTTTCTTTGATACTGAGTAGGTAGTTTATAAATATGTCATATATTCTTTTCAAGCTGTAGGTTCATTGTAGAACAATATAGTTAAGACAATGTAGAATTTCAATGTCTTGAATACTTTGGAAATAGCATTCTTATAATCGTAAAGAACACTTTAGTTCTAAATAATAAGTATTATCTTTATGAATATACTTTGCTTTTGAGGGTACATCGGGAGAGATGTTTTCCTACAACAAGTTTAGATGAAAGCACTTGTATATTGTCGAATTAACATAGCTTATTTGTAAAAGAGATAGAAAAACCTTGGGTTTTGTTCTTTAGAGGATAGCATCCTGAATTAGACTATCATCATTTTGGAATCAAACCAAACTTAGTCAAGATTTAAACTCATTTTGAACCTTTGGTTTAGATATAACTGAGTTGATACTTGTAAATTAACTAACCAAGGTTTAAAATATTTAAATGACCACGTAGTTAGAAGGAGACTAGAGATCAATCTTTCTCTTGGGATATTATTATTATTATTCTTTTCAAAACAAGTTTATTTGTTATTCCATCGTGTTGGAATAGGGAAGATAAAACCCTAAGTTTAGATATAATTGATGTTTAGAGATGAGAAACTCTCAAGTCCCAAAGTTACAATATACTATTACTAGTTCGAGAAGAAGAACTATGTTTATCTTGGAGATGTATTATTAAATTTAGTAACATCTTTTGTACTCCATTAAGGTACCAATTCGACCAACTTTATGATAGTCCAGACAAGACTAGTGGTCGATAAAACCATGTCACTCGATGACATCTACTTAGCCATGACTTGGTAAGTATTCTAAATGAAAGTTGAATAACTTGGATAAACTTTGAAGTTCTAGACAAAACTATATCTCTATGACAATACTAGACTCTAGAACCAAGAATAGATTTTAATCTTGAAACGAGGAATAGAATGTTAGGGAGTCATAGATTCCATGTTGCAGTTGCAACAAGAGTTTCTTTTCGAAAGACTAAAACCTAGAATGTTGATAACTATATTAAGGACCCACACTTTCAACGAAAAGACTAATTAAGTCTTAAGTAATATCTATGTTGAAGAGTGATTTGGGAGATGTAATTGACTACTCCTATGTTTCAAGTCTAAAACTATTAAACCAACTCAAGGGTATAGGTGTATCAAGGGATGGGAAATTACAATTCTTATTATATGTTCAAATGAACTTATTTTAGTGTCATTTTCATAAAAGACAAAATTAACCCAATGTGGGGTATTCCTGATATGATCTATTCTAAGTTGGGTATGTTTTGAGATTCGAATCTCAACTCCACATGATTGTTGTACTTAAGATTATTGATATAGGTTTATTGACATGTATTTGAAGGATGAATATACATACGAATCCGTAACCTGTCATAATGGAAAGTCAATAGACTTAAGTAAACTAGAAGGTTGAAGGTATTATGTTATCTTTATGACTCAAACCTATTTGGGTTGATATAATGAACTTAGTCAAAGACTAGTTGCAAAAAGTATAAGTGTCCATTAAGGTGTTATATGGATGAGGTTATGCCTCACATACTGTGTTTATACATGCTAAGTGAAATGTGTGGATGAACAATGCCAAGAGGTCTAGGGAAGACTAGAGGTATTTATTCTTTTGTTTTGTTATAATTATGTTAATATCTTTGGAAAACAAGGATGTTTGATATTTCCATGTATTGGGTTAGAAAAGTTAAACCCTAGTATTAAAACAAGGAGGATTTAGGAAACTTATAACTCTTATGTCGGATATGACATTGTTTATATCTATATATAGGTCGATAGTAAAAGGTTGAGAAAACCATATTGGTTGACAGCGAAAGGTTGAGAAAACCATATTGGTCGACAGTGAAAGGTCAAGAAAACCATAGAAAAAGACATGAAGAGTCTTAGTAGTACTTTATCAAATTTAAGTGATTCTATGATAGAGTCAAAACTTGTTATAATGCACTAGCAAGATGTTTGATATTTGAGTCAGAGAGTAGAGTGATAGAAGGTCATAGACCCTAGAAATTGCAAGTATGAAAAGAGGGATTATCTGAAAGGTTAGGATTACCTAAACTTATATATATACAGACAAGTTTATGTCTAGAGATACTAAGTGATGGAAATCAAACTGTAGGATGAGATAGTCTCCAAGTCAAGTCAGAGGTGTATGAACATATGACTACATTCATTGCGAACATCTTTTTATATTGAATCTTTGGCCAAAGTAATGCATCAATCTCTGCATGCATTAGTCGGTTCACTATGCTCTAGATTTGCATAACCATCTAGTAGTGCCATACTCAGTTAGAAGGAGTGTATAGTTGTATGACCGTGTTGGTTATGTAGGACACAACACTAGAGACTCAGATGGAAAAATGTTGGCTCCTTATGTGATCTATACTCTTCGTGAAGGGTAGGACCACTTCTAGGAAGGAAGGTGTGCGAGGGACCGCCGGTCTGTGGTTGGAGGTAAAGCACTCGGGTGATGGTCTCCCTCTGTAGCAAATGACTAGACGATACTTGTGAAGACAAATGTCAATATTCCAGATGCAGTGTACGCCATGTTACGACTTATGACAGTCAAATTTATGAGGTAAAACTATTCTTTATGCCAAGTGCAGTTTATGTATTGTAATTGGATAGTGAAAGGATTTCACTATGATTCTATCTTTGATTATGTTATGATTTCAAGGTTGAAATTATATAGAAAGCTATACTTTATTTCTTGTGATTATGCAAATGATATTTAATTTTTTTAAAAAAATCTCTCATGTTTACCAAGTTTATTTACTTGTATTTTTTTAGTTACTTCAAGTGATATGAGATGGCATGTTACAAATCTGAATCCACAAATCTTTGCCCTTGTAGGATAACCATGATAACATAAGGAATACTCGGAAGTACCCTGCAAGTATCTAAACACTCTCTTCGCTGCATTCCAATGTACCCATCCAAGATTAGCCATAAATAGACTAAATATTCCCACTGCTTGGGCAATATCTGGTCTTGTATAGACCATATAGCATACATCAAGTTGCCAACCACGCTTGCATAAGGAAATCTTCTCACATCCTCCATCTCAGAAGGAGACTTCAAAAAATCTGTAATAGATAACGTTGTCCCCATCATAACAGGAACAGTCAACGGTCTACAAGCTGCCATGTTGAATCTTTCCAACATGACGTTCACATACTTACTCTGGCCTAACCACAATTTTTTGTTAGCTTTGTCTCTTCTGATTTCCATTCCAAAGATGTATCTGGCTACCCCTAAATCTTTCATCTCAAACTATGCTGACAACTAAGACTCCAATATAATTGGTCAAAAAACATAAACAATAATTGATAATTTATCAAATTTTGAAATACAAAACATTCAATTAGAATGTTTTTTGTCAATCTAAGACAAAAAATTAGTTAGTTTTGTCAATGAATTATTCCAAATCCTCAAAACATGAAAACAATAAATTACAATTATCAAAATTGATTTGAAAACATGCAATTGGAATCTTCTACATCGATACAAAAACAAAAAGTGACATAATTTTATCAACTAATGATTGTAGATCCTCAAAAGCATGAAAAGTGTGTCTGTATGTTGGATAAAGCACAAAACAAGGGAATGGACAAAGCATGTGGGTCCAACAATCACATGATATGCCTTTTCGCAAGCCATTGCTCACCTTTTTAGGTGATTGGAAATGTGAGTGCATTATAACACACTTGTGTTATAATGCGAGCACATTATAACATGCTCACATTATAACACAAGCACATTTTTTGTTGCTTTGGGAAATTCCAACCCTAAGGGTTGGATTTGCCTTAGACAACCAACCCACAGGGTTGGACCTACCTTTTGGACACCAAAGACGTGTTTTAAACAAAACATAGAAAATCAACTAAATCTTGAGAGTGCTCTTCATTAGGTTTACACATTTTTCAATATTAACATGAAAAAATGCCAAGATGACATCAAGTTTTTAATTACCTTTCTAACCATGTATTTTTTCTAAAATCTAAAAATATTAAGGTTTTCATCTTCAATTTCTTTTTCTAAAGTCTTCTTTTTTTGCAGAAAACATATGTATAGTATTTCTGGTGCCATTTTTTACCTGTTCATTGAAATTTGAAACAAATTATATTTTTAGACTCTACACTCTATTCTATACACATTGAAAAAAAATATTATTGATTAGTTTTCAAAAAATTTAGGAGGGAGCATGTTCAAATTTTTATTTTCTTGAGATGTGTCCACTTTGAAAATTCATAAAAATCATATATTCATTAAAAAATTAGTAGAAAAATTAGGCATAAACTACATGATGTTAACTAATTTTCTACCAAAGCAATTTGTGAAATACTTTAAAAAATTCAACATTTTAGGGGGAGCACACTAAATGCTATGTTATATTTTTTGACAAAAATAGGAGAACTTTGTGTGCTCCCCTATTTGAACCTCTTAATCTCCACCATTTTTAGAAAAAAAATAGTAGTTTAGAAACTAGATTTTGAGCACTAGGAATCTTGTTCTTATCACATCTTCTAATTTTGAGCATGGCTATCTTCAATTTTGTTGGAATAAGGTGCCATTAACCTTGTAAATTCCAATATTGTATTCATTCCATTCATTATTTGTAATTTGTAATTACCCATAAGGGAATGAGGTAGTTTCACTGGCAGTGGTAATTCCAAAGTTATTGGTGGTAGTTACAGAGTGATATTTACTGTTGGCAATTGTAAAACTCATGAGTAAATGAGTGTAGGCTCCACCTTGGGAGAATCTACTATTTTTAGCATGTATGACAACTGTCATAATGTTTGGTGGGTGCATGTAAAGAATCTATGACAGTTGCAAGTTGTCATAAGATTCTATGACACTATGATGGATATTCTTAGTTATATATTTGTTATGTTTAGCCCCAGGTGCCCATATTGGGAAGATACACCTTTAGTGGTATCTATGATGGTTATGATGCATCATAAGATGCTGTAAGTTGCTATTCTTGGTTTTGGGCGCCCAACTTTGCATGGGTATCTTTTAACACTTGGAGGTTGCATGTATGATGACATTTAATGTTTGCATGTGGGGGAATCTTGGAGAGAGAAAGTGGATGCCTAGAATGGAGGGAAAATACTTCTATAAGTATTTGTCATTATATTTGTTGCTGCAATACAGATTTTAGGTACTCAAGTGCTGTCAGAATGCTGTCAAGTTGAAGACTGAAGGGAATATTGGTGGAGTTGTTGTATTGTACAATCATTTTTAGATTAATACAAACTTGGGCCTCTTTCCCGTGTGGAGTTTTTTACCTGAAAGGGTTTTCTCCACATTAAACACTGTGTTGTGTGTTCAATTTTTTGATTTGGTATTTCTGTGATGCATTGTTTCTTTTCTATGTTATAATCTCCATTGGATAATACATTGTTAGAGATCATTAAACATATATTTGAAATAAGATTTCTGTTAGAAGTTGTACATTCATTTCTAACAAATTTCTCATCCAAGATTAATTTTTACTGATTTCAAAAAATAAGTGGCCACTTTTGACCCCCTTTTGGTCCCCCATTTCGATGCACATACCCTGTTATAACACACTCGCATTATAATGCATAAACTAATAGAAAAATTAGGCATAAACTACATGATGTTAGCTAATTTTCCACTGAAGCAATGTGTCAAATACTTTAAAAAATTGACATTTTAGGGGGAGCACATTAGACAGTATGTTATATTTTTTTGATAAAAACAAGAGCACTTTGTGTGCTCCCCCTATTTTAACCTCTTAATCTCCACCATTTTTAGAAATAATTGGTATTTTAGAAACTAGATTTGGAGCACTACAAATCTTGTTCTTATCACATCTTCTAATTTTGAGCGTGGCTATCTTCAATTTCTCATCCAAAATCAATTTTTACTAATTTCAGAAAAAAGTGGCCACTTTTGACCCCATTTTGGTCCCCCATTTCCATGCACATACCCCGTTATAACACACTCATGTTATAATGCGAGCACATTATAACACGCTTGCATTATAATGCGAGCACATTTTTTTTGCTTTGGGAAATTCCAACCCTAAGGGTTGGATTTTCCTTAGATAGCCAACCCAAAGGATTGGACCTACCTTTTGGACACCAAAGACGTGGTTTCAACAAAACATAGAAAATCAACTAAATCTTGAGTGTACTCTCCATTAGGTTTACAAATTTTTCAATATTAATCTAAAAAAATGCTAGGATGATATTAAGTTTTTAATTAGCTTTCTAACCATGTAATGTTTCTAAAATCTAAAAATATTAAGGGTTCCATCTTGATGCAGTCGAGATTGAAGAGCCTTATCAGGCTGTCAATCAAGCAACAAAACAATCTTATCAGTTCGACAATTGCCCAAAAGAAATCAACCCTCCTTTACTTATTCTTAAAATGATTACATATTACATCAGAAGTTTTGTTACAGAGAAGTACAAATTTTGCCAACTTCCCAATCCCAAAACTATTACAGTTTGCACTTTTTTTCTAATCAAAAGAACTCTCAAAATCCCCTAAAATACTCAGCCAGATTTAGTTGGAAGACGAAGCGGTTTGCAATCACACCACTTCAGAAGAGCAGTTGAATAACTATAAAATACGCCATCTCAACAACTGAATTACTTGCCAAGTCATCCTCCATCGATCATCGATTAACATGCAACCAATCCCTGCTCTCCCTTGGAGTCTACTCGGGACCCACCACAAAGGTTACGGGCCAGCGGAGTTAAATGTTTTGTTGTATCAAAGGGACTGCATATCATCTCCTACCGAAGTGGATAGGTCCTGCCGAAAGCACCAAATGGACCCTACCAAATGCACACATGACATCCACGTCACTACTACGAATACTATTCTCTGTTCCACCTTGAGGTACAGACTGGGTCCCACCAATGGCACCACAGGGTTGCTAACTACATTGATCAACGCTATCGGCACATCGAAGAGATTTCATTTTGAGTCTCGCCAAAGTCAACAGGTTCCACCGATATCGGAGAGACATGGGATTCTGTCCTAGCGATACAACCACCTCCCACCGATAAGCTTTCGGTCAATCGATGGGACTGAGTACTGCATCCTGCCGAAATGGAGCTATCAGAACGATGAAGGAGTTAACACCAACCAACAAGGCTAGGGTTTTACAGTGAGATTGAGACACAAAAAGAACTTCAATGCATCCTGCAAACAACAAAAGTTAGAAAACAAAATTGTTTATGTACACTTTGATGTGGATAACTTTGGAAGCCCGAGATGCTCCTGCATCACATCTTCAATTTATTTTTCTAAAGACTTATTTTTTTGTAGAAAACCCACGTATAGTATTTTTGGTGTCATTTTTTACCCATTCATTGAAATTTGAAACAAATTATATTTTTAGACTCTAGACTCTATTCAATATCGTTGAAAAAAAGATTATTGATTAGTTTTCAAATAACTTATGGGGGAGCATGCTCAATTTTTTGTTATTGAGATGTGTCCACTTTGAAAATTCATAAAAAATAATACAATTCATTAAAAAATAGTATAAAAATCAGGCATAAACTACATGATGTTAATTAATTTTCTACCAAAGCAATTTGTGAAATAGTTCAAAAAAATCAACATTTTAGGGGAGCATACCAAATGCTATATCATATTTTTTTGACAAAAATAGGAGCACTTTGTGTGTTCCCCCTATTTGAACCTCTTAATCTCCACCATTTTTGATGCAAAGCTCACTACACAAAGACCCCAAAGGATCACAAACAAACAGACAAGAGGAAGAGGATATAGGGGATGGCAGGGAAAAACAACTCTTTTAGGCCTCAGTGGACCAAACTACAACATTTGATTTCAAACTGGACATGACTGTCCACTCATTCTCCATGGATTCAACACTACATAATAACACCATCTTTGGGTTTGCATACACGGGAGCTTTCCCAAACATTCTAGGGACCCTATACCTTCTAGGTTTGACTGTCCCAAGCTTACAAAACTAACAAATTTCTCAGAAGGTACCTCCTTGTACCATTTCCTTCACAGGCTGACCTATCTCCTTGTAGCCCCGTTTTCAAGGTTTTTGGATCATAACTTTCAAGAGGAATGACAAACCCACAAAAAAATACCTTTCTGAGTACCCATTATGGAGTTACACAACATATTGAACATGCAAGGTAGGGTTTTTTGTAACATACACCTCAAATTTAGACTGTCCCTGTTGTCCAAGAGGGCAATTAGCCCTGTTTTACAAAGGAAGTACACAAAATCTTTAGCCCACAACTAAAATTCTACTTTGGTGAGGTTGGAGACATTCCAAATAGACTAATTTCAGAGGTTTTATGGGTCTAAGATTATTTCAACTTGTTTTATGATCAAAACTTCACTCCTCCAACTCTAGTTTGCCTTAACATGACACAATGAGGTCTTCATGGCTCAAATCTTCACCTTTTTCTTATCCCCTGCTCCTGCATGCAAAACCCATTAGAGAACACACCATTGTACACTAACTCCACCCATTTTGGGGTTCTAACACAGCATCATGAGGCGGGAAAACTAAAACCTCTCTAAAACCCTTAAAACTAGGTTTTGGAACCTCCTTCACAAAAAGCACTCACAAAATGATCAAACCACAATGATATTCCTTCCAACTTGGCTTAAATAAAAGTTAAGAGTATCAACTACAACATTCTTATTAGTTTAAATCATGACTGCATTGTATGGCTGAGTGCAACACAAAGGAACAACAAAAAAATAGTCATAAAGCTGAAAACATGGCAGTTCTAACAAAAAATTTGGAAAAATGCTTTAAACCCCACCAAATCTCCTCCAACTAGATTCAAGACAAAGCTAAGACCATCCACTCTAACATTCCATGCATGAGGAATCATGAAAACACTGTACAACCTGAGAAAAATGCAAGGGAACAACAAAAATACAGAAAATTGTGTTATGGGGACATCAAACTGTGTTTCTCTTCATTTTCTCCTTTCAAACTTCTTCAAAATCACCATACATCCGACCACACACTCCTTACCATGCATCCACCACATATATATCCTTTTTACAAAGTTTCCCATCGTGGGAAAAGGCTAAGAATAGCCAAACTCACTATTTTTTACTAAAAGACTATTTTTTTCACAAAAACACTGTTTTGTTTCTAAAATAAGACTATCACAACTGACATGGATTGCACACCACTAAAGCTAATGACTATTTTCCCATCTCCACTACATGTCTATGCTGTTCAAGGCTTTATTACATTTTTTTCAAAACTTATTTACTCTCTAACACTAAAATTTTCAAATATTGACTTAAAACTTATTCTAGGTGCACTGCACCATACACCCTAACTTGAAACTTTTCCAAGTCCCTTGGAAATATTCTTGCAAATTGCTTGTCTTTGTCCTCCATGTTTGTCTTCATCAGGTTCATTGTTCCTTGATCCTTCACTGTCTATGGGATGCTTGCCAACATGACTTCCTTCTTGACCATATGCATTCTTTATAGACTATCCCACTCTTGGTCCTCTGACCTTGTCACCTTCACCACCAACTATGCTTCTCTCAACTATTTTCCCCTGTTCACTATCACATTACCTTTTGCAACCTCTGTCAGGCCTTTATTCAACTTGTTTACTGTCTTATCAACCTTGCAAACTGCTGCACAAACTTCACTTGGTTGTTTCTTATCTCTACTCATCACTACAGGGCACATGATTGTCCCTACTAGGACTCCTTCACTCACTTCTTGTCTCTCCATAGGCTCTACACTCTTACACTTCATATTTTTAGTCGCCTCCTTCTTCCACATGAAGATAATTCTCCTCACAACTAGCTGCAACTCTTTTTCACACTTACTCTTTGTTGTTTCAACAACTTCATGCCTTGAAAAGGCTGCACACTCCTTGTTTTTACTCTCCTCAAACATCACTGGCTCTGTTGGTTTTTCTTCTGAATCAGCATCAGGGTTTGCCAGTTCCTATGCACATGCAGATTCAGCCAACTAATACAGGAGGTTGCGTGAGCTCCTCCCCTTCACTTCTGGTTCTGCCGCACCAAGGGGGGTGTCCCTATAACTCAAGATATAACCTTGACTAGATCAAAGATAGAAAGATCTAACTTGACAACAACAGGCAGAATACTCTCATGTATGGACCAAGATCTGCATGATAGATCACAAGGTTGGCAACATTCTTGGACATAATGTCTGGTTAGGTATGAGAGCATGCAGGGGTTTTCCTACTCCTAATCCTACAACTAACAGGTGGAAGTGATGAAATGGGCGGACATAATGTCTGGGATGCAAGACAAGGGGTTTTGGCTCATAACTACTGATCCAGGAGCAGACTGGTGCCTATCCATTGGGCAAGGAGTCAACTAGACGTATACAACAGATGGTTTGCAACTTTCACTCAAGTTTCAGGGGGTTGGACTGATGCTTGCCTTACAAACATCACCCAAGAATGGGTATCTAACTGCCTCTACTTATAGATATCCCTGCTGACATGCAACCAGATTCAAAAGAAAGAGAATAACATGCAGCAAATGGAGACAAGCAGATAGACACATGCAATAAGCATTTTTCATATAACATTAACACTGAAACTGAAAATATGTGCAAAATACATTCATGTTGCAACTCATAAACTCCAAAATGGGATAAAACAGCCAAGATCATGCCCTGTTCTTCATTATTTACACAAAAATGCCTCAGGCCTTCAACAACAACCTTCAAATGAGCAACACAACTCTACTTAAACAGCAAGGAGGGTTCTCAGCATTAATTACATAGTTGACCAAAAATCCCGCCAGATACACAGTATCAGAAAAATGGTGCCCAACTCGCATTGAATACAACAGGTAGGGGAGGAGACAGGAAGGGATCTCGAGCCTTGCGCCACCGCTTGTGGATGTACAACTTCAGTCGGGTACTGGATCCATCCACACCATCGCCCATACCTCTGCAACAATCGCCATTAATGGCGCACCAACCCGCGGCCTTAGGAAATGCAGAATACTGTGCGTCGCAACTATTTCCCGCCAAGATACATCATCATGATATTTCAAAATATGCAGGGTCAAAATATCCCACATGCACCCTGCAGCAACCTTTTCAACACTTTATATACTAGGTCGCGAGCATATATGATGTCGGTGCTTTTGCTCCCGACGACACTAGTATAAGACCTTCATCATCCTCATCCTCCAGCAGCATGATATCCCGTTGCTTGAAATATCACCCTGATGTCAGCATCATATCACAATATAACCTGCATGATAATCCCCTTCATCGGCACAACCTGATGCATCGGAGGAAAATCCTCCTGCATAGCCGATACCAAATGTCTGGCCGATGAACATCCTGATGATGTCACTGTCATATTCGCAAATATTGGGGGATCTCCATAAAATGACTTAGTGTTAGCAATATGACCCTCCAGACCTTAATGACATCACCACCATATCAACATCAGGATGATATTCGGAAGATGACCAGATATTTAGAAATATCATCCTGATGCACAAATATCATGCTGCACTGTATCTCCACGAAACATCAGGGTGATGTTAGATCATACCTGATATTTGGAAATATCACCCCGCACTAGACAATGCATGAAGCTGACAGGCGGATATCTCCCTTTGGAAATATCATGATGCAGACAGGCAGAAAAGCGGATATCACCCTGACATAAGAATGACATCAGCATCATCAGGGTGATGTCTGGAAACATGATGATGATGACCTCCTCCTCGAAGAAAATATGATGCTGCAGTTGAAAAATGCTGAGGAGGTCCAAGGACTTAGAACCTTTTTTGGATTTTTTGGGAAGGTGCCTGCATGTTTATATGCTTGAAAACTGACTGCTCATGCAGGCACCAATAGGCTCCTTCTTGCCAAACATAATCATCTTTACTATCCTTGACTACTCCTCTAATGGCAATAGCACAAAAGTCTTCTCATCCTTCTTGATAGTGAAGGTATTGGCTCTTCCATCATAAATTGCAAACCTATCAAATTGCCAGGGTATTCCCAGTATCACATGACAACAATCCATGGGTAGGATGTCACATAGGACCTTGTCCTCATATGCTCCAATCTTAAACTCAACTAATGCTTACTTAATCTCTAAAATGGACTGATGATGACTTACCCAAGAGACTTTGTAAGGTGTGTCCCTAGGTATTCTCTTCAACTTCAGTTTGTCTACCATCTCACTAGATACCATATTGTCAGTACAACCAAAATCCACTATCACTTTACATACTTTATCCTTGCTTTTGCAAGTTGTCTTAAACAATGTTCTCCTCTGAATCAGCTCCTTCTCCCTGGAGGTCTTCAGTAGTGCTCTTTCTCTCAACATTAATGTTTCTCCTGTCTCAACATCACACTTTGTAGAACTAGAACCACATTCTTCTTTTTGGACTAAGTGAGTCCTTCTCTCACTCTTCCTTTCACCATCACTTGAAAAGTTTTGCTTCTCAGGACACTTATATGCTGGGTGCCCAAACTCTTGACAATTGTAACACTTACCTACAAAGGTATTTGCACTTCTTCCACCACCAAATCTGCCTCTAAAATCTGCACTTTGTCCTTGTGCCTTGTTTATCTCCTATTAACTCTCATTGACTTGTTTTGTGTTTTGAAAGGATCCTCTACCTCTAGAGGTGCTGCCTCTACCTCTAGCTATCTTGTCTTGTCTCCTTTTCAGCTCCTCTTCCACTCTAACTACCATTTGATAACAATCTTCAACACTCCTTGGATTTGTCAGCACTAGTTCATCCTGCATGTTAAACCTCAAGCCACCAATATACCTAGCAACTTTTTGCACTTCACTTTCATTTTGACCAGACCTTATGCTCAGCTTATAAAACTCTTCAGTGTATGTCTTAACATCCATTTCCTTTTGCATTAAACTTTGAAGCTTTTTAAACATTTGAACTTCATAATCTTTAGGCAAGAATTTACCTTTGATTTTTGCTACCATCTTGTCCCATGAAACAATGTTTGCCTTTCCTTGCTTTCTCCTCTTTGTCTGCTGATACTCCCACCATAACAAAGCTTGATCTGTTAGCTTGGTATTTGCAATCTACACTTTTTGATCCTCAGAAACTTCTTCACACTCAAAATGATTGTCCAATGCTGCAATCCAGTATAACAACTCTTCATCATTCAGGCTTCCTCCAAACTTTGGCACATCTATCTTTATCTTGTGCTTGTCTTCTTTTACCACCCTCAGTAACTTTACCATCCTCTAATCCTGAGGGTCCAACTCTTCTTCCACATCTTCATACTCAGCTTCTTCTTCCTCAGACTCATTGTCATCACCTAGAGCCACTCCTTTTCTCTGATTTTGTTCTATGGTAGCCATTCTTTCCTTCAGCTCCCTCAACTCTCTAGCATGCTTCTCCTTTAGCTCATTCATCTCTTGAGCCATGTTTCTCACTCTTGGAGGCATCTTGACAAATTGGCTCTTAACACTTCTCAATCACAATCAATCTACTAATTGTGCTCTGATACCAATTTGAGTGCAGAGCTCACTACATAAAGACCCCAAAGGATCACAAACAACCACACAGGAGGAAGAGGATATAGGGGATGGCAGGGCAAAGCAACTCTTTTAGGCCTCAGTGGACCAAACTACAACATTTGATTTCAAACTGGACATAATTGTCCTCTCATTCTCCATGGATTCAACACTACATAATAACACCATCTTGGGGTTTGCATACATGGGAGCTTTCCCAAACATTATAGGGACCCTAGACCTTCTAGGTTTGACTGTCCCAAGCTTACAAAACTAACAAATTTCTCAGAAGGTACCTCCTTGTACCATTTCCTTCATAGGCTGACCTATCTCCTTGTAGCCCTGTTTTTAAGGTTTTTGGAGCATAACTTTCAAAAGGAATGACTAAACCACAAAAAAAAAACCTTTTTGAGTACCCATTATGGAGTTACACAACATACTAAACATTCAAGGTAGGTTGTTTTGTAACATACACCTCAAATTTGGACTGTCCCTGTTGTCCAAGAGGGTAATTAGCCCTGTTTTACAAAGGAAGTACACAAAATCTTTAGCCCACAACCAAAATTCCACTTTGGTGAGCTTGGAGACATTCCAAATAGACCAATTTTAGAGGTTTTATGGGTCTAAGATCATTTCAAGTTTTATGATCAAAACTTCACTCCTCCAACTCTAATTTGCCTTAACATGACACAATGAGGTCTTCATGGCTCAAATCTTCACCTTTTTCTTATCCCCTACAACTGCATGCAAAACCCATTAGATAACACACAATTTTACACTAATTCCACCCATTTTGGGGTTCTAACACAGCATCATGAGGCGGGAAAAATAAAACCTCTCTAAAACCTTTAAAACTAGGTTTTGGAGCCTCCTTCACAAAAAGAACTCACAAAATGATCAAACCAAAATGATATTCCTTCCAACTTGGCTTAAATGAAAGGTAAGAGTATCAACTACAACATTCTTATTAGTTTAAATCATGACTGCATTTTACGGCTGAGTGCAACACAAAGGAACAACAAAAAAAATAGTCATAAAGCTGAAAACAGGGCAGTTCTAACAAAATGTTTGGAAAAATGCTTTAGACCCCACCAAATCTCCTCTAACTAGATTCAAGACAAAGCTAAGACCATCCAGTCTAGCATTCCATGCACGAGGAATCATGAAAACACTGTACAACCTGAGAAAAATGCAAGGGAACAACAAAAATACAGAAAACTGTGTTATGGGGACAACAACCTGTGTTTCTCTTCATTTTCTCCTTTCAAACTTCTTCAAAATCACCATACATCCACCACATCTATGTCCTTTTTACAAATTTTCCTATCATGGGAAAAGGCTAAGAATAGCCAAACTGACTGTTTTTTACTAAAAGTCTATTTTTTCACAAAAACACTGTTTTGTTTCTAAAATTAGACTATCACAACTGACATGGATTGCACACCACTAAAGGTAATGACTATTTTCTTATCTACACTACATGTTTATTCCTTTCAAGGCTTTATTACATTTTTTTCAAAACTTATTTACTCTCTAACACTAAAATTTTCAAATATTGACTTGAAACTTATTCTAGGCGCACTGCACCAATTTTTAGAAAAAAATAGTAGTTTAGAAACTAGATTCTAACCACTACGAATCTTGTTCTTATCACATCTTCTAATTTTGAGTGTGGCTATCTTCAATTTCTCATCCAAGATCAGTTTTTACTGATTTAAAAAAAAAATGGGCACTTTAAACCCCCTTTTGGTCCCCCATTTCCATGCACATACCCATGGACTTGGGTGCTCTATTTTCTTTAGCTTCAACTTATTAGCCATCTCACTTGATAGAAGAATATTAGTACTTCCACTATCTGTTATGACTTTATAACATTTTCATTCAGTCTTACAAATTGTTATGAACAAATTCCTTCTTTTTATTAGTTTATTACTATCTTCCTTATCAATTTTCAACAATACTATTTTCATCAAGAAAGACTCACCCTTTTTTGGTTCATTCAATCATCTTGGTGTTCCAATTGATTACCCATCATCTACATGTGCAAATATTGTGGTTTCTTTAGGTATTATAATATTTATTTCCTGTCATTGGGGACACTCAAATACCCTATGTCCTTTAGTTCCACTCTTAAAACAAGTACAATGTGGAATGATCTACCACCTCATTTTCTAAATATCTTACTCTTCTTTTCTAGAAATGATCACATTTTCCTCTGCAATTTAAGAATTACAACTTTCCTTGGCTTCTACATCCTCATGACTATGTCCTCTTCTATTGCCTTAATTGTTTTCCTCTTTGGAACCCATCACCTCTTCATCTTAGCTTAATTTGTTTAATCTGAAATCTCTTGGTCAACTTCTCCTCTACCTTCAAGGAAAACTAATATGCTTCTTCAACTAATTACAACCTCATCATACTCAATTCCTATTGAACTCTTTCTCTCAAACCATTAATATATCTCACCTCCTTTTCTTGGTCAACTTCATGATGGTTATCCCAAATTGTCAACCTATAAAATTCTAAAAAGTATAATCTTTCATATTCATAGCTTCCCCCCCCAGAATTTATAATTTCTTTAACAAATCTAATTGATAATCTATAGGGATAAACTTTGCTTTCAATTTTGACACCATCCTATCCCACAGTTCATTTTTTCTTATCCTCTTCTATTTATTTCTAATTAGACTTCTTTCTACCAAAGTGCAACATGACCTTTCAAATTTGTTTTAGCAAATTTCACTCTTACATGATCTAGGATTTTCTTATACTAAAATTTTCTTTTATTTTAGTCAACCAATCTATTAACTCTCTAGAATTTAAACTACTAGCATAAATAGAAACACCAATTCTAGATCTCTTACCAATATTAGAAATAGCCTTCAACATACTTACATGTTATTGATCGTCATCATCTTCATATTCTTCTGTAGAAAATTTATTTCTTCTTTCAATTTATTCATCATTTTCATCATCTCTTGGATCACTTTCAATTTCTTCATCACTTTCATCATCTCTAGATACATGACCTCTTCTTCTATCTTCCTCAACAACATCTAACCAGATCTACACATTCCTCATTATCTCAAACATTTCTTCCATCCTTCTAGTGATATTAACAACACATTATCTTCTACTTACTCTTCATGGAGGCATTTTGACTTAGATAAAATGTAAACTACCTCATAACTTAAAACGATCCTTTGTTTTCATCTCTTCTTTTGTTAGAGCTATTGATCCTTTGTCATTCTAGAAAGGAGACATGCAATTGAATGGTCTTCACAAAAACCATTTCTTATGTTTGATGCTTTTGAGAAAATAATTATTCTTTCATAAACTAAACTCTTCCATGTGAAGCTTTGGTGAGATTAGGAGAAGCTTTTGTAATTTTTTAAATATATGGTGCAACTACTACTACTTTGCATCCTAGCTTTACCTTGACCATCTACATTCTTGAGCTTGCAAAAGTTGATGGGCATCAGCTTTCCTACCACACCCTTGTCAGATGGTACAACATTTCTAGTAGCATGTCAAGTCAATTCAAGATTGATATCTAACATACTTAAATCTCTTCATCTAAGAAGTCATCCTACAAGTATCCATTTGTAAATACAAACCATCTACTTTACCCATGTTGAAAAAGAAAAAGAAAACTCATGGATGACATTTCATTTGAATTAATCAACCTAAAAGATAGTGAAATGTGACCTTTGAAACTACCAACATAACCACATAGATTTTCCATCAATGTTGCGGTTCAATGGTATGTGGGAACCCTGAACAATAAGAAAGTAGATGGTTTTGTGTTTTGCATTTCAAGCATTCATTTTGATGGGACAATTTAATATAATTACATATCAATAAATGACACAATCTTATGTAAAGTTAGATTCATTCTTCGATCTTTCACTTATTTCCATTTACACATCATCTCATATATTCGGCCCCAACTTACTTGCATCCACACATATTTCTATACACCTATCATTTATTACTCCTATTATTGTCCCCATTTCTCAACATTCATTCTCTAAATTGATAGTACATTTCCCTGTTATCGATCACTCTTGCGACTTACAAGATTGATCCTGCACCACATGGAATTGACCCTTAGAAATCAAAATTCCAAATTTAAATTTTGCCAACTCTCACCTATTCCATTATTTTCTATGAGATGACATGGTACATGTTTGCACAATTAATTTCTATAATTTGTCTTAATATTTAAAGACATTCAATATGCATTAATTCATAATATACATAGTACAATAACCATTGACAAAACCTTGCCTACCTATTCATTACATCATTATTTTTCAATGATACTTCTCCTACGTGTCACAATAACTTTATATCTATAGATGCATCTACTTTCAATGAATTGCCTTCTTTTATAATTGATGGTGTGTTTTAGGATTATCACATTTTTGAATCTCATAAATTAGCTCTTTGGATATTCATGATAGCCTTTGTGATGTCTTACATGATGATAATATACTATGAGCATTAGTGACAAACTATTTTTACATGATGATTATGATGGGGATATAGATGCTACCTTACATCTTAAATCATTATTGCATGCTAATTATTACTATTTAGAGAATGTTATCTCAATGATTAGTGACCTTTGATTTTATTTAAGTTATTTTGATTTTGTTTCAACATTCTTCTTGATTGAAGGTCAACCACATATTGTGGTTGTAATTATTTCTTGCATTTACATCTATCTTTGTGTGAGTTTAACAATAACTTCAAACCAAAATAAATCCACTCTCACTATTTAAAATCATAGTATAAAAATCATCATAATTCACTTGATATACGCCGCATTTTCCTTTCTCAAACAAATTAGAGAAATAAATAGAGCATTTATTCACTAAGAACATTGAGAAGCACTACATATTGTGTAATTATTATAGCCACTTATCACTCTTGGGCTCTGAGGCTACCCTTGTAGAGACAAATGCAAATCAACACAACACCATGCACATAACAAATTACATATAACATGTGCACCATCATGTAGTTATGTGTCGAGGAAACACTAGTATGTAGCACAATTATCAACTATAGAAAACAAAATGTAGGAGATAAATGAATTCATTGTCATTCCCTATGTGCAAGATAGAAAAAATACTATGATGGATTAGTGCATAAGAATCAAGTAATTCTAATGCTATTCATATGCATAAAGATCAATTGAAAATTTCTAAAATTGACGATGATTCTCATTTCTCTACTATATTAGTGCATAACAAAAAAGTGAGGCTAACACCCTTCTCTAGAATTTTCTTTAGTTTTCATATATAGTAATTGTGATGACCATGTCTTTTTCTTTTTTCTATGAATTGCACAAGGAGATATAGTCATTTGCATTGTTTCTCTATATATATGTATTATCTTTCTTTAACAATGCAAATAATTGTTTATTTTGTTTATTGAATTTTTTGTTTTGGATTATGAACTTTGATATGACTGTTAACATAATTTATTAGTTAGCAAATTTCGATAAGAAATTTTTATGAAAAGGTTTATATTGGTAATTCAAATTTTCAAATTTTCTATTTTCTAACTGAATTTTGAATATTTTAATGTTTTGCTATTAATAATTTAAAAAAAAGATACAGTTAAATTTCTAATTATCTGTTATTTTATTTTACAAGAACAAATAAGAAGATGGAATCAAAAAAATGGAAGTACTCAAATTTCAATAGTAGGTGTGAACAATTATTTAAATTAATGAGCATTGGATCTACAAAGAGGATGGAATCAAATTCAAGTGAGTGTCCCTTACAAATATGAATACTACAAAAGTCACAATGAAAAAAATTAAGAAAATTGGAAAAATATGTGATGAAAGTTTGAGTGATTATGTCAAAAGTAAGTTATTGTCAAACAATAATTATGAAGAGGTCAATTGCTTCTTACAATGAAGCTATTTGTACAACTAAAGAAAATCTGAACCCTCTAGACAATCTCACCGTGATTGTGAGATAACTTGCATACTTTACATACTATAATGACAACAAATGACTAGCTCATATTAAGCATACAACCTTTTCTATAATATTCTTGTGTATAGTGACAATATGAGCAAATAGTTAATATAAATATGTCACTTTCTTGGTAATGTAAACAATTGTCATATGTGTTGTTGTGTTGTTGTGAGGATAAAATAAATTTTGAAATACATATTTATTCCCTACCATTAATTTGTGGTATTGTACATTATCAAATGTTGAAATAGAAAAAATATGACCAATAATGTAAACAAATCTAATTTCCTTCTTGTTACCCAATCAAATACCTTGATTTCTTCTACCAATGTCAACATCTTTCTTTATAAGTGAATACAAATTTCTTAACCAAAAAGTAAGATAAAATTGATTCAATCAATTACTAAAGGTTAAATTTTTTAACATACTATTGCAAATTTCAGAAGAACTGGTCCTTTAACTATATATTATCAATACAAGAACAATGACTAATCTCTATACTGAGATATATATTTTTAAAGAAATAAAACACACTTAATTTAATAATTAATAGTAAATTTTTGGCCGACAATTATTTAACACTTATTGATAAGGATGAGATGTAAACTTACTAAAGAATATAGTGATTGCTTTAGATTCTAATGCAGTGGCTACATAACGTTTTGTTTTTTCCATCGTTATGATCAGATCAAGAACAATTATTTTCTCCCTTTTGTTATGGCATCCAAAATTTGCCCTCCTCCCAAGAGCAATGGGGGACCCAACTATCCCAATCAAAACATCAAAGTGAAAGTTTTTGTGCCTGATACAAAAATCTGTACTACTGCTTCATCTTTCAAGAAATGACTAGGCAGAGGATAATGCTTTTATTTTTCTAACATCAAATCCATGACTGTAATGTCAGAGAAGCATCATCTGCCTTGTCAGGGAAGTGAAATGGGTAGTCTTTTTTCTTCATATTAAATTTGGGTCTTTTCTTAAAGGAAATCTGTATTGATATTAATGTCAAGTGAACTATAGGGAAAGGATTTGAAGGCATCATTAAAGATGTGGCGAGTGTTTGATATGGTGTGTTTCTCAGTTAGTTACATCCCTTCCTGCACCAGAAACATACCATTAATGTTGAGGCAGCTTTCTCTTTTAGGTTGCATATTCTACTCCTATCTGCTGAGGACTGTCGAAGATATTCAAGAGACTTACGTAAGTTTTTTGCAAAACCATATCTCATCAGCAGATAATGAAAGAAGTGATAGCATCCTCTGGAGCAGTCTTCTAGCAGCCAGCCATGTCTACTGACTCTGCTCACAAGATCTCATTCAGTGTTTATCTGTAGATTTGTGGATATTAATGGGCATTTGGATTTAGAATATTAGAGTACAGTGGTGATTGGATTATTTCTTGGCTTTTGCCTGCCTGTGTGCAGAATTTAGTGTTTTTCGAGAGGAGTGTAGTAATAGATTGCTTTCCAAAGGTCCAATTCACTGGAATATGATATAGAAATGTAATAAAGGGTCTTCTGTATTGAAACTACTGTAATCCATTCTCACTGGTTTATATTCTCACTGGTTTATTGAACATATTACAGTAATGATTAATTTTAGTGTTATATGTAGAAGTAAACATAATTTTTTCTTTAGACATTACTCAAAATGGTTATTAATTTTTCTGATGATAAATTGGAAGTTCAAATTTTATTTTATTCTATCAAAATTATTTTTTAACTTTGATCTTAAAAGTACATCAATGTCCTCCTGATTACTACTTAATTCAACTCAAAATTCTAATTTTGTTAAAGTAATAATATAATAAATTATATTTTCTAAATACAATAAATTGAAAAGGTCTTAATTTACACAAAATTGCGCCATTTGTCTTAATTATGAGAGGCCATTGACTGCAATGTTATTGCAGATTTCTGCTTGCAAAAGAAATTCTATGGAGTTATTGAACTGAGTAAAATTGATATGAATTATGTTTGCAATTTATTTGTTTCCTTGGCAATTAAATTTTGATTTGTGAAGCATTTGTATTGAGTTGGCTGCAAGATTGGGCTGTCTGGTAAGGTGTTTTGATTTGTGAAGCATTTGATTTGAGTTGGCTGCAAGATTGGGCTGCTTGGTAAGGTACTCTGATCTTGTCTGCATCAACATATATTAAAGCATTTCTTCAAAATAAACACAAAACTAAATTAGAAATAACATACTTAGATATTATTTCACACTTACACAAATATATACTTTGTTGATAACTGAGAGGGGGGGGGGGGGGGGGTGAATCAGTTATCCTAATTATTTCCCTTTTTGAACTTTCTTATTAATTAATGCAGCATTGAATCAAACACAAAACATTACCATGAAATAAGAAACACATGACACAGTATTTTTGACGTGGAAACCCTGTTAAGGGAGAAAACCACGGGGTGATTAACCCAAAAATTATTCTCTGTTAGAAGAATAGGAAATTACAAAATGGCACTTGCCAATTAGGGCTCACTGCCCGAGCACACTGCTCACAAGAGGTCCACTGCCTACAAGAAGACACACTGTCTACAAAGTGATAAGAATCACAGTCTTGAACTGATTGGAAGCATCTGCATATGCTGGAGTTCAGTTCCGGTTAGGCTCAGTACACTGATTTGCTGCACTTCATCTTTCCTCTGTTCTTTATTCTGCTATCCTTTCACATACCGGATCTTTCTTGCTACTTCTGCTATGTTCTGCTCTTATTCGCATATATCTTAATACACTCACACACTTCACAACTAAATCCATCCCCTATATACATCCGCACAAGTAATTTCATCACCTTTCTAGTCGGCATCCGGAACAGTCTAGTTTCTTACAAACTCTATTCTGTCGGCTGAATCCTTGCTCACCAAGCAATGCGGATCAAGCATATACTTGTAGATATCATTAATCATGTCGGCCAAATATGATTCATGCCTTCACAACCTTTATCATCAACAGTAACACATCCGGAAAGTAGTCTGATACTATGTCAGTCAGTTCTTCCTTTGTTTTCACTGTCTCTCAAGAATCCGGTACTCAACTATTCATATCTTTTTCCTTGTCCATCACCGGAGGCTAAATCCTTGGAATATACCACTCAAGGTAGTCCTCTTGACTTCCCCAAATCCGCACTGCACCAAGATACTTCCTCTGAGAGATCCGGACCAATCTGTCAGACCTTGCCACATGCTCTGTTCTTGTTCACCGGACCACAACAATCTTTATTCTGACTTCCGGTAGGGACACACCATGACTTGCGGATATGTGGGATGACCTTTGTTTCCATCAATGACAACAACCATGAATCCATATAGTGTCTCTTGCCAACAATCTCCCCCTTTGGCATTGATGGCAACACTTAGTGAAAAATGACTAAGTGTTTACACTATGCTCCCCCTTGGCTGATGCTCTATCTTTATATACAATTTCTGGAACCCCCCCTTAGTTGGATTCCTCATTTTTCACTGTTCCTCACTCCCCCTTTGACATCAATGGCAAAGGGTAGGGTCCGCACACCAAAATTTTCAAAAATTTTCTATACATAGCCGCATATTTACATACTCACATATACTGAAGAATGTCTGCAAAGGATGTCTGCAATTGGATTATTTCTGTAGCCCAACTTTGCTTCATTCTATCCAAAATTGAAATGTGACCACTCAACAAAAATGCAAAAGCTTCTGCCCGCTTGAGATCTGTCGGATCATTTGTTTGGGCGGTGGTCTGAGCATCACTGATGGCCTCATGCATAGTTTCCAACTTAGGGATTATAATCCTTCTAAGTTCTCCCATCCGGTTAGTGATATTCTTCCTTTCCTTCTCAAGATTCTTTATTTCATTCAAGACTGCAATAGTCTGACATTCTTGATTTATTATGGAGGAAGAGAGAGGATCAAAACTTTGAGATAAACTTTGTAGCTTGTCCTGTTCCTCTTTTATTTTCTTATCAATTGCTGTTGTTGCCTTTGACCAGGATATACAAAATTTGTAAATGTCACCGCCATCCTTAAGAGCATTTTCTAAGCTCTTTATTCCAATACTCACAATTATCCTATCTTTAGAGATTAATTCTAATACTTCTGAAAGTCTTTTATCCAAAAATTCCTTCCGGACCTTTTCTTCAGCAGATTTTTCTAGAGATTCAAAATGTGTACTAACACTGCTGACTAAGGTTTTGAGATTACCGGAAGAGGAGGCTGTGGGATCCTTTTGAAAGGATGGCATAATCTTTTCTAGCACTCCAGATGCTACCTCCATAAGCTCACAGTCTTCCATGTGAGATTTCAGCAGCTTCTCTTTGACTTTCTCATTTGCAAATGAGGCTATTTTCATTGTTTGCACCGGTGACAAAGAGTCAAAATCTAATGGTCCTTTTAGCAGGTCCGGTTCATCAATTTCTATAGTGGCTTTTGTCAGGAATTCTTGAACAGTTTGTGCAGTGTCTCTTGCCGGAGACAGATGTTTCTTCTCTTCTGCAGTTTTGTCCTTTTGAATCTTTTCTCCTTCCTTACTCTTACCACTTTCAGTCGTGGTTTTCTCTGTTGGGGTGCTGTCAACCACTTTTTCTTTAGCTGCTGCTTCTTTCTCCTGTAGTTTCTCTTCTTCTTGGGATCCGGAGACTGTAGGGGAAACCGGAGGAGAGATGTTTGTCTGTTCAGGGCCCACTTCTTCCGGAATAGATGATTCCAAATCCGCAACTGTTTCTGCACCTAAGTCCTCTACAACAAGAAGATTGAACCTTTTGAAGGCCTTCCAGAGGATCTCTTCTGTCTCTTGGGCCACTTTGTCAGTCTCACCAAGCATGAGTTGATTCATCCTGGCTTTACTTTTGAACTCATCTTTGCAGTCTTTGAAGATTATGTTCATTGTCTTGGGATCAATTTGAGGATATAGCTGAATAGCTATCTGCTCCCGAATCTCAAGATCTTTTGCATGAGCATTATTCTTTCTTATTTCTAATTCCTTTTCTAGGCTTTTAGGAATAAGAGATATGATCTCAATGAAAGCCTTATTGTATATGTTCAGATATTTGACTGTGGCTTCCTGCAGAGTCTTTTGGTCAGCCTCATTGTAGTCATCATAAAATTCAGTCATTGGTTGAAGGTTTCCATCCACCGTGACCGACTTGATTACACTCTCTAGAGACAGAGTGGGCTTTTCAACAGATACCTCTGCCATTTCATCCTTGTCTTGGCCTGTGGAGGGTTTACCGGATCCTTTCTTCTTCTGCTTCTTTATTTCTTTTACTCCCTCATCTGACTCTGTTTCCTCTTCATCCTTTTGGCTTTCATAAGCCCTTGTGGCTTTTGTCTTGGATCTTTTACCGGATGCCTGGACTTCCGGTTTTGAACTTTTGGTTGTGGGAGGTGCAGATCTTTTTGATGATCTGGTCCGGGTGGGAGTTTCAACCGGAACACTTTCTTTACTTTTCTCTTCTTCCTCAGTCTTCATCCTCTTTTCCCGGCTGGCATCAAGTGCCTCTTTTGAGATGCCTAGGCCTTGAGCAATATGCTCAACTTCTTTTCTTACCTTCCTCTTTATCTTCGGTTCCCTGAGTTCTACATGTATCTTTACACTCAGTTCCTCAAAGGTTCCAAACCTTTCTGCCTTTGGATCTTTGGGCTGACTTAGCATGTGTTGAATATGCAGCTCCACTATTTGTTCATCCACTTCATACCCCATGGGCATGATCCATACAGTTCTTGGTTCTACTGCCTCCATTAGACACTGATCTGTTTCTACCATGAAGCATACTGTGTCTTTGTACTTTTCAACAAGGGATTGGGGTATTCTTTCTCTTGCATGCATTATGCTTTGGAAGTTCTTGAAGTATCCCCATAGAGCTGTATTTCTTGCTTTAGCATCCCCAAGTCCATGCAAATAGTCTCTGATTTGGATGGCAACCGGTCTGTCATTCTGCCATATCCATCCACTGGATCCGGGAAGCTCATTCATGTAGTAAAAGAAGAGACAAAGAATCAGATTGCCATACTTGAAGGAGTTTTTCTTGTCCTTCTTGATCTTCTGCAGATTTTCAAAGAGTTGGTTCACCAGAAGCTCACACAAGTCATAGTCTGCATTCTCCTTTAACATTTGATAAGCTGTGTAGATTGCAGTTCCCGGTACTGAATTTTCCCTACTGGAGTGATAGATTTTGTAACCAATTATCATAGCTGCAAATTTGACATCCGGTTCAGTGATGTCATCAACTGTCATAGCTCTCTTGTCAAACTTGGATCCGGTTGCATCACTAACTGTCTAATTTTTGACAGACTTGAGAATAGGTAATCCACCGGATGAGTGCAGACCGGTTACAGCCCTAATTGCATCCTTGGTGATCTTGAAGGGCTTGTTCAACCATAGGAAGTTGTCATGTACTCTGCTTAGTACATACCGGACCCATTCATCTTCTTCAAAACAAGGGAAATGAATGCACTGTGCAAAGTGTTTGTCCCGGATGGCTTTGTACTGAGGTTTGATCTCAAAGGAGTCATCTATCAATTGTTTGTGATAGATATCCATCAGTTTTGATTCTCCAAAGTCTTCAAGATTCGCATGGATGTAAACCCTAATATCTTCCATATGCAATACACCATGAGGAACACTAGAGAAGGCTCCTAGTGGATCTACCTCCAATGATTTGTAAGGATGTTTCTTGAATGTGGGGCGAGGTCTATCAGAGATCTTCACTATATTTGGAGTAGCCATTCTTCAAAGATTTGCAGTGAGATAATGAAAACGGAGAATACCTTATGCGCCTTCGGTTAGCACGGAGTGGTTGGATTGATTTCTTTATGCAATGACTTCGGCAGGAGATCTTTGGTGTGCTTGAAGAATCTTGTTGCAGAGCTCCACTTTTCGCTTCTTCTTGAGTGCAGAATGAGCAAATAATTTTTGAGAAATCCCTTATATTGCTCCGCAAACCCTAATATCTATTTGCAATAAATGCTTCACCTATATTATTCCAGTTTGTCTTGTCCGGATAGCTTGGAGTATCCCGGATCAGTCCTGATCTATGAACATCATGCGGATCTTTCACTCATGAATAAATCGAGATGACACATTACAAGAACATCCCAAACACTCTGTCCAATCCGCAGAATAAGATAGTGCACTTCCGGATCTCTCCGGACCTTTTTGTAATCCTCTGTCATACCGGAGCATCTCCCGGAATAGGTCTTACTTGATCGATCACAGCTTCTTCATAACTCCATGCGGACCTCTGAAATCTTATCTGGATCATCTCAAGACTTATATCTTTAAACCCTTTACTCCGCATCTTGTGCCACATCCGGCACCACTTGATTGGCTGGGGGAACAGGATTTTCTTTGAGTCTCCCCCTGAGCCAGAGCTCACTTTTTAATTTCCGGAAGAAATATCAGCACCAGAGTCTGGTGCGGATCCAACCTCTACATTCTCTGAACTTTTCTTCACCCAAATCTTGCTCATCTGATTCCTAACTTCATCCGCATTCATCTTTTGTTTACCCTTGTCTTGATTCTGATTATACACCGGACCTCTTTTGTCCTGATTCTTGCTTCTGCAGACTTTAGCATTATGACCGGACCTATTACAGATTTGGCAAATAACATTTCTTTGCATATTTGACTGATATCCTCTTGATCTGCATTGATTAGCCATATGACCTACTCTATTGCATGTAAAGCATCTACCTTTGAATGATTTGTTTACTTGCATATTTATGCATTCATGGGATTTGTGTCCATACCTTTTGCAGTTGAAGCACTGTCCGGAGAAGGATGAATTAATCTGATTCATTCTCTTTCTGCACTGATTAGCTTTGTGACCAAAGTGGTTGCAGCTGTGGCAGTATCCATTGAAAGATGGATATCTTTGAGCATTGGGCTGTCTTACCGGAGGTCTTCTAGGCCTGCTCCTTGGATTTTCTGATCCAAAATTCTTTTGACTGGATCCGGAGCTTTCTCCTTTCTCATATCCCAAACCATACTTGTCATCTGTCCTCTTTTGACTTCCAAGAAGAACTTCAAGTTGAGCAGAACTTATCTTGAATTTCTCTTTATATTCATTTGCTGTTTGAAGGTCTCTTTTGAGAGAGGCAATTTGATCCTCAAGTTTTTCTTCATTATCTTTGGCATCTTCAAGATCAGATTCAAGATGTCTGATAATCCTGTCCATCTGGTGGCATTCTTCTGATTTTTCTTTAAGCGATTGTCTTAGATTGTCTTCAGCCTTTCTTTTTTCTTCAATCTCTTGAGTAAACTTTATAGTTCTTGATTCCATTTCATGTCTTAACATAATGACTTCTTTTGATAACTTTTCACATAACTTGGTTTGCTCAGTCAATTCTTCATTTGTATTGCTTTCATCACTTTGTCTTGCCAATTGTTGGAGCAGCTCCTTTCTCTTTTTCATAGAGAGACTTAATTTGTCTTTTAATTCTCTCATGAATTCATCAGCCTGTTTGAGTCTTTCCTTTAATTCATTGACTTCAGAATTTGACTGTTCAAGATCCTCAAGGGCAGTCTTGAGTTGCTCCCTTAAACCATATGCATCCATTTGAACTCCCAGATCTTCCTGAAGCTGTTAGGCTCTATTAGGAGGAACCTTGCTCTGATACCAATTGTTGATAACTGAGAGGGGGGGGGTGAATCAGATATCCTAATTATTTCCCTTTTTGAACTTTCTTATTAATTAATGCAGCATTGAATCAAACACAAAACATTACCATGAAATAAGAAACACATGACACAGTATTTTTGACGTGGAAACCCTGTTAAGGGAGAAAACCACGGGGTGATTAACCCAAAAATTATTCTCTGTTAGAAGAATAGGAAATTACAAAATGGCACTTGCCAATTAGGGCTCACTGCCCGAGCACACTGCTCACAAGAGGTCCACTGCCTACAAGAAGACACACTGTCTACAAAGTGATAAGAATCACAGTCTTGAACTGATTGGAAGCATCTGCATATGCTGGAGTTCAGTTCCGGTTAGGCTCAGTACACTGATTTGCTACACTTCATCTTTCCTCTGTTCTTTATTCTGCTATCCTTTCACATACCGGATCTTTCTTGCTACTTCTGCTCTGTTCTGCTCTTATTCGCATATATCTTAATACACTCACACACTTCACAACTAAATCCATCCCCTATATACATCCGCACAAGTAATTTCATCACCTTTCTAGTCGGCATCCGGAACAGTCTAGTTTCTTACAAACTCTGTTCTGTCGGCTGAATCCTTGCTCACCAAGCAATGCGGATCAAGCATATACTTGTAGATATCATTAATCATGTCGGCCAAACATGATTCATGCCTTCACAACCTTTATCATCAACAGTAACACATCCGGAAAGTAGTCTGATACTATGTCAGTCAGTTCTTCCTCTGTTTTCACTGTCTCTCAGGAATCCGGTACTCAACTATTCATATCTTTTTCCTTGTCCATCACCGGAGGCTAAATCCTTGGAATATACCACTCAAGGCAGTCCTCTTGACTTCCCCAAATCCGCACTGCACCAAGATACTTCCTCTGAGAGATCCGGACCAATCTGTCGGACCTTGCCACATGCTCTGTTCTTGTTCACCGGACCACAACAATCTTTATTCTGACTTCCGGTAGGGACACACCATGACTTGCGGATATGTGGGATGACCTTTGTTGCCATCAATGACAACAACCATGAATCCATATAGTGTCTCTTGCCAACATACTTGACATCAAATGGTCAAAATTAAAATATAGTTTTTAAATTAATATAACTCAATTTTATCTACAAACTCAATTTTAACTACCTATAGATAGATAATCATTTTTCAACAATAATGATTATGTGCTTCATTCACATGTTTTATCTATCATATTAGATAGATTTTTTTAATAAAAAATATTGGATTTATCAAATTAATAATTATTTTGGTAAAAAGCGTATTGAAAATATTTGATAGATAGCACCTAGCTTTTATTTATTAAGAGGGACTACAACAATATTACAACCATTTGTTTTTGTTTCTTATTTTCTTTAATTCAAATTATGTGTAAAATATTTACTTTCTTTCTTTAATTAATAGTAATATTTAGAAGTGATATTTAAATTGGTGCACGGACTAACCACTTACAACTAATTCAAAAAACAATAATTTCAAAAGATAAGTAATTGAGTTTATAATTCTATACCATAAAAGATCAAATGGTATCAAGTAGGAGTTTCTATCATTCCCACTATGCTAGAACCTTTTACTAATATACAACTATGTGCTGAGTTTTCTATAGCTGAAATCTTATTTTCTATGCAAGTTTAATTATGGGAGATATCTACTCTTCTCCTATATAATTACTAACTCCATAAATCAATAATCATAAAACTTTCAAAATAGTTCTCATCCTAATGATAGATCACATAGTGTGATCCAAATTGTCATTCAAAATCATTCACACAGTTATTAGCAAAAGCTCTTTCATTTTCAAAATAGTTAAATATAATATCTTGCGGGTGGTAACCATCTCTATTCTATATCTTGTATATTTTTTAATTCATATTTTATGTAACTTCTATCACATACTTTGACTCAACTTTATGTCAATTATATAAAAAAATCTTAAAATCTAAGCACTATGGCAACCTATGTAGGCATACTTAACATAAAGACAATATCATCATATACTATCCAATATGAATCCATGGTCTCCTTGTTTATTCTATGGTCATAATATAAATATGCAACTCCTATTATATTTTTAGGATACACATAAGAAACATAGATTTGAAAAAATATTGGTTGTCATGTTTCTTGCATAATGCACAAAATCTCTATAATTAAGTGTTGTTAAAGAGTATGTGGATGGAAATAGGGGAGCAAAAAAATTGGTAAAAATTGACCTTGGAGGAGAAATTCAAGATAGCCACACTCAAATTTTGAATATGTGACAAGAACAAGATTAGTAGTGGTGGGAATCTAGTTTCTAAACTACTATTTTAAAAAAAATGGTAGAGATTAAGAGGGTCAAATAGAGAAAGCACACAAAGTGCTCATGTTTTTGTCACAAAATAATAACAGTGTCTAGTGTGCTCCACCTAAAATGTTTAATTTTTTTAAGGTATTTTACAAATCACTTTAGTGAAAAATTAGCTAACATCACATAGTTTATGCCTGTTTTTTTTTGCTAATTTTTTAATGAATATATGAATTTTTACTAATTTTCAAAGTGGACACATCCTAAAAAATGAAAAGTTGAGTGTGCGCCCCCTAAATTTATTGAAAACTTTAATTGAAAATAATTTTTTTGAAAATGTGTGTAAAATAGAGTCTAAAATATAAAAATGTGATTTATTTCAAATTTGGATGATCAGTCTATAAAAAATACTATACATAGGTTTTTGGCAAAAAAAAAAGAAGATACTAACAAAAGAAATTGAAGATGAAAACCTTAGTATTTTCAGATTTAAAAAAAAAATACATGGCTAGAAAGGTAATAAAGAGTTTGAATTCATTGCGACATTTTTTAGATCAACATTGAAAAATGTGAAAACATGATGGAGAGCACACTCACATTTAGTTATTTTTCTATGTTTTCTATAAAACATGCATTTGGGTGTGTGACATGTAGGTCCAACCCTTTGGATCCGATGTCCAAGGAAAATCCAACCCTTAAGGTTGTAATTTCCCAAATCAGGGTATAATGCACTCGTGTTATTACGCATCCCAAGCCATTTGCAAGAAATCAAGTACATGTAATCCAATGATGAGATATAGTCCTAATCACGTACATGTAAGCATGTAATTATGACCTCTAAATAGTGTTATTGGTGACACATGGATCGAGTTCCTTCATCTTGTTTGTGTTCTTCAGGTCCTTAACTAAGCCTCCTAGGTCTTGTTTCTTCATCTTTCACCCCTTGTCGACAATTTGCTTCTTTTTCTTTCTAGACTTGTCGTTTTGACTAACCAGTGTCGCAAGATGGGAAATACACTTTCCCTAAGCCCTTTTCACCCATTTCAACCTTTCAGAGGCCTCCAATTGACCTCTCAAATCATTCCCCTTCATCAATTTTATCTCTCTATTCTTCTTTTCTGGGTCACCCCTTGCTATTTCCAGGTCTCCCTAGGCGACCCTAAATCTCCCCTAGGAGTGACCCTAGGTATCCAGGGGTGACCTACCCTATCAAAAGGGGTGACCCACCCTCCTTATGTCTCTCAATTAGGTTCTAGGTCTTAAGTTCAGCTCTAGCCCCCTCTAACCATTCTCAGCCCCTGAAACCACCTGTAGAACCCCGTCTTTATGGGACACCCCTTTTATATTCTAAATCTCCCTAGATGACCCTAGATCTCCCTTAGGGGTGGCCCTAGGTCTCTACGGGTGACCTGCCTTGCTAAAAGGGGTGACCCTATCATGTTTTAATACACATGTTTCTCTCTAATCTAAGTCCAAATTAGCTCCTTTTTTCTCCAGTTTGTATGCCTCTTCAACCTTAACTGAGCCTAGTCTATTTTTAACTCCTTCTCCACTCCCAATTAATCTATTCTTAGTTCCAACAAAGCTATGCTTATCTCCCTTTCTTCTCATGCTAACTCTTCTTCCTCCATGAGTGATAAGCTATCAAGCCTAGTTCACTCCCTAGTTTGACCTATTTACTATCCAGTCAACCTTGTTAACTCATCAATCAATTGAGTTAACTCTTCAATCAGCTTCACCCTTTGTGAGCTCTCCCAAACTATAAATATCACCTCCTATTTTAAATATGGGAGGCAAATTCATTGTTGCAGACTCATCTTGCCTAGATTTGCTTTTTGTTCCTCATAGCATATTCATGTTCTTCGTAGGACGTATAAGCCTTTTTTTGTAGTATAGATCCCAAGCTTTCAAAATCTTCAATAGCGTTGTTACACTTACAAATTTCCAAGCCAATTTTGTTGGGAATTGAGGTGTCTCAACCTTTGCAAGGTCCTAATGTTGTATTTATTTATTTATTGCATACTAACTTGTAATTTTCTATGCAAATTATATTTCGTCACTTTGTGGGAGTTGGCACGGTGATGTGTCATCCTACATGGAAGGTGAATAGATCTATTTTTTATCCTTATATGAGGAGGTAGGCAGTCCATTTTTTGGTAGAGGTATTTTTCCATGTGTCAGCATCTTTTGGGTGTTGTAAGAGGTTTATGACACATAAGAACTATGACAAATTCTATGACATTGTAAGAGCTAGAAATGGAAGGGATGAGACAAGTGTCATTTGCATGTATGACACTATAAGAGGTATCTTTGACTTAGCCTATCTTTGGGATATGACAAGTTGTAAGAGAATCGTTTATTAATAGTCAGTTATGATAGATTCTCTTATAGCTATAAGTGTTGTCATATATAATAGATTTTATGATGATCTGTAAGAACACCTGTCATACCTATTTTGGGAAAATTTGGGGTACCCAAGTATGGAGGGTTGTAAGAAGTGTAAGAGAATATTGTACAAGTGCTAGGAGTCAAACATGTGTTTGAAAAGTGCGCCACATGGATTTGGACACCCATTTCTTGTTGCTTGCTCTAGAAGCTTCCTTCATGCTTGTATCCCACTATAAATATAGGTGCTTGGAGTTGGAGTGGTATGAATCATTTGCAGGTACCGTTATGCTACATGAATTACTCCAATATTCAACATTTGTGTACTCTTAGAGGAACTTGCATTGCAAGTGTGTTGTAATTAACCTTTTATTTGATAATACATCATGCAGTTTTTGGAGTGTGGGATATTTCACCTGAAAGGGTTTTCCCCATGTATATCTTGTGTTGCGAGCTTTGTACTTGCTTTTGGATGTTTGTTATTGCCTTTCTGTTAATGTGCATCTTAATCTGTAACTGTAAAAGTTAAACTTTTGCATAAATCTTTCCTTAGTAGATCAGTGTAGGAAGTGTTTCTGCGTACCTTGCTTCCTTTCAATTGGTATCAGAGCCTAGTCACCTTTGGTTCTAGTTGTTGGGTAGAGGGTTTTTTGAGTTGATCTTTGTTTGAGTGGGAGCTTGTGCAGAGGATTTTAAAATCTTTGTTGCAGGAAAGAGATGGCGAGCACATCTAGGAGGTTTGATAAAGAGAAGTTTAATGGAGGCAACTTTGAGTTGTGAAAACTCAAGATGGAAGACTTTTTGGTGGATAGAGATTTATGGCTCGCAGTATTTGAAACCATGCCATCGGGCATAAAACAAGAAGATTGGGATCTGATGGATCGAAAGGTTAAGGGTCTGATAAGACTCTATCTGGCTGATTTAGTGCTCCTGAATATCCATGAAGAGAAGACTGCAAAAGATCTTTGGAAGAAACTTGGAGATGTTTGTTAAGCTAAATCCTTGGTGAACAAGTTATTCCTATGAAAGAAATTATATTCTCCGAGGATGGAAGATGAAGGATCTGTCATTGATCACCTGAATACATTCAATATGTTTGTTTCCTAGTTGACCTTTATCGGTGTGAAGATGGAGGAGGAGGATCAATGTATGACATTATTGTGTTCCTTACTAGATTCATGGGACCAACTTGTTATGTACATTTGGAGTACCACTACCACCTTCAAGATGGATGAAGTGGTTTACTCATTGTTGTCTGAAGAGATGCGGATAAATTCTTTTGAATCAGCTAAGGAGGCTCTTGCGATTTGAGGTAGATCTAAAGAGAAGGGAAAAAAAGATAAGAAGAAGGAAGAAAAAGGAAGATCCAAATCATGTGGGAGATCCAAGTCTCCTAGAAAGTCCAAGGCTATGTGCTGGAACTGCGGAAAACCTGGTCTCTTCTGCAAGGAGTGCAAGGAGGAGAAGAAGAAAAAGAAGAACTATGACTTGGATTCTAATAAATCCTCTCAGGATAATGGAGAAGTGTTTGTCGCTACCTTGGAAATTCATGCATCTAAGGATGTGTGGCTTATTGACTCTAGTGCATATTTTCACATAACCTCTCATCAAGGTTGGTTTTTGAAGTATGAATAATATGACGGTGGGAAGGTGTACTTGGGTGATGACTCTCACCTAAAGATTGTTGGTCATGGAAGAGTCTTGATTCGATTCCCTGATGGAAAAGTGAAGGGGATCAATGGTGTTCTACATATCCCAGGTTAGGCATAGAACCTATTATCTGTAAGTAAGTTGAATTATGCGGGTGTGTAGGTTGTTTTCTTGAATGGAGGATGCAAGATGACTAGAGGAGCTATAGTGCTAGCTAAGGGTGTTTGGATTGGAACTTTGTTTCATCTTGATGCATGTGTAGTTTAGTGCAATAGTGCCTCTATTTCGAAGAAGAGAACTTCAGAGTCTTCATCCTCACCATTGGAACCAACAATGAAGAGGAATGTTGCATCAACTTCTGATGGTCGTGCTTTCTGGCTACCTAAGGGTGTTCATTCTATGGAGATGAAACTTCCAGCTAAGAAGACAATGTTATGGCACCAAAGGCTTGGTCACATTGGTGAAAAGGGTTTGAGGACCCTGAAAAATAAAAATATCATTGAGGGTATGAATGACTATAACGTCAAGAGTTTAATTTTTTGTGAACATTGCATTTATAAAAAAGAAAATTGTGTTCAGTTTTATTCCATTTCTCACAAATCTTTTGAGGTGTTGGACTTGATTCATTCTGATGTATTTGGTCCTATTAATGTTCCTTCAATTTCAAAATCTATGTACTTTGTTTCATTCATTGATAATTACAGGAGAAGGACATGGGTGTATTTCCTTAGAAGTAAATATGAAGTCTTTAGTAGATTCAAAGAGTTCAAAGCTCTTGCAAAGAATCATAAGGATAGAAAGATTAATTGTTTGAGGACTGACAACGATGGTGAGTTTTGTTCAACAGATTTCGACAAGTTCTGTAAAGAACATGGTATTGAGAGGCACAAGACAACTTTGTATACCCCTCAGTAGAATGGAGTTGTAGAGAGGATGAACAAAATGTTGAGGATGATCAAAACATCAATGGAGAGGAGTAGGAATATGCTAAGTGGAGCTAGCCTTGGACAAAATTTATGGGCTAAAGTTGTTGTTACCACTTGTTACCTAGTTAACAGGTCTCCTACATCAATGCTCATTGATAAGACACCTATGGAGGTGTGGTCTGGTAAAAAGCCTTTATTGAGACACATTCGACTATTTGGTTGTGAGGCATATGCACATGTGCCTAAGGAGAAGAGGTCTAAGTTGGAGAACAAGGCTTTGAAGTGTATCTTCATCGTTATGGCATCGATGTGAAAGGGTACAAGCTTTGGGATCTAGTGGCTGAGAGAGTTTTGTATAGTAAAAGTGTGATTTTCAGAGAGCTCAATCCTTCTTCTATTGTTCTATAGCTAGAGAAAGAAGAAGAGAAAGAGGATGTGGTTCAGCTTCCTTCCACCCTTGAGAAAGTTAAACCGAAGAGATCTGTTGGACCTGATGATGAGAGATCTAGTAGCTCTAAAAGTTCAAAAGAAGAAGAAGAACCTCAACATCAACTTTTGAGGAGGTCCATGCAGATAAGGTGACAACCTGATAGTTTTGGTTATTCATTACATGATTCCAGTTGTATTTTTGCTTTGATTTCTAACACTAATGAGCCTAGGACTGTAAGGGAGGCTATGGGTATGAGTGATGCAGATTCTTGGAAAGAAGCCATGGAAGAAGAGATGGCTCCTTGAAGAAAAACAATACTTGGGATTTGGTGCTCTTGCCTGATGGACATAAGCCTGTTAGATGCAAATGGGTGTTCAAGAAGAAGTTTGGTTTAGATGGTAGTGTTGAGAAGTTTAAGGAAAGGTTGGTTGTGAAGGGTTATTCCTAGGTTGAGGGAATAGATTATGGTGAAATTTTCTCTTCCATTGCAAAGATGACATCTATCAGATTCTCATTATCACTTGCTGCATCATACGATTTAGAAGTTGAACAGATGGATGTGAAGATAGATTTCATTCATGATGACTTGGAGGAAGAAATCTATATGTCACAGCCATAACACTACGTGGTAAAAGGTCAAAAAAATCTGGTTTGCAAGTTGAAGAAGTCTTTGTATGGTTTAAAGCAATCTCTTAAGATGTGGTACCATAAATTTGATGCCTTTGTGTTAAGTTTGGGATTTCTGAGATCAAAATTAGATCATTGTGTTTATTATAAAATAGATAATGATCACATTGTCATTAATTGCATTATATGTTAATAATATGTTGTTCATTAGGAATGGTAAAAGTTTGATTTCTAATTTGAAGTCTCATAACTCTCAACACAATTTGAGATGAAAGATCTAGGGGCAGCCAAGTACATTCTTGGAATGGAAATTAGAAGAGATAGAGATAACATAAAACTTTGGTTAGGCTAGAGTAAGTATGTGAACACCGTGTTGGAGAGATTCAACATGGCAGCTTGTAGAACGTTGACTGTTCCTATTATGATGGGGACAAATTTATATGTTGTAGATCATTCGAAGTCTCCTTTAAAGATGGAGGATATGAGCAGAGTTCCTTATGCTATTGCAGTTGGTAGCTTGAGGTATGTTATGGTCTATACAAGACCAGACATTTCCCAAGCAGTGGGAGTCCTTAGTTTTTTCATGGCTAATCCTAGTCCCGGGTACATTGGGATGTAGTGAGGAGAGTGTTTAGATACTTGCGGGGTACTTCTAAGTATTCCTTATGTTATCATGGTTATCCTACAAGGGTTTGACATTCACTTTGTATTCGAGGATTTGTGGATTCAAATTGGGCAGGTGACATTGACAACACGAGATCCACCAGTGCTTATGTGTTCACTATGTTCGATGGTGCTATTAGTTAGATGAGTAAGCGGCAACCTGTGCTCACTTTGTCCACTACTGAAGTAGAGTACATGGCAGAAACTCATGCTTGTAAAGAAACCATTTGGCTTAAGATATTGTGTTTTAATGTTGGGTTTGATGCAGGGAAGATTACCATTTGTTGTGACAGTTAGAGTACCATATGTTTGGCAAAGAATCCTACTTTCCACGCGAGGACTAAGCATATTGATGTCTAGTACCATTTTGTTCGTGACATGGTAGAAGATGGAAAGGTAATCTTGGAGAAAGTTGATATTTTGATGAATGTTGCAAATTCCTTGACAAAACCTGTGAGCATAAAGAAGTTCAGATGGTGTTCAAGGAGTCTATGGGCCTCTTGGCCCCTCGCAGTTAAATCATGTCATTCTATTTGCCCTTGAAAGGTGTTCGACAAATGGGAGAATGATGGGAATTGAGGTGTCTCAACCTTTGCAAGTTCTTAATGTTGTATTTATTTAATTTTTTCCTACAATTGTAATTTTCTATGCAAATTATATTTCGTCAAATTGTGGGAGTTGGCACAATGATGTGTCATCCTACATGGAAGGTGACTAGATGTATTTTTTGTCCTCATATGAGGAGGTAGGCATTCCATTTTGTGGTAAAGGTATTTTTCCATGTGTCAGCATCTTTTGGGTGTTGTAAGAGGTTTATGACGCGTAAAAACTATGACAGATTTTGACATTGTAAGAGCCAGAAATAGAAGAGATGAGACAAGTGTCACTTGCATGTATGACACTATAAGAGGCATCTTTGACTTAGCCTATTTTTGGGATATGAAAAGTTGTAAGAGAATCGCTTATTAATAGTCAGTTATGACAGATTCTCTTACAACTGTAAGTATTGTCATATATGACATTTTTTATGATGATGTAAGAGTATTTGTCATGCCTATTTTGGGCAAATTTAGGGCGCCCAAGTATGGAGGGTTGTAAGAGGTGTAAGAGAATATTGTGCAAGTGTCATAGGAGTCAAACATGTGTTTGAAAACTGTGCCACATGGATTTGGATGTCCATCTCTTGTTGCTTGCACTAGAAGCTTCCTTCATGCTTGTATCCCGCTATAAATATAGGTGCTTGGAGTTGGAGTGGTATGCTTCATTTGCAATTACCTATTGGAATGCACCGAACAACTGAGAGGGGGGTGAATCAGTTGTCCCAAAAGATTAACCACTTCTACACTTTAAACATTAACACCTTATCCACAGTTATTATGATTAAATAATGAAAGCATGAAATCAAAACCTTAAACACAGATGCAACATCAAACACAAGAGACACCATATTTTTATGTGAAAAACCACAAGGTGGGGAAAAACCACAAAGAGGATTAGCTCTCAATATATATTGCAATCTTTGAAAAATGATGTTCAGGCTTGGTCACTCCATGGGCCTAGAACATGTTGGATCGCTGCCATGAAGTACAACTAGGTCTAGTAGGCTCACTGCCTCAACCCTAAACCTAGAAAATTACAATAAGGGGTATTAAACCCTACTGGCGGCTCACTGCCAAGATCAACATCTTCCATATATCTAAGATTAATACATTGAAGTACAATAGTTCATCTTCCCTGCTTTGCCTTTTCGCCCTTTTCCTTATCTTCGCATCTTCGCACAAAGGACACCTTTTCCACGACTCAATTTCAAGTATGTATACACTTCATCAACCTTGGAATGATCATCAAGGTCAACATTACAATCATCAACCATTGGAACAATCTCCAAGGTCGACATTACAAACATTTACAAAATAGGTCTTGACCTAATACAAAATTATGCTAAGGAATTGCTCTATAGATGTATGCAGATCATGCCACGCCTTAGTTGAGAGTCAAACACGATCTTCCACGCCACAACACACTTCCATAATCTTCAAGGGATATCCGCAATCACTAGAATTAATCAAGTCAGCTAAGACTGGTTACACGCTACGTTATCTGGGAATAATCTTCAAACATGATCTCAATTCCTTAACATGGACCAATGTAAAGGTATGAACAAGATCGGGAGGTATCCACAAGCACGTTAAAGACATCAGGAGAAACCGCACAAACTCAAACCACTTTATTCATGAGATTCTTCACACCGAAGCACATGAAATTCACTGTCTTCAACTGTCATAAAAGAAAGATAGCTTGCGGACCACCAAAACATGAACCATTGCAATTGTAGGCATTTATCATCATCCCAGACTTGCTTCTAGAACTGCAGAGCAAAACACTTTAATGCGGAGGAATGCGGAGCAAAATACTTTCTGTTAGGAACTAGTAAATAATTAGGAAAAACATGTTTTACTTTGGTGAATGTAACTCACTCAAATCTTCATACTGGAGGCTCAAACTTAGGATTTAGCATCTTCAGCCATGCTTCTACATAACTTCCAATCCGCAGACCAAGATCTTTAGTCAGCAAGAAATGCAAAGTAATCTTCTGGATTGTTCTTCAGTATGCAACTCACTGTCTTCACTATTTACTTTCTGATTCTTCAGGAGAGGCTAATTTTCTCAATATCCTCAACATATAAAGCTTCTAAACAAATAACAAAATAGGATACAGTTGACACCAATGACAACAAAGATATACATTGATTGTTGGAAACAAGGCAGATAACTAAGAGGGGGGGTGAATCAGTTATCTTAAATATCTTAACTTTCTTTTCTTCTTTAATATTAATGCAGCATCAAAACATAAGAGCATACATAATCATGAGAGTAGAAATAAAATCAACACACATAACACAAGGATTTTTACATGGAAAACCCTGTTAAGGGAAAAACCATGGGGTGGCTAACCCAAGATTGTATTCTCTGTTAAAAGAATAAGAAGTACAAAATGACACTTGCCAATTAGGGCTCTGGTGTAGGAGCTCCCAATTCTAGTCATTTTACTATGTCATATTTTGTTGTCATGTTGTGTTGTCATGTCCTATTGTCTTCTCTAAGGCTTTGAAGGCCATTTTCATGAGTTTTGTAATAAGGACTTGGTCCATTTGGTCAACTAGTTCAATATAGCCTTAACAAGGTCTATTTTCAATGTAATTCCACTTAAGAAACATGTGGTTTCTTGTGGAGGAAGTCATAACCAATGGCTAACTGCCCTACAAAGTAGTTGTACAGTTGGTGAAGGAGGCAAAACATCTTCCAAGCCTTCTATAGGCAAAACAATGTAATCACATGCCAAGAGGAATGAAATTCTGAAGTTTTTTGGAGTGCAAAAGACTGTCTTCTATGTTTTCTTAGAGACAGTCGTACAATATGGCTCTGTACGGACAACAGGGAGTTTGAAACCTAGAAAATGTGTTAGCATTTTGAACTACCTTTCATTTGATTGTAGTTAGGGCCTTTGAAACTCTTTGTGCTGTTAGAACCAATTCATTTTGTGCAAATAGGTCTGAAAACCCTCTAAACTAGGGTTTTGTGGTAAAATGGAGGGTATCTCCTCTGTCCTCTGAAAGCATCAACTATTTTCAGAAGGATGGAGGGAGATAATGTACATTTCTTGTTTTTTGTGTCTTTAATGTTTGTACTCCTCACTTCTAAGCATTTGGCATGACTCTAACTAGTCTATACAGTGACTAGTTAGTATGCAATGGTGGAAAACAGTGTGAATTACAGGAAAAATCAAGTGAATGACCAAATGGATGGTGGTTTTGGTGTTTTGAGGTGAAGGCAGACCTGTGCAGGTGTTTAATTGATCCTGAGAAAGAGTCTTTAACACACTTCCTTCATAAAGCCATCAAATTAGGCCTATTCTATAGAAAGAGAAACTCGCTGTCCTTGCACGCCTGAAATAGTGTACTGCTCTGCACATTGGTGGATTGTTGCATGGTCTTAGTGGGTATTCAAATATGCAAAGAGGTTGGTGTGTCTTTTGGAAATTGGTAGAGTTATCCTTGGATTAGTCGATTCTAAGGGCTACAAGGAATAAGCCTCTTGAGTCACTGTTATAGGACAGTCAAACTGTAACTTGCTGTCCACTGTCCTGGAGGGTATAGAACTTAGTCATTGGATCAAAGACCTTGTATTGGTCATGTCCTTGACAAATGTATGTTGATTGTAGTGTGAAGATCCTGTTGGTAGAGCTATTTGGTAGTTTGGTGTTGGCCTAGAAGGTGCATGTGTTTGTTGGTTGGGTTGAGTAGAGACTCCCCTAAAGAGAGTTGAGTAGCCTATGTTGTTGGACACTAGGGTGTGGTCCTAGGCTAGATTAGTCTCTTGAACAACTTGGTACAGGCTTGTGTCACATTACCTTTGGAAACACTAAGGAGGAAACCTAGAAGTCTAGGTTGATTGTGTGAGTATCATCTAACACTACCATTACCTCTGCATCATATTGGTATCAGAGCCAATATCTGATTAGAGCAGTGTATGTCAGATGAGGAGATTGAAACAGAGGCTAGTACAATGCCTCCCAAGACAACGAGTCAAGAAGCCATCAAGAAGTTGGTGGAAGAGATGGTTGAGGCAAGATTGCAAGAAGAAAGAAGGTCTAAGAGCAAGACCAAAGAAGATGGAAGTTCTTCTGACACAAATGATGAAGAAGAGGTAGAAGAGAGTTCTCAAGGGCAGGACATGTCTGCAGATCAAAAAGCTTTCTTGAATACACTTAAGGGTGCTCATGAAGACAGTGGTGATCCCAAGATGGATGTGCCTACTTTTCATGGCAAGTTGGATGGGGATGCTCTCACCGATTGGATAGAAGCCATGTGCAACTTCTTTGATTACAAAGAGTTCAATGACAACAAGAAGGTTAAATTTGCCAAGACAAGGCTAAGAGGTTCTGCACTTGTGTGGTGGATCTACATGCAAAGTGAAAGGGAGAAGATTGGGAAGAGTCCCATCACTAAATGGAGTAGAATAGTGGCTATGCTCAGAAGCAAGTTCATGCCACCTGACTATGAGATTCAAATCATTAGGAGATTCTAGAATTTGAGACAAAAAGATATGGATGTGGCTACCTACACAGAAGAATTTCACAGACTAAGTATGAGAGCCAACCATAATGAAGATGAAAAGGGGATGGTAGCTAGATACCTAAATGGTCTGAAATACAATCTACAAGATGAGATCAATTTAGTGATACCTAGAATGGTGGATGAATGCTTCTTATTGGCCTCTAGAGTAGAGGAAAAGTTGAGAAGGAAGGGTGATCAAAGTGCCAGAGGAAGAGGTGGCAGAAACCAAAGAGGAAGAGGCAGTTTTGGCCATGGACAGTTCCACAAAATTGAAAATAATAGTCAGCAAGAAACACAATTTGAAACAGAGCATAGAGGAGGCTTCAGAGGTTGGAGAAGGCCTAATGGTAGGGGCAGAAATGGTGGAGGTAGAGGACCAGGAGTCTTCACTGGAAGGTGTTATGGCTGTAACCAAGTCGGCCATACAATGAACAAATGCCTAGAGAAAGCTAGTAGTTCTCATGACAGTGGAAGAAGAAATCAGTTAGTGAAGGATGATGACTATGAGAGTGTGAATTCACCAATGGGAAGTGTTGCACCTATCCTAGAAGGAGACAGTATGATGATTAAGAGGTCTATGTTGAAGATGCCATTGAAACAAGAGCCCCCTCAGAGAAAGAATCTTTTTAGAACCCAAGGCCTAGCCTATGGGAAACTTTGCAAGATCATAGTGGATTCAGGATCTACTGAGAATGTGGTATCCACTGAGATGGTTGAGAAGTGCAAGTTGAAGAGGCTGCCTCATATCAGTCCTCATAAGATCTCTTGGTTGAACAAGAACCAAAGTTTCATGGTGGAAGAGAAAACTTGGGTTGAATTTGCAATCGGTGACTACAAGGACAAAGTGCTATGTGAAATTATTCCCATGGATGCATGTCATCTGCTTCTTGGCTGCCCATGGCAATATGATGTCAAAACCCAGCATGATGGTGAGAAGAACACCTATGTCATTACCAAGAATGGAAGACCATTCAAGATGGATCCTATGTTAGAGTAGACCGGGGGGAAGAACAATGACAGCAGTGTCATGTTGGTGAATGGCAAAGAGTTTTTGAGTCTCTTGAAAGAGAAGGATACCCAAGGGTATGCCTTGGTCATGAAGCCCAAGAGTGGATTAGATCAGCAAGATCAAAAACAGAAGGAGATTCTAGTGGAAGTGCAACAACTTCTAGACAAGTATCAAGATCTTGTGGTAGAGGAAGTCCCCGACTCCTTACCACCCATGAGGGACATAAGTCATCAAATTGACTTAATACCTGGTGCTACATTGCCTAACAAGGCTGCCTATAAGCTAACACCACAGCAAAATGAAGAGGTGGCAAGGCAAATTCAAGATCTCTTGGAGAAAGGGTTGATTAGGATTTTGACAAGAGGCACACTACTCACAAGAGGCACACTACCTACAAGAGACTCACTATCTACAAAATATATAACCAGGTGTTTGAACTGATGAAAGGCATCCACATATGCTGAGGTTCAGTTCTGATTAGGCTCAATATACTAATCTAATGCACTTCATTCTTCCTCTGCTCTAATGTTGTTATTCTGTCACATACCAAACTTGTATTGCTGCTTCCACACTTCTCTTTGCCTTTCCTCTCACATTCTATCAACATACACACCTTCATACTGAAATTCATTTGGTATATATATCCACATCAAGGATTTCAACATCTTTCTAGTCAGCAATTGGAATACTTAAGATATTTACAAAAAACTGATCTGTCGACTGAATCCATGCTTAATATGTGATGCGTATCAAAGTCATAGACATAGAAGTCATCATTCATGTCAGCCAATCATGTATGATTTCTCAAATAGCTTGACCACCATCAATTTCTAATCCGAATTAAAGTTTGATGCTCTATCGGTCAGTTTTTCCTCAGTCTACTCTACTTGTTAGGAACCCAACACTTAGATGCTCATATATTTTTACTCTTTCATCACCGGAGGCTCAATCTCTGGAATGTAGCAGTCATGGTACTCCTCTTGACTTCCCCAAGTCCACACTTTACTGAGATACATCCTCTAAGAGATCCAGACCTAATTGTCAGACCTTGCTACATGCTCTGTTCTTGTTCACTAGACTAAAACACTCTTCAATCTGACTTTCGGTATAGACATACTATGTGCTGCGGATGTGTGGGATAAACTTTGTTGCCATCAATGACAACACTCATGAAGCCACATAGTGTCTCTTGCCAACAATATCCCCCTTTGGCATTGATGGCAACACTTAGTGAAAAATGACTAAGTGTTGTAGCAAAACTCCCCCTTGGCTAATGCTCTATCTTGTGCATTGTTTTACTAGAGCTCCCTCTTAGCTAGATTCCACATTTTTCACTACTCCTTACTCCCCCTTTGACATCAATGGAAAAGGGTGGAATCTGCACACCAAAATTTACAAAAATTATCTTATACATAGTCGCATAAGTATATATACATGTTATACTTACATATACTTAAGTATATCCGCAAAGGTGGTCTTCAACTGTGCAACTTCTGTTGCCCAACTCTGCTTCATCCTGTCCAAAATTGAAATGTGGCCACTCAACAAAAATGCAAAAGCTTCTCCCTTTCTTAAGTTTGCCAGATCACTGGTCCGGGCTGTGGTCTGAGCATCAATGAGGACCTCATGCATTGCCTCTAACTTAGGGATAATTATCCCTTTTAGCTCACTCATCCTACTTATTATATTCTTCCTCTCTTTTTCAAGCCTCTTTATTTCATTGACAATGGCGATGGCCTGGCACTCTTGATTCATTAAAGATGTGGTGAGGGGATAAAAAATCTGAGATAAACTTGACAGTTTATCTTCTTGTTCTTTTATCTTCTTTTCAATATCCTCTGTCACTTTAGACTAGGATAGACAAAATTTATATATTTTTCCACCATCTTTAAGAGCATTATCTAGGCTCTTTATGCCAATATCCAGGGTCCTTCTATCATTAGTTATGAGTCCCTGCACTTTAGTGAATCTCTTTCCCAAAAATTCTTTCCAGACTTTCTCTTCTGCCGATTTCTCCAAAGAATCAAAATGGGTGCTAATAGAGTTAACTAGAGATTTCAAGTTACCAGATGAAGAGGCTGAAAGATCCTTTTGGAAGGATGACATGATCTTCTCTAGCACACTAGATGCAATCTTTATCAGCTCACAGTATTCCATGTGAGACTTCAGAAGCTTCTCTTTTGCTTTAGCTTGGGCAAAAGATGCTATCTTCATTATCTGGACGGGAGAGAGGGAATCAAAATTTAATGGTACTTGAAATAATTCTGGTTCATCTATCTCTAACAGTTCTTTGTTCAAGAAGCTCTTTACTACCTCAGCAGTCTCTCTTGTCAGAGATTGAGTCTTCTTTCCTTTTGCCACCTCAGAACTATCATTTGGGATCTTCTCTGTTTGATCTTCGCCTCTTCCCTTTACTTCTTCTTCTTGACTAATTTTCTCTTCTTTTCTTCCTTCTCCTTTAGTTACAAAGTCTGCTAGGGGATCTGGAAGAGAGATGTTAACTTCTTCATGGACTTCCTCTTCCAGAATAGAGGAATCCAAGTCCTTAGAATTTTCTTCACCTATCTCCTTTGACTCTTCTGCATTTTTCTCAGTGGAATCTTCTTTTGATACACTTGATCCTTTGACATCCATGGTGGAAGGTTCTTCATCTATGTCCTCTATGACAGGAAGGTTGAATCTTTTAAAGGCATTCTGGAGGATGTCCTCTGTTTCTTTGGCTACCTAATCAATCTCTCCAATCATTAGTTTGTTCATTCTGGCTTTACTCTGGAACTCATCCGTGCAGTCCTTAAAGATCATGTTCATTTGTTTTGGAGTAATGGAAGGATAGAGCTGAATTGCAATTTGTGCTCGGATCTCTAGATCCTTTGCCTCAGCATTCTCCTTTCTCAGTTCAAGTACCTTCTCTAGACTTTTGGGAATTAGAGAGATGATTTCAATGAAGGCTTTATTATAAATGTTTAGGTACCTGACTATAGCATCTTCTAGAATCTTCTTGTTAGTGTCACTATATTCATCATAAAATTCAGTGACTGGTTGTAGGTTCCCATCCATTGTGACTGCCTTGATGATATCATCAATAGAGAGAGGAGGCCTTTCAACAAATTCTTCTGCCTCTTCTTCTTTGTTTGTACCGACAGAGGATTCCCCTGATGTTTTCTTCTTCTTCCTCATTTTCTTAACTTCCTCATAGGTCTTTGTTTCTTCATCATCCTTTTGGCTTATATAGGACCTTGTGGCCTTGGTTTTTGTTCTCTTTTCTCCCTTACCAGATGTCTTGGCTTCTGGTTTGGAGGCTCTTGAGCTCTTAGAAGTGGCAGGTGGAGATCTCTTGGATGATCTAGTCCAGGAGAAGGCTTGCACCAAAACACTTTCTTTTTCTGCTTCTTGTCTCTCTTTCTCTGCTCTTTCTACTTTTTCTCTTTTTGCATCAACTGCCTCCTTTGATATGCCATATTTCTTGGCAATTTCCTCTACTTCCCTTCTCACTTTTCTTTTTATCTCTGGTTGTCCCAGTTTAACATGTATTTTTACACTCAATTCTTGAAAGGTTCCAAACCTTTCAGCCTTAGGGTCCTTAGGCTGACTTAGCAAGTGTTGGACATGCAGTTCCAGGATTTTCTCATCTACCTCATAGCCCATTGGCATAATCCAGACTGTTCTGGGCTCCACTACCTCCATTAGGCATTGATCAATGTCTACCATGAAACACACTATATCCTTGTATTTTTCAACTATAGATTGGGGGATTCTTTCTCTGGCCTGCATCATACTTTGGAAGTTCTTGAAGTATCCCCAGAGTGTTGTACTTTGAGCCTTGGCATCACCAAGCCCATACATGTAGTCTCTGATTTGTATGGCAACCAGTCTGTCATTTTGCCATACCCAACCACTTGATTCGGGTAGCTCATTCATATAGTAAAAGAATAAACATAGTATGAAACCACCATACTTGAATGAGTTCTTCTTGTCCTTCTTGATCTTTTGCAAGTTTTCTAACAGCTGGCTCAGGAGAAGCTTGCATAGATCATAGTTTGCATTTTTCCTTAGCATCTGATATGTAGTATAAATTACAGTTCCAGACACAGAATTCTCCCTGCTAGAGTGATAGATTTTATAGCCAATTATCATAGAGGCAAATTTGATATCCGGATCTGAGATATCTTCTATTGTCATGGTTCTTTTATCAAACTTAGATCTGGTAACCTCACTTATTGTCTGGTTCTTGACAGATTTGAGTGCAGGTAACCCACCGGATGAGTGCAATCCAATTACTGCCCTAATTGCATCTTTTGTTATCTTGAAGGGCTTCAACAACCACATGAATTTGTTATGTATTCTACTAAGAACATACCGGACCCATTCATCTTCTGCAAAATAGGGAAAGTGGATGCAATGTCCAAAATGCTTATCCCGGATGGCCTTCTATTGGGGTTTGAGTTCAAAAGTTTCATCTATCAGTTGTTTGTGGTAGATATCCATTAGCTTTGATTCTCCAAATTCCTCAATATTGGCATGGATGTATACCCTAACATCTTCTACGTGTAGAACTCCATGCAAAATGCTAGAAAAGGCGCTTAAGGGATCAACTTCTAGGGATTTGTAGGAGCGTTTCTTAAACTTTGGGCGCGGCCTATTAGTGATCTTGACAACCATAGGAGTAGCCATCTTTGCAAAAGATTTAAAGAGAGATATTCATAAATCAAAATACCTTTTCACGCTTTTAGGGTTCACAATATGCGCCAGAAAAGATTACTGGTTGAATCAGATTCTGCGGTTGATCTTTGAGAGGGTTGTAACAATCTTGTTGCAAAGCTCTTCCTTTATTCTTTTCAAATACAAATGTGCAAGTGATGAATAAAAGAACCCTTTTATCTCTGCACAAACCGTAAATTCCTATTGCAATAAATGCACAACTTAAGTCATCCAGTTACCTTGTTCTGAGAGAGATCTTTCCGAACCACTGAGATGCACTTAGAATCATTTTCAATGATAATTGTCAATGTATCTTTTTTCTTCCAATCACGCCATTTATCCATAGATCAAGATAGTTTAATTTTGAATCATACCGGATCTAACTGTGAAAATCCTACTTTTATCGGATGGCTGTCAAACTGGATCAATCTTGGCTGATTGAACTCTTCAAAACTTCTTGCGGATCATTCATATTTTTATTGAGGGTTATTTAGATATTTCTCTGAGAACCCTTTAATCCACAACATTCCATGTTCCAAATTTAGGCACCAATTGACTGGCTGGGGGAATTTATTTTCTTTTGTGACTCCCCCTGAGCTAGAGCTCATCTATTTAGTTTCTGGAAGGAATATTAGCACCAGATTCTGGTGCGGATCCATCCCCAACATTTTATGTACTTCTCTTCACCCAAATCTTGTTCATCTCCCTTTGAACTTCATCCACATTCACTTTTCATTTTCCTTTGTCTTGATTTTGATTATGATGCACCGGACCCTTTTTATCCTGATTCTTACTTTTGTAGAATTTGGCAATATGATCGGATCTATTGCAATTGTAGCAAACATTTCTTTGCATATGTGACTGATATCCTCTAGATCTGCATTGATTAGCCATATGTTCCATTCTATTGCATGCAAAGCATCTATCATTGAATGAATTGTTTATTTGCATATTTCTACATTCATGAGATTTGTGACCATGCCTTTTGCAGTTGAAACACTGTCCGGAGAAGGATGAATTAGTCTGATTCATTCTTCTTCTGCACTAAGTTGTTTTATGACTGAAATTGTTGCAATTGTAGCAATATCCATTGAAGGATGGATATCTTTGAGCATTTGGTTGCCTTACCGGAGGTCTTCTAGGCTTGTTCCTTAGATTTCTTGATCTAGAATTCTTCTGAGCGGATCCGAAGCTTTCAGCTTTCTCATATCCCAAGCCATGCTTGTCATCTACCCTCTTTTGGCTTTCAAGAAGAACTTCAAGTTGAGCAGAGCTTATCTTGAACTTCTCTTTGTATTCATTTGTTGTTTGAAGATCCCTTTTAAGAGTGTTTATCTGATTCTCAAGTTGTTCTTCATTATCTCTAGCTTCTTCAAGATCAGATTCCAGATGCCTGATTATTCTATCCATTTTGTGGCAGTCTTCTGACTTCTCCTTGAGAGATTGTTTTAGATTATCTTCAATTTTTCTTTTCTCTTCAATTTCTTGGGTGAATCTCATAACCCCTAATTTCATTTCATGTCTTACCATAATGACCTCTTTTATTAGCTTCTCACATAGCTTGTTTTTCTCATTCAGATTTTCATTAGTATCATTGGCTTCACTTTGACTTGCTAATTGTTGAAGTAGTTTCTTTCTCTTTTTCACAGAGATACTTAGTTTTTCTTTTAGCTCATTTATGAAATCATCAGCTTGTTTGAGTCTTTTCTCAAGTTATTGACTTCAGAGTGAGATTGCTCAAGATCATCTAAGGCAGACTGAAGTTGTTCCTTCATACCATACATATCCATTGAGATTCCCAGATCTTCCTCAAGCTGTTAGGCTCTATTTAGAGGAACTTAGCTCTGATACCAATTGTTGGAAACAAGGCAGATAACTGAGAGGGGGGGTGAATCAGTTATCTTAAATATCTTAACTTTCTTTTCTTCTTTAATATTAATGTAGCATCACAACATAAGAGCATACATAATCATGAGAGCAGAAATAGAATCAACACACATAACACAAGGATTTTTATGTGGACAACCTTGTTAAGAGAAAAACCATAGGGTGACTAACCCAAGATTGTATTCTCTGTTAAAAGAATAAGAAGTACAAAATGGCACTTGCCAATTAGGGCTCATTGCCTGAGCACACTGCTCACAAGAGGCACACGACCTACAAGAGACTCACTATCTACAAAGTATATAACTAGGTGTTTGAACTGATGAGAGGCATCCACATATATTGAGATTCAGTTCTGGTTAGGCTCAATATACTGTTCTAATGCACTTCATTCTTCCTCTGCTCTAATGCTGTTGTTCTATCACATACCGGACTTGTATTACTGCTTCCACACTTCTCTCTACCTTTCCACATTCTATCGACACACACACACACCTTCATACCAAAATCCATCTGGTATATATATCCGCATCAAGGATTTCAACATCTTTCTAGTCAGCAATTGGAATACTTAAGATATTTACAAAACACTGATCTGTTAGCTGAATCCATGCTTAATATGTGATGCGTATCAAAGTCATAGACATAGAAGTCATCATTCATGTCGGCCAACCATGTATGATTTCTCAAATAGCTTGACCACCATCAATTTCTCATCCAGATTAAAGTCTGATGCTCTACTGGTCAGTTTTTCCTTAGTCTACTCGCCTGTTAGGAACCCAACACTTAGATGCTGATATATTTTTACTCTTTCATCACGGAGGCTCAATCTTTGGAATGTAGCAGTCATAGTACTCCTCTTGACTTCCCCAAGTCCGCACTTTGCCGAGATACATCCTCTGAGAGATCTGAACCTGTTGTCGGACCTTGCTGCATGCTCTGTTCTTGTTCACCGAACCAAAACACTCTTCAATCTGACTTCTAGTATAGACATACTATGTGCTTCGGATGTGTGGGATAAACTTTGTTGCCATCAATGACAACACTCATAAAGCCACATAGTGTCTCTTGCCAACATTGACATCAATGACAACACTGATTAGGCACATACTTGCAACAGTATCGTTATGCTGTCGTAATTACTCCAGTATTCAACATTTGTGTACTACTAGAAGAACTTGCATTGCAAGTGTGTTGTAATCATATTTTGATTTGATTAAACATTGTGTAGTTTTTGGAGTGTGGGGTTTTTCACCCGAAAGGGTTTTCCCCACATATATCTTGTGTTGTGAGTTTTGTACTTGCTTTTGGATGTTTGTTATTACCTTTTTGTTAATGTACATCTTAATATGTAATTGTAAAAGTTAAAAATTTGCATAGATCTTTCCTCAATAGATTAGTGTAGGAAGCGTTTCTGTGCACCTTACTTCCTTTCAAATTTTCAAGCCATAGTGCTTCATAGCTTCAAATAGCTAAATTCAATCAATCATAGCTTCAATATCTCATCCATTCAATCAATTGCACTTCATTCCTATTGCCAAGAGGAGTTCCCCACTACTACTCCAATAAGCACCTTATTTAGAGTTTCAAGGCCAAAATGGGAAGCTTCTAGAGTGGGCGTCGGCTTGGTCACATGACCCATTTTCCTGTAGTGATACTTGTACAATATTTAATTGACCTCTTACAACTATCATTACATGCAAGTTTGACTTTCCCAAGTTAGGGAACTCCATCCAAGAAGAGGCTATGATAGAGGCTCTTACACATCTTACAACTATCATAGAATTTGTCATAACTGACAACACTTACAACTGTAAGAGAATCTATCATAACTGACTATTAATACCATATTCTCTTACAACTTGTCCTAGTCCAACTTTGGCACCTAAATATGCCTTATTCAACATGCAAAGATGCTTTATAACACATGTCATACTTGTCATAAGAATCTTCTATTTCTGGCTCTTACATGTCATAGATTTGATCATGTCATAACCTCTTACACATTGCTCAAGATGCAGACACACGGAAAATTAAGGCCACTTCAAATGGGACACCTAAATTCCCTCATGATGACATGTCTATCCTAGTCACCTTCCTCATGGGATGACAACTCATCATGCCACCTCACATAAAATAACAAAATAGAATGTGCATAACTAATTACAATATAGGCAAATAATAAATAAATAATTAAATACCAATGCTAGGAATTTGCAAAGGTTGAGACATCTCAATTCCCAATAGTATAGGCAAAGTTCCCCAAAAAAAGAAGTGGCTTGAGTTTGAATCTAAAACGTACTTACAAGAAGTAAATTCACATGCCTTCTTAGACCCTAAGAAAGAAACATCAAAAAGTTATACTCCTTTGACACCTCCAAAAGAAGCGATGTCAAGTGAGTCATACATACCTCAAACTTAGGAAGAAAGTGGTCCTTATGAGTCTCATTCGCCCTTTGAAGATACTTATATGCCACATGGACACCTCCAACACAAGTGGAATTTAATAACCAAGAAGAAGTCATTTCAGTTGATAACAAGTCAACAAATGCTCCAGAGGTTTTATCAAGAGCTTTTATATTTCCCAAACCTGCAAAATAACCTTCTGCTTCAACCTAAGTAATATAGTCCAATGATATTGATACATGGGAAGCACCCCTAGTTCAAATGTAAATGATTGAAAGATTCCCCAATGAAGATGAGGTAAGTGAAGGATAATTTTGCAAAGAGCACAAATTACAAATAACCATAGGAGTAGAGGATCCTATTATCCTTGAACTACTTGAGAAATATATTGGATATTCGATGGACTTACAACCACAACCAAATGGAAAGAGAAGTATAAGCTTCGTTCCTCCAGATGGGCAAAGGGAGCCACAAACTTCTTTCGAGTTGTTTCAATTTCTACAAAGTGCCTAGAAGCGTGATGAAGTCAAAATCTAATTACATGATGAATTTGACTTACTGACTGAACTTTTGAATTGTGATGGATTTTTGTACTGGACTCCCTCTCATCAACAAGCCTTTGAATCTTTGGCTCATATCTCATTACCTTGAAAAGTCACAGAGCCAAATCCGCAAGAACAAAACAACCCTTTAGGACCTTACAGAATAGGATAAATTATCCTTAGGAAAGAAAGTACCAAGACCAAGAAACACAGGAAGAAAATAAATTTTCACGAAGATTGAAAAGGCCCTTACATGGTCAAAGGAGGTGTTGGAAACGATGCATATCTCTTGTGCATAGTTAAATCCTTATAGATGAAGCTTCTTTGATTGGAAATCATTTTTAATTTCAAATGACAAATGATTACAAGCCATAAAACCTATGAGTTACAAACTCCAATGCACTAAACTAAAAAATTTGTATTTCCATACTAAACAAAATCCATAAAAAGCCCAAACAAATGAATATATTTATACCTCAACATTAATAGCATATAGCTAGTGCTAGTTGATCCAACATTCCCATATATTTATTACAAGAATGAAGATGTCAAAATGCACAATGACAAAATTTTTATCAATTATTCCTAGACACCCCATTGTCATTATTGTGATTGATGAAGGTGATTTAAACTATGGAAAAATAACATACTATGCTTGTACAACAACACTACCGAAAATTTTTATCTTGGAGTCAAAATTGCTAATTGAAATATATGATGGAAATTAAGATATGCAAGATGGATTGGTGATTGAAGCAGATGGTACCTTCAAAGCATAAATAAAATATTTAATAATGATACCTAATGGATCAAATTCTATGATACAAAGTAGTAAGTGGAAAAATGGGACATATTTCACAAATAGTTCCTAGTTCAATTTGTGATGCCCCGTCATGCAACCCTAGAGAGTTAAGTTAACTAAACAAGAAAATGCAGAAATATTGTTTTTTGAAACAATTGTATGCAATAATCACTAGATCAACAATACTAATAACAACATCAACTAACATCTCCAAGGGCATAACTGCATCAGTATAATATAGGTCTTTAACAAGATATTACATCATACATGCCATAAGCAAATTTGATACATCAAGAGAAGGATACATCTTTCATTTACAAGACAAGTACAAGCACAAATGAGATCAAATACAAAACTTACATAATTACAAGACTTCTTGATTGATTACATCAAATTACATTATGAATCAAGTCTATACAATTATGGAAGCATAAATTAAATCTTCAAACATAAGTGCAGATCTAGAACTGGAAATAACACATTTGCCACGTACACAAACTAGGATATTAAGGAAAACCAATGGATTAAGCTCTTCCACCCGACCTTGTGGAACCCTGAGGTCCACTCCCCGAGCTAGGAGATAACAATGAGGTTCCTTGACACAAGCAAGGATAGAAGGACTAACAAAAGATAGAAATGCCGTAGGTTTCACATGTGGACAACACTGAACACAACAATCAACATCTAGAGGCAATAGAATAAGGTAAGCTAGATTGCAGTAGGAAGAAGTGTCATCGCATGCCTCTACATGGGTTACCCTGACTATCTCTCTCTAGACATCAGCCCCCATCTATGGTTACCCTGACAACCTCTCTCTAGGCGTCAGCCCCATAGGTCACACATGTGGAAACCATCCCTCTCATCCCACCCTTAGCCTAAACTAGCGCTACAGGTGTGGGGGAGGACATCTATATATCTTATTTAATGTGAATTTCTACCCTTTCCCCCTAGGTTAATTATTATGTTTTCACTTGTTAAGCACCTCCAATGGGTTACCCAGACTGCCTCTTTGGGTGCCGGCCCCACATTGGAAGCCACCCCCCTACCTGCACTCAGTTGATCCAACCCAATCAAGCACTAACACAAGGACACACATGGCAAACCTCTAATTCTTATGGCAAGCTAATAGTTACACGGGGCATGCAAAAGTCTAAATTTAATGAACCAAAAAACTAATTTTCTCTCTCAAGCATGCAAGTACTCAAAGCCATCAAAAGTCCAAGGTAATCAAGCCTCTGGAAAGTAACACAACCCATAGAAACCACCAAAGACCCTTATCCTGACTCTTTGATGGACCCCGACATTCATAACAAACAAGTAAAGATAAACCAATAATTTCAAGGCACTCCTCACAGATAAACAGTAAATCAAAAGAATCATCTTACTCACTTCCATACCATTAACTATCTAGAAGGCAAGGATGAACATCTTCTTAAATGCAATGCTTAACACCTACTATAATGGTCGAGTAATTCTATCTAACAAGGTAACTAATTAGCTTAGGAATTACAAACTCCTTATTCCATAACAAATACAATTTATGCAAAACCTAATCTCTTACCCTTCAAACATCATGGCTTCAAGCACTAAATTAAGATCTAAGTATTACATTACAAATTATTAGTGAGAAAAAATATTTTCTTATCGAATAGGTTACTCAACCATGAAAAACTTAAATTTTATCTTCCTAATATTATTAAAACTACATTATTACAACCTTTACTCCAGTTCTAAAATAGATACATTTAAAATTCTATAGTCTATCGATAATATCCTAAGTTATTCACTATTGATATACAACTGCTATTCAAAAGAGGTAATAATAATATTATTATTAATAAAACTACCCATGCAAACAATTAACTTTTAATTTGTACTATAAGCCTTTGCCTACCAGTGAATTGTTTTAAACTAATAGAAGTTCTCTTCTAGTTAGATTTAATTAGCTTTGTTTAACTAATTATAACTAAAACATACTATAATCATGTATGCATACATATCTAAATACATTTCAATCCACATTCTAATTTAACAACCTTACATCTACTAATTTAATTCTATTCTTGATAAGGATAATTACTCTATAGGATAAAATATAACAAATCTATCCTAGCTATTATATGAATTATACTAATATTAACTTCCATCACTTTTTATTCCTAATGAGTTAATTAAAATCTATTTAACAAATTAACTAACTCAAAATGATAATCATTTATGCAAGGTTTACTAAACAATCATGGAGTTTCTATTAGAAACTTTCTAAATAAATTCAATTGTCAATCCTCCTACTCTATTTAAATAAACTCTTGCTAAAACTTCACCATAAGAAAAGAAATAATAATAATATAATTTAATGGGGAGCCATTAATCCAGAGAGATGAAATTGAAAGAAGACTTTTGAGGTTTTTCACAAAAATGGAGAATGGTCTGCCAGAAGAAAACCATGAAAGAAAGAAAGTAAAGCAGACTACAGAGGCGAAAGATGAATTCACTATAAATTTTTAGAGATTCCATTGAAAGGAAGAGATGACAAATTGTAAGAAGGAAGACAAGAAATTCATAGAGGGATAAGAGATCTTAAAAAAAACGTCTGGCAGAGAAGAAAATTACAAGGGATTTTGGTAGAAATGACCCCAAGCAATATGGATTTCAAGCAAGATTTATATTATTTTTTGATTGACTACAAATGCCCTTCAGAATGCCGTACAACGGCCCAAGAGGAGGCTCAGATTTAATTTTTATAAATTACCCAGGCTATTCATTTTCCATGCTGTATGGTCAGGCAGATGCTTGCATGATAGAATAAAATTTAAAGACAGAAGAAAATTCAAGAAAGGCAGGGGAAGAGGCCGTACGGTGGTGGTTGGGGGGGTTAGCTGAATGCAGATTAAAATTTGACAAAAAGAATAGACCAAAACATCATTCCTGGGATCTCACAAAGATAAGGAAAAGAGGTGATGAGGTAGGCTGTTCAACGGTTTCAGCAACAAGGAAAGAAAATCATATTTGATTATGTTCTTTAATAGGCTACTCATTCCATAAGAAAGAAAAACTGAAATCTTCATTTCCGGCAAGGATATTCAAGAAGGGAGCAACATGCATTCGGATACACACAAAGTGCAGAAATAGCCCGGGTTTCAAATACATTCAAACACATAGAGAGCATAGAAACAATGATGTTTAAAATTCCTGAATAGACAAGATTACAGAGTGCACAATTTCACACAAAGAGACAAAATAAACATACCCAGATTACTATCTTCCAGCTTTCCAATTCTTTCAATCCCCTCTTCAATTAAATCCTCCTCAATACTTTTTTTTTGCTTTTCTCTAAATTTTCCCCAAATTTCTGTCTCTTCCACTCAGGAAAACTTCCCTCACAAGTAACTTCCTTCCACCAAAAATAGGCAAACTCCATTAAATTTCCACTAATAGAATCCATTTCAAAATCCCACTAACACCCTAAAAAGGAAAGCAATTAAAATTTTCTTTGTGAGAGGGATTTTCCGGGTCAGAGATTTTCCTATGACAACTCACAAGCAATAAATTATTAACTAATAATATTTTTCAAACTACCATATACTATTCAACAATAAAATGATATTAATAACTTATGATAATATCTTATTAAAATCATTAAAATTATTAATTTAATCTTTATTTTAAAAAATCACTTAAATAATATTCCCAACTTCACATTAATAAATTACGACTAAGTAAATACTATTATATTTCCAACTTATTAATATCATTATTATTATAATAATAGTTTCATTTCCAATCATTACACAAAGACCGAAACCAACAAATACAAACAAAAATAGTTGCATACCAATGACGACCATACCCGAGGCAAGGACCATAGAGTGACATCAAGACCTACGACCATAAACTGAAAACGGGGACTGACCTAGGGAAACCCCATTTTATCTCCCATCAACATTATCCATTGGTATAAGGGCACGCTCAGACCTACTAAGTTAGGTGGAGTCGATGCTCGGTACCTGCAGCTTGCATCAAAACGATATGTTGCATTCGAGTATATACATATATAACACACACACAGAGTTAGGGAGTCGTAGCGTAGTAGGGTGCTCGGAATGAGCAATACTACACTGTCCCTTCTCTGAAAGCATGACAATAATATAAACACCTCTAACTATAAATCAGATATCAACAAATCACATAAAGCATGATAATATCTAACCATTACTGATCATGTCAAACACAACATAACTGTACTATCAATAATGTCATCATAATGATCATAACAAATGTCAACAACCACATCAGTCAACCATAGTCCATCATGAACACAATGAGCATGAACCATAAGTCTATCAACCATATGTTTCAAAACTATCTAAGTGCAATAGAAAAACTATCAACTGTTACAAGCCAAAAATGAGGGGCATTACATCCTCCCCCCCAGAATTAGGCTTACTCTTGGAAGCCTACAATTAAGTAAGGGTATAACTCCCACATCCTGGAAGCATCTTCCCAGGTAGTAGAAGTATACTCAATAGGATCCCACTGGACCCTGACCTGCTCCACGTCTCTATCCCAGAGTGTCTACTGCCAATGCTGCGGCATGCGCACGATCTCCAAAGAAAGCTGCCCGTCCTCTACCTGCGGCCTCCGAGACTATCCCTTGATGCTCTACTAGGCAATGCTCAATTGCTGCGAACACTCTATGAGACCTCCCTGCGTCACCTATGGTCGAATCTAAAGCTGCCGACCTCTGACCAAATCCTGAAGGGTTCCTTTGTGGACACTGCTTGGCTATATGCCCCTACTGTCCACAAGAGAAACATCATGTGCCTTTACCGAAACCTCCACCACTCGAGAAAGCATTAGACTGCTGAAAATTATCTCTACTTACTGCAAACTGTGAACTTTGAGCTAGTTGATCAAAGTGATTGCGCTTATTATGTTGCCAAGACCGATCCTTTCTATTCTGAGATCTATTACCTTGCTGAGGCTGAGTATTATTTGGTTGTGACTGAGAACACTGTTGCTGCTGCTACTTGCCCTTGGTAGGTGTATGATGGTCTCTTGAAGAGCCAGCTGCCTGAGACTAACCACCAACACCTACAGAAGGTACACTACCAATATGCACACCTATATGCTCTCCAAGTGCCATCTCCATATTCTCCTCTACTAACTGAGCTTTCTCCATTGCTACCTCCATAGTCTTAGGTTCAAAAACATAAACTCCACTGATTTGGGAATTCAAGCCCCTGATAAAATGCTGCACTAACATAGTCTCATCATCTCTGATGCCTGCATACTACTTGAGCTCATAGAATCTATGCTCATACTGCTCAACTGACATGGCCATCTGCCTTAGCTCATGGAACTCATCTACACGTCACTACCTCCAATGGTTAGACAAGAAACTGGCTCTGAATCTCTCTAAGAACAACTCCCAAGAAACGGTGCTAATATCCAAGTGTAACTTTTTCTCCTCTATACACCACCAGGTTGAAGCAAACCCTCTGAGATGCGAAATAACACATCTAGCCTTGGTGTTGCTACCATACGGATGCATGGTAAAACACCTGCCTATATCAAGTAACCAGGTCTCTGCCTCTGATCCACTACCAGCTCCATCAAAGGTGGGAGGGCGTGCCCTCAAAAGATCTCTCATATGACTAGCTAAAGTGGCCTCTTGCTCAGCTATCAATTCTCTCTGCCTAGGTGATCTCTCTTTCCCTAGGTTCTGGCTGATCTACTTCCTGACCCCCTCCTGGATTCTCTACCTCTTGTCTAGGGCCTAAATGGGCAAGGGCATCTTCGAGTAACTGATGCAACTAGGCTCCCTCAAGCTGACCCTGTCCTTCCATATTCTGACCCCCGCCTTCATGGGTACTCTCATGAGGAGAACTGGGAGGAGGTGTACCAACAACACCTCTCCCTCGACCCCTAACTCTGCCACGACCTCGACCCCTACCTCTAGCCATCTTCCTACACACATATACCTCCAAGGGACAACTTCAAAACAAGGAATACTTAAAAAAGGAAAAGAATTTTAATCTACAGAGTTTAAGGACTAGGTTACATAATGGGTGTAATGTCCCCTTCTAGTGAGTCCCAATTTTTCCTTTGACCTTGCACAATTCAACTCACAAAAGAGAACATTAGAGTTTCATTTTCTTTTCACTTCATCATATTAACAATATAATCATTATTCATCCATATTTAAGCTGTATATTATGTCCATATATAATGTTTCCAACTTATCGTTTGTTCATACACTTAATTGCCTAAGGATTTTAGTTATCACATTCATTGAATTACAACATTCATTTCATTGTATTCAATTTAACAATATTCACATCTATATCCATATTCCATTCATATATGTATGCAGATTTACCTCATTTCTACACTCCTATTTATTCTCATATTATTATACCTATTCTATATGCATACTTATAGAGAATGAATGTATATACATCATTGATGGTAATATATTCCAATTATTATTATGCTGATATGAGCAATATTCATTTATTTATATTCATATTATTCTTCTACAACATTTATATCGCCTAACCTATTAAAAAGGAAAGTGTACTTACCTCTTTATGCTGCTTGTCTTATTAAATCTGCTCACTTGATTTTATTTTCTTTCACCTATTCTTTAATATTTATATTTTATAGTATTTGTTATAATATTAATAATATCTCTATATTATATTATTATATATGTTATTAATATTATTGTATATATATATATATATTTATTTTTTATTGAATAATTCCTCCCTATATGTATTTATGATATCTTTCCTACTTATGACTCGGGAATATATATATAAATATAATGCAGATTTAATTATATTTATTTATAATGCCAATATTCCTTTTTTTATTTATTTTCCATATATTTATAGTACTTCCTCTTAAATTAAATGTAAGCTATATGGTAATTGCTACCCTTAATTGCTAACTGTTTCATCCTTGCTGACTCATCGCTGTTATTCCATACTTTCTGAGTTTCATGTTTGAAGACTTTTGTTTGCTTACTTTAGACTTCCTTATTTTCTTATATCCCCAAATCTCATCCCCTTTCATTCCTTGTTGTTGCTATTTATATTATATATGTTCCATTATGCCTCTTACGAAGAATAGTGACTCTTCATACATTGGTCCCCTCTTATATTTAATATCTAGTCACTTATAATATTAATATATAATATATATATTATTTAATTAATTAATTCATATTAATAATATATATTATAATAATATTTATATCTATTAATATCTTATGAGTATAATAATAATAATATTTGATATTTATATTCATGTAATATGATAATATATTATATAACTTATTAATATTTAATTATTAATATTTATGTGTAATTGAATATATTGTTTAAATCTTCAATTTAAACAAGGCTTTTATATGGGGACATGACAATGGGCTCAATATTAACCAGAGTACCTAGTGTTCAAACCTGGCTTTGATACCAAATGTGACGCCCCTTCATGCAACTCTAGAGAGTTAAGTTAACTGAACAAGAAAGTGTGGAATTTTTTTTTTTTGAAACAATTGTATGTAATAATCACTAGATCAACAATACTAATAACAACATCAACTAACATCTCCAGGGGCATAACTGCATCAATATAACATAGGTCTTTAACAACATATTAAATCCTACATGACATAAGCAAATTCGATACGTCAAGAGAAGGATACATCTTTCATTTACAAGACAAGTACAAGTACAAATGAGATCAAATACATAACTTACATAATTACAAGACTTCTTGACTGATTACATCAAATTACATTATGAATCAAGTCTATACAATTATGGAAGCATAAATTAAATCTTCAAACATAAGTGCAGATCTAGAACTAGAAAGAACACATTTGCCATGTACACAAACCAGGATACAAAGGAAAACCAATGGATTAAGCTCTTCCACCTGACCTTGTGGAACCCTGAGGTCCACTCCCCGAGCTAGGAGATAACAATGAGGTTCCTTGACACAAGCAAGGACAGAAGGACTAACAAAAGATAGAAATGCCGTAGGTTTCACATGTGGACAACACTGAACACAACAATCAACATCTAGAGGCAATAGAATAAGGTAAGCTAGATTGCAGTAGGAAGAAGTGTCATCGCATGCCTCTACATGGGTTACCCTGACTATCTCTCTCTAGACGTCGGCCCCCATCTATGGTTACCCTGATAGCCTCTCTCTAGGCGTCAGCCCCATAGGTCACACATGTGGAAACCATCCCTCTCATCCCACCCTTAGCCTAAACTAGCGCTACAGGTGTGGGGGAAGACATCTATATATCTTATTTAATGTGAATTTCTACCCTTTCCCCCTAGGTTAATTATTATGTTTTCACTTGTTAAACACCTCCAATGGGTTACCCAGACTGCCTCTTTGGGCGCCGGCCCCACATTGGAAGCCACTCCCCTACCTGCACTTAGTTGACCCAACCCAATCAAGCACTAACACAAGGACACACATGGCAAACCTCTAATTCTTATGGCAAGCTAATAGTTACGCGGGGCATGCAAAAGTCTAAATTTAATGAACCAAAAACCAATCTTCTCTCTTAAGCATGCAAGTACTCAAAGCCATCAAAAGTCCAAGGTAATCAAGCCTCTGAAAAGTAACACAACCCATAGAAACCACCAAAGATCCTTATCTTGACTCTTTGACAGACCCCGACATTCATAACAAACAAGTGAAGATAAACCAACAATTTCAAGGCACTTCGCACAGATAAATAGTAAATCAAAAGAATCATCATACTCACTTCCATACCATTAACTATCTAGAAGGCAAGGATGAACATATGATTAAATACAATGCTTAACACCTACTATAATGGTCAAGTAATTCTATCTAACAAGGTAACTAACTAGCTTAGGAACTACAAACTCCTTATTCCATAACAAATACAATTTATGCAAAACCTAATCTCTTACCCTTCAAACATCATGGATTTAAGCACTGAATTAAGATCTAAGTATTGCATTACAAATTATTAGTGAGAAAAAATATTTTCTTATTGAATAGGTTACTCAACTATGAAAAACTTAAATTTCATCTTCCTAATATTATTAAAACTACATTATTACAACCTTTACTCCATTTCTAAAATAGATACATTTAAAATTCTATAATCTATCGATAATATCCTTAGTTATTCACTATTGATAGACAACTGCTATTCAAAAGAGGTAATAATATTATTATTATTAATAACACTACCCATGTAAATAATTAACTTCTAATTTATACTATAAGCCTCTGCCTACCAATGAATTGTGTTAAACTAATACAAGTTCTCTTCCAGTTAGATTTAATTAGCATTGTTTAACTAATTATAACTAAAACATACTATAATCATGTATGCATACATATCTAAATACATTTCAATCCACATTCTAATTTAACAACCTTACATCTACTAATTTAATTCTATTCTTGATAAGGATAATTACTCTATAGGATAAAATATAACAAATCTATCCTAACTATTATATGAATTATACTAATATTAATTTTCATCACTTTTTATTCCTAACGAGTTAATTAAAATCTATTTAACAAATTAACTAACTCAAAATGATAATCATTTATGCAAGGTTTACTAAACAATCATGGAGTTTCTATTAGAAACTTTCTAAATAAATTCAATTGTCAATCCTCCTACTCTATTTAAATAAACTCTTGCTAAAACGTCACCATAAGAAAAGAAACAATAATAATATAATTTAATTGGGAGCCATTAATCTAGAGAGATGAAATTGAAAGAAGACTTCTAAGGTTTTTCACAAAAATGGAGAATGGTTTGCCAGAGGAAAACCATGAAAGAAAGAAAGCAAAGCAGACTATAGAGGTGAAAGATGAATTCATTATAAATTTTTAGAGATTCCATTGAAAGGAAGAGATGACAAATTACAAGAAGGAAGACAAGAAATTCACATAGGGATAAGAGATCTTAAAAAAAATGTTTGGTAGAGAAGAAAATTACAAGGGATTCTGGTAGAAACAACCCCAAGCAGCATGGATTTCAGGTAAGATTTATATTATTTTTTTGTTGACTGCAAATGCCCTTTAGAATGCCGTACGATGGCCCAAGAGGAGGCTTATATTTAATTTCCAGAAATTGCCCAAGCTATTCATTTTCCACGCTGTACAGTCAGGTAGATGCTTGCATGATAGAATAAAATTTAAAGACAGAAGAAAATTCAAGAAAGGTAGGGGAAGAGGCTGTACGGCAGCGGTTGGGGGGGTTAGCTGAATGCAGATTAAAATTTGACAAAATGAATCGACCAAAACATCATTCCTGGAATCTCACAAAGATAAGGAAAAGAGGTGATGAGGTAGGCCATTTAACAGCTTCAGCAACAAGGAAAGAAAATCATATTTGATTATGTTCTTTAATAGGCTACTCATTCCATATGAAAGAAAAACTAAAATCTTCATTTTCGGCAAGGATATTCAAGAAGGGAGCAACATGCATTTGGATACACACAAAGTGCAGAAATAGCCTAGGTTTCAAATACATTCAAACACACAGAGAGCATAGAAACAATGATGTTTAACATTCTTGAACAGACAAGATTACAGAGTGCACAATTTCACACAAAGAGACAAAATAAACATACTCGGATTACTATCTTCCATCTTTCCAATTCTTTCAATCCCCTCTCCGATCAAATCCTCCTCAATACTTTTTTTTTGCTTTTCTCTAATTTTCCCCAAATTTCTGTCTCTTCCACTCAGGAAAACTTCCCTCACAAATAACTGCCTTCCACCAAAAATAGGCAAACTCCATTAAATTTCCACTACCAGAATCTGTTTCAAAATCCCACTAACCCCCTAAAAAGGAAAGCAATTAAATTTTTCTTTGTGAGAGGGATTTTTTGGGTCAGAGATTTTCCTATGACAACTCACAAGCAATAAATTATTAACTAATAATATTTTTCAAACTACCATATATTATTCAACAATAAAATGATATTAATAACTTATGACAATATCTTATTAAAATCATTAACATTATTAATTTAATCTTTATTAAAAAAAATCACTTAAATAATATTCCCAACTTCACATTAATAAATTACGACTAAGTAAATACTATTATATTTCCAACTTATTAATATCATTATTATTATAATAATAGTTTCATTTCCAATCATTACACAAAGACTGAAACCAACAAATACAAACAAAGACAATTGCATACCAATGACGACCATACCCTAGGCAAGGACCATAGAGTGACATCAAGACCCATGACCATAAACTAAAAACAGATTAGTGTACAAAATAAGAAAATATTGATTACATTGCATTTGATCGATACAAAATAAGAAAATATGGATTAGTGTACACAACCTTGTCACTCATAAGAACCCTGTATTCTTTATTTTTGTTGAATTCCCTTACTATAGAGAATGTCAATATGTAACAAAAGAATTGTTGATGAAATATGTTGTTTGCAAACCAATCCCAGATGGAACTTACAAAGAAAATATCACACTACAAACTTAGACTATTGGATTTCAATACTATCCCTCAATAAGCATAGTGCATAAACACATATGGAAGATATTTTAAATGACAATGATTTAATGCAAGTCAATGTCCTATGCCTACAAGAAACATATACCTGTTTCCAAAATTTTGATAATAAGCTACAACTCTTCCATTTTGTAACCAATTACGTGCATGGAGTTGTGACATGCATTAAAAAGCAAGTTCAAATTATAGAATCATGGGCCCTAGAGAACTATATGAACAACCATAACATATACTTCTTAATGCACAATGAAAATAGTCCAGACATGGAGGACATATCTACAACTGTAGACTAAACCTAGACCTATGGGCTTGATCTCAGATGGATTACAAGATTTGGCATAGGATCTAATGCATTTCATTGATAGAGAGATTGTGCTTTCATAAAATAATTTATGAAGATTAGTTTCTTTAATTTTAAGACTTGCATAATTTTTTCGAGTTATTATTTTAATTTATGGGTTTATTATTTAGACATAAGTAAAATTTACATGTTTAATATATTTAACTTTATTTTTTTGAATTATTTTTTATTTGGGATTTAAATAGAGGAACCTAACATGCGTATTATATATTGAGAAAAGACTATGTGAAGATAGAATTTGTTACATGCATATAAAATATTGTGAAAAGATTTTCTGAAGATAGAATTTGTTACATGCATATCATATATGAAAAAAAAATGAAGATAACTTTATTTAATTTAAAGATTTTTATTTATTCCCCCAATTACCATTTTAATTTATGGGTTTATTATTAGACATAAGTAGCATTCACCTATTTGATATAGGTATTATACTATAATTTGCATCTTGAATGGAAGTAAAAACATATTGTGTTCGATGATATAAAATATCCAAATAATTCAAAAAACCAATATATAATATTCAAAATTTAAGGACCTTACGTATGGGTTTTTTGAATTATTTTCATATAGTTTATAGAATTTTCAGCCCCATGAGTTTGACCAAGTAAAGAGGCTTGTTGACATATCTATTAAATGTGATTCATTATACTCTGTATAATAGTAGAGAAATCATTAATGGTAGATCTCAGACATTATTGGGTTTGGAGTCACAAATAGGGCCTATTTTTCTCCTACAGGTTTTGGATGGGATTCAAAACTGAGTTGTTGTAGTGAAAATTGTTCTACATCAGCAATCTATTAGGATTAAGGTGCCATCAACCTTGTAAATCCTATCATTTAATTATTTCTAATATTGTTTGTAAATGCATTCATAAGGGAACAAGGATTCACCGACAATGCTAATTAATTTTTACTAGTACGATATTTAATTATTTACTATAAATAGTAATTAATTATTTACCGACAATGGTTTACTATTTACTAGTTAGAGCATCTTTTACTTTGGGAATGTAAATAAGGTGATAAGGTCAAACTTGGTGCCCGAGTTGGTGTGGGTATTCTTGGGTTGTTATTGTTAGGGATTAAAATAATGCCCATACATAGCCAAGAATTCAGAATGCATAGTAGAAACTCAAATCAAGCATGGAACAAGAACACAATCACAACACTGTGTTTTACCCTGGAAAACCCCAAACTGGGGAAAAACTAGCAATGAAGATCTTCATATTAACCCTGAGCCCCAACTGTCCTGAGCCTAGAGGCTTCAACCAGCCACACATACAATGGAGTCACCAAGCCATTATATAGACTTCCATACATGCAAAACCATGGGATCAAAACCAAGAACTCCAAAACCATGGACCAATACAACTAGCACAAAACCATGTGCTAAAGACCACTAATGGTTAATCCTCTAACTCTAACCCAAGAACTAGTTTAACCCAACAATCCCCCCTTTAAACTTGGTCTTGGGATTAGCACCAAACCCCCTTCCACAAGCACCAAGTGCAATGCCCTCTCTATCACCAAGATCGACATCAGACTGAGAATCCACATGACTCAGCCCCCCTTACCACCTAGGAGAACTCCTCTCTTACCAGGCCTTTCCTTTCAGGGATTGAGCAAGCCATACTAGGTCTTACAGCCATCAACCCAAATACATGTATTAAATTTTACATGCAACTCCATTACAATCTTGTTCTTGCTACAACCAACCTTGGTTGCGGGCACTTGCAACACCTACATACAGTGACTTTTACCAAGCAACATGCCTATAGCAACAACCATGACCAATCTTGCACAGACCTGCTCAACCTTCTTTCGGGAGCTAGAGCACTGAGACACACACTCAAACCTTTTGTTTCAGCAAGAATACCAGATCAAAAAAATAAATGATGCCTTATCTCCACATGCTGTGAATTGTAACTCAAGCTCTGATACCACTTGTTAGGGATTAAAATAATGCCCATACACAACCAAGAATTCAGAATGCATAGTAGAAACTCAAATCAAGCATGGAACAAGAACACAATCACAACACAACGATTTACCCTGGAAAACCCCAAATTGGGGAAAAACCAACAATGAAGATCTTCATATTAACCATCAACCCCAACTGTGCTGAGCTTGGAGGCTTCAACTAGCCACACATACAATGGAGTCACCAAGCCATTATATAGACTTCCATACATGCAAAACCATGGGCTCAAAACCAAGAGCTCCAAAACCATAGGCCAATACAACTAGCACAAAACCATGTGGTAAAGACCACTAATGGTTAATCCACTAACTCTAACCCAAGAACTAGTTTAACCCAATAGTTATGACACATGTAAGAAGGGATCTTTGTATTGTTGTTATTAGTCTATGACACCTTATAAGAGCATCTCCTATTTTTAAGGGATTGTAAGACAAACTAGGTGCCCAAAATACAAAGTTAATTTTAGTCAGTTATAACAGACTATAAAATGTTGTGAGAAGTTGTAAGAGGCTATGTCTAGCATGCTTGTGGGATTCCCAAAATGAGGCATTAGAATTTGTCCAAGTTTGGATGCGACATCTTTTGTATTCTCATGTATGTAATTTCTATTTAACAAGTGCTTGAGGAGGTAGATAATAGTATGAGTTGAGCTTGCACGGGTATATAGGTGCTATCGGATTGGATGCTAAAGGAGTATAGGAAGTAATTGTATTGCATTCTTATTTCAAGATAATGCATACTTGGCCTCTCTTCTTGGTGGAGTTTTTTCCTTGAAAGGGTTTCTCCACATTAAATACTATGTTATGTGTAAATCTCTTGTGTTTGTTGATTTTATTTTGTTACTAATTTTACATGTTTAAATCTCCATTTGACACTCTATTGTTAATTTTTTTTGTAGATTAAACTTCAAATTTCCATTATATAGTAGTTTGCCTTCATTTCTAACAATTGGTATCAAAGTCTGGCCAAATTTACTTCTTGGTTGGAAGAGTGAAGATTTTCTGTGTTGTAGTGGTAATTATGATTGAATTTATTTTGCAAATTTGTGTGTGGAAGCCATGACTGCATCTACATCCCAGTTAGATGTTGAGAAGTTCAATGGTACTAACTATGAATTGTGGAAGCTAAATATGGAGGATCTCCTTGAAGAGAGGGATCAATGGTTAACTGTAACAAAATAAAAGAAACATGATAAAATAGATCAAGATGAGTGGGACAAGATGGATAAGAAAGCATAGGGGACAATCCAACTTTGTCTTGCAGATTCAATTCTGTTAAATGTAGTTGAAGAGCCCACTCCATATTCCCTATGGAAACGTTTGGGTGAGATCTACCAAGCCAAGAGTCTAGTAAATAAATTATATTTCAAAAGAAAATTATTTTCTTTGAAAATGAAGGAAGGTGATTTAGTTGTTGAGCATTTAAATTCATTTAATTTGATTTTGAGTCAATTAGCTTCAATTGATGTTAAGATAACTGAGGAAGATAAATGCATTATGCTTCTATGTTTTTTTTCCTAAATCATGGGAGAATATATTCTTGTTATTACTGCCAATCTTGAAGATCCCAAGCTGGATGCTCTTGTTGCAACTTCATTGTCATAGGAAATAAGGAAAAACACTATTGATAGTTCAATGGATGCTCTTCATGTCAGGGGAAGGTCCAAGGAAAGAGGTGGATCTAAAGGAGAACAGAAGGGGCCTAAAGACAAGTCTACAGGAAAATCTAAAACTCCTAGTAAAAATAATAGAGTGAATTGTTGGAATTACAAAAAGAGGGTTCATGTAAAGAAAGAAAGCAAAAATAAAAAGAAACAATGGGATTCCACTATATAAAATTCCTTGAAATAGGGTGATGAAGCCTTATTTTCTTCATGTAAAATTATTTCTAATGAACACTAGTTGGTTGGCTCAGGATGCTCATATCACGACTCCTCATAAAGAGTGGTTTTCTACATATGAAGAATGTGATGGAGGTGAAGTTTACCTTGGGGACAATAGTTCATATTCAATAGTTGAATGGGGGAAGGTACAATTGTGTTTCAATGATGGGAGGATAAAAACCCTCCTTGGTGTTTTACATATTCATAGATTAGCAAGAAATTTAATTTCTATATCTAAGTTGAATGATTTGGGAATTTGCATGTAACTTTTGATAAGCATGGTTGCATATTGATGAGAGGGAGCTTGGTGGTAGCGAGGGGGACAAGATTGGAAACTATGTTTAAGATGAATGCCACTACTGTTTATAAATCCACAAATGCAACTAAAAAATCTAAAAATACATGTATGTTTTGGCACCATAGATTGGGCCACATAAGTGAAAAAGGTTTAATGTGAGCATTGTGTGTTTGGGATACAAAACAAAGCATCATTTCCTTCAAGAAATAATAACACAAATAGTAAAATAGAAATTATTCATACATATGTGTTTCGTTCTGTGGATATTGATTCTATTGGAAAATCTCAATATTTTGTGTCCTTCATTGATGATGCTTCAAGGTTTACTTGGATTGATTTTATGAGACATAGATCTAAAGTTTTCACTAAGTTTAAAGAATTTAAAGTCTTAATAGGGAAGCAATCAGAACATAAGATAAAGGTTTTAAGATTTGACAATGGAGGGGAATATTGTTCTAAGGAATTTGATAAGTTTTGCAAGCATGAAGGTATAATAAGACAAAAGACTACTTCTTACACACCTCAACAAAATGGGGTTGCACAAAGGATGAACTGAACTATAATGGAAAGGGTTAGAAGTATGTTAAGTGATGAATAGTTGTATAGATGTTTTTGGGCAGAAGTTGTGAGTACTACATGTTACTCGATTAATAGATCTCCTTGTAAGGCTCTTGATTCAACACCTTATGAAGTGTAGATGGGTAAGAAACTTTTTGTTTCATATTTAAAGGTTTTTAGCTATAAGTCTTTTATTCATGCGCCTAAAGAAAAGCATTCTAACTTGGATCCAAAAGCATAGAAATGCATCTTCATTAGATATGATGAGAATGTTAAAGGTAATATGATTTGGAATCCTCTAACCAAGAAAGTTGTCTATTTTAGAGATGTGATTTTCAAGAACCTTGGATCTATTTTTTATCCTAAACAACCAAAAGATAAAGAAGGGAAAAAGATAGTGCATTTTGAATTGAAGCAAGAAGATGGACATATGGAAGTATAAAATGATGGATTTGAGGATGGAGAGAAAGAAGAGGGTTCAAGTGAGAGTTCTAATCGGGATGACTCTAAAGCTACTGAAGAGATTAAGCATGCATAGGAAGAATCCATTACTCCACTCTTGAGAAGATCCATAAGACAACAAAATCTAGTTGATAGGTACAACCCACCAGATTTCTATTTTGTATTTGATTTGTTAAGTACATCTAATGATGAACCTAGATCCTATAGGGATGCTACTCTTTCAGATGATAGTGAGTCTTGGCAGCAAGCCATGTAGGAGGAGCTGATGCCTTTAGACTTGTATGACACCTAAGATCTGGTTCATTTGCCCAAAGGAAGAAAGGTCATTGGATGTAAGTGTGTCTACAAGAATAAATTTGGAGCAGATGGTTCATTGGAGAAGTACAAGGCTAGACTGGTGGCCAAGGGCTACTCCCAAAAAGAGGGAGTTGATTCTAGTAAAATTTTCTCTCTTGTCAATTGCTAAATTATCTTCAATTAGATTTTTTTATCCATAGTTGTTGCTAATGATTTTGAAATTGAGCAAATGGATATTAAAACTATTTTTTGCATGGGGATTTGGAAGAGAAAATTTATATGCAACAACCTAAAAGTTTTGAGGTAAAAGGGAAAGAACACTTGATTTGCAGATTAAATCGATATCTTTATGGTTTAAAATAATCACCCTAGATGTGGTATAAAAAATTTGATTCATTTGTTTTGAAGTTGGATTTTGTAAGAAGCAAATAGGATCATTATCTTTACATTAGATGTCTTGATGATCATATACTAATTGTTGCCTTGTATGTGGATGACATGTTTTTCAGTAACACCAAGGGTATGATTAGTGAGTTGAAAGATGAACTTTTAGGTGCATTTGACATGAAGGATCTGGAGGTAGAAAGGTACATATTGGGAATCAAAATCAAGAGGGATTGTGAGCACAAAACTTTTTGGTTATCACAAAGTAAGTATGTTGATACAATTTTGGACATATTTAATATGCAAGACTATAAGCCAGTTAGAATTGCTTTACCCATTGGCACTAAGCTTATGTTAGATATGTGTCCCAAGTGTGAATATTTTGAGGATATGTCTAATGTGTCATATGCTAGTGAAATTGCTATCCTGATGTATGCAATAGTTTGCACTTGGCTAGATATTGTCCAAGTAGTGGGAGTATTGAGCAAGTTTATGTCTAACCCTAGTAGAGAGCATTAGAATTATGCGAAGAGGGTACTTAAATATTTGCATGGTACTTCTAATTATTGTTTCGTTTATTCTGGTACTGACAATGTCGATAATATGTTGGACATATAGGGATTCATTGATGCAGATTGGGTCAATGATTTGGATGGTTGGAGGTCCACTAGTGGCTATGTTTTTACTTTGTTTGGCAGTGCAGTGAGTTGGATGAGTAAGAGGCACCCCATGGTTACTTTATCCACCATTGAAGTAGAGTATATGGCTACTACCCATGTCTCTAAGAAGGCAATATGGTTACAAAGATTGTGTGCAGGTATTGGTTTTGATTGCAAGATAATTCAGATCGATTGTGATAGCCATAGTGCAATCTATTTAGCTAAGAATCTTATGTATCATGCTCACACTAAGCATGTGGATGTTCAGTACCAATTTGTTTAGGAAATGATTGCAAATGGATAGTTTGAGTTGAAGAAGGTTGACATTCGGGAGAATGTTGTAGATTCTCTTACCAAGCTTGTGAGCACAAAAAAGTTTATTTGGTGCAGGGAGGCTATGGGCCTCGTATCTTGTACTTATTTGATTTATATTCTTCTATGCATGTATTTACAATGTATGATGTCAAGTGGGAGAATGTTAGGATTAAGGTGCCATCAACCTTGTAAATCATATGTCATTTAATTATTCATAATATTGTATGTAAATGTATTCATAAGGGATGAAGGATTCACCAACAATGGTAATTAATTTTTACTAGTACAGTAATTAATTAGTTACTGATAATAGTAATTAATTATTTACTGATAGTGGTTTACTTTTTACCAATTAGAGCATCTTTTACTTTGGAAATGTAAATGAGGTGATAAGGTCAAACTTGGCGCACAAGTTAGTGTGGCTATTCTTGGGTTGTTATGACATGCATAAGAAGGGATATTTGCATTGCTATTATTAGTATATGACACCTTATAAGAGCATATCCTATTTTCAATGGATTATATGATAAACTAGGTGCCCAAAATGGAGAGTTAATTTTAATCAGTTATAACAAATTGTAAGATGTTGTAAGAAGATATGTTTAGCATGCTGGTGGAATTCCCAAAATGAGGTGGTAGAATTTGCCCAAGTTTGGATGCCACACCTTTTGTATTCTCATGTATGTAATTTCTATTTAGCGTGTGTTTGAGAAGGTAAATAGTAGTATGAGTTGAAGATGTACAGGTACAGAGGTGGTATCGGATTGGATATTGAAGGAGTGTAGGAAGTGATTGTATTGCATTCTTGTTTCAAGATAATACATACTTGGCCTCTCTTCTTGGTGGAGTTTTTTTCCTAAAAGGGTTTCTCCACATTAAATACTATGTTATGTGTAAATCTCTTGTGTTTGTTGATTTTCTTTGTTCCTAATTTTACAAGTTTAAATCTTCATTTGGCACTCTACTGTTAAATTTTTTATTTCCAATCTATAGTGGTTTGCCTTCATTTCTAACATAGTTAACCACACCTACTAGGCTACTATAAGGGTAATCTTGTCTAGTTATATGTTTTTTTATATTGATGTTAAAATGTATCAATTTGTGCCTATTAGTTTTCATTTCTACTATGCATGCCAGTACACTATTTTGTCATGTTGTATTATACAAGAAAATACAAAGCTACAATAGGATATATTTGGCATGCAACCATTATGAATGATGTGAATATATTATTTCATGCCATATAATTTGGACATTGGTGTTGTTTTATGAAGCAGTCATTTGGATTATTTGTATCTAAGTAAATATTGATTATAGTTTTTATTTGCATGCAAGTTTATCTTGGAGATGCTAGAAATCTTGACCAATCTATTGTGTCTAATTTGTAGTTCTTCGATAGTCTCCACTTTTTTATCAACTTTGGACAGCCTACTTTAGAAGTAAACTTAATATTGGCTTTATTGAAATTTTCAAGGGTTACTTCTTAAGGGCCTCCAAGTATATTGACACCTTTTGAAGATTAGGCCCAACATTACTCACATTATCTTACAAAACTCATAGGATAACTAGATCTAAGCCTAGGCCTTATCATTAGTCATTTGCACAAGGACATTGTGTAATTTCTCCAAGAATATCAACTTCTTGAGGAGTCTTAGGACAACTTGAATATCATCTAAGCAAGTTCTAAAAGCAACTTTGTATTTAGGGGTGATTTCTTGGATAATGAAAACACCATTTTGGTGCTCCACAAAGAACTAAACTAAATCAACTAGGATTATGAGCTTCATAGAGACCAACTCAATGGCCTTGATTTACTCTTGAGGATTACTTAATCTAGGAGCTTGAACTTGAATTTGTTGGCTTAAGCCAATGAAGCATGGATTGCAATTGAGATCCTTTGTTGGCCATTAACAAAGCGATCTTTAGTTTATGATTCAATGAAGCAAATTGAAATTGAAGATTCTCATCAAAAGGTTGGCTTTCTTGGTGAGAAATAATCCTTGTGAACTCCTTTTAATAGTGGTGGCATTGGCCCTCTTCACTATTTGAGAAAGCTTGTTTCTATAAAATAGATAAGAAATTAGTTATTGATATAGCTTCCTCCCATCCTCTATCCATAGTGTTGTTGCACCAAAGGGATAAGTTCCAATTTGATCGAGTTAATGTCATAATATTCTCATGATGGTGATGTATAGTATTAAGAAGGAAATGGGACATGGCATTTTGGTCCCGTTAGAACCCTATAAGAAAAAAAATAGGTTGAGAAAAGAGTCTGAAAGGATGGGTTCAGAAATAATATGCATTATCTCACAAAACAAGAGTCAACAAATAAAAGGGCTAGCTCAATCAAATACACTTAATTTAATCTCTTAATGACCCTAACCTCTACAATTTGAACATATGAACTAGGGTAAATGAGAGTTATGAAACCTATGGTGGTTGGCTACAAAAAGCCCTAAATTATTTCAGAAGTAACATTGAGATTCATGCTCCCTACCTCACCATCTCATGGGTAGAACTCATATCTTCAAGGGAATCCACCATATTGAAATCGTCATAGACAAATCAGTTGAAACCAAGGATTTCTTCAATTAGATATCTTTAGAGGGTAGCTCTCTCCTCACAATTGGAAGCATAAATGTTGGCTATGCTTAGAGATCTACCCTCTATTTTGAAAATTGGACATTTGTTTTGATTTGACTTCCCAAAGCAAATTTGAGTTGAAAATCCAAGCCTAAAAAGGGTTTCAGGATATTTTGGATAACGCTTTCACAAGATGTTTTTTCCCCATTACCATTGTTTGGCTTATTATGATCTCACAGTCACCCATATACTTACCAACATGTTGGTCAATCTGTACAAAAAATGTGAATTAATAGATGCCCTCATTTTTACCCCCAATGAGAGCAAACATGAGCAAATATAACTTTGCAAAGATAGACTACACTTTTCCCCCTTAGTGGCAAAGATCAATTAAAAGAATAGACATAACACATGCAATTATAATATGTAATATGTATTTTTTTTTTTATTGAGTACATGTCATGTGTATGAAAAAGAAAACAAGTTACAGCTAGTAACACCACCCAAAGAGTCATTCTATGTAGTGCTTGACCAACAAGCTATAAATATTGATGTCTATCATCCATTTGGTAGTACTTTTAGGTGTTGTTAGTAGTTTTTAAGAATTTCATGAGATATTTTCAATGATTTTATAAGAAAGAAGCAACTTTGAAGGTATTAATTTAATTTACTAATATTGATAATAATTTCCAAACTGACATCTTTTATAAGATACTTGATGTGTGCCTTTTTTAACTAGACCACCTTCCTAATTATCTTATTTTGGCATTACCATGATAGGTCTTATTTTCTATCAACATAGACAAATGTGTGACAATGTGCTTGAATTGAAAGAAATGCATACAATCATTCAAAATATAGCTTGTGATTGTAATTTGTTCTAAATGAATAGTAATTATATTTAAATGTTTTTGTTTGCACTTTTTTATGTCATTGCACATCAAGAATCTTCCCCCTAGACTTTTTATATACTCTTCAAACATAGTTATTGTTTCATAATGTATAGTAAATCATGCTAATCTATCAACATTTTTATTTTTATATACTATTCAAATTATATACCTACCATTTAACTTTGAGACTAATATTCAAAATTTTATTAAAATGATTAATAATTAAGACATATGAACAATATTTTGAATTTAATGTTTTACATTGAACACATTAAAACATTAATTATTTAATATGGGGTGTAGGTCTTTTGTTTGATAAAGGAAGATGCCAAATAATTCACATATATATTATCTTTTGAGAATGTATTGATCATTCAACTAACTAGTCTTATAACTTATGAGAGATTGAATGTTTATAATGAAGAAAGATAATTGATAGATGCTACACTCATCAACACTAATTCTTTGGGCAACTCTTGTCATATCTCTTTTGACTTCATGTTCTCCTTCAAACATGTTTCTAGGGTTTGTTTAGGGGATATCTTATGTGCTACTTCTCCTTCGTAGCTCCTTCTTTGTATAAATTGGCTTTTCCATTTGTCACCTTTTCCTTATAGGTACTTAAACAACTTTTCCCTTCTTGGGAACCCACTTGCTCTTTTGTTTCAGGCATACTTATTAACAAAGTTTCCAACATTTAGCATGCCAATATTCCCTCATGTTGCAATGAGTATAATAGTTCTTACCCATAGCATTGGACATCTTGCCTTCCTCTTTCCTCGAAGAGTGATTTCCATGGCTCTTGCTTCTTTTACCTTTAAAACTTCCTTGAGAGTGGTGCACATTTCTAGATTTCTTCAAGAAGTTGTTAGGCTGTCATTTAACATCTTCTTCTAACACATCTCTACACAATGGTCAATCTTTGCACAAAACCAATATGGATGAATACTCCAACATTCGTGTGCTCTATGGGCCTTCTTGCAATAGAAAAAAATAGGGACTTCATTTTTTTATACCTTCATGGACTACCTGTTGGTACCCACTTTTGCCTGAAGTTTAAACTTGCGTGTTGGAGGGTTTCTTTGTTCAAACCCTAAGGTTTTTGTTCATCGCCGTGACTTTGTCCATCGGTGAGGGATCTTCTTCTTGCTCCGATGACTTAGGTCTCGCCGATGGTGGAGATGATGGTAGGCGTCGGCATGACCGATGAGGTCGGCAGGAGATTTGTGGGGTAGACCGATGGTAGTGGTCTTGGCAATGGGCTTTGGGTTGAGAAGCGTGCGTCGAGCGTGGCAAAAGTGCTTGACACCTATTATGCATGCGGCCATATTTTTAAAACGCTATGGAGGTCTTTGCACCGTGCATGTGGGATTATTTTCCTGCATATTTTGAATTGTGAATGTAATGTATTTTGGCAGGAATCTTCCATTTGAAAGTTGCGACAGTTTTCTTGGTGGTTGCGGGTGGTTGAGCCATCAATGGCAACAGTGCAGGGGTATGGGCAACGGGACAAGCGATCAAGTTGCCCCATGGTGGATGAAGACTCTCGGATGGCAGCGCAGGGCTCAAGGCCACCCTTGTCTACTCTCCTGTCTGTTGTAGTAATGACTTCCGAGTACCTTTCCTTTGTGGGATCTGTATCTGGCAATTTTTGATGTCCATCATGTAATTAATTGCTAAGGGTACACTTTCTGGCCGATATAGGCAGACTGTGTTACCATTTTTGTTGTTGTTAAAAGTTGGAAATCTTGGCTCTGTAATACAATACAACCGACTTGGTCGCTCTGTGCAGTGGATTTTGTGAGTCTATGAGTCTCATGTTTTATGTATTATGCATAAATTCATTGGTTTCTTGTTGTTTTAGATGAATAATGCTGCATTGCATGTGTTTTGTTGTCTGTCTCCTGTATTGAATATGCTTTTCTTTTGAATCTGGATACTAAGGGATACCTTGGGTTCTAGGGTATGGGTTTACCATATTGAATACTTAATCTCTTAACTTCTGTTCAAAGGATAGATTAAACTGTTCTCAGGTTGAGTGTTGAGGAAAGCATATTGCAGTAAGGATATCATAAGTAGAGATGACCAAACACTCTGTTTTGGGATGTATCTGTAAGGCAGATATGATGAAATCCCCTTGAAATCTAGTCCCGTTATGTTTATGCCAAACATTTGCATGTGTATGTCTACTGATTCCAAGCCCTGGATAGGCACCAATCTTGCTCTGTGTTGGTATTATACACCAGGTCCAGCTTTGCATCCAAATACATAAATCAAAATCAAAACTTTAAAACAACCATTAGGACAGTAGAATTAGTTTTAGGATCCAAGTCCTCTGTCTACAACTGCAAATAGGCCCAGAGCTAGCCCCTTTGTTCTTATCTTACAGTTTTGGTCTACTTACAGGAGGACTTATCTGCTTTTTGTCAGCATCCCAGCCTTTTGTATGTATATTCTCATGGATGTTGAGTAGGGAATACCCCCCTAAGTTTTGCAGAGCCTGAAGAAGAAGAGGAGATAAAATATAGAGTCTATCTCCTATACTGTTGGCCCCTGGCCCAGAGATCCTATTGATCATTGATGGCTACCTTGTAGGGAAATCTGGAAGTAAGCATCCAGTCTGGGAAAAAACCAACAGAAATTGGTGACTCTACTGGGGAATTTGTGAAAGAACCCTGATTTTCAAAAGAAAACAGTTCCTAGAAATAGGTGGCGACTCTGAAGTAATCTCCCAACCAATAAAAGTAAAGTTTATATGCAAGGGAGAAGATCCCAATAGAATCCTTTATTTGAAGAGTTACCAGTAACAAGAAGGATGATGTACAGAAGAAAGGGAGCTGTCTTAGTTAGTCATGAGGGTTCCCCCAGAAAAAATGATGATATGCAAGATAACCCTAGGCCATCAGGACAGCATGTGCCTTATTTTTCAAATGCAGAAGCTGATATTCAAGGTGCATATGCGAGGCAATAGGGTGGTAGCATAAGAATGAGGTCAGAGGTGTTCTAGGAATGCCCTTTTCTAGACCCTAGTGAAAGGTTTGAAGAGGCAGAGTCTTTGAGAGATGATGAAGATGATGACCAGGATGGTATGAGGCCATCTACCTCTTCGCCTAAAGAAGAATAGTTGGCTGAAGAAATCAGAAACTGAGAGCAGAACTAGAATATCTACAAGCCATGAAAGTCAGAGATGACATGAGGCAGAAAGTGCAAGCTTTAAGGACTGCTCAAAACAATTCAATTCCTACCCTTGAGAATGCAAATGTGTAGAGACATCAGCAAAGAAATGAAATGCAGCACCAGCATAATGATCAAAGACAGAATGTGAATAATGCTAGGATGCCACTGAACAATGTAAGAAATCAGAATGCAAACAGAAATATCAATGTTAATCAGTTTGATAAACAGCCCATGCAACTAGATACATTCAGACAACTGGTGTTTGATGGTATTCCTGGGTATCCTAACCCCATTGACAAGCATCTAAGGCTGCAAGTGCCTAAATTTTCAGGTAACAACACTATGTCAGGAGAAGATCATCTAAAGGCTTTTCAAAATGTCATGGATAACTTTGAGGTTGAACATGAGGATGTTTTCATGAAGTCATTCATGCAATCTTTAGTAGATGAGGCTAGAGAATGGTACAAGAATCTGCCTAACCGGAATATTTCATCATGGGATGATTTTAAAAGAATGTTCAAGGAGCAATATGGTGACAAAACTGACCCTAGCTTTTTTGTAAATGAGTTTACCAGTATCACTAAAGGGTCAAATGAGCAGGTTGCAGATTTTAATGCAAGATTTACTAAAGTGTTAAACAAATTGCCACATCACATGAGGCCAAATGAACCAATGTGCATAATATTGTATATCAATGCCTTTGATGCAAAAACTGCATATGGATTAAGAGGTAAAGGTCTTGCTACTATTAGGGATGCTTTCAGAATTGCAGTGAATATTGAGAACAATAGGAAAGCATCAGGCAAGACAAACAGAAGGGATGATGTGAAGATTTTGCAGAATCCAAACAAGCCTTAGAACACTCAAGGTAATACATCTGCCCCTGAAGATAAGATAGGCAAATTGGCAAATGTTGTTAAGGACTTAAGCTATAGACTGGCTAGAAGTGAAAAAGGGATAGGTCCTAATAGGCAAGTCTACCAAAGGCAGGAAAAGAGACCATCATTGCATGATATGCCTTATAATACCAATTGGCATAATGGTAAGCCTATATTTCCACATAACAACACAAATCAGAAAACTCAACATGTCAAAGAAACTCCTGATCCTCTAAAGAAAGCTATAAGTGTTGCTAATGATACTCCATGGTGTATAATTTGTTAGATGCCACATTCACAATCACAGTGTATGATTGCTCAGTCCTTGTATGATAATGCTATATCTTGTAATGAATGCAATGAGCCACATTATGTGCAAGATGATGATGTCAATATGATGTCCATAAGCAATGGATACCCTCTTTATGATGCTGATGAGAGTACAGATGATGGAATTCAGGCCTGTCAATAGGATTCTTATGATGAAGATAATGGAGATAGCTATGTGTATGCTCAGGGCTCACACAATTTTCTGAGTAATCTACAATGACCTTCTGATGAGGAAATTAGGGCCCTCATAGCTGCAGCAATGGCCCAAGTTAAAAGCAACTACAATCTCAGAGGTAAAGCTCAAATAAGTAGCCCACATCAACCAAAAGGCATTTCTGCAGGTCAGCCTGTGCATGGTCATAAGGGGATTGAACCACAAAAAAGGCAGTGGGGTAATAATAAGCAAAATTTTAGACAAAGAACAGGTCATGAACCTTAAGGACCAGAAAATAGAATCCCCCAGGCTAAAGATCAAAGCAAAGGTTCCCAAGACAAGAATGATGATTAGGGAGCTATGAAGTTAAAAGCTAAATCAGTTCAAGATAAAAATAAGATTGTGGAGCAAACTACAACTGTCATACAAAATTCTGCTCCATTTGATGTAGCTCAAATCCTCTCTCAAATAAAAGTCTCTGTTCCACTTATGGCGCTGATGAAAGTGGAAAAGATAAAGAATAGGACTATATCCCTAATTTCAGGGGTACCTTCCCAAGCTAAGCAAAATGTTCAGATCCAGGGTGAGAAACATGTCTTGTGTAATGAAGAAGATGAGGCTCTTGAACTCTATTTAGGAGTGACTATGACAAAGTGTCCTTCACAAGTGGAACCTTTTTATGTTTCCCTGGTTATAAATGGAAAAATAATTAGAAATTATATGCTTGACTTTGGAGCATCTACAAATATCATGCCTTTGACCATCATGCAACAAGCTGGATTGAAAATTGACAAGGCATGTGAAAAATGTTATGCTATGGATGCCAGAGAGGTACCAATTATTGGAATCATGAAGGATGTGGATTTCAGACTGGCAGCATTTCCTGAAAAGAGATATAAAATGAATATAACAGCGGTTGAATTAAGCCACAGTATGGTATGCTATTATCAAGAAGGTGGGCAACACTAATTGGTGGAAGTATGCAGCTGGACCTGTCATATGCCATGATTCCAATGAATGGCAGGGATGTTAAACTAATCAGAGAAGAAAGATCATCAGAGATAGTGGAAGACCAAGAAGCAAAGGAACAAATATGCTTTGTAAACACTGACTGTGATAACTTCAAGGTTGTCTCAAATGATAAAGAGGATAAAGAGAAAAATGTTTGCATTGAAAAGTTGGACCAGCAAGGTCTATGGACTATGTTTTTTGATGGAGCTTGTGCAAAAGAAGGCTCTGGAGCTGGAGTTGTTTTCCTGTCTCCAAATGGTAAGCTCCTTAAATTCTCCTTCTTGCTGAGGTTTGCCTGTACAAACAACATTGCAGAGTATGAAGCTTTACTCTTAGGCCTAAATATAGCTCTCAAACATGAAATCAAGATGCTAAGGGTATTTGGGGATTCTGAGCTGATTGTATCCCAAATTAGAGATAAGTATGCTTCAAAAAACAAAAGATTAAAATAATACAAGCATGCTGTTTGGGATACCATTGAACTATTTGATGCATTTTCAATAGGATGGATAGAGAGATCAAAGAATGTTATGGCTGATTTCTTAGCTAATGTTGCAATAAGGCCAGATGACATTACTCTGTCAGATGTTACAAATGTAGAAGTTAAAATCAGGCCTGCAGTACCAGAGAACATATGCAGTTGGCAAGTGTTTAATGATGATAAGGACTTGTTAAAATTTTTGCACTACATAGATGAATTTGAGAATCAAGAAATTGATTTCCAAGCTTTTGTAGAAACTATAGATGGAAAAGAAACTCTTGTGGGGAAAGAGATAATTCAGTTGAAGACTAACAGAATCCCTAGAGGGTTAGTAGCTTTGGAAAGAGCTTTTGACAGTAGAGACCAATTGGTCACAAAGACATCTCCCACAAATAAAGAAGATTTAGAAGAGATAAATTTGGGGACATCTCAGGCCCCCAAGAAGGTATACATTGGTAAGCAGCTCAAACCACACATCAGGAGTATGCTGATTGCATTACTGAAAAGGTATAAACATGTTTTTGCTTGGTCATATGAGGACCTAAAGGCCTATAGGGAAGACTTATTCCAGCATGAGATCCCATTGAAGCCTGGAGCTAAGCCATTTAGACAGAGGCAAAGACCTATTAATCCTACCTTAGCTCCAAAGATGCAAGAAGAACTAAAAAAGCTTAGGGAAGCTGGAATAATTGTGCCAATCAGACATTCAACTTGGGTGTCTAATCTTGTCCCAGTCAGAAAAAAGAATGGTGATATTAGGCTTTGTGTTAACTTTAGAAACTTGAATGTATCCTCTTTAAAGGATAATTATCCATTGCCTAATATGGAAGCTATGTTGCAGAAGTAACTGGTTGTGAACTCCTATCAATGATGGATGAATTTTCAGGTTATAATCAGGTGAAGGTAAAGGAATCAGAACAGTATAAGACTGCCTTCACCACTCCATGGGGAACATATGTATATGTGAGAATGCCATTCAGACTGACAAATGCAGGTGCCACATTTCAAAGAGCAATGGATGTTGCTTTTGCAGGGTTGATTGACTCAATTATGGCTGTATACCAGGATGATCTGACTGCCTATTCAAAGAAGGAAGAGCAGCATTGTTTGCATCTAGAGCAGATTTTCATAAGAGCACTGGAGTATGGCATTTCTCTAAATCCACAGAAGTGTACTTTTGGGGTAGTTGAAGGAAAACTCTTGGGGCACATTGTTTCCAAGGATGGAATAAGGATAGATCCTGAGAGAGTAGCTGCAATTGACAGAATTCAAATGCCAAAAACTGTAAAAGGAGTTCAATCCTTCTTTGGACAAATAAATTTTGTTAGGAGATTTGTTCCCAACTTTGTAGAAACCACAAGGAACATTTCTAAGATGATGAAGAAGGATGCAACTGTCAACTGGGAAAGTGAAGCAATTGAATCATTTCAGAGCATCAAGGAAGCAATCAAGATGGCCCTTGTTCTTAAATCTCCTGATTTCTTTAGGCCATTTCAATTGTTTTCATTTGCTTCCTTTCACACTGTTGCTGCATGTTTGCTACAGAAAAATGAGGATGGATTCGAGCAACCCATAGCTTTCTTCAGTATGTCCTTGCAGGCTTCTGAGTTAAAGTATGATATTATGGAAAAACAGACATATGCACTAGTTAGAGCCATCAAAAGTTTCAGACCATACCTGGTAGGATCCCATATAATTGCATATGTGCCTCATGCAGCAGTCAAAAACATATTTACTCAACAGGAGGTGACTGGGAGAAGGTGCAGATGGATAAACAAACTGCAAGAGTTCAACATAGAAATACAAGTTACCAAGTTGGTAAGAGGACAAGGATTAGCCAAGATGATGGCACAGTCAAACTTGGAAGCATGCCAAGTTAATGCAGTCCAGAATGAGAGTGTGAATGTATCAAGATCTGAATGGTATAAGGATATCATATATTACTTGCAAAATTTGAATTGTCCTTCCCATTTCAATGACAGTCAAAAGAGGACTTTAAAGTTACATGCAATCATGTATGTTATTGTTCAAGGTGAGCTATACTGGAAAAACCCTGATGGTGTGCTGCTAAGATGTGTGGATGAAGATGTAGCTAACAATGTTTTGAATGACATGCATAAGGGATTGTGTGGTGGACATTATACTGCCCAAACAACATCTCATAAGATTCTTAGGGCAGGATATTGGTGGCCCACCCTCTTCTCAGATGCACAAAGGTTAGTGAGGAAGTGTGACCCTTGCCAAAGATTTTTAGGAAAGTTGAGATATGATGATGCTCTACCCCTCAGAACTGTAACTGTGGATGCTCCATTTCAGCAATGGGGAATTGACTTCATAGGGGAAATTGCAGATAAGTCAAGTGGAGGACATAATTGGATCTTAGTGGCAATTGATTATTTTACCAAATGGATTGAGGCCATTCCAACTAAGAGAGCTACAAGTAAGGTGGTTATGGATTTCATACTGGAAAATATTATCATCAGGTTTGGAGTACCATCCAAGATAGTCACTGATAATGCTATGTGCTTCAGATCAGGTGAATTTGTTGATTTTTGCAACAGGTATGGGATAAATCTATCATATGCATCACCATACCACCCACAAGGAAATGGTCAAGCAGAATCAAGCAATAAAAGCATCATGAAAATTATCAAGAGGATACTGAATAAGAACAAGAGAGCTTGGGACTCAAAACTAAAGTTAGCAATATGGGCTGACAGGGTGACAGTAAAAAAGGCGATTGGGATGTCACCCTTTGAACTAGTATATGGTGCATCAGCCAGATTGCCCATAAACAATCTCATGCCAGTTTACAAATTTATCCAAGAGAATGATGAGGAGATTGAAGACTCCATGACAGAAAGAGTGAACCAGCTGGTTGCACTGGATGAAAGCAGAAGAAGAGCCCACCAGATCAATCTCAAGAAACAACAAGATGTGAAGTATCTGTTTGACAGGAGAGCTACTAAAAGGAAGTTTCAAATCAATGATCTAGTGCTCATCTGGAATGCAAAAGATTAGTTCAAGGGGAAACATGGTAAGTTTGAGCCCTTATGGATGGGCCCATATCAGATTTGCAGTACTCATGGGGAGGATTCTTATCTCCTCCAGGCCCTAGATGGTGAAGCTTTGGAATTTCCTGTGCATGGTCAGTTCCTCAAGTTTTACTTTGCATAATGGCCTATCTTTGTGCACATGTGTAAAATATATATATATATTGTAAATGTTCTGTACATGTTTGTGCCTTTTTGTGTTTTGGTTGGTCTGCCCGAAGATCTGGTTCTCGCTGCAGTTTTACACCTGCACGTCCCCATTTGGAGCCAGTGTTGGTACCCACTTTTGCCTGAAGTTTAAACTTGCGTGTTAGAGGGTTTCTTTGTTCAAACCCTAAGGTTTTTGTTCATCGCCGTGACTTTGTCCATCGGCGAGGGATCTTCTTCTTGCTCCGATGATTTAGGTCTCGCCGATGGTGGAGTTGATGGTAGGCATCGGCATGACCAATGAGCTCGGCAAGAGATTCGTGGGGTAGACCGATGGTAGTGGTCTTGGCAATGGGCTTTGGGTTGAGAGGCGTGCGTCGAGCATGGCAAAAGCACTCGACACCTATTATGCATGCGGCCATATTTTTAAAATGCTATGGAGGTCTTTGCACCGTGCATGTGGGATTATTTTCCTGCATATTTTGAACTGTGAACGTAATGTATTTTGGCAGGAATCTTCCATTTGAAAGTTGTGACAGTTTTCTTGGTGGTTGCGGGTGGTTGAGCCATCAATGGCGACAGTGCAGGGGTATGGGCGACGGGACAAGCGATCAAGTTGCCCCATGGTGGATGAAGACTCCCGGATGGAAGCGCAGGGCTCAAGGCCACCCTTGTCTACTCTCCTGTCTGTTGCAGTAATGACTTTCGAGTACCTTTCCTTTGTGGGATCTGTATCTGGCAATTTTTGATGTCCATCATGTAATTAATTACTAAGGGTACACTTTCTGGCCGATATAGGCAGATTGTGTTACCATTTTTGTTGTTGTTGAAAGTTGGAAATCTTGGCTTTGTAATACAATACAACCGACTTGGTCACTCTGTGCAGTGGATTTTGTGAGTCTATGAGTCTCATGTTTTATGTATTGTGCATAAATTCATTGGTTTCTTGTTGTTTTAGATGAATAATGCTGCATTGCATGTGTTTTGTTGTCTATCTCCTGTATTGAATATGCTTTTCTTTTGAATCTGGATATCTAAGGGATACCTTGGGTTCTAGGGTATGGGTTTACCATATTGAATACTTAATCTCTTAACTTCTGTTCAAAGGATAGATGAAACTGTTCTCAGGTTGAGTGTTGAGGAAAGCATATTGCAGTAAGGATATCATAAGTAGAGATGACCAAACACTCTGTTCTGGGATGTATCTGTAAGGCAGGTATGATGAAATCCCCTTGAAATCCAGTCCCGTTATGTTTATGCCAAACATTTGCATGTGTATGTCTACTGACTCCAATCCCTGGATAGGCACCAATCTTGCTCTGTGTTGGTATTATACACCAGGTCCAGCTTTGCATCCAAATACATAAATCAAAATCAAAACTTTAAAACAACCATTAGGACAGTAGAATTAGTTTTAGGATCCAAGTCCTCTGTCTACAATTGCAAATAGGCCCAGAGCTAGCCCCTTTGTTCTTATCTTACAGTTTTGGTCTACTTACAGGAGGACTTATCTACTTTCTGTCAGCATCCCAACCTTTTGTATGTATATTCTCATGGATGTTGAGTAGGGAATACCCCCTAGGTTTTGTAGAGCCTGAAGAAGAAGAGGAGATAAAATATAGAGTCTATCTCCTATACTGTTGGCCCCTGGCCCAGAGATCCTATTGATCATTGATGGCTACCTTGTAGGGAAATCTGGGAGTAAGCATCCAGTCTGGAAAAAAACCAACACTACCCTCATGCTTTCATGCATACTCTTTACCATGAAGTTGGTGCCCCTCTTTTAGAGACCTTTGCTTGACTCTTTAAAGTGATTTCATTCCACCTTTCTTCTCATGAGAAATGCGTTCATGTATTGTGGGTAAGTGTAGGGAAATGGGAGGTCAAAAGGTCTTAAATGATTATTTTTTTTCTTAAAATAAGATAAATTGGACTTTGATGAGTAATTCAAGATACCCAAATTTTGAAGATTAGAATAATATTGTTCAAAATCTAATTTCTAAACTACTAATTTTTTTTAAATGCGAAAAATTAAAATGGTCAAACTCTAAGAGCACACAAAGTGGTCCTATTTTTATCATTGAAATATAATATAGTGTCAAGTGTGCTCCCCCCATTTTTTGAGTCGCATTAAGTATTTTGTAAATTCTTTTGGTAGAAAGTTAGCTAAGACCATGTAGTAGGTGAAATATTTGTCTTCTAATTTTCTAATGAACATATTATTTTTATTAACATATCTTTAAAAAAAAAAACTAAATGTGCTCCCCACTAATTTTGACCAAAATAATTGAGATTTTTTTCCAACATGTATAGAATGAAGCATAAGATGTAAAAAAAAAATTAAAATTGGATGAGCAAATCAAAGACTACACAAAAAAAAACAATAGATGTGTTTTTGTGGAATATGAAGACGCCACTAAAAGTAACTAAAAATCCAAACCTTAATATATTAAAAAAAAGTTAAAAATATATGGTTAGAAAGATAAGATAGAGCTTGACGTCGTAGTGGTGTTTTCACAAAATATTGTCTAAAAATATGTGAACTTGACGAAAAACATGGTCGATCGTATGTTTTTTGTAAAACACAAATTTGAGCATCAAATATGTAAGTTCAACCTCTAGGTTCAAAATTTCAAACTTATTCCAAGCCTAAATGAAGGGTTTTCATTGATATAAATTATAATGCACTCACGTTATAACTCATTTGTGCTACTACTAAAAGCGTGGCCAAAACATAACACAATTGTTTTATGGGCTTGGTTTCATTATGCCTTAAAACACATTTTCGTGACTTTTTGGCTTTCCATCTCCATGCACATACCCTTGTAGGTTTGAATACTTCATTACATTTCAGTAAGTTAGTTATACCATTAGTTTTCATGTGTTGTTTTTCCTTGGCTAGTGGCCTTTCTTGAGTTGTCTTGGAGAATTTTCCAAACCCTTTTTTGCCACCAAAATATCCCAAGTATGAATTTTGAGGCTTTTCCTCAACATCTACGAACTTGTTAAGTCTTGGCTATTGCTTCCAAGACCTTTTACATCAAAACCCAGCTTTAACATCAACTTAGAACTAATTGTTTTAGTGTCATTAAAGCTACTAAGTGACTCACCTACATTGAAAGAAAGAACATGGTTGAGTGCTTATTGTGCATACTATAGACACCTAAAATTGACTTTCTTCGCAAACCAATTTCTCGTATCTCTACACCACCAATTATCCCTCCTATTAATTAAATAAATTCATTTTATTTAATTAATTTATCCCTAATCATCTACCCTTAGCCATTCATATATCTTTTGTGATTAATTAATTCATTTAATTTATCACTATATCTTATAACTATATCCTCATTGATTAAATAAATATTCTCAATATTTATTTAGTTAATTTGTCCATCTCCCTAATCCTTGTTAATTAGATAAATCATGCATATCTAATTAATCTAGCCTATTAATCAACCTATCCTTATCCTAGTTAATTGAATATCAATTATTTAATTAGCTACCCTAGTCTACCTATCCCCTAGACCTAGATTGATTAAGCTAAACACTTAATTAACCTTGCTTAGCCCATCCTCCCACACATCTTTGAATAAAAATCAATTTTTTTATTCAAAGGGTCATATCTCCCTTACAACTCATTTATCACCCTCTTACACATGTAAGTGTACATGTGTCCTTTAACCTTCACATCTCCACATAAAAGTGAATTTTTAATTCACACTCCCCCATGAGTTGAATTTTTAATTCACTTGTCATATCCACTCTTCCCAAAAATGAATTTTTAATTTATTTTTATCCCCAACACCTTTCCCCATGTGAATTAAATATTCACAAATAATGAGAGCCCTCTAATCCCATTGACCTAATCTCAACCCTTGATCTCTCTCACACACTCTCCTTGTGACACTTGTCACAAGGCTATGACTTCAATCCTAACCCTAACTCTCAAGCATTTCTAGCCCTTGATCTTATCTTTTAATCCTCACCCTCCATCCTTTTTCCAAAAATCTATAAATGAAACCCTCACCCAAGCCATTCATAACAACTTCTTCTTACATCAAAGCCATGCCCAAATTTCTCTCAAAATCTTCTCATCGTACCCTCATAATGCCAAAATTTTTCTAACTTCTCTATCCAATCCATCAATCTATCATCCAATCCCTCATCTACATTGTGTTGAATGCATTGAGCAACCCACATTTTTATATTCATCTACTTGGGTAAATCTAAGGAGTTTAGGTGCAACTCCTTCCACCCTATCTTGGATTCGTGGGTCACATGTGAAGGTATATCATTTGTTTTTGCATTTGATTTGTGTTTTTGGCTTTCATTTTGACTTCATAGATCACATTTTGACTTCATCTTGTGTGAGTTTTTGTTGTGTTTAGACATGTCTTTGCAGGTTTAGCACTATCTCTCTGCGCAGTGGCACCATTTTACCCGCATTTTGGTGCTATTTTCAGATTGTGGTGGTGCCTTCTTACCACAACATTGCTTGATCATTTGGACTCACATATTTTGTGTTTTTTGTCTTTTCAGCATCATTTGTGTCTTTTGCTATCTGTTTTTGCAGGTTTTATGTAGGGACAAGGGGAGACTACGTCAAATTTTTCCTAAAATCAAACCCTTGACCATCCCTGCATCGTTTTGGCACTAAAATCACCCAGTTCAGTGCTATCTTTCTCATTGTAGAAGTTAAACTAAGGCAAAAACATAGTTTAGTCCTATCTTGCCTCTGTATTAGTGCTATCTTGTGTATTAGCACTATATTGCCTCTGCATTGGTGCTATCTTGTCTATTGGCGCTATCTTTCTGTACTGGCTTAGGGATCTATGAAGTGTTGGGGCCCTTTTTTGCAGGATATTTCAGATCATCCAAGACCATCATCTCGAAACTACTAACATCTTTTGGAGGGATTTAGTAGATTAGACACATCTTTTGGTGCACTAAAAAGAACCTTTGTGTGCTTAGATTAGAAAACACTTAAATTTGGTGCATAAAATCAATCTTGCTTACAAACAATCTACAATCAAACACTTTATCTTGGTGCACCTAAAAAGAATCTTTGTGTGCCTTTGTGTAAAGAACATTTGATTTTGGTGCAACTAAAATTGATCATTCTTTGCAACAAACTACTTTAGGCATATTTTTGATTTGGGCTTAAAACGAACATTAGCTTTTGTTTGCCGTGTCTTGTGCACTTGCACGTTTGTGTTATCTCATAGGGTAGAATCAAAGTATCATCTCCCCTTGCCTTTAAAAGGATCTTGGGTGAAGAGAAATGATTCTATTCTATTTTTCTTTCTAGGATGTGGGCCTGCCCTTGAGACACATCCATTTGAAGAACTCATTAGCGACCCCAAGCAGTACTTTCATCCAGTCTGCTATAGAAAAAAGGATAAGGTGAAAGCCAAGTCCAAATCGGTATAAGTGCTTACCATTCGATGCTAGCTTGAAAGGGAGTAGTACCTTTTGTATATGAAACCCCTAGTAGAGCTAGTCAAAACCTTAAGTGGTTTATCGGATGCTTGTAAGGTGCCGATCCCCCGGATGTTCCCCCACTACGAACCTTTGTTTTAGTGGCCCAAATCCCTCTACTTGCTCCACAAGTATTGTCCTTGCTTTGCCTTAGGTTGTACATGCTTGATTATCACATTTTCATAAATCAAACCTTTGGCCATTATATTCTCTTGTGTGAAGTGTTTGCATGCTTGCCAAGAATCCCATCAATTGAGCTTATCCAATCCCTTTGTTTGAGCTTAACCAAAATTCGTCATAATCCACTTCCTCACTAGTCATAATCTATCTTCATCATCCTAATCATTCTTATCCACTTCATCTTAATCCAATCACCCATCTATCCTAATCATCCTAACCACCTATCTTATCCATATCATTATCCAAGCCATTCAATTCAATCTTATCCTAATCACCCTCATCATCCTTAATCCAATTCATCAACATCATTCTAATCCCATCTCATCCAAATCAAATCCAAAATCTAACCAACATCAATCCATAATCTTCCAAACCGTAGTCCAAATCTAATCTAAAATCAACATCGATCCTAATCATTATCCAAATCACCCAACATCATTATCAAACTCCAAATTTGAATCAACCCAATCAAAAATCAAGACCCTAATTGATCACCTAATTGAATCAACCCAATCAACTCTCTTGCTTAAGATCATTAGTCTATCTTAAGCATAGAGAACCATCCATAAAAAAAAAAATCAAATAAAATCAAATCATCCTAAGGTCTTGAAATTTGATCCCCAACATCACAATCAGCCATTATCCTCCATCATCCCACATCTCTCCAACAAAATGGATCCTTATGTAGTAATGCAACAATTACAAAGACTTAGAAATATCTATGAGAACATGGATCCTAATGCTAAGAAAATGCAAAAATGACATCAAAGATATACCCTTAGCACACCTCATCATTGGAGAATCCCAAGCCCCTACCCAACCTCCATCATATCAACAAACACCCTACATTTTATCCCCATCCACATCATATCAACCTTCATCATACCAACCTACATCTTACATATCCCCACCATCAACCTCATACCAACCTCCATCATATCAACAAACATCCTATCTTTCATCCATGTTAACATCATATCAATCTTCATCCCCTTATACATCCATGCCATCATACCTATCCAACTAATCAATACCTCCAACTTATCCATCCCCCAACCTTCATCATGTAAACTTTGATCAAGGGAACACCAATCTAGCACACCTTATCTCTGAAATCCAAAGCTTATATCAACAACCATTTCCCCATGCAAATCCCCCTTCCTCTAATCCCCATCTTCCAATCCCTCCATCACATATTTACCTTACAATCCATCAATCTCTATCCCTCCACCACAATATCCCTCCAATCCTATCAACCTTAATCCATCATCCTATTTATCTTCCAATCCACCAATCCCTATCACCCATCCACCATCTAATCCACCATCAAATCTTCCAAATCCTAAGCCCACGACATCTAAAAAATCCTTGTGGGATTTCCTCCAAAGAACATCAAAGAATGAAAGCAAAGCTATAGAATCCCCCAACTCCCCCACCCCTCCAACACCACCATCTAATTCCACACCTATCCTTGAACCCATCCAAGAACCATCATTACCTAATCCTATCACCCACCTATCCAATACCAATCATAATCCTACACCATCCACCATCAATATCCATCCATTATATTGTTCTTCAACCCATACACTCATGAAGGACGTCATCCATTGGTTATTAGCAAGGAATCAAACACCCTCATGCAAACCAACACCCATCGAAGCTCCTATCAGATCCATCCAAGCATCCACCACATCTATCCAAATTACTTCCACTTCTACCCAAACATGCAAGCTATGTCAAGAATCAAATCCAAAGCATGTTGAAACATCAACCCCTTCTCCTAATCAAGATCTAACCATCCCATCTAATCCCATCCCTGATCCCCTCCCATCTATTGGTCAACTTATTGATCCCACCCCTTCTTCTACCACCCTTTTACCATCACCATTAATCCTTCACCTCCATCTACCAATCCCATCCCAAATCCATCCCCTTATTCACTTGGAAAAAGCACTTTCATCTGTGGTGACTCCCTCGTAGGAGGTGAACAACTTCCATCCACCACCTATCCTTCTCCAACAAATAATGAACTCACATCTTGTTTCCAAAGCACTAAACATCCCATCGCATGTCACATACTCCAAAATATGAACTATCAAGGCAAAGGCTTAGGCCTTCATGAACAAGGCATCTTGGAGCCCATCCACACCACATTCCATCCATCCTTGCATGGCCTTGGCTATACACCCCAAGGAGAATAATCTAAACATGTTGGCACCATCCACCCACCTTCCAAAATCCATTCATCCAATCCCAAACATGGTGCACCTCATCGCACCTCCAAATCATATGTCGCCATTCCCCCTCCATTGTCATATCATCTGCAAAAGCATGTGACCATCCATCTTCCTCCATCAAATTTACCTCCACTACTTCCAACTCCAAATATCCCTATCAAATCCACTTTACCTCCTATCCTACCAACGCCAAACACCCCTATCCACAAATCCTCTCATTCTCCTATCCTCCCAACTCATAATATCCCCATCCTCAAATCTCCTTATCCATTTATCCAAAAATCCACTTTTAACCCCTCCACCCATAAACCCCCTAAAATTCCCAATCAAGACCAACAAAAGCACACATCTTTCCAACATTATGCTTCCCCCAAATACATGGGATTCAAAAATAAAAATTTGAATGCCTCGACTCATAAAGCACAAAAGCCTAAAGATGTTATCCCTTCCAAGCAAAATCAAAAATCCAAAAGGCTATCAAAGCCCACACCATCACAAGAAAAAGAAAAAACAAAAATGGTGTGGGTCCCTAAACAAAAATCACAAAACTCTAATGAGGCATCCACCTCCCAATCTCCCCCAAAATCCCAAACATCTCGCTCCCCATCTAAAAATCCCATTATTCCTAAGTCTATTTGGGTCCCTAAAACCCCAAATCACCCATCCAAAAATCCCGCATCTTGATCCCCATTACTCCCAACTCCACATCCAAAATACAAGCTTCCAAATACATCATGGTGTGTGCAACCGTTGGTCTTGGTTCCCCTCCACCACGTGACATTCCCACATACCTCCATCTCTCCATCTTTCATCCACTATCCTACATATCTCCCCCATCACATCCCTATGGTCCATGCTTTCACATAAACCTTACATAATCCACATCATAATCCACTATCCACCATCTATTCCATCTTCTCCTATCTACCAACATCTATGCAATCGTCATCCATAATGCTATCCAACATAGGACCATCTTTGCCTTGCTATGGTAACAGACGCTAGAGTCCCCATTCCATCAAAAAAAGAAAAAAAAAAAAAAATAGTAAATAGAAAAAAATCATCTAATGGTGAAAACCACTCCTTGTGGCACCTTGGGCAAGTACCATGATGAAAACCCCCTGTGGGCATCATGCGTAACCCCTTCTCCATCCATTTTTGTATCCCTACACTTGGGGGCAAAATCATACCTTTCATCCACATCCTTTGCATAGCCTATCCATCATCTATCTTTATCCTATCGTATTCATATCCATCATCCCCTATTTATCCTAGCATTTCCCATCCATTCTATCCATTATATCCTCGTCCTTAGACCTTGATAAAGACAAGGGGCAAAATATCAAAAACATGCTTTGGACACCTCTCGGCATACTCCCTATTCAAGCATATCCTTCATCCATCTACTACAAAGTCCACCATTCAAACGTCCCATCATGCAAAATTCTAAGCATTGGGGCATATGATTCCTTGCAACTTAGCCCTTGGAGAAAATCCTAAAAACCTCCCATCCATCTATCATGTATCCCTACTCGATCCTTTGTCCCCCATCCTATCTCTTATCTGCATGTATCTATCTATCAAAAGCAAATATCCCTTATCCTTTCATCACCAATCCCCCAATCCAACCCCATCACCTTCACCTCTAAACTTGGTGTTCCTTTGCCATTGGTATCTAGCACTTAGGCTATCCAAACAAAATCCAATGCAACCATCCTAATAAATCAAAAAATTACAAAAATCCCAAAAACAATCCCAATCATCATCACAATAAACCAAATCATCCAACACCTCATCTTCCAACATCATCACATCTATCCTCAATCATCCCACATCATCATCACAAATCAGAACTACATATCATCACCACCCGCATCTTAATGTGCCTTGATCCCGTGGACACAACGTATGTAGGCAATCTGGAATACGAAGGAAGTTTCCAGTACGTAGGTACATAAGATGTACCCATCCAACCCACTTGGATGGTCCCTATCCTTGAGCTTACACTAGATCCAAGCACATTATCCCAAGCATCGCATCACCTATCAAAGCATTGTCCCTTAACCAAAATTATCAACTATCAAATCAACATCAACCACAACTTGTGACCATCATATCTTGCGCTAATCCAACAACATCAACTAAGCATGATCCAATCATCCATCGATTCTTGCCTTAGGATATATCATTCCTACAATAGGAAGAATCTATCTTATCATCATCCATCTTGGTAAGAGATACAATGGCTATTTGTTTGGTTCGTTGGTCTTTTGGTTTTTAATTGTTATCTTTTGTCCTATTCGTAGATCACATCAAAGCTACCTTGATCTCACTATATCATGGTACGCGGCGAAAACATCTAGAATGGGGCATAGTCTTGCTTTTGTATGTTGTGCTTGTGGGTTGGTTTCATTACTCCAAGCTAGTATTCATATCTTGTGGATTGTAGGCTCAGTTCTAGCATATTGATCTCCTTGTGCATCTAAGGTTCATCATACATTTTGTGTATTAAGGCTTATGCTATGAGTCCCCTTCCCTCATCTAGACAAGGTTGTACTATCTGGGGCATGCATGGGATCATCCCTTTGTTTGCGTGTCTAGTCCTTGCAAATGTTGCATAAGCATCGTCACCCTGGTCTTCTATACCTTGGTGAAAGTATCCACTTTGCTATATCAAACCTAGGATTGCTCTAAATCATTTTCAACACAATAATCATCCATTTCCATCTATCATCTAATCATCAATTCATCATCAATCTTTCATTTCATCCTTGTACCACTTCAACCAATTTGTTCTATCCATTTCAAGAGCACACTCATGTTCTCGCAACCTGCTTATCCTCTTGAGGGGGCATCACCCTGACCAATCATCCCTAAACCTAACCCTATTCTTCTAAGCCAAAATCTTTTTCTATCCAATCCAACTCTATATTTTAACTTCTTTGAAATAATGTTACTTAGCCGCAACATCATTTCAAAGAGGGGCACATACCTTAAGAAGAATTAGTGCATCTTTTGTAGAGAAAGGGATCCGCTTCACTTGTTTGCCTTCATATTGGAACTTTATCGATTTCTCTTCTCTCATGTGCAAGTATTTTTGCGACCACTACATGATTACCATGAGGAATTGCACATAAATTTCCAATTCAACTTGAAACTCTTGATTCTCATCTTACAAGTGCTACAACTCCTTTCTCGATTCTTTGTTTTCTCTTTGGATTCACAATTAGGTGCCAAATTTTCAATTGGTGAAGGATATGTCAATATGTCATATGCCAAAGCATTATGCAATATCACTTGTGTACTCTAGCTTTAGAGACTTTTGTAAATCATCGATATAGTTCTTTATAATTTGGAATTTGCTCATGATGATGACCAATTAGTGTGAAGATTGTGTAATGTAGAAGAAACAATGAAACTAGAGAGAGTATCATCAACAATTTTCTCTATTGCCTTATGTGTATCCATGTCTTGTGTAAGTGTTAAGGAAGATGCAATAGATTGATCATTAATTGCTTGAGTAGATCATCCTCACTTGAGCCCAGTAAAAATTCTAAGAGATCACCATGTGGTTTTGTAATAACCACACTAATTTTTTTTTTTTAAATTTTCAATTGATATGAAGATGCAATCATGCAAAATCCTCAACACTTTCTGATCACCTAGATCCCAATGTGGGCAAGGTGAGAGCATATGATGCGTTGGATCTACAAACCATCCAATGTAGCAACTAGAGATGTATGTAATTAAAGATCAATGTGACACACTAGGCGGCCACACCATCCACAATCTGTGCTTATTCAGCGGAGTGGTTGAAGCAACAAAAATGATCACACTAGGCGGTAGAGCCAACCACAGTTGCACTTATTCAGTGGAGTGTGATATGCAACAGAATGAGCACACGAGGCGACTAAGATGACCTTATCAACACTTGTTTAGTGTACATATGCATGCAAGCCATTGGTAGAATGTCTAAGCTTGCTCAAACCAAAATGGTTGATGTATAGCAAGCTCATTCAATGCCAAGATAGGCTAAGAGAAATGCTATAGAAACTGATGGTAAACCATCCAGTTTTTACAATGAATGCAATGCATAAGAGTCCATTGGCGGCACTACCATCAAGTTTTACAAAGAAATAACTATTACAACAAATATTAGATACAACAATAAAGTATGGTCTGCAATAATAAACTCTATTATTTTGATTTCAAACTGAACACTATGCTGCAACAATAACATTAAACCATCAAATCACAGAAAATATACTTACATTAGCTGGTCATTGTAGGTAGATCACTGAAAGTTGATGTAGGAAGCAAGAAGGACTATAATACACACCTCACTATTGATATCTTTGCTAAATCAGAACTATAACCATCAGGAAAGCACTCTAACAACTAATCATAGTATACATAAATGATAACAAAATGACCCAACATTGGTCTACTATTGAATGGCACACCAAACTTCCCAAATAAGTCTTGTTTTAACAATAATATGACCTCCAGCCAGCTACAACATAAAAATCATAATAATACCACATGTATATAGCCATGTACAACTTCAACCATATTTTAGAAATTCCCAACAACACCCAAAATGATAGCTAAAGACCCAAAGTGCAAATCAAATACCAAGCACCTCAATAGATAATAGTAGTGGCCCCCACCACACACACATAAGACAAAGTATGAGGTGCTTCCTTTTTTTTACATTCCAAACAATTCTTAGCAAGGGATAGCTGATGGAAAAGTCCCCAAGAAATATAAAACCAAGGAATCAAATCTTTTGAAACCTCACGTAACCTCCCAAAGTGAAATGTTTATCCCAAGTGGAAAGGCGGCCCCAAAAATTTAAAAATAGGACGAACATAAGGTGTGACTTCCTTTGACTAAATCCACACTTCAACAAGGAAATCATAATGCATGAAAGAAGTATGGTGCTAAGGAAATATATGGTATGGGCTATGGAAGTAAATCCACGATTCCTTCTTACACGCCTCTTTCCAAAATACCAATGTAATATTTGTTTCAGCTTACTAGATATTCAATGCCCAACATAGCAAAAAGAAGTACGACCAGTACTAAGCAGCTCACAACACACTACAAAATCTTCAAAATGTAATAAATTGGAATCTTTAGGAAAAACACAATAGTAATATGAATTCATTAAAAACTTCATCCAACTCAAACTCAAATAACATTAAAAACTTCCATCATAACAACAAACTTGCAAAAACTTCACTTGCAATACAAATGTGACTTCTGGATGAAATCACCAAATCGAGCTACGAGAGTTTTCATTCCCAAAATTGGTATTCCAAGAGGGTTTTCGTCCTCAATAAATATGAGAAGAACTCAAGTTCTCACTCAGAGTAAAAGCAAATGTAATAACATGTCTAACCCTTTCTCTGTGCACAACACCTCCTTTTATAAGCACTTTTAGGGAAACCAAATAATAATCTTTTGTTTTCCTCCAAGATATAAGTAGAACATTTTTATGTGCCCAGAAGTCCAATCCTCGCAAGGACTTAATTTGGGAAATTCTGGTGACTCTGCGGGTTCGCAAGATGATATTGTTTTGGCGGATTTGGCTAAGGAGGTGTAGACACTAAAAAATGTCCATGTCTCAACATAACACCTTGTCGGAATGACCTTGTGTGTTTTGCCCTAGGTCCTAGGTCATCCAACCTCATCTCACTCACAAATCCCACTTACCCCACTCCTAATCCTATCATAATCACTTTGCCAATTAATTAAATAAATCATATTTATTTAATTAATTCCCATCCCATCTGTCCAACTTAATCACCTTCTTGATTAATTAAATAAACTCACTTTATTTAATTAATCTCACTTAATCACATTCCAATTAACTAAATAAGTCCCATTTGTTTAGTTAATAATACCCCTTCACATGTCTCATATAATTCAAATTAAAAATTTGAATTATTCCCTCACCTCTCACCACATTACAACATGTGTCACATGTTGCATCTTCCACTTAACCCCTTCACATGTGCAAGCTAATTCAAATAAAATATTTAAATTAGATTCCTTTCATTCTCCTTCGCACACTTGTCACATGATTACGATTTCTTGATGTGCAAGGAAACCTAATCAATCCTAGCCATCCAAATCATCTTCATCCTCAGTAAAACCCTAATCTTATCCAAGTCATCATTACACATCATCATCAACCTCATTCTAACCAAACCCCCTTCATTCTAATCACATCTAATTCATTCTAACCCAATCCTAATCATATCCTCCTCATTCTACATCAACAAATCAACATCATCCTAATCATCCTAGTCATCATCCTAGTCATTACACATCATCCAATCATTCCAATCCAAATCACATCCCAACTACTTTCATCCCAATCCAAATCCAAATCAACCCAATCAAAAAATCAAGAGCTTAGTTGATCATCATCAACCGTTATCCAAACTTGCTTGAGATCATTAGTCTATCTTAAGTAAGTCATCCAATTAAATCAATTCAATCAACCCTCTATTACTTAAGTGTCATTAGTCTACCTTAAGTATAGAGGATCAATCCAATCAACCCTCTTACTTGAGAACATTAGTCTATCTTAAGCATAGAGAGCCATCCATCAAAAAACAAAAGAAATCAAATGATCCTAAGGTCTTGAAATTTGATCCCAATCACTCCACATCATCACCTACATTTCTCATTTAAACCAATTTCATCCCAATCCATTCATCCTAATCACCTCAATCCAAGTCATCCCACCTTGTTATCCCACATCACCCTTACTATTATCCTAAATCATCCTAGTCACCTAACCTAATAATTCCACCATCATTCATCCTAATTCCTTCAAGTCATCCAATCTCATCATCCTAGTAATCTTCGACATCCTAATCATCATCACCATAGTCCTCATCATCCAAGTAAAACCCTAATCATTTATGGCCATTACACATCATCATTCTACATAGCCAATCAATTCTCCACATCTGCCACTTGTAAACATGGACATGGCATTTCTAAACAAAACCGATGAGAATGATCCTTATGGCAACAAAAGAACACTTGATCGACTTAGGTGGTTATATAGAAAGGAAGAAGACCCTGTGTCACAACATCAATAATTCCCACAACATCAAGTCCTAGGCCAATATCAACGATCCCACTTTCCATCACAAGCCCAACAAGCACATAATCCAAACACTAATGCTGCCACATCCATACCACAAATCACCCTCACTATTCCTAACAACACCACAAATGCAAGTACTTCCATAAGTCTACCATCCAACGATCCTAACTCCATTGCCATCATATCCCAACTGCTTTCTCAACAAACTTCCAACATCAACCAATGTCCACAACAATCCACCTCACCAAACCTTTCACCTACAAATCCTATCATGCCACCTCATCACCAAACCTATCCACATGGCAATCAAATGTCCTTACAAGAATAACATGCAAGTCCAAATGGCCCTATGTACATAAATCAAGAAAGTCCAAGTGATCTTATGCAAGACCTAAAATTCTTTGACAAGGGAGAAACCAACCTAGCAAGTGCCTCCTTTGAGTCACCTTCACCATCCAATCATATGCTAACACTTGAGCCAACTAGTCCTATCCCAACACCTTTATCAATCCCTTCATCGGCTTCATCACCTTCATCCCCATGTTCCACTAATCCTTCATTAAAAGATTCCATGGAGATACTTTTAGAGAAATTGGTCCAAGCAAATTTGATTGAGCCATACCCATTCAAAGCATATTCTCCATCTATGTGTAAACCTAGTTGGTATAAAGATGATGAATATTGTGCATACCATAGGTATAGGGGCCATACCATAACCACTTGTGTCCAATTTCAAAGATTGGTCAAGAACCTAGAAGATTGTAGTAAGATTGTCTCGGATAAAACTAATCCCTCTAATTCCATTATCTTTCCATCTAGCCCAAATCCTAATCCCATTATCTATCAACCAAATCCTAATCATAAGCCTTCAATTTCCACTATTATCATCCATCCACTATATTGCTTATTCACCCATACTCTTGCAAAGGATGTGATCCATTGGCTACTAGCAAGGAATAAAACATTGCCATGTCATCAAACACCTATTCTTGAGTCTCCCCATGAGTCTTTAAACACTTTGTCTAGTCTTCTACCCTCACCATGTGATCTACAAGCTATCAAGCTTATTAAAGAGCCTTTCACTTTCATTCAAGAAAATCAAGAGTTATGTCAAGAGCACAATCCTAAGCATGAAGAAACAATAGCCCCTAAATCTAATCAAGATCAAATCACCCCCATCCAATCTATCCATAACATGTACCTTCTTTATGATCAAGATGATATCCATAATAATGAACCTATCCATGAGCCACTTGATCTAAGTCATACCCCCACAACCCTTCATGAGCAAGACACCCAAGACCTACATGCTCCATCTAATGGAAGTCTTGTTGACTTACTTGAGCATTCACCCCATTTCATGGCCTTCATTCAAAGAAAATAGACCTCTCCACCTAGTCATGATCCCACAATATCCACTTGTCATGATGAGATACCTGTCCCCCAAGCCAACATAAAAGATCTGTTGGCGTTTCAATTCGCACCTCTGGTATGCGATTTGGAAATGGACAGCTATGCACAGATAAACTGCTCTCCTATTGGAAGGGGGAGTTCCCTTTCTTGCTGATGTTCGCTAAAAAGATAAATTAAGTGAAACCTCGCCTATCTTCTTTTTGATTCTCAGCTGCAGAGCACAAGGTTATAAAACTCTAAACGCTACAGAAGAGGTTTTTTCCTTTTTAATAAAACTACTACTACAACTAGCATAGACTAATGATGCTTTCAACCTCATGAGTAAATTCAGAGCAAAGGAAGTTGAAAGTGAACGGGGAATGATTGTTAACACAAAAACTTAAGCAGTTTTCCTCCAGATTTACACCATAAGACTAAAAGTACTTTAATGATGAAAGCTAAAAATGAAAGCTATAGAAGCTACACATCTGACGACGATAACTTAATGAATCGATATAGAATATCAGAGCAAAGTAGGCATGAGACTTCTATTCAATATCACAAAGTTTAATACAACTCCAAGACAGCAATACTGCAGCAAAAGGTAGGCATACAGTAAGCGATCAAACACTGGAGAATAATGAACACAAATGAACAAACACCTGGAATAACAATGTTTGCAGGCTAGAATAGGCACAGCAAATTTGTTATCACAAAAGTCATTCCTTACAATGAACACAGATTGAGCAGACAATTGGAATAACAATGTTTGCAGGCTAGAATAGGCACAACAAATTTGCTATCACCACTCCCATTACAAACAATGGGCAAGGATGCCCTTATTTATACTAAAATCAAAGGAGTAAGGAACCCTAAAATCTCCTTGATTAACCCTAACTTGCCAACTCGCAAGCTTTATTACTATTCTAAGACAAAGATACAATAAACAAATGCTTTAAAGAAAAAAGATTCCAACTATCACAAGGTGATTTCTTTCTAAATATAGGATGGATAAGCTTAGGATGAAAGCACATGCTTTAAAACAAAAAGCATATTTTTTAAAGCTGCTTTATTTTGGAATGCATCCTCATCAACATTCTAGCTTTTTGGTGATATCATCCCTTGATATTCTTTTGCTGATTTCTTCTAAAAAAAGCTGATTCTGAGCGAAAAAAGCTGGCACATGGGTTTTGTAGGCAATTCTGTTTTGAAGCAACTCAGATCGTCAGATTTTGAAAAAGCAGAGATTTTCTCGAAAAAGTAGGAAAAAGCAGTTTCCCGAAAAAAAGCACAACTCCCAATCTTCAAGAGGATAATAATCTGGATGGACCCATCTCGACAAAAATTGAAAAATCTCTGGTCAGATTTTTGAAAAATGATCTCCTTGAAACAAGGACCTTGAAAAAGCAAGCCTATCTTCTTCCTCAACCCGAATCTCTGAAGAACACTGAAAAAGCACCTGGTTTGGGTCTTTGAATCTTCGTTGAAAGAAAAATAAAATCTTTCCTCTAGATGCAACCTGCAAAAGAAAATGAAATAAAGAAGCCAAAGCTTGTCTTTCTAAATCTTTTGGTCGAAAAAGCAGCTTTACTTGTGTGAGAAGAAAACTTCATCCTCATCCATGAAGAAAGCATCTTTTAAAGCATAAATCCAAGTGGATGTCTTCGAATAGGAAGAATCCCTATTTTGTAGGAGCCTATGGCTTCATGTGCAAGATGACAAAAAAATATCTTCTTTGATGATGTCATCGAATGCGCGAGTTGGAAGAAATGTTAACAAAATTTTCTTCATTTTCGACACTTCAACACTCGTTTTGACTCAAATATGGCTTGTCTCTGACTTTGACAAGGCGGGAAAATGTCATCATGAACTGAAAAAGCTAATTGATCCTGACATTTTGAAGATTAATCAATTGAGATTCCATCCCCTGCCTCCGTTCGACGATCTGACATCGTTTGACCAAGTTTGACCTCCCCGAAACTGCCAACGGGCGAAGATTGGTAACAAGGCATGTCAGAAAACACTGAAAACACAAAAATATTCTAACATTGCTCAAGATGGGCGCCCCAAGCCTCCTGGGGTGCCTAGTTTCCCAACACTTAGCCATTTTTTTAATTTTTTCAAATTTTCCAATTTCTTGGTTTGCGTGCACATTCTGGAGGTACAGGACCTCTGTTTGGCTGTCAATTTCTAACAACTGGGATGAAAGTGAGTTTGATGATCTAGAAAATATGCAAGCCTGATGAAAACTGAGCTGATTGTACCTTTTGTTCGCCTCAAAAAATGTGCCAAATTGATCAACACTGAACCGGAGCGGGCCAATGGAAGGAGATTCACGTTTTTGAAGAAAAACATGAAAAATAATCTAACACTGGTGAGGATGGGTACCCCAAGCCTCCAGGGGCGCCCAGTTTGTCAACATTTAGAAAATTTTTTAAAAATTTTCAATTTTGTACCTTTTCTCAATTTCTGTGCCGATGGCTCCTATTCGATCTTCGATTTCAGTCGTTCTAACGACTGTTGAGGTGGGACGGAGGATGATCTGAGTAGTCTGAACACATCTGTGATGAAATCCTAGCTTTGACTGACTTTTGACATCGTTTGACCAAGTTTGACCAACCAGAAAAGAGCTGACGGAAGCATTTTTGACGTTTCTCGAAAAACGTGAAAAAAAAACTAACACAGGAGAGGATGGGCGCCCCAAGCCTCCTGGGGCACCCAGTTTCACCAGACTTAGCCATTTTTATGATTTTCCAACTTTTCCATTCACCTTGGATCCATCTTGCATCGTTTTGCGTGCATCGTCGAGTCGACGGCCGTTTGTCAGTTTTGCGTCATTAAAACAGCATTGGAAACTCATAGAAGAGATTTGGCAGGTGAAATTTTCTATGTTGATGACTTTCGAGCTCATGCTTCACCTTGTGAAAAAGCAAAAATGACCCAGTAGAGAAAACTTGGTCGTTTGAAGATTCTGTCTGAACCGCGCCGATCGTGAAGGAAAATCGACCAGTGAGAATCAAGCGCGACACCTGATTTGGAGATTCTATTTTTAGAAAGTTTTGCCAATATCCATATCTCAAGAAACCCAAGAAACCGAACTCGACATCTATTTTTAGAAATTTTTAAAAATAGAAATTTCTATTTTTAGAAATTTTACTTTTTTGACTTTTTGACGAAAAAATTTCTAGACTTGTTCCAAAATGCCTTAATGAGGCAAAAAAAATTTGGTTGGGTACAACAAGATCAAACAAATAACTTGGATCTAAATGAACATAAGAAAGATCCTAATGATCCTTCCACATCCACCATTGATCCCATTTCAAATCCACCATATCCTACTAGTCTATCCACATTCATTCATGAGTGTTCCTCCTTAGAACACCAACAACCATTATCCACTTTACCTTCTCCATCCAATAATCAACTCAAGTTTAGTGTCCAAACTACAGCTAGTCCTATAGTCAATCGCATGCTCCAAAACATGAACTACCAAGGCAAAGGTTTAGGCCTACATGAACAAGGCATTTTGGAGCCAATCCATGTCAAGGTCCCTCCTCACTCATTTGGCCTTGGATACACACCTCAAGGTCAACAATCAAAAGATGTTGGTACTTCATTCATCCCAAGTCCACTTTCCATCGTAAATCCCATCATATTCCTAAATCATACGTTGTTATTCCACCTCCATCATCCTATAGATATCAAAAGCATGTGACCATACACCTTCCACCATCCAATTTACCTCCGCTACTTCCAACTCCTAACTTCCCTCCATCCACTTTTCCACCATTGCTTCCAACACCTAATTATCCATTTATCCATAAATACCCCAAATATCCTAATCATGACCAACAAATGCATGCATTGTATAAACAAGAAGCTTCCACTCATTTCATCTGCCACATGGGATTCAAAAATAAACATTTGGATGCCTCCGCTCAAAAAGCCACAAATCTTAAGGGTCCTAATGCCTTAGGAAATCAATCCAAAAATTCAAAGCAAGGTACATTCAAAAATCCATCCAAGCCCATACCTTCAAAAGTAAAGTCAAAAACTAAAATGATATGGGTCCCTAAACAAAAATCAATCAAGTCAAATGAAGCATCCACCTCTCAAAAATCCCAACCATCCCCCTCCATTCAAAAATGCCATTCCATTCAAACATTTCAAACATCCCACACGAAAAGCAAAAATCGAAAAAATACTAAGTCCATGTGGGTTCCAAAAGTCCTAAATCATCCATCTCCTAAGCAAACATCACCATTGCTTCCTACACCACCATCCAATCAAAAGCTTCCATGTTTAAAACGATGGTGCAGCCGTTGGTCATGATTCCTTTCCATACCTCCATCATTCACTCATTATCCTACATATCTCCCCCATCACCTTCCTATGGTCCATGCTTTTGCATAAGTCCATTATAATCCACTTTCACCACTACATAATCCACATCATAATCCACTTTCGATCCCTCCATAATCCACATCATAATCCACTACCTACCTTATCCATCTCACTTTCACGCAATCACCCTACCAACATTTTGAGCATAATGACTTGACATAGTCCATTTGTGATGACATCCTTCTCTAATGGGACTATCACATTACATGGAACTAGACACTTGAGTCCCACCCATTCATATCCCCCCTTTTCCCAGTCAAAAGTCAAAACAGTCACAAAAAAATTAAAAAAAAGTCAATTTAAAAAAAAAAAAGTAAAGAGAAATCCTTTCGTCCAACAGTGAAAACTTGGTAAACAGGCGCCTTGGATAAGTACCACGATGAAAACCTGGTAAACAGATGCCTTGGATAAGTACCACGATGAAAACTTGGTAAACAGGCGTCGTGTAGGTCGATCTTCTATGTCACTTACACTTGGGGGCACCTTGTCTCATCTCTTTTCCAAACTATCATACCATTTATATATACATACCTATCACATTGCATCCATTCATTCTTCCTTCCTCTTTTGATCTTGACAAAGATTGGGGGCAACTGTTGACAAGTGTTTTGGATATCCTTTGCATACCTCATCCTTTCCAAACAAACACTATCATCCAAGTCATAGGCTTTGTCATGTCAAATCCTATCATTCTCTTACCTTAAGCATTATCCTAAAAAAACCTAAGTCTACTACCTAGACTGGGGCATCTTATTCCTATGCAACATAGTCCTTGGAGATCACATCTTTGCTCTCTTACACATACTTCCATTCCATTCCATAGCCTATCCTTTTATCCTATCCATTTATCATGATTCTTTCATCCATACACTATCGTCCATCCTTTTGTCCAATCCCATTCATTCCCTTGCACCTAGACTTGGTTCCCCTTGTCATTGGTATCTAGCATAAAGGCTACTCAAATTGTAAATCCATTGACGTTCAAAAATACAAAATATAAAAAAATAAAAATATTTCAAAAAAATACAAAAAAATCAAAATATTTCAAAAAATACAAAAAAAATTAAAATATTTCAAAAACACAAAAAAATTCAAAAATTTTCAAAAAACCCCAAAAAATAAAAATATTTCAAAAAATCAAAACATGTCAAAATCCAAAAAAAATCTAAATATTCTAAAAAAAAATTCAAAAAAATTAAAAAATCCAACAAAATCCAAGCAATAAAACCATTCCACATCAAAACATCAAAATCACATTTTTCCAATTAAATCAATCCCAATCATCAAATTCATCACATCATCAAAATCAAAACAAATCCAATCACATAATCAAATCAAGTCAATCTATCAATCAAACAAATCACATCAATCCAATCCACATTATCTCATCAATAACATCGTATATCATCAAACATCCAATCAATTCCAATCAATCCATAACTTGATCAATCCAAACCAATCATCAAATCAATCTCCATCAAATCCAATCTTCCATTCAACCTTATCAAATCAATCCAAGCAATGATCCAAATGCAAGTCATCATTTATCCATACCAATCAAGTCAATCAATTGTGTCAAATTATCCAATCGTAATCAATGGTCTTGATCTTAATCTTGTTGTAATCTAAATCAATCAATCATCATCATCATCATCAATGGGATATATCGTTCCCACATCATTGTGTTGATCTAGGGATATATTGTTCCCCTCAATGACAACACTATCATCAAACACTTAATCAATCATTGGTTTATAGCTTGATAGGGGCAATACCTTGTTTGTTTTTGTATCATTTGTGCATGCTTGCTTGTGTGTGTTATCTTTTTATCTTGCATTTGCATCAAATCCGAATCAACCTAGCTAATATTCATATCTTGTATCTAGACAAGGTTGTATTACGTTGGGGCACAAGACACATCGTGACCTTGGTCCTTATACCTTGGTGCATAACATCTAGTGCAATATCAAACATCATGGTTGCTCACTTTCATTGCAGCATAACGCATCCTTCCATTTCTTCTATTCATTCCCTTAGCTATCTTCCTTAGCCAATCCATTTCATTTTGAGAGCATACCCGTGTTTGTCCAACCCGCCTATCCTCTTGAGGGGGCATCATCATCCTATCATTTTCCTCTATCCATTTCCTTAACTTCTTTGAAATGATGTTACTCGACATAAATCTTATCATCTCGCAACATCATCTCAAAGAGGGGCAAAATGTAGACACTAAAAAATGTCCATGTCTCAACATAACACCTTGTCGACATGACCTTGTGTGTTTTGCCCTAGGTCCTAGGTCATCCAACCTCATCTCACTCACAAATCCCACTTACACCACTCCTAATCCTATCATAATCACTTAGCCAATTAATTTAATAAATCATATTTATTTAATTAATTCCCCATCCCATCTGTCCAACTTAATCACCTTCTTGATTAATTAAATAAACTCACTTTATTTAATTAATCCCACTTAATCACATTCCAATTAACTAAATAAGTCCCATTTGTTTAGTTGATAATACCCCTTCAGATGTCTCATATAATTCAAATTAAAAATTTGAATTATTCCCTCACCTCTCACCACATTGCAACATGTGTCACATGTTGCATCTTCCACTTAACCCCTTCACATGTGCAAGCTAATTCAAATAAAATATTTAAATTAGATTCCTTTCATTCTCCTTCGCACACTTGTCACATGATTACGATTTCTTGATGTGCAAGGAAACCTAATCAATCCTAGCCATCCATATCATCTAAACCCTAATCGATCTTGTCCATCCATTCTAACTAGGTATTTCCTATAAACCTAGCCTCCTCTAAGCCATTTGTGAGGATGCAATCTAATTCATACTGTTATGCTGCCAAAATCTTGAGCAACCAACATACAACCATATTCATCAATCTCTCCTTTGCATCCATTTCTATCTCCATCTTGCATCTTTCTTCATATTGCATCCATCTTCTTACAGGTATCGATCAAGCCGCCATCTTGTGCATATCATTCGAGGTATATTGAGGATTTGGGTTTGGGTAATGCATGTATTTGTTTCATCATTTCAGCTAATCCAAATTTATCATATACAAGAGGTTTTGACTTCAGGTAAAGGAAGGGGGTCTTCTCAGGCTCTGGGTGTGCATCAACGCCCCCTTAAGAAAGGTTCGTTTGAGAATTCCTCTAAAGTTGGTCGTAGGAAGGATCTAGAGAAGATTAAATTTACTGGGGATTTGTTGGTGGAATCTGGGTCTATTAAACCCATTGATGTTCACTTTTCCCAACCTCCTCCATGATTATGCTCTCCTAGAATGTAAGGGGGTTGAATAGCACCTCTCGTCAAAAGGCTATTCATGATTTGATTGCAATTCATTCTCCAGACATCTTTTGTGTTCAGGAGACTAAGCTTTCAGTTGATTTCATGCTTCAGTGTGCTTCTTGTATCTAGTTTTTTGGTCAGTGTCAATGTATTGGTTCTCAGGGAAATTCTGGAGGTTTGGCGCTTTTTTGGGATCCATGAAAGATTGTTCCTCTTTGGTGGATTTCTTGCCATTCTTCTATTTTCCATGGTTGCTTCTGCTTTGGAAATTGGTGAGACTATTTTGGTCACTAATGTTTATGCTCCAATTGATATAAGTGGTAAAATTTAGCTTTGGGCTCATATAAGGTATGTCTGATCATGTGCTCCTTATCTTCCTTGGGTCTTAACTGGTGATTTCAATTATGTGTTGAGTTTGGAGGAGAAAAAAGGGGGGCTGCCTAGGCTTGGTCCTACTTCTGATCTTTTTCGGGTAAATATGGACTCTCTTGCTTTAGTTGATGTTAAGCCTTCTAATGGGATTTTTACTTGGAATAATAGACGAAGTGAGCAGGATGCGATCTTTGAACAGTTGGATTGATTTCTTGTATCTAGTTTTTGGGTGGGGGGTAGCTTGGTTACTTGTTCTGAGATTCTTAAATGGAGGTATTTTGATCATTGGCCAATTAAGTTTTTAGCTTCTTCTTTTATTGTTCCAAAGAATTCTCCTTTTAAATTTCAGCTTATGTGGCTTCAAGACTCTTCCCTGCATGATCTCGTGGCCCAGTGGTGGAGAGATGGGGCCATGCTTATGGTACAACTATGTACTCTTTTGTTAAGAAGCTTCAATATGTTAAATATCACCTTAAGAGATGGAATAGGTTATGTTTTGGCAACCTTCAGGGCAAGAAAAGGGAAGCTCAGGCATGCCTTGATGTGATTACCCGCCAAATTCAAGACTCTGGATTCTTGGATGCTCTTAGAAAATTTGAATCCCAAGCTATGAGAGATGTGGAGGAGTGGGAGCTTCGTGAGGAGATTTTTTGGAAACATAAGGCTCAGATTGAGTGGCTTCAGGAAGGGGACAGGGATATTGCTTTCTTCCATCATTCTGTGCAGGCTCGTCATAATAGGAGTTATATTTCCTCTCTGGTTAACTCTGAGGGTCTTCAGATATCTTCCCTGCAGGCTTTATCTAGAGAGGCTCGTCAGTTTTACTCCGCTCTATTTGCTGAAGATTCACATCCAGCTGAAGATGAGGAGAATTTGATCCTTGATTGCATTCCCTCTTTGATCACCAATGAGATGAATGATTCTCTCATTCGTCCAATTTCTATGCCTAAATTGGAAGAGGTTCTGTTTGGGATGAACAAAGGTAAAGCTCCAGGCCCAAATGGTTTCCCAGTTGAATTTTTCCAGGAATTTTGGGATATTATTAATCTGGATTTGTTGCAAGTTGTTCGAGACTCTCTTTGCAGTAAACAAATGCTTCAAGCCTTGAATTCTACTTTCTTGGTTCTTATTTCTAAAAAGGAAGGTGTTGATAAGCTTGAATTCTTTAGACCTATTGCTCTTTGTAATGTGGTGTACAAGATTATTACTAAAATGATTGCAGAGAGGCTCAAAACTTTTCTTCCTGTTGTCATCTCTAAGGAGAAGGGGGATTTGTGGTTGGTAGACAAATTCTGGATGGGGTGGTGGTGGCTTCTGAAGTCATTCACTCTATGGCGACTTCTACGGAAAGATCTATGTTCATCAAGTTGGACATGGCCAAAGCTTATGACAGAGTTAAGTGGCATTTTCTTCAGAAGATTCTTTTACTCTTTGGTTTTAGTCTAGACTGGGTGAGTTGGACTATGAGCTGTTACTTCATCTTTCTCGATTATTGTGAATGGAGAACCTTCTGAGCTTTTTGGAGCTACCAAGGGCCTCCGCTAAGGGGATCCTCTTTCTCCTTATCTATTTATTATTATGGCTGAGGGGTTGGGCCTATTTCTTACGTTTCAGGTTTCTCAAGGCCTGATTCATGGTTGGTAGTGGGGCAATGGTTTGCCAAAGCTTTCTCATCTCCAATTTGTGGATGACACTTCTCTTATGGGGATGGCTCATCTTCGGGGAGCCAAATCATTTAGGCAGGCTTTGGATACCTACCTTGCTGCTTCAGGTCAGAAAGTCAATGAGCATAAGTCTTCTATTTTCTTTTTAAATTCTCCTCAGGCTATTCAAAGGCGGATTGCAAATATTTTGAGGTTTCAGATTGGATCTCTTCCCTTTGTTTACCTGGGTATTCCTCTTGCTATTGGTAGGCAACCCAGGGCTTCTTGGTAGATTTTGCTTGATAAGTTATGTAGGAAAGTCGCTCATTGGACACATCGTTGGTTATCTTCTGCTGCTAGAGTGACTCTTCTTAAGTCTGTTATCCAGGCTCTCCCTATTTACATGTGTTTTGTTCAGGCAGCTCCTATGTATTTCCTTAGGGAATTTGATGCTCTCTCACGACAATTTCTTTAGAGTGGTAACTTGTCGACTGCTAAGTGGAGCCTTGTTAAGTGGGAAACTGTGTGCAGACCAAAGAAAGAGGACGGTCTTGGGTTACGTTCTGCTATTTTGAATGGGCAAGTTCTTGCAGCTAAGTTATATTGGTGCTGGTGTACTAGTCAGCATCAGCTATGGGCCCGTATTCTCACCCATAAGTATCTTAAAGATGTTAATACTTTTGATGTTCCTCGCTTTCCTTTGGAGGGAAGGGGTTCTATGATCTGGCATACTATGAAAATGAGGGCTAAGTTGGTTAAGAATGGGCTATTTTGGATCTATCATTCGGGGTCACATGCTCTTTTTTGGTTGGATTCTTGGGATGGTCACCCTTCTATCCTTTCTACTTATCCTCACCTCCAGTCGCTTTGTGATATTTTTACTGTTGCAAGCTAGGACACAGTTGAGCATTATAAAGTTGCACAGAATTGTGGGTTGGCTGTTAGTTTTCGATGGAAGCACTCTTCTGAATGGCCGCTAGGAGGGTCTGAGGAGGTTAGGCATGAGCTGGCTCAGATTCTTGCTTCTCGTGAATGCAATACTTTGGTGGGGCATTATGTTTTGGCTTGGACTAGCAGTGATTTGTCAGGGAAGTACTCTGTTTCAGCAGGCTATGTGCATCTTGTTAGGCAAATGTTTGGAGACACTGAAGTTCCTTGGTGAAAACAAGTTTGGCACAATTTTTCATGGCCCAAGTGCAACTTCTTCATGTGGTTGGTGGTTCAAAATCGGTGTCTTACTTGGGATAATTTGTGTAAGCGTGGTTTTCAGGGCCCCTTGATGTGTGTATTGTGCCATAATAGTGAGGAAAGTGTTTCTAATCTCTTTTTCCAATGTTTCTTCTCTAGGGAGATTTGGCATATTTGGTGGGGTGTGTGGAACCAGGCCTGTTGGCATGTCTCCTCTTTGGTTGGGTTTTTTGATTATTGGGGCAAGGCCTCTGTTAAAACCTGTTTTCTTCAAGTTACTTGTGCTCTTGGCCCTTCCTTTATTATCTGGTTGGAGAGGAATCGTAGGATTTTTCAAGATGTGATGTTGGTGGCTCATCACTTGTGGAAAATTCTTCATTCTTTGGGAGAAATTGTTTCAGTAAATTGTGATTTGGTGGAAATAGTGGATCCTCGAGATGTTTGTTGCAATCGTCTTCATCTTCCTCCTCAACAAGGACAGGTCAAGAGAAATAGATGTCGACACCCTCTTTGGAAGATAAATAGGGAGGGGTGTTGAACTCCTCATGGAGTTTTGAAACTCAACACGGATGGTTCTTCTCGGGAAAATCCTAGTCATGTTGGTATTGGTGGAGTTGGTCGGGATAGTTCTGGGTCTATTTAGTTTATCTTTTATGTTTATAAGGGTCTCCATACTAACAATTTGATGGAGGCTCTTGCCATTTTATATGCTATGGAGCGCAGCTGTCATCTTGGGTGGAGAAGGATCATTTGTGATTCTGATTCCCAGGTCGTGGTGAATTTGTTGAATAGGCAGCATGTCGCTGATGTTAGTTGGCATTTAGCTTTGGTTGTTAAACAAATTCTTAATCTGTGTGCTTCTTTGGATTCTATTATTTTCAATCATATTCCTAGAGAATGGAACGGAGTGGCGGATTGTTTGGCCAAATGGGCCTCTGATCACATGCAAAATTGGAACATTGTGGATTGGGGTCAATTACCCTTGGATTTGTCTCAAAAGTTGGACCACTTAGTGGAGCTTGACAGGGCTGTGTAAAGCCCTTGCTTTGTATTTCTTCTTGTTTGAACAAATTTTTACCCCTCTTCTATTAAAAAATAATAATTATAGACATGATATTTCCATAGTCCATGATATAAGAATGTATAGAGCTTCTGGAAGAGACTGTGTTGCTTTTTTGGATCAATGTTTCGGATCACACTTCGTGATCCATCATTAGGACAAAAAGAAGAGAATGAGTCAAAAGAATAGAGTGACTCATTCTCTTCTTCTCATCCTAATGATGGATCACAGAGTGTCATCCGAAACGTCGATCCAAAAAAGCAACACACAGCCTCTTCTAGAAGCTCTATGCATTCTTAACTTCAATAATTATTTATCTTACGGTATGTACTGCAGAATATAACTTCACAACCAACGGTCTACAGTACACTACTTTGCAACCAATGGTCTGCAATACACTACTTCACAACCAACGGTTTGCAATACACAATTTCGCAACCAACGATCTGTAATACATAACTTTGTCCAAAGAAAGTTAGCGCTCTCCAAGGATGATGGAATTCTCCAAGAAGTTTGGAAATCACTCATAAAGTCAGAATTGCATCCAAAAAGCACCATTGAGCTCATCTTGATCTCCCAAACTTATTGCCACTATCAGAATCTTGACATGATCAATCCAACACTCTCTATGAGAGTTGGAGTTTTCCCATGAAGTTGGAAATGTCCCAAAAAGGGACAATTCAGGTTCTCCTTCATGAATGCCTAAGCCAAGTGTTTGTTCATGTTGAACACTAGGATATGTAAGGCATGACAACGATCATGTACATTATAGTTATTTAAATGGGCATCATGAGAAGACATAACATGGTCCATAGGAGAATTATCAAACATAAAAGTGGTATATCAACATGAAACATAGATAAGTCCCCAATAACTCCTAAGGAATTGCCACTAGAGGTTGAAAGATGAGAATCACTAGACAAGCATGCTCTAGGGCCAAAACTAAAGTAATCTATGAAAGCATGTGTCAAATCATGGAATTATGTATGATAACCATGATGTGAATCAAACCATTGTCTTGCTCTACCAATCAATACATCTCCAAATGCAATCATTAAGTTACCATCATCATGTATATGCTCATAGTATGAAGATAAAAAAATGATCCAACATGTAGCATTGCATCATCATTTCCACTAAATTCCTTTACCATTGGTGTCCTAAAAATGTGTGCATTAGAAAGAACATGAACTATATCATCATCAAACAAAGAATCATCAACATCATATGAAGAAGAGGATAAATGATGTTCATTACTTTAACAAGTATAACTAAACTCCTCACTAGATACATCATAAATAGATCATGAATTAATAGATATAGAGGAAGGACTATAATAAGCTACATTGGGGATATCATCATCATTAAGTAGATAGCAATATCATGAATAGTCAAACAAGGTGGATTATTAGTATCCCTAGATGTAGCAATAGGATAGAGGGATGTACTTAAAGCAAAATCACAATCATATGCCATAAAACGAGCATTATTATCATGAATCATAGTGGCAAAGGTAGTGAGTTTGCTTATGAAGGATAAGGTGTCCAAGTCTATGATCTAACAATATGAAGCACATAAACAGATTGACAATATGTAAACCACAAAAAGTCCAAATCCTAGGTAAGACAAATAAATGCACAAGGGAATTCAAATACAAAAAAAATAGGAAAATCACATGTAAATAGATCTTAAATCATAACCTAAACGTCAAGTATAGGTGTGAAGGCTATGGGATTCACCTAAAATGTGAATAGATAAAGGTAATCAAAAGAGAGCATAAACAATTTGAGCACACACAAAATTCACATATGACTTAATGATGAAAAAAATCAATAAAAACCAGATAAAAAATTAGAAGTACAAGGTTAAAACAAAATTGTTAAGAGTTCATCTAACTGTAGGGAATATGAAACATCCTACAAATATATCTAAGGCTAATAAATTAGCTATAATTCAAAACCTAAATAAAGTTGTCGAGATGAGTATTGATAAATCTTTAAATGAATTAAAAGAATTAGACGTGTGCAAAAAATAAAATAAAATGGCCTTAGGGATTGCCTCGAAATTAGACCAATGTAAACTTAAATTGTTGTGACGCTACAAAAAAATCCAATATTTATAATTTGAAATTGGATAGATGTCAGAGGCCTTAGACAAATGAGAACAAAGAGTTTGAGATCGTGGGATGTAATCACACTAGCGCAATCTGGTCCAAGTAGCACCATCTTGTCCTAATGGTGGGATACGACCTTGAGCAAAAGTCGACCTTTGCTACCTATATAAGAGTTTCACTTGATGTATATCTACTTATGGAAAAACCAAGTGGTGCTAAGACACATCATTGAGAGGTTTTATAACAATGGGGAAAAGCGATCACCTTCTCTATTAGTAGTTAGGCATTGGGATTGAGTCAAAATGATAAAAATAGAGTAAATATTGTAGTTGGATGTCGATGTAGACAAAGTAATTAATGTGTTTTGCCTACAAGTCTTAGTGACAAATATGTTAAGTATAATGTCTTAGTTGTCCACTATTAAGGATTTTTGATGATAATAGAATGACCTAGGGTGATATCTTTAAATACAAGCTCTAGACACAATTTAAACCTTTTTGCATACACGCTAGTTGCCTATGGTCATGTTTGGTAGTGCCAGCTATTGAATGTAGACATTTTAAATTTTTAAATAAGAGACAAAATCACAAGTGTGATTTAGTCTAGGGTAGACAATGTTTTGAGAGACATATCAAGAATATTCTAAACAAAATGATATGGCATAATAGAGTACTAGATTAGATTATTGAGTCACTAAGTATACCAAAAGAGTCAAAAGGATGCTAGAATCCTCTATTTAAGTCATCCACACAAAGCAGCATAAAATGAATGAACAAAAAGATAAAGGTATACATTTTTTTCTTATACACCAATTAAATAATATATTTTATATATTAAAATTAATAAACTAAAATATAAAATATATTAATATTGGTAAATATTACGCACACTTAGGGAAGAGGAACCTTAAAAAAAAATCCTTAGGCATTGAAAAAAGAGAGGGTTCAATTAAAAGATTAATTTAATCTAAATTAGGATTAATAGTATTAATAAATAAACTTGTTTAGAAGTCCATCATTTAATAAACTAATTTTAAAATGGATTAATTATATGATAAGCAATTTATATATGATAATATTAAATATTATTTTTAGTATCATAATTTTATAACATTGTTATATATTAAATTTTATTAATTCAATAGATATTATTGTTGGTAAATATTATTACGGAACAGTATCAAATATTATAATTAATATATTAGTTATTGGTGATATAGGTAGATATTATTAATACATTTTTAATTTATAATTACATGTATTATCGATGAATACAATCGACATAAATTAATCAAATTAATAATAAGAATATATTTTCTTAATATATTTGATTTATATATGTTGATTATATAATATCATTTTTCTTTTGTTCTAAGGGGAATCAATGGCACTCCTTTATTATCTACTACCAGTCAAGGGTTTAATTACAAGGGCTACCACTATAGCCCCTCCCCTATCTCAGTAGATTTGAACCGCCTAAAGGACAAGAAGTGGGGGCCATGTTTAAAATAGTCAACCTCTCCCTAGCAAGGACTTGCCATAAGTCCATTCATCTACCAACCAAACCCAATTGATTGTTTAATATTATTAATTAGTAGTAAAAATTATGGTTTTAAAATAATTGGCACAAATTCATCAATTATAAGACACATAGATTGTCTGATTTCATTAATTAAGAGCAATTTATAATTTAAAATTAACTAATGATAGTAAAAATTTTATTATAACTTCAACTTCCAATAGTCAATTTTAATTTATTAATTTTAGGAATTCTATCAACTTCCTTATCTAATTCTTGTTTCCCCATTGGAATCTCTTGAAACTTTATAGCAAGGTACTTTTCAATCCTATATTATTTGCTCTCATCTTGATAATGGATCATAAAGACTTATCCAAAATATGGATAAACAAGATACATTTTTTCCAAAAACTCTTTTATAATTAAAATATATAATCTCAAGAACCACAATGGATTCCACCTTTAATTGACAAAAGCTCAAAGACTAATAAAGATTGGAATGCAATTCTCAAATGAACTTGTCTCTCTTCAATTACCCTGAGTGTACTAGCACATACACCAATGGCTATATTTATGCTGAGGTATGAGTAACGAGTCACCGAGAGGTATTGAAACATCCTATATGTAAAGAGATGGAAGAACCCATTCAAATCCTTGACCAACTAACACTGTTCCCATTTATGATGAATTCATCAACCACCAAAACTATAAGACAGTTTCTTATAGAGCCAAAAACATCACCAATTGATAAATCTTCCTCTTCTTCATTTAACTGTGCTTAGAATTTCAGCCACAACATGCTTGATCCTCAAATAACTAAATATGAATGTCTATCCTAACATTTTCAAATTATTTTGAGTTTGCGTTATGAAAGATGCGGATGACCACAAATTATAGGTCAAGGCCTAGCAATGTGAATGTTATTTTTTTTCTCGCTCTTTCTTATCAACACCATAATGCCAGTTAAATGGGCTTTCCTTCCTGAAGGGTGGGCTTCTAGGAATTACATCTATATTTAATTTCCTCCTATATAAATATAAAAAACTTCCTCTGAAAATTTGGGCAATCTCTTTGTATACCCTCTTGTTTTACAATAGTTGAATTTTTTTTCAAGGATAAGAGCAGAAGGATTATATTCCCTATAGTTTTATGTGCCTCATAAATAGGTAATAGTCAGACTAACCTTCCATATCCATAACTCAATTATCAAGATTATCTGTGTTACAATCAGCATCGTAAGATTTTGTATACATGCTTTAAAGTCCAAGGTCACGAAAAGTGTCGACAAGAGAAGTTTTTTATACTGTCATATACTCTGCCATCCTAAGAAAGTTCAAGAATTAAAAAAATTGCAATGCTTAAGGCTCCACTTAGATCTGCAATAACAACAGGGAACAATATAAAAGATTTTTGAATCTGAAGGGGAAGATATTTTTTGCCACAAATATTTATATGCATTATTGATAATGGACAGAAAATACGGGATTCGCTTGGAATTAAAAACTGGTTTTGAAGACATGTAGTCTCTTAAATAAAGTGTATCCATAAATGCATTTTTATTGTTACGAAAAATTAAAAACCACCCACATACAAATTCATTGAGTATATAAAAACACATTATTTTACATCAATTACACATATTAAAAATGTTTTTTTTTAATACAAGGAGTTGATGGCACCCACAAACACATCTCTTATATAACCATCAGGACCAACACCCACAACCAAAGATATCATCTGTCATATGCTAACGTAAAAATCTTCCCTTTGCAATGCACAAATTTTATCATACTAAAAAAAAGGCCCAAAATCTTAGCGAATCATTTACAAGTAAACAAAATTATGAAAACATGTTAATAAGAGAAAAAACATGTACATGATTAATAATAAGGAAAGAAACATATACCTAATGAAAGACAATAGATACACTTGCCCCAACTGGGAAGACTCTACAAATCCATTTCTAGCGAGGTAACTTTTATCATTATATGTCACTTCTAACCAACAACATTTCAGCACCACATTCACACGGATCGTAAAGATACTCCTCTTCAAGTCGAGAAAATGAATAGCATTTTTTTCAGATTACAGCTATGTACTTCCATAGAAATCTTTCACAGAAAATATTATCTGAACACCAAGAACAAACATCAGTTGAAAACCTTGGAGCTGATCAAAGTAGAATAGGTGCTTCTTTTGCCTGCTATTAACTTGGTCTGATTGCAGCTGATGAAAACAAAGTTTGTCAAAGTACTTAGTTCATTCCAACTCAGGTTAATCGTACAACAAGCAAAATTCTACCACGTGTTCTGTCAAAGCAACTTCATTCATGATTTTTGTGAAGATAATATTTTTCTTTCAAACTCAGCTATCTCTTGGGTGCAGAAAAATTGCACTAGGTGATGTCTGTTAAAAAAGACAATTCATACTTGCAGTCCCTAACAGATTACTGATACGTTCAATTATAAAACCATGCAAAGTAAGTGTGCCACATGATACCAGTATATATATTAGGCTACACAATTAGGGTATTTGCTTACTATATTTGACCAAATCATATGATTGCATTCATGAGCACTATTCTCTCTTAAGTCACTAGACAATTGTGCATGGTGAATGACAACATTAGAATGATCATCTATTGTATATGATACCTCAATCCCCTCCAAAGTCAAGTGATACACAACATTATCTTGTGCACTACTTGTTGAGCTCTCTTTCCCATTTGCTGCCATGAATGTAATTGTGGCAGACTTATCAACCTCATCGCTGCAGCTGTTTTGTGACAAGCATGACTGATTTCCACTGTGACCATTTGAATCCACACATGAGTAATCAAAAGTTGTTCTGTGGGGTCGTATCCGTTGGTTTAAAGATCGTATATCCCGAGAAAGTATTTCCTCTATCAAAACTTGAAATTCATATGGAGAAGAGTATAGGGAATGATTTCCCTGTAGAAAGGAGCAAGCTCATTTTTTGGTTAGATAAAGCAAGAGAACTGCATTTCTTCTTCGTTGATCTATGTATATTTCCAACAATTTAGGATTTTAAGACAGAATTATGTACAACGAATCTAAAGTGTTTTATTTATCAAATGTGAATGGTCTTTACCCTTGTCTTCCAGAAACTTGCCAGACTAGTTGAGAAGTTCGGGGAAAAGATAACAGATGCCACAGATAAAGGATCCTCCACACCCTCCGACTGCAGCAAAGAGACAAATGAGTAAATGTGAAGTAATTCGAATAGGTCAACTCTAAATTCAAAGAAATGTGACATCTTCAGGTAAGGAAATAAGAAATGCCAAGAGGCTGATCTATAAACCATGAGAAAATGCAACTCAAGGTCATTGTTCCATACTATTTACTTTTATGCCTTAAACATGAATCCAATATGTTAAAATCAGAGTTGCCAGATACTTCTCCTGTCTAGGTACACATATCCATGTATCAGATACTCAATACGGATACAATACTCTAAGATACAGCATGGATACTGTATATAGACATATCCATAAACGAACCCATATTTGGGCCATATCCGATGCTGTCTGGTGCTGTATCCAGTTTAGGGTCTACGAAAAGCATTCAAAATTTGCAAAAGAATAAAATATAATATAAGAAAATAGTACACAAGCATCATGCACACACACCCCCCCCACACATATTCCCAAAGACACAAAACTAATATATCAAAATAAATATTGTAAACAAAAATATCAAAATCAAAATATATGTAAATAATATTCTAAAAGTTATGTTCTATACCCTTAGATACTCGCTAGTTAGAATTGATGGCGAGCAACTCGCCCATTTACTGGCATAAGTGTTTGGGCAAGTCTGCAAAGCAGATTCACGGTGAGTACTCAGCAAATCTACCATGCGGACTTGCCAGAAACAGCATTCTCGTGCCTAGACATGGAGACAGTCTAAAAATGCACTAAATATACGGAAATTCCACCCTTTTAAACCCATCCAACCCTCCATCATTCCTCATGCCATATTTGCAACCTTGTTTAAGCAATTAAATGAGTTTGAAGGCAATTCAAGGAGCAGAATTCTGCAATTTTTGGAGCTCCAAGTTAGTTCTTTTCTTTTTTGTCCAAGCATTCTCATGCGGACAGGTGCCAAGAGCCTACTGAAAGACAGTTGAACCTGCAGCCCCACACACAAAACCAGAAACAAATATGACAGCACTCAAAATTACAGTACAAAAGGACAGGTAATTACAATTTCATCAACATTTAGACATTCCATCACCCCTGGTTCAGGTGTATCGTCCAGCCATAGTAATACATTTTAGCTCAGGAATTTAACCAGCATCCTACCCCGGCTAGCAAAAAGACTGACTTCTATCCTTTCACATCTCCTGTCCAAGGAGGAAAAATTCTATCAATTTACGCCACCAAGGCAGGTCGACCCTTAAATGGATAAGCTGAATTTGTAACTGCCGCCAGCTTTAATCAGGAATCGATCAGAAATGGAGGAGGAGCCTATAGCTACCACGATTTCTAGCATAAATACAATCAGGATATCCTCATGAATGCCAAGCAATGAACTGTTTCCAGCACGACCAGGAATAGGAATAGGCGAGAGGACTAAAAGCGCTGGCAGAAGATAGTTGAGTGTAACTGCTGTCTAGAATTTTTAAGGTGTAAACTGAAGGTCAGAGTTTTCATATTTAGAGCTATTGTCCAGTATAGGGGAGAGGACCCAGTAGTGGTGCACCCTAATTTCACACCTCTCAAAATCATGTGGCAATTTCGAATCACTCCAAAAATTTTACAATAGCTTACTTGGCAACGCCCTTGCTTATAACTAAGGTTTCAGGGCCACATCATCAAATATGATGCCACATCAGCATGCTTTTTGTTGAGGTGTCAAATAGTTCCCCAAAAAAGGGGGTGGACCAATAGGTGTGCATTAAGTTATGTTTTGTTGGTGGGCTGATGTGGCATCACATGATTGGTTGCTTTTTAAATCTAAAGGGCAAATTTCATTCAATTACTAGTACTTATAGTAACACTAACAACCTTAAAGTCACAACTACTAGTACTAAACTTCAAAAAATATTGAACCTTAAATGCACATATACTATCTCAACCATTGGAACTATCTCACCTATTGGGTCTTTTCCCCTAGTAGGTGCTGTCATATGCAGGGAAATGCCATGACCTGAAACAGGAGATGCCCATCAGGAATGAAGAGAAGACTGTGGTTAAAGGTAGGAATGTAATGCCCAAATCACTAATCATGCGGGTCCCAACAGGAGAAACTTTGTTATAAACCCTCCAGCAAGGAGATAATGCCAGCGCCAAGGAAGATCTCGTGGACCCCACGACCAGCAAGAGAGAACTATGTGCTGCCAGGAAGGAGTATCAACACTTACAGCCAAGTGTGATTCCTGTGGGCCGCCAGCAAAGAGGAACAAACAGAATTAACAAATTGAACCTTAATTTGTTCCTGTGGGTTCCTCCAAAGGAATATTCTAATTTCACATGGGTTCCGATCAGAATGAAAGAGTTTCAAATAATAAGAAATGCATCTGGAATCTCAGTCACATAGCAATACAGACCCAACAAATAAACCATTCTGAATAAATTGTCAGATTAATACACCACAAGGGTATGGGGATCCCAACTCTAACAACGCCAACTTAGCATGTGGGCCCCACCAATGACCTATCAGATCCAAGAAGCCTAAAATCGGAGATGAACAACCAAATGCCATCGAGATGCAACTATCCCAAAAAGACAAGACAACGAGGAATAACCTAAAAACCACAAACCAAAATTAGAGCAAAAGGCCAAAATCGAACTGCCATATTTTTGGGCGATGCAGGATCACCTGTGAACCCAGATGCTCCTACATCACATTCCTAAAATGTTACTTCATTCCTAAATGTTATGTTTACATGTTTAAAAATGTTTCCAAACCATCTAACTCAATTTTCATGTCATTCAATGCTGAGCTGAATTTGTTTTATATTTTCAGTGTTTCTCTGAATTTCTGGGACATGGACGAGGGATGCAGGGACAAGTTTTGGGGGATGGCAAAAAAATTCCAAAATTTTGGGGACAGCAAGGGGGCAGCTGTCATGTCCCCTCTTTAGCTCTGTCTAGCAGAGACATGAGAGTTGGCCTATCATCCTGGTTCCCGTAGGTCAACGGAGTGGTTAGGGGACCTATCCAGAGGCAATGGAGCTTGGTAGGGAGCTTCATAGGCCTTTCCAGACAATTTGCGATAGTTTCCTATTTTTTAGGGTTTGACCGAGAGTTGACCAAGAGGCATCAGGGGACCTCCAGGAGCATTTTGGCAGTTTTGGTCACAGTTCCTATTTTTTAGGAGGTATCCCTATTTTTTAGGAAGGCACTGTCAGTTAGCCTACCACGTGGCGACATCACCAGTGGCGTGGGCTACAACAGTTTTCAGTTCAGAATGGCCAGGTGATGGAATTGGCATAATTATTGAATATTAAAATGTGGCTTTAATATTTAATAAAAATAAAATAAAGTGATTAACAAATGTCACTTTATATTAATAAAATATTAAAAGGACCCCCACCTAGATGACACAATGTTGTGTTAAAAAGGTGACCTTTTAATGAAGAAGTTGGACCCTCAACTTGGGCGCCCAACTTAGGAGTTTTCATGAATAAAATAATCTTTCAAAGATTCTTATTTGTTGATGCCCTTTTGAACCCTAAAAGTGGACGCCCAACTTGGGAGTCTCATAAAGTGAATTTGGATTCACTTTTTGGTTATCTTTTGCATATTATTTTGAAGCTTCATTGCAGATCTGAACTCTGTGGAAGAGGGCAGCAGCATATAGTCTCTTGGGAATGGAAACTCTCAAGGATTTTGGTGAATTGGACGACAACCCAGTTCATGCTTGTGGGAGGCCTACTTTGGGTCTTCTTTTGTGTATCATTGGACAGATTCTAGGGTATTCTATTGCAGATCTAAGCTTGCAGCAGTACCAAATCAGCATTATTCTTCAAATCCTTCATTTTTAGTTGCATGCATAGCCTCTCCTAGGCCAATACCATCTTTGTATGCAAGTGGGGTTGCAAACCAGGTTTTACAATGAATATAAAATACAGATCTGATGGGTATGTGCTTCAAATTCTTAGTTGGTGCTTTTCTATCATTTAATTGTTATTATCTGCTATTGCATGTATATTTATCTGCTATCTTGGCAAATACACAATTCAAGAAAACTGAAACCCCTTCTGCATCTCCTCTCTAGTTTGAAAGAACACAAAAAAAAAATTTAATAAAAATCATAAAACAAATAAAATCACAAAAACAAATACTTCATTTCAGCAAAGGGATCCATCAGGAATCTTTCAGTGGTATCAGAGCTCTTTGACCTGCCAGCCTATAGGGTTCAGAGATTTGTTTTTCTATGCATATGGACAGGTATTATACACGTAGGAGAGCCCAAAACAAGCTTGGGGTTGGTATGGCAGAGGAACCAGTTATGGCAGAAGAATAGATGAATGTTAGGAGGAATCAGGATGATGAAGAGAGAGAAATGATGAGAACCCTCATCAACACTCAGCCGAGGATTGCTCAGACCTTAGACAGGATACAGGATGCCTTGGACCGGTTGGAGTTAGATAGAGGCAAATGGAGCAGATCAGTATCTGTGGTGGGGAGTCAGCGTAGTCACAGGTCACACGCATCAGCCAGGAGCTCCCTTCATTCCCCTAGGCGTGGATAGGCCAGGGATAGACCCTTACTTCCTCAGTTTGCACTAGGTGAACGACCAGCACAGGTAGAGCCACCAAAGGTGGAATTTCAGGATTCAGTCATGGCAGCTATAGTTGAGTGGAGAACCCTACCCCCCGAGGTCAGGGATGTCTTTCCTTTTCCACAATATTGTGCACAGCGCAGAGATTCTGCCAGGTTCAGAGGAGACCGAGGCACTAGACCATAGCAGCAGAACTATAACCTCAGTAGAGCTACTAGGAAGATCACGTTGGCTACATATGATGGTACGGGTAGTACGAGTGCACGTGCTTGGGTGCACAAGCTGGACATATATTTATCCTTGAGACCCATGCCTGAGCGTGAGGCTATTCAATTTGCTGTCTTACATTTAGATGGGGTTGCCTACGATTGGTGGCATCATGGATTGGTCACCCAGGATCATGCCTTGATTCATTCCTATGTAGAGTTCACTGAACGACTCATTACCTGGTCTGACTGTAAGGACACAGAACTCTACTATAGGGAGTTGGCACATCTTAGACAGGCAAAAGCATATGTTAATGAGTTCCAGCGTATTGCAGTTATGGTACCTGATATGCCCCAGAGGCGTAGCGTGATGTTATTCATTGAGGGATTGCAGGATAGGCTTAAGGGATTAGTACGTGCCTTCCAGTCGGCCACTCTTAAGGATGCCATTGATGTGACCTTGAGACTGGACACCACTCCTACTTATCAGTCAGATAAGAGGCCATTCAGGGAATCACGACCTATTCAGAAGGCCAATACTTCACAGTTTAGAGATGGACAGTCAGCTAGACCTCCTAGGATGGATCAGGAGTCACGGAATGATTTGAGGAAGAAATTATGCTTTTCCTGCAAGGAACCTTGGGAGCCCGGGCACCGCTGTATGGGTAAGGGCAGGGTTCACTTGATTGAGGTCACGTCCGAGCTTGGGGATGAAGAGATACCAGACACCGACACTAAGGACAGCCCTGAGGAGGTTATTCAGGAGCGACCCCAGCTAGAGATAGATATCCCTGAGTCATTGGCGGCAGCCAAAGTGACTATGGCTACACTATCCAGTTATCCCAGGTTCCATGCCTTTCAGTTGAAAGGTACATTACAGGGACAGCGAGTCATGAGCTTGGTTGACACAGGAGCCACGCACAATTTTATTGATCAGAAATTGGTTGAGAGGCGTGGATTACAGTCTGAGGTGTTCGAGGGTTTTGGAGTTAAGGTTGCAGATGGTGCAGTGTTGGGTTGTACTAGGAGGATCTCACAGCTCAGCATTTAGATGGGGGATTTTACCTTGACGAATGACTTTTATATCCTACCCTTAGAAGATTATGATGTGATTTTGGGTATGCAGTGTTTACAGGGTATTGGGAGATATATTATTGATCACCACCGCATGCAATTAGAGTTCCTATCTGGTGGAAAGAAGGTGATCTTGAGGGCAGCATCTGACGGTGGGCCTAAGGAGGTATCTTCTCGCAGGATGGAGTCTATTATTAGACATGATGATGTGATCTGGGCCACATGTTTTGTGAAATCCAAGACACCTACTCCTCAGGATGGTAGAGCATTTCATGTTGACATTCAGTCGGTGATGGATCAGCATGGCTGAGTATTTGGTGACACACCTCCTGGTGTACCTTCGGATAGAGGGTTTGAGCATGGGATAGAGATGGAGGATGGAGCTAAGCCAGTGATAACCACTCCATATCATCATCCTAGAGCATACAAGGATGAGATTAAGAAGACTATTCATGAGCTATTAGACATGGGCTTTATTCGCCCCAGTTCTAGTCCCTTTGCTTCTTCTGTAGTACTGGTTAAGAAGAAGGATGGGACTCTACGAATGTGTATAGATTACAGGGCCCTGAACAAGAAGACAATCAAGAACAGATACCCTATTCCACGCATTGATTAGTTGTTGGATGAGCTTCATGGAGCCATCTACTTCTCTAAGATTGATCTTCGTTCAGGCTATCATCAGATTCGTGTACGAGTAGAGGATGTACACAAGACCGCCTTTCGTTGTCACTATGGGCATTATGAGTTCCTGGTAATGCCTTTTGGACTTACCAATGCCCCAGCCACTTTCCAGTCATGTATGAACCATCTCTTCAACAAGCAGTTGAGGAAATCAGTTCTAGTGTTCTTTGACGATATTCTGATTTACAGTCGTACTTGGGAGGACCATCTCAGACATGTTGAGGAGGTACTTAGCATTATGGAGAGTCAGTCTCTATTTGCTAAGTTGTCCAAATGTGAGTTTGGACTTAGAGAGGTCTTATATCTGGGTCATGTGATCAGTGCTGATGGGGTGAAGGTGCACGAGGAAAAAATTCATGCAAATCAAGATTGGCCCCGCCCTCGGAACATTACTGAGTTACGTGGGTTCCTTGGTCTATGTGCTTATTACAGGCGATTTGTGAGGGGTTTCTCTCAGTTGGCAGCACCCTTGACAGACCTCACAAAGAAAGGGGCTTTTAGATGGACAGAACAGGCACAAGGAATCTTTGATAGGCTCAAGGAGGTTATGAGCACTTGCCCGGTTTTAGCACTCCTTGACTTCTCGCAGCCTTTTGTACTTGAGTGTGATGCTTCCGGTTTGGGCATAGGAGCGGTTTTGATGCAGAACCGACATCCCATTGCTTTTGAGAGTCGGAAGCTGCGGGATAATGAGAGGTTGTATTCTACGTATGATAAGGAAATGTTGGCTATTACGCATGCATTAGCCAAGTTCAGACAGTATCTTGTTGGCAGCAAATTCGTGGTAAGAATAGACCACAACAGTCTGAAATATTTCCTTGATTAGACAGAGCTCAATGATCGTCAGCAAAAATGGGTGAGCAAGATTCAGGCTTATGATTTTGACATCGAATTCATAAAGGGGAAGAATAACACTGTGGCTGATGCACTTTCTAGAAAACCATCACTCGCTGCCCTATGTTCGTTGAGCGAGATTTCAGTAGATTGGAAGGCTCAACTTCTAGTTGAGTACTCCAAAAATCAGCATGCTTGTGAGGTCATGGATGGATTGGTATTGGATGATAGGTACACTGTGGTAGATGAAGTCATCTACTACAAGGGCAGGGTGTATCTGGTTCCTAGTTCTCAGTTGAAGGAACAAATTCTGCATGCTTACCATGATACTCTGACAGCAGGGCACCCAGGGTATGGTAAGACCTACAGGGCGGTTCGGGAGAGATTCTCTTGGAAGGGTCTCAAGGCTGATGTCTTACGTCATGTTCGCGAGTGTATGACGTGCCAGCAGAATAAGTCTGAGCATACTTTTCCTGCTGGATTATTGCAGCCCTTACCTATACCGGAACAGAAGTGGTCAGGAATCTCCATGGATTTCATTACAGGTCTTCCTCGGGTGTAGGGGAAAGACTGTATCTACGTTGTAGTAGACAGGTTGACTAAATACGCCCACTTCTTCCCTATTACAACTGATTTCACAACATCTCAGGTGGTGGAGTTATTTTTTAGAGAGGTATTTAGGCTCCACGGTCTCCCTAAAACCATCGTGAGTGACAGGGATAGTAGGTTCATGAGTTCTTTCTGGCAAGAACTTTTTAGGCTTACAGGTACGGAGTTGACACCCAGTACCAGCTACCACCCACAGACAGATGGGCAGACCGAGATTGTTAATAAGTGGGTTGAGGGGTATTTGCGTAGCTATGTGTCAGGACAACAGAAGGCATGGGTGCGTTGGCTATATTTAGGAGAGTATTGTTATAATACTACACACCATATGTCTATTGCTATGACACCTTTCAGAGCCCTCTATGGTTACGAGGCATTATCTTTTGTTGATTTGGCTGTAAGTGACAGCAAAGTTCCCTTGGCACAGGATTGGTTATAGGAGAACCAGGATATCATGAGATCTCTCAGGGAGAATCTACAGCAGGCACAGAATTAGCAGAAGGTCTACGCTGATCGACATAGGACTGAGAGAGTATTTGAGGTGGGTGACATGGTTTTCCTGTAGTTGCAGCCTTACCGACAGAGCACCCTTAAAAGGGGTGGAGCTGAGAAGCTCAAGCCTCGCTTCTACGGACCATATCGGATTCTCAGGCGTGTGGGAGAGGTTGCTTATGAGATTGAGTTACCACCTGACAACCGGATTCATAATGTGTTCCACGTATCTTGCTTGAAAAAGGCACTGGGGCAACATATTGTAGCATCTCCCGATCTACCTCCCTTGGATGAGGAAGGTAAGCTGACTCTGGTTCCTGAGGAGATCTTGGAGGAGAGGGAACGACGGCTGAGAAGTAGGGTGATTCGGGAGTACTTGATTCGTTGGAGAGGTCTTCCTATAGAGGACGCCACCTGGGAGGGAGAGTCCATTTTACAGCATCCGGCCTTGCAGTTGCTTGTGGGCAAGCATCTCTGAGAGGGGAGGACTGTCATGTCCCCTCTTTAGCTCTGTCTAGCAAAGACATGAGAGTTGACCGATCATCCGGGTTCCCGTAGGTCAGCAGAGTGGTTAGGGGACCTATCCAGAGGCAGTGGAGCTTGGTAGTGAGCTTTACAGGGCTTTCCAGACAGTTTGCGACAGTTTCCTATTTTTTAGGAAGGGTTCCTATTTTTTAGGGTTTGACCGAGAGTTGACCAGGAGGCATCAGGGGACCTCCAGGAGCATTTTGGGAGTTTTGGTCACAGTTCCTATTTTTTAGGAAGGCACTGTCAGTTAGCCTGCCACGTGGCAACATCACCAGTGGCGTGGGCTACAGCAGTTTTCAGTTCAGAATGGCCAGGTAATGGAATTGGAATAATTACTGAATATTAAAGCGTGGCTTTAATATTTAATAAAAATAAAATAAAGTGATTAACAAATGTCACTTTATATTAATAAAATATTAAAAGGATCCCCACCTAGATAACACAATGTTGTGTTAAAAAGGTGGCCTTTTAATGAAGAGGTTGGACCCTCAACTTGGGCGCCCAACTTAGGAGTTTTCATGAATAAAAGAATCTTTCAAAGATTCTTATTTGTTGATGTCCTTTTGAACCCTAAAAGTGGACGCCCAACTTGGGAGTCTCATAAAGTGAATTTGGATTCACTTTTTGGTTATCTTTTGCATATTATTTTGAAGCTTCATTGCAGATCTGAACTCTGTAGAAGAGGGCAGCAGCATATAGTCTCTTGGGAACGGAAACTCTCAGGGATTTTGGTGAATTGGACGACAACCCAATTCATGCTTGTGGGAGGCCTACTCTGGGTCTTCTTTTGTGTATCATTGGACAGATTCTAGGGTATTCTATTGCAGACTAAGCTTGCAGCAGTACCAAATCAGCATTATTCTTCAGATCCTTCATTTTAAGTTGCATGCATAGCCTCTCCTAGGCCAATACCATTTTTGTATGCAAGTGGGGTTGCAAACCAGGCTTTACAATGAATATAAAATACAAATCTGATGGGTATGTGCTTCAAATTCTTAGTTGGTGCTTTTCTATCATTTAATTGTTATTTTTAGTTCATCCTTATATGAGATTTGCAGTTGCATGTATATTTATCTGCTATCTTGGCAAATACACAATTCAAGAAAACTGAAACTCCTTCTGCATCTCCTCTCTAGTCTAAAAGAACACAAAAAAAAAATTAATAAAAATCATAAAACAAATAAAATCACGAAAACAAATACTTCATTTCAACAAAGGGATCCATCAGGGATCTTTCAGCAGCTATATATATTAATATATAATATTATATATAAATTTAAAATTAATATATACCATAATTTACACAAAATATACAAAATTAAATATAGGTAACAAAATTGAGAACGCAATACCACAATTGATCATAATTCAAATTGAGAAGTGAACAATGCCAAGGCCCAACTATCAAATCATATAGCAAAATGACAAAATGTAATAATTTGAATATCAATATTCATAGTCATTGAAAATAAGAATCCATTACAAATTGAAATATTCAAATAACTAGTACACTGAAAGTTCAAAGTACCAACTAGAGTCTTAGTCTACAAGTGTCAAGCATCAAAATGCTAAAATTAAATTGCCAAAAAAGATATCCACAGCTGTTTTTGTTTGAGCAACAAGCTCAAAACTTAGAGTCATCATCATTTTCTACTGCATATTTAGGAAACCCCTCTTGGAACTATTGAAAGGAAGAGGAACTGTATCATCCAATCCCATCTGCACATTGCGGTTGTCATTAAGTTGTCACAACTCCTTGGGCTCTACATCCCACCATTGTGTTGGAGTTCACTTATACTCAGGCATCTTGCAATCAATCAAACACAAAGCACTATGCATGCAACAAGATTTTCTGCTCTAGCAGGGATAAGTCTGTTCCTTTTAGAGAACAAAAAAAGCTATATGTGGACCAGTTCCTCTCAGCAACAGAGGAACTAGAAACCTATGAGAGAATACGAATGGAAAGTGCATGCAACAGTCTTGGAGGTCCATAGATTGTCCACCAACTGGCTTGGCCCATGCCAAAGTGTGCTTGTCAATCCTTGTCAATCTTGTAGCCATCTAGATCTGTAAAGTTAATCCACTCAACTCTTATCAGTGCAGCTTTATCTAGAGTATACATTTTTTTTGAAGCCCTTCATGAGGCAATTCCTCACCTCATGGTCATTAATGGGAAGAATTCGACCAGGTCTTTTCACATACCATTTTGGATTCAAAACATATCCAACCATGTGCAGGGTGTTCAACTTCTCCCGCCTTTTCTAAATGGAGTGAATATGCTCATAATACAACTATTGGGGCCTCTCTCACGAATGGTGATTGTCATTTGGCCAAGCAAGCTATCAATGCAGTCATAGATCTCCCCAAGATTAGGACTATCAAAATCCCCAAATCTAATGACAATGAAAACATGTTGTATACAAGATGTGATGTATTTCACATACAACTAAAAAGTATCACTAGCATAGTCTCCTTCACCCTCTTTCCTTGTCAGTCTTTGACTCCTTCCACTTGTCCCAATCCTATGTCATAATCATAAGTGGCAATGGCTCTTGCAACTCAAGCTTGCTCTTTAGTAGAATGAAATAGGAAGCAAATCTACTACTCATTAGATTTTAAGAGTCAGCTATTATTGGCCATGCATTTTCACAGATACTACATATTTACATGAGGAATTGCGACATTTGTCAAGTTTCAACTCAGTGAAAGAAACCTCTCCATGCCATTACAACCAATGATAGAAGCTCAACCTTTTCCACAGCGGCGGTTAGACTTTATTGGCACAGTCAATGCAAATTACTAGTTGGCCATAAATTCATTTTGACCGCAACAAATCATTGTACACATTGGATTGAGGCCCATGCCTTTAAGAACTGCACCATAGAGTTAGTAATCAAATTTCTTTAAGAATATGTGGTAACCAGATTTGGAATGCCCTACAATCTAGTATGTGATAATGGCCTTTCTTTTTCTTCTCTGCAATTTATGGAATGGGCTTATGAACATAAGGTAATTCTAAATTATTCTTCCAATTATTATCCTCAAGGTAATTGTGTAGCTGAATCAACTAATTAAAACCTTCTGGATGTAATTAAGAAACTTTTAGATAAAAATCCCAAAGACGGTTGCAACATGTTGAAATACGCTTTGTGATCTGACAGAATAATAATCAACGCTTCTTTAGGGACATCTCCTTACCACCTAGTCTATGGGCAAGATCATGTTTTTCCAACCAATCTTAGGATTCCTACTCTTCAATTCACGAGCGATTATGTAGAAACTGGTGATAAGATAGAAGCCCAGTTAATTAATCTGATGCATTTGGAAGAAAAAAGAAATGTTGCTGTCATGTCCCCATATTAAGGCATTGTTTAAATTAAAGATTTAAACATCATGATAAAGACGGTGCGGTTGCTTTCGTAAAATATCAATTCAAATGATAGAAATAATTACATATAGATATATATATTATTTAATATTATTATGAATATTTTAATATAATATATTTATATTATTATATTTATAAATAACGTATATAAATAAAAAAAGATATTATTATTCATTATTAATATACTATATAAGATATTATTATATTAAATCATGCCTAAGATCAGCGATCTGATTTATATGTAGAAGGCAACAAATAATATTAAGAAAGACAGCGATTACTATATAATACCATAAGCAGCGATTAGCAATACATTATAAGCAACGATTTCCTTTATGATAAACATTTGAAGACAGCGATCATGTTTATGAATAGTGTGGTGGGCTCCACTCACAAAAAGACAAACTTGTTATGAAAAGGCACTATCAAGAGAAGAGGAAATGAGACGATCTACATTCAGTTTGAAAGGCAGCAAATTAAATCTAAAAAAGGTAGTGATTAATTTCAAAGGGGCAGCAGTTGATAATAAGATGAGGATCGATATCCTAATACTTTAACCTTCCTGTATGTGAGGGATTCGATTAGAAATAAAGCAATCATACCAACGGTTCTTTATTTAAAACAAACAATTGTTTAACTATTATTAACAGCATCGATCACCCTCAAAGGTGATGTCTATTGTAAGAGCTGTGTCTACTCAAAGGCAGCGGGGAGTATAAAAGTATTCGTGAGTCTTCCAAGATAGGCATCGAACAAGTTGGAGGAATAATCATCAGCATCAGGAAAGAGTCTGAGTTTCTGAGATCAACAACAAAGATACTCAGATCCATCAATCCAGAAATAAAAGACATTTTCATTATCAAATCCGATATTCCAGCATACCATACATACAGCATTTAAGGGCGGCAGAGGAGCGATCAACAAGGTATGTAAACTATCTTAAAGTTATGATGAAAGAACAAATAAGAGTATGTGATAATATATATATATATATATATATATATATATATATATATATATATATAAGAATAAAGCATAGAATGATTAATAAGGAGTAATGCATTAAAGAAAGTAGTTGCAAACAATATAGTAAGTAAATAGATTAAATAAATGAAGAATACATATTGAGGATTAAAAGAATATCATATATATGTGGAATGAATGGAACATGAAATAATGATAAAAGTCTAATAAAATTCAGTAGTTATGGAATATAAATAAGATAATGTTCTATTATGCATCTAAGTAAGGAATTAGATATCATATATCTCAAATATTTGCATTAAGTTTGAAATATATAAAATTCATGATGATTAAAGGATCTTATATTGAAGATATAGTATGGCAAATAGTATTACGGCATGGATATCAACTTGATATTATTATGGACAAGATAATTGGAATGGAACTCTATAAGTGGTTATGGGCATGGTCATCCTAGGGATGAGTAAGTGACCTTGTTGCTAATCTGCCCAACACTATGGAAATGAGGTTGATAGTTAGGACAGTAATTGACCAACCATGGGTATGGCTCGTGGTGGTGATAAATCATCCCCGAGACCAATAATAATGGGCCTTTGATTGACGAATCAAAGGATGTAATAATGGGCCTTCGATTTAAATATCAAAGGAATAATAGTGGGCCTTGGTTGACGAATCAAGGAATGATAATGAGCCTTCAATTGACGAATCGAAGGAATAATGATGGGCCTTTGGTTTAATAACCAAAGGAATAATAATAGGACCCATGATAGTTGGTATGACATTGCCTCCTAATGAGTCATCTCTCATAAGGTGGAAGGTATGTTTAACAATAGGCCTAAGGTTATCTCACCCAAGGGAGATTATGAAATATGGACAATGGACTTGTGAAATAGGAAAAAATGCATATAGTTGTGATTCTGAAGCAATTACATATGATTATGGTTAAGTGTTAAAGAGAAATGGAATACTAATGTGCTCTTTTACAAGTTGAAATTGTTTGCAAGGTTGCGAAAATTTTGGCTTGCAAGAAGGGGACATTACAGTTGCCCTACAACATTTCAATAAACATCAAGGGGTAGTGAAAAGATGGTTTGAACTTTGACAAGAAAGCCCTAGTGAATGCCTCAAAAAAAATTATTTGGTTTTGCTTTGGGATCGAGAAAGGTGACCATGGTAGGTTTGCTTCCCTTTTGGTTAGGTCCCTTTCAAATATCTAAAATCGTAGGCAAGAATACCTTTAGGCTACAATGCTTAATCGGAGAAGTAGTCGCATTACCAGTGAATGGGAATTTCACAACCATTGTTTTAATGCTTAAATGTGCTCCTATTCTTACCCTATGCATAGAGTTTTGGTTTGTTTCTACTTTATTGTGTTTTTTTTAGTTAGTCTTGTTTTGTCCCATTTTTGGTGTGTCGATTGTCTATAATGTTTTTGTTTCTAGTTTCTTTCCTTCTTAGAACTAGTAAATCCTAGTTTGGCTTAAAGTGTCCTCTAATTTGAATCGATTGATTGTAAGTAGCCTTCTGGATGTTCTACCAAATTATTGTTCTTCATCATTGGAAAATGAGTTTATCTATAGGATCAAAAATATTTATAACTTACATGATTGTTTGTATGATAGGAATTATTCATGATCAAATATTTTGATGAATTTTTTGAATAAATATTCTTATATTCTACAAATATAGCTCAAAAGAGCATTTGCACCACGATACTAATACTTGGCTCCTTACAAGCAATGTAATACTTAGCTCTTTAAGAGCATTAACATTTAGATGGCAACTTATAAATTATCACTAGAATCCAAACAATGGAAGACTAGGAGTCATCTCTTAGAATTCCACCTTAGGTGTCACTTTCTGGATTTGAACTTGGGTCTCTACAATGAGAACCCAACGCTTTAACCACTTGATCACAACCCCTTGGACCTTTGGGGAAACTTAAAGATTGTTGATGCGTGTTTTGACACACCAACTTGAGAGAAACAAATTGTTCACCCGATCAAGACACATGTTGGTAACCCAAAAGTCAATGTTTGTTGTTTCGTTCAAGGGGTTATTATGGTTAAACTAAGAAAGATATAACACAACTTATTTCTAATTAATCTTGCTTGATAAATTCAAAGTTCTCATCAATTTAAACAAATTCTACATAGGGCTTGTTTCATAATATTTATGAATCCAGATCATATATTAAATCACCAAAAGTCAATGTTTGTTGTTCCGTTCAAGGGGTTACTATGGTTAAACTAAGAAAGATATAACACAACTTATTTCTAATTAATCTTCCTTGATAAATTCAAAGTTCTCATCAATTTAAACAAATTCTACATAGGGCTTGTTTCATAATATTTATGAATCCAAATCATATATTAAATCACCAATTACCCGATTACTCCCAAGTAATACAAAGATTAAAGATTTATAAATAAACAATTCACACTTTTCCGAATTGAAGTCTAAGTACCAAAACTTGTGATAAATCATACTATAGAGATGTATATATTTCTAAACTAATCCTAAAAGTACTAGATTTTAAAGAAAGACAAGATAATATGGAAAAGAGTTCTAGAATAAGACTAAATTTTTTGGGCAACTATATCCAATCCCACAAAGTAGATTGATCAGAACTGAAACCACCCTTAGCTTGACTAGTTAACACAGTCACTAGACTAAGATAGTGCAATCTCCTAAGGATTTAATCTACTGCTGAAACTAAAATACATGATTACCATATTCCATGCACAAACCACACATATCCAATCTCACAGACTTAAACATCACAATTTTTTTACACTTTTAAATGAACTAACAATATATTGTTATGATTTCAAGACTTAGTCTGGAAACCATGAAAATGGGTGTCATGTCTCTCATACACTCACATTCCAATTGAAGATTGAAATGATGGGACCTATGTTAGCCATACAACCATACTGACTAAATTATTATAATCAATCCACAAGAGTGGCAGATTTCCATTATATGTTAATTGCAAACTTGGTAAGGAGCAGCATCAATCTCTCCCAAATGCGTGAAGACCAAATCAATGGTAATATTGACTATATGTCTAGCGCCGATCATAAGAAGAGATAGTCAAAGTTCAAAAGGAATAAGACAAAAATGTAATAAGACAAAACTTATCACAAAAGACAATTAATAAACAAATGATTATGTATTACAAGGGGCGCCAACCCTTAGAGAGAGGCGATTATTCATGAAAAGGCGTGGCTCTTCCAAGATCGGAGGTATATGAGGGGAATCCAAGAGATCAAATGGAGGGCATCCAAGAATCAACAACAAATCGCTACTAAATACCATCGAATCGGATCATCAATCAACAAAATAGAATCAGATCCCTAAAACAACACAATTCACATCATTCTCTCATCAAGCAAAGTCGACCATATCAGGCAGTGAACCATCTAATCACTCAGCAACGCATACATCTGCCTTTCAAATAATCACGATTTGCCTATCAGCATCACCACATTCTAAACGGTGGCCCTCATAACCAGCATCTATCATTAGTATCATTCATTGTATCAAGCAACATAACCACATCAAGCAAGTAAGGTATGATCCCTAACATAGTTAATGTCTTATATCTAAATAATTTAATAGTATGATCATAATGTCATGTCCCTATAATGATTTATAATTGAATCGTTTATTTAAATAATAAGTTAGTCTTATATAAACTAAATATGTAATATATTTATTTAAAATATATTATTAATATGTATTAGTTAATAAATAATATTATTAATTTAATATAATTTAAATATTATAAAATATATGAAATATATATATTTAATTAACTAGATATATTATAAATATAAATATTTTAATATAATATTTATGTGAATAATTAAAAAGATATATTATTATATATAAAAATAAATATTATGAAAAGTCTTACCCATTAAAGCTAGAAAGTAAAGTAATTTAGAAAGTAAAGTAATTTGGAACAAAAGGTCAAATTCAAAATAAAATCATATAAAGATAAAAGTCTAATAAGACAAAAACATTATCCCACCATATTATATGTTTGTGAATAAAATAAGATAAAAGAGCTCCCCTACTTAATAACAAATGTATTTATTTATACTATATATATTATATAAATAATGTACTTTAAAAAGTTTAAGGGGAGGGCGAAGGAGGATATTTATAAGTGCAGCGATTAAGTCGGTTGACACCAACAATCACATTAATAAATAATATATTATAAATATATCTAATAATATAAATACAAATATTATTATTATTATCATATATTGTAATATAAATATAAATCATATATCATTTATTATGACATAAATGATATAATATAAATAATATATAATGATATAATATAAATACAAATAATATAAATAAACATCTTTTAACCTATCCTCTTGTGATAAAGGAGTTACGTATGGTTAGAACTAGTTTTACCACAAAAGGGAATTAATATAAAGTAATAGAAATTATAAGAGGGTTAAGTATGTCTTTCACCACCAAGCATAATAAGAGACGTGCCTCTTCGAACATATCCCTTGAAAGAGAAATAAATAAAGGTTGTGAGATAGAAGGAAAAAATCATCGGAAGAAAATATAAAAAGAGTATCGGATAAATACATATATTTAGATCTACATTATATATATTTCTGAGTCATAAGTAGGAATCATATCATAAATTAATATATAGAGATATGTACATCAGCAATAAAAGTGTATAAAATATATATTAAAAAATATATAAACAGCAACAACAATACAATAAAAATTATATTAATCATTCCATTGAGCAAGGAAAACAATGGAAAATAGAAAGAAGACGGCAACCATAGGTAACGAATCCCAGGTAAGCTACAGCAGGTAAGTAAGTATTTATATTTAATTTGTTCAATCTATAATTAGTAAAAATAAATGGTAAGATTATTATATATAAAAGAATAAATATATGCATGTTGTAAATGATAGATAAATACACTAAAACAAACTATGAATTGCATAGGGATAAACTAATATAATGAATAAATGTCAATGATATATGATCAATTTTGATATAAGGTCATGATGTATAATATAAGGCATCTTATGTTAAATGATAATAAGAACAATTATGATATTTATGAAATCAATGAAAAGATAAGTTGGTGATATGCTTGGAGTTGACTAGGACTCTCCCTTTAACCCCTCTATCACCTCTAAGGTATGAAGTAGTTGGAATAGTTTGTTTTAGCCTGGGTATCTCTCGACTGGACGTAAGTCCCTCGAGCCAAGTGATGAGGAACCCCGTGTGTGGGTGAAATCCTTGGGCCTGGAAGAACTTGTAAAAGTTAATTTTGCTCTACGGATGGTGACTCTCGTCTGGATGAGGTACTCCGTGTGAGTGAATCCCACAAGCCAAATGGTGAGGGACTCCGTGTGTGAGTGAAACCTTTGGGCCTCCGTAAGAGATGGTGGAACTATTTCCTTAATGAAATCATACTTGGTGATTTAGAGCTGGTTAACGCAAGAGTCTACCATAAGTCCCTCACAAGTCATATCATGAACCAATAATAACAACGAATAACATATATGTGAATGTATTTATGAATTACGAATGTTGTAATGAATGATGATGAAATGAATTATAATGTGAATATGATCAAATGTGTTATAGTCTTAATGAATTTATATTGAAATAAACGATGAATGGAATACTAATGTTCTCTTTTACTAAGTTAAAATTGTGCAAGGTTGTGAAAAATTTCGGCTTACTAGAGGGGGACATTACACATAATGTCATGAATACTCATAACTAGAGTAAGATATAATATGAAATGGTTTGATAGCATGATAAGGAAGAATACTGATATAGGGCAGCATATGTATATAGCATATTAGATATGACAAAATAAGTATGTGTAGTCGAATAGCAATGTCTAAATGGAATGAAATATCATTATATGTCATAGAATGAAAAGTTATAATGTTAGAAAAGATTATCATAGAAAAGATAAGCTAAAAATGCTATTATAAGTATATAGTATAGTCTGAAATATAGAATGAGAATGGCATAATCCTAGTGATATAAAAATGCTCATAATCATGAATGAATAGCCTAAGAATATTAAGGTATAAGATGTTTGAATGTTATTCCTATAAGGAAACATATTGGATATTGCCAAGTAATGTGAAAGGCAATCACGAGATAGTGCAAATGAGTAATATGATCTAATTGTACCATCTCGTGATCAATGAGGATCACGAGATAGTAAAGATAATTCTTATAAGTGTGATTCATAATCATGGAATACCCGGGACGAGAATAAGAGCCTCATCATTAATCGATCTACACACCCTATAAGTATGGGACTGGAGGTTAGGGAAAGCGGTTAGGATCTAGCACCTAGGTGACCCTCGAGTTGGTGAAGTATTACCGAATGTATAGCGATGAAGCCCCTCGAGCCAAGAGGTGAAGTATTGCCGGATGTATAACGTGAAGCCCTTGGGCCTATGGTTGCGTAGACCTAGATATTAGAATGGCTTAACGGTAGGTGACTCTCAAGAGGGTGAAGTATTGCCGGATGCATAGCGTGAAGCCCCTTGAGCCAAGTGGTGAAACCCTTGGGCCTATGGCAATGGGTCTTGTGTACCAGCGCCTTAACGCACCCTCTCATATTGGGTGAGTGGCGTAGGTTAGATTAACGTTCAGGCTCATGGATGTCTCTCCATGAGATAAAATGGGGTCAACAATATACTTCCAATCTTCTTTTTTACTTGGATCATATGCCACTTCATTTGTCAACATATTTCATACTTGGCAATGTGAAGTGGGACATACCTTGGTAACAAGTGAGGACCAATTTGAGTCCCTTCTACCACAATGACATATATACTTTGGAAAAATCCACCAGGTTGCTATTTTCTTTTGCTAGAGTTCTTTGGCCAACTTGGGATGCATTCTTGGCATTAGGTTGATTGTGGATCTTTTCATACACTACTCAATAGAAATTGTCATAAATTGTCTTGATCTCATCCTCATACCTATTATCATGTAATTCTTTGAACACCATATGTATTAGTATCAGAGAAGAAAACTTCGACTTAACCAGGGTAGGGGCGAATCTCATTGTGGCACAAATGGCATCAATCAGATACGAAGCCATATAACAATCCCCATTGGACATCTTAGCCCATTGAAATTGTCTCCTTAGAGATGCTAAAATTGATTCCCCATAAATAAGTATGACCTCCTCCAGAATCATATGTAGCAAAGGCACCCAAGTCACATCCAACTGCACGAAATCTTTATTGCCAAATAATTTGCACATTAGGATCATCACCTTCTTTATCTCATCAGGGAAGCTAAGAATCATATATTTTGACACTTTTTTCTACTTAAGCAAATCGACAACATGCTCAACTCATTCCTCTAGCACTTCGAATGAGTCATTCTCTTCCAACCATTTCTTGGCAACTGTAGCATCATATTGTAGTGTTGGCTGTCAAACCCTCAACATGTTCCTAAAGGATACAACTATAGCGTAATAGTGTCAATGTTCCTGATGTATTCACTATTAATAGAGCAATACTTGAATATGTCTGTGACTAAATCTGTACAAGGGAACACGTTGAATTTCCCTGCTGCTCTATTAAGATAAGATGCTTGAACCCACCCAACATTGGTAACTATGTCTCCTTTGTCTTCTGGCCAGTTCTTAAATAAGTGGTATATGGAATAGAAGTTCATTAACTAATCACTCTGTATGGCTCTATATTCAAGTATTTTCAGTGCCATTTCAAATATTGATGCAAGGGTGCAAAGAGCAAATATTCTTACTGGTTTTTGCCTGTAAGACTTCTATCACTCTACAAATCTCTAGAAAACTCTTGTACCACAACTCCTTGAGTTCAATGAAATAAACTACCCATTTAAAATGTAACCATGAGAATGTTTTCAAATTATTAATCTAACTAATAAATGCCTTGATTCAAATTTCTCGAAATGTTGCATGACAGATTTTATTCATAAATACGAAAGCAGTCTGATGTGACATTCCTAGAGTGTTTTGATTCTTGAACTGACATCCATTTAAACAACTGACGCATACATTAAGTAGGACATGAAAGGTGTTATTTTCTGAGCAGACTAAAATACACCATATCAGAAAAAACAATTTTTAATTAGACCCTCTTAAAGTGCACGAATCAGACCTATCGGACATCACAGATCTTCTGGCAAAAAAATTTACAAGTTTTGATATCCTATAGATCCAAATTTTCTATGAAAAGCTTTATATTAACTTTGAGGTCCACTGAACTCCAGACTTTTTGGATTTCTAAATACCTTGGTCAAACTCTAGGGATCATCTTTTAAACGTCAAATGATTATCAAGTCTATCTTAATATTTATCATAGATCTAATGGAGGTCCGGAGGGGACAAATATGAATAGATTGCGGAACCAAAACTCTCCTATGAATAGTTTTAAATTAGATCCTTTTTGGATTAGCTTGAGTTCCCGGATATCTTGGATTTCCTAAATTTCTTGTTAAAATAATGACTTCTTTAAGTTTTCCTACAAGACTTCTTTGAGACCAGCTAAGTTAATAAAAAATGAGCAGATGCAAAATTTTAAGATTCAAAAGTTTTGAAAACAATTTTGGATTCATCAAACTTCTCGAAGAAAATAAACCTTAAAAGTCAAACAAAATTGTTTCAACTCTTTATGAAGCGACCAATGAATGCGAAACAATCACCAAATTAAGAAAACAATTCAAAGAAAATAACATTTTTTCGAGCCAAAGAATCAAAAGACAAAATAATGGGATTCTTGAATGGAAGAGTCCAAATCCCAAATCTCTCAAACTTCTGGGGATTGTCGATGACTAAAACAATTTTAATAAAACTTTCACATTAACCCGATAATTTTATGAAGAGAAAAATCAAAAAAGAAGAACCAATAACACAGGTCATAAAACCTGATAATGCTCAAAGGCTAAGAGAACTTCAAAAAAGGAGATCTTTGATTTTCTTGAGAAAATTAGGGCATGTTGTGCAAGCAACAACACTTCCTTTCAATGTGTCAACAAGCCTATATTGGGAGAATTTGGTCATAGCATTGACAATTACAAGGAAAGGGCACAAAATGCCCTTTCCATATGACATAAGTGGGTCGTTGCTCCATAAGACAATCACAAATGCAAAAACAATTTTAAAAGATCAGAGGAGGTAGTGGCGCAGGTATGGATGCACCATGTTTTCAGATGTGTAGACAGATGGAAGGAACTGCACCTCATCAACTTTCTAGTAGCTTCAAATAGTGAAATGGTCTTTTTGAAGTCCATAGACACCTAGTGGCTTCAAATAGTGAAATGGTTTTTTCAAAGTCCATAGACACCTCAAATAAGGTAAAGAATGCCAAGAATTGAGTATAATGTTGGAGGAGATTGCATTAGAGGTGGCCACGCATTGAAAATGTGGTGCAATTGTAATTGATAATGCAACAATATATGTGGTGGCAAGGAGACTATTTCAAGAAATGCCTTTGCACTACTCATTGCCTTGACCTTTTCTTAGAGAACATAGACAAAATTGATTGGGTAAGACTGGTGGTGGAAGAAACCAGGAACATCACCAAATACATCTATAATCACCACTGGATCTTCAGCTAAATGAGAGATCACACAAAAGGGAAAGAGCTTATGCGAGCAAGTATGCCATGGTTTGCAACTAACTTCCTCATCTTGCACAACATTTGTACTTTGTTGACATCTTTGAAGTAGATGCTGGTGAACCAAGCATGGTTGGATTCTCTTATTCAAAGAAGGTTGATGGAGAGAGGGTCACAAAGACAATTTTTTATGATGTCCTTGTGAAGAGAGCTATAGAGATATTCAAGGTAACTTCAAACTTAAATTTAATTTTTAAAATGTATCCTTTAATTTCATTTTTTTAAAGTAATTATTTTAATTGTAACTTTAATTTGTTTGTAGGTATTGAAGCCTTTAATAAGAGTTTTATGCTTAGCGGATGTGGAGCAAACCCAATGATAACATTTATGAGGCAATGGATAGAGCCAAGGAGGCCATTCAAAACTACTACAAGGGAGATAGAGCCAAGGAGGCCATTCAAAACTACTACAAGGGAGATAGAGCCAAATTTGAACCCATTTGAAAGATCACCAATTAGAGGTGGAACAATCAACTCCAACCCATTCATGCAATAGGGTACTTCCTCAACCCCAAATTTTGCTTCTCAAAGGACTTTATGAATATCAACGGGGAGCATATGGAGGGCCTCTGTGAGACCCCTATTCTATGTACTCTTGTTTATTTGAGATCCTTGATGTTCCTAGAGACATTTTGATGATTATGATACTCAATACTTATGGATGGCACATTTATTTATTGTGTATAGTATTTGATATACTTATGGATGTTATATTTTATGACTCGATTCCATATGATATCCTTTGATGAGATTATTTGATTTATGTAATTGTGAATGACGAATTTTATATGATAGTCTATGGTTACTAATGGATTTGTGATAATATGTTATTTATGATGGATATATTTTGGCTATATATTGTACTAACACTTCTTGTTGAGTGTACATGTAGAATTATTATGTCAATGGATGATGGTGATCATTTAGCCACTTTATGTCTTTTTGTGTGATGTCGGACCTAGGCATGGAGCCCTAAGGTCTATTGGCCATGATGTTAAGATATATTATTTTTAGTTTTATGTGATAAAATAATTATGTTCTTGTGTGGGATTTAACCTTGTAATTTTTAAAATGATTTTTAAGTGTTTTTAAGAGGTCTAAGTTGTATTCTATGTTTAGAAAATTGTCTTCTGTCTAAGGTACAGAGGTTAGAAGTTTATTTTTGTCATTTATAATATTTTAAAAGGTTTTTAGACCCTCCTTTAAGCCCCACTTACAAAAGTGACGAAAATGGGAAGGTAGTTGGTTGGTTGAATTAGTTGGGTGGTTGAGTTAGTTTTGGGTAGGAAGTTACTCTTTCCTTCTCTTTAAAAACTCTTCATGGAGTGGGGGTGACTTGCTCATTTTATGATTTCCATTCAAGGATTCTACCATTAGTGGGATATTGTGATTGAGGTATCATGTTTTCTTTATTGATGAAATATAAATATTATATGTTTTTCTTTATTGATTAAATGTAAATTTTATATGTTTTTTCTTTTAAATATAAATATTATATGTTTTTCTTTATTGGTTAAATGTAAATATTGTATGTTCTAAATATTATATGTATCATTTATTTATTAGATGTAAATGTTGTTTTTCTAAGGGTTGTTGCTTATGAAATTGGAAAAGAAAACATTTCATTGTAAATCTTGAAAGAAGCATATTTGTTGCCTTATTTGCATGTCATAAACCTAGATCATCATAGCATGAATTATATTTATGATTTTTACATTAGATCTGATTTGAACAACAACAATTAGTTATTTAATAATTATATATTACACTTAAAATATCTTCATTGGTAGATTTTACAGAAAAGAGAAAGAAAATTTGCATTTTTTAGAAGACAATTATTATTGAAATTTAGGATTTGCAATTAATATCTTGTTTCAGATTTGCTGCTGTCATTTATATTCTTAAATTTGATTTTAATTTGTTGTACCTCATGCCATATGTCATCTTTCATTGAAAATTGAAAGAAGGAACATGTTTTTTTAATGGTTTTGTTGTGGTTTGTGAATACATGCTTTACTTTGTGTTATGCGATGTTCTTTATGTGTTTATAGGGGAGTTGACCCCCTCTTGTATAGAGGAGCCTTGGTCCTCCGTGTATAGGGGTTTGAGTGGGAGTAGCTCCCTCACATTGGGGCTTTTCATTTTGGAATATGAGTATTCCATTCAGGTAATGGCCATTACCGGGGTATGAGTACCCTTGTATCTATGGGATATGAGTATCCCTTTGTATTTTTCAGAAATGTATATATATTATTGGGAGGTATAAGGGTGTGGATTGGGTGGAGAGTATGATATATTTTATTCCCCATGTCTGGTTGAGCCCCTACTCCCCCTAAGTGGTTTTCCCTTGAGGTAAACCAATGTGATAGAAATGTGTTGTACTTTATGTATATGTAAAAAAATTATTATTACACTTGTGTATGAGTTGTGTGGCTTCATATGGTTAAATGTTTCCCCATGCTTGGGGGTGAGATATTATACTACCCTATGGATGGGTGGAGAGCCCATTGGCATATTGTTGTTTTTCTCTCTTGTTCATTTTTCAGGTTCTTGGATGGAGGTTAAAGATGTTTTTCAAGTCTTTTGGAAAGAAAAGAAATGTTGTTTTGTTTTCAAGAAAGACATCTTTCTTTCATGATGTACTCTATGCACCAAATTTTGTAGATCATTTGAAAAGTGTTAGAGTAGAAAACTTGTGTTGTTACTTATGCATTTGAGGGAAAATAAAAAGAAAAGATCAATTGTTAAGTTTTAAGCCAAAATGAATGTGAAAGAAAAGCAAGTTATGTGTTTCTTTGGAAGAAAAGATTGTATCATTGCATTATGTAGTTATCAAGGATCCTCATGTATCTTGTAATCATTTCTTATACACATGATTTAGAAAATGTTAAACAAAGACAAAAATGATTTAAATGTGTAATCATATTGATTGCATTGTATGATTCAACGAAGCAAATCAATAAGAAGAGAATTAGTTTTGAGTTAAAAATAAGGTAGTTTCTATTTAAGAATATTTAAATTAAGATTTGGGAAATAAGAGTTAAATTAAATGGAGTGAAAACTTAATTGTAATAAATCTATCAACTTACAATTTAATGAAAGCGTTATTAAATTTCTTTCTTAAAACCATTGTCAAATTTCACAAGATTGTGATGTAATATATATACATGTATTTTAACTTGACTTAGTCATTAATCAAACTTAGAATCGGATTATCTTTAAATGTTAAACTCGTCTAGTGGTGGTGAATCAATTGCCAATAAATTATTAAGTTATGATTTGACATTAATAGTAATAAGTTGGAGTGGTAATTAATCTTAAAGTTTATCTCAATGAATGAATCTAGTAGATAGGCTAAAATTCCATGGAGAAATATAGGAGATCTTCTTGAACTTCAAATGAGCGAGCAAATCCCTTACTGAATGGGAATTGAAAACCAAGTCATCAAAGTAATAGCTAACTTATTTAGACCTTTGATCAAGAATAGTAGTTTAGTTTGAACATTAAGTCATTGAAATCAAAGTTTAGTATATGAAAGTAAAAAAAAATTTGGTAGCTGTGTTTGGTTTAGGTTGAGTAAAATTTAGGGCATGACAGCCTCTCAACATGCTTGAGGCTGAGATGAGGGACCTGATTATTGGGAAGTTGTAGAATTACAAGCAATATAGTGGGAGGCTCTTTTCTTTGCCACTAGATAGCTGACGAAGAACCACCCAAGCACCAAGTAACAAAAAATTGGAGTCATCACTTAAAAATTATTGCTTACTTTTGAATACCTTCTTTGCAGCTGTTTGGTGGGAAGATTGGGGCAGAAATACCCACAATTTTCAAAAGTTAGCCCTCTATATTTTGTCTCAACCTTGTAGCATTTTTGGATGTGAGTGCAACTAGAGTTTGTTTGAGACCATTCACATGAAGAAGGGCAACAAGTTGACATAAAAACGCCTCAATGGCCTCATCTATGTGCAATACAACCTTCATCTTCGCACAAAGGTGGACATAACTATTGATTGACTTGGATGAGATTAATATGAGATTAATCTATATAACACTGCAATGCACAAGATGAGGACGCCCCTATGTTTACAAAAGAGAAGATTGCTGATTTTGAGAGGGAAGCAAAGGAGGGTGCAGAGGGAGCAACTATTGGATTGGATGACATCATGAGAGATGATGATGTTGAGCCAGTGAAGAGGATATTGTAAATTGTTGTAACTTGCATGGATATGTAATTTTTGATGATAATTTTGAATCATCATAGTACATATCATATTTACCAGTTTTATTCGCATGATGATGTGATATTGTACTCTATTTGTACTTAAATCTAATAGAAAGCATTTCCCCAACGTATTGCACACTCATTTGATATGTTATGTAAATGTATTTTGCATAAAAAAAATTTAAGGAAATTGAATATTTTTCTAAGTTGCCAAGTCTGAGTCAAATTTGAGTATGTCAAGTTTTGTTGAATCACGAGTTTTTGAACTTATATAAACTATGATACACAAGGACACATCCCTTATCGCTTTTGGAGGCGTGCTCATACCGGGGACATTCTAGGGATGTGGGGATGCCTCAGAAACATCCCCCCACCATCCCTTGTCCCTCATTTTGGCACAAACCCATACTAGAAATGTTTCGGAAATGCAGCAACTTTTCGAGGATGGCCAACCGGGCCCCACATAAAAACACTAAAAAAATAAATAAATAAAAGCATTAGACTCTCAATAAGGGCTTCCCAATTAATTTTTAACATATGCTTTCTCACTACCATCTACCATTATGGAGTCCATTTTTTAATTGATCCTAGTAATGTGTGTGGTGATAAAAGTTAAAACACAAGATGAACTCTAAATTCTACAAGCATAACATGGTCCATTCCTCAAGAAAAATTGATGTATTGCATTTTGAAGGCATGACAACAGCCATGGAAAGATCATCTCACTCTTATACACCTATATTGTTGCTTCCATCAAAATTTCTAACTCTCAGATGGATGATACCATGAGGGAGTAAACATTTTCTAATTGAGAAAGAAAGGAAATTAAAGATTCCAAAATGTTATTATCTAAGGCCCATTTAAAGGCTTTCCCCAACTTCAAATGCTATCAGTTAGACCCTACTCATGAATATGTGCCAATTGAGTCATAGGGGGTAGTTTATTGTGACATGTGGTGAGTTTTGGGAAGCCCTTATTGAAAGTCTAATGCTTTTTACTTAAATAATTTAAAGGGTTTGGAGGACTCTTGAAGCTTGGTTAAAAGTGATAAACTTATGAAAAAATGGCGTGTGCCATCAAGCACTACCCCTAGACCCATGCAAGGGGCACTACCCCTCTACTCCAATGGGGACTATTGCCCCCAAACCCTCACTCTAGTTTTAATAAAAAAAAGAAAAATCATTTTGAACCATGTTGGATGGAAAAGCAATGTTTTTTTATACATGCATAGATGACCACATCCTTTCGGCATTTTGTTGTAATTTTAATATAATATATATGTACATTGACAATAAAAGCGATGAAATTTTGACATTTGTTAATTTATGTGTCGACTCTCATGTGAAATCTCAAATCAGCTCTAATGTCATGTAATAAGGTTCTGTAATATATATGATGAATACCTTATCAATGTTATCATATGAATATTTGAAATTTCCTATATTTTTATAATTTCCCTATTTTTTAATAGCAGTCCCTTGTCGTCCCCTCTAAAATGGCCTCCCAAAAAATCTATCCCAGGAATGCATCCCCCCATCCCTTGCCATTCTCATCCTAGAAATTTGGTTTAACATAGGACATAAATAATTGAATGTATGCCTATTTCTATAATTGTATCTAGTTGTACTTGTATCAAGGGAACTTGAAAATTCGTTATATCTGTATCCAATACCATATTCGTTTCCATGCAACTCTGGGTAAAATTAAATAACATATTTGATGTGAAGTCCTTTTAACTCCACAAGAAACCATCCAATTGTTTAGAAAATCATGTATCCTAATACAACAAAGTTCATAAAACAAATTATATCCCTTCAGTCAACCTTTGACTATGCAACATGTTTGTTCTCTAGCATTTATGTTGTAATTGTCTTCCTTTTTAGCGTCAATAAAATGTTTATAAAAAAAGAAATGATTGTTTTAACCTGAGTTATCGGGTTCCTTATGTAGGGGCACCAATCTCCTACCAGACGAGAGTGGGCCCGTAGCAGATAGGGCATAACACTGCCACGTTCCCTGTGGGTTCGCCTGCCCCGGGTTCCCTGTGGATTTGCCATAGGCGGACCCACAGGGAACTCGGGGCAGCAGGGTCGTGCCATGGGTGCTCCAAGACGCTCCTACGCCTTACAAAAGCGCATTTAAAAAAACGTGAAACTTAAAAAAAAAGTGTTTTTTAATGATTTTAACCAAAACTAAAACCCTAAAAACTGCCTCATATCTAAAACGCGCCCATTTGACAAGTCATTTAGCAAACCCACAGGGAACCCGGGGCGGAAGGTTGTGCCCTGGGCGCTCCTACGCCTTAAAAAAACGCATTTAAAAAAAATGTGAAACTTAAAAAAATAAAGTGTTTTTTAATGATTTTAACCAAAACTAAAACCCTAAAAAATGCCTCATAACTAAAATGCGCCCATTTGACAAGTCATTTGATAACAACAAACCTATTTCACAAGAGCTCTTCATTGTTTTGCCATTTTTGCAGTTTGGAGGGTTGCTTGTATATTTTCGAAGGAAATCGATTGCAAAGTACCAAGGGAGGATTCTAGCTTGCACAAAGGACATCTATTGATCTAAGGTAAGTAGTTTAACACATTCTTTCAACCTTTTTCTGAATTTTTTCAATTTCTTTATGAATTTTTTCAAGTTTTCTAGAAAAAATTTAACTTTTTTTTGAAAAAAAAACAAGTTTAAAGATTTTTCGAAATGTATTTTAGTGTTTGTCTTGAACATTTATTACTTTAATTAGTTTATATATATTGTATGGTTGCATTTTTTATTTTAATTTTTTTTTAATTTAAAATTTTGTAATTTCTTATAACAACAATCTAGTTGAAAAATTGAGATGGCTATTAGTTCAAGTTCAGTGAGTCTTGAGGCAAATAAACAATTTAAATATGATCAAGCATCTCCTCTTTGGAAATATGTCACTATGCTTGAACAAGAAATAGAAATACCCAATTGCTTCTATTCAATGGAAATGCATTATTTTTCATTAATGATCCACACCCATGAGAAATATATGCTAGTACATCAATATGGTAACATACCCATTTCGCTGTCCAAGAAGTACAAAGATGGAAATGATTGTAACAGCAGTTTAGAAGTGTTCAAGCTCTTCCAAATGACGTTCAAACTCAATCTATTACATCAAATGACAATGTACAACAGTCAATATGGAAGGACGCCTCAAATGAAGGGCCTGCAGTGCCACAAACCCAATCACAAAATCTGGAATGCTGACCACGCCCTCTATGACAGTGCTAGTACGGCCTAGTGAAGAGGACAGCCCACACAACTATCCAAAATGCTTCCCCAAAGCTGCTAAAATCTTTGTTTGTATCTACAAAGACCTCACGCTCAGCTGGGAGAAACAACTCTTTCAAAACAGTCTTGAAACACACATAAACCCCTCCAAATGGTATGGCCCTGCCTGGGAGAGGTACGACTTGTCTAGGAGGAAAATACCACAGCCAAACTCCTTCAAATTCACAACTAAAGCCAACAATAATCTCTACAAACCTCCTCCATAATTATCATAGCAATAAACTTGTGATATATCTTTGAAATCCCTTCCGCGACAAGCTAACTACTTGCAAATGAAGCTCAATGTGATCTCTGGGATAACACCACTCCAAAACACCCTAGAGATGTCTCTCAACCCTGCAGGTGCTCAATCCAATGAAGATTTTCATCTTCAAAGGTGACTGGTTCAAACCCTTGGCTCAGCCAAGAACAAAGCTCATACAAGAGAAAATATGCAATGGTCCATGAGAAAAGACTTCACTTTTTCCTTATATCTCATCTTTTCTCCCAAACGCCACTTTTGGGGATATATTTAATATTTTAATGTTTCTTTTTCCTCCTTGCCTTGGGCGCCCACTATTAACATGACTTTATTCACTTTAAATTACATTAAGTCATCCAATAATAATAAAGTCACTTTATTAAAAGACACATTAAGTTATATATTTAATTTAACTTAAATGTATCGATTAATAAATATTATTTCAAACGGTCTCTGTGGGTGAGTTCCGTAGTGCCGCTGAGCTGGCCAATGGAACAATGACTAATTTCAAGACCGTTGCACTGACTCGCTCTAATGTCCCGTGAGCCCCTGCTAAAAATAGTAAGTTTGGCCAAATGGCCCAAACTCGCTCCAGAAAGTGCCATATGATATATCCCGCCAAAATAAGTCCAACTCATCACTCCATGTACGCTGACTGGGCCTCTATGAACCAGCTCTTCGTGGGTCCCCTCACCACCTTTGCTAGTCTACGGGAACCCATGTAGTAGACTAACCTAATGCAAATGTGCTAGCCTAGAAAGGGGACATTACAGTCCGCCCTCCCCAAAATTGCTTGCCCAAACTCTAGATGTTGTAAGATCTGCTCATTCTCCCAAGTCGCATCCTCTACCGGCAAATTCTTCCACTTCACCAAATACTTCCTGATAACCCTCTTCTGCAAGGTGTGCTCTCTAGTGTCAATAATAGCCTCAGGTACAAGAATCAACTTCCCATCCTCATCTAAAGGGGGTAACTTAGTGGAAGGTATCACATTGTGTCCCAATGCCTTTTTGAGGCGAAACACGTGGAAAACATTACACACTCTGCTTCCCGCCCGTAGCTCTAACTCATAAGCCACTTTTCCTATTCTCCTGGATACCCTAAAAGATCCATAATATCGTGGCTTAAGTTTCTCTGCACCACTCTTTTTGAGAGTGGATTGCCTGTAAGGTTGCAGTATTAAGTAAACCATGTCACCCACCTCAAAAGAACGCTCAACTTTGTGTTGATCTGCATATTGTTTTTGTTGATTCTGCGCCTTCTGGATGTTCTCCTTCAAGGACTTCATGATGTCCTAACTCTCCTGTAGTAAGTCCTTAGCCTTAGGCACTCTACTATCCCCGAATAACATATCTAGAAAGTTGGGAGCCTCATACCCGTAGAGAGTCATAAAAGGTGACATCTGAATGGACATGTGGCAAGTAGTGTTATAACAGTACTCCCCAAGATGCAACCACTTAACCCATGCCTTCTGCTACCCTGCAATGTAATTGTGGAGGTATCCTTCCACCCACTTGTTGGCAATTTCTATCTGCCCATCTGTTTGTGGGTGATAGCTAGTGTTGGGAGTGAGTTCAGTCCCACTCAATCTGAAGAGCTCCTGCCAAAAGTGACTCATGAACTTACTGTTTGTCACTGACTATGCTTCTTGGCAGTCCATGTAACCTAAATACCTCTTTAAAAAATAGATCTACAATCTGTGCCGTTGAAAATGTGGCTGAAATTGCAAAGAAATGGGCAAATTTTGTTAACTTATCAACCACAACATAAATACAGTCCCTGCCTTGGGCAAGCCCGTGATAAAGTCCATAGAGATACATTCCCATTTCTGGTTAGGAATGGGTAGGGGCTGTAATAGACCAGCTGGAAAGGAATGCTCCTGTTTATTTTGTTGGCATGTGGGGCACTCTAACATATTGCAACACTTCTGTTTTGAGCCCTTTCCGTGTAAACCGTTCCGGATTTGTCTGTATGTCTTGAAGTATCCCGGGTGACCAGGTGTAGGTACATCATGAAAGGCTCTCATAACCTTCTTCTTCATCACTGATCCTGTACCAACAAGATCCTTGCCTTGTAAATGATTAGATCATTCACAATTGTATACGTGCTATCCTGAATAGTACCATCAATTATTCTTGAGGCCCACTTGTCCTTAGCATACTCTGTTGATATCCACTCTCTCCAATCAGTTGTAATCTCACCTAAAGAGCGCAAGTGAGGTCTCCGTGAGAGTGCATCAGCTACTACATTCTTCTTTCCTTTGACATAAACTATGTCAAAGTCATAGGCTTGCAACTTGCTAACCCACTTCTATTGTCGGTCATTGAAGTCTCGCTGATTGAGGAAATGTCTAAGGCTATTGTGATCTCTTTTCACCACAAATTTGCTACCCACTAGGTATTGCCTGAATTTAGCCAAAGCATGCATTATGGCTAACATTTCCTTATCGTAGATACTGTAACCTCTCTCTGCACCTTGAGTTTCCTACTCTGGAAAGCAATCGGATGCTCATCCTGCATTAGCACTGCTCCTATGTCTTCACCTGAGGCATCACACTCAAGCTCGAAAGGCTTGGTGAAATCTGGTAGGCCAAAACCAGGCAAGAACTCATAATCTACTTAAACCTGTCAAAACACTGTTGTGCCCTGTCAGTCCAAACAAATGCCTCCTTCGTCAAATCTGTCAATGGTGCAGCACCCTGTGAAAACCGCTTGACAAATCAGCGATAGAACCCACATAAACCAAAGAATTGCTTGAGTTGTGAGAGATTCGTGGGTGGTGGGCAATCAACAATGGCTCAGATCTTCTCTGGATCCACTCTGACTCCCTCAGCACTGATGATGTGACCCAAGTTCCCAAATAAAGGAGTTCAGTCATACCAAATTCATATTTTGACTCTTTGGCATCTAAGGATTCTCTCTCCAGGATACTCAGTACCTCCTCAATGTGTTGGAGGTGCTCCTCCCAAGTCCTGCTGAAGATCAAGATGTCATCAAAAAATATGAGGGCAAATTTCCTCAACTGCTCCCTGAAGACCTTGTTCATACAGGATTGAAAAGTAGCTAGAGCATTGGTTAGACCAAAAGGCATAACCAAGAACTCGAAATGCCCATAATGGCAACAGAAGGTTGTCTTCTCCACATCCTCTTCTCTAACCCGAATTTGATGGTAGCCAGAACTCAAGTCGATCTTGGAGAAGTAACATGCCCCAAGCAACTCATCAATGAGCTCATCTATCTGCGGAATGGGGTCCCTGTCCTTTATTGTTTTCTTGTTGAGAGCCTTGTAGTCGATACACATCCTCAACGTGCCATCTTTTTTCTTAACCAAAACAACTACAAAGGCAAAAGGGCACTTACTAGGTCTAATGTGCCCCATCTCGAGAAGCTCCTTGATTGTCTTCTCTATCTCATCCTTCAATCTTTTTGGATGTCAGTAGGGAGTAATGATAACTAGCTTAACTCCCTCCTCCAACTCAATCACATGCTCTATGCCTCTATTAGGAGGCCTCCCTGGTGGTATACTGCTAAATACCTTGGTGTGCTTGCTTATCAGCTTCTGAATGTCGAGATGATAACTCTGTTTCGGCTTCTCTGTTGCTGTAGGCATAACACACTCAGCTGCCCACTCCACCTAATCATGTCTAAGCAACCTCTCCATCCTCCTAAGAGATACTACTCTAAGTCCACCATCTGACATCCCCCTGAGCACATGTTTTTTCCCATCTACCTTGAATTTCATCTCCATGGTTCGTAAATTGAGGTAGAATTCTCCGATTGCATGAAGCCACTTCATGCCAAGAACTACATCCATATGCCCCATGTTGACCACATAATATTCAGCATAGAACTCATAGTCACTTAATTTAATAGTTAAGTTCGAGATTCGCCTTTTGCAAGTGATGACAAAACCATTTGCTACCTGACTTTGAATCTCTTGAACTCCTCAGTCTTGAGTCCCCTTCTTGCCACAAGACCCTCATCGATGAAATTGTGAGTGGCCCCTATGTCAAGTAGTGTGGTCACTCTCTGTCCCTCCAAGACTCCCCAAATCCTGAAAGAACCCTCTTTATGAATGGCAAAAAGGTGGGTTGTAGGTATATCATCATCCTGCTCACCCTGTAACTCTTCTGCTACACTATCCGCCTCATTATCCTCCGAGTAAGTGTGCTGGTCTGATTTTTCTGATGTGGTGTCCTCGGCTGAATAGTACTCAATCTGTTTCACTTGCCCCTTCATAGGGAACTTATGGTTGGGGTCCCATGGACCCTTGCATTTGAAGCACAATTTCTTCCTCCTATACTCATTTAATGCATTATCATCAAGTCTAGTGGTTGGTTTCTTCTATTGGTCTATGTTTCGATGATGGAATTTATAGTCCTTCTTGGGAGGAAATGATTTGGAGACAAATTTATTTTTTGTAACAGCAAACTCCATGCTTTGTGCCTTTTTGATAGTCTCTTGTAGTGTAGGTGGATCAAAGGCCTTGACCCACCCTCTAAGTGGTTCCATTAGTCCTTCATTGAACAGGACTACAAGTCTCCTCTCTGAAATACTAGGAACCATGACCGAGAGTCTCTGAAACTCAGTGATATAGGAATCAAGTGACCCATACTGTTTCAACTGTGCAAGTTCCCTGAATTGCAGTTTGGAGTCCTTGTTGTCAAACCTCTCTATCAACCTGTTTGTAAACTCATCATATGTGGTGATCAAATTGTGGCCCAAAGTGACCAACCCGTGGTACCACCACTCATGTGCTATCCCATCTAGATGCATAGTAGCGAAGTTCAGTGATTCATCCTCCGGCATAGGTTTGAGTGTCAAATAGTTGTCTAATTTCTACACCCATGCTCTACCTGTCATTTTGCCACTACCATTGAAATGCTCCAAAGAGACTTTACTCAAGGCATGTTGATAATCCCTGTTAGCCCAGTGTGCCCTGTAATCTGCTCTGCCACCCATACTTGCTCTTTGTCTTTTTTGGTTCATAAACTACTAAAAAGTCAACATCTCCCTAATCTTCAGTGGAAGAGTCATGTACTCTACGTGGTGCAAACTGACCTCCTCTGCCATAGGAATATGTACCTTAGGCTCATGTATCACTGGTGCCTCCTCTCTACATGGAAAGGTACGTTGTAGTGGCCTAGGAACCGATCCTGGGGTTGTCCTAGGACTGTGACCACTACCCTAACCAACATTTCGATGATTGTTAGCATTGGAACCACTTGCCTCGCCATCATGTGTTGCATGTGGTTTTGTTGTTGGAGTTCCCTGATTCATTTTTGCTAATAGCTGGGACATCATATCTAGCATAATATCAAATTTTCGTTCTGTTTTAGAGTTGGGACTCTCTGGGTGTTCTGGTCCTTTGTTTCTATCTGCCATGTGTCCTATAATGTTGTCACTATCACTGGAAGAATTCCGGTGCATACCCAAGATACCCGATACGGTTTCTCTCTGGAATCTGTGGTGGCTACCACTGATGGGTATCTTTGGTGTAGACCTGTTTCCACTCATGAATGAATGAAGTTCAACACAGGTTGGCAAGATAACTTGGCTCTGATACCACTGTAATATCCCACCCCCTTATGGTTTTCTTTGGTTTAGTTGAACCTGGTGCGTTTTGGTGTATTTTGCATTTGACATAACACATGCATGTCCATATGTTTTCGAAAATAACAAGAAATAGAAATACCCAGTTGCTTGTATTCAATGGAAATGCATTATTTTTCATTAATGAACCATACCCATGAGAAATATATGCTAGTACATCAATATGGTTAACATACCCATTTCGCTGTCCAAGAAGTACAAAGCTGGAAATGACTGTAACAGCAGTTTAGAAGTGTTCAAGCTCTTCCAAATGACGTTCAAACTCAATCTATTACATCAAATGACAATGTACAATAGTCAATATGGAAGGATGCCTCAAATGAAGGGCATGCAGTGCCACAAACCCACTCACAAAATCTGGAATGTTGACCATGCCCTCTATGACAATGTCGGTACGACCTGGTGAAGAGGACAGCCCACACAACTATCCAAAATGCTTCCCCAAAGCTGCTAAAATCTCTGGTTGTATCTGCAAAGACCTCACACTCAGCTGGGAGAAAGAACTCTTTCAAAACAATCTTGGAACACACATAAACCCCTCCAAATGGTACAGCCCTACCTAGGAGAGGTACAGCCTGTCTAGGAGGAAAATACCACAGCCAAACGCCTTCAAATTCACAACTAAAGCCAACAATACTCTCTACAAACCTCCTCCATAATTATCATAGCAATAAACTTGTGATATACCTTTGAAATCCCTTCCACGAGAAGCTGACTACTTGCAAATGAAGCTCAATGTGATCTCTGGAATAAGACCACTCCAAAACACCCTAGAGATGTCTCTCAACCCCGCAGGTGCTCAATCCAATGAAGGTTTTCGTCTTCAACGGTCATTGGTTCAAACCCTTGGCTCAGCCAAGAACAAAGCTCATACAAGAGAAAATATGCAATGGTCCATGAGAAAAGACTTCACTTTTTCCTTATATCTCCTCTTTTCTCCCAAATGCCACTTGTGAGGATATATTAATATTTTAATGTTTCTTTTTCCTCCTTGCCTTGGGCGCCCACTATTAACATGACTTTATTCACTTTAAATTACATTAAGTCATCCAATAATAATAAAGTCACTTTATTAAAAGACACATTAAGTTATATATTTAATTTAACTTAAATGTATCGATTAATAAATATTATTTCAAACGGTCTTCATGGGTGAGTTCCGTAGTACCGCTGAGCTGGCCAATGGAACAATGACTAATTCCAAGACCGTTGCACCGACTCGCTCTGATGTCCTGTGAGCCCCTGCTAAAAATAGTAAGTTTGGCCAAATGGCTCAAACTCTCTCCAGAAAGTGCCAGATGATATATCTCGCCAAAAGAAGTCCAACTCATCACTCCATGTAAGTTGACTGAGCCTCAATGAATCAACTCTCCGTGGGTCCCCTCACCACCTTTTCTAGTCTACGAGACCCTGTGTAGTAGACTAACCTGATGCAAATGTGCTAGCGTAGGAAGGGGACATTACAGTCCGCCCTCCCCAAAATTGCTTGCCCACAAGCAATTTCAACTCTAGATGTTGTAAGATCTACTCATTCTCCCAAGTTGCATCCTCTACCGGCAAATTCTTCCACTTCACCAAATACTCCCTAATAATCCTCTTCTGCAAGGTGCGCTCTCTAGTGTCAATAATAGCCTCAGGTACAAGAGTCAACTTCCCCTCCTCATCCAAAGGGGGTAACTCGGTGGAAGGTATCACATTGTGTCCCAATGCCTTTTTTAGGCGAGACACGTGGAAAACATTATGCACTCTGCTTCCCACCGATAGCTCTAACTCATAAGCCACTTCTATTCTCCTAGATACCCTGAAAGGTCCATAATATCGTGGCTTAAGTTTCTCTGCACCACTCTTTTTGAGAGTGGATTATCTGTAAGGTTGCAGCATTAAGTAAACCATGTCACCCGCCTCAAAAGAACGCGCAACTCTGTGTTGATCTGCATATTGTTTCTATTGATTCTGCACCTTCTGGATGTTCTCCTTCAAGGACTTCATGATGTCCTGACTCTCCTGTAGTAAGTCCTTAGCCTTGGGCACTCTACTATCCCCGAATAACATATCCAGGAAGTTGGGAGTCTCATACCCGTAGATCTAGAAGTGGTGGATAGTGTTAGGAAAGAGTTTGGCAAGTTCATCTTAGGACGAGAGCATAGTATTTGTGCTCTTCGAGACCAATACAAGGAAGATGCTCGTACATGGTGGTACCTCCATGGGCAAGATTATTTGTTCCTCCAGCCTCTTGCAATCAAAGTTCTATCACATGTAAGCATGTTTTATTATTTATCATTCTTAATACTTCTATTCTTTTGCATTTTTTATTTTTAAATTTTAAGTTGTATTGACTTTCTCTCCAATTTAAATAGGTTGCAAGTTTTTCTTCGGCTGAACGGAATTGGAGTACATACTCCTTTATCCACTCAATGAAGCATAATTGGTTGGTTGCTAAAAAAGCAGAAGACTTGGTCTATATCCATTCCAACTTGCGTCTTCTATCACATAAGAAAGTTGACTACAAGGAAGGGGCAGTGAAGAATTGGGATATAACCCTTGAGTGTGCCAACTTGAATGCATCTATTGCAAAGCTTGCTAATTGGTACAAGATTATTTGAACCACAAGCAAATGAAGTGCCACTCCCACTAGGTACATCATGTGTAGAAGCCCCGTCATCATCTACACTAATTCTAGCAATTACATCTCTCAAACTCTATAGAAGGAGATGAACCCCTTTGTAATCGTCATTCCAATATTTTCTAATATAATATTATATTTGTGTAATCAAACGTACTCTTAGCTCTTTTCTTAATAGGGACTACCACCCCCAAACTCCCACTCTAGTTTTAAAAAGCAAAAAAAAAAAAATTATTTTGTGCCATGCTGGATAAAAAGCAATGTTTTTTATACATACATAGATGATTACATCCTTTGGGCATTCTGTTGTAATTTTTATATAATATATATGTATATTGACAATGAAAGCAATAAAATTTTAATATTTGTTAATAGGGTTCTATAACGTATATGATGAATGTCATATCAATGTTATCATATGAATATTTGAGATTTCCTATATTTTCAAAATTTCCCCATTTTTAATAGTCGTTCCCTAAAAAATGGCCTCCCAAAAAATCCATCCTAGAAACGCATCCCCCCATCCCCATCTTAGAAACTCGGTGTAACATAGGTTATTTGATAATTGCTTGATAACATATATCATGTATGATATTAATGAATTCATTATTATAACAGCTGATTTATAAATTTTCATTAGGATCTTCATATGTTTCAAATTACAACTTTGATATCATAATGCTTGGATCTCAAATTTACGAAAGTTACATCATACCCAAGCTTTGGGATCTGCATCAAGAGCTCCATACCTACAAATTGCATACACCCACAACCTCGCATTAGTATATACAAGTTTTGGGTGTTCACACAAGTGCTATGTTCCCACTGCATGTGTACTCCCAAGTCCATGCACCCATGTATTCTTGAGAAAAAAGCTTATTTTGAAATATCCTATATTTTAATTTTTTTTTTTAAATGCTGAATTTTGGTAGAGTTTTGTTGACAAGCCCAAGGCAGCTTGTCATGTCAATTTTGTTGAGTCCAAACATACTTTCTCCAAAGCAATTACATGCATGCATGGAAAAAAAAGCTTTTTCGGTCCTTGTGTTTAACTCCAATTTTGTTTTTATACAAGGATGACAACATTCAAGTACAATGAAATGGAAGGATGTGTAAAAGGTTCAACAATAGAACCATAAGAAAAATGGAATGCATGATGAGTATAGATCAAGGATATTCTCTACGATAAAGATGCAAACCGTTGACTTCATATCCACAACAATCACTAGATACTCAAAAATTACAATCACTTGATACTTAAAAATTACAATCACTTGGAGGAGCGAACTGCATATCCAAGTGGTGGCAACCAGCTGATAGGCAGCAGTCAGCAATTTTGAAGTATCATTGTATTCATTGAACATACTAAAAGCAGCAATCAGCCTTTGGAGACAAGCGATCAGCATTCCATTATCATTTGAATATATTCTTCATATCAGACCTGAGTGTGGAGATTTGGCCCCTTTGCATTGTATTTTGTCAACAACTTTGATTTGTTGCATTCATCATCTACCTCTGTTTTGTAACAGCAGTCCATACTTGTGCCTTGGCTGTCATAGAGCTTTGCAATTGTTGTAATTGGAGAAATAGAGTAATCTGATTTCATATCAGCAAGGTCTGATTTTGCTTATCATCCTTTGCTATCATTATAATGTGTAAATCATGATGTAATTCATTATAGAAGAGGCTGCATATGTATGTCCTAATCAGAGGAGTATTTCAATGTCACCAATGTGTTTGGGTGATCCAGTGGAGCTGTGTGACACTTTCCGGAGAGATTTTGAACAACTTATCCGTACTTACTATTTATAGTAAGTGCTTGTATGGCGACAATCTTTCTGGGTTTTTCTAGATTTGTTCTCTTTGGTTCTCAGAGAACACTACTATTTTTAGTGTCAGTTTGGCGCTGTTTTGGTGACTTGGCAATCAGCTGATGGCTATCCTAAACGTTGCATCGAGCTCAGTGATGTCAGATGGTTGGTGGATCTAGTTGGCACCCTCTGTGTTGGCTCAGTTTGCTTATGGCTGTTACTATTTTTAGTAAGTTCGGGTTTGGGGGCGTTTCAAGATTTTCAAAGTTGGAATGTTTTTGTCTTGTCGAGACCTTTCCGGCGAGCTATTGGTCATGGGATTCCGACTTCATCTGGATGGGTATTTTAAAGTCCAAAGATATATTTTATTATTTCACGGGACTTCATAATGTTTAATGGCAAAGTGACTTTATGAAGTGAAATATTAAAAGGGTCACTAGGCGAGTTTGGGCGCCCATCCCTAGGGGGATAAAAGTAATTTAAAATTATAATTTTCTCCTCAAAAAAGACAACGCCCCTCTTGGGAGTTTATAAAGGCAGAAAAGTGAGTCATTTGGGATATGCTTGGATTATTATTTCTTCTCTCTTTTGAGATTTTCCATTCGAGGGTTTCTGGTGCTTGGCTCTAGGGTTTGGTATTGTCTTGGTAAGACGAAAACCTCTGCAAGATTGATTTGATCTTGGCTTCTGGAGACAAAAACCTCCATTAGCAAATACTAGTGAGGCAAATACATCCAATGTTTGCAGTTGTGCATTGACAGAGGACATTTTGATGGAGTTTGAACTTGAAAGTACATATTTCTCAGAGCTTTATTATTGCAACTATTTGCAGACTCACCGAGGGCAGATTTATGTCCACTGAACGGTGATTAAATGCTGTTATAGCTTCCTTGGTGCAGGCCATACATCTAGAGGCTGGTCGTCCCAGTGCTGAAGCTGGCCATACCTCTTTGTGGATACAACAGGTGTTCGTTGTGGGGTTTTTTTAATGTTGGTTTCAATTTGTATGAGGTCGCCTATCTCCTACCATCTGTTTCAGACTATTGCAGAGTTATATGGTGGAGCTGTTATTATTTCTTGATCGTTGATATAGTTTCCAGTTAAGGCTGTACTGTTGTAGCAAATCGTGGGCTTCCAAAGGGAGTTCAAACTCATATCAAGGGAGCTGTTTGGTCTTAGGAAAGGCACCTAGGGTCTAAGAGTTCATTATCTATGCTTATAGTGCTTAATCGTCCATTGTATTGAAGTTTGGAGCACATTTCTGTATGCTATGTCGCTGGTCCATCTATGGCCCCGACGTGAAGTTGTGAAACTGGACATGGGTATGTTCTCATAATTCATATCTTGGCACATTGCTATCTGGTTCATTGTTCGTTTATGCAAAATCATTGTACTTTTTTTGGGTTTTCAATATATGCTATCTATTGTATGCATCGACAACACACATTTGTAGGAAAACAAAAACCCCTTCTGCATCTTCTCTCTAGTCTGAAAGATCACACAAAAATTAATAAAATAACACATAAAAAGATCATTAAAAAATTTACAAATAGGTGCGGCACATTACAGTGGTATCAGAGCTAAAGATCTTGCCACTCTGTGAGGTCAGATTTAGACACGCAGATGAAAATACGAGATATGCAATTTAGCTTTGCATGTGAGTGATCAACACTTGCATGATTGTTCAAAGTTGGGCAGTTGATAGGTTTTGAACAGTGAATGTGAGATCATGGCATCTCTCTGGGACAAAGATCGGTGTAGAAGACTTTTTGATGCATATATGAAGCTGAAATCTTTGCACTGGTCGGATAAGAGCCTTCTCAGCACTCTGGAAGAAGTTGAGGAATGCTTATCTGAAATTCCTCAGTCACCTTTTCAGGGATTGCCACTGTCCTTGATGCTTCCAAAGACCTTGTTGTGTAAGCCCGAGTGATTGAAGCATCCTGATAAAAATGTAAAATTGGCAGTTATCACATGCTTCAGTGAGGTTATGAGAATTACAGCGCCTAAAGCACCTTACAAGGATGACTTAATGAAGGAGATGTTACAGCGGATCGTTGAAAGTTTTCATGGGCTAGGTGATACCAAAAGTTTATCTTTTAAAAAGATTGCTAAGATGTTAGTAATTATGGCTAAGGTCAGGTCATGGGTCTTTTTGATTGCTCTCAGGTGTGATGATGTACTTCTCAGAATGTTTCATTGTTTCGTGGACAAGATCAGAGCATATCATACGGATGAAGTTAAAGCAGCAATGCAAAATATCTTGTCTATGATTTTAGATGAAGATGATATCTCCAAGTTGTTATTATCTAACTTGCTAAGCATTTGGAGAAAAGAACAGCTTGTTTCACCTGTAGCACATGAGTTGTCAAAGACCTTGGTTGAGCAGAAAATTGAGAAACTTAAAGATCAGTTGACAGAAGAAGAAGCTATTGCTTGTGGTTTACCAGTTACAAGGATTCCTAAAATGAGCAAGAACCAAATGAGAAAACAAGGCCTATGCTTCTCTTGCAAAGAAATTCGGGAGCCTAACCACCAATGCACGGATAAAAAGGACTCACAAAGTGATGATGGTTTGGCTGATGAGGTTACTTTCAGCACTCTAAGAGGTTGTTATCAGCTCTGATAATAATTCTGTTTTTTATGACAGCAGTCATTCTCCTGAGTGTAGTGGTGATTTAAATGTTATGGCACAAGAGGAAAAAGTTGTAGAAGATACTTCTAATGTTGGCACGCAAAATATGAGTGTCAAACACGAGGAAAACCAGAAGGATACAAGCCATAACAGTTCTGATTTTTGTGACAACAATTTGATTTGTTTCCATCAGCGTGAGGATACTGCTATTACACATGATGATGATGGTTGTGTGGAGTCACCCAATGTAGACACTCAATTTTCGGGTGACATTGATGCAATAGGTGTTGTGGATTCGAGCCACAAGTTTGATTTTGTAAATCAGACCTTGGGAGATATGAACAAATCAGAAAAGTTACTTGTTGGTGATGGGTCCGAGGATATCTCCTTGGTTGAACATTTATCTACTTTGGAGGAAGCAGTGTGCATCGATATTGGCAAATCAGCAGCCTCTAGCATGTCATTTGAGCCATCCATAGAGGTTCATAACAAAAGCACACTTAATGAGGATGTGTGCGAAGTGGATAGCACACATGAGGATGCTTACCAATCGGTGAGTGATGATGATTCAACCTCTTACCATAGTGCAGATTACACATCAGAAAATTTGTGTGGAGACAATTTGTCAGAGGGCTCTAATCATTTGGCAGGGCAATTGAAGGTGAACGCAGGCATGATTGCTTCAGCCTTAGAACACTTTGATGTTGCTCAGCAGTTAGTGACACACTGTTGTTGGACTCCAGGTATATATGAGCACCTTGATAGTGGACTTTCCCTTGCTGAGTTTCAGGCACTTAGAGATGCAGTTGGGATCATGAAGAATAATTACCTAGAGTTGTTATCAGATAGAGATCATTTTCTCAGGCTTGATGGTATCTATTATGATGCTTTAAAGGGAAAGGAAGAGGAGGTTGATGAGCTCACCTATGAGCTTGAGATCACCACGGACTCGTTGAAGATCGCTCAAACAGCCTTTCAAGAGTCAAAGATACGGATAGATGAGAATACCGTGGAGTTGAGCTTAGTGCAGTCTTCATCTCTAGCAGTCACAATCCCCATATATATGATTGTTTCTGGTGATAAGCATACACACACGGATAGTGGTAAGGAGTACTTTGTGGATATGGCTACACCCATTACAGTTGCAGAGTAGGTTATAGATAGCTCGCGCGATGAGTTAGTGGATTCTCCAGAGAATGGTGAGACGGGTCACCACACTACTCCATTTTCTCAAGAGATGTGCAGGGCATCATTCAGTGGAGAGATCGATTCTCATGTTGATTTGTTTCCCTCTCCTGGAAGCAAATCAGAGATTGCATCTTATGCAACTGATTGTGATAGACAGCTTATTGAGCCGCAAAGGTGGAGAGATCAGCTAAAGGTTACCGAGGGTAAGGTTGTTCAAACCTTAACTTGTATTAACAACACCCACAAGTTTGTGGAGGACCTCTTTTGGATGGCACAATTGGAGGAAAGGCAGTTAGGGGTAGTAGTGGGCACTTCTATATCTAATTTGCGAACTATTCAGCATGCCATAGAGTGGATTAAATCAGAATACCTCCAATTGCTTTCAGACCGAGCATGCAGAGAGGACTTGCAGAGTATCTACCCAATTAGCCATTCAGGATCAGAGTCATGAGCCATCTTCTGATTCAAGTGATGGGAGTGATGAGGAGTGTGTTTTGCATAACTATGACAGTCAACCGTTGACGAAGGCAGGTGCTTTTTATCTTGACTACATAGTGAGGAGTGCTCATCATTTCTCCTTTAGTCCACACACAGAGGACCCGATGATGCGTAAGTGTGGATTGGCTCGAGACTTATACCATCCATTGTGGGATGAAGGGTTGCCATCTACAGAAGATGGAACTTGGGATTGCAGGTGGCTGACTCAGATACATTCAGAGGATTACTGGCAGGGTCAGAGATCAGATTACCATCATGGTGGGATGTACCAAACAGAGTTTGCAACTTCTTTGTCTCGAAAATTTCCATTGGAGACATGGCTTTAGAGAGGTTGCAGTGTTAGTAGGCATGATGGCATGTTTAGATATTACAGCGGTGTTGGAGGAGAGTTTTATCTTTCCTACGATTTGAGAGGAGCAGTCTCATATCTTCCAGCACCTATGTTGGATAGTCAGCACATCCATAGGAGTTTTGCAGGGGATGATAGGGGATGTTGTGGTTCAGTCACTTCAAGATTTACTTACCCCTTCATGATTGTTGAATGTGAGGTTTTGATGTGTTGGGATCCAGGTGGTGATAGGTTTGGCATGTCAGTTCAGTTGGATTCCGTTGTGTTGCTTCACCACTCTCTACATGGTGAAGATTATATTAGAGTAGTGCAGGGGAAGTCAATAAGTGATGTGTATGGCAGACTTCCATATTGGCTTTGGGACCCAGGGGTTCCTATGTCTAGCAAATTGTTCTATACTGGGATAGCTACTTACATTGATGTTGAGCATGGTCTTACCTCTACCCAACGGGTGCAGTGGAGAACTTGTTGGACATTCTTCAGATTGATTTGGGATCCTGGTGTTCAGCTTTGGCATGCAGGTATAGATTGCTTGAGGGCAAGCAATCTTTGGGAAGGGCGGATTGTAATGTCCCCATTTTCGAGTTCTCTTGAAACACAGTTGGAGCTAACTTTCTAGGTTGGTGACAGCCTAATCAAAGGAGTATTTCGATGTCACCAATGTGTTTGGGCGATCCAGTGGAGCTATGTGACACTTTTCGGAGAGATTTTGGACAACTTGTCCATACTTACTATTTATAGTAAGTGCTTGCATGGCGACAATCTTTCTGGGTTTGTTCTCTTTGGTTCTCAGAGAACACTGCTATTTTTAGTGTCAATTTGGCATTGTTTTGGTGACTTGGCAGTCAGCTGATGGTTATTCTAGACGTTGCATCGAGCTCAATGATGTCAAATAGTTGGTGGATCTAGTTGGCACCCTCTGTGTTGGCTCAATTTGCTTATGGTCGTTACTATTTTTAGTAAGTTCGGGTTTGGGGGCGTTCCGGGATTTTCGGAGTTGGAATGTTTTCGTCTTGTTGAGACCTTTCCGACGAGCTATTGCTCATGGGATTCCGACTTCATCTGGATGGGTATTTTAAAGTCCAAAGATATATTTTATTTCACAGGACTTCATAATGTTTAATGGCAAAGTGACTTTTTGAAGTGAAATATTAAAAGGGTCACTAGGCGATACCACTTGTAATATCACAGGATGGCAAGATGACTACTTTGATACCACTTGTAATGTCCCCTTTCTAGAGGAAACACTTAAACCTGAATTTGCATCCAAAGTGATTCTCAAGGAGACATTAGTAACATTAGAGATCATTAAATTCCAATGATAAGATCAACAAGTTCAATGATAATATTCCATTCATGATTGTCATCCACTATTGATGACTATTCTATACTATAAATCATAATTCAAGATCCATATCCTCTTCTCTTGTTCTTCATCAGGAACTAGGATTTACATGACATGGGCGCTAAGAAACCAATACATGGAAGGAATTATACCCGCCCCTCCTTACAATACCAATCAAAGGATATGTAAGGCGCAAAGAAACCATTCACATGTAGGATTTATACCGCCATTCCCCGCATAACCTATTATTCCTTGAAGAATGAAGTGACATGAGATATTAGTAATATGTTCTTGTATTCTATAATACATCCCATAAGTATATTAGGATGAATATTGAACATAACTCAGATCCATACTCTCCCCTCTTACTATTCACCAAGGAATTAGGATCTTACATGCTAGGGGGTGCTGAAACCACCCCTGGACCTAGTTTCGGAACTTAGTCCCAGCCTTTGGGGTCTAAAAACAAAGCCTCGGATCTGGCCATGGGATTATGTCCCAACCTTTGGGATCAATTACAAGACCTCTGGACCCGGCCATGGGAACTAATTCCTAGCCTTTGGGGTCTACACAGAAGATGGGATTACTCCACCTTTCCCTACAATACCTACTTGATGAAATAATAAGGGCTACGGAGACATGGTCTTGATTTCAATATTCCCTTGTACTTATTATAATGCATAGGTTAAAGACATTTACCTTGCAATTCGAAATACCATTATACGGTATTCGTGTTTATACAATTGTTCATCATAAGTTGACACATTGATAAGATATTTCATTGTAATTTGTAATTATTTACATAGAATCATATTGTTATTACTACCATTCATATTAATTATGAATTGACACTATTATTATAATATATATATAAACTTATACATATTATGGTAAATAATTATAAATCAAAGATAATGAATAAACCTTACCTGCTGTACCTTTCTTAATTCCTGGTGCAGACCTGAATTAATATTAATTTCTGATTGCACTTACTGCAGAGTCTGAATTCTTGTATGATTCCTGATCTGTTTATCTACTGAGACTCTTATCTCCTTCGATGCCTTTGGAATGAGGGACCAATCTGTCATGTCCCCATATCAAGACACTGTTAAAGTAAAGATTTGAACATGATAAAGATGGTTTGTAAAATATTATTTGGGATAATAGAAATAATTACATACATTATATATTATTTAATAAATAATATTATTGTATGAATATTTTATTATAATTAAAAGATATTATCCATATTATAAATAATATATATAAATATATCTAATAATATAAATACAAATAATATAATATAAATCATATATCATTTATTATGATATAAATGATATAGTATAAATAATATAAAATATATCATATATCATTTATTATGATATAAATGATATAATGTAAATATAAATAAAATAAATAAACATCTTTTAACCTATCCTCTTATGATAACGGAGTTAGGTATGGTTAGAACTAGTTTTACCACAAAAGGGAACTAATATAAAGTATAAAAAATAATAAGAGACATACCTCTTCGAACATATCCCTTGAAAGGGAAATAAATAAAGGTTGTGAGATAGAAGGAAAACACCATCGGAAGAATGAAGTAATGAAAAGAAATAAATAAACAACTGTGAATTCAATAAAGGCAATAAAGAAGCAACATCATTTGAATTCATCAAAGACGCAACAAGAAAATATCACAAGGAAGACATGGGGGCAGCCAAGGTAAGTCTGCAACTATCACAGGTACGCTATTCATTAAGTAATTAAATATATAGTATAATATATGTTAGTAATATTTCAATATATATTGTGTAAGGTAAATAATAAATTTAGAAAGGAATGAAATTAAATAAATAAAGATATGTCAATAGGTAAATAGCATTTCATGATTATGAATGAGAAATATAATGCTAGAATAATATAATTATGGCAGAAATAAATGAATTATGATTAGTAGTGAAATAAGGTATTGGTTAATTGTCTCATGCTTGAAAGTAAATATGAATGATATAAACTATATGATAATAATGTGAATCTAAGGCAATGAAACCATTTATATGTCAAAAATAAGCATAAAATGAATTATCAATGAAGCCTAGTATAAGGCTATCAATAAGAATAAATTGAGGTTCCATGAAAGAACAAGAATAGAGATGTAAAGATCTCAAATTGATAAAATTGTGGCTCACGAACTCATGATGTAATCAAAAGGATGTTCAAGCCTCATCCTTAATCACTTTAATCAACCCATGAGTATGAGGTTAAGTTAAGGATGTAAAATTCGACCTAGGTGACCCTCAAGTGGATGAAGAACACCGAGTGTGTGTGAAGTCCCTTGAGCCAAGAGACGAAGAACTCCGGGTGTGAGTGAAGCTCTTGGGCCTATGGTATTATGAGCTCATAATAAATGTGCCCGACGGTTGGTGACTCTCAATGGGATGAAGAATGGCGGGTGTTGGGAGAAACCTTTGGGCCTCTGTGTGGGATGGTTAACGCCTTAACAAACCATGCTTATGTGGAAGACAAGGTTGATTAATGATAGGGCTAACCAAGAACTCTCTTTAAATTATGCATGGGAACGATGCGAGAAAGAATATGAATATGAAATGTATGAACTTCATATGAATCATAACTATAAGTATAGAGATGAAATGTATGTGATTATGATTAAAGATTCTAAGCCTTAAATACAATTGTGGAAAATATATGAGTTTGATACTTAGTTATTAACTCTAATGATGATATGAAAAGGAAAATCTGAATACTAATGTTCTCTCTTGTAAGTTGAAATTTTGTGCAAGGTTGTGAAAATTTTGGCTTACCAGAAGGGCACATTACAGTGGTATCAGAGCAGTGATCCTGCCATTCTGTGAATAATAGTTAAATAAAAATAAAAAAATGAAAAAGAAAGAATCAATGAAAACCCAGGTATGAATTTGCTGGAATAATAGTGTTTAATACATTGATAAAATATTTTAAATATATAGATGTAACATTAAAAATTAAAATTTACTCAATATGTTATGATGCAACATTAAAAAATTAAAATTTACTTACAAATATCTAATTAATAAATAATGAGTAAATAAGGTAAAAAATAAATAAGAATAAAATAACTCTTAAAATTACATAAAGTAAATATACTAAATGAAATAGTAAAATAAAATAATTAAAATATCTCTATGGGTAACCTACGACTTGAAATGGTATGAGAAAAACAAATTAAAATATATGTAAACAACTAGCTCCAAATATTTATTGTGTACATAAACCTCAATAAATATAATGTTATAAAATATTATAGGACACCTAATTATAGTTGCTTGAGGACAAGCAATCTTTAGTGGGGAGGGTTGTCATGTCCCCATATCAAGACACTGTTAAAGTAAAGATTTGAACATGATAAAAATGGTTTGTAAAATATAGGGAATTAATATAAAGTAATAAAAATAATAAGAGACATACCTCTTCGAACATATCCCTTGAAAGAGAAATAAATAGAGGTTCTGAGATAGAAGGAAAACACCATCGGAAGAATGAAGTAATAAAAAGAAATAAATAAACAACTATGAATTCAATAAAGGCAATAAAGAAGCAACATCATTTGAATTCATCAAAGACGCAGCAAGAAAATATCACAAGGAAGACATGGGGGTAGCCAAGGTAAGTCTGCAACTATCACAGGTACGTTGTTCATTAAGTAATTAAATATATAGTATAATATATGTTAGTAATATTTCAATATATATTGTGTAAGGTAAATAATAAATTTAGAAAGGAATGAAATTAAATAAATAAAGATATGTCAATAGGTAAATAGCATTTCATGATTATGAATGAGAAATATAATGCTAGAATAATATAATTATGGCAGAAATAAATGAATTATGATTAGTAGTGAAATAAGGTATTGGTTCATTGTCTCATACTTGAAAGTAAATATGAATGATATAAACTATATGATAATAATGTGAATCTAAGGCAATGAAACCATTTATATGTCAAAAATAAGCATAAAATGAATTATCAATGAAGCCTAGTATGAGGCTATTGTCATGTCCCTATAATGATTTATAATTGAATCGTTTATTTAAATAATAAGCTAGCCTTATATAAACTAAATATATAATATATTTATTTAAAAAATATTATTAATATGTATTAGTGAATAAATAATATTATTAATTTAATATAATTTAAATATTATAAAATATATGAAATATATATATTTCATTAACTAGATATATTATAAATATAAATATTTTAATATAATATTTATGTGAATAATTAATAAGATATATTATTATATATAAAAATAAATATTATAAAGAGTCTTACCCATTAAAGTTAGAAAGTAAAGTAAATGGAAAGTAAAGTAATTTGGAATAAGGCAAAGTGGTTAAACAAAAGGGTCCAATTCAAAATAAAATCATATATAGATGAAAGTTTAATAAGACAAAAATATTATTTATACTTAATAACAAATGTATTTATTTATATTATATATATTATATAAATAATGTACTTTAAAAAGATTAAGGGGAGGCCGAAGTAGGATATTTATAAGTGCAGCGATTAAGTTGGTTGACACCAACAATCACATAAATAAATAATATATTATAAATATATATAATAATATAAATACAAATATTATTATTATTATTATCTTATATTGTAATATAAATATAAATAATATAATATAAATCATATATCAATGATATAATATAAATAATATAAAATAAATAATATATCATTTATTATAATGATATAATATAAATAAATAATAATATAAATAAACATCTTTTAACCTATCCTTTTATGATAAGGGAGTTACGTATGGTTAAAACTAGTCTTACCACGAAAGGGAATTAATAAAAAGTAATAAAAATTATAAGAGGGTATGTCTTTTACCACCAAGCATAATAAGAGACGTGCCTCTTTGAACATATCCCTTGAAAGGGAAATACATAAAGGTTGTGATATAGAAGTAAAACATCATTGGGAGAAAATATAAAAAAGAGTATATATTTCTGAGTCATAAGTAGGAAAGATATATACATCAGCAGTAAAAGGGGTGTGAAAATATATATTATAAAATATATAAACGGCAACAACAATACAATAAAAATTATATTATGGCAGCATAGGTAAGGAATCTCAGGTAAAGCTACAACAGGTAAGTAAGTATTTATATTTACTTATTCAATTTATGATTTGTAAGAATTTATATTTACTTGTTCAATTTATAACTTGTAAGATATAAATGATAAGGTTATTAAGTAGGAACTATATAATACCACAGGTATGACAGTACATTGTTTCCCTTGCTTGTATTAATGTTCAGTATAACACTGCATTTATTTACAGCAATATAATTCATGGACAGTCATATGTAATATTCACTAACTGTGTAATCTATATACCATTCATTAACCACATATGGGATCAATGAAGGGTGACATGTCTAGTATATCATTCATAGGCGATATATTGGTCTTGGCTACCTAGAGTACCAAGAATCCTCACGGATGCCTTAGCTTCATGAATACACCAAGTAGTTCTTGAATAAGGATGGGAGACAAACATAGCCTAAGATGAACAACAACATGCTACACCATATCGACCCCATATGGTGTTAAGGAATAGTATATAAGTTATAGATAAGAAGTATATGTTGATAAGATCATAAAGATAGCATGTGAAATGTCATGATAAATGGTGAACAATGAAGCTGACTGTGGTAGCATGAAATCATTATAAATTATGAATTGTTTACATTGCAATCAGTCTAGTTAGATTATGTAATGAGTATGAAATATTTATGTGCATTTTCATTATAATGAACTAAGGAAAGGTTAAATGAATACAAAGAGTATAAGCACATAAAAGACATGAATTCCTAAAATAGAGGAAGGCAATAATGTTAATCAACTCGCCACTATGAAGAGTAGGGAAGATTAGGGGCGGGCAATCAACCAAGGATAGGTACGGGTTCATTGGTCTAGAGCACCCCTTCGAGCCCTTGTCTCAAGATGGTACCTTAGGGAGCAAGAGGCAGTCTTTTGACTTGAGTGGTCTAGAGAACCCCGAGTCAAAGGAAGGTCCTAGAGTGGCCTGGGTCTAGAGTACCCCTCGAAGGAATAACGACCTATACCATTGGCATTGCACCCTAACGAATTCACTCTCATAAGATGGAGGATTTGATTAACAAAGGCCCAAGTAAATCTCTTCTAGGGAATCATGAAATGAATGCAATGAATCTATGATAACAAATGGTTTATGTTTATAAATAAAGACATGTGATTTCTAAGAAGAATTGTATACTAATGTTCTCTTTGTAAGTTGAAATTTGTGCAAGGTTGCGGAAAAATTCGGTCTCACTAGAAGGGGACATTACAAGTGGTATCAGAGCAGTGATCCTGCCATCCTGTGAATAATAGTTAAGTAAAAAATTAAAAAAAATAATAAAAATAATAAAAATTAAAAATTAAAAAAAAAAAGAATCAATGAAAATCATAGGCATGAATTTCATGAATTGCTCGAATAATAGTGTTTAATACATTGCTAAATGCAATAAAAAATAAAAATAAAAAAATAAAAAAATTTAAAATCTATTAAATATGTTATGATGCAACATTACAAAATTAAAATTTATTAGAAATATGTAATAAATAATTTGTAAATAAGGTAAACAATAAATAAAAATAAAACAACTCTTAATAACAATAAAATTATATTAAATGAAAACCCATCAAAAAAATTATACTAAATATAATTTATAATTAAAGTATAATTTATAAATAAATATATATTAAGACATCTCTATTTAGTTCTTATAAGTAATATATTTCACAAAAGTTATTTTCATCTATAGGTAACCTAGGGCCGGGTGAAATGGGTGAAAAAAACAAATTAAAATATACCTAAACAACTAACCCAAAGTTATAAAATAAATTATTTATAAAATTTAGTGCTGAAAATTTAAAAGGGTAAAATTTATAAATTATTATTTTATGGCACTATAGTTTATTAGCTATATTAATTTGTCACATTTTATAGTCATTGGTAAGTGTAATGTTATTTTATATAAAGGAAACCTAATAAATTATAATGTTATTAAATATTATTTTAGGATACCTAATTATAGTTGCTTGAGGACAAGCAATTTTGAGTGGAGAGGGTTGTCATGTCCCTATAATAATTTATAATTGAATCGTTTATTTAAATAATAAGTTAGCCTTATATAAAATAAATATATAATATATTTATTTAAAAAATATTATTAATATGTATTAGTGAATAAATAATATTATTAATTTAATATAATTTAAATATTATAAAATATATGAAATATATATATTTCATTAACTAGATATATTATAAATATAAATATTTTAATATAATATTTATGTGAATAATTAATAAGATATATTATTATATATAAAAATAAATATTATGAAGAGTCTTACCCATTAAAGTTAGAAAGTAAAATAAAATGGAAAGTAAAGTAATTTGGAATAAGGCAAAGTGGTTAAACAAAAGGGTCCAATTCAAAATAAAATCATATAAAGATAAAAGTCTAATAAGACAAAAATATTATTTATACTTAATAACAAATGTATTTATTTATATTATATATATTATATAAATAATGTACTTTAAAAAGATTAAGGGGAGGCCGAAGGAGGATATTTATAAGTGCAGCGATTAAGTTGGTTGACACCAACAATCACATAAATAAATAATATATTATAAATATATATAATAATATAAATACAAATATTATTATTATTATTATCTTATATTGTAATATAAATATAAATAATATAATATAAATCATATATCAATGATATAATATAAATAATATAAAATAAATAATATATCATTTATTATAATGATATAATATAAATAAATAATAATATAAATAAACATCTTTTAACCTATCCTCTTATGATAAGGGAGTTACGTATGGTTAAAACTAGTCTTACCACGAAAGGGAATTAATAAAAAGTAATAAAAATTATAAGAGGGTAAGTATGTCTTTTACCACCAAGCATAATAAGAGACGTGCCTCTTTGAACATATCCCTTGAAAGGGAAATAAATAAAGGTTGTGATATAGAAGTAAAACATCATTGGGAGAAAATATAAAAAAGAGTATATATTTCTGAGTCATACGTAGGAAAGATATATACATCAGCAGTAAAAGGGGTGTGAAAATATATATTATAAAATATATAAACGGCAATAGCAATACAATAAAAATTATATTACGGCAGCATAGGTAAGGAATCCCAGGGAAAGCTACAACAGGTAAGTAAGTATTTATATTTACTTATTCAATTTATGATTTGTAAGAATTTATATTTACTTGTTCAATTTATAACTTGTAAGATATAAATGATAAGCTTATTAAGTAGGAACTATATAATACCACAGGTATGACAGTACATTGTTTCCCTTGCTTGTATTAATGTTCAGTATAACACTGCATTTATTTACAACAATATAATTCATGGACAGTCATATGTAATATTCACTAACTGTGTAATCTATATACCATTCATTAACCACATATGGGATCAATGAAGGGTGACATGTCTAGTATATCATTCATAGGCGATGTATTGGTCTTGGCTACCTAGAGTACCAAGAATCCTCACGGATGCCTTAGCTTCATGAATACACCAAGTAGTTCTTGAATAAGGATGGGAGACAAACATAGCCTAAGATGAACAACAACATGCTACACCATATTGACCCCATATGGTGTTAAGGAATAGTATATAAGTTATAGATAAGAAGTATATGTTGATAAGATCATAAAGATAGCATGTGAAATGTCATGATAAATGGTGAACAATGAAGCTGACTGTGATAGCATGAAATCATTATAAATTATGAATTGTTTACATTGCAATCAGTCTAGTTAGATTATGTAATGAGTATGAAATATTTATGTGCATTTTCATTATAATGAACTAAGGAAAGGTTAAATGAATACAAAGAGTATAAGCACATAAAAGACATGAATTCCCAAAATAGAGGAAGGCAATAATGTTAATTAACTCGCCACTATGAGGAGTAGGGAAGATTAGGGGCGGGCAATCAACCAAGGATAGGTACGGGTTCATTGGTCTAGAGCACCCCTTCGAGCCCTTGTCTCAAGATGGTACCTTAGGGAGCAAGAGGCAGTCTTTTGACTTGAGTGGTCTAGAGAACCCCGAGTCAAAGGAAGGTCCTAGAGTGGCCTGGGTCTAGAGTACCCCTCGAAGGAAGAACGACCTATACCATTGGCATTGCACCCTAACGAATTCACTCTCATAAGATAGAGGATTTGATTAACAAAGGCCCAAGTAAATCTCTTCTAGGGAATCATGAAATGAATGCAATCAATCTATGATAACAAATGGTTTATGTTTATAAATAAAGACATGTGATTTCTAAGAAGAATTGTATACTAATGTTCTCTTTGTAAGTTGAAATTTGTGCAAGGTTGCGGAAAAATTCGGACTCACTAGAAGGGGACATTACAGCTATCAATAAGAATAAATTGAGGTTCCATGAAAGAACAAGAATAGAGATGTAAAGATCTGAAATTGATAAAATTGTGGCTCACGAACTCTTGATGTAATCAAAAGGATGTTCAAGCCTCATCCTTAATCACTTTAATCAACCCATGAGTATGGGGTTAAGTTAAAGATGTAAAATTGGACCTAGGTGACCCTCAAGTGGATGAAGAACACCAGGTGTGTGTGAAGTCCCTTGAGCCAAGAGACGAAGAACTCCGCGTGTGAGTGAAGCTCTTGGGCCTATAGTATTATGAGCTCATAATAAATGTGCCCAACGGTTGGTGACTCTCAATGGGATGAAGAATGCCGAGTGTTGCGTGAAGTTCCATTGAGCCAAATGGTGAAGGACCCTGGGTGTTGGGAGAAACCTTTGGGCTCCGTGTGGGATGGTTAACGCCTTAACAAACCATGCTTATGTGGAAGACAAGGTTGATTAATGATAGGGCTAACCAAGAACTCTCTTTAGATTATGCATGGGAATGATGAGAGAAAGAATATAAATATGAAATGTATTAACTTCATATGAATCATAACTATAAGTATAGAGATGAAATGTATGTGATTATGATTAAAGATTCTAAGCCTTAAATACAATTGTGGAAAATATATGAGTTTGATACTTAGTTATTAACTCTAATGATGATATGAAAAGGAAAATCTGAATACTAATGTTCTCCCTTGTAAGTTGAAATTTTGTGCAAGGTTGTGAAAATTTTGGCTTACCAGAAGGGCACATTACACGATCCTCATTTATAGCTCTTGAAACGCTGCCTCATTCCCAACGGTTACCTTAAGGCAGCAATTACCTTTTTGAAACCATCCACTGCATTCTTATTAGGAGTTCTTGCTGATTGGTTTTAGTTATTATTAATTAGGAAATGAGATCAGTGCCTTTTCCAAAGAGGCCCGATCCTTATAAGATAATTGATAATTATTATTTACTATAAATGATCTTATTATTATACAGTTATTATTATTATTATTATTATATGTATTTATATATTTATAAAAATTAAAATAGTGTGCACACACACATTTATATATTATGGCAATATATATATAATTTATAATTGTTCTATATATATATATATATATATGATTTATAATTGTCACATATATATATTTGATTGGGAATATAACAGTTATTCTCACAGTATGAGTACTTGTATGCATTATATGAATATATGTAAATCATTGATAAATTGCGAAATACACCTTTGGATATACAGAGTGTATGCTTGAATATACGTGAATCATAATGTAAATATAGGGGATATGACATTCTCCCTTCGAGGGTTTCTGGAGCTTGGCTCTAGGGTTTGGTATTGTCTTGCTGAGACGAAAACCTCTCCAAGATTGATTTGATCTTGGCTTCTGGAGACGAAAACTGCTATTAGCAAATACTAGTGAGGCAAATACATCCAGTGTTTGTAGTTGTGCATTGACGGAGGACATTTTGATGGAGTTTGAGCTTGAAAGTACATATTTCTCAGAGCTTTATTATTGCAGCTGTTGGCAGACTCACCAAGGGCAGATTTACGTCCACTGAACAGTGATTGAATGTTGTTATAGCTTCCTTGGTGCAGGCCGTACATCAGGAGGCTGGTCATACCAATGCTGAAGCTGGCCATACCTCTTTGTGGATACAATAGGTGTTCATTGTGGGGTTTTTTTAATGCTGGTTTCAATTTGTATGAGGTCGCCTATCTCTTGCCATCTGTTTCAGACTATTGCAGAGTTATATGGTGGAGCTGTTATTATTTCTTGATTGCTGATATAGTTTCCAATTACGGCCGTACTGCTGCAGCAAATCGTGGGCTTCCAGAGGGAGTTCAAACTCATATCAGGGGAGCTATTTGGTCTTAGGAAAGGCTCCTAGGGTCTGAGAGCTCATTATCTATGCTTATAGTGCTTAATCATCCATTGTATTGAAGTTTGGAGCACATTTTTGTATACTATGTTGCCGGTCCAGCTATGGCCCCGACGTGAAGTTGTGAAATTGGACATAGGTATGTTCTCATAATTCATATCTTGGCTCATTGTTATCTGGGTCATTGTTCATTTATGCAAAATCATTGTACTTTTTCTGGGTTTTCAATATATGCTATCTATTGTATGCACTGGCAAGTGGCAACACACATCTACAGGAAAACTAAAACCCTTTTTGCATCTTCTCTCTAGTCTGAAAGATCACACAAAAATTAATAAAATAACACATAAAAAGATACATTAAAAAATTTACAAACAGGTGCGGCACATTACATCTTTGGCCATCAATTTTGCACATGTTAGTCTATGTTTGTGCTTGGTGAAGATATAATTGGAAGGTGCAGAAGTGAAAATCAAAATTCAGTCCTAGGGTTTGAATTGAAATTTGCAAATTCAGAAATTTAGTGCAAAACCTTAGTTCGGGACATTACAACCACCAACCCCAAATTAAAGCCTTTAGGACCACACGGACCTTCATGGTGCATATCATTTTTCATATTTTTATTGCTTTTAAACAACCTTCATGGTGCATATCATTTTTCATAATTTTATCGCTTTTAAACAACCTTTAAAAGTCCTCCAAACCCTTCAAAAAACGCTTGACTTTCACACTTTTACGTTTGAGCATTTTTAATTTTTTTATTCTTTTTTCCCTAATTTTTATTGACTTGGCTGAGTCTTCCTTGCAAGACTCACCGGGTAACCAGGTCACGAGTCCCTAGGACCCATTTTGACCTACTCACCTCAGGACTCACCGAATCTTGGCGAGTCCTGTAACATTGTTTTTTATTGATATCATGTGATTGTTTTTCGAGGCTTAACTATGATCTTCTCTTAATCTTTCTGCAAGAAGTTACTTGTTAGCTTAGAGGCCTTCTTTTATCACCAATGTAATTTTGCAATATTTCTAAAATAAACTAGAAATAATTAACCAAATTGTTTCAAGTTATAACTAGAATCGCAACTCTTAGTACTTCAAGAAATAAAACTGTGCAAATGTAACATAAATATTATATCCAATAATGTTTGTATTCAAGTGTGAGTATAAAAGGTGACATAAAAAAGATTGCATAAGATATACAGTGAAAGAAGATGAGAGAGAATGTACCTTTACCCAATTTGGAACCCTAGCTCCATCAACATTATCGCAATATGGTAAGTATGGTTTAACATCAAGCACAGGCTGCAAACAACAATTGACTTCATCAATTTCTATCCTATGAACATAGCTATGAATTTATCATTTATCCTCAAAAGAGTGAAATGGCAGTCATGGATCTCAGCACCAAAAGAAAAGACACTCTTCCCTAAGCAATTCATTGCCAACTATTTTCATTTATCCTCAAAAGAGTGACATGGATCTTTGTATTGAAAAATGAAATATTTTTCCCTAACCAAATCATTTTGAATATTTATATCAAAGACATAGTAAAATTCGTTACCGTCCCATCAACCAGGTCAACACCAGAGAGCAACACCATACGCCCATGTACAGCTTCCACCTAGCAATACATTGTAAGTCAATCTCCTATCCAAAAGGCATTTTTATTGTCTTCTTCACATATGCAAATGTTGCAAGAATACACACAAGGAAAAAATCAAATGTAGATGAATATAAGCATGCATCTATAAAGCAAAATTAATAAAACAAACGAAAAATAGAATGCATAATGAATCTCATTCTCAGTTAAAACATCCTCTACTTGCTTCCTTGTCTAACAAGAAATATGCATTATATAAACATAAAAAGATAGTTAAAAATGTTTAACCATGGAAAAATACAGACAATATCACATGATTTATAAGCTAGTCAGTTTGACTGTTTAATGAAGTTGTGGGAATTGATTGATGTCAACATGATGTTTTGAGTTTCAGATATTGCAAGCATTGTCAATTTCTACATTTAATTTGCAACAGATGTCCTCATGGTCCATTTCTGCTTATGCTTAAAACATAATCAAGTGCCAAATTAAAATTACATTAGATTACACAAAAAAATACTTATGGACGCCATCAATGGCTCCAGACCTCTATGGATCTTTAAAAACAGGATAGATATGTGATCTTTATAACACATCAAGCCTTGAGACATTCTAAACATCTTAAAATACAAAGGCAAGGATTCTAATTGTTCTAGGAGACAACTGAAAATATCGTCCGGATTCTGAACATACTAAGACAATGATTAATGTGCTAAGTATTATTGCAACATATTTGAAAAATGGATCATGTATGCTATAGTGCAACTCAAGATTAAATAACCAACATTTTTGGGAGCACACATGTTATATTACACCATGTTAGCATTTTAATTTGTACCATTTTGAATTCGTAAGGATAGCTCTCTTTTACAAAGAGTCAAGGAAATGATATAGTTTCTTCATCAAAAAATTGAAAAGTAAGACCTAGAAGTAGAACTAGTGGGGATTTCTTTGAGTGTGTGGTATTACAAATTAAAAGCAAAACTATCTTTATGTTTTCAGGCTAGGGCACAAGGCGATTCAGCACTTCTGCACAAGACGAGATTTTATGATTTTGCTTAACACGATAAACTTAAATGACAGCAAACACTAACACTTTTCAGTTAAATACAGAAACTACAAGAGTGAGTCCAACACAAGTATTGAATTGATTTGAACAAAATGATGCACAATTCAATAAAAAGAATCAAGGAATTGTGTACAAGGCCACAAGCACCTACCATATGGAAACCTGCAATACTGAGCCCACAAATTCAATAAAGAAATTCTATTTACCTATGCATGCATACACAAAATTTCACAAAAGACTGAACGGTAATTTAAGCATCAAATAGATCTATTGATAATCTAAGCACAAATGGCACTTATTTAGTGTTTACAAAGTTTTGCATGAAAAATAAATTAAAAGTTAACTAAAGTTCCTATGCTATCTATAGTTTGTTTGCACACAAAGCAAGTGCAAAATACAAATTTGTCTTTACATACAATTAACTAAAATCAGAAATCTTCAAATAGAGACTTCTGACAAGGATAAATGCAATAAAAAATAAACCTTCTAGAAGGTCACCTAAACATATCATATCCTCAAATAGACTTCTGACAAGGATAACTGGAATAAAAGATAAACCTTCTAGAAGGTCACCTAAACATATCATATCCTCAAATAGACTTCTGACAAGGATAACTACAATAAAAAATAAACCTTCTAGAAGGTCACCTATGTAGGAATACACACAACACTGAGAGGGGGGGTGAATCAGTGTTGTTTACAAATTTTAACACTTTTTACACCTTTTGATAAACTTAACTTCACAATTATAGAATTCTTCAGATAGATAAAAAGATTATGCAAAGTATCAACACATAAAATTTGACACAAGAAATTTCCCGAGTGGAAAACCCTCCTGGGGTATAAAAACCACTCAACTGCCTCACTGGCTTAACAAAAACTTCAGATCTACAACTGTCTCACTGACATTACAATTTTGCCTCACTAGCATATTGTACTTCTCTGCATGTCTCACTGACATTACAACATCAGAAATTTATTGAAAAGAACAAATCAGGGGATTTCCCTGTTTCAATAATCACAATACCTTATTTCTCCCTTTTAAAAAGAATCAAATAAATGTATTTTTCTTCTGCAACACAATTCCAAAAATCAATTCACAATATTATAAACTCTCTGACTACAAAATTGAAAAATTAACCTTCTCTGAAAATGATTATCTTTCAAAACTTCAATCTGCTCTGTAACACTTCAACCTTGATTGCATCATCCCATCAACAAAAATTAATGCTCTGCTCTTCAATCATAAAAACCTTTCAATCTGGATTGCACCATCATACCTGCAAAAAATTCATCTCATAATAAAATCTTTCATCTTCTCAAGAAATCTCTCTCATCCTCAAAAACCTCTCTTAAAACTCTTCAACTCAAACTCTTATTAATCATCTCTTATCTGCAACTCTATTTATCTGCCATTCAAAATCAAAATCTTATACAAGATGAGATTCCATCATATAATCTCTTCAAAATCGATTCAACTTCAACATCATATTTAATCTCAATCTTATCATATTCTCTTATAAAAATCAAACAACAAAACAAGAAAAAATAAATCCCCTTCGAAGAACTCTGCCTTTTCATCTTCTTCTCAATTAGAAACATTCTTAATGTCACTCTTTCTTTCACCAAAAAATCCAATTTTAGTGCCTCTTCATCTTCAGTGAGAGATGTAAGGAATAACATCCTTTATTGCCTTTTTGAACAAAGTGAACGTCAAGTTTAAAGGCAAGAACTAACCGTTTGAAGATACTTTCTATTTAAAACCCAACCCTCCAATCTGCGGTGCCCGCCAATCTCAAATTAAACCTTGATCGTTGGATGCGATGGCTTTAAACACAACTTATGTCCACCGTTTGCGCTAGGGGATCGGGGTCCATATGACTTAGCCCACCACGACTAATGATGCCTCCAACCGGTCATCACTTGGAACTAACCTGCTCTCGCCGGTCACTTTGAAATTATAACATAAAGTGCAAAGTATGATGACGGGCAATAGGGTTAAGAAAGATAAATGTTGAGCACAATGTTTAAGACTAGTCAAGTATTAAGCAAACACACTTACCACTTCATATACTATAAGCCTTAACATACTTCACATACTTCATATACTTCAAATACTATAGCACTGAATTGAACACCATACTTCATCAGATCTGCCACTGTCATGAAGCCAATATAAATGAAGTTAATATAATGCATATTAACTTTTGTCAAATGATACAAGCCCTTACCCTGATTCAAAATTGATAATATGCAATGAATGCCACTGATCAATATGACAAAGTCAGAACAACTTCACACAAGACACAAGATCAAAACTGAGAGATCTGAAAACCATGAAGACCATGTCACTGATGAAGACCATGTCACTGATGTCATTACCATGAAGACCATGTCACTGATGAAGACCATGTTACTGATGTCACTACCATTTTGGCATCAATGAAAAGACAATATACTCAACTGTGAAATGTGCTACAACCTAAACATATCATATCCTCAAATAAATGATCTAGACACTTCTCCAAAACAGCACTCCAAATATAGAATACATCCAAAAAAGCATATACGACTAAAAATAGCTACTCTAGAGCACCTCCGGATAGTCCTGGTGCAGCAGCAACAATAGCAGCATCCTCTGAAATCTGTCAACGAAGCTCTGAGTTTGTGGTTCATCAGTTCGTGGTGTGTAATCCATCTAAATCATCTGCACATTGAACGTAAGACTACTTTATGTGACCAGTATATCAATCTCAATTACCTCCTCAGCATCCTCAATGTTTCAAGCAATGGAGGATAATGTGTAGTTCTTATTCCTTGTTGTACCCATACAAAAATTTCATCTTATGTCAAATTTTTCAGATAAAACCCTTGTCTTCTGGAAAATAATAAGTTGTGTCAGAATTGTCTTGTCAGTCTATGTCATTATGTCTTCCTAGCCAGGTTATGATTGGATTTTCAGGGGTGCTTGTCATGACAGAAAAGAGATCAAAACAGCAATCAGGTCTGTTTGCAGAAGACCAAAGTTAAGTTTCAAAGTCTGAAATCCTTCACCACCAGACATGCCAGAAAGGAGGACCTATTGAAGGTTTTGAAAAATGGCTGACTGCATATACAGCCGAGCGCCTGTATGTGTGATATCATGAATTCAAGTCAAAAACAAATTTCCTTTATTAGGCATGCACCTTATAAAGCAAAAACTAGCATTTCAAACTTAAGTCCAAAATCCCATTCTCAGGGATATGCCTAACAAGGGAAAAATGAACACAAAATCAAAATCAAATTTCCTTATATAGGCATGCGACACTCTCAGCAAAATAGGCATTTCAAATCAAGCATTGAAATCACACTATTGAGAGGACCCCTAGTAAAGGTCAACATAACAAGGATAATTTGCATCCATGGATGCATGCCTGTGTGAAGGAAGCAAGGGCATCAAAGTCAAAAAACAGAATCACTATAGAGCACATGCCTCATAAAGCAAAAACTGGCATTTCAATTTGAATTCAAAATCCCTTTGTTAGGTATGTGCCCAACAAAGGCTGATGTTCTTTAAGTGGCAAGGCATGTAATCCTTCATATAAGCACACACCTACGTATCAAGGCCAGTCAAGTTCTTGATAAAGAATAGAAAAACCTATGTTTAGGTGCCTATTTTTATCCCAGCCGACCAAACTCTTGCTTGTCATGCGAACTGTTCATGGAGGAGCGCCCTTGCATTAGAGAAATGTCCTTTTAAGTCAGAAATAGCAGATTTATTGAAGTGAAGCGTGCAACCAGCAGAAGGCAAAGCAGCAGAATGTCATCAGCAGTCTTCAGCAGAGCAGTGATTTCATATCAGCAATCAATAGCATGTCTTCAACGAATTCTGTCATAACGGCAGCATTTTTAACTGAGCAGTTATAAACCTCTCAAGGCAGACATTACCAGCAGCAGATTCAATCGTCAAAATCTCTTTCCTTTTATTTTGCTTCAGATAATTTAAGTAAAGTTGATCAACCTCAGTGAATTCCTTCATTTTGAGAAGCAATCAGACTTCAAAGAGCAGCAGTAGAATTTCAGTCATCAACAACAGGTGTAATATTCAACAAATTCAGTGAGTTTTTCAAAGTGTATTTGGCTGGGTAATTGCATTTCAGCAGATCATTAAGGGTTTTGCCTTTATCAAGAGGATTTTGATTTGTACTGGGTTATTAATTTCAAATTTCAGATTAGCATCGGCTGTAACTATGGTTTTGGTTCTCTTCCGCGTTCAAACCCTTGTTCATATTAACCCTTGTTTAAATTGTCCATAATCCAGCCATATATCAACAGGGTTTTGAGTGCTAAGGGTTTGTAAGACAATTTCCAGTCCTTATCTTCATCCGAATATTCATTTGTTCTGGCTATCCAAAGCTGTTTAGGGTTTTGGGTTATTATTTATAGAGATAAGTTTCAGTTATCATCCAACCTATCATTTTTGACATTATTCCAGGCTGCTATGATTTCTATAATGACAAGTCTATCATTTTTGCTTCGTTTCAGATTTTGGTTAGGATTTGTCACTGCATTAGTAGGTTGTTGATTGATCAAAAGCAAATATCAATATCGTCATGTTGGCATGTTTTCAAGAACACTTAAGGTTCTCCATTTCAGTTAGGGTTTCATGTCAAGATCAATAATCAAAGAAAAATTAGATTCAAAGCATCAGTTTTCAGAAAATTGGGATTTCAAGGTGTCTTCAAAGAAATTGCCATAATTAGAAAAGAGGAAAGGCTTCATCAGAATCATCTCTAGAACCAGTTGTCCGAGTTGTCTATTTTTAGCTCATGCAAATCATTGTTTTCAAGGAGATGAGCATATTCTGAAAAGTCTATTTTTAGACCGCCTATTTTCAGATTAACTTCCAAATGGTCTATCCATAGTTTGTAGTTATCTTTACCAGGATGTAATATCCCCTTTTCTAGAGTGTTAGTCTATACTTGGTTTCCGTAGACTAACCATTGTGGTTAGGGAACTTTGGGAGTTCGTTTGATTGTTTTCGGACACCTTGGTTGGGGCTTACTATTTTTAGTAAGTTAGGGTTTGGACAGTTTGGGGAAATTCAGGGTTGGAGGTGGAGCATTTTGATGAGACCTTTTCAATGGTCTATTGTTCATGGGATTCTGAGTCCATTTGCTATTCCATTTTAAAGTCCGTATATTATAATTCATATTTAATGTTGGGACTTTATATTATAATGTTAGTGACTAGGAAAAGGTGCAAAATGCAAAATAAAAGTAACTAAGGACTTGGACGCCACCCCAAGGGAAATAAAGTAAATTTAAAATGTTATTTTCCCCTCCAAAAAAGGGATCGACCCTCATGAAGGAGATATAAGGGTTAAGGGAAGGGAAAAAGGTATCCATTCATAACATTACATATTCACTATTGAGTTTGCTCTGCAAATGAGGGTTTGGAGAAGATTTCTAGCCATGGCTTTTGGTGATGAAAACCACCATTAGTTCAGTCTTCCGCAGGTGTGAGAGATCACCCAAGGGGACTCTTGGGCAACCATACACAGTGGCTGTAATTGTGCTTCAATTTGATCATTTTTTGGAGATTCGAAAAGGGTAATGTCATATCATTTACAAACATTTGGTGCAGCTGAGAACACATATAGGAGAGGCAGATTTAAGCAGGTTTAAGGTGATCATTTGTCAAGCATAGCTGTTCCTTGCTGGTCGTACATTACAGACCTAGCCGTACCTCTAAGGGGCTTCATTTGGGGTTCGTGGGGTCTTTGTTCATGAGCATTGGAGTCGATTTGGTCCTAGGAGGCCATTGTCATTGTTTGTAGATGAGATTCTTCACATTGTTGATGTATTGAATGCAAAATCCTATGTTCATGTTGTTGCTCCACCTACAGCAGAAGTACGAAGATGAAAATTTTGACATGGGTATGTGATGATAATTCATTTCATGTCATTCTATGAACTGGGTCTTAATTATATTGTTCATATCTATCATAGATTTTCTGGGTTTCTATTGCATGCTTATATCTCTATATTACAATGAAAAAACATCACATGCAAAATGAAAAAACCCCTTTTGCATCTTCCGTCTAGTTCTGAAAGATCACAAATCTAATAAAAATAACACAAATATAAATAATCAAAAGAACAAACAGGGGGTGGCCTCTTTCAGTGGTATCAGAGCTAGTTTTCCTGCCAGCCTGTTGGATTATAGCTTGTGCACAGTTACAAGACAGTTTGAGACTACACATTTACTTGCATGTCGATTCCCATGCCCGGATAGTGATTGCATGTAATATTCTACGAGAGGCAGCGCAAGAGAACAAAGATACCTTGAAAGATTGAGGAAGAAGGAAGCTGGACAGGAACAGTGGGAAGAGTGGCTTTTAGGGTTTGAAGAGCAACCATCAGTTTTATACAATGAACTTGAGGAACTTGAGGAACAACAGGTAGTGTTTTATAGGGGAGAAGAACCCATTGCAGAAAACATAGTGCTTTACAGGGAAGAAGAGCCCATTGCAGAAAACATGGGTGATCGAGAGTGTAGGTCTAGTAGAGACCAGTATGATGAAGGGAGAGCAGATATGACCAGCATGTTGCATGCATTAAACGACTTAGCTAGAGGGCAGCGTGATATGTTTGAGAGGATGGATAGATCACAAACAGAACTGACACAGATCCTTGCCCGTTTGATACCTAGTAATGGTGGGAACAATGGCAATAACAATGACAATAACAATGGTGGTGTTGATCAGCATGCGGGAGGAAATAATGGAAACAATAATAATATTGCAAACAATGATAACAATGGAGAACATTCAGTTAATAACCGGACTACCTCGCAATGCACCTTCGCAGGATCAGCTAGCAGGAGGCCTCTAATGCCTCAGTTTATACAGGAGAACAATCCACCAGAGGAGGTTCATGAGCCTACTGAAATAGTTCGTCATGCACAGTATTGGCGAGACTAGAGAGCTATGGATGCTGGGTTCCGTGCTGATATGCCTTTCTAGGCTTACCTGACTTTCAGGGAACGGAGTAGACCTCAAGGAGGAGTGAGGCAACAAAATCAGGATCTGCAGAAGAAAAAGGGAAAGATGAGCATTCCTTACTTCGATGGCTCAGGCAAAGCTACAGCTAGAGCATGGGTACAAAAGGTAGATACTTATTTGCAGCTCAACCAAATGACTGAGCGGGTGCCATTGAATATGTTACTTTGCATTTGGATGGGAGTGGACATGAATGGTGGTACCATAGACTTGTTACATTGGGGCACGATCAGATTGTTTCCTATGCAGACTTCACTTCTAGATTGATAGACAGATTTGATAAAGGTGATCCTGAGTTCCATTTCAAAGAGCTAGCCCAACTCAAACAGTATGGAGGAGTCGATGCATACATTACTGAGTTCTAGAGGTTGTCAGTCATGGTCACTGACATTTCAGAGCAGAGACTCATTGTATTGTTTATAGATGGATTATCTGAGCCTTTAAGAGGATGGATTAAGGGGTTCGATCCCCCTTCACTTCAGGAGGCAATCAAAAAAGACAAGGATATGGAATTCTCTTCCTATAGGAGCGAGTTTCAGTCTAAGAGTTTCTTGAATAAGAAGGATAAGGACAAGAGGTTTCCACCTCGTGATATAGGGCAGCAAAAGAAATCCTTTCCTAAACTTGATGATGATGCTCTTAATGAATACACGAGGAAGAAATTATGTTTCAAATACAAAGGACCATGGGACCCCAATCATAAGTGCCCAATGAAGGGGCAAGTTAAGCAGTTGGAGTACTATTTTGCCGAAGAGACTGCTTCAAAGCATTCAGATCAGCAGAGTGATCGGGAGGATACTGATGTGGAGAGTGTAAAAGAAGAGGTGCAAGATGTTCAGGATGATGATCCACCGACATCACATCTTTCTACCATTCAGAGAGAGGGTTCCTTCAAGATATGGGGTGTATTGGAGGGACAGAGAGTGACTACCTTGCTGGATACAGGAGCCACTCACAACATCAACAAGGGGCTAGTAGCACGGAGGGGACTCAAGACCGAGGAGTTCGCAGGATTCAAGGTTAGAGTTGCAAACGGTTTTGTCATCACATGCAAACAGAGGATCCCCAACTTAACCATCCGGTTAAGTAACTATGAGTTCTAGGCCGAGTATTATGTGGTCAGTATGGGTGACATGGATGTAGTTCTAGGTATGAAGTGGCTACATATGATAGGTGAATTCTCCCTCAACTTGAGGACCATGGAGATGAAGTTTGAAGTAGATGGTCAAAAACATATTTTGAGGGGAATGTCAAATGATGGTTTGAGAGCAGTATCTATTCGGAGGATGGAGAGGATACTGCGACATGATCAGGTACAGTGGGCAGTTGAGATACTTGTGATGCCAGAGGTGCCTAAGCAGTAGAAGCAGGAGTATCCGACTGAGATTCAGTCTTTGTTGACTAAACACACCAAAGTGTTTAGTGACATACCACCAAGTAGACCTTCTGATAGGGGGTTTGAGCATGTCATAGAGCTCGAGCAGGGTGCCGAGCCAGTCATTACGATACCCTACAGACATCCTAAGCAGTACAAGGATGAGATTGAGAAGGCTATTCAGGAGCTTCTCAATATGGGGCATATTAGGCCAAGTAAGAACCCCTTTGCTTCTTCTGTTGTTCTAGTGAAGAAGGACGATACACTCAGGATGTGCATAGTCTACAGGGAGTTGAATAAGAAAACTATAAAAAACAAATATCCCATCCCTAGGATTGACAAGCTCATAGATGAATTACACACTGCATGCTTCTTCTCTAAGATAGACTTGAGATCAGGGTACCATCAGATATGAGTACAGGAGGAGGATGTAGAGAAGACAGCATTTAGGTGCCATTGTGGGCACTTTGAGTTCCTGGTTATGCCTTTCGGCTTAACCAATGCTCCAGCCACATTCTAGTCTTGTATGAATAAGGTTTTCCGAGAGCAGTTGAGGAAATTTGTACTTATCTCTTTTGATGACATATTGATATTTAGCAAGACTTGGGAGGAGCACCTGAGACACCTTAATATTGTGTTGGGTATTCTTGAGCAGGAATCTCTTTATGCCAAAATGTCCAAGTGTGAGTTTGGCTTGACAAAGTTATTGTATTTGGGACACATCATCAGTGCTGAGGGTGTTCGCATGGATCCAGAAAAGGTTCAGGCAATCTTAGACTGGCCACCACCCAGGAATCTCTCTTAGCTCAAGGGATTCTTTGGCCTCTGTGGATTCTATCGCCGCTTTGTAAGGGGTTTTCTCAGATAGCTGCCCCCCTTACATATTTGACTCAAAAAGGTGCTTTTGAATGGTCTACGAGTGATCAATAGTGTTTTGACAAATTTAAGGAGGTGATAAGCACTTGTCCAGTCTTGGCCATACCAGATTTCACAAAACCTTTCGAGCTGCAGTGTGATGCCTCAAGAGAAGGCATTGGAGCGATGCTGATGTAGGACAAACACCCCATTGCATTTGAGAGCAAGAAGTTGAGGGGTGTCGAGACGAGTTACAGCATTTATGACAAGGAGATGTTAGCCATTATGCATGCATTGGCTAAGTTTAGGCAGTACCTTGTTTGAGGAAAATTTGTCGTCAAATCTGATCATAACATCCTGAAACACTTCCTTAGTCAAAAGGATTCGAATGACCGGCAGCAGAAGTGGGTCAACAAACTTCAGGCATATGACTTTGACATAGTTTTTGTCAAAGGGAAAAAGAATGTAGTTGTTGATGCCTTATCCAAGAGACCTCACTTGTGCGCTTTGGGGGAGATTGCAGAGGATTGGAGATATATGATTGTAGCAGAGTATGCAATAGATAAGTGGGCTTCTGGGATTATTGATGGCACTACCAAGGATGACAAGTACACAGTTGTAAATGACTTGATCATTTACAAGGGGAGGATCTTTTTGGTGCCAGGGTCTGCTATGAACCAAAAGATCTTGAGGGCTTGTAGTATACACCCTTGTATATGTTTTGTTCGTCTGATTTTTTTGTGTTTTTTGCTGTTTGGTGTTTAGTTTTTCATTTGCATGTTTTGCCAATGATGTTGATGCATTGAAATACACATAAAATGAACTATATATGAAAGACCCAAAAAAACTAGAAACAATATCAACAAAATACCTATAACCCAGATTGTATTTGGCCAAGGAATGAATTATAGAAGCATACCCATATTTGGATTCATGACTTTGACTTCATGTCGGGCCTGTGCCGGACCAGCCACCATGCACAATGTATTATGCTCACAATCTTCGAGATATAGCAATATATGGTAATTACAAGAGCTGCAGGTGTACAATAGCCTCCAAACGCCTAGGTAGGAGGAGAAAGTAGCCACTAAAAACCAAGAAATGTCATTGCTGGAAAACCCATGTCCCTGGCTGAATGGTACAGCCTGTAGGAAGTGAAGGGTGGCAACTTTCAACACCAAAACCCTCCCTTTTTGCTTTGTTTCTAACCTGTTCACATTTGCACACTCCAAACGATCTCCTATGGTGAATGACAGCCATCAAACAATGAAGAATAGGCAGCCATGAAGGAGTACGGCCTTGCTCAGGTGGTATGGCCAGTAGCTAGTGGTACGCCCTCTCCTAGGAACACAAATGCAGCCACAAATTCTTGCAAAAGCCTCCAATCTATTCGAAACTAGTTCAGTACCATCTACAAACATTAACTCTGTAATATATCTTCATTTCATGCTCGAAATAACTCCAAAATGTGATTCCTGAAGGCACAAATGGAACCCCTGAGTGAAGTTCCTACAATCCCCCTCCTAATGTGTCATGTCCCCGTTTCCGGCTTGAGCACCCAGTGATGAATGGATTAGCCTACTCCTCATTCCCGGAGGCTAATTCTGAATGAAAAGGGAATGAAATGGGTTTTGACTAACTCTGTGTGTCATTTTGCAGGTACAATCAAGGAGTTTTGAGTCATAATCCACTGTCATTGAGAAGGCGCCCATTTTGGCTGAACATACCGATCCTGGCGCCTAGCTTCTAGAGTCACTTCTGGCATTGAAGTTGAGGTTTCAACTAAAGGCGCTCCACCTGAATGGGTTTCTACAATCAAGCGCCTAGATCAGAGATGAACATGGTCAAGGTATGATGGGGTTTTCATGCCTAGACGCTCATCCTACATCAGACTTCCCAACAAGTGTGCCTAGACTCTGACATGAACATCAAGGCGCCAAAACAGGGTTCCATGACCTTGAAGATGAGCCTAATTAGGAATATGAACTTCAAACCCCTCAAGAGGTCAGGGCGCTTGGTAAGGCAAGTAGTTTGCTTCATTTCAAGACTCCAGAAGTAAGCTTTTGTATAGCAGATAAGCATTTCAAGGGAAGGCGCCATTTTACTCTTCCACTGGTACCTTAGTGCGCCCGAGAAGGAAGTAAGTCCTCAAATTCAGTCTAGATACAAAGCATGATTTCACCACCTAGAAAAGGCGCTTTATGGGCATCATCAACAAGGTTAAAGACTCACTTTCAATCTGAAGAAGCATTAAACCAAACTTGGCGCACTTTACTCTCTCTCACCTCACACATGCGCCTACTCCATGAGGCTGGATTAGCGCCCCAATTTGATTGTTTGTCCCAGACATTTGACATGACAACCAGGAGTCTTTCAACTTGCAGGGAAACATCCTTCATTATTGCTCTAACATCCAAGATATTGAGGGCGCATTTCAGGATCTCCACCACCTCCCAGGGGCGCCTAAAGCAAGTTAGTTGCAAATCCTCCTCTCTTCTACCTCCAGTTGGTGCTTGGACTCCAGAGTGCCTATTTTGGGCGCCCAAACATGTTAAGTCTTTAATCCAAGCAGAGATGAGATTCTGACTAAAGGAAACAAGGTTAGGCGCCAAGACAATCAAGTACATTCAAGATAAGCTCTGCAAGGGAGGGCGCCAATTCTCACCTCCATTGTTGTCTTGTTGCGCCTAAGGGACTTATTCCCAAAAGTGCGCCTAAGGAGTTCTCAGTCCATTCCAACTGATAGGCACTTGATAGAAGGTAGTCTTGTTGATTCAGTTGTGATTTGAGTTGAAGGTTTTAGCAAGACAAATTCCCTTTTTCTTCCTAAGGCGCCAATCTGGACCTTTTCCTATCACCAAGTGTGCCTAGGTGAAACTGAAGGCTAAACAAAATATGGATGCTCCAGATATGGGCGCTAGGTTGAGAGAGCATCAAAAGTTGGATTGCAAGGGTGAATTGAGGAATTAGGCGCTGGTATCAGTTGATGCTACTCCAAAGATGCGCCTAAGATAGTTGCAAGTCTTCTAAACAAGTTTTGGAACAGGGCGCTTCATCATAAGGTAAGATGACAATCATTCAAAGTCAAGTTGTTGTCAAAGTTCTTTGAAAGGGGGTGATAAGCTGCTACCAAGGCGCCAAAACCCTTGTGAACTCTCCAAAGTTGGCGCCCAGTTAGAAGAACACCAGAATTGCAGTGGTTGAGGTTGTAAACAACAAGTAGGAAGTCTAGAACTCTAGGCGCATTCTAGAGTCCCTGTCAACCTTCAATTGGCGCTTAGTGATAGCAAGGCGCACTTCTTGGGCATTTCCTACCACATCTAGCGCCTAACCTCAAAGTAGCGCCTAACCTCAACTCCAATGAACGCCTCATGAGGATTGACTGAGTTGAGTGTCAAGGCACTCTTCTTGATAACATTGAAGAGCTTTTTCCAAGTTAGGCGCAATCTCCAGGTGCAATCTCCTCAACTGGCGCATAGAACAAGCAGGCCGCACTTTCATGTTCCAGACATCTCAACTTGGCGCCTAGTCTGGAGATAAGGTAGTTGTAACTACCTAAGCTCTCATTGGTCCACAAAAGGTCTTCGGGATCCGTGTCAAGGTCTCTGGATAAGCTTGCCAACTCAGAATGAGTCATCAGATGGAATATTCCCTTGGATATGCTTCTTGGGAAACGTGCCTTCATTACCTTTGAAAGGCCTATAAAAGGAGGAGCTCTCTTATTCATTTGGCATCTGTTCATTTTGACAAAATTCTCTCTGCAACGCTGTTGAGCTTGTAATCTTGAGGCCTGCGAGTTTCAAGTGTTGGGGTGATGCTCCCTCAACAAGCAAGGTGATGCTCCCTTGTGATACTGTGAGGTGTTGACATTCAGTTAACATCATTGAGTTCAATTGAGTTGATCAAGTATAGGCGCCCATTGTAATCATCAAGGCTTCAAGGCCTTTCCTTTGAATTTCCATTTGAATAAGTTGTACTTCATGCTATTGAAAGCATTATCCATGTAATAAGACATTGCAAGTTGATTAAATCAAGCGAATAAACAAGTATCCAACTCCCATTCAAGTAGTTATCTTTGATGTATATCTTTGTGTTGTTGAAGTAGTTGATGAGTTGATAGCAAGTAAAATTGTTTAAGAAAGGAAAAATTTTAGTAGAACTAGTTGGGTATCTTACATAATGTACTTTCATACACAAGGAAAGGCAATCTGCAAAGGTTTCCGTCTCTGCAAATCGATATCTGCAACCAAGAGCCAACTCAAACCCCAATGTCGAAGCATTCAATATCTAAGCAAAATATCATAAGCAAGCATAACCAAATAAAGTCTCTTTTTTGCTCTTTTAATCTCCTCCAAACCCAACGCCCAAGAATGAGAGGGAATTTACTTTTATTTTTTCATTTTAAAATATCACCTTGTGTCCTCATGGGATGGGCGCTCCTCCCTAGGCATAACACTTTTTAACTTTAAGTTATAACTTAAGGTTATAACATTAAATTATAATACAACTTAAAGTGACCACCAAATAAATAAGTTAATCTTTAATTTAACTTATTTTTAATCGACATATCTCCAAAAGATTCGACACCCGAATCTCGTGCCCAGGCTCCTGCACTGCCCTGCTAAGTATAGAAATTGGCTCTGTCACGACTTACTATAAATAGTAAGTCCTCAATTGACTCCCTCAACACTACCGTTAGCCTACAGGAGTCCCGTGATAGGCTAACCCTGACCTCCCGAAGTGATGAGCTAAGTGGGGGACATTACAGGGCTTTTCATGACTTGCCTATGGCAGGGCATCCAGGTTACTTCAAAACCTACAAGCAGGTTAGGGAGCGTTTCACTTGGAAAGGCCTCAAGACTGAAGTTCAGAAGTATGTGAGGGAGTGCCCGATATGTCAGCAGAACAAGCATGAGCACTCTTTCCCAGGTGGTTTGTTGCAGCCCTTACCCATTCCTGAGAGGAAATGGGAGTGCATCTCGATGGATTTCATTACGGGTTTGCCCAAAGCCCAGGGCAGGGACTGCATTTTTGTGGTGGTTGATAGGTTAACAAAATTTACACACATTTTTGCTATTTCAGCCACCTATAAAGCAGCTCAGGTTGCTGAGTTATTCTTCAGAGAGGTATTCCGACTTCATGGGTTGCCACGTAGAATCATGAGTGACAGGGATAGCAGGTTCCTGAGTAGTTTTTGGCAGGAGCTCTTCAAGTTGAGTGGGACAGAGCTCACCCCAAGCACGAGTTACCGACCCCAGACGGATGGGCAAACTGAGATAGTCAATAAGTGGGTGGAAGGGTACCTCAGGAATTATATAGCAGGGCAGCAGAAGGCATGGATGAAGTGGCTTCACTTGGGTGAGTATTGTTACAATACCACTTTTCACATGTCAATTTAGATGTCACCATTCATGGCACTTTATGGGTATGAGGCTCCAAGTTTCTTAGACTTGTTGTTTGGGGATAGCAGAGTACCTAAGGCCAAAGACCTCTTGCAGGAGAGTCAGGATATTATGAGGTCTTTAAGAAAAAACATCCAAAAGGCACAAAACCAACAGAAATAGTATGCAGATCAGCACAAGGTTGAGCGTTCTTTGAGGCTGGTGATATGGTGTATCTTATGATGCACCCTTATAGACAATCCACTCTCAAGAAGAGTGGTGCAGAAAAACTGAAGCCACGGTATTATGGACCATTCAGGATCTCCAGGAGGGTTGGAGAGGTGACTTATGAGTTAGAACTGTTGGCAGACAGCAAGGTTCATAATGTCGTTCATGTGTCTCGCCTCAAAAAGGCATTGGGGCACAATGTGATACCTTCTACAGAGTTGCCTCCTCTTGATAAAGAGGGGAAGTTGGTTTTGGTACCTGAGGCCATCATTGATAATAGGGAGCGAACATTGAGGAAGAGAGTTATCAGGGAGTATTTGGTGAAATGGAAGAACCTATCGGTGGAGGATGCAACTTGGGAAAATGAGCAGATTCTGATGCATCCAGATATGAGATTGCTTGAGGCAAGCAATCTTGGGGAGGGTGGATTGTAATGTCCCCTTTTCAAGGAGATGAGCATATTCTGAAAAGTCTATTTTTAGACCACCTATTTTCAAATTAACTTCCAAATGGTCTATCCATAGTTTGCAGTTATCTTTACCAAGATGTAATATCCCCTTTTCTAGAGGGTGTTAGTCTATACTTGGTTCCCATAGACTAACCATTGTGGTTAGGGAACTTTGGGAGTTCGTTTGATTGTTTTTGAACACCTTGGCTGGGACTTACTATTTTTAGTAAGTTAGGGTTTGGACAGTTTGGGGAAATTCAAGGTTGGAGGTGGAGCATTTTGATGAGACCTTTCCAACGATCTATTGTTCATGGGATTCCAAGTCCGTTTGCTATTCCATTTTAAAGTCTATAAATTATAATTCATATTTAATGTTAGAACTTCATATTATAATGTCAGTGACTAGGAAAAGGTGCAAAATGCAAAATAAAAGTCCCTAAGGACTTGGACGCACCCCAAGGGAAATAAAGTAAATTTAAAATGTTATTTTTTACCCCCAAAAAAGGATCGACCCTCATGAAGGAGATATAAGGGTTAAGTGAAGGGAAAAAGGTATCCATTCATAACATTACATATTCACTATTGACTTTGCTCTACAAATGAGAGTTTGGAGAAGATTTCCAGCCATGGCTTTTGGTGATGAAAACCACCATTAGTTCAGTCTTGGGCAGCCATACACAGTGGTTGTAATTGTGCTTCAGTTTGATCATTTTGTTGGAGATTAGAAGAGGGTAGTGTCATATCATTTATAGAAACATTTGGTGCAGCTGAGAACAGATACAGGAGAGGCAGATTTAAGCAGGTTGAAGGTGATCATTTGTCAAGCATAGTTGTTCCTTGCTGGTCGTACACCTCTTCTAGTTGGCCGTACATTGCAGACCTGGCCGTAACTCTGGGAGGCTTCATTTGGGCTTTGTGGGGTCTCTGTTCATGAGCATTGGGGTCGATTTGGTCCTAGAAGGCCATTGTCATTGTTTGTAGATGAGATTCTTCGCATTGTTGATGGATTGAATGCAAAATCCTATGTTCATGTTGCTGGTCCACCTACAACAGAAGTACAAAGATGAATATTTTGACATGGGTATGTGATGATAATTCATTTTATGTCATTCTATGAACTGGGTCTTAATTATATTGTTCATATCTATCATAGATTTTCTAGGTTTCTATTGCATGTTTATATCTCTATATTACAATGAAAAAACATCACATGCAAAATGAAAAAACCCCTTCTGCATCTTTTGTGTAGTTCTGAAAGATCACAAATATAATAAAAATAACACAAATATAAATAATCAAAAGAACAAACAGGGGTGGCCTATTTCATAGGAGTCTAACTAAAGATAACCTAAGTTCAGATTTAGTATTAATACATTATATTTTGTAATAAAACTTGCATTGAATGCAAGCAACCTATTCCTAGGGTACAAGTTGTAGTTAGCTTTTTTATTTCTTTCCATGCAACGCATTATTAATCCTTATCAATAAGTGCTCTTGGCACTTTAGCTTAAAAATCCAGAATTCAATACTCAATAGAATTTCAATTTAGTATGCCTATTTTGTTGTTAAACTACTATTGAAGCGTTATCTTATGTGTTGTTGTACTTTTATGAGTTAAATATTGCTTAACAGTTGTTGGAAGCTTTGTAATAAGTAGATGTTAAGATTTGTAGCTTTGAATGCAACTACCATGTTTAGGTTATAATGTCTTGTGTATGTGTGCTAAGGTAGATTAAATTGCTTTTAGCAAGTTTGCAAGTTTACTCCAAGTTGGAGATTGTGGCTTTGTAGTAATTTCTTAATTCAATCTACCAAATGTCTTTTCCATGCATTTGAGCCTATTCAATCCTTATGTGTATTTGCACTGCTCAATCTCTCCATTTAGCTAAATAGAGTAAGCATGATAGTTGTAGGTTATACTTTCAGAGAAAAAAGCATAATAAACATTTTTTCCTTGAGTTGAAGTGTTAGGTGAATCCAAAAAGAGACCTTTAGTTTTCTTTAGCATGAGTATGAATGACCCAAAAAACAATGCACATAGCAAGTACATATTTTTTAGATTAGGTTGGTTTTTGTTATAGGGAGCTTCTCCTTCTAATTTGAAGAATGGTTCTACCCTACACGTTGTTCCGTATTGTCACATCGAAAGGTGGAAATTAAAATGCTAACTTTTTGGCAACTCTATTGGGAAACAACAATTAATGACTAGTTATTGTGCAGTCTACACTCGATTCCGAAGAAAAGCAAATCTTGATCATTCTCCTCCAAAAGAAGATTCATCTTCCACAATTGTACCAAAACTTGTTAATAAAATTCTTTCAACATTAGAAAAAGAACCACTACAAGTGATGGCTGATCAAGAAAACAACAATCGTCCACCTCCATTATTGCCATGGGGAAATCAAAAAGGTATGTTGGCATTTCCAAAACATTATGCCCTTCCCATTAGATCAATAAAAAAATTTCCAAAGTTCTATGGCGATCGCAAGCAGCATCTAGATGAGCATATTTCAACCTTCACCACCACATGGAATTTTGAGCATAGCATATGAAGATCTCACAGTTCGCTTGTTTGTGGAAATATTACGAGTTACAACAACTAACTGGTTTTATCATCTTGTTGCCATTTCTATCTCTAGTTGGGAGTTAATGTTTGACAAGTATCTTGCACACTTAAAGCCAACAAAAGATAGTCATATCTTGTTTGTGCAACTCTCAAATGCCAAGAAAGATGATATTGAACCTATGAGTGAGATTATTATGGGATTCAACCATTAGGTTACTAGGATTTCTAATCCATCTTCTAAGATTTTTCCAAGTTGCTTCATAAATGCGTTATCTTGAGATATTGTTTTCCTTCTCAAAATAGGTCATGCTACTAAATTGAAGTATGCTCAAGAACATGCAATCGAATTGGAGGATCATATGATCACTTTAGGAAGAATTCAAAGTGATTCAATCAGGCCAATAGTACCAAGATAAGCTGATATTTTATTGTAGAGTGGTAAATGATGTGACAAATACAAAGAAACAACTTCCCTTGAGTGTTCTCCCACTTTAGCAATATCCACCTCCTCCATGTTGGAATGGTTCTTTCATTAATTACAACAACAATAGGCCTCACTTGCCTATTCTGATGACAAGGCTAGTAGTAAATGCATCTTCTTCATCTCAAACATAGTATGTCTTTCTCAAGACTAATAAACATGGTGAAAGAGATAGTCTTGAAATGCAAAGGCTCACACAAATACTAGTAGACTCCAATGCAAACCAAGAGTCTTTGGGTGATCCTCAACGTTTTCTAGATGAACTTGATGGCAACTATATGATGGGATATACCCAATATGAACCTAATTTTGATAAAGTAAAAAAAAAATTGTATAATCATACATTGAATGATGTCATGTGTTCACATAATCAGGAATTGCAAATGGAACAAGAGTATACACGAGAATCAGGTATTTTACCTACTTTGCTCAAATTACTTGAGGCTGAAGAAGTGTTGTTGATGGAAGAAAAGCCTAACATGACCCAAGTATGCCATATTTTCTCTAAGGATGATGAGATCAGGTTAGCATCTAAGAAGCAAAGTTGTATTCCACTCTTACTATTGAGCAAGAAGTCAGCTGCACCATAGAAGATGATGAATCAAGTTGCTTCTTGTCTTCATTCTAATTTCTAAGGGTTGTTTTGAGAGCCTACACCAAACCAAATAGAGGAATGCCAGATTATTCAAGCTACTTAGGCAGTATTTGCAGGAGAGAAAATTTGATGATAGAAGTGGATATTTTTCTTCAGGACATCAAGGAAGAGGAAACACAAATTTAGAAGATCATGTTCCTGCTCCAACTCTTGTACTTGAAAACAAATATACAATTAAGGAAGATGAATTAAATTGTTTTCCTCCATTATTTGATGGTTTCTTTGAAGCAGATTGTCATGATGAGGCTGAAGAAGGCCATTTCTCCCAAGGCTGACAATCATCATCTGGGGAGGATTTGCAAACTTTGTTTCCAGGTATTGACATATTTATTTAACATGTTCACTTTGATGATGATACACTTACTTGAAAAAGATTCAAACCTTGAGAGTTCTTCAGACCAAGATTCAATAGCTTCAACAAGCACAAACGATGAAGTTGAATAAGTGTCACCAATTCCAGACTTAGATAGTCAAATACAGGAGATTGCAATCTTTCTTAGACAATTCCAGCTGCTTCCAGATGATAATGGTTCATTTGAGGTAAATTCAACCCAAGACTCAGTCATTTCAGCATATATAGGCAAGGAAAAGAGTATACATGAAAGAGAGCCAAAGTAAGAAAAGGCCATTTGAGAAGATGTGCAAAAACAAGAGGTACCTATTGCAGAATTCAAACAACTAATGTGGGAAACGTCATATGATCATTTTGAGGGACAAATTGATTTTCCATTTTGGTCTAAGTTTTTCCTAAAACAACATCAATGTCCCCCTTGGGTCATGTCAGAAATTGTTGACCAATCCAACATATAACCTCAATCCAATTCAACAGTTATCAATAAGCCAATGTCAAAAAAGGTTATTACAAAAGATGAAGAATATCAAGAAGGTGATAAGGAATCAGATATGAGGCTGTCATTACTCCTAAAAATATTCTATAACAACATGATTTTGCAAGATATATTCAGAAGGAAAAATAATATCTTTGAGAGATGTGATTGAATTTCAATGAGATGGAAGACTGTCTTGGAACACAAAGCATTGATGAATTCTTATCAAGGTTTTCTGTGCATGAACCTCAAAGTCTTCTTGAGCTTTTCTTTGCAACGAATCTTATGCACCGTTTGCAAGGCTATGTAATATTGTGACTAGATTCTCAGCTCATAACAAAAGGTTCTTACTTTTCTCAGCCTATAAATGGTTTTGTGTAACACATTATGTTGCCCTTCGTCCATGCTTGTGAAACAAGTGTTTTGTTTCTTGCATCATGTTGTGTTTCCCCTTTCGTGATGTTTATGTTATGCAGTATCGTGTTTCCCCTTTTTGTGATGTAATGCCTTATTCATTGTTTAAGTGTTTTAGAGTGACCTTTTAGGTAATCTAGAATAGTCTAACCCTATTGCCCGACTGATAAAGCATCGGTCCACAAGCTAAACCAAAGATTCTAGGTTCTCCTACACTGCAAGTATACAACGTGGTCCCCAGACAAAGCCAATTGTTGTACCCATATGAAATTTTTGTATTATATCAAGTTTTTTAGCTAAAACCCTTGTCTTTTAGGTAATGATAAGTCATGTATTGAAATTTTGTCTTGTTGGTCTATGTCGTTATGTCTTCCTAGCAAGGATGTGATTGGAGCTTTTAGGGTGCTCATCATGACATAGATGGAGTTCAAAATAGCTAGGATTATCAAGTTTGTTTGTAGAAGACAGAAGTTCAATTTCAAAATCTGAAAAACTTCACCAGACATGCCAAAAAGGAGGATTTCAAGGTTTTTGAAAAATGGCAGACTACATGTACAAGCACGCACCTATATGTATGATATCATGAATTCAAATAAAAAAACAAATTCCCTTTATTAGATGTGTGCCTCATAAAGAAAAAACTGCCATTTCAAATTGAAATCCAAAATCCCATTGTCAAGTGCACCCCTGACAAAGAAAAAATGAACACTTACAAATCAAAATCAGATTTGCTTATATAGGCACAGACCACTCTTAGCAAAACAGGCATTTCAAATAAAGGATTAAATCACAATACTGAGGGTGTGCTTGGTAAAGGAAAATAGATCAACAAAACAAGGATTAAATTTGCATTTACAAACACACGCTCGTGTGAAGGAAGGTCGGTCAACAAAATTAAAAAATGGAATCGCTATTGAGCACACGCCTCATAAAGTGAAAAGTAGTGTTTTAATTTGAAGTCAAAATCCATTTGTTAAGCACGCCCAACAAAGGCTAATTTTTTTAAGCGGCAAGGCATAAAATCCTTCATTTAGGCGCATGCCTAGATATGAAGGCCAGCCAAATTCTTGATAAAGATGGAAAAAACCTTTGTTTGGGTGCCTTTTTTAATCCCAACCGAGCAATTTCAAGAGAACTATTTATCAATATTCCACAGGGATGCGCCCCCTCCCCCCCAAAATCCAATCATTCCCAAGGTGGGGACGTCCGTGAGACAAAAGGACTCTAGGGAAACGTCCCCCCACCGCCCTGCCACCACCACTGCTTGTCAAGGGACATCCCTAAGACGCAGAGACTTCAGGGAAACATCCGCTGCCGCCACCACCACTTGTTAAGGGACGTCTCCCTCAAAGAAGGGATGTTTCCGAGGCATCCCCCTATTTTGGCGACTACAAGGAGGCGTCAAGACATCCCCGAGACCCTCAGGGGACTCATTTGCATCTCCTAAACTCACCAAAAATGTCCAAGCATTCCCCACGTCATTCAACTCAAGAAGTGCATTTTGTAAAAAAATCAAGATTTTTTTCTATGTTTGTGCTAGTAACCCTAACCTAGTGGTTTATATGCCCCACCTAAACCCTAAGCAGTCACAAAAAAGTGAGAAAGGCTACAAGAGTGAGAGTATTGGAATAGGAAAAGTGAGAGCAAGAACAAGAGTGAGAGCATTAGCCAAGTTTTCATCGGTTGACTGCAAGCATTAAGAAGAGTGAGAGCAAGAGCAAGTGCCAAGAGGGCACTCCCAGACCTCCGCCCCGTTCCCACATCCCCCCCCCATCCCCAAACTCCGTGGAACATAGCTATTTTTGGAGGTGTGCCCTTGCATTAGAGACATGTCCTTTCAAGTCAAAAATAGCAGATTTATTGAAGTGAAGCGTGCTATATATAGTGTCAACCAGTAGAACGCCATCAACAGTCTTCAGCAGAGCAGTGATTTCATATCAGCAATCAACATGTCTGCAAGGAATTCCATAATAACAGCAACATTTTTAACAGAGCAGTTATAACCCTGTCACAGTAGACATTTCCAGCAGTAGATTCGATCTTCAAAATCTGTCTTTTCTTTTACTTCCTTCAGATAATTCAAGTAAAGTTAATCAACATCAATGAATTCCTTCATTTTGCGCAGCAATTACACTTAAAAGAGCAACGGCAGAATTTTAGTCATCAACAACAGGTGTAATCTTCATCAAATTCAGCAAACTTTTCAAAGTGTATTTGGCTGGGTAATTCCCTTTCAGCAGATCATCATTAAGGGTTCCACCTTTATCAAGAGAATTTTGTTTTCCACTAGGGTTTTTACTTTCAAATTATAGATTAGCATCGGCTATAACTATGGTTTTTCCTTGCATTAGAGACATGTCCTTTCAATTCAGAAATAGCAGATTTATTGAAGTGTGCTATATATAGTGTCAACCAACAGAATGCAAACTAGTAGAACACCATCAACAATATTCAGCAGAGCAGTGATTTCTTATCAAAATTCAACATCTCTGCAAAGAATTCCCACATTACCTATAGCCACACACTCACAGCCACTAGTCTAATCAGACATGGCAAGAACTTGCAGCCATTCTAAACACGCATTACGGAAGCAATAACAACCTACTTTATCTTTATTCATCAAATTCAGATAACATACTTGATATAGGCACATAGTCTAGCATAGGGACTTACAAACAATTCTCTCCTTGACCTCACATACCAGCATCAGCAGGCTTCAACATAGCCATGGATTACAATACTCTTTCTCTCAGTCAATTACCATGAATAGGCTCTTCAATACCCAGTCAATAAGACAAAGCATCTCCGTCTTCTTCTTATCACTCATCCACTTATCCCTTCATTTCACATCTCCTGTCCAAGTACAAAAATATTCTATGATTTTATTTTATACTCTCCTTGTCTTTCTCTGACCATCAACAAAATGACTTTTTTTATAGAAATACCAGCCCCAGATATGGACAAGTTGTTGCCAACCTAAAAATGGGCTTAGTCCAGAATACAGCAAATTCAGCAATAATGTTTCATGGCCTAAAATGGCCTATCAAGGTCACAGGAAAAAAGCAGCCCACCATAAATGACTTGCACAGTACATGAAACTGCCATCAGCACCTAATATAGCCTGCAGCCAAGGTATGTAACAGTTTTTCCCAGGCATGAAGGAGTGTGATCTAGAAATAGGCAAGTGAGGAATGATTGTTGACGCTACAGTACCTGTGGCTATAGTAACCACCTGCATATGGATGTAACAGTGAATCTTTAAGAGTATTGCACCCACTTTTTACTGCCAGCCACCAGAAATACCTCAGCAAGAAACTACTCTCAACCATTTGTAACTGCCCATCTTAATGTGCTACAGATGATAAATAGGATAATTGTCGCTATTGCAGGTGATAACTACCCATGATTCTCTCTAAAATGCCCAGCAAACAAGTCGGACATGTGTGAAACAAATGCTAAGTGGGTCAGACGCAGGCTCCAGCTATGAATGGGTAGAATTATATGTCCAGCAAATATAACAAAAATCACCCAGAATTGAATATTCTATATGCAGCGCCCAAAAGAATTGTTTTAACACATCTAAGAATGTTTCACCCTCAAGGTTCAACGAATCCACCCAATCTCTAGATGCTTTCTGACAGGCTGACTTCAGTTGAAACCTACAGGCTACAGCAGAAAGGATTGACTATATGGCTGACTCCTATGATAACTACTTGAAGTAATAAGGATATCTGCATAAGTTTTCCAGCAGTATATTGTCTTCATTGTAACTACCCACAAAATTGCTTTGAGCTATTACAAGCAATCTTGCAGAATGATCATCTAAAGCTTCTATCACATCAAGTCCCTGAAAACTGGAAATACACACCAAAAATCAGAACAAAACCACAAATCGGAACAACCGTGGTTTTTTTTTATTGTGACATCAGGATCACCTGTGGACCCAGATGCTCGTGCATCAATGGTCCACCATGCATTGCCTATAAAGAAATTAAATGATTGTCGTACCCACATCTGTTGTACAACAGTCAATGGAGATAAACAATGGCATCCCAAACTGCCATTAATCTCAAGGTCTTCTACATACATTTGCTGCCCTACTCTCCTCAATAAACAACAGTCCAAAAATAGCTTCCAACTGCCAAAGACGAGCACTCCTAGCTTCTGTTCGCTGTCCTTTATAGGATACACACTGCTAGAAAGTCCAAACATTGCTGATCTCTAATGACTGCCAATAAAGCTGCCCCTCATTCTTTTTACTTTTTCCCTTCTTGATTCGCAGTTACAACCTAAGCTTTTTGCCTTCTATTCTCGTGGAATATGAATAACTAATTGGAAGGTGAAAAGGCACTTAGGCATTTATAATGCTTTATAGGAGAATAAATCATTTACAAATCTTTTAAACAGCTGACAACTATTCTGCTGCAGTGCCAATCAATTACAGCACAAGAAAGTTGATTAAGACAATCCAAACATATACCCAATGGATTCAATCATTAGCTATAGGTTTAGTACAACCCATGGAAGTATTCTCATGCCCAAATCAGACCTAAAATGCTGGCAAAAACATGCTGCAACAGTCAAAAACACAGCCTATAGAAAACTCGTCACTTACAAACCTGACTTCCAGCAGCCATAACTTCTGCATATGGACTCGAAAAACAATGACCTTTAAAAAAAAAAAATCGTACTATTTTTTGAGGGTTATCCAAATATGTAATCATTTTCCAATTTGGATGCCATTTGAGGTCTTTTGGGGGCTTGAAACAATTCTACAAATTAGCATGTTGAACATTTCTTCCTCTTCACATTTATGCCCAGCATAAATGCATCCAACAAAATAAAGTGCTCCAATGAATTGCAACTTATATGAAATGATGCTACAGAGGCTCCCAAATCACTTGGAAGACTCATGGCACTGATACACATAACTTCCAGTCAACCAGAAACATGCAATAGTTGTTATAGGTAAGTTTGTAGCCATAGAGAACACCTGTAGCAACCAATTGAACATTTGCACTATCTCAACAAACACCTGTAGCACCTACTACAGGTCATAGGCAGCCAAATATAACACTTGTAACACTTACATAACACCTGTAGCAGCATGCACAATCCCCGTAGCAACCTGAACAGCACCTATTACTATACAAATGATCTCCTAACAATCCTACAGTGCACCTAACTTTGGAACCTTCCGGTCTGAAACACTCAACCATTTTTGGATCAATAGTTTGAAGTCCAGGGCTAGTTTAGCTTAGGTTTAGGTTTAGTTTAGATCTTAAGGAGCTTACCCTCCAAATTTGAAGAGAGGTTTTACCTTGAACACTATTCCATTTTGTGTTGTCTCCAAAAGACAAATTAAATGCTAACAAAATTCAATTCATGAACAAGAAACGAGTAATTTATGGTTTACAATTTGACACAATACAAAAAAATCGTACGAGTACAACACACCATAAATCACAGAAAAAAATTGGGTACAGAATGTGTCAATCACCAGATGCTAAAGAAACCTCTTCCTACATAAGGAAAGATGACATCAGCTTTTGCCCCTACATCTATATCACTCAAATACTTTCAGAATACATAAAACACTACGTAATTAAGTATGACTTGCTAAACCATTAACTAGAAGCAGTAATATTAGTTTTGGAACGTATGTAGAAAAAATGAACTGAATGGAACATTTTAGCTTTGGTTTGTATCTCTATGTAAGGCTCCTCAGTCTATTAAACCATATATATGTGTGAATTGCAAGGGACCAGATAAGAAAGCTAAAGCTTTTTAAATTGGGTTAGCTGTCAAATAGTTTACAATTAGTTGCATTTGACATTCTTGGACAAGATTACATCTTCTACATAGCTTAATAAGGACCTCAGCTCAAAGGGACTAAATATTCAAAGGAACATTCTCTGTCCTGTGCTCTTTGAAGGTAAAACTAATATGTGAATGATCTTGACATTTCACAGGGACCATCAAAATATTGAAAAGAAAAAAAACTAATTCAAAACTACGAAACTGATAGTAATTAATATAGCATATCCAATGCTTGAGTAGTCTACAGTATCTAAATTGGAAACATCTTAAAATCATAGAAACGAAAAATTAAAATGAAATACCTTTGCAACAGTAAGACCAATGGGGCAAGGCCGATGTGGAGATCGTGTTGCAAGTACTCCCTTCTTACCACCTTGCAACCTTGGCACTCTCACCTATCTATGTCAAATGCACTTTACAACTAAATAAAATTTAAAGCAGTAAATACAATGTACCATGTATTTGACTCTAACAAAGATATCCCCTGTGGTGCACTTAAAAATACAGTTTCCTCACCAAAAAAGAGAGAGAATCTAAACAAAGAAATAATTTTCACCCAAAGCTAAACCAGGCACAAGACCTTTGCTCTGAAATTTGAATGTGCAGGTTGCTCCCACAGCCTTGACAAATCAGTGTTCATATGGAAAACATAAAGAATCCAGCAATGAGAGAAATCTGCAAGTCCTTCAAGGGCAGCTGGAGGGATTCCACTAGAATATAATATCAAACATGCCCTGGCAGAGGGCACCAGCAATGGCTGTCGTGGTGTCCCATTTCTGCAAAATAGGAACAAACTAAATATTCATATTTTTTAATGTAGGTTATTTCCTCAAGTGCATCCTTAAATGATAAACATCTATTACATGATATTGATAACTACTTATAATTCAGTATGAATTCATTTAGAGCAATAATTTTGTTATATGCTGAAGCTCCAAATATAAAGATATCACATTTTTAAACTCGAAAACAACAACCAAAATATTGCTGTTGGGTATAGTAACATACTAACAAGAATATCATAACATAGAAACAAATCAAGCACTCGCAATTTTGAAAGGGCTACTACAAGATAAATGTTTTGAATGTACACTCAAGAGTGAAATATTGAAAAAGTGTCCAAACAAGAATATAAAATAAATATCAACTTAACCAACGAAGAGAGTCAAAACTGCAAACCCACAGGAAATAGTGTCAGAAAAGTGCTTTCCCCAGCAATTATTTATTCTTCTATTGTATGTGCACAGACACTCATGATTACCTTGATAGGTGTTACAAATTTGACAACTGCCATCTTTGAGCAACTAAAATTCAATTTCTAACACTTTACAGATTTTCACCGACGTGTTTCACTCCTTTATTTTTGTGTTTGTATAACAGTCAATTGCCACCCCTTTGAGCTTGGTTGGAAACACTGCAACCAATTTTGTTCATTTGTCTGCCCAATGACAATACAGATCATGATGCACGTTCTATAATGATAGGTAGACTCCTTACACCCAACACCTGTAAACTTCAACAAATCAGCCATTACTGTGTTGATCTCCAATCAATGCTCTATAGGCACAATCTGCCTCCTTTAGAAAGTTTGTCTTGTGTGTTTTGATGCTCTCCTAGCACTTTCAGACACATATTGACCTCCAAATCTTCCTTGAGTCTGAACATTTCATGCAGCACTCAGGTTGTCTTCTAGCCCTTTTTGGTTAACTACTACATCTGTCCTCTTGGAAGCCTTAGAGTTCTCCTATCCTGGTTGTTGATAAGAAAGTCCTCAATACTCATGTTCTCAACAAAGACATCTCTCTCCTCATCTATGAGTAATTCGTTAGGTTCTATCTCAAGACAAGAACTTCCCTCTTGTGAAGGGGGTTGCCTATTGATCAACTTCTGTGTGGACTCCTCTTTGACACCTTCCAACTCAACCTAGCAGCCAGGTCTGCAGCTTCATCAAGAATTGGCAATTGTTGAACTATCTAAACCCACTCATTAAAGAGTGATCGACTTTTTGGCTCTTATTACACTTTCCTCCAATTTCATTTTTTGGTGTCAAAGTCCTATTTGATCCTGGTGGAAGGTTATTGGTTGCCTCCTGCAGCCTCTATCTTCATTCTCTTTTCTCCAACAACTGAATTTAAAGTCTTGTTTCTTTTTCTTATCCCTACCACTAATAGCATCTTCCACCTATATTCAAGCTTAGGGTCATAAATTCCTTCCCCAACAACAATCTTCAAACCATTCTTCTTCGAGACAACACTTCTCCATTCTCGGAGAATATTATAGTGTCATGCCAAAAGTCTCCGTAGATTACACGTCAATGGGTCAACATGGTCACTTCAAGCTAGGCTGACCTGGATATTGTCTTGACTCTTGACACACAAGGTTCTACTAGGATCAATGTTTCTCTGAGCACCTAGGACTTGAGGTCGTGTTTTTGGGGACAACAAAAAATTTCCTAGATTTGGGGACAGCAGTGAGATGGCTATTAAAATAATATATAAAAATAATATTTGAGTTTTTAAAATACAAATAAGTTTATTTTTAACAAAAAGTAAAAAATAACTTAACAAACTAAATTAGACTTAAAAGTGTTTTTAGACAATTACAATAAGCTAAATTGGATTTTTTGGGGGCTTTAAAGTATACGCAGATTTTTATGAGTTTTTTTTGTGTTTTTTAATTAAATTTTTTATTTGTATGTGGAGCCATCCCGAGGATGTTCAAGAATCCCTGAATGTTCTAAAATATAGGGTTCTAGGTATATGGGGGAAAAATCATGTCATTGTCCCCACAACATCACTCAGACCCAAGGGGATGCATCTCTAAGGAACACTAGCTAGGACCATAGTTGAAAAACTTGCCAAATTGAAGAACTCGCCAAGCCCAAAAAACACGACTCGGCAAAAAAGTCGACAACTTAAAAAATTGCTTAAATTTCATTAAAAACACCTTTTTTTGCAAAATTCAATGATAAGATGCATCCAATGAGTCAATAAATGAGTAAATAAAAGAGACAAGCTGAGTCTAGTTGTATTTGATTGATTTGAAAGCAAATTGGGTATAAAATGACATCCTCATGTGGAATGCACTGATACTGATAGTCTGAAACAAAATGAAAATAGCAAATTGTTTTTGTAAAACTGAAAGTAAATACTACATTAACATATTTTACAAATTTACATCTTCCTCTTCCCATGTCTAGTGAAAACTAGGGGAGAGGTAGAACTAGAGGGTCTAGTCCTAGGACTCTGCTGTGGCTTCTCCATCCTCGGCATGACATGCTGTGGCTCAACCTCCATCCTGGATGTAGATGTTGGTCGCAATGACTCCTCAGTCTCCTCATCCTCAATGTCATCCAATGGGAATCCCAATCCACCCCCCTCCTCCATTGCATGTCTCTCCAAATCATAGATATCATCCTCGGAAAACAATGAAGGCTGCTCATCCCACCCTATCCAATCACTGTAAGGATCTATCTCATCCAAATCAATTGGATCACTTGATATTTCCTCTACCTTTCTTGTGCGCAGCCAAAGATTATATTGCACATAGACAAGGTAATTGAGGCGTTTATGAGCTAGTTTGTTCCTCTTCTTCGTGTGGATGACCTCAAACAAGCTCCAACAAAAAAGATGAGAAGAATATTTTTTGAGATAACATTGGATTTAAACAAAGCAATTTGAGATATCAACATTATGTATGAAGTATGAAGCAAATGAAATGCAAATTCAAAAAAAAACCGCATAAAGCATTCTCTTTTTCATAATGAAGAACATGAGATCAATCTTCTTATATTCACATTCAAAAAGCATGAAGCTATAGCCTACTCATCAATCAAAAAAAAGGTAAATTATTGGTGAGGAACTATCAAATGATAAATCATTCAATGGGATAGTTAATCTACAATGATAGATCATGATATCAATGTCTATTATGTTAATTTTAGGATCAGAAGTGAAATAAGCAGAAATACAGAAATAATGAATACTTGAACACAACAAATACCCTGGGAAAACCCTCCTCGAGGGAGAAAAACCCAGCCAATATTTATCACTTATATTATAAATAGAACAAGGCAAAAAAACTGCTTTACAACTTGGCCAAACACAAGGCCGATTCACTAAATGAGTGAAGGCACCTCTCCTAGGTGTGAAAATACAACTGATATGATTTCTCCTTGAAAATAATCGATCTGAAGAAAAATGATAATCTACTGAAGATAATCGAACTCCTGCTTGAATGCGAATTTCTCTTGAATGTCATGGATGATGAAATGGAAGAAGATCGCCATGTATATATACATCTTCAAGGTGTCTTTTCATTGGAAGGTCGGCCCTTTTCATAAAGAGACGACTCTAAAAAAGTGAGGCGTCTTTTCCTTGAATCGGCCTCAATAATAAATATAAATTAAAGGAGGTGTCACTTCACATGAGTCGGCCTTTACATTATTTATTTAATTTGTATTTAAATGGAGAAAGATTCTCCCGCCACTATAACATCAACACTCCCTCTTAGCTAGGGAGATATCTTTCCAGATACCCATGTCATGGAGTCTCTCAACATGACACTCACAAATGGCTCTGCCCATTTGTGAAATAGTTCATCACAAAGTTTCCAACGTGATATCATCATGGATTCACTAAACATGACGTCCACCATGGCTACTCCCATGTGTGGAAGAAAACATGTGCACAAGGGCCCATCACGGAGTCTTTCAACGTGATGTCGTCATGGAGTCTCTCAACATGACGTCCACCATGGCTACTCCCATGTGTGAAAAAAAAAACCACAAGTACAATGATTCATCACGGAGTCTCTCAACGTGATGTCGTCATAGAGTCTCTCAACATGGCGTCCACCATGGCTACTCCCATGCGTGGAAAAACACAAGTACAAAGGATTCATCACGAAGTCTCTCAACACGACATCCCATCTTAGTCTCAGAGATGAACAAGGGCTCGCACCTCATATTTCTCTGTCTCAGAGAAATATACACTACAAGGGCTTTCACCTCATATTTCTCTGTCTCAGAAAAATATACACTACAAGGGCTTTCACCTCATATTTCTCCGTCTCAGATAAATATACATTACAAGGGCTTTCACCTCATATTTCTCCGTCTCAGAGAAATACACATTATAGCAAAGATCACTAATGCTGAGTCTCCCTCTCAGTAAGGGCGACATTCTCCACTACTCCAAGCTTGTCTCGAAAGTATGCAAACTTTACTCTGGCAAGAGGCTTGGTGAGAATATCAACCGTCTGATCATCAGTGCAAATATACTGGAGTGGATTGCTTTCCTTAGCACCATTTCTGACTCTGTCATTCTTGATGCACCCAATGTACCAAACACTGGTTCTCCCTCTTAGTTGTGAGTCCTAGACTTCACAACCCCTTGCAAGATCCCTACCTTGACTTAACCCGATTCTGCCTTCGTACCTTCCACAGGCACCCTTTTTCTGCATTATTTCACCCACAGATTTTCCATTCAGCCTGATCTTGTCCAATCCAAGATTTTCCCTTGTGACTCGGCCTCCTCTTGGTCTCTCCCACCTCAGGGCCTATCCACCACTCGGATCTATCCTGACAACATCCTTCTCCCTGAACTCAATAACTAATTCAAGTCCCCAATATCCGATGAGAACTTCTGTTCTGAACATTTATTGCGGTTCTGGAAGCTTCTGCCCATAGGAAATTCTGCAAACTCTGATCACGAATCATAGTCTTCGCTGCCTCTACTATAGACATGTTCTTTCTTTCGGCAACTCCATTTTGTTGAGGGTTGTAAGGAACACAGAACTCCCTCTTGATCCCTTTCCACGTGAGTGTGTGTTGATTACAAAGGCTGATAGATTCCAATGCTTTATTATCCCACGCTATCACTGGTTGCCCGCAATTCTACCTGAAGTTCCAGAATACACATTGGATATAAGAATGGTTGCTGGACATCAATGTTGACGGCGGCAAGAGCATAATACAAGGCCTGATATGATAACTAGCATTGTCAACTTTAAGTGCAACAGTCGTGACCCTTATACTGGTCTGATAATGAATATAATTACTGATAATCCTAAACATTCATGGCTCCATCAATATCAGCACCAATGATAGTTCGGTTTCCAGACAGCATGACAAAGCGATATCATCAACAGTGGGTATAAAGATCATCATAAGTGAATAGATGCAATATTGGCAACAATGAATTCACTAATCCTCAATGATTCCCGATACCGGAATGCTTACATAACCAGCTCCTAGTGCCTTTCAAGGAGAACCCGACTTCTTCAGCCGCTAATAGTAATATAGTTTAGAGTCAACCCGAACACCTAAGCCAATGTTAATTTGAAATTCCGCTTTGATTATAAACTGGTCCGAATATAATATCATTACCATTTATTTGCAGATTCTCGACAGTACTGACTGGATGATGGCGGCTACTTTAAAATATCAGATCCATAGTGACGACTGGCAGATTGGCATCCCGTGATTTACCTGAAGAATTAGTTTGAAGCTTAATATTACCATACCTGCAAAATGATATTTCCCTTATCTGGCAGTGGCGATCCTTTAAGACAGCTAAAATGATATTTGTGCGACGTCCACTATGATGCAATGGTTCTTTAGTATGAATTCCTTTATAATCTTTCTTCAACGCACAATATTTGCAAATGCTTTAGGGGTCGCAAATAATCGAATTCCTTCATTAAGTGCACATTATGATGTCTCTACCAATATTATCATTAACAAACAAATCAAAGAAAGAGCTGCCATTCCTTGATGCGTCCCTTATCACTGGAAAAGTGTCGTGGATTGCTAGGGTTAATATATTGTATGCAAGGAAAATGAGATATCTTCGTATATTAGTACTTGCTTGTTTATATTCTCTCTCCCCGATTATGCCGCGCCGAATCTTAAAGGTGTGTATGAGTCTTATAAAAATGCTACGCCACCTTTTTTTTTTTAATATCCCCTGCATCTCTTCCCTATCCCACAGTGAAGTGGCTATATAATTTTGATTTGAGTTTCTATCGTGACCCTTTAAAGGGTTATGTCTCATGGGAGATATATCGATTGCTTGACATCTTACAACACCCACAGATCCAATACAAGTTGTATCTTCTCCTAAACCATTGTTGATAATAGCATCAACAATGACTTATATTGGATTCTGATCAGTGAGTAGATGAATAATTTCCATAGCATGCTTAACAATGCGCACAACCATCAACTTTTGTCCAATATGTTGTCCAAGCAGCATCAGAGAATTTGTCAACCACTCAACAATTAGGCATTGTGCCTTTTCAGAGTCATTTAATTGAATATCATCCAGTAGTATGGGGAACAAATGTTGCATGTTTCCATGCTGAAACAACTATATAATATTGTAGAGAGAAGTCACTTAACTCGATATCTTCAAAAGTCCAATGATTAAATAATTCCCCATCAAGTTGTAGTAAGGTGTCCGCCATGGTTGCTACTTCATCTCTCCATCTTCTCTATCCCCTTCCATATTCAATGCCATTTATACATAGAAATGCTCACTTAAACAAATGATGCTCAATATACAAATTTTATATGAACTTCAATGACGTCATGCCTCCACCCTTCAACAGATGTAAGATTGCGTTCTTTTTCGCAGTGCCTCCTCGATGCATTTTCTTTTTAGCAGCAACCTGGGAAAACCCTATAAAACAATATAAGTGAAACCTTCAATTCTCCCATGATCTTCCTGCTCTGATACCATGTTAATTTTAGGATCAGAAATGAAATAAGCAGAAATACAGAAATAATGAATACTTGAACACAACAAATACCCTGGGAAAACCCTCCTTCTCGAGGGAGAAAAACCCAGCCAATATATATCACTTATATTATAAATAGAACAAGGCAAAAAATCTGCTTTACAACTTGGCCAAACACAAGGCCGATTCACTAAATGAGTGAAGGCACCTCTCCTAGGTGCGAAAATACAACTGATATGATTTCTCCTTGAAAATAATCGATCTGAAGCAAAATGATAATCTGCTGAAGATAATCGAACTCCTACTTGAATGCGAATTTCTCTTGAATGTCATGGTTGATGAAATGGAAGAAGATCGCCATGTATATATACATCTTCAAGGTGTCTTTTCATTGGAAGGTCGGCCCTTTTCATAAAGAGACGACTCTACAAAACTGAGGCGCCTTTTCCTTGAGTCGGCCTCAATAATAAATATAAATTAAAGGAGGCGTCACTTCACATGAGTCGGCCTTTAAATTATTTATTTAATTTGTATTTAAATGGAGAAAGATTCTCCCGCCGCTATAACATCAACATATTATTTCATGTTGATAAAAGTATATGCATAATGACCAAAACATTATCATCTAGTCATGGCTGACTCAATTGCAACCATCTGAAGTCTTAAAGACACCCATCAAAGACAAATCTTTACACAGACATACAAACCACTTCATCTTTTATGCATCTCTACAAACATCTTATATAACAGGGTATGGCAGAGATCATTTGCAGTGTTTACTCACCAGAAACTCGGCGAGTTTTCTGGCGAGTAAACACTGGAAATGACTCGTCAGAAAGAAAAACTCACGATTTTTTCAAGACTCGCTGAGTACATCTTATATAACAGGGTATGGCAGAGCTCATTTGCAGTGTTTACTCACCAGAAACTCAGCGAGTTTTCTGGCGAGTAAACACTAGAAATGACTCGTCAGAAAGAAAAACTCACGATTTTTTCAAGACTCGCTGAGTACTCGACAAGTCTTGCATCTATGGCTAGGACAAATGCATTTTTAATGGGCTATTTTTCTCCAATTAGCTAATTTTTCACAAATTTTCCAAACATTACATTTGCCAATTAGCAAATTTTTAAAACAATATGCATCAAGTTTTCCAATAAAATTGACATAAATTTGTTAGATTCACAAAAATATACACGTACTTGTAGTAAATTCCATGATTTTCCTCAAAAATCGCCTACAATACAGATTTTGTATTTTTTGAACTACATTCACCTCCCATTCTATACTGGTTAAAAAAATTCATTTCTTAAATTCTTCCCTCACTAAGGTATTCCCCTCTCTACATGCTCACGCAATAATAGATCCCAAATACACATGAAGTGTTTGGATAATTAATTCTCTTTCATGGCTAGTTACTTCCCTTTCTTTAACAGGTTGTCCATTTACTCTCAATTATACGGTATACCTATCTGGATGCATCATCCATGATTATTGTCAGTTGTGCATTCTACCAAACCTAACTTCCTACAATTGGCAATGCCACAAAGTTCAAACCATAGAGAGAAAACTTGTGCAAAATCGCCAAGACTTGTGAGTCAAAGAAGAAATTGAGCAACTAGCACATCAAGTCTGATCTTAGTACTTGACAAGTCTTGCACTTGTACTTGCGAGTCCCAGACAGAAACTCAGCTGCTTGAAAAAAAAAAAGACAATTTTGGGCTTTAAAACATCAATTTTTTTCATTTTTTTACTCATTCAGTCAGTTTTTTGTCACTTGCATTTTCAGCATGGGCATTCTTAGTGGATTGAATTGATTGTTGGATGATTGGGAATACAATTTGAAAGGATCCAATTTACTGATGGTTAAAAGGGATATAATTATGAAAATGGCTACCCCCAGACCCCCGCAAGAGGCACTGCCCATCAACCCCACTGGCCCCCAAACCCCCACTCTGATTTTTAAAAGCAAAACATAAAAATTGTTTTGGGCTGTGCCAGAAGGAAAAGCAGAGTTTTTCCCTTTATTTGGCTTGAAATAACAAAGACAGCATTTTTTCCCTAGTTTTGTACTTACAGTTTGTTGAGACAATCTCGGTTCTGAGTAATGCTACTATGATCAACATAGACTTATGTGTTCTCTAACTTCGTTATTTGTGCTTCTCATGCATTAATTTCTGTTTTTTGTGTAATTATGTTTTTTTTGCTGAGTTTCTGTCGAGTCTCAAGTCCAAGAAAAAAATTTGGGCTGCTGAGTCCAAGCTTTCCTACTATGGTTCAAACATTATCTACTAATAATGAACATAATAACAGGCTGCTTAGAAATATGAACATACAGGACATGATACAAAACACAAAATTAGATGACTACAACTCTATTGATATAAGGCAGTGTACATCCAATATCTATGGTATAAGGAGAGTATGACACCTCCCTTCATTGACCATCTTGTTACATATAGGTTGGTCAGCCAAGAAATGTGGCAATTAGACTAGAAACATAACAGGTCTGACCATACAAACCAAAACAAGATTAGGTATGCCTCTCTTTTTGACACATGAATGAAGACAATCCTTGTCAACTCCAATCCAGAGCATAAACATAACAACTGATTGCAATAAATCTGCCTACAAGTATGAGCTCTAAAGCTTTGAGCATCATTCTACAAGGGATAAATCTTATCATTTTGGTGAGTTTATATGCTACAACCATGATTTAATCATTGTGTTTAAAAGTCTGAGGTAAACACGTTTCAAAACCTGAGGATATGCTTTCTATTTATGGCTTGTACAACTAAATGGCATAAGATTTGCTTTCAGCTTTGTTTGCTTGACACTCAACCCATATCGAGACATAATTTATATTTATTCTCAAAATCACACATTTTACATTCTTCTTAGCACATTCATAAGTTCTATTCCTGCCAACATGGATTTAATTGGATTATAGTAAAATCCATATAAAAGCTTATATTTGATAGGGTTGTTATTATGTATTATTACTAATTTACTACTACTATGTCACTACTAAAGATGATGTCTTCAAAGTAAAACCTATATCCTGTTGAAGTTTGATGATGTTTTGGCATTCTTTGTCATTTGTTTGTTCTTTCACAATTTCTTCCTTTAGATCTCTTTTTATAGCTGATATTTGAGTAAATCCAAAATATGGCATCTAATACAAAATCCTCCTTTCCTCAAGACTGTTCTTTGGTTTGTATTCCTTGATTATTAATAACCATACATTGTTTATTAATTTATTTTTAAACTAATTTTGGTTTTATTCATTGATTATAGATCCATATATACTTTAAAGTTGTTTTGCTTAGTATAATCTTTCCACGCTTTGATTTCATGAATTATAATCAATAATCAAAGGTAGGATTCTTGTTTGGTATTATGTTATTTTTATTACACAGGTAAATGGTAGAATGCTGGATGCTATTCACATAGAGCAAAGGCTCTTAAATAGGTTACAAGTAATTACAAAGAAAGCAAGTTTCTATATTTAGAAACTGCCAAAGACTGCCAGAGATTGACACACAATCTTGTCATAATTACATACCGTTACAAGAAACTGACCATTAACTAAAAATAGGAGATTCTAAGTATAAAAGAATATCTTAATACCCTCCCTTAATGGTCAACCTATTCACTACACCAAGAGACCCCCTAAATTTTACAAACTTGTCAGGACTAAGGGACTTGGTGAGAATATCAGCTGTCTGATCCTCAGTCGGAACATACAGCAAATGAACTGATCCGTCTTCAACCAACGATCTGATGAAGTGACAATGCGTCTCTACATGCTTGGTTCTTTCATGGAAGACCGGATTCTTGGCAAGTTTGAGAACTCCCTAATTGTCACAAAACAGGGGAGTCGGATCTGCTTGAGATAGTCGCATATCTGCAAGCATCCGGCGAAGCCAAACTGCCTCACAAGCTGCCTTCACTGCACCTCGATACTCAGCTTCTGTGGAGGAGAGTGCTACAGCTTGCTGCTTCTTATTGGTCCATGTGACGGCACCGGATCCCAAACTGAACACATACCCAGAAGTTGATTTTCTGTCATCAACTGAACCTGCCCAATCTAAATCTGTGAAGCCTCTAAGGCTGGGATCAGAATTCCTTGTGTAAAGAATTCCAAAGTCAGAAGTGCCTTTCACGTATCGCAGCACATGCTTAGCCGCTACCCAATGAACAGCCTTAGGAGCTGTCAAAAATCATGAAATGTAGCTGATTGCAAAACTGATGTCGGGTCTAGTAGCCGTCAGGTAGATAAGACTGCCTACTAGCTGTCTAAACAGACACTCATCAACCACTAGTGAGGTAGACTTAGCGGACAGCTTAAGTCCTTTTTCCATCGGGGTGGAGGCTGGTTTGCAGTCCTGCATTCGGAACCTATCCAGAAGACTGCGAGCATACTTCGACTGAGAGATGAAGATGCTGTTCTGAGTTTGCCAAACCTCAACACCTAGACAATAGTGTGAAAGTCCCAAATCTGTCATATCAAAGGATTTGCACAGGTCCTGTTTGATCTTATCAATCAGGTGTGCCGAGCTACCAGTAATGAGCAAGTCATCCACATAGACAACGAGCAACAATATCTCATTGCTAGTATGTTTGATGTACAAATTTGGGTCAGATGAACTCTGCTTAAAGCCATGATCTGTGAGGTACTTGTCGATTTGGATGTACCATGCTCTTGGAGCCTGCTTCAAGCCATAAAGTGCTTTGACTAGTCTACAGACTTTCTGTTCTTGTCTGGCAACCTTGAAACCAGGAGGCTGCGTCATATAGACTTCTTCCTGCAACTCACCATTGAGAAAGGCACTTTTGACGTCCATTTGATGGACTTTCCATCCAAACTGGGCTGCTAAGGCAAGGACGAGCCGTATGGTACTCTTGGTTGTAGGAGCAAAAGTCTCCTCATAGTCGATGCCTTCTTTCTGTGAGAAACCCCGAGCAACAAGCCGTGCTTTGTACTTGTCCAAGGTTCCGTCAGCCTTGTACTTAACTTTACACACCCATTTGCAGCTAATGGGTTTCTTCCCTGGAGGAAGGTCTGAAAGGACCCAGGTGTGGTTCTTCTGAAGGCTCTGGAGTTCTAATTCCATCGCCGTATCCCACTCTGGAATACCTTTAGCCTCTGAATGAGTCTGAGGCTCATAGACACTGTGCAGGTTGGCCATGAGAGCAAAGTTTATTGTATGCTGCTGTTTGCTCTTATTCCGGGAGGATCTACCCTCAACAAGTTCATCATCATGAAGATCGGCAATCGTCTGAGACCACCATTTGGGGCGACAGGTAGATGGGCCAACGTCAAGTTCAGTAGGAGGCTCTGGAACAGGTGCAACAGGTAGAACAGGTGCATCATGTAGAACAGGTGCATCAGGAGGATACTCAAGATCATCATCAGGGATGTCAAACTGAAAATCATCAGAATCTGAAGAATTATCAGCATCCCTCCCATAAGGTGGACCTAATGGAAGACGGACACCCAAGTCAGGAGCCTTCAAAGGCTGATCTTCGAATTGCTGCACAGAAGAGGGAGAAAATAAGGGTCCCCGCTCTTCATCAAAAACCACATCACGACTGAAGATGAGACTGTCTATTTCAATGTCAATGAGCCGATAGGCCTTGTGGTTATCACTGTATCCTCTGAATATTAATTTTTGACTCTTGGAGTCCAGTTTAGAGCACTTGGCATCGGAAATCCAAACATAGGCAAGAGAGCCAAAAATTTTCAGATGACTGACCCGCGGCTTGCGGCCAATCCAGACTTCTTCTGGAGTTTTATCCTTAACTACATAGGTCAAAGACCGGTTAAGAAGGTAAACTGCAGTGAAAACTGCTTCTGCCCAAAATTTCTTAGGAACACATCTGTGCTCCATCATGGAACGGGCTAACTCAGTTATAGTGCAGTTGCACTGCTCTACAACACTGTTCTGTTGAGGAGTGTAGGGTGTGGTCAATTGGCATTTGATGCCATGTGTATCACAGAAGTTGGAGAACGCATTTGAACAAAATTCCCCCCCATTATCTGACCTAAGAGTTACAATGGAACAACCAGACTCTTTTTCTACTAAGGCCTTAAACTTCTGAAAAACTGAAAACACATCTGATTTCTGTCTAAGAAAGTAAACCCACATTTTCCTACTGAAATCATCAACAAACAGTAAAAAAATATTTGCATCCAGTAACTGAAAGAGTATTCATAGGGCCACAAACATCAACATGAACCAACTAAAGTACCTTGGATGCGCGCCAGGAGTCGCCAGTCGAGAATGGCGTGCGGTGTTGTTTCACAGCTTGACACGATCCGCAGACACCGAAGTTCTGAGCTTGAATCTCAGGGAGCCCATCTACCAGGTGCTGTCGAGAGAGCTGAGACAAGTAGTGTACATTCAGGTGCCCATACCGCTGATGCCAGAGACTGGTAACCGAAGAGTGTCAAGCTGCTAGGCTGATTCAGGAGGACCATCCAAATCCACAAGTCGATAAAGACCATGGTCCTCAATGCCAACAGCTACAGTGCATTTGGTTTCCCGGTTGATGATCAAACACTTGTGAGTGCTGAACACCACATCAAGTTGTGGAGAGTGTTTCATGATCTGGCTGACTGAAAGCAAGTTAAGTTCCATACCAAGAACATAATATACGTTGAGGAATATGATTTTCCTCTTACCAAACTGAAGCTGAACAGTGCCCTTACCGGCAACTGTGTACACTTCTCCATCACCGAAGACCACTGAATCACTGAAAGGGGAGAGTTTTGTAAACCAGTCACAACAATGAGTGAAGTGACGCGAAGCACCTGAATCAATGTACCAGGCAGAGGATTTTGCATGGTCTGCAGGTCTTTTAGCCATGAAGGCATAAAACGCAGACTCCTTATGCTCAGTGTGCTCCGCACTATTGGCCTTCTGCTGAGACCCTCCCTGCTTCTTTTGTTCAAAAGTGATACGTGCGCGACAATCTTTCTTGATGTGTCCAAACTTGTGACAGTAGTTACACTGAATGTTCTTCTTCTTACCGCTGTCTTGAGATGGCGCTGGCTGATGATTCTGCTGTGGAGGCTGACTTTTGCCTTTATTCTGAGCTTGAAACTTGGCTGCAAAAGCCTGCTCTGAAGAGGATGAAGAAGCACTACTACCAAACTGTTGTTTCCAACAATCCTGCTGCAAGAGGATAGTATAGAGTTCTGGAAACTTCAGATCAACATTAGCTGAAGTAATGTTGAGAGTCTCAATGAAATGTTCATAGGACTTAGGTAGACTTTTCAAAGTGATCACAACCAGGTCTTTTTCCTCCATTTTCCGACCAATAGCCTCCAGCTGATCTCTGATCTCCTGGATCTTGTTCAGGTGCGTCTGCAAAGATGTCTTCTCATCCATCATGACAGAAAACAGTATATTTTTCAGGAAGAACGCACGGCTCTTGTCGGAGGTTTCATGCAAACCCTTCAGATGGTCCCAAATCTCCTTTGCTGTCTTTCCAGCCGGAATCTGAGGTAGCTGATCATTTGTGACTGATAGCTTAATGAGCATGACTGCTTCACGGGTTTGTTCGTCAAACTTATCCTGGTCTTTACCTGCCGTTGCTGGACGAGTAGTAGTGCCTAGAATGATCTGAGCGAGGCAGCGATATTCAAAGATGGTCATCATTCGCTGCTTCCAAGTGTTGTAGTTGCGACCGTTGAACCGTTGACTGCCTTCCAACATAATATTGGACAAGCTCGCCATTCCACACGCTTTTCGAGGCACGAAAAACAACGAACAGAAGTGCATGCGAACTAAAATTCTGGACAGAACACTGTAGGTACGCCGAACAAAACTGAACTGGCACAAATTTTGGAACAGGTACGCTGCACAAAAAATAGTGCACAGAAAACGATGCACCCAAAAAAAAACGGACGAAGACCCAGAAATCTGCTCGAAAAACCCACCAGGAATATGTCTTCGAAAAAAATTCGTCAAATTTTTGAGGGTCAAAACCCTAGACGAAAAAAATCCATGCCCTAGGCACTCAGCAAATTCGAAAAACAGTAAGTCTGCAGGAAAAAAAATCCGACCTCACCGAAAAAAAAACAAGAACCAACCAAAGAGCCCAAAACAAATTCGAGATTCGAAAAAAACTTGAATAATTTTGAATGAAATTATGTTTTCGAAGTCGAAGCAAGCTCTGATACCATATTACACAGGTAAATGGCAGAATGCTGGATGCTATTCACATAGAGCAAAGGCTCTTAAATAGATTACAAGTAATTACAAAGAAAGCAAGTTTCTATATTTATAAACTGCCAAAGACTGCCAGAGATCGACACACAATCTTGTCATAATTACATACCGTTACAAGAAACTGACCATTAACTAAAAATAGGAGATTCTAAGTATAAAAGAATATCTTAATAATTTTCCTACGGTATTTCTTTGCCTATTTAGGCAAGTACTACCATTGAATGTTTGCAAATCCATATAAAGATCATTATTGATTTAATAAGCTCTGGTACTACCCAGATGGGAGCTAGTTTAATGCTTTGTTTGTGGGTGTTAAATGATTTCTGGCATTCTGTTAATCCTTTTCAAATCTTCATGTTTCTTAGTAATTATTGCAGGGGCAAGGCTATCTCCCAAAAGACAAATATCCACAAAAAGCATGTGAGTCAGAGGAAACTTCTAATTTCATACGTAGTTGCAGATGATCTCCAACCTCAAGTTACTTTAATTTTCTTAAGGCTGTACTGCTATGACCAGTCTGAAACTGTGTCCTAGATAATCAGTCTCATTCTTAAATTTAATTAATCAATTAGACTTCTAGCATCAGAGTTTAAATTCGAAATAGGCAAAATACCAGGGGCCCTGAGTTTGAAGAACTTGGGTGTATTCTGGTCACAACAAAAACCTTAGTGCCAAACCTAATTGCACTATCATGAGCCACATGTTGGAACTCGTCAGTGGTGTAAACCTTATTGCCATAAATACATAACAACTAACTTGCGTTTTGTGGCACTTTTAACCCTTGTGTGACCCACCATACTCTTACATAATTTGTTAAGCTTTCTTAAGTATGCACCGTTCGGTTGTAGTTTGGTTTTAAACCACCATCTTTATTATTTTATGATTTTATTATTCAAGTCCAATAAATCTTCTTTGTTATTTTTTTTTATTCTAATTTGGAGTTAGAATCTTCCTTGCAATATTCAATTGAATAATTTATGTTGGGACTTTTACTCTCACCAACTTGGCATTTATAATTATTTGATTTGATTTTCCCAACTTAGCCGTAATTACCCTCTTTGGAAAAAGATTTCTTCGAGGGGAAATTCGAGTTTCTTTTGGCTTCAATTATTATTAAAGATTTTTGATGTGAAATGAAATTAATTTTGGAGGGGCAATTTATTGCTTGAAAAGAAGGCTCATTTAATTTTTATTGTATCTGGGGATGAAGCGTGAGAAGAAGAGAGCGAATGATGAAGCCCTAAATCAGAATTAGGCTTGGTGTGACAAAGGCCCAAGATGATATAAATCTTGTCTCTGACAGGCAAAGCATGGCACTTCAAAATGGGAGAGGAATGTTTGATTGGGGAGGGATTTTGGCAAAGAAAATTCTTACTTTTCTTAAAAGGGTTTTATGTCTATGGAAGAAGAAATAAATGCTGATTTTATTGTTATTTTGAAAGGTATTTGAGCCAGAAAATTTTGATATTTTTATGGGGAGCACAACTCTATAAAAAGGAGATTCAAGCGCTATCACAAAGCAGGGTTTTAAGTTGCTTTGGCAATGTTTTTTCCCTCAATAAAAATTTGTCTTGTGTTATTTTGGTTGGGCATCCATGCTTCCCTGGAAAAAGAAAAAGTTTGTCTTTGGAAAACATATGTTTTTAGTATTTCTTGTTTTTGCTTTACTTGGCTGAAAGTGAGCAGAGTTTGGAATCCATTTTGAGGAACATTGAGCTCATAGAAACACCATAAACAAGGCATCATATTTCTGACCCTTTTGGATATTGTTTATTGGAATTTTTACAGATGTATTGAGTTGTTAAAATCTGAAAATGCAACAGATTGGATATCCGATATAGAGTGTATTGGTACAAAAGGTTTTCTTTGTTTTTATGTAAGAGCTTGTTTTATGCATGCAGCTAATTTGAGTTTGCGAAATTGGTTATTTTAAAAGGGTTTCATGTCAAATCTCTTTCTCTATCTTTGTTTCTTATTTTTATAGATTTATTGCTGCACTTTATACTTGCTGGAAAACTTGTTTTACAGTTTCAATATTTTAATTAAACATTCATGTAAAGTGGGTATTGGTTGTTGAGCCTTGTGCTTGAGTTGGGTAATCTTGCATGAAACCAACAAATTGTGATTTTGTTTAGGGAAAATCTGGGATTAGAATAGGGTCCACCTCAGTAAAGAATTAAGAAAGAAATTATTTAATTTCTGACACTAAATATTTGGAGGTAACTGAGAGGATGGCCTTACCTATGATCTATGTTTTGTCAGCTGCAAATACTTTATGATTTGTCCCATAGAGATACTCCATCACTGAGATAGTACTGCTATTAGTCTCCCTTGTTGTATTTCTATTCTGGAAATATTTGATATTTTGTACTCTTGTGATAAGTTGTGGGGAGTGTAGCAGAAAGCAATTGTATACCATTTTATGTGGCTGCAGAACATTGCTTGAGAACTTTTACCATGAATAGGATGTGTTGCATGATAGTGTTATGTGTTGCTTTGAGTGTATGTTTCCCCTTGCTTTCTAGAAACTTTATGTCACCCTGCATATGATATGATTTCAGCCATGTGTTATATTGTTTAGATCTTGTTTGACACTTAGGTCGTCTCCGGGTTTGAGGTTTGGCTAGAATCTGGGGGCTTGATGATGCCATATGTTCAGGAAGTAGACTTACTTCTCTCTTGATTCTAGAATACCATGTTGGACCATGTGAAGGCTTGTTGAAATCGGTTTTGCAATTGTATATGTCCATCGTGAATTCCATGTATTTGAAGAAGTTGTGTGAGATGACTTTCAAGGTGTCTATGTAATAACTGTCTATGGTTCTAGTAATTTATTTTCTGATGTATATGATGTAGACTTCTTAATTTTTGAATGTGAAATATGTCATTAACTTCTTAATGATTGGCTGAAATAAAATAAAATGTTTGTTATTTTCAAAGTAATACAATCATAGGACTTACGAAGAAGAGTTAATGAAAAATAACTGTAATGTCCCCTTGTAGTAAGCCAAAAAATTTCACAACCTTGCACAATTTCAACTTACAAGAGAGAACATTACTATTCAATATCATAATTAGAGTTAAGTAACCAAATATCAAATCCATATACCTTCCACATTTGTCTTTAAGCATTATAATCTTCTAATCAAAATCACATAGTTATTCCATATTCACATTCATAGATTTCATGTTCTATCCTAGAGAGAATCGTGAGTCGCCCTATCATTAATCGATCCCTAATTCCATGAGCATGGTTTGTTAAGGTGCCATTAACCATCCCATACGGAGGCCCGATGGCTTCACACTACACCCGAGGTACTTCACCATTCGGCTCAAAGGACTTCAAGCTACACCCGAGCATACTTCATCCATTTGAGAGTCACCCACCATAGGGCACATTTAACATTGATGAGCTCATCATACCATAGGCCCAAGGCTTCACCTCACACTCGGAGGTACTTCAACACTTGGCCCAAGAGACTCCACCTCACACCCAGAGGTACTTCATCTTCTTGAGGGTCACCTAGGTCCAAATCACACCCTTAACTTAACCCCATACCCATAGATTGGCGAGATGATTAAGGATGGGGCTTAATTCTCCTTTCAGATATGGCATGAAACTATGATTTCTAAATCATCCTCAATATTTATACATAATGCTTCATAATTATATCATTCTTATTCATTTCTCAATTGAGTTGGCATAACTTTTGCCATATTCTTCACATGATATACATAATGTAATTATATGATAGACATTTCATTTTATCATATCTATCTATATTATTCATTTCAACTATTCTTATTGATGATGATCTTTTGTCTATCTCATATACTTTAATCATTCTAATCTTAAGATTGATTTGTAGCCATAATTTCACTAAGCTATTCAATCTCTAAACATAATGCATAACATTAGATATCTATGCTATCCTGTCTTTACTCAGATTTATTCATATGTTAGGATATTTACAACATTCACATTTATCATATTACATGAATTATAATGCTGATCATACCAATTCAAATGCATATTATAACTATGGGAAGCTACTTAGAATTACCTTCTTATTCTATTCCAATTCACTATTTATATTTCATATCTACTATGATTTGCAGCAGTATTATGAATCGTATTTACATACCTTTGTCTCCCTTTAGATGACTGAATGAATGTGTATTAAATATCAATTTCTTTCCTTAAGATTTAATGATAATTCCTTTATTTTCTGAGCCGTTGTTGGCGGAATTCTCTCTCCTAAAAATGATTCCATTTATATCTTCTTTATACCTTTATGAAGAGAGGTGACCATTCATGAAAGAGATTGCCGTCTAATAAGGGAGATCAACCTCTATAAGACTTAATCTTTATTTTAATCACACAAAACATTTCATCGCTGCCTTATAACTAACAAAACAAACAGATCATAATCCTTCCCTTTTATAAGGCTTTTGTCTTATGTCAAATCTCAATCGCAGCTCTCACCACATAATCGTATCTCTTAATATTAAACTAACCGCTGCTCCATATATTATGTATCATTTGATATATATTTCAATCGTATCACATATCTTTTGTTAATAAGAGTTTTGTCTTGTTAAACTTAAACCATTTCATAGTGTTAGTCGGCCACCATAAATATACTATTAATTGTTGGGTCTGCATTCGCTGCTTTATGTATTGTACGACAATTTGTCCTATATTTATTAATATTAACATATATAATGATAATCATAATATTTAAATATTAATATTATTAATTATATATATATTAAATATTATTATATAATAATAATAACATATATTTATATTGATGACAATGCTATTGCATATATTTTATTTATAAAGACAATAAGTATATTGTATTTTAATAAAATAATATTATTATATATTAATAAATATATGTTTATTGAATATTATTATGGTCATCATCAAAAGCGACTTCTCTATCTTATCATGATATGTAAATCTTTAATTTAAACAATGTCTTAATACCGGGACATGACAATAACACATACCTGAATATGATTGATTTACATACATTTATGTTGTTGACATTATGAATGGGTTGTCTTAGAACACTAGAAAGTGTTCCGACAACAAGCTGCAGCAGGACTGTAGAAGGTCCTGCAGAATGTCGCAGGAAAACTATTGAAAGTCCAACAACTGCAGGAGGACTGTAGGTGGTCCTGCAGAAGCCACAGGAAAGATTTAAAAGATCTCGCAGCAGCTGTAAAAACCTATTAAAGGTTCCAAAGCATGCTAAGGGGAGATGTGAGAGGTTCTGCATCATGCTAAGGGAAGCTGTGAGAGTTCTCGCAACAGCTACAGGAAACTGTAAGACATTAAAAAATGTTGTAGAATGTTGTAGGATAACATGAGGGCCTTCTTATGACTGTTCAATTGTGTTTTTATAAAATTAATTATTGTATAATGAGACAGATTCATCGTCATTGCCATTCCCTAGTTGTGGGTTTTATGTTATCATATGGTATAAAATGTAATCTTCTTTGAGATGCTTGCTGATTTTGGTTGTTGGTTGACCATTAATGTATAAAATGTAATATGTAATCTTCTTTGAGATGCTTTACTGATTTTGGTTGTTGGTTGACCATTAATAGGCCTGTTAAAATGTAATATTCTTCGAGATGCTTGCTGATTTTGGTTGATGATTGACCATTGATGTATAAAATGTAATATGTAATCTTCTTTGAGATGCTTTACTGATTTTGGTTGTTGGTTGACCATTAATAGGCCTGTTGTAGATCATGACTTTGTTTACACCTCCAGCCTTAGAGCGACTTGAATGGTTCACCAACCAAGCTAAGCAAGATGAATATAATGATTGTGTTGTAACAAATAGATTAAATATGTGCAGGCAGGAAGTTCTTTAGTTGTCCCACAGTTGCTGACAGAAGATGTTATAGTGTGGTAGTTTGCTGCAGATTGTTGCAAGTTACTGCAGGTGGATGAGAGATGTAAAATGAATATGTCATCATTGCATGTCCTAGTTAGTGTTGTGACACGAAATGTTGATGCTAAAAATTCGCACACAGTAAAATCCCGAAACACTATTGAACAATATCATGGACAGTGGAAATCTGATATCTTTAATCAGTGTTGCGACTGTTGCAAGTGGTTTGTAGGATTGTTGCAGGGCACATCAAGGGTTGTGTAAGGTGTTGTCCAGCATGCTATTGACTGTTAGAGCATGGTGTTATGTAACCATTTTGATGACAAATTAAGCATACATATTCATGTTGGGTGGTAAATCCATTTTAGCAATAAGTTCACCTATTACAGGCTCTTGTCTAGTCACTTCCGCAAGGGTGTTCTTTTCATGATTTTTTTCCTTGTAGCCAATGTTGGTTAGAAAACCGGAGTAGTTGTTTATCAAACATAAAGTTGCATTCAATATGAACATAAGTAATGAGTTAAGTCTTTAATTAAAAATGTAAATAACATATATGTTGGAAATTAAAAGATGTCAATAATTATGTTTAAGTATTTCAAAAAGAAATTGTTACCTGTTTTACAGAAGTGTATTAAGTGGTAATTTTGGAACATTGGTGTCCTTCTTGGTATCATTTGTAGGAGGAAGGTTCATGTGGTAGTCTCTACTATATCTTTCAAGCTCTCTTATTTTGTTTTCTATTTCTTGCAATTGGTTTTAAATTATAACTGCATAGCTTTGTCATGATTTCATACAGCTTATATCATGCCATACACGGTTTGCATTGTTTGTGCAGGTGTTTTCCCAAGTTCTTATGTCATCACATGCCATGGTGTTGATTTGTGGTAAAAATTTGAAATTTCTCTTGTTACTCTATTAGGAATTGTTCCATGGGATAAACACAAAAAATGAAACAAAAATAAGACAACTATTCATTAACTTCAATTGCACTTACAATAGAATATAAGTCAATAATCAAACACAATAGTTTTAGGTCAAAGGAATCCTATCACCAAATTATGTTCAAATACAGGTGTTCAATAACATTAACCATTGAGAGGCAACACTAATTCAGGACTTCAAGCAACTCCGCCTACCACATCTAGTCCAAAACAAATATAGTAATATAACCTCAATTCAATTTTATAAAAATAAAAATAAAGTTCAATATGTAGGCAAACCCATCTCAGACAAGGAATACATAATCAGACCCATGGCCCAACTCATGGCAAGAAATGTGATCGAAACTGGGCCTTGCCTCAGAACAGGTATGATCAAAACAAAATCTTAAGTTTTGTGACCAAATCATCACAAATAAGCCACGCATCTTGTGTTTCATGGGCTAAAAAGAGATTAGGCCATTCAAGAGCAGATTTTATTGGTTAATGCAGTAAGAACAATCAAACTTGTCAATGAAAGGAAGCTGGGTGTGCGGAAATCGCTTCCTAAACTAATCTAATGAGGGGAGAGGTATGAAAATTCTTTACAACCTTTACAATTGCAGCAATATGAAACATATATCAGAGATATTACAGCAGCAAACGCAAAACAAGAATGTAGACAGAGAGAAGTAGACACAAGATGTACGTGGGGAAAACTTTTTTAGGTGAAAACCCCCACACTCTAAAACCTGCACAATGTATTATCTGAAACAGTTACAGTTTACAATACACTTGCAATGCAAGTTCTTCCCAAAGTCTTCAAATGTCAATTCTGGAGTTATTCCGGCAGCATAACAGTACCTATAAAAACACTATGCAACTACAACTCCAAACTATGCAATATATAGAAATTACAATGCAAATATTGAGAGCATTTTGGGATAGGCGTCCACCTTGGCCACATGGCCATTATCCCACATCAAAGGACACTTGTCCTTGCTGCACATACATCCCATACATCTATCATACATGTCAGATTTGACTTTCCCAACATAGGAGCGCTCCATGCTAAAAATAGACTATGACAGATGCTTTTACGCATCTTACAGTTGTCATAGATTTTCCCAAGATAACAACCTTTAATGTTGTAAGAGAATCCGTCATACAATGCTAACTATAGCATATTCCTCTTACAACATGTCATAGCCCAACTTGGGTGCCCAAAGATGCCTTTCCCTCATGCAAAGATCCTCACCGACACTTGTCGTCACTTGTCATAGGAATCTCCAAATTTGGCTCTTACGCATCATAGATTCTGTCATATGTAATATTGTCTTCCACACACCACAAGATGCCGACACATGGGATATTAGTGCCACCTCAGATGGAACGCCTAAATCCATGTAGGTTTGACTTTACCATCCAAGTCACATTCCAAGTAAGATGACATGTCACCGTGCCACCTCAACTAAGTCACTAAATTGAATGTGCAAGTAATTACAACATTAAGCAATAAATTAATATACAAATAAATAAATAATGCTACGAAATTGCAAAGGTTGAGACATCTTATTTCCCAACATTCTCCCACTTGTTGAACACCTTGCAAGAGCCAAAAGAAATGACAAGATTTAACTGCTAGGGCCCTGTTGTGACGTTTTCACACATTGCCCCATTGCAAATGGGTACCCCCTCTTTTTTGAGCCCAGTTCTTTTTTTTTTCCCTTGCAGTTTCTTGCTCAGTCTCCTGTTGACCATGAATGACTTCCCAAAGCGGTGAGCCCGCAAGATGCTTGAAAATAGTAAATGAGAGATTGAGTCCTTTCCAAGAAGGTGTGAAGCCCTAGTTGCCTTTCCTTAAGCAAGACTGGTCAATCCATTCTCGGGTGTCCATCATTCCACAATTCCAATCCATGTTTCAAACTTCAGAGTCTGGAGGTCCTTGTTCACAATTCCATCCCGGTGGTCTTTGTCCTAAGTTCTTGTCTAGGGTCGTACTCCAAAACCCACCATGATTTCTATTCCAGGGTTCTAAATCCAGAGTGCGGAGTGCACCGAGGGCTTGTCATTCCTTGGCGAAACTCATCGATCCCTGACTTGAAGTAATGGAAAATTCCAAAGATGACTACAGGGATTCCATGATAAAAGAGGCAGTTCCTCGTTCCAAGGTATAAATCCTCGTTCAAATGTCAAGAAGCTTCATCAAGAGTGAATAGAAATTCCACAGGTCAAGGCAGGAAAACCCAAGACCCAATCCAACTTGAGACTTGGAAGATCCTCAGAACGAATTCCTGAATTGGATATTCCTTGACAAGAACATTCCTGAACTGGATTTTCCTTGACAAGAACATTCCTGAACTAAACATTCCTTGACCCACTCCAAAATGTGACCTTCTACCTTGCAAGAGTTCCGGACAGGAAAATTCCTTCACTTAGTGAAATCTGCAAACAAGGAATTCAAGGATCATTCCATTCCAAGACCCACCCTGAAACTGCGACTTTTTGCCTTGGAGGAATTCCTGACAGAGGAAATTCCCTGACCATCAGGAAAATGTGACAAGGTGGAAAATCATGTTCCTATAGGAATTTGTGCCCTAGGAAATTCCTCCTTGACTGTTTGGAAAATGTGACCTGGAGAATTCTTCCCTGACCAGGAGGATTTTGTGACCTAGGTGAAAAATCTAGTTCAACCTGGAATTTGCACTCCTAGTCAGGAATCCAGTTCAACCTGCAATTTGTGACCTGGAACAGAGGAATTCCAATCCAGACTGAAAAATGCGACCTTAGGAAGATTCCTTCACAAACTAAAAAATGCGACTTGGGAAAATTCCATAACTTTAAGGAATATGCAATAGGAATAAAGTGATCCAGGACTTGAAAAAAAATCGATAACATGGCTTAGTCAAAATCACGACTTGGACTTGGAAAGTCCCTGAAGAGATCTGGAAGTGAAAATCCAGTTGGTACTGGAATTTGCGCCATAAGTGAAAATACCTGTCGGTAGTGAAATTTGCGACCTAGGAGGAAATTCCTATTCCAAGTGGAATTTGCGCCATAGGTGAAAAATCCAGTTGGCACTAGAATATGCGCCCAATTTTATTGCATCTGGAATATGTGCCTGAGCATGGAGGAATGATTCCTTGCCCATCAGGAATCCCCGACCTCATCCAAATTGCGCTCAGAGCAAGGAAGAAATCCTTGACATGGTGGAATCCCTGTCACCTCTCCATTTGCGACCAAGACAAGGAAAAATCCCTAACAACATGAAATCCCCGACCACCCAGAAAGTGTGCCCACCGCCAAGAGAATAAGACAAAGGGTAAGTCGGCTAGAGTTATGGCGGTTAAGAGCTTGAATAAGACAAAAGGCAAGTTGGCCTATCCCGGTCCGCAAAGTGGCATGGAAGGGCCTGAATGCCTATATAAGGGAGACTGCCCAGCTCATTTCTATCATTCCAACTCAAATCCAAAGTAAGAAAAAAGCAAGTTTCAACATTCAAGAGGCAGATTTCACCGTTGGGAGGACGAATTTCATCAAGACCTGGACTTCCTAGCTGAGGAATTCCTGTCCAAGGAATCCTGCTCCACCTTTCATATGCGCCCTACCCTGGAAACTCCTCTTGTGCATGCCTCGTAATCCTGAAAAGTGAAAAGTCAATTAAGTTTGAAGAATGCCAAAAAATGAAGAAAATCTTTTGTTTATTCAAAGAATTTGGAATGAAATTAATCAATCATGCAAGTTTATTCTATGGTTTATCTTAGTATTGCATTGCATTTAAGAATTTTGTGCATCATGACTATTCGAGGTTTCTTTTGTTTTGCAAGAATTCAAGACGAGGATTATGTTCCATGAAGAGGGTGCTCGGCGGAAATCCAGATGTTCGAGGTGGATACAAAGAGTTCCAATGCCAGGGAAGGAGACTTCACAAATCGAAAACAGGGCATCACTCCATTCCAGTGCTTGCCTTTCTCCCCCTAACACTCAACATGACTGGTGCAAGGAAGGCAACATCAAAGATTCCAGTTCAATGACAAGGAGACTTCGCATAAAGGATAAAGGAAGATCAAGAGTCCTTTCAAAGATTTCAAATGACAGAGACTACTAGATCAGGATCCTCAATGGGGAAGATGCACTTCAAGTTCAACATCAAAATTGACTAGATTTCCAGCCTGAATGGGAAGTCCACAACAGAGAATCCATGACCCTTGAAAAGGTGCAGCCCTGGTCTAAAAGGAATTCCAAACGAAGGATTCCCTGAGGTGATGGAATAAGCAAAATTTGTTCAGGGAGTCAAGAATTCCACAAGTGAAAGTTCCTGGACACCCTGAAATTTGCGCCCAAGGAACAGGATTCCTTGACACCCTGAAATTTTCACCCAAGGAACAGGATGAGGTGGCAGCTGACTAGACACTTCCCTCCCAAACAGCATAGTCAGCATGGGCGCCTAGGACAGGGGGCACCATTCCATTTGGCCTATGATGTAATCTCACCTACCCCTTTAGAGTTTCTTACTCAGGGCGCGGATTTATTACCAAACATCAAGTATCATCAAAGTTTAATAATATTTATTTATTAAGGGTGGTGACCCGTGGTGAATTGCACCCCTTCAAACTTATAAATATTAATGGGCCCATCTAACAAAAGGGGGAAAAAGGAAAAGAAAAAAGGAATAGAAAAAGGAACGAGGAGAATAAATATCTACTGCATCCAAAAGGTACCTGCAGATCGTCTGAACAGCAGGTAAGTATTTTAATATATTTAATTATTAAGATGTAATATATCCATATAAATAAATAAATAAATAAATATATATATATATGTATATAACCAAGTAGGCATAGTTAATAAGAATTTATGTAAATCATTATGGCTCATAAGAAATGTCTTAACTATATCTAAAATCAAATAATAAAGAATAATTGTATTAAGAAGGATCAACATATAAATGGAGTGTATTCTATATGATAGATATGACTATCATGTAAATAACATATGAAATAAGAAAGTTGATTAGAATGATGAAAAGCATATAATGTCAATGAATGGCAATCAACAAATATAATTGATAATTCACAACTCATGACATATTCGAAAAGGGATGTTCAAGCCTCATCCTTAATCATCTTATCAACCTATGAGTATGGGGTTAAGTTAAAGGATGTAAATTGGACCTAGGTGACCCTCAAGTGGATGAAGAACACCGGGTGTGTGTGAAGTCCCTTGAGCCAAGAGACGAAGAACTCCGGGTGTGAGTGAAGCTCTTGGGCTTATGGTATTATGAGCTCATAATAAATGTGCCCGACGGTTGGTGACTCTCAATGGGATGAAGAATGCCGGGTGTTGCGTGAAGTTCCATTGAGCCAAATGGTGAAGGACCCCGGGTGTTGGGAGAAACCTTTGGGCCTCCGTGTGGGATGGTTAATGCCTTAACAAAACCATGCTCATGTGGAAGACAAGGTTGATTAATGATAGGGCTAACCAAGAACTCTCTTTAGATTATGCATGGGAACGATGAGAGAAATAATATGAATAAGAAATGTATGAACTTCATATGAATCATAACTATAAGTATAGAGATGAAATATATGTGATTATAATTAAAGATTATAAGCCTTAAATACAATTGTGGAAAATATATGAGTTTGATACTTAGTTATTAACTCTAAATATGAAAAGAAGAATTGAATATTAATGTTCTCTTTTGTAAGCTGAAATTTTGTGCAAGGTTAAGGAAAATTTTGACTTACCAAAAGTTTGATACTGTTGGCAAGAGACACTGTGTGGCTTCATGAGTGTTGTCATTGATGGCAACAAAGTCTATCCCACACATCCGTAGCACATAGTATGCCTATACCGGAAGTCAGATTGAAGAGTGTTCTGGTCCGGTGAACAAGAACAGTGCATGCAACAAGGTCCGACAATCAGGTCTGGATCTCTCAAAGGGTGTAACTCAGCAAGTTGCGGACTTGGACAAGTCAAGAGGAGTATCATGACTACTATATTCCAGAGATTGAGCCTCCGGTGATGAATCACGAAAAAGATATGAGCATCTGAGTGTTGGGTTCCAGACAGGCAAAGCAGACTGAGGAAGAACTAACCGGCAAAGTATCAGACTTCAATCTGGATGAGTAATTGATGTTGATCAAGCTATTTGAGGGATCATACATGGTTGGCCGACATGATTGATGACTTCTATGTCTATGTTTCTGATACACATCACATATTAAGCATGGAATCAGCCGACAGATCAATGTTTTGTAAATATCTTGAGTATTCCGGTTGCCGAATAGAAAAATGTTGAAATCCTTGGTGCGGATATATATACCAGATGGATTTCGGTATGAAGGTGTGTGTGTGAAGATATAGTGTGTGAGGAAAGGCAGTGATAAGTGTGGAAGCAGCAATACAAGTCCGGTATGTGACAGAACAGCAGCACTAAAGCGGAGGAAGAATGAAGTGCATTAGATCAGTATATTGAGCCTAACAGGAACTGAACCACACAATATGTGGATGCCTCTCATCAGTTCAAACACCTAGTTACCTTCTATAAACTTTGTAGACAGTGAGTCTCTTATAGGCAGTGTGCCTCTTGTGAGCAATGTGCTCGGGCAGTGAGCCCTAATTGGCAAGTGCCATTTTGTACTTCTTATTCTTTTAACAGAGAATACAATCTTGGGTTAGTCACCCCGTGGTTTTTCCCTTAACAGGGTTTTCCACGTAAAAATCCTTGTGTTATGTGTTGATTTTATTTCTGCTCTCATGATTATGTATGCTTATATGTTTTGATGTTGCACTATTTGTTAAAGGAGAAAAGAAAGTTAAGATATTTAAGATAACTGATTCACCCCCCCTCTCAGTTATCTGCCTTGTTTCCGACAATTGGTATCAGAGCTAAGTTCCTCTAAACAAAGCCTAACAACTTGAGGAAGATCTAGGAATTTCAATGGATATGTATGGTATGAAGGAACAACTTCAGTCTGCCCTAGATGATCTTGAGCAATCTCACTCTGAAGTCAATAACTTGAGAGAAAGACTCAAACAAGCTGATGATTTCATAAATGAGCTAAAAGAAAAACTGAGTATCTCTGTGAAAAAGAGAAAGGAACTACTTCAAAAATTAGCAAGTCAAAGTGAAGCCAATGATACTAATGAAGATCCGAATGAGAAAAACAAACTATGTGAGAAGCCATCAAAAGAGGTCATTATAGTAAGGCATGAGATGGAATCAGGAGTTATGAGATTCACCCAAGAAATTGAAGAGAAAAGAAAAATTGAAGATAATCTAAAACAATCTCTCAAGGAGAAGTCAAAGGACTGCCACAAAATGGATAGAATAATCAGGCATCTTGAATCTGATCTTGAAGAAGCTAGAGATAATGAAGAACAACTTGAGAATCAGATAGACACTCTTAAACAAGATCTTCAAACAGCAAATGAATACAAAAAGAATTTCAAGATAAGCTCAGCTCAACTTGAAGTTCTTCTTGAAAGCCAAAAGAGGGTAGATGACAAGCATGGCTCGGGATATGAGAAAGGTGAAAGCTCTAAATCCAGTCCGAAGAACTCTGGATCAGGAAATCAAAGAAACAGGCCTAGAAGATCTCCGGTAAGGCAACCAAATGCTCAAAGATATCCATCCTTCAATGGATACTACTACAATTGCAACAACTTCGGTCATAAAACAACTTAGTGCAGAAGAAGAATGAATCAGACTAATTCATCCTTCTCCGGACAATGTTTCAACTGCAAAAGATATGGTCACAAATCTCATGAATGCAGAAATATGCAAATAAACAATTCACTCAATAGTAGATGTTTTGCATGCAATAGAATGGGACATATGGCTAATCAATGCAAATCAAGAGGATATCAGTCAAATTTGCAAAGAAATGTCGTTTGCTACAATTGCAATAGATCCAGTCATATTGCCAAATTCTACAAAAGTAAGAATCAGGATAAAAAGGGTCTGGTGCATCATAATCAAAATCAAGATAAAGGAAAACGCAAAGTGAATGCGAATGAAGTTCAAAGGAAGACGAACAAGATTTGGGTGAAGAAGAGTACAGAAAATTTTAGGGATGGATCCACACCAGAATCTAGTGTTGATATTCCTTCCAGAAACTAAACAGATGAGCTCTGGCTCAGGGGGAGTCACAAAGGAAAATAAATTCCCCCGGCCAGTCAATTGTTGCCTAAATTTGGCACATGGAATGTTGCGGATTAAAGGGTTCTCAGAGAAATATCTAAATAACCCTCGGTAAAAATATGAAAGATCCGCAAGGAGTTTTGAAGAGTTTAATCAGCCAAGATTGATCCGGTTTGACAACCACCTGGTAAAGCAAGATCTTCATAAACAGATCCGATATGATTCAAAATTGAAATATCTTAATCTGTGAATTCATGGCATGATTGGAGGAAAGAAGATACATTGTCAATAATCACTGAAAATGATTCGAAGTGCATCTCAGTGATTCGAAAAGATCTCTCTCAGAACAAGGCAACTGGATGACTTAAGTTGTGCATTTATTGCAAAAGGAAATTAGGGTTTGGGCAGAGATAAAAGAGTCCTTTTACTCATCTTTCGCACATTTGCATTCAAGAAGAAGAAAAGAGAAGCTCTGCATCAAGTTTTTTCAACTTTCTCAAAGATCAACCGCAGAATCCAATTCAACCAGCGATTTGTTCCGGCTCACTTTCCCGAACCCTGAAGCGTAAAAAAGTACTTCCATTCTGAATCTCTCTAAATCTCGTCCAAAAATGTCTACTCCAATGGTTGTTAAGATCTCTGATAAGTCGCGTCCAAAGTTCAAGAAACACCCCTACAAATCCCTAGAAGTTGATCCCTTAGGCGCTTTTTCTAGCATTCTGCATGGGGTTCTGCACATCGAAGATGTTAGGGTGTACATCCACGCCAATATTGAGGAATTTGGAGAATCTAAGCTGATGGATATCTACCATAAACAATTAATAGATGAAACTTTTGAACTCAAACCTCAATACAAGGCCCTCTGGAATAAGCATTTTGGACATCGCATCCACTTTCCCTATTTTGCAGAAGATGAATGGGTCCGGTATGTTCTTAGCAGAATACATGACAATTTCATGTGGTTGATGAAGCCCTTTAAGATAACAAAAGATGCCATTAGGGCAATAACTGGATTGCACTCATCCGGTGGGTTGCCTGCGCTCAAATCTGTCAAGAACCACACAATAAGTGAAGCTACCGGATCTAAGTTTGACAAAAGAGCAATGACAATAGAAGATATCACAGATCCGGATATCAAATTTGCCTCTATGATAATTGATTATAAAATCTATCATTCCAGCAGGGAGAATTCTGTGTTCAGAACTGCAATTTATATAGCATATCAGATGTTAAGAGGAAATGTTGATTATGATCTATGTCATCTTCTAAACCAAATGTTAGAAAACTTACAGAAAATCAGGAAGGATAAGAAGAACTCATTCAAGTATGGTTGTTTGATACTATGTTTATTCTTTTACTATATGAATGAGCTACCCGAATCAAGTGGTTGGGTATGGCAAAATGACAGACTGGTTGTCATACAAATCAGAGACTATATGTATGGACTTGGTGATGCTAAGGCTCAAAGCACAGTGCTCTAGGGATACTTTAAGAACTTCCAAAGTATGATGCAGGCCAGAGAAAGAATTCCTCAAACAATAGTTGAAAAATATAAGGATACTGTATGCTTCATGGTAGACACTGGTCAATGTCTAATGGAGGCAGTTGAGCCCAGAACAGTTTGGATTATGCCAGTGGGATATGAGGTTGATGAGAAAATCTTGGAGCTGCATATCCAACACTTGTTGAATCAGCCTAAGGACCCTGAGGCAGAAAGGTTTGGAACCTTTGAAGAATTAAGTGTAAAGATTCATGTTGAACTAAGGCAACTGGAAATATAAATGAAAGTTAGAGGGGAAGTAGAGAAAATCGCCAAGAGATATGGCATATCAAAAGAGGTAGTTGATGCAAACAAGGAGAAAATAGAAAGAGCTGAGAAAGAGAAACAAGAAGCAGAAAAAGAAAGTGTTTCGGTGCAAGCCTCCTCCCGGACTAGATCCTCCAAGAGCTCTGTACTTGCCACCTCTAAGAGCTCAAGAGCCTCAAAACCAGAAGCCAAGACATCCAAAAAGGGAGAAAAAAGAACGAAAACAAAGGCCACAAAGTCCTACATAAGCCAAAAGGATGATGAAGAAACAGAGTCTGAAGAGGAAGTTAGGGAAATGAAGAAGAAAAAAAAATCCGGGGAATCCTCTGCCTGTAAAAACAAAGGGGCAGAAGAATTTGTTGAAAAGCCCACTCTTTCTATTGATGATGTCATCAAGGCAGTCACTGTGGATCGGAATCTGCAACCAGTGACAGAATTTTATGATGAGTATAGTGACACAAACAAAAGGATCTTAGAAGAAGCTATAGTCAAGTACCTAAATATTTATAATAAAGCCTTTATTGAAACCATTTCATTAATTCCCAAAAGTCTAGAGAAGGTACTTGAACTGAGAAAGGAGAATGCTAAGGCAAAGGACTTAGAGATCCGAGAATAGATTGCTATTCAGCTCTATCCTTCCATTACTCCAAAGCAAATGAACATGATCTTTAAGGACTGCAAAGATGAGTTCCAGAGCAAAGCAAGAATGAACAAACTAATGCTTTGAGAGACTAATCAGGTAGCAAGAGAAACAGAAGACATCCTCTGGAATGCCTTCAAAAGATTCAATCTTCCTATTATAGACGAAATAGATGAAGAACCTTCTACCATGGATGTTGAAGGATTAAATGCGTCAGAAGAATCTATTGAGAAAAATGTAGAAGAGTCAAAAGAGACAGATGAGGAGAAGTCTAAAGACTTGGATTCCTCTATTCCGGAAGAGGAAGTTCATGAAGAAGTTAACATCTCTCCTCTGGATCCCACTGCAGACATTCCAAACTCAAGAACTGAAGGAGAAGGAAGAAAAGAAGAAAAATTGAGTCAAGAAGAGGAGGTAAAGGGAAGAGACGAAGAACAAATAGAGAAGATCTCTGATGACAGTTCGGAGATTCCAAAAGAAAAGAAGACTCAGTCGTTGGCAAGAGACACTGCAGAGGCAGTGAAGAAATTCTTGAACAAAGAGCTAATGGAGTTAGATGAACCGGAACTTTTTTAAGGACCACTAAATTTTGATTCCCTCTCTCCGGTCTAGACAATGAAGATAGCATCTTTTGCCCAAGCTAAAGCAAAAGAAAAGCTTCTGAAGTCTCACATGGAAGACTGTGAGCTGATAGAGATTGCATCCAGGATGATAGAGAAGATCATGCCATCCTTCCAAAAGGATCCTTCGGCCTCTCCATCCGGTACCCTGATATCTTTGGTAAACTCTGTCAACACTCATTTTGATTCTTTAGAGAAATCGGCAGAAGAAATGGTCCGGAAAGAATTTTTGGGAAAGAGATTCACTCAAGTACAGGGCCTCATAGCTAATGATAGAAGGACCCTGGATATTGGGATAAAAAGCCTAGAAAATGCTCTTAAAGATGGTGGAGAAATGTACAAATTTTGTCTATCTTGGTCTAAAGTGACAGAGGACATTGAAAAGAAAGTTAAAGAACAAGAAGGTAAACTGTCAAGTTTATCTCAGAATTTTGATCCCCTCACCACATCCATAATGAATCAAGAGTGCCAGGCTATTGCCATTATAAATGAAATAAAGAGGCTTGAAAAGGAGAAGAAGAATATAATAAGCAAGATGAGTGAACTTAGAGAGATAATTATCCCTAAGTTAAAGGCAATGCATGAGGCCTTAACTAGTGCTCAGACCACAGCCCGGACCAGTGATCTGGCAGACTTAAGAAGGGCATAAGCTTATGCATTTTTGTTGAGTGGTCACATCTCAATTTTGGACAGGATGAAGCAAAGTTGGGCAACAGAATTTGTACAGTTGAAGACAACTTTTGCGGATATACTTAAGTATATGTAAGTATAACATGTATATATACTTATGCAGCTATGTATAGGTTGATTTTTGCAAATTTTTGGTGTGCGGATTCCACCCTTTGCCATTGATGTCAAAGGGGGAGTGAGGAGTAGTGAAAAATGTGGAATCCAGCTAAGGGGGAGCTCCAGTAAAACAATACATAAGACAGAGCATCAGCCAAAGGGGAGTTTGCTGCGACACTTAGTCATTTTTCACTAAGTGTTGCCATCAATGCCAAAGGGGGAAATTGTTGGCAAGAGACATTGTGTGGCTTCATGAGTGTTGTCATTGATGGCAACAAAGTCTATCCCACACATCCGCAACACATAGTATGCCTATACCGGAAGTCAGATTGAAGAGTGTTCTGGTCCGGTGAACAAGAACAGAGCATGCAGCAAGGTCCAACAATCAGGTCCGGATCTCTCAGAGGGTGTAACTTAGCAAATTGCGGACTTGGACAAGTCAAGAGGAGTGTCATGACTACTATATTCCAGAGATTGAGCCTCCGGTGATGAATCATGGAAAATATATGAGCATCTAAGTGTTGGGTTCCAGACAGGCAGAGCAAACTAAGGAAGAACTGATCGGCAAAGTATCAAATTTCAATCCGAATGAGTAATTGATGTTGATCAAACTATTTGAGAGATCATACATGGTTAGCCGACATGAAGATGACTTCTATGTCTATGTTTCTGATATGCATCACATATTAAGCATGGAATCAGCCGACAGATCAGTGTTTTGTAAATATCTTGAGTATTCTAGTTGCCGACTAGAAAGATGTTGAAATCCTTGGTGCGGATATATATACCAGATGGATTTCAGTATGAAGGTGTGTGTGTGAAAATATAGTGTGCGAACAAAGGCAGTGATAAGTGTGGAAGCAGCAATACAAGTCTAGTATGTGACAGAACAGCAGCACTAAAGTAGAGGAAGAATGAAGTGCATTAGATCAGTATATGGAGCCTAACTGGAACTGAACCTCAGCATATGTGGATGTCTCTCATCAGTTCAAACCCCTGGTTACCTCCTATAAACTTTGCAGACAGTGAGTCTCTTGTAAGCAGTGTGCCTCTTGTGAGCAGTGTGCTCGAGCAGTGAGCCCTAATTGGCAAGTGACATTTTGTACTTCTTATTCTTTTAACAGAGAATACAATCTTGGGTTAGTCACCCCGTGGTTTTTCCCTTAACAGGGTTTTCCACGTAAAAATCCTTGTGTTATGTGTGTTGATTTTATTTCTGCTCTTATGATTATGTATGCTTATATGTTTTGATGCTGCACTATTTGTTAAAGGAGAAAAGAAAGTTAAGATATTTAAGATAATTGATTCACCCCCCCTCTCAATTGTCTACCTTGTTTCCAACACTCACCTCCTCGTTGTATTTTGCTGGCCTATATAAAGGCTGAGAGGCCTCGTTTGAAAGAAAAAAAAGGGGGGGCTCTTTCTCTCATATTTTTCATGCTCCTAGAGCAGCTAGATAGTTAGCTTTACTTTTGTATCATTTTTGGGCTGGAAACTTCAAGGATCAGCAAGATTGTTGCAGAAACACTTTCCAAATCAATAATATAAGCATTATGGACTGGTGTTTATAGAGTTCTTTGGATTTTTGCATGGTTTTCCTGGTTTCCTTGAAGCAAATCTTAAATTTCTGAAGTTGTTTCATTTCTTTTATCTTTCAAGCTTTCATTAGTTAGAGTGATGGAAAATTTTATTGTTGGTGAATGATTGAAACTGTTAGTTCATACCATTTGTGATCTGTGACTTGCAAATCACAGTGTATGGTTAGTCTGAATTTGTTCCAAGCTTAACTTCGATTGTTTCTGCATGATCAATTCCATGTTCCATGTCAGAACAATATGAAAATCCTTGTCTATACCCCAAAAGATCGCACCATCTCTGCCTAGCTATTGCCTCATGACAAAGCCAAAGCGTGGTTCCAACTTCCATTCTCAGCAATAATCCTATCCGTCAGTTAGACACCTGAACCTTTATCCCATCTTTTGCATTTTCTTTTGGATCTTCGTTAGGAATAGTCCGCAAGGAGCCTCACTGAGAAATCATTCCCTATTCAAAGGTAGAACTAAGAGCCTACGCCTTGTTTTCCTTGGAAGAGATAGTGAAATCCAGGTCTTTCCTTGGAAGAAACAGTGAAATCCCAGTCTCTCTGTTGGAGGAAGCAGTAGATTCCAAGTTTTCCCCTGTTTGAGGAAGTTTTCATTCATTCACAAATCCAAGGAGTTAGGGGTGAATTCCATGTCCATGAAGGAGCAATTTCACGTAAATCCCTTCGTGATTACCAGTAAAATCACATCATTCCACTGAGTCTATCCCTGTGCACGTCAAGACCTAACATTCAAGAAACCTTCGTGCAGTCTCACTCGATCACGAAGTTCGGCGTATGAGATGCTTTGTTCAAGAGAGGATAGGATACTCGGTATTTTATTCTATTGTTGTGGTCTCACAAAAACATCATCAACAGGGCCAAGAGGCCCATAGACTCCGAACACCATCTGAACTTCTCTGTGCCCACCGGTTTCGTCAATGCATCTACAACATTCTTCAAAGTGTCTACTTTCTCCAATATCACCTTCCCATCATCTACCATGTCTCGCACAAAATGAAACTGAACATCAATATGCTTTGTTCTGGCATGGAAAGTCGGATTCTTTGCTAAGCAAATTGCACTCTGACTGTCACAACAAATAGTAATCTGTCCTGCATCAACATCAATCTCTGAACACAACCTCTTAAGCCAAATGGCTTCCTTACAAGCATGAGTTGCTGCCATATACTCAGCTTCTGTCGTGGACAAAGCAACCACAGGTTGTTGCTTACTCATCCAACTAATTGCACTACCGAACATAGTAAACACATAAGCATTGGTGGATCTCTAGATAAATCCTCAAATACATACAGAATGTGGAGGTCCTGTAGGATGACCATGATAACATAGGGAATACTCGGAAGCATAGTTGAAAAACTCGCCAAAAGCAAAAACCCGCCAAGCCTGCAAAATTCGACTCGGCAAAAACTCAGTAAAAAACTCGCAAAAACTCAGCAAAAAACTCGGCAACTTAAAAAATTGTTTAAATTTCATTAAAAACACATTTTTTTTTGCAAAATTCAATGATTAGATGCATCCAACAAGTCAATAAATGAGAAACAAGCTGAGTCTAGTTGTATTTGATTGATTTCAAAGTAAATTGGATACAAAATGGCATCCCCATGAGGAATGCGCTGATACTGATAGTCTAAAACAAAATGGAAATAGCAAATTGTTTTTGTAAAACTGAAAGTAAATACTAAATACTACATCTTCCTCTTCCCCTTCCCCTTCCCCTTCCCAAGTCTACTGAAAACTAGGGGAGCGATAGAACTAGGTCTAGTCCTAGGAATCTACTGTGGCTCCTCCCTCCTCGGCATGACAAACCGTGGCTCAACCTCCATCCTGGATGTAGATGCTGGTAGTGGTCCTGGTGGCAATGTCTCCTCATCCTCCTCATCCTCATCCTCCTCATCCTCAATGTCATCCAATGAGAATCCCAATCCATCGATTCCAGCGACAGCCCCCTCCTCCATTACCTGTCTCTCCAAATCATAGATCTCATCCTCAGAAAACAATGAAGGCTGCTCATCCTGCCCTGTCCAATCACTGTAAGGATCTATCTCATCCAAATCAATTGGATCATCTGCTATTTCCTCTAACCTTCTTGTGCACAGCCGAAGATTATATTGCACATAGACAAGGTCATTGAGGCGTTTCTGAGCTAGCTTGTTCCTCTTCTTTGTGTGGATGGCCTGAAATAAGCTCCAGTTGCGCTCACAATTGGATGAACTACATGGTTGGCATAAGACACGGAGGGCAAATCTCTAGAGATTTGGGGTATTTCCACCCTAATTTGTCCACCAAACCTCTACAAAAAAAATATTGAAGAGTTAGAAACTTAGAAAGGAAAGTGAAAAGTTCAAAACATATTAAATATCAAATTATCAATAGTTGTAACTTGTAAGTTTGTAACTTGTAAATTTGAAATTTTATACCTGGTGACTGATTGTTTATTGCTCGTGTAGCCAGGTCTGAAGAAAAGAGCCTACCCCTTCTTTCCCTATAAGCTTGCAATTCATTAACAATGAGGTCTGCCACCTCAGCCTGGGGTGTCATCCTCTGAATGCAAGAAGTGAGGCCCTCCATAACCTCTCCAGTAGGATCTGAGAAGGTGCCTAAATGGAAGAAATAGGGGTTCAAAAAGTACCCTGCTGCATGGATGGGTTGGTGGAGTTGATTGTTCCACCTCCTATCAATAATCTCTTATATGGGATCAAATTTGAGGCTGTCCCCCTTATAATAAGTTTTTATAGCTTCCTTAGCCCTATCCATGGCCTCATAAAGATACCCCATTGGGGTTTTATCCCCATCTACCAAGCGGAGGACTCTAACCAAGGGCTTCGACACCTACAATATAAAAATGCAAAAAGATTAAAGGTACTAATTTACAATGAAAGACATATTAAAAATAAATAAATATTCAATTTGAATTTAAATTTGAAGTTTTGAAGTTACCTTCACAATCTCTGTAGCTCTTTCTACAAATACTTTGTCAAAGATAATGCATGCAACCTTGTCTCCTTCTGGCTTCTTCACATAAGATGATTCTGTCCATTTTGGGCACACAAACATTTGTTTCAAAGCCCCCAATGCACCAAGAATGCTTTGCAACATTAAGAAAACCGTTGCAAACCTTGTCACACTAGATCTCACCAACTCTTTCCCTTGGGTGTAATCCCTCATCATGTGAAGAACCCAAAGGTGATTGTAGATAAATTTTGTGATCCTCCTTGCATCCTCTACAATCAGTGTGACCCAATCAAGCTTGCCTATGTCCTCCAAAAGAAGGTCAAGGACATGTGCTGCACAAGGTGTCCAAAAAATTGTGTGGTGTCTCTCTTGGAGGATTCTACCAGCTGCCACATATGCTGCTGCTGCATTGTCAGTAATTATTTGCACAACATTTTCAATCCCAACCTCCATGCAAACTTGCTCCAACATTTTAGCCAACTTTTCTGCATTTTTCACTATGTTGGAGGCATCCACTGATTTCAAGAACACCACTTCATTCTTGCAAGCTACCAAAAAATTAATGATGGTGCAGTTTTTACCATCCATCCACCCATCGGAAAGAATAGAGCAGCGATATTTTTTCCATTCATTTCTTTGGTCTTCCACCACTGCCCTTGCCCTATCCCTTGCATTTGTAAGCAACCTACAAGTACAAAGTGAAATTAAGTGCAAAAATTTTGTTTGTAAACAAAAAATAGCTTAAATTCATCATAAATTTCTATAAATTAAAGAACATAAATTTATCAAAAACTTAAAACGTAAAAGATTAAATTAACTAACCTCCCACTCAATTATGTGCGAGAAGGTGCCTTGAAGCCCTTTCTTGCAACCGTCAGTGCAGTAACCAAATTATGCCAATAAGGAGAATTTGCCACATTGAAAGGGATGTTGTTGAAATACCAAAAATCGGCACAAGCAATGTATGCATGCTCATGCACCTCCTTATTCCACCCAGTTGCCTCTAAGGAAGTTTGTGATCCAGGTGTGTTTCTAGGCACAAAAAAACTATCTACTGTGCGTGTAGGTGCTGATCCTAGTGCTCTACTGGAAGTAGATGAAGGGCTCGCAGTGGTGGTGGGTTGCCTTCAGTTACGTGGACCACGAAGAGAGCCCACTATGCCCTGAAGTGCATCATCATCCGACTCAAGGTTGACTGGAGCACCTTGAGAAAAAGCTATGGATGCTTGCATGGCTGCCTTTGCCTTCTCCCTTTCTAATTTTCTTTCTTCTACGGCTGCAAGTATGGCATTCATTTGTCTTTTTATTTCTTCCATGGTTTTAGTACAGGTCTTCGCATCACGACGACTGATGCCTGCAAGATGGTATTTGAGGTGGTTAATGCCTCCACGGTATACGTTTTCGCATTAGATGCAAAAAACTGAGCCAGGGTACGGTCCTAGATAGGCATATTTCCACGCAGGATCTCTAGCTCCTGGAGGACGTTTGCCTACAAATGATGATGATGCAACAGGGCCTGAGGCTAAACCGGATATAGAAGCATCTCTATCTGCCATTATAAATTAACCTGCACATACAAAGAGAAAGCACAAGTTGTTAGTTTTTTAATAGAAAATTAAAAAACAACCTAAATTAGATTTCTACTTGATAGATTAAATTTAAACTAACGTAAAATTCTAAAGTTAAACATTTTGTTCCAAAAAAAATGGATTCAACAAAAAAAAATTAACTAGGTTTGGAAAAAATATGAAAACAATGAAGAAATAAACAAATTACTCTAAATTACTAAAAATGCAAACTAATCTAAGACTTAAACAAAAAAAAATTGGATTGAAATAAGAACGAAGAAAAATGAAAAAAAAATGAAAAAAATGTGAAAAAAATGAAAAATCAGAAAAAATGCAAACAAAACAGTGATGAATCTTGTTTTATGAATATAAATCTTGTTTGGATCAATACAAATCCATTTATACTATATTCATGATGTTTTTTAAACTTAGATGCTTCAAAAATGAAGAAGAAATTTCAAAAAAAGAAAGAGAAAGAAAAAAAACAAAAACCTACCTGGAAATCCAATTTGCCTTTCAAATTTGATTCGAATCCGCCTCAAATCTTGTTCGATCTATGCCAAATTGCTACAAATAGGTGTAAAATGGTTTGGAGGGGTTTTTTTCTAGTTTGGAGCAAGTAGAATGACCAAAAATGAGTCACAAATAACCTTTAAACGCCGCCGAAATTTCACTTTTCCCGCCGGCCGAGTTTCTTCTACGGACTCGCGAGTTTTTGGCGAGTTTTTCAAAAAAACTCTTTTTTTTTGGCGAGTTTTTGCTTCAAATACTAGTCGCCTGAAAAAACTCGCGACTTTTTCAAAACTCGGCGAGTATATGGCGAGTCTTACATCTATGCTCGGAAGTACCCCGCAAATATATGAACACTCTCTTAACTGCATCCCAATGTACCCGTCCAAGATTAGCAATAAACCAACTAAGGACTCCCACTGCTTGGGCAATGTCTGGTCTTGTACAGACCATAGCATACATCAAGCTGCCAACAACACTAGCATAAGGTACTCTACTCATATCCTCTGTCTCAGAAGGAGACTTTGGACAATCATTCACAGATAACTTTGTCCCCAATGAAATAGGAACACACAATGGTCTACAATTTGCCATGTTGAATCTATCCAACATGGTCATCACATACTTACTTTGGCTTAACCAAAGTTTTATGTTTGCTCTGTCTCTTATTATCTCCATCCCCAGAATGTACCTGGCTGCCCCTAAGTTTTTCATCTCAAACTGTGCTGACAACTGAGACTTCAAATCAGAAATCATATTCTTACCATTCCCAATCAGCAACATATCATCAACATATAGTACAATCATCAAAATACAATCATTGTCAAACTTATAATACACACAATGATCTGATTTCAATCTCAGATATCCAATCAACAACACAAAGCCATCAAATTTCATGTACCACATCCTAGGAGATTGCTTCAAACCATACAAAGACTTCTTTAACTTGCAAACCAAATTTTCTTTACCTTTTTCTATGCAATGCTCTAGCTGTGACATATAAATCTCTTCCTCCAAGTCACCATGAAGAAAAGTTGTCTCCACATCCATTTGTTCCACCTCTAGATCATAAGCAGCTGCAAGAGATAATAGGACCCGAATAGATGTCAGCTTTGCAACAGGAGAGAAAATTTCACCATAATCAATTCCCTCCACTTGTGAATACCCCTTCGCAACCAATCTGGCTTTATACTTTTCAACACTGCCATCTGCACCATATTTCTTATTGAAAACCCATTTGCATCCAACAGGTTCCGTGCCAAGCCTGGGATGTGCATAACCCCAGAGATCCCCTTCACTCATCCATCAAGGAATCGGATTGTGAGTCTTCCACGGCCAACTATCTTCAGATGAGAGTCGTCACCCAAGTACACTCTTCCACCATTGAACTCTTCATACTTTGTAAACCAGTCTCGATGCGAGGTCATGAGGAAAGAGGCACCATAATCAATCAGCCACACATCATCAGATGCATGGGTGGCCAAGGCTGCAATGAAGGCATCACCATCATCTTGTGACTTGTCAGAATCTGAATCTAGGACATTCTTTTTTTCTTCTTTTTCTCCTCTTTGCATTCCTTTCAGAAATGCCCAATTTTCCCACAGTTCCAACATAGTACGTTGGACTTTCCAAGAGATTTGGATCTCCCACGGGATTTGGATCTACCCTTCTCGGCTTTCTTGTCTTTCTTTTTCCCTTTCTCCTTGGGTCTTCCACGAACCACAAAAGCTTCTTTGGCCAACTCGGATGACTTTCTCCGCATCTCTTCAGATAACAGTGAAGACACCACATCTTCCATTTTGAAAGTGGATGTGGTACTCCTGATAGACATAACAAGATGATCCCACGAATCCGATAAAGAACAAAGCAGGGTCATACACCGATCCTCCTCCTCCATCTTCACACCAACGGATGTCAATTGTGCAACCAACATATTAAAAGCATTCATGTGATCAGCAACAGATCCTCCATCTTCCATCCTCAGAGAATATAGCTTCTTCCATAGGAACAACTTGTTTACCAAGGACTTAGCCTGATAAACATCACCAAGTTTCTTCCACAAATCCTTCGCAGTCTTCTCTTCATGAACATTTAACAGGATGGAATCAGCCAAACAGAGTCTCACAAGACCCTTGGCTTTATGATCCTTGAGATCCCAATCATCTTGGGACATTGCCGTTGGTTTTACACCGGAAATTGCTTCCCATAGGTCTCTATCAACGAACATTTCTTCCATTTTGAGTTTCCTCAACTCGAAATTGCTGCCATTAAACTTTTCAACCTCTATTCTTCCGGATGTGCCTGCCATCTCCTTCCTACAACAAGATTACAAAATACTCTGTACAGACTCCCACTCAATCTAAGATCAGTACAAAAAACCCCTACCCAACAGCTAGGACCAAAACTGGCCAGGCTCTGATACCAACTAAAAGGAAGCTAGGTGTGCGGAAATTGCTTCCTAAACTAATCTAATGAGGGGAGAGGTATGCAAATTCTTGACAAACTTTACAATTGCAGCAATATGAAACCAGGGGTACACAGGGACGCGTCCCCACCTCCTCCAGCCCCGTCCCTGTCCCCAGTGACGTTTCAGGGATGGGGGGACGGCCGGGGACGTCCCCTTGGCGTCCCCAATAAAATGCAAAATTGTGAAACGTCTCGGGGACGCACAGGAAAAATTAGGGACGTCCCGGGGACGACTGGACGACTGGGGACGTCCCAAGGACGGTAGGGGACGACTGGGGACGGTCAGGTGTCCCCCAATGTCTTAATGCATACAACCCATTTTTTTTTTTAATTTTAATTGGGGCGTGGGGTCCACAAACCCTCCCACGCCCCTTCCAAAACCCTAAAATCATGATATTGATAGCCCAAATGAGGCATAGATATTAGCCTTTAGATTGTTGTTTTTTGAAGTTTGAGACTATGGGTTTAACTGTAAGATACCCAACTAATGCTACTAAAATTTTTTCCTTAAACGATTTTACTTGCTATCAATTCATCACTACTGCCACAATACAAAGATATACATCAAAGACAACTACTTGAAGGAATCAACCTTAGAGTTGGGCGCTCGACTTATTGTTTGATTCAATCATCTGACAAATGTCTTATTACACAGATAATGCTTCAATAGCATGAAGTTACAACTTATTCAATGGAAATACAAAAGAAAGGCCTTGAAGCCTTGATGTCTACAATGATTTCTTTACTTGATCAACTCAATGATGTTAACTGTATGTCAACACCTCACAATATAACAAGGGAGCATCACCTTGCTTGTTGAGGGAGCATCACCTCAACACTTGAAACTCGCAGGCCTCAAGATTACAAGCTCAACAGCTTTGCAGAGAGAATTTTGTCAAATGAACAGATGCCAAATGAATGAGAGAGCTCCTCCTTTTATAGGCCTTCCAAAGGCAATGAAGGCACGTTTTTTCAAAGCACAAAGAGGAACCAAGGCACGTTTCCCAAGAAGCATATCCAAGGGAATATTCCAACTGATGACTCATTCTGAGTTGGCAAGCTCATCTAGAGACCTTGACACGGATCCCCAAAACATCCCGTCGACCAATGAGAGCTCATCTTCTGATCAGGCGCCAAGTGGAAACAGTTTAAACATGGAATGGTGCCCAATGAGTCTTAGGCGCCCAACTGAGGTAGAAATGGCATGGAAATGCGCCCAACCTTTTCTGGTGACTTTAACATGCATGATATCTTGTAGGAATGTTCGTTGAGGGTTCTCCGACAGCGTTTAAAGCTATTTTCATGTCTTGGCGCCTATTTGATATAGTTCCTTCATGCAACTGCGCCTCACCATCACTAGGCGCCAATTGAAGGTTGACAGAGACTCTAGAATGCGCCTAGAGTTCTAGACTTCCTACAACCTCAACCACCTCAATTCTGGCGCAATTCTGGTGTTCTTCTAACTGGGCGCCAACTTTGGAGAGTTCATAATAGTTTTGGCGCCTTGGTAGTAGCTTATCAACTTCTCAAAGAACTGTGAAACAACATGACTTCCAATGATTATCATCTTGAACGCCTTGCACCAACACTGATCTTGAGGAGTTCGACTCCACTCAGGCGCACCTATTGATAAAAAAGGGTCTAGATGGGCGCCTTAAGAAGAAAATGGATTTGCCTTGCTAAAACCTTTAACTCAAGTCATATCTGAACCAAAATGACTATCTTCAATCCAGCGCCTTTCACCATGAATGGATCAAAAGTTCTTTTAGGCGAAATCAAGGTGCTAGGAAAAGAGTAAAATGGCGCCTTCACTTGAATGGTTCATTTTGCATGCAAGTGTCTTCTTCCAAGGGTATTGAAGTAAACTCAGAACATTAGCCCTACTAGCACCTTGGCTCACTGGAGAATTTGCAGATCCAATTATCAATGAGGCACATCATTGAGAGAAAATAACATGGATTTGGCGCCTAGTCTTGAATTGCCCAATCACCCTGAAGAGCACTCCTACTTGAAGTCCTTGAAACGAAACCAAACACTTGTCTTACCAAGCGCCCTGGCTTCTTGAGGAGTTTGGGAATCATTCATCAACTGGAGTCTTAACCTAGCGCCCTAGATAGACTAGGCGCTCATTCTGGGTTGCACAAGAGGGAATTGGCGCCTTAGACTTGAATGATCATCCTTCACCCAGTTTGATCTTAGAACATCAAACCAAGTGGGCGCCTTGTTTGAAAGAAGTAGTTAGAGGCTATTCCTCATGTTAGGCACAAATCTCGGTGACTACCCTTAGGCGCACACTAAGGTTCCTTGATGGAAGTATCTTCATCATAGCTTTCAATCCCAGGCGCTAGAGTTGAGAAGTTTTGATCAACATATGCGCCCATGCTAGGAACTTACTCAAATGACTTCACTTACCTTCAAAACTTTCAATCTACCACTCATTCATGCTAGGCGCTTATCTGGAGGATTCCTGGAAAACATGTATTGGCACCCTGTAGTTCTTAGGCGCTTATTTTGGATGATACAACTTGATACTAGCGCCCAAAGTGAGTAGGCCCTCTTCAACATCCAATTCACTTAGAAGACTTCAATTTGGAGACTTATCAAACTTTTCTATCAAGGCGCCCTGTTGGATGTGCTTCCTAACATGCTCCTTTATGCTAGGCGCCATTTTTTTTGATGCTTCAAAACCCAGGGCACTTACTTAGGTGAAGTCTACATGACATTGGCGCCTTAGCATGGAAACTTCATTCCTCATCAACTTAGCTCATCTAAGAACTAGGCGCTGGGTTGGAGAAGGTTAACCACAAAGAGCGCCTCCAGTTGGAAGCTTTACTGAGTGCTATAATTGACTTTGGAAGTTGGGCGCCAAAATGAACCTGAATTTGCCAAAGAATGCGCCTGGTAAGTGAGATTACTAGTGTTGATGAAACCACTCCCAGACTTAGTCAAATTTCAAGTTTCTAACTTTGCTCCTGCAAAACAAAAGGGTTAAGTTAGTCTAAAACTAGTTCATTCCCTCATTATTTAGAATTAGCCTCCGGGAATGAGGAATAGGCTAATCCATTATACACTTGATGATCAGGCCGGAAACGGGGACATGACATTAACAGTTAACTTTATCTTTAATTTTGAAGTTTGAAGTTTGAACTTTAATTTTAGAATTTGAACAAAAAAATGCTTTAATATTGCTATTATGAATCTTCAATCTCATGATTATCATTAATTCTATTGTTGTTTAGATTGTTGTTATACTAGTGTTTAATCATTAATGCTCATTGTTTATTGTTTAAACATTATAGTTTATAGTTAGCTGATAGGCTTTTATATGTGAGCATTATAGTGCTCAGAATTGTCTCATGCCGTAAAAGAAATTCACGACGGAAAATTTTCTAAACTCGTCGGTTGTTCCTATCAACGTATTCCTTGAACCTCTCCTATGGGTGCAAGTGCTAGTTATACTGTTGTTATACTACTGTTATACTGTTGTTACACTACGGCTGTCCAAACTTCAGGGTCCTACATTTAGCAAACCAGAGGCTAGGACGGATAGGGCCACTATTGCACAAAAAAACCCCATTGGATGGTGGAAATTTCATGGGAAGGACACACCAGAGCTGAAGCAACTTGCCATTCATTTACTCTCACAGATTGCTAGTTCCTCTGCTGCAGAGAGGAATTGGTCGACCTATGGCTTCATCCACTTGATCAAGAGGAACAGGCTTACCTCGAAACGAGCAGAAAAACTAGTTGCAGTTCATAGTGCCTTGAGACTTCAGGATCAGCAGACTACTGAGTATCGACAGACTCCAGCAGCACGTTGGAATGTTGATCCTGAAGATGTTAGGCAGATTGACGAGGAGGAGGTGCAACCAGGAATGGTTGGAGTTCCATTGGATGATCCACTTCAAGCAGAGAGTGGCAGTGACACAGATACTTCTTTTGATATTGATAGCCCGAATGAGGCATAGACATTAGATTGTTGTATTTTGAAGTTTGAAACTTTGGGTTTACCGTTTAACAGTTAACTTTCACTTTAATTTTGAAGTTTGAACTTTAATTTTCGAATTTGAACAACAAAATGCTTTAATATTGCTGTTATGAATCTTCAATCTCATGATTATCATTGCTGTTATACTAGTGTTATTGTTTATTGTTTATTAGTTTACTCATTAATGTTCATTGCAATGTTTATTATTTAAATTTGTTACTTTATAGTTTATGTATATATTATCTCTACTTCATATTGATATTTTGAAAAATTCATATATATATATATATATATTGAAAAATTCATGTATCACCGTCCCCCTGCCGTCCCCAAAAATTGGCCCTCCGACTGTCGTCCCCAAAAAGCATCCCCTAACGTCCCCAAAACGCCGTAAAACATAGTATTAAACATATATCAGAGATATTACAAAAACAAACACAAAACAAGAATGTAGACAGAGAGAAGTAGACACAAGATGTACGTGGTGAAAACCTTTTCAGGTAAAAAACCCCACACTTTAAAACCTGCACAATGTATTATCTGAAACAGTTATAGTTTACAATACACTTGCAATGCAAGTTCTTCCAAGAGTCTTCAAATGTCGATTCTGGAGTTATTCCGGCAACATAACAATACCTGTAAGAACACTATGCAACTACAACTCCAAACTATGCAATATATAGAGATTACAAAGCAAATATTGAGAGCATCTTGGGATAGGCGTCCACCTTGGCCACATGGCCATTATCCCACATCAATGGCCACATGGCCATTATCCCACATCAATGGCCATTATCCCACATCAAAGGACACTTATCCTTGCTGCACATACATCCCTTACATCTGTCATACATGGCAGATTTTACTTTCCCAACATAGGAGCGCTCCATGCTAAAATAGACTATGACCGATGCTCTTACGCATCTTACAGTTGTCATAGATTTTCCCAAGCTAACAACCTTTAATGTTGTAAGAGAATTCGTCATACAATGCTAAATATAGCATATTCCTCTTACAATATGTCATAGCCCAACTTGGGCGCCCAAAGATGCCTTTCCCTCATGCAAAGATCCTCACCGACACTTGTCATCACTTGTCATAGGAATCTCCAAACTTGGCTCTTACACGTCATAGATTCTGTCATATAGAATATTGTCTTCCACACACCACAAGATGCCGACACATGGCATATTAGTGCCACCTCAAATGGGACGCCCAAATCCATGTAGGTTTGACTTGACCATCCAAGTCACATTCCAAGTAAGATGACAAATCATCGTGCCACCTCAACTAAGTGACCAAACTGAATGTGCAAGTAATTACAACATTAGGCAATAAATTAATATACAAATAAATAAACAATGCTAGGAAATTGCAAAGGTTGAGACACCTTATTTCCCAACAGTCAACAGGTAGAAAAATCAAACAATCAATATAGACATGATATTGGTCAAACAACAGTTCTCTTGGTGAACACTGCAAAGTACCAGTCAATGGAAGCCTAGGTTAAAAGAGGTCAACAAATACCCTGGTAACAGACTGGTCTATGCTGATGTTAAAATGAACAACAATCATATGGTATCCTTGCTCAAACTCAAATAGATCAAAGGAGAAAGAAAATTCTGGAAGGCAAATTTATGAGGGCCATTTAATTACATTTTAGTGTGCTAACGTGGCACCAATAGGCCAAGCCAACCTTTCAACTTATTCGATGCCAATATTAAATGCCAGGTTGGTCAGGAAAGAGAAAATGAAAGTTTACAGTCAGAAAAAATTCAGGGGAATTATGAGGAGGAAGTCATAGTTGGTAATAGACGAACACCATCCTCTTTTCTTAGACCAAGATTTTCCAAAGTCAGACTATACTGCAATAACTTGAATATACATTCGACTGCTCCTCTGTGGAGAGGTGGTCTTTTGAGGGTCAGAAGTAGAACACTCCACGTGAATATACTGAAGTCACCTGAGACAGGTTTATATTTTTGGCATTGAGACTTTTACAGTACTATATAAGTATTATCAAACTTATGTGTTCTAGCTTTCTTGGTGAATGAAGGAGTGAAACTTAAGGAGATATCATACATGGAAAGTCGTGAGGTGGTAAATTGGCCTAATGTCTCTTATCTACTTGATTATGATCATCCCCCTTAGAGTATTGTTTTGTGATATTGGCCATATTATATGGCCCATCGAAGCCTCTAGAGAGAATTTTGTGTGAAATCATTGACAGTAGTGCTTAAGGAAGACTCGTCTCATTGCTTGTACAAGCCTTAAAAATCTTCTATCTCATAGGCAATCAGTAAATAGGCAACCGGTGTGGAGCATGTAAGAATAATGATCGTCAGAATGGGATTAAAGTTAGCTTTGGCTTGTGGTGTCATTTGTATATTAGTCTAGTCATCAGTACTCTCTGAAGGATTATTAGGTTTTTGTGTGGGCATTGTGATAATGGCAGGTGGAGGAGCTTCTCATGACCTGTTCCGCCATGGGAGGGTGACGGACCATAGGCTTGACAAAATTATCAGTTGTAATAGTGCAGGGAAATTAAATGTTATTAAAGTTATCCTCGGCCCAGATGGTATTGAGGATAATGGTAGTGTTTGTTCAAGGGGCACCATAAGGGATGATTCCTTAAGGAAGTTGAAGATGGTGGTGGTTGACGCGTCAGTAAGAGAAAGCTTGCTTGATCTTCTGGTTCGCCCTGCATCCAAGAAGGATGTTCAAGAGAATGTTATAGTGGGTTTCCAGGCTGACCCTTCGGGTTAGAGTTAAAGGGCAAGGAGCCTATGGGTGGGCCGGAGATTGATATTAAAGCCATGGATGAGACTGTTCAGGCTTTAATGGTGGAGATGCAAACACTAAAAAAGTTCTGCCAAGACCTTCATATGGTCATGAAACATATGGTGATCACACATCATAAAGGGATTATGAAGTTCACAAGTGTTATACAATGCCTCCTTTGGGAAATGATTGACAAGTTAGGGCTGTGAGGAGAGCTTAGCTTATAAAGGGATTTAAATTCAATGGTCTGGATGATGCTGTAGGGCCAATAGTTCCCTCAGTGGGAATGGTTGCCATCTTGGGCAATGGAGTATACAGTCGGGCATTTGATCATTGGCTGATAAAACCACCTACAACTGGTATGGCTCAATGGGCAGCTCTGCAGTACCCTAATCTAGTTATCAATGTTGTGTTTTCGTCTTGGGAATGTGGTTTTTAATGCTGCCATGTGTTATCAGGTGGGTTGGTCTGATAGTAGTTTCTCCATATGTTGAATTTTGTGGGTTGGTTAGTGATAACCTGCTACACCCTGTTGAAGGGTTGCTCATGCAGTATCATCATTTTTGTAATGGAAGATATTAGTAGTCTATGGGAAGGGGCCCTGTTAATAGAACCCCATATATTATATATTAAAAATAAAAAAGTTATTATCAAACTTTGTTTTATTAAGATTTACTGATCTCTTTTGTCTGGCTTAGTTTCTTTAATGACAATTTCTAAACCTTTAATGACTTAGTAGCTCAAATATAATGGAAGTTTCATAGAGTGAAATGTTTTGACTTAATCAAGGTATGCCTACAGCCATAAAGACAATTCAATTAAATATCAGTCTTAGAACAAGTCTTAGAGAGTGCATTTCAAAACTCTATGCACATGTTTGATCATATGTCAATGTTCAAAGTATTAATTATTGAACGCATCCCTTAGACCTGATTCCATTCTACAGTAACAGCAGATTATAGCATCTCAATGCAAAAGATACCTTGTGGAAAAACATGACTGTACAATACCAATTGGTGTCATAGGATATGGAGTAAATTTTGCATCTACACAAGTTTTCTCAGTGTAAGCATTCCTTAGTTCCTGCAAAATAATTGAGTAAATGAGAGGCAAAAAAAGTAAAGCATTGTAAGAAAATTAAATAGGGACCAAATGTTGTCCAAGAAGATGAGATTCAGAGTCTTTGCTTCTGTCTACTATTATCACCAAACAAAATACAATCCCACTTGTAAAATTACAGAAATTTCAGAGATAATACAAATAGGACACCGGTTAGGAAACAAAACTTATTCCTCTAGATCAGGAAGATATAGCCCAATATCAAAACCTTAAAAAGTGTGTGAATCCTGTTATATAAGGAAAGTAGATTACTTTTCTTAAAAAAACAAGTAATAGAACTTTAACCAACCAAAGAAGGCCTAAATAATTAACAAGAGTCAGGACAAAAAGCTAGGAAGAAAGTCCCCCTCATATTGATCCACATCATCACAAGAAGCCTCAGATGAATGATGAAACATTAACTCAAATTGAAACGTCTTTAAATTATAACAATTACAGAGCAATTATGACTGACTTTGCTATAGTCTTCTGCTACCTGGCCTAGAAAGAGTCTACAAACATTATCAAACATAAGCTCTCAAATAAAAATAGCATGTCCCTTGCTTGTGCTTCAACTTTACTCTGTATTTGCTCTTATAAAATCTGAATCCAGATATAAAAATAAAAACCTGTTTCTGCTCTGGCTGAGGGCAAAGTCCCTTATAGGAATGGTTGAGAACAAATTATATTTGCTTCCTGCTCAGTATGATGCCACCAGTTTGGTAAGGTCAAGGACCAAAAATTATTAATTGTTTATTTCTGATCCAAAACAACTCTAGGTAAGATCAAGGATTCAATCTATTTCTTTTTTATTAGATTGGTACAAATACGCTTGTTGGGTATGGTCAAGAACCAGCCTCCAGATTGGGATGAAGCCCCTTAATAAATAGGGTTGAGCAATTAGGCTATTTCTTGTGGCTTGAAATTAAGCCTCCTGTAGGTAAGTTCAAGGACCGAAGACAAATCCTACAATCATAATATAAATTACTTGGGTCTCCACCCCAGCCCCTCATACCTGTAGCAGTACCTGTCATTCTAGGTATCCTTGGGTTTGCCCCAAATACCAAGTCTTACCCAGGAACATACTGGATTTGTCAAAAGATGAACCTAGCTGTGTTAATACAAAACAAAAATTAAAAAAACTAAATTCTAGTTTTATTTTTTTTATTATTCAAGTTAAAACACTAATAAAACAAATAATCACTACATAACTCATTCATAACCTGCCCCCTCTCACCCCTCCCCTCATTTCACCAATCTTCATGTACACTTAGAGCTGAAATTACATCAAGGTAGTTTTTCAAATTCATTGTTATGCTTTTATGACACCAGGGCAAGTGTTTTTTTGCTGCCAATGGTGATTGAAGAGCTTGCAGCCAGAAAGATTCTTTCTTTCAAGGTAAGTTTTGTGTTATGTTAATTATTTTTATTTTATTTTCAATGTTCATATGTTATTGCTTGAAGTTTCTTTAAAATGTTTTTATCATTTTACTTGCAACATTTTACAAACAATGGAAGCCTTGTAGGGTTTGTGATTTTTGTCCCGTATGGTATTTGCTTTATGAGTTGCAGCCATAGGTATTTTGCAGCAATGGCCAGAAGCTGCAACTCTGTGGGCCAAAGGAGAACATCCACCTTCAAAACCAACGCACCTTCCAAGTGAAGCTGATTATAGTTGGAGATACAGCTAAAATGGCAGATACAGCTGGGTTAAAGCCCATCTATGTGCAGTACCCTATATTGGAATCAAAATTTGCCCTGAGAAGAATAAAAAGAGTTTACCAAAAGAACAAATTCTTGCATATATATAAAAGAGCAAGATGACATAGAGAATGTGGCTAAAAGAGCTCAATCTCAGTCCCACCCTTCGTTAAGGAAAACGCTGAATAAGCAACCCAGCCTAGGTGCTAGCCCAACCACAACCTCCTCACCTCTTTTTGATCACAGCATTCTCTTCAGCATAACATACTCAACTTTCCCATAAAGGAACAAAAAGACACAGGCCCATTGGAAAGGGATTAAGGATTCCAATAACAAGTGGAGGGATATTGTTGATGACCTCATTGGGTGATCTAAGCAACCCGCTTCAGGTGCTAGCCCAACCACAGCCTCCTCGCCTCTTTTTGATCACAGCATTCTCTTCAGCAGAACACACTCAACTTTCTCATAAAGGAACAAAAAAACACAAGCCCATTAAAAAGGGATTCTAATTTCTAATAACAAGTGGAGGGATATTATTGATGACCTCATTGGGCAATCTATTACTAGTGGGAAATAGTGAAAGTCATCAATTCAACACCAATGTTACACAAGCCTTTGTTTTTAAAAAAGGTATTGATGCAGGAACATCTGGGTCCACAAGCAATCAGCATCACCCAAAAATGTTTCAAGTTTTCAATTTCAGTTTCATTTCAATTTTTGTGGTGCTTTATCTTTCTTTTGTGTTGGTTTTGGCCTTTGCTTCAGGAGGCAATTTCATATCAATTCAATCAAGTTAAGAGTATCATCTTGTAGAAGACTCAATTGGGTACCCCCAGTTCAATTTTGGTGAAGATTGGACAAGAATTGGCTTAGTTTGAACCAGTCGGAGAATTTTCTGGGTCGCGAACTATACAGTTCGCCGATCGAGCGTTTAGCCAATGGCTTGGTTTGCCGATTGGCTTTGTAGCCGATAAAAGGCTTGGTCATTCTCTTATCGGCATAATACATGGTTAGCGAACTCTTTAGTTCACCGACATCCTTTCCTGCCGATAGTCTTGTGAATTAAAGTTAGAAATTTTCGCTTCCGCCAACAAAGTTTTCTCTTCAGTCCACCGAAACATAAGTTTGCAAACTTATTAGTTCGCCGATCAAGAAGATTGCCAACAAGCTTTGGAAGGAAGTTTAAATTTTGTAAGTTCTGCCGATTGCATAATTTGAAGGACAAATTTCCCAAGTTTGTGGAATGGTCAATTGGTCGACAGGAGGACTGAATGTTGGTCCAGTGTGTTATCGGTGTTTTAGATGGTTTGCGAACCCTTAGGTTCGCCGATAAGCCATTTTGCCGATAAAAGCTTTAAAATTGGAGTTTGAAGTTCAAGGTTCGTGAAGTCAATTGATGGCCAATTCTAAGGTTTGTGGGAAGGAAGATTTGTCAATAAAGTGTGTGTCGACGAAAAACTTAAGTTCATGACGTGCCATTTTTACCGACAAGGTGTGTCAAGGAATGTTTAAGTTCCCGAACTTGAAAGAACCCCGATGAAGACTCCATGGTTTGTGAAAAGATCAATTTGTTCGTAAAAGAGATATTTTGCTGACGGAAAAAATATAAGGAATGTTTGGTCGGCATTTCCACTAGTTCGCGAACTAGTACGAATGTTGATAAGGGGGTTTGCGAGAACCCTTCTTCACCGATACAAAGAGAATTAAAGTTTGAAAAGGCTCCACGTTGCTGATATATGGGACTTTATTAAGGGATGTTTATTTTATTAGTCAAACAGTATTCATTAATCTATTTGGTAATCTAAAACGTCAAATGGTTGTTTGAATACCTATCCGTTCGGTTCCATAACTGAATAATTCCATAACTGTTCAACTTCCACTCAGGAAGAATAAAAGGCAATTGTCATTCTTGTTTGGGCATTCCTCGACGGGGAACAGAGGTGAGATTGTTGCGGATTAAGGGTTCCTCTCTGAATATATGGGAGCCAGTGGTTGATTGGGGGTTCTTCTCAGACAGAGACGAGACAGAAGTAGATTGAGAGGGATCTTTGTTTTTCGTTGGAAGGCGATTTTGATTTTGTAAGCACATAAACAGATTGAGTATTGAATTGTAAAGTTTAATGTTGAAGCCTTAAAAGGCCAATGAGTTTGTAATTGTTGGTGTTGTGATTCAATAATTTTGCTATTAATAAAATCGTTTCAGAATTGTGTGTTGTTATATGAATTTGTGTAGTGTTGGCTACATGGTTGGGCAGTTTGGTAAAACCCCCTGGTCCTGGCTACAGAATGTCTTGGAAGCCAGGGGAATGTTTTATGATGAAGAAAGAATTTTTGAAGCCACAAAAAGAAAAGCAAGAGCCCATCGAGAGGAATAATGTGTTTCAAACTATTTGCAAGTCAGGGGGAAAGTGTTGCAGAGTGGTTGTGAATAGCAGTAGCACAAATAATTTGGTGTCATTGGAGATGGTCGAGAAGCAGAATTTGAAGAGAAGAATGCATCCTAACCCTTACAGTATTTCTTGGTTGCAAGGAGATTGTCAGATATGGGTAAGTGAACAATGTATTGTTGATTTTCAGATTCGTAGATATAAGGATGAGATTGTATGTGATATAGTACCTATGGATATATGCCATGTTTTGTTAGATCGACCTTAGCTTTGGGATAGAGAAGTTGTGCATGATTGTAGGAAGAATACATATAGCATAATAAAGGATGGGGAAGAATATGTTTTGAGTCCATTGCAGGATAAGCAAGAAGAAGTGGTGAAACAAGTTGAGAATGTGAAGGTTGAAGAGGAAAATATGGGTATGAAGGAATCCCATTATTTTTCTAACAAAGATGTGTTTGCAAGTGATGATGTGTATGCAGGTAAAGAGGAAGAAGAAAAAGTTGCAGTAGTATGCCCTGATGGAGGCATAGAAAAAGAGGTTGAGGAAGAGGAAGGTGCAGCAGTGGCCGAGGATGAAGAGGAAAGAGGAGAGATTGTAGCGGAGGTTGCAAAGGATGAAAAGAAGGATGCAGATAATGAGATTGCAGCAGTTGAAGGTGAGCATAATGTTGTAGTAGTTGAGGACATGAAGATGGTGGTAGCAGTGGCTGGTGAATATGAGAAGATTGCAACAGAAGGAAAAGAGAATGAAGTAATGATTATCTTATTTTTGTGGTTTTAAAAATAATGTTGAATGGTGGGTAGATATGAAGCTGAAGGTGGATGAGGTGAATGCCCAAAATGGTGCAGATTGGTGGAGGAGGTCGGAATATGGTGGGTTGGATCCCACGAGGAGAGGGAGTGGAATGGAGAATGGTAAGATGAGGAGTGATGAGTGGAGTGAAATTTGGAGGAGGTCGGGTTGTGGTGGACATGAGTCCACGAGAGGAAAGAGGAAGAACACACTTGGTGGAGGACGGCACTTGTCCCAGCGAGATGCTGGAAGAGGCGAAGGAAGAAAGTTTCCGATGAACCTGTTACAGTGATAGAGATTGTTGCGGGTTGTTTGCAACCTGGAGGGGTAGCTCTACTATTCATCTCCATTTTCTGAGCCCATGCTCACAAAATTTTTACCCGGCGTGTCTGATGCCGGAGCATCCGGGTCCACAAGCAATCAGCATCACCCAAAAATATTTCAAGTTTTCAATTTCAGTTTCAATTCAGTTTTTGTGGTGCTTTATCTTTCTTTTGAGTTGGTTTTGGCCTTTTGCTTCAGGAGGCAATTTCATATCAATTCAGTCAAGTTAAGAGTATCATATTGTAGAAGACCCAATTGGGTATCCCTAATTCAATTTTCGTGACGATTGGACAAGAATTGGCTAAGTTTGAACCCGTCCAAGAATTTTCTAGTTCGCGAACTATACATTTCGCCAATTGGGCGTTTAGCCGATGGCTTGGTTTGCCGATTGGCTTTGTAGCCGATAAAAGGCTTAGTCATTCTCTTATCGGCATATTACATGGTTAGCGAATTCTTTAGTTCATCGACATCATTTCCTGCCGATAGCCTTGTCAATTAAAGTTGGAAATTTTAGCTTCCGCCGACGAAGTTTTCTCCTCAGTCAGCCGAAACATAAGTTTGTGAACTTATTAGTTCGCCGATCAAGAAGATTGTTGACAAGCTTTGGAAGGAAGTTTAAATTTGTAAGTTCCGTCAATTGCATAATTTGAAGGACAAATTTCCCAAGTTCGTGGAATGGTCAATTCGCCAACAGGAGGGCTGGATGCTAGTCAAGTGTGTTTTCATTTTAGATGGTTTGCGAACCCTTAGGTTCACCGATAAACCATTTTGCCAATAAAAGCTTTAAAAATTGGAGTTTGAAGTTCAAGGTTCGTGAAGTCAATTGATAGCTGATTCTAAGGTTTGTGGGAAGGAACATTTGCTAATAAAGCGTGTGTCGGTGAAAGACTTAAGTTCGTGAAGTACCATTTTTACCGACAAGGTGTGTCAAGGAATGTTTAAGTTCCCAAACTTGAAAGAACCCCAATGAAGACTCCATGGTTTGTGAAAAGATCAATTTGTTCGTGAAAGAGATATTTTGCTGATGGAAAAAATAGGAATGTTTTGGTCGGCATTTCCACTAGTTCGCGAACTAGTACAAATGCTGATAAGGGGGTTCGCGAGAACCCTTCTTCGCCGATACAAAGAGAATTAAAGTTTGAAAAGGCTCCACGTTGCTGATGTATGGGACTTTATTAAGGGATGTTTATTTTATTAGTCAAACAATATTATCATTAATCTGTTTGGTAATCTGAAACGTCAAATGGATGTTTGAATACCTAGAGTTTGGTTCCATAATAACTCCATAACTGTTCAACTTCCACTCAGGGAATTGTCATTCTTGTTTGGGCATTCCTCGGGCGAGAATAGAGGTGAGATTGTTGCGGATTAAGGGTTCCTCTCTGAATATATGGGAGTCCGTTGTTATTGGGGGTTCCTCTCAGACAAAGGCGAGACAGAGTAGATTGAGGGCGATCTTTGTATTTCGTTGGAAGGCGATTTTGGTGTTGTAAGCACATAAATTGATTTGAGTATTGAATCATAAAGTTTAATGTTGAAGCCATAGAAGGCCACTGAGTTTGTAATTGCTGGTGTTGTGATTCAACGATTTTGCTATTAATAAAATCGTTTCAGATTTGTGTGTTGTTATATGAATTTGTTTAGTGTTGGTTGCATGACTGGGCAGTTTGGTAAAACCCCCTGGTCATGACTGCATCAGGTATGCACCACCTTGTTGGCTAGGCAAAAGCACACGTGGAGAATGTGTTCTAGCCCATTAGGGATTGTTGGACCAAAACTAGGATGTCCATTTGAGATGGATGAAAAGACTAAACTTAGGCCCTTAATCAATACAATTGAAGTTTTCCCTAAAGAGGCGATGTGTTTGAAGGCAATTCAAGGATGTTGAATTAATTGCCAACATCCTCATAGATGCCATTGAGTCAATGGGACCTCAAAATGTTGTCCAAGTCATCACAAATAATATGAAAAATCGCAAGACCACAGGGTAGTTATTTGAGACAAGATGCTAGTGTCTTTTGGATACCATGTGCTATCCATTTGCTCAACTTGACGCTGCACATGTTAGGCAATAAAATCAAGTGAATTAAACCGATCTAAAGGGATGCCAATGAGATTCAAATGTTCAAGACCAATCATCACATGTCACAGGCCATCTTCAGGTCATTCTCAAAATCAGGGTTGTTAAATTAAGTCAACAGGTGTTCTATTTTTTAAAATTTTACTTTTAATAATTTTAATTTGCATCATCTACTTTATTTTTGTTATCCCTAAAATATGTCAACACCAATAGATTAGGGACAGCTTATCGGACAAAGTCCCTCCTCTATTACCAGAGGTGGTTTCCCTTTATTGAACACCTAAGGAAATCTTGTAGATGATGAAATATACAAACATATTGACATATATACAAAGATTATTTATAAAATAGATCATTAGAATTACATGCAATCATAAAATTTACATTATTTAGAAAAAAAATATTAAGTTCATCCTCCTACTCCTATGTTGCAGAATATCAAGTATTCACTCAAAATAAACCAAAGAACCAATGGAAGCGACCGATTCCATCAACCAACATGGCAACAAGCAATAAAATCTTGTAGAAATAGAGCAAAGAAACCACATGATTACATATCTTCTCAACAAAAATAGACATCCTTAAGGCATAAATACCTTGCAAAATGTCTTCTCTATTAATGCAAAAATGAGTTGTCTTTACAAAATATAGAAGTTGCTCTCAAAGTTCTCCTTGTTGATTTTGAGAAAAAAGATGTTTGCAAATGACAATGGATCCTCTTTTATAACACTTTTGCACAGTTAAAAGTCATTACTAACTTGCAAGTACCTAATGATGATCACTTAGTTATACTGGAAGAGGGGGGGGGGGGGGGGGGGGTTAATCAATATATAATAAAACTTTCCTTTCTCTACTTTAATTAACCACAATCAAATACTCAAGTAAGATCTAGCAAATTAGAACATAAAGACAACACACGATTTTACGTGAAAATCCTTGCAGGAGAAACCCACAGTAAAATATTGCTTCTATATTATATTGCTCTTCTTCTTCTTTCTTGTACACTCCAACCTACTTTACATACAATTAGTGAGTTACAACTCACAAGAGACTTCAATCTCTAATCACAAAACCACAGGTTTCAACCTTTTACAAACACTGAGCTCCAACTTTGCAAGAGGCTACAACCTCTACCCAATAGGCTCCAACCTATTTATCCTTTCTTTGCTGATCTAAATGATTACTTCCACAAAACTGATCCAATCAACTCTTCCTTCACAAATCTGAAACTTATCAACTCAATATACACTTCTATGTCTTGCTTTCAATTACAACTATATCTTCTTTTATGTCTTTTCTTTATTGCACAAATATATCCTCACAATCGTCTCAAAATAAATCTTTTTCACACTTCATAATTCTGCTCTTCCTTCTTCTCTATATTCAGAAAATATTCATTGATTGCTTGCTCTTAAACAACTAAATCATTTACCTCTTATATGCCTTCAAGGAGGGTAAGAGACATACCCTTTCCCAAGATCTCCACCTCTTACTAGAGATACACCTCTTCAAACAGGTCGCTGCCCTTTAGAACAGATCGCACCACTTCACTTAATTAATTTTCTTCTTGTTAGAGTGTTGGGCTTATCCTAACCCACACCTAGGCTTAAGTCACAATTAGTTGCTAGGTCTAACCTAACCTTGACATTAAAGGTTAAGTTCACTTTTGAGGTTAGTCACATTTTTGTTTCACCGCATGTGCTCACTTGAGGTTAGTCATTTTGACACTTCACCTCATTAGAGGTTGGAGACATTCTCTCCTCACCTTATGGGAGGTTGGAGACATTTGTCCATCACCCTCCACTTGTGCACACGTGTTCATCATATAGAGGGTTAGTCAAAGTTGGTTGTCTCCTTCTCACCTCCTTCCCCTTGCCTATATATGCAAGGCTCTTTGTACATTTTCATCAACTCTTGGTGTAAACTCTGGATGTAATCTCTTGATTATACATTTTGGCTTTTATGTGCTTATGCTTTGTGGAAGTTCATCTTAGTTTTCGCTCGCTAATCTTGGCTAATTCTGACATGGTATCAGAGCCATGCAAGTGAAATGCTTCTCGTTTTTAGCTAATTTATGCATCTATCCATTTCAAGAGTTCAATTTTTGGTGTTTTCTTTGCAATTAGGTGTTTGTACTTAAATCAATTCTGTACATAAAAGTTGTAAAAAATCAAAAAAAAAAATTAGCAAAGGGCCTTTCAACCCTCTATCCATCTACCCATGTTTGGATAATCTTATTTTGTGCAGTTTTTTAAGGATTCTCTGTGCAGATCTGAGGGTTCTTTGATCCCTTTGGGTCGTTTATTTGGCCTCTCGGCCTGCCATGATCATCTGATTGTGGTTGATTTTGCCTCCCAGCCGACACCACAGGTTGAGTGTTTCTTGTACCTGGTTCCTGGTTGCTCCTTTGGGCATTTATTTTTGGGCCTATTCGGCCTGTGTATGGCTCCTACCCATTCCAAATTTGAAGGGAAGATCTAGGCATTTTAAGGAATTTGAAGATTCCTGGTGGATTTCATAAGGTTGCCCCCATTTCTTCAACAATAGTCAATATTGTTTGAAGCAAAGGTAGCAGGTTTCATTCTGCATTGAAATTTTCCACAGTGTTTAGTGATTGTTCAACACTCTCACTACATTCTCTGCAATGTCAATTTCCTGAGTTCGAAGTGTTCATTGCAGCGGTCTGGGAGAAAAGGACGTTGTGCTCTCTGCTCAAGGCTTTTGGCTCTCAATCACTAGGTCGACTTTTTATAAGTCACTGAAGCAAGGTTCAAAGTAGACACCATTGGAGGGTTTCTAGTTTTCATTGCCTCTGTCAAAGCTCTTTGTTGTTTTTTGCAGATTTCAACCACAGAGTCACAATTTCTTTGTAACCGGCCGAGGTTCTTTGCTGCTGGCATTCTTGCTGTCTTTTGCAGCAACAAAACTGGCCCTCAAATCAGCCAAGTTTACCCTACACATCCTCAATACATCTGTGTCGCTATTTTGGCCGCTACTCTTTATTCCACTTACAGATCTACAGGCTTGAGCATCGGCATTTTGAGTGGAGGTCGAGTCTTTTTAGAACAGAGGTCACTCTATGTTGAGTGGGATGATGGTTTGTTGGTAGTGGCAGTTGTTTCGACGGCTATAGTGGCTTAACATACCATTTGTTGATCACACATGGTGCCATTATACTCAAACCACCAACACCACTCCCCGCTTGCTAAGGAAGCGCTACCGACTTTGGTACCATCAAACGACTTCTCAACAGTCCATTCATGAAGCGATCTGCACCAAAGTCTCTATTCTAACTGCTTTGTTTGTGGTTTCCATCTTGACATTGGTCTTCTCCGCACTTAAACCTCCAAGGATACTGGTTATGGCTATGTGACTCTTAAGTCACTACATTGTAAACAATTTCTTTAGTATTGTCTATATTCTTTGCTAAAGTTTATGTTGTTGGTGTAACATTTATGTTACAAACATTGTACCCATCAGCATTTTTTGAAGAATTTGCTTTGAGAAGCATATTTAAGGTATTTAAGGTTTTTCAAACCTTGACTATCTGCTTGTCGAAGACGGAGGGAGAGGTCCAGTTTCACAAGAGGCCAATACCCCCTCACATTCAAACCCTTTGTAATCTTCATTTCACCCCGATTCCAACAAGTGGTTGGAAGACTATATTCACCTCTTTGATAAGCATTATTTTTTGCTTTTTCAATGCAGTCTATTAAATTAGGCTATTTTTGCAAGAAATTGATTGTTTAATAACTTTTGCTCGATAGCTCGAAATTCAATACCATTTTTTGCAAAAGTGAATGTTTTTTCATTATCCGCGCATTGGTCAAATTTATTTTGTAAAACGCACCAAGTTATAAAGTGCCAAAATCTAGGGGGGTCCCTCTTTCAACAGTTTCGGGGGGCTTTTTTGTATTTGCACGTTATACCATGTCTACATGTTGCATAGTCAAGTGTACTTATTGTGAGAGCACTCAACATGGGGATGCACTCTATCCTCATTTCCCCCACGTTGTCTTTTCGATGTTCTGTAAGACTACAAAATCACCACTTGATGTTTCATTCAAGATGACTTTTAGTGATTCCTTGCATTAGAACATCGTCATTGTTATTCCAAATCCACCACATTGGGATACATATCTACCAGACATCGCATCGTTGTTTGTAGAATCCCGCATTACAGATTTGGATCACACCATTGAGGACATTCATCTTCTCTTCGATGTTAGCTTCGATGAGGTTGCATCACCATCGTCTTCAAATATACTTGTTCATGCCTCGCCTATTTCAACTTATATAGTGACTGATTTTGCAGATACTTATGAGTCTACATAGCAGACTCCATCATCATCCAATTTGACACCTTCTGTAGAAGTATTAGATTCACATCGGTTCAGCTTTCACCATACATCTATGGTCCTTGTTCCTGAATCTTCGTCACATGATAGCATTGGCTTGGAGATCATTGAGCATTCTTCGAAGACATCATGGGCATCATCTTTGTATTTGGATCATGTGCGACATTCAGAGACATTCATCATTCTTCCTATATGTTCCTACCTGGAATGGGAAGATCATCTGCACACTTGTGTGGTTCTCTTTCTTCCTAAGGGGAGAAACATTGTTCAGCAATCGTGGATCATATTCAACATCCAGTGTCGCGCATCTACCAGCACTACAGGAGGTATTTTGAGGGGAGGCTGCATGGTTTCTCTTCTCATATCAGTTTTGGAAGGAAGCATTTCCTCACATGGAGTTCATCACTTCACAGTTTCTAGGGGGGGTCACATGACCTTCTTTCTTCTCTCTCCTATGGAGGGAATATTTAATGTACTTATGTGTTAGAAGTAGTCCTTGGGGGGTTCTGAGTCCTCCATCTATCACTCTTCTTGTTCACTTGTACATTTCTTTCATGCATCTTTTCTCTTTTGGAGAGGAGTTTTGTTCCCACTGGGTTTTCTCCTTTTTCTCCGCTTTTGAGAAATTTGTTCATGGGTACCTAACATGGCCTAGTAGTTGGGACCCATCATCATCTTCGTATCGCTACTCCTTAAGTATCACTTAAGGGGGGGTGTTAGAGTGTTGGGTTTATCCTAACCCACACCTAGGCTTAAGTCACACTTAGTGGCTAGGTCTAACTTAACCTTGACACTAAAGGTTAAGTTCACTTCTGAGGTTAGTCACATTTTTGTCTCACTACATGTGCTAACATGAGGTTAGTCATTTTGACACTTCACCTCATTAGAGGTTGGAGATATTCTCTCCTCACCTTATGGGAGGTTGGAGACATTTGTCTATCACCCTCCACTTGTGCACACGTGTTCATCACATAGAGGGTTAGTCATAGTTGGTTGTCTCCTTCTCACCTCCTTCCCCTTGCCTATATATGCAAGGCTCTTTGTACATTTTCATCAACTCTTGGTGTAAACTCTTGATGTAATCTCTTGATTATACATTTTGGCTTTTATGTGCTTATGCTTTGTGGAAGTTCATCTTAGTTTTCGCTTGCTGATCTTGGCTAATTCTGACACTTCTTTTAATAACTTCTAAATTGTTGCTTTGTATAAATCTCTGCACTTAATAATAATTCAGATCGCATCACTTATAATGTTCTTGAAATCGCATGTATTCTTGCTTTTCAAACCGACGCTCCTTGTTTATATATACCTATGCACCTTTTTAAATGTGAGGTGAGCCATGTATGCATTTATAAGTCGGCCTATATTTTTTTTCTTTAGGAGTCGGCCAAGAGTTTAAGAAGTTGGCCCATGTAGTATGAGGTCGGCCATTTTTAGGAGGATCTCAAATTTACTTTAAATCTTTTCTTTGCTTTGGGCGCCATACAAATAATGTCATATTTTTTCACATCCTTCAAAGTTATGTTTAAATCTTTAAGTAAACATACCTATATCTTTAACTCGACCACCAATTCTCTTCAATGGTAAAAATGTAAAGGATTTGCTTTGCTCTCCAACAGGGATGTATAACAGTTAACTCCTTATTGTAACAGGAATGGGCCACTCTTAGCAGGCAACTCTTATTATATCAAATGATCTTATTAATCACTTTGCGCCTTTGACATCAATGACAACTTATTCCAACACCTAACAACTAATTTTAAAACTACCTCAAACCTTAAAAAGACTTAAGTCAACTAAGTCACTTTCAAAACATGAAGTGGGACCCAATGATTAAAAAGTGCACTTAAAGCCACTTTCAAATTATAAGATGTGGTGAGGCCCATGAAGTCAATGTGAAAACATGTCATGTGTAGCCTATAATTATTCAACCCATTGAACAATGGCCTCAATCCTTCCAGGAGGAGGTGATCCACCTGCGGCAGACTTCCACTTGTCAATGACTTTGCTTGTGATGATGAGATCCAACAAACCAATTTCCTTTGAGAGTAGACTTTGTTGAAGAATGAAGCAATCTATTTGCACCCTCTTTGTTTTGAGGTCTTCCGCATGTCTTTGCAAGTTAATAGTGTTGGAAGAGAGATCTCACGCCACCTTTATAAATGAATGTCAATGAATGCATCTAGCTGGGGAGAAGTGAAACTTCTTAATGTTTTTGCTGATTTGAAAGAAGACCAAGTCTCTATTTCTTTTTGATGGAAAGACATTCCTTGAATCAACCTCAGGAAATGACACACCATAGAGAAAAAACACTAAAGCGACTCCATTCAAGCTATGATGAATTTCTTCTAGTCAACAAGGAATTGGTAGGATCTTTCAAGAACAATGCAACAATGTTGAAGAGTGAAGAACCACTCTAATGTTGTTTGAAGGCTAATTCCTATGTTGACCTTATCGAAGATGCAATCAATGGAATCTACTATCTCCCTTAGCAAATCTCTCACCTAACTCCAAGACCAAAGGTCTAGAGAAAATCCTAGTGCATAGAGATCATCTTCTATGCACTCTCCTACAAAGTTAGATCCAAATCCCATAGAAATAAGAGCAACTACCAAGCGAGCTGAAGATTGTCAGAAACAAATCCTTTAAAAGTTGCTCCATAGGCTGTTCATTCACTCACGCAAGTGAGTTTGTCATGTTGCTCCCTAGATGTGGGAGGCATTTCCACAACAATAGGAACCTGAATACTTATTCTTGATGCATCGATCTTATCAATGTATTCGATCAAGGCTCTTTTTTTAGTTTTGAAGTGAGCCACTTCTTCAAGCAGCATTCTAAAGTGTATATTGCCAAACTCCATAGCCTATCCCACCATGTTTGGAATGTCCTACTGATCAATTTATGGGAAAGCATGACTTTGAACCTTGAAATCTTCAACCCTTGCCTTATCCAAGCTTATTTCGCCCCTTGGGATAATCATGTTAGTCACCAATTGTCCCACAAGGTCATCAAATCTAATTTGTGTTATAGGACTAGCTTTGGGCATCTGCTGACTTGAATGTATCACATCGGAAAAGTCCAGGTTGAACTTGGGAAACTACTTTCTTCTTTGCAATGCAGCCTGAAGAAAATCCCAATCAAATGAAGAGACAATTGATTCTTTTGGAATTGGCGGAGCCCCAATTGTTCCTGGAACTAGTGCAGTTGGTTTGCTAGATCAATGCTTCAAGACCAGCTTCCTTCTCTTTATCTTCTTTCCTTGTTTTCTCTAATTGTCAAGAAGGACTAGGAGTTCTTATTATCTTATTTCTTTGGTTTAGATCTTTATCATCACTATCATCTCTTGCTCCTTTGCCACACCTAGTGGGTAGTTTCTTGATTACCGCATAGTTTGAAGTTTTGAACAAGAGAAGTCTATTTGATCCATAGTTACGAGACTCGGACTCGGCGAGGGTCGCTCGGCTTGAGACTCGAGACTCGAGACTCGGCACCCAGACTTGACGCAGACTTGGCAAAGTGAAAAACCCAAGAAATTTAGAGATTTTTAAGGATTTAAAACTTGTTTCATGCACACTCTATTAAATAAACCTTAAAGACACAATAACATCATCAAATAGAAGCTAATTTGATCACATACACAAGTATACATCGATCACATAAGTATAAACGCAAATTGTAGCTGAGCTACTGAAGGAAATAGCACACTTAGATATATAAAATTATAAATATAGTCAAATGTCTACAAAACTCATGGAATATGAAATCCATGACATCAAATGTTCCAAACAAATATGAAATATCAAAACAATATCTAGAATCTAGAAGTCTGGCTCAGAGGAGCTTGCATCCTTCACCTTCCTACGAAGGCATAAATGGTAGGTCTTAAATGATACCAAAATTGACGAGTCAACAAAAACTTGGCAAAAACTCGACAAATCAATAGGATCTATCTCATCCAAATCAATAGGATCCAATGATTTGTCCTCTACTCTTTTTGTGCAAAATCGAAACCTTGAATTTGACTAAGTCTGAAACCCTGAAAAATTGGTTAAGTCTAAAATCTGATAGATCCTCCAAAATCTAGAATCTGCATGTTAAATCCCATGGATCCAGAACCTATCTGAAACATCCTGACAGTAAAACTTATACTTAAATATATTTTGAAATATACTGTTACCGTGTTCCTGATTTTTTCACTTTTTCTCGAGTTTCCTTGACGTGACTCGCCAGTTCTAGGCGAGTCCAGCGAGTCTAAAGAGATCGGCGAGTCTGGGAAAAACTCGGCCGAGTCCGAGTACGAGTCTCCCAGACTTGGCCAGCCTGGCTAGCCTTGAACTCGCGGAGTCTAGGCAAGTCCTGGCATGTCTCGTAACACTAATTTGATCACTTTGTTGTTGGACAACATTCGTTGTGTACCCACCATCACTTCCTCCTACTGCCTCTGCAATCTATGTTCTAGTCAGTTCTTGGTAGAAGTGATATGTAGCTTAGAATGAGAGACAAAGTGAGATCTCTCAACACCATGTGAATAAGAGATTCTCGAATTACTTTCATCATCCCTACAATTGACAAAGCTAGTCATGGCAATGTCATTGTGTTAGGACATTGGTGTCAAACCAACGAGATGAGTAAACATTCTCCATTTACGCCACCGATTGCACAGCTAATCATCATCTTTAAAATTCTCCCAAAAGTCATTATCATTATGACCATGCTTGAAATTACTTCACAAGAACTATAGTAAATATAGCTATAGTAACCACTCGAGGGGTAATAAGAGGATCTCTAGCTTCTCTTTTCAACAACAGTTTTGACTAACTTCTTGTGTCAACTTGCCCGAAATCAGCATCTCGAACCTCCTTAACTTCCTTAATCATGTGATATTTTTCTCCTTCAAGTTGTACTTGACCTATAAATTGGATGCTTGGGTTGAAGGTTGTATGACGGTAATTTCAAAACAAGGTTATGCTGTCAAATTGACTCCAGAAGACAAAGTTGAAGATCTCTTGTATCTCCTATATTATAATCATTTTATTGAGATTGATACACTAATTGTGCTTTGGAAAATAGGTTTTTCCATAAGGGTTTTCCTAGGGTATCTTGTGTTGTGCATTGTTTCTCTGCTAAATATTGTGTAGATATGAACTTATTTACATTGCTTCTTTAATAGGATAAGTGTAGGAACTGTCTAGTTTCCTTTCAAGCTGTGGATGAGTTTGGGAAGTTCATAGCCTTAGGAAATCAAATGAGATCTCTTAGTTCTCTATGAAAAATGTATTAAAGGGATGCTCATAAATGCTGGTACCTCCATAGCCAAGAAAGCATTCGCTACAATCTTCCTTCATTTTGCCTTAACTCCAAAATACTGCAACACTATATTACTTGCTTTCCCTAGAAGGGTGACACCATACAAAAATCATGAAGTTAGAGATATATATATAAGTCATTCACCATAGTCTTCCCCAATAGATATTAAGACATTGTTGTGGACAAGTTTGGGAAGTTCATGGCCTCAAAAGGTTAGATGAGATCTCTTAGTAGTTAATACTCTTCAGAACAAGTATAAAAGGGATGTTCATAAATGATGGTTCTTCCATGGCCAAAAGCCACTACCTGCAACCTTTTGCCATCAAAATTTTACCACAACTATGTTTTTTCAACTTGTTCTTTTCTTTTTATTTATATAAATTAAAATTGGAATCATAAATTAACTAATTATTTTAGGTAAAATCATTATTAAAACTAAGTATTAACTCTCTACAGGTTGCAAGTTCCTCATCAGCTGAGCAGAACTGGAGTGCATACTCCTTTATCGACTCAGTTATGCACAACTAATCGGCAGCAAAAAGGGTGAAGCAATTAGTTTACATGCCTTCCAACCTGTACCTCCTATGACACAAGCATCCAAAACTACAAGCAAAGGGTGACAATGTGTTGGAATGTAGAGCATCAGCCCTACTTGGATGTGTACCCATTTCCCAACTTTTAGTAGCTGATGAAAAGGGGCAGGTAACTTCAACACAGGAACCGCATACCGGAGCTAATAGGAATAGCACTAATGCTGTCGTGCATCTTATTCTAATGAACTATATGTTGATGTTGATGCCATCGCTGAAGAGCAATATGATAATCTGTTCACATAGTATTTGAGTTTGAATATGTACTATGTGGTTTGACCATTGACTAGTTCCCCATTTGAACAGAACACAAACCATTTTGATTTGACATCGAATTATCAATTATCAGTTGTGTTTTGTGAGTAATTTTATTTATTTTAAGCATATTATGGTTTATTTTATTTATTGTGTATATCTATTTTATATTTATAATATATACCCACTTTAACTTTCCTGTAAAGACATATACAACCTGTAATAAATCTGGGATCCCCATATCTGTATTAAACCTGTACCCTAGTAACTTCGAGTTCAATTAATAGCATTTATAGTGGACAGTCAAACACAATGAGCTGGTTTGAGTCACAAATTAGTTATCCCAAGTCCTACATGAAGGGACACTAGCTGTCATGTTCCTTAGTTGGAGTTTGTATAAAAATACATATTTTGTTTGACTTTAGAATTTAAAATGCCGTACAGATAGACCACAGTGCAGCAAAAAGAACATTTGAATAATATTTCACTCAGATCTGATCATTACTCAACCAATCAATTCAATGGAAACTGGAAACATACTCCAAACTCGACTTATCAAATGATACTTACAAGTTACAATAATAGTTATACTGTCCCAAAATTATATTTAGCAAAAATTTGTCTACATACAGAAAATATGAATGTATTTCCCTGTGGACAGGCTGCTGCTCAGATCTGGTCAGTGCTGCTCAGGTTTGCCAAAAATTCCCTTAGATCTGATTTCTGAGGGTTGATTCTTTCAACTCCAATCGCTGTGTCACATAGACCAATTCGCCTCCCTTAGATGGTATCGCTGCTTCCCTAATTAGTGGCGAATTAGATGCAGGTCGGATTGCCCAGCTTGAGACTGGTGATCCCTGGCGGATGCTGATCCAGTCGCTGTCCTGTAGATGCTCCGGGATATGTGTGCCTCAAAGGGTTTGTAAGTGAGTACTCCAACTTATCCGCAACCTGCTGCTGACTACCAAATCATCAAATTAAACCAACCGGCGGCCTCTAAATGAAGTCGCCCAAGAAAACTTGAGTACTGGGGTGTCGTCTAATACCACAAGAATAAACCTGGGGTTTGCATCCCTAGTCTTCTAGGTTTTCCAAGACTGAGGTTTCCGTCTGAGCTCAGATGATATTTGCAACTTGGCAAGATTCTAAAATGCATAAGATTCCATGCTCTCCAAATGCGGAAGCTCCTTCTTTATATACCTATTTGTAGGCGGTTATCCAAGCAAGACGGCTCTAAAGTTTGAATTCGAGTCGGCGCCAAAATGAGAAAATATTATTATTATTACAATAATATTATTATTATTATTTTAATATTATATTATAATGTATATTTAATTAACATATATAAATATATTAAGGGTATTAAGAAACACCTCTAAAATGGCAAAAGCAAAATCCACCCTAGAAAGGGACATGATATTTGCTTGCCCACAAGCAAAGATAAAACCAGCTGCACAAATCTGCCACATATGATGTCTTGTCCACAAGCCAATGCAAACTTGGGGTCTTTAAAATCTACTCATCCCCTGTGGCAGTCTCCTTGGGACGATTCTTCTAATGCATCAAATACTTCGTAATGCTTATGTGTCTTGGCTCCTTCTCTAGGTGTAGCTGCTTATCGAGTGGTTTCCTTTCAAAAATCAACTCTCCTTCCTTGTGTGTCCCCTTCATGTTGCTTTCCCTAGTGTATGACTTCTACGTGTGATGGGGATGATCCTCAAGTGTTGCCAACGCATCTTGCTTGTGTCCAATTAAGTCACCATCAATCTGAAATTTGTCATCTTTGTGTTCAACAATTATTCTCTTTGATAGCCACCTTAGGAGTGTTAGGAACCCGTGTTTAACCCTTCTCTTTACTTTGTTAGTATATTACTTTTGGACGCATATGCTTTGTAAGTCGTCCCGTGAGTATATTGTATTATCCCACATTCATGGGAACTAATAGTTGTTTAGATTAGACTTAGTATATAAGTACATGTTGAGGCCAATGAAGGCATCCATGAATTTATTGTATTGAGCTTGCTCAAAGGAGGTTGCCCCCTCGAAGTGGCCTGCAATCAATAAATTCCTTCTGTGTTTCTGCTATTTATAAATTTCTGTTATTTCGTGCATTTTCATTATATTGTTGCAAAAGGTTCCTCTCATCTAGTATCAGAGCGCTTTCTTGGGCTCGCTAGGTGGAATTTCTGTCAAATTTTTTTTTCGCAGTGGCCTCCAGGCGCTGTGATTATTGCAGTAGTTCTTTCTTTTTCGCATCTATATTGTTCATTTCAATTGCAGGTTCGGATCAGAGAATATCCTTATCCTCTTAACTGTGGGAAGTGCCTAAGCATATAGCCCTAAAACTCAATGCGAGGAGTACCAAAGGAACCCTGAAGTAGCTGGCCCATTGAGAGGACCTGCCAGCGAAAAGGGCAACGGCCCCTACCTGATTGACTAGTTCCCATCCGTGAGGTAAACCAAGAGTTGTCGTTTGTGCCAAAGCAGTTATCAGTTTTACCTGAGCCATGGAGTGAGGGGTACTACCCCAATACGCAAGCTGTTAGACAGCATTGGTGGCCTAGTGACTCCCCTGAACCTTTAGGAAGCCAAACATACTTGGGGCCCATATCTATTGACAGCCGACAAAATCGCATATTGAATCCGTCCAGAGCAGTTGGCGCATTGTTTCTAGAACCAAAAAAAAGTAAAAAAATTTCCATTTTTTCGCCATATCTTCCTTGCTTTAGCTCTGTTTCCTCTCAAAATTCACTGGAACTCCTAAAATTTCATTCTGCATATTTCCTTCCTTGAGGACCCTATCCCAAATTCCACTTCTCAAAGCCAGAAATCCCATATTTGTCTATTTTTAGGGTTTGCTATAACTTCTTCGATTCTCACCCAATAGCCTTCAAATTTTACCACAGTGTTCATTTCATATTTCTACTCCTTTGTCCCTCTTGGACAAATTTTCCCATTCTTTCACCCCGCTTCTGAAATCCCCATTTTTTGCCTCCCTTTCCCTCAGAAAGTGTCCAAAACCTAGTCAAACCCCAATTACCCATCGGAGTTTTTCCCAAATCTAAATTTTCCTTTATTAAAAAATTTTTGTTTTTGTTTTTCTACCCATTCCCAAGAATAAAAAAAAAATCCTGGTTATGGTTGTCACCCGCACAGGAGCAAAAAACATGGAGGATGAACTTACAGCCCTCAAGACCAAACTCCAAGATCTTGATGAAAAAATTCTCAACCTCAATCTTCAGCATTCAGCCATGAACAATAGACGGCAGCTAGAGTCTTCTATAGACAGTGGGTTCTCTTCTTCCAACAATTTTTGTGGGCCGAAGCTTGATTTTCCTCGCTTTAATGGTGATGATCCGAATGGATGGATATACCAGGCAGAACAATATTTCAGTCTACATAATACTTTTGATGTCAACAATGTCCCACTTGCATCCTTTCATTTGGAACATGAAGCCCTTCAATGGTTACGTTGTTACATCAAGGCTCATGAAGAGCCAAAATGGACAGATTTTTGCAAACTCCTTTTGCAACGATTTGGCCTTAGTGCTTTTGATGACTTCACAGAAGCACTCACTAAACTTCGCCAAACAGACACTGTGAGAATATCAAACAGAATTTGAAAAACTGGCCAATCACACAGAGGGATTGTCTGATGAATTCTTCAGGAGTTGTTTTGTCAGTGGTCTTAAGGATGCAATCCGATCTAAGGTTAAAATGTTCCGTCCCAGCACAATGATGGAAGCCCTAGGGTTGGCTAAGTTGGCGAAGGGCAAGATCACAGCTCAACAACGATCCAAATCCAATTTTGTTCCATTCAGAAATATGGTTTCCCAAAGACCTCCAATCATGCCAGCTCCTAGAACAACTCCTATCAAGCATTTGACTGAAGCAGAGATGCGGGCACGTAGAGGACTTTGTTATAATTGTGATGAGAAATTCACTCAGGGACAGTGTGTTGAGCAAAAGCTCTATCTCTTGGATATGGATTCTTCGCCTGCAACTGAAGTTTATGAAAATGCTCAAGATACAGTAGATGATCAGGTCGAAACTCAGCAGCCACCTATTGACCCTATTTCTCATGAAGACCACCCAAAGATCTCTCTCCACGCTTTAGCAAGAGTCACCACCCCACAAACCATGCGGGTCAAGGGTTACTTCAAGAAGCTCCCTCTTACAATACTCATTGATTCTAGTAGCACTCATAACTTCATTGACCCTCGGATCGCCAAACAGGCTGATTGTTTTGTCCATCCTTGCTCCAGCTTTGATGTCATGATTGCCAATGGGGGCACATTACCTTGCAAAGGGAAGTGTCGCAATGTGTGTATCTCTATTGGAGATTATAACTTGTGCTTCGACATGTTTGCCTTGCCCTTAGACAAATGTGATGTGGTTTTGGGCGCCCAATGGTTACACACACTTGGACCCATCTTATGGGATTTTGCTGAACTTTGGATGCAATTTTCAGACAATGGGCAAAAACACACATTGAAGGGCTTACAACCAGGGTCTCTCAGCATCATAAGTTCACATCGCATGGAAAAGCTTCTTAAGAAGAATTCACATGGTGTCATCGCTCAGCTCCATTCCATTCAGATGCAACCATCAGCAGTCTCCATTACTCCTTCGGATCTACAACGAATTTTGGATAGGTATGCATGTGTCTTTGCCGAACCAGTGGGATTGCCACCTTCACGACCAGAGGACCACCGTATTCAGCTCCTTCCTGGAAGCGTTCCTCCCAACATCAAGCCCTACCGCTACCCATTTCACCAAAAGACAGAGATTGAGATGCTCGTTTGAGATTTACTGAGGCAAAGTATTATTCGCCCTAGTACTAGTTCCTTTTCTTCACCAGTTCTTGTCCAGAAAAACATGTGTCATGGCGCCCCTGCATTGACTTCCGAGCACTTAATCACATCACAATCAAGGATAAGTTTCCGATTCCTGTTGTTGATGAGCTTCATGGCGCTCATTTTTTCTCTAAGTTGGATCTTCGTTCTGGGTATCACCAAATTCAGGTTCATGAGGATGATATCCCTAAAACAGCTTTTTGCACGCATGATGGCCACTGAGTTTTTGGTCATTCCCTTTGGCCTCACTAATGCTCCTTCAACATTCCAAGCATTGATGAATAAAATATTCTGGCCCTACCTGCAGAAATTCATTCTGGTTTTCTTTGATGATATCCTCATCTATAGTAAAACATGGGGTGAGCATCTCCAACATCTAAATCTCGTACTGCAACTTCTCTCTAATCATCATCTCTGTGCAAAACAGTCTAAATGTGTTTTTGGCCAGGAAGAAGTGGAGTATCTTGGGTATATTGTTTCAACCCAAGGGGTTCGAGTGGATCCTGCAAAAATAGATGCCATGAAAAATTGGCCACATCCTCAGACACTCAAGAGCCTCCGTGGTTTTTGGGGACTGATTGGCTACTATCGCAAGTTTGTCAAGGATTACGGGAAGATTGCAGCTCCATTAACAGCTATGTTGAAAAAGGATGCTTTTACATGGACACATGTTGCTGAGTGTGCATTTGAAAAACTGAAACAAGCTATGTGTACTACACCTATTCTAGCTATGCCAGATTTTTCCAAGACCTTCACTATTGAGAGTGATGCTTGCGGCAATGGACTTGGTGATGTCCTCCTTCAAGATGAACATCCCATTGCGTTCACCAGTAAAGCCCTTTCTAGCAAGAATTTAGTACTCTCTACATATGAGAAGGAAATGATGGCTATTTTGCATGCAGTACAGAAATGGCGGCCATACCTACTAGGGAATCATTTCTGCATCAAGACTGATCACCAAAGTCTGAAATATTTCCTAGAACAACGGGTCTCCTCCCCAGCACAATAGAAATGGGTTAGCAAACTCATGGGTTATGACTATGAGATCACTTGCAAGAAGGGTAAGGACAATATTGTGGTGGATGCTCTTTCTCACACATTTGATGACCAAGCTTCTCTTTCAGCTATTTCTATGCCTGTTCCAAATTGGTTGGAATCTGTCCAACAGGACTATGTCAATGACTCTTCATTATCTCAAATCATTCAATAGTTGGCCAATAACCCTTCTGTTGTACCGCATTACTCTTAGGATGGTACTTCTCTGAGATACAAGGGTCATCTGGTGCTTCCCCAGAGCACAGATCTTCAGCAAGCTATCTTCTATGAACTCCATGCTTCTCCATCAGCAAGGCACTCTGGGTTCGTCAAAACTTATGAGCAGGCACGACATAACTTCTTTTGGAAGGGAATGAAAAGGGCAATTCAAGAGATGGTGGTTGAATGTGATACATGCCAACGCAACAAGGGTGAAACGACACTCCTTCCTGGATTGCTCGAACCCTTGCCCATCCCTACACGGATTTGGACAGATATTTCTATGGATTTCATTGAGGGGTTCCCTAAATCTGGAGGGAAGACAGTGATCTTGGTTGTGGTTGATCGCCTCTCCAAATATAGTCATTTTTGTGCCCACAGCCATCCCTATACCGCCTCAGTCGCACAAATTTTCATGGACCAAATCTTTTGTCTCCATGGCATCCCTTCTTCCATTGTCTCAGATTGTGATGCAACTTTCACCAGTCATTTTTGGACAGAACTATTTCGACACATTAGCACCAAACTGAAGATGAGTTCAGGGTATCACCAACAAACACATGGTCAAACTGAAATTATCAACAAATGTTTGGAAACTTATCTTCATTGCTTCACCTCAGAACAACAGCATCAGTGGGCAAAGTGGCTCCCTCTCACTGAATGGTGGTACAATACCTCCTACCACAATGCATCTAAAATGACCCCATATGAAGCAGTCTATGGTCAAACACCACTAGTGCTCCTTCCATACACCCCCAACTGTTCACCAATTCAAGCAATCGACACGGTTCTCCGAACCTGGGATTAGATTCTTCGCATCTTGCAGGACAATCTTCTCATGGCAAGAAATCGAATGAAACAAGCCAATCAGCACTGTTCGGAGCGCACTTTTAAAGTAGGTGATATGCTTTTTCTTCGTCTACAGCCATACAAGCAATCATCCCTGAAACTCAAAGGGCTTCATAAGCTGGCTCCAAAGTTCTATGGGCCATATAAGGTTCTTTAGAAGATTGGGTCAGTTGCTTATAAATTGGAGCTTCCTCCTTCTCGCATTCATCCAGTATTTCATGTCTCTTGTCTAAAGAAAGTTCTTGGCACCAACATCAGAGCACAAACTGTTTTACCAAAATTGGATAAAGAAGGATCCATCATTTTGGAGCCGGAGGCAATCCTCGATAGGCGCACCCATCAGCTTCACTCTCAAACCATCACAGATGTATTAATTCAATGGCACAGAATGCAACCAAAGGATGCTACATGGGAACCACTCCTTCAGATTCAACAACAATTTCCACATCTTAAGCTTTGAGGACAAAGCTTTTCTAAGAGGGAGGGGATGTTAGGAACCCGTGTTTAACCCTTCTCTTTACTTTGTTAGTATATTACTTTTGGACGCATGTGCTTTGTAAGTCGTCCCGTGAGTATATTGTATTATCCCACATTCATGGGAAGTAATAATTGTTTAGATTAGACTTAATATATAAGTACAAGTTAAGGCCAATGAAGGCATCCACGAATTTATTGTATTGAGCTTGCTCAAAGGAGGTTGCGCCCTCGAAGTGGCCTGCGATCAATAAATTCTTTCTGTGTTTCTGCTATTTATATATTTTTGTTATTTCGTGCATTTTCATTATATTGTTGCAGGAGGTTCCTTTCAAGGAGAGTGACATTGAGTGCATCCAAGACAAACCAAACATTGTCATAATGAAGAATCTTTCCAAAGGGTAGTCCCTTGGTTTCCATAATTAATTCTTCAATAGGATGTAGCCATTGTAGACCCAATTTTTTTTGCTTCTCCCTAGATCCAAAAAAGTTTCACATACCTTGTGTCTTTTCCATACAATAGTAAGTAGACATGTCTTCATGATGCAAGGAGCAGTAAGTCCATCGTGGAATATCTCATCCCATATGTAGCTTGGGTCCAAAAACACTACAACATGCTTAGTTATGAAACCTCGAATATCAAAATGACCTCTATCTTGCTTACCAACATCCAGCATCAAATACTCCAAGGTGACCATCGCTATTTGGTCTTCAAGTGCGGTGAGGTGACAATTTAGTGAAAGCGTCCGTTGTCCTTCAGTGTCCTTGTTAGCCTCTCCTAGGCCCATCATGTGTAAACCATAAGTCTCCTTCTCATGACTACAAACTAACCCATCAATGAACTCATCGAGCTTGGAGCAAAGGAGTTCGAATGTTCCCTGGTCAACCTCCATGTAGTCGGTGTGTATAATCATGGAGTTTTTTTGATAAACTTACAATTCCTCCTCATTGAAAGGAAGCTAGGTGTGCGGAAAACACTTTCTACTCTAATCTAATGAGGAGAGGGCTATGCAAATCCAACTTTATCCTAACTATTACAGCAATGTTAAACCATTAACATGAGATATTGCAGCAAAACACAAGAACCAGAAAGACGACAGAAGAGAGAGAGAGACAAGATATACGTGGGGAAAACCCTTACGGGTGAAAAACCCCACTCCAAAACACAATAGCTCAAATGTATTACAGTAAACAATAACAGAATACAATACAGTTTCAGAGCCAATGCTCTTTCAGGAGTCTTCGAATGTCGAATCTGAAGATATTCCAGTAGCATAACAGTACTTGTACCAAAGTTGTCTATCTCCCATCCAAGCACCTGTTTATATAGAGTTTACAAGGCAAATATGGAACCGTCTAGAGATGGGCGTCCATCTTGGACTCATGCCCCAAAACCCACACCTAAGGACACTTGTCCAACATCCCATCCAGAAGTGGGCGCCTGGTCCCAAGATAGGTTACGACAGATGTTCTTACGCACCTTACAGTTGTCATAGAATCCATCATACACTGACTAAAAATATCATATTCCTCTTCCATGTCATAACCTCCCTTGACCACCCAAAGATGCCTTTCTCCCATGCAAAGATACTCACCGACACTTGTCATTAATTAAAAATCGTTTGAGGTTTCAGAGGCGTTGCCCCCGAGCCCCCACGAGGGCGCTGCCCCTCGACCCCGCCCTGTACCGCGACAGGGAGCACGCCAGGGGCGTTGCCCCTGGACCCCACAAGGGACTACGTCCCTTGACCCTGTCTTGGGGGCGCTACCCCCAAACCTCCGTTAATTATTCAAGGGGGAAACCGCGACTGCCAAAGTCACCAAAATTTACCCTACTGCATATACACAAGGTGCTGACAATGCCAACTCAACATGGGATAAATAAATACAACATTAGAAATTTGCAAAAGTTGAGACACCTTAATTCCCAACACTCATGGGGGTCAATCTTAGAGAAATCATTCTTCACAACAACATAACTAATATCTTGCATGTCATCATCACATGGTCCAATCATTTCCATACATTGAAATCATTATTACATGGTTCAATTACTTCCATACCTGAAAATTGGATGGATGTTTCTTGTACATCATTTGCAATTACTAACACATCTTCAACATACAATATCGGCTCTTCTCCTTCCTTGGGTTTAGCAACTTCTTGTGATTCTGATTTTGACTTCTCTTATGCTATCATTAATCATTCTCTTGGATCTTGCTCCTTGATCTCCTCCTTAGCCATTTTTCTTAGGTATTCATATAGGCCTCTTTTGTTAGGATATTGGTACCCTAGTGCCTCCAAGTACTCATCAAAGGGAACACAAGCTTTGATATCATCTAACAACCTTTGATACTGGTCAATAATTTTGGGGCCTCAAGTTTGTATAATAACTCTTGAATATGATCCATGTCCTCTTCCTTTCGTAGACCTTCAAGTCTTTTTGACTGAAATGCATTCAAGATGTTAGCCTTACCTTGCAAGCTGGCAGGATCAAAGGCTCTGATACCATTGTCATGTTCTTTAGTTGCAGTTTGTATAAAAATACATATTTTGTTTGACTTTAGAATTTAAAATGCAGTAGAGATAGACCACAGTGCAGCAAAATGAACAGTTGAATAATATTTCACTCAGATCTGATAATTACTCAACCAATCAATTAAATGGAAACTGGAAACATACTCCAAATTGGACTTATCAAATGAAACTTACAATAATAGTTAGACTGTCCCAAAATTATACTTAGCAAAAAATTGTCTACATACAGCAAATATCAATGTATTTCCCTATGGACAGGCTGCTGCTCAGATCTGGTCAGTGCTGATCAGGTTTGCCAAAAATTCCCTTAGATCTGATTTCTGAGGGGTGATTCTTTCAACTCCAATCACTGTGTCACAGACACCAATTTGCCTCCCTTAGATGGTATCATTGCTTCCCTAATTAGTGGCGAATTAGATGCAGCTCAGATCGCCCAGCTTGAGAGTGCTGATCCCTGGCAGATGCTGATCCAGTCCCTACCCTGTAGATGCTCCGGGATATGTGCACCTCAAAGGGTTTGTAAGTGACTACTCCAACTTATCCGCGACCTGTTGTTGAGTACCAAATCATCAAATTAAACCAACCTATGGCCTCTGAATGAAGTCACCCAAGAAAACTTCAGTACTGGAGTGTTGTCCAATACCACAAGAATAAACCAGGGGTGTGCATCCCTAGTCTTCTGGGTTTTCCAAGACTGAGGTTTCCATCTCAGCTCAGATGATATTTGCAACTTGGCAAGATTCTAAAATGCATAAGATTCCATGCTCTCCAGATGCGGAAGCTCCTTCTTTATATACCTCTTTGTAGGCGGTTATCCAAGCAAGTCAGCTCTAAAGTTTGAATTCAAGTCGGCGCCAAAATGAGAAAATATTATTATTTAAAATAATAATAATTATTATTATAATAATATTATTATTATTTTAAAATATATATATATACTAAGGGTGTTAAGAAATGCTGCTAAAATGGCAAAGGCAGAATCCGCCCCAGAAAGGGACATGACACTAGCCTACAGTTGTTTGATGCCCTTCATGCTCCATGCTCTGTACTAACAAACATTTCTAGAGTTGGCCCTATAATGTTGGGTGCAAGTATTGGAGGGAAGATCTGCGATAAGAAAGCAACCAAATGGGATTGATTATTTAAGTATAGGAATCTGTTTAATGAAAATAAGAGTATTAGCTATTTAACAAGGGAATTGTTTTTTTCTATTTCGTATTATTCAAGTTATGATTGGGCAGACAAGAATGGCAGTAAAGACAGTTTTCTCAGACTCAAATGCTATAGCAGTAGCATGGTAGATGTTTAAGTGGTATTTCTGAAGCACGTGTTAAATGCAACTGTAAGACCATAAACCTTTGTTGGAGGTGCAAAGTGATAAACTGAGAAAATAGAGTAATGAAAATAAGATAGAATTGTAGGAAACATAACAAAGAAAAGAAACTAATGGGTTGGCACATTAATATCCATACCCACAATTTGATCCTTTTAGTACACCTGAGTGTAATTCCAGAAAGATATGTATAGGAAAGTTAATACACTCAGGTCTAAATCATACAAGTTGCTAAAATATGTGGATAATATGTTTTTCTTACTTGGTACTATGAAACCAAACTAGTACATTTCAGAACATTGGATATGTGAAGGGTGCTTGGGTGATCGATATTCCAGTTTTTGCCGAACTCCCAACCACCATTAGGCCATCATCAGTGATAGAGAAGATAAAAAAATAGAACTCAGAACTCAGAAGGATAATCATTCTCCTCAGAAGTAGTATATGTCTTGTCCTTTTTTATGGTTTAGAATCTAGATGGATCCTTAGGATACAGCTTAGTGTTTGACAAAAATAATTAACCTCTTATCTCATATTCTATGTAATGATTTTCCATGTTCTGTACAATCCCTTTTTTAACCTCTGTCAAAAATTGCAGGAAGTACAAAGTCAAGCAGAATCCCTTCCTATACTTCAACATCTAATGTGCGTTGTCTTTTATAGCTAGAAGAACATTATTCAATCATGACAGGTAAAGAAGGATACTAGAACATCTTTCAGTAAAGGCGATACAAAAGATTCAGGCAAGCAGTCCACCAAAACGCTTGCTATCAGTAAGAAAACATCCATATGGAGGAAGACCCTTCTCAAGAAGATGAAGGTGCTTGTGAACAACTGTCATCTGGACAAGGTGAATAAATCTGTAAAGAAATCATCCAAGGAGATAAAGCATCTTATGAAGAAATCATTTGAGGAGATGAAGAAAAATGTGAACAAATCACCTAAGAAAATGAAGAGGCTCTGGAAGAAGCCATCTGAATGGCGGGAAGAAATTCTCCATAAAAGGGATGATGGTTGGGTAAATTGAAGAGAAAGAGGAGGACATTATTTTCAGTGAGGCCACCATATAAATTTAACAATTATTTTTTGATTTAACAAGAAAGAAGTGCCAGTCTTTGACAAGAATTTACTATTTCTCTGTGTAAACCAGACTGATCCATTACGCAATTATGATGTGCACTGGATGAAAACCATTCATAACCTTCTGTACTAGAATGAATGGCTTGAAGCCTCTTATTAAACATATTTTGCAGCTTCAAGAAAAAATTTCTATAGTTGCCACTTAGAGAGAAAATGATGTTATTAATGAAGACATGTATAATGCATAAACCAAGCGATGATCATGGAATATCTGCAACATGCTAGCAATAACTTGGGGGAACGGCACCGTCATTGGGGCCAAGAATAAACTTTTGACCAAGACATATTCTGCCATCTATGACGTTTACCCAAGAAGATAAATTTTCACAATCAAAGCAGTAGAACATGCATCAAATTAGGCCATGCACAGAAACCAAGGCTCGTCAAAATGATAAATAAATCTGATCCATTTAGCAGAAAGACAGAAGCTGTCAACATTTGCATAACAAGAAAAAACAATCGAAGACATTATAGTAATGTCCGCAAAAGACCAAAATCAATCAATTGGACTTAAAAAGTACAACTAACTATAATTTCACTAATATGGGTACTTAAAACATCTTCTACATATAAGAGTCACCAATGGACTCAAGCTCCCAAGCTCACCTACAAAACTAGAGATTAGCCCTCCACAAGAGAGTAGCAAGAGGATGAATTGCTTGATTGTGGTGCAAAATTGAATTATGATATTATGGTATGATACATTGATACAAAAAGTACATGAGGGACCTTGCTTATATAGACAACGTAATAAGATAGGACTACATAGGATGACGACAAGTGTTTTAATCATATGACATGAGACACAAAGAGAAAACTATCTTAAGTGAGCCCTAAGTAAACTGTAATGTCCCCAAATCTGGAAGACCCCTAAATTTGCTCTAATATATCAATTTCAATTAATCAACTTGGTTTTGGGAAAGTTTATGACTTAATTGGGTACCTGTTTAAAACCTACAAATAGATTAGTAAACATTTATAACAAGAAATAAATATCATGTCATGAGTATATTGAAATCTCTTAGGTTTCTAATTCATTCTTCCTGGATAGGGTGCCCAAGAAACCCTCTACCCTAGGCCCAAGAGCAGGTGCTTCACCCCTCTTGGCCTCATGTGGCCTCTTGCCATTCATATGGGGTGGTGTGCCTAGTGAGGCATCCTATCACCGTTCCCCTTATCAGAACCATTCTGCTTCTTCTTATGACTCAATTAATCACCATGATGGGAAGTTAGGAGTGCAACTACAGCAGAGTGTCCCGGAAATCACTCTTTCCAAGCCCAAGAGCGGCCTCTTATGCCCCCTTGGCCCACATGTGGCAAGTCGCAGCCATCCAGCATGGGGTGGTGTACTTAGAAGATGATCCCAACGCCGTTTCCCCTCCTTGTAGGCCCTTAATTCCCTCATCATAACATTCATACAAGAATCCACATTAATGCATAATAAACTAATCACACTCTGTAGTATACAACCCCAAAAAAATTTCCGAAATAGAGAACAATGATAAATAGTGTTAGCACAATTAAATTCCTCCACACTTCTAATCACCAAGATCCCAACTGGGCAAGGTGAAAGCATAATGTGTTTCGGATTACAATTTTAAACATTGTGCAAATAAGAAACATTCATTTGCATATGCAGGCATCCACAAGGTTGTGGGGATTCACCACGTTCAGTGGGTAAAAGAACACGAATGAAAGATTGCAAACCATCCACTTATTCAATGGGTATTCTCCACTTGTCCAAGTGGGTGAGAATAACAAGAAAGGTTCTTTCTCCACACTGGCGGTATACCATCCAGGGGTGCTTAATGTGATTGCATTTAGATTACAATGAAATCAACTATCATGATAATCAGAATCCATGATTAGAAATTTAAAATGTTACCCATGAAGATCTTGGAAGAAGATGGTCATAGCATGCATAGCATCATTGGACAATACATGAATCCATAGCCAATAAGAATCTGGTTTACTGCCCTGACTGTACTGAAAGTAAATTCAGACTGTATTGAACATGTATGGCTGCCAGGCTGATTTAACTTTCCACCTACACCATTTCAGAAACTTTCTCTCCAAACACTACAAACTCAATGCTGATCACTCAGAAATAGCTGCATAATACAATGATCAAACATAATGAAACTGCATATTCAAATTTCTTGACATCATATGGACAGCCTGCCATTGTTTGAAGCATCACATACAAATGAAGTAAGAGACACCATAACTGTTATAACAGTCCACTATAGCACAGAATTAAAGCCCATCCACTGGATATACATCTGATTCATTCAACAATGCTTGATTCATAGACCCAAACCCCTGCTGGACGGCTTCCTGTAGTCAAACATTGAATCACATCAGGCAACATGACTGAAATCTCAGAATATCCACCCATTTAATTCACAGATGACACTGCAAACATCACAAATGAACATTCATAAGATAGAAGTAATAATGGCCAATCATTGTCTAAGTAAGATATAGCTGAGCATGACCGTACGGCCCTAGGAAGTCTGATCACAACACAGTAGTCTCAAAACTTTGTCAAACTCCACAAAATCTATCTAGAAAGGAGCGCCCAAGGATGATAATGAGATCCCAATCAAACTTTGCCAACATAACAATCATATTAATTTTTGCAAGCAATTTGCCCATATAGCCATGTACGGCTCAGGAAGGTACAAGTGCATACAGAAAATTAATTGCAGCTCCAAAGCTAATGAAAGCAGTCTTACAAAAAAACCCTTAACATAACAATGGAAAACCCAAACAGCTTTGAACCAATACAAGCATATTAATTTTCAACTTCAAAATCTCTCCAATCCTCTTGTACGGCACATCATGGTACAGATTGGCAGGAATCTTTCCCCAACACAACAAAAAGATCCCAAAAAAAACCACTCCAAAATCCTCTATAACTGATTACATTAATATAAATATGAATCACAAGCAAAATCCTCATCAAAATCTTCCAACTTCATTCAACTCCAGCACAATGGTGATTTCTGTGTGAAACCACACTCAAACTCCAAGGGTTTTCGTCCTCAAGAGGATTCTACAAGAGGGTTTTCGTCCTCAAGAGAATATGGAAGAACTCACAGGTTCAATCCATCTGCAACAAAATCAATATCAAAACATAGCATAACCCTTCCAAATGAGAGTTCATTCTCTTTTACAAGGCACTAGAGGAGTTACAAAGGAAATGAATTATTTCTTGAAAATAATAGCATTTTCCTTCTAACTTAAATTTTTTTTTTTCTCCACTTAAGTGCTCACTTTTATGTGCCTACATAAAAGAATATGCTTTTCCCTTTCAAATGAGCTATAGCACTTAATAATTTAATAATTATTTTCATCCCTAGGAACTTAAGTGAAAATAAAAATTAAAATAGCTCATTAAATATTAAATTTTGCAGAAAATCCCAAACGGCCTCTGAATGCAAAATAAACTGAACCAATATGCTCTGTAAGGTTTGGGATGTGCAACGATGCCTTCCAAGTGACTTTCCAAAAATAGAAAACTCCTCCAAGAATCTTGGAGAGCAAACCAGAAGCCCGATCAAACTTTAGAAACCATCACTGTTACCCGGAACATCAACTGAGCTCAAAGCCATGATAAATAATCCATTTACACAAGGAAAACCCAATTAACTGTTCTGCAGAATGAACTAAGACCACTCCAAGAACATTGGAGTTCTTCCCAAACATGTTGGATAGCCTCCAAAAGACTAGGAACAAGCACAAAAGCCCACAATAATTAGTGCGCCAAAAATGGAACATTACACACTCATAGTTGCAAACAATCATATCAGTTATGCATTATGAAAGTGACATATAAATGGTAACATGCATGAATTATTGATAATGATATGCATAACCTATTAATCAGATTTAGACAACATCCTATATGAACATTCTACCACAATCATATGAACTCAGAACTACTGAGGCATTTCTTGTGCTATTAGATATCCTTCCTTCATGGTGTATTATATTTCTTCTTAAAACTCCTTATATATTCCTTGTGATTCATGCTTCCAATTAGGACTCAGAACTGTATTATATTTTCCTTCTTTTGAATATTATATTTGTTTCTAATTTGCTGATTTTCTTATTCCTTATGATCTGTATACATATATATTTGTTTCCTTTTTATTTAACATTATTTTTATTCCTCTATATCCATATCTATCCATCTTATATTCATGTATCTGCTGGAGTATATTCTCTATCTTTTCCATTCTATATCAGATCTTCTTCTTATCCCTCTTCCCCTCCACACTTCATCCACAAGTATCTCTTATATCTTCTCATTGAGGAGCGATTCCCTGAATGGTTGCAACCCTTACGAAGGAAACGATTCTTAGTTTGTCCTTTCATAACATAGTGCTTCATCTTCATATGAATCGGTTAGATATAAGCGCTGCCTGACGGTTCTTTTAAATATGTTTGCTTCTATTTAGAAGCAGATTGTATATATGCCCACTACCTTTCATAATAGTCAACCCCCTTTGAATTCGTTTCTAAAACATAGTAACCACTGCTGTATTTAATCTTTGTTTATTCCTTGCCTTTGATTGGTCTTAACAGCCTTGCCTATTAAATATAATCGCTATTTATGCATTCATGCGCTGCCTATACACATGATATTAATCACTGCTTAGATCTTTTGCCTTTGACATGCACTTCTTCAATATTAGTTGGCCACTTCGTATACAAACTGGCCTTATTAATATGTTTAGTCGGCCACTTTAATTTATAACAATTAATTTATAATAATTAATTTATATTAAATATTTATGCTAATATTATCATTATTTATATTCTATATTTATATTATATATATTTAATTATATATTATATTATAATTATTATAATAATATTTAAACTGATAATATTTATATTTGTGTTTATATTTATTATTTATAAATACAATAAATATATTATATTTTAATTATATAAATATATTTATACAATAATCTTATTTAATATTATTATATATTAATAATATTATATATGTTTATTGAATATTATTATATACATGATTATCATCCAAATTGATGATGACAACACCATATTTGACGAAAGAGACTTCTCTATCTTTATCATGATGTTTAAATCTTTAATTTAAACAATGCCTTAATATCAGGACATCGCATAAACTTAAGTAGACAAGTGTGAATAGGACCTAATAGGGAAACTAGTTAGGTAATATACCCTGTTCACACCAACAACCCCCCTTAAGTGCAACTTAGGGAGAATGAGAAACATGCAAATGATGCAATGATGGATGATGGATGGTGGATGGTTGATGGGCCCTGGCTACAAGGCCATGTTAGGTACCCATGTACAAACAATCTCTCAGAAACAAAGTAAAAGAGAAAAACCCGTAGGAAAAAACCCCTCTCCAAAAGAGAGAAAACAAGTGAAAGGAGGACAAACATGACCCCCAAAGGACTACTTCTGTCACCAATATAAATTAATAAGTCCCCCATAGGAGAGAAAGAGTGATATGATAGATCCCCCCACAAAGAAGTAACTCCTATGCCAATGGTGAATGCCTAAAGACAGAACACAATCCACTGCCTGCAATAAAAATTTCTCCCCTTCGAAAAAAACAAATCCAATGTTGGATGTAGAAGGAACTCCCAGAATCTGGATAAAATGGGAATCAAAATCAATATGTGTCTCAAAATACAACTATGGTGACCTCATGTTGGAAAAAGATGTCGTCTTCAAATCAAGAACTAAATGCCCAATCAAAGAAGTAGAACCAGTAAAGGAAAAATATTGAACTACATATGAAAACATTGAAGATGTGATGACATCATTGCCATCAAAGAGGAGAGATGAATCCTCAAACGTGTCCTCCAAATTTGAAATGTGAGACTCCACAAACAAGGATGCAATGCCTAATAAATAAGAATCCCAATGAAAGTGGATCAAGAAGACCAAAATGATCCTGCTACAAAGAATCATTGGAAGCAACAGGTGGTGGAGATGTGATCTTGATAGGAGGAGAAGGAGAAGCAAGCAACGTCTTTCTATCATCATCAAAGGGTATATTATCTACATCATCAATGGGTAGAAGACTGTTCAGAACAGGGTCATCAAAGAACGGAGAGAGATGTTGTAATGTCCCCTTTTAGGATATTCTTGATTTCTTAACCTACACACAAGAATAACTACTAGAAAGGGACATTAGTACTATTAAAGATCAATTTAGTGATGAAATCAATACATCATAATCATAATCAATGATAATGAACAAGAATGTATTGTTACCTGTGCGTACATATATTCAAATCCTGCAATCAAAGACATTAACACATATACAAGTACATATATTCTTTCATGATCATTAGGGTTAGCAACATCATGATCATAATCAATAATAATGAACAAGTACATATATTCAAGTGTATTTCCTCATACTTATACTTTAACCATGTTTACGCCTCATGATATACTTTGGGAATGGCGATCGTCGTGCCCGGTCGTTAATCTAACCTAATCATCAACCCTAGCGGAGGCAGGGAATATACTCGTTAAGGCGCTGGATAACAATGCTCCACTGCCATAGGCCCAAGGGTTTCATGCTCACCCGGCAATACCACCACTTGAGAGTCACCTACCGTGTAAGACTTATTAATAATAATAATAAACCGCCCTTCCCTAATGACCCAAACGTCCTCATAGGGGCAATAGACAAAGATTAATGACGTGGCAAGGTCGCGCTCATCCCTTGTATATCATGAGTATAATTATTTAAGGTTAGAGAGATCGTACCGATATGAGATTCGTCTTCTCGAATGATTTGAGATATTCTAGTGATCCTATGGATCACAAAGATAATACTTTCTTATGAATATTGTTCCTTCAATGGGAACTAGATAATATACCACCCTTATTGGATGGATAAATATATATGGCAATATGCTGCCTTTAATAGATCTCTCTCTCTCTCTCTCTCTCTCTCTCTCTCTATATATATATATATATATATATATATTCATTCCTTGACTAGATTGCTGATAATCATGCTCACATGACAATGTTATTGATTAATAAATAATGCTGATATGAATACCTTGTAATGTTGAGACTGAATTATGTTATAATGGTTGTTCCTTGAATAATATAATCTACTGGTGGCTAAATATTCAGATTTGTCCTTAATGCAATAAAAGTTATCAATGCTGATGGATATAGCTATAATATGTTTTGCAATAGACGATATAAGTTGCTGATATGAGAGATTGAAGAACTGTTGAATATTATTGGATAACTGCTGATGGTATGAGAAATATGAAGTGCTTTTGATTCTTTGAAGTTATGACTGCTGATGATATAATTTGCTGATATAATCCTTTTCTGCTCCTGTTCAATGAGTAAAAAATAATCAGATTGTTCGATGCTGTTGGAATTGTAATGCTCTTGAATGAGTGATCGATGATGTAATATATATTGTTCTTTTTCATTCTGCATATATATTCCTTGGATAGTGCCTTCGTTGGACTGCCTTGAGGTGCTGGGATGATTGAATGAATAATCTGAATCAATGAGATATTCCAATGAGATGATTGCTTGTTGATCGATTGCTGATGGATGTATAATATATTGTGGCTGCTTCAATGGATTGCTGCTGATATGATGAGATGCTGACCCAATGCCCATTGGTCTCCTCTTTTATCCTTGATTGGTTGCATTTTATCACTAGTCGCATCCCTTCATGGGATCTTTGATTTTCAATAGGCGCCACCTTTTGCTAATAATCCTCTTAACATAGTCGGCGCCACTTTATTTATCTTGGATCGCTCTTTCATATAACCACTGCGCTTTGGGATTCTTAGTCGATTCCTTTGCAAGCAATATTAGTATTGTTTATTATTAATTTCCTTATGGATGATTTCTCTCCTAATCGGCGCCTAGTAAATATTATCATTCATATTTGCTTCGTGGCCTTCTTGATGGCCAGGAATTAGCATGACGGTCCTCTTAATAATATTTGATTATAATATTTAAATTTTATAATATTTAATTTATATTTATTAATTTATAATAATTATTTTATAATCTTTAATTTATAATATTTAATTATTATAATAAATATACTATATTATATTCGATTTATAATATTTAATAATTGATTCAATATAGGGACATGACAGGTATGTGTCTCCATAGATCTCTCCCAAATCTTGTTCCAAAGAGTGTGCGGGCACTGAATATGTGAGATGGAACACATAGTGTTAAAATCAACACTGGAACAAATCAATCCTAAGACATGATCATTTTTGATGTCCCATGCATATTTCTTCTAAGGTGTATTTGGTTCAAGTCTGAGTATATAAAGATAAGGCAAAAGATTAAAGCACCTACAATGTGTTAGGATACACTTTTGCCAAACTCATAATTATCCTTATTCAAGTTTACCACAAAAGGATAAATAGAAAAACCCCATGATATCTACTCAAATGATAGAGATCAAAACTCACAAGATTATCCCCTAATTTCACTCAATCATGAGACTCCCCCAACAATATATGATCTTGGCACTTTATAATTGGTACGATTATAGCTACCACTAGCCAAAATCAACAAAGTGGTCTTGATCTTAGTACATTTCAAATATCAAATTAGGCCCCAAACTGAAAGTACAATTTTGATGCAAAATGAGATCAATCTAATTACATCATTGTGTACACGAAAAATTATGCACCTTCAAAAAAATTGCACCCAAAATTGTTACAATATGAGCCCAAACAGAGCCCTGGAAGTTCACAAAACAAGAACTGCTCAACAACAGTTGTGAAAATCTGCAATTTCTAGAAAAACCAAACACCAAAATAAAAAACTGATCACACCACTACGAAGCTTGCGAAATTCTGTCCCAAATCCAAAAAAAATGCTCGAAAAAAGCTCGTATGACTAAGAAATAGGACTGCAAAGTTAGACTGTCAAAATCAAAACTCAAATGGTGAAGGGGGCCTAGTTGGAGTTGAATAGGCTGATGATATCATGTTGATGTCAACAAAAAGTGGCGAACAGAATATTCCCTGGGATGTAAAATTCCTCCGAAAGTCAAAACTGCCGATTGAATTTTGAAAACCGCTCAAAAATTCGTAGAATTGTCGTCTGGAAGGATAACACCACCTATTTGAAGGCGAGAAACCGCTATTCGGCAAGATTCGCGTTTTTTTGGCGTGGATATGTTGTTTCGCAGCAGGAGGTAGGGAATATCCGTCGAAATCAACAGAGATGTCGATTATTGGTTTGTGAAATTGCCTTCAGAGGGTTGTAAAGGTTTCTTCGAGCAGTTTTAGAACGTTGCTGATGGTATTGTGGATGCCTGCGGGTTGTTTTGATACAACCAAGCGGTATTCCTGTGGCCACCAAGATTTGGAGGGGGTCGATAAGGGCGGCCCGCGCCATTTGGCACCCCTATGTGGGCGGAGTACACTGCGCAGGGGTCTCATACCCTGCAATACCTACTGTCCTTACAATAAACTAAAAAATTTCATAGAATAACCGAAAAAACCAATAAATAATTCAAAAACCCAACAAATAAAAACAAATTTACTTGACAACTAAAAACCGGTGGTCGATGGCGACAAAGATTCCGCCTACAAATTCCGATTGCACAGTCACCATACGGTATGGATCCGAACAGATTTTTCTACCAACCTTCAAACCCAAGCAAAAATGGCCAAAAATTTTCTAAGGCCAAAATATAGGATATTTTATATCCAAATTTGTCTTCCGGGCCTTCTGAACTCGATGGTGGGGTCTTTTTACCCAAAAAAGCACCCAACAAAAGCTCATATCTGATTTTATCCCAGATTTGATAAGGGGCTTGCAAATCTAAAATTTTCATGCCATGTAAGAGTCACCAATGCACTCAAGCTCCCAAGATCACCTGCAAAACCAGAGATTAGCCTTCCAAACGAGAGTAGCAAGAGAATGAATTGTTTGATTGTGGTGCAAAATGAAATTATGATATTATGATACGATACATTGATACAAAAAGTACACGCGGGACCTTGCTTATATAGAAAAGGTGATAAGATAGGACTACATAAGATGATAAGTGTCTTAATCGAATGATATGAGATACAAAGAGATAAATATCCTAAGTGAGCCTTAAGTAAACTTAAGTAGAGAAGTGTGAATAGAACTGAATAGGCAAACTGGTTAGGTAATATACCCCGTTCACACCAACACTACACTCAAAAAAGAAAGATTACCAAGAAATACAAAAACCTAAAAAGAAAGTAAACCATGTAAAACTATAACAGCAACCATATAAGTATACATTCCTCAAGAGATATCATAAAGAGAAATGAGCTCCTCAAGACATGAATTCTGCTGACCAATAGAACATTTTGAAGAACATCAATAACTTACATCTAACAGTTTATCTGCTTGGACATAAAAAATTGAATACACATCGAAAAGAAATTCACCTGCTCAAAAAAAAGTCCAAGAATGAAAACCAATATAAGGACATGAAGGAAAAGAAAAGAATAAAAAATGGTAGCCTTGCTTTGATGAACAGCAAACATATCATCTGGAAAGCATTGTTTTTGTCATTTTCTAATAACCAGCAAGAATGGACCTTTTTAATGCTTTGGAATGAAATTTTCATATAGTCCAGATTAGAAGTTCCTGTGATGTAAATGTCCTTCATTCACACAATTAAACACCAATCTCAGTTATAATCATGTCCTTGTGGTATAACTTTTGTCATAAGCATGTCAAACATTACAAGTTGTTTTGTCGACAGCTCTTATGGTATGACTGCCAAAGCAAATCTTGGAATTTGATTGTTGGCCAAATTTATCAAACTGAATAAAGCATGTGCCTATGCTGCACAAGGTTTGCAGACAAGCTGATAATGCTCTATCTTATATAAGAGGCCTGATAATGTCACTCTAATAGATAAAAATATACGATCGAATAGGTTGCTTATACTCTGACACCAAGTTCATCATTACCCATCTCCTTGATATCAAACTAGTTTCAACTAGGTCATTCTGAAAAAAACAACTATAAAAGTGCTGCATACAGCAAGGGTCTATGCTGGTTTGGAGACAAGCTAATCATGCTCTACATTGTATAAAAGACATGCCAATATCACTCTAATATAAATGTATGCCATCAACTAGGTTAATTATTTAAGTTTGAATACTCTGACACCAAGTTTATCATCACCAATCTCCTTGATATCCAAGTATTTCAACTAGGTTAATCTGATGAAACAAATACAGAAGTTTATTTCTCTTTCGCCACTCTTGCCATTTAACTTGAAAATTGACACACGTTTACAATTTGTTTATTTCCCATCACGTTAGTCTGAGGGTTCTATCCAGCATAATATCCACATAACAAAAATGAAAAATGTAAAAATCAATTGAGCATATTTTCCATTCATCTTTTTGAATAAAGGCACACATGATAGTTCTATGTGCCAAGGAACATTCAGTTACATCCTAACAAATTTATCTCTTTATGAAAACATCATGAATGAGATATAGATTCAAAACTTAGGATATGCATCATTCATGAAATACATTATACCTGCTGAGCTCGAATACGACCTTTTCGTTCAGCCAAACGATTTTGTGAGGCAGTTTGTAGAGAACTTTCTAGTTCTTCAATTCTCTTATGTAATATCACCAACTGCCTTCTCCACCTACACACTGCACACACCAAATATCAGATGTATATGGGCTTCAAACAAGTGAAGAACTTTTCTGGTCAAAACAAATATTAAAGGTGAGCTACTCGACTAGAAATGAGATTCGTGTATCTGACTATTGAATGTGAATATACAAAAGAATAAAATTAACAGCATTTGAAGCTTCAAAGTAGAGACAAAACGTGAATGCATAATACAATACAAAAATAGATTACTAATTGGTGATTGAAAATAAGCATAATACCTAAGTCTTTGCCCTTAAAACTCTTTGTTCTATAATCCAACCAAAAAGCCACTACCACATTATTGTAACTTGCCCTTCCTGTAAATACAGCCCTCATGCCTGGCCTGATTTCCATGGTAGATTTGCACTTTTCCAAACGATCATATTACAGCTGATAGAGCTAATCTTAGTGAAAAGTGGAGTTATAGCATACTTACCAAATCTAGAGGTATTTGGTTCAAATCTGCCTAGATCAGGATTTTTTGGACTGGCTGGATTTGTTCAATTTGGTATGCACTTTCAATTCGTATAGGAATTTTACCAACTCTTTTTTCAAATTCCATATTTCTAATTTTTTTAACCTCCCAGATGAATCTAATTTTTCGAACCCGGTAACAATGGTTACGAGTATATTGTGAGGGACCATTGCTGGAAACAAAGGACAATTTGGTAGGTATCATGTGAAACAGGGTTCCCATTCGGTAAAAGGACCAAGCTCAAAAAAATTCAAACAAATTTGGCATAAATGGTATTAATTCTACAAAATTATTAAAAGAAGCTTGATGATAACAATAACAGGCTCATACTCCCCTGTTAATAGGGTAATCATGAATAAGGATAAGTGCAATGTTACTTGGAGACTGCTGAAAGCTGGTCTTTTCAAGTTGAATTTTGATGGAGCTTTGAAAGGTACTTCCCAGCCCAGCTGGTGTGCATGTTCTGATTAACACCCCCAAGGTATGTAATGTCCCTTAGGGGTTATAATTGCAATTGGTTGCAATTTATCTAGGAATCGAGTTCTTCAATGAAAGAAAACAAGTGCAACATATAGTCAATGAAATTCCTACTCCAATTGCTTTGTTAGCTTATTCAAATGATGCAATTACAATTATTGTTTCACTGTCCCTTATGACAGTCACATACAAATCTCAAATCAGACCTTCAAATAATTACAGAATGGCTTACAACTTGTGCCAAATGAGAGACAACTACCAAGGGACAATTGCCAATTGATTCCAGCCTTCAAGAATATTGGTAACACCTTCAGATGTGACTAATATATGACTGATAGGACTGATGCAAGTGACTGATACGCAATCAGCAAAAAGTATGTCTCACAATTGATAGCAAAACTCACTCCAAAAAGCCAACAATCAGTCCTAGGGTTGGCCGATTGGTTTGGAATGATCACCAAGGGTACTTATGCAATGGTCAATGCCAAGTATTGATGAATGCAACCCCTTAGTTAACAGTAGTAACTCTGTAAATGACTGTAGATGACTGCGGCAGAGATTGTTTATGACTGAAGAATGCCAAAATGTTCGATACCAAGTCTCCACAATGCTCCTCAATGATAAAACTATGTTTGAATGATATCCAATGCTCATAATATCTCCAAATACCTGCAATTTTGATTTCAATGGTGAAATTAGAAGCAATATCACCTCATAAACTATAGGGGGTCATCTCACTATTGGCAAGGGCACATCTCCTTGCAATAAAGCATGAAAATCGGAATCTTCAAGCTTGAAAAGGATAGGAAAAACATACCAAATCAGTCATGTCTTCAAATGCCATGAGCTCCACTATTATCCTTGGCTTCCATGGTTGATTGGGTCTGTGCATTGGTAGAAGCGTTCCCTCATGGCCATCGTCACTTCTCTTGGGTGGATCACCAATGAAAAGCCAAGTCTATGAACAATATACAATATTCCATTCTTCATTTAAAAACTTGCAAAGCAATTTTAAATGAATATAACTAGTGGGTTGATCATCAGGGTCATTGTGTCTCCTTTGTTTGAAATATCCCTAGCATTGGCCGATTTTCCTTCATATCCCACACTTGGTTAATTCTCCCACGGCGACCTTCTTTGAAGCTTGAACGGTTTTCCATTGGCATTGGTGAACCTCATGGGATGGCGTGATAAGTATGACCTTAGCAAATGCATTGACCTTCATCATGGGTGAGAGGAATTATGCATTGGACTTCCTTCATTCCTTGTATCATTGCTTTTGGCCAATCCTTTACTTTGAGCGAATCCTCTTTGCATAGGTGGATCCATCTTTCATTGGCGAATGGCATCTCTTTAGCTTGGTCGCAACCTTCTAGGCAATGAACATTGGGTAAATAACATTACCTTGGCATATGACTCACCTCCCTCCAACCGTTGGCACATAATCCCCTGCTATTATTGGCCTTTGCTAGAGCCGAATTCCTTCATGAAGATGACCGCTAGGAATGGCACATGATCCTAGGCGGCCGTTGGGATTTTTAAGCCTCCTTTTATAATTTGAATTTGAATTTTGCTTTTCTCCTTGAGTAATCGTTGGGTTCCTCTATGGTGGTTGATTCCCTCTTTGAAGTCTCTTTTGAATTTGAATTACTTTCCTTTCAATTTTCCTATGCCACCGTTTGGAGATGCTTGCTTTGTCTTTTCAATAGCTTAGGCTTATGCTTGGACCCATTTGGGCAAATGATCCCTTACTTGAACTTTGCTTTCAACCGTTAGGATCCTATGATGGCCGATGCCCCTTTTTGAATTTGCCTTTGGTCATCTTTTGGTCTGGACCTATTTCTTCACACACACTTAATACATTTTGTCAATAGGTCCCATCTTAAACTCCATAAGAAATAGATTAGAGAAAATGTAATTAAAGATTTCATTTTCCCTTTTTCAATTTGGCCTTAGAAAACACTTATCAATTCGGCCCCTCAATTATAGGTCCTACCCCCTTGAATATGCAAAATTTACAATGGGAATTGCAATTCCACATGATGGAGTCTCCATGACTTTGGCGAACATGAAAGATATAGTGAACATAACTTAACCAAAATCACCTTCATTCCCTTACCATGTGGTTTAGCCTACGGGAATGATGAATAGGCTAAACACTTGTGTTGTTTAGTGATTACTCTGGGAGTGGGGACATGACGGTATTTTTCTGAAAATAAGTTCATTCTTCCTTGAGTTGAAGACAACAATGAAGTGGAGGATTTAGCTTTGCTTGAAAGTATTAAAATGGCGATCTCAATGTGATGCAGGGGCATCGTCAATGCGGGTTGAGCATCGTCAAATTTTGATTTCGATTAGTCTTTGGTTTTGATTAATCACTGTTTAGTTTTATTTCTTTAGTTGTTGGTTGATGTTTGGTTCATTTTCCTTGAACGGCTTGTATCAACCTACCGATGGAAGCCGTAGAGAAAGGAAGTTAATTCATTGAGGGGTTCCTGTCGCCATGGGAGACAGGAGGTTTTAAAAAAAACTGCCAAACGACAATAAAAAAAAGGACGAAGGCAGATCGTGGTGTGAGGGCAAAAGAAAATGAAACTGCCAGGACGGGCAAGAGGAGGTTAGAGAAGGACGGTTAGAAAAGATGAGGTCCGAGTGGTGAAGGGGAGTACGCAGGGCAAATGGACGATGAGAAGAAGCGAATTTGTTGACCGAGTTAGAGAGACTTGAGTCTCCTGCACAAGGAAAAAGGAAAGAGAGATTGGGGGATTGTGGGGATAATTACAAGGAGAAGTCTTCGAATGGAAGGGGACAGAGACTTGGAGAGAGACACAGTGTGACTAGGATGGTGGCGTAGCAGAAAAGAAAAGGAAACAAGAGAATTGAAGCAGAGGCAAGGCATTCTCATTAGAGGATTCGAGCTGTGTGTGGAAGCCCAGGAATAATGACAGTTTTAGTCTAATGACCCAACCAATGTAATCTCTATATTTTGTTGTTTATTCACTAAAGACTCATGTTGAATCACAGTCATCAATATTCGAAATTCTATCACTTGATTGGGTTATTTTGTTTTGAATTCCTGGCACTAAAATTTGTTCTAGTCTCTGGTTCGAGCTATCATCAAAGTGGTATATTTGTTCTAGTCTCTAGTTCGGGCTGTCATCACAATGGGATGCAAATTCCTAGAATTTTAGTGGATTCCCAAACTATTATCCAAGGGTGTGTTAAAAAATCACTGAATGATTATGTTGGTTCCCAAAATGACTGTGTTTATCAACAGGTTGAGGGCAATTTTTGGCCAATTGACAGTTGTGGGTATACTCCTCTGCACTTCAAGCTCAGCTAGACATAGGAGGGATATTCCTAGAGGCATGAAATAGAACACAAACAAAACCATACCCAATGTACACTTGACCCCAAAGTTGTCACTAGGTCAAGATAAACTGGCTACACAGGCCTCTGAATAAGCTGATCACTGCACTATGCATTTGCACCCAAATATAACATCACATTCCTTAAGATGACTCCACTTAACTTCACATACACAAGATACACAGTGCAAGCATACATGTTTCATGATTCACCAATGATTAAAAACAGTTTTGATGGATAGCATGTAGAACCATAAACTAAATCTATTCCTACTCCAACTAACAGGACGAGGGTTTGATTAAAATGGTGATTGATCCATCCCCAATATGGATCGGTGCCTACTCCATTGGATAACTGAGTCATAAACAATAAAGAGGGAGGAATGGATCGAACAAGCATCAACAGAAAACTAAAACGTGTTCACATACATTTCTCAGATTACATTTCATACGCTGGGCATACTTATTAATCCCAAGCAAAATTACAATGATCCACTTGAAACAAAAGAAATGACCCAACACAAAGCTTGTATTGATTTAAATGTTGTCATACATTATCAAATCCGTGTTACAATATACCAGCAAATGTGGTACGAGAAAATACATAATTGGGTTCATATATTCCCCTGAATCATCACAATCTGCCATGGAGACACACCACTACATGAAGATGTTCAATTCAATCCCTTCCTACGCTGTATCAGATACATTCCTCCATTTACTGCCCAAACTAGCGTGATTTGAAGCCTTAAAATCAACCTGAGGCACTCGCAGACCAAACAATTGGTTCAACAACCAACCCTTAAAACATCTCTAAATCATGTATATATAGCATTCTATTTACTATGCAGCTCCAGGCGTTGAAACTCAATCAACACATATGCCCATGCTGCATTAAATCTAGCCCATGGCCCTGTCAAAAAATCTATATGATTGGAAGAATGCCCATACGTTAGTGTCTCTGAAAACTCACAGAAGAAGATTACCCAAACATTTCAGGTACCTAGCGCATTAATGAGGGAAGGTTTGAATCCTTTTCCTAGCACCTGCAATCCACTTTGTCCTCCTTGTGTACTGGCGCATTGAAGACCCTCACTGTTTCAACCACCAGTATGACCTTGGCCTGCAACATTAATTGTTGGGTACCTATCCGCCTATTTTATCCTGCATTCATGGCACAATTTTAGGCATCCAAGAAATCGTGCCCTTTAGAAGCTTTTACAACACTTTAAAAGTGTTTGTTTTTAATTCTCCCCTTCAGGCGCCTTTTGATTTTTGCTCTACCTTGGCGTCCCTAGAGAATTTGAATTTCTGCTTGCCCGATTTTCATCTTTCATCTTTTGATTTATCAAGCCATTTGATATTTAATTTTATCTCATTTCTACATTGGGCACCTCTTTTCCCTGTTGGCCAATTCGTCGGTCGACAAACTTCCTAGTTGGCCAACCATCAGGTTTGTGAACTATCAATTTTTTCAACAAAGGCTTGCTTGTTTCCTTGTCTTCTTCTTTTCTTCTCCATTCCCTCTATCTCTTTGGCACTTTGTCTTTGTAGTTGGCCTTTTTGCCTTATCGGCAAACTTTGAAATTGGCGAACCTATCGGTCCGCTAACTTCCTTGTCATCTCCATTTTCCGTCTTTTTCTTCTTTGTCGACAAATCTTCCCCAAGGCGAACTTCCTAGTTCGCAAACTATTTTATCCTTGTCTCTTTTCTTTTTGTTTCTTTTGTTTGATCTTTCCTTTATCAGCAACTCGAGCGATCGGCGACCCAGAAGGTTCGCAAACCACCCAATTCGCCGAAAAAGGCATTATTTCTCTCTTCTTCATCTTCTTTCTCTCTTTGTCAGCAATTTCTCCCGCAACAAACTTCGCCACCGGCGAACCTAACATTTCATGAACTCACACTTTTGCCGATGAAGACTTGTTTTTTCTTCTCTTTTGTAAGAACCCTGACTTGTTCTAACTGAATTTTTTCTTTGCTGGTCTGAAAATTTCTGATTTGTTTTGCTTGCAAAGTACTTAGGTTTTTTAACTTTTGTTTTCAACAATGAGTTTGTAATAACATATAGATAGAAAGGTTGAAAGAATACATCAAAATTACAAGAAATGAATATGAAATAGTGGTATTAGGCAATCAAACAACTCTCATAAACATAGATGAACATAACCGGCAATGATAGCTTATCTTCTTTTATTGATTTGAAAGCTGATTACAAATGAAGAAGGCTGGAAAGTACAGTCAATTAAGTCTGATTTGAATTTCAGACCTTCAATTACATCTAAAAGTGCCAAAATACATGTCCAAACCCTAGCTATATGAATGGAAGATGAAGCTCTACGAATTGTTGATGAAATGCCCAGCTGGATATGACTGAAAAAACAATTATAACAACCAATTGTAGGTCTGATATGACTATATAAAACCTGTATCTGCTGCTGTCATAAAACCCTGATGTCAAATGCCAAAAAAAACATTCCAAACTCAAGCGGCCATGCACCAATGGGTGGCGATTACACTTAGGATCCAAAATTGATGATGAAACCCTGTTATAAATGCCAAATACTCCTCAGATCTGAAACTGAAACCAATTTGCTGACTGTTGTTATAAAAATCAGACCACAATTGAATGATGGAAATCACCAAAAACCCTCTCCTTAGCCAAGCGATCCAATTGTAAACCCTCTACAAACAATTATTGATGAAAATAGCTCAAACCCAAAGCCAAATATGAATGCCAAACTCCATTGCTAGCTGAAAATGAAGATCCATGTCAAACCCTAGCTTGAATGAAGCAAAAATACCATCAAAAGTCACCAATTAAGCCCAACGATAAACTCCATATGAATTCACCTCACATGGTAGATTGGGATCATCTCCAAACCACAAAATATCAAGGGAGCATGACCTTGAATCAATTGAAAATCACTTTCAACCAAGAGCAATATGCAAAATGCAAAGTTTACCATAAGCAAAAGATGTCAAAAATGAAGCCAAACTCCTCTTTTTATACTTTCTCTCCAAGGGCGACCCAATTAGACAAATCATAGACAATTTTCAAATCCACCAATCTTTAATTTGATATTTTTAAATGCTTTTCACCTTTGGACACCAATATTAAAAATAATAAAATAATAATATTTTATCATTTTTTCCTTCTTCCTCCTAGCGCCGATTTTTTTATTGGCAAAAATAATAATTTTTATTATTTTATCTCTTCTCCTTAGGTGTCGATTTTGCCAATAAAATAATAAATTATTATTATTTTATTTTTTTCTTCTCTTTTCCCTTTGGCATCAATTTTCATTGGGAAAAATAAATAAATAAAAATTACCTTGATTTCCCCTTTGGCATCGATTTTCGCACTTTCAAGTCTCCAAGCCCTTGATTTTTGCCTTAGCTAAAATATCATTATTTTTGGCTTTATAAAATATTGCTAGCCAAAAATACAAATAAAATGAAGTGTTGAGCCAACTTTCTAGATTCCACGCCTCTAAGGTCCTAGCTCAACCCATAAACAAGTCTTGCTCAAAAAGGGGACATTACAAGTCCTCCCACCCCAAGATTGCTTGCCCCAAGCAATCACAACTACCAAATGAGAACCAACCAATATCAGGATCCCAAATCCATCTAGGCTCTCCATACATGCTCACACATACCTCCTCAAAGCTGCTGATGTAAAAGATCTTGGGACCGCTTCCGCTATCGTAAACTAATGCAAACTCATCATTACTCAACCTCCAATGGTTGTAGTGACAAATCCATACCATGATGTAATCAATCAAATCAATAATGATGTAGATGCCAATGAATGTGCCAACCAAGCTGAGAGTCCCTCTAACATGGAATTGTAGCATGGACAATTAATGGATGTCGAACACAAGTGCAAATAAAAGCGTATCCAACCATGTTATATCGTTGTCATAAATCAGAACAGCAACATACAAACTGAAAATATAATCTACAATGATGTAAAAAATGCCATCCATAACACATGATGATAGGAGACCATCATTATACCAATCCTCAACAAAAATATAGTGATCTTCGCTATACCAAACTGCCAAAAAACACTGTTGTAACTAAAGTGAAATCAGAAAATTCAATACCCAGCAACGAAAGACAGCCATCTAACCATAAAGAATGAACTATCAAACAGTGGGTTGGAATGGAATTATTACTATCCACATGCTCTAATATGAAAGCCTCATCAAAATGTTTTGTCACATCCATAGTATGCTGATCTAACTCTCCAATAGAGACTAATGCATCATGCATGACTAATTTTTCATCATCTTCATTCTCACATACATGCATATCATCATTGGCTGGCCCAAGATGAGTAAACAAAGCTGATTGCTTGATCATTTCAAGGTGTTGTTTTGCTTGAGCAGCAACCAACTTAGCTTTCCTTGCCCTTTCTAACCAAATTTTACACTTTTTCTTGTGTCCTTTCCACATCTTCTAAAGTCTTATATACAAAATCAGAATGTGTAGTGCAAGGTTTTTCAACATAATCATCATATTCAACTCTCCAATTTTGTATGTTTTCATTAGTAGACTTCAAATGACTATCATCCATAGTTGTTAAAGTGTCTACCTCATGAAAATGCAAAGATGTAGAACTATTGTTAAACAAATCAAGAATGATATCATACCACTCCATGGTGTTTTCATCCATTTCAAACATCAAATGCTCTCCATCAAATGTTAATCCAATATGAGTCTCTCCATGTGAATCACATGTCTTCATGAGACAATTCATGGCCCATAGCTAACATAGATTTGGCTATTATTTGATGTGGCAACGTGTACTTGAGTGCTTTCATAACAATTTGTTTCCCTTCATGTTGGAAACTCAACTCCATAGCTTGTAGATCTTGGATGACTCTTTGTAGTGAATGTAGCCATTGCATACCAAGCACAATTTCATTGTCCTTAAAATCAAGAACATAGAAGTCATCACAAAGTGTATACTCACCAAATATAATGCTAAGTTTGTTCACTTTCTTCTTGCAAAGAATAGTGATTCCACCCGCTATAGTCACATCAAAGCCCCCAAAGTCAACACAATGCAAACCTCTTTTGTTTACCAGACCATCATCAATGTAGTTATGTGTGGCTCCACTATCAAGAAGTGCCATGACCTTGCATCCAAACAATGTGCCTTCAAAGATGAATAGATTATGCCTTGAAGATCCTGAAAGATAAGCAATCCTAGATCCTTTGTTACCATCATTTACTAGTTGAAGTTCTAATGTTGGCTGTCCATTATCATTTTCTGAACTAGTATCATCATCCACATCATCAATCACCTCTATATAGTGTACTTTACCTTTGTCAAGACATCTAGGACCAATTTCCCAAGGTTCTTTGCAAGTAAAGCACAACTTCTTCCAACGAAGTTCATTCATTTCCTCAAAATCCATCTTTGATGTACCTCCAACTTTTTTAGGAGTGGGCTACTCATGAGATTGTTGATTTGTCTTTTCATTCATGTTCTTCTTTTGAGGCTGAAATGTAGTAGTGTCTAAATCAAGAGCAAGCTCAATGGCCTCATCCAATGTCCTTGGACTATGAACTTTGACCAATCCCCTTATCCTATCATTCAAACCCCTAACAAAGAGCATAATCACTCTCCTATCAGACATCTCGGGAACCATAACTGCAATCTTCTGAAACTCATTAACATATGAGTCCACTCTACCAACCTGTCTCAACTGAGCCAAATCTCTGTAGTAGACTTCTACATCCTTCCTATCAAACCTGGTAATGAGTTTGTTAGTGAACTCATCATATGAAGTGATCCTGTTGTGATGCTGTGAAACAAGTCCATAGTGCCACAATCATAAGCCAAGCCCTCCAAATGCATAGTAGCAAAGTGTATAGCCTTTTCCTCACTCATTGGCTTGAGTGTAAGAAAAGTGTCAAGCTTGTGTACCCATGCTCTAGCACTGATTTTGCCGCTACAATCAAAAATAGGCAAAGGAATTTTGCTCAATGCATCCTTATAATCCTTAGGTTGCTCAAGTTGTTGTCTTTGTTGATGCGTGTTTTGTGACAGCAACAACATTTAGAATAAAACACTAAGTGCTCTATCCTCTCTTGAACAAAGCATCTCAAACGCTGAACTATGTGATCGAGTGAGACTGCTCCAAGGTTTCTTGAATGTCAGGTCTTGACGTGCACAGGGATAGACTCAGTGGAATGATGTGATTTTGCTAGTAATCACAAAGGGACTTACGAGAAATTACTCCTTCATGGACATGGAATCCACTCCTTACTCCTTGGATTTGTGAATGAATGAAAACTTCCTCAAACAGGGGAAAACTTAGAATTTCCAAGTTCCACTCTTGAAAAGGCATATGATTTGACAATGAAGCTCTTGAAAACTAATCCTAGTGAAATCTAAAAGAAAATGTAAAAGAGGGGTGAGGGTTCAAAGGTCTAACTGACGGATAGGACTATTGTTGAGAATGGAAACTGGAACCATGCTTCTGCTGCATCATGAGGCAACAACTAGGCAAAGATGGTGCGATCTTCTGGGGTATAAGCAAGGATTTTCATACTGCTCTGACATGGAACATGGAATTGAAACATGCAGCAACAATCGAAGTTAATCGTGGAGTGAGTTCAGACTAACCATACACTGTGATTTGCAAGCCATAGATCACAAATGGTATGAACCAACAGTTTCAATCATACGCCAACAATAATATTTTCCATCACACTAACTAATGAAAGCTTGAAAAGATAAATGAAATGAAACAACTTCAGAACTTAAGATTTGCTTCAAGGAAATCAGGAAAACCATGCCAAAATCCAAAGAACTCTATAAACACCAGTCCACAATGTTTATATTATTGATTTGGAGAATGTTTCTACAACAATCTTGTTGATCCTTTTAATTTTCCAACTCAAAAGGAGTGATACAAAAATGAAACTAAATATCTAGTTCCTCTAAGACCATGAAAAGTATGAGAAGAAAGAGGCCCTTTCAAATGAGGCGTCCCAGCCTTTATATAGGCAACAAAAGTACAAAGAGGGGGGAGGGGGAATCTGATCTTCCTCAGAATCCGCGCCCCAAAGCAAAAACCCTAAAAGTGGTAGGTGGGATTGCATCACAGGTCGAATGAAAAGGTGCCACCTGTCCTGGGCGCCCATGCTAACTGGGTCTTCTAGAAGGGGAGGTCTAGTCATACGCCACCTCATCCTGTTCCTTGGAATTCTGTCTCTGTGCTGTGTACTTTGGAATTTGAATTCCGTCCTTGTACTGCCTTTCCCCTTGGATTCTTGCACTAGCATATTGCATATTCCTCTGGATTTTTCCAAGTCATCAATTCTGGGAGGTCGGATTTCACATTTCAGAGGTTGTTCTGCAATTCCATGTGGACGAATCCCTCCTTGAGCAGGGGCGCATTCTCCCTAGGGTCCTGGAATGGAATTCCTTCCTGAGTTGGAATTCCTTGTCCTCGATTCTTGAGTTGAAATTCCTTATCTTTGGCGTGGATTCTTGTTCTTCCTAATGCCGAACTTGATCCTCATGATGAATGGTGCACTGTACCCTTGTTCTTGGATTTTCAAGGATTGATCCTTTTGTCCAGAATTGAAGTCCCTGATGTGGAACTCGAAGTGTATCATGTTGTCCTTGATGCTAGCATTCTCTATGTCATTGGAGTCTTGAAAGGATTTTCATCTTCCTTTAGCATTCCCGCGAAGTCTCCTTGTCATAGAACTGGAATCCCTGATGTTCCCTTCCCTGTGCCAATCATGTTGAGTGTTAGGGTGACAAAGGCGGGCCCTGGAATTGAGTGACGTTCTGTTCTGGATTTGTGAAGTCTCTTTGACGTAGGATAATCTCCTTCTCCAGCCTCTAAAGCTCTTCGTGTCGTGAATGTCTCAGATCAATGAGCACCTTCCTCATGGAACCGATCCTTGTCTTCAACATCTACAAAAGAAAGAGAGCTCATGAATAGCAAAGGCGAATGAAATCCTTAATGCAATGTAATTTGAAATGAAACATGAATGATTTTGCAAGATTTGATAAATTTAACTTATGAACTCCTAAACAAATAAAGGATTTTCCTCATTTTCTGGTATTCTTCACACTTGGACTAACTTTTCCTTCCTTCCAAGGTTACCAAGCATGCACATGAGGGGCTTCCGAGGCAGGGCGCATATGGAAGGTGGAGCAGGATTCCTTGGACAGGAATTCCTCAATCAGGAATTCCGGTTCGCAAATTCCAAGAGGTCGTGGATTCTTCAGTCTTGGACATTCACTCCATGATCAAGATTTCCACTAAGTTATAGAATGTTTAATCCTTTGGAAGAGATTTTTGCTCTTCCAGGAGGATTTTCTTATGAGGAAATCTGCCTTTTGGATGGTCTAATTATGCTCCTGAATGATAAATTATGCTTTGGGATTGGTGGGATCTGCCTTCCTTTCAATGAAATCTGCCTTCAAATGAAGAGGTATGCTCCTTAAGTGTTGAAATCTGCCTAACTTCTACTTGGATTTGCTTTGGACTTGGTTTGAAATGGCTTGGGCGTCCTCCCTTATATAGGCGTTCAAGCCCTAGGGACACTTGGCCAACTAGGAATGGCCGACCCAGTGTCCTGATTTTGTCTTTTTCCTCTAACCACCAAAGCCTGACCAACTTGGAATTTTGTCTTTTTCTTCCTCAGGCGGTGGCGCATTTTCAAGGTTGTCAGGGATTTCTTGTCGTCAGCGAATCCTTATCCTTGAGCACAATTTTCTCAGTGTCATGGATTCATGAATATGGAGGAATCCTTCCCAAGAGTTAGGCGCATTTTCCATAGTATCAAGGAATCTTCCTTCTAAGCGCAAATTCCTCTGTGTCGAGGATTCCTTATCTTTGGGTGCACATTCCCTAACCTCAGGGAATCATGTCTAGGGCGCATATTTCAGTTGGTTCAGGAATTCCCAATGCAGAGCGCAAATTCCAGTGGGTCTAGGAATCTTCCACCCTGAGACGCATTTTCCACTCTGGCAGGGAATGATTTTCTAGGGCGCAAATTCCTCCCTGTCAAGGATTCCTGACCTATGACACACATTTCACTCCCAACTAGAATCTTTAATTTGAGCGCGCTTCCCAATCTGTTTAGGACATCCAGTATCTAGAACAAGGTCACAACTTTCTTAGTGGCATGGAATCTTTTACTTGGGAATGATTTTTTGAATTCATTTGTTGAAATTTCACTAAGTCCTGGAATCTTCACTTGTTGAATTCCTTCCGGGAATTCCTCCAAACAAAAGGTCGCATTTTCCAAGGTGTTTAGGAATTTTGAGTGTCAAGAATTCCTTCTAGACAGAAGGTCGAAATTTTCAGGTTGTTCAGGAATTTTCATCGTCAGGAATTCCTTCTAGACAAAAAGTCGTATTGTCCAGGGTGTTCAGGAATTCTCAGTTCCTAGTCGCAAATTCCTACTAGTCATGGATTCCTGTATCTAGGTCGCATATTCCAGTCTGTCCTGGAATCCAGTTCCTGTGGCGCAATTTCACTTTGTCTTGGAATTAGAGTGGAGGACTTCAAGGATATATGGGATGATGGAAATTTGACAAGGATCTACCACATTGGGCAAGGAAACCCTTCATTTTGACTTGGAATTCTCAGACTAGAGGAGGAATTTTGCAAGTTTGAGTCAAGGAATTCCGACATTTGACAAGGATTAGCAAAACTTCGAAATGATTTCCAGGATTGGGTGCATTTTCCACAGGCTTAGGGAATCCTTCATCCTAGGCGCATATTCCATGACCTCGAGGAATTTCAGCGCAAAATTTCCTGGAGTTAAGGAATCTTGTTCCTGAGCGCATTTCCACTGGTGTCCAGGAATCTTTCATTTAGGAATTCCTTCCAGACCAAGGTCGCATTTTAGGGTAGGTCTTGGAATTTTCAGTGTCAGGAATTCCTCCAAGACAAAGGGCGCATTTTCCACTGGGTCTTGGAATTTTCACTGTCAGGCGCACTTTCAGGGGGGTCAAGGAATCCTGAGTTGTGAATCCCTGAAGCGTACATCCCCCATTTCCATGGATTCAGGACCTTGGATAACAGGATTCCTGGATTGGAACTTTGGAACAGGATTCCTGAATAGGAACTCTTGGAACAGGATTCCTGGATTGAAACTTTGGAACAGGATTCCCGGAATGGAACTTCGGAACAGGATTCCTTATTCATCACGGAGTCTTATGCTGGGAGCGAAGGATTTAGACATTTCCTATGGAATGATGGACTTATGCCATGGATTGGTCAGTTTTGATCAAGGAATGATAATTAGGGTTTCATTCATCCTCAAGAGAATCACTCTTTTCTTCACCACTTCAAGCACTCTTAATATTCCCTGTGAGCTAAATGCTTGGAAATTCTTTCGTAGCTGCATGGATTCGAGCAAGAGACTGCAAGATCAAAGCAAAATTGAAACCAGGCCAAAAAAAGGGGGTCCCCATTTGCAATGGGGCGATGTGTGAAAACGTCACAACAGTCTTCTTTGTCTATCAACCCTAGCTCTTCGCCGATCCTGCTTTTAACTCATGTAGTTGTTGCTTTTAACTCATGTAGTTGTTGAAGTATATGCGATTTTTGACATGCTCAAGAAGTACATCATACTCATCAACCATGGATATCAAATCGTCATCAAAAGGCAGTTCCTCTTCCTCAACCTGTATCTCCTCATCGTCATGAAAAGTGGGCTGCATAGGCCTATCCGTAGTAGTTATGCATGTCCTTGCACGAGGTGATCCAACAACACTACATACACCTGTATTACCTGGATTGGTTGGATTGACTGTCACATTATTCATTAAAACCTGTAACATCTGTGCTATATTCTCATTTGTGGTATGTGTTGATGTGTTTTTTATGGACAAGGCAACACGCAAAATAAAATACTAAGTATTCTACCCTCTCTTGAAAAAAGACACTCAAAGGCTAAACTATGTGATCCAATGAGATGACTCCATGTAATACCCTGAATGGATATTGCTCTAAAATTCTGAATGCTATGAAATTCTAACTGAAATTATTGCCTTGCTGATATGAATTTTCTGATTTGAATTTCTCTTAATGCAATCAATATTTTCACAAACCGCTTTCACTCATATGTTTAGAAAGTAGTGTAGATGGAAAGGTTTCAATATCACAATGAAATAACACCTTATGATGAAGTTATGCTTAAATCAAATCAATGAATACATGAGAATGACATACCCGGAAACACGCTTCACTTAATTTATTTCAAGGGCTGGTTACAAATGACATTTGGCTGTAGCTTACAAACAACAAGTCTGATTTGAAAATCAGATCACATACATTATGCAAATTTGCCCAAAATACATAGCAAACCCTAGTCCAATGATAGTAGTATGAAACTCCAGGTAGCCATGGTGAAAAACACATCAACCCTTGACTGATTTGTGACTGTAACAACACTTTTTCAGGTCTGATATAACTGCAACAAAACCCTGATATGACTGATATGAAATCTACCTTCAAACCCTAGGCTAAAACCATGCAAAACCTTCTCCAAAATGAAGAGATAGGGCTCGATATTGAGTTGTTTGAACCTTGGAATGATAAGAGATGATCAATGCTCTAAATATATGACTGATGTAAGTCTGATTGGGTCTGATATACACCTGTACCTAACCGAAATCTGCCCAGAAATGCTGAAACTCACTAAAACATGCAAAAATTGCCCAAATCATGAAATCATCTATGCTAGAAAGATGCCGATTTGACCCAGCTTGCACTTCATGACCGAAATATGATGAAATGTGAATGATAATGAATCTGAAACACAATTTCAGCAACCTATGATGAATTTCCAACCAACCCACAAAGCCAAACTCCTCAAAATTGAAGCGTCATCATGCCAAAATGCATCAATTTGTGTCTATAAACCAAATAATACCAATATGCAATCAAATCTTCCTTATTCTCCTTAGAACCTACAAAAACACTCCATAGTAACATGCCATTTAAGCTCTATGATGAATACTGATTGCATCCACCTCTCAAAACGAAAATGGGGCCATCACCAAACCCTAGTTACCAAGGGATCATCACCTTGATTGGACTGAAATTTGTCTTCAACGAAGAGATAAACTCAATATGCAAAAACCAAGTCAAAAACATGATTTCAAATGACTCTCAGCTGCTCCTTATAAAGCCCTCACTCCAAATAGGTCTAACCTAACTTTATTAAATGAAAGTTTTTGTGTACACAATCACTTATTAAATGACAGTTTTTATGTACACAATCACTTAACTTTATTAAATGACGGTTTTTGTGTACACAATCACTTAACTGTATTAAATGATTGTTTTTGTGTACACAATCACTTAACTTTATTAAATGATTGTTTTTGTGTACACAATCACTTAATTTTATTAAATGATTATTTGTGTGTACACAATAACACTTTATTTTATAAAGTGTTTTAAATTGACTGCAGTAACTTAATAAAATATTAATTTTATAAAGCAATTAAAAATACTTTATAAAATTAATTTACAATTAGAACCTTTTTAAGTTACTTGCAAAATGGGGACATTACACTCCAAGGTTCCAGATGTCAGGTCTTGACAATACGTTGGATATAGACTCAATCTATGTATATGATGTGATTTCGCTGTGAACACAAAGGGACTTACACAATTGTTCGAAATGGACAAAGAATAGTGCAATTTCAGATTTTCTCACAAGATTGGCTTCAATGACTTCCTACTTCCACACTTGATTGCTAACTTATGACTCTAACTTATTCAAATAAAATGCAAAAGGATAAAGGTTTAGGAAAACTATTCTAGTCCTATATGTAAGAAACTATTGTTGACAAAGTGAAATCAACCAACTTTGCTTCGCCAAGACAAACAACTACACAAAGTCGATGCAATCTTCTAAGGTAATGTATGATGTTCAAATGACTTGCATACATAAAAAGATCAACAAACACAAGTAATCAAAGTTAGGCTCATTTGAGTTCAGTCTAACCATGAACTGCAACTTGCAAGCCACAAATCACAAATGGTATGAACTTAGAGATTTCACCATGAAACAACAATAATAACTTCCATCAACTAACACAATACTTGAAAAGAAAACTTATTCTAAACTTATTCTACGCTTGAGAAATTGGAAACCATGCAACACTTGAAATAAAACAATATCACTGAACCAATGAGTCTTGTATTATCTCAAAAGAGCTCTTGCAACAATTCTCCAAAGTCTCAACCCTTACAAATGAAAGAGAAGGGAGGCTTTTTTATAGTCCTAAAAATACAATGAAAGGCCAAGATTGATTTGAGCAACCAATGGCCGAGATTTTGCCACATCAGCAATTAGTTACAACAACCAACTATTTTTAGTAAAATGAAAAAGTTGACACAATCCGTGTACATAAAAACCCAAAGGCAATGAAGGCACGTTTCCCAAGATGATAAGATGAAATGGAATCTATGAGGGATATCTATGTGGTATGCCCTTCTTGTTCTTATCTCTTCTTACAAATGCAATGAACTTGGACAAGTGAAATGGCGAACTTTGATTGATCGATGATGTATAAACGCCAACTCAGCATTTCTTGAGCAAATTTGCTTGATTTTCAATATTTTTCCAATTTCTTGATGCTATTCCCAAATTTTATCTTCTTTTCTTGGCAAAGTCTTGAACTTGAATTTTCACTTATGGAACTTTTAACGTGAAACTTGGGAATCTTGTCCTCGTTCTTCACTCCTTGTTGTCGTCTTTGCATTCCTTGGTGTAATTTTTGATTTCTTGATAATCTTGCTCATTTTGCTAACTTTTCTTGTGATGCTCATGTAGGATTCTAACACTGGATTCTTGAAGTAGAGGAGATGACTTGGACGTGAATCCTTGGAGTAGACCTCATGATGTTTGCTCTTGATCTTCTTCTGGTGGATGAAGTGGAAGGCTCTTGAATTTGAACATGAAAATGATTCTTCTGGATTTTCGGATGATGGAGCTTGCAAGGTGATCACGAACTTCTTTTCTCTGGAGGTATGATGATGATGAACTCAATGATGCCTCGATGAAGTGCAATAGAACTTTCTTCATTCCAGTGACGGTGCCTTCTTTGGATGCAAAGTGGATGAGCTTGATGATGTCTTGATCCTCTGGATGCTTCTCTTCTTTGGATGCATAGCTCACCTCTGGATTCTCCAATATCTGCAAGATGAAAATTCACAAGTCATAGTACTTGAAAACGTTAAGTCAAGTTCATTAATGCATGTGAGAAATTGAAAGCTATTGATTGAACTTCACAAAATTTCCACTTCATGAGGGTGGCACAATTTCCACTAGGGCCTGAAATTTGCGCTTTTTAGGCGCAATTTCCACTATGGCCTGGAAATTGCAACTTTTTCACTTAGCATATCTTTTTCACCTTCAACTTTTCTATTCTCTTGGTAAATAATTTTCAATGGTTTTTAATGGATTTTCATAAATTTCAAGTGATTCTTAGAAGATTTGAATTTGAAGTTTTCATTTTGAATCACAAGTATAAACCCTTATTTGGCACAATTTCCCTCCTAGCATGGAAATTGCGAATTTTCCATCACATCCTAAAAAATGCGACTCTTTCCTAGCATTTCTCCATGTTTCTCAATGATTTTCTAATGCTTTTCCAATGGACTTCAAGGATAATTTCAATGTTTTGAAATTGATTTTTTGATTTACAAAAGCTTAAGAGTGAAATTTCATTTTTGGCGCAATTTCCACTGGTAGGTGGAAATTACGCTATTTCCACTAGCCCTTAGAATTTGCGCCATTTCCTCATGTCCTTCAAATTTGTGCCATTTTCGCAAACTTTCCTCATGATGATGGAATTCGCGATTTTCTCCATGACACTTGTTCTTTTTCATTGATTTTTTATGATCTCTTTGCAACATCTTGAGGTTTTCCTTAACGATTTTTCGAAGAACACTTGGGGATTTTTTTATTTTTATTGATTTTTTTTATGAGTTCCCAAAGTGGCGCAATTTCCTTATGAGGATGGAATTTGCGCTTTTTGAGCGCAATTTCCCTATGTTGCTTGAAATTGTGATTTTTGCATAATGTTGTTCGTTCTTTTCTACTCCATGATGGCGTTTCTCTTGAGGATTTCTCAGTGTTTGCAAGATTTCTTCATGTTTTCGCTAAAATTTTTTGGAGGATTTTACAAACTTCACAAGATGATTTTTCCAAGTCTTCTCATGAGAATTGAATCAAAATTGAACTTACGAATGCTAGATTAATCAATCCCTTGAAAGGAATTGTGGAATTTCAAGATCAAGAAAGCCTCCAAGAAAGTGGCACAATTTCCACTAGGCCTGGAATTTGCACTATTTGGGTGCAATTTCAAGTAGGGCATGGAAATTGCGATTTTCAAATACTTAGCCATTTTTTCAGTTTTTATCTTTCATTTCTCTGTTTTCAATTTTGACCAAATTTCATCATTTCAACTTTCAGGGATTGATCTCAATGTTCTCCATTGTACCTTGTTTGATGGATGACTTCTCTAACTTCTCATTTGCACGGAGATCGAGCAAGACTCGAGACCGGAACTCTCTAAACTATAGGCAAAACGAAAGCGAAAATTGAGGATCTCCATTTGCAATGGGGCAATGTGTGATTAAATCACAACAGTATGTTGTTCCACTGTCATCATACACTGATTATCAAACATTTCTCTCATCATATCACCAATGTCATCACGATTACCTGCTCTTCTGTCTCCCATTGTACCTGTTCTTCTATGAAAATGATGTGGAAGTCGATCGATGTAGCTCATAACCTCATAGACTGGTAGGATCCAAGCTCTGATACCACTGTAAGAACCTTGACTTGTTCTAACTAAATTTTGTCTTTGCTGGTCTGAAAATTTCTGATTTGTTTTGCTTGCAAAGTACTTAGGTTTTTTAACTTTTGTTTTCAACAATGAGTTTGTAAGAACATGTAGATGGAAAGGTTGAAAACATACATCAAAATTACAAGAAATGAATATGAAATAGTGGTATTAGGCAATCAAACAACTCTCATAAACATAGATGAACATACCCGGCAATGATAGCTTATCTTCTTTTATTGATTTGAAAGTTGATTACAAATGAAGAGGGCTGGAAAGTACATCAGTTAAGTCTGATTTGAATTTCAGACCTTCAATTACATCTAAAAGTGCCAAAATACATGTCCAAACCCTAGCCGTATGAATGGAAGATGAAGCTCTATGAATTGTTGATGAAAGGCCCAGCTGGATATGACTGAAAAAAAAAATTATAACAGCCAACTGTAGGTCTAATATGACTGTATAAAACCTGTATCTACTGCTGTCATAAAACCCTGATGTCAAATGCCAAGAAAACACTCCAAACTCAAGCACCATGCACCAATGGGTGGCGATTAGACTTAGAATCCAAAATTGATGATGAAACCCTGTTATAAATGCCAAATACTCCTCAGATCTGAAACTGAAACCAATTTGCTGACTGTTGTTACAAAAATCAGACCACAATTGAATGATGGAAATCACCAAAAACCCTCTCCTTAGCCAAGCGATCCAATTGTAAACCCTCTACAAACAATTATTGATGAAAATAGCTCAAACCCAAAGCCAAATATGAATGTCAAACTCCATTGCTAGCTGAAAATGAAAATCCCTGTCAAACCCTAGCTTGAATGAAGCAAAACTACCATCAAAAGTCACCAATTAAGCCCAACGATGAACTCCATATGAATTCACCTCACATGGTGGATTGGGATCATCTCAAAACCACAAAATATCAAGGGAACACCACCTTGAATCAACGAAAAATCACTTTCAACCAAGAGCAATATGCAAAATGCAAAGTTTACCATAAGCAAAAGATGTCAAAAATGAAGCCAAACTCCTTTTTTTATACTCTCTCCAAGGGCGACCCAATTAGACAAATCATAGACGATTTTCAAATCCACCAATCTTTAATTTGATATTTTTAAATGCTTTTCACCTTTGGACGCCAAGATTAAAAATAATATAATAGTAATATTTTATCATTTTTCCTTCTTCCTCCTAGCGTCGATTTTCCCTTAGGAAAATAATATTTTTTATTATTTTTTACCTTCTCCTTGAGCGCCGATTTTTTTATTGGCAAAAATAATAAATTTTAATTTTTTTTTAATCTCTTCTCCTTGGGCGTCAATTTTGCCAATAAAATAATTTTTAAAAAAAATTCTCTTTTCCCTTTGGCACCGATTTTCATTGAGAAAAATAAATAAATAAAAATATAATAAAAATTACCTTTTATTTATTTTCCCACTTTCAAGTCTCCAAGCCCTTGATTTTTGCCTTGGCTAAAATATCATTATTTTTGGCTTTATAAAATGTTATAAAATATTGCTAACCAAAAATAAAAATAAAATGAAGTGTTGAGCCAACTTTCTAGATTCCAAGCCTCCAAGGCCCTAGCTCAACCCATAAACAAGTCTTGCTCAAAAAGGGGACATTACATCTTTCCACCTTCTCTCTTTCTTCGACGTCTCACTCTATCGGGAAAGTTGGAAGTTTTCTTGCTCAAAAAGGGAACATTACATCTTTCCACCACCTCTCTTTCTTCGGCATATCACTCTATCCGCGAACTTCCAACTTTGCCGACAAAGACTTGGCTTCTTTCTTTCTTCCCTTCAAACTTCCTCCTCTTCTTCTTCGCTTTGTCAACAAATCGCCAAATCGCCAAAATGGTGAACCAAGGAACCTTAGTCAGCGAAAACAACGGTTCACGAACTAGCCGATTCGTCAACAAAGATCAACACTTAGACAAATTTTTAAATTTTCAAAGGAAAGAAAACAAAAGACAAGGGGAGGGGAACTTAGAAATATTTTTTATAAAAGGAACCCATGTCTCTGATCAGATATAAGTGATGGGTAAAACAAAAAAGGCACAAATTAGGTTTTTTGATGGATTTGAGGCAAAATAATGCAAGTTGGGAACTGGGTTTTTTCAGGTACCAACACTGGCTTTAATAGGGGACGTGTGTCAAACTTGGCACAGGAACCAGCTATCTCCGGGGAGACCAAAACGCAAAAAATGAACATGGGCAACAACATAAGATGTATTTACAAGGCATACAATCATAGGCATGAGGCCACAAAAGGAAAGATGACTATAATCAAAATTTGCAAGCACTTGCAGGTCAAACCTGCACAAGACTGCTGCAACTACTTGCCTCTATCAAAGACAAGCTAGATGAAGAAGCATATCTCCCCCAAAGCAACATAATTTTCATCACCCAGCTACAACAACTGAAGTCTTTCATCTGTATGCACTAATCTGCAACCAATGCACATGAGGTGAAGACAAACTTCATCACTGAAAACACTACTGTAGGGCAGCCAGAAATAATAGATGCTCAACCCATTCCATACCACATCATGCTTGTTCCCAGCAGCAAGGGGTGAGAAAACAAAACTCAAGTCAGCATTAAAAGAATTGGATGGGAATAAACATCCATTATCAACTACAATTTCATTATCCCTGTTGACCTCTTCATGCAAATTGAGGAAAAAAGAGAATAGCTCCAGTTCACATGGCAAAGAAAAATGTGTCTAACTGCATTGCCAATCCACAACAAGAAACACATCTCCTTGCAGATCAAACTGGAAAAAATCTAGCTCTGTCATACCTTCAAGTTGGGTAGCAACATGCTGATCTTTAACTTGGCACTCATGTTGCTGCTCAATGTCATTATTATATGTACACTGCGCCCAAGCAAGACTCAAATTCAGGTGCAACACCACCATCCACAGCAATAGACATCTAACCTTCATCACAAAGGAAAAATTCATACTCACAAATGTCAAACTCCTGGATAATAGGCTGCCAGCATACATCATTTTCAAACATGCTAATATCTTGCTCCACACTCCGATCACATACCTGATCTATATCTTCATCGACATCATCAGCATAAGAATCATAATGAGGCATTTCAAATGATGCACTACATCCATCCCACAACCTCTTTGTTTCAATCTCAATAGGGCAACTCATTGCATTACAACTGCCACTGCAAACAGGCACAAGACTATCCTCTTCCACATGATCACAAAGAATTCTATCTACAGCCTGCATAACTGAATCAACAACAAAATGTTCATCATGGAGGTCGCTCTTACCGATGTTAGCAGTTATAGGATCATCCAACTGGAACCAGTCAGTACACAAGTCATCAATAAAAGAACAGGCATGAGAAATATCACTTGAAGCACAAAACACCTTGACTTCCACACAAGCACCCTCAGCACCATCAACTTTATCATTGTCAAAAGGGACAAAACCTGGGAGCTCATTAAATAAAAAGTTCATCGTTGCCATCACTCCCATGGATTGAATCATCCAAATGCAAAAAGGTACACACATTGTTCTCATCCTTTACATTGTCAAGAGACATTGCATCAAACGCCTCTGCCTTCATGTCCTCATTGTTAAATTGCTCCCGCACAATATCACATTCACCAACATCACAACCCACAGTAGGGTCTTCAAAGTGAAACCGAATGTCTACACCTTTACTTGTCTCAAATCGGTTGTCATGGGGTGCAAACATGCTCTTGTCATTTTTAATTTCAAGTTGGGGATCACAAGACAAAACAACATCATCATCTGCAAGGGACGATGCATCCAACTGAAGATAGGTGCCTACACTATCTTCATTTTCAGCACAACTATCATATGATGTCACCTTGCATAACTCCATTTTCCGGACAACACACTCAACCTGATCTATAGTATTGCTACCTGCCACATGCTCATCATTTACAATACTCACCTTAGGGGACAACATCCCAGCAACATATTTGTTTCTCATTCTAACCAAGGCATCAAGAGCAAGGTAAGCCTGTTGTAAACTAACCAACCACAAATCTTCCTGTAATAAGCTCAACCCAACTTCATACGATTCAAAAAACAAATCAATGCAAGATGGAATAGAAGGTTTGAACGCATTTGGAATTCTAGAAAGTGCAACAACAAACTAGTGGCTAAAATCCATGTTGGATTCACCCTCTTGCCATCTGATATCTTCTAATTTCTGGATAAGAACTGTAGGATCTAAACCATTTGCAAACTCCTCAAATGCAACCACCAAGTCATTCCAAGAGGTAAAATGGTGTGCAGGGAAACCAAGCCATTTTAATGCCAATCCACAAAGTGACCTGACAAAGAACCTCATCCACATATCCTCATCCTCAAATGGGAACTTGTCCATGAAATTTGAAAATGCAAGAACATGTGCCTTCTCATCATAAACTTCGCACCCATCAAAAATTGGCATCTGATAATACATCATACTGGGGATGGACTACTTTTCATAATTGACCCATGAAAGATCCAATTGTTTGCATGTATTTTCATTAGCAATGGGAGGAGGTCAAAAAAATGAGCCACTGGCAACAGTAGGAAAAGCATTGGATTATGGCTTGGACTGACGTAGCATGATTTGATTTTCTACTTCTTTTTCTTGCTGCAGCAAAGACTAGCAATTGATTTCCTTTTTCAATTTCATACTGTAGCCTAGCTAATTCATTTTGATTATACAAGGGTGTTTGACATTGAGGCAGGGGAATGCAAGATGTAGGGCAATCTGAGTAATAGGATGAAGCATCATCATATGAACAATAAGCGCCTTCATCCTCATAATATCCATGGCTTCAAACATAGGACGATGCATAAGAAGGATCTGCCCTAGGGCCATCAGCATGCCAAGTGGCCATGACTAAACTTTTCTACCAGGCAGGGCAACACAAGACTAATAGAATAAATGCTTTTGTATCTTGGAGGAAGTCTGAATTGATTATAAAAGGAAACCATGTGTACCTTAATTCACCAATTGCTGCTCACAAACTTGGAGCGTTAAAAACACCAACAACACAACTAGAACAGCAGCGAACAAACTTTTCCTTTTTTGACAGCAGAGTCACCACCTCACTGAATGAGGAAATTCCTTGAAGTGTGACTGATCTTCAAGGCCACAAAATAATTGAGTTCTCCAACCAGCAAAGTCTTCAAATTCAGCAATAATCCTTCCCTAGCAACAGCGCCAAAATGTTGGCGTAAGTTGACGGAAGGCCAAACTTACCCAAACAAAATGCACAACTACAAATCACTATTACAAGGGCGTAAAAATGTTCCAGCTACCTAAAACCCGGCAACGGCTAAAACAACTTTTATCCCCAACAACAACGCCAAAATGATGGTTCCCAAAATGACTGCAACCCAAAACCCTAAAACATTTCACAATCACTAAGGCCAAGGGTGTCGTCAAAATGATTGAAAGAGGTTTATCAACAGGTTGAGGGTGATTTTGGCCAACTGACAAGAGTAGGTATACTCCTCTGCACTTCAAGCTCAGCTAGACCTAGGAGGGATATTCCTAGAGGCATGAAATAGAACACAAACAAACACAGCCATACCCACTATACACTTGACCCCAAAGCTGTCGCTAAATCAAGAAAAACTAGTTGCACAAGCCTCTTATTAAGTTGATCACTGCACTATGCATTTGCACCCAAATATAACTACATCACATTCCTTAAGATGACTCCACTTAACTTCACATACACAAGATACACAGTGCGTGCATACATGTTCATGATTCACGAATGATTAAAAACAGTTTTGCGTCACTTTAGATTTATCCCTGGTTATTACACTGAATCATGGACAGCATGTAGAACCCTAAACTAAATCTATTCCTACTCCTACAGCTAATAGGACGAGGGTTTGATCAAAATGGGGATTGATCCATCCTTAATATGGACCGATGCCTACTCCATTGGGCAACTGAGTCATAAACAATAAAGAGGGAGGAATGGATCGAACAAGCATCAACAGAAAACTAAAACGTGTTCACATATACATTTCTCAAATTACATTTCATATGCTAGGCATACTTATTAATCCCAAGCATAATTACAATGATCCACTTGCAAAAAAAGAAATGACCTAACACAAAGCTTGTATTGATTTAAATGTTGTCATACATTATCAAATCCGTGTTACAACATACCGACAAGTGTGGTACGAGAAAATACACAACTGGGTTCATATATTCCCCTGAATCATCACAATTTGCCATGGAGACACACCACTACATGAAGATATTCATTACAATCCCTTCCTACAATGTATCAGATGCATTCCTCCATTTACTGCCCAGACTGGTGTGATTTGAAGCCCTAAAATCAACCTGAGGCACTCTCAGACCAGACAATTGGTTCAGCGACCAACCCATAAAACATCTCTGAATCATGTATATATAGCATTCTGTTTACTGTGCAACTCCAGACGCTGAAACTCAATCAACACATATGCCCATGCTGCATTAAATCTAGCCCATGGCCCTGTCAGAAAATTTGTATGATTGGAAGAATGCCCATATGTTAGTGTGTCTGAAAACTTGCAAACAAAGATTACCCACACGTTTCAGGTACCCAGTGCATTAATGAGGGAAGGTTTGAATCCTTTCCCTGGCACCTACAATCCACTTTGTCCTCCTTATGTACTGGCACATTGAAGACCCTCAATGTTTCAACCACCAGTATGACCTTGGCCTGCAACATTAATTGATGGGTACCTATCCGCCTGCTTTATCCTACAATCAGGGCACGATTTTAGGCATCCAGGAAATCGCACCCTTTAGAAGCTTTTACAACACTTTAAATGTGTTTTTCATTCTCCCCTTCAGGCGCCTTTTGATTTTTGCTCTACTTTGGCGTCCCTGAAGAATTTGATCGATTTTCCTCTTTCATCTTTTGATTTATCAGGCCATTTGATATTTGATTTTATCTCCTTTCTGCACTGAGCGTCTCTTTTCCCTATCGGTCAATTCGCCAATCGACGAACCATTAGGTTCGCGAACTATCAATTTTTTCGACAAAGGCTTGCTTGTTTCCTTGTCTTCTTTTCTTCTCCATTCCCTCTATCTCTTTGGCGCTTTCTCTTTGCAGTCGATTTTTTTGCCTTATTGGCAAACTTTGAAATCGGCAAACCTTTCGGTTCCCTAACTTCCTTGTCATCTCCCTTTTCCGCCTTTTCCTTCTTTGTCGGCAAATCTTCCTCGCGGTGAACTTCCTAGTTCGCAAACTATTTTATCCTTGTCTCTTTTCTTTTTGTCTCTTTTGTTTGATCTTTCCTTTATCGGCAACTCGAGCGATTGATGAACTAGAAGGTTCACGAACCACCCAATTTGTCGACAAAGGCATTATTTCTCTCTTCTTCATCTTCTTTCTCTCTTTGTCAACGATTTTCTCCCGCGGCAAACTTCACCATCAACGAACCTAATGGTTCCCGAACTCACACTTTTGCTAATGAAGACTTGCTTTTTCTTCTCTTTCCGCCATCTCACTCTATCAGTGAAGTTGGAAGTTAGCGAAATTCCAACTTTGCCAACAAAGACTTGGCTTCTTTCTTTCTTCCCTTCAAACTTCCTCCTCTTCTTCGCTTTGTTGGCAAGTCGGCAAATCGCCAAAATGGCGAACCAAGGAACCTTAGTCGGCGAAAACGGCAGTTCGCGAACTAGCCAATTTGCCAACAAAGATCAACACTTAGACAAATTTTAAAATTTTCAAAGGAAAACAAAAGACGGGGGGGGGGGGACTTAGAAATATTTTTTATAAAAGGAACCCATGGAAATTGTCTCTGATCGGATATAAGTGATGGGTAAAACAACAAAGGCACAAATTAGGATTTTTGATGGATTTGGGGCAAAATAATGCAAGTTGGGAACTGTGTTTTTTCAGGTACCAACAGATTAGAAGCTTTGCAATATCTTGGAAGAGATTCTTGTTGTTGGCAAGTGTAATGTCCCTTGCCCAATCTTGTTACACTCACTTTAATTTAACAGAATAGAAAATTATCTATTAACAGAATTTCAACAAAAAGATAAACTTGATTAACTATCTATGCAATACAATTTCACGTTTACAACTAATTTTCATTTTCAGCTGAAGTAATCTGATTATATGCAACCAATAATAATTTAACTTTCTTCAACGAAATTCAAATAATAAGAGAGATTAAGAGAAGTACAACTTGAATAGCTTCCTGCTGATTTTGTTTGTAGATCCTCCTCTAGATTTTGGAAAAAGAAATATCAACAAGGGTTTTAACCACCCAACCAAGACCATCTGGTCTCCCGTGCTTCTTCAACTGAAGAAACCCGACCCTTCACGAAGGTGATGATAGGAATCAATTAACAACAATGTGCCTCTGAGCCTAGTGTCAAGACCTATACCTCCTGATCAATCTTTTCCCTATAGGTACCTCCTAACTGGAAAGATTATTCTGACCAATGGTATATCTGGTACTTGATCGCTAACAGATGCCTAATCTGCATCGTAACTTTGGCCAAGGATTTCTAGTATATATATCTGACACTACTGTGTCGTTAGCCTTCACCCTTGCTCGACATTGTTATTAATTTAGTATTTTCTTCTTTTGTTTATGATTGCAGGTTTTTGCATGGTATCATACATGTCTTACTTGACAAACTTTCAGTTCATAGTAAGTGCAAAACAGAAATATATAGACAGAAATTACTCTATCATAAAGGTACAACGGTTTCGTTGTTTTCAGTGTAAATATAATACACAAGTTGTAGTACTAGAAATGAATATATGTATATATATATATGATTGTATATACATATAATCATTTCTATTACTACTACTTGTGTATTATATTTATAAATAAACACAAGTCTAGTATCAAGAGGATCTAAGCTTCAACAGAATCAGAAAGCTTGAATAAAGAAATGCATTTACAGATTTCAGAAAACTGATCCGGAAACTCAGAATCATGAAAAGAGAGATAGTATGATGCGAGTTATTTTGATCATCAAACACTATGATAAAACGAACTATTAATGAAGATTCATGATCTTGCCTAACAAGACTTTTAGCATCAGGTTAAGCTAGCCGCGACTGCTCTAACAACTGAAATAGGTGACAGCGGCTGCTTGACAAATTGCACAAAATAGAGTTGACAAAAAGTTCTCAGAAGAAAAATGCACCAACCATCCGTAAAACTTGCACGCTAAAAGGTAATGCTCAGTCAGAGATACTTTAGATCGATATCTTCCTTTCACCTATCTTCCCCGCCTTCCTATGAAAGAAAAATGCATAATGGAATGTGCGGAAGTTCTCCCTACTCCAATATAATGAAGTGAATGCATGCCAAGAAAGAATGGACGTCCCACAAAGAAAACGGCTCCTCCACTACGTTCGCGTGCAAAGAGCATTCCTTCTTGCACTCGGGTGGAGTGGGGAAAACAGAGTTACAATCAAGATTTCAGCTCACTCACTCCAAGCGCTCCACAAGGTAAGACACAATATATTTTATTTAATAAACTTACGAGATAAATCTTTTTTTTCACCACTAGAATATATATATATATTATACTCATGTGCCTTGGCCGAGGCTACGGTGACTTAGGATTTGGCTTAATTATTGTTTTTCAATTCCTGTAATCACCCTCTCCCTGTTGAAATCCCTTTTTCTTTGCCACTTGTTTTGTCCTGCAACCACTTATACAAGTAAAGAAGGTTAAATCATTTCCATGATACGAACAATAATTAATATCATTTTCATCAATCCATATAAGTAAGAAAATATTCGCAATTAAAGAAAAGTCATCATATACATTTTTCCAACGAATAATTTCACATTCATATGAAAGCAGTTGTACTCAACTAACAACATAATTAATATTTTATTGTTCAAACAAAAGGGGATGTAACAAATCTGGTCTTAATTTTCTGATTTTTGCTGCTTGGGAATTTTGTCAAACAAATCTCTTGCGAACTACTTCAGCTAGTAATTTTTTTTCTGTTTTGTTTTTCCCTTTTGAATGATGACAAGATGCATGAAAGACTTAACTAAATATGCCAAATGACTGCAATTGAAATTAGGATGCAATGCAAAGTATTTTTCTGATTTTCCAAGACTAGAGATGACTGAAAATTCATGCAACTATGTAGTTACAGCAAAGAGACATTCTGTCAAACACTTCATGTGCAAACTCCGAACTCCATAGTATATAATATTGCAGCTCAAACCAATTACAATGACTGTCAATGATGCTCACAGCAAATTGCTTTCTCAGAAGATGACTTACAATGCAGATACCACTCAACTTATATGGCAGCAATGCATGTGCAGACCTGAGTGATTTTATCATATGAAATACAAGCTATGATAATGGCTGCTGTTATGACAGCAATACAAGACTCTATGCAATTACAAGTGTTGTATTGACAGCGATATTATGAGAACTTGGATGACGCCTTGGAGAACAATGACAGCAGTGCCTAGACCACGATTTCCAGCAGTAGAATTGGCTCCAATATTAAATTTGATTTGCTGTGAATCTCCAATTTTAAAATCGAATTCCTTTATTCCTCCAAAATTTGGTTCATGACCATTAAATTTGGAATCGAAACAGCCAAGATAACTCCTTCAAGTGCAACAATAAACCAGCTATTGCATCAATCCAAACCTTTATTCAAAAATGCAATAATAAATCAGCTATTGCATTCAGTCGAACTCCTTATTCAAAAATGCAATAATACATCAGCTATTGCACCAATCCAAACTCTTGCAATGAAGCACCTATAGAAACCCTGGATGGATTCCTCGACAATCAATCAATGAGGGGTTATCTTTCAAACCCGAAACCAATGTCAACCATGAGGGTTTTCGTCCTCAAAGCCCTGAAATCAATAAGAACTCCAATAACATTTTAATATCAGCAATATCCATAGCATATTGAAAAGAGAAGCCCTCGCATCCTTTTATATTTTTTTCCTTGAAAGTTTTGGGAAACTTCCCCAATATGGGCACCACACGTGAGAGGAAACATTCTTTTAAAAAATTAGAAAAAAATATTTCTTTCCATCCTTTTCTAATCTTTCTTTTTCCACTTTTCCTTAGGATTAGAAAAAAACGCTTTATTTCTTTTTTTTTCTAACTTTCCCTAGGATTAGAAAAAAACACTTTATTTCCTTTCTTTTTCGCACTTTCCCTAGGTGTTCCCCTTTGGCATAAATAATTAATTTATTTTTAAATGCTCACATGGTCCCCCTTTTAAAACAACTTTAAGTTGTGTCTCCTAGGCATAGGGGTACAACTTAACTTTATAATATTTAATTATGCCAAAGTTGCCCTTTTATATATAAAATAATAAAGTGCCCATTTTATATTATTTTTGTCCATCCCAAGCAAGGACTGCCAAGGAAGAACTCAACGCCATACTCTGCCATAGATCATGCTGCCAGAAATAGTACTCAATAAAAATAGTAAGCTCAAGAAAGTCCTCGAATGCCAATGCATGTTATATCACCCTGAACCTCTCTGAAAACCCAAAAGGAATCCAGTAATCAAACTGCCATATACTGACAAACAGATCCCCAAAAGCTCAAAAGAGATCACCACATAGCTGGAAACCCTAATTATTGCCTCCGACTAGCCTTCGGGATAGGTTAACAGTCCATCTTGGATATCACTGATGAGAAGGGGACATTACAGCAAGAACCTTGAAGCAATATCATATACTTATTGTTATAGAGAATGCAATAGGGTGGAGGATTTTTTAGCAAACGAGGGAATAGTTCAACCACCTTTTTCTGCAAAGATTAGTAGTGTTTTGAATGAATGGTAGATTGATAAGCTTTTGAAGTCAAAGTCTCTTATGTCAGAGTGGAAAGTTCCCGAATGTTTGGGGGCTAGTGCCTACTTTGAATTCGATGGAGCTTCCCTTAGCATCTCCTAGATCACCTAATTTTCATTCACCACCCCTAGCTTTTGTCATTGTCCATACCATTTAATTATACCTGGTAGAGGAAGTGGTCGTTGCCTTTCCTTTTATCTCAAGGAAACCACGTGTAGGATGTGGCACGCAGCCTTATCTTGGACTCATGTGAAATACTTAAGCACTCTGTCATGTCCCCTTCTCAAGCATAAGTCTAATGAAGACCCTTAGCCTATTTTTTTATTTTTTCCCGTAGGCTAAAGGAGTGGAATCAGAGAAATATTTTAATAATTAAACTTAAGTTGTCCAAAAAGTAAAATTATATTTTAAAAGGACAACTTATGTTTTATTATTAAAAAGGTTGTTCTTAAAAAATGAGTTTATAAAGTGACGATAGAAATAGGGATGCAAAAAGGTGATGACACTTGAGGGAAAAAGGAAAAGTAATTAAAAATAAATTATTTTCTCTCAAAAGGCTCCATAAAAAGAGAACTTGAGCACAGAAGAACCTCTCCTGATTATTCATTTCTATTTGCTCTAAAAACGAACATGAGTTCTTCTTGCTTTGCCTAAGGAAGAAAACCCTTCTGACAAATTAGTTTCGAGGACGAAAACCCTCCTAGCTGATTGAGTAATTCCAACCAGGGATTACCTCTATGCTAAACTGTTGTGGAGATTTACAGTTGACTTGCTTGTGTGAAGTTTTCGCTTTCCAATTTCAATTGCAATGGAGATTTTTGATGTGTTTTGAAATGCTGATTGAATTTGATTATTGTGTTTTGCTGAGTTGACCTAGCTGTAGCCTTTTATGGTATCAAGAAAGGGACTGTACAAATCTTAACTGCTAAGCTGTACTGCTGTAGCTTTTGAAAAAATATTTACAAGTGTAAAATAAAGTGCAAGGACTGATTTTGTCTTATTAAAGAGTTGTACAATTTCCACACTCTGCAAATAAGACAAAATAGGGATCCGTACCTTTTGGGTTTGAGAGTTTTAAAAAACTTTTGGTCTTTTCGATTGTCGTACAGCATTAGGTCTCTTCCAAGACTGTCGTAATTCCCTTGGAGACAATTTTCTAACATCTTTTGTCCTTGTCCCCCCACTCCACTCAGTTGTATCACTTTTTACAGGCCGTACTACTCAATATTGAGGGGCGTATGAAGTTTGTAGCTAAAGCGCTGCAGTTTATGAGCTATTTTCATGATATTTTTGGCTGCCATACCTTCTTTCAGACTAGTCGTACAGTTTGGTGTTGGGATTCCAGCGATTTGGGGTTTCAAGGAGGCATACATCTGTACTTTCTGGCTGTACAGTTCTGATTTTTCCTGAATATGGGCAGAATCCAGCATGTTTCAGTTTTCATCAGCATCATTCATCAGTTTTCAGTGATTTGTTTCAGTGTGCCTCAGTAACACAGTCCATTGTGGGCTGATTATCCTTTGTTCCTGATTTTTTATGGACTAATCTAGGCATTTCAGCAATAGTATTTTGTGATGTTATCAATTGATTTCAGTAGTGTGTTGTAGTTCATATCTGAACTAATATATCAACAGTTCATATCTTATTCTGTTTGTAATTTTGGATGGTTTTACCGCCAAAAAGTGATGCATACATGTGTAATGTCCCCATTCTCAGGTTCTCTGGCAGCACAATTGGAGCTGACTTTCTGGGTTTGTGATAGCCTGATTAGAGGAGTATTTCAATGTCACCAGTGTGCTTAGGTGATTCAGTGGAGCTGTATGACACTTTCCGGAGGGATTTCAAACAACTTGTCTGTACTTACTATTTATAGTAAGTGCTTGCATGGCGACAATCTTTCTAGGGTTTTTTTGGGTTTGTTCTCTTTGGTCCTCAGAGAACACTGCTATTTATAGTAACTGTCAATCTGGACACTGTTTTTTGTGACGTGGCAGTTCGGTCGTCTCGAGGCCTTTCCAGGTGTTGCATTGAGCTCAGTGTGTCAGGAGGTTTGCGGTGATGTCTTTCCAAGCATTTTCGAACCTTTTGAGCCATTCTTACTATTTTTAGCAAGTTGTTATTTTTAGCAGGATCTCTGCTCAGCACCGACTTCTCATGTGGCACAATTTCCATGTCACTGCATGATTGGTCACTCTTTCGGTTGCCCATTGGAGTTCGTGGGCAAAATTATATTATTTTAATTAACATTAATGTCATTTAAGTTAAATTAAAGATTTAACTTAATGTTAATTAAAATATTAAAGTGAGTTCATAAAAGAGGCGTTGGGGAAAAAGAATTAAAAGGCATATTTTATAAAGTAATGTGGTGCACCCAACTTAGGGAGACATAAGGAGAAATAAAGTGAAATTTAAAATGTTATTTAATTGCTCAATAAATTCAAATACCCCAAGTTAGGGTTAGGGTTTCGGAGTTACCATTTAAATTACTTTCAATTTTCATCATTCTTGTGCCCTAAATCTGCAATCATAACATAGGAAATATATATATACAAACATAACTCTTGGAATACAAGTGTTAAATAATATCAACCCGCATATAAACAATAGTTACCTAGATTTATTTACTATTCATTTTTATGAAGTTACATTCATGGATTCCACTCCATCATAGTGGTGATAACATGACATTCCTTGGTACATGATGCCTCCATGCAGGCCCTTAAGGGGGGGCATGGCAGTTCTCATGTTCAGTTCCTCCATACTAGCCCTTACGGGGTATGGTAGGGGTGCAGATCAAATTGCCTCCAAACTGGCCTTAGGGGGGTATGGCAGGACTGCATAGCCTCAGTCTATTTGTCCTTCACTCCTATGATGGAAGATTATTATAAATAACAATAAATGACTTGTATAGATTCAAAGCTGACATGTTCACAATATTTCTTTGATTGCATAATAAGCATAGTGACTTGAATACATGTCTAACCTACAAATCTGAAACTGTATTATATAAATATCACAATGCCTTTTATTTCTGAGTTGAAGGCTCTAGTAATTATGATGCTTTCTGCTTATCACTATTTCCTTCCTTCTTTCTTCCATTTATACCAATAGACGTCTTTGTTAAGAGCAGTGACTCCTTTTAAAAGTCTTATCGCTTCATCTAATTGTCATAGCTTTATCAAGGGGGCGTCCTTTATTAATCCATTCTTTTATGCTGATTGCTACCTTAATATACTTTTATGACTGTTGCCTTTTGCACACATAATTGTTGTCTTAGTAATGAATCTCTACTCCCTTACATCGTTGCATTTTCAAGCTTAATCATAATCTCCGCTTCCTTTGATTGGTTTTGTTGTTATCTTAGTCTTGAAACATGGTAACTCTCGTCGTATACCCACATGTGGTCGGCCAGCAAGGAGATGAAAGATGGCTTCTTATCTCTATTTTCATAAACTTAAACTTGTCTACATTATTCGTTTCATAGTCGGCCACCATTATAAATTTAATCTTGTCTTACTTATATGAGGTCGGCCCATATGTAATTTAAATCTTTAATTTAAATTAATTCCATCCAGCATTCAAAAACGAGACTTTTCATGGGACATGACAGTCCTCTCCATGCAATTTTGCTTGTCCTCAAGCAAAAAAACAACTAGGATGCTTTTTGAGTTACTAGGATCCCAAATCAACATTGATTGTCCTTGATCTTTAATCATGAATAAAGAGTTGCTCTGATCAAAAAAGAATTTAGGAGAAGAGGACCCTTGGATTAAATGACTTACTTTACATATAGAAGTGACTTTGGTCCACAAGTCAAAATTCACTAGATCGATTTTATAGGTTACAAGGTTGATCATATGTGGAATGGACTGGCTTGTATCACCATTGTTTCAATGAGTGAGGGATAGATCACTTGATGGTACCTTTTATCTCGTTCCAACAGAATAGAACAAGTCCTTAATTATGTTCCTCTTCCATGAAGCTTGATAATAATATCTTACGATAGATTTCCAACATTTCTCTTAAAATCTCTCAAGAGTCTAAATTTGTAGGTTCCTAAAGAATTGAGCTGTCTTCATTACATTCTCTAAAAAAAATGTTGTTTTGGTTTTTAAGAGATTGACCATCCTAGGTCAAGATGATGCAATAGTGTACCTAAATCTCGAGGTTTGAAAGATAACCCTAATCCATCTTTGTATCTAAGTTTCCGTGACAATTTGGAAGTCAAATTATATCATTAGATTTTATCCTTAACTATGTCAAGTTGTTATGATTGTTCCCTCCTAGATCGATATGATACATCAATGGACCTACATCTCAATTGAATTCTTTAATGTTGTTTTGGATGTCTTTCTTAGATGAAATGCCTTCCCCCTTCTCACCTCAAGTTTGAGGAAGTCTCATTAGTTACAACCCAAGAAGGGTTTGACAAATGATTTTGGCATTTTCATAAATTTTAAGCATCTTAATACACATATGGAGTAATTTTTTTTTTTTTTTTTGAGAAAATACATAGATATATGATGCATATGCAATACGTAAGACATGAAGTATACCACTAAATACACGCAAGGCATGAATCATACACAAGTACCCGTGATATACGAAATATAAGCGTATGAAGCATATAGATACACAGAATATGCGAAGAATACACACAAATATCATACATGTCATACACAAAGCACATAATACACAATGTATACGAAGCATGAAGCACGAACATAGTGTGCACAAATATACGCATGTAATACTTGAAACATATAGCATACGCTTGATACACAAAGTATGAAGCATACAAAATATATGCACGTAATACACAAGCATGAAGCATACGCATGTAACACATTAAGCATGATTCACAAAGTATATACGTAGGACGCAAAGCGTGGAGTACAATAGATGTAAATACTCAAAGTATACACATGAATACATGTAGTACATGAAGCATCAAGTATTCGTATGAATATATGTAAGACACGAAATGTGAAGCACACACGTAAATACATGAAGTATGCACATGAGTCACGTAAGTCGCAAAGCATACACATGAATATACATAAGTCATGGAGTATACACGCAAGTCACAAAGTATACTCTTGAATACACGTAAGCCATGAAGCATATAAGTCATACACATAAGTCACAAACTATACACTTGTATATATGTAAGTCATGAAGGATATGCTGGTCACAAAGTATACCTACATAAGTTGCAAAGTGTATGAATGCACGCAAGTCGCAAAGTATACACATGAACACAAGTAAGTTACAATGAATACACGCAAGTCACTAGTATTCACTACATAAAGTACACAAAAGAAGCATGAACCATATACGTGAATGCACGTAATACATGAAGCATGCATAAGTCATGAAATACACTTGTAAATACACGGAGTCAAAAATGTGTAATACATGTAAGCCACAAGTATGAATACACAAAGTCACCAAGTGCACACAAGTGTTCACATGAATACACATAATTCGCAAGGTATGACTACAAGTCACAAGGTATACACATGAACATATGTTGCAAGGCATACACTTGAATACATAAGTCACAAAGTATACCCTTGAATACACACAAAGTATACACTTGAGTACACATAATTCGCAAGGTATATACTTGAATGCACTTGAATACATAAATCACAAGGTATACACTTGAATACACAAAGCATGAAGCATACAAAGTATATGCACATAATACACAAATATGAAGTATGAAGCATGCACTTGATCATGGAGTATGCATTTGAGCACACATAAGTCATGTAGTGTACTCTTGAACATACAAGGTCATGGAGTATACACTCGAATGAAATATGCACTTGAATACAAAATCATAGAGTATACACTCGAATTCATAGTCATGAAGCATACATTTAAATAGAATGTCATAGAGTATACACTCGAATGAAGTATGCACTTGAATACAAAATCATAGAGTAAACACTCGAATACATAGTCATCAAGCACCTAGTCATGGAGTATACACTCTAATACAAATACAAAGTCATAGAGTATACACTCAAATATAAATACAAAGTCATAAAGTATACACTCGAATGCAAATACAAGTCGTAGAGTATACACTCGAATACAATTACAAGTCATAGAGTATGCACTTGAATACAATTACAAGTCACAGAGTATACACTCGAATTCTAATACAAGTCACAGAGTATACACTCGAATACAAATACAAGTCATAGAGTATACACTCGAACTCGAATACAATTACAAGTCATAGAGTATACACTCGAATACAATTACAAAATCATAGAGTATACACTCGAATACACATAATTCACAAGGAATGAATACCCATAAGTTGCATTAATACATGTAAGTATACTGTCGAACACTTGGGAAAGGGATTTGGTGCATCCCATACTACACCGTGGGCCCGTCCACCATCCCAAGTTCACCAAGTATACACATGAGTATGAAGCATACATGCGAATTCACGTAATACACAAAGTATTCACATGAACATACGTTACAAAGCATACACATAGAAACACACTTCTGTAGAAATGCAAGATTGGCCTACTTTGAATAGTTAATTCTAATTGAATGGCGGTTACAATAGGTTAGCCCCGCAGGCTGTCAGGAACATGCTCTGATACCATTTGTAATGTCCCCTATTAGAACAATACAAATTTTACCTCAATAAATTCAAATACCCCAAGTTAGGGTTAGGGTTTCAGAGTTACCATTTAAATTACTTTCAATTTTCATCATTCTTGTGCCCTAAATCTACAATCATAACATAGGAAATATATATACGAAATATATATATACAAACAAAACTCTTGGAATACAAGTGTTAAATAATATCAACCCGCATATAAACAATAGTTACCTAGATTTATTTACTATTCATTGTTATGAAGTTACATTCATGGATTCCACTCCATCATAGTGGTGATGACATTCCTTGGTACATGATGCCTCCATGCAGGCCCTTATGTGGGGCATGGCAGTTCTCATGTTCAGTTCCTCCATACTGGCCCTAAGGGGGCTTGGCAGGTTCAAGCTGTCATACATGGCCTCCATACTGGCCCTTACGGGGGGTATGGTAGGGGTGCAAATCAGATTGCCTCCAAACTGGCCTTAGGGAGGTATGGCAGGACTGCATAGCCTTAGTCTATTTGTCCTTCACTCCTATGATGGAGGATTATTATAAATAACAATAAATGACTTATATAGATTCAACGCTGACATGTTCACAATATTTCTTTGATTGCATAATAAGCATAGTGACTTGAATACATGTCTAACCTACAGATCTGAAATTGTATTATATAAATATCACAATGCCTTTTATTTCTGAGTCGAAGGCTCTAGTAATTATGATGCTTTCTGCTTATCACTATTTCCTTCCTTCTTTCTTCCATTTATACCAATAGATGTCTTTGTTAAGAGGAATGACTCCTTTTAAAAGTCATATCGCTTCATCTAATTGTCATAGCTTTATCAAGGGGGGCGTCCTTTATTAGTCCATTCTTTTATGCTGATCGCTACCTTAATATACTTTTATGACCATTGCCTTTTTGCACATATAATTGTTGTCTTTAGTAATGAATCGCTACTCCCTTACATCGCTGCATTTTCAAGCTTAATCATAATCTCTGCTTCCTTTGATTGGTTTCAATGTTATCTTAGTCTTGAAACATGGTAACTCTCGTCGTATACCCACATGTGGTCGGCCAACAAGGAGATGAAAGTCGGCTTCTTATCTCTATTTTCATAAACTTGTCTACATTATTCATTTCATAGTCAACCACCATTATAAATTTAATCTTGTCTTACTTATATGAGGTTGGCCCATATGTAATTTAAATCTTTAATTTAAATTAATTCCATCCAACATTTAAAGACGAGACTTTTCATGGGACATGACATTTTAGCAGGATCTCCGCTCAGCACTGACTTCTCATGTGGCACAATTTCCATGTCACTGCATGATTGGTCACTCTTTCGGTTGCCAGTTGGAGTTCGTGGGCAAAATTATATTATTTTAATTAACATTAATGTCATTTAAGTTAAATTAAAGATTTAACTTAATGTTAATTAAAATATTAAAGTGACTTCATAAAAGAGGCGTTGGGGAAAAAGAATTAAAAGGCATATTTTATTAAGTAATGTGGAGCGCCCAACTTAGGGAGACATAAGGGGAAATAAAGTGAAATTTAAAATGTTATTTAGTTGCCCAAGTTGTGCGTGGAAGTGAAGGAGAGAATAAAAGAGGGTTTGAGCTCATTTTTGTATATGCTTGGAAAATATTTTCTTCTACAAGTTGGACACTGTACTTTGGTTCATGGATTTTTGAGGATGATAACCCTCAAGAGGAACACTATTTGCAGGTGTGAAAGATCACCCAAGAATACTATGCTGATAGCCTCACACAGGGGTTATGTTGGAGCTGAATAGTTGAAGATTTTTCAATAATTTGAAGCAACGGTTTGGATGCAGTTTTTACAGAGTGATTTAGAAGAGCATAGGAAAGGATCATTGCTGATTTTAGGTGTTTCTTGGAGTTGTACATTCTCCATTGTTGGCTGCTCCAAGTGTTGTAACTAAACATTGGAATTTTGGGAGTTATTTTCAGATGATTTCAGTGTGATTTCACCTTGAATGTGGATGCCTAGGGCTGGAAAATAAAGGGTTTTGAACATTTTGAAATCTGAGTATTTTGCTAGGGTTTTTTGGAGCTTCCATTGCTGTTCACAAATTGTTTCAGACCTGCACATTGTAAGGTAGCAAATGGGTATGTTTCAAATATGATGTTTAAGTGATTTTATCATCTGGGTATTTGTTATAATCCCTCTATTTAATGTATTCAACAAATATATCTCAAAAAACATATGACAGCAGCTAGGGTTTTCAAATATCTGATTTTCTAGGGTTTCCTATCATATGGGTATAGCTGATTTATGTTCTTAGTGGTTGTTTCATTTCATATAAGCTTCTGGGTATTATTGGAAATGCTTCTTTATTGTTATATTTCAATTATATGCAAATCAAAAACCACATGCAAGCCCTAAACAGAAGCAAACAACAGAAAACACAAAAAAAAATCAGGGTGGGACATTAAAATGGTATCGGAGCTGGTTTTTCTTGCCAGCCTGTTGGATTACTGCTTTGAGCATAGTTGCATGTCACTTTTTGCAGTTGCATGTTAGTACCCAGTACTTGCATATCCGTTTGGAGAGCACCCATATGCTTGTATGTCAGTTTCCATGGCCGAACGGTGATTACATGAGAGGGAGTACTAGAGAACAAAGATATCTTGAAAGAACAAGGAAAAAAGAAGTTGAACAGGAACAGTGGGAAGAGTGGCCTTCAGAGGATATAGAACACCATACAGTACACTCCAATGAAGAAGAAATAGAGGAAGAAATCATGGGTGATCGAGAAGGTTGGTCCGGCAGAGACCATCATGATGAGGGAAGAGCTGATATGTCCAGTCTGTTGCATGCGATAAATGATTTGGCTAGAGGGCAGCGAGAGATGTTGGATCGGATGGACCGATCCCAAACTGAACTAGCCCAAATTTTTCCCTGATTAGTGCTGAATAACAATGGGAATAATCATCCAATTGAAAATGAACCAACAAAGCAAGAATGGCTAAATCAAATAATAGTAGATTGGAGAGCAATGGATGCAGATTTTCAAACGGAGATGCCATTTCAAGAATATTTGGCCTTCAAGGAAAGGAGTAGACCCCGCAGAGACGGAAGAGGTAGACCTCAAAATCGGGATTTGCAAAGGAAAAAGGGGCTTCAGGATGATTCTTTGGTCATGCATGCAACTACCATGGATGAGGTGGTGCATGAAGAAAAGGAAAAAACAACAGCTTTGGATCCTAGCTCGGATTCAACTAGTAATGATTCTAATGACTTCCTTGATGATTCCTATGGAGCAGATGATTGTGTTGAGTTCACTCATGTATTTTCAGATGAAGGGCATGGAGAAAGCAAATATGATGATGACTTCAAAACAGCTTTTGATCATCCTTTATCTTATTCTAGTGATGTTAATATAGGTGGCCTTGGATTTGACTTTCAAACCAAGCCTATGGAGGGAGATATTTACATTGACACCAGTGTTGGTGAATTAGAGATGGTTATTGATAGGCCTTGTGAAGAGATGAGTTCATTGGATGATATTGGATTTGTTCATGACATTGTCCCATCATCCTTACTTGAGAGTTGTAAGGCATAAACTAGTGAGACAATTGATTTAGAAGATGGTATGGCTCCTGCAAATGAAGACAAATCAGAAAACATGGTGTTTGAGGAGCATAATTTCTTTGTTGATTTTGATAAAGGGCCCAAAGAGCTGCAAGTTTAAGGGACAAATTATTGGTTTCAGAAGAGAAGGTTGTGAAATCCTTGACCAAGTTTGATAACACACACAACTTAGTTGAAGACCTCTTCTGGAAGGTTCAAGTTAAGGAGAGAGAGAATGGCATTAAGGATGGAGCTACCCGTGCAAATCTACAAACCATCAAAGAAGCTTTAAAGGTAATGAAATCAGATTATTTGCATTTGCTTTTTGACAGGGATAATGCCATTAAGTTTGCAGAAGAAACCCATGATGCCTACCAAGAGAAGGAGAAAGAGGTTGATGGGCTTTGCCTTGATCTTAGCCTAGCTCACCACTCTCTCTACCAAGCCGAAAATCAATCAACTATTGCAGCCATGAACAAGGAACAACTAACAAATGCAAGGTTCATGGAGATCAGGAAACTGGTTGAAGGCATTGATGAGCTCCAAAAAGATTCTTCTGTGGAGCCAAGTTGTTCACCGATTTATGAAGAAGAATATAGCAAGGATGAATTATTTCATGAAGATTGTAGCATACCACTTGTTGAAGGTTTGGGTGCATATCACAAGGAAGTGCCAAGCCTTGTGGTTGGTAATCCTCCTAGGAGACCACCAAATATGAAATGTGTGAAGGAGACAAAAGAAGATTGCATAATGAGTATTGTGACACTAGGAGATGCAGTATCTTCATGGGATGAATTGATCCATGGAGACTTCTTCATTTCTGATTTTGAAAAGTTTCCAAATAATGTTCTTCAGCTTGCTGGAATTTTCAAAACAGCAGCAAGTAAAGGAGTTTTCAAGCCTGTTACATATGCAGCTCTGGAGAAAGGAGGACCTAAAACTAATATCTACATGTTTGGCAATCCATCCTTTGGATTGAATGATGTTTTATCTCATACTAATCTTTATTTGGGGTTGGTTTTGAAGACAGCAATTGCTCCTTCACTTTGGTTCTTGGTACTTTTAGGGATGGGTTACAAGAGATTACCAAAAGGGACACAAACTTACTTGATATGCATGTTGTTATGGATGGCAGTTGGAGTTATGATGTGTACCTTTCTAGTTATGCTGGAGTTTATTTTTGGTTGGGTATCCATGGTTGGGATCCTCAACAAGGATTGATGGAGCTTATTGGAAAAGGTAGGTAGAACCTTTGGAGGTATAAGGATGAAAATTTCAGAATTAACAATGTTGTTCCTTTCTTTACAAGCCATATGGCGATTTCATTTGCTTATCTACAAATGGATTGGAGAAAGATTTTAAGTAAGGATTGGAGTAATGAACGAATGGTTACTCTTGGAAGTGTTACTTGGCAAAAAATGGATCAGAATTTCAGTGTTGAGCTTGTTTTTGGGTTGCAGGTCAATCACTCAACTTTTGGTTTGCTCTCATTCAAGGGAGTTGGCACTTTCTTCTTTGTCAAGGAAGTAATAGATTTCAGTTGGAGATTGCTTGGAGGTGTTTCCCAGCCACTTCTAAGTTATTTTGCTGCAACAAAATGTTTTTCACACATGCTTATACTTGGGAAAATAATTGGTGTTGCTATTGTCCTTTGTGTAGAGCACTAAAATCAGATTGTGCTCCACTGATTTCAATTTTGGACAGCAATCATTATTGTTTACTTCGAACCTTCCTAATTCAGAAAGTTCATCTTATGAAGGTTTGTGACATAAACTTTGATAGTTTACTCTCAGTGTGAGTTCAGGACAGCGAGTTTCCACATGTTGTGATTCATCTTTTAGGGACTCTTGGAGTTGTAACAGTGAGTGTTAGCACCGCTGTCCACTTCCCAATCAACCTACACATGACTTCAACTCTTGACCCGCAGTTGTGTTGGTTTGTCTTTTCAAATCAGCAGTGGAGTATCTGGTTGTTGGAGTTGGCTGATAGAAATGGTTTGATCATAGGAGATGACTCTATAACTACTTCCATACTCATCTCTCTTATCTTTTCAGTAGGATTTCAGAATGGTTACTGCTGCCCTTACATTTCCACATTGGTTATGGTGCTATTCTTTTGTGAGAAGATTGGTTTAGAGCTTTGCCATGCTTTAGGGCAGATGGTTATGGGAGTTTTTCCGAACACAGTTCCTCTATTTATTGCTTTCACCCTGTTAAGTGACAGGTATTGCAGATACATTATAAGGATAGTGTGCATATCGTCAGATGATGCCTTATTGATTGTAGTGGTTTGGGTGTGTTGGTGTGTTCGGATCCTTCATTTCAACACTTAGAGATTAAATGTCAATGATATGGGTACAACTTATTACAGTAGAGGCATTCCCTGGTTGGCAGATTTCAGAGTTGTGATAGTGATTGGTCCACTTCTTCTTTGGGGGAGTTTGGTTTTTGGGTCAAGCAGACTATTCTTCCTATCGCCCATGATCATGTTTGATATAGGGATGGCAGTCATTGACTTTACTGGGATGCCTCAGCAGGAGATGTCTCATAGTATGGGTTTCAGCCCTTATCGGTGTTCCAGTTTGGGGGCTGGAGATGATTACTTCTGGGAGTCCCAGGAGAAGAGAGTGTTGTTGTGGCACGACGATTTTATAGTTTATATCAGAGTGGTGAAGCGACAGTGTGGTAGTTTTTTCTAGAGATTGACTTGGAACCCAGGGATCACTTGGGTTTGTAGTCCAACAACTGCTGGGAATGAGAGAGTTGATGTTGACTCTCTTGAGTGTATTCTTACGGAGTTACAGTTGGGTTTTTTCGAAGAGCAATTCCCTGAGGAGTTGACTGAGTTCATGCAGTATCTGATTGCTCTTCTTATATAAGGTTTTCAGGTCATTTGTATTGCTATCTTGTAGGACAGTGTCTTCAACAGATGGTACCATAATCACCTAGGTTGACTTGGGACCCTGGGATCATTCTTGATTCTAGTTTGGATCAGTCTGTTGATTGAAGGCTGTATTGGCATTGCTTGAGGACAAGCAATCTTTGGGAAGGGCGGATTGTAATGTCCCCATTTTCGGGTTCTCTGGCAACACAGTTGGAGCTGACTTTCTGGGTTTGTGATAGCCTGATCAAAAGAGTATTTCGATGTCAACAGTGTGCTCAGGGGATTCAATGGAGCTGTATGAAACTTTTCGGAGGGATTTCAGACAAATTGTCCATACTTACTATTTATAGTAAGTACTTGCATGGCAACAATCTTTCTGGGTTTTTCAAGATTTGTTCTCTTTAGTCCTTGGAGAACACTACTATTTATAGTAAGTGTCAGTCTAGACACTGTTTTTGGTGACATGGCAGTTCTGTAATGTCCCCTTCTAGATTTGCCCTAGATTAAACCCTACAATCACAATTATAATCAATTAGGTTTAGGAGGACGACTTACAGGTGGTTATTTCTTCATTATGTTCTTGTATATAATCCCTGCACTCATCATAGAGAACACAAGTACATACATATATACATATAAACTAATGCCATTGTTAGGGTTAGCTAAGCATATATTAAACTCAGAATACAACTCCAATATTACTCTTACTATCAAACAACATTTTTTAGAGCATAGGGATAGGGACATGATAGGTGTGACCCAACTACCCATACTAAGCCCAAGAGTGCAACTTTGGCCCTCCTGGCTTTGGTGGCAGGAATTTGACATCCACCAAAGTGGCGTACTTAGTAGAGTGCTTGTCATGCTTCCCTATCCATGCCTTATCTCTTACAATTAACAACTCATCATGGTAGGAATGGTATGGGGATCGTAGCGGAGTTCTCAATTTATCCAATCTAACCTCAAGAGCAAGACTTTGACCCTCTTGGCCTTGATGGCAAGGCTTTCACATCCATCCAAGGTGGCGTACTTAGATGGAAACCGTATACCCTCTGACCTACGTCTCCTTCCTTTCATCCATGATAAGGATCATAGGGAAAGTCTGTACACCCGAAGAAAGAGAAGGTATTATCAACATTTTTGGCGCTAGGAGCGCAGCGAATTTTTCCTAGAGAGGAGCGAATTTTCTCAAGGAGAAGGAGCAGATTTTTTAGGCTGAATTGCATTTTGAGGACTGATTTGTGATATTTTACCTCTGATTTTTGTCATTTTACTACTCATTTTCATCATTAATACAGAAATCTGCATTTTCTAGATCAGAAAATTGATACAAGGTATGTTTCAATCACCTTTTATTTCATAAAAATTGCCTTTATTTATTTTATCATGATTTATGAGGGAAATTCTATCATTTTAAGTCACTTATTCAAGTCTTGTCTTGTAGATAGATGGGCATGACGGCAAAGGAGAGGCAAGTGATGATCAAGATGGATGCCAAGTCCACCATACCTGACTCCAAGCTCGAAACTCATTGGAAGAACGTGGGAGACACCAACATGGGACACGTCAACTTGGAGGAGATGAAGGACTTCTTGCTCGCCATCACGAGGAATGAAGATATCAAGGCCATTGCGAAGAGTCGAATTGTTCAAGCAGCATGCTTCCCACCTACCTTACCTAGCACTGAGTTAGTGTTGGAATGTATTCAGCGTTATGACAAACAAAAGAGACAAATTATAGCTAAAGACGGGACTGTCCTAGCTTACTTGCAAAGAGAAGCCATCCAGGAGATCTTCAACATCCCAAACCGAAAGGCAGTGTTCATCTGTCCTACAACTACTCAATGTACTTTTGAAGGCAATCCCAAGCACTACATGCAAGAAGTGAGGAAAAAGTGGATGATAGATTCATCAATCAAGATATACAACACTGAAAATCCAAAGTATCACAAGGCAGACTTCAAACAGGAGATAAGTTACTTCATCATCCTTATGAATCGAGTAACAGGTAGGCCTCAATCATCTACTTTCGAAGGATGGATGTATACCTACTTTAATCATGTGTTTACAAAGAATAAGATGGTTGACTGGGCTGGCCTTATAAGCCATTGCCTTGATGAGCAGTTTGAAAGGTTTGATGAGACAAAATCATTCTTCATGACTTCCTATCTCGTTTACATCCTAGCAAGAAATATGGTTTATAAGGGATTAACAGCCAAAGGAGAAGCAGGTACCAAGTCTAGACAAATTCTTTCACATCAGTGTTATCCTCAACTTCATTTAAAAAATATCAATCATTACAAAAGGTTCAATGATGTCTTCGCTATGTTCATAGTGAGAAAGTTGAGAGGAGAATTGCATAGAAGATTGACAGGTGCTACTAGAAACTTCATCGAGCAATATGGAAGGTATTACATTCAATACGACAAGTTTTCCTATATCAAGATTCAGGGTTTCAAATCCTTTCCATACAGATTGCCAAGATATCCTACCAATAGGATGGTGTTGCTAGAAGTTTCAAGACAATTGTTAGAGTTTCATAAAATGCAAAGGGCAAGAAAGAAGGCCAGAGTCCAGTTTCCTCTCCAGCTTGCCAGATATTACTCATGTCCATCACTTCAAGCCGCTGAACATTCAGAGGTTGAGCTTCAAGCATATCATCTACATCTTCATTATTCAAGGAGGGAGAACTTCGATCCACATGGAGCCATTAAGCAGTCATATTCTTCCTACAAGCATGTTGAGCAGCTTGAGGATCATTGGGCTAATGCCATGGATGATGATGATGTCAGGATGCAAAAGTGTTCAAGATTGAAATGGGATCTAGTGAGAGCTACTAAGGTATTAAGGATTCCTGATCAGTTGGATGATGAAAGAACTCTTTTAGGTAATGAGTACAATAAGATCCAGAATTTGCCTTATGATATCAACTGGACTAATAGAGAAAAGATTGATGATGAAGGATTGATAGAGCCTATCATTGCTATCACTGAGGAACAAGTAAACGAGCAAGTACAAGCATTGACAGATGAATGAAAGAAACTTACTTACATCAAAATGAGAGAAACAGAACAACAGGAACAACATAGTGCACCTGGCAGAAGTTCACGGAGTAAGGACAATGAAAGAGATTCAAGTCAAGCAAACAAAAGAAAACAACTTGAATCTGTACAAGGAGAATCAAGCAAGAAAAAGAAGAGAATAAGTATTGAAACTGCTTCGTCTAGACAGCCAGGAGATACTCCACTGAATCAAGACATAGTTGTTAAGGATGCAATTCCAGAGACTCCAGTTAAAGAAGTGCCTTGAAGTCCACATGATACTAAGATCATTGATGAAGCTAACACTGAAGACAAGGATGCAGTTGAAGAAGAATCATTGCCTGCACAAGGAAAGCAAATACAACAGTTACAGGATCTTTCATCATTGCCGGAGTGGCTGCAGGATAGAATTAAGGAAAGCTGTGAAATTGAGAAATATCCTCCTATTCCAGTTGAAGAGTTGCTTCTAAACATGTCTAATGAAAAACCAAAGAAGAAAGCAACTATTCTTTCAAAGATCACCAAAGATGAAGCAGGTGTAAGGAAAGTACATGTAGCAGTTCCAAGGCTTGAAAAGAATGTAGAAGATATAACACCTGGGGATTATGACATCAATACAATCAATTTGGGTCCGTTGACTAGAACACAAGTAGAAGAGGAACTTCAGGATTCAATTGATAATGCTCGAGCTATCATAAGGTAGGAAACAAAAGGTAGAATCAAAGCTGAGCAGAGATGTCAAGCTTTGGAGCAGTATATTCAGCACTTAGTTCATCCTATTCGTCAGCAAGAGAGGGTTTCTACACCTCCATCTTTTCTTCCTCCGGAAACAGTTGCTCACCTTGAAGGGTTGAAGTCTTCATCTCACAGGTTGAAAGATTGGATGAAAAAATAAAAGGAAACTACATTTACACATTTGGAAGATATCATGCAAGTGTATGATAAGATCACTGATCTCAAAGAAAGGGTATTTGTATTGTTAACAATTTGTGCTGAGTTCAAGGATATTAAAGAACAATACATGCCACATTTGAAGAGCTTGATGGAGACTTCGATTGATGATTTGATACATGCTGAAGTGATTGATGAAGACATGACATACGACTTCTCTTCTTGGTATTTTTGCTTTCGCAATAAAGGACAATTACTTGGTAAGGTAGAAATCGATATGTCAAGAGTAAGGAGTGTATTTCAAAGGATTCAAAATGGAATACATGCATCCTTGATGAAGATATGTAACCCATTTGGAGAAATGACTCTTGATAATATGAAAGAACAAGTTCAAGCTTTCTACTTCCAAGAGGATGATGTTTCTAATGAGAAGCTTGATAGTATATTTTCACTTGCTGTCCACCTTTGTGCCAACAAAGCGAGGATGACTGATTGGGAGAAGACACTTGGCCTCTATGCAGATGATGTACTTGAACCTGAAGGAACCGCTAAAAACACACCAAGTGTACCTTTGGATGATGTCAAGCAGATAGTGTCTAGATTTATTGAATGTCAAAATACTAGTAATGTTTATTCACATGGAGACTCCTCATAGGCTATTGATTTTTCATCCTTATCTTCTTGGAAAGTGTGCCTTCATTGCCTCTTTCATTTACTAAAAATAGGGCATTGTTATAACTTGTAGCATGATCTGGTCCATTGGCTTTGCCGATCGATCTTGACCCTTAATACATTTTTGAGGTCTATAAAAGGGCTCCTTTTGCTCTCATTTGTACGGTTGAAGACTCTAAAAATTGTTGCAAAAGCTCTCTGAAATAATATAAAACTCATTGTTTGGTGATTCTATATATGTTTCTAAGTGTTGCATGGTTTGGATCTCTTCAAGCGGATATTAAGATTAGATTAAGTTTTCTTTAAGTGTATGTTAGTTGGTGGAAGGCTTCGTTATTGTTTGTAGTGAAATCTTTATGTTCACACCATTTGTAATTTGTGGCTTGCAAATTGCAATGCATGGTTGGTCTGAACAAAATTGAGCTTAACTTTGATCTCTATGTTTGTTGAATACTTCATGAGCATAAGCGATTTAAACATCTTGTATAACCTTAGAAGATTGCATCAATCTTGTGTAGTTGTTTGATTTGGCGAAGCAAGATTTGGTTTGATTTTACCTGAGCAGTAATTACCCCTTACATCTAGGTTTAGATTAGTGTTAATGAACCTTTTCATCTTTTGCCTTTTCTTTTATCAATTTGGTTAGAATTAGGATCAAGTACTTTATTGCCATATCATACGCCGTAAACTGTAGTACTTAGATATTCCAATGTTTGTCTTCTTTATTATTGAATCAACAGCTTGTTCGAACAATTGTGTAAGTCCCTTTGTGTTTACCAGCAGAATCATGCGAAGTCACTAGGCTATCCCTTATAAAATATCGAAAAGGAACCTTGGAGTCATCTTGTTTGATCACTTCGATTAGCATTCAGGGGGCTTTGCTCAAGAGAGGGTTAGATACTCTATATTTCACTCTATTGTTGACTTGTCGAAAAACAAACATCAACATTTTTGGCGCTAGGAGGGCCTACAGCAAGTTGTTTCATTTTCAAGATTGAGGAAGAACGAAGAACATCCTGGAGCGAATTGGTTCTTTCTCGCCAGAAAGGCACCAGAGAATTCTAAGGTCTACACCAGGAGCATCCAAGGAGTTTGCCGAGTTGGGATTCCCTCCTAAGTCGAAAAAAGGGAAGAAGGCGACTTCATCAAGTCAAAGATCTCCAAGTGGGGGTGATATTTCAAATTTGTTCCAAACTCCACCTCCGCAAAATTTGAAGCAAGGAATTGCTCAACCTAGTAATACACAAGCAACTACCCCAGGGACTCCACTTCAACCATGAACTATTCAAATAGGTCCTGGACATCAACCCAACATCCCAATGGCAGCACCAACACCTGCTTGGCCCTTGGCAAATGCTTCACCTCTTGGGACTTTCACAAATTACCATGACATGCCCAAGAATCCTGAGCACTTCTGCTCTAAATTCCATGTTAATGATGTATACAGGACAGCAGAAGAACATATCAAAATCTTTGAAGACACCTTGATAAATCGCAAGATCGTACATCAGGATGTAGCATGCAGACTATTTCCATATTCACTTGAAGGAGATGCTACCTTTTGGTATGTCAACTTGCCAGCTGGGTCTATCACTAGTTGGGAACAAATGAAAAATGCTTTCTTGGAGAAATTCAAGATTCCCATCACTCCAGCAGAACTTTACAAGCAATTCATTGAAGTAAGGAGGCAAGAACATGAGCTTGTCGCTGCTTTCAATCATAGATTTCACAAGGCTTATTCAAGATTGCAGACTCCATATGACATCAATGAAGACATGGCGAAAGAGATTTATTATGCAGCCTTGGACCGCCTTACTTCTATGTTTGTGAAAAGGGCAACGACACCGCCCACTAATCTGATAGGAGCATACGCTGAAGCTGTCAAGGTAAACACTGATTTAGGTATGAACACTCATGGGCCACTTAATCACTTGGGGCATGTAGCAATGCCTAATCAAATCCAAGGTATCAACCAAGCACTAGCTCAACATACACCAGTGATGAACCCAGTTCCTGTCCCCACTCCTGCCAATCAGCTGGTCCTGCATCTCGGAGCGCCAATTTCACAAGCTGCACCTACGAAGCCGGTGTATTTACAAGGATTGTCATCTTCTGCCAAGACTCAAGAGGAGAAAGATGAAATGAAAGAGCTGATCGATCAAGTGAAGAAGTTATCTACTGAAGTTACACATTTGAGGAATCAGAACAATTATTTACAAAGGAATTATCAAGGAAACCAGGGTGGTAATCAAGGATATAATCCAGGATACAATCAAGGGTATAATCAAAGGCTTTAGAGGAAATAACCAAGGTTCTCAAAGACAAAACAGAACCTGGAACACCTCACCTAACAACGGAAGTGTACCTTCACCACTTGATAATCCACCAGCCTCTGACCCGAAGCCAGTAAATAAAGTTCTCTTGGCGGAAGCTGCATTATCCACCTGGTGCAGATTACATAATACCAATCAACACTCAGAGCTCCAATGCCCTGAATTTAAGATAGCTGCTGATATCTTTCAACAAGAAATGCATGATACACAGGCACCAGAAAACCCTCATGTCACTAGGTATGAGATCGTGCCGACAACAAGGTATGATTAGGCCTTAATTATCGAAGATTTCACTTTTTCGCCCATGATGGAATATGACATGTCAAAGTATAATGGAAGGTTCCCACCAGCCTCTGCTAATGGGCCTGTTGATGATACATATTATCCTCCTCCATTCGACGGTGATTTCCAAACTCAAGAGGTAGATGAAGTACAAGCTTTTCAGCAGTCTTCTAGAAATGCACCTTAGAGGGTCTACCAACGGAATTATCGGGCAAAAGATCCTGTTACTACATTGACCCCTCCAAATAATTTGCAAACCCCGCCAAATCCTAATGCAAGTAACAATCCAAGCTATCCAAGAGATTCGCCCGAGTATAGACAAAGGAACCCCGCTCAGAAAGTGGTTCCAGCACAAGATGTTCAGCAACCGAATGCTTCTCCAAGGATTGATCCTATCAGGAAGGAAGTTCCCAAAGATGATTTGAAAAGGTTAAGTCAATGTGTTGTGGAGGAACTCAAGAAAATCAAGCTCAACCTACCACTGACAGAATTGATCAGAATGACTGAGATAAGGGAAGCTTTCTTAAGAAGTGTTGATGATACTACTGCAAAAGGTGGGAATCAAAATGTGCAAGTCCCTACAGGATCGTTGAACCCATCTACTTCCAATGCACCTAGGGCAAATGTGGGTCAGAACATGAATGCAGCTCAGATAAGGCCACCTCATCCACAAGGACAGACAAATGTCGTTTTTGTTGCACAAGATTCATCTAGTATGACAAATGATACACCAATTGAAATAAGGGAAGATCTTGCAGAAAATAGTAACGCATCAAAGAGCCAAGATTCACGAATCAATTCAAAATTAGTGAATGATAGGTATAGTGCTCCAAAGAAGAAATCAATAGCTTTTTACCAGGGAAGAGATGAACAACCCCCGTTCTTGCTATCAGTTAGAATGTTTGGGAAACTTCTGCATAATTGTTTAATGGATTCAGGAGCTTCAAGCAATGTTATGCCACTTGGCGTCTGTAAGAAACTTGGTCTAATCCCAAAGCAAACTTCCAAGAAAGTTACTCAATTAGATAAGACTGAAGTTCCAGTTGTGGGAGAATTACATAATATTCACATGCAATTGGCAGCTGATCCCAAGATTCAGCACTATATTGATATTTCAGTGGTTGATATACCTAAAGGGTATGGAATGCTATTAAGCAGAGACTAGCTAAAGAAGTTGAACGGATATATATCAACCGATTTCTAGCACATGTGGCTATCATGGAAGGGACTGCCGAACCAAATCAGAATAGATAGCACTCCACACCTAAAGTTGATGATCACAGAGTATGGTGAAGATAACGAAATCCTCTTTGTAGAAACAGATTTAGGTGTTTATAAGCCTAAAGTTGAAGAGATTTTAATGCTGCATAATTCAACAGAAGCACTCATAGAAAGTGATCATGACACAACATCAGATGAGGAAGGAGAAGGCATGTTTGAGAATTTCCAAAATTTTGTTATGAAGCATGTGAAGCAAGGCGTGGAATTAGGAAGTCATGCACATGTTCAAGATCTACTGTTACCTAACGGTGCAGGATTCATAATGCCTTCCATTCAAAGTTCTCCTGTGCATTGTGTGGAGAAGCCCTGCAACAAGTTCGAAAAAGGATTCCGGAAGCAATAGGCCTAGAGATTCCAAAGACATTGAAGTTGAAAGAACCTGTTCTGGATGCAGTCTTTACAAACGAAGCAAGCACGTCAGCATCAGCCAAAGAAGGTACTCAAAATGAGCCCAGAGAAGTGAAAGAAGATAGTAAAGTGTCGAATCAAGAAACTAATCAGGTGTGGACTTTAAGGTTTGATGGATCAAAATCCAAACAAGGATCAGGAGCAGGTTTTGAATTGATCAGTCCAATTGGAAAAGCTTACTTGTCAGCATTAAGATTGCAGTTTCCTTGCACGAATAATGTCGCCGAATATGAAGCTTTAGTGCATGGATTGCTCCTTGCCATCAAGAAGAAAGTCAAGATTTTGCATGTGTTTGGGGATTCTGAGATAGTCATCAGGCAAGTCAGAAAGCAGTATGTTTGCCATGATAAGAGATTGAAGAAATACAGAAATCATGTTTGGGATCTTATTGAAGACTTCGATGCATTCAACATCAAATCAATCTACAGATCAACAAATCAAGTGGCCAATGCTTTAGCCCAAGCTGCAAGTTCTCTCAAGCCTTTAGCCATGGAAGGGTTAAAGAAGTTCACAGTTGAACTGACATCAGTTCCGTCAGTGCCAGATAATATTACAAATTTTCAGGTTTTTGATGATGATAAGCACATACTGAACTTCCTAACCAATTCTAGGATATTCATTGCCCAGGTCATTGATGAGAGTGAAGCAAAAGCTGAGTTCGATCCAGATGGGATCATGAATCTAAAAGACAACACTATTCCAAAGGGCATGATTGAGTTAGAAAGACTCTTTGACTCAGATAAGTTGAGCACCCTTCAGTACCACAATGAAGAAGGAAACAAGTGTGATGCAGTTAACCTGGGAAGAGATCAAGAGGTAAAAAATGTTTTCATAGGGAAAGTCTGTACACCCGAAGAAAGAGAAGGTATTATCAACATTTTTGGCGCTAGAAGGAGGGCAGCGAATTTTTCCAAGAGAGGAGCGAATTTTCCCAAAGAGGAGCAGATTTTTTAGGCAGAATTGCATTTTGAGGACTGATTTGTGATATTTTAGCTCTGATTTTTGTCATTTTACTACTGATTTTCATCATTAATACAGAAATCTGCATTTTCTAGATCAGAAAATTGATACAAGGTATGTTTCAATCACCTTTTATTTCATAAAAATTGCCTTTATTTATTTTATCATGATTTATGAGGGAAATTCTATCATTTTAAGTCACTTATTCAAGTCTTGTCTTGTAGATAGATGGGTATGACGGCAAAGGAGAGGCAAGTGATGATCAAGATGGATGCCAAGTCCACCATACCTGACTCCAAGCTCGAAACTCATTGGAAGAACGTGGGAGACACCAACATGGGACACGTCAACTTGGAGGAGATGAAGGACTTCTTGCTCGCCATCACGAGGAATGAAGACATCAAGGCCATTGTGAAGAGTGGAATTTGTTCAAGCAACATGCTTCCACCTACCTTACCTAGCACTGAGTTAGTGTTGGAATGTATTCAGCGTTATGACAAACAGAATAGACAAATTATAGCTAAAGACAAGACTGTCCTAGCTTACCTGCAAAGAGAAGCCATCCAGGAGATCTTCAACATCCCAAACCGGAAGGCAGTGTCCATCTGTCCTACAACTGCTCAATGTACTTTTGAAGGCAATCCCAAGCACTACATGCAAGAAGTGAGGAAGAAGTGGATGATAGATTCATCAATCAAGATATACAACTCTGAAGATCCAAAGTATCACAAGGTAGACTTCAAACAGGAGATAAGTTATTTCATCATGCCCCTGAATCGAGTAAACAGGTAGGCCTCAATCATCTACTTTCGAAGGATGGATGTATACCTACTTTGATCATGTGTTTACAAAGAATAAGATGGTTGACTGGGCTGGCCTTACAGGCCATTGCCTTGATGAGCAGTTTGAAAGGTTTGATGAGACAAAATCATTCTTCATGACTTCCTATCTCGTTTACATCCTAGCAAGAAATATGGTTTGTAAGGGATTAACAGCCAAAGGAGAAGTAGGTACAAAGTCTGGACAGATTCTTTCACATCAATGTTATCCTCAGCTTCATTTGAAAAATATCAATCATTACAAGAGATTCAATGATGTTTTCGCTATGTTCATAGTGAGAAAGTTGAGAGGAGAATTGCATAGAAGATTGACAGGTGCTGCTAGAAACTTCCTCGAGCAATATGGAAGGTATTACATTCAATATGACAAGTTTTCCTATAGCAGGATTCAGGGTTTCACATCCTTTCCATACAGATTGCCAAGATATTCTACCAATAGTATGGTGTTGCTAGAAGTTCAAGACAGTTGTTAGAGTTCCATAAAATGCAAAGGGCAAGAAAGAAGGCCGGAGTCCAGTTTCCTCTCCAGCTTGGCAGGTATTACTCCTGTCCATCACTTCAAGCAGCTGAACATTCAGAGGTTGAGCTTCAAGCATATCATCTACATCTTCATGATTCAAGGAGGGAGAACTTCAATCCACATGGAGCCATTAAGCAGTCATATTCTTCCTACAGGCATGTTGAGTAGCTTGAGGATCATTGGGCTAATGCTATTGATGATGATGATGATGTCAGGATGCAAAAGTGTTCAAGATTGAAATGGGATCTTGTAATGTCCCCTTTTTGGAATTAGGACGGCTTGATCTGCAATATGATTTATTGTTTAGATGGTTTGCAAGTCCTGAATATATATATTGTCTCTCCTTGTTGAATCTTTGATCTGTATTATAAAGGTTCAATTTATTCTTTCTCTAAATATATTATATATTTCTTAGCTAAGTAAATCTCTGGTTTATAATAGGCGATCTTGCTATGCAAGTAATGTTTATTAGATGTGCAAAGAGACTTGTCTAAATGTATGAGTGATCGTCTTCCTTCTATGAGACTAATGAGGCAATTGCTATAGATATGATCGCCGTTTGCTGAGTATACTATGTTTTCCTTGATATGCAGATCGAATGCTCTAGGCAGAGGTAATGTGTGATAGGCGGTGATAAAAGGATATATATATTGCTGACTCTTGATTGATGATTGATGTGTAGATGATCGTTCCCTGATGGTGGATGTTCGATGGACGTAGACTGATTGTATTCCTCCGTTCTTGATGATATCCGATGCCTTAGGGAAAGAGTTCGCTGCTTCCAATATATACAGTAACACAGAGATGATGACTGCAGTCTATTATTATGCTTTGATATGATAACTATTCCTTTAGATCTTTGAGTAATCACATGTAATGATGGTCTTCCAAATGCCTTCGATCAGACACTTGCCTTCATTCGCTGATGTTTATATGCAGATGATGGTTTGAATTCAAGATCCTTTTTTTCATGATCCCTGGTTGATTTGAAATTAATTCTCTTTAATACCCCCGACATAGTGAAAGACGTTCTTTCTTTGCACCTCCTTGATTGGGACATGTCTCTTAGTATTCTTATAATATGTATATATTATATTTGCTGCCTTTTATCAATTTAATCTTAGCCATAAGATAGTCATGAGGTCTATGTTTAACCGTTGCTGAATATATAATGATCGCTCATAATATGGGACTAGCCCTTGACTTATAGATAAATCATATTTTGTCATCTTATTTGGGATCGCTGCTTTGTATGCAGCCCTTAATAAGATTTTTGTCGTATTTATAATATTTATAATTACCTTTATATTTGTTATTTATAAATATGATATATCTTAAACTATAATATTATATATTAATAACATTATAAATGTTTATTAAACATCATTATACATGAGCATTAATGTAATTTCTCTCCTTATCATGATGTTTAAATCTTTAATTTAAACAATGTCTTAATATTGGGACATGACAGCCCTCCCCACTCAAGATTGCTTGTCCTCAAGCAATCACACGAGTTTTTTCAATAATTTGCGCTTTTAACATTTACGAAGTCATGGTTCTGGTTCAAAATGAACACGCTTGAGTGAAGAGAAAGAAAATTTGCGATCAAAGTGCATTTGTTTGTCTGTTTGTAAGTATCATAGATTAAGGATATTTGAGAGTTTTTAAGATTCCAAGATGCATCTTGAGATTTAGGCTTATACTTGTCATATGTTGTTGACCTCAAAATTGAGAAGAGTCATGTTCCTAACTAAAGAAGATTTGAAAAGCAATGTGCTTGATGAAATATAGTGTCATAGATGAAAAATGATCCTGGGAGTTTGTGGGTTATGGGCCCATAATTTGACTTAGTATTGGTATTATGTTACATAAATCAAGAGAAGATTTCAAAGAGATTCTAGGAAGAAATGAATCTAGTTCATGGGTCTTGTGATTAATGAAATTAACTTTGTTATTTTCTATACTTCCCTAAGGTCTCTTTGAAGGATATACTGATTTTTTCCCTAGGTCTCAGAGTGGATAAACCATCCCTCCCTAGTCTCCATGTGGCGCATGCCATTCATATGGAGTGTCATAGTCCTTATGTGGCGCATGCCATTCATATAAGGTCCTTTCGATCTAATGTGGCGCATGCCATTCATAATAGATCGCCTCGAACTCATGTGGCGCATGCCATTCATATGAAGTCCGCCATTTGTTCTTACCTTATGTGGCGCATGTCATTCATATAAGGTCCTTTCGATCTAATGTGGCGCATGCCATTCATAATAGATCGCCTCGAACTCATGTGGCGCATGCCATTCATATGAAGTCCGCCATTTGTTCTTACCTTATGTGGCGCATGCCATTCATATAAGGTACCTTCGATCTAACGTGGCGCATGCCATTCATGATAGATCGCTTCGGACTCATGTGGCATATGCCATTCATATGAAGTCCGTTATTCTCATGATTGCCCTCTCTACATATGCCATGCTAGGAGAGTGAGATTACTACGGTGTCCTGGTAGCCACTCCCAAAGCCCAGAGGCAGTACCCTTCATAATGAAGGTAGAACCCCTCTAGCCCATGTGGGCTCATTACGTCCCCTCTCGGGTGGTGTACCTAGAAGAGGGCCCTCGCGCTGTTTCCTTTGTTTCTTTTTCTCCATCATAGCAAAGGTATATGTAGAATAGTGTAATCAAAATCACATCATTATTTACTTACAAATATAGATAACATATTATACTCCCATATGAGTATTCTCTTTCTTATTTGCTATTATGCTTCCCTCGATGTTTTTCTTTTGGGTGCTTGGTCCTTGAATTAATTTTCTTTCCTTCTTTTACTTGTACTTATTCATTCTCCTCTTGTATGTCCGGGTTTGATATGACTTCTATAATCTGTGCTTGAGCTCGTTTTCCACACTTATGCCCCAGTCCCCATAGTTCCTTGCATTTGTAACATATCCTTTCCTCCCTTCCACAAATATGCCCCTTCTTCCATTCTTTCTCACAATCAAAACAAAGGCCCTTTTTTCTAAGCTCTTCTCGGTCATGGTAAGAAAGATATGGTTTTTCGCGTCCGTCTTCCCTTCTGAAAGGTTTACCCTTTGAAGTAAAGTCTTTGGGAAAACTCTCCTTCTTGTGTAGAGAGGGTTTGCTTTGCTCTAAATGTGTTGCCATTTCTATGGCATCATCAAGTGTAGTGGGTCTAAGTGCCCCCACTAATCCTCTTAGTTTTTCATCCAATCCTTGAACAAATAAGAAGGTGAGTCTTTCATTCTCCATTCCAGTAACACGAATAGCTATCTTCTCAAATTCATTCACATACTCATCTATTGTTCCTCTTTGTCTTACAAGGGTCAAGTCTTGGAAATCTTGTTGCGTATGTCTACGGTCAAATTTCTTGAGGAATCTTTTAGAGAATTCTTGCTAAGATGTGATGGATTCATGGCCTAGTGTATGCTTCCCGTGATGCCACCATTCATAGGCCAACCCTTCTAGGTGTAAGATGGCAAATTGGAGGGCATCTTTCTCTGTCATTAGGCTGAGTAGGAAATAATCATTTAATTTTTGTAACCATGAATGTGGGGAGATTTTGTTGGTTCCATCAAAATTTGGGAGGTTAACCTTGTTTGCCTTTTGTTTTATATCTTTGTTGATTGGTCTTTTTTCTTTCCTTGCTATCTCATTCCTCTTTGAGTTGCTAAAATCGTTGAAGGATACCAATCCTCTCAATTCGGGTCCTAGGTTGGCATAGGCTCTAATCATGTCTTCAATGCTCATGACTGGAGTAGTATCATTCTCCCCTCTTGAAGTGTCTTCGCTTGGTAGAAATGCTGGTAGTGGAATCCTCTTGATGAAGAATTGTTGTTTTCAGCTTGATTAGAGACTACTTCTCTCCCATTTGTGGATTGTGCCTTTAGATTTTCTACGTCGTTTCGCAAGGTCTGCACAGTTTGTAAAAGTGCTTGAGTGGCTTGATTTTGATCATTCAAATTCCTGGTAGTTGCTTCAATGAATTCTCTCAATTCATTGTTCATCCTTACTTGGCTGGTTCTTGGCCTTCTATATGTTTGCATATACTATCCTCACAGGTTGGCAGGACGCAGCTCTGATACCCCTTGTAATGTCCCCTTTTTGGAATTAGGACGGCTTGATCTGCAATATGATTTACTGTTTAGATGGTTTGCAAGTCTTGAATATATATATTGTCTCTCCTTGTTGAATCTTTGATCTATATTATAAAGGTTCAATTTATTCTTTCTCTGAATATATTATATATTTCTTAGCTGATTAAATCTCTGGTTTATAATAGGCGATCTTGCTATGCAAGTAATGTTTATTAGATGTGCAAAGAGACTTGTCTAAATGTATGAGTGATCGTCTTCCTTCTATGAGACTAATGAGGCAATTGCTATAGATATGATCGCCGTTTGCTGAGTATACTATGTTTTCCTTGATATGCAAATCGAATGCTCTAGGTAGAGGTAATGTGTGATAGGCGGTGATAAAAGGATATATATATTGCTGACTCTTGATTGATGATTGGTGTGTAGATGATCGTTCCCTGATGGTGGATGTTCGATGGACGTAGACTGATTGTATTCCTCTGTTCTTGATGATATCCGATGCCTTAGGGAAAGAGTTCGCTACTTCCAATATATACAGTAACACAGAGATGATGACTGCAGTCTATTAATATCCTTTGATATGATAACTATTCCTTTAGATCTTTGAGTAATCACATGTAATGATGGTCTTCCAAATGCCTTCGATCAGACACTTGCCTTCATTCGCTGATGTTTATATGCAGACGATGGTTTGAATTCAAGATCCTTTTTTTCATGATTCCTGGTTGATTTGAAATTAATTCTCTTTAATACCCCCGACATAGTGAAAGACGTTCTTTCTTTGCACCTCCTTGATTGGGACATGTCTCTTAGTATTCTTATAATATGTATATATTATATTTGCTGCCTTTTATCATTTTAATCTTAGCCATAAGATAATCGTGAGGTCTATGTTTAACCGTTGCTGAATATATAATGATCGCTCCTAATATGGGACTAGCCCTTGACTTATAGATAAATCATATTTTGTCATCTTATTTGGGATCGCTGCTTTGTATGCAGCCCTTAATAAGATTTTTGTCTTATTTATAATATTTATAATTACCTTTATATTTGTTATTTATAAATATGATATATCTTAAACTATAATATTATATATTAATAACATTATAAATGTTTATTAAACATCATTATACATGAGCATTAACGTAATTTCTCTCCTTATCATGATGTTTAAATCTTTAATTTAAACAATGTCTTAATATTGGGACATAACAGATCTAGTGAGAGCTATTAAGGTATTAAGGATTCCTGATCAGTTGGATGATGAAAGAACTCTTTTAGGTAATGAGTACAATAAGATCCAGAATTTGCCTTATGATATCAACTGGACTAATAGAGAAAAGATTGATGATGAAGGATTGATAGAGCCTATCATTGCTATCACTGAGGAACAAGTAAAAGAGCAAGTACAAGCATTGACAGATGAAGGAAAGAAACTTACATCAAAATGGGAGAAACAGAACAACAGGAACAACATAGTGCACCTGGCAGAAGTTCACGGAGTAAGGACAATGAAAGAGATTCAAGTCAAGCAAACAAAAGAAAACAACTTGAATCTGTACAAGGAGAATCAAGCAAGAAAAAGAAGAGAATAAGTATTGAAACTGCTTCGTCTAGACAGCCAGGAGATACTCCACTGAATCAAGACAGTTGTTAAGGATGCAATTCCAGAGACTCCAGTTAAAGAAGTGCCTTCAAGTCCACATGATACTAAGATCATTGATGAAGCTAACACTGAAGACAAGGATGCATTTGAAGAAGAATCATTGCCTGCACAAGGAAAGAAAATACAATAGTTACAAGATCTTTCATCATTGCCGGAGTGGCTGCAGGATAGAATTAAGGAAAGCTGTGAAATTGAGAAATATCCTCCTATTCCAGTTGAAGAGTTGCTTCTAAACATGTCTAATGAAAAACCAAAGAAGAAAGCAACTATTCTTTCAAAGATCACCAAAGATGAAGCAGGTGTAAGGAAAGTACATGTAGCAGTTCCAAGGCTTGAAAAGAATGTAGAAGATATAACACCTAGGGATTATGACATCAATACAACCAATTTGGGTCCGTTGACTGGAACACAAGTAGAAGAGGAACTTCAGGATTCAATTGATAATGCTCGAGCTATCATAAGGCAGGAAACAGAAGGTAGAATCAAAGCTGAGCAGAGATGTCAAGCTTTGGAGCAGTATATTTAGCACTTAGTTCATCCTATTCGTCAGCAGGAGAGGGTTTCTACATCTCCATCTCTTCTTCCTCCGGAAATAGTTGCTCACCTTGAAGGGTTGAAGTCTTCATCTCACAGGTTGAAAGATTGGATGAAAAAATAAAAGGAAACTACATTTACACATTTGGAAAATATCATGCAAGTGTATGATAAGATCACTGATCTCAAAGAAAGGGTATTTGTATTGTTGACAATTTGTGCTGAGTTCAAGGATATTAAAGAACAATACATGCCACATTTGAAGAGCTTGATGGAGACTTCGATTGATGATTTGATAAATGCTGAAGTGATTGATGAAGACATGACATATGACTTCTCTTCTTGGTATTTTTGCTTTCGCAATAAAGGACAATTACTTGGTAAGGTAGAAACCGACATGTCAAGAGTAAGGAGTGTACTTCAAAGGATTCAAGATGGAATACATGCATCCTTGATGAAGATATGTAACCCATTTGGAGAAATGACTCTTGATAATATGAAAGAACAAGTTCAAGTTTTCTACTTCCAAGAGGATGATGTTTCTAATGAGAAGCTTGATAGTATATTTTCACTTGCTATCCACCTTTGCGCCAACAAAGCGAGGATGACTGATTGGGAGAAGACACTTGGCCTCTATGCAGATGATGTACTTGAACCTGAAGGAACCACTAAAAACAGGCCAAGTGTACCTTTGGATGATGTCAAGCAGATAGTGTCTAGATTCATTGAATGTCAAAATACTAGTAATGGTTATTCACATGGAGACTCCTCATAGACTATTGATTTGTCATCCTTATTTTCTTGGAAAGCGTGCCTTCATTGCCTCTTTCATTTACTAAAAATAGGAGTTTCTTATAACTACTTGTGTTGTGGCACGATCTGGTCCATTGGCTTTGTTGATCGATCTTGACCCTTAATACATTTTTGAGGTCTATAAAAGGGTTCCTTTTGCTCTCATTTGTACGGTTGAAGACTCTGAAAATTGTTGCAAGAGCTCTCTGAAATAATATAAGACTCATTGTTTGGTGATTCTATATATGTTTCTAAGTGTTGCATGGTTTGTATCTCTTCAAGTAGATATTAAGATTAGATTAAGTTTTCTTTAAGTGTATGTTAGTTGGTGGAAAGCTTCATTATTGTTTGTGGTGAAATCTTTATGTTCACACCATTTGTAATTTGTAGCTTACAAATTGCAATGCATGGTTGGTCTGAACAAAATTGAGCTTAACTTTGATCTCTATGTTTGTTGAATACTTCATGAGCATAAGCGATTTAAACATCTTGTATAACCTTAGAAGATTGCATCAATCTTGTGTAGTTGTTTGATCTGGCGAAGCAAGATTTGGTTTGATTTTACCTGAGCAGTAATTACACCTTACATCTAGGTTTAGATTAGTGTTACTGAACCTTTTCATCTTTTGCCTTTTCTTTTATCAATTTGGTTAGAATTAGGATCAAGTACTTTATTGCCATATCATACGCCGTAAACTGTAGTACTTAGATATTCCAGTGTTTGTCTTCTTTATTATTGAATCAACAGCTTGTTCAAACAATTGTGTAAGTCACTTTGTGTTTACCAGCAGAATCATGCGAAGTCACTAAGCTATCCCTTATAAAATATCGAAAAGGAACCTTGGAGTCATCTTGTTTGATCACTTCGATTAGCATTTAGGGGGCTTTGCTCAAGAGAGACTTAGATACTTTGTATTTCACTCTATTGTTGACTTGTCGAAAAACAAACATCAACAGGATGCTCTCTATAGTGGGTCATCTCAGACAGAAAGTTGAGATGCGCGTTTTTTATTCGGGACTCAAAGACAATGTGGATTTGGTTAAGGTAATTTTCGGGGAAGAAGGCCTCAATAACACTGGGGTTCAAAGTACTAAAGCCCCAATTAGGGAGAGTTTATTAAAAATCTTATGGGCCGAATTCAGAATGTGGAGGTTAAGTACTAGATTATCAGTTGTGTTCTTCCAAGGAATGTGGAGAGTTCAGAGATGCCAATACAGAAGCAGGCAGGTCACCGCCAGTTGTGGAGGAGGAAATTGAGAAGCTTTAAAGCTCCTCATTTACGGTTGCCAAGCAACAAACTGATATGGTGCAATTTTACCAAGATTTGGCACTATATGTAGATAATCTTCATTTGTACCCTGAGGAATGGTACTTTGGAAATATCCAGCTGTTTCACCATGCCATCGGTATACCTGACAGGGGTTACAAGGGCTTCCCAGGAGGCCTTCCTGGAGCCTGGGATCAGGCTTGCAATGAAGGAGGAAGAAGCAATTGATCCTTGGACATCAAGTGGTTAGTTTGCTGGTGTGTTTGAAGTTTGACTGTTGCTTTTTGCTTTTGTGTATGGTGTGTCCAGCTGGGTAACGTTGTTTTTAACATTTTTCCATAGAAGCAAATATCTTTCTCAGAAATTTTTCTGCAAACCAAAAAATAAAGATATTTTCAATTTCTTAGGATAAAATCGGGAAGAAAGGGAAAAATATTGAAAACCCAAAAAAGCAGAAAATTTCAAAAAAAAAGCCAAATAACTTACGTTTTTTATAGTTAAAGCCATCCTAATTGCAGAGAGAGAGAGAGTACACAATGAATATTAAAATATGGATTTTTCTCATTAATTTTGAAATTGCTGATTACAGTGCACATTGCAGGGTGCATTACTACATAGTTCGACTTCAAAAATCAAACCTCAAAAACAATTACAAACTACAAAATATAAATGTCAACCTAGAAAGTAACACCAAGTGGGCAAAGCCAATGAGGCTAGATGCTATGAAGTACAATCCACTATGGGGCTGAGTTTTTGATGATGAATTTCCAACATTCTGCTCTCTCCTAATTTGATCCAACTGCTCTTCCTCAAATGCCTCAGTTATCTCTTAATAAAAACTCTTAACAGCTGCAGCTAGTCACGCTTCTTGTTAATAAATTATTGGTTTTTATTAGGTGTTGATATTTCAGTTTCCTTTAATGGGAATAAATTGGTGAAGATCTCTGTTTATTAAAATTAAACTCAATTCAACAGTGGATTTGGAAATTCTTTGTCAAATTATTGTATGTCATAAGTCCTGCATCTATATATGAATTGTATTCTTGCTTTAAGGTACATACCAAAAGGTCAAATTGCAAGATTCCCTAAGATTATCAATGTAGTTTTAGATGATCAACTCCGGTACATGTGTGCTCAGGTATTTCCTTGAATGACTTTAATTGGCAAGTAAATTTGACATCATTGGTGGAGATGAGGTAATGATTAAGAAATGTAATTAATATTTCCATCAATGGACATTTAACAACGATAACATGCACTAAATTCTTTGTCAAATTATTGTGTGTCATAAGTCCTGCATCTATATATGGATTGTATTCTTGCTTTAAGGTGCATACCAAAGGGTCAAATTGCAAGATTCCCTAAGATTACCAATGTAGTTTTAGAAGATCAATTCTGGTACATGTGTGCTCAGGTATTTCCTTCAATGACTTTAATTGGCAAGTAAATTTGACATCATTGGTGAAGATGAGGTAATGATTAAGAAATCTAATTAACATTTCCATCAATGGTGGACATTTAACAATGATAACATGCACAAAATTCTTCATCAAATTATTGTGTCATAAGTTCTGCTTCTATATATGAATTCATTGAATTGTATTCTTGCTTTACGCTGCATACCAAAAGGTCAAATTGCAAGATTCCCTAAGATTATCAATGTAGTTTTAGATGATCAACTCTGGCACGTGTGCTCAGGTATTTCAATGTAGTTTTGAATGACTTTAATTGGCAAGTAAATTTGACGTCATTGGTGGAGATGAGGTAATGATAAAGAAATGTAATTAACATTTCCATCAACGGACATTTAACAATGATAACATGCACTACCTATTGAAGTATAAGGCAAGGACGTTTACAGACAAAAGTAGAGAACGAAACAGTTATGATTTGGATGAGTTGTGCACATAAACAATTGTTTTCAATTATGTAGTACAGCAATTGTACCATTGACCTTGAACAACAGACTGTTTTTATGACCATCATACAATACAGGGAATGTTAAACACAAGATTTGATCTGGCCTGCACCAAGAGGGGAACCGGATGAAAGCTGTTGTTGTATATATGCAGCCAAATTGCAAAGACAGATCTTTCACTAATCTATGCATCATGCAGTTGCGTCCATAGTGTACATAATCATAGTGGCAAAAACTTATAAATTGAAATGAAATCACATTTTATTTGGTGCCAATTTCAAAGGTGGGTGTCATCAATATGATTGATGTGCCCTCAAATTGCAATGAAATCCTCAAAATGTTTACTGAAACAGTGCCCAAAACCCCTAAAAAATTAGACAAAACTTGCAGAAAAAATTGCAGAGCAGAACGAGTAAAAAATCACAGTCCACAGGCATATATAGTGAAAAAAATGAAAATATCACGATAGTCGGAATTTCTTGAGAATTTTTTGGAATTTCTCAGCCAAAATCATGTTGGCTGGTATTTTCAAAATCTTGCTATATTTTTGTGAATTTCTCAGCGCCAAGGCTGAGAACCAATTTATCACAATTTCTTGAATATTTTGGCAATATCTGCTTCTATGGTTTTTTGGTATGATATGCTCTTTGTATAGCTGGATTATTTGTTGAAAGCTTATGTCATAATCTGCTTACTTCTTGGGAGTGAGCCCCTATAGAACCCACATTAATCTATCAAAAAAACAATAACAAGCTCCAACCAATCAAATCCATGTCTGTTATTGTACATGACTGGGGTATGTATGTGAATCATGATATCTCATCACAAATAGTCATGATCATTTGGAATTTAATTATTATTATCATTTTAGTTATTTATGTTATTTCATTAGTAATGATACATGTCTTGCCGTCATGATATTCTTTAAACTCAGAACATTGCTGAAAGATTTTAAGGACACTATTGAGGATATTCATATCCTCTTCAATGACAGTTCCATCACAGTTGTTGTCTCTCCATCATTGTCTTTGGATCTTGTTCTACATCCATTTCTACAAGGTTTTGGATTGTCGGTTTCTTCAGTTAGGCCTAGGACTCCTAGTTTGATTGTGGCACCTCTCAAACACCAACATGGTGACACCTAAGCAGCATCCAAAGACATACATTCTCATCTTTTTCCCTCATATTCCTTTCAGGAATGAGAAGATATCCTACATACACCTTTGTGTTTGTTTCTTCCTAAGGGGAGAAATGTTGTTCAGCAATCATGGGTACTCTTCAGCATTCAATGCTTAGCATCTACCGTTGGAGCAAAAGACTACACCTTGAGGGGAGGCTTCATGGTCTCTTATCTTGTCTCTCTATTTGGCGGGCTTTTCTATCTTTTCTTAGGAAGAGGGGGGTAAGTGTCATGCCCCCGACAAAAGAGTCAGATTTTATTTAAGATAGAGATTAAAACCCACCACTGGCCATAATAAGACAAAGGCCAGCACTAGGAGACAAAAGGCACTAGAAGACAAAAAAAAACATTAACTATTGTTAACCAAAGGGCGGCGGTGGTTGTAAAAAGGCATTGGTTGTGTGTAAAAAGGTGTGGCTTCTCACTAAGAACGATATAAATCAAGAATCCAAAGACATTTGAAGGCATAAAGGGATCAGGAAGAAATATATCTTTGGCACAGATAAATCTGCAAGGAATATATCAGCAGTGATCTATATATATATGCAATAGTTGATGACAGCAGAAGTATAATATATATAACAGCAAAGTATATATTGCAGTTAATTGGACTGAACTTGTCAATCCATCAAGAGGTATTAATAATAAATCATCTAACGAATCCCAAGGCAATCAGTTTGAATTTAGAAAGATACCTTGCAAGTAGGAAGGATGGCCCTTCCAAGTTCACGAGAGATGAGCACTGGATTGACCCTTCTCATGCTCTTATCAAGTTAGGCCAAGAGGTGCATTAGGAGCTGTTAGGTGGACCGACCCCTTTCATGCTCTCGACAATATCATGCTTTTGGGCCAACCAAAGTTGTTAGGTGGACTGACCCCTTTCATACTCATGGGGCTTGATCAAAGAGGACGACCAGCCTCCAAGGTGGACTAGGAGTTGTCAAGTGGACTGACCCCTTTCATGCTCTCGACAATATTGTTAGGTGGACTGACCCCTTTCAACATTGCTACTTGCAAGAGTTCCTAAAGAATTCACTATGTGATTAGCTTGAAGGATTATGTTACGATGTATTGAACTAAATATTGTTTAAGCTATGATGTATTAATCTACATTGTTGAATATATTGATTTGAATATCAATTGTGATATGATGAATTGTATTGAATATTATCATGATTTAGTAATCTTTAATGTCTCTAACGTTCAATTTGAGTAACTAGTCTTGTTGCAGGCATAGAAATCAGGAATAATCCAAAAAGGGACATTACAGTAAGCGAGGCGGGGAGGTTTCTTTCTATGAGGATTTTCTCTCGTATGAGATTTTATCCTTCCTAGTTCTTTAAGAGACAAATTTTATACATGGGTACCTAACATAGCCACATATTTGCCAAGACCCATCCATCTATTTTTCTACCCACCTAAGCTATGTTTACGAGGGGGCACGGGGGTGTTGGAGCATTATTTTATTTTTACATTTAGTCAATTACTTATTGCATTATATGCACCTAGGATAGGATAAACTTGCATTGTAAGTAGGTTGTATTTGCATCATGTGACTTGTACTTTCCAAGTTTGGTGGAAATGTTGTGCACACATGTGACTACATCTCCTTTATCCCACATTGGTTGTACATTAATATCTCTTGGTGGTGTCTCGAGCAATCTAGAATCATTGTATCATTTGCATCCTTTAATAGAATCAAATCACTCTCTCATTTTAGATCTATTTTGTGCTTTCATTGAAGCTCCTTGAAATACATTCCATGGTAACCAATATCTACAAATCTTAACAATGTGGTATAAGCACAACTGAAACTATGACAAAAGGTGGTAAATAACCTCACCCAAGATACCTTTAGGTTTCTACCTACTACCAAGCTCGGCAGCAATGGCACTTTTACAAAGTATGAATACACTTTACTTTTCTTAATAGTGCATAGAAACTAGTTTTACCCCAAGCTTGAGCATAACCAAAACCAAACTCAGCTGATAACAGCAATATCCAGACATCAAAACAAAAGCTACGGTACAAAACAAGTCCAACAGACTGTTTACAGCCTAGAACATACATACCCATGGCTCTATAAAACACCCCAAACTTTTCCTTGTCCCCAACCTAGGCAACCAAAACATTCAGATCGCAAAACCCTAAGTTTCGCTTCTTGAAACATTTTTTGTTGTTGTTGTTAGAAGGAAACGAAATCACATAATTCGCACACATTTTCCCGTTGCAAAGCAATAAAGTTACATGCAAAAATTCCCATGATTATAAAGCAGTCTGACTCCAGTTAAACGAACAGCCATAATTAAAACCTCATGAAATAAAAGCGAGAAACAAAAAAGAAAACTGTCAATGACTTACAAGTAAAGGCGGCAGAGGCAGAGAGAGCTGCTGCTACTAAGGCCGCCAGTAAACCCCATTTATGTTGGCCTGTTACTGTGACATCACTTGCGTTTGCCATGAATGATGCAAATATTTTCTGTGGCTCTTCCTAGTTACTTGTTAGCTCTGTTTATAATTGTTTATAATTGTTTATATATTTGTTCTCTCTTTATGGAGTTCGAGGGACAGCTCCTTGGGGAATTCCCTTTATTCTGGATTCTTACCTCTTCAAAGCAAAGGGATTCTTTTCAAAGGTTTCTGCATGTTTCTGTATATACATACGCTCACTCATATATTATATGGGAAAAACATCATTCATATATTATAGGGCTTGTTTTCCCTCTGGGTCCATAAAACATAAAACATAAAATTTATAAAACATTCATTCATTAATTCATAAAACAGAAAATTTAGGATAATTAAATAATACTAATTAATTATAATTAATTAGTATAGATATCTTAAATCCTTATTACATGCGCAAATATTTTAAATATAAGAGTTAAAATTAAAAATAATAAATGTTAAATTAAATAAATTTATATGTAATATTTAGTTGAATTTTGAAGATAAGAAAATGAGGTAGATGATGTTAGGAATCAATTTGTTACAATGTTGGAATTTTAGGGTTTGGTTAGACAAGTGTCTCTAAATATGCAAGCTCATTGTGCATTGTTCTAGTTTAGATTCACACCTGTGGAAGTGAATTGGCACAAAGATCTAAACTTGTATTCATGGGATTGAACCAACAAAAATTTAAATATTGGAATCAACTTGTCCTGATCCTCTAATTTTTGAATCTCGATAAGGAATACCATTGTTCTGAAACACCTTTGGGGAATCTGTTTAATTGTGAGGGTCGTGTTCTCCTCAGTCAAACCCTTAGGATGACTAGCTTAATAACTTTGGAACAAGGATCAAGGACAATAAACAAGCCTACAATGGGCTAAGTATTATGTATGTTAGTGTAATGATCATAATGCAGCTCCGAATGTATTGTGAATGCTTTATAATAATGCTCTTCAATGATTCCAAGGTGATTTCAAAACCAATGAATGAATGTCTTTAAACACAACAACATAGCACATAAAGCAACACAAACATGTATTAGGTGAACTCACTATGACAAGTGGAAGGGAGTTGGGAGGATTTAAATTTGAACTTTAAAATTTAAAATTTTAGGGTTTAGACCACAACTACAATAATGATTTGGGTCAAGTACACACTCATGGATCTAATCTAGGGTAACAGTGGATCTAGGGATCAAGATCAAATCTCTAGAGATGAGTGATAATGGGATAAGGATGTGTTGATGTCATGAGTCAAATTCACATAAGAATATGTCACTTGTAGGCTTGTTATTGCATTAAGGACACTCTAATCAAAGTGAGCCCAAAATATAGGGGAAAGGGCACATGTATGCAATTTTCACCATTACAATTATATATAATAATATTCAACTTGTACACACATAATATATTATTTTGGTGGCTTCATTTTGAGAATTTGGAGAATGAGCTATGTTAGAGTTTTTTTATTTCTTTGTTTCAACAGAAGTGTATTGAACTTTGGTGTTTCTCCTAGTGTCTTTAGCTACCGATTTTTCCCCAATGACACTAGGTAAGGGGTGTTGGTATGAATGGGGTATATTACCTAATTGGTTTCACATTAGGTCCTATTCACACTTGTTTAGTTAAGTTTGCTTAGGGTATTCAATAATTGTGTCTGATGTCATAGGATTAAGACATTTGTCATAATCACATGTTGTCCTAGGTCTCAACCTTGTCTATATAAGCAAGGGCTCTCATTGTACATTGTGTGTGGGTCATACATTGTATATCTTGTATTTTGCATGCATTATTATCATTCTTTGGCAATATAGTATTGTTATTTCTTCTCTCTTGTTGTGGAAGGTTGTTTTGGTGGAAGGTGAACTTGGGCATCTCTCGACTCTATTGTGCGACTCTTACATGGTATCAGAGTTTCAGATTTACAATTCCCTTCCCTCATTTTGGAGAGTTTTCGCCAAAAAATTTCATACGATGCACCTGGTGCAAAATGGACCTCGCCATTGGGTCCAAAAGACCTTAATTTTAACATATAATACGAGCCATATTTCAAAACCAAAAGAGAATCGTCGAATTTGAAGGGTTTGAAAGATTTTTGCTACGAAAAAATATGTATGATTCGTACGAGATTCATATGGTCATACGGTTTTGAACTGTACATATTCTACAATCATACCAGGTCGCATGGGTCCGTCAACGATAGTCGTCAATCAAGAAAAAATTAGAAAAATTTTGTCGTTGGCACAACAATCTGCATCATCGGTCATATAGTCACATTTTTTGATTAGTTGCAAAGTACTTGTTGGTGTCATTCACTGTAGGTTTTATCATCTGGTGGATATTGATTTTATCCAACAATTAGATGCTTTGCATAATGGTCAAAATTATTTTTTTGACGATTATTGTTTGGGCTGGCTATTTGAATTTAAGGCGGAAGCCTGCAATCATAGGGGTCGATAGCCCCTAGTTTCACTCAACCCAAAGGGGATTTACCCAATGGGTGACATGGGAATCGCTGCCCACACTCCGCCTAGTTCTACCTCTTATGGAGCGGCTCAACCATAATACGCTGCCCTCGATAGTTTATTCAACCAATTTTCACCGCTCAAGGAGTAGCACCACTGCCAAGCTGCCAACAAACCACCCAACAGGGCCCCTAGGCCTCGTTTCATGCCCTAACATGGCAATTATTTCCCAGAAGCCATAACTTTTCGCCACAATATCAAAAATTTGCAAACAAATAGGCGTTAAAAAGCTAGTTTTGAGAACTTCATAGTGGTATAGGTATTTTTTGTTATTTTTGTAGTGTTTGATTTTTTGTTTGAAGCCCGTACTTGCATATTTTCTTTGCTAAGCCATATATTTCACCCATGGTGTCAAAATTTTTACTTCTTATAGGTGTTGGAAAGGTATTTCTAGGCACTACATATCCATCCATGTCATTTTTTTAGATTATGCCATAGACATTAGATTTTTAATTTGAAGCCATTTTGGGTTTTTCGCTCATTGCTTGGAAAAAAATATTGAAATTGGTGGTCGTTTTGGGGGATTCAATTTCAATATTGATATATTGGGGAGTTCATAATTTCAGTTGAGGGTTTCATGTATTTATAATTTGGAGATCTATCTTAGTTCATTATGGGTTTTTCATTTCATCCTTCTCTTAGAATCATCTTGAAACAGGGAGACTATAAGCAATGGAGAGATGGTATTTTGAAACACTTGCATTAGCTTCATCTTTTGCCACATATATATGGTATTGTTCCTCAACCAGATACATTTTGGAAGAAGTTTGTTTAGAATTTCAAAAATGATCATGTCCTAGGAGTGATTGGTTGTCATGTTGACTTTGACACTTTTTGTTCCCTTTCACACATTGAATGTCCTCATGCTATGTGGACCAAAATTTGGGGGATGTATAGAGATCCTAATATTCATCCATCCCCAGATGATCCTATTTCAGATTGTCTTGTACCTCTTGATGATTCAGACAATATGCCATATGACTATGATACAAAAAAGGAGTTTGCTTCTTTGTAAGACCTTGCACATTTGGATGATGAGGATGATGAGGCATCTTCTCCTTCTCCCGCTACAGAGACACTTGTTGATCCTTCACCTTCATTTATTCCTAGGGTGGATTCATTAATTGAGACTTCCCTTGATCATGCTTCTTCAGTTCAACAAGAACCATCTTGTCTTTCAGATTCAATTTTATGGAATGAGTACTTGACAAGTATTTCAGATTTGTTTTGTGAGTCCCATCTCATCGATTTGGAGGATACACTTGAGGATATTCATTTCCTCTTTGATGACAGTTATGGTACAACTGTTATCACACCATATTTATCTTTGTAGATTGTTGATCATGAGTTTCCCTATTGTCTTGGATTATCACTCTTTGATTAGGCATGGAATACCTGATTTTGTGGCATCTATTAATTTTGACATGTGGACACTTGAGCAATTTTTAGAGGCATCATCTTTCATGAGACTTCTTCCCTCAACTCTCTTCTTGGAGTTGGAGTTTCTTCTACATACACCATTGGATTGGTTTCTTCCTGAGGGGAGAAATGTTGTTCGCAGGTAGTGGATTATGTTTTGTCTTCGAGCATTCACCATTGGCAAAGGAGCTACTTCTTTATGGGGGGATATCTAGTCTCATTCTTTTCCTCTTATGGGGGGCTCTTGATTGTATATTTGTGATGGATGTAGTCCTTGGGGGGCCTTGGTATAGAGTCCTTCCATCACTCCAACACTTGTACATGATTGTTTGCATGTTTTTTTCTCTTTTGGAGAGGGGTTTTTTCCTATGGGTTTTTCTCCTTTACTCCGTTTGTGAGAGATATTTTGTACATGGGTACCTAACATGGCCTTGTAGCTAGGACTCATCTTTGCATCTTTGCATTTGTTCACTTCTCCCTAAGTTGCACTTAAGGGGGTGTTGGTGTGAACGGGGTATATTACCCGACTGGTTCCACATTAGGTCATATTCACACTTGTTTAGTTAAATTTACTTAGGGCATTTAATATTTGTGTCTCATGTGATAGGATTAAGACACTTGTCATGATCACATGTTGTCCTAGGTCTCAACCTTGCCTATATAAGCAAGAGCTCTCATTATACATTATGTGTGGGTCATACATTATATATCTTGTATCTTGTATGCATCATTATCATTCTTTGGCAATATAACATTGTTATTGCTTCTCGCTTGTTGTGGAAGGTTGTTTTCATTGCAGATGATCCTAGGCATCTCTTGAGTCTATTGTGTGACTCTTACAAGGGGGACCCTCTCCCCCTCCCTCAATCTTTTAGGGATATGGTGGTTGGATCAAGCTCTACTACTTTAGAGGAAAAAATTGATGCACTATTGTTAGTAGAGGCAAGAGGAAAATGGATCGATCTAGGAGAGGATCTAATCCATGCATGACAACCCTTGAGGATTCCCTAATCATTAATTTGGAAGTATTGGAATTCTAGAAGAATGTATCTATTTTTCAAGGTAAAATCTTGATCTATAGATTTCTCAACACTCAAATTTCTTAGGAAGATTTGTACTCTTGGACACAAAATAATTGGAAAAAGGGGGAATACGAACTTCATTCTGATGCCAAGGGGTATTTTATAGCCATTTTTTGCTAATGAATCAGATAGGGATGGTGTCTTTGGTGGAGGGCCTTACTTATTTTGGAACGCTGGTCTTTTTATGAAGCATTGGCATGTGGGTTTTAAAATTCTCAAAGGAAATTCCCACAACAACACCTATTTGGATTTGTGTGTATGCTCTCCTCCAAGAATCCCCCCCCCTTACATATTTGAGATGATTGCTAAATCTTAAGGTGTGGCAATTGATATATCAAGGCCATACCATGGAAAAGGTCTTTTAATTTAAGGGGGGATTTATGTGGAACTAGAGCTTACCTCCCCCTCTTCCTAAAAAATCACACTAAAAGCAAGTAATTTTGAATGCATTCAAACTTTGGGGTATGAGAGTAAATATCTTTCAAATGTAAAGGATGCCATGAATATGTCCATCTTATTTGAGAATGCCCAATAATCTAGAAAAGGTATAGGAAGATCAGAAGGAAGAGGGAATGGGTAAAGATACAAATGGTTTTATGGAACCCAAGAAGAAATAGACAAGTAGGAACAAGAACCCATAAACAAAATGAAATAAAGGATCAAAAAGAGTGGTTATGTCGTGACCTTCTTCCAAGACATTTGAATGCTACATTTTTGCTAGTTGATTTTAATACTTGATAGAGTTCATACGATGATGTTATCGGATATAGTTATCAATTAAATGTATTACTAGTCATGGGAGTTGATATACAAGTTGTGGCTTAATGTGCAAGATTTGATCTTGTTGTAGGGTTTGTGGAGTGTGAACACGAATTTTATAATTTTAAAAGAGGGAAATAAATGCAAATAATGAATCATATTCTAAAACTTGGTGCTTACCTTAAATAAAGTTAATGGAGATTCAAAACAACAAATCTTTAGTCATACATTTACCAAATATGAACTCCATCGATAAAATGGATGTGCTCAATTGGATGTGGAATGTGATAGGATGTAGTTGCTCAACTATTTGCTTCAAAATATCTACATGTACCTATCGAAATTGGTGGATGGATTTTTGGGAACTTGTTACTCTATTTATAATTTTTTGAGAGGGAAGATGATGACAACAATTTGTTTGGAAGATTGAAGATGGAGAATGAATGAGAAGATTTTCGTTCGATCAAGGAAAGAATGTAGGTTGCTAGTTTGGTTTGTTCAAGATGAAGGAATGAGATTAAATCAACTAAAAATAGAAAGTCATAAATATTTAGGTGTAACCAAAAAAATGGGAGGGAAAAGTAATTAGTTGGTCATTTGTTTTTGGAAATGGTGGAGGTAAAATAGATCAATTAAATAATAAAAAATATTTAATTAGATGTGAGGTGGAAATAAAACTAAATAATAAAATTATTTAATTAGAAGTGAGATGAACTAGATTAATTAAATGATATAATTATTTAATTAACTAGTGGTGAACTAGATTAATTAAATAATACAATAATATAATTATTTAATTAATTAATGATGAAAACGTTAGTATAAGATGGGCTTAATTAGGTTGATGCTAATAGAATTAGGTGTCTACATAGAGTATGCAATAATTTGACTTTTAACTCTCAATTTAATTTAGTTGATATTAAATGGCTACTATTGATCATTGCTCGTTGTGCATGATAGACATATTGCTCAATAGGATTCTCCTATTAGAGATGATAGCATCATAAAATTGGGTTCTACCTACATCATGTAGTTATACCATTATGAGAGCATATATAAATTTCATTTGTTGTATGAAAGTCTTCTCCTATTGGTTGTTTGTGATGAGATGAATGGTTTAAGACCTTATGTATGGTCATGCAGTGTTTGGGTCTATGGTGCTAAAGTCATATGATCTATGCATGTTCATCTCTCCATATATATATATATATAGAGAGAGAGAGAGGGCCACTACCCATTTTGTCTATAGAACGAATGAAGATAATAAATGTGCTTTAGACCCTATGGTAGGGGAACAAGACAAAAAACTATTAACAAGAAAGATAAAGAGAGAAGCAGGTCAAAACTAGGCTTGTCTCCTAGACTTTTTCCCTCTATGTCATGTGAACAAAGTGATATAAAATGGTTTGATTTTCCTTTCTTGAATGCATCTCTATTCCTTTGAACTATTGTCCACTCATCCTTGTCTTTATTTGTTTCAATGGAGTTTGATGATGTTTGCATCAAAACTTGATGAGTGGTTGACCCCGTGTGTGGGGCACTCAAGGGAATATTTTTTAGAGTTGCGTGCAACTTAGGTTCTTTGATAGTAGAATCGGAAGATGAGGGCATAAATTATTCTAGATAAGTTTTAATGTTGTAATGATGTAGTTCAATCCCTTGCCACTAAGTTGCATTCCTCTTGCTCTGGAGATGTAAAGAATTGGAGGTGTTCATTTAGCACCAAGTTGCAAAGTGTCCATATTCAAAGCATGTACAACACCTAAAAGGGAGATTGACATAGTCAAGTGTTTGGGACCAACACCATCAATTTTTTTAATGAAACTGACTCTAGAAGGCCCTAACCTAGGTCCATTCTAACACATATCTCAGTGAGGGTAGTGTGTAGATGCTCTATTGTGTTCTTGGGAGCATGCATGAATTTTCCTATCTAATTTGTGATTGCTTGCAAACTCAAGTCATGCCAAAGTTGTAGTCAAAGGTAGGGAAGGTGAACCCACACTATAATTATGGTGGAAGTTTATTTGATGGGGTCAAAAGTTGGTACCATGGCTTTAAGCACAAGAAGTGATCATTCCAAAGCTAGGGCCTAGAATCCATAAAAGCTTGCCTATCTTCTATCAAATCATAGTAGATGATGAAGAGTCCCTTCATAGAAAGGAACAAGTTAATGGGAGATTTAATCAACTACAACTATTATTTGGTTAACCATGCATGTAGATCCTTTAAAAACTTGGCCACCATCCATGGAACTTGCCTATGATCACCTAGCACTTCAAATTGTCTTCCACTGAGTTGACTTTTCGATGAGAGTCGAAGATAACTTCAAGGGTGTAATCTAATTTTTTGATGAATCATTTTGCCCTATTTAACCCCCCTAATTGGTCATTATTTAAAGGATGCAACCATAATAAACTATTTCCACATAACCCCAAGAGATAAAAATATGCAAACAAGTATTCAAAATCCACATGCAAAATAATATACAAACATACCATTAAGATGAAACAAGATGTACCATGGAAAAACCCTCATAAGGAAAAAACCCAACCTCTAATTTAAGCATCCACACTCAATGTATTATCTCATGAACAAAGATTACAATACACTTATAGAGCCTCCATGAATACTTCTAAAGCATCAAGCTCCCTAATTGCACTCCATGTGAACAAGCAAATAAGAATCATGTAACCACACATCCTAATCCATGCTTCCTCTCCTCACATGTGCAACCTACAAGAGATGTTCAATCTAACCTTAGCCAACAAGCCAAAGGTTATACAACCCAACCTCAACAACTACTCATGTGCTTTATTTTATAGAAATAAGCTTGCACAAAACCACTAAGTGGTATTACATAACTATGTCCCTCAAAACCATGAGCTCACTAAACCATGTACCCTCATTAACTTCTTGGTACCAAGTTTTTCCTTTTGGTACTGAGTTTTTTTTTATATTAAACATTTTCCAATGTGCAACCCACATTAAATATTTATCACAATGTTACATAGAACTTGCAAGTAGCCCCAAGAATGCGATGCAGGAGTATCCGAAAGTCTAATGCAGAAGCATTCGGAAGAATTCAGAACAATTGAGATAGTTGACAGTGAAGTTGCAGATTACAGAGAGAGCGACCTTGGAGAATTCCAATATTTGACTATTAGAGGCTGTGGATTTGGAATTAACATCTAGACATAGTCAGTTATAACATATCAAGAATTTAGATTGTTTGGTTTTGATTCTAAAAAGTTATCGTTGTTTGAAGATTGACTATTTTGACAAAATAGAGCCAACTGTGTTTAGTGAAGTGGAATCAGCTTGCGGATCATTTCTGTGACTTGTGGAGCAAAAAGAAGAATTGGTCAATGAAGTTTAAGGACCTAGTCGGCCTTTAGTGAGGTTCGCGCGAAGTTCTATGCATTTGTGGAGCAGTGCCTTATGTTTAGGCCCGACCTATTTTGTGTGCATGTTACATAAGCTAGCCGTTGCAATTAGGCCAACCTATTGATGATTTGTAAGGTTGCGGATGATATAAATAAGAGCAAAAGGATTGTTTCTAAGCAGTGATCGATATCACGAAGACATGAAGGAGATCTGAAGTTGTTTTGATTCGAAGGAGTAGCAAACTAGAGTAGAAGATAGAGCATGAAGAAAAATGAGTTGTAGAGCAGAAAATTGAATTGTAGAAGAAGGAAATCATGAAATAATATTGTTTTATGAATCTTTTGTAATCCTTGGGCTACGGCCTAGTATCTGAAAAGCCCTTGAGGCATGTGTAATTTGATTTGAAGTATAATACATGAAGAATGAGCTTTGAAGGCTGGGTTTTTCCCTGTTAGGGTTTTCCCAAGATAAATCTGATGTTGTGTTCATGAATATCATTTACCTTTTTGTTGATTAGTTGTTAGCTTCCATTGCATATCTATTATGATCATGGAGTTAATTGTTTAAGGCTACAAGGTTGGACAGTCCCTCACCAAACCCTCCTACCTTGACTACATTAAGTGGTATTAGAGTTGGTTTTGAATATGCTAGGCTAATTGCGAATCTGTTAGAAGGTGGTGAATCTATTGGACAGAAGTGCGAGACCCTAAAGCATACAAAAATCATCACAGAAGAAAGATCAATGCAAGGAATATTTGGTAAGCTTTTCAAATTAAGTTGTTTATTTAATTTGTTTTAGATGGGGAAGATTAGAAAGAGGATGAAGAAAGAAAATGAAACCCTAATGTGTGAAAGGGATATTTTGGAAAGGAAATTGTGCGAAATCAAGAAATGTAATGCATAATTATTGGAGAAGATGAAAGAGCTAGGAGTAGACAACTTTGATGCCCTTGAAAAAGAACTGGAAGATGTAAAGAGCAAAAATGAAGACCTAGAAGCAAAGTTGAAACTGTTTGAAGATGTTGAAAAGAAATTTGCAGAATTGGAAGAAGGATTCAAGTTGTTTGGAAAGGTGGAAGAAAGGCACAGAGATCTAAAAGAAAGTTTGAAAGAATTGAAGAAAGAAAATAGTTTGTAGAAGAATGAAATATCAGATTTGAAAGAACAAGTTAATCTGTTAGAGCAGTCACTCGTAGCATGTAGAAAAGAGAATGAAAATTTGAGATCTAAACCTATATTGTGTGATGTTTCTTGTGATACTAATGACTTGTGTGATGTAACAGAAGTTTCTTTAGGAAGTGATGATGAAGATGACAGTGTGACTAAAACTGGAGTGGTTGGTGATGGTATTGGTTTCAAAATCATGCAAAGAATGGGATATGAAGGACAAGGATTGGGAAAGCAACAACAAGGAATTATAGAACCTATGATCAAATCAAGAAGTGAAGGGATTGGATATGACAAAGCTAAGGAGGTTATGGAAAACTTTAAATCAAATCAAAGCAGAAAAGGTATGTTTTGTTCACATTGTAATAGGCATGGACATGAAAAGGAATCTTGTTGGGATATACACCCTTGTAAGTTATGTGGATTGAGGAACAATTCTGAAAAGTTGTGTTGGAATAAGTTAAAGAGAAGAAAGCCTATGACAAGTTGTATACAGAAGAACTATGGTTGGATAGATGGACAGGAATGAAGACATGTTACTGGTATGTTCAGAGGAAGATATAGACTGAAGTGTTCATATGTTGGATTAGGATGCAAAGAAAGAAGACCTTATGTGGAGCAGAACAAGGAAATAAATTCAAAGTACAAAGGGAGAAGTGACAGGAGTCAATTCTTATCATAGCGCAGGATACCAGAAGAATGAAAGAGGATTTGCAAGAAGAAGAACCTGTTTTCAAGTTTGGAGGAGAAAAGAATCAAGCAAGGAAAGTCATCAAGAACCTGTAACTAAAGAAACTGATAAAGGGGAAGTAGTAACTAATTTAGAGACAGTTTGTGCAGAAGAAGAACCCTTGGAATCACTAAGTTTGATAGAAGAACTAGAAGAGGATGATGCAGAGATAGTTTATGCAGAGGAAGAAGAAGAACCTTTTGAATCATTGAGTATAATAGAGAAACTGGAAGAAGGTGAAGCATTAATCTTGAGAAGAATTGTGTTTTAAACTAATCATCAGAGAAAACAGTACAAGAGAAAATTTGTGCAAGGCATTTTATCAGAGGAGAAATTTTGTGTACCAGAGTAAAGTAAACGTGGATAAGAAAACAGAGAATAGTAGAGAAGTATATGTAGAGAAGAAAATGTGAGACCCTGATGAGTTTAGAGGAAATTATATCTGAAATCAGAGATCAGAATGTGTGCAAAGAAATTTAGGACTGTGTTGACTGTATCAAAAGAAAGTAACTTATTGTACCGGAGGAGAAGGATTGTGTATCGAATTGAAATGATAATGGTAAAGGAAACAAAGTGAAGCACAGAAGCAGTGTAAGCAGAGTGGAAGCTGTAAGATTTTGATGAGTGCAGAGGAAATTGTATTAAGAATCAGAGAGTAGACAGTGTTACAGAGAAGTTAAGAAAGTGTATTGACCGAATCATAAAGTAACTTGATTGTTCTAGAGGATGCATGAATGAATTTGATTAAAATAGACATTGATATTAAGGCAACTTGCAAAGAAGACTTGGTCAAACCACTGATCATTGAGGTAGTGCAAGGCTTGCAAGTAGACTGCCGAAACTAGACCATGACAAGATATGAACTTGAGGCAGTTATGCAGGGTGGACTTGAACAAACCACCGACCTTGAGGCAGTTGCAAGTACCTGAAAATAGATCACCAAACCCTGAATCTAACTTGATACGAACCTAAGTGAACAGGCTCACTTCTCAAATAACCCTGAGGGTCTGATGCAGGAGCATCCAGAAGTCTAATGCAGAAGCATCCGAAAGAATTCAAAATAATTAAAATAGTTGATAGTGAAGTTGCAGATTGCAGAGAGAGCGACCTTGGAGAATTCTAGTATTTGAATATTAGAGGCTGCGGATCTGGAATTAACATCTAGACATAGTCATTTATAACATATCAAGAATTTAGATTGTTTGGTTTTGATCCTGAAAAGTTATCACTGTTTGAAGATTGATTGTTTTGACAGAATAGAGCCAACTATGTTTAGTGAGGTGGAATCGGCTTGCGGATCATTTTCGTGACTTGCAGAGCGAAAAGAAGAATTGGTCGATGAAGTTTAAGGACTTGGCCAACCTTCAGTGAGGTCAACGTGAAGTTCTATGCATTTGTGGAGCAATGCCTTATATTTAGGCCTGACCTATTTTGTGTGCACGTTACATAAGCTAGCTGTTGTAATTAGGCAGACCTGTTGATGATTTGTAAGGTTGCAGATGATATAAATAAGAGCAAAAGGATTGTTTCTAAGCAGTGATCGATAGCACAAAGACATGAGGGAGATCTAAAGTTGTTTTGATCCAAAGGAGTAGTAGAATAGAGTAGAAGGTAGAGTAGGAAGAAAATTGAGTTGTAGAAGAAGGAAATCATGAAATAATATTGTTGTATGAATCTTTTGTAATCCCTGGGCTGCGGCCTAGCATCTGTAAAGCCCTTGAGGCATGTGTAATTTGACTTGAAGTATAATATATGAAGAATGAGCTTTGAAGGCTGGTTTTTCCCTGTTAGGGTCTTCCCATGATAAATTTGATGTTATGTGTTCATGAATATCATTTACCTTTCTGTTGATTAGTTGTTAGCTTCCGTTGCATATCTAATATGATCATGGAGTTAATTGTTTAAGGCTGCAAGGTTGGATAGTCCCTCACCGAGCCCTCCTACCTTGATTGCATTAGAATGTCTAACCCATTGTGATTTTTATTGGCACTTGAATTTGTGCCTCTTTTTCTAGGCAATTGACTTTTAGTTTGGAAAAGAAACTCTCTTTTGAGCCCTCAAAATGGCAGGCTAACATAAAACTTCTAACATTAAAATCTTGAAAGCTAGAGCTCGTATTTGAATTCTGCTTGGAAGAAAGTTTTGATAATTCATAAACTCCACCTAGTTTTGATTTTGTGGCAATCAAAGAAGATTTGAGCCCAAAATTAAAGTTTTGGCAATTGGCAGCATGTTTGAAAAGCATAGGCAAAATAGTGAAATTTATTAGTTATGATGATTACCTAGTTTTAGGTAATTCAATTCTAGTTTCATGACCATCAAGTAAGATTTGTGGTTGTGGTGAAATTTATATTAATCCTCACAAACTAGTCATCATTACTGTACACACCTAAAATTGTCCATGTCGTACAACATTACCTTGTCGATACATTACTTGAGACATCTAATGACATTTTATCCTAGGTCCCTTGCATAATCCCTCCATCACCTAATTAGTTAAAGAAATCTTATTTATTTAACTAATTCCCATCATAATCCCATTTTTTAATCAAATTTAGCCCACTAGCCAATTAATTAAATAAATCCTATTTATTTAATTAATTTCCCACCTTTCATGTAATTTAAATAAATAAAATATTTATTTAAATTAGCCCTCTCCCATTTTCCAACTAATTTAAATAAAATATTTAAATTAATCCTCACCTTTAGCCTCATCACAACACATGTCCCTCTCTCATAATTTAAATAATTTTTTATTTGAATTATGTTCATACTACAACCATACTACAACTTTCATTTAATGCTTTGTCACACTACCAACTAATTTAAATAATTTTATTATTTAAATTAGGTCATCTCTATTCTTATTGTCACACTTGTCATACCACTACTTTTTATTAAATGAAGGGATCCAAAGTCAAATCATCTTTTAATCTTAGTCATCCCAATCGCACAATTGACCTTTCAATCCTAGCCATCAATCCTTATCACTCCTCTCCTATAAATCAAGCCTCAACCAAGCCATTTGATGCATCCATCTTCAAGCAACATCACGTTGTCAAAATGATTCTAGAGCTCCATTCTTATCATCTCCATGCTAGTATTATGTTGCAGAAATCATGAGCAATCAACATATTCATCATCTATCTTTCATCGTCTAGAACATAGCTAGTAGATTAGGGTGCATCTACTCTATTCTATCAAGTGTTGAAGACTTGGTTTTAAGGTAAAGGTATTGGGTTTGTCACATTACCATTCTATTTACCTTTCCACCATTTTTTCATTCACATTTACAAAGGAACCCTTGAAAAGTGGTTGATTCTTCATATTTCAACGAACATACAATGATCATTGCAATTATAATTACTCCTCGCAAAAATTTATGACCTTCGAATGCGATATGAGCCCATGGCAACAATCCTACTCTTCTCTATGGCTAGTCATTAAATGGTCGGCGTGTCAAATTTTAAAAAAATAATTAAAACAATGGTTTTATTGTTTTAATTTGGGCATGGGGGGTTTTAATAGTGTTTGGAACCAAGTTTTAATTGCAAAAAATTGTTTTCACTCCCATGAAAGCATTTTAATGTTTCATAAAGAAGTAAATCAAGAAAAACTTCAATCACCGTGCATCTGTGCACTAACAAAAGGCACATACATTTGAGTTACTCCACAAAATCTCTTTGGTGCGTAGCTTGTGGCAAGTCAAGGTTTGGGCAATTATATTGTTTTATTTTGCAATGAAGGGGTTTGCTCGTTTGAAGTTTTTATAAATGAATCTTAAGTAAATAGCAAAGCAAGGCAAGGCTTCCCATTGGCCGCATAGCCACACACCAAAGGAAGCACATACTTCCTTAGTGTGCGAGACTCATTCTTTGCTTTATTATTAGTACTTGCCTTTGGCCAGTACTATTGCAATGAGTTTGCACTTATCTAGTTATTAATTTATTGATTGTAAACCAATCAAAAGACAAGATTATTTTTGTTGTCAAGCAAATTTGATTTAAATTTCAACTTTTCCTATGTGAAGATGATAAATTTTTAACAAAAAAATATTCAAGAATGATTTATCTCTATTGTCATTGGCTCAAAAAAATGACCTCTTCTCGGCAGATTTTCGGAGAGTGCAACAAACCCTTATAAATGTGGAAAATTTTTAAATTAAACTATATAAAAACTATAGAAGGAATTGCCTGCCTCCCATCACCTCCTATATTCCAGGAGAGAATATGGGGAAGGCTTGGTCGTGGGTAGTTATGGTTTGGGAAGGGCCATTATCACCTACTTCTTCAACATTCAATTCGAGCTTTCCTCGCTAAGACCTTCTCTCTTGCTCTGCCCAACACCCACTTTGTCATTTCTAAGTTTTCTCAGGCAAAAATGGCATGTATTCTTCTTGCATTCCGATAAATTATACCTTTTTCTACTTATTCTACCATTTGCAGAGTATCCATTTTTCGGAAGCAGTTGGTTTTTCTCAGTTCTATGGCTCTTTCTGATTTGTGTAGTAGAGCAATGTAGACGGATTGGTGTGCCTGTAAATTAATTAGTTTTGGTAGATTTTCTCTTTGAAGTTGCAGATTTGTCATCTGAACATACTTGACACATTTGCATAATTTTTTTGAGTAAATTATTGGCTTTACCCTTATTTTTTTTCTTGAATATTAGGTCTAAACATTGGATGTATAATTTGTGGATCAAAATAAGGGTTTTCTGGGAATAAAGTATAATTTGTAGTTAATATTGAGCCTTTTTTTAGGTTTATGGGGGGCGTACCTGAGTCTTTTGTATCAATTTTTTTAAAGGCATATTATACATAGAAAAAAAATCAGAAAAGACTGTTCTGAGACATACATTGAAGATATAGAAAAGAACATTTTCTCTCAGTGATACCTTATCAATTTTCTTGTTTTAGAATGCATATAGGGGGACTCTATGTCACTGGAAATATGTCCCCGAGCCTCTCTTATGCTAACCTGTATACAAGGATATTCTAGAGGATGTCTGTAGGTACATCCTAGCATGCCTGCACATTTTCTAGGGACACCCACAATTTTTTAATTTCAGTATATGTTTTACCTTTCAAGAGTGTTTTGAATGAAGACCAAATGTTGGAGATTATGAGTACCATTTGTTCTTTTAGTGGAAAGCCAATGTAGGGGCTATTTGATTCAATTTGATTGAGCAAAGCTGATCTTTTTCAATCTTGATGTTGCAGTGAAGATATCAATGTGAATCATTTGTGGCTTATGTCCAAATTTGTGCAACTAAACATCCTTTCTATTGTTTGAATCTGATCTTGAGCTCCTCTAGTGGTTCGCTTGTAAAGGCTTTTCTCTATATCTAAAATATTCAAGTTTCCTCTGGGTCAGTGAATCTTCTTGTTGTGTTATAACTTATTTTTGGTCAGGAATCAACTAATCTTTTTCACATACAACTTTCATTGGATAGAGTCTTAGCTAATGCAATTATCCTTGATGAAATTTAGAATCCCTTCAGGGGCCGCAGTCTTTCAATTGTTCCAAATGCTAGGAAATGACCTACTAGTAACCACACTTACTCTGGTAAGTTGGTAACTATGGCTATAGAAGGGACTTGAATGCATCAAAGGGACATAATGATTTGAAATGCTTTTTGCCTGATCTTGTAAGGCAAATTATTTACTCTCGAGTCCTTGACTACTGTGAATACATAACCCACCAAAAGAACATAGTTTATTAGATAATATGAACCAAACTTTTTGTTAAGTGAATCTTGGCAATATATAAAATCAAAGATAATGTGGAATGTAAGAAAAGATTGAAAGAAAAATGCAATAAGTATATTATAGAAAATATATCTTGAGATTGGGACATTTTATAGAAGATAATTTGGGTATTCTAAAAAATATTTGCTAATTTGTGAAATTATAATTTACGAAGTAGGATCAGAAAATACTCTTTAGGCCAGAAACAACTTCAATACTTTTCCAAGTATATTGTTGTAGCCATTTTATTGTTACATTTAGTTATGATTCATTGACAAGCCTATTTGACTGAAAACCATTTTGGGTTAATTATGCAGGGTACATTATTTAAGAGAAGTATCCAGGCACAGAAGTAGCCTTGTATTGAGGCATTGGAAAATAGAGTTGCAAAATATTTCAAACTCCTTTCTTTATCACACATAAGATTAGAACTTGGTTGCCCAAGCTTCTTTTTTCTCTGTTAACTAGTATCTTGCATGTGTGTGTCCTTTCATTTATCAAATGACATGTTTAGTCATTTTTTTTTGGTGAAAGAGTGGGGAGGTAGGCTAATGAATAGTTATCCACCTCTTAGAATGTTGGAGGCTGTTCATTAGTTCAAATTCATTGCTTGAATTTTTGGTTCAAATTTACTGTCATAATTATTATGGATGCAACAAATTTCCTAACATTGTGTTTTGTGTGTGGATTTTAATTGAGAGTGTTTCTATCTTTTTGACTATTTTCAGTCTAATGCATGTTGTTTTTGAAGTGATATCTTTAGAAGTTGCTCTGCCCGTACCCACTGCATGTTGTTTGTTGCCTAATCTTTTGTTTGAAAATTTTATCTCTCCAATTTGTCATTACCTGGACTTTTACACATTGTTAATGCAGTATGTATAAATTGGGTTGATTATCCTCACTCACCAACTGAATTGTTTATGTTGAGTTTAGACTGACCCACTCTTAAACTCATATTCACTTGTCCTTTGTATGAATTTTCATATGCTTTTTTTTGGGTAAATTTTCATGTGTACATTTTGGATGAATTTCAAAAAATTTAATCTATGATGAATATTGTGAAGGTTTGTGAGCTATTTTGAGATATTTTCCAAGATAATCTCACTAACATTTATATGTGGTGGGGTGGAAATAATCCTCATTTTATTCTTTAGTGTGAATTTTAGCATTTGTTTTTCTTTGCATAATCCAACCTTTTTTCCTAAGATGCTCATTTTTATCGCTTCTTGAATTATGAATTTCATCGGTGTTGGTTATCATTCCATGTCTTGATGGATTTGCTCTAGTTTACTTGCTCAGCTTGCAGGTTCACATAATTGCTTATAAATTTCATTCCATCTCTACCGACGTTGTAATGTGGTCAAACCAGATGAAAGTATATGATATCTTTAGTGGTGTGTAAAGGGGGAATCTATTCTTGAAGCTTGTTTTATATCCACCACTATTTTGTTTTTCAAAATTTTTGTTTGATTTTTTCTCATATTATGTGAATCAACTCATATTTGAAGAGTTGGATCATTCTTCATTTTCCAATAGTCTTCCAGGTGCCTATCTTGTTTGAACTCTTGACTTGTATCTTGTACCTTTGGCCTACCCAAGCTGCATGTGTTGTGACTGTCTTTAGCCTGTCTGGTGTTCCTTAGGCTCTACTTGGTATCTTACTCAGTTCCCCTTGTAATCTTCCCAGATTCAACTAGGACAAATCTCTGTGACTGTCCTCCCTGGGCTCTGTTCCTCACGCTTCATATTTATCTCAATCCGCATAGTGTCTAGACTACATGCTTCATAAAACGTTGTAGTCCATATAGTTCCTGCTAGGCTCCAACTAGGGTCTCTTTGATCCTACATGGTGACACATGGGTTTGTGTGTGGCTTTTTCTAGTTTCTTTATACAAGTACATCCATATGTCATACCTGGTGTTTACCTTGGCTTGCTAAGTGCCACACCTACCATGTGGAAAAGATTCACTTTTTGAAATTATAATTGCACATGAAGCTTCTGATTACATTGTTGTCAAAGATTGCAATATAAGATGTTATAATGAATTCATGAAATTGCTATTACCTAGAAGTGAGTATTGATAGGAGACTAAGATTTTGCTTTAGACATACTTTTTTTGTCTATGTGGATATGAATTTTTTAAAAACATGGTTCCACTGTGATGCATTATGACTTAACTTTCAATTAAATATGTTAGTATTACAAGATAAATCGATATTTTTAGAAAGAGAAGCAAATGACAGAGACAATGTGCACTGTATGCATGTAATTTTTGATATGATGACAAACAAGCAAAAGGAATAACTAACTTGTGGAATGCCATAAAAAGGAGATAAATTATAAGAATCAATACTGTTAAACCTTAATTTAGAAATGTGAAACATGCAAAATTCATGGGAATCCTTGCCCCCATGTAGGCGATTTCCAACAATTTGTAACTTTACCTTTATGCCTTTCTTGTTGGCAATTTCTTAACTTTTAAGAACTTTAGCTTTGTTCCTTTAAAAATGCTTTAGTCGGAAAAAGTATGAGAATCCGAACTTAGCTTTACTTGGCTTAATCGACAAAGTTATGAAATTCAGAACTTTGCCTACTTGGCTTAATCAGGAAAGTTATGAAATTCAGAACTTTACCTTCTTCTAAGGTAATCGACAATTTGAACCGGACTTAGAGGATTTTGCTCCCTAATGGTTAGATCATATTATAATTAAAACATAATATTCTAATAATATATAATTATAATAAATTTATAATAATTATAATTATAATTAAATAATTATATTTATTATTATAAACATTCTTTATTATCAATATATAATTAATTATACAATTTCATTAATATTTAAAATATGAAATTTATAAAATATATATATTGAATCAAAATTAAATAATCACATTAATATGAATATTATATTATTATAAATATTACAATTTTGTTATAATATTTATATAGACTTTATAAAAATTATTTGTTTAATATTATTGGAATGTGAACAAATATTTAATCTAAGAAAAAAATTACAACTAAAACATATACTACTACTATTATTATTATATTACCAATAACAATAATAATTGTAATATTATTATTATAATAACAATAACAAATAATAATTGCAATATAATAATAACAATAATTTTAATATCTATAATATAATGATATATTATAATGATCTAATTTATTTGTCACTATTGTATAGTTATTTTATTCTTTTATGTATAACAATATAAACAATTACTAACAGATTAATTTTTTTATTAATATTATAATTATTATTATAATAACAACAATAATTGTAATATTTATAATATAATGATATAAGTTAGTTTTGGATGCTATAGTTATTTTATTTTTTTATGTTTGATAAATATTAAAAATTACTAACAAATTAATATGTTTGATTAAATAATGAGTGACTAAATTAAAATATTGTTGTGATATAAATAATTATATATTATTATTATTATAATATTGTGTAATATTATATTATTATTTTAGTATTAATATGATAGTTTAATTTGTATTGAATAAAATAATATACTTCATAATAATAATAATAATCACAATACTATTTCTACGGGGATTATTGATTTTACATATGAATGGAATTATGATTATTGTTTTTATATTTATGTTATATAATAGTAAACCTTTGAAGCTATCAGTTTAAAGTTAGTTATCTTTCTGAAATTAGGGGATTATTAAAACAAATCCATGATATAGTATGAACAACTACTTAATTTATGTTTTTCCATTGCAAATTGTCTATACAACAAATATTTAATCCAACATATAAATTACTATTAAAACATATACTACATTTACAACACTACAAGGCAGGTACTCGCCACTACGTGACACTTGTTTCACTTGTCAAAGCTTTGGTGAGAAGGAGGGTCTAAGATTATGTTTTATTATCTTCATTTGCTAGGTCAACCAAATAATTCCATGTTGGAGGAGGCTTGTCAAAATAGAAAATGGAATACTCTAGCAACAAACTTATATAGAAATAGGCACCAACCTTGAAGAAATGTGCAGTGATAAAGCTCTTTGTGATCTGTAAGGAAATTCTAGAAATGAGGCGCCATTTTGGATGTTGGTAATCTAGATTATTAGCAAATCTTGGGTGTTAGTTTTAATAGGGATACATAGTATCAAAAAGGTAGTGTGTGCAGGAAATGAGGTGCTATTACTCATGAAGTTACAAGAGCAAAAACTTATTAAAATTGCAAAGATGGTTGCCAAAAGGTGGCGTAGCATATTGATCTATGTCTTGTATGCTAGATTAAGGAAGGGAAGTGCCATGTTGGAATTTTTTATTGCTTTAAAATCTGCATAAAGACCAGGAGGAATGCAAAAGAAAGGCATTGGAACTTCTTCCTTTTTCCTACCTAAGCATAAATGGAGCCATATTGGATTATTCAAACCTATTAAAACTGCAAATTATTGAAACCAACATAAGTGTCATATTGAATGATGTTATTTCAATTGAAAAACACTGTTGTGTATGGTCTAAAATATTAAGGAAGTCAGCAATAGAAGTTTAAATCTACAAATGTAAATATGAAATGAGGCACCAGATTTGGGGGAGTTTTTAACAAAGTTTGCAAATGTAAGGAAGCACCTGGGTCTTGTTATCTGCCATGTGGTGGCTTTTGTTTTAAAAAGTGTTTGACATTAATGAATGTAAGTGTCCTCAGCAACAAGAAGGCACCTAGTTTGAGCAAAATGGTGAAACCTAGACAATGCATGTAAATTACTTGACAAAATGCCCCTTTTGTGATTTATTACCTGCAGAGTGATTTTAATAGAGGCTTGGAATGAAGATGTTCTACCAGTAAATTAAATGAGTGCAGAAGGCCTAGGTGACCATAGAGAAGAGCTTACAACCTCTGGGGTTTGTATGTTCAAGTAGAATATCCAAGAAAGGTAAAGCAAGTGTATTTGTAGATACAAAAATGTGAAGAAATAATGGTCACAGGAAAATTGTTTGACAAAATATCTCAGTGTCTACAAGGGGTAACAAAGGAGTTCTGGAGACTAAATGCTTGGTCTTGAGCAAATTTTCACTTGTAGGTCAAAGGATAAATGTTGGAGGGTTAATTTCTTCACCTACGGGCTGAAAATTAGGCTAGTAAGACACTTTTACTATGGGGTAAAAAATTTGCATGTGAATGCATATGAAGATTTGGAAAATAATATTTCAATTGCCAAAAGGGGACAAAAAAGAGGAGGATTAAAGGATGCTTTGACATATGCCTAGAGTGTAGTTGCAAATGAGCAGTCTAGATGGTGCCAGTTGTCAACAACTTGTTCAATGTTCTATCCTCCTTATATATTGTAATTTTTGGCTCATTGTAAAGGGTTGGTCTATATTCATGTTTGCAGGCAAGGCCAAAAGTATTGGAGCTAACCTAGGTTATGCCTTCAAGCTATAATGTAATTAGTGCTTGATTTATGTAGAGCTATCTAATTTGTGTTAAAAATATTTAATGGCTTTATAATTTCTTTCAGTAAATCAATATAAGACCACACTTCTATTGTCGTTTTTACCTTTTGTCTCCACCTTTGTTTGAATGCTTCAAGGAATTCAAGGAGTTCGTGGGTTCACATTTGATGGTCTTTATGCTAGGTCTTAGTTTGCATTCAAGGAGTGGAGTAAAAGTGTTCTACTTAGATTATTTAAGTAGAAATTCTTTTGAGACTAATATGTGGGGCATTTAGATTCATTGTGGATAACTAATAATGGGTCTATTTCTGGGAATGGTAGGGAATTGAAGGTTTAATGTTTCTGCAAGGAAGAAACCTTGTTAATTAGGCCCAGTCGAATATTATGATTTACTTGGTCATTATAGTTTTTAATTTAGATATGACTCTATTGTTACAAGATTAGGCATCGATCTAGTAGTTGAAGCTAATCTAGTTTCTTTGGAATTAAATGCATATCATTCACCTAGCTCTTATAAATTATTTATAAGTTATGTTTTGATAGTATGCATGAATTTAGTGTTACAAACTTATGTTGAATCTTTGGGAATCCTAAATTTATGAGTTATTTTTAAAGGGTTATGCATACTATTAGTTTTCAGCTCATTGATGATGTAAAGTGCTATGAGAAGTCTCATCCATAGGAATATAAATTATGCATACACCTTGTGTTGCATCATGACCTACAATAATTCTGCCTTATGAAGAGATCTATGGCCTGTAAGCCAATGGACTAGTATGAAGACATGGTATGACAACCACTTTATGGAGTGTCTTCATACATAGGGTTTGGTCAAATTATGGCCAATTAGCCTGTTATCATTTTATGAAGGTCTCTAGCATTACCCTCCTGAGCTTGGCAGGGCTCAAAGTGCAGAAGAGCTATCCCACTCTTGTTTAGTTGGCCTTTTATTATCCTTGGCTTGATCATAGTTTTGTCACTCCATGTAAATTGACTTGAGTCCCCAGGTCTAGGTGTTGTGTCATCCCTTAAAGATAAGGTAGCAAGAAAAATCCTAACAATTTTCACATATTTGAGATGCACCACAATTAAATATTAGATTTTACATTATAAGCATTATGCAAGGTGTACAACACACCTTTCCAAACATTCTCTCACTTGTTGTATACATTGCATAAGGGGTCAAAAGTAAACTCAAACATCAAGGAAATGATCCATGTACCCAACATGAACCATGTAAACATAAATGTGCTCCATCAAGATACATGCAACATTAACCAAGGAGACCACCATCTCAAACAAGAATCCTCTCATCCTCCATAATGCCAATGCACAAAAAGATAAGATCCAATCGAAAGAGATGCCACACTAAGTTTTCACAAAGAAGAAAGAAGCCTGCCTCAACTGATATCTAAACACAAACACCAAATCCAATGGTAACAAATAGGCTTGAGTAGCTACCAATAATTAATCACCATAGCTAGAATAGCAACCACAACTAGTTTCTAACACATCCAACTAACCATACCTCCAAACGATTGTATACTAATCATAACAAGTAGACCTTATGCCATCAGCATATCAAACCCAGTCCATAATGATCACAAGTCCCTAAATATACACTATCCTACATAGAGAAGTCCTCCATGGTAACAACACATAAACATGAGATAAAAAAAAAACCTCAAGACCCTCAACACCGTAGTATAATGAGAACATCCAACAAAGTACACATATACATCTTGAAACTCCCACTACATGGGTAATGTCAAATATGAAATTAATCAAGGCATCCAAAGATCAACTAATGGCACTTATATAGAGGATGTGGCTAAATCCTCTATCACATAGTGTCAAAGAATACACACACTGATATGCAAAACCTACAAACTAAAACAACTGCAACATAACTCTCTCACCACAACTCCATATCTCTCCCGAGTTCCCAACATCATAAGAGAAAATGATTAAAGAGCCTCACAATGGCTCCATGCAAATCTCAACTCTAATGTCATATGAACATGAACATCCAGGAAAAAGCATTAGACCAACAAGAGAGAACCTAGAAATAAAAAACATGTCCTTCTCCCAACACCAATGTGCTATAGCTATGAAAAAGTAAGATCTCCTTCCTAAAACCCCAAATCAATAGGCCTCCTCAGCATCCAAATGTTCAACTCCAAGGTCAAACACACCATATATCAATAAACTAATTAGGATGTAAGTCTCTCAAACTGAAGGAAGATCAAACAAAACCTCCATTCCCTCAACAATGAATATGCCCAAAGCCACTAACTATCTCCTTTTTCTCTTCAAAACACATTGACCTCAAAGACAACTCAAGATCCAAACATAAGGAGATAACAAATCATAACCATGAATCTACTCCTCAAGCAAGTCCTCCAAAACTAACATCCATAGCTCAAGACTTCAGCATACATGAGAAGACAAGACACAAAGAAAGAATGCATTTGAAAATTAGGTGGGCAATACCTATCAAATCATTCACCGCCAAGAGGATCAAGTGTGGGGAATGAGATTTCTCCTCCAGGATACACTAAGCCACAATGATTCTCTCCAACAACAATCTCCCCAATAGGTCCATGTTGAACTCATGTCTAACCCAGGTGTAGGCTCCCCAATCTTCTTGTTGAAACCTCATCAAAGAGTAACTATCTCAACATATGATCTCTAAGAAACAAGAGATCTCTAGCCTCACCCAAATCTAAAATAGGTGTTCAACCGATCATTTCATGCCAACCGAACTCCAATGCAACACTGCAATAACTAGAAGCTCACAAACAAAATGATCACACCAGTCATCAATCAAATTATCACAAATCACCACCAAAGCTCCAAATGCATAATCAGTAACTGTCACGTCTCATACTTTGCATACTTGATTGAAAGGTTAAAACGCAATAATTTACATTGATTAGTTAATTGATAGCTTCGGCTATATTGGGACTAACTTATTAATGGCTTTATGAGTTTGACTTTTGCAGTCTTGTCAACGACAAGAGCATGGCTCAGGTAGGGGAGTCCTAGCTTCATGGCAACAGATGACGGTTTTTATCTGGAAATTCCACACACTCACTGAGATTGCATTGCATGTGTATTTTTAAAACATATATTTCGATGAGTGATTTAAGTTTTGATGTATGTTGCAATTGCATTCTTGTTTGTTAAACGTTTAATTACGGATGAATGCAATTTCTTGTTTGGATATGTCTTCTTCTTGCTTGTCTCAAAACGAAATTTGATACCTGTCATGTCAAAGAAAACAAGTTAGAATATCTTGATGGACCTAAACCGATATATTTAGAATTAAAAATGATAACTTTAGAAATAAATACATGTTTCATTTTTCAAGGAAATTAGTTGTTTATTACTATATTGGGAGTGTATTTTTTGATATTTATATATGTAAAAATATATAAATAAAGATAGAATTAAATTAAATGGTTTAAAATAAAGATGCTTGTTTTAAAAAAATAAAATAATAATAATATTAAAAGCTTTTAGTTTAAATTAAGTTAATAAAAGTCTTCTTTCCTTAAAGAAACGCAAAGGGAAAAAAGAAAGAAAAGAAAAAAACTCAGGAATAAATAAAAATGCTCTTCAACTTACAATTTCCTTATTTTTTTTTTTTGATTAAAAGAGAAGCCACGATTAGGTAACAATAAAAAAAATATATTATCCTTCTTATCTTTTATTTAGGAGAGACTATATTAAGGCTTTTGGACATGCGTGAATGGGGGGAGAAGAATTTTTTTAGCTACGTGATTTGCATGTTTTGAGAACGGCGTGTGGTGTGAGAAAACTAGAAGAAATTAGGTTTTGCATGGAGCGATATATAGAACAACGGAGTTTAGAAAAAGGGGAGGGAGAGGAGAAAAGAAAAAAAAATAGCGGTGGAGAACGCGGGAAGGAAGAGGGAATTACAGTGAATGCGAAAAGGAAACTTTTGACTGGCAGGAGCAGGTAGGCTCTGAATGATCTATCTTGTAAAACGCATTATTTTACCTCATGATATGCTTGCATGATGATGATACGGATTCAGTTTTTCTTTTGATAGCTTCATAGTCTGTTGTATACCGATAGTTAACTTAGAATCGTTCAGAACAACCTCTACTGAACCAGAAAAGCCTACCCTGTTATATCTATGACAACGAGCCACATCCGTTGGCGTCATCTGGTGTAGAAAAAGTAGTAGACGTTACTCTCTGGAATCACACTGTTCGCTGTGTGTATAATATGCCGATCGCTATTTTTCTTTAAAGCCGACCTCATCTACTTTTGGGTTACCAAATACTACGATGAGGTTTTAACCTTTGTGGGTTTGGCAATGGTGGCATTTCTTGCCGTGAGCTTATTTTACGCTATGATGAGTGTTGAGTCCTGCTCAATAAAAGTCATCCTTAGTTAAGTAAAAGCCACCTTAATATGTTGAAAATGATTTCTGCATGATATTAAACACCTTTGTATAAATGAAATTGCCGTAGTCTATATGCCGATTACTACTCTTTTATACCAAACTCTGAATGCTGGAATCGATCCATTGTTTTTGGTATGAGATCCATTAATTATTGTAGGCCAATTGATAACACTAAATGCCTTCGCTGTTTCAAGAAGTCCATTTCAGTTCGATCCATTGTTTTTGTATGAGATCCATTAATTATTGCAGGCCGATTGATAACACTAAATGCCTTCGCTGTTTCAAGAAGTCCATTTCAGTTCGATCCATTGTTTTTGTATGAGATCCATTATTTATTGCAGGCCGATTGATAACACTAAATGCCTTCGCTGTTTCAAGAAGTCCATTTCAGTTCTGAAATGCCGACTACCCAGCCAGTAAATCACTTTGTTTTGTATATTAGCCCGTCGTTCTTAGTTGGTCTGGTTTCAGTATGAAATCGTTCCATTCTGAGTCGAATAATTAGGTTTAAAAATGATCTCTGAGTATTGCGCCCTCAGTGAATTTTCTTTTTATTTTTCATGTAAATCAAATTGTCGTCTGTAGAGGTTTATCCAGAAAAGTAAACAGGCCAGATCTAATTATATCTACAATTCAAGAAATTGTTTAACCATTGAAGTGGATGATATTTAAGGAAACATCGAATAATCTAAAACCAGATGATCAAATATGTTGAATCACACCAGCTGTTTTTATAAGGAAAATGATACAACCAGACAATTAAACCGAATTGTTATTATTCAGAAGGATCTCATAAACTCATGCCAACGTTTTACTAAAACTTGTTGATTTATGAACATTCTTAACTTATGCCAACTCTTTCTCGAAGATAGACTTGTTGGGAAACCTTTTATTTATTTATTTATTTATTTATATAACCATGCAGGAATCTTTATTCAAGAGATTTGAGTTATTATTGTTCTAAGTAAATCACTTCCGGAAATGATTAGACTACGGAGTTATACTTAAAAGTACCAATCTATTTTTTTTTTCTTACATTGAAGATCATTCAAATAGAGTTTATTTCTTTCACATTGATATGTGTCACGTTTATAAAATGAATGAAATTGCTTCGTTCTCTTCTTGGAAGTTTCTGACAAAATGATGATTACTATACATAGAGTGAGTTGTTTACCTTGAAATTGCTTATCTTCGTCATTTGTATTAAAGATTATAGGAAAGACTGCCTTCCGGGACGGGTATTGAATGTGGGTTAATAGGGAAGTGAGTTTTCTTTTTCAAGACTTGCATGCCGTTACAACGGATAGATGCTTTGGCCAAAGCGATTAGAATGTTGAAATAGACATGCACCATTGAAATAGATGGACTTTTTCCTAGCTATACATTGTATTTTTTTCCCTACCATATCCTATTGATGAGATGCTACATTCATATTAGTGATGCATGTAGATTGATAGGCACATACCAGATTCCACCCTGCATATGTTTCCAGGATGCTAGGCTCTTCGAGCAGGGTCGGGTATTCCTCAGTTTGAGGAATTCCGGGGAAGCGCAAGCTTCGTGGTTGGGCGGAAAAAGCACCTGAACCATGTTCTTGTCCTTCAATTCAGCAAATGGCCAGTTGGTCGATGGTGGTCGAGGACTCCTTCACAGATTTATTTGACATTAATGACCATTGTACTTCTTGTATTCAAATGATTGTAAGGCTTGATGCCATTATTTGACACTTGTAATATTTTTTTTTCGACATACTCTGTAAATGACTTCAGATGTATCTATATACACATTGTAATTATGGTTGTACTTTACTCATGAACCTGAAAACTTGCTTGGACACTTGAAGGTTATCTTATTACCTTTCTTTTGGGAATAATGAGTAGAAGTTGTTTTATCATAATTGTTTTCTTTTACTTTCAGTAAATCTTTGTTTTACTCCAGTTTCTTGAGATGTGAATTATTAGTACTTTACAGTAACTCACCATGACATCATGATCTGCATCTCCTCCTCAAAGAAAGATCATATGTGTCAAGTGAACATATTATCTCCCAAGATCACCTGTGTCATGCCAAAACTCTAACGTACAATCAATAGTTCACCATGGCACGATAACATCCATCCTCTAAACCAAGGATTATCTGTCAAATTGGCAAATCATAACCGACAACTAAACCAAAGACTCCAAGAGTCCTCCATGGTACCTTGAGATGTCAACATCTCCAAATAACATGAATATAACCATCTCTTGCCAATAGAACTCAAGGTGTTAAAGAACTCTCACTGTGTACAAGAAAAATGATCTAAGAGCTCCTCCATGACACCAAAAATCACTACCTGGAAGATCATACATCACCAAGTGATGAATATACATCACTACCAAAGCTCCCATTGAACCATGATACCAAGCTACACATGGCATCATGATAACCATCTCCTAACTAAAGATCACAAAATGGCCTCAACATAATCAAAGAACTCAACTGTAACATCAAGAGCTCCCAAAGGGTAAAGTAAAACCATTATCTCCAAAAGAAAACAAACCACCACCTGTAATCTAGGAATTAAATACATCTACATAACAACCAGTTCCCAAGTTCTAAGTGTACAAGGAACCTCCATGACATCATGATCACTACCCAATGTACTTGCGTCAAACTCCCACTGAGTCTCACATGTCTATACTATATAGTCAACAAGTCTAGGTCCCATAACATAAATGTATCAAGTACACCATCTCTCTCTACCTCATAATGGAAACCAAACCAATAAATCAGGTGACCAAACTAGGCCAACCAAATAGAATCTACATAAACACTGAAATATCTATGGGTGTAGACAACCCACATCTGAGTTATCCATGCAACTTGTAAGTATAGACAACCTACAATATTTCAAAACTCATAGATCTCACAATGCAACATATGAATTCTATCATACACTGGTAACCATGTCAAGCATAGACAACTAGATATAAATGTGTAAGTTTTACATGATTCAAACACCAAATCGCCTTTAGATTCAATTTGCCACAAACTCACAAAGTACCACAATCAAAGGAAATAACAAATATCTCAAATAGAAATGTAATTGATAAATCACATATCAACATCTCCAAACCTAATCCACTACAAAGTGCTTAGAAAATGCTCTCCATTGCCTATAAGAAGTCTAAAATCAAACACTATGGGCACAAGATATGACCTATCAAATTAATTAGAGAAAACCTAGCTTCCAACTAACATTTTCTATCCAAAACAACAAAATAAATAAAATCCACTAATACCACAATGTAATACTCAAAAAGAGATTTTTGTCGACTATAAGAACACATAGATCTAATATGCTGGGTGAAAGTTATGGTTCTCAGAAAAATACTCCTCCATAAGGCTTTTAAACCAAACATAGGTGGCTACTAGGCAACCCAACCGACTGCCACAGATTAGCTAAGTGTGGGTGGCTGGAACCAAGGGCGTTGATAGGGCAATGGTAGAGTTTCCTCGAGTGCTAGGTGGGCTAAGAAATGAGGTGGAGGTGACACAACCCTAGGGGTTTAGCCCTCGCAAGCTAGACATGACCGCACACTAGGCCCTCAACATCCAGGGGCTAGTTTGGAATGGGACCAAGGGATAACTCAGTATAAAAGAAAAACTTTGTAGATCACTAATGCAAGTCATCCTATTCCATACCACCAGTGCCAAATTAAAAATCTAACTCACTTGCACGATAACGTCATCGTCTTTCCCTACAACCAATAGAAATTTACTTATTTATTTTTAATTTTGTAGACTTGTACTAGGATGACATAGGCATTATGCTTGTAGAATATTGTGGATGTATATGACTATACTGATGATGATTGCAGCACTGTATGGTACGACCATATGGATAGTATAAAATATTCCACTATAGATTCCTCTTAGAGCTTCATGAATGGCTAATTTTTTACCCCAAACATAGTTATGTTTTATATGCATCCATAATTTTTGAGTCTTCTGGACTCAATGGTGAGGTTCGTTTTAGCCTAGGAAGTCTTCATAAAAATCTCATCCCCAAAAACCCTAACATAAATAGCCTAAACAGAAAATACATCTACAAAATCTCCATCAAACCCCATGTCGAGTGCTATCAACTCCCAACAAACCTAATGCAACTAAGGCTTGCATACAACTCAATAGATGTTCTCATCCCATATCAAGCAACGCATTGAGTTCTAACATGCTACATTTATCTTATCAACCTAGGGATGTATTTTCTTGGTATGGTGATGACACTGTATGTACAACTAAAGATTTTTGGGGATTTGAATGCTAGGGTTGTGTATAGCTGAGAAACTCTCTACAAAATAAGAAAAGAAATGCAATGAACTCTATCTTATAAACATCTTCAACTAAGCAAGAATTGCGTGGTAGTTGCTATAGTTATATTAACTAATTTGACTCATTAATTGAAAATAACAAACAAATCTAAGAATCTAAACTAACAGGATAAAGGTTCAGTTCCAGTCCACCTCAAGGGGGCCCTTGCTTGGATTAACTGCGCCCTTCTCTTTTCCTCTTAATAACTATTAATCAAGTCAACACGTCAATTGATCCACAACATTTGAAGCAAAACTAGTATGATTGAAAACACTCTATATTCAAATTATATATGAAATCTAGTACATGTATTGAAAAAATCTCTACTACTAGATATGCTGGATCATCCACATAATATATATACATCTAGTACTACTTCATACATTTATGGAAACCTACGACTAGTTAACCACTTCCCATCATACGAGGGAAGGACTCTTATTTCTGGAAAGAGAAATAAAACTAGGAAACTAAAGTTAAAACAATTAAAGAGGAACATTTCTAAGTACTAGGACTCCCTAATCTATGCGTGGTACAAGAAAGTCATTTAAGGTACATGAGAATGGATAACTATACCCATTTAATTCTTCCACATTCCTTGCTAAAGGATAGGCATTATGTCATCTTTTAGACACATTTTCTTGCTATTTATGAAATATGTCCTTATCTGTAAAGAAGAGGTTATTTGTTGCTGGAAAACTGTAGGTAACCACAAGCTTTGCTGTAGGAAGTTGGTCCTTTGGCTGCAAACATACTACAACTTTGGCTACAGGTTGTCACTCTTAATTTTTGTAGGAAGGAGTTAGTCCATAGAAAATCCCTACTCTAAGATCATCATAAACATAATAACATGCCACATTATATTGCAAATAATTGTTTTAACACAAAACTATTCAATAAACATCTTACATCTTAACATAATTCTTTTATCCAAATATTAATAATTAAAGGTCTTGGCTTTAAAGGTAGAAATGTCTACAAAAATGTACTTTTAAAACATAAACACAAGGAATATAAAAGACAAATATAAGGCTCATAACAACCCCCAGCTTAGAAAGTTTCTTATCCTCAAGCAACTAGGGCCTCTCATTATACAGGAGGGTTATACTCCTAAAGTCATATGGCTCCATCTGTCCTTCACACTATTTTAGGTAAAATCCTTTTTCACCCTTTCTATGGTCCCATCTGGCAGTTTCTTCCTGTAAAGTAAAAATCATGTTTCCACGCTAATGTGGAATAGGAAACCATAGAAGCGGTGGCTGAAGTGTGAGTGGAAGCCATGCAAGTGCAATTGCTCTAGCTAGGTCAATATATCTATGTGATCTATTGACTGTTGCATGATAGTTGTGCATTGAATGTGGCTCTTGCGCATTTCTAATATTAGTTCCTGCCATCTAGCCTTGCTAAATTCAAATGATTCTTTCTCAATTTTTGTTACCACCTCCTTGAACATGGCATGCTTAGCCTGTTGGTCTTGATGAAACTTCCTAGCCAATGAAGAGTTCTTTGTCAAAAATATCCAATTTTCTGTTACTTCATTAGGATCCTTAGCATCTGCTCTAATCCTCAAAGAAATAGATTTTTCCTGCTCTTTGTACTTCTACATTTGCATTCCCTTGTTTTGCTCATTCTGTATGAAGGAAGCTAATGCTTTGAGTTGGACATCCCCTATACATGGAATTGGATTCAATGCTAGGTTCCATGGGATGGCCAAATCATGAAGATAGAACTCATAGAGCTGGCATTGAAGCTTGGTAGTAGATGCTTGATAGATCCTAAAGAAGGATCTAGCTGTGCCAAACTTGCATAAGATGTCACAATAAACTTGCATAAATTGGAATTTGAGAAGTTTCTCTTTGAGAAACATAACATAAACCTTGGCAGGAGGGCAACATTGTATAATTTGTGTTGTTAACCCTGCTATTTGTTCAACTTTCTTCTTCAGCTTATCAATTTCAATATTTTTCTCCTCCATTTCTCTAGCAATTTTTTGTTTCATCTCCTTCTTCTCCTTAGCCCATGTTCTCTTCATGAACTAAATTTCTTTATCTCTTTTCCACAGTAACAGTTCAATGGATGGCCCATCTATTTGGGTGCCCATTGATTGAAACTCTTTAGAAGTACCTAAAGCATAAGAGAGATTATGATCTTTGAATTGGGTGATCATAACCACCTATTTTTTAGACCTCTCCTATTTCTTATCAATCTACTATGTTACTAATTGGGATAACTTATCTAGCTCACTTTCTTTCTACTCATATGACCTACGTTACATTTCTAATTGCTCAATCTTTTGTAGAGAAATTTGTAATTCATCACCCGCCTATGTTTCCATAGGAGTTGATTCTTCTTCTAGATCCAAATCAGTAGACTCAAAGGAAGGTGTGGATTCTTTGTTTGGATCAAATCCAAGGTTGTTGGATGTATTAGAATTCTCCCTATTGACAAACAACTCTTCCCCTTTAGAATCGATGTTTGTTTCAAGGAAAACTATATGAGGAGCTGAGGCAATAGTGTTTGTTTTATCCCTTTCTTTTTGAGGCATTGTGAATGCCATAGGTGAGACTTGGTTGAGACTGGGACAACTTTCTATTTCTTTTTAGCTAGCTTAGAAAAAGGAGTTGATTTTTTCTTCCATTTAGGTGTGGAGGAGGAAGGGACAGTGGCAACTATAGGTTGTTTTACTGCAGTGGTGTCTTTAAGGGGATGTGCTTCATGTATAGGAGAAGACACTACATGGCCAGGAGACACTACAAGCTCATGTGAGGATGCTGCAGGTTCATGGGAAGATGTTGTAGGTTCACGGGAAGGTGCTGCAAGATCATAAGAAGATGTTGTGGTCTCATGTGAGGGTGTTGCAGGATCATGAGAAGATGTTGCAGGCTCATGATAAACTATTGCATGCTCATGAGACACTGTTGCATGCTCAAGAGAAGTTGTTGCATGCTTAAGAGAAGTTGTTGCATGCTCACAAGGAGAAGCCACAAGATCTTCTTCCTCAATTGTATCCTTTCTTGCCTACATATCCTCTATTTGAAGGGCTTGGGGTTGTCTAATTCTGAGTTTTCTTCTATGTGGCCCCACATCCTGCTTGTTTTTAATATTATTCAACCCCAAAAATTCTTGCCAAGATACATCTGGGAACTAATCATTTAAACTGTTATTAACAAGCAACTGAATGAGACAGTGATGGGACAATGAAGTAGCTCTACCCTTCTAATATTCTTTAGCCATTCTACTCAATAAATTGAACAAACAATTTGGAACATTGACCTACCTATTATGAGAAAGGTGGTTCAATAATTTGAAATGCATAGTATATAGAAAAGATTGCCTACCTTCACAGGTGATATATTTGATAATATATGTCACTACTTGAGCACACAAAGGTGGCAATGAATTGCAATTGGTTCCTTGTGATGAATGTTTTAACTGCTCCCCTGCAAACTTGTTTTGTGCTATAGTTGCATTACCCTTTTTTGGTAAATTCTCGCCAACTGTAGGAAGCCTTGTAACTTTCATTATGGCAGCCTCCGAAGAATTCACCCTTAACCCTTTTACAATTGCTTTATTATTGGTTAGGGTCTATGCAAATTGGGAAGCAACTTCATCATCATAGCCTTCTAACTTCTAAAAACAATCTTTCCACCCCGCCTACTAAAATATAGGAAGGCATTCCCCATCATTTAGGAGTGCCACTTCAAATAAGGTTTCCACCCATATTATGTTCTATTTTTCAACAATACACCCAAGTTTTGTAGACAAATTTTTACCACTTACTCCCACACTCACTTCTATTGTATCAAATCACTCTCCACTGATAAGCTAGGGTTTTGGTGCTCTAGTGGGCTAAGATTTTGGTGTTTGAAACAATACAGACATACTCAAAACACTTCAAGTTTAAATGTGATGTATGTGTAGGGATTATGAGGGTGAGTTAATGATGGAGTGAGGTAAGGCCAACAATTTGTGTTAATGAATTGACTCAAAATCATTTCATTCACCCCCCAACTAGGCATGTCACATGTCCTCGTGGGACAGGATAGAAAGTAGAGTATATTTGTTGATTGGGAGTAGTAATTAAATGTTAATGATAATAATACATGGAATAAGCACTAAGTTAAATGTAAATGAGAATAAATGGTGCTTGTTAAACAATTATCAATCAAAATAATGAGCATGAAATCTGTGTACAAAACCTTAGAAGCGTGCAAGATGGGTGAACGGTTGGTACAGACTGATGTTGATGGTGAGCAATGCATGAATGAGATGCTTGTCATGATTATTATGGATGCTGATGGATTTTTATTGATGGTGATTGCATGAACATTTATTGGTGGTGGTTACTGACAACTCCATTGTAGAGGTTGTAGGAAACTTCTAAAGTAGAGGCTGCAAGACACTTCGATGTAGATGCTATAGGAAACTCTAGTATAGAGGCTAAAAGACATTTTGGTGTAGATGATGCAGGAAACTCCAAAATAGAGGTTGTAGAACACTCTGGTGCATATACTGCAAGAAATTATAGTATAGAGGTTGTAGGAGACTCCAATGTAGATGTTGTAGGCTGGTATTTAGCATTAGAGGACTATAGCCAAATGTGGAAATGAGATCACGACCAATATTGTCATAAGGGTTTTCACTGTTGGTAAGTTTTAGTGCCTTTTGTTAATGGAAAAATATATAAATCATACTTGATGGGGGACAATGTATGAGCTCTTAGGCTCTTCCACTATCATTTCTGCTTTATAATCTGTTGTTGTTGAGGACTAATAAAATTCTATAGCAATAATAGGTCCATTATTCTACACCAACTATTGGAGAAACATTGTCTTGTTTAGTGGTCTCTTGTAAAGCTTAAGGTGATGGCCATTAACCATCATGGAAAACCCGACAAGGTCAATGGTTGTTAACTTGACTCCACCATTGGGAAATACTTCCTCTATCCCATAGGGCCCTAGCCATCTTATTTGCAATTTACCCTTGTGATCCTTGTATCTTGAGTGATACAACAATGCCCAATCACCTTTTTGGAATTCTTTTGTTTCGATAAACTGATGATGCCATTTGATTCTCTATTTATGCACAATCTCTATGTAATGGACAACCTCTTTCCTCAATTCATCTAGTGCATTAAGTTGATTTACTCATTCTTTTTGTGCATTCGATAGGTCTATTCCTAGTTGAAGTATTTTCCTTAAGGTTTTATGCTTAAATTTAATATGGAGGACAACTTTTTTTACCATACACTAGCACATAGGGTGTGTATCCTGTTATTGTCTTCCATGTGGTTCTATAGGCCCATACTACTTTAGGAAGGCGTGTTGCCCAATCTCGATGGTGGAGAGCTACAGTTTTGGTAGGAATGCCTTCAATTTTCCTGTTGGTGACTCCCACTTGGCCATTTGATGGAGAGTGATAAGGAGCATACTTTCTGTATTTGAGTTCATATTCCTTGACAAGTGTTGTAATCAATTCTGATGTAAATTGTTGTCCTTGATTAGTAACAATTTGCTTAGGCGCTCCATAACGGGTGAAGATCTCCTCATACAAGAATTTTGCTACTTTTTCATCACGTGCATGTTGTAGAGCCTTGACTTCTACCCATTTTGTAAGGTAGTCTGTGCATACCAATATATACTCCTTCCTATTTGATGGATGATCAATTGGGCATATGAAGTCTAGACCCCATTTATCAAAGGGTTCTTGCACCAATTGTAGTTGTAGGGGCATTTTATCAATCTTGTTTGGGCTACCCATCCATTGACAGTGATCACACCTGTGTGTGTACAAAACTGCATCTTTATGCAATGTTGGCTAGTAATATCTAGTTGTGAGAATATCCACCACAAGGCTCATCATGGTAGGTCTGAAGAATATCAAAGACCTCATCTTCTCTAATACATTGGCGGATAATATTATTAGGGCTAGCGTAAAAGAGACAACTAGAGATCCAAGAATATGGAAGGCTCTTTTCAACTAAATGGCATTTTTCCCTTGGTGAAAATGTAGAGGTGTTCTTCCTGCAACCAAGTAATTAGCAATGTCTGCATACCATGGAGTATGCACTATTGGAGCAAACAAATATTCACTTGGAAATGAGTCATTGACAATGGGATCATCTACAACAAGGAGTAGTCCAGAAAGAAAGTCTGCTACTACATTAGATTTACCAGGTTTATCCACAATTATGACATCAAATTCTTGTAGCAACAACAACCATCTTACTAATTAACCACCAACTTCTGGTTTGTTCACTAAGTACCTTATGGTTCATGATCAGTATGAACAAAAATAGTGTGTCCAGTTATGTAATGATGAAACTTATTGATGTTATAAACTATAGTTAGGAGTTTTTTAGTAACAATATAGTTCAATTCTTTCGCTTCAAGATTTTTACTGATGAAGTATATAGCATATTCTACTGAACCATCTTTTTGGCCTAGGACAACCCCTACAATGAAGTCAGATGCATTTGTATGGATATGAAAGGGGATTGTCCAATTGGGTCCTCGCAACATACCTATGTTGCAGTTAAGGAATCTTTTAAAGATTGGAAGGCCTCTTGACATGCAGGTGTCCAGGCAAAATCAACATCTTTAGTAAGTAGAAAAAATAGGGGTGCATCAGTATTACTAAAGTCTTTGATGAATCTGTGGTAATAACATGCATGGCCAAGAAAACTCCTGACATCCTTTTATTTCTGGGGTATAGATAGATTAGTTATAACTTCAATTTTAGTAGGATCTACCTAAATACTTGCTTGTGAAACATGGTGTCCTAAAACTATACCTTCCTCCATCATCTTGTAACATTTTTCATTACTGAGGACATGTTATGGTCTTGGAACCTTTGTAGTACTTTTTCCAAATTGGTTAGGGCTTCCTCATAAGTGTTTCCATAAGCTATAAATTCGTCCATGTAAACTTCTAAATAGTCATGAGTAAGATTGGAGAAAATACTCAGCATAGCCCTTTGGAAAGTGGTAGGGGTATTACATAGACCAAAAGAAAGGATTGCATAAGCATATGTGCCTCAGGGAGAGGTGAAGGTTATTTTATCTTGGTCTTCAGGTGCAATCCTGATTTGGTTATAGCCACTAAATCCATCCAAAAAGGAAAAATACTTTTTACTTACTAAAGAATCCAAAACTTGATCGATAAATGCGAGAGGAAAATGATCTTTTCATGTTGCAGTGTTAAGTTCTCTGTAATCAATATAAACACGCCATTTACCACCCTTTTTTGACACTATCACCAAAGGGAAACCCATTGACTATCTGATATGGGATAAATGAAGCCAGTGTCCAAGATTTTATTTAATTCATCCTTAATAATATGCTGGACTGCAGGGTTCATTCTCTTTTGAGCTTGTTTGATGGATTTGCAATCATCCTTAATATGTCTGTGATGTGTGTAGAGGTTTGGGTTAATGAATTTCATGTTGTGATAGTCCCATGCAAAGGTTGTTTTATGAGCCTGCAACATAGTAATCAGTTCATTCTATTGCTACATGGTCAATCGGTTGTTGATGTTTAGTGACCTACTAGGTGAAACTTCAACTTGCTTTGTCAAGGATGTCATTGAAGCAATGCTTAGACATGAGGTATCAAGACAACAATTGTGAGGCAATATGTGATTAAATGTGTGGATATTAGATACATAGTTTGGTGAGTGTGCTATAGGAAAGATATTGTGTAGTGGACACGACATACATGTCAAACAATTATTCAGTTGAGGATCCACTCCATAGTTGTTCTATATGATATTTGAGAGTACAGTATCCTCATCCTCAATTTCTATCAAAGGGCCTCTTCCTATTGTCATCAATGTTTGAGTCAAGTATTGGTCATTATCTCTGGATCTAGCCATATTGGTTATTCTAGGTCAACAAAAGGTTGTGCTAGAGGATACAAAACCAACTTCTTAGTCACATTTCCATTGGAAATTATCATATTTCTTGATCGACAACCAATAAATGCATTGGTTGTTGCCAACCATGGCCTTCGTAGTATCAAATGGTATTGTCCTAGTTTGGCCTTTGGCTGCAGGACCATGGAGTTAGTTGGATATTCCCAAGAATCTAGTGTAATAACCAAGTCCTCAATAACTCCTTCTGGTTTAAAAGTTGAGCGATTTGCTAATTATATAACACTGTGGGGGTAGGATGAAGATCAACAAGTTGTAAGATTTGCATTGTTTCTTTTGTGATTACATTAATGGAGACACCTAGATCAATCAAAGTGTTTTGTATAAGAATGCCATTAATGTGAATATTCACAACTGGACTACTAGGATTTGCATATTTTGGAATGACTATATTTCCCAACATAATATCTACAAGCTACCCAATGACTTGGATAGTTTGTGGGTCCTTTCATTTTCACCCTGGTTTCTTTAGACACAGCTCTCTAAAGATCTTGGTGTAAATTGGTATGTCCTTAATTGCTTGAAATAGAGGAATTTTGTCCTAATAAGTCAAATTTTGTTTTAGGTTCTTGTTTTGTTGTGGCCAACCTATCTGGAAATGGTGGATTTTGGTTCATGATTTCTAGCTTCAATGGATTTGGCTCAAGATTTTGTGTTTTATTATTTTCCTAGGGGTTAGTACTATGGTTAAATTCTCCATGGGGAGTTCCATGATGATTGGTGTAGTTGGTCTAGGAAGTAACTTCCCTGAGCAAAGCTGTAAATTGCTTACCTTGAATGCATAGGTTAGGTATTGAAACACTTTGTTAGTATATGTTAGTTGAGCCAAATTATTGTTGGGACTAGGTACAGGTTGGGCAAGTAACTAAGTAGCTCTTGGTGGTATAGGAGTAGCAGTGTTTGGCATGATTTCTAGTTGTTGAGGTAAGGATTGTGGCTATTGTTGGAAGCTAGCATTGGGGTTAGTCCAATTCTGGTTTTGCCACCATTCTTGCTGCCATGCATTAGGCGGTGGTTGCCACTATTGATTTTGGACTTGTGATTGATATGGCTATTACTGTCATCCACCTTATTGAGGTGTCCAATTAGGTGGTATTGAGTTTTTCTAGGCTGAAGGAGGCATGTTGTTCCATGGAGTATTATACCAGTTGGAAGCATTTGAAAATGAACTTGGAAATGAAGTACTATACGATAAGGGGTCCTGAAACATACCTTTTCATGGTTGCCATGGTCTATGTTGTGCTACATAGAAAACTTGTCCATCTTCACCTTCTAGCAACTTGAATTCTTGTTTCTTATGCCTTCCTTAAGCTATTTTGGCTATCCTCTTGCACTTACAATTAGTCTTCTTTTGTCTACAATGGGGGCAGTACTTGACTATAGTTGCTTTTGCTTCCTCCTGCTTCTTCCTCACATGCAACATGTCTAATTGAGTTTCCAGATGACTTATAATATCTTGTTTCATGTCCTTAATAAGATTATTGAGTTCTACTCTAGAGACTCCCACAACAGTCTTTATAGAAGACAAAGCCTTGAGGCTACGAGTCGTTTTCATTGTGGACCTCGAGTAGTTTCTATAGATTTTACAAATATCATCAAATGGTACTTGGGAAATGTCACCACCCCCAATAAGGTCTGAAGCATCCATACATTCTTCATTAACCCCCCTTAGGAATACAAGCTTAAGTGATTTTGGAGATAGCTTGTTCTGACTTGACTTTTGTAGATAGAACATAAATCTTTCTACATAGTCCTCAAGGGGTTTGTCTTCTTTCTGAGTCATTTTGAAAATGTCATCTCCTCTCATGTCCCTACCTCTGTAGTAATCTTGATATTTTTTCAGGAACTTTTCGCTCATGGTTTGCCAATCTGCCACCACATCTCTACCTAATCCCATAAACCACCTCAAGGCAACATCTTTGAGGGTAGCTAGAAAAAGATTCAGTCTATGTGCATCTGTGATATAGTCATAGCTTCAACAAAGGACATCAAATTTCAATAAAAATGTGTTGGGGTCCTCTGTGATTAGGCCGTGAAAATTTGGTAGAGCAAAGAGGAATATTCTTCATGGTTGCTCCTCGCGCCTGGTTAGAAATAGGGAACTGGAAGGTAATAGGCTCAACAGGATTTTCTACTTCTTCATCAGCCATTATGACTCATCCCAAAACAACTCTTGGATGTGTTTGTTGAGAGACTGAGTGGAATTGCTCTTCTTCTACAATAGGATCACTTGTCTATCCTGCAACTGTGGCTACATCTTCTTGGTTTGCAGTGTTTTATTCTATTGTAGGTACTTCACCTTAGGCAACTGTTGCTTGATTGTCTCAGTCATTCAGAAGGTATCTTCCAAAATGGTCTCTTATTTTCTACATGCAATGTTCATAGCTCTCAAATGCCTCTTGCTGCATAATGCTAGTGAATATATTTTTGGAATTTTTGACTGACTATTAGTCGTAAGCTACAAAGAATGAACTTAAAGTCTAAGGAAAGCAAAACAAACAATCTCAAAACCCAAAAGATTCTAAAGCTTGACACCATTCCATGACAACGGTGCCAAAAATGTCAAGTGCTATCAACTCCCAACAAATCTAATGTAGCTAAGGCTTGCATACAACTCAATGAATGTCCTCATCTCATATCAAGCAACTCATTGAGTTATGACATACTACATTTATCTTATCAACCTAGGGACATATTTTCTTGGTATGTTGATGGTACTATATGTACAACTAAAGATTTCTATGGATTTGAATGCTAGGGTTGTGTATAGCTGAGAAACTCTTTACAAAATAAAAAAAGAAATACTAAACTCTATCTTATAAACTTCTTCAACTAAGCAGGAATTACGTGGTAGTTGCTATAGGTATATAACAAATGTTATAGATTAACTGATTTGACTGATTAACTTAAAATAACAAACAAATCTAACTAAGAATCTAAACTAATAGGATAAAGGTTCAGTTGCAGTCCACCTCAAGTGGGCCCTTGCTTGGATTAACTGTGCCCTTCTCTTTTCCTCTTACTAACTATTAATCAAGTCAGCACATCAATTGATCCATAACATTTGAAGCAAAACTAGTATGATTGAAAAAACTCTATATTCAAATTATATATGAAATCTAGTACATGTCTTGAAAAAATCTCTATTGCTAGATATGCTGGATCATCCACATAATATATATACATCTAGTACTACTTCATACATTTATGGAAACCTACGATTGGTTAGCCACTTCCCATCATATGAGGGAAGGACTCTTAATTCTGGAAAGAGAAATAAAACTAGGAAACTAAACTTAAACAATTAAAGAGGAACATTTATAAGTATTAGGACTCCCTAATCTGTGTGTGGCACAAGAAAGTAATTTAAGGTACATGAGAATGGATAACTAGACCCATTTAATTGTTCCACGTTCCTTGCTAAATGATAGGCTTTATGTCATCTGTTAGACACATTTTATTGGTATTTATGAAATTTGTCCTCATATGCAAAGAAGAGGTTATTTGTTGCTAGAAAACTATAGGTAACCACAAGCTTTGTTATAGGAAGCTAGTCCTTTGGCTATAGACTTACTACAACTTTGGCTACAGGTTGTCACTCTTAATTTTTGTAGGAAGGAGGTAGTCCCATAGAAAATCCCTACTCTAAGAACATCATAAACATAATAACATGCCACATTGTACTGAAAATAACTATTTTAACACAACCATCCATTAAACATCTTATAACTTAAGATAGTGCTTTTATCTAAACATTAATTAAAGGTCTTGGCTTTAAAGGTAGAAATGTATTTTTAAAATAGAAACATAAGGGATATAAAAGACAAATATAAGGTTCATCGCCCCAGATTTGCAACAACTAAAGTCTGCAAACACACTTATAACCTTGAAAATACCTTCATTATTTTCCTGCAAGGCCATGGATTTAATTATGCACAAGAAGCTACTCATACCAAGGGTTACAAATACTTGGGAGATCTCCTCCCACAACCTAGCAACCAAGCTCTAATACCAAATCAAAGGAAATTTGCAGCCATAACATACTATTTCCACATAACCCCAAGAGAGAAAAATATGCAAACAAGTATTTAGAATCCACATGCAAAAGAATAGACAAACATCCCATCAAGATGAAACAACATGTACTCTGGAAAAAGCCTCATGGGAAAAAACTCAACCCCAAAAGTATCCACACTCAATGTATTATCTCATGAACAAAGATTACAATACACTTATAGAGCCTCCATGAATACTTTTGAAATATCAAGCTCCCTAATTACACTTCATGCGAATAAGAAAAATAGAATCATCTAACCACAAATCCCAATCCATGCCTCCTCTCCTCACATATGCAGCCTACAAGAGATGCTCAATCCAACCTTAGCCATTAAGCCAAAGGTTATACAAGCCAACCTCAACAACTACTCATGTGCTTGCTTTTATAGAAATTAGCTTGCACAAAACAACTAAGTGGTATTACATAACCATGTCCCTCAAAACCACGAGCTCACTAAACCATGTCCCCTCATTTACTTTTTGGTACTAAGTTTTCCCAATATTAAATATTTTTCCAATGTGCAATCCACCTTAGATATTTATCCGAATGCTACATACAACTTGCAAGTGGTCCAAAGAATATCTAACCCATTGTGATGTTCACATATCTAAGATGCACCACATTATAAGCATTATGCAAGGTGTACAACACACCTTTCCCAATAGATTATACCTATATGAACAACAAGTTTATGTATAAAATACTAAGTATAGCAGAAAGGAGGGCAAATTACATAAGCCTTCCCTTTGTTGGAGTCTTCAAAACACTATCGAGTTTGACAAAGGGGTGGTGAGGAAAATTATGTAGGCCCACCAAAACCCTAGACATACATTTATAATTTTTGTACTTCTCCCCCTTCACAGGAGGGGGAATTTCCACCAATTCAACCTTTATATCATCATCACAACAACAACTAGAAACATTGATTCTTGTCTCATCAAATATGTACCTAAAAACTTTTGACTAAGTCCTCCACTGTGTGGTACAACCTTCAAATGTTTTCCTTCATATCATGGAAATTCTCTAAATGAAAATTGTAGAATGCCTCTACTTGATTCTCCACCTCATCAATGTCATCACGCATCAAGTATGTCCCAGTCGCCATGGATAGCATCAAAGTATAGCTCAAAGATTGTGCAGTATCAAATACATTTCTCTTATTGACTAGGGTAACATAAGTTTTGTTATTGTCTCTTGAATGCCTACACACAACATTTCATCCATGCTCTTAGCCAACTCCCAGATTTGAAGAACCCAAAAACATAGTTTGAACAAGGTTCAAGATTTCCCTTTCCAGATATGCTATGAAATTTTCTATCATATCTTTTTTCCTACCCACTCCTTCTGCCTTCTTCCTCCTATACCAAACTTTCCTTTCCCCTCTCAACTGCTTTATTTTCCCTTCCCAATGATATATATATATATATATATATATATATATTTTATTACATATAACAAAATATTGTATATATTTTTTTTATTATACGTTATATTAATATATATATGTCAATATTATTGTAATAATATAAGCATTCCTATATATGAATGCTTATTTCTTAAACATTCATAATGAGGTAATACTTATATTATAGCCATATGTCTATGAACCTAAAGTATCTATTAAGTATTATCCTAAACCCTAACCTATTATACCTTAAGCCCATGGAAGTCGTGGTTTAGTTTAGAATCAAATCTTATTTGTTTGAGTAGACTATCACCACCCAATAAATTAATTTAACTTACCTTTTTGTACATGGGTTGTAGTACCTACCATGCAAATATTAATGATGGCATTTATGAGTGAACTACCTTTCTTGGTAGGTTGGTAACAATGAAATTGGTAGAACTTTTTGGCTTTTTTGTTCATTTTTACATTTTTGTCTTTGGCATGTGCATGATGAAACCATGGAAGGGTTTCACCATGAAGTAATTTCTATATCATGGGCACTATTCTTCTATGTATGTTGGACATGGGTATCTTGCATGCTTGGTCAATCTATTTAAGATTTTGGGAGAATGTAAGGAGGTAAATCTAATCATTATTTTACTAAGGTTTTTGGCTAAAATTGTCCTTCTTACAAAGAACCCCTTATCGAGAAGGATGGATGAACCAATCTTGAAGGAATCCATTCATCTCTCCATGTTCCATTAGATTTGATCTGAGTTCTTGTGACATTGTTTTCAAAGAAGTGAACTATGGATTATTTATTTAGTTTTTCATCATATTATGAGCTTGTTGAGTTTTACTTCCATTGAAGGATGATATTATGCATACTTGGAGCCTAAATTATTTCAAACTAGTAGTAATGTCTACCAATTTTGACATTTTAATGCCATTGTATGAATATATTTATGGATTGAACTCATTTTGAAGGTAAAGGGGTTTCATGGTTCTTTTTGTGGGCTATTGCGGGGTCATATGACTCATTATGTAATCTTAGAAGGGTCTCCATTAACGACAATACAAACTATCATTGAGTTAGTAGCCAACCATGAGATCAATATTGGAATAGTAGTTTTGAATAGTGTGATTATGTTTTGCTACAACTTGGGTGATTGTTATCTTTTATGGTAAAGATGTACATTTAGGTTAAGATCCCTATAGTTGTTTAAAGGTTTGATAAACCCTAAAATCCTATAGGAATCCTAATGTATTATTGGTATATTATAGAAAGGGGCGTTTATTTTACTATGGAAACCTATGAACCCTAACCTAGTAAGTAATTGTGCTTATGTTCTTAAGCAGGTTCTTGCCAACATCACTATCTTTAACAGGTAGCTAAGGATAGAGGGGTTGAGTTGGTGTTCCTTGTCTTATTTCTATGTGTTAAGTTTGCTCTCATATATTGGTTTAGCTATCTACTCAGTTGAATCTAGGTGGGAGCTAGGTGACATTGATAGTCCTTTGGATGGGGTTCCATGATGTTATCCTCTCCTTTGGGAATCTCTTCAAGATGCTTGATATTAAGTTGGGCATTAGTCATACAAAATGTAAGTGGAATGTTGGAGATTGAAATAATAGGATGTGAGAATTTGGTCGTACTAGTTAATATATATTGATACTGCCATTAATAGCTTAAAGATGGAATGCTTAGCTTGTGAATTATTCATAAATTCTACAAGGGAATGAAAATTGATATTAGGAATTTTGGACCTACTTGGCACAAGGAAATTATTGTTGATAGATAATATTTATAGAACACAAGACAGTCCTTATTATAATTCTTGTGTTAAATTGGTACACATACAAAAGTATAAAATGTGCAAGACAATAGTAAAAACATTGAATGAGGATAATGATTGGTAAATTAGCATTCATTTAAATAAAATGACAGGAGTACTATTTATGAATGTTAACACTTATAAATTTATGGTTGAAAGGGGGATTCTCAAAGGCCATGTGTACTATTGTTCCTTATGCACTTGATTCTAAAACCTTAAAGTTTAATCCTCAAATATTATTATAGAAAAATATCTAGAATTTAAATAAATGCAAAATCATGCTAGCTTGCATTATATTTGGAATGTTGTAAGATCAAGATGAAATCTATTTTACATTGTTATCAATTGATGAAACATTGTTATCATACTACACAAGATTTTAGAAAGAAATTGGATCATAAAGAAAAATAGATCACTAAATTAAGGACCCTTACTATTATCTAGATGGTGAATCATGCTTCCATAGTATATATTCTTACAATGATTCCTAAGAAAGTTTTTGTAAAAATAAATTATAGTATCTCAAGCTATTCCTCTATGTACATAAGAGGTATAATTCACTAAATTGTTAAAATTTAGTATGTCAATTGAAGCATTTAACTTAGGGCTAACCAAATTTAAACTCAATCTTGAGTTAATTAAAAAAGACTATAAAATTTGAAAAAAATATTCCATATAAAATAGATGAACCAATAAGTGATGATGAGTAAATCATGAGTAGAGAGTTAAATCATTATTTAAATTTCTAAATCTACCTAGAACAAATCTACTTTAAATAACTTAGAATAATCTTTAATTATTCACAATTAAGCTATACTTCTACCATAACTAAACTGAGAGGGGATATAATCTCTATCTAAATAAAACCCTAATACCAATGGGTGATAATATATATTCAAAGGTATGCATTCTTACTAAGAAGGAAAAATATTATTAACTTAGAAAAATTATAAAGGTTTTAAAGATAAATAATATAAAACCCTTAGAATTGATACTTTTTACTCATATGAATATTGAATAATAAGGATCTAAATTGGCTCTTGGTAAAGAGGCTAATAATAAAAATGGGAAAATGACTTTTATAGTAAGGGAGATATGTTGATTTATTAAAGGGTTAACCCTAATTAAACATTGGATAATAATATATGCAAAGGTATGAATTCTTACTAAGAAGGAAAATTATTCTTATAAAAATTCTAAAGGAATATAAGTAATCCAAAACTCTTAGAATTGATACTTTTTACCCATGTGAATATTTCTAATAGTAAGATCCTGTAAGAATAAAAAGGCATGAAATGAATTTTATAGTAAGGGAGATATATTGATCTATTGAAGGGTTAACCATAACTAAACATTATCTTCTAAGAGGGTAAATCTCTATACTTATATAAAGACCCTTAAAGAGATGTTCTCTCCCTTTGATGATCAAGGCACTCTACAAATTAGAATGCAATTTACTTACAATGTTTTAGAATTTAATTAGAGACTCAAATGAAATCAATCTAAGTGAAGGTTTTGAAAACCTATCAAACTAATCTTAAACTTGTAATTATTGCTCATAATGGGAGCCAATGTTTAGGAGACAACTTGAACAACTATGGAAAACAATGTTTGGGTACCTAACCTATCTAAAGTATAGAAGTATATGAGTTTTTGATAGTCAAATGTAATATTGTCTATCCTTGTGAATATAGGATGCTATGAATTTACCTCCATAAAATCTCAACCTATTGGGCAACTCTATTGAGGATCTTAATAGCCACTTAAGATTATCAATAGAAATACTGGGAATACATGTATTGAAAGGCATAAACTTGTATAAATTTTTTGTTTGGGTAGAGATTCTTATAGTTGGTCCTTAGTGTTAATCATACACTCATATACCTTAGATGCATGCATGATTAACCTTAATAAACCTTTTTGGCACAACATAAATTCTTTGAATTTTAGTTTTTTATGGTCATTACATTTGGTATCATAGTCAAGTTGTAAACACTATGGGCTCTAGGAAGAATAAAATCTGGGAAACAAAATGTGAAACAACTTTTGATAATTACAAATTTCTAAATCATGGCAAGATCTAGAATAGGTAGAGGTAGATGTACAAATCCACCTCCATTTCCTACACCTCCTCTTTCACAACCTCCTAATTAGAACATATTGCAAGAGCTTGTTAGGGTGTTGAAGGTCATGCAAGCCCAATGGAAGCCCAAGAGCACTTGATTAATCAACGAAGAGATCAATATAACAATGCTAATAATGGGCATGAGCATGAAAATGAATAAGAAGAGGAACCTTTCATTCCTCCTCAAAATGGATACCTAGATGTTAATGTGCCAAGAAGGCAGTGAAAGAAGATAAACATCTTTCATAAGAGATGTAAAAAAGCATCCACCACCCAAGTTCAAAGGTCAAGTATTAAGGGTGTGGTTGAGTCTTGGCTCATTAACTTGAATAATTATTTTGGGCTACAATAGTTGTCTTCTAATGAGAAGGCCAAAATTGGTATTTTTCAGCTATATGGTGAAGCCACCTTATTGCGGGAACACCTAAGTTCTTTAAAAGGGTACAACATTGAAACAATGTGTTGGGAACTATTTGAAGAATAGCTAACAAAAAAGATCTCTCTTCTACTCACAGAGAATGGAAATATGCTAAATTTTAGTTGTTGCATCAAGGGAACAACACAAAAGGTTGAATACATTTATCTAAATATATGATCCTTATCTACTATGTGGATTACATGTGAGATGAAGAAGCTAAGGTAAGTAATTCAAGATTGATCTATGCAAAATGTTGGTGCCCAATGTGAATACGAGAAAACCAATTGATCTAACTTACTACAACTGAATCTACATATAAGGCAAAAGAAAAGGAAAATACTAGAATCAAAGCAAGACAAGAGTGCAAGGCTAGGGTGTCTCTACAAAGAAATATAAACAAAGTTATAAGTAAACCAAACCTAAAGAAACCTTATAGCAAACTAATCTCAAAATCACCAAGAGAGAAAAGTATCAAGACAAATTACAACAAAAATCAAAATTATTCAAGGGTTGTAATAGTTGATAGAAAACCAACCACCACCACCACAAATGAGGTTCCAATAGCCACTCAAAGTCCTGCAAGTCGCTGTTGGAACTACATTAATGGTCACTTTACAAGGGATTATTTTGAACCAAGAAAAGGACAAGGCCTTGAATGCAAAATCTATGTATCAATAAATAATTGCAAAGTTGATTTGCAACCATCCTTGGGGGAACTCCGAGGTAAGATCCTAGAAAATTATGTTTCCATTATAATTGACACTAGAACAATTGATTATTACCAAAAATAGTAAAGCGATGTGGACTACAAACAATGAAACTAAGGGAAGGGAACTATGTAGAGCTTGGCATAGGTAGAAAACAACCAATAACCTTGGGAAATAAATTATTAACTAAACTATTATTTATGAACAATAATTTAGTGAATGACACCTCTTATGTTCAAAAGAAATAATTTATGTACATAAGAGGTATCATTCACTAAATTGTTGTTCATGAGAAATAATTTATGTACATAAGAGGTATCATTTACTAAATTACTGTTCAAATTTAGTGTTTCAATTAGATTTTATCTCTAGACAAGTTGGATCATTTAGTGGGGCTATCCAAGTTTAAATCAATCTCAAATTAATAAAAAAGACATTAATATACAAAATAAATAATTTATGTACATAAGAGGTATCATTCACTAAATTGTTGTTCATAAGAAATAATTTATGTACATAAGAGGTATCACTTACTAAATTATTGTTCAAATTAAGTGTTTCAATCAAATTTTATCTCAAGGCAAGTTGGATCATTTAGTGGGGTTATCCAAGTTTAACCCAATCTCAGATTAATTAAAAAAGACATTAATGAAATTTAAAAATAAGTATTCCATTTAAAATGAACAACCAACAAGTGATCATGAGTAAAGAGTTGAAATCAATATTTAAACTTCTAAATCTACCTAGAACAAATCTATTTTAAGTAACCTATAATTATCTTTGATTTTATGATTTTGGTTCACAGCTAAGTATACCATTACCCATAACTAGACCAAAAGGGGATATCATCTCTTCTAAGTGAAACCCTATTTCCTAATGGATATGTGTGTATGTGCGTGTCTCTAGAAGAAAGAGATATTTGATTGACTAACCACATAAGCTAAGTAGAGGTATTTGACTGACAATAATCAACCACTATGGATGTGGCTAACATTGAACTAGGTTGAGGGAGGCACACATAGGCATTTTCTTTTACATAATAAGAAGGGTGCACTATTTGTTTATCCTATTTCCATCTAGTTGAGGTTCATTGCTTAGTCCTTAGCAAAAAAAAAAGGAGCAAAAGAAGCACTCTTCCTAGCTATTAGTTATTCTAAGGAGGTGGGGGCTGGTGGACACCTTCATCTCTCAAGGTAAGTGTAACACTCCCTACACCTACCTTGATAGGTGTAGGCATCCTTGCAATCCTCCCACCTCCTCAGAATAGCTAATAGCTAGAAAGAGCAACTATATATGTAAAAGGTATGAATCCTTATTAAGAAGGAAAATTATTAGTAACTTAGAAAAATTCTAAAGGAAGATAAATAATCCAAAGCCCTTAGAATAAATACTTTTTACCCATAATGAATATTAATAATAGTAAGGACCTAAATCAACTCTTGGGAAAGAAGATAAGAATAGAGGCAATTGGGTATACCTAGATAGATTATTAGAGAAAATTAGCTTCAGTCTTGAATGGAGGGATTGGGTTATAGGTTGTTTTTCCTCAAATTACTTCTCAATGCTAGAGAATGGCTCTACAAAAGATTTATTCTCTACCTATAGAGGTCTTTGGCAAGGGGATCCAATGTCACATTATCTCTTCATTATTATGGTGGAGGCTCTAGGTAGGTACATTGGTGTTCTTAAGAATAGATGAACTCACAAAGAGCTAAGAGCTTCTTCCAATGGGATAGTTTTAACTCACTAGAAATTTGTGGATGATACTATGCTATTCTCAATGTTCTTGGGTTAAAGCAAGATTTCCTGTATAGATGCCTATCCTTTGGAAAAGGAAGTTTTCCAAACTCCTACTTGGGCTTCCCACTCTTCTTAGGGGGAAATAAAAATTAGATTTAAAACTTTATAGTGGATAGATTTAACAATGTACTAGAAGGTTGGAAAGGTAGACAAATTTCCTTAGCTAGAAGATTGGTTCTCTTAAAGTTAGTCTTCCAGACCATTCCATTATACTTTTTTCTTTGATAATTTCCCCCAAAGGCATTGTCTCCAAAATAAGTACAATTACAAAGTTTTATATGGAGAGGCATGGGGAACTAATTCAACTATCCATTAGTCTCACAGGAAAATATTTGTTATAGAAATAGTAGAGGAGGGCTCGATATCAAAGATATTGATCTTTTCAATCAAGCCCTGGTGGCCAATATGGTGTGGAGGTTCATCATTAACAATCCAACTTTTCAGGTTAGTATTATCAAGGAAAAGTACCTTCTTTGGGGAAACATGATAAATATGCTTTATTAGAACAATCTTAGTTGCACTATTTGGGAAGGAATGAATGAGGCAAAGAAACTCATTGCTAGACATGGTTTCTAGAATATCTAGAATGGTAGATTAACACCTTTCTGAGATGATTGTTGGCTTATAGATAAACCCTTTTGAAACAATTTAGATTTCCTAAGGTTGGTTGCCTATCTCAAAGACAAGTGGGGGCCAAAGGTCAAAGATCACTAGGATAAAAGGGTGGATTTTTTTATAATATTACATAACTAGCTCAAAAACCCCACCTAGGGATGGAAAATCCAACTCCATTTGAACCTTATAACTCACATATAGAGAGAAACATTGTATACACGTGTTAACTTGCACTTAGGGTTTGATGCCAAGGATAGTATGGTACGTAGTCCACCAAATCCCTATACATGTCATGGTAAAGACCAAGAGCATCATGTTGTCCAAAACCCCAAACCCTGACCAATTGTCAAACAACCCAAATCATAAACTTTAAAAAATAAATAAATTAGTCACACTCATAATCACCACAAAGAAATCCATAATAATCACCAGACTTCAAAATATAGGTACACACTAAAATAAGAAAGACCCCTTTTGACTCAAAACTACACTTTCTTAGAAAAACCACCAAAGACCAAGAATGCTAATGACAACTCAAGAACAAAGGTAAACATTTACTTATACACAAGCCCCACAAAGAGGTTTAGGACTGTATCAAAATCCTTTCACCTAGATTTCTACTATTGGGTTAGGTGTGTCATACACCTTGCAATTATAACATTCAATTTATTTATTATCTATTAATTATTTGTGAGCCCTCATGGGAAAGGACATCCCAAGTTATGAATTGGTTGTTTTTCTATGTGTATGCATTCATATGACATGTATAAGAGAGTCTCATCATATAAGATATGTAAGATAATCTATGAGAATGTAAGAACATGTAAGAGGTGTAAAAGATTCTATGGCACACATAAGAGCATATAAGAAGATAGTTACATTGTTGACTTGACTTATTGACCAACATATGATGCATGTTATGGCTCATCATAGAGCATCTTTGAATATAGATGATGGAGAAAAAATGGATCCCCAAGTTAGTGAGTGTATTATGATGAAGTTATGACAACTTATGATAAGTGCAAGGAATATGTTATTTTTAGCCTATAAGCTCATCTTAGGATTTGGGTGTTGGATTTTTGACTTGGGATTTGGGCACCATGATTTGGGTGGTTTTAGTTGATGGTTTATCATCTACTATTTGGTGGTTTCATGTAATGCTTCTCCTATTTATTTGGTTCTTGAGTGTTGGGACTTAGGTGATATTCACCTTGGAGAGTCATAGTGGGAAGAGCAAATATGCAAGCTTCTTAGCAGTGAGTTTTTCAAATATTATGGTATGGATAACATTATGGTTTACATATGATAGTGATGTTGTAGGTCTTATGGTACATCATGTATGTTGTTCCACATGTGGTGGTGCTATGATAGTAACCCCAAGGTATCTGGATGGAAAACTCACAACCGCATAGGTGTTTGGTACTTGGAACATGATTAGTGATGCAACAACACATGCGACAGAACTGGTGAACATGTGGCATGACTTAAGGGCTAACTAATGTTCTAGAAGCTAAGATACAACACTGCAAGCAATTAGGATTGAATATATGGTTGTATATGCAACTACATGCAAGCAGAGACAGTAGTGGTGGCTATATTAGAAACATACTTTTACCAACAGTGTAAAGGATGTGACTATAGATTCATAGTGTATGGTAGAGGCAAAATTTATAAGATGATTATCTATGAGGAGACATCATATTTTGTGGGAAATGCGATATGCTGACGTTACATATGGTTACATTGACTCTTGGTATTCTATAAGTTAGTTATGTGGTTGGGCAATTGGTATTCCATAAATTTGCCTATATATATATCAATTTGTATTGATGTGCCAAGATTACCTAAAATGAAGATTTCATGATATAGACATTAAAGACATTATGCATGTTGTTGGTGTGAAAACATTAGAGTGACTGCAGAAGTGGAGTATGTTGTATATTAAGACTCATTGTCCAAAATACCTTGTTGTATTGAATATATTTTGATTATGATTAATACAATTGTGAACATTTGTTTTGGTCATGGCTTTTCTCCCATAAGAGTTTCCCACGTAAATCTTTGTCTTGTGTAATCTTGTGACAACTTACATTTTCATTACTTTCATATTTGTGTTGATGTTTATATTTGATACATATTGTTTACTATTAACAAAACACAAAATCTTATGAACTCATAATTTTAGTTTGTCAGTCCTATTATGAAAGGGTGAAAATCCATAATATTTGGTATTAGAGAAAAGTTGGGGTTTGGGTGGTGTCTACTTCGTTGGAGTGCAAACCTTAGCGTGTGTGTTAGTGAAACCCTACAATGGTTATAAGGTTGCAGTGGGTGTATAACTAGAATCAAACAAAAATTTTAATTTAGATTTTGTGAGTCAATAGAACAACATTAAATCTATGGAAAGCATGTCGAGGTTTGATATTGATAAGTTTAATGGTTAGAACTTCACATTATGGAAGTTGAAGATGGAGGATCTTCTGGTAGAAAGAGATCAATGGGCTATAGTATCTTATTTTGTGAAACCCTTAGGTATGTCTAATGAAGACTGGGGAAAACTAGATAATAAAGCTAGGAGTACTATTCGATTATATCTATCAAATTCCATGTTAATGAACATGTCTTAGGAACATACTTCAAATTCATTATGGAAGAAGCTGGGTATGTTATATAAATCCAATAGCATGGTAAATAAATTTATTTTGAAGAAAAGGTTATTGTTGTCACTTAGAATTGCACCCTGTGTTGAAGCGATGTGCTGCAACAATCCAGTGAAACATTGGAGTGATTTCCAGGTGTGGGACCTTGCAATGAAATCAAACCTCCAGAGAAGGTTGGTTCCTTTTCTGAATATAAGATTTAGAGTGTGCTAAGACTAAACCTAATCTAATCATTGTTGTGTAAAGGGGAAGAAGGAGAACTAAAATTAAAGGTGAATCACCAGGTTTAAATATAGAACACCCACAAAGCTAAAATGTACAGAATAATGAGATACAGTTGCTAAATTCACACAAATCATGCATATCCTAACAGAGGTAAAGGTAAGAAAAGGATTGTCGAGAATTATACATTCACAAATAATAACTAGTTCTAGACATACACAGAATTAAGGAACATCAAGAAAAAGGTGAAAAACATAGTGTGTATTGATTAAAAAGGCACAGTTACAACAGAGGAGGGTTCTATTTGAACACAAAAATATGTCTTTGTATCCAAACCTCATTACATCTTTCTTTCATGTACATATAGCATTTCATCACCGACCTAAGTCATTCATTACAATTAATTCATCCCATGTGCTTGTTAGAAAATATCCTTGTCAAAAGAATATTTGTCTGCAAAAACTAAAATGCAGAAAATATCTTGGATCTTGAAGTAGCTGGGAGATATTTGTTGCCTTAATGGAAGTAGCTGATCCATCCATCTACAACAATAAATGTGCAATATCTAGAGATGGAGTAGCTGGGCATATCTGATCTGCATTAATGGATGAAGGAGATATTTGAAATATATTTTCCTATCAAAACCTCGTGTAGAGATTTTACAACACTTTAAAATATTTAATTTTAAATATTTTAAAGATTACATTATATCACAAGCTTTAACTTCATTGATTTCTACTTTATTTTCATCTTTATCGGCAAAGTTTGACTTTTTCAAACTTTGGTTTGTTTCTCCCTTTTCTACCATGTCGGCAAAACTTCAACTTTTTGAACCAAGCTTACTTTTTGCCTTATCGGCAAAATCACCATTTCTCAAACTCTTTTCTTTGGTCAACTTTTGCCTTTAATTGGTGATTTCATGATTTTATGAACTTTGCCTTGTTCACCTTTCTTTACCTTGTCGGCAATTTCTGACTTATCGCTCTATCAACTATTTTGGGAATTTTTGAACTTTTCGGTAAGTTTTACTTTTTACCAATTCGCCAATAGAGGCTCTCTTTTTCCTTGACTTAGCCATTTTTATGCTTTCTTCCTCTTTGTTGGCAAAGTTCCAATTCTTCAAACTTGGCTGCCTCATCCTTATGTCTCCTTTGCCTTATCAGCAAATCTCAACTTTTGCGAACTGTTATGTCTTTGCCTTTAGCTTTTCTTTATCTTTCTTTGCTCATGAACCACCTTATTGGTGAATTTAAGAAATTCTAAACTTTTGGCAAGTTTAAACTTTTGTCGATTCACTGATAGAGCTACCTGCTTCCTTTCATTTGCCTTAGCCAAAAATTTTCAAGTCTTCCCGCTTGGCCCTTTAGTCAGCAATCCCTCTAATTGGCGAACCTGCCGGTCGGTGAACCGACAGGTTCACGAACCTTTCAATTTGCCGACTAAGGCAAATAAAACTAAGGTAAAAGTCTTGAATTTTTTGGGTTTTTTTGGGTTTTTCAAGGGATTTTCCCTAGGATTTTTTTGGGTTTTTTGCAAGGAAAACACACTGAAAACTAAAAAATACTAGGCACTTAACCAAATCAACAAGATTTTTAATATTTCAAGCTCAGCTATTTCACTCTAGGAAGGGGAAAATAGGTCAACATTTTGGCAGCCTCTTAGGGATGTTTGCCTGCTAAACAAATGGACCAGTGGCCTTAAGCATCCATTGGGCATGGAGTCAAAAAAGGGGCTTTTGAAAGCTAAAACAACTGAAACCCTACCTTCAAAACAACACCAAAAGGGAAACAAGGCCTGCATTCTCCTAATGAGAGTGCAACCTGTGCAACAACACTTAGGGAAAAGGAAAAACTAAAATAGAAACAAACCTATCCTAAACCTAAACTAGCCAACTAGAAAACTGACTTAAACAAAGCCATTAACTGGTTCCTGAAAGTAGTTGCCTTTTCTTACCAATTTACAATGCTTTCCCAACTTATAGACAACTAAGAAGATGCAGAAAAAGAGTGGGCATGAAAGAAAATGATGAAATGCCACTCTCAGAGTAAAATCAAACTCACTTACCCACATGAACCGATTATTGATGTAGCTGCTGGGAGGTGAGTAAGTGAGCTGATTCCTCTGATCTTGATGCTCAATTTCATGCTCAGGAGTGAGCATGACAAGTAGGGACTCCTCATGGTCTGTCCCCATCTAGACCAAATGCCTTATATGACATCCTCTTGAAACTATACTTGAATGAGACCACATGCTTTTGCTCTACTTCTACAACCTTTTGCTGGTCTGAATACTCTAGTTGCTGCACATGGTTTGGATAGATGGTTGCTTCAACCTTGTGAATGAGATACTCATGATTTTCTAAATTAGGCTCATAAAATGAGCTCTGCACATGCCCAATGGAGAAATCTTCTCCACCTAGAAGTTGATATCCCTACTGAATAATCAAGAACAAATCTTTAATTTGTTCTTGCCCATGCTCAATCTCCATATCGTCATTTTCAATAAAACATGGGCTCTTCAAACATGTCTGTATCATCAACCTCTTCACTTTTCAGTATAGAGCTGCCTATTTGCTCCTTTTCATGAGCTGGAACCTCATGGTTATGCTTTCCTGCACATGCCAACAACTTACCATCATTTTCAATGTTTCTGTGTTGTTCCAGAACTACAACTAATGTTGGCATTTGCATGCCATCTTTGTCTTCAATGCAACTAGACAGTTCATGAAATAGGGTGGCGTCATCAACTTCTGGAGCCACTGCAACAATCTCCTCCTCAATGTTCTCAATCAACTGCAACTCCACCAGATTCTGCTCAAGTTGTCTCTACAGCTGAAGGCTTTCCCCATGCAATATTTGCATTTCATCCTTGTTTACTTGATCAAATGCATGAGAAAAAGCTTCAAAAGAACTAAAATCTAAAGGATTCAACCCCTTATTTGAATTAATATTACTCACAGGTGTAAGAGGTTCAAATAATTTCACCTTTGTGAGCGTAGCGATAGCAGACTGTTCTTCATTGGTTTATTTTTCTTCCACATCCACCTCTGATGCATCCCACCAACTAGCCCAATAAACAACCTGTCCACCTTTGAAAAGCAAAATAGTATCAGGGCAAGAGGCCTGAATGTTTTTTTTGAATTTCCTGGAGGGGAGAGGGTTCTTGGAAAATTTGTTCTTGGGGAGTGATAAACTGGGTTTGCACAGGAACAGGGTCTTGTGGAGGGAGAGAGCTTCTAAAACTTGGGAAATTATGACGTCGAGGCCGCTTTGTTGTAAGTTGATTTGTAGTGGTAGACGAGGGGGTTTTGAAATTGGGAAAAGAGTGCATAGAATGAGTCACTTGCCTCATCTGTGCCTCTTGAGTTGCAATCTGCATAGCAAAGTTTCCTGAAAAAACCTTTCTTGTGTCTCCTGCTGTTGTTGCTGAAGATGGGCCTGATAAGCAAGCTCCTCTTGCTGCTGGTTATACTCTATTACTCCTTGAATTTCCTCCAACCTCCTTTGCAGGTCCATCATTATGTCCATGGAACTCATGTTATCAAAATCATAGTCCACTTAAGGCGGGTTAGGAGGGCAATCATACTGATTAGGGATGAAGTAATTTTCTTGGGGTTAAAAATATGTATCATTAGATTGTCAAGGAGACTGAGCAGGGGTGGGTGGGAGGCAAGCATTATAAGGATGCTGATATTCTATTGAAACAGAGCTATACTGTATAAAACCAAAGGTATCTTGGGCTTGAAATGGATGATATGGAGGCCAACGACATGTATTTTGACAAGATGGAGGGAAATAAACATCATGAGGGTGCTTATCTTTAGAGCCTCCAAAATAGTTGGACATAATATAGCATGAAGAGAGACAAAAATCATTCAAACAATATGGGAAAAAGAGCAAATAGACCTACCCTTTTGAGAAGCGGGATCATACCAGTAGAGTCGCTAGGTTATTTGAAAAGCTTCTGAAAACAAATGAGACTAGGAATATCACCAAATCCTATTTTTTTAAGTTCTTTAGGCACTTGGGCTACTTTCACCAGCAGATTTGATCAGTAGAGTCACCATGGTGTTGGAGAGACTGTCCTGAAGGCAAGATACACAAAAGAATACACCAAAACTCTTTAATGGATAATAAGGATCATCAAACTAGTCCCATCGGGCATGCTAGAAACTATTGTCACTTGGATTTGCACCCTGTGTTGAAGCGCTGTGCTGCAACAATCCAGTGAAACATTGGACTGATTTCTAAGTGTGGGACCTTGCAAAGAAAGCAAACCTCTAGAGAAGGTTGGTTCCTTTTCTGAATATAATAGTCAGAGTGTGCTAAGACTAAACCTAATCTAATCACTATTGTGTAAAGGGGAAGAAGGAGAACTGAAATTAAAGGTGATTCACCAAGTTTGAATATATAACACCCACAAAACTAAAAAGCACAGAATAATGACATACATATGCTAAATTCACACAAATCATGCAGATACTAATAGAGGTAAAGGTAAGAAAAGGATTACCGGGAATTATACATTCACAAACAATAACCAATTCTAGACATACATAGAATTAAGGATCAACAAAAAAAGGTGAAAAACATAGTGTGTATTGATTAAAAAGGCACAATTATAGCAGAGGAGGGTTCTGTTTGAACACAAAAATATGTCTCTATATCCAACCCTCATTACATCTTTATTTCATGTATATATGGCATTTCATCACTGACCTAAGTCATTCATTACAATTAATTCGCCCCATGGGCCTGTCAGAAAATATCCCTGTCAAAAGAATGTTTGTCTGCAAAAACTAAATGCAGAAAATATCTTGGATCTTGAAGTAGCTGGGAATATTTGTTACCTTAATGGAAGCAGTTGATTCATCCATCTGCAACAATAAATGTGAAATATCTAGAGATGGAGTAGCTGGGCATATCTGATCTGCATTAATGGCTGAAGGAGATATTTGAAATATATTTTCTTGCCAAAACCCTGTGTAGAGCTTTTACAACACTTTAAAATATTTAATTTCAAATATTTTAAAGCTTACATTATATCACAAGCTCTAACTTCATTGATTTCTACTTTATTTTCATCTTTATCGGCTAAGTTTGACTTTTTTGAACTTTGGCTTGTTTCTCCCTTTTCTGCCTTGTTGGCAAAACTTCAACTTTTCAAACCAAGCTTGCTTTTTGCCTTATCGGAAAAATCCCCATTTCTTGAACTCTTTTCTTTGGTCAACTTTTGCCTTTAATTGGTAATTTCATGATTTTACAAACTTTGCCTTGTTCACCTTTCTTTACCTTGTTGGCAATTTCTGACTTATCACTCTATCAGCAATTTTGGGAATTTTTGAACTTTTTGGTAAGTTTTACTTTTTACCAATTCACCGATAGAGGCTCTCTTTTTCCTTGCCTTAGCCATTTTTATGCTTTCTTCCTCTTTGTCGGCAAAGTTCCAATTCTTCGAACTTGGCTACCTCATCCTTTTCCTTCATGTCTCCTTTGCCTTGTCAGAAAATCTCAACTTTTGTGAACTATTTTGTCTTTGCCTTTAGCTTTACTTTATCTTTCTTTGCTCATGAATCGCCTTATCTGCAAATTTAAGAAATTCTAAACTTTTGACGAGTTTAAACTTTTGTCGATTCGGGATAGAGCTACCTACTTCCTTTCATTTGCCTTAGCCAAAATTTGCAAGTCTTCTCGCCTGGCCCTTTAGTCCACGATCCCTCCAATCGGTGAACTGACAGGTTCGCGAACCTTTCAATTTGTCAACTAAGGTAGAAAAACTAGGTTAAAAGTCTTGAATGTTTTGGGTTTTTTGGGGTTTTTTAAAGGGATTTTCCCTAGGATTTTTTTAGATTTTTTGCAAGGAAAACACACTAAAAACTAAAAAATACTAGGCACTTAACCAAATAAATAAGATTTTCAATATTTCAAGCTGAGTCAATAGTTATATTCTCTGAAGATGAGGGAGGGAGGTTGTGTAACTGATCACTTAAATTGTTTCAATATGATATTGAATCAACTTGCATCAATAGGAGTCAAGATGGACGAAGAGGACAAATGCATTGTATTACTTTGTTCCTTACTAGATTCATGGGATAACCTTGTAATGTCAATAAGTAGTAATGATACAATACTTAAATTATAAAATGTAATAAGCATTTTGTTAAGTAAGAAACTATAAAAAGGTCCATGGATGATAAATCTTCTAATTCCCTTGTTGTGAGAGGTAGGTCAAAGGAGAAAAAAGGTAAGAAGATAGGATATAAGAAGTTTGTAGGTCATGATAGGTCTAATCTCCAAGTAAGTGTAAAGTAAAATGTTGAAATTGTGGCAAGAAAGGTCACATAAAAAAGGAGTGTAAATCCATAAAGAAGAATGACTTCTCTAATAAGTCCTTTGACACTGATGAATATGGTAGTGATGCCTTTGTGTCTATTATTGTTGTTTGTGATGATTCCTAGTTGATTGATTCAGGTACCTCTTTTCATATGACACCACACAAGTAGTGGTACTCGAGGTATACTAGAAGTGATGAAGGAGAAGTGTTTCTTAGGGACAATAGCTCTTTGAATATTTTTGGAAGAGAAACTGTCAAAGTTGCTTTCATGGATGGTAGAGTACGTACACCCACTAATGTACTCAATATGCCAAGTTTGACAAGAAACCTTATGTCTATGTCTAAAATGGATAATGTAGAAATCCATGTCACTTTTGATGAGAAAGGGTGTAGATTAGTAAGGGGTAATTTGGTGCTTGCAAAAGGAGTGTGGCATGGCACTTTGTATAGGTTAGATGCATCAAACTTATCCAGTTGTGCTAATGTTTCTACATCTGAATCAATGTTGTTGTGGTATTTGCAGTTAGGTCATTTGAGTGAAAAAGATTTAAAAACCTTAGTCAGTAAGGATATGGTGGAAGGTCTTAGTGATTGTTCTATTGGTATTGACTTTTTTGAGCATTGTGTGCTTGACAAACAAAATAGGGTGTGGTTCAACTCTGGAAGCACTAGAGTAGAGGAGACTTTGGAGGTGATACACAATGATGCGTTTGGTCTTGTGGATCCTATATCCACTGGTAAGTATTTGTATTATCTATCATTCACTAATGATTAATCTAGGTATACTTGGATATATTTTCTTAGGCTTAAGTTTGAGGTATTTCTCAAGTTTAAAGAGTTTAAGGCTTTGGTTGAGAGTTAGACTGGTAAGAAAATAAAGGTACTATTGAAGAATTTTTCTCTAAAGAGTTTCATGAATTGTGTAAGCATGTTGGAATTATGAGGCAAAGAACTACTCCTTACACATTCTAGCAAAATGGGGTAGCTGAAAGGTTAAATAGAACTTTGTTGGATCAGGGCAAGAGTATGTTGAGTAGTGCAAGCCTAGGACAAGAGTTTTGGGCAGAGGTGGTTAGCATTACATGCTACTTGAAAAATAGGTCTCCCCCTTCTACATTAAAAAACAAGACATAATATGAAGTGTGGATTGGAAGAAAACTAGTGGCAACATGCTTGTAGGTATTTGACTTTGAGGCATTTGTTTAGGCGCCTAAGGAGTAGTAGTCCAAATTGGATCTCGAAGAAAAAAAAGTGTATTTTCATTGGTTATGGAGAAAATGTTAAAGGATACAAGCTTTGGAATCTAGAAATCTTGAAGGTTTTCTACTCAAGGGATGTTACATTTAGGGAACTTTGTGAGAAGCCCAAACTTGAACAGTCAAAGGATACTACAATTGAGGGTGCATTTTGAAACAAAATTGAAGCAACAAAATGTACTAGAAATTGAACATAATAGTGAACAAGACAATTTAGAAGAGGATGGACAAAGCACATATAATGGTCACTCAAAAGAATAATAGGGTGTAGATTCAGCATGTAGTTATTCACCACAAATTGTGAAAAGGTCAATAAGGTAATGAAGATCACCATATAGGTATAGTCCACTTGATTTCGTTGTGTATTTTCTCTTACTTGTACTAATCATGAACCAAGTTATGTGGAAGAGGCTCTCACTTCCAAAGTGAAAAAGTCTTGGAAGAATGTTAGGGATGAGGAGATGTTACCATTAAAGCATTGTAAGGCTTGGAGTTTGTTTGATCTACCCGAGGATAGGAAACCTATCGACTGCAAATGGGTTTTAAGAAGAAATTCAGAGCAAATGGCTCACTTGAGTGGTACAAGGTACAATTGGTGGAAAAGGGATATTCCCAAGTTGGGGGAATAGACTTTGGTGAGATATTTTTCATTTTTGATAAGTTGAGTTCCATTAGAATGTTGTTGTCTATTGCTATAATGCTTGATCTAGAGATTGAACAGATGGATGTCAAAATAACATTCTTGCATGGAGACTTAGAGAGAGAAATCTTCATGGAATAACCTGAAGGATACAAGGAGAAAGGTAAAGACAAATTGGTTTGTAAGTTGAATAGATCTCTATATGGATTAAGGTAGTCCCCATAGACATGGAACCAAAAGTTTGACACACATGTGCTAGGATTGGGTTTTGGAAGAAGTGATGTTGATCATTATGTCTACTTTAAAAAGGTAGATGATCACATTTCAATTATTGTTTTATATGTTGATGAAATGATTATCATTAGAGACAATAAAGCATTAATTCAGGAAACTAAAACTCAGTTGGATAGTAATTTTGATACGAAAGACTTAAGAGTTTTCAAATACATTCTTGGAATGGAGATATGTAGAGATAAGAGTAACCAAAAACTATGGCTAAACCAGAGGAAGTATCTTGAGATAGTCTTTCAGAGGTTTGGAATGTACGACAGTAATCTAGTAAGTTCACCTCTACCAGTGGCACAAAGCTAAGTATAGAATAATGTCCTAAATCTATAGTGGATTTGGATGACATGAGGAAGGTTCCCTATGCAAGTGCAATAGGTAGTCTCATGTATTCAATGTTCTGCATAAGACTAGACATTGCCCAAGTAGTAGGAGTTCCTAGTAAGTTCATGGCACAACTAGGTAAAGAACATTGGACAATGTAATAAAGGTGTTTAGGTGTAATTGAAGGGAGCTCTATATTATTTCTTGATTTATCATGATACTAATGATATGGGCAAGATGTTAAGTGTACATGGATTTGTTAACTCAGATAGGGCTTAGATCTTGACAACCGGAGGTCTACAAGTAGATATTTCTATATTCTATTTGGAGGAGTAGTAAGTTGGATGAGCAAGAGGTAGTAGATGGTTGCCCTGTCAACAACTGAAACAAAATATGTAGCTACAACACATGCTTGTAAATAAGTGGTACGGTTGAAGAGGTTAAGTAATAGTATTGGTTTTAAGAGTTAAGTAGTGTTGAAGTGTGATTCATAGAGTGCAGTTTGTTTGGATTGAAATCCTACTTACCATGCTAGAACAAAACATATTGATGCATAATATCATTTTGTAAGGGAAATGGTTGAGAAAAAGAAAGTCCAGATGGAGAAAATTGACACTCAAGTAAACATTGTAGGTTCTTTGACAAAACATATAAGTACTGTGAAGTTCATGTGGTGTAGGGATGAGATGGGTTAATCTATTCCCGAGCATGAGGTTAACTTATTGGGTTTAAATACTACATGCTCTCCTATAGTAAATATCAAGTGGGAGAATGTTGGGACTTAGGTGATATCCATCTTGGAGAGTCTTAGTGGGAAGACTTAATTTGTAGGCTTCTTAGCGATGAGTTTTTTAGATATTGTAGTATGGCTAGCATTGTGGTTTACATATGATAGTGAAGTTGCAGGTCTTGCAATACGTCGTATATGTTGTTCCACATGTGGTGGTGCTATGATAGCAATCACAAGATATCTGAATGGAAAACTCACAATTGCATAGGTGTTTGGTACTTGTTAGAGCATGATTAGTGATGTAGTAGCACATGCATCAAAATTGGTGAACCTGTGGCATGACCTAAGGGCTGACTAATGTCTTGGAAGCTAACATATGGCACCACAAGCAATTAGGATTGAAGATATGGTTGCATGTGCAACTCCAGGCAAGCATAGTTGATAGTGGTAGCTATATTGGAAACATACTTGTACCAACAATGTAAAAGATGTGACTATAGTTTCATAGTGTGCGACAGTGACAAAGTTTACAAGATGATTATCCATGAGGAGACATCATATTTTGTGAAAGTGCGGTATGCTGATGTCACATATGTACAAAGTATGGTTACATTAACTCTTGGTATTCTAAAAGTTAGTTATGTGTTTGGGCAGTTGGTATTCCCCAAATCTACCTATATATATCAGTTTGTATGAATGCACCAAGGTCACTTGAAGTGAAGATTTCATGATATAGACATTAAAGACATTGTGCATGTTGTTGGTGTGAAAACATTATAGTGACTACATATATAGAGTATGTTGTATATTGAGACTCATTTTCCAAAAGACATTGTTGTATTGAATCTATTTTGATTTGGATTAATACAATTATGAACGTCTATTTTGGTGGTGGGTTTTCTCCTGTAAGGGTTTCCCACGTAAATCTCGGTGTCTTGTGTAATCTTGTGACAACATACATTTCCATTACTTTCATATATGTGTTGATGTTTAGATTTGATACATGTTGACTATTAGCTGAACACATAATCTTAAGAACTTGTAATTTCAATTTGTTAGTCCTACTACAAAAGCATGAAAATCCCTAACATTGAGATGGAGGTTTCATAGTGTATTTGTAGGTACTATTATGTTGTAAGAAACTCTCTAGACATAGTTGGTGATGCATGATGATGGATGTTCCTGGATTGTATTGTAATCATATTGTTACTGATAATACAAAAGACATTGACACCTTTGCTACCAATTTTTTTCAAAAGGATTCTCAGGATATTTTTTTGTATTATATGATTACTTTAGTGTGTTATTTCTTTTTTGAAATAGTTTAAATCATATTTTTTGTACATATTATCTCATCGATTAGTGTAGGAAGTATTTGCATTATCTTATCTTCCTTTCATTTGGTATCAAATATTGATCAACTTGGGCCTTAAGTGGTAGGAAAATTATTGTTTGAACTAATCTTGGTTTGAGTGGGAGTTTGCATAGATGAGATCTTTGTTTCAAGGAAGATGGAAAACATGTCTAGACTAGAGATGAAACATTTTAATAGCACAAATTTTAACCTTTGGAAGCTTAAAATGGAGGGCTTTATCATAGATCAAGATTTGTGGGTTGCAATATCTATACCTAAACCTATGTCTTTGTCACTGAAAAACTAGGATATGTTACATAGGAGGGTGAGGTCTTATCAGATTTTACTTAGCTAATTCAATGCTCCTAAATGTTATAGGACAACCCACTATAGAATGCCTTTAAATAATGTTGGGAAATATGCACTACGCTAAATCCCTAGTAAACAGGCTTTTTATACAAAAGAAGTTATACATTTTGAAGATGGATGAGAGTAATTATATTGTTGAGCATCTCAATGCATTCAACATGATTGTGAGCTAGCTACTATTATTTGGTGTGAAAATGGAAGATGAGGATTGATGCACAACCTTGAGTTCTTTGCTAGACTCATGGGACAACTTGGTGATAGTTATCAGACACACTACTTCAAAGCTTGTTGAGATAGTGGTTACTTTACTCTCAAAGGAGATGAGATGAAAAGTGTCTAAATCTACCAAGGAAGCTTTGACTATCCATGGATGGTTGAAGGATAAAAGAAAGAATAATGACAAAGGCATGTCTAAGCCTCTTGGGAGATTCAAGTCTCTCGATAAAAATTCTAAGGAAAAATGCTAGAACTATGACAAGACATGTCATTTTAGAAATGACTGCAACAAGGAGAAAAAGAAGAAAAATAAAGGTGAATCTGATGATGATCCTAATAGATCATAATAGGAGGATGCAAACAACACTTTTGTTGTAGCCTTGGCCATGATGCATGTGAGGATGCATGGATGATTGAATTAGGAGCATCTTTCCATAATGAGGAGTGGTTTTCAGACTATAAGAGTTTTGATGGTGGGAAGGTCTACCTCAATAACAACTCTTATCTTAGCATTATTGGTCATGGGAGAGTCAAGATCTAATTCTCTAATAGGAGGATCAAGGGTACTATTTAAGTTCCACACATCCTTGGTTTTCACAAAACCTACTATTTTCCAGTAAAATGAATGATGCAAGCGTGCAAGTTGTCTTTGGAAATGGAGGGTGTAAGATGGTTTGAGAATCTATGGTGCTTTCAAAGGGGATTCAAGTTGGTACCCTCTTTCAACTTGATGATAGCTCTTACACATAGTGTAATAGTTCTTCTATACATGTGGTGAAGAGATCTATTGAATCTACACTTTGACATTAAAACCTATAGCAAATAGACCTATTGTATCTAGTTTTGATGGTCATGCACTTTGGGTACCTAAGCATGCTCTTACCTTAAAGAGAAAATTACTTTCTAAGAAGATAATGTTATGGCACCAACGCATGGGCCATATTGGTGAGAAAGGTCTAAGGACCTTGAAAATTAAAAATTTTGTAAAGAGGCTTGTTGATTGCTCTCTTGAGTTTGATTTTTGTTCAAGCAATGTATTTATGGACAGCAAAATCATGTTTGGTTTACTGAAGTTCTCATAAGTCTTATGGGATTTTAGATCGTATTCATTCTAATGTATTTGATCTCGTAGATGTTCCTTTATCAAAAACTTTGTATTATGTGTCTTTTATCAATGTTTTTTTAGGACTTCGATTTATTTTCTCAAGAGCAAATCTAAGGTCTCTGGTTGGTTCAAGGAGTTTAAGGTTCTCATGTAGACTAGACTAGTAAAAACAACAAGTTGTTAAAGATAATGACATTGAAAGGCATAAGACAACTCCATACACCTTTCATCAGAATAGAGTTATAGAAAGTCAATAGAATGTTGATAAATAGGGCTAGGAGTATGCTTAGTGGGGTTGGATTGGAACAAATATTCTAGGAAGAGGTGGTTAGTACTTCATGTTACCTAATTAACATGTCCCCTACATCAACACTTGTTGATAAAACCCTTGTGGAGGTTTGGATAGGCAAAAGCCTTCACTTTAGCATCTTCAAGTTTTTGGTTGTGACACATATGCTCATGTGCCTAATGAAAAGTAGTCAAAGTTGGATTATAAAGCTATCAAATGTATTTTTATTGGTTATGGTGTCGATGTGAAAGGGTACAACATTTGGGATCTTGTAGCTAGGAAAGTTCCATATAGTCAAAATGTGATCTTCGAAGAGATTAGGTATTCCCTTGTTGTTGAGAAACTAGATGGAAGCACAAAGTTTATGGTGTAGTTGCAACTAAAAATTTAGATAGTTGTACCTAAGGCTAACTAGAGGTTCATGATGGACCAAATGAGGAGGCTAGTATTAAGAGTTGAGAGAGCTCTAAGGAGGAAGAACCTCCAACCTTATCTTTTAAGGAGGTCCCCTCAATAGAGGAGGCAACCAAAGAAGTATATCCCACCTAATTTTACAAATATTTTTACTTTGATTACTAACAATGATGAACCTTAAACTATGAACGAGGCAATGGAGATGGATGATAGTTAGTCTTGGAGATCGATAATGGATGAAGAGATAGATGCATTGAGAAAGAATGAGACTTAGGACTTGATTTAGTTGCCAAAGGGAATGAAACGTGTTGGGTGCAAATTCGTCTTTAAGAAGTTCAATTCAAATGATATAGTTGAGAAGTACAAGGTGAGATTGGTTGTGAAAGGATATTCCTAGGTTGAGGGGATATACATTTGTAAGATTTTTTGTCTAGTTGTTAAGTTGACATCTATTGGGTCCTTATCATCTATTACAAAAGATTTTGATGTATAGATAGAGAAAATGGATGTGAAAACAACTTTCTTGCATGGTGACTTGGAGGATGAAATTTATGTCACAACTAGAGCACTATGTTATCAAAGGTAAGGAGTTGTTGGTTTGTAAATTAAAAATCTTTTTATGGTCTCAAATATTCACTTAGGATGCAGTACTAAAAATTTAATTCTTTTTTGTTGACTAGTATTTGTGAGATCCAAACTGGATCACTGTGTTTATTGTAAATAGGATAATGATCATTTCCTTGTTATCACATTGTATGTAGATGATATGTTGTTTTTTGTATAACTAAGGATATGATTAGGGACTTGAAATCTTAGCTTTTTGCTCAATTTGATATGAAGGACTTGGGGGCTGCTAAGTTCATCTTAGGCATAGAGATCAGAAGAGATAAAGGAAACATAAAGCTTTGGTTATGCTAGAGTAGGTATGTGAACTCTATATTGTAATATTTCAACATAGCAAATAACACACTAATGAGTATTCCCATTTTAGTGGGGACTAAATTATTAGTTGAACAATGTCCATCTACACCTAGTGAGATGGAGGATATGTCTCATGTTCTTTATGCCAGCATGGTTGATAGTCTTATGTTTACTATAGTTTGCACCAAACTAGACATTTTACAAGCAGTGGGAGTCTAGAGCTATTTTATGGCTAATACTAGACAAGATCATTGGAATGCAATGAAGAGTCTTCAAATATGTGTGGTGTACTTCCAAGTACTCTTTATCTTATCAAGAAGATGGTGTCTTAGAGAACCTACAACATTTAGTGGATATTCGAGGTTATGTGGGTTCTGTTTGGGTAGGAGATATCAACAACATGAGCTCTACCAATGGTTGTCTTTAATGTGTTTGGTCGTGTTATCAGTTGGACAAGCAAGCAATAGGTTATGGTCATTTCATCCATAATGGAGGTAGAGTATATGGTAGCTACACATTCCTATAAGGAGGCCACCTAGCTTTATAGATTGTGTTTAGATGTTGGGCTAAGTCATGGAGCAATCTAAATTAGATGCAACAAATATTGTGTGATCAGTGTGGCAAAGAACATGACTTTTCATGCACAAACAAAGCACATTGATGTACAATATAATTTTGTTCATGACACGGTGGAGGATGGGAAGGTGATCCTTGAAAAGGTTGACACTTTGGAGAATGTTGCGAATGCTTTGATAAAGCCTATGAGCATAGAGAAGTTTGGGTAGTGTGAGTCTATGGGCCTTTGGACCCCTAGCAAATACTTGACAGTGTTGGTGTTCTCTTTTCGTCTTGCAAAGTATATGACAAGTGGGAGAATGTTAGGATAGGTGTGTCATATACACCTTGCAATTCTAATATTCAATTTATTTATTATTCATTAATTATTTGTAAGCCCTCATGGAAAAAGGTGTCCCACTATGACTTGGTCACTTTGTCATGTGTATGAATTGGTATGATGTGTGTAATAAAATCTTCTCACACAAGATATGTAAGAGCATCTATGACAATGTAAGAGCATTTAAGGAGGTTACATTGTTGACCAACTTATGATGCATTTTATGATGAAACATAGAACATCTTTTAATGGAGATAATGTATCCAAAATGGAGTGCCCAATTTGGTAAGTGGATTATGACAAAGTTATGATGATGTAAGGAATTTATTATTTTATCCTATGAAGTCATCTTGGGATTTGGGTGTTGATTTTTTGACTTGAGATTTAGGCAGCATACTTTGAGTGGTTTTAGCTCATGGTTTCCCATTTACCATTTAGTGGTTTCATGTGTTGGTTTTCCTATTTATTCGGTGCTTGATATGGAAGTTTCATAGTGTATTCGTAGGTACTATTATGTTGTCGAAACTCTCCAAACACGAAGATGCATGAGAGAGGATGTTCTTAGATTGTATTATAATCATATTGTTACTAATAATATTAAACAAAAGACACCAACACCTTTGTTACTAGGTTTTTTCTTGTAAGCGTTTTCCCAAAATAAATTTTGGTGTTATGTGGTTGTACTTCAATGTGTTATTTCTTTTCTAAAATGTTTAGATCATATTTTCTATACATCTCCTCTCATAGATAAGTGTACGAAGTGTTTATGTTATCTTAGCTTCCTTTCATCTACTTCACATGAAAAAGTACGAGAACCTACCAAACAAGAAAATCATGAACAATAAAACACTTCATAAATAAAATAAGTGATTAACTATTGAAACCTACTTACTAAAGACTCGACTAATTGAAGTAGAACCATAGCTTCCTCTTGCTATAGTCAAAACAATGCTTCAGTCTCCCTTTTCCTCTTTCTCCTCATTTTCTTGTTCCTCTCCTCTTAACTTCCTAGAACTTCTTTCTTTTTCTTCCTTCTTTTCCAAACCTCCCTCATGGTCATATTCCTAACTTAAAGGTTAGGTAAGGATTCTAACTGAAAGCCAACATTCCCAACCTCTCCAAAAACCACTCACAGAACCAAAACCACAATGTCAAAATGACAAAAATGCCATAAAAAAATGACCCTTTGAGAGTCTCTCCAACACCAACCCCCAGGAGTTCAATAATGTTATGTACCCCCTCATCAATGCATGGAAAGTAGGAAAATCATCTATCTTCTCTATTCCTCTTTGCCAAGATTGGCAAAGCCAAATTAATTCAAAAATAAAAAATTTAAAAACCAATGAATACCAAAGGTTGCATTATGGCCTTAGTCCAAAAGTAATCACCATCATCAAAAATGAAATCAAATTTAAACCTTAAGCCACAAGGACTTTGCCCCATGGAGAACATTTAAAAAAAATCATACGATAATGACAACACCTTGCAAAACTCAACAATTATAACCACAAGGAACAAAAAACAATAAAAATGATAGCATCAATCCAAAAATAAGTCGACTATCAGAAAATTCATAACACATGTATGTAGTGCTTCTCTCTGATAATATACTATCTGAATGGAGTTGTCACGTCAAATCCAGTCAAAATACACCCCTACACTCATAACAAATGTTGAGAATGTAGACCAATATAATAAACGAGAACAATACATTAACAACATCCAAACTTATCAAATTATGATAAAATCAACAATAATTGTAGCATCAAATAATTCCAAGTATAATTAAAATACTGAAACTAAAGTAAATTACAAATCAATTGAAGATGATGTTCCCATCCGGTAACCTACCATGTTAGAAACATAACACAATAAAAATCTATTCATATAATAAAACTACACAATAATGTCATTACATGCAAGCTACATAAAAAATGAGGTTACAACACATTTTAATGAATATAACTTCCTTTTAAGAAACAATTTATTTACAAGACTCTTAGTCTAATATATTGTACATATATTTTTCCATAATTTGTGAACAATAGTTTCTTCTAATACATTCATAAGACTAGAATAAGAAAAACACAACCTAATAGTGCTTCTTTCCTTTTTATCAAATTTGTTTTGGTCTTCCTCCATATCAACAAGGTTTTTACTTTGGGGTCACCACACTCTATTGATTCCTCTCCTCCAAAAGATTCTCCATCTTTAGCTTCCAAAGTTCTAAATTTTGACCATTGTCAAACTTTTTCATCCCATACCTTGAAGAGCCTACCACTAAATCTGATTTTCAAATATGATTTCAATCCAACACAAATGCTCTCACTACAAACAAAGAAAATAATACAAAAAAGATAGCCCCTTCTTCACATGATCAAGTCGAATGAAGCTCTAATACCAAATATTAATTTTATAGCATGTATTCTTCAATTAGGAACAATGAAATGAAATGTAACTGGTAATTTAAATAAAAAAGAGACTTAAATAAAGAATGGTAGAAGAGAGACGATAGAACAAAAGAGCGATATCAATAGTATTTTCCGAGGAAAACCCTTTCAGATAAAAATTCAACCTCAAATATAGATCTCGCTATATTAATTTGAACAAGTCTTACAATACAATGAGAAGAACCCAAAAGTGATATAGTCTCTATGTCAACACTTTGACACCATGCCAATAGCTAAGCCTTAGAAAACCTACAATACTTGCAATACCATCCAAATTGATGTCAAACCTCTATATCAAGGCCTTAATATGTAGGCAAGGAAAACCCATAAAATCACAAATGATTTCCTCAAACCATGAGCTAAAACCATGGGCCCAAAATGGGCATCCAAACTTATGGTCAAAGTCCTTCAAACATGTCAAACCTCCCAAAGTAAATTGTAACATACATATTTGCCCAAAATAAATCATCCAAGAAGTCTTTTCTAGGTCCAATTTGTAACCCTCATCTTACAACATCATAAATGCTCTTACACATCTTACAATGTCTTACACCTCTTACATTGGCTAAAAAAAGCAAATTCCTTACTAACTTTATGTCATGTGAAATGGGGTATCTTATTCCCCATACGATAAGTTTTTTGTCTTTTTGCAACCTTCCAAAGTGACATACAATACATGACATATGAGATAGTGCGAGTCAAACGGGGCACCAATATTTAAGTATGGCCCAATTTCAATACATATTTAATAAATACTAACATTTGAACTGTGCAAAGTGTACAATAACACCTAGTCCTAACAAAGGCAAACAAACTTTCAGGTGTATATTTAGATAAATCAATCTTGTGTCGTATAGATTAGATCCACATAACAAGTCAATTTTGCAAAAATCAAGATCGAACCCACAACACTCAAGATTTAACCACAAAAGATTATGAGACTAGAGGGTCTCTAACACATTCCCCAGATCAAGGGCTTTAATTTTTGGACAATGGCATATATCACCATTGCATGACATCAACAACATTTCTACATCATTGATTCTAGAGCTAAGTATCCTTATCTATCACATTTAATTTCTCAATATTTATTGAATTATTAACCCAACTCTATTATCTATTGTAATTTTTATATTTATTTTTTACACTTAATTTATATATAAATTTATACAAAATATAAATGTGGAGGGAAAAAAAAATCTAAATCTTAATCACATTTATAAAAATTACTTCAAAAACTTCAAAAGAACTGTGTGTGAACTGAAACTCAAGAAGCCTATCGATTGCTATGGTAACAGGCCTTCGACGTGTACTTGTAAAAGAAAGCAGGAATATATTGCTTCTAAACATAGCCACCAAAACATAAGGATACAAGGTAAGGTCGCGGTGCTTACCTAAGGATTTTCTTCCATTATCATGAATCATAAGATACTATAGGAAAATTTTGCTTTGTAACTTAGGAATGAAGCTAATTTTAATTAATCACTCAAATTCTCTGGATTGTTGAACCACCTGTAATTAATCACTCAAATTCTCTGGATTGTTGAAACACCTGTAATTAATCATTCAAATTCTCTGGATTGTTGAAACACCTGTGCTAGTTCAGGCAGGCTAGAAATCCTAACAATGGAACTCAAGGTGGGTCATTACCCAAAATACCAGCCCACGGTCTTTGGCAAGGTACTTACTTTGCTTGTTATTTATTTGTGTGGTTACCCATGGATTTGATATTGACGAACTTGTTAAACGGAGAATTGGTGAGAAAGGAAGTCATAATTTCATGTTCCTGAAACTGTACATTTTATGGTTACATCAGATTTCATTTGTCCCGAAGCCCAAGTATACGTTAGTAAATGATCCTACATTAGTCCAAAAATTTTACAGGGCTTTTTAAGGTCTATTTCAATTGGAATACCTTGACCTCCCTGCAAAATGCTGCAATTAGATTCTCTCCAACAAGCTGGGAATGCTTATGTATGGGACTTGCACCCTGCCTCATCTCTTTTTAATATGTCAGGCTTTTGCACTCTGGAAGAATGGAACCCTGGTGGGATCATCATGAGCCAAGTTCCTTTTCAATTCAAACCAGGGCCACTTATATGGGAAGAGGTAGAAAATGGTTGATATACTGTTCCCCTTTCTCAACATTCTTGGGATTTTTGGGATGAAAATTCAAACCTAAAAAAATCTTGTATGTTCAGTTGAATGGACAGATATTAATGTTGATTTTGGTAGCTAGGTCGGATCCCTCCGAGAGGCCGACCTAGTCATAAAATGCTGAATGGCCTATCGGCCTTAGCATTTTGAGAATCTCAGCTGTATCATCCGATTTGAGGCAGGCCCTATTTGGGCAAATTAATTATGTGTAACTTGTAATTGCAAATAGGTCAGGACCTATTCAATGTAACTTGTAAATAATTATTTGAATTATTGTAACTTGGTGCCAAATTGCACAAGGCCGACCAAGGTTATTGGTTGTGTGATCTCCTATAAATGTAAAGTGACTTGTAGTCACAATTCAATAATGTAAACACACCGATCTCTGCTCTGAGCGAACTATCCATCAGCAATCTGCATTAAGACAAGTATTGTTCATCAGCAATCATCAGCGAATTTGTAACTTGGTGAAGCGAATCTGATCTAGCATGAGCGAAGCTGTTTCAGGCTAACTGAATGTAACCCTAGGTCTGCTAAAGATTATCTAAGGCTGCCGAACCTCTGTCTCTGCTGTGTAAATCACTCTTATGTGCAAGCGAGCTTCATTCTGGACATCACAATCAATTTGGATCAGAATTAAGGTTCAGATAAGTTGTGTTTTGTGCCCTAGCTGGGCAAAGCTGTAATCTGTTTCTTCTCTTAATATAAATCGGATTTGAGATTTTCTTGCTGGGTATTTCACCTCCAAGAGGGAGGTTTTCCCAGGGTATCTTTGTGTTATGTGTGCATTTGTGTCTTTTCTTTGTTCTTTACTGTCAATCTGATTGCTAAAATTAACATGGTATCAGAGCTTGGTTCGAATTAGTGTAATCAGATTTGCAGTAATCAATTATCTACATTCTGCTCTTATCATTTCTTCAAGATGGCTCACAATCTCAGGGTTGAAGATAGATTGGATGGGGCATCCAATTTCACGTCATGGAGAGTCTGGATCATGCTTGCATTGAATGGAAGTGATCTTACAGACTTTGTGAACAAAGGATCTTCTGACCCTGACGAAGAAGAAGAAAAGACCCAATGGAGGAAGAAAGACCTTCAAGCTCAGAAGATCTTAGTTGATTCCATGAAGGACCACATTGTTCTCATCACCTCCAAGCTGAAGACGACAAGCGAAATGTTCAGAACTTTGGAGGAGATGTACGAAATCAACAACACCAGCCGTGCCCTAGCTTTGAAGCAGCAACTTCATCACATCAAGATGGCTAAAGGTGAATCCGTCATAGCATACTTCATGAGGATTTCTGATTTGAGAGATCAGCTCTCATCTGTTGGGAAGATTGTTGATGACAATGATTTGACTATGCTAGCCCTCAATGGTCTTTCAGCATCTTGGGAATCCTACATTCAAGGAATTAGTGCAAGGGTTGATCTTCCCAAGTTTGACAGATTAAGGGCTGACTGTATTCAAGAAGAATCACGACTGGCTGCTAGAGGAGTTATCAAAAACACTCATGAAGACAATCATGTCCTTGCTGCCCAGTCTATCAAAAAGAAAGGAGTCTATTGGAAGAAGAACAATTTCAAGAGGAATAGAGATCAAAGGTCTGATTCAGCTCCTGATTTGAAGAAAAAGAACAAGGATCTTTCATGCATCAAGTGCTTCAGGTGTGACAAATTCGGTCACTATGCAAGGGATTGTTTATCCCAGCCAAAGCAACAAGGAGCAAACTTAAATGAAGTCTCAAATCAGACTAATGCTGAAGACTTCCTTTTCATTTCTGCCCTGTCAAGCAATGTACCCACAGACAGTGATACATGGCTGATTGATAGTGGTGCATCTAGGCACATAATTGGCTATCGAGAGCATCTCTCAGATTTGGTGGAGAAGGAGTCTAATCTTCATGTGGTCATTGGTGATGATGCACGCTATTCTGTAAGAGGTTTTGGTACTACTTCCCTTAATTTAGATTCTGGAATTTCTCTTTACCTCAGTGATATTTTGTTTGTGTCGGGAATCAAAAGAAACCTTATCTCCATATCAGCACTAGAAGATAAAGGTTATCAAATTGCATTTTCTGAGGGAAGAGTGCTTGCATGGCCTAAAAAGTCCAGCATCAAATCAGCTCGTGTCATTGGGAATAGGTGTGAGAGCCTATATAAGCTTTCAGCACGACCAGTTCAAGCTCTCATTCATGAAGCACCTGAGTCAAGCGAGTTATGGCATAGAAGGCTTGGACATCTTCATTTCCGAGCCCTCCCTACACTTGAGAAGATAGTTAAAGGTATGCCTAAACTTAGTCATATTCATGATGATACATGCAAAGGTTGTGCTATGGGTAAAAACACTAAGAGTCCATTTCATCAAAGTGAAAGTAGGTCTAAAGAAAAATTAGCTCTTGTGCATTCTGATTTATGTGGACCTATGTCAATTGCTTCTCCAAGTGGATTCTTGTATTATGTAATCTTTATAGATGACTACTCTAGGAAAACTTGGATTTACTTTCTAAAGTCAAAAGAATTTGATGAAGTCCTAAGTAGATTCAAAGAATTTAAGGCCTTAGCTGAAAATCTATCTGGGAAAAGAGTTAAAGTTTTAAGGTCTGACAATGGAGGTGAATACACCTCAGGTAGTTTTTATGATTTTTGTATTGAGGCAGGGATCAAGAGGGAGTTTTGTGTTCCCTACAACCCTCAGCAAAATGGGGTTGCAGAAAGAAAGAACAGATCCATAGTTGAGGCAGCGAAAGCTATGATTCATGATCAGGATCTGCAGACTTTCCTATGGGCCGAAGCATCTAGGACAGCTGTCTACATTCATAATAGATGCCCTCACTGCGTATTGAAGGATATGACTCCAGAAGAAGCATTTTCAGGGATCAAACCTGATATCAGCCACTGGAGGATCTTCTGGAGCCCAGTATATGTCCATGTACCCAAAGAGAAGAGAACCAAATTGGAACCTTCTGGCAAGAGAGGTATTCTTGTGGGCTACAGCGAAACCTCCAAAGCATTCAGAATTTACATTCCAGGTCAGAAGTATATTGAGGTTAGTAGAGATGTCACTTTTGAAGAAAATATTGCGTTCAAAAGATCTAAAGGTTCAAATATAGAGATTGATAATGAAGTTCATGATAACCCTCAAGACATGGATATTAATCATGATACTAAGATTCACAGGGAGCCTACAGAACTTGAAGATCTTAATGATCTGATTGAGCCTATGGATCCTATTGATGGGCCTAGAGATATTACTGTGAGTAAGAAGAGACCTCTTTGGGTGAGAAACACTATTCAGGAAGCAGAAAAGTTTGCAGCTCCAAGTGGCACATTTAGAGAAAGTAGGAGACCTCAGAACTCCAACTATGTTGCATTGATGTGCAACATCATTGAGATTGAACCTTCCAGCATTGAAGAGGCCATGAACCAGCAAGCATGGAAGAATGCTATGGATGAAGAATATCAGTCTATTATCAAGAATGATGTTTGGGATATTGTACCTAGACCCAAAGGTAAGTCAGTCGTATCTTCCAAATGGTTGTTTAAAATTAAACATGCTGCTGATGGAAGTATTGAGAAATACAAAGCTAGGTTTGTGGCTCGTTTCTTCTCTCAGAAAGAAGGTATAGATTATGAGGAAACCTTTGCCCCTGCTGCTCGATATACCTCTATCAGGACTATCATTGCTATTGCTGCAGCTAAGGGATGGAAGTTGCATCAGATGGATGTAAAGACAACTTTCCTCAATGGTGTTATTGAAGAAGAGGTCTACATTGAGCAACCTGAAGGTTTTGTGATCCACGAGAAAGAATCTCATGTATGCAGATTGAAGAAAGCATTATATGGCCTTAAGCAGGCTCCCTGTGCTTGGTATGAAAGAATTGACAAGTACTTGGTAAGCTTAGGTTTCTGTAAGAATGATGTTGATCCTAACCTTTACTTCAAGGTATTCAATGGTGAGACGTTGATTTTGGTTTTATATGTTGATGACTTATTCCTGACTGGAGAAGATCATCTCATTCTTAGATGTAAGGAAGAATTGACTTCAAAATTTGAAATGAAAGATCTAGGTCTCATGCATTTCTTTCTAGGGTTAGAAGTATGGCAAAGACCTAATGAAATTATTCTAAGTCAAGGAAAATATACCATTGATATTTTGAAGAGATTTGGAATGTTAGATTGTAAATCTATGCCTACTCCTATGGAAACTAACTTAAAGAAGTTGAGTGAATCTGCAGCTAGGTCTGATCTTGTGGATCCTACTGAATACAGGCAGCTGATTGGATCCTTGATGTATCTAGTTAACACTATACCTAACATTTGCTATGCAGTGAGTGCCCTCAGCGAGTTCATGTGTGAACCAAGGCAGATTCATCTTGTTGCAACCAAGCATATCTTGAGATATTTGCGTGGCACAGTTGGATATGGATTGAAGTACTCTTCCAATACGGTCATTACCTTGGAAGGCTATTCTGATTCTGATTGGGCAGAAAGTGTCACTGATAGAAAGAGCACTTCTGGAGTTTGCTTCAGCTTGGGATCTGCCATGATATCCTGGTGCAGTAGGAAACAGTCTTCAGTAGAATTGAGTACTGTTGAAGAAGAATATATTGCAGCTTGTGTGGCATCTCGAGAAGCAGTGTGGCTTCGAAAACTCCTTGCAGGATTGTTTGGACAACCTTGGGAGCCTACAGTTATTCATAGTGATAACTAGAGCTGTGTGAAGCTCTCTGTCAACCCTGTGTTTCATGATAGGTCAAAGCATGTGGAAACTCAGTATCACTATATCTAGGATATGGTGCAAAGGAATGCTATTTAGCTGAAGTACATCGGCATTGATGAGCAAACAGCAGATGTGCTCACCAAGCCTCTTGCTCGAGTGAAGCTTGCATATTTTCGAGACAAGCTTGGAGTTGTGGAGAATGAAGCCCTAGCTGAGAGGGAGTCTCAGCATCAGTGATACATTAAACTGTATCTTCCACCCTCTGCGAGTAGGCATGTTGGATTCACCCTCTATGAGTAGGCATGGTGGTAATGCACTCTTCTTTGGGAGAAGTTTGATGTGAAAGCCCTCTTCCACCCTCTGCGAGTAGGCATGGTGGATCCACCCTCTGCGAGTAGATATGGTGGATATCATGGGAGAAATTCCATGATGTGCTTATTCACCCTCTGGGAGTATCTATGGTAAACGTCATGTGGAGATGACAATAAGCACTTATGTTTTCCATCTATGGGAGTAGCCATGATGGACCCACCCTCTTGGAGTAGCCATGGTGGTAGTCACTATGTGACTTGATCCTTATGAAGGAATCCTCCCTAGCTAAGAGGGAGTGTTGATTTTGGTAGCTAGGTTGGATCCCTCCTAGAGGCCGACCTAGTCATAAAATGCTGAATGGCCTATCGGCCTTAGCATTTTGAGAATCTCAGCTGTATCATTCGATTTGAGGCAGGCCCTATTTGGGCGAATTAAATGTGTAACTTGTAATTGCAAATAGGTTAGGGCCTATTCAATGTAACTTGTAAATAATTATTTGAATTATTGTAACTTGGCGCCAAATTGCATAAGGCCAAACAAGGTTATTGGTTGTGTGATCTCCTATAAATGTAAAGTGACTTGTAGTCACAATTCAATAATGTAAACACACCGATCTCTGCTCTGAGCGAACTATCCTTCAGCAATCTGCATTAAGACAAGTATTGTTCATCAGCAATCATCAGCAAACCTGTTACTTGATGAAGCGAATCTGATCTAGCATGAGCGAAGCTGTTTAAGGCTGCCGAACCTCTGTGTCTGCTGTGTAAATCACTCTTATGTGCAAGCGAGCTTCATTATGGACATAATAATCAGTTTGGATCAAAATTAAGGTTCAGATAAGTTGTGTTTTGGTGCCTATGTTTTGTGCCCTAGCTGGGCGAAGTTGTAATTTGTTTTTGCTCTTAATATAAATCAGATCTGAGATTTTCTTGCTGGGTTTTTCACCTCCAAGAGGGAGGTTTTCCCATGGTATATTTGTGTTATGTGTGCTTTTGTGTCTTTTCTTTGTTCTTTACTATCAATCTGATTGCTAAAATTAACAATTAAAGCATAATTAAGTGAAAATAGAAATGTGATTGGAGAAGAAAATCTTTCATTGGTTCAAGTGTACGTAAAAGTTTTTAAGCTTTTTTGTCTAAGGGGTTGTAGCTTGATTGGTGAGGATGATGGTGTGTCATGGCCGTCATGCCATCCACCAAGGTACAAATCCCCAAAGGCACCTGATATAGAGAGGGCTAGGCTTGATTCTTGGATAACTTTGGCGGAATGGACCCCGTACTTGTGGCAGCTTAGCTTAAGGAGACTTTTGATATAGGTGACTGCTTAATTTTGAAGTCCTCGCTCTCCAATAGTCCTCTCTCTCCAATAACATAACACATTCCTGGTGTCAACATATAAAGTAAGAACAATTGGAGAATAAAACTGCTGCATGAATTATTCTATTTTATTCAACAAAGAAGATTACATTTATAACTTCAGAGAAGCTCAACAGCTCCCTACAAAACAGGGATCAAACATGACACCTATGTGAAACTCATTGATACAACCACAACAATTAGTGACACCTCTACAACTTCTATTGACACATCTATAACTATACAACTCTAGTTGACACATATTCACCACATGTGAATAAATTAGTTATTCGTTATATTCTAACACTCTTAATGAAGAACTGAAAATATTTCCAACTCTCACATGAACACACCATGCTTCTTTGAGACCTCATTGCAACTCTCCTCCTCCAACACCACAAATGGAGGCATGTTGAGGAACCCACATTTTCTCTGACAACCTTTTTATAAATGTGCTTTGATGATCTGTAATGTCCCCTTCCAAGACGGCACATAGATGAGCAGTGGTTGGCCTATTACCAGGGTTCCCGTAGGTCAGCAGAGTAGTTAAGGGACCTATCCAGGGGCAGTGGAGTTTCGCTGAGAGTCTTACAAGCCCTTTAGTTTGGTGTCAGTTGATGAATCCAGGGGTTGAATTGAAAATACTAAGAGTTGCTTTAATGGAATTGTGAAAAGTGAATAGTAATAGAAAATTAGAAGAGGAATAGTGAAAAGTGAATAGTAACAGAGAATTAGATGGTGAATAGTGAAAAGGTCCCCATCCTAGTAGCCCCAATGTTGTTTTTAAAAGGTGGCCCTTCTTTTTCATGAGAAAGAGACCCTCAAGGTGGGTGTCCCCTTTTGGAGGGAATATTTTAATGTTTTTTGTGGAAAAAGGAGGATGGAGGCTATAAAACAATGTATTGGGCTCACTTTTGAGCATTCTATTCTCATTTTCTAAAAAGCTAAGTGCAGGTTTGGAGCTCTGGATAGAGTTTTCAGCAGATTGCAGCTCTTCTGAGGACGAAACCCCTTGGAGGACAGTGGATTGGACGACAACCCAGTTCACATAACAGGGAAATCTATTCTGGGTTTCCGTTTAGGCTTCATTGGACGTCATTAGAGGTTGATATTGCAGTTGGAGTGATTGCAGCAGTGGATTGTCAGGGTATAATTGCAGATCGGGTCTTCATAGTAGCATATTTCCTCATTTCAGCACCTTTACCAGCTGGCCGTTCAAAATGGGAGTCATTTTCAGTCAAACCCTAGCTGGGAATTAGGGTTTCAGCAACTAAATGTTCCAAAAATTGAGCGTTGGCTTTCGGGTATGCGTTTATTGTTTTGGGTAGTTTAATATTGCATCATACAAGGGCTTGGGGTTGCTGTTATAGTCTGATATAGTGGAAATCAGACCTCTAAAATTGTAAGCAGCCTTGATTTAATCAGTTTAAAAGGGTCCTATTGATGTGTAAGTGTTGTCTTTTTATTTATTCAATAGTTCTCTTCCATTTTCTATGGTTTCCTTATGATTTGGTCCTAAAACAAAACAATCATTTAAACTCAAACAACAAACAAATCAGCACTCAAGCAAAGACACCAACTTACACTTCGCTGGTCAAAGACAAAAAAATTGAAACAACAAATCAGCAGATCCAAAAATCAGAAAATTTAAGATCAGAATTGGTAGGGGATCTTTCAGTGGTATCATAGCCATAATCCTGCTAGCCTGTTGGGTAATGATTGCATTCAATTGGTGTGATATTAGTTGTGCACAAGTCAGTTTGGATTTGGTTTTTAGTCTGGGACAGTTTAAAAGGTCATTATGGCAAAGTTGTTTAGCAATAAACAGGCATGGAAGGAATTTGAACAAACACAACACAAGATCATACGTAAATTGTAGCGTTTAGATGAATCACTTTCAAAGTTTGGACTCTCTAAAGGATCATCTTCACTTTCTACTAGCAAATGTCCAACACCACAAGACAAAGAAGCGGTAGTGGTTAACATATTTGAGGAGTATAGCATTCTTCCTCAACAGGTTAAGGAGAATTTTCCTTTCAAGGACTATATGGATATGCATCCCAAACTTTGTCACAAAACTGAGCAAGCAAGGAAGAAATATCACACTATAGTTGATGAACTGTTTATACATGGAATGGATAGAGAATCTTCACATAGAGGTGATACAACTCTTCATGAGAATGATTTAGTGTCTTCAAGTTCCAATAAGGTATGCAAAAACTTATATTGTGAATTTGATAGACATGCTGATTTGACTCAAGAAGACATTAGGACAACCTTGGGTAATGATTTGTCTATGTCATCCTTGCAAGAGGTTTCACAAGAGGCTTCTACATTAGAGGCTAGCATAGATCTTGTTAGCAATTTGGATAGCAATGGTATGGATTTTTTGGGTGATCATAAGGCATCTTCTAGTGTGATAGTTGATTCCCATAATGTCACATCACCTACACATGATGAAAAATCAGAATTTGGCAACCAAGGATATTTGGAACAAAAGCCTTTGGTTTGGGAAGATTTGCAAGACTATTCAATGGTGAAAGAAGATGACTACTTGCAATTGCTTAGAGATAGAGACATGGCTTTCAAGTTGGTGAAAGAAAAAGATAGAGAGATTGTTGATCATTGTCTTCTTTTGAGTATGTCCGATAATTCCTTGCATAATTCAGAAAATCAGTCCTTTATAGCAGCTACTCCTTGGGTACAAGATGACAAGGCAAATGGTGTAGGAGTTGAACAAATTGAGAAAAGGATTGAAGAGCCATACAATGAGGTACCTTGCAGCCTTGTGACATTTAGTGATGAAGAAGCTTCATTGGAGAATCACATTCACCATGATCATATGGACGAAGGACATGCCACCACGGAGGTTATCGTTCATCAAGGTATGAGTTCATTAGATAATATTGTTTCATTCCCTCTACATCATATTGGCATGGAATCAAATAATGGGGTAGGTATCCTTGAGATGGACTTGGTTCATAAGAAGGGAAGTGATCAAGATATGTTGGACATTCCATCCATCAAAGCTACTCCTATGGAAGGAGAAGAAGCAACACTTATTGAAGTTCAGTCACACATGGGAGTAGTAGACTCCACTCACTACTTTGATGGAGACCCCTTGTCCAAGCCTAATGTTGACATCACTCAATGGAATGGGATTCCTGAGATGGCAGCTAACATTCATGGTGAGAAGAAGGTGGAAGAACCCTCTACTGTTGGCACTCATAATTTGGGCACTAAAGGTGGTAAGTTTGGGAAGAATTCAAGCTATAATAGTTCTGATTTTGTGCATCAGACCTGGGTAGATGTGAAGAAGACACAAGTCTTGTGTAACTACTGGGTACAAAGAGCAAGAGAAGCAAAATCAGTGGCGGCCCAAGTGAGACAGCACCTTCAAGAGGTCAAGGCAAAACATGAACAACTGGAGCAAGCAAGAAGACAAAGGGAAGCACACCTGAGATCTTTGTTCCTTCCAAAGGAAGAGTGCATGGAAGCAAGCAAGCAAGACAGAGATGCAGATTTAGATAAGCAAGAACAGAGGTACAAGTCTGAAAATTTTGGTACACCTAATTTGTATCATAAGGATCATGGTTTGTCTTTGTTCGAAAATGCTTCAAGGATTCAAGTAATGAAGATGGAAGGAAAATTTGAGCGAACACTTTGTGAATCAGCCACAATCATCAGGAATTCACTTGAAGAGGAAGACATAGGGAATTCAGAATATGATGACTCCTTGATCATTCATAATAAAGACACCTATGATGAAGACTTCCGGATAATAGGGACACATGTGCATGATAATTCAATTGGCAGCCCTAGGACAGCATTGATGACACATGGTACACATGATTCAACTTGTGGATCAGCCCTTGTTGATAATCATCCTTTCATAGGAGAAGACATGATTAAATTGGTGGAGGGTAACTCACTTGAGTATGAGGACGTATCTGACTTTTTGAGGCATAATGACAGCCCTATGCCACACCACGATATGGTAGCGAAGAGGATCAGCATTAAGACATTTCATGGAGAGACTCACGTAGGACCAGCATTTGATGAAGAGCATGCATTATGGAACATGAAGGTCTTTAAGAGAGATAAAAGGACTACAAAATGATATGATAACAACTCCAATTTTCTGGTTGGTTACAGCATCGTGATACTCTCTCATTTACATGAACTTGCAACCCCTATTCATGGAGTAATTGGTGACAATGAGTTTTCAAATGATAGTTTACATGATGCATTGGTTAAGCATGGCTATTTTGATGTTGCTTCTTCCAAGAGGATCAAATTTGTTTATTTTAGAACAACAGCCATAAATCAGTCCAAAGAAACTTGTAACATACACCACTCTCTACATGATGAGACGCAGGACTTCTCTAATTCTGAAATTGTAGATGATGTTTTCAACATTAAGGTGAATGAAGTGGTGTTAGGTATTCAATGGTTGAAATCTCATGGGAAATTTGTCCAAGACTTTAGCAAGATGATATTAGAGTTTACTCACAGGGATAATCATATTGTGCTTAAGACACTAAAGAATGAGACAAAGGATGGGATAATTAAGAGCATGTTTGTTTGCTCTAACATTGATGACTTCAAAGGCATGGATAAGAATGAAGAATTCAGTCCTAATTTTCTGACTTTGAACAGCAAGGATATATCCTCACTTTCTAATTATATTGCAGCTTCTAACCATTGGGAAATGAGTGATATTGATTCTATGTCGATTGGTACACAAGTTACATGCATTGGTCATGATAATTCAATTGATGCAACTCTCTATAGGACTGATTTTAGACACTTTGGGGCAGCTGATATAAAACAGTCCCAAAAGATGATTGATGGTTGGTTAGAGAGAGCAAAACAAGCCAAGATGAGGACTCAAAAGGCCAAGCTTCATCTACAACACATTCGTGACATTCACCATTCTTTAGATGATGGTGAGCAAATGTTGCCTAATTCAGAAAGCTCAGTTGTTGTTGGTCATTTTCCTGATGGTGATGATAATGCTGTTGATGACACTCTTAGTGAACCAGCCACTCAAGAGTTATCTTGGGTGAGTAATGACGACATCTACACTACACATTTGGGTTTATCACAAACTCCTTATGATGTGGCAGCAGTTTATTTATTGATTGGTGACTTCATATTCTTGGATTCATCATGGGTTAGGGATTGCCCCAGTTGGATTCATATGACACTTCTGGTTTCCTCTTGGCCTACTTCAGCTATTCAGTTGCTTGGAAGTGTGTGGAGTCATATTCATGGGTTGGACATGGAATGTGAGATGGATTTCTTAGGTTTGTATTGGTTTGATGATATCTTTGATATCACCTATATTGCTAGACTGAGTTATGACAGCAAGATTTGGCGACCATTCGTGTGGGTTGTTTGGCACGTGAGAGTCCATGACTACATAGTCTTGCTGATTTGCTTAAATGGATGGATTCTTCATGTTGATAGGATGAGATATCTCTTCTTCATCTTTTACAACAGACTCTATATTTTTGTATGGAATCCAGGTATTGATTTGATTGGTGCATTATTTCACATAGATTTTATTGAGGTTGTTTCATGGCTTGTGGTACGATATTGGTTTCATCAGAGTGGAGCAGTTGGTATGCTGGTAGGATGGACACATTTTCGAGATGATATCTTTTGTCATTTGTTCATCTATATTGTGTTGTTGACATGTGGAACCACTTGGGTCATGATTGGATGGAGACTCTTGTCATTGGGCAATAATTTTTAGTATGCAGATTTGTTATTGCTTGAGGGCAAGCAATCCCAGGAAGGGAGGATTGTAATGTCCCCTTCCAAGACGGCACATAGATGAGCAGTGGTTGGCCTATTACCAGGGTTCCCGTAGGTCAGCAGAGTTGTTAGGGGACCTATCCAGGGGCAGTGGAGTTTCGCTGAGAGTCTTACGAGCCCTTTAGTTTGGTGTTAGTTGATGAATCTAGGGGTTGAATTGAAAATACTAAGAGTTGCTTTAATGGAATTGTGAAAAGTGAATAGTAACAGAAAATTAGAAGAGGAATAGTGAAAAGTGAATAGTAACAGAGAATTAGATGGTGAATAGTGAAAAGGTCCCCATCCTAGTAGCCCCAATGTTGTTTTTAAAAGGTGGCCCTTTTTTTTCATGAGAAAGAGACCCTCAAGGTGGGTGTCCCCTTTTGGAGGGAATATTTTAATGTTTTTTGTGGAAAAAGGAGGATGGAGGTTATAAAGCAATGTATTGGGCTCACTTTTGAGCATTCTATTCTCATTTTCTAAAAAGCTAAGTGTAGGTTTGGAGCTCTGGATAGAGTTTTCAGCAGATTGCAACTCTTCTGAGGACGGAACCCCTTGGAGGACAGTGGATTGGACGACAACCCAGTTCACATAACAGGGAAATCTATTCTGGGTTTCCGTTTGGGCTTCATTGGACGTCATTAGAGGTTGATATTGCAGTTGAAGTGATTGCAGCAGTGGATTGTCAGGGTATAATTGCAGATCGGGTCTTCATAGTAGCATATTTCCTCATTTCAGCACCTTTACCAGCTGGCCGTTCAAAATGGGAGTCATTTTCAGTCAAACCCTAGCTGGGAATTAGGGTTTCAGCAACTAAATGTTCCAAAAATTGAGCGTTGGCTTCCGGGTATGCATTTATTGTTTTGGGTAGTTTAATATTGCATCATAGAAGGGCTTGGGGTTGCTGTTATAGTCTGATATAGTGGAAATCAGACCTCTAAAATTGTAAGCAGACTTGATTTAATCAGTTTAAAAGGGTCCTATTGATGTGCAAGTGTTGTCTTTTTATTTATTCAATAGTTCTCTTCCATTTTCTATGGTTTTCTTATGATTTGGTCCTAAAACAAAACAATCATTTAAACTCAAACAACAAACAAATCAGCACTCAAGCAAAGACACCAACTTACACTTTGCTGGTCAAAGACAAAAAAATTGAAACAACAAATCAGCAGATCCAAAAATCAGAAAATTTAAGATCAGAATTGGTAGGGGATCTTTCATGATCCCCAACACAACTAACCTTTTTTTTAAAAAATAGGACGATTTCTTTATGGACCTCATCAACGGTGTCATTAATGAAGTGTGCTTCTTCATCACCATTGGTTGCACTCCTGAAAATTTATCCACAGCGTGTACTAGAGACATTTTTAGCACCATAGAACTCTTTGGACAATCACTCCCGAACCAACAGATTACCACAGCAAAAAAATGCTCTCCACAAATCACTAGGTGCTCTGCTACAGCAACAACAGACAAAGACTGTATGGCTTGATCTAGCCTCTTCCTCTGTGAACTTCCTTCACTCAAGCTTTGTTGGATTGGGCAGTATCTCTCCTTGCAAACGGCAGGCAGCTCCTTCAAACAGTGTTGCAGCAGTCCTTAATGAACTGCTTTGTCTGTCTCTGCAGCAAATATTTGGCTGCATTCACCTTTATTCTGGTGGCAGCTTTCTCTTTTGTTTGTAGCCCAGCCAACAATCAGCAATCACAGACTTGGGGTCAGTCACCGTCTATGCAGATGCAAACAAACTAAATCAACTTGATCGAAGACACCAACATGGCTCTGATACCAAATTGGAGAATAAAACTGCTGCATGAATTATTCTATTTTATTCAACAAAGAAGATTACATTTATAACTTCAGAGAAGCTCAACAGCTCCCTACAAAACAGGGATCTAACATGACACCTATGTGAAACTCATTGACACAACTACAACAATTAGTGACACCTCTACAACTTCTATTGACACATCTATAACTGTACAACTCTAGTTGACACATATTCACCACACGTGAATAAACTAGTTATTCATTATATTCTAACAAGAACTTAATTTGATGCCTGGGGTCATCAGATCTTGGTTACTGTACAAAGATGTGCTCCAACACTTAGAATTTACAGATGGCACCTACTTCTAAGCTTATATGAAATCTGTACAGAAAATGCAATAGCAATACTTTTATGCAAATATTCAGGATTTTAAATGATTATCGTTTTCTTGTTCTAAACATGTTTCTGATCAGCCAAAACAACTGCTGAAAATTTTATTTTGGACTAGAATTGTGAGATAGGCAAAGCCTTTTTTGAAAGCAATTGATTAAACCTTTTCGTATTAAAAAAAAAAGGACTTCTAAAGTTCTATAGCTTGTCCTATAACACAAACAGCTTGAGGCCATAGTATCTTAATGTTGCAACTCTTACGAAGCCTATAGAATGATCCTTTGAAACCTTGAACTCCAAATGCTTGGTAAAAGTAACAAAGAAAAGTAAACCAAAAAGATCCAAAGTGCATGATATGAGAGAAATAAGAAAGAAAACATTATCCACGGTAAACCAGGAAGATCCAAAGTACATGATATGAGAGAAATAAGAAAGAAAACTTTATCCACAGTTGATAAAGAGGAAAGTTCTATATCATTATTATCCAGAATGTAAGCTGCCAAAGTTTGGAGCTCCACTTGTAATTGAGCCTAACATTTTAGGACAGAACTGATGTAATGCATCTTTAGGAATTCCCATAAAAGACATCTAAAAGTCGCCAATTCAATTAGAAAATGTTTCATGATCAACAACTATCCAGGGTGAAATTCACTTATTTCCTTGGATCTTTCGGCCTGTTATCAATTTAAAGCTTTAAATCCTAATTCCATTAGGCAGAGGCACCATGGGATAAATATAAACAAAAAGTGTGTCAAACAACTTTTTATTTTTAATACTGAATTGATTATTTCTTTATGATTCACACAATTGAATCAATAATGCAAATATGGTTTACATGTCAAGATTATTGAAGAGAATAAATGAACTCATATGATAGCTGAGTTTTGGACAATCCTAATTCTAGACTTCCAACTCGGGATACACAGGCTTGATTCCAAGCCATAACAGGTCATAAATGAGAATAACATGGTCTTTTGCCTCAGTGGCATTATAGTAAAAATGTTTAATATAAAACAATGAAAGAAAGGAGCAAGCACAGAAAAAACAAAAAAAAAAGACCACCTCAGCTATGAGTTATTAACAGTATTATTACACTAAATTCAAAGGAACCTTATCTGCATGACTTTCTTCTGTAGCTGCTTGGGTGCTGGAAGAAGCCAATTTGCTGAAATACCTGAGACATCCTTATATCAACTTAAGAAGAGAACATACTTGTGCTAATTCCACAATCATTACATAGTGAACACTGAAGAGCACCTCCTTAGCATCTTAGTTCTTGAGCCATTCTCATCTTCTGACCTATTTCATAGCTATCAAGCTGCGACAAAAGAACTCTTTGATGTGAATCTAACTTTTTTCAGTCCATAATATTTTAAACAAGTTCATTCATCTTGATGCGCCCTTTCTCCCCAAAACATCTTAAAGTCTCATTTTCATTTCACTGAAGGTGTGAACCCTAGTACTTCTTGCAGATATTAATGTAAACTCAATGCAGTAATTAGAGATTTCTCTGTCGCAGATGGCATAGAGGCATAGATTTAATAGCATTACAAATTAGTTAATCTGCTCTCCGATCAGGTCACTGCCAACAGCCAGAAAGGAGAGACCCTGAAATAACAAGAAATAGAAATGAACACCTTGGGCTGACAGCAAACTTCTTGCTGCTGCAGTGAGCAGAAGGAAGGCCAAAGCAAGTTCCTTTCTATACAGTCGGTTAATCTTTTTGATTGGAGACTTAGATTTCTGCTCTCTAAGTTTACTCAACATATCTAGTCCAGTCTCAGAAGCACCACGGTGAAGTGGCTGACTTAATGCCTTAGATTCTCTTTCTGCAACAGCTAACAGATCTGCTTCAGAAGATCTGCCTGTTTTCTTTGTCACAATCCATTCATAAGCACTGCCAAGTTGAAACAATCCTGATACCATGGCATTGAACTTTGTAACAGACATAGTATTCTCAAAGAGAAGATATGGTATGATGAAGGGGAAAGACTTTGGTGCAGGCAGCACATTAAGAAATGACATAATAGCTGGCACATAACATATGACCCATACAGGCAGTTGAGCCTCTGGAACAAACATTGTCATTGGAAGGATAATGCAGAACAATGTGAAAGAATAAAAGGGAAGAATCAGCTTTCTCAAAAGGAAGAATAATAAAATCAGGTTTGCTTTCTTTGCAATTGATATCTGCATTCACAAAAGGAAATCTATCAAAAAAAGGAAACATTGTCACAAATAAGCTCATTCTCACATGCATCAATGTAAATCCTAATGATTCTCTTACATTTGGACTGCAATGGTATCAGAGAATATTGCTTGTGCTAAACACAACATTATGATAAACAGAAAAGAGAAAAGAAGAAGACATTAATCTATCACAGACCTTGGAATAAATTATATCTGGAAGGCATAGGCGAAAAAGTTGCATAGGCCCAGAATGCCATCGGTGTTGTTGCTTCCTGTAGGCTTCAAAACTCTCTGGAACTTCACAAAGGACCTAAAGTAATAACGCATTTCAAATTAGCAGACCCAGAAGTTCAATTGAAGGTCTCTATATCAAACAAATTTTAAGTCTGAGAAAACTTTAGAGCTAAGATTATAAACCACAAAATAAGAAACTGTCTTTGTCATAATGTCCCTAAACTAGCGCTGTGTTACAAGGTAGTACCAGAATCTAAGTCACATCAAAGGGTCACTCTTGAAGAAAATAATACCAGAAAATAATCATGGAATGAATATAAAAATGTCACTCGAATTAGAACATCACAAAATTAATCTTTCATGGTGCTAATGGTCCTCAAGCAGTACCTTAACATCATTCAGAAAGACAAATTTCCATCCATTAAGATGGGCACGCACAGCAATATCCATGTCCTCAACAGTTGTTCTTTCCAGCCATCCTCCAGATTCCTCGAGAGCTTTTATACGCCAAACACCAGCTGTACCATTGAAACCAAAGAAGTTGAGAAAGATACCATTCACCTGTTGCTCTACCTCAAAGTGGAATGACAGATTGATGTTCTGAAGCCGTGTTAGCAAATTCTCATCTGTATTTACAAAAGACCACCGGGCCTGGACCAAACCAATTTCAGGGTTGTCCTGCAAATTGCAGAAGTAATTGCTTAGAAGCGGTAATTGAGGGAAATTTCTTATAATACAGTGTATTATCTCAAGGAAAACTGGTCTGCGTTACCTTAAAATGTGGAACAGTCTGCTTGAGGAAATCTGGGTTTGGTTGGAAATCAGCATCAAAAATTGCAACAAATTCGTAATCTTTCACATAATCACAACTCATAGCAGACTTCAGGTTGCCAGCTTTGTAACCACTCCTAATCAGTCGATGTCGATAAAGAATATTGATACCTTTCTGACTCCACTTAAGAACCTCTGCCTTGATCATGAGCTGAACATCCTCATCATCTGAATCATCTAACACTTGAATCAGCATCCGGTCCTTTGGCCAATCAAGTTGACAGACAGCTGAAATGGATTGCTCATATACCTAAACAGGACAGAAATAAGATCGAGCATTGGTTTCATGAAAAATAAAATGAACTTAAGGAAGTAAATAAAATTATCAAAAGAAAACCAGCCCTGCTGCCCATATGGAAAAAGAATGAGAGGAAATCTGCCTTGAACTTGACTGGAGGAGTGTCCTCAAAACAGTGTACCACATGCCAACATGGACAATAGTTATGTTGCAAAGGATAAACTCTTATAATCATGATAAGCCTATAGGTTTTTCAGAAAAATGATGCAACTGAGTTTATTGTTTTCAATCCTGCATACCTAATATGACATTGTAATTGTTTGGGTTCAATCAGCAAAATGACTGCCAAATCTGTTTGTCCTACTTCAAACTTAAAAATACTCGGAAAATTGTATATGTCTTTAATATAGTTCAGATTTATGCAACACGATTAAAAGGTACTGTTCCCCTAAACAGAAATGTAAATGTGGTGTAGACACAAGTCCCAGCCACAAATCTAAGGGTAGATATGGCCAGATCTGGAACATCATGAAATCTGGAACATCATGAACTAAATAGTACATCCCTTACAATTGCAATCTAAGTTCAGGATCTGGGAATCTCAGTTTTGCAAATTTCTCAAAGTATAATGAAACCTCAAATTACAAATTCCTCACACAAATCACTATAAAACTAAAGGAAAAAATAAAAATGAGACATGAAAAGATTCACATTCAAAGAAAATCAAAATGGTAAAGGATTTCACACCTCTCTCTCGTTGCACATGGGAATTTGTACCAGGACCATAGGATGCCCAGACCCTGGCTGTTCAATATCTTTGCATTCTACTGATTCAACTTTTGGTTGTGGCTTGATCTTCTTATACTTGATCCAAAAACATCCAATGCAAAGAATTATCCGGTCTAAAGACTGAATCAAGAAGAGTATGATGCAAATGTCTGCCAAGGCCTGAATTGGGGGAGCTATATAATTGGATCTGAATTGAACCCAGGAAAGATAAATGAAGTGCAGAGAATCTTGAATCCCAGTAGTGGTTGGCATGTATAAATGTGGTGTGGAGAAATGCCAGCCCTTCATGTGGGCAACTACTTCAAACACCAGTGCTGCCAGTGAAAATGCCAAGAATGCTTTAATGAATTTGAACAATTTCCCCTTGTGGGATATCTCATTCTCCATTGCTACCCCCTGTCTAAAAATCAGCCTTTTCTTCACTGCACCAAGTAGAGTCCACAGTCCTGTTGCAAGCCAGGCAACGCACCCAGCAGCTCGGTGAGCCTTGAGGAGCAATACCCATGTCAATTGCTTAGCGTTCTTCCCTCTGTCCTTGTCTACTTGCTGAAATGGAGCAGTTGGCTCCTTGAGCTCTAGCATTGACCAGTTGGGATTCTCCATTGTCACCACAACTGGTGTGCCCTTGTGGGTGTCCTTAGACCACCAATCAAAAAAATCAAAGCTGGGTGGCATCCTGTCTGCTAAAAAAGTTCAGGAAACAAGGATGCCCCAGCAACACGATGTGTTGGCTTCTCCAAACGGGAATGCTTCACTACTAGATCTGAAGAAAAAATGTCTTACTACTTATCTATACAGAACATTTTGGTTTTTCGGCAGAAAAACATTGAAAGACGCGAACCTGAGACTGATCCCCTTGTGGGAAACTGAGATCCATACAGAGGTCCCAACAAAACACTATTTTGGCTTCTCCAAATGTGAATTCTTATCTACTAGATCTGAGAAAAGCATCTATATGCTGCATATTCAATATCTACAGCCAAAAAACAAGAGAATGGGAACCTGACATTATCCAAACATAGAGCTGTGCTGCCAATTCTTCATTCAATCGCCAGTGCAGCTACAGCAATCGTCCACACTGACAGCAACCAATCCGGTATACTTCAACTTTGACACAGTGGAAAACAGAGAACTGCAGCTGGGTGCACAACAAAACTAGATGTGGGTTAAGTGTAAGGATGCAGCAGAAGAACAATCAACTCACTAGAACAAGAATGTCTGCACACAAGAATGAGTGATGGCTGCCTATAAATGTATGAAGTGTAATGCAGATCAGTTTCCCCTTGTGGGGATTAGCATAATCCGCATTAAATGCAAGTAAATCAGTTTACTTTGGGCAAACCATCAACATCAAAGACCCCGAGTATCAGTTAGTCTCCAATACAATCAACATCAATGTCAGAGAAGTAGTAGTTACTGAAAAAACTAAACAAGTGGTAGTTGGATATGTAGTTGCCTATTGAGCAGGAATCATACATGATGATGGGAAAGAGAAGAAGAGGAAACATATAAAGCTCGTGTGGAGTTGCACAGAGAGCAGTAAATTATACTGTTGTTCTCCGAAGCAAATAATTGTGGAAAAGCATAAAAGTGGCACATTGGTGTACCAGACAAACGCCAGCAAGACACAACCAAATGGCAGATCCCAAGACAATGATAACAACTTCCTTTTAGCTAAATATGCAATGCCAGTTGCATTTAACTTCCTCAAAAAAGGTTTAATTTTTCACTGTTTTTTCAGTAACCCAAAACTACAGTGTCCTCAAAACTTCTTCCTTCGCCATTATATCACCAATCAACCCTCACGGAACAGTTGTCTTTTTACGGTACAGTTGTTTTTTTAACCTTTTGCCCAAAACAACAACACCTAAAAACAAACCATTAATCACTGCCAATCAAACAGTTCTTAAAGTCAATTCAGTTTAAAGCTCTTTCTAAAACAGGGTTTTCTGTCCCAAATTTAGCTTCTCCCACAACTTCCCAATGAAACCCAATAAAATTATAACTTGACACCTTTCCCAAGAATCAGAATTTCCGCCATGTAAATTGTATAATCATTAATTGATTCTTATGCAGAATATTATGCACCGCTCTTAAAGCAGCATTTATACCAGTCCAGCAGTTGTTTCATTGGCTTTCTTTGTTAAATTAATTGACTTTTTCTAAGATATGGTCAGTAAAGAAGATTATTCGCTCTATTTAAGCATGGAACAGGATTCTCTGGGTGTAAATCAGGTGTTTGTCTTCTGTAAACAGTTTTTAAAAGCCTTACCCGAGAATATTACATTCTTAACCATTCGTTAGGCCTCAACACACTATTTTTCCCAGGGTATTTTTGTAAGGAATATAAAATCCCTTTTACATAAATCTAGGAATGTAAACAATAAAATTACAATTAATATGGAGCTTAGGGAATTAGTAATTGAAATGTAATTTTATTGAAATTAAATGTAAAAGGATAAAGGCATTTAGCTCTGGGAACAAAGATGAAGAAATATGTTGATTCCACATTGAACTGATTTATCAATATCTGAAAATTGATATTCTTGATATCAATTTTAATAGACTCAAATTCTTATGTGGTTCGATCTCAAATAGTTCATGTTTGATCCCACAGTGTAGAAATCACCTCTGAGGTGAGGTTTTGATATGGGCTAACACAGACTTTTGTGACCTAGTCCTATGTGATCTATGTTATCTACTGACATGTAAGGAATGGTGGTATTTAAAAATACCTTAGAAAAGTTTTGCCATGGTCAAGTTCTCCCTAGTCAACCCCCTTGATAAATTGATTATACAACCTTAGGCGAATAACAAACACAACACTCCCAAAATATGCAAGTGTCCTAGATGTAGATAGTGATGTAGATATGTTTCATTTTAGTGCTCCGAACTAAAATATTCTTATGAATGCTCCTTGTAATCAGATGATCTAGGATTTGTAAAGTCAAAATTGCATACTTTTGCAATTTCTACTCTATAAGTTGCACTCAATTTAGTGTTTGCTCTCATAGCATATTTTAGGTCTCACTTACCCACTATTTTTTAGCCTTTTTTCCTAATCTAGAGTGCCAATTGTGTTGATTTTTTATGTTTTTATTTAATAATGTGCCTCTTATAATGTCTCGGTTCATTTCCCATGTTCTCACCATCTTTATTATTTATGTCTTATTGCGGATGCTAATACAATTGTAAAGATGTCTTTGCATTTGTGGATAACTCCCCCAATTTTTTTATAAAAGAAAATGACTAATAAAAAGTTGTGAGATTAAAATCTAACACAACTTAATAACAACTTTTTGCCACAACTTCCCAAGTTGATTTCCTATTGGTTCATTAGCATTGCACCAATTCCAAATACAATTTAAATTTATGATTTCAAATTCCCATTCTCCCATTCATTCACAATTACATACTAAGTTTTTCTCACTCTCATTCATTCTCTCCATTAGTGCACATACTAAGTTTTCTACAATCTTCTCATTATCCTTTCATCATTCTTGTATTCTCTATTGTTAGTAACACTTTCTATATCTCTCTTGCTTATTCCATAAATACTTGAAAGCTTTTAGATGTTGCATATTTATTGGTTATGAAAATAAATTTTTAGTAAGATATTAAAGTAAAAGGGTTTCTAAAGTTTTGTTTTTTTGTGAAGGGCTCCATTGTTGTGAGAATTTCTCCTTGCACAAAGACCCTCTTCTTCTTTGCTAAAATCTAATTATTCTCATCTTGATTTTTTTGGTTATCGAAGGCATACTAAAACTATATGCAAGATTGTCATCTCTTTTATGTTGGTACTAACTCTCGCAAGTTTTTATTTCCTCTCTTGAGATTGTTACCTTCCTCATCTCTTGAGGAAGTAACAAATCTTTCTTTTTTTTTTCCTCAAAGCACAACATTTCTTTCTATTATTTTTATTTCAATCCTTAATATTGGAGAGTATGTTGTAATATTTGGTTGTGAAGCCACCTAGAATGCAAATGATTGAAGGAAAGAATAAATAGGAAATTAGAATGAAAGAATAAATTGTATTCTATTCACTCAAGAATGCAAAGCATACAAGCTTGAGTGATTACAATGTGAGCTATAGGTGAGTATATATAGGATATACCACCTAAGAGACTAAAAACACAACTAATGTGGGATAGTGTTTAGAAAGTCCCTAAGTAAACTTAACCTAGTGTGAAAAGGACCTAAGTGGAGAACTAGCTAGGAAATATACCCCATTCACACTAACACCCCCTTAAGTGCAACGTAAGGGAAAAGAAAAGATGGGTCCTAGCTATGGACAAGGCCTAATGAGGTACCCATGTATAACAAAATCCTCCTAGAAAGAAGAGAAAGAGAAAACTTAGTGGGAAAAAATTCCCCCCACCCATGAGAGGATGAAGCAAGGAGGGCTAAGTGACCCCTCCTGAAGAAATGCCTCGCACCCCCAAGAGATCTTAAAGATGGATGTACTTTCTCTCGGCGAAGGGTTTTGTGAAAATATTTGCAACCTACTCTACTATAGGACAATAGCACAAATCAATGAATTGCTCCTATGTCAACTCCTGAAGAAAGTGCATGTGGACCTTAATGTGTTTGGTCCACTAATGATGGACTATATTCTTTGAGATCTAGATGGCACTTTGGTTGTTGTAGTAGATGATTGATGGCTTTGAAAAAGGAATGCCAAGTTCAATGAGGATATTTTGAAGACGAATAGCCTCAATGGCGGCATTGACAACTCCTTGAAACTTAGCCTCAGTCAAAGAAAGAGCAATGACATGCTATTGCTTTCTCTACCAACAAATGAGACCGGAACCAAGGTGAAAACTATAGCTAGATTTGGATTTATGATCATCAAGATCGACAACCCAATCAAAGTCCATATATCTGGTTAAAGGGAAAGACGAATGATAGAGATAAGCATGCATGTTAAATCAAACCCTCTTCCACAATAACATTCAAGGACAAGATCGAGCCAATTTACTATCAAATGGAGGTGGACTCAACTATAGGCCTTGTGCTCTTGTTTGCTATGGAAAGATTAGCTTGAATCATGCCTTTTATCAAACCCTAGGTCAACCAATGCACCAAACCCTAGATTTGTAAAGATCTTATTATAACAGGAGATGTGAAGCAGATATTCAGAAACTAATTTCACTAGAGGAATAAGAGAAATACTAGAACCTATGCCCCAGAAGCTGGAAATTTGGAGGACTATGGGGCGGACGCCCAAGTCCAGAAAGGTAGAATCTTCAAAAACTTGAAACTGGAGAAATGTCGTAGAGAGTGTCCTGATGCTGGATTCAGTACCTGTTTGAGCAGGAGGACTTCGAGGCAGGCACCCAAGTCTTCTATAGAGGAATATTCACAAACTGCTTTCAGATCCCAAAACCCTTTCCCTTACACAACCTTCCTATACCTTCACTTCTTTAGATTTCACACCTGTAACTTGCACACAAGAAGAAAAGGAGTTTGGGGGTTATGTTGTTTAGGGACTTGCCTCAGTCAAATCCCAAGATAGCATTCAAGCTTCCCAACACTGTTGTATGATAGAGAGTGTGTGCCCTAGCAGGGCAGAGGCTAAATAAATCAATGATGATAGAATGATTCAAATGACAAATGATATCACCTCAGAGGTGACGCCCTTAGGAGAATGAAGATCCTTCAACTCATAAGGAGATGGATGATGATTCCAAATATGCAATAACACATAATACAAACACAAATCTGCAATAATAACACAATGAATGCTTTGAATGCTCTTTGCTCAAAGATCATAAGTTCATAATATCCATCTAGGTTACAAATGAATTCAAAAACACACTTATATATGCTTTCCCACTAACATTCGTAAAATTTAATTGAAAGAGTCGACAAGGAGAGACCCATTTAAAGGTCCTATGCCGACATGCTTTGAAATTTGCCCCGACCAATCAGGGAGGACTTGGGCGCGGGTGGTCAAGTCCCTAGGCACCTTTTTGGTCTAAGGTAAGGCATAAAATGGGCCCCTAGTTCCCATTTATCATGGGTTTTGGGGGATTTCTCATCGGGATGAATATTTTGCATGTATAATGTTAACACGAGGACCTAGGAGCTAAACTAGGAGGTAAAAAGGCAAGTGTCCACTTTTTACTCCATAACATTCAGCCCCCACTTTAATGTGTGTATGATTTTACGATTCAGTACATGCATTAAAGTACGGTCGAAGCATATCAAACACTAGAACAAAGACACACCCTAAGTTTGAAGGACCATTTCTAGCCCCCAAGCTTAGGCAAACATAAGAAAACATTTGATAGTCACGCAAGACACAATGAATATAGTAAGGAAGCACGCAATACACATAGAAGACAGTGAAAGCACGCAATACACAGAGAAGACATGAATACAGTCACACAATACACAAAGAAGACATTATTTAAACAAGTATATAAATAATTCTAACACTAAACACACAACGTGGAGGGAGCTCATCACTACACGCCTTTAGACCATGCAAAACACATAGCATGGAGGGAGCTCATTGCTACACACCTTTCAACCACGCAAAAAAATGTAAGACACACAAGGAAGACACATAAAACACACAAAAAACACACGTAAGACACGAGCCCCTGTAATGTCCCCTTCTAGCAAGTCAAAATTTTCGCAACCTTGCCCACAATTTTAACTTGTAAAGAGAACATTAGTAACCAATTCATCTTTAATATCAACATCATTCAATTAAGGGTTTATAACCAAATATCGAAGTTCATATACTTCCCCTATTTCTACTTAGGGTTAGAAACCTTTTACTCATAATCCAAATTAAATTCATTACATAAATGTATTTCACATTTCCTCATATCAATTATATATGTTTCATGATTTACCTTGGGAGAGACATACTTGAGCCTACACGTTAATCAGACCTCTCACCCATTATGAGAGGGTTTGTTAAGGCACGGGTATACAAGACCTACTGCCATGGGTCTAAGGGTTTCTCCACTTGGCTCGAAGGGGTGATATCTCACCAGATCGAGGGTTACCCACCGTTAGGCCATTAATAATATTTATGTCTACGCAACCATAGGCCCAAAGGCTTACCCTTGGCTCAGAGGGGCTTCATCGCTTACATTCCGCGATACTTCACTAGCTTGAGGATCACCTAGGTGCTAGACTCTAACCGCCTACCCTAACCACCAGTCTCATACTTATAGGGTGTGTAGGTGGATTAATGATAAGGCCTTAATTCTCATCCCGGGTAATCATGCTTAGAGTTATATAGTTTTTTACATATATGTTATAGAAATGATTCATTATTATCTCGTGATCCTCTTGGATCCCGAGATAGAACAAATTGGCCATACTTGCACTATCTCATCACTTGCCTTTACCATTCGGCAATATGCAATATTATATATCATTCTGGCATGATGAATATTCTTATGCTTTGTGCATCCATAGGCCTTTTCTTGTTTTATCATAAGATTCAAATCATCAAAAGTGTTCTCATTTTATCTTTATATCATTATTCCATACTAGTATGTACATCTATTACTATTCAAAGAATTGAATGCATTCTATTTACTTCACTTATCTTATTTATGGAGATATCATGATCCTATTATAAACTCAAGGATTTAAAACATGCTTAGATGAGATAGAGGGAAAACAATATACCTTTCTACAGATTGCTTAACACTAATAACTGATTTTTGAGTATGAATATGTTAGTCCTTTATAGGATCGGCTAGAGATAAATGATTAGATGGTGGTCAACTGCTGCATCCAAAGAATGTTGAGGATGTCAATTGATGATGATGTCCTGTTCGCTGATATGAAATCGTTGATGATGTTTTAAAGGCTGTATTTTAGAAGATGAGATGAGATGAGATGATACTTGAATGTTGATCACTGAGTGAAGAGATTATTCGATGAGTTGCTGAATGCAAAGATCTTTTATTGATCGTTGAGATGAGATTCCCCCTCAGATCATTCGATGACCCTTCACTATATACCTTTTATTTCCCAACCATCATGACTAGCGGTTGCCTTTTGCCCCGTTTGCACTAACTATTTGCTTATATTATTATTTGGTATGATCATTGCCTTATCATTAAGATTTTTCAACGCTTCTTAAGGGACTTTAATATTTAGTAATATTTCTTTATAAAATTTACTTTATATTATCTATAATATTTGATAATATAATATTTAATATTTATATTTATATTAATATCTTATATATTATATTTAATAATATATTATATTATAATAATTATAATAATATTTGTATTTACATTATTATTTATAAATAATTATATTATATAAAAATATTTATAAAATAATATTATTTAATATGGTTTTAATGTCATTTGAAACATTATCGATTCAATTATAAGGTATCGATATGGGGACATGACATCCCTCCCCACTCAATATTGCTTGTCCTCAAGCAATCACGATGAGTTTCTTTCATTATCTTGTACTTCTTATCTTAACGTCTACCTTCCGATGCGCTAAGACGAAGTCGTGTTTTGATTCAAAATGAGTATTATTATGAACATGATTTAATGACGAGTAAGTGATTGTGATTCCAAGATTCCATCTTGATCTTTGATTACAAGATTCGATCTTGTACTTTTCATCTTGTAGTTTTACCTTTTGGCATATTATTGATCTCAAAATGGAGTTGTCTTTATTATGTCCTCACAAGTTTGTTGTTTTGGCTTTTTAAGAGATTGACCCTCCTAGGTTGATATGATACCTTAGCGGTCCTAAATCTCAATTGAATTATTTAATGATGTTTTGGATATCTTTCTTAGATGACATGCTCTTCTCTTTTTCACCTCAAGGTCAAATGGTGGTGAGTGATTTCCTCAGGATGTTAACTATAGAAGTGATTACACCAATTTGTAGGTTAAATGCATTGCCATTTAATTACATAATAAAATTGAAGTAGACAACCAAGTAGCTCAAGAAGACAAGTAAGTAGCTCAAGCAAGTAGGCAGGTAGCTCAAGTAGACAAGTAGCTCAAGCACACAAGCAATCAACTCAAGCAAGTAGGCAAGTAGCTCAAGCATGTAAGCAAGTAGCCCAAGCACATAACTAAGTAGCTTGAGCCACTAAAAAGACAACATCTTTAACACTCTCAGTTTTTAAGCATAAGGTAATTATAAGAACACATCTGGTTGAAGATACATGAAGTAACACATCAATACATCTGATACATAAAGTATAAATAGAGTATACACAAGAAGCATGAAGCAAATATGTGAATAAGACATGAGGTATATGTATGAGTACATCAAGTCACAAAGCATACATGTAAGTCGTAAAATATACACTTAAATACATAAGTCGCATGAATACACAACCATAAGGTATATATCAGAATACACTCGAATACACATAAGCCACAAAATATACACTTGAATATACATAAGCCATAAGGTATACACTTGAATACAAGTTATATACATGAATACACTTGAATACATAATTCACAAGGTATACACCTGAATACATTTGAATACATATAAGTCATGGAGTATACACTTGAATACAAAGACAAAGTCATAAAGTATACAAATACAAGGTCATGGAGTATACACTTGAATACATCGTCATGAAGTATACACTTGAATACAAAGTCACATAGTACAAATACAAAGTCATAGAGTATACACTCGAATACAAATGCAAATCATAGAGTATACACTCAAATACAAATACAAATCATAGAGTATACCCTTGGATACATACACTTGAATACAAATCATAGAGTATACACTCGAATATAGATACAAGTCATAGAGTATACACTCAAATACAAGTACATTCACAAGTCATAGAGTATACACTCAAATAAATATAAATACAAGTCATAGAGTATACACTCAGTGGCTCAAATACAATTACAAGTCATAGAGTATACACTCAAATATAAATACAATCATAGAGTATACACTCAAATACAAATACAATAACAAGTCATAGAGTATACACTCAAATATAAATACAAGTCATAGAGTATACACTCAAATACAAATACAATAACAAGTCATAGAGTATACACTCAAATATAAATACAAGTCATAAAAAATACACTCAAATACAATTACAATCACTAGTCATAGAGTACACACTTGAATACATAGTCAAGTCAGACTACATACTTGAATACAATTACAAAGTCATAGAGTATACACTTGAATACATAGTTAAGTCAGAGTACATACTTGAATACAATTACAAAGTCATAGAGTATATACTCGAATATAAGTACACTTGAATGAAGTATACCATTGAACAATTGGGAAGGGGGATTTGGTGCATCCCATACTACACCGTGGACTTGTCCACCATCCCAAGGTCATCAAGTATACACATGAGTATGAAACATACACGTGAATATACGTAATACACAAAGTATTCACATTAACATATGTTACAAAGCGTACACATAAGTCACAAAGTACCTTTGAATACACTTGAATACACATAAATCACAAAGTATACACTTCAATACATGTAAGGCACACGTAATATACACAGGATGGCAGGATGACTGCTCTGATACCACTTATAATGTCCCCTTCTAGCAAGTCAAATTTTTTGCAACCTTGCCCACAATTTCAACTTGTAAAGAGAACATTAGTAACCAGTTCATCTTTAATATCAACATCATTCAATTAAGGTTTTATAACCAAATATCGAAGTTCATATACTTCCCCTATTTCTAATTAGGGTTAGAAACCTTTTACTCATAATCCACATTAAATTCATTACATAAATGTATTTCACATTTCCTCATATCAATTATATATGTTTCATGATTTACCTCGGGAGAGACATACTTGAGCCTACACGTTAATCAGACCTCTCACCCATTATGAGAGGGTTTGTTAAGGCGCGGGTATACAAGACCTACTGCCATGGGTCCAAGGGTTTCTCCACTTGGCTCGGAGGGGTGATATCTCACCAGCTTGAGGCAAGGGTTTCTCCACTTGGCTCGAAGGAGTGATATCTCACTAGCTCGAGGGTTACCCACTGTTAGGCCATTAATAATATCTATGTCTACGTAACCATAGGCCCAAAGGCTTACCCTTGGCTCGGAGGGGCTTCATCACTTACATTCCGCGATACTTCACCAGCTCGAGGATCACCTAGGTGCTAGACTCTAACTGCCTACCCTAACCACCAGTCTCATACTTATAGGGTGTGTAGGTGGATTAATGATAAGGCCTTAATTCTCATCCCAGGTAATCATGCTTAGAGTTATATAGTTTTTTACATATATGTTATAGAAATGATTCATTATTATCTCGTGATCCTCTTGGATCCTGGGATAGAACAAATTGGCCATACTTGCACTATCTCATCACTTGCCTTTACCATTTAGCAATATACAATATTATATATCATTCTAGCATGATGAATATTCTTACGCTTTGTGCATCCATAGGCCTTTTCTTATTTTATCATAAGATTCATATCATCAAAAGTGTTCTCATTTTATCTTTATATCATTATTCCATACTAGTATGTACATCTATTACTATTCAAAGCATTGAATGCATTCTATTTACTTCACTTATCTTATTTATGGAGATATCATGATCCTATTATAAACTCAAGGATTTAAAACATGCTTAGATGAGATAGAAGAAAAACAATATACCTTTCTGCAGATTGCTTAACACTAATAACCAATTTCTGAGTATGAATATGTCAGTCCTTTATAGGATTGGCCAGAGATAAATGATTAGATGGTGGTCGACTACTGCATCTAAAGACTGTTGAGGATGTCGATTGATGATGATGTCTTGTTCACTGATATGAAATTGTTGATGATGTTTTAAAGGCTGTATTTTAGAAGATGAGATGAGATGAGATGATACTTGTATGTTGATTGTTGAGTGAAGAGATCATTCGATGAGTTGCTGAATGCAAAGATCTTTTATTGATCACTGAGATGAGATTCCCCCTCAGATCATTTGATGACCCTTCACTATATACCTTTTATTTCCCAACCGTCATGACTAGCAGTTGCCTTTTGCACCGTTTGCACTAACTATTTGCTTATATTATTATTTGGTATGATCGCTGCCTTATCATTAAGACTTTTCAATGCTTCTTAAGGGACTTTAATAATTAGTAATATTTCTTTATAAAATTTACTTTATATTATCTATAATATTTGATAATTAAATATTTAATATTATATATTATATTTAATAATATATTATATTATAATTATTATAATAATATTTGTATTTACATTATTATTTATAAATAATTATATTATATAAAAATATTTATAAAATAATATTATTTAATATGGTTTTAATGTCATTCAATACATTATCGATTCAATTATAAGGTATCAATATGGGGACATGACAGCGCCACATAGCATGTCGTCGACACACTATACGTCTTATACACAACAAACACGTGTGATAGGGAGGAGCTCATCACTACGTTACACTATCTAAGACACACCAAACACACCTGACGATTGAGCTATGCTACCACAACCACCAAAGACACACTTAAGGGTGAATAACTCAAGATCCAACCCCACCTCCGCAGAGGACTTATTTAAAAGGATGTGCAACCGCTCAAGGGAAGACACAATCCCACTTCCACAAAATAGCTTTTAAAATGCCACCCCGCCCGCATCTGCAGATGCCTTACAATGAAAAGGAGGCATGCTCAAAGTATAAAACCTCACCTGCGTCACATAGACGCCTTACAGTGAAAAGGAGGTATATGTAAACAAAACAAAGTACACAACCCCACCTGCATCACGAAGATGCCTTACAGTGAAAAGGAAGCATATGCAACATGATTTATCAATATCTAAGCATAATACCACAATATATGCCCCCACCTTAAAGTGGTTGATCCCGCTTGCCGGTATCAATCACATTTATGGTAAAGTGAAAACACATAATGGAACTAGGGATTTCACAAAGCCCATGCCTCAAAGGTGACATGTGCCACGATCGTCGAATGTTTCCACAAACACATCAATATTATTTGCTAACATAATCAACAATATATAAGCTTTGGTTAGAAAATCTACTCAAAGATAACAACCAAATCAATTCATGAAACTCACATAGAAATCATTTATCATATCACATAATAGACCAAGGCTATACTTGCAGGTTTGGACCTGAGTATAGCCGTGAGGTTATACTTCAGGTATCTCAGAACCAAGTGTAGCTACAAGGTGAGATACAAAATAATCAAAAGTGCATAGAATTAGATTTAGAGTATTGCAAAGGTATGTTACAACAAATTTCACAATACGAATCATAACACAGAGTGATTCTACTAGTCAAGCGTCAGTAATATATCAACCCCATCTTCATATATGGACTAGGTCCATTTTTATTCTTGTTGTAGGGACACACGGTCCTTATCAGTATTTATTTTATTTCTTCATCAGCCGACTAGTAGAGCCACTGAAGAATGTAAACACTAAAAATGAGAGAGGTGACAAAGGTGACTTAGGGGAACAACGTGGAAAGATGCCCCCAAGACATATTCCACATTGTTATTCCCCCAAGGCACCACACATAACAATTACAATAAGACAGAGGGGAGTAGAAGAATAGAGACACAAATAGAAGAAGTGTCACAATAGACGTGGTCTCCTTGTATCTTTGACCTTACAAGAGTATCAAGGGTCATGCAAAGAGACCTAAAGAACATTTAACACAATACGAAGGAACACAACACAACACATACACATATAAATATGTCTATCTAAGAAGAGGCCAAACTTGCGAGCATCTTAGAGAGGTGCTCCATCAAGTATGGTAAAGTGTGTGAGGAACTCATACCTGATTGATGTTTACTTCCAAAATGACCATGCGGTGCAAGTGCTTCTCAAAACCTTGAATGTTTGAAATCTTCTTATATTTGCGGGGAGGGGAGTCATTACCTCTTTCCATGGATGATTCACACCTTTCTCTTTTCCTTTCTTTTGCTTTCTTATTCTGCGTTGTTTGATGAATGAGCCTTTCACGATGAAATGGGATGCTTCTCATCGTCACCACTTTCTCTTGCTTCAAGTGATTACATGTAGGCTGTTCCAATTGTGTATCTTGTGCATTTTGGTTATCTCCTGATTCATAGAGGGATAACGGAGGAGGAAATTTAGTGTATATACCTTTTCCTTGTGGGTGAGGTAAATCTTCAATTGTTTCCTTATCAACCTCTATCATACCAACTATTTCATCATAGTCGAGATAGTCATCTTCACACTCTATTGTATTTTGTTCCACCATGTTATTGTCGCTATGTTTAGGAAAAGGATCAATGAAGATTTGTAATTTTTGATTTGGATGAGCGACAAACTTATTTCCACTATCATTCACACCAGTAACTTGTATCACATTAGAATCAATGAGGTCTTGAATTTCATGTTTCAGATGCATGCATCTTTCAGTATCATGTCCCGGTGAATGGTGATTATAGTGACAATAAGCATTAGCATCAAATGAAGGTCCTTGTATCTTACTATTGTCGAATGGATGAGCAAGAGGAAAAAATTGTTGTTCACTGCCTGAGTCATTATTGAATGAAGAGAATTTGATAATGGAGTGAATGGTCTCCATTGTTGTCTAAATTTAAATGGTGTCTAAGTAGGCTTTGTGATCGCGGACACTTGTGATTGAAAATTGTTTGAATGTTGCCCATTGGTCTTAATGAAATTCCTGTTATTCTTCTTAAATGAATTTTGAGATGTTCTAGCTACTAATTGACCAACAGGAGCTGATGAGGTATGATTCTCATACTGATTAGCCAAAAGTTGGTAATCTCGGAGAGTTGTGCATAGATGTTGGAAAGAACTATACTTCATCAAAAGTATTTTATCACATATATTTGGTTGTAGATTTGTAATGAATACTTTTTGAACATCCTCATCTTTAATTGAATATTATATTTGTGCAATGAGAGCTTGATATTGACTGATGAATTCTGTTAATTTCTCTTTCAGACCTTGTTTATAATGGACCAAATCAATCAATGAGATAGAAGGCCAATGTTTGCTTGGAAATGTTGTAAGAACGGATCAACTAGCTATGAGAAGGATTGTATTGAATTAGGAGGTAGAGAGCAAAACCATTCCAAAGCCGTATCTTTGAGAGACCGAGGAAATTTTTTTGCTAACAATGCCTCGCCAAAGAAGAAATCACTACACATCCCTGTGAATTTGTTGCAACATGAGTATTAGGATCACCTTTACCACTATATTTTTCAAAGTAAGGAGTCTCAAATTTATCAGGTATTTGACCTCTTAGAATTGAATAAGCTAAAGGAATTCAAGCATGATATGTTGGTAAAGTAGGTTGAGAAGAAACATTAGTCAAGTTTGTCACTTTTTGCTGCAAGGATGACATACTCTTCAAAAGCTGGTTTAGGAGAGCATCATTAGATGATGTGGCTTGCGGATTTGAGACAAGAGTATTTGATGCCGCAGTTGTGAAATTGATAGGTGGTTGGTAATAAGTGGAGGTGATGGGTGGTTGAGTATAATTATGCATGGGTATGGATACAAGAGGTGCTGAGTTTTGATAGTTAAATGCAACAACTTTGTAATTGTTTCCAGTAGATGTTCCCATGGTATGAGTAGCATTATTGCAAGCTTGTGGATTGGTGGTGATAATTGATGATGTAAAAGTGGAACTATTCCAGTAATCAGTATGGGTACCGATACCTGTGAGTTTGTATTATTTGGTGGTGACACATTTTCAATGTTATTCGCGTAGCTAGCCGCAAGCATAATGTTATGATCCATTATGTGGGCTAATCCATGGAGCATGTCAACACCTTCTTATCCTTCTTGTAATAATCTTCTTATACCCTCAACAATAGGTACCACTTCTTGAGCTAGATGTGCACGTTCTACAATTTGTTGGAAATCAACAAGTTGTTTGTCCAATTTCTTGATTTGTTCTTCAGGCACATGTGAAACTATATCAATCACATCTTTAGGATCATGAAATGTTTGTTCTTCCACCATGGTGGTATTTATGATGTCTTGCAAAGATGTTGATTCACCCTTTGTAAAGTAGTTATGTAATGGATTTTCTAATGTTTGCATATCGGTGCTATTCAAAGCACTAGAACCCATTAGTCTACAACTTCTCCTTACAAAGGTGTTTGTATTAGGGAAGCGGGTTATACAACTCATGCAAAGTCCTATAACACTCAATGCACTAACCACTAATATGATTAATAAGATTAACGTAGTTATGGTTGTTGAAATACACAATGCGTAATTACAAGACTATGAATTTTCAACCATTAACATGAGATAATGCAAAAAATTTACATGAATGATGAAAAGCATGCTATGGATGAATGCAAGATCTAAAATTAACATCTAGCAAGATGTAAATGCTCGATGCTATGGGTTCACCAAAATGTTGAAGGGGAAAAGATGAATGATAGAGATAAGCATGCATGTTAAATCAAACCCTCTTCCACAATAACATTCAAGGACAAGACCGAGCCAAATCACTACCAAATTGAGGTGGACTCAGCTATAGGTCTTGTGCTCTTGTTTTCTATGGAAAGATCAGCTTGAATCAGGCCTTTTATCAAACCCTAGGTCAACCAATGCACCAAACCCTAGATTTGCAAAGATTTGATTATAACAAGAGATGCAAAGCAAATATCTAGAAACTAATTTCACCAAAGTCAGAGAAATACCAGAACCTATGTCTTGAAAGCTGGATAGTCAGAGGACTACGGGGCGGGCACCCAATTTCAGAAAGGTAGGATCTTCAGAAGCTTGAAACTAGAGAAATGTCACAGAGAGTGTCTTGATGCCGGATTCAGTACCTATTTGAGCAGGGGGACTTCGGGGTAGGCACCCAAGTCTTCCGTAGAGGAATATTTGCAAACTAATTTTAGATCCCGAAACCCTTTCCCTTACACAACCTTCATGTACCTTCACTTCTTCAATTTTTGCACCTATAACCTACACACAAGAAGAAAAAGGGTTTGGGGGTTATGGTGTTTAGGGACTTGCCTTAGTCAAATCCCGAGATAGCATTCAAGCTTCCCAACACCATTGTATGATAGAGAGTGCATGCCATAGCATGGCAGAGGCTAAACAAATCAATGATGATAGAATGATTCAAATGACAAATGATATCACCTTGGAGGTGAAGCCCTTAGGAGAATGAAGATCCTTCAACTCATAAGGAGATGGATGATGATTCCAAATCTACAACAACACACACAATACAAACACAAATATGCAATAATAACACAATAAATGCTTTGAATGTTCTTTTCTCCAAGATCATAAGTTCATAATATCCATATAGGTTACAAATGAATTAAAAAACATACTTATATATGCTTTCCCACTAACATTCGTAAATTTAATTGAAAGAGCCGACAAGGAGAGACCCATTTAAAGGTCCTATGCTGACATGCTTTGAAATTTTCCTTGACCACTCAGGGAGGACTTGGGCATGGGCGCCCAAGTCCCTAGGCACCTTCTTGGTCTAGGGTAAGGCATAAAATGGGCCCCTAGGTTTTTTAGGGGGTTTCTCATCAGGATGAATATTTTTCATGTATAATGTTAACACGGGGACCTAGGAGCTAAACTAGGAGGTAAAAAGGCAAGTGTCCACTTTTTACTCCATAACATATCCAATCAAATCTAAAATTGTGCTTGTTACATAGTGAATATCATATATGTAAATGCCCTAAATGTAGTGCAGAATGCATTTGGCAACCTTCCAATGAAGCTTGTGAGGTTGAATCATGAAGCATGAAACCAAGCCATCTACAAAGGAAATGTCAAGGCAAGTATGAGTCAAGTAGATGAGGCTACCAACAAGTTGACGATACAAAGTGGTATCAACAAGTGGTGACGAACACTTCACCTCAAATTTGACTCTAGACATAGAAAGGGAATTGATGTAGGCTTACAATCAACCATGCAGAAACAAGATAGAAGATCAAGAGCATACTTGGATTGTGCAAGTGAGATCTCATAATAGATCTAAGTAATTTGGATCCTGAGAAAGTACTGCATGAGACCCAAGTTAGTCATGCAAAATCTATTGTGCAAAGTAGTCTTGACTCTAACAATGATGGATGAGGTGCTCCCTGTGACAATCAAATCATCAACATAGAGAACCAAGAAAAGAAGAGCAACCTCTTGTCTCAAGATATAGACATTCAGGTTTGAGTGGCATCTAGAGAACCCAACTGAGAGAAGAAAGGAATCCATCTTGGCATACTAAGCTCATGGATCATATTTGAGTCCATAGAGAGACTTCATCAGTCTAGAAACCAATAAAAAAACCTAAATGAATCTCTGTGGCTATTCCATGTAAATCTCCTCATGTAGATCCCTATGAAGAAATGCACTCTTCACATCCATATGATGTACAACCCAACCATATGATCGACAACAATAGCAAGAGTCAAGCGAATAGAGTTCATCTTGGTGATGGGGAAAAGGTCTCAGTGTAGTTAACACTAGGGACTTGTGAGAAAACTTTGGCCACAAGTTGTACTTTGTACTTGTCAACAATTCCATCCATGATAAATTTGGTTCGATAGATCCACTTACGTTGAACCAATTTTTTTTCCCTTAGGAAGTGGAGCAAGCTCCCATTTTTTGTTACTAATAAAAGAGTTATACTCTTCCTCCATGGTTGAATCCCACTTAGTAATACCAAATGCTTCATGAAATGACTATGGATTTGAAGCTATAGCTATGTAGGAATGCAAAATATCTTGGTGCTATGACTGATCCTCCAAGTGTTTGAAGGATCCCCAACAAGAGTGCCTACAGATTTGGTGCAGTCACGGTAGGAGGGTTCATAGAATGAACTATCTGGATCGTGTAGCAAGAGTAAACACAACAGAAACAACTCAAAGAAATGGAAAAAATGCAGATTTAGACATTCAATATATCACAGAATTCAAATACAATCTGGCTGGCAACATGCAGGCTTACAATTAGGGCTCACAAGCCTGATTACATACATGCGGAAGATAAAGCTTTGAAGCTCCTTTGCACAAATCTAAACTATCAGATCTTTCTTATGTGAATAGATGCTTTCCTAAGGATCTATTACATCAATATATATAATTTCTGAATCAATAGATTCCTCCGCGTTGGCCAAGGAAGGTTACAAACTCCAATGAAGAGCTGTAACATGTTCACAAATAGGTCAGACCTAAATGCATAGAACATTTCCTCAAATGAATGGAACAAATTTGCGGACCCTTGGGGAAGGTCGACCATGAACCAAAGGACATTGAATGATGTGTCATTGAGGTCCACAAGTTAAGGAATGATCCGCAAGCCTTCTCCTTTACCTGATTACCATAGACTGTCAGGATGCTCTGTTATGAGAAAACAGTTGATCTTCTGATAGCGATATCTTTCCAGTAACTGATCCAAATGCTCTGAATTCTTGATATGATGGAGATGAATGAATTTAGATGCTAAGTCCAGATCTACAAGATGTGAAATGCCAAAACTGGACCACAAGATGAAACTGCTTCTGATTGAACTACCTGAACTGAATTGGAAAATGAAAAAACTGAAATACAAACAAACTGAAATGTAAATGTTTTTGGTTGATGCAAGATTGCTCTTGAACTAGGAATGCTCTTGCATTAGGATTGGAGAGTCTATTGAGCCCAACAAGGCATAGAAGAAGGGGATGGAGGAGGAAAGTCATTAGCCTTTGAATGTGAACTTGGAAAGGGAGGTGGAGCCTCATGATCAACTCTATGAGTAGAAGAAGTTGGAGGAAAATCTTCTATATCATTTTCATCTAAATCTACCATGGAAGAAGGAAGAATATGAGAGGATGAGCTAGGATAGGTTTCCTTAAAATGCACACTTCTCTCAATGAAGATATCATGTGTCTCAGGATCCAAAAGTTGGTAATATCTTTGACACCATCTAAATAACCAACGAAGATGCAGGGCTAACTTTGAGGTTCCAAAGCCTTATGTTTCTCTAAAGGAATGTGAGCCCATGCAGGACAACCAAAAACTCTTAAGTGCCACACAATAGGTTTTCTACCAAACTAGGCTTCAAATGGAGTAATGGCCTTCAATGCATAATGGGGAACCTTGTTCTAGATGTGAGCAACATAGTTGATGGCTTTAGCATGGTTCACAAATTATTTGCCATTATCAATGTGAAGAATCTTGATACACTTTCTAGATTGTTTCTTGGCATGAGCCTTGAACTCTTGAAGCCTATCAAAGACTTCACCTTTTTTGCCGAAGGAAGAAGACCCATGTGTATCTAGAATAGTCATTAATGAAAGTGAGGAGATAGTGAGACTTGTTGAAAGACAAGGATGGAAAGGGACCCACCAAGTCACTATGAACTAGCTCAAGGAATTCTGAAGCCTTCCAAGCCTTCCCTTTATTGAACTTGTCCTTGGGATGCTTTCCCAAAGCACAACTCGGAGAAACACCATTTGAAAAATGATTTGAGGAAGACCTATGACCATGTCCTGCATGCTAAGCTATTGAAGATAGCGGTAGTTGAGATGGCCAAACCACTCATGCCATAATTTGCTCACAAAATCTAAATGGGTGAGTAAAGTAGTCGAATGTGTATCAAGTACAAAATGAGAAAAAGCATAGAGCCAAGAATGATGGTCAACCTTTCCATTTGCAATGAGAGCATTATCTTCAAGATCCTTAATAACTACAAAATCTGGAGTGAATTTGACTTTCCTCCCATTGTGGAGATGAGTGATCTGGTAGACAAAGAGAAGGTTCACTAATAAGTTAGGCACACAGAGAATTGTTATGAAAAGGGTGTTGTACACCTTGCATAAGAAAGAAATATTTTAATTATGTAAAATAAATATTTACTTGTGGTGCATCTTTAGTGATGTGTTTAGCCACATTAAAAATTTATTTGCATCCACTTGTAAAGTTCTATGTAACATTGGTTAGATATTTTATTTGTGGGAGACATAGGACAAATATTTAATATTTGTGGTAAATGTTTAATTTTGGGGTCAATGGTTTTGTGCTCTCATGGTTTTGAGACATATGGCTTAGCCAATACCACTTGGTGGTTTTGTGTGAGCTTGATTCTATAAAAGCAAGCACATGTTTAGTGTTTGAGATTGGCTATCATTTTGGAGTTGGTTTTCATTTGTATTGAGCTCTCCTGAAGAGTGCATATGGAAGCATGTCATGGGATGTGGTTGCTTGGACACATGGAGGATGCATTTGAGGAGCTTGATGTTTCAAAAGTATTCATGGAGACTCTATAAGTGTATTGTAATGTTTTCATTGTTGAATAATACATTGAGTGTGGATGCTTTTGGAGGTTGGGCTTTTCCCTCATCGAGGGTTTTCCCAGAGTATATCTTGTGTTATGTTGTGATTTGCATTTTGATCTTTACATTATGGTTATTCTGTAAGATTGCATTCATCATTTTCTCTCATAGGGTTATGTAGGAAATGGTTTGATCAACTTGGTAATTTCCTAACAAGAACATTCTCAATTGTACCAGTGCCACCATCAACTGTATTTTTCCAGAAGACATCTATAGGAGAATCATCCCCAATGAGAATGCGAGGCACGAAACAAGGCTCTAATATAGAAAACTATTCTCTATTGGAACCCATATGGTGTGAAGCACTCGAATCAAGAATCCATTCACTAGAAGAATGTGTAGAAGCAAAAAGTTCAAATGCTTTCCCTTTACCTAATTTTGAAGAAGGAATGGAGGATTGTTGAGCAAAAGAGGAGGGTAGATTAATGTTGTTCTTTTTTAGAAGACGCTTCAACTTATCAATCTGCTTCCCATGACATGAATGTTCCTCATGACCAACCTTCTTGCAATAGCTACAAGTTGGTCATTCCTTCTTCTATGAATTCCCCTTGGATGAAGAGGATTGATCTTTCTGTGGATTCTTCCTAAACCTCTTATGTTTCTTATTAGATTGACCTAACTCTTTATGTCCCTTCAACTAACCAACCAACAAAGCCTAAGATTGATATGGCTTTAGGAAACACATGGAAAGTAGCTTCCCTTGTTCATGCATCAACATCTCAGAGAAGAAAGCAAATGAATGCATATTATATGCTAAGCCCATAATCAACTTGTACATGTGAAAGGTAGAAATAAAAAATGCTTATTCAGGACCAAGTTTGTTTTTGATTATGGTAAGCGGCAAGACAAGGGTGCCGAACCCTATTACAAGATTATGAAAAGAAAAAGCAACTTACGGGGGTTGAACCCAAAACAACCAAGGCCCAAAGGGCAGATAAACAACCAGGTTGAGAGAGACAGGACCAAGTTTGTTAAGGCCACTAAATACCAACTGAATGTCCTTTTTTCTCAATGACATGCTTTACATTGTGCTCTAAGGTCACTGGCCTTTGTGATGTAATCTTGGATGTTGTCAAAGCATTTTGGATCAAGGCTCATTAATTAAGTGTCGATCTGATAGCCTTTAACTTCATCAATTTTACTATAGAGAGTTTTAAGTTTTTGTGAGGTCCACCCTTGTGTGACAGGTTTAGTTGCACTATTTGACCTAATCATTTTTGATACACCTAGAATTAGAATATGGTAAATGAACGTATGACCCTATTTGATAGACTATATTAGTTATTATTAGATAGGTTAAATTGATTTCAAATGTATCTATATGGATTTTATTAGAATATAGTTGTGTTATTACTTAAAATTATGTATGAGAGACACATGTCTAGTATGGATAAATTATATGTTGCTCAATTGTGAGGATGATGACCTAGTTAGATTTGCTTAGGTTATATTTTGCATTTTCTATAATGAAGGTATGTCTTAACTTACGTAATTCAATTTCGATTGGAAATGGACTTTGATGAATTAAGTTAATTGGTATATTGTATCTATGCTTGCATGGTCATAACTATGATGATTAAAAACAATTGAGTAGAAATTGTATTGAATTATAGCTTGACTTATGAAACTGATTTCCTCAAAATAATAAGTACTTGGATTATTGTGTGACTTCCTATGTGTGTTAATTCAAGTTGCTTTGGCTTTTGAATATATTGGATCTATTGATGTGTTTGTGCAAGTGTGCAGGTAATTCCATGGCCAATGGAAATTTAGAAGTCTCACAAGTAACCCCAATGTATAGACCCTGTGACACTCGACCTAGTCCCTAAGGTGGACTAAGGTTTTGATTGATTTATTTTGAATGTGAAATTGAATTTATCTTTTGTAATTTTTAATGTTTAAAGTGTCCTAGGGTGGTGTAGGGGTGAGTTGGATGATGAGTTGTCATCCATATGTCTAATATCGTGCATGGGCTTTTAGGGATTTTTAAAAGTTGAATTTTGAGCTTTATTGTGTTTATTTTATGTGTTTTAGGGCCCTAGATCGAGTACCTATAGGATAGATATCTTTTGGACCACAAATCTTGAGTTTTGACTTAGATTTGACCACTCCAAATAGCCTAGGAAGAAGAGTGATGAATTAGGGTTTTGGAAAAGGGATCGGTGACTTGTCACCATCCCATTCCCACTACCCTAGGTTCATGAATGGGCTTGGGAGAATCCCAAAGGCCTCACATGTGTGAGCACACAATGTAAGAGCCTTTGGGAAGAGAACCCCAAGTACTCCCCACTCCCCAATGCCTCACACATGTGTGAGAGTAATTGTGGGGAAGTGAGCTTTTGAGAGTAAATGAGAAGGTGACAAATGTCACCTCCTCATTCAATGGGATGTTTTGTGAAACCCTATTTATCTCCCTCCTTGAGAGGTAAGAGGGGTTCTTCTCTTGGTTTTATTTGGGATTTATCTTTGAATGGATTTTGGGCTTGGAGAGGAGGTTTTGAGCAAAGGAGATCTTGGAGTGAGCTCTTGTGTGGCTACTTCAACCATCTTCAACACTTGAAAGCTTGAGCTTCAAGGCTCTTTTTGATAGTTTTGTATTGCTTATTTCATGTATGTTTAAGTATGGACATGTTGAGTTATTATGTTTTTGTATATTTGGGTATGGGTTGTTTGGCATAAGCTCTCCATGTGTGGGAGCTTGCTTTGTATGGGTTTTGAGAGATGAGTGAACCTCCTCAGGGAAAGGCCACTCCTTGTTAGGAGTTAGAAGGCATTGGCCTTGTTCTTGGTGGTTTTGGTGTAAGTTTTAGTAGGCAAGAGTGCCTTGTTACCTTGGTATTTTGATTATCATTTGGTAGGCAAGAGTGCCTTGTATACATTGAAGTTATAAGTGATTTGAGATAGAAAGAGGCTATGTAGTTCTTGAGTTGTGATATTGGGTATCATGATTTTATCGTTGTGTGTTTCCCCTTGAGGAGTGATGTCCACTCTCTCCCCCTTGTTGAATCCTAGAAATGGATTTGGTTTGTTAAGTCTCCATGGGATAGGATTTTGTGTGTTTGATGTGTGTGCTATGTTTCCCCTTTGTGTTGGAGTGATCCCGAGTTATTTGTAGGCCTCCTAGCTCGGGGTGGCTTGCAAGAAATCCTAAGGTTGGGTGGTGAGCCCTCCTTTGGCCTTGGTAGAGTTTATTTGTCTTTTGTAGGATTCATGGCTTAAGGAAGGAAAAGTAGGAGAATAGTCTCCTTGTGAAAGTTTATTGGTTTAGGATAAGATGGATAGTTTTGTAAGGCTATGTACATGCCTAAGATCAAAGATCTTTGTAAATGGGTGTGCTAGTACATGAGGGTAAATCTCTCTCTTAGGGTTCCCTTATGAATGTATATTTCACTTGTGTAAAGATTCTTTTGATTTGTAAAAATAAAATAAAAAAAGTTTATGCTAGGTTACTTGTCTATTTTGCATTATGGAAATACTTGGGCGCAAGAGAGAATAAATGATTATGTTTTAAATAAAAAATGGTTTTAACTCTCTCTCTCTATCTCCTTTATTTTATAACTATTTGGCAAACAAAATAGATGACTATGTTTAAAAGAAAAATCAGTTATATATATATATATATATATATTAATACGTAAAGTGTTGCCAAGGGGGAAGCTCTCATTTTCATTGATATAAAGAAAATTTACATAGGCCATGTTGGCACGAGTAAAAAAACCATGAAGGCAAGATTGCTATCACATCTGGAAAAACTAAGAACATGACCTATTTGGGTAGCACGTGGAGCACAAACCTAGCTCCAATAGCATAATCAGAAAGCCTCCTCACCTGTTGAGGAGTAAGAGGACCTGACCATGTGACCAACATATAAATAAAATGTCTCCATGTTGTCACGAATCACTCTATCCTTGAAGAGAACAATCACCTGCATGATGTCTTTGTTCTAAGAGTAGCTTTTATGTCGAAGGCACCACCCAATATGCTAGTTTTGGGGTTCTTTTTGAAGGAAGAAACAACAGAGATGGTAACTTGTTGTAGGTGAGAAGGCACAAGATTCTTGACCACCAATTTGGTCAAGCCCTTGTGTCCTTGTGCAAGGGTGAAATCGACTAAGAATTTCCCCAACAGGATATGGTCATGGACATGACCAATCATGGCCTTGGCGTTGATGACTTGACGGAGTGCAGCCTCAATTTCCTCATTTTGCACCAAGAACATTCGACGTATTTGTGTGGACAACTCCTCACCATCACACATGTTCTCATGTTCTCCAATGGTTTTGTTTGTTTGACTCCTCTCGCCATCATTGAAGAACCCTGTACTCTAGCATTCCTTCGCTCACTCATTCAGCATCCGAAAAAACTATAATATATACATACATACATACATATCCTTTATTTTATAACTATTTGACAAAGAAAATAGATGACTATGTTAAAAAGAAAAATTAGTTATATATATATCTATATCTCCTATATTTTCCTATTTATTTGGCAAAGAAAAATAATGTCCTCATTGTTTGAAAGAAAAAAAGACTAGTTTTATTATTTTACGAGAATTATATCTCCCCTACAAAATATCTATATGGTTGTGTGAATACCTTTTGTAAGAAGGATAACAATTATTTTAATATTCGTTGTTGGTTTAGTTGAGAAAGAAAAATAATGTTGGTTAGAAGTATTTATATATGTGTGTGTATACATATATATATTTATATATATGAATATATTTTTATCCTTTTTATTATCGAATCATTAAAATGAGTATTCTGGTTTTACTTAGAGAACATAAAAGATTGTTATATATATATATATATATATATATATATATATATATATATATATATATATATATATATATATATATATATTTAACCTATAATTAAATGTTAGGATTTGATTTTATTTATTAGAAAAGAGAAGTTAAATAAATAAATAAGTATTCATAGTGTAAGTAGGGGGCGAGTAGGGCTGAATCCTGGTCCATGCCCCTAGCGTGTTGGGCGCTATGGAGGGGGGCCGGAGGCTTGTCCTCCATAGAGCCTACGGGCTCTATGGAGGGCAGGACCTCGCCGTCCGTAGGTCTTTGTGCAAGTCTGCGGACCTATGGTTCGCGGGTCCTATGGCTTGAACATTTCATTCGACCCATTTTTTTTAAAAACTCTGCATACATATTTGTTCAGCCTTGTTTCCCTTGTAATATATACTATATATTCATATATATAAACCCTCTATATATACACAACACTATGTATATACATAGTCTATGAGTATACATAGTTTGTGTGTATACACAATGGTTCATATATTATTTTCTCAACATTTGTAAATAATTATATATACATATATTGTATATATGTGTGTGTGTGTGTGTGTGTATGTAAACTATTTATATACTTATGAGTTTTTTTATATATATATATATATATATATGGGAAATCCAAACACTTATTTTTAATATCTTTTATTTGAAAAATCATGTTGGAGGGAAAAAAAACTTTTTAAAAAAATTAAACCTAAAACAATATTGGAAAAACAAGCATTTCAGTAAACTTGAAAAGAGAAATTTAAACTTAGAAAACTAAATAAATCTTGATGGGAAATAATCTTCCCTTAGGGAAGAGATTTCCCTCGAAAGTCCTTCCCCCAAACCTACAAATCAAAACAAACAATGTGAGTGAGAAGCACAGACTCATAAATCCTTTTATAAACTTATATTAGGGTTTGAGAGGGTTGACCTAATGTTTAGGGATCCTAAACCCATTTCTAGCAATTAATCTCACTTAGGGAAAATTAAATTATTTATGTAAGGTTCTATAGTCCTGAATTGAGTGATTAAATGTATTTGACCCTTGAGGGGAAAATTGTAAGATTTCAGTGCAAATTTTGCTTGAGATAAATTAATTGAATTTGGAGTTTTATTTCTAATGGCAAAGTAAATGTTATTTATTCTTAATGTAATTTAATTCCGGTTACTTTTAAATATCGTTCTAGGGCCAATTTGATGGTCGTTTATTAAATTAGATTTGATATACTTTTACCTTTGCATTAAATTTGTTCACATTAATTTTATTATAGCTGATTATCGTAACCTTTAATGATGTTAGATTAAATTAATATTTTTATTTCCACATTATTGTTTATTTAAATTATTGGCTAGGTTTTGGGGTTGACCTTAGGGTGAGACCACCTAACCTCTTCATCTAGAAACCTTGGGGACTCTCCTTTAAAAGAGACTTCCCCTCATGGGGATGCATGTCGCGATGCCTAAACCTATTAGGTTAACCCCCGTAAAAAAGGGATGCAAAAGGAGTTTCACATTTCCCTTACCTCATGATTATCTGCCTCACTTAATTGTGGGGTGCTGAATGTTGGTTGCACATGCAACAATGTTGAGTGCGCATGTTGCGTGCAAGGGGGTTTTAGCGTCAGGTTATAGAAAATTTTTGTTAGTTCATTTTTCATGTCCACATTTAAAGTGTGGGCATGATAGTTTTCCCAAGCATCATGTGAATTTGTGCATGCTTCAATTTGAAACATAAGATCAAGGGAAATTTAACTACAAAGACATCCAAGTGCTTTAGTATGTTCAAGCATCCATTGTATCTTTTCCTTATCATTTATGGGTTCAGTTACTTTTGGTTCAACATAGAGAGTATACCCTTGTTGCATTGAGACATTCCATGCATTTTGATGCCATGAATTATAGTTGTATGGAGTTAGCAATGGAAACTTAGAATGACTCATTTGTGAAGGAAAAGTAGAGTACAAGTGGAAAGAGAAGATATGCACAAAACACACTCAATTAAGAATCCCCTGAAATAAATATTATTTGGCACTTTATAGATCAGCGTGTTTACAATGTTGGAGTTATTTCTAGAGTTTTACAATGTACAAAATGGACCAAATACTGAAAGTACAGTCTGTGATCAAAATGAGAACTTCAAAATAGTACCAGTGTGTAGTGCTAAAAAAATATTCACTTTCAAAAAAGAATCACCTCAATTTAAGATTGTATGTGAAAGTTTCAAGGCTTAGAAATTTAAAAGCTTACGATGGTCTACGAGAATTGATGTGAAAACTATTTTTTGGAAAAATCAGATCACTTGACCAAAAAACGATTACACTACTACAAAGAGTACAATTTTTTCCCTCAAATAAAAAATTGCACTAAAAAAGGAGGTCATAAGCTCAAGATATTGGCCTCTAAAGTTGAACTACAAAATCAAAAGCTACAATGGTGAGGGGGTTAAAAATTTGCAAAGGGGTTGCTAATATCAGCATGATCTGATTTCCAAAACATTTAAATATGCCACTAGAATATTCTTTTTAGTTGAAATATTTTGAAACCACCCTTCGATTTGCCGAAAACTACTTGAGTTACAAAAAAATCACTCAACTTTGAATAAAAATCGTTGTTTCAATGGCACAAAACCACCTTGGATAGAAATGATGGTTTTGATGTTGGAATATTATTAAAATATCCTAAGATGGTGGAGGAGGGTGTAGGCCTAGTGGTGCCACCTAGTTGCGCAATGGAGGAGGTGTTTGATCTGGTGGCTCCACTAGATCGGGCTACTGGAGGCGATGGTGGGGTTGCTGTCACCCACTGGTGGCACTATGGTGGTTGCTGCCTAGCTATTGGTGGTGAGTGTTGGTGCAGTTTGTTGGCACTATTAGTAGCACTACAATGCCATAATTTTGTTTTATGATCTGTACTATATGACGTAGTTGGGGTCGTATGGCTCAAGCCACAAAAAAATTACTTGCCTCAGAGGCAACTTTGTCCAAATTAGATAAATTTTATATGAAAATGGGGGTTCTTGTGCCTTTTGGACATAATGACAAGGTTTGTTTGGCCTCAAAATGCACCAAAAATAAGTATCCTATTGGATCTGATAATAAAAATCTGTTCAAACCCTTGTAGATTTGGCCTCTGGTGTTCAACTGGGATGAAATGAAAGGTAAATATAACTTTCTCAACTACTTTGAATTAAATGATGATCTGATATTTTATCCATGAAGCTCCAATAATGCACTTGCAACTGGCAAGTTAGAAAAGGAATCCTCCAGAGTTTGCTATTTATTTCACACCTTTTTGATTCTCTAGATCATTTGAGGATGCAAGAGAAGAGCATACTCAATGCTTCAAGAAAATAACATACCTGTACTCCTAGATTTCCTAAAAGCTAACCCACAACTCACAACCACACTTTGATACCATGTAAGATTTGGCTGTGAAGCCATCCACAATAAAAATGACTGAATGAAAGCATAAACAAGAAATCAAAATTGAAATAATAAACTATATTCTATTCAATTAGGAATGCAAAGAATATAAGCTTGAGTGATTACAATGTGAGTTATAGGTGAGTATATATAGAATATACTACCTAGAGACTAAAAACATAATGAATGTGGGATAATGTGTAAAAAGTCTAAGTAAACTTAACCTTGTGTGAAAAGGACCTAAGTGGAGAACTAGCTAAGAAATATACTTGTTATGAAATATACTCCATTCACATTAACATCTGTATTGGTGCTTCTTTCTTGCTTCTCCCAAGAAACATCAATATTCTCTTACTTTTCATTATTGCCTCTCTCATAAAGAAGGCTCTCTTCTAGAGTTGCTTTGTCCCTGTTCTTGCAAGTAACTCATAGAGTCTCTCTTTGTCTTCCTCTCAAGCTAACTCATTTTGGATTTATTGTAATCTTTGTTTACATTGGAAAAATCTTGGATTTTACACTTGTGTAAATTCTTCTATACAATAGCATAGAGATAGATCTCCATAGATTTTTTGACGCTATTTTATTCACAATTATCATCTAACCCCTAGGCACATAAACTAAGTGCACACACTATTTCTATTAACTACCCATTAGAGGTCAAAAGACCAAAATAGGGGCTTGATCATTTTTGGCAAGCTCCTAAGTAGTCTTAACAATTTTTCTTGTCCTAACTAACTCACTAGTCTAGACATAAGCCTCCAACAAGCATTATTTTGTTTACATTTTCTATTTCCCCTCTTGCTATTTTAGTGGTTTATCATATAACTATTATACTATTATATTTTTATGGACTATTTTGTTGTTTCCTTTCTATTTTGTAGGTTTCTTGGCTTGCTATATGGATCCTTCTTATTTTTCACTATACAAAAGATGAATCCACAAAAGGATAGACCCTTTTCCTAGCTAAACTTAATAAAAAATAATTGTCTATGTTCCTCCTCCTGCTAGTTATTCAACATCCAACACATCCAACTACAAAATCCAGGTTCCATCTTTCTATCTTCTATAACACCCCAAATAAAATAGAATAATTTTCCTTTAAGTCATTTAGCATAGTCTCTTTTTCATCTTTTCTTCTTTCAAAAGATAAGTCATACCTTGTAGCTTAATCTAGTACAAGAATCTAGATTAAGTAGGGCAATTAGTATTCTATTGGAAATAACAAAATAATCTAGTTATATTTCATAAGTAATTACTTTTGGTACTTTTATTTATTTCATTAAGTAGACAATCATATTTTGTTTCTATTTAAAGTACTAGAAATGAGGTTCATGTAAATTAAAGGAATTTATTTTCATTTAATAAAGTAGTTTAAAATTTTCTCCCTATTTCAGGATGGTTCCTCCATATGAATTAATTGCACATTGAATGCCTTTAAATACCAAGACAACAATAAATTGCACAAATGTGTATCAAGTTGGCTCCCAATGACTAGTGAAAAGGGCAGGAGTTAACAAATTTTGAATTTAAAATTTGGGGGTCAATCCCATACAACTAACGATCAAACTTGTAGGACACAAGATTAACTCGAGACAAGAAAGCACAAATTTCAAGGTGAGGAATGACTATATGGATATGAGTGCAAAAATAGGTGCAATGAATGACTAGTATGCAAATATGTGGGAATGCTAATTAGAGATACGATAAGATTGAATGTATAGAAATACGTGTAAATAAATATGGATAAAGAATCAGGGAAGAATCCAAACTTAACAAAAGAGTGTGTTACTTGTCATTATATAATTATATTAAAATATTCCATCAAAATGAGCCCAAAACTAAAATGGAAATTTGCATGGCTATAAAAATCACCATTACAAAAATTTAGAAGGATATACTATTATTCCATTATATAAGTGTCTTAAAATAGATTTTATATTAAAAATCAAATAATCTTTTTTTATTTACTAACTTATTTAATTAATATAAAAAATTCTTATATATCCTATAATACAACAATGTTTTCTTTTAGAATTAAGCCCACCTTTTAGTTGAACATTACAAAATTCTTGTTAAGATCTTTATTTTGATTATAGTTTGCACATCTTCTAAATACCTAAAGCTTAGTGAATATGAAAACTCCAAATTTCTTCCATGTCATTGGAAATATTTACATGGACACAATGTCTTTAAATGGAAGTCTTATTAGCCAATTATTTGGCTGTGTAGATGGCACTGCACTTTCTAATGCAAGTAGTGTGTCTTCCAAGTTTTGGTCCATTGCAAAAGAGCAAAAGATAGGGGAAGAAGAGGTGTGCTACTTATTTGGCCTTCCATGGGGGACACAAGGTTTAAATATTTGATCTCTTCTTCATTGGGTTTTCCTTCATTACTTATGATAAAACCCAAAGGAATTATTTGTCTGAGGAGCTAAAAAAAATGGATGATGCTATTCCTTCTGATTTGTGTTAACTGTGGATGTGGCATACCAAATAAGACCATCATTTCCAAAGTTGTGTGGGGTCTTCCATGTGCACATGATTTTGAGGACTAGTTTTTTAACTACGCTATCAAGATGGAGCTCACTAATTTTTTAATATTGAAGATGAGTGCCAATAATTATAGATTCACTTGGAAAGGTTCTAGAGGATTTGGGTACGTTACAAGGATTTTATAATACACTTTGGCTCCATATTACCTAAATACAATAGAGTGACTTGCAATTCTGTTCATTGCATCATTGTTATGAAGTGTAGAGTCTCAAATAGTGATCATACCAGTTTGAAGACCACTAAACTTAAAATGTAGTTGGAAGATGTGATGAATGTCTTATTATATGGGTTGTTGTAGAGTATCACCTTAGGTAAGGACACTAAGTTCCTAAGTCATCTTTGGTGCATATTGTGGAAGAGATTAGACATATATTTGACTATGGTTCACCATACCATCACAAACAAATGGTTAGATAGAGGTTGCTAATAGAAATTTAGGAAATTTGTTGAGGAGTTTGGTAGGAGACATACTACCATAGTGGGATTCTTTATTGACACAAGTTAAATTTGCATTCAATAACTTAATGAATTGACATGTATGAAAGGCCTCTTTTTAGATTGTTTATGGAACATCTCCTAAAAACTTCATGCACTTGTTATGCACTTGTTGAAGGGTATTGATGTAGAACATGTTAGTGCAGATATAGATGACTTTGCACAACACATAAAGGAGATGCATGCACAAGCAAAGAAATAACTAGAGAAAAGTAGTGGTAAGTATAGGGCATGTGTAGATGAGCATAGAAGAGAAATGAATTACTTAGGGTGAATTGGTCATGGTACATTTGAGAAATTAAAGATTCCATAGAGGAACATATAACATGTTGATGCCCAAAGAAGATTGGTCTTTAGAGGGTGTTGTGTAGATTTTTAAAAAATACTTATGAGATTGAGCTTCTAGACGATTTGGATATCTCATCAATATACAATGTTGTAGAGAATGTAACCCCAGAAGGTAGAGAGAACTTGATTTTGCATAAGGTCTTACTAAAACTCACTAAGGAAGATGGAGAACTATGGTTGAGGAAGAGTACCTTCCACATTGTGTAATTTAGGTGGAAAGTGTTGTAAGATAATCATAGATGGAGGCAGAACAAATAACCAAGTTTCCACTATCATGGTAGAGAAGTTGAATCTAAAAATGGTATTGCATCCTAATCTAGTGTTTCATGGTTGTAGAAGGGTCAACAAATGACCATGAAGGAGCAATGCTTAATTAGATTCCACATTGGACATTATGTAGATGAGGTTTGGTCTAATTTGATTCCTATGGATGCCTATCTTGTGTTGTTAGGAAGACCATGGTAGTATGATGTGTGCACCATCTATAATGGAAGGAAGAACACATTAACCATCACTAAGGGTGGAGAGGCATTGTCATTCAAGCACATGAAGGCTGAAGAAGAAACTAAAAAAAGAAAGATAATGTTCCTAATTACCAAAATATTTCTTAAGGACAATGAAGAGTTGTAGGAATGTTATGCATTGGTTGTAAAAATTATACTAGTAGAGAAGAAAAAACTACATAATTTTGAGGAGCTAAAGGTGGAAGAGTTGCTAAAGGAGATTGAGGATATCATGGACAACGAAATACCTAGAAGATTATTGCTAGTACATAATTTTTCATATTACATGGATTTAATCCTAGGATCAAGTTTTCCAAATAAGTCACTACATAAGATGAGCCCTGATATGAGCCTAGAGTTGAATAGACAAGTGGAAGAATGAATGAAGACATGTTTAATTTAAAAATTATAAGCCCTTGCACTATGCCTATTGTACTTGCACCAAAGAAGGGAGGATATTGGAGGATTTGTACTAACTCCCATGCTATTAACAAGATAACCATCAAGTATATGTTTCCCCCACCACATGAATGGCCTAAGGGATTATTTGAGTGAAGCATGATACTTTTCCAAGATTGATGTCAAGAGTGGTTATCATTAGATTAAAATTTGTGAAGGAGATGAGTGAAAGACAACTTTTAGAACAAAGGATGGACTGTTGGTTGGTCATGCCTTTTTTATTGATCAATGTGCTAAGTAAATTTATGAGATTGATGAATAAAGTTATAAAACCTTTCTTAGGTAAGTTTTTGGTTGTCTAAATTTGGATGATATTTTTCTGTTTAGCAAGACTAGAGAAGAGAATATTGAACACTTGTGATAGGTTTCAACAAAGTTGGAAGGGAGAATTTGAGCATAAACCTGAAAAAGTGCAAGTTATACAAAGAAATTAGTTTACATATGATTTGTGATATCTCAAGATGGATTTAGAATGGATTTAGAGAAGGTTTAGGAAACTGAGTCGCTAGTATCATAGAATGTAGTAAAGATTAGGAGTTTCCATGGGTTGGCAAGCTTCTATTGAGAATTCATTAGAAACTTTAGTGGAATATGTGCACCTCTGACACACTGCATGCAAAAGTGAGAATTTGACTAGACAATTTCCATAGAGAAAGGTTTTAATATTCCTAATAAGGTGATAAAGGAATTGGTCATAGCGCTTCCAAACTTTAAGATTTTTTTTCAAGTGGATTGTGATGCCAATGGTAAGGCCATGGTGCTATTTTGAGTTAAGAAGGTAAACCCATTGCATATTTCAATGAGAAGTTGAATGAAGCCAAGCCTAAGTACTTAGTATATGACTAGGAGTTTTATGTGATTTTTCAATCTTTGTAGAAGTGGAGGTATTACCTATTGTTAAAGGAGTTTGTTTTGTATACTAATCACCAAGATTTGAGGTTTATTAATAGTCAAGAAAAGATGAATTGAAGGTATAAGAATTTGATAGACTTGCAAAGGTTTTCTTTTATTCTCAAGTAACAAGCTAGTGTAATAAATAGGGTGGTAACTGCCTTGAGAAAAAGGTAGGCATTGTTGACTACCATTACCATTAAGTTTTTAGGAATGGAGATGGTGAAGGATTTTTAGGCTATAAATCTAGATTTTATAGATGTAGGGAAAAGTTGTATAGAGCCCAAGATTGGAGGTAAGAGTTGTCTCGAGGATTACTTTGTATAAGAGGGATATATATTTAGAATAAGGTAATTATATATATGATAGAGTTCCATGAGATAGAATCTCATTAGGGAACTACATAATGGAGGATTAGGAGGACATTTTGGTATAGATAAAATAATGGTCATGTTGGAGGAGTGGCATTTTTGGCCATGTTTACATTGAGATGTCAGAAGATTTGTTGGGAGATGTAGGTGTTGGAACACAATGGATCATTGAGAGGGGGGGGGGTGAATCAGTGATCTAATAAAATTGGTTGATTCATAAACCTTGTAAAAACAATCACTAACATCAATATGCCAAAGACATCACATAGATTAGAATCATATAGATAGAACCATAACACAATATGTATAGTGGAAAACCCTGAACAGGGAAGAACCACTATCCAACCTCACCAAAATATTTATTAGGTCTCATTGACCAAAATTTCACTAATTACATATAGATGGAACACCAATTCCCTACACAAGAAGCACCAACTTCAAGTCTAATAGGAGCACCAACTCCAAGCTTTTCAAGAGCACAAACTCCAAGTCTTTCAGGAGCACCAACCCCTACATCAAGAGCACCAACTCCAAATACAAAACATGAAGATATACAGAGTACTACTCTGTTTACAATAATAACAAAGGTTATAGATGAGTTCTATAACTCTTACACAATCATGTCTACTTTCTTGAATTTGCATGAATATTTCAAAACTCCTTTCTTTTGCATAAATTGACTCTCCAAACAATCAATCATTCCATCAACACTTGAACTCAAGACACACTTATTCACCCTTCTCTGCATAATGTATCATCTTCCTATTATAAAACCTCTTTAACATTTACTAACCATAGACATATGCACTTGTATCATTTGCATTTTAGAACCTTACATCAGACCAATACAATCAAACATTAAAACAAACTCTCATTCATTAAATCTTTATAGTGCAAAAATTATCATACCTTGCCTTCATCATACTCTACCATCATACTGCAACACAAATCTGCATACTCCATCTGACATTATACTCTGCAAAACATTCATTTTCCAACATTTGACATCTCTGTTTGATGACATTGCAAATCTTTAAGGTTATCTACTCATATGACTCTGCAATTCATTCTATACTCTACAATCATCCTTATAGCCTACAAAATTCATTATAACATGCAAAACTCATTATAATCTGCAAAACTCATTATAATTCAAAAGAGAGCTTTCTTGATGTGAACTCATTCTCAAATGTATATGCATTTCTTCATCTCATTTCTCAACTAAAGGACCACACTCAAACCTCTCACTCACATTAGAAATACACTTCACAAAAACTACCTCGAATACCAACAACGTTTTGGGTTTTGTCTCACATCACTGAAAGAAAAAATAGTTATGAAACTAATTCAAACTATTCATACATAGGGATGCATTCGAATGGCCGTCACTTTTGAACACAGGTGAATGGATTTTGAGGTTTGAGAAGAGTTTGAATTAAGACCCTCAATCACAGACTTTGCACTTTGAAGACATTAAATAATCACCATGGATTTCAATATTGGCACCCAATCTTTGGAGTGCCCGGTAATCCTTAGGGAAGGGGGCCAGTCATCTCACAAAGATGACACCCTTAAGTTGTAACTTAAGTGGTTCTTGACCAGTGATACCAAGTCACTGAGAAAACATAACATAAGTTAGACTTGTCATAAACTTTGCACAATGAACTTCATTTATGGTTTTAGAACAAAAACTCAAATAATGAAAGAACCCTAATCAATTTCAAAACCTCTATAAACTTGAAACCATGTGATTGTTCTATGACCTCTGATATTCACCATATGCCTTTTGATGTAGAATATTGTGCCTTGGACATTGACAAAGAAGATAAGCTTTGATGAAGTGTGAGTATTAAGGTTTAGAACCTTGAAATGAATGAACCATGGAATGCATCAACACCATGAGATATTCAACAACATGAATACCATGAGGAGATGAATGAACAACAATTACTTTGCAACTCTCTGAATGATCTTTCTCCTGAAGCAACTCTTGAAGCAATCCTGAAACAACTCTAAATGATCAAGCAACTTTGTGATTGTGATACTTTGCCATCAACACCATTTTGATACTTTGACATCAACCTTTGCATCAAACTTTCCTTTGCACCAACACCAACAAAACATCATGGCAAGTTCCTTTGCAATATCAATGACAAACAAGTTTCATACCTTTGACAGCAATACATGACAACCCTGAGCTCTTACAATCAATCTCTTGTGCAGAGAACAAACCAGTTGACAATCATTGCAATCATTGCACTTATCTTTACAACCAATCCAGTGGATCAGTGAACTGTATAGTGGATCATTGGACTATATAAAAGGTACTGATCTAAATGATGCATGTCTCTGGTCTCATTATTGCATGCATGAAACTAAACACAAATAGAGATGGTCTTCTAAGTCTAGTCAAACAACCTTGCCACTTGATCATACTTGACATTAGTTGAACAAATCCAATTGAGTTCACTCCATCATCTGATACAAACAATCAAACCTAGCTTAATCAACCATTCATGCTACAAACAATTGATTGATCACTATGCCTTTGACATCAATGATAATAAGTCCAACAGTAGGACTTGTCAAATTGTAAAAGGTATCACCTATAATATAAGATTGTACAAGCCATTTCCAATTCTAAAAAGGACTTGGGAGGGACTTTCCATGGACTACCATAGACTTAGATGGGTAATGACTCTATATTCATAAGAATTTTAAAACAACACACTTCATTCCTTATCAAAACTTGAATGATACTTCCAAGATTATATATATGTTCTTCTAAGAAGTAGTGAGGTTACTTGGGTTGTCATAGAATTGTTAACACAGACCGGCTACCACTACACCAAAAGCTTGAACTATTAGTGAGGGTGCCACTGGAGAGGTTAGCCAGAGACCACATGGGTCTGAAGGTAGGGATTGAGGGTCCCGCGCAATAACAACTTAGCCCCCCCGAGCTGAGAGGTCCGTACTGGACATAGGCGACCACGAGGCGAGTAGAGAGTATCGACGGGAATCAAACCCCTCCCCAGCAGAGTTGCTAGTTTATTAACACAGACTGGCTACCACTACACCAAAAGCTCAAACTGTCAGTGAGGGTGCCACCGGAGAGGTTAGCCAGAGACCACACGGGTTTGAAGGGAGGGATTGAGGGTCTCGCGTGATAACAACTTACTTGCCTCGTGGTCGCCTGTGTCCAATATGGACCTCTCGGCTTGGGGGGGCTAAGCTGTTATCGCGCAGGACCTCAATCCCTCCCTTTGGACCCATGTGGTCTCTCGCTAAACTCTCCGGTGGCACCCTCACTAACAGTTCAAGCTTTTGGTGTAGTGGTAGCCGGTCTGTGTTAACAAACTGGTTACATAGACTAGCTACCACTACACCAAAAGCTCAAACTGTTAGTGAGGGTGCCACCGGAGAGGTTAGCTAGAGACCACACAGGTCCAAAGGGAGGGATTGAGGGTCCCGCACGATAACAGCTTAGCCCCCCCGAGCTGAGAGGTTCGTACTGGACACAGGTGGCCACAAGGTGAGTAGAGAGTATCGGTGGGAATCAAACCCCTCCCCAGTAGAGTCGCCAGTTTGTTAACACAGACCGGCTACCACTACACTAAAAGCTCAAACTGTTAGTGAGGGTGCTACTGGAGAGGTTAGCTAGAGATTACACAGGTTCAAAGGGAGGGATTGAGGGTCCCGCGCGATAACAGCTTAGCCCCCCCAAGTTGAGAGGTCCGTACTGGACACAGGTGACCACGAGGCGAGTAGAGAGTATCGGCGGGAATCAAACCCCTCCCCAGTAGAGTCTCTAGTTTGTTAACATAGACCGGCTACCACTACACCAAAAGCTCGAACTGTTAGTGAGGGTGCCACCGGAGAGGTTAGCTAGAGACCACACGGGTCTAAAGGGAGGGATTGAGGGTCCCGTGCGATAACAAGAATATCACCTCAAATAGGAATATTAAGTTTGTAAGTCATTTTTGGTGTACATTGTGGAAGAGATGAGGCACACAATTGAATTATAGTTTTCCATACCATCCACAAACAAATGGTCAGACAAAAATTCTTAACAGAAGTCTAGGAAATATCCTAAGGAGTTTGATAGGAGACAAACCAATGTAGTCAAATTATTCATTGCCACAAGTTGAAATTATGTTCAACAAATTAGTGAATCAGTCTACAAGTAAGACCCTTTTTCATATTGTTTATGGAAGATTTCCAAAAAATGTTAGACTTTTTAACGATTCTTGATGGAGAGCATGTTAGCACAAATGTAGAAGACTCTACATAACACATGAAGTAGGTACGACCACAAGTGAAGAAACAACTAAAGAAAATTAGTTGCATGTATAAGGCATGTGTAAATGAGCATAAAAGAGAAAAGACTTACTTAGAGGGTTATTTGGTCATGGAAAATCTCAGAAATGGAAGATTCCCTAGAGGAACATATAACAAGATATTAAATCCAAAGATGATTGGTCCTTACAGGGTGTTGTGTAGAACTTCTAAAAATATTTATGAGATTGAGTTGCTAGAGGGTTTGGATATCTCACTAGTATTCAATGTGGTTAATCTATATGAGTATCATGAAGCTTAGGATGTACTAGATAATGTCTTTACTAAAAGAGCTAGATTGGAGGTAGCAAGTGCTTGAGAGGCCCAAAGATAAAATAAAGTGGATCTTGAATGAGTGCCTATGCATAAGAATTAGGAGGAAGGAGTACAAGGAGTATTTGGTCTAATGGAAGGGAAGGGGAATAGAGGATGATACCTAGATTTATAAAGATTAAGTGAGTTGGTTGGGGTGACTACAACACTCTCCCTCACTTCCTTAATTTTGAGCACCATGCTCAAAATTTTAATATTACCTAGGATATCTAACGCATGAGCATCTTAGGGGTCAAGCACTCTTGCATCAACTTTTTTTTTGTTTTTCTAAAAGTTTTGGAAGTTTTTTGGAGTCTTACATTCAAATTGTCCTTGTTGTAGAAGTACATTCTCATTGCAAAGCCTATCTATGTTTGACATCATAGTTTTGGTAGTAGGTAATCTTCATTGCAAGTTACTATAGTTGGGAATCTTGATCCCAAATTTGGATTGTGAGATCATAGAAGGATGACACACTTTCCCATGTGACATCTTGATGGTGTGTTTTCTTGTGGGAAGTTATGGCACTCTATAATGCCTAAGGGGATACTTTTGAGATTTTGTGGCAAATTTTGATTTATGAACCTATTATAATATTTCATGTTGATCCTAAGAAGAGTTATAGAGGAAGGATCATGACCTTTAGTCAGTGACACCCTATCGCTTGAAGAACCCACTATAAATAAGGGAACATGTTCCTTGGAGAAGGGTAGAGTAGAGGAAGTTAATATTGGTTAGAAGATCTTAGGCTATCATAATGTTGTAATATTGGCTCATAGCCTATTGACATGCACACTCATTGCTGAGTTTTTTGTAGATTTACTATGTCAGAGCATTTTCTAATTAACTAATTTGTGTAATCTCATATCTCTTCTAAAATTTCTTCTATTATGTACTCTTGTTAGTATTTTTTGTTTCTATGGTTGGGTTATATGAATAAACTATCTTTTACTGGACCCTTTATTTGTGACTACATCAAATATGCTCATTAATTATTTAAATAAGACTTGAATATGATCTAAATATTTTATTGTAAATGCTCTCAAATAGTTAAGGATATATGCATAATTTTATTTTTCAAGCAACCCTATGCTTTAGATTTGTCTTGAGATAGACGTTTTAGGGTTGTACTAATTAGATTATTTCAAATTAATTGTCATTGTTAGACTAGTTAAAACTTTAACTAAATACTTTGTAAAAGATTTAAAATTATGATGTATACAAATAGTATGCACATATTTGAAAATAAAGTGTACAATGGACTAAATGATTTAAATGCTAATGTTGATATGTTAATCCCCTTGTTACTAATTGGAAAGATAAAATGAGGATTGAGATGTTTATATACCCTTAGTTAAACTTGACTTATCAACCTTGGTATGGGGAATTTTGAGAAGGAAACTAAGATAAGGATCAAATGTCAAACATCATATTTATAACTCATGTATGAATATGAACAATATATTTTAGTGTTATAGATCCAAAGGTATAGGTCTGAATTCTAGGCATACTAGTACATCAAAAATTATATACCCATAGACAACTTTAATATATAGTGTTACATGTGCCTAAATGTTGAATGTTGAACAAAAAATAATTCCACACTCTTAAACATGTGCACTTGTATAATTAACTATTCAAAAAAGGTCAAATTTTTAGTAAAACTTTGGGTTTGCAACTATCAGGTTGTGACATCAAAGATGAGTTTAAGAAGGTTTATTTAGAGAATAGCTAGAGTTAATATTAAAGGGATTTTAAAATTGTATATTCCACCTCTGTTTGCATGCTTTGGTCCTTAATCTATGTGCCCATGAGAAGGAAGTGTTGTAAATCAAAGAGAAGCTTGCATGTTATAGTTTCTACATTATAGAAGTCTTGTTTGAAGTTTTATATGTCATCTTTAAATCATATTGAAGAATGGTGTGAGATTCATGACTTAATTTTTGTATTTATACTCCTAAATGATCTCATCTAATTAGATTTGGGCACTATATTGAAGGAGGAGTTGCACTCCCAAATTCTCTCCTACTTTCTCTCTTGTTCTTTCTTGGAAAGATTCTCATTTTGGTGCCCTATTGAAGATAATTATAGAAAGGAATGAAGGGAGATTATCAATATTGTCTTATAGATTATTTTGTTGTAGGTTTAAGATGGATAAAGCCTTTGGAATTTTGATTTGTAGGTTGAAGAGCTCAAGGAGAAGGATATGCTGAGATTGTCATTCTCTAGCACATAGTGTGCCTATGGTTGTGTACTTGTGGATTTATTTATTTATGTTTTCAATTTGGGAGTGTTGTAAGGGAGTTTGTATCTATGAATTATTAGTTTTATTTGGGAATATACTGTCCAATTCTCTCCAAGAAACTCTAATGTAATGTTTCAAGCATATTACTAATGAAATTAATAATTTTCCCAAACTTTGATGTGTTGAGATTGTGTTTGAATGTACTAGTTTGTGAGAATAGTTGATATCTAATATTTTATATTAAAAATAAGTCCTATTATGTGTCTCTAAAGTGTCCAAGCTATGTAATAAAATTAAAAGATCATTGGTTAAAACTTTTAAGGAAAACAATGTGATAAATCCACTAATTTGGAACCTAGCTCTAGCAAATTTGTGAAGCACTATCAGACCTTTATAAACCTTGTATAAGTGCTTTGTGAGGTGTTTCCTCAAGTCAAAGGCCACTATTCAATTGGTTCCCTACCCTTGACTACATAAATTATATATGTAATTTCTAGTTTAATAGTTAAAAATAATTGATATTGTTAATTACATTGAAAGGTGTAACTACAATGATAGCAAGGAGTTGCAATGGTGTGAATAGATAACAAAAATCCATTATAATAATTTTTAAATTCATTTACATATTAAATTAATAATTATATATGGTATATAAATATTTATATAATATCTTTTATATTATGTTATATTTTTAAACCTTCATTAATTATACATATTGATATGTGAATCCTAGTTTTAATTGGCCCAAGTGGGTGAGGCTACAAATGAGGGGCCTCATCCATATACTTTGAAACACATTGTCCACTAAGGACCCACTTGAAACACCCTTAAGCAATTGGGGGGGCTCATCTCCATACTTTGAAACCTATCAATACCTGAACTAATCCAATCAAATTTGGTTCATAGGCTAGATCCAATTGGGTATGACCAAGGCACATCTTAGGACTATCTATTTGTGTTTCTAATGTTCTATATATAATGTAGGTTTTAATCTCAAAATGTTATTCCTTTTCAAATGATTTTATAATTGAGTCTTGTTTTAAAATGTAATAACATGATTTTAACTATATTATTTAGAAGAAAAAGACAAGTACATAAACTAAGGTGACATTCACTCATATTAGATAAAAGAGTGGAGTTGCATTTAATCAAAATATCTCCTTAGCTTTTCATTGATTGTCAAAAACAAGTTTGATTACTCATTGAGTAGAAGATTTTTTACATAGTTACCAAGAGATACAAACTAGTAAGGGTAGACTAATTTCAAAAAATATTAGCTTGGACAACAAAAAATATTTATATGTATAGTTTAAATTTAGAAAAAAGTAATTACATGAAGTTTGTGCAACTTTAAAAAATGTTAAAAAATAAAACTCTTAAAAATAAAAATAAAAAACTAACATTTTAGAGTATTGAAACAAATATAATTGAAAACTTAAAGATTAAATAAATTTATATTTAATAAGAAAATTCATTACCACAAAAACTTATTGCCAAGGTCTCATCTACAACTAGATTTTAATGTTTATAAATATTACTAAAAAATCATGTGATCAACCAATGCTTGGAAAGAAAACTTGTATTTAGTAAAATAGAATATTTAGCTACTTCAATCTCATGGGATATTTGAATAGTATATCAATATGAAATGCAACAAAGATCTTGAATTCTAAACGAGCATATATCATTTATAGTTTATGTTTATAAAAGATGGGATTGATCTTTGAAAATAGAGAAAATTAAATGTTGAGAATGAAATAAAATTAAATGCAATACTTAGCTTGAAATTTGATGACAGAGAAATGCTATGACAAATGTCAAAATTTGATTCACCAATGCTTTAGAATTTTTTGGTTAACTAAGACAAAGACCTCATATTCTTGAAATTTATAATTTATTACTTTGAATCACTTATGTGAGTGTGTACCTGATCTCCACAAGTGAAAATTTTTTCTTGCGCATGGGTTTGAACTTGTAATTTGTGGATTTGATTTAGTGGAATGTGCTATGTTGGAATTTATCGACCATGATTTTTGATAGCTAAATTTGTACAAGGAGTGGTAGTGTTCATGAACACCTTTTGGGAATCTATTTGATTATGAGGGTCACATTCTCCTAAGTCAAACCCATAGTGGGACCAACTTTATAAATCTAAGTGAAAGATAAAAGATAGAAATAAAGCATGCAACATACCTAGGTGGATGTGCTTTGATGTAAGGTTGTGATAATTTTAATATGATGCTCTCATAAATTCTCTATTAATAGTCCTAGCATGATAGTCCTTAAATACAATAACCAAGCCCAAAAATCAATAAAAATGTGTGCTAGGTCAGCTCATAACAAATAGTGAAATGGTCAATAAAGCAATAATTTGAATTTGGAATTGTAAAAAGTTAAGGTTCAAATCTGTGACTACAGAAGTGTCTTGGGTCAAGTCCACACCCACAAATTTGATCTAAGGTGGTGAATAATGAATCTAGAAATTGTAATAAAATATTTGTGGATCAATGATAATAGAGATCAAGATATGTGATGTTATGATCCAAATTTACACATGAATATGCCACATGTAAGCTAATTATTGCCTTTAATATAATTCAATCAAAGTGGACCCAAACATAAGGGAAAAGGGCATGGGTATGTAATTTTCACCATTATAAACCTTTATACTTAAATATAATAGTGCTTAGATACATTTAAAAAGTCCTATATTTTATAATTCATACCATCATTTACTATTGTAAAGGAAAATAACCAAGTTCCCTAATGTTAATCTAGGCTAGTTAGACAAAATGCAACCATAAAAGCATAAATCATCCTAGCTTAATAAATAATGGCTGTAAGAGTGATAATTGAACAACTAATATTATTTTAGGAAAGTAAATGCAAAGCATACTAGTTTACTTAGCTCTAGAAACAAAGATGGAGGATGGCTCTAACATAGCATTAAAATTAATCTCTATCTAAAATGATCTCTAACTATCATAAAATTTTTCTTCTACACAAGTTGAATTTGCACTCATAGATCACTTCTTTGTCTATGGACCTATCTTGTAACTCCTGGATCTGATTGTACTAGTTGCATAATCTTTCTTTTTGATTCACCCGATTTCCCTCCCTTTTCTAAGTGTTAAGGATATGTGTTTTTTAATAAGAACCTAGGGGAAATTTTTAGATCACGAGGGTTGTGTTTCCCTAGGTCCAACCCTTGATAGGACTATCTTCATGGTCATGGAAAAGATTGAGGGAAATAATATTTAGACATGAAGATGCTCTAGGATGATGTAATGTAGAATTAGATTCTTTTTAGGTGCTCCATTTAAAGTGTTCCTTGCATGCTCTTCTTTAAATTTGAATGATATTCAATGCTTTATGAATGATAAAATGAGTGCAATTGAAAACCTTTAAATAGAAGTACATGACAATAAATCATGAACTATGTGTTTAGTCAACTCATAATAACTAGTGAAATAATTTGAATTTGACTTTAGGAATTTTAGGAGTTAGACCCACGAATGTGAGATGGATCATGCACCTATGGGATTAATTGAGCACAAGGGAGCAATAATGTCTATGTAGGGAATTGATGCAGGAGCATCCAGAGGTGTAAGGGCAATCTTGCATCACCCAAAAATAATGTTGATTCAAAATTGATGACTTTGTTTTGATTTCTTTTCAAAATTAGTATTTCTAGTTCCATAATCACTTGAATAATTATGTAGAACTTTCAACTTTTTCCAAATTGCTATTTTTGGAAAGTTTGCATTTGGTCACATACGAAAGCAAAAATTTGTAGGAAGCTTCGTAAATTCAAAATAAGACCTTTGGTGAAGGAATCAGATAAAGATCATTTGTGGGTTGAAAGATATTAAAGTTTTTGTTTCCTGAAAAACACCTGAAAATTATTCAAACTCAGGTTTGAGGCACTAAAAGGCCCCGTACAGCCCCAAAAATGGATGGAATTGGTAAAGTGGATCTTTAGCACGTAGAGAACTCTACGAGATTTCCATTGCTTCAAATGGTTCATCAATCAGACACCCAGATCAAAAGTTATGGCTCCCGGAAGTTGACCTATTCTTGGAGGGAGATGCAAATTTCAAAATTTGGCTGGAGGCGCCCAAAAAGGGCTATTTATGACCATTTTTTGGAACCCTTGGTAGAAGCAGAGATAAGGGGGAAAGTGTAGAGTCAAGAAAAGGTGGGACAATAGAAACCCTAGTCGATTTGGGGCTATAGAAGATAAAAGGTTCCAGAGTCGAGAGATATGAAGCTGCAATGTGTTGTAGCTTGTGGAGTATTCATCCTCTGATTTGATTAAATAACTTATGTAATGCAATATGATTGTCCAAATCAATAAAAGAACATTCCTATTTTCTATGTATGTTTTATTATTATCCCCCCTTCATCAGGAATGAATTTGTCTGAATGTGGAGGAAGCAATAAATGTAAACATGGGAGAATGTATAGGAATAGATAAGGTGTGGTTGGATATGTGGGAATGTGTATAATTAGAGATAAGTGGAGGATAATGGAGGGTGGAAGCATAAATGTGTGTCCCACTTATAGGCCACATTTTGATTTAACAATTTATGCAAAATAGTATGCCCCAATCTTGGGACACAAGAAAAATTATATTAAATTCACTGTAGATAGCATTCTGAACATGTATATGTGTGTCCCTTAAACATTCTATGTGGTACCCTTTTCCATCCAAGCCACTTGGAAGGATTTCATTAGACACAAACTACCAATTTAGATTATCTTTTTCATGATCAAATGAAGTCATCACAACATGAAAATTTTCAAGAATGTATTCCTCGTAGCAGGCTTTTTTATGAAAAACCCTAGTTTAGGTCCAGGAACCATAAAAAAATGGGCATACACCCAGAGTCAAGTGGAGCATATAGTGCAAACTATTTATGAGGTATCAACATACCCATCACTATATTATCTTAACCCTTTACCCTAACCCCATCTATCATATGACCTCATTACCATGCACAAAAACAAATTGTAACATAAGTATCAAGCATAAGGTAACAAAGAAGCAGGGGACAGGAAAATTATGCAGGACCGTGCCCCTTATCATGAAAATAATTACAATTATGACATACCCTATTTTCTACTCTAGCATCCTCCTCCTTAACCATGTCATTCTTCGAGTTGCAACCACATAACAATTAGGGAGGCACACGCATAGGTAAGATCACCTCCAGCTTCTTAGAAATGCATTCCAATGCCACTTGGGTATCATATTGCCTACACTGAATGTCGTGGATGTGCCCCATGAGGATATCCATGTGTCTCCACTTGTTGTGAGACATCAACTAATTCATGTAGTAGAATGGAGCACACAACCATCGAAAGCATAGAAGTTGGCGAAAGAGACTAAACCACTTCAAAAACATTCCACCTTCCTCATGTGTTACTAGGGTCCAAGTGTAAATTTTCCATGGCTATGTGAATGTTTACACCAAGCTCCCTGTCCACCTTCTTAGAGAGCTCCAATATCTGAACTAGCTAGCTCCTCAGGGTCGAGTCCTTAATTTCCCTATCCACCATGTGTATGAAGCCAACCATCACTTCTTCTCTGGAGGTTCTCTTCTCCTCTAATGTACCCCTTCCATCCTCACTAGTTTCTCTTCCTCAGTTACCTTCTTCCCACCCACAAATCTGCTCCCACCCACCTTCTTCATTTACTGTCTTGGCCCCCCATCAATGACATTCTTCCAATTATCTACCGCTCTCCCTACCAATATGTCCTTCATGTCCCTTCTACCACTACCAGAGGTCATAACTCCCACACCCCAAACAACTGAATAAGTAGTGAAATCCTTGAGATCAATCAATACAATGTAAACACTTGAGACATAATAAAACCTCCATGGCATATAACTAAGAACAAGTATCTAACTTCACATCCATCTCACCTTGGTCGAAGCACTCCTTACCACCTAATAATTACTGATTGTGATCTCCCACATGCACCTGTTTCGGCCCCTTATCAAGTGGCTCGTAGCAAGCTTTTCAAAATTATGGATTTTAATATTTATTTTATTATTTCATTTATTTTCTATTTTCTAATCAAAATAGGTTTATTAAAAAAATCAAAGACCTTTGTTTGACACATGTGGAAAAATAATGAACAATAACAAAATTTCTAAAAAATAAGTCCCCTTCATATTGATGTCCAACAAAAATAACTTAATTAATTTGGGTATATACAAAAATGGTTCTGCATTATGGGAAAATTTGTGTTTAAATTAATAGTTTCTTGTTGGGAATTAAGGTGTCTCAACCTTGGTAATTCCTTGTATTATATTCATTATATTTATTTATTTATTGCCTATTGTGTAATTAGGATGCAAATCCTATGTTGTCATCTTGTGGGAGTTGGCACGGTGATGTGTCATCCTACATGGCATATGACCACATGTAAATTTGTCCTCACATGAGGACATAGGTGTCCCACTTAGTGGTAGGAATATTTTTCCGTGTGTCGGCATCTTGGACAGTGTGTAATGGAATATTGACCAAAACGGTCATGACAAATTCCTATGACAGTTCTATGACAAGTAAGAGTTAGAAATAGAAGATTCTATGATAGGTGAGGACATGTGTCGAGAAGCATCTTGGAAGAAGGCATCTTTGGGCACCCCAAGGTGGGTTATGACATGTTGTAAGATAATATGCTATTTATAGCCTATGTATGATAGATTCTCTTACAGCTGTAAGTTATGATAGCTATGACATATTATATGACGGTTATAAGAGTCGTAAGAGCATCTGTCATTGCCCATCTTCAGAATAGGTGACCTCTTTGGGATGGGGTGACTTGACAAGTGTCAGGAACATCTTACAGTGTTGGACAAGTGTCCATAGGTGTGGGTTTTGGGCCATGAGGCCATGTTTGACGCTCATCTCAAGATAGAGCCATTTTTGCCTTGTATATTCTATATAAACAGGTGCTTTGGAGAGGAGATGTATTATGTGATTGACATGTACTGTTATGCTGCCAGTTTGTCTCTAGATACAAGTGTCAAAGACTCCTACAAGAGCATTGGCTCTGTGAATGTATTGTAACCTTCATTGTTTACCGAATACATTTGAGCTGTGTTTTGAAGTGTGGGGTTTTTCACCCGATAAGGGTTTTCCCCACGTATATCTTGTGTCTCTCTCTTCTGTCTCATTTATGTGTGTATGTGCTTGCTGCAATATCTCCATTATTGTTGTTAACATTCTATAATTGTAAAGGATAAAACAAATTTGCACTCTTCTCTCCTCTTTAGATTAGTGTAGGAAGCGATTTCCACACACCTAGCTTCCTTTCAGTTGGTATCAAAGCCTGGCCAGTTTTGGTTCTAGTTGCTGGGTAGGGGTTTTTTGAGCTAATCTTAGGTTGAGTGGGAGTTTGTGCAGAGTATTCTACATCTTATTGCAGGAAGGAGATGGCAAGCACATTTGGAAGAGTAGAGGTGGAGAAGTTCAATGGCACAAATTTTGAGTTGTGGAAACTCAAGATGGAAGATCTACTTGTTGATCGTGACCTATGGGAAACCGTTGATGGAACAAAACCTACAACAATGTCACAAGATGATTGGGACCTCAAAGATTAGAAGGCTAAGGGTCTCATAAGACTCTTTCTAGTTGACTCTGTCCTATTGAATGTCCATGAGGAGAAGACTATGAAATAACTTTGGAAGAAGCTGGGAGATGTTTATCAGGCCAAGTCCCTAGTGAACAAGCTCTTTCTGAAAAAGAAGCTATTTGCTCTAAACATGGAAGACGAAGGATCTGTTGTGGACCATATGAATGATTTCAACATGATTGTTCCACAGTTGACATCTGTGGGTGTGAAAATGGAGGAGGAGGATCGGCGTATGACCCTACTTTGTTCTTTGCCAGATTCGTGGGATCATCTTGTCATGGCCATTGGAAGAAATACAACCACCTTCAAGATGGATGAGGTAGTGTCTTCGCTGTTATCTGAAGAAATGTGGAGAAAGACAACCAAGTTGGCCAAAGAGGCTCTTGCGGTTCATGGAAGACCCAAAGAGAAAAGGAAGAAAAAGGACAAGAAAGGTGAAAAGGGCAGATCCAAATCCTGTGGGAGATCCAAATCTCCTAGAAAGTCCAAGGCTCTTTGTTGGAATTGTGGGAAAACGGGGCATTTTTGAAAGGAATGCAAAGAGGAGAAGAAAAAGAAGAACACTCCTGATTCAAATTCTGGCAAGTCACAAGATGATGGTGATGCCTTCATCGTAGCCCTAGCCACCCATGCATCTGATGATGTGTGGTTGATTGATTTTGGTGCATCATTCCACATGACCTCGCATCGAAGCTGGTTCACAAAGTATGAAGAGTTTGATGGTGGAAGAGTGTACCTGGGTGACGATTCTCATCTGAAGATTGTTGGTCGTGGAAGAGTCTCAATCTGATTCCTTGATGGACGAGTGAAGGGGATAACTGGGGTTATGCACATCCCAAGCCTAGCACAGAACCTACTTTCTGTAAGTATGTTGAATGATGCAGGTGTGCAGGTTGTCTTTTCAAAGGATGGATGCAAGATGACTAGAGGATCTATGATGCTTGCAAAGGGTACTCAGAGGGGTACTCTGTTTCAGCTAGAGGCATGCACTTCATAGTGCAATAGTTCTTCTGACTCGAAAAAAAGAGTTGCAGTCACTTCATCCCCACCATCTGAATGAGCAGTGAATAAATTTGTTGTAACTAGTTCTGATGGTAGTGCACATGCTTTGGAAGTTAAGCTTCCTGTTGAAAAGACTATGTTATGGCATTTCAGATATGGCCACATTGGTGAGAAGGGTCTTAGAACCCTAAAAAATAAAAACCTCATTAAGGGGTTAAATGATTGTAATCTCAAGTTTGACTTTTGCGAACATTGTGTATATGGAAAGCAAAATCATGTTCGGTTTTACTCTAGTTCTCAAAAGTCTTCTGATGTATTGGATCTTATTCATTCTGATGTGTTTGGTTCTGTTAATGTTCCTTCAATTTCCAAATCTATATATTTTGTATCTTTCATAGATGATTACAGTAGAAGGACATGGATTTATTTTATCAGAAGCAAGACTGAAGTCTTTAGTTGGTTTAAAGAGTTTAAAGCCTTTGCTGAAAATCAAACTAGTAAAAGGGTTAAGTGTTTGAGAACTGACAACGGTGGTGAGTTTTGTTTGGTAGAGTTTGATAAGTTCTGTAAAGAGTAAGGGATTGAAAGACATAAGATAACTCCATACACCCCACAGCAAAATGGAGTTGTAGAGAGGATGAATAGGACATTGATGGAGAAAGCTAGGAGTATGCTTAGTGGAGCAAGCCTCAAACAAAAGTTTTGGGCTAAAGTTGTTGCCACTGCTTGCTACCTGGTAAACATGTGTCCTACATTAGCTCTTGTTAGTAAGACACCTATGGAGGTGTGGTCTAGTAAGAAGCCTTTAGTTAGACATCTTTGTGTTTTTGGTTGTGAGGCATATGCACATGTACCTAGGGAGAAACAGTCTAAATTGGAGAACAAGGCTGTTAAGTGTATTTTCATTGGCTATGGTGTCGGTGTGAAAGGATACAAGCTTTGGGATCCTGTGGCTAAAAAATTGTTGTATAGCAAAAGTGTTATCTTTAGAGAGCTAACACCTTCTTCCATTGTTCTATAGCCAGAACAGACATAAAAGAATGAAGATGTGGTTCAGTTTCCTTCTACCCCTGAGATGACTGAACCGATAGACCCTATGAGACCTGATGATGAGGAGAGCTCTAGCAGATCTGAAAGATCAGAAGAAGAAGCAGAACCTCAACCTCAGCCATTGAAGAGGTCTACACAAACAAGAAAGCAACCTGATAGGTTTGGTTATTCATTACTTGATTCTAGTTGTGCTTTTGCTTTACTTACTAACACTGATGAGCCTAGAACTGTGAAAGAGGCTATGGGCATGAAAGATACAGGTTCCTGGAAGGAGGCCATGGAAGATGAGATGACTTCTTTGGAGAAGAATAAAACATGGGACTTGGTGCCTTTTCTTGAAGGACGGAAACCCGTTAGATGCAAATGGGTGTTCAAGAAGAAATTTGATGCAGATGACAGTGCTGAAAAGTACAAGGCTAGATTGGTTATGAAGGGGTACTCACAAGTGGAGGGAATTGATAATGGTGAAATTTTCTCTCTTGTTGCAAAGATGACATCCATTCGATTCTTGTTATCTCTTGCAGCTTCTTATGACTTAGAGGTAGAACAGATGGATGTGAAGATAGCTTTCCTTCATGGTGATTTGGAGGAAGAGATTTACATGCCACAACCAAAGCATTACATAGAAAAAGGTAAAGAAAATTTGGTTTGCAAGTTGAATAAGTCTTTGTATGGTTTGAAGAAGTCTCCTAGGATGTGGTATATGAAATTTGATTCCTTTGTGTTGTCTATTAGATTTCTGAGATTGAAATCTGATCATTGTGTGTATTACAAGTTTGACAATGATCGCATTCTCATTATTGCATTGTATGTTGACGATATGTTGTTGACTGGGAATGGTAAGAATATGATTTCTGATTTGAAGTCTCAGTTGTCAACATAATTTGAGATGAAAAATCTTGGGGCAACCAAGTACATTATGGGAATGGAAATCAGAAGAGACAGAGCTAACAGAAAACTTTGGTTGAGCCAGAGTAAGTATGTGAAGACCGTGTTGGATAGGTTCAACATGGCAGATTGTAGACCATTGAGTGTTCCTGTTTCATTAGGGACAAAGTTTTCTGTTAATGATTGTCCAAAATCTCCTAGTGAGGTGGAGGACATGAGTAGAGTACCTTATGCTAGTGTTGTTGGTAGTTTGATGTATGCTATGGTTTGTACAAGACTAGACATTGTCCAAGCAGTGGGAGTGCTTAGTCGATTTATGGCTAATCCTGGATGGGTACATTGGGATACAGTTAAGTGAGTGTTCAGATATTTGAGGGTTACTTCTAAGTATTCCATGTGCTATCATGGTAATGCTACAGGACCTCCACCTTCTATTTGTATTCATGGATTTGTGGATTCTGATTGGGCAGGTGACATTAACAGCAGGAGATCCAACAATGCCTATGTGTTGACTATGTTTGGTGGTGTAATTAGTTGGATGAGTAAGTGACAACCTATGGTTGCTTTGTCCACAATAGAAGATGAGTATATGGAAGCAACTCATGCTTGCAAGGAAGCCATTTGTCTTAAGAGATTGTGCTCATATATTGGTGTTGATGTAGGACATATTACAATCTGTTGTGACAGTCAGAGTGTGATTTGCCTAGCAAAGAATCCAACTTTCCATGCTAGAACAAAACATATTGATGTATAGTTTCACTTCGTGTGAGACATGGTAGAGGATGGGAAGGTAAATTTGGAGAAGGTAGATACTTTGAAGAATGTTGCAGATACATTGACGAAACCAGTGGGCACAAAGAAGTTCAGATGCTATTCAGAGTCTATGGGCTTCTCGGCCTATAACAGTTAAATCCTGTTATTTCTATTGGCTCTTACAAGGTGTTTGACAAGTGGGAGAATGTTGGGAATTAAGGCGTCTCAACCTTGGTAATTCCTTGTATTATTTTCATTATATTTATTTATTTATTACCTATTGTGTAATTAGCATGCAAATCCTATGTTGTCATCTTGTGGGAGTTGGCACGGTGATGTGTCATCCTACATGGCATATGACCACATGTAAATTTGTCCTCACATGAGGAGATAGGTGTCCCACTTAGTGGTAGGAATATTTTTCCATGTGTCAGCATCTTGGACAGTGTGTAAGGGAATATTGACCGAAACGATCATGATAGATTCGTATGATAGTTCTATGACATGTAAGAGTTAGAAATAGAAGATTTTGTGATAGGTGAGGACATGTGTCCAGAAGCATCTTGGAAGAAGGCATCTTTGGATGCCCCAAGGTGGGTTATGACATGTTGTAAGAGAATATGCTATTTATAGTCTGTGTATGACAGATTCTCTTACAGCTGTAAGTTATGACAGCTATGACAGATTCTATGATGGTTGTAAGAGTCGTAAGAGCATCTGTCAATGCCTGTCTTGGGAATAGGTGACCTCTTTGGGATGGGGTGACTTGACAAGTGTTAGGAACATCCTATAATGTTGGACAAGTGTCCATAGGTGTGGGTTTTGGGCCATGAGGCCATGTTGGATGCCCATCTCAAGATAGAGCCATTTTTGCCTTGTATATTCTATATAAACAGGTGCTTTGGAGAGGAGATGTATTATGTGATTGACAGGTACTATTATGCTACTAGTTTATCTCTAGATACGAGTGTCCAAGACTCCTACAAGAGCATTGGCTTTGTGACTGTATTGTAACCTTCATTGTTTATGGAATACATTTGAGCTGTGTTTTGAAGTGTGGGGTTTTTCACCCGATAAGGGTTTTCCCCACGTATATCTTGTGTCTCTCTCTTCTGTCTCATTTTTGTGTGTATGTGCCTGCTGCAATATCTCCATTGTTGTTGTTAACATTCTGTAATTGTAAAGGATAAAACAAATTTTCACTCTTCTCTCCTCTTTAGATTAGTGTAGGAAGCAATTTCCGCAACCTAGCTTCCTTTCATTTGTCTCATTTGAAAAATTAATAATAATTAAAATATCCAATAAAAAATTACAAAAACATGTGTTCCCTATATATCATTGTTAATAATCTATATTTAAAAAATTATAAAGGTGTTTTATTTTTAGCTCAAGTTATGCATTACAGGAAAATATTACTTATTAAAAATACTATAAAGTATAAGAAACATTTTATTAACAAATATTTAAAACATGAGATAAATTATTACTAGTATTTAAATTAGAAATGGAATCTACATAGGAAATATCATAAACCACTAGTTTATATTATCTTTAAATTATTTACAATTTGCTTGCTATATATAATTGAGTAAAAATGGAAGATTTGAAAAAATGCTAATTTGTGTAGTCTATTTAGGCCAAAAAGTGAGATGCATCTTTATGTTGTCACTTAGGAATTTGCCCAATTTTGCACAGTATTTTTCCATTTGTCGGTATGTAGTTACATTAAGACATTTTCCTAAAATGGACACAAAGATAAACGAGAATTGGCATGGGTATGCAAATTTCACTATTACAACTATCAATCTTACATGAGCTAAATGTTAATAGATTCACAAGTGTATGTTGATAATTAAGTTTAATAGTATATCTAAATTATAAAATTTAAACAAATATTTAATAAAATTGGATGCTAATCCTCCTCTATGACTCAATAAAAATATTCCTATAGGAGAAATTGATGTTTGTCTTGTGGTTTCCTATACTAGTGTGATTCTTGGTAATACATTTGCCTATAAAATTAAGCATTTATAGGTAAGAATTTATTTATATACCACTATTTGACACTTTCTCCTTGGCATATGGAGAAACCATTTATCCATCATATGGTGAGCATGGGAGAATCATGTAGGCATAAAGTAAGAAAAATAAATATCACTTCAGTAGATGTTCAGGTCAACATCAAAACATATGATTTCATTTGCTCTAGAAATTAACTACAAACATAGAGATAATCATGCAAGTTGCCTAGATGTTGAGATTAGATAGTTGATACCTCCATGTTCTATTTAGTGTAATGCCCACCTATGCGATAACACTTGGCTTGTCCTAATTTTTCTATGATTGGATTAAATGTCATATTGAATTGATTATGATATGATATAATTGCAAGATGGATATGTGCCTTTCTAGATTACATGTCCTCATTGGTCATCATATGTTGCTTCGGATATGATCTTTTTTGTTGGATTTGATGCTTCACCTTGAGTGTGTACGATATAAATAGGTGTTTGACCAATGGAAGTCCATGTGGAGGAGAATGAAATTGTTTCACATGACCTTCTCACCATACCTAGTCCTTGTGGTCGAGTTAGTGACCTTATGACTCTTTTTGTATGTTTGATTTCTTAACCCATCCTATTCAGTTACGAATAAAAGGATGTTCCTTGTGTTTACCTACTTGACCACTAATCCAATTTTTTAGTGATTCTAGATACTCGTGTTGTGGATGGACTTGTTGTGATGAAGAAAAAAAGTTGTTTAGGCCTAGGTGTGTTAAGGTTTAACAACTAATCCCCATAACCTCCAAATAAAACTAATTAAATGATTTTTTTTGTCTTTTTCTAGTTTATTGTTTTGTTGATGAAGAATAGAATACCACCTAGCATTATCTTGAATTTTTCCTTCCTACTTAAACTATGTTTAAAAAAGAAAGAGAGAGTTGGGTACGAAAACTATAAATAACAAAGTATAGCAGTACATAAACTAAAAATAGGAAGCGAAAACTAAAAGAGGAGACAAGAACCTATAAAGTAACCTAGGTAGCTCACTGGCCAAGATGCTAGTATATCACATTGTTGTCCAATCCTTGCACTATCATCCAAATTACACACAATTATCCATGGTTGATAGAAAATTAAAATTCATCTCCAAATTTGTATGACTTATATACACAAGAACAAAAAGGAAACAACAACAAGGTACCATATATGCTATAAATATACATAAGTAAAGAAGTCATTATAAACTATCAAATTAATTGAAGTATTGAAATAATAGATCTGAGAAGAGAGAGAAATATGAAACCTTTGTGCGTTTGGGAGATTCAAATACCTACAAGATACAAATGGGGAGAAAGGGAGTGGCTGCTTAGGAGCTTGCCTTCAAGTCAAACCCCTATTTTGGTCTTTCAACCTCCATGGGTAGTTTATGAAATGAGAAAAGATTTGGAGAGTGTGTACACTATCCTATGTGTGTCTATAACTAAGAACAACAATAGTGAAACAAATCTATAAGCATAAATCTCTAGTCTATGGGAAGAATACTTTAGTGTGCATGAGTGAGGAGAGAGAAGAGATGGAGCTTTGAAAGTGCCAACAATGGTGTTATGAATACAAAGAAAGCTTACAATAAACAACAACAATAACAAGAATAAAAATAAAAACTTGAACAATTTCACCTGTAATAACAATGTGTGTCCTCAACAATGGGAAGAGCTCATAAAAGATAATTTTTGACCAATAAGGTTGCTATAGAGTATTGGAAAATGATGTAGAGTGTTGTATTTACTTCCAAAGTCTAAGAGAATGCAAGATATATAGATTGATAGATTGATATATTCAAAAGATGAGATAAGAGGAAATATGAAGAAGCATGTAATGCAAACTAGTTGTTGGGATTCACATAATGAATCTCAAGGAAGTTACATTCACATGTTCAAGCACATCAAGGTGGAAAACTTAGAAGAAAAAGAGTGTTGTATGACTATAAAGTTAGTGGATGCTAGTGCATCGCATAGATATCCATGTGTCACATTGTTGTCCAAGTATAATAGGGCCAAAAAGGATTTGAATGATAAGGCTACTAGGTTGACACAAAAACCATAGTCACTTACCCAAAATAGACAAATACATAAAAACACAAAGCCCATGTTGTCTCTGAGAGTGGGATGGAGGCTAAGATAGGGCCAAATGAACCTAAGAACATGTTAAGAGAGATGGACACTAAATATAAGTTCCTAAATTATAGGGTATGCAATTTTTGACCTTACATTTTTCCTACACTTCAGCGGGGCTGATGCCACTAGGCGATAGCTATGCTAAGTATTGAAAATAAATAACTGAAAATAATAACATTTTGGAGGATACACAAAAATGAAGTTGAAAATATTCAAGTGAGGAAAGGATGCCCCTAGAATGATAATATACAAAATAAATATGTTAAACAATAAAAGACCTTCAAAACAAATAGTGCTAGAATACATAAAACCTACAAACAATTACATTAGAAAAACATAACCTACAAAACAAGCATGTTATCAAATCATATATAATCTAATATACACACAAGACATATACGAATTGGAACAAGAGTAAAACAAGAAAGATACTATTATGTCAGAAAAAGTAACCATGGGGGCTTTTTCCTCTTAAGGTTTAGCTCTTGGGCCCTTTAGAATGCATTTAAATCATCTTGCATGATTTTGATGAATCCTGATGAGAAAACCCTGAAGTTTCATGGCAAATGGGACTCAGGGGATGCACTTAACATAAATCCTACCTGAAATAGGGGGGAAGACTTAGGCATCCGTGCCCTAGTCCTGCCCTATTTTAGGTTAGGACCAATTTCAAAGTGTCAATTTATGACCGTTATTTAGGTCCTATGCCGACACGGTAAGTTTGAATTACAAAATTCTTAGTGGGAATGTTTTTAGTTACATATATAAGCATGATTAATGATTCATTTGTAAACTGGAGAGATGGAAATTTGATGAGCATTGTGATTTTCTGGAAGTGATTCAAAGCTATCATTGTGTTGTAGAGCAATACTTTGTTGTTCTTGTGTTTGTATTTGCAGATTTGGCATCCATCTCCTCATGGCATGAAGAGCATCTTTTTTCCATGGGATCTTCAATACAAGGTGATATCAATTGTGTTTTCTATCATTTATCATTTGGATTTTGCTTCTATCCTACAGGGATATACACTCTTTATCTGACAACGGTGTTTAGAAGACTTGAATGTCTCTCTGGGGCTTGACTGAGGCAATCCTCTAAACACCACAACCCACAACGCATTTTTCTATGATTGCAGGTTACAGGTTGCGAAAGTAGAAGAAGTGGAGTTACAAGAGAGTAGTGTAGACTGTCAGAATTGTAGATCAGAGAAGAAAATAGGGACCTGGACTTGGGTGCCCGCTCATTAGTCCTCCCTATCCTGCAACAGGAAAATCTCTGGAACAACAGGAACATGTTGTAGACAAAATTCCTAGATCTCAATAAAAACTGTGACACTAGACTAGGGTGCCCGCTCATCAGTCCCTGACCTTTCTATTTTTTAAACTTTGAAAGCTGGTACGCATTTGATTGTCATTTGATATCTCTGTGTGCGATCATTTTCTGTAATTTGTCTGTTTGTTCACGAATTCATATAATTAGGGTTTTGAGCATAATTGGGCTTAATTGAACAACAAAATCATACAATTCCAATCTTCCCCTATGTTCCAAGTGATAGGAGATCTGTAGTAGACTTCTTACTTGGTTCAATGTCCTTGAATGTTTAGTGGTGAAAGGAGGATCAACACAACCATCAAAATCAACCCTAAACAAAATCCTCTTCTTTTTCATACTAAACATTTTGGTGAACCCATGTTTTTAGATTTTTTGCACCTTGCTGAGTATTTTGCTTCAGATTTACATTTATTTCATTCATTCATTTCATTGTTCATCTTATTGCATTTGAAAAATTACAAAAAAATTGAAAACTTTGAAAAAAATTAGCATTTTTAGCTTGCATTTTCAAATAATTTGAATTAGTTGGCATTTAATTTCAATAAATTTCTGTCATTAGCATCATATCTGATTTAAAATACAGAAATGCATCATTCATCATTCATTTAGATTGCATTTTCATGCTTAAATTGATAAAAATTGCTTGAAATTGTGCATTTTTCCATATAACCTAGTTTTGCATTAGCTAGGGTTTGTAGTCAAAATCTTGTTTTATATTTTAATACCATTTTAAAACAATCATTAGGACTTATTTATAAATGTAGTGTTGCATCATAGTGGATTTCTTGCAAAATTTCACGCCTAGGGTTTGAAAACCTTACCTTTTCACTAGATTTTGGCCTTATCGTCTCTCTAGATTTGCATCATAGGGATGTTGTAAAGGATTTTTCTACACTAATTAGATTATATTAGGGTTATTATATTCTTCCCCTCCTAAAATTCTTTACAACACCTTTTTATTGGGCCCTTACATTGAAAATTTGGTGCAAAATTACATATTTTGGCTATATTTTCCCTAGGGTTTGACTTAGATTTGAACTCCAAGCGTGTTGTGACAAATTTTATAGCTTTAGGTGACTGATATTACTGTTATAATTTTCTCCACCTCCTAAAATTATTTACAACACCCTTTTTATTGGGTCTTGGCATTGAAAATTCGTGAAAAATTGCATATTTTAGTGTATTTTCACTAGGTTTTGACTTGCCATCATTCTAGATTTGCATCAAAGGTGTGTTGTGAAGGATATTATTACTTTATTGGACTGATAATAGACATATTATTTTCTACTCGCGATCAATTTCCTTACAACACCTTTTCTTTCATTCATTTGCATTGGAAAAAGTTGAAAAAATCAAGCATTTTGGATCTTAAACATATATTTCTTTTAGGGTTTGTTCTACTAGTTTGTGCATTGAGTGTTGCATGATTTTGTATGAGTATTATAAACCACTGCCCTAATATAAATATCCCTTTAATAAGCAGTATAAGACTCATGGGATCTAGTGCTTTTGAAGAAAACGATATTCCTACCTCTAAAAATCTATTGAATACCTTCTTTACAAAAGGAGAGACACAAATTTTTCAAGACATTATATCTCCTACAACCACTATGGAAGATCAGGTATTTCATGATGTTGACGACACTATTGAGGTGGTTGCACATGTGCCTAATGAACAAATAAACAAACTTGATAAAGAGTTAGCCAATTTTCAAGCATTTGTTGAAACTGAAAGGATAGCGGAAGAAGCTATACTTGTGATTCACAACATAAGAGAATTGATAAAAGAAGGAAAAGATGGTATTAATGTTATTCAAAGTTTAACACATATTGTACACAATAAAGTCATTCCGGTGATTGAATGTGCGAATGGTATTAAAAACATGTCATCACCATTTCATACGCAAGTATCAACACCTATACCAACCATTGGAGTGTACATTTACATCGACAATTTTAACAACTAATGCAAATGTTTGTAGTAATGCTACCACTGGTATTGGAGTATCTAATGGAACTAGTTCACAAAATTACAAAGCTATGGGATTTAATTATCAGAATTTGGTTTCTAAGGGGACCTCTTCTATGAATAATCATTCTCAACCACCTACCCATCCCACCTATTCTCAACCACCTATTACATACAACTATTCGCAACCACTTTCCACCTATCACTATGTCCAACTACCATTGAACTATTCACAGCCTCCGCTTATCACAACTTAGACTCAATCACCTCCTCACTTTGGTTCTAATTCCTTGCAGCAAACCGCATCTCTTAATGATGCCATCCTAAACCAAATTTTGCAAGGCATGACTTCTTTACAACAAAAAGTGACAAACTTGACAAATTCTTCACAACCTAATATACCAACTTATCATGCCCGTAATCCCCTATCTTATGCAATTTTGAAAACTCCTATACCTGAGAGGTTTGAGACCCCTCACTTTGAAAAATATGGAGGAAAAGGTGATCCCAATACTCATGTGGCAGCATTCACAACTATGTGTAGTGATTTATACTTTGAAGAGGACTTGTTAGCAAAAATTTTCCTGCAATCTCTCAAAGATACTGCTTTAGAATGGTTTTTCTCTTTATCTCTAAATTCAATACACTCTTTTTCACAATTAGTTGATCAATTTTTACAACATTTTCAAGCAAATATCGGACCTCAAGTCTCCTTGCTTGATTTAGTTCATTGCAAGAAAGGTCCAAAAGAGAAATTAACTGAGTTTATTAGTCGATATCAATCTCTCTATGCACAAATTCAATATCAAATGAAGGATGAGGATGTTCAAAAGGTGTTTATTACAAATCTACAACCAAACATCCGTGACAAGATTCTCTTGATGAAGTATAACTCCTTTCAACATTTATGTACTACCCTTCGTGATTATAAACTTTCGTCTAGTCAGTATGAAAACCAAAACTCATCAGCTCAAGTTGGTCAATCCATGGATGGACCATCACAAAACAACTTTAAGAGAAATAATAGGAGTTTCATTAAGGTTAATGGACCAAATTCAAATAACTTTTCTCAAGTGTCCACTATCACTAATCTGAAGAAGGCACTGTATCAATAAAGAAAGTTTACTCATATATCTAAGTCATATCATTCTATCATGAATCAAGCTCTGAGTAATAGTCTTATGAAGCTTCCCCCAATTAAACCTTTGGATCCTAATAAAACTCAAGGACATTATTTCAATGCTAATGCCTTTTGTCATTTTCATCGACAACAAGGACATGATATTGAACGATGTATGCGTCTTAAACATGAAATACAAGACCTCATTGACTTGAATGTTATATAGGTATCAGGTGTGAATGACAATGGAAATAAGTCGGTTGCTCCGCTGAATTAGAATTTACAAATCTTTACTAATCCTTTCCCTAAGCATATTGATAACAATATGATGGAATAGAGTATAGTGGAAGTAGACAATGAGGATTATTTTGAATATGAGAACATCATGGGTATAATAGAAGTGGATAAGGAAAAGTTGGATAACCAACCTCGTCCATGCAGAAAAGGAATTTATGTTGAGGTTCCTCCTTCGTTATCTTTACAAGGACCAGGAGATAACCAAAATGCATCAGAAAGACAAATAGAACAACTGAAACAAGATACTATAACACAAGAAAAGATTGATATAGTACAAGATAGTCCTTGTTACTATGATAGACTAACTCAACAAAGAAAGCTAGCTAAAAATTAGAAAAGAGTAAGACGATTATCATTAGTTGGAAACAATAGTGGTTCTCCTCCTCACAAGCAACAAAAGGTCTCACATACACAAGAATATGAGAAACAAGCATTACATGGATTTCATGACAACAAACAAGACTCTCATAAGAACCACTCAAGCTTCACACAAAACTTGATAGAGCATCTCTCCAAGATGCTCACAAGATCTAAAGTCTAGACTAGCTTCTCTCAACAAGTAAGTATTTCTAACCCTTTACCTCTCGTGTTGTGTTTCCCCTGTGATGTGCTATGTGTTGTTCAGGCCTCCTGGGATGACCCTTGATTCTATTGTAAGGTCTAGGATACCAGGAGACCGCCTCTGTCGTGACCTTCTATTTGTATCATCATTCTTCTATATTGCTTATCCTTTATTTTTCATTGTTGTGTGTTGTGTCTTATGGACATAGCATTGCGGTTGGTGACTTGGGGGCACCCTCCTACGTGAGTGTCCCTAAGGCACTTGTTTCTCCTCTCTTAATTTATTGTTTCCCTTCCTCTAGTGTTTCTATCTAGTGGGCGGATGACAAAAAACATATTATACTGATGCAGACCTAGTGTCCCTTTAGAGAGAAATAAAAAAATGGATCTAGTCCATACGTGACGATGGGGTTGATATATATTATTCGACGCTTGGCTAGTAGAATCACTCTGTGTGATCTTGATGGTGCCCTATCACACTTACAAAAACATAACAATACTGTTGCTCTGTGCACTTTGTCTATCTTGAATCTTGCATTCCTCGATTCTTTATGTGATTGATCATATGGATTGTTGCTTATCATGATTATATGGACACTAACACTTTTCTTGTAGGAATGTGTTTGTGGGAGCATTTGGCGATCGTAAAGTACATGTCACCTCTGGGGGGCATGGGCTTTGCGAGAGCTCGTGTTCCCTTCTATGTTTTCTTCCTACCTTAACGTGCTTGATATCGATACTTGATATCAACCACCTTAAGGTGGGGGCATATATAAGGTAAGCTGTCTAATTTAGATGCTAGCAAGTGTGTTTGTTCTCAGGTGTAGTCTTAAAGACTGGTGGCGATGAGTCCCTCCTACACTTTGAGATATATTTGAAATCCATTACAATCATTTAATGGTGCAAGGGCACCATGTCAATTCTTGTCAACTTGTGTAAATAAGGTCTTATGTTAGGTTAGAGGTGTTTTGAGTCTAATATCATGTAATAAGGTCATAATGGACCATTTGAAATGTATTGAGTCATGTGGGGTCAGTTTATGAAGCAACTGTAAATATTTTGTAAGAAAAGTTGCAAAGTTGTCAAGTTTTTGGTCTTTTGTGGAGGGTGAACAATCATTTGGTTCAAAAGTGTCTTTATATCTTGGTATGAATTGGAAGTTGCAAAGTCTTTTATTTTAAAAATAGATCATGAACATTGTAAGGATAAATATGCCTCACAAACTTCAAGGCAGGCATACTGGAGATAATTTTTGAATTCAAATAATGTTAAAATTCTCTATTTTCTGAGTTTTGACTGCTTTTCTAATGCTACAGGCTTCTGTACAGAGCCATACTGAGTGTTTTTGATAAAATGTGCTTGGAATTTGGTGAAGACATGAACTAACTTCCTTTTGGCTCTAGTTTGAGTGGATTTCATAAAGGTTCAAGGTTTTTATTGCCATTTTTTTGGAAATAGGTCTGTATAACCCTGTTTGAGGGTTTGAAAGCTTTCAAATGGTTATGAATGATTGAAAAACCTTTGGGGTAGTGGTTTGTGAAGGTTTATTAAGCATGGGCAGACACATTTAGAGGTGTTTGAGGTCTTGGTTGGCTGAGTAGAAGCCTGGAGTAGTGATTTTCAATAAACCCCTTTCAAACTAGTCTAAAAGGAGGGTTTAGTGATTAGGTGTTATGGAGGGTAGTTCTCCTGATAAAGATTGTTGATTTTGGCCATTTGTGGTCGGTTAAAGGTCTGTCCATAGGTATTTAAGGTTGGCAGCATGTTTGAGTTGAAGTTGCTTTGAGAAAAAGGGCTAATTGCCCCTCTGTTCAGTGTACCAGTCCATTTTAGAGGCTGATGTTCCAAAAAAGTCATATGTGGAAGTTAGATATGTTGAAGAAATCCCTAATGGGTATCTAAAAAACTATTTCTTTTGTGGGTTTGATGTTGTCTTAGAGAGATATGGTCATAAATCATGGTTAGGAGGGCTACTAGTTTTTGGTGTAGCCAATAAGGGAATGGTCAAGAATTGAAGGGGGCAGACTTTGATAAGGGATTGATTTGGTTATGTTTGGGTCCCTGAGATGTAAAGAGGCCTATGGTAACCTTGGGAGGTCAGAGAAGTTAGAAACCCAAGTTGTGCCCTTGAAGAAGGAAGTTGCCTTGAGAAGGTTGCTTGTGAAACTTGTAGAAGTTGCTTATTTGAGCCCATTGTTCTGAAATATGCCTCCATCGGATTGAGTTTGAATCCCTTCTCTGCATCAATTAGTATCAAAAACCAGAAGGTCTGGGAAAGAGAGTTTGGTGTTTGTGTGCTTGTGTTTGTGCAGGTTGAAGAGAGAACCTGGTTGCCAAAGACTAGGTAGAGGAAAAGAGAAGAGACCTAGGTGAGGCAAAGATAAGAGGAAGCAAGGTTAAAGGGACTTGCTTGAAGAGAAGATGGATTTGTTGAGAAGGTAGCTGTAGGCTGGGGGTTCAAAAAAGAAGAATCAAGAAGAAAAAGAGAGGAAGAGAAAAGAGGAAAAGATGAGGCAAATGGAGTTTGACCAAGAGATAAAAGAACTGAGGTAGGCTATGGAACAACTAAAAGAGATGAGAAGAAGGATGAAAGATGAGATGTAGTAGTTGCTTAAAAGAGAACTTAGTTGGCACTTGACAATGAAGAGGAAGGTTGTATGGCCTATTCAAAGGTTGATGCAAAAGAGGAGACAAATGAAAGCATTAAAACCAGATGGGTAGAAGCCTTTGTTGATGGAAGGAGACAAGGAACAAGCCAAGCAAGCTGAGATAATGGTAGAGGAAGATAAACCCATGAAGGATGCAACCATGTCAAATCATGAAGATGTTGAAACAAAATAGGTTTGTGGTCCTAGCAAGGCAGGAAGGTTGAAGGAAGAGCAGTAGATGGGAAAAGTGGGGACCATATCTACACCAAAAGGGAGAAAGAGTAAGGAAGGAGTATACATAGTTCTTGTTGAGATTGTAAAGAAGGACAAACCAAAGTTCAAAAAGAAAGAAAGAGGACAAGGTGCTGAGACAGATCATGCAATCCATCAGGACAAAAGACATCAGCTGTAAGGTGACAAGGCAAAAGAAAAGCAAGTTTGTATGGACAAGATGAAACCTAAAGTGAAGATGAAGACTACATGGAGCTACTTTAAGGAAGACATAGGGTAGATCATAGAAGGCATCAAGGAGGAACATTCAGGGGTGGATACTTATTGTTACACTCAACCCAAGAGGGCTTGGGATTTCTTTTGGCCGGGAGTATGGTACAGGGGCACCATGTCAATTCTTATCAACTTGTGTAAATAAGGTCTTATGTTAGGTTAGAGGTGTTTTGAGTCTAATATCATGTAATAAGGTCATAATAGACCATTTGAAATGTATTGAGTCATGTGGGGTCAGTTTGTGAAGCAATTGTAAATATTTTGTAAGAAAAGTTGCAAAGTTATCAAGTTTTGGTCTTTTGTGGAAGGTGAACAGTCATTTGGTTCAAAAGTGGCTTTGTATCTTGGTATGAATTGGAAGTTGAAGAGTCTTTTGTTTCAAAAAGAGGTCATGCATGTTGTAAGGATAAATATGCCTCACAAACTTCGAGGCAGGCAGACTGGAGACAATTTTTGAATTCAAATAATGTAAAAATTCTTTGTTTTCTGAGTTTTGAATGCTTTTCTGCTGCTTCAGCCTTCTGTATGGAGCTGTACTGAGTGTTTTTGATCAAATGTGCTTGGAATTTGGTAAAGACATGAACTAACTTCCTTTTGGCTCTGGTTTGAGTGGATTTCATAAAGGTTCAAGGTTTTTATTACCATTTTTCTGGAAACGGGTCTGTATAACCTTGTTTGAGGGTTTGAAAGCTTTCAAATGGTTATGAATGATTGCAAAACCTTTGGGGTAGTGGTTTTGAAGGTTTATTAAGCATGGACAGACACATTTAGAGGTGTTTGAGGTCTTGGTTGGCCGAGTAGAAGCCTGGAGTAGTGATTTTCAATAAACCCCTTTCAAACTAGTCTAAAAGGAGGGTTTAGTGATTAGGTGTTATGGAGGGCAGTTCTCCTGATAAAGATTACTGATTTTGGCCATTTTTGGTCTGTTAAAGGTCTGTCCATAGGTATTTAAGGTTGGCAGCATGCTTGAGTTGAATTTGCTTTGAGAAATAGGGCTAATTGCCCCTCTATTCAGCGTACCGGTCCATTTTAGAGGCTAATGTTCTAAAACAGTCATATGTGGAAGTTAGATATGTTGAACAACTCCCTAATGGGTATCTAAAAAGCTATTTATTTTGTGGGTTTGATGTTGTCTTAGAGAGATATGGTCATAAATCATGGTTAGGAGGGCTACTAGTTTTTGGTGCAACCAATAAGGGAATGGTCAAGAATTGAAGGGGGTAGACTTTGATACAGGATTGATCTGGTTGTTTTTGGGTCCCTTAGATGTAAAGAGGCATGTGGTAACCTTGGGAAGTTAGAGAAGTTAGAAACCCAAGTTGTGCCCTTGAAGAAGGAAGGTTCCTTGGGAAGGTTGCTTGTGAAACTTGTAGAAGTTGCTTATTTGAGCCCATTGTTGTGAAATATGCCTCCATTGGATTGAGTTTGAATCCCTTCTCTGCATCAATTGGTATTAGAGATCAGAAGGTCTGGGCAAGGGAGTTTGGTGTTTGTGTGCTTGTGTTTGTGTAGGTTGAAGAGAGAACTTGGTTGCCAAAAGACTAGGTAGAGGAAACGAGAAGAGATCTAAGTGAGGCAAAGACAAGAGGAAGCAAGGTTAAAAAGACTTGCTTGAAGAGAAGATGGATTTGTTTAGAAGGTACCTATAGGCTAGGGGTTCACAAAAGAAGAAGCAAGAAGAAAAAGAGAGGAAGAGAAAAGAGGAAAAGATGAGACAGATGGAGTTTGACCAAGAGATAAAAGAACTGAGGCAGGCTATGGAACAACTGAAAGAGATGAGAAGTAGGATGAAAGATGAGATGGAGTAGTTTCTTAAAAGAGCACTCAGTTGGCACTTGACAATGAAGAGGAAGGTTGTATGGCCTATTCAAAGGCTGATGCAAAAGAGAAGACAAATGAAAGCATTAAAACAAGATGGGAAGAAGCCTTTGTTAATGGAAGGAGACAAGGAACAAGCCAAGCAAGCTGAGATGATGGTAGAGGAAGATAAACCCATGAAGGATGCAACCATGTCAAATCATGAAGATGTTGAAACAAAATAGGTTTGTGGTCCTAGCAAGGCAGGAAGGTTGAAGGAAGAGCAGTAGATGGGAAAAGTGGGGACCATATCTACACCAAAAGGGAGAAAGAGTAAGGAAGGAGTATACATAGTTCTTGTTGAGATTGTAAAGAAGGGCAAACCAAAGTTCAAAATGAAAGAAAGAGGACAACGTGCTAAGGTAGATCATGCAATCCATCAGGACAAAAGACATCAGCTGCAAGGTGACAAGGCAAAAGAAAAGCAAGTTTGTATGGACAAGATGAAACCTAAAGTGAAGATGAAGACTACATGGAGCTACTTTAAGGAAGACATAGGGAAAATCATAGAAGGCATCAAGGAGGAGAATTCAGAGGTGGATACCTGTTGTTACACTCAACCCAAGAGGGCTTGGGATTTCTTTTGGCTGGGAGTATGGTGCAGGGGCACCATGTCAATTCTTATCAGCTTATGTAAATAAGGTCTTATGTTAGGTTAGAGGTGTTTTGAGTTTGATATCATGTAATAAGGTCATAATAGACCATTTGAAATGTATTGAGTCATGTGGGGTCAGTTTGTGAAGTAATTGTAAATATTTTTTAAGAAAAGTTGCAAAGTTATCAGGTTTTGGTCTTTTGTGGAAGGTGAACAGTCATTTGGTTCAAAAGTGGCTTTGTATCTTGGTATGAATTGGAAGTTGAGTCTTTTGTTTCAAAAAGAGGTCATGAACATTATAAAGATAAATATGCCTCACAAACTTCAAGGTAGGCAGACTGGAGACAATTTTTGAATTCAAATAATGTTAAAATTCTCTATTTTTTGAGTTTTGACTACTTTTCTGCTGTTATAGGCTTCTGTATGGAGCCGTACTGAGTGTTTTTGATCAAATGTGCTTGGAATTTGGTGAAGACATGAACTAACTTCCTTTTGGCTCTGGCTTGAGTGGATTTCATAAAGGTTCAAGGTTTTTATTGCCATTTTTCTGGAAATAGGTTTGTATAACCCTGTTTGAGGGTTTGAAAGCTTTCAAATGGTTATGAATGATTGAAAAACCTTTGGGGTAGTGGTTTGTGATGATTTATTAAGTATGGGCAGACACATTTAGAGGTGTTTGAGGTCTTGGTTGACCGAGTAGAAGCCTAGAGTAGTGATTTTCAATAAACCCCTTTCAAACTAGTCTGAAAGGAGGGTTTAGTGATTAGGTGTTATGGAGGGCAGTTCTCTTGATAAAGATTGTTGATTTTAGCCATTTGTGGTATGTTAAAGGTCTGTCCATAGGTATTTAAGGTTGGCAGCATGTTTGAATTGAAGTTGCTCTAAGAAACAGGGCTAATTGCCCCTCTGTTCAGTCTACCAGTCCATTTTAGAGCCTGATGTGGAAGTTAGATATGTTGAAGAAATCCCTAATGGGTATCTAAAAAGCTATTTCTTTTGTGGGTTTGATGTTGTCTTAGAGATATATGGCTAGAAATCATGGTTAGGAGGGCTATTAGTTTTTGGTATATCTAATAAGGGAATGGTCAAGAATTGAAGGGGCAGACTTTGATAAGGGATTGATCTGGTTGTGTTTGGGTCCTTGAGATGTAAAGAGCCTATGGTAACCTTGGGAGGTCAAAGAAGTTAGAAACCCAAGTTGTGCCCTTGAAGAAGGAAGTTGGCTTGAGAAGGTTGCTTGTGAAACTTATAGAAGTTGCTTATTTGAGCCCATTGTTGTGAAATATGCCTCCATTGGATTGAGTTTGAATCCCTTCTCTGCATCATTTAAGCCCTATGTGGAGGTGGGATATTGCATATATCCTTTTTATCTTAAGCTCTCTACGGAGGCGAGGATGGTGTATTTCTCATGGAGAGTGCACATCCTGTCATTTTCAAAAAGTCCTTTGTGGAGGCGGGGAACTGTTCTGTGACTAACTCAACCCTTAAGTGTGTCTTTGACAATTGTTGTGGTGAAGTGTAATTGTCGGTGTGTGCCTATAATGTGCCTGAGATGGTGATGAACCTAGAAATAGGAACACTCCATCACTTGTCTGTCATGTTTTCTCTATGTCTTCTAAGTGTGTGTGTATTGCATGTTTGTTCCCAAGCATAGTTTAAAGACTGGTGGCGATGAGTCCCTCCTATGCTTTGGGATTTGTATGGCGTGCTTGATTTGTATTGCATGTCTGTTGCCCCATATATAGTTTAAAGACTAGTGGCGATGAGTCCCTCCTGCATTATGGGTGGTGTGTTTACTTTCCTTGTACTTGCATCTGCATTTCATATATATGAAAATGAAAATGAAAAAGAAAATCATCACTGTCTTCACTGCATTCACTATATTTTGTGTCTTCAATGTTGTCTTCTCCGTGTTTTGTGTGACTGTAATTGTCTTCTCCATGTTTTGCGTGCATGTTATTGTCTTCTCTGTGACTGACATGTCTTCTCTGTGCTTGGTGTGTTTGCTGTGTTTGTTGACCATACTTTAATGCATGTATTGGCCTTGAGCTTATACATACATTAAAGTGGGGGCTAAATGTTATGTCAGAAAAAGTAATCTTGCATGATTTTGATGAATCCCGATGAGAAAACCTTGAAGTTTCATGGCAAATGGGACTTAAGGGATGCACTTAACATAAATCCTACCTGAAATAGGGGGGAGGACTTGGGCACCCGCGCCCTAGTCTTGCCCTATTTTAGGTTAGGACCAATTTCAAAGTGTCAGTTTATGACCATTATTTAGGTCCTATGCCGACACGATAAGTTTGAATTACGAAATTCTTAGCGGGAATGTTTGTAGTTGCATATATAAGAATGATTAGTGATTCATTTGTAAACTAGAGAGAGATGAAAATTTGATGTGCATTGTGATTTTGTGGAAGTGATTCAAAGTTATCATTGTGTTGTAGAGTAGTACTTTGTTGTTCTTGTGTTTGTATTTTCATATTTGGCATCCATCTCCTCATGGCATGAAGAGCATCTTCCTTCCATGGGATCTTCACTACAAGGTGATATCAATTGTGTTTTCTATCATTTATCATTTGGATTTTGCCTCTATCCTGTAGGGATATGCACTCTTTATCTGACAAAGATGTTTAGAAGACTTGAATGTCTCTCTGGGGCTTGACTGAGGCAAGCCTCTAAACACCACAACCCTCAACCCATTTTTCTGTGATTGTAGGTTACAAGTTGCGAAAGCAGAAGAAGTGGAGTTACAGGAAAGTAGTGTAGACTGTCAAAATTGTAGATCAAAGAAGAAAATAGGGACCTAGACTCAGGCACCCACTCATTAGTCCTTCGAATCCTGCAACAAGAAAATCTCTAGAACAATAGGAACATGTTACAGAAAAGATTCCCAGATCTCAAGAAAAACTGTGACACTGGACTAGGGCGCCCACTCATTAGTCCCTGACCTTTCCATTTTCCAAACTTCAAAATCTAGTATGCATTTGATTGTCATTTGATATCTCTGTGTGTGATCATTTTCTGTAATTTGTCCATTTGTTCATGAATTCGTATAATTAGGGTTTTGAGCATAATTGGGCTTAATTAAACAACAAAATCATAAATTTCCAACCTTCCCCTACGTTACAAGTGATAGGCGATCTGTAGTAGACTTCCTACTTGGTTAAATGTCCTTGAATGTTAAGTGGTGAAAGGAGGATCAACACAAACCATCAAAATCAACCCTAAAAAAAATCCTCTTCTTTTTCATACTAAACATATACAAAGAAGAAAAATAAAAATCAAGCATTTTCTAGCATACTCTATTGCTCGAAAATTGAAAAACATAATCCTAGAATGTGATTCATTGTTCGGAAAATGTAGGGTATGGTTTAGGTTCAAGGGTACTCTGTTGTTAGGAAACATACAATATGTAACATCAAAAATTGCACATCCTTGCAATTTCATGCTATATTTTGGCCTTGTTTTAGTGTCCATTCCCTTAGCTTGTTTTTAGGCTCATTTTAGCCCTTGCATTAGCCTTTTTCCTTCCCATGGTGCTTAGGACTTATTTTCAATGTTATTTTTTTGTCAACTTTTATTGTCACTTTTGTTTTAGCCATGTGATGTTCTTGTGTCTCACCATTTTTGAACCTAAACTGTCCGAACACTAGCGCTTTGCGTAGACATCCACATGACGTGCTAGTATCCCAATAGTTTTCTTATTTGGTGGTTGTTTCTGAGAATTTCACCACTTGTTGCTTTTCACCTGTCAGCTACAACACCTCAGGAATATTCTAAATGGCTCATTGGCTCCTTTCTTTTCCCTCCTCTTCTCATTTTAGACCTATCTTTCAATCTTTCATTCTCTCTAGGCTCTCTCTGCAATTTTCTTGCACACTCAAGCTCTCGACAACTTTCTACAACATTCTACAACATCTTCTTTTAGCTCTCTTGTTCTCTTAGCTTCTTCAAGCCATCATAGGTGATATTATTCTTGTTATTTATTATTTTAATCATTTTATTTTTCTATGCCTCTGAGCACCTTGGGATTATCTCATCCTACCACTTCTCATTTTAGTTATTGTTCTTAGATCTAGACACACTTGGATTAAGAACACACGCTATTTTATTTTTATCTATCTATTAGTTGTTTTGGAGGTTGAAAGACCAAAGCAGGGGTTTGACCTAAAGACAAACCCCTAAACAATGCCAACATTTTCTCTTGTTTTAGCTACAGGTATTTAGGAAGAGTTGAACTGCACAAAGGTTTGTTGGTTTCTTCCTTCCCTTTATCATTTCAATCCTTTTATTTGATTTATTTAGTTTATCTCCATTATTTTCATCTCTATTTTTATTTGGTAGCTTGTTGTTGCTTTCCCTTATTAATTAGGTAAGTTGTTGGGTTGGATTTCATATTTTCTAGAGGTTGTTCATGTTTTTGGGCCGTACAGATGACAATGCTTAGCGCATACATCCACAGTACTTCAGTTTTATGTAAGTTCACATTTTCCATTCTAGCTTGTATGAGTGTAGTGTAGAAAGTGGAGATATCACTTTTTCTTCATTACACAATACCTTCATAAATCACATGCACTAGCATACTCTATTGCTAGGTGACCCACAAAGAGTATAAAAACTAGTTGATATGAGTCGCATGCACTTTTGTGCTTTGTTACCAGGTAGTTAATATGAAAATACAATACCAAGGATTACATGGACCAACATACTATGTTTCTAGGTAATCCTAATAAGGGTGGCTAGATCCAATCAACTCTACTAGAGACCACAAGCTATTGATGCTTCAGGGAGCATGTTGACAATGTGTGTGAGTATGTGTGGTTGCACATGTGAAAGTGCAAATATGCCCCCCTTAAAATAAAGTCATAAACAAAAAGTATGAAATTGATTTTAAGGAAGAAAAAGAGGAGAGTGATGGATCTCTAGAAAGTATATATGAATAGATTGCCCCTAGATTCACCAATGTGATTCCCCCAAGGAGAGGCACAAAAGATGATACTATTGCAAAAAGAAAGCATGATGCACCTGAAATCATGCTCATGGAATAACATAAGTAGGAGTAGAGGTAATTCCACATAGAAATTAGCAACATCACATGAAGACACTCAATGAGATCTATATGCCTAGGGTTAGTATCAGTTTGAGGCATAAATAATAATGCAGGAGCATCCAGTGGTGTAAGGGAAATCTTGCATCACCCAAAAATAGATGTTGATTCAAAATCGTTGATGTTGTTTTCATTTCTTTTCAAAATTAGTGTTTTGGTTCCATAATCGCTTGAATAATGATGTAGAATTTTCAGTTTTTCCAAACTACTAAAAATAACAAACTGCTATTTTTGGAAAGTTTGCATTTGGGCACGGATTGAAGTGAAAATTTATAGGAAGATTCATAAATGAAAAATAAGACCTTTGGCGAAGGAATCACACAAATATCATTTGTGAGCTGAAATATATTAATGTTTTTGTTTCCTGAAAAATGCCTAAAAATTATTCAAATTCAGGTTTGAGGCACTAAACAGCCCTGTATAGGCCCAAAAGTGGGTGGAACTAAAAAAGTGGGTTCTTAGTGCATAGAGCACTCCGCGAGCTTTTCGGCACTTCAAACAGTTTGTCAATCGGACACCCGGATCAAAAGTTATGGCTGCCAGAAGTTGACTTATTTTTGGAGGGAGATGCAAATTTCAAAATTTGGTTGTTGGCCACCAAAAAGGGCTATTTATGACCATTTTTAGGAACCCTTGGTAGTAAGAGAGATAAGGGGGAAAATGTAGAGTCAAGAAAAGGTGGGAAAATAGAAACCCTTGATGATTTGGGGCTACAGAAGGCAGAAGGTTCCAGAGCCTGGTGATAGGTAGCTGTAATGTGTTGTAGCCTATGGAGGATTCATCCTCTGATTATATTTGAGCTTCTGTAATGTAATGAGTTGTCCAAATCAATCAAAGAACATTTCTATTTTCTATGTGAAATTTTTGTTGTTGTGTGTTTTATGATTTACCCCCTACATCAAATAATCAGGGACAAGGATAGAACTATCATCATTCCCTGAGCATATAGAACTAAATAAACCAAAGAGGAAGACACATAACAAATAAATAAAGAAAAAAACAAAATTTTGGGTCAACATGAAAGAGACCTAAATGTCTCAATGCTTTGCATCATCCCCAACATGTGAAGTCAATAAAGTAGATGGCATATGGAAAGAAGGTAGATACAAAAAGTGTTGGGAATTAAGGTGTCTCAACCTTTGCAAATTCCTAGCATTATTTATTTATTGCCTAATATTGTATTTACTTGCACAATCAGTTTGGTCACTTAGTTAAGGTGGCACGGTGACATGTCATCTTACTTGGAATGTGACTTGGATGGTCAAGTCAAACCTATATGTATTTGGGTGTTCCATTTGAGGTGGCACTATTATGCCATGTGTTGGCATCTTGTGGTATGTGGAAGAGGATATTCCATATGACAGTATCTATGACGTGTAAGAGCCAAGTTTGGAGATTCCTATGACAAGTGGTGACAAGTGTCGGTGAGTATCTTTGCATGTGGGAAAGGCATCTTTGGGTGCCCAAGTTGGGTTATGACATGTTGTAAGAGGAATATTCTATATTTAACACTGTATGACAGATTCTCTTACAACATTTAAGGTTGTTATGTTGGGAAAATCCATGACAACTGTAAGATGCGTAAGAACATTTGTCATAGTCTATTTTTAGCCTTGGAGTGCTCCATGTTGGGAAAGTCAAATTTTCCATGTATGACAGATGTAAGGGATGTATTTGTAGCAAGGGCAAGTGTCCTTTGATGCAGGATAATGGCCATGTGGCCAAGGTGGACGCCTATCCCAAGATGCTTCTAGAATATGCCTTGTAATCTCTATATATTGCATAGTTTGGAGTTGTAGATGCATAGTATTTTTACAGGTACTATTATGCTGCTAGAATAACTCTAGATTTGACATTTGAAGACTCTTGGAAGAACTTGCATTGCAAGTGTATTGTAAACTATAACTATTTCAGATAATACATTGTGCAGGTTTTAGAGTGTGGGGTTTTTCACCTGAAAAGGTTTTCCCCACGATACATCTTGTGTCTACTTCTCTCTATCTAGATTCTTGTATTACGTTTGTTGCTGTAATATCTCTGATATAAGATTAATATTTGACGCAGGAGCATCCAATGGTGTAAGGGCAATCTTACATGACCCAAAAAAAGAGATGTGTTTCAAAATTGTTGATGTTCTTTCCATTTCTTTTCAAAATTTGTGGTTCTGGTTCTATAATCGCTTGAATAATGATGTAGAACTTTCAGTTTTTCCAAACTGCTAAAAATAACAACCTGCTATTTTTAGAAAGTTTGCATTTGGGCATGGAATGAAGTGAAAGTTTACAGGAAGCTTCATAACTGAAAAATAAGACCTTTGGCAAAGGAATCACACAAAGATCATTTGCGAGCTGAAATATATTAAAGTTTATGTTTCCTGAAAAAATACCTGAAAATTATTCAAACTCAGGTTTGAGGCACTAAACGACCCCATATAGGCCCAAAAAGGGCTGGAACTAGCAGAGTAGGTTCTTAGCGCGTAGAGCACTCCACGAGCTTTCCGACGCATAAAACGGTTTGTCAATCGGACACTCAGATCAAAAGTTATGGCTCTCGGAAGTTGACCTATTTTGGGAGGGAGATGCAAATTTTGAAATTAGGTTGTTGGCCACCAAAAGAGCTATTAATAACCATTTTTGGGAACCCTGGGTAGTAGTAGAATTAAGGGGGAAAGTGTAGAGTCAAGAATAGGTGGAAAAATAGAAACACTAGTAGATTTGGGGTTACAGATGGCAGATGATTCCAGAGGCTTGTGAGAGGAAGATGTAATGTGTTGCAGCCTGTGGAGGGTTGATTCCTCTGATTGTATCTGAGCTTCTGTAATGTAATAAGTTGTCCAAATAAATAAAGAAAGTTCTATTTTCTATGTGTAATTTCTGTTGTTGTGTGTTTTATGATTTACCCCCTTCATCAAGTGGTATCAGAGCAAGGGTTCCTAAGTGTGTAGACATATTGCCGACCGTGAGGCAATTTGCACCAGGACCTGAGGTTGTGGGTTTTCTACAAAGATCAAGATGCCTCCACAAAGAAATCGTATTGGGAGGAATACTTTGACAGAAGAAGGTTTTAGAGCCCTGCAAAGGCAAATCGATGCATTGCAAGAGGAGCCACGAAGAGGGTTTGATCTGAGAACAAGAGAAGAAAGTGAGGATGAAGCTGAAGAAGAGCTATCTGAGGAAGAACAAGAAGCTACAGGAGATCTTGTAGAAGTTAGGTTGTTGAGGGCCATTTCAAAGATTGGAAAGAGGCCCAGGATCAAAGTTTCTACATATTCTCAAGATTTGAATCTGGAACAGCTTATTAATTGGATCAATGACATGGAGGAGTATTTCAAATATGAAGATGTGGAGGACCCAGATCGGGTCAAGTTTGCAAAAAAAAAGTTGAAGGGCCATGCCAGTATTTGGTGGAAGGAGGTCCAATTAGAGAGGAACAGAAGAGGAAAAGGAAAGATCACCAGATGGGATCAGATGGTGGAGAAACTGAAGAAGCAGTTCATTCCTGTGGACTATGAGATGGAGTTGTTGAAGAAGCTGCAAGGACTAAAGCAAGGTAACAAGTCTATTAAGGAGTACACAGAAGAGTTTTATAAAATTACTATCAGGAAAGGCCATGCAGAGCCCAACAAGGAGGAGGTAGCCCGTTACATTAATGGGTTGAGGCCGAGTATTTAGGAGGAGCTGAGCCTAGTTAGAATGACCACCATAGAAGATGCATACTAGTTTTCCCTAAAGGTGGAAGAGAAGCTGAATAAAAGATTTGACAACAAGCAAAGGGGAAGAGGTCAAGGTGGAAGGACTGGTGGAAGACCCTATGGGGGCTGAAATGAAGATTCAAAAAAAAGTGAAGAAGCTGGCACTAGTCAAAATCAGAGAGGAGATAATACCTACCACCCTCATGACCAGAACAATGTAGAGCAAAGAGGAAGAGGAAGAGGCCGACCTGGGCAAGGACCTGGAAGAGGAGGTTTTAGAGGAACCTGTTTCCAATTTGGAGAAGAAGGACATCGAGCATACAAGTGTCCACAACATCAAGGAAGGATGAATAGAAGACCTAAAGGTAATGCATGAGTTGCACATGTAGATGAAGATGCACAGTCTGAGCATTCTGAAGATGCTGAAAGGGGAGAAACCCTAGTGGTCAGAAGAACCTTGTTGAATGAGGAGAAAGAACCAAATCAGAGGAAGGGTTTATTCTGCATAAGGTGCAACTGTGAAGGTAAGTGTTGTGATATTATTATTGACAGTGGGAGCACTGATAATCTTGTTTCAGAGGAGATGGTTGACAAGTTGAAGTTGATAAGAAGAAAGCATCCCCATCCATATCGGATTGCATGGTTGCAGAAGGACCATAGAGCTTTGGTCAATGAGTAGTGTTTAGTGAAGTTCAAGATTAGTGACTACCATGATGAGGTGCTGTGTGACATCATACCGATGGATGCATGTCATATGTTATTGGGGAGGCCGTGGTAGTATGATAGGAGTGCTATCCATGATGGTCGTGCAAACACATACTCCCTAACAAAGGATGGAGTTTGTTATAAGTTGAAGCCCCTGAAGGAGGTGGAAGAAAAGGTATGTAGTATTGCCAGAATTTGCTTGGTAGATGGTAGGAAATTTTTGGAGGGTATGAAGCATGAGTGTCATTGCTTTGCATTGATTCCTAAGACTAGTCAAGAGAAATAAGAAGATGTACTAGTAGAAATCTCAGATATGTTAGAAGAATTTCAGGATATTATCTCTGATAATGTACCAGAAGGTTTACCATCAGTGAGGAAGATAAGTCACCAAATGGATTTGATACTAGGAGCTAGTTTGCTGAATAAGGCAGCCCACAGAATGACTCCTGTAGAGAGTGAAGAGTTGAATAGACAAGTTCAAGAGCTGTTAAGGAAGGGACTGATAAGGGAGAGCCTAAGTCCATGTGCAGTACCTACAATACTAGCACCAAAGAAAGATGGAGAATGGAGAATGTGTACAGACTCTCGATCCATCAATAAGATCACGATTATGTATAGGTTTCCATTGCCAAGAATGGATGACATAATGGATTGTTTGAGTGGAGCTAAGTACTTCACAAAGATTGACCTGAAGAGTGGGTATCACCAGATCCGAATCAGAGAAGGAGATGAATGGAAGACAACCTTCAAGACAAAGGAGGGTTTGTATGAGTGGTTAGTCATGCCATTTGGGCTAACCAATGCACTGAGTACATTCATGCGGCTCATGAACGAGGTACTGAAATAATTTTTGGGAAGTTTTGTTATTGTTTATTTGGATGATATTTTGATTTTTAGTAAGACTTGGAATGAGCATTTAATGCATATTAGAAGAGTTCTAGAGAAGTTGAGGGAGGAGAAGTTGTTGATTAATTTGAAGAAATGTAGTTTTGCAAAGGAGTTGGTATACCTGGGATTTGTTGTCTCAGAGGAAGGTCTTAAGATGGACCCAGAAAAAGTGAGGGCTATCATTGAATGGCCTACACTGAGGAGTGCAACAAAGGTAAGATCTTTCTATGGTTTGGAAAGTTTTTACAGAAAGTTTATCAGGAATTTTAGTAGCATTTGTGCATCCCTAACTGAGACAATGAGAGGGGATAGAAAAGAGTTTAGATGGACTAAAGGAGCAGACAAAAGCTTTGATACATTAAAGTAGAAAGTGACAAAGCAACCTATTTTGGTACTTCTAGATTTCAATAACGTATTTCAAGTAGATTGTGATGCTAGTGGTAGTGCTATAGGAGCTGTTTTGAGCCAAGAAGGTAAGCCCATTGCCTATTTTAGTGAAAAGCTTAATGATGCCAAGAAAAAGTATTTTGTTTATGAGCAGGAGTTTTATGCAATAGTTCAGGCTTTGAAGAAATGGAGACATTATTTGTTGCCAATGGAGTTTGTTTTATATACTGATCATCAGGCTTTGTAGTATCTTAATAGTCAAGGAAAGTTAAATCAAAGGCACTTAAAATGGGTTGAATTTTTACAGAGCTAAACTTTTGTTTTGAAGCACAAGAGTGGGAAGTCCAACAGAGTTGCAGATGCCTTGAGCATAAGGCAAAATTTGTTGATAGAAATGAAGATAGAGGTTGTTGGTTCGATAAGCTCAAAAGTTTGTATCCTAAAGATCCAAATTTTGCAGAGGCTTGGAAAGCTTGTCTGGAACCTGTTACTTTGGATAGGACAAAATGGTTGGATTTCATAATCCAAGATGGCATGTTGTTTAGAGGAAGCCAATTGTGCATTCCAAGGAGTTCCATGAGAGAGAACCTGATTAAGGAGAATCATAGTGGAGGATTGGCTGGACACTTTGGTCCAGATAAGACCATTGCTATTGTTGGTGAAAATTATTATTGGCCACAGTTACAGTAGGATGTGAGGAAATTTGTGTAGAGTTGCAAAGTATGTCAGATGGTGAAAGGAGCAAGTCAGAATACAGGTCTATATCAGCCATTACCTATACCAAAGAAGCCATGGGATGATATCAGTATGGATTTTGTTCTTGGTTTACCAAGGACACAGAGAGGACATGATTCCATTTTTGTGGTGGTGGACAAATTCTTAAAGATGGCACATTTTATTCCTTGCAAGAAGACTAATGATGCTATTCATATTGCAGAGTTATTTTTCAAGGAGGTGGTGAGATTACACGGTCTACCAAAGAGCATAGTTTCAGATCGAGATACCAAGTTTGTTGGTTATTTCTGGAGGACATTATGGAAGAAGTTGAAGATGGATTTGAAGTTTAGTTCTGCACACCATCCACAGACTGATGGACAGACCGAAGTGGTGAATAGGAGTTTGGGTAACCTGCTATGATGCTTAGTAGGAGATAAACCCAAGGGATGGGATTTGATTTTACCACAGGCTAAATTTGCTTACAACAATTCTGTCAATAGGAGTACTGGTAAATCACCATTCCAGATTGTATATGGCAATAGCCCAAGAAATGCTTCTGAGTTAAGAAAGCTGGACAAAGGAGAAAAGACAAGTGCTGAAGCTAAAGACTTTGTAGAACATCTGAAGAATTTTCATGAAGAGGAGAGAAAGCACATTAATAAGATGAATATTTAGTACAAGGCTAAGGCAGATCAGAAGAGGAGATATAAGGAATTCTAGGTAGGAGATGAAGTCATGGTTCACTTGATAAAAGAAAGGTTCCAAATTGGAACATACAATAAGCTGAAAATGAAGAAATTTAGACCATGCATAATTTTGAAGAAACATGATTCAGGATATGCATATAAGGTAGAGCTGCCGAGTGGGATCAACATTTCCCCTATTTTCAACATTGCTGACTTATCAGAATATCATGAAGGTGGAACAGAGGATGGACCAACAGAAGAACAGTGGAGTATTCTGGCATCTACTTCAACCGAGGAGATAGAAGAGATCTTGGATAGCCGTGTGGGAAGAAGTACTCGTAACAGGCAATATGAAGAATATCTGGTGAAATGGAAAGGAAGGCCTGTTGAAGATTCTTCTTGGTTGTCTAAGGCAGAGGTTGACTGTTTGGGTTTTCCTCACACAAAGACATGAGACGTGACAGGGTCACTTCTCAAATTACCCTAGGTGTCTGATGCAGGAGCATCCAGTGGTGTAAGGGCAATCTTGCATCAACCAAAAAAAGATGTGTTTAAAAATTGTTGATGTTCTTTCCATTTCTTTTCAAAATTTTTGGTTCTGGTTCCATAATCACTTGAATAATGATGTAGAACTTTTAATTTTTCCAAATTGCTAAAAATAGCAACCTGCTATTTTTAGAAAGTTTGCATTTGGGCACGGAATGAAGTGCAATTTTACAGGAAGTTTCATAACTGAAAAATAAGACTTTTGGTGAAGAAATCACGCAAAGATCATTTGCGAGCTGAAAGATATTAAAGTTTCCGTTTCTCAAAAAATGCTTAAAAATTATTCAAACTCAGGTTTGAGATACTAAATGGCCCCATATGGGCCTAGAAATGGCCAGAATCGGCAGAGCCGGTTCTTAGTGTGTAGAGCACTTCGTGAGCTTTCCGACGCATAAAATGGTTCGTCAATCGAACACTTAGATCAAAAGTTATTGCTCCCAGAAGTTGACCTATTTTTTTGGAGGGAGATGCAAATTTCAAAATTAGGTTGTTGGCTACCAAAAAGGCTATTAATAACCATTTTTGGGAACCCTAGGCAGCAGTAGAGTTAAGGGGGAAAGTGTAGAGTCAAGAATAGGCGGGAAAATAGAAACACTAGCAGATTTGGGGTCACATATGGCAGATGATTCCAGAGGCTTGTGAGAGGAAGCTGTAATGTGTTGCACCCTATGGATGGTTGATTCCTCTGATTGTATCTGAGCTTCTGTAATGTAATAAGTTGTCTAAATAAATAAAGAAAGTTCTATTTTCTATGTACAATTTTTGTTGTTGTGTGTTTTATGATTTGCACACAGAAAATAGAACTTTCTTTTTTTATTTGGACAACTTATTACATTACAGAAGCTCAGATACAATTAGAGGAATCAACCCTCCATAGGTTGCAACACATTACAGCTTCCTCTCACAAGCCTTTGGAATCATCTGCCATATGTGACCCCAAATCTGCTAGTGTTTCTGTTTTCTTGCCTATTCTTGACTCTACACTTTCCCCCTTAACTCTACTAGTTCCCAGGATTCTGAAAAATGGTTATTAATAGCCCTTTTGGCGGCCAACAACCTAATTTTGAAATTTGCATCTCCCTCCAAAAATAGGTCAATTTCTAGGAGCCATAACTTTTGATCTGGATGTCCGATTGATGAACCATTTTATGCGTCGAAAAGCTCATAGAGTGCTCTATGCGCTAAGAATTGGCTTTGCTAGTTCTGGCCATTTTCGGGCCCGTACGGGGCCGTTTAGTGCCTCAAACTTGAGTTTGAATAATTTTTAGGCATTTTTTAGGAAACAAAAACTTTAATATCTTTCAGTTCGCAAATGATCTTTGTGTGATTCCTTCGCCAAAGGTCTTATTTTTTAGTTATGAAGCTTCCTGTAAATTTTCACTTCATTCTATGCCCAAATGCAAACTTTCTAAAAATAGCAGGTTGCTATTTTTAGCAGTTTGGAAAAACTGAAAGTTCTACATCATTATTCAAGCGATTATGGAACCGGAACCACAAATTTTGAAAAGAAATGGAAAGAACAACAATTTTGAAACACATCTTTTTTTTGGGTGATGCAAGATTGCCCTTACACCACTGGATGCTCCTGCATCAATATTGTTGTAATTGTAAGGGTTAAAATGAATTTGCATACCTCTCCCCTCATTAGATTAGTTCAGGAAGCAATTTCCGCACGCCTATCTTCCTTTCAAAAAGAAGAATGACACAATTATGTCCATGTACCTAAAAAGGTAACATGGGTCCTCCAAGGGGAACTAACAGACACACAAGCACATAGGGGTACATGCGAATACACACTAAACATACACACTATCTATCAGCAAACATGAACAAACATATACACATGATACAAAGGGAAACTTCTATCTATTGAACTCCATATCCAAGAGATCATCATGACCACATGTGGTGTAGGTCTATCAATTAGAAAATAAGCCAACATAAGTGGAGTAATGGATTGAACAAAAGTAGAAGTGGGACATTCTAAAGAAGTGGAAGGTGTTGGTTTTTTCCCAGACTGGATGCTTATTCCCAGATTTCCCTACAAGGTAGCCATCAGTGATCAACAGGATCTCTGGGCCAGGGGCCAACAGTGTAGGAGATAGACTCTATATTTTATCTCCTCTTCTTCTTCAGGCTCTGCAAGACCTAGGGGGGTATTCCCTACTCAACATCCATGAGGATATGCATACAAGGCTGGGATGCTGACAGAAAGCAGATAAGTCCTCCTGTAAGTAGACCAAAACTGAAAGATAAGAGCAAAGGGGCTAGCTTTGGGCCTATTTGCAGTTGTAGACAAAGGACTGAGGATCCTAAGACTAACTCTAATGTCCTAATGGTTGTTTTAGATTTTGATTTGGATTTTAAGTTTGGATGCAAAGCTGGACATGGTTACAACACAAAAACAAAGCAAGATTGGTGCCTATCCAGGGCCTGGAGTCAGTAGACATGCACCTGTGAATGATCAGCATGAACAGCTAAAACTGGATTTCAGGGGGATATATGTGATATCTGCCTTACAGATATCTCCCAATACAGAGTGTTAAGTTATCTCTACTTATGGCATCCCTACTGCAGTATACCCTTCCCAATGTTCAACCTGAAAACAGTTTAATCTACCCCTTGAGTAGAAGTTAAAAGATCAGACATTTAACATAGGAATTCTATGCTCTAGAATCTAAACATTACCCAAATATCCAGATTCAGAAGAAGAATACATGCATTACTGGAGACAGAATTAACAAAACACATGCTAAGATAGCATTTCTCATATAAGATTAATCATGAAATTAGTGGGTTCATGCCAAAAACATACAACAAGAGATACATAAACTCACAGGTTAAGTTGTACAGAACAACCAGATCAGCTTGTTTTGAATTACAGAGCCAAAAATCATCAACTTTCAACAACCACAAATGAGTAACACTTCTTGCTTATAACAGCCAGGTAGTGTACCACAGCAATTAATTACATGGTTGACCAAAATTCCTGCCAGATACACAGTATCAGCAAAATGGCGCTCAACGCATTACCAGATTGGCACCCAAACATGAATGCAGCAGGTAGGGGAGGAGACAGGAAGAAATCTCGAGCCCTGCGCCACTGTCCACTGATGTACACCTTCAATCGGGTACCAGATCCGCCCATACCTCTGCAACCTTCGCCATTAATGGCGCACCAACCCGCGGCCTTGGGAAAAACATCTAACAGTCGATCGCAACCATTTCCCGCCGAGATTCATCATCATGATATTTCAAATATGCAGGATATCAATTATCCCACATGCACCCCGCAATGACCTCTTTAACACTTTATATACTAGGTCATGAGCATATATGATGTCGGTGCTTTTGCCCCTGACGACACTAGTATAAGACTTCATCATCATCATCCTCCAGCAGCATGATATCCTGTCACTTGAAATATCACCCTGACGTCAGCATCATATCGCAATATAACCTGCATGATAATTGCCTTCATCCGCACAACCTGATCCATCGGAGGAACATCCTCCTGCTGAGCCTATACCAAAAGTCTGGCCGATGAACATCCTGATGACGTCATCATCATATTTGCAAATATCGGGAGATCTCCACAAGATGATCAATGTTAGAAATATGACCCCCCCGGACCTTGATGACGTCATCATCATATCGACATCAGGATGATATTCGGAAGATAACCGGATATTTGGAAATATCATCCTGATGCACAAATATCAGGTTGCACTGTAGCTCCACTATAAGATCGGGGCGATAGATGAATATGATGATGCTTGAAAAGATCACCCCCCACTAGATAATGCATGAAGCCGGCAGGCGGATATCTCCTTGATATCAGCATCATCATGACGCTGGAACAAACATACATCCGGGTGATATTCAAAAATGAAAATATCACCCCCTCCTTCGGAAATATCATGATGCAGATAGGCAGAAAAATAGATATCACCCTGACATAAGAATGACGTCAGCATCATCAGGATGATAAAACAACGAACATGAAGTGATACAACATCATCAGGATGATATTGACTAAGATCATCCTGATGTTCAAAATATGATGACCCTAGTGAATATCGGGGCACACTTAGAACTCTTCAACAACATCATCAGGATGATCATAACCAAGATCACCCGATGATAAAAATATCACCCCGGCGAAATATCATGAAGGCAGAAAATATGATGACCCCCGCAAGCAACACGGTGATAACTGGAAATATGATGATGATGATGACGACCCTTAAGAAAGAACAAGTCAGGTCGAACAACTCAAAGAATAACCCCTTCAGAATATCGGGACAACATCATCATCATGTTTGGGTAAGGTGATAATTGGAAGATCACCGGATACTTGAAAGATCACCTCCGCAAGCAAATCAGGGCGCACTGTAGCTCATCAGCAGGATCAGGATGATATCCAGACGTCACCTGATATTTGAAATATGATGATCCTGATGAGAAAACAAGTGGACAGAAAACATGATAATGCAGACCATCATCGAAGACAAGATGATGATGACGATCTCCTCCTCAAAGAAAATATGATGCTGCAGCTGAAAAATGCTGAGGAGGTCCAACACTTAGGAAAATGGGCAAGAAGATAAAGGGTTCAAATGAAGAAACCCCCTGATCATGAAAAAATCAACCCCAGGTCAAAATGAGTGCTAACAGTGGCTCCGAATGGGGACGTGCAGGTGAAAACCTGCAGCGAGAACCAGATCTCCGGGCAGACCAGACAAAAATCCAAAAAGTGCGAGCTGTACAAGGCATTTACACTACATACATATTTTTTACAAATGTGCACAGCAACAAGTCATTTATGCAAAATAGAACTTAAGGAATTGGCCATGCACAGGCAATTCCAGAACTTCACCATCTAGGGCCTGGAGGAAATAAGAATCCTCCCCATGAGTATTGCAAACCTGATATGGGCCCATCCATAAGCGTTCAAATTTACCATGTTTACCCTTTTCCTGACCTTTAGCATTCCAAATGAGCACCAGATCATTGACTTGAAACTTCCTTTTTGTAGTTCTCCTGTCAAACTGATATTTCACATCTTGTTGTCTTTTGAGATTGATCTGGTGGGCTTTCCTTCTGTCTTCATCCAATGCAACCAGCTGATTCACTCTTTCTGTCATGGAATCTTCAATCTCCTCATCATTTTCCTGAATGAATTTGTAAACTGGTAGGAGATTGTTTATGGGCAATCTAGCTGATGCACCATATACTAGCTCAAAAGGTGACTTCCCAATAGCCCTTTTCACTGTCACTCTGTCAGCCCATATTGCTAAGTTCAATTTTGAGTCCCAAGCTCTCTTGTTCTTGTCCAGTATCCTCTTGATAATTTTCATGATGCTTTTATTGCTTGATTCTGCTTGACCATTTCCTTGTGGGTGATATGGTGATGTATATGATAGATTTATCCCATACCTGTTGCAAAAATCAACAAATTCACCTGATCTGAAGCACATAGCATTATCAGTGACTATCTTAAATGGTACTCCAAACCTGATGATGACGTTTGCTAGTATGAAATCTGTCACCACCTTACTTGTAGCTCTCTTAGTTGGAATGGCCTCAATCCATTTGGTAAAGTAATCAGTTGCCACCAAAATCCAACTGTGTCCCCCACTTGATTTGTCTGCAATTTCCCCTATGAAGTCAATTCCCCATTGCTGGAATGGAGCATCCACAGTTACAGTTCTGAGGGGTAAAGCACCATTATATTTCAGCTTTCCTGAAAATCTTTGGCAAGGGTCACACTTCCTCACTAACCTTTGTGCATCTGAAAAGAGAGTGGGCCACCAATATCCTGCCCTGAGAATTTTATGAGCTGTTGTTTGGGCAGTATAATGTCCACCACACAATCCTTTATGCATATCAATCAAAACATTGTTAGCCATATCCTCATCCACACATCTCAACAGCACACCATCAGGGTTTTTCCAGTATAGCTCACCTTGAACAATAACATACCTGATTGCATGTAACTTTAAAGTTCTCTTTTGACTGTCACTGAAATGGGAAGGACAATTCAGGTTTTGCAAGTAGTAGATAATATCCTTGTACCATTTAGATCCTGATACATTTACACTCTCATCTTGGACTGCATTAACTTGGCATGCTTCCAAGTTTGACTGTGCCATCATCTTGGCTAATCCTTGTCCTCTTATCAACTTAGTAACTTGTATGTCTATGTTGAACTCTTGCAGTTTGTTTATCCATCTGCACCTTCTTCCAGTCACCTCCTGCTGAGTGAATATGTCTTTGACTGCTGCATGAGGTACATATGCAATTATATATGATCCTACCAAGTATGGTCTGAAACTTTTGATGGCTCTGACTAGTGCATATGCCTGTTTTTCCATAATATCATACTTCAACTCAGAGGCCTGCAAGGACATACTGAAGAAAGCGATGGGCTGTTCAAAACCATCTTCATTTTTCTGTAACAAACATGCAGCAACAATATAAAAGGAAGCAAATGAAAATACTTGGAATGGCCTAGAAAAATCAGGAGATTTAAGAACAGGGGCCATCTTGATTGCCTCTTTGATACTCTGAAATGATTCTATTGCTTCCCTTTCCCAGTTGACAGTTGCATCCTTCTTCATCATCTTGGAAATGTTCCTTGTGGTTTCTGCAAAGTTGGGAACAAATCTCCTAACAAAATTTATCTGTCCAAAGAAGGACTGAACTCCTTTCACAGTTTTTGGCATTTGAATTCTGTCAATAGCAGCCACTCTCTCTGGATCTATCCTGACTCCATCCTTGGAAACAATATGTCCCAGGAGCTTTCCTTCAACTACTCCAAAGGCACACTTCTTTGGATTTAAAGAAATACCATACTCTAGTGCTCTTATGAAAATCTGCTCCAGATGCAAACAATGCTGCTCTTCTTTCTTTGAGTAAGCAGTCAAGTCATCCTGATATACAGCCAGGATTGAATCAATCAGCCTTGCAAAAGCAACATCCATTGCTCTTTGAAATGTAGCACCTGCATTTGTTAGTCCAAATGGCATTCTAACATACACATAAGTTCCCCATGGAGTGGTAAAGGCGGTTTTATACTGTTCTGATTCCTTTACCTTCACCTGATTATATCCTGAAAATCCATCCATCATGGATAGGAGTTCACAACCAGTCACTCTCTGCAACATAGCTTCCATATTAGGCAGTGGATAGTTATCCTTTAAAGAGGATACATTCAAGTTCCTGAAATCAACACAAAGCCTAATATCACCATTCTTTTTTCTGACTGGGACAAGGTTAGACACCCAAGTTGAATGTCTGATTGGCACAATTATTCCAGCTTCCCTGAGCCTTTTGAGTTCTTCTTGCATCTTGGGAGCTAAGGTAGGGTTAATAGGTCTTTGCTTTTGTCTAAATGGCTTAGCTCCAGGCTTCAATGGGATCTTATGCTGGAATAAATCTTCCCTATAGGCTTTTAGGTCCTCATATGACCAAGCAAAAACATGTTTATATTTTTTCAGTAATGCAATCAGCATACTCCTAATGTGTGGTTTGAGCTGTTTACCAATGTATACCTTCTGAGGGGCCTGAGATGTCCCCAAATTTATCTCGTCTAAATCTTCCTTATTTGTGGGAGATGTCCTTGTGACTAGTTTATCTCTACTGTCAAAAGCTCTTTCCAAAGCTACCAACCCTCTAGGGATTTTATTAGTCTTCAATTGAATTATCTCTTTTCCCACAAGAGTTTCTTTTCCATCTACAGTCTCTACAAAAGCTTGGAAATCAATTTGTTGATTCTCATATTCATCTATGCAGTGCAAAAATTTCAACAAATCCCTATCATCATTAAACACTTGCCAACTGCATATATTTTCTGGTATTGCAGGCCTAATTTTGATTTCTACATTTGTAACACCTGACAGAGTGATGTCATCTGGCCTTATTGCAACATTGGCTAAGAAATCAGCCATAACATTTTTTGACCTTTCTACCCAGCCTATTGAAAATGCATCAAATAATTCAATGGTATCCCAAACAGCATGCTTGTATTGTTTCAGTCTTTTATTTTTTGCAGCATACTTATCTCTAATTTGGGATACAATCAGCTCAGAATCCCCAAATACTCTTAACATCTTAATTCCATGTTTGAGAGCAATATTTAGGCCTAAGAGTAAAGCCTCATATTCTGCAATGTTGTTTGTGCAATCAAACCTCAGCAAGAAAGAGAATTTGAGGAGCTTACCAGTTGGAGACAGGAAAACGACTCCAGCTCCAGAACCTTCTTTTGCACAAGCTCCATCAAAAAACATGGTCCATAAGCCTTGCTGATCCAGCTCTTCAATGCAGACATTTTTCTTTTTATCTTCTGTATCATCTGAGACAACCTTGAAGTTATCACAATCAGTGTCTACAAAGCATACCTATTCCTCTGCTTCTTGGTCTTCCACTGTCTCTGATGATCTTTGTTCTCTGATTAGCTTAACATCCCTGCCATTCATTGGAATCATGGCATATGACAGGTCCAGCTGCATACTTCCACCAATTAGTGCTGCCCATCTTCTTGACAACAACATACCGTACTGTGGCTTGATGTCAACCACTGTTATATTCATTTTATATCTCTTTTCAGGAAATGCTGCCAGTTTGAAATCTACATCCTTCATGATTCCAATAACCGGTACCTCTCTGGCATCCATAGCATAACATTTTCCACATGCCTTGTCAATTTTTAATCCAGTTTGTTGCATGATGGCCAAAGGCATGACATTTGTAGATGCTCCAGAGTCAAGCATACAATTTCTAATTATTTTTCCATTTATAACCAGGGAAACATAAAATGGTTCCACTTGTGAAGGACACTTTGTCATAGTCACTCCTAAATAGACTTTAGGAGTCTCATCTTCTTCATTACACATGACATGTTTTTCACCCTGGGTCTGAACATTTTGTTTAGCTTGAAAAGGTACCCCTGAGATTAGGGATATTGTCCTATTCTTGATCTCTTCCACTTTCATGAGTTCCATAAGTGGAACAGAGACTTTTACCTGAGAGAGGATTTGAGCTATATCAAATGGAGCATAATTTTGTATAACAGTTGTAGCTTGCTCCACAATCTTGCTTTTATCCTGAGCTGATTTAGCTTTCACTTTCATAGTTCCCTGATCATCATTCTTGTCTTGGGAACCTCTACTTTGATCTTCAGCCTGAGGGATTTTGTTTTCTGGTCCTTGAAATTCATGACCTGTTCTGTGTCTAAAGTTCTGTTTATTATTCACCCACTGCCTTTTTTGTGGTTCAGTTCCTTTATGACCATGCACTAGCTGACCTGCAGAAATATCTTCTGGCTGATGTGGGCTGCCTACTTGATTTTTACCTCTGAGATTGTAGTTGCTTTTGACTTGAGCAACTGCTGCAGCTGTGAAGGCTCTAATTTCCTCATCAGAAGGTTGTTGTAAGTTACTCAGAAAATTGTGTGAGTTCTGAGCATACACATAGTTATCTTCATTATCTTCATCATATGGGAGCTGTTGGCAGGCCTGAATTTGATGATCTGTATTCTCATCAGCATCATAAAGAGTGTATCCATTGCCGATGGACATCATATTAACATCATCATCCTGCACATGATGTGGCTCATTGCATTCATTACAAGATGTAGCATTATCATACAAGGATTGAGCAATCATACACTGTGACTGTGAATGTGGCATCTGACAAATTATACACCATGGAGCATCATCAACAATATTTATAGCTTTCTTTAGAGGATCAGGAGTTTCTTTGACATGTTGAGCCCTCTGATTTGTGTTGTTACGTGGGAATACAGGCTTACCATCATGCCAATTGGTGTTATAAGGCATATCATGTAATGATGGCCTCTTTTCCTGCCTTTGATAGACTTGCCTATCAGGACCCATCCCTTTTTCACTCCTAGCTAATCTATAGCTTAGGTCCTTAACAACATTTGCCAATTTGTCTATCTTATCTTCAGGGGCAGATGTACTACCTTGAGTGTTCTGAGGCTTATTTGGATTCTGCAGAATTTTTATATCATCTCTTCTATTTGTCTTGCCCGATGCTTTCCTGTTGTTTTCAATATTGACTGCAATTCTGAAAGCATCCCTGAGAGTAGCAGGACCTTTATCTCTTAATCCATATGCAATTTTTGCATCAAAGGCATTGATATACAATATTATGCACATTGGTTCATTTGGCCTCATGTGATGTGGCAGTTTGTTCAACACTTTAGTAAATCTTGCATTAAAGTCTGCAACCTGCTCATTTGACCCTTTAGTGATACTGGTGAACTCATTTACAAAAAAGCTAGGGTCAGTTTTATCACCATATTGCTCCTTGAACATCCTTTTAAAATCATCCCATGATGAAATACTCTGGTCAGGCAGATTCCTGTACCATTCTCTTGCCTCATCTATTAAGGATTGCATGAATGACTTCATGAAAACATCCTCATGTTCAACCTCAAAGTTATCCATGACATTTTGAAAGGCTTTTAGATGATCTTCTCCTGACACTGTGTTGTTTCCTGAAAATTTAGGCACCTGCAGCCTCAGATGCTTGTCAATGGGGTTAGGATACCCAGGAATACCATCAAACACCAGCTGCCTGAATCTATCTAACTGCATGGGTTGTCTGTTTAGCTGATTAACATTAACATTTCTGTTTGCATTCTGGTTTCCTGCATTGTTCAGTGGTATCCTAGCATCATTCACATTTTGTCTCTCATCATGATGCTGATGTTGCACTTCATATCTTTGCTGATGTCTTTGCACATTTGCATTCTCTAGGGTAGGAACTGAATCATTTTGGGCAGTTCTTAAGGCTTGCACTTTCTGCTTCATATCATCTCTGATTTTCATGGCTTGTAGATATTCTAGTTCTGCTCTTAGACTTCTAATTTCTTCAGCTAACTGTTCATCCTTAGGTCTAGAGGTAGATGGTCTCATACCATTCTGGTCATCATCTTCATCATCCCTCAGAGACTCTGCCTCTTCAAACCTTTCACTTGGGTCTAGAAAAGGGCGTTCTTGGAACACCTCTGACCTCATTCTCATGCTACCACCCTGTTGCCTCTCATATGCACCTTGAATATCAGCTTCTGCATTTGAAAAGTAAGGCACATGCTGTCCTGATGGCCTAGGGTTATCTTGTACATCATCACCTTTTCTGGGGGAACTCTCATGACTAACTGAGACAGTTCCCTTTCTTCTGTACATCATTCTTTTTGTTATTGGTAACTCTTCAAATAAAGGATTTTGTTGGGATCTTCTCCCCTGCATATAAATTTTACTTTGACCAGTTGGGAGATTACTTCGGAGTCGCCACCTATTACTAGGAACTGTTTTCTTTTGAAAACCAGGGTTCTTTCACAAGATCCCCAGTAGAGTCACCAATTTCTGTTGGTTTTTTCCCAGACTGGATGCTTATTCCTAGATTTCCCTACAAGGTAGCCATCAGTGATCAACAGGATCTCTGGGCCAGGGGCCAACAGTGTAGGAGATAGACTCTATATTTTATCTCCTCTTCTTCTTCAGGCTCTGCAAGACCTAGGGGGGTATTCCCTACTCAACATCCATGAGGATATGCATACAAGGCTGGGATGCTGACAGAAAGCAGATAAGTCCTCCTGTAAGTAGACCAAAACTAAAAGATAAGAGCAAAGGGGCTAGCTTTGGGCCTATTTGCAGTTGTAGACAGAGGACTGAGGATCCTAAGACTAACTCTAGTCTCCAGTAATGCATGTATTCTTCTTCTGAATCTGGATATTTGGGTAATGTTTAGATTCTAGAGCATAGAATTCCTATGTTAAATGTCTGATCTTTTAACTTCTGCTCAAGGGGTAGATTAAACTGTTTTCAGGTTGAACATTGGGAAGGGTATACTACAGTAGGGATACCATAAGTAGAGATAACTTAACACTCTGTATTGGGAGATATCTGTAAGGCAGATATCACATATATCCCCCTGAAATCCAGTTTTAGCTGTTCATGCTGATCATTCACAGGTGCATGTCTACTGACTCCAGGCCCTGGATAGGCACCAATCTTGCTTTGTTTTTGTGTTGTAACCATGTCCAGCTTTGCATCCAAACTTAAAATCCAAATCAAAATCTAAAACAACCATTAGGACATTAGAGTTAGTCTTAGGATCCTCAGTCCTCTGTCTACAACTGCAAATAGGCCCAAAGCTAGCCCCTTTGCTCTTATCTTTCAGTTTTGGTCTACTTACAGGAGGACTTATCTGCTTTCTGTCAGCATCCCAGCCTTGTATGCATATCCTCATGGATGTTGAGTAGGGAATACCCCCCTAGGTCTTGCAGAGCCTGAAGAAGAAGAGGAGATAAAATATAGAGTCTATCTCCTACACTGTTGGCCCCTGGCCCAGAGATCCTGTTGATCACTGATGGCTACCTTGTAGGGAAATCTGGGAATAAGCATCCAGTCTGGGAAAAAACCAACAGAAGGAATAACATCCTCCTAAATATTTGTCAAAGGGGAAATATTTAGCGTGCATGTGAACATTGCTAATAGTGTTAGAATGTCAGCTGCCAAATAAAAAAGACACACCTTGGGTGGAGAGTCCAATGATAGGCAAAGAGTTCTCTAATCCTTCATGCTAATAGTAGACATGAGAGGACCAAGATCAAGAGCTTGTGGGGGTGGATCTATCTCCATTGCAGCTTGGGGAAGTTATATAGAAGGGATTAGACATGGAGGAGGGCTTAGTTTAGGTTTGTCTTGTTGGCAGGGTGGGGAAGGATAAGGTTCAAAGTTTCTTTTGGGTGGTAGAGGAGGTATATCAATGTTAAGGGTAGATGGTCACAACTAAATGAATATTTGATGATGGGAACATGTGAATGAAACAAGGGTGGCGAGGTTGTTACTAGAAATGATAGTGACATTAGGAAGATTGAGTGGATTAGAGAATGGGGAAATATTGGGATGTTGTGGGATAAGAGGGAGTTTAGTGGATGGGGCCAAAATTACTTGAACTCTTTTAGGCTTCTTCTCTTGAGATTCTTTTGGTGGATGAAGAGTAAGTTGGTTAAAAATAAGTGGGTCAAAAGTGGGTTGGTTTGGGTTAGGTTGTATAGTAGCATGATGTCGATACTTGCGTAATTTGGAGGATTAGTTTCATTCAGGTCAAGATTAGGAAGTAAAAGGTGGATGATCCTGCACTTGTTTTTTACAAGGATCTTGTGAAGGTGTAGTAGGAGGGGAAGAAGAGGGAGTAGGAGGAGTAGAAGAAGAAACATGAGTAGAAGAATGAGCGTGGTGATTAGAATAATGAGCATGATGATTAGAGGAGGGAATAAGATGAATAGAAGAAGGATCATGGTGATTTATCCTACTCAAAACATAATTCTAATATAATTTGAAAAGAAAGTCAATGCATGGACGAGGTGGCTGAGAAGGGGTAGGCTAGAAATAGTCAAGAGAGAAATTTCTCTAAATGGTAAGTGGTTGAAACTAACTATGTGGAGTAGTTTGAACAACACCATTATGAGGGAACTTCAAACATTTATGAGTGATAGGTGGGATGGCCTTCATTGTAGTGAGCTAAGGGTGGTCCAATAGAATGTGATAATAGTTAAATTAGGGATAATGTGACATAGAACATCCAGGGATTTTGGATCAACTTGGATGATAAGATAATAGAGCCAATAGTTGGTAGAGAAATGTCATCATGCATGCACAAAGAGATTTATAAAGAAGAGTAGGAATCTCTATGCAACTAGTTAAAGTAAGGAAACTTCTCTCTAACAATGTTAACCATGCTCATTGGTTCAATTAGAACTCCATAGATGTTTTTCTGGTTAACTAGGGCCTTGGACATGTAGAGGACCATTGGATGCTAATAGGCACAATGACATAAGATAAATATATGATGGTCTTAGGAACAAGCTCAACTCAAGAGGCACAAGGCTAAGCATTCGCTGCACCCACCATATGAGAGAATGGTATAGAATTATAAGAATGATCTACATTTGTGTTAGAGAGGATTGATCCAGGATCATAATTGGGAGGTGTGGCCTGTGAGGAGATGAGGTTTATGAAATTAGCATTGGTATGTTGAGGAAAGTGGTTGATATAGATTTTCAAGTTTTGATTTGGTTAAGCGATCAATTTATTCCCTTTTTCATTTACACTAGTGACCTATATTACATTGGAATCAATAAAGACCTAAATCAGGTGCCAAAGGTGCATGAACTTTTTAGTGTCATGCCTAGGCACATGGTGATATTGATAAAAGGATTCGGCAAAATAATTTGTAGGAAGGGGAAGATTAGTGTTGAGGGGGCAAATGGTGGGTAGCTGAACAAGATTGTTGGATAGAAGTTACTGAAGAATAAAATAGAGAGTGTTAGACATATATGTGAAATGATGATTATGTTGTGACCACATAGATATAGCCAACACCGAAGAAGAGGGTGTAGCAGTACCAATATGGTTGACAATGGACATGTAGTTTAGTTTACAATAAGTTATTATACTTTTTATATTTTTTATTATATGATGAAGAAGGCCTTAAGGAAGTAGGAGTCAATGAGGTAGTAGAAGGAGATGCCTCAAACTAGCTCATCATCTATTGATAGTTTTAAAAGGTAGTATAGAGATGCGAGAAGGAAGAATACCACATTAAAGGAATCTCATCCCTAATCTAAGGTTGAAGGTTTCAAATTAAAACCATCTAAATATTAGAGGTAGGGAGAGGGTATGGAATCTAAGATATTAAAGATTGGTATAGAAAAAGATAAAATTAGTGATTTTTTCATTCGGACCCTACTTGTAGTGAACTAGGTCAGTGAATGTAATTTAGGGGCCAATATTCACTTGCAAATGTTGCAAAAAGAGTGGAATAAGATTATCAAATGAAGTTATCGAATGGTTAGGCAAGCTACAAAACTAGTCCAAGGTGGTTTCCTTAAGGGACTGTGGGAAGATTTTTGCTAATAGCTTATCCTCAAAGATAAAATCACTACATAGGGTGGTGAAGGTAGAGACATGTGTTTGGGGGTCCCATTTACCATTATACTTTTTGAACTGGGGAACATCAAAGTTAGAAAGGAGCTAAGTGGAAAGGATTTTGAGTGATAGTGGAATATGGCATTAGTATTGTGTGACCATTAGGTGTGAAGTGATAGAAAGGGAAGAAAGCTATTATTGAAGATTGTCCATGTTTTGCATTATCTAGTTAAGCATGGGATCAATGGAGTGGAGGGGAGCAATAGTAGTAGTAGGCACAAAAGTGATAGTAAGGATAGTAGTGGGGATAGTGGGAACAAATGAATGAATACCAAAAGCTTGTGTATGCAAGGGTTGAGATGCACTAGAGATTGCGACCACATACATGAAGGGTAGAGGCTATGAAAGAGATATGAATCCATAAGCAAAAACATGGTTATGAGGAATACCTAATGAAGAAACACATGTGTGACCAGGTGGAATAGTAGAAGTAGAGACATTTGTAGAATTAGGAATATGGGTGTTTAATGTAGGAAAAGAAATAAAAATGAGTGTGAGTCAGATTAGAATGTGAGTCAGTTGTTTGATTAGAAGGGGGGCCAAAAGAGGGCCTTTATAATTTATAATAAGTGGCAACTCAAGAATAGGGCCAGTAGTATGATGAATGTGCTCATTAGAAACAATATTATTTTAAAATACACCCAAGTGTCAATTAATATGATGGATTGCTTCCTTAATCCCCATGTGAAGAGTGGCTTCATGATCAAAGCCTCCCTTGAAATCATGAAATTTAATAGTGAGAAAGGTAGGCAAAGGGGAAGGGTTGTGCTAATCTAATCATATAAATAACTAGAAAGATCAATGGTAGTAGGAATAAAAGTGGTAGAGTGTTGTAAAGAAGACATTTTTGAATAATTATGGAAGCTTCTACAAATAACATGATTAGAAAAAGGGGACTATATTGTGAAACTCATAAAACAAAAATAGTATGAGTGTCCACTACACATAAGATGAAGTTTTAGAATGGGAAGAGGTTCACCAAATAGTTGGGTTCACCAAAATGTGATGCATAGGTGTGTTAAGGTTTAACAACTAATCCTCATTACCTCTAGATAAGACTAATTAAATGAAATATTTTTATTTTTTCTAGTTTTATTGTTTTGTTGATGAAGAACAGAAAACTACCTAGCCTTATTTAGAAATTTTCCTTCTTATTTAAACTATGTTTGAATAAGAAAGAGAGATTTGGGTATGAAAACTATAAATATCAAAGTACAACAATATAGAAACTAAAAACATGAAGAAAAACTAAAAGAGGAGACATAGAAGAACCTAGAAAGTAACCTGGGCAACTCATTGGCTAGGATGCTAGTGCATTTTGCTATCATCCAATCTGTGCTATGTTATCTGGCTTATGTGTTGTCATCCACAATTTCTAGAAAATTAAAAAATGTCTCTAGATTTGTATGACTTATATACATAGAAACACAAAGGCAACAATAGCAAGGTACTAGATATGCTCTGGAAATGTATAGAAGTAAAGAAATCACTCTAAACTATCAAATTTTTAATTGAAGTAGTGAAATTATGGGTGAGAAGGGAGAAATATGAAACCTACATGCATTTGGGAGCTTTAAATACCTACAAGAAAAAAACAAGGAGAAATGGTGTGGCTTCTTAGGAGCTCGCTTTTAGGTCACACCCCTATTTTGGTCTTTCAACCTCCATAAGTAGTTGATGAAACAAGGAAATATTTGGAGAGTTTGTGCACTTATCCTACATGTGTATCTAGAACTAAGAACAACAATAGTGAATCAAATATATAAGCATAAATCTGTGGTCTCCAGGGAAGAATACACTAGTGTGTGTGAGTGAGGAGAGAGAAGAGATGGAGCTCTCAAAGTACCAACAATGATGTTATAACCACAAATAAAGCTTGCGATAAAAAACAACAATAACCAAAATGAAAATAAAAACTTGAACAATGTCACCTGTAGTCACAATGTGTGTCCTCATTGATGGATAGTAGGGTAAACTTTAAGAACTATCCCTTGGAAAATTCTATAGAAATCCTAGCAAATCCCCTATGTTGCAATATAATCTTGGCGATTTGTTCAAAAAATTGAATTGAAGTCATAGAGAGAGTGGCTATTTTATGTTAGAATATAATTTTAAAAATAAACATGGGTGATTTGAAATCCAAAATTCATTCTTGTTTTTAATCAAATTAGCGAATGAGGACCTATATTTTCCATAAAATATTAATTTAGACGAAATAAGGCTAAATTTTGCTAATTTTTTAATTGAGGTGGTGAATATAGGCCAGATTTCTGATATTTTTTTAATTGAGGTGGTGAATTAATCTTGAATTGCCAACAAATTTTTAATTGAGGTGGCGAATTAACACCTACTGTAAAATAATATTTTAATCATGGTGGCAAATTAAAACCTAATGTAATATAAATTTTTATTTTTGGTTTTTTTTACTTTTGGTTTCCAATTAATACTAAATTAATACTAATTTGAAAGTTGTGTGCACATATCTTGCATCACATTGGTGCAATTGTTTTTTAAAAAGACCTCAGAGCACATCATTAAGATTTGTATTTAATTTAAGAGAACTTTAAAGAAAAGTTGTACTATACTACCATCCATGAGATCGTCATCTATAACATTTGCATTTAATTTCGCACACCAGAACTATCTGTGTGAATCATTTTTGAGATACGTACAAATAATATCTAAACATCTGTAATATTATGTCAAAGCCAGAAGGCCATCCTTTCACTCAAAGTATCACATGGATGCGATTACTGTATTCTTATTCTCTTTCTTCAATTTAAATAAAACATTCACTTAATTAAGCTTTAAATTACATAAATGAAGATGTATCTAATCACACACTTGACCAACCATTATAATCTTCCTCTGCTCTCTTCATTTTGTGGAAATCTTATTGAGCTCTTCAAATCTTGGTCTACAAGATCATGGAGCCTCTCTTCTTCTTGCATTCTAATCGTAGAGAGATGGCTTCTTGTGGATCAATCTTGCAAAGTAGGTTAAACATTATCTTCAATTTACCCACGGATGAGGTAAAGGTAACCATTAAGGAATTCATTGGCATCAACTACCTGGAAATTGATATTAGGAGTCGTGTCAATTATAAGGTAGCATCTTATTTCTTGTTGAATTTCCTATAGGTTAAACAATCCACAAAATCAATGGTATTGGTGGTAGAAACATTTTTCTGACCATAATTCAGAGTTGCGTTGCCTGTAGTGGCAGCAATAGATTGACACTTCTCATAGGATACTTTACTAGTTGTTGGTGATGGGTTTAGAGGCATCATTTCTATGGGAGCACTCTGGGAGATGGGTCATAGAATGATGAGGTTTACACAAAATCTTCAAACACTTTGGGAAGTCATACTCACTAGTAATTTATGAATTACCACTGCAAGTATTATGGGTATTTTGGATGAAATGAGAACTCCTTCCATTAGTTCTCATTCATTTGCAGATAGAGTTCAATTCGAGTGTGCTCATAGGGCAGTATTATTTGTTGTAGGTTTAGCCCAAAATTTCAATTGCAACAGAGCCTAGAGGAAGGTTACTAAGATAGTTTTTAGTAATTAGTGCAGAATTTTGTAAATATTATAGTAAATACTGTAGTTTTTTGTAAACCATTTAGTAGTTTTAAGATCTTTACTTCATAAAACAAGGAACTTCAAGTTCAAGTCTTGAACCCATGTAATCTTTTTTTTGAAGCTCGAATATAATACAACTATATAAGTTTTTTTAATATAGTTATTTTCTGTTCGCTTCTCTAAAACAATGATTACATTTGAATTATAGTTATTTTAATATAGTCCCACCAACTAACATGTCACCTTCGCTAGCCAATGGTGTTACCCAACTATTCCAACTTAGCATTTGATTTACTTTAAATAGACATATGGTACAAGGGGAATTTATTATATTTTAATGCGGTTAAAACTTAAATTGCAATTTCCCTATCAGTTTTCATTCCTACAAATTTGATGGATGATGTGTCAGATGTACAAACCACAATCAAGGACATGTCAGCCTTTCAACTAATTGACCAATGGCATTGCATCTTGCCCTAACCAACATCCATTTTTACTTTGACGCCTGTATGTCATTGATGTAGTTAAATAGTTTGATCCGATAGGGTGGGATATACAAGATCTGAATGAGATGACATGTAAGATCTTCTCAGAATAAGATTTGATTGAAATAATTACTACAAATTGCAATGATTGCCATTGATGAGGTTAAATAGTTTGATTCGACAGAGTAGAATCAATAAAAGATGGGAATTAAATGACATGCAAGATCTTCACGCAACAATCTATTATGCATAATTACCCAAAAAGAATGTAATTATCCACATAACTAGTATGCATAGGACTGCACAAAATGACAGTGGCACCAGAGGCCCCAAGAATTGAGCATAGACACGTTAACTATTCAACGTATTAGCCAATCATGCGACTTCCTGCCCTCACTGATGTATATTTATAATTATAGAAATGTGTGCCATTGATGAGTTTAAATACTTTGATCCAACAAAGTGAGATGAATATAAGATGGGAATTAATTGAGATGTAATATTTTCTCATAGTAATTACCCAAAAGGAATGTAATTCTTGAGAAAAGAATTAAAGTACATCTAAGATATTCTCAAAATGTAATCACATGTGATTAATAAATGTATACAATGTATAAAAATTACAAATTTACTTTCAAGTTGTATTCTAATTAAATGTTGCTCACAAGACATTAATTAGATAGCATTATAGGTAGACAAGTGGCAATTTTTAATGAGCCCATATGTACTTCAACTTGCCTAGTTTGACACTTGAGTGAGCCTTTGTTAATACTCTACACAGATAAATGCATAAGCCCATTTAATTTTACATTTATCTCGTAGTAGCCCACAAAACATGGTAATCTTACCATTACAACTTACAATCTGTAGCATTCTTGTAAGAAGAGACTTTAAAAACAAGTTTGAAACCTGAGGTATTCTTATAGTAGTCAGGACAAGAAACAATTGTAAGGATTAATGGCGTTTATCATAGAAGCTATACGGAGAAGGTAATTCAACTTGTGTTTGAATTTTTCATTAAATAGTCAAGTTCAACAATTATTTTTAATGATAATCCAAAATGTCTTTTTATTTATAATAGTTTATTTGCACTACATTTTTGAGCTATAAAGAATGTTATCTATTGCCAGTGATAGGAATGAAAAATTACAATCCTTTCTCCTTAGTGATATAGTATGTTGAGAGTTAGTAGTTTTGGCTTTGACCAATGAGATATACTACTATGGCTGGTTAGTTGAGTTTGATCTGTTAGACCCCAAATGGGACAAACCTAGAATTGAAATTGATGTGTGGATGTGGTGGTGTAACATGAGTGACAATGACTGTAAAAAAGAATTGATAAATTTAATCATCCTTTTTTGGCCTCATTGTTACCCTCATCTGGTGTCATGTTGTACATATTATTCAAAATTGAATGGGATGCTAATCACTGACATTGTGAGTGAAAATTCTCTTGAATATGTCATAGAAAGGTTCCCCGTCAACTAGCTCGTTTTGGATTACGCTGAAGAATTTGTAAGACATCATAGAAATCACAAACGAGAAAGATTTTGGAGGACAAGGGAAGGATGAACTATTCTTGAAGGATGTTTAGAAATTTTTGCATGTTTTCAAAGTTTTCCTATAGCATGTTTTGAAGGCCAAGGATAAACTATTCTAGGTTTCAAAGCTAGTTGTAAGTGTAGCAATGTAGCTTGTTACTATTTTTTTACGACAAATGTAAAGAACTATTAACGAGTAGAAGGTATAACTTGCTTATGATATTTTGTGACAAATGTAAATAACGAGTTGAGAGTTTGTTAGCATTTATCCTCGAAAGCAATATGGTTTTGTGGCTTCAAATTATTCAACAATTTTGAGAAATTGAGACAAATGTAAATGCCCATTTCGTTTTCTTTAATTATTTTGTTTAAAATCACAAATACATTTCAAGCTTTATAAATATTAAATCTATTCTAAGATTATCTTAAATATATGTGCAATATATATTTGTGAAATGTACACACTACAATCCAAAAATAACTGCTACAAATTTGACTTTAGTCTTTCTAACCTTCTCAAAATGCCCTGTTTACAACAAAAATGCAACTTCAAAACTTGGGCCTAATAACAAATTCAGCCAGTCGATAAGCTAATGGATGAGAATTTTCTTCAGGGTGGTGATAACCCTTGTCTTCTCTGTATTCTGCCATGCTATGGATAATCTTCCCTATATCTACATTTGGTTAGGTTTCTTGTCAGCCTGGCATAGGTGTCCAAATGATTGAAGGGTACCATTTCAATCCAATCCACCATATGCCCTTCTCTATCATACCCCTTATATATTGTCTTGCTCTTGTAATAACTAGCTCAAAATTTGGATAACCTAAGGGCTCTTTTATTTTCAATCTCGGTGTGAGCTCATCCCATCGATCCTTACAATGTTCTCTACTATTTGCGATATGTGGTAACATTCCCTCAACTACCTGAACCACTTTATCCTTGGCACCCTGCATCATCTCCATGGTTTCTTTATTAGTCATAAATTTGTATACATTATGGAACACTTCCCTCATGAGAATATGTTCCCCTCTTATCATAATTTATGCATCTCTCTCCATGTTGTCATACCTCTTCTTCTCCAACCCTCTTTATATTTGTCTTTGAACAAAAGAATAAAATGCTCTCAGCCGAACATCTTCCACATATGGATTGGGATTCCAGTCTTTATCATCAGATAAAATAAAGTTATGCAAATACAACTCACATAGCATATTATTTTGTGGATCAGAAAATGACTCAAGGTAAATAATGGAAGATATTGCTATATAAATCAATACCTTCACCTTCAATCACACCTTCACACTTGATAGAATGGAGTAGAGTGCACCCTAGCTCTACTAGCTTTGTTCTTTTGATGTAATATGCATTGTGGATTGCTCACAAAACCAACATAACCTAGGTATGGAAATGAAAATAATGAAGGCAAATGATAACGATAATGATATGGAGTTCGATATCATGTACTTGTATTTGGCTCATGTGTTGTGATAATGATGTGGGAGGCTCAATTTATAGAGGTTGGATATGATGGATGAAGGGCTAGGATTAAAAGATAAAATGGATGGCTAGGATTAGATGAGAGGATTATAGGTCATGGATAAGGATTTTCTAGAGCATTCTTTTATGTGAATGGTGGAGATTAAAATATGTAGTATGATAATGGGCGGTTGAGATGAAAAGTGAATTTAATTTTGGATCAATTATTTAAGAATTGTGACCAATTATTTAATAATTGTGGTAAGTGATGAGGATGAACATGTGAGAGGGTAAATTAATTAAATAATAAATTTATTTAATTAATTTATGGAGAGGAAGTTGTTAGAAAATGATAAATTAATTAAATAAATAGAATTTATTAATTAATTTAAGAAGAAATGGTAAATTAAATAAATAAATAAAATTTATTTATTTAATATGAGAAAATGGATTAATGAAAGAGGGATAAATTAATTAAATAATAAAATTATTTAATTAATTTAAAAGACATGTTAGAATGAAAGGTGGTGTTAAGACTATGTCAAAAATGAAAGTGAAAACATGGTCATTTTTTGGTGTTTACATTTTTCCCCTCTTTGATACAACATCTCATCAAGGTGGCCTCTTGTGAAAGAATAAAAATATGCCCCAATCGGTGATGGAAAAGGGAATAATGGATAATGGATCCCCTCAAGAGTTTAGTTGAAAATAAAAAAATTTAGATAAAATCTTAAAGGAAGGGTGGATGAGTGACAATGGGATACATGGATGGTAAAATGTGAATATGATGAAGCATAAATGAAAACAGAGGTTTGGGGTGAAAAGGGGAGGTCAGGGATAAATAATCTAGGCCATGGTGGAAAATTAGGGTTGGTGGGGCCTACAAATAGTGGAAAGGGGGCCCATCTCTCCTCATTTGCACTCATAAGCTTTAGAAAACAAAAGAGAGAAGAAGAGACAAAGCTATGGTGAACATCATGGCAATCTCTCGACATAAGCATCGCGACGAGAGGATTAGGACCTTCCAGAGACTTGCAGGAGCTGGTGGATGGGTATGTGACTAAACCTAGGGTCTTTAGGGTAGGTTATGTTGAAAGTAAGGAATACTGAGAGGAGGGGTGAATCAGTATTCCGCAAAACCACTTGTTAACTTGTCTATTAATCCAATTTTCAAAATTAATAACATGAAAGTAGAACAAGCATAAGAGTAGCAACCATAACGACATAACACATAGACACCAGGATTTTTACGTGGAAAACCCAAAGAGGGAAAAACCATGGTGAGTATTAGCTCACAATATATTATGATAGGTCAATATCGAATTACAAGAAGGCTCACTGCCTAGGGCTCACTACCCTAAGAAGAAGTGCTCACTACACAAAGGCTCACTGCCAAGAGAAAAGAAGATAGAAGAAGGATTGGCTCACTGCCAAAAGATGAACTACTGTAAATGCATCTACCATATGCTGGATCATAGTTCCATTGAAGGCTCAATATACAGATTCAAAGGTCTTCATTTATTCTGCCCTGGTTCTCAACTCAACTACATGTACTCTATTTTTCTTTCTCTACTCTGCACTCTGTTCATAATCCTTCACACTTTGAATTCATACATTACACCATACATGCTCCACACACACTCCAACATCGAATTCCATCAAGTATATATATTCACTACAAGATTTATCTCATAATCAGGTTGGCAAGCAAAACATAAACCGTGTACAAAAATATTACATCTTGTCGGCTTGAGCTTGTGTACAATCTGCAATACAGACTTAAAAAACATACAAAAATCTTCATATAGGTTAGCTTCAATCATACCATCACTTAGATTGACTATTCAGACAATATATCTTCTCTGCATAAGAATCTAACATGCCTGTCAGCTTGTTCCTTAAGAATATACTTGATCAACTCATCTATCACATCATAATTCCCACTGTGGACCATATGAGACTCTAAGATGCATAACCAACAATCATTTTGTATCTCTTAGCATACCTACATAACTGCAGGACAAAATAAACAACTGCGGAGGAATGCGGACCGTTTTCTCTAGCACCGTGCACTGTTCATGTCTTAGCTCTATTCACCTGGACTTAGATATTTTACCATGTGACTTCTGGAGGAAGTCAAGACTTGAGCACTAGAATAAATCATCACTAAATAGCTATGAACAACATACTTGAACTGCATATACTAATGTTTTACTGCAGAGGCATACCATCCCAAACATTGTCACTTACTCTATATAATGTATACTGTTCATACTTAGTCATTTCTACTTTCAGAGTAAAGTCTCTTTGTCATGCTGGTGGATTCTCTTTCCTTTGTTGCCATCAATGACAACATTCAATCATCAAAACAGTGTCTCTTGCGAACAATCTCCCCCTTTGGCATTGATGGCAACACTTAGTGAAAAATGCTTGTGTCTGCTCCCCTTACTCTGTATTCCTTCTCTCCCTTAGATGTTTGCCCAATTTTCACTAGTCTTCTTCTCCCCCTTTGACATCAATGGCAAAGGTGTATGTACAAAAGGTCAAAATTGTGTCAAAACTGCAAAACTATCATACTCTATCGCATATGTACACATACAATCTTCAACTCAATTAGTTGTGGGTGAAAGAATATCTTTATACACAATTTTTAATTGTGTAATCTCTTCATCCCATCAATTCTTTACTCTTTCCAAAATTTGGATGTGACCATTTATCAAAAAGACTGATTCTTCTGTTATTTGCATGTCAGAGGATGTGTCTATTTGCAAAGCTGACTGTGCTTCTGCTACAATACTGATCATTGAATCTAGCTTAGGACTAATTAGTCCTCTCAATTGACACGTTTTATTTTTCATCTGATCCCTCTTATTTACAATATCACTTAACTCTTTATGAATATTAATTACTTGTATTTCTTTGCTACTCATCGACTCAGCTTCTGGATCAAATGATTTAGAAATATTTATTAGCTGCTGTTTTAGATCCTTCACCTTTTCTTCTATCTCTTTTGTGGCTACCGAGCAAGATAGACAAAATTTATATAGGTCACTTGCTTCTTTGATAGCACTCTATATGCCTTTCATTTTATTGTCTAGTAGAGCTTTGTCATTCACTATCATAGTCTTCAACTCATTTAACCTTTTATCATCAAATTCTTGTCTCACTTTTGTCTTAGTAGATTTCTCAAAAGAGTCAAAATGCTCACTTACAGAATTTATAAGTCCTTTTAGTTGACTTATAGAAGACAAAGAGGTGTCCTTATGATATGATGGAATCAGCTTCTCCAAAATGCTCGATACCTCACCAATTAGTTCACTATCCTATATGTGAGACTTCAAAATTTCTTCCTATGTCTTTGCCTACACAATTGATACCAGTTTGAATTTCTCTACAGGGGACATTGAGTCTAGATTTATTGGTCCTTGCAAAAATTCAAGCTCATCCAAGACTTGTTTCTCTTTCTCCAAAAAGTCTTTAACTGACTCTACAATGTCTATTGCTATATCAGAGACTTCTTCTTCTTGGTTTGGTTCCAGAGGATCTAAATCCATAGATTCATTTGCACCATCCTTTTATTCCGGTGCAGGGATTTCCTTATCCTATTTCTTTTCTTGATCATTGGCATTATCTATCTTCTTAGTCTTCTCCATTCCTGTCTTGTCACTTGTTGGATGTTCTGGAGGGAGATTAGTCTCAATAACTGTAGCAGGTGTTTCCTTCTCTTTAGCCACTTGGTTCAAATTCACTTCTGGAATAGATGTATCATCTCCAACATTTGTTTCATCTCTATCATATATTGTTGGGAGATGAAATTCCTTTAGCACTCTTAAAGTGATTTCCTCAGTCTCTTTTACTACTTTCTCAATGTCATCTGACATGAGAGTATTCATCCTCTTCTTTGTTTTGAACTCCTTGCTGAGTGCTTTGGATATTTTTGTTTTGTCTTTAGGAGAGATCTCCGAACATAACTTTATCAGTGTATGCTCACAGAGTTCAATGCCTTTTGCCATAGCTGCTTCTTTTCTTGTAGACATACTAGTATCCAAGGTGTCTAGAAGATCGGTAATTATCTCAATAAGGGCTTTGTTGTAGATGTCCATATATCTGACAATAACAGTCTCAATAATTCTTTTATTTGGATCATTATACTCATCATACAGTTGGCCTATGGGATTTAAATTTTCATCAACTGTTATGGCCTTTAGGACATCTTCAAGACTTATAGTAGCTTCTCCTGTCTGAGACTCATCTTGCCGTGGCCTTTCGTTAGTTTTTATCTTACTAGAAGGTTTCTTTTTGCTGCTCCTGGAGGCTTTGGTGGCCTCAGTTTTCATTTTCTTCACTTCTTCATCTATTTCTGTCTCTTCCTCATCGACTGCAATGCTTACATGCATTCTTTTAGCCTTTGTTTTCTTCCTTTTGTGACTGGTGGTAGGAGTTTCCACACTTGCAGATGGTGTGGGATCAGAGGGAATAGATGTAGCTTCTGTAGAGGTAGATCCTCTGGTTCTCCTTCTTGACACCTCTGGTTTTTTTGGTTTTCTCTTAGCTTCTTCTGGAGCTTCAACTGGTTCACTTTCTCTATTTTCTTTTGCTACCTTTTCAACTTATGCTTTTTCCCTTGCCTCTTTCACTTGTTCTTTTGTGAAGCCTTGTCTCAGGGAAAAATCATCTACCACTCTTCGCATTTTCTTGGAGATTTCAGGTTTTCTTACTTCAACATGAATTTTAGAAGACAACTCTTCATATGTTCCAAATCTTTCCTGTTTGGGGTCCTGAGGCTTGCTTAGCATGTGTTGTGCATAGTTATCTAGAATAGCCCCATCTACTTCATAGCCCATTGGCATAACCCAAACAGTTCTAGGCTCAACAACCTCCATCAAGCATTGATCTTTTGTCACAATAAAGCAGATAGTGTCCTTATACTTTTCAACAACTGATCTAGGGATCCTTTCTCTAGTTTGCATTAACTTCTAAAAGCCTTTGAAATAGCCCCATAGTGCTATGTTCTGGGCATCATGGCTACCTATGCTATTAAGATGATTTCTAGTTTGAACTGCAATGGGTTTATCACTTGTCTAGAATAGATTCTTCATACCTGGCAACTCTTGCACGAAGTAGAAGAACAAATAGATAATCAATGTACCATACTTGAATAAATATTTTTTCTCTTTGGTCTTCCTTAAATTTTCCATCAGCTATTAATGGAGCAGTTCATAAAGATCATACTTTGCATCTTTTTTAACCATCTCTTCATGTTGGATCTCAGCACTGATAGTTTGGCTGGGGATTAATATTTTCATTGCAAATCCCCCTATGTCAGAGCACACAAACTCACTTCCCGAAGGAAGTATCTACATCAGATGTTGGTGTGGATCCATCCTTGACTTCAATTACTTCTTTCTTGATCTAGATCTTGTCCATTTCTTTCTTAGTTTCAACTGGATCAACTTTCTCTGTTTTCCTTTCTTTAGCATAGTAGTTTCTTTTCACATTCTTGCTTCTGCAAAATCTTGCAACATGTCCAAACTTGTTGCAATTGTAGCAGACAATGTTTCCCTATCCTTGATTCCTTCATCTGAATGAATTCATCCTTGATATGCATTGATTAGCCATGTGTCCAAATCTATTGCAAGCAAAACATCTTCCATTGAATGATTGAGTATTCCTTGAATTGTGAAAGTCATTTCTTACCAGACTTTTGCATTCATTTGATCTATGACCAATTTTCTTGCAATTGAAACATTGACCAGAGAATGATGGAACATTTTGATTCTGATTTATTCTACTCCTACACTAAGTAGCCTTATGACTATTTTTTTTGCAATTAAAACAATGGCCATTGAAAGATGGGTACCTTTGAGCATTTGGTTGTCTGACCGGAGGTCTTCTTCTTTAATTCCTAAATTGGTTCCCTTTGTTTTGCTTCATCTGAAAGTTTTCTTGACCTGATTTTGAACTTTCTCCTTTCTTAAATCCTAAGCCTTGCTTGTCATCTAAACTCTTTTGACTAGCAATCATCTCATCAAGTTTTGCAGAACTTATCTTGAGCTTTTCTTCATAGCTCTTAGCTTTTTCCAAGTCTGTTTTTAGGTTCACAACTTATTTTTCCAGTTTGACACATTCTTCTATCTTGTTGTTTACCATCAGATCTAGATCTTCTTTTGCTTTAGCTCTTTTAATAACTTCCACTTTCAAATCGTCTAGGGTCTCATTTGCTTATATCAATTTTTCACTAACATCTCTGTATTTTTCTTTAAATTTCTTGACTTTTTCTTTCAGCTTTAGAATGCATTCATCAGCTTCTTGAATGTTATCCTTCAGATCCCTAATTTCTACTTCAGAGTTTTCAAGATCAGCAAGAGCTGCCTCCAATTCAACATTGTTTGAGAAGTTTCCAAATCTCCTGGTTGCCATGAGTGAATTCTCTGAGATTTTCCTCAAGATGTTAGGATTCTTCCAAGGAACCTTGCTCTGATACCAATTGTTGAAAGTAAGGAATACTAAGAGGGGGAGGGGTGAATCAGTATTATGCAAAACCACTTGTTAACTTGTTTATTAATCTAATTTATAAAATTAATAACATGAAAGTAGAACAAGCATAAGAATAGCAACCATAAAGACATAACACATAGACGCCAGGATTTTTATGTGGAAAACCCAAAGAGGGAAAAACCGCGGTGAGTGTTAGCTCACAATATATTATGATAGCTCAATACCGAATTACAAGAAGGCTCACTGCCCTAAGAAGAAGTGCTCACTACACAAAGGCTCACTACCAAGAGAAAAGAAGATAGAAGAAGGATTAGCTCACTGCCAAAAGATGAACTACTGTAAATACATCTACCATATGCTGGATCACAGTTCCATTAAAGGCTTAATATACAGATTCAAAGGTCTGCATTTATTTTGCCCCGCTTCTCAACTCAACTACATGTACTATATTTTTCTTTCTCTGCTCTACACTCTGTTCATAATTCTTCACACTTTGAATTCATACATTACACCATACATGCTCCACACACACTCCAACATCGAATTCTATCAAGTATATATATTTGCTACAAGATTTATCTCATAATCAGGTCAGCAAGCAAAACATAAATTGTGTACACAAATATTACATCTTGTCAGCTTAAGCTTGTGTACAATCTGCAATGCGGACTTAAAAAACATACAAAAATATTCATATAGGTCAGATTCAATCATACCATCACTTAGATTAACTATTCAAACAATATATCTTCTCCGCATAAGAATTTAACATGCCTATCAACTTGTTCCTTAAGAATATACTTGATCAACTCATCTGCCACATCATAATTCCCACTGTGGACCATATGAGACTCTAAGATGCATAACCAACAATCATTCTAGATCTCTTATCATACCTATAGAACTGCAGGACAAAATATACAACTGTGGAGGAATGCGGACCCTTTTCTCTAGCACTGTGCACTGTTCCTGTCTTAGCTTTGTTCACCCGGACTTAGATATTTTACCATGTGACTTCCAGAGGAAGTCAAGACTTGAGAAATGGAATAAATCATCACTAAATAGCTATGAACAACATACCTGATCTGCATATACTGATCTTTTACTACGGAGGCATACCATCCCAAACACTGTCACTTACTCTGTATAATGTATACTGTTCATACTTAGTCATTTCTACTTTCAGAGTAAAGTCTCTTTGTCATGCCGGTGGAGTCTCTTTCCTTTGTTGCTATCAATGACAATATTCAATCATTAGAACAATGTCTCTTGCCAACAGGTTAGGGGTGGGTTAGGCATCATAAATGCTAGGAAAAGGGGGAGAAAGTGTGGGTACGACTTTATGAAAGCACGCTCATGTGATTGGGCAGTGCGCCTACGTGGCAAGGCGACATGTCTATGTGAAATATGTGCCTGTGTGAAGAAAAACATGTTTGCATGGTTGTGATGAGCACCTATGTGGTAATTTGGCGCACCTGCGTTGAACAGTGCGCCAATGAGGAAAAGTGGCATGCCTTTGCGTGAAAGAGCGCTTAGGTCAAGAAATGACATGCCTTTGTGTAAAAGGGTGCCTATGAATAAAAATGACATGCCTTTGTAACAAAGTGCATCTGGGAAAATGGATTAGGAGTTTGACTTAGAGAAAAGGTTTGACTTGGTCGTTTGGATAGTTGCATGAGAAATCACTGGCTATTTAGTCATAGGTTAGGTAACCTAGGATAATGAATCTATTTCCTAGATTCTCTGAGGAGGAGAGGAAGTTCCTGGTAGTGATCGAGATGTATCACATTTTGCACATGCCAGAGATCCAAGCACACACAGTGATGATGATAGTGTTGATAGAGAGATGGGACAATGAGAGGAGTTCCTTCCTCCTTCCTATGGGTGAGATGACAGTGACTCTAGAGGATGTATGGTGGATAGTGTGGATCCTAATTCATGGGTCCTTGGTGTGATACAACTTGGACACAGGAGAGGATACATTGGAGAGAGTGTTCATGGATGATGATCTACCATTAGATGGGATAGAGTTAGACTTGAAACATATTAAGATAGATGCCCCACTGCCACTATTTATAACTAGGTTTATCTTGTATGTGTTGGTGCGAGGGAGATGAGTGAGATACTTTTCTACTGGCCGGGGGATGTATTGTAGTAGATGATGGAGGGAGAGGTATTTGCATGGAGTCCTTGCATACTCACACACCTTTATAGAGATTTACATAGCTATGTCTATAACAGGTGTTAGTACATTGGATGTGGAGTGACTCTACTTCACGTATGGGCATGGGAGCACATTGTTGTCACTTGAGGCCACTATGTGATCAATTGAGGGGTGAGGGTCAGCCATATTATAGACTCTATGTAGGTGTGTTACATTATCAGTGGGTAGGAGAAATGGAATATTAGAGGAGAGTTTTGGATGACATAGACACAGTGACATGGAGACCATGGTGAGTGTGTGAGGCTTGGGAGGATGATGATGACTAGCTGTCGTATGTACGACAAACTAGATATATACTCGGTAGGACAACATTGATTGTAGAGATATACATCCCTAGGTGGGTTCTACGATAGTTTGGGGAGAGGCAGATAGCGCCTATTCATGAGGTAGTCTTCCCAAGAGTGACTAGGGATGTTGGACCTTGGGGACTTGCACTAGATCTGTAGATGAACCTTTGGCATAGTTTTAGGGATTAGTACCTGTGTGATCGGTACTACCAGGAGTAGACATGGAGGATGCAGGGACAAGCCCTAATTATGATGCTTGGTGGGTGACACATAGTCCAGTACATCTCACAGTACTAGGTGATTAGGCTAGACAAGTTGCAGTGCCTCCATTCTAGAGATGGGTGAGATGACGAGTTGAGGGTGGACACGATGGTGGAGGACACAATGGAGGTCATGATGGAGGTGATGGTGGAGGATAGGGTGGAGATGGTGGAGGTCATGATGGATGAGGTGGAGGATAGGTTGTAGCTCTAGCAGTGAATGCACCAGTGGCAGTAGGAGATGAGGAGGATATAGAGGCTATATGGGCATCACGGGACAACTTATAGATGGAGGTTGAGCAGGTACAAGGTCTCTTGGTAGGGATGACTACAAAGAGAGACAACCTATAGTTAGAGGTGAAGTGGGTGTAGGGACTCCATGCTCAGGTGGTGGTGGAGGGGGGTAGAGCCTTGTTATAGATATAGACACTACATACTCAGATACATGCATTACAAGCCCAGGGACAGGGACAAGTGGGAGGTGATGGTGACAGGGTGATGTAGTAGATTATGGCTAAGAGGGATGCTCTAAGAGTGGAGAGAGATGCAACAGTGGCACAAAGAGTGATTGGAGAGGCATTAGCAACACATTTCCAATAGGAGTGTGATATAGCACAGGGTATGGGTAAGATGTGGTCAGATATGATGAGATTCTAGGGAGACCTTATGTGTGTATAAGGAGACCTGACTCTGGCAACCCAAAGAGTGGAGTACTATCTCACCCTATACCACAATGCAGTGCCTGAGGCATAGAGGCAACCTAGTTTCAGTACATGGAGCATATCAGGGGCCTCGAGATCAACAAGGTCACATCCCTCAATCATGGGACCACCTAGGGATCATGGGGCACATGGATCACCACCTACAACACCTATAGGGTAGGCATAGGTAGGGGTATAAGGACCACGTCCTCCTCCACCTCTGACAGCAGGATCATAGCCTGCATCATCGACACAGTCAGAGGGCGATAGCTCTAGTTAGACCATTTGTAGACATTGATATGTATTGATGTATTGATTGATTCCTATGGTCTCTATGTATTTTGATTTCTCTAAAGAGACTTTTTGTACACAAACATTGTATCATGACCATTTTATTATATATGAGATGACACATGTTTTGGCGGTGCATATGATGAGACTATGGTTTATTTATGATGATGATGTTGATATATATGCATATGGATTATGATTGTGTACATGTACTATGATTGTATGGACTATGGATATGATGATGTTATATTTATTATGATGTGATTGTCATTAATATGATGTTATGGATATGTCTTTAACTATGTGATGTATGTATGGATAAATGATTAGAAACGCAATGGTTTATATGTAAGTATATGAAATGTGATAAATATGGATAGGGATTTATGATGACCAAATTAAATGGATGTATATTTTTTGATTGATGTATATGCACATGGTTATGGATGTATTGAAATGTCTTTATTATGACGATGTAAATGTATATGCAAATGATGTGATGTATGGCTAATGACTATGATGAGATGGATATGATTATGGATTATGATAATATGAATATGTAAATGGAATTATTATGGATTATAACTAAAATCTATTTGTGATGATAGAATGAAGAAGTGACATGAAGATGAATGATGTTTATTTCTTTTTGGTTTGGTCATGATATTGAGTAGAATGTAGAATGAAATGTTAGGATGCATGTTAGGATGAATAGTAGGAGTGTGATGAATAGATGAAAATGGATTGGATATGATAAATGATAGGCAATAGGTGAGTGAAAAGAATGCTCTAGAATAGGATAGGAAAATGGATGGGGTATGGATGTAGGTAATGGATAAAAAGAGTATGGTTATGTTGGTATAATATGTAGAGCAGTCCTTATTTGATATAGTAAGAGGATATTATGCACCAAGGTATAAGGAACTAGGGTGACTTTGTATCCTTTACATGGAATTGACACAACAGACAAAAACGAGTATCCTTATACATGCCTAGTGTAATACAACCTTGTCTAGATGTGTGAGGAAGAAAACTTAGAGCATTAAAGTCCAAGTGCACAAAAGGTATGAAATGACCTTAGATTCAAAGGATGAATGATATGCAAAAAGCTATTCCACTACACACAAGATATGAATATTAGATGGAGAAATAAGAACATCCCACAAAAACGCAAAATGCTATGCCACATTCTCTACTACTCGTAACACACCAAGATATGAATAGATCTAGGTGGTCTTGATAAAGCATGAGAAGGAGATAAAAAAGATAAAAAATAAAAAATAAAAGACCAAATGATGACACAAGTCACACAAGCTTTAATTCTACTCTCTTGCTCACATTCTCCTGATGATGGATCACTGTGTGTGATCCGAAACGTTGAGGAAAAATAACTTACACAGTTTAATCCAAAAGCATTCATTACAACACCATGGACTGTGGAAAACTAATGAACTCCTTTATATCTCTTGCCAAGGATTTAGATGATGTTTGGATAGGTGCTTGATAATAGGAATGATATATCCTTAGATAAGACTTGATGATGATGTTTGTATTCAAATGATGTGACAATAGATAAAATGACTGGTTATTGTTTCAAAATGTGGACTAATGCTTGTGATTTTTGTTAAGGCACGAGGTATTGCATGATTTTTGTGTTGTTTGAATGTCAAGTGTTTTATTATGGAATGGATGAATAATGACAATGTGTGGCAATTATTATGGATATGGTGTTGAACATTTTATTATGGAATGTGGTGTGGAACATTTATTATGAGATGCGGTGTGAAAAGTGTTTATTATGGGATGCATGAGACTTAAGTTGAAGACTTACTCTCCAACATCTTATGAGCACAAGGAGAACAATCCAATCCACAACTAGGTGTAGGTAATGTGCCCCCAAGCGATATGAAACAAAGGGATTTTATTATGGTATACATGGACAAATTATTATGGTAGAGATGGATATGTTGCTATGGATAACCTATTTTGGATGGGCTAGGAAATGACACTAAGTGACAACTTCAAGCCATGGTAGGATGATGATATGGTAGATGGATGAAAAATAGATGAATGAATGGAAAGTGGAAGTCAAAGTGGTTATCTCATAAATGGTAAATGTGAGGCTACTACACATGGCACCTGTAAATAGTTTTTCACCATGGTACTTATCCAAGGTGCCACTGAAGTGGTTTTCACTAGAGGATGATTTATTTCTCTTTACTATTTTAATTTTTTTGTACAATCAAAAACTCTGCAGATTAGGCATAGAACCTCTTGAGGTGGATGATGTGGATAGGATCCTCAAGGGGTTTTCCCTCAAGTGTAGAAAGCTGATAAGCCCTTGAACCATAATAGCTAGTAATGATAAAGGGTCCCAACCAATTCGTCTCAAATTTCTCTTTTCTATCTCGGTCTTGAAGATTCTTTTGATTTCCTTTAAGCACAAGGTCACCAAATTCAAATCTGTAAACTTTGAGTTTCTTGTTGTAGCTACAATAAAGATGATTTTGATAAGCTATGAGATGATTAAGAGCATTGAGACATCTTTCATCTAACAATTCCAATTTTCTTGTAAGCGTGATACTTTGTAGTCTTCCTCATCAATGAGATGTTGCAATGATACCCTTAGAGAGGGGAGCTCAACCTCGATTGGTAAAATAGCTGTAGATCCAAAGACAAGAGAATATGGCATGACTCTTGTAGGGGTACGAATGCTAGTGTAATATGTCCACAAAGTGGTATTGAGTTGTAAGTTCCAATCATGACAAGCTTCATTGACTGCTTTTTTCAAAATCTTGAGGATAGTTTTGTTTGAAGCCTCAACTTGACCATTGCTTTGGGGATAATATGGAGTGGAAAAGTGATGTTGAATGTGCAATTGATGGCAAGGGTGGTGAACATCTTAGTTTTTGAAGGGATTGCCTTTGTTAGTAACAATTACTTGGGGTATACCATACCAATAGATAATGTAATGAAGGATAAACTTGGAAATTTGTATACCAATAATGTAGGTAAGAGGAATGGCTTCGACCTACTTTGTAAAATACTCTGTGGTGGTGATAATGAATTTATGAGCATTATATGAGGGTGGATGAATTTTACCAATGAGATTGAGTCTCCATTGCGAAAAGGGCCATGGCGTAGTGATTGGTCGCAATTCTTGTGCAGGCGCATGAATCAAATCACTATGTTGTTGACAAGGAAGACACTTCTTGATGCAGGAGCATCTAGAGGTGTAAGAGAAATCTTGCATCACCCAAAAAAAATGTTGATTCAAAATCATTGATAATGTTTTCATTTCTTTTCAAAATTAGTATTTCTGGTTCCATAATCGCTTGAATAATGATGTAGAACCTTCAGTTTTTCCAACTACTAAAAATAGCAAACTATTATTTTTAGAAAGTTTGCATTTGGGCACGGATTGAAGCAAAATTTTACAGGAAACTTCATAAAGAAAAACAAGACCTTTGGCGAAGGAATCAGGCAAAGATCATTTGTGGGCTGAAAGATATTAAAGTTTCTATTTCCTGAAAAACCCCTGAAAATTATTTAAATTTAGGTTTGAGGCACTAAACGGTCTTGTATGGGCCCAAAAATGGGAAGAATTGATAGAGCAGGTTCTTAGCGCGTAGACCACTCCGTGATATTTCTGGCACTTCAAACGGTTCATCAATCAAACACCCAGATCAAAAGTTATGGCTCCCAAAAGTTGACGTATTTTTGGAGGGAGATGCAAAATTCAAAATTTGGCTAGAGGCCACCAAAAAGGCTATTAATAACCATTTTTTGGGAACCCTTGGTAGTAGTAGAGATAAGGGGGAAGTGTAGAGTTAATAAAATGTGGGAAAACAAAAACCCTAGTTGATTTGGGGCTACATAAGGCAGAAGGTTCCAGAGCCTGGTGATAGGTAGCTGTAATGTGTTGTAGCTTGTGGAGGATTTATCCTCTGATTGCATCTGAGCTTCTGTAATGTAATGAGTTGTCCAAATCAATAAAAGAAAATTCTATTTTCTGTATTCAATTTTTGTTGTTGTGTGTTTTATGATTTATCCCCCTTCATCAAGTTGTATCAGAGCAAGGGTTCCTGAGCGTGTAGATAGATCATTGACCGTGAGGCAGTTTGTACTAGGACCTGTGATGCAGAGGTAAACGCAACGGGAGCTAACTAACAGGAAGGAGGAGCCAATAATACAAACAGCATGATAAAAATCCCTATCGGCTCAGCATCATCATCATATTTCCTGCAAACACCAACAGCATCATCATCATATTTCGGACGAGCACAATTATCCTCCTGCCGACTACTGTTCACTTCCTCCGTTTTCCGCCTATCATCATCATCATGATGTTCAACTAGCGCAAACATCCTCCTGTTGCACTGTTCATCGGGCGCCAAGCTCCATCGGCATCATCATGATATGCAACACCACCTTCGTCAGCAGGATATCAAATATCCGGTTGCTCCAAATATCCTGATGATGATCACCTTCAGCACCTTCCCTTCGATGCCCCGATAGCTGACTATACAAACAACAGCATCATGATATGATTTATCCGGTTCTCTCGAAACCTCCTGATGATGTTAACACAACTTTCTACCGAGGACTTCCGCCGATACCTAAGCACTTAGCGACAGCAGGATAAACTTGCATAGGGGGATATCTCAATATCCTGATGACGATGACGTCATATCCTGATGACGATGACGTCACCCAATATCCTGATGACCTCTTCAACACTTAGTCAAAAAATGAACTTTCACTCCCGCATCTGCTAGCGATACGCGGATGATGGGCACTCCCGAGAGATGATCCTGACGGTGATATATACACTGAGTATATATCCGACTTAAAACATCCTGATGCACTTGCAACATGCAAACTTCATCAGCTTCACGACCCGATCCTGATGGCGGTGTATTCGCAGATGACGATGTGACTCGATCTGACTGGAAACGCACATGCAGACTCCTGTATATCCATCCGCTGCATGTAAACACTCAGAACCATACGATTTCACAAAGGCAATAAGATGATCGGGCTGGATCACCTTCAAACCAAAATTTAACAGCTTATCTTTCTAGACCTAGCACATGAGGATGCTAGGCTGATTCACAGCATGCTCCTAACTGATCTCTTGAACGATGCAATGCATAAACAGAAAACACAAATGCAAACTAAGCTATAATACAGGACCATTCCACTGATTCACAGGATCAACCGGTGGAAGGGTTGAAAGAATCCATCAACTTATAAACAGAAAGGAAATCAAAACAGATACAGCTGATAAACCAGAAACTGCAAATGATGAGATCTTATTCAATTGAAATTCAAATGTACTGTTTCTGCAATACTGTCAAACAACAGTGCTTCACAATATCTGGACTGTTCTCCTGAATCTCAACAACACCAATACATAACACAACTAGCATAACATCTGTCAATATGCTAAACCCTAACAGATCGAAGGTATAAATAGCAAAATCCTTCGAGTACTACCAACTCACTTCCCAGCGGCTGGGAGAAGGACAGCTCAGACTACCTGATCACGATCTGTAATTGCCTACACATACTCCTAGGCTGATCTATTACATAGCATCGGTCCAATGGACCTTATTACATGATGAAGTCAAACATACTAAAAATAGACTAATGCCCTGTCATCATGTGGACAATTAACCTATATCCTGATCATGTACGGGTGCTCCTGCACCATACTCCCCAGAAGAAGAAATCTCAAGTCCACTTGAGATGAGAGTATCAAGGTCTGCACCATGTTTCTGGATCTGATCTTCAGTCATCCATACTGCTTCAGAGTTTGGCTGTCCCTTCCAAGAGACGAGGTACTCCAAGTACTTTTTGTTCCTGGTCTGTTTGACCACTCTGGTGTCCAAAACCTGCTGCAACTGTGGAGGATCATGCTTGGGAATGTCATCAGCAACTATATCCTGTAGGAGATCCTGATCTGCATCTGGATTAGCCTTGTATGGAGTTAAATCACATACATTGAATATAGGAGACAAACCAAGATCAGGAGGGAGTTGGATCTCATAAGCATTCTGTCCATGTTTGTGCAAAATCTGACATGGTCCAACTTTCCTTTGCATGAGCTTAGTATACTTTCCCTTAGGAAGTCTGTCTTTCTTCAAGTGAACCCAAACCAAATCTCCAACATCAAACTGGACATCCTTCTTCTTTTTATCAGCATATTCTTTATATTTCAAGGTAGTTTGCTGCAGTTGGGTCCTGACCTGATCATGAACCTCTTTTATAGCTTCTGCAAAAGCTTCTCCTTCTGCACTGACAGGGTCTACTGTAGGTAGATCTCTCAACTCCAAAATTCCTCTGGGATGCATTCCATAAACAATCTGAAAAGGTGATTTGCCTGTGCTCCTATTGACAGTATCATTATATGAAAACTCAGCTTGAGACAGAATAGTGTCCCACTTCTCTCCATGCTGTTTTGTCAAGCATCTGAGCAAATTCCCTAAGGAACGGTTCACTACTTCAGTCTGTCCATCCGTTTGAGGATGATATGCAGAGGAAAAAGACAAATTGGTTCCCAGTTTCCTCCAAAGAGTTCTCCAGAAGTGACCAATAAACTTCACATCCCTGTTTGACACTATACTCAATGGCAATCCATGGATTCTGACAATCTCCCTGAAGAATAAATCTGCAATGTATGAAGCATCAGCAGTGGTTTTGCATGGCAAGAAATGTGCCATTTTACTGAATCTATCCACTACAACAAAAACACTGTCAAAGCCTTTCCTTGTCCTTGGTAAACCCAAGACAAAATCCATACTGATGCTTTCCCATGGTCTGGAAGGAATGGGTAAGGGCTGATATAAACCTGCATTGGTTGACCTGCCTTTAGCTTTCTGACATATCACACATGTCTCCACAAATTTTCTGACATCTGACTGCAGCTTAGGCCAAAAGTAATGCCTTCTGACCAGATCAAGGGTCTTGTCTAGACCAAAATGACCTGCCATAGCTCCACAATGTTTCTCCTTGATGATATTTGATCTCATAGAACACCTTGGGATACATAACTGTCCACCTTTGAACAGTAATCCATCCTGAATCAAAAATTCAGAGAACTCAGCATGATATTTCTCCCCAAAAGAAGTACATACCTGATATATTTCTCCAAAATCTTCATCAGACTCATACATGGTCTTGAGTGAATCAATGCCAACACTCTCTAACTGAATCTGATTGACTGTTAGAACTCTCCTGCTCAAAGCATCTGCAACTTTATTTTTGACCCCTTTCTTATGCTTCAATGTAAAAGTGAAAGCCTGTAATGTTTCTACCCATTTCATATGTTTGTGGTTCAGCTTTTCCTGGCTGTTTATGAAACTCAGAGCCTGGTTATCTGTGAATACTATGAATTCCTTTGGCATCAAGTAATGCCTCCATTTCTTGAGTGACTGAACTAAAGCATACATTTCCAGATCATATGATGAATACCTCTTCTTAGCATCATTGAGCTTTTCATTGAAAAATGCAACAGGTCTACCTTCTTGGCTGAGTACTGCTCCAATGGCCATGTGACTGGCATCACATTCTACCTGAAAGATTTTGTTAAAATCTGGAAGTGCAAGGACTGGCTGCTGTGCCACCTTCTTCTTCAGTGTCTCAAAGGAATCATCTACTCCTTGAGTCCAAACAAATCTGCACTTCTGTCCTCCTTTGATGGTATCCAGCATGGGTGCACAAATATGACTAAATCCTCTGATAAACTTCCTGTAGAAGGTTGCTAACCCATGGAAACTTCTGACATCATTCATAGTCTGTGGAGTTGGCCAAGACAATATGGCTCTTACCTTTTCCTTATCCATCTGTAACTTTCCTTGTGAAATGACAAAACCTAAATATGTGATCTCCTTTTGCATAAACAAGCACTTGTCTAAATTTATCATCAGCTGCTCTTCATGTAACCTCTTAAGAACCAAATCTATATGCCTGAGATGTTCTTCTTTTGTGTTACTGAAAATCAGAATGTCATCTAGATATACTATGACAAACTTACCAATGAATTCTTTCAAAACCTCATTCATCAATCTCATAAAAGTACTAGGTGCATTAGATAAACCAAAAGGCATAACCTTCCATTCATATAACCCTTCATTTGTTTTGAATGCTGTTTTCCATTCATCCCCTGGTCTAATCCTGATCTGATGATATCCACTCTTCAAATCTATTTTTGTAAAATATTTAGCACTTCCCAAACAATCAAGTAAATCCTCTATCCTAGGGATTGGAAACCTATACCTGATTGTGATCTTGTTAATAGCTCTGGAATCAGTGCAAAGCCTCCAAGTACCTTCCTTCTTTGGTGCTAGTACAGCTGGTACTGCACATGGACTTAGACTCTTCCCAATCAGACCTGAATCCAACAATTCTTCAATCTGTCTGGCTACTTCTGCATTCTGTTCTGGAGTAAGCTTATAGGCTGCTTTGGTTGGAAGTGTTGACCCTGGAATTAAGTCTATGCAATGACTGATATCTCTGACAGGTGGTAGGGATCTTGGCATTCCCTCTGAAATGACACCTTTGTACTTATCCAATAGCTCTTGGACAGCTGGGTCTATGAACCTTGGCTTCTTCTCTTTCTTGACTTCTTGCTGCTGTTCTTTATTCACACTCATACATGGGATTAGGGCATATGCAACTGCACCTTCTGCTGCTACTTCTTTCATGAACTGTTTGCCTTCCATCAGCATGACCTTCACCTCTTTTCCTTTAGATTTCTCCTCTTTCTTTGCCAATGGGAATAAATGTATTTCCTTACCATCTTTAGTGATTTTATAGGTATTCCTAACACCATCATGTTGTGCCTTCAAATCATACTGCCATGGTCTACCAAATAAAAGATTGCAAGCATCCATCTTGGTAATATCAAACAACAACTTATCCTTATATCCACCAATCTGAAATTCTACCCAAGCCTGCTCTTCTACAGTTGTCTGCTGACCTTGTGTAAGCCATGAGACTTTATATGGGGATGGGTGAGGCAATCTCCTAAGCTTAAGCTTTGTCACCATGTGTTCAGACACAAAATTCTCAGTAGAACCAGAATCAATCAAAACTTTACATGCCTTACCTCCTGCTTTGCAAATAGTTCTGAAAAGAGACTTTCTCTGAGGGGATTCTTTGTTAGGTACCTTCATGGTAGTCACTGTTCTTCTCATCATCAGAGACTCTCCACTTTCTGGGTATGCATAATTATCAGGAGCATTCACACTCTGAAAATCATTAGAGCTTGTCCTACTTTGATTATCAGGTTCTTGGACTAGATTTGTTCTCCTTTCTCCTGCTGAGCTTGTGGCCTTTTCTGGACATCTACTGGCTATATGGCCTTCTTTGTTATAGTTATAACATCTGATGGATCCTCTGCCCTGGGATCTTCCTCTGAAAGGTCTTCTACCTCTGAAGTTTCCTTGCTGACTAAAATTCTCTCTCTGGTTCTGACTATTGTTGCCCTTACTGTTGTCATGACTGGATTCTTCTTGATATCCCTGTCCATGTCCTCTGCCTCTAAAAGGACCTCTTCCACCTCTTTGTTGTCTTCCTCTTCCTCTATTGTTTTGTTCCTGTTTTCTCTTTAACTTCTCTTCCACTTTCAATGCCAACTGAAAACTTTTCTGGACTGTATCTGGATTATGCAGACTGAGATCTTCCTGAATGTTAAACCTCAATCCATTAAGGTATCTGGCTACCTTCTCTTCTTCACTTTCTTTTACCTTTGTCTTCATACAGAGTTTCATGAATTCTTCTATATATGAGCTGACATCTAGCTCCTTTTGCTTCAGGTTTTGCTTCCTTTTGTGTAATTGGATACTGTAATCCAATGGGACATAAGCTTCTTTTACCAATGCCATCATCTTCTTCCATGTGGCAACTCTACGTTTTCCTTCCTGTACTCTATCATCTTGAACAAAATTCCACCATGTCAAGGTAGCTTCTTTCATCTTTGACTGTGCTATCTTCACTCTCTGTTGTTCTGGTATCTCCTCTGTTTCAAAGAAATTGTTCAAACAGTCTATCCATTCCATTACTGAATCAGGGTCCATCTTACCTGTAAACACTGGCAAATCCAGTTTCACATCCATGGTTCTCCTCTCCATGGCCTTGAGGGCGTTCAACAGTGGTCTCTGGTCTGCAGGAACGACCTCCTTGCTCCAATTAGGGATCTCTTCTTCTTCCCTATCTTCTTCTTTACCAGAACCTACTCTGCTCCTCAATTTTGCTATCTCATCTTTCAATTCCTGATTCTGAGCCTTCACGGCCTTGCTTTCTGCAATCTGTTTCTTTACCAGAACTGCCAACTCAGCGTTGGTCATCCTTGCTGGAACCTCAGATGTTCCTTCTTCGTCTGACATCCTGCTTATCTTTTCCAGAAGATCCTAACCTTTGCTCTGATACCACTATGATGCAGAGGTAAACGCAACGGGAGCTAACTAACAGGAAGGAGGAGCCAATAATACAAACAGCATGATAAAAATCCCTATCAGCTCAGCATCATCATCATATTTCCTGCAAACACCAACAGCATCATCATCATATTTCGGACGAGCACAATTATCCTCCTGCCGACTACTGTTCACTTCCTCCGTTTTCCGCCTATCATCATCATCATGATGTTCAACTAGCGCAAACATCCTCCTGTTGCACTGTTCATCGGGCGCCAAGCTCCATCGGCATCATCATGATATGCAACACCACCTTCGTCAGCAGGATATCAAATATCCGGTTGCTCCAAATATCCTGATGATGATCACCTTCAGCACCTTCCCTTCGATGCCCCGATAGCCGACTATACAAACAACAGCATCATGATATGATTTATCCGGTTCTCTCGAAACCTCCTGATGATGTTAACACAACTTTCTACCGAGGACTTCCGCCGATACCTAAGCACTTAGCGACAGCAGGATAAACTTGCATAGGGGGATATCTCAATATCCTGATGACGATGACGTCATATCCTGATGACGATGACGTCACCCAATATCCTGATGACCTCTTCAACACTTAGTCAAAAAATGAACTTTCACTCCCGCATTTGCTAGCGATACGCGGATGATGGGCACTCCCGAGAGATGATCCTGACGGCGATATATACACTGAGTATATATCCGACTTAAAACATCCTGATGCACTTGCAACATGCAAACTTCATCAGCTTCACGACCCGATCCTGATGGCGGTGTATTCGCAGATGACGATGTGACTCGATCCGACTGGAAACGCACATGCAGACTCCTGTATATCCGTCCGCTGCATGTAAACACTCAGAACCATACGATTTCACAAAGGCAATAAGATGATCGGGCCGGATCACCTTCAAACCAAAATTTAACAGCTTATCTTTCTAGACCTAGCACATGAGGATGCTAGGCTGATTCACAGCATGCTCCTAACTGATCTCTTGAATGATGCAATGCATAAACAGAAAACACAAATGCAAACTAAGCTATAATACAGGACCATTCCACCGATTCACAGGATCAACCGGTGGAAGGGTTGAAAGAATCCATCAACTTATAAACAGAAAGGAAATCAAAACAGATACAGCTGATAAACCAGAAACTGCAAATGATGAGATCTTATTCAATTGAAATTCAAATGTACTGTTTCTGCAATACTGTCAAACAACAGTGCTTCACAATATCTGGACTGTTCTCCTGAATCTCAACAACACCAATACATAACACAACTAGCATAACATCTGTCAATATGCTAAACCCTAACAGATCGAAGGTATAAATAGCAAAATCCTTTGAGTACTACCAACTCACTTCCCAGCGGCTGGGAGCTTCCAAGCGGCTGGGAGAAGGACAGCTCAGACTACCTGATCACGATCTGTAACTGCCTACACATACTCCTAGGCTGATCTATTACATAGCATCGGTCCAATGGACCTTATTACATGATGAAGTCAAACATACTAAAAATAGACTAATGCCCTGTCATCATGTGGACAATTAACCTATATCCTGATCATGTACGGGTGCTCCTGCACCAACCTGAGGTTGTGGGTTTGTTGCAGAGATCAAGATGCCTCAATGAAGAAACTATGTTGAGAGAAATGCTTTGATGGAAGAGGGTTTTAGATCCTTTCAAAGGCAAATCAATGCATTGCAAGAGGAGCTGCGAAGAGGGTTTGAGACGAGAACAAGAGAAGAAAGCAAGGATGAAGCTGAAGAAGAGCTATCTGAGGAAGAGCAAGAAGCTGTAGGAGATCCTATAGAAGTTAGGTTGCTGAGTGCCATTTCAAAGATCAGAAAGAGGCCAGGATTAAAGTTTCTACCTATTCTAGAGATTTAAATCTAGAACAAGTTATTGATTGGATCAATGACATGGAGGAATATTTCAAGTATGAAGACATGGAGGACCCAGATTGGGTCAAGTTTGTGAAAACAAAATTGAAGGGCCATGCCAGTATTTGGTGGAAGGAGGTCCAGTTGGAGAGAAATAGAAGAGGAAAAGGAAAGATTACCAGATGGGATCAGACGGTGGACAAACTAAAGAAGCAGTTCGTTCATGCGGACTATGAGATGGAGTTGTTGAAGAAGCTGCAAGGATTGAAGCAAGGTAACAAGTCTGTCAAGGAGTATACATAAGATTTTTATAAGATTACTATCAGGACAAGCCATGTAGAGGCTAACAAGGAGAAGGTAGCCTGTTACATTAATGGGTTGAGGCCAAGTATTCAAGAGGAGCTGAGCTTGGTTAGAATGACCACCATAGAAGATGCGTAATAGTTTTGCCTAAAGATGGAAGAGAAGCTGAATAAAAGATTTGAAAGCAAGAAAAGGAGAAGAGGTCAAGGTGGAAGGACTGGTGGAAGGTCCTATGGAGGCTGAAATGAAGATCTAAAGAAGAGTGAAGAAGCTGGCACTAGTCAAAATCAGAGAGGAGATAATGCCTACTGCCCTCATGACCAAAACAATGGTGAGAAAAGAGGAAGAGGAAAAGACAAACCTGGGCAAGGACCTGGAAGAGGAGGTTTTAAAGGAACCTATTTCCAAAGTGGAGAAGAAGGGCATCAAGCATACGATTGTCCGTAACATCAAGGAAGGATGAATAGAAGACCTGAAGGTAATGCACGAGTTGCACGTGTAGATGAAGATGCACAGTTTGAGCATTCTAAAGATGCTGAAAAGGGAGAAACCCTAGTTGTCAGAAAAACCTTGTTGAATGAGGAGAAAGAACTAGATCAGAGAAAGAGTTTATTATGCACGAGTTGCAAATGTGAAGGTAAGTGTTGTGATATTATTATTGACAGTGGAAGCACTGATAATCTTGTTTCAGAGGAGATGGTTAACAAGTTGAAGCTGACAAGAAGAAATAATCCACATCCATATCGGATTGCATGGCTGTAGAAGAACCATAGAGCTTGGTCAATGAACAATGTTTAGTCAAGTTCAAGATTGGGGACTACCATGATGAGGTGTTGTGTGACATCATACAGATGGATGCATGTCATATGTTATTGGGAAAGCTATGGTAGTATGATAGGTGTGCTGTCCATGATGGCCATGCAAACACATATTCCCTAACAAAGGATGGAGTTCATCATAAGTTGAAGCCCTTGAAGGAGGTGGAACAAAAGGTATGTAGTACTGCCAGAATTTGCTTGGTAGATGGTAGGAAATTTTTGGAGGGTATGAAGCATGAGCATCATTGCTTTGCATTGATTCCTAAGATTAGTCAAGAGAAATGTGAAGATGTACCAATAGAAGTCTCAGATCTATTGGAAGAATTTTAGGACATTGTCTCTGATAATGTACCAGAAGGTTTACCACTAGTGAGGAAGATAAGTCATCAAATGGATTTGATTCCAGGAGCTAGTTTGTTGAATAAGGCAGCCCATAGAATGACTCCTGCAAAGAATGAGGAGTTGAACAAAGAAGTTAATGAGTTGTTAAGGAAGGGACTTGTTGATGAGAGTTTTTACACACTCATAAGATAGTTAAAATTCACAAAAGAACCTTAGCTGTCTTGGAAGATATGCAGAATTAACTTGTAATTCTCAATCTCAAGTTTCTGGATGGTCAGTTCTTGACTGTGTGGGATAAACCAAAAGTTTGTTGTGAAGCTGTTATATTCAAGGGACCTTACTAAATCTAAAAATATGCTACTAGCAATTATTACTTGTTATGTGCAAATATTTCAAAATATCTCTCAAGTCAGTGCTCATTTGCAACTATTTATTACTTTCAAGTCAAACTTTAAATGAATTTTATAGAAAATAGACATGATACTTCAGAATTTATGAAAATCATTAAAGATCATTAGCATTTTCATGTATTTAGTAGGATCTTCCACAATTTCCTTTAAATGACTGCATTTCAGCTAATTATTTATCAATTGTTGGAGAAAAGTTAGAAAGACTCAAATTAAAATACCATTCCATATAGGATCTAAATGCTCTGCTATTCACGTATTAAAGAATACAATAATCTGAACAATTCAACACAATCAAATCTACAAATGTAAAGTCCTGAACATTTTCATGAACATACATAAGAGATTGCAATCTTTCAAAGAATAATACTTCAAGTAAAAGTCTAAATTAGAAAACACTCTGTAATAGATGCAGAATTCTGAGTTTACCTTTATTTAAAGTATAGAGTCATACAAAATTTACAATGTAATAATGACTTCTATTTCATTGATCAAATTACCAGAAAAACTTACAAACGATTTGATAGATACACTAAGGAGACTAGAGATTCCACGCACTCCTTAATATAGACACAGGTGACCTCCTCTCTAAAATTAAAAGAACCATCTTCTCTATTTCAATAGCACTTACCAATTACAACTTTAAACTAAATTCAAAATCCCTGTGTAAAATAATACAAGTAGCAGAGCTTCTTATATAGACTTTGAAGCTTCTTCCTGCTACGGTTACAAAATCAATCCAATGGTCAACATTCAAATCCTCTAGAGCAATGGTAGGAATCATTTCCTAACCGTTCCCAAAATATCCCAATGGTATCTTTACTCAGCTCAAAGGATGCCTTTAGAATCTTTTTAAAATAGAAGATACCCCACTAACCCTCTCCTATTTGTCGACTTTTGGCTGGTGATAATCTCCAAGCACATTCTTATTTAGCATATCCTCCTTTTGATATATTTCTACTCCTTCAAGTACTCTACAAAATTACCTATCACCCACTTAATGAAAGTACGATCACCTTCTTGACTTTTTGTCCATGTATACTCATGTGCTTTGATTCCTTCTTTCAACTTCTTCTCTTCTTTTACCCAACCTTTAACCCTTTTCTAATTCTTCTTGATCTTAGCATTCATTTCCATTATTAAATCAATCATCCCTGTACTAAGATGTGTTGCAGGGTTCTCCAAACATGGTGAAAAAATAGCCTTAAATTCGTTCAATGCCTTTTCTAAACCATATGCTGGTACCTCTAGGCATTCATGCCAAATGAGTTTTTTTATTATTTTCATATGTACTTTTATCATATTATCAACGACCTCTTCTAGGTTTCTAGTACTCATGATACAGCTTTTAAGAATGTCCTCTTCAAATTTTAATTCTAACCTTGTTTGTGGCAATTGGTTAGCCATCTGGGGAGTAATGACTTCTTCATTTATCAATTCTTCTACTCTCTCCATTTCTTCAAGTTGTTTTAATTTTGATATGCATTCTTCCTTTCTAAATTGACAACTATGTAAAATAACATTACATTTATTCTTTTCTATCAAATCCATATCCCAACATGTCACTGCTTGCTTTGTTACATCCTCTCCTTTCTGCATAAATTCCTTGAACCATTTCTCAAAATTATTAGCTTCAATCTTTTTATTCTCCATCTCTTTCACCTCATCTTTTGATAATACTGCCATTTCAATAGGTAATTCTGGCATGGTGGCATTGGGATCAAACATCCCCCTAATGAATTTTTGCAGCTGGATAATATGTCCCTGCAAATAATCATGTTTATCTTTATCCTTCTTTAGTATTTCAACAGTGGCCTTGTTCATATCTTCCCATTCAGTTATATGTTGCTCCCTAGTCATGTGGCCTAAATCTATATTAAGTAATTTGTAATCATTCACAGTCATTTCTCCTTTAGATTTAACCTTTTGTGGTATAGCTAGATCCAGAAGGACCTCTTTTAATTGCTGACATGGTTCTAGCTTTTCTTTTCTCCTTCCGTGGTGTAGAACCACCTAGTAAACTCTTAATATCAATGGGTACTAATTGTATTGCTACCTTCTCTCTTTTGACCTCAGAGCCTAACCAGGCTAGAGCCTCCTTGGTAGCTTCTGTTGTTTTTTCCTCATTTATCACCTCTTCTTGAGGTTTCTCCATTCCTACCTATTCTATGTGTTGTTGTTGTTACTGAGGTGGTTGAGGTTGAGGACCATGCTCTGGAAAAAGTGGATCATCATTTTGTTGTGATTCTCCCTCATCATCATCTTCTTTTATTTCAGAATCCCCTCCCTCTTCATCTTCTAGACTCTCTTTTTCTAAAAATTCCTATTGTACTTCTTCTTCTTTATCATTCTATTCCATGTTTTCTCTATCCATATTTTCTTTTTGGTCTTTATGCTCAGCATTATCTTTAGAAATATTTTCTGTATTATCTAAGCTTTCTTCAGGATTACCTGATATGCCCACCGATTCCTTTGTTGTTTCAACTTGTTCTTGTACCCTTTCAGGCATATTTATCTAATCCATCTATGAGGGCGGACCTATAGCTTTATTAGGTTCCTCTGCATCCTTTTCTTTCTTAGGTTTGCTCTCTGTGTTCTTCCTTTCTTCTATACTTTCCTCCTGTTCACTTTGTTCATTATACATATTAAGAATATCTAGGACATCAGTATTAGAAACATTTACCTCTGTCTTCTCCTGAGTTTGGACTGGTGTTTCTTTTACAACTTTTTCTAGTTTTTCTTCTTTCTCAGATTCTTCTATTTGCTGTGCCACAATTTGCACTTCCTTTATAATCTCAGGTGGCACCAGTGTACCAAAAGGATCAACTGTTTTTGACCTGCCCTGTATATTTTCTTCTTTTGATTCTAGGCTTTGTACTCTACCCATACATACCTCAGTATCCTGTTCTTCCCTTGTATCAGAATATTCACTTACTTCTTCTTCATTCCTTCCAATTTCCACTTTGGTACTAGGATCCACCTCCCTAACTTCATCGTCACTACTGTCATCTTCTACATTTACCATCTCACTTACTTTTTTGACTTCATGAAGTTTTGACTCTTGCAGCTTCTCTTCAGTCAATTCTTTCTTAACCTTTGCATATATTTGTCTTTTCTCTTCTGGTGTGGATTCACTATGTATGCCAATCAACTTAGTACCCACCTGTTGAGCACTTATAACTTCATCCTGTATTGGTGTTTGTCCTTTTGAGGTTACAATTGCTATGGCTCTCATAATTCTTTGTCTTGTTAGCCTCTCAATAGTTCTAGTCTGCTCTGTACCAATGTTATGTCCTGATGACTCTACCTCCATGAATGTCCCTAAGGATATTTCTATTGTAACACCCAAGGCATAGGGATCCATTAAGGTTGCATTTTTATCTTTTTCACTGATTTTAGCTTCTACAATTCTTCTTTTCTTTTCATAAAAGCACTGCAGCTCATCTTGGTTCTCTCTTCCCCTTTTCTTACCCTTTTTCTAAAGTGTAAGTTCAATCCCTTTAGCTTTGAGTTCTTCTATTTGGTCTTTTAACCATGTTTTAGAAAATATAATAATTGGTTTAGGTAATGCATCCAAAGATGTTCCCCATGGCTGTGTCCAATCAAGTTCACCAATGGGAACAAGCCTTGCGTTCTCATAACTATGGTGTAACAACTTATTATCATCTTCAACTTCTAAGGGCACATTAATTTCTCCCATAGTCCTCATCTGTTCTACAATCAACCTTTGATAAGCTCTTTTTCACATGTCTTTGTCATTCTTACAATCTGACCAATAATATTCAATATGCACTTGATGTTTATATTTAGGATCAATAGTTCTCTGGATCCTATGGAAAGGATCAAAGTGTCTAGCTAACTCAAACTCTTCAAAACCATAGTATCTCAACTTCTTTTCTGCATAACCAGCCACCTCCTCACTGTAACAAGAATATCTTCCAATAGCCCAGGGGAGTTTGATATTTCCTTTGCCCCACTTCTTTTTATACATCTTAAATGCATTCAGGTTCTGTCTAGAAAACTCCAATACAATCAGTTTATTTGATGGATACATAGGCAACATGAATGGCTTCCCCTCAAAACCTTTAGTTCTGATATATGTAAAATTTGGGAATTGTATATAACATGAGCTATGTAGCCCAATAGTGTTTTCTACTTCTTCAGATAACCTCTTATCTTTTTCCCCAGTCAAAATTCTTACCATGTAAGTATAAAGCACATCATTTACTAAGGCATACTTCCTCAATGCATTATCCTATTGCAAATCTAGATAATGATAATAAACTAATTTATGATTTGGGCCATTTCCCATGGTCCCAACTCTATTAATCCCAACTATGTAGGGCTGGATCCCAGATGCACAGGAATATAACACATATGATGACAAATAAAAAGGCATCATTTTCTGCTTTCTTAACATGGCTTGCTTCCATATGGCTGTACTGATAGGCTTGGCCCAGTGAATTTTCCCATCTTCCTTTTTTGCTTCCCTCATAAATTGAATAATAGTGAACATCCATGGTTCACACTTGGTTGCATCTCTCAACCCCACTAGTCTACTTAGCATTGTAATCATTAGATGTATTTCCTCTTTAAAATCTATCCAGTGAAGGTTCTTTGGTACTCTCGCTATAGCTTTAGGTTTGTTTTCTGTAGTGTACCAGCTGTAGAAAAGTTTGCTCTTGCAATCTCTTTCATTGCTGTTAAAATCTTCTGTATATTGGTCTATGTCTATATCTATCATTTTCTTCTGAATCTCTAAACCAAACATCCTTGCTATCCCCTTTGTGGACAAATTTGCAATAACTTAGTTTTCATGTATTACTCTTCTGGTACTTGTATCATATCTATTTATGCACTCCAAAACCAGATCCTTAGCCTCCATGGCTAATGGGAACCCTGCAGCCTTGTACAATCCCCTATCCCAAATGCACTTCATATCAAGGGTAGCGTCTAATTATGTAATTTTTTGAAGAACATCCTCTGCATCATAAGATCCTATGCTTGTATCGGTCGTGACCCCGCTCGTGCTAATCATGGATGGATATCCTATGTGCATCGACAATTCCTCCTTTTTTGTTTCCTTCTGCGACTTTCTCTCTTTTTTTACTTTTACCTTTTCTTCGCCTACTGGATCTATTCTCTTTTGTTTTGGAGCCATCCTGTATGAAAAGTCACATATTTAACTTCCTATTTTACTTCATCTTCTTAGGGTTTTACCATGAATTTCTTACATTTTACATTTACCCTAACCCTTTTTGTCTTTTATCGCTTTAGATTTCATGCTACTTCACACAATCTATTAATTTCTTTAATCAGATACAATAATTTGCCATTTACTTGCATTTTTTAAATGAAATTACTCATAACTAATTTGCATTTTTGATTAACTGTATTGTAATGACGTTTAGGATACATACCTATTTTAGTGACAGCTTAACTATATGAGTGTTGACCCACTTTACCATTTTTACCAAGCCGTTCCCGTTCTGAAATTTTGTTTAGCTATGGATTGTCTGTTCAATTTATAAATAATCTCCTTTCTCTACAATTTTAGCTTTTGCGATGCAATTATGAAAGAATAACAATCTTTACTTAACCTTAACATGTTTAAATTCATCTTTTTCACTGTTAGTTCTACATTAAATGTTGCATTCAATGCATCATATGGACTCGGTTCTCTATTTTAACTTTATATTCTGAACATTGTATCCCTTAATAATTTGCCCTTTGCATTTGGACTTCACATATCATTTTTGTATATCGCAATGTACATATAATAGATACAAACCATTATACAAATGCAACCGATACCTTAGTTTCACTTTACTTTCCTTTTATTTTCTGACAATGCACTTTTACCCTTCTGTATATCGGGATTGTATGTATACCATCTTTCATATATACAAGAGTATTGATCTTATTTCATCACCTTTTAAAATCCACATCAAGTTTTACCTTTTACATCATTTGTACCACCCTTTTGTATCTCCCCATGTATATGCAACATATAACGACGGGATTCCATCATGGACCCCACTCTACTTAACTGCTTTTATCTCTTCAAAGAAATAATAATTGTATTTTCCCTTGGATACAATCACTCATACATGAGAACATATGATACAACCCTATTTGACTTTTGACTTTCACCAATTACATTACATAATATTTTCGGATCCATGTATGTATATCAAGCGACTGCATACCTATCCAAAATGCGTCAAGAAACAATGTATCTTTTATATCGGATTTAAATAACCTTTGGAATCCATAATTGTACGTACTTTTAAAGATGCAAAGTTGAGACATACAAAAATACAATACCGCATAAAGTACCCTTTTCACCTTAATAAACTACATTGTATACTTCCCTCGGGTTCGTGCATGTATACCACCCCTTTGTATATAGATTGTGCTTATATTGAACATACATACAAACCTATATACAACGCGGACCTGACACTTTATTCATTCAACTTTTGAACACCTATTGGGTCTGATTGGTATACAAAGGGTCCAAACACTGGAAACATGTATGCAATCACCAATATACAAAAACCTGATAGCACCCAGCACGACCTATACAAAGACCTCATATACAAACGAATTTGTATATGACATACAAACCTCCAAAATGATGCATTTTACCAAAAAAAACATGTCATAAAATACTGGGAATTTCTCGCTGGTTTAAAAAACAACCCTTACTCATTTTTCACAAAGAATTCACCATTTCTTCTGCGTTGTACCTACTACTAAGTATTTTCAATTTTCAATTTTCAACATGTTTGTAATACTTACCTCTTTTTCCCTTTACCACCAAGCACGACCACACACAAACCAAAAGCAACAGTCATAGTAGGGGTCCTCATTTTGCTAAGACGTAAAATGGGGTGTGTTGTGAACATCACAATAGGACTGATAAGGGAGAGCCTAAGTCCATGTGCAGTACCTGTAGTACTAGTGCCAAAGAAAGATGGAGAGTGGAGGATGTGTATAGAATGGATGACATAATGGATTGTTTGAGTGGATCCAAGTACTTCACGAAGATTGACTTGAAGAGTGGGTATCACCAAATCTGAATCAGAAAAGGAGATGAATGGAAGATAACTTTCAAGACAAAGGAAGGTTTGTATGAGTGGTTAGTCATTCTATTTGGGCTAACCAATGCATCGAGCACATTCATGTGGCTCATGAACGAGGTATTAAAAGAGTTTTTGGGAAGCTTTGTTATTGTTTATTTAGATGACATTTTGATTTTTAGTAAGACTTGGGATGAGCATTTGATGCATATCACAAGAGTTTTAGAGAAGTTGAGGGAGGAGAAGTTGTTGATTAATCTGAAGAAATGTAGTTTTGCAAAGAAGGAGTTGGTCTACTTGGGATTTGTTGTCTCAGAGGAAGGTCTTAAGATGGACCTAGAAAAAGTAAGGGCTATCATCAAATGGCCAACTCCAAGGAGTGTTATAGAGGTACAATCTTTTCATGGTTTGACAAGTTTTTACAGAAAATTTATCAGGAATTTTAGTAGCATTTGTGCACCCCTAACTGAGACAATGAGAGGGGATAGAAAAGAGTTTAGATGGACTACAAGAGCAGCCAAGAGTTTTAATACATTGAAGCTGAAATTCATAGAGCAACCTATTTTGGCACTTCCAGATTTCAATAAGGTATTTCAGGTAGATTGTGATGCTAGTGGCAGTGCTATAGGAGCTATTTTGAGTCAAGAAGGCAAGCCCATTGCCTATTTTAGTGAGAAGCTTAATGATGCCAAGAAAAAGTATTCTATTTATGGTCAGTAGTTTTATGCTCTAGTTTAGGCTTTGAAGAAATAGAGACATTATTTATTGCAAAAAGAGTTTGTTTTATATACTGATCATCAGGCTTTGCAGTATCTTAATAGTCAAGGAAAGTTAAATCAAAGGCACTTAAAATGGGTTAAGTTTTTGCAGAGTTATACTTTTGTTTTGAAGCACAGGAGTGGGAAGTCCAACAGAGTTGTAGATGCCTTGAGTGGAAGGTAAAATTTGTTGACAGAAATGAAGATAGAGGTTGTTGGGTTCGATAAGCTCAAAAGTTTGTATCCTAAAGATCTAGATTTTGTAGAGGCTTGGAAAGCTTGTCTAGAACCTGTTACTTTGGATAGGACAAAATGGTTGTATTTCATCATCCAAGATGGCATGTTGTTTAGAGGAAGCCAGTTGTTGATTTCGAGGAGTTCCATGAGAGAGAACCTAATTAAGGAGAAGCATAGTGGGGGATTAGATGGACATTTTGGTCGAGATAAGACCATTGCTATTGTTGGTGAGCATTATTATTGGCCACAGTTCCAACATGATGTGATGAAATTTGTGCAGAGCTGCTGAGTGTGTTAGATGGCAAAAGGAACAAGTTAGAATACAGGGCTATATCAACCATTACATGTACTAGAGAAGCCATGGGACAATATTAGTATGGATTTTGTTCTTGGTTTATCGAGGACACATAGAGGACATGATTCCATTTTTGTGGTGGTGGATAGATTCTTGAAGATGGCACATTTCATTCCTTGTAAGAAGATTAATGATGTTGTTCATATTGTAGAGTTATTTTTTAGAGAGGTGGTGAGACTACACGGTCTACCTAAGAGCATAGTTTTAAATCAAGATACTAAGTTCATTGGTTATTTCTAGAGGACATTGTGGAAGAAGTTGAAGATAGATTTGAAGTTTAGTTTTGCACACCATCCATAGACTGATGGACATATAGAAGTGGTGAATAGGAGTTTAGGTAACCTTCTACGATGCTTAGTAGGGGATAAGCCCAAGGGATGGGATTTGATTTTACCGTAGGAAGAATTTGCTTACAACAATTCTACCAATAGGAGTACAGGTAAATCACCATTCTAGATTGTATATGGGAATAGTCCAAGAAATGCTTCAGAGTTAAGGAATCTATAAAAGGGAGAAAAAATAAGTGTTGAAGCCAAAGACTTTGCAAAACACTTAAAGAATTTGCATGAAGAGGTGAGAAATCACATTAATAAGATGAATATTTAGTACAAGGCTAAGTCAGATCAGAAGAGGAGATATAAGGAATTTCAAGTAGGAGATGAAGTCATGGCTCACTTGAGAAAAGAGAGGTTTCCAGTTGGAATATATAATAGGTTGAAAATGAAGAAATTTGGACCATGCATGATTCTGAAGAAGCATGATTCAGGAAATGCATATGAGATAGAGTTGCCAAGTGGGATCAACATTTCCCCTGTGTTCAACATTGCTGATTTAACAGAATATCATGAAGGTGGAACAGAGGATGGACCAATAGAAGAACAGTGGAGTATTTTGGCATCTACTTCAAAGGAGGAGATAGAAGAGATCTTGGATAGCTGTGTGGGAAGAAGTACTCAGAATAGGTAATATGAAGAATATATGGTGAAGTGGAAAGGAAGGCCTATCGAAGATTCTTCCTGGTTATCTAAGGCAGAAGTTGACCATTTGGGGTTTTCCTCAAACACCTGAGATGTGGCAGGGTCACTTCTCAAAATTATCCTGGGTGTCTGATGCAGGAGCATCCATAGGTGTAAGAGCAATCTTGCATCACCCAAAAAAAATGTTGATTCAAAATCGTTGATGATGTTTTCATTTCTTTTCAAAATTAGTATTTATGTTTCCATAATCGCTTGAATAAAGATGCAGAACCTTCAGTTTTTTCAAACTGCTAAAAAATAGCAACTGCTATTTTTGGAAAGTTTGCATTTGGGCATGGATTGAAGTGAAATTTTACAGGAAGCTTTATAAATGAAAAAAAGACCTTTGGTGAAGGAATCATGCAAAGATCATTTGTGGGTTGAAAGATATTAAAGTTTTTATTTCCTGAAAAACCCCTGAAAATTATTCAAATTTAGGTTTGAGGCACTAAATGGTCCCGCATGGGCCTAAAAATGGGCAGAATCAATAGAGAAGGTTCTGTTGACATTCCTTCTGAATCAGCATTAGGGTTTGCCACTTCTAATGCACAGGCAGATTCAGGCCAACTGAATACAGGAGGTTGCGTGAGCTCCTCCCCTTCACTTCTGGTTCTGCCGCACCAAGGGGGGTATCCCTATAACTTAAGATGTAACCTTGACTAGCTCAAAGATAGAAAGGTCTAACTTGACAACAACAGGCAGAATACTCTCATGTATGGACCAAGATCTGCATGATAGATCACAAGGCTGGCAACATTCTTGGACATGATGTCTGGTTGGGTATGAGAGTATGCAGGGGGTTCCTAATCCTACTCCTACAACTAACAGGTGGAGGTATGAAGTGTTTTGATATGAATTTGGATGCAAAGCTGGACATGGTGTATAACACAAGAACACAGCATGATTGGTGCCTATCCAGGGCTTGGAGTCGGTAGACATACACCTGTGAATGATCAGCATGAATAGCTAAAACTGGATTTCAGGGGGATACACATGATATTTGCCCTACAGATATCTCCCAATATAGAATGTTGAGCTATCTCTACTTATGGCATCCCTACTGCAGTATACCCTTCCTAATGTTCAACCTGAAAACAGTTTAATCTGCCCCTTGAGCAGAGGTCAAAAGATCAGACATTCAACATAGGAATTCTATGCTCTAGAATCTAAACATAAGCAAACATCCAGATCCAGAAGAAGGATACATGCAATACTGGAGACAGAATTAACACAACACATGCTAAGGTAGCATTACTCATATAAGATCAACCATGAAACCAGTGGATTCATGCCAAGTCCTACAACAGGAGATACATAAACTCACAAGAAAAACTGTACAGAGCAACCAGATCAGCTGGTTTTGGATTACAGAGCCAAAAATCTACAACTTTCAACAACAACAAATGAACAACACAACCTGCTTATAACAGCCAGGTAGGTGCTCAGCAATTAATTACATTGTTGACCAAAATTTCGCCAGATACACAGTATCATGAAAATGGCGCTCAAACACAACCAGATTGGCGCCCAAACTTGAATGCAGCAGGTAGGGGAGGAGACAGGAAGATATCTCGAGCCCTGCGCCACTGTCCGCTGATTGACACCTTCAGTCGGGTACCAGATCGACCCACGCCATTGCCCATACCTCTGCAACCTTTGCCATTAATGGCGCACCAACCCGCGGCCTCGGGAAGAACATCATACAGACTATCGCAAGCTTTTCCCGCCGAGACTCATCATCATGATGTTTGAAAATGTAGGATAACAATATCCCACATGCACCCCGCGATGACCTCAATAACACTTTATATACTAGGTCATGAGCATATATCATGTCGGTGCTTTTGCTCCTGACGACATTAGTATATAACCTCATCATCATCATCCCTCAGCAGCATGATATCCTGTTGTTCGGAATATCACCCTGACGTCATCATGATATTTGAAAAATAACCTTCATGATAATCGGCACAACCTGATCCTTCGGAGGAACGTCCTCCTGCTGAGCTTATAACAAAAGTCTGGCCGATGGTCATCCTGATGACGTCATCATCATATCCTGCTGACGTCATCATGATATCTGCCTACTGCGCACCTCCTCATATCCGGATGACGTCATCATCATGTTTGCAAATATCAGGAGGTCTCTTCAAGATGATCAATGTTAGAAATACGACCCCCCCAGACCTTGATGACGTCATCATCATATTAACATCATCATGATATTCGGAAGACAACCGGATATTTGGAAATATCCTCCTGATGTTCAAATATCAGGTTGCACTGTAGCTCCTCCATAAGATCGGGGCGATAACTGAATATGATGATGCTTGAAAAGATCACCCCCACTAGATAATGCACGAAGCCAGCAGGCGGATATCTCCTTGATATCAGCATCATCATGACGCTGGAACAAACATACACCCGGGTGATATGAAATATCACCCCCTCCTTCGGAAAATCATGATGCAGATAGGCAGAGAAAAAGATATCACCCTGAGATAAGGATGACGTCAGCATCATCAGGATGAAGAAACAACGAACAAGAAGTGATACAACATCATCAGGATGATATTGACTAAGATCATCCTGACGTTCAAAATATGATGACCCTAGTGAATATCGGGTCGCACTTAGAACTCTTCAACAACATCATCAGGATGATCATAACCAAGATCACCCGATGATAAAAATATCACCCCGGCGAAATATCATGAAGGCAGAAAATATGATGACCACCGCAAGCAGCAGGATGACAACTGAAAAAATGATGATGATGACGACCCTTAGGATAAAACAAGTGAGGTCGAGCAACTCAAAGAATAAGCAACATCATCATCATGCCTGCGCAAGGTGATAAATGGAAGATCACCGGAGACTTTGAAACATCACCCTCGCAAGCAGATAAGGGCGCACTGTAGCTCGTCAGCATCATCAGGATAAAACCCGAACATCACCCGACAGCGAAATATGATGATGACGATGAGAAACCGGTCGAAGGAGAACATGATGATGCTGACCTTCATGGAAACAAACATGATGATGATGACCTCCTCCTCAAGAAATATGATGCTGCAGTTGAAAAATGCTGAGGAGGTCCAACACTTAGAAAAAAAATGGGCAAGAAGATAAAGGCTTCAAATGAAGAAACCTCCTGATCATGACAAATCAACCCCTGGTCAAAATGAGTGTCAACAGTGGCTCTGTCTGGGGACGTGCAGGTGAAAACCTGCAGCGAGAACCCCAGATCTCTGGGATGCAGACCAGTCCCTTATCCATTGGGCACAGAGTCAAATACCTGCATCACCAAACACATTTGATGGCCTAAGGCCACCAAGAAAAGAAAAGCATGTATCTCCCTTTGTCAAATATCTTGTTTTCATCTGCATGCACTGGGTCAAGCTTGGAGATACTGCAGACATCCACCCACAAACAAATCTTGTGATCTGCATATTCAATCCTCTGGTTTGGCTTGTCATTATCACCCCTGTGCAGATAACCTTCAGCATCATGTGCCATGTGGGTGCAGAATATATCAGGCAATGCATACTCAAATGGTATGGAATACAGGTTATCATCTGTATCATCATCTTGCATTGCAACATGATCTCCTAGCTGGACTGCAAATAGGAAACACTCAGAGTCCACCACACAACTAGGAAGATCAAGGCTCATTGCATTATATGCTGGCTCATCAAAAGAAAAGCTTTCAAAATCACAATTGTGTACATCATGTACACAACCATCTGGTACACCAGGCTGGAAAAGATCAGGCTCTGGCATCTCTTTCAAATCAGGCACATTTTCACAGTCACTTACCTGATGTATGTTGTTTCCTCTTTCATCATGATGAGAAACAGAATCCAAGCCAAAAATAGTGTCTAGATCCCCACCATACTCAGACAGATCCTCATCACCATATGTGTCATAAATGGGTGACCCAGGTGCATCAGTTTCATCAGAGTATGCCATTTGTTCATGGGCAGCAGAACACATCTCTTCATCATCAATGGATTCATTCTGTGGAGGAGTATCAGCCTGTGTGTCATAAGCAAAACAGCCATCAAATGAAAAACAATCATGCTCTAAACTAGCACTTATTTCAATTTCTGACTGCTCTTCATGATCTCCATGTGTTTGAAAGGTAGGCAATGGGTCACACATAGGACTGCTTCTCTGTTTGCTTATATCTTCTCTGTCTTGAGTACAATACTCACAATTGTCTCCACAGGTCCATTCTAAAAATTGCTCATTGCTGTCCACAACCTCATTATTGTTTTCATGGTCAGCTGTCTCATCATTGCAATGGGAATCCTCATTAGTCCTTTCACTGGCATCCTCAACTGGTGAACAATCCAGTTGAGCAGTATTGTTAGCATTGTGTTCAAATACAGCAATCTCAACCTCTATGCTTTTATTTTCATTTTTATCTGCACATGATGCCATAATCATTTGGTCATTTGCAGCCTCATAACCATTTCTCACACCAAGGCCTGGGGACAGGGGTTTCAGCAGGTACATATTTCTCATTTCTTCTACATTTTCTAAAAATTTGTATGCCATCTGCATACTTGTCACCTTGAAATCCCTCAGTATTGCACTAAAGCCCTCCTCAAAAGCTTCAAAGAATATGCCAACACAGGCTGAAATATCAGGTCTGAAACTTTCAAGGACATGTGAAAGGGCTACTGCAAACCTATGACTGAAATCAACACATGGCTCTTCATCTTGTTTTCTGATTCTCATCCATTCTGCAACAAGATCAGCCGGTTCTTTTGCAAATTCTTCTTTGAAACAGTCAGCAAGTTCATCCCAACAGGCAAAGGATCTCTTTGGAAAGCTCAAATACCAGTCTTTTGCTTTTGCATCAAAGGACCTAACAAGAAACCTCATCCACATATCCTCATCTTTGAATGAATATTTTCCCATAAAACTTTGAAAATTTTGGATATGTGCATTCCCATCACATATACTATGACCACTAAATCTAGGCATCTGACAGTATATCCTAGCAGGCATAGTTTCTACTCTATAATCCACCCATGACAAATCCAGTTGGTCATACAAAGGATCAAAAGGGCTGACAGGAGGTTTAGCTTTCTGACTGGCAGACACAACAGGGTTACTGCTTCTTAACTGGGCCTGCTCAATCTCTAAGAATATCAACCTATTTCTTATCTCTTCTATTCCTTTATCCAACATTTCACCACTGAGTATGGGATAATTCATACTTGGATTCATAAAAATCCTACTCTTAGACATCCTTCGTCTGTCTAAGACCTAAGGCTTCCCCTGGCATCTAACTTATGCAGTAAAACAGCAAATAAAGGGGAAGTAACAAGGTACCTTTTCTCATACAGATGCAGAAATATGTACAACACATTTTTGTCACATCACATACATCCATCTTTCATGTGCATTGGGATCTTTTTTGCAGAGTCACCACCTCTCCAGAGAGGATAAAATTTACAGCAGCTGAAAGCTACTTCTCCAGGTTCATTCCACCAGCAGAGCATCATTTTGTTAGTGACTCGGATGGGTCACAAGTATTATTCTTTATTTTATCAATCCTTCCCCAGCAGAGTCGCCATTTTGTTGACATTCCTTCTGAATCAGCATTAGGGTTTGCCACTTCTAATGCACAGGCAGATTCAGGCCAACTGAATACAGGAGGTTGCGTGAGCTCCTCCCCTTCACTTCTGGTTCTGCCGCACCAAGGGGGGTATCCCTATAACTTAAGATGTAACCTTGACTAGCTCAAAGATAGAAAGGTCTAACTTGACAACAACAGGCAGAATACTCTCATGTATGGACCAAGATCTGCATGATAGATCACAAGGCTGGCAACATTCTTGGACATGATGTCTGGTTGGGTATGAGAGTATGCAGGGGGTTCCTAATCCTACTCCTACAACTAACAGGTGGAGGTATGAAGTGTTTTGATATGAATTTGGATGCAAAGCTGGACATGGTGTATAACACAAGAACACAGCATGATTGGTGCCTATCCAGGGCTTGGAGTCGGTAGACATACACCTGTGAATGATCAGCATGAATAGCTAAAACTGGATTTCAGGGGGATACACATGATATCTGCCCTACAGATATCTCCCAATATAGAGTGTTGAGCTATCTCTACTTATGGCATCCCTACTGCAGTATACCCTTCCCAATGTTCAACCTGAAAACAGTTTAATCTGCCCCTTGAGCAGAGGTCAAAAGATCAGACATTCAACATAGGAATTCTATGCTCTAGAATCTAAACATAAGCAAACATCCAGATCCAGAAGAAGGATACATGCAATACTGGAGACAGAATTAACACAACACATGCTAAGGTAGCATTACTCATATAAGATCAACCATGAAACCAGTGGATTCATGCCAAGTCCTACAACAGGAGATACATAAACTCACAAGAAAAACTGTACAGAGCAACCAGATCAGCTGGTTTTGGATTACAGAGCCAAAAATCTACAACTTTCAACAACAACAAATGAACAACACAACCTGCTTATAACAGCCAGGTAGGTGCTCAGCAATTAATTACATTGTTGACCAAAATTTCGCCAGATACACAGTATCATGAAAATGGCGCTCAAACACAACCAGATTGGTGCCCAAACTTGAATGCAGCAGGTAGGGGAGGAGACAGAAAGATATCTCGAGCCCTGCGCCACTGTCCGCTGATTGACACCTTCAGTCGGGTACCAGATCGACCCACGCCATCGCCCATACCTCTGCAATCTTTGCCATTAATGGCGCACCAACCCGCGGCCTCGGGAAGAACATCATACAGACTATCGCAAGCTTTTCCCGCCGAGACTCATCATCATGATGTTTGAAAATGCAGGATAACAATATCCCACATGCACCCCGCGATGACCTCAATAACACTTTATATACTAGGTCATGAGCATATATCATGTCGGTGCTTTTGCTCCTGACGACATTAGTATATAACCTCATCATCATCATCCCTCAGCAGCATGATATCCTGTTGTTCGGAATATCACCCTGACGTCATCATGATATTTGAAAAATAACCTTCATGATAATCGGCACAACCTGATCCTTCGGAGGAACGTCCTCCTGCTGAGCTTATAACAAAAGTCTGGCCGATGGTCATCCTGATGACGTCATCATCATATCCTGCTGACGTCATCATGATATCTGCCTACTGCGCACCTCCTCATATCCGGATGACGTCATCATCATGTTTGCAAATATCAGGAGGTCTCTTCAAGATGATCAATGTTAGAAATACGACCCCCCCGGACCTTGATGACGTCATCATCATATTAACATCATCATGATATTCGGAAGACAACCGGATATTTGGAAATATCCTCCTGATGTTCAAATATCAGGTTGCACTGTAGCTCCTCCATAAGATCGGGGCGATAACTGAATATGATGATGCTTGAAAAGATCACCCCCACTAGATAATGCACGAAGCCAGCAGGCGGATATCTCCTTGATATCAGCATCATCATGACGCTGGAACAAACATACACCCGGGTGATATGAAATATCACCCCCTCCTTCGGAAAATCATGATGCAGATAGGCAGAGAAAAAGATATCACCCTGAGATAAGGATGACGTCAGCATCATCAGGATGAAGAAACAACGAACAAGAAGTGATACAACATCATCAGGATGATATTGACTAAGATCATCCTGACGTTCAAAATATGATGACCCTAGTGAATATCGGGTCGCACTTAGAACTCTTCAACAACATCATCAGGATGATCATAACCAAGATCACCCGATGATAAAAATATCACCCCAGCGAAATATCATGAAGGCAGAAAATATGATGACCACCGCAAGCAGCAGGATGACAACTGAAAAAATGATGATGATGACGACCCTTAGGATAAAACAAGTGAGGTCGAGCAACTCAAAGAATAAGCAACATCATCATCATGCCTGCGCAAGGTGATAAATGGAAGATCACCGGAGACTTTGAAACATCACCCTCGCAAGCAGATAAGGGCGCACTGTAGCTCGTCAGCATCATCAGGATAAAACCCGAACATCACCCGACAGCGAAATATGATGATGACGATGAGAAACCGGTCGAAGGAGAACATGATGATGCTGACCTTCATGGAAACAAACATGATGATGATGACCTCCTCCTCAAGAAATATGATGCTGCAGTTGAAAAATGCTGAGGAGGTCCAACACTTAGAAAAAAAATGGGCAAGAAGATAAAGGCTTCAAATGAAGAAACCTCCTGATCATGACAAATCAACCCCTGGTCAAAATGAGTGTCAACAGGTTCTTAGCATGTAGATAACTCTAGGAGCTTTCCAGTGCTTCAAATGGTTCATCAATCAGACACCTAGATCAAAAGTTATGGCTCCTGAATGTTGACCTATTTTTGGAGGGAGATGCAAAATTCAAAATTTGGCTAGAGGGCACCAAAAACGCTATTAATAACCATTTTTTGGGAACCCTAGGTAGTAGTAGAGATAAGGGGGAAGTGTAGAGTTAAGAAAAGGTGGGAAAATAGAAACCCTAGTTGATTTGGGGCTACAGAAGGCAGAATGTTCTAGAGCCTGGTGATAGGTAGCTGTAATGTGTTGCAGCATGTGGAGGATTCATCCTCTGATTATATCTGAGCTTCTATAATGTAACGAGTTGTCCAAATCAATAAAAGAACATTCTATTTTCTGTGTGTAATTTCTGTTGTGTGTTTTATGATTTACCCCCTTCATCACTTGACAAATTGTTGCACATCTTGTTCCATAGTCGGTCAATAATATTATGTTTTCAAAATTTATTTAACTAAGGTTGGACCACTAGAGTGTGCACCATGAATACCCTCATGTACCTCTCATAAAGAAGTTTGGATATCTTTCATGTTAAGACATCTAGTATAGTGGGATGAATAATGAATAAAGGTTCGATGTTGGGTAGGTGAAAGATTGGGTGGTAAAATCTTATCATGGAGATATGTATAGACCTCATTGTACCAAGGTGTATTAGGACCAAAAAGTTTGTAAACAAGCTCAGATTCTAGAATATCAAAAGTAGGAATAAAAAGTTGCTTGACCAAGATTTCAGATTGCAAACTATTTGAAGGAATATCAATCAACGAACCAATGGTTGCCATTGCATCAACAACTTTTTTATTTATCCTTGGAATTCCCTCAAATCGGATCCATAAGAATGACAATTTGAAGGTGTTGACCAATTTCTTGTAGGGGAGAAATTTGTCATATTTTGTTTGATATTCATCATTGACTTGCCATATGACAAGTTGAGAATCACCATAAACTTGAAGTTCTTTTATGTTCCATTAGATGGCCATTCTTAAACCTTGGATGAGTGCTTCATATTCTGCAATGTTGTTTGTACAAGGAAACACAATACTATAGGCTTTTGATATGAAGTCTCCTTGTGGTGTGACAAAGAGGATCCCAGCTCCTGAACCATGATGTGTGAAAGATCCATCAAAGTACAACTACCAATTTGTAGGAGAGTGGATGACAAAAACTGATTCATTTAGAAATTCTGAGATTAGTGGATGATCTACATCAAGTGGCACTTCAACCAATTGATCAACAATTACTTGTCCTTTTATAGATTTTCTATCCACATATTCAATATCAAATTCACTGAAGACCATGATCCATTTTGTCATTCGTCTTGTTAGAGTAGTCTTAGATAAGAGATACTTTAGTGGATCAATTTTTTGCCTAGTTTGGTGATTAAGCATATAGTATCGAAGCTTTTGTGAAGTAAAGACAACGGCAAGACAAGCCTTCTCTATGGGAGTGTAATTCAACTCATATCCCACTAGAGTACGATTGATGTAGTAAATGGATCTTTCTTTTCTAGTGTCATCATGTTATGATAACAATGCTCCTAATACTGCTGATGTAGCTAATATGTATAAAAGGAGTGTTTTTCCTTGAATAGGTGGTACCAACACTGGTGGAGATGCAAGATATTATTTCAATTTATCAAATTCTTGTTGGCACTATTCATCCCAATGAAATTCCATGTTTTTCCTTAGTAAATGTGCAAAAGGATGACATTTATCAGCAAGTTGTGCTATAAATCTTCTGATAGATTGTGCTATAGATCTTTTGATAGATTGTGTTATAAATATTCTAATAGATTTTTCTATAAATCTTCTGATAGATTGTAGTTTCCCTTGAAGATGACGTAATTTCTTTAGATTTTATGGTGGAGAAATCTCAAATATAGCTTTCACTTTAGCAGGATCCACTTCAATGCCACGTCAAGAGATAATGTAGCCTAAAAGTTTGCCAGATGTGACACCAAAAACACACTTCTTCAAATTAAGACATATTTTGTATTCCTCTAATTGGTCAAAGATATTTGCAAGGACATATAAATGACCTTCTCTTGTTTTTCACTTACCAAGGATATCATCAACATAATCCTCCATGGTTTTATGAATCATATCATTAAAAATTGCAATCATTGCTCATTAATAGTTTACTCTTGCATTCTTAAGACCACAAGGCATGACTTTCCAAAAATAAACTCCCCAAACACATATAAACATAGTTTTGTGTTGATCCTCTTTGATAATTTTGATTTGATTATATCCAAACAATCCATCCATTAAGGATAACATTGCATGTCCAGCTGTTAGGTTGACTATGATATCAATGTTTGGCAATGGAAAATCATCTTTAGGACATGCTTTATTCAAATCTCTGAAGTTTGTGCAAACTCAGATCCCCTAGTTACTTTGGAAACTGGGACTATGTTTGAAACCCATTCTGGATAGTCTATAGGTTTGATGAAGCCAACTACTAGTAGCTTTTCTAATTCTGATTTGACTAGGAGAGCAATTTTTGGGTGCATTTTTCTTAACTTTTGTTTGAGTGATTTTGCACTGAGATATACTATCAAATGATGTACCACCAATGAAGGATCTAAACCAGGCATATCTGCATAGGACCAAGCAAAATTCTTTGATCTTTCCTTGAAGAAGGTGATAAATTCTCGTAATTAAAATTTTGAATGTGATGTTACAAATGTAATATTAGGTTCCTCAAGTGTTCCAAAATTCATTTCTTGTGTCTCCTCAACAAGAATAGATGATATCTCTTGATGTACCTCAAATTTAGGGAGGTCAAATTTCTCATCCTTAGGTGCCTCAGGGAGGTTTTCACCTTCAGATATATCCTTTATTTTTACCTTTTTATCGTTCGAAAGTGCCTGAAAGTGCCACAAAGTGGTTTTCACTAGGCAACGTGATTTTTATATTTTCACTTTTATGACTAAGGAATTTTACCATCTCTCAAAAGTAGGCATTAGTGTGAAGCTCTATGGTGTAGCCAATCTTATGATCTCTAAGTGGTGCTCCTGCTCTAAGTCCCATGAATTCAACAATAGCCTTGTCATTTTTAAAGACATCTAGAACGGGAGGCCCTTGTTGTTCCCAATCAATGAGTTGGGGGTAGATGAGTGGAAGGTAATGAGATGATGATGATGATGGACATGACATGGTACGGTAAAAATGGAAGAGTCATGGAAAATCTTGGTGACACATTTGAGGGAGTCATCAAGGGTATCCTCATCAGTGCTCTCAACAGTAGGAAATGCTTTAGCTACCTCATTTAAGATAAATTAGAGCTCTGAAGATGCTGGATCTTGTGATCCAAACCCTAGTCCCAAGTGTCTAGGTCAGTGTGTATCTTTAATAGGATCTATAGTTACTTGTTCATGTAAACCAAGACCACCTTGTCCTTTATAACCCATGTTTTTCACCATATGAAAGCCCTTAGGATAGTTCTCAAGAGGCAAGTTGTCTTGTTCTTCCTCATCTTTATAGATCCACTCTAAAATGTCCCCATCAAGAATCTTGGTGTAGTCACAGTTAGGAGGGCCCACATAGTGAACTATCCAGATCGTGCAGCAAGAGTAAACACAACAGAAGCAACTCAATTATAGAATGAAAATGCAGATTCAAATGCTCAATATATCATAGATTCAAAATACTAACATGTCGGTAACATGTGGGCTTACAACTTAGGGCTCATAGGGCTGATTACAGAATAGTAAGATATGGCATTGAAGCGTCTGATACCAAAAGAATTCAAACTATCTAACTCATGAAATATCCTAACTACTTTCCTATGCATCTATTACACATGATTATATATCATCTCCAGATCACAAGAATCCTCCACGTCGGCCAAAACAAATTACAAACTCCAATGAAAGAGATGTAATGTGTGTACATGGATAGGTCAGCCTTAAGCAACTTGTATTCCTTTGCAAGTGAATGAAACAAGGTGTGGATCTCAGGGAAGGTCATACATGTCCCAAACTATCTTGAATGATGTGTCATTTAGCTCCACAAGTCATGGAAGTACTCCACAAGTCTTCTCCTTCAGTTGATTGTTTGAGACTATCTGAATGCTTTGTTATGAGAAAACAATTGATCTTCTGATAGCGATATATTTATGATAATTGATCCAAATGATCAAAATTTTGGATATGATGTGCATGATGATGTCTAGATGCTAATTCTAGCTTTGAAAGCTTTGAAATGAAATTACAATAGAATACAGACCAAACTACTGAAACTGCTTCTGACTGACTGAACTGGAAAATGAAAGAAACAAAGAAAGAATGCAAATATTTTTGGCTGATGCAAGATTACTCTTGACCCAGGGATGCTCCTACATCAAACACCTAGGGTTGTTGAAAAAGTGAGTCCCTCACTTTGCTGGGGCTAGAGGAAAACCAAGACAGTCCACCTCAGCTTGAGAAATCCAAGATGAGTCTTCTTCCAGTCTGACTTTCCACTTCACAAGATATTCTTTGTATTGCTTTCCTCTGGTGTTGCATCCAACTCTACTGTCCAAGATGTCTTCAATCTGCTCCGGTGCTTGCTATGGTAACTGCTTCTTCAAGTCTTCTTCAATGTTGTCATTGACCTCTCCTCCATGATACTGATATAGGTTTGCAATGTTGAAAATAGGTGATATGCCCAATGTCCGTGGTAGCTCCACTTCATATGCATTTCCTAAATCAAACTTTTTGAGTATCCTACAAGGTCCAAACTTCTTCACCTTCAACTTGTTATATGTCCCTACTGAAAATCTATATTTTCTCAGATATACCATCCCTTCATCTCCAACTAAAAATTCTTTGTGTCTTCTCTTCTCATCTGCTTGCTCCTTATACTTACTATTTATCTCCTCCAAATGATTCTTAACCTGATTATGCACTGTCTCCATGTGTCCTACAAATTCTTTTGCCTCTGCACTCCTCTTATTCCCCGTACTGATATCTCTCAACTCTGCTACTCCTCTAGGGTTAGTTCCTATCACAATATCAAATGGTGTTCTTCCTGCGCTCCTATTCATTGAATTATTGTATGCAAACTTTGCTTGTGATAGAATTAGATCCCAACTTCCTACTTTATCTCCTACCAAACATCTCAACAAATTTCCCAAACTCCTATTTACCACTTTTGTCTATCCATTAGCCTGTGGATGAAATTCTGAACTGAACTTCAAGTCTATCTTCATCTTCTTCCAAAGTGTTCTCCAAAAGTATCCAAGAAATCTTGTATCTCTGTCTAAAACTATACTCTTAGGTAATCCATGCAATCTCACAATATCCTTGAAAAATAGGTCAGCTACATGAACTGCATCACTTGTCTTCTTACAAGGTATGAAATGTGCCATCTTTGAAAATCTGTCCACCACTACAAATATAGAATCATATCCTCTCTGTGTCTTCAGCAATCCCAATATGAAATCCATGCTTATGTCTTCCCAAGGTCTCTCCGGTACTGTCAAAGATTTGTACAACCCAGTATTCTGACTACTTCCTTTTGCAACTTGACATACTCTACAACTCTGCACAAACTAAACTAAACTTCAAGTCTATCTTCATCTTCTTCCAAAGTGTTCTCCAAAAGTATCCAAGAAATCTTGTGTCTCTATCTAAAACTATACTCTTAGGCAATCCATGCAATCTCACAATCTCCTTGAAAAATAGGTCAACTACATGAACTGCATCACCTGTCTTCTTACAAGGTATAAAATGTGCCATCTTTAAAAATTTGTCCACCACTACAAATATAGAATCATGTCCTCTCTGTGTCTTTGGCAATCCCAATATCAAATCCATGCTTATGTCTTCCCAATGTCTCTCTAGTACTATCAAAGATTTGTACAACCCAGTATTCTAACTACTTCCTTTTCCAACTTGACATAATCTACAACTCCAGACAAACTTTCTTACATCCTTATATATCTGAGGCCAAAAGTAATTTTCATTTACTAAAGCCACTATCTTGTCAATCCCAAAATGTCCTGCCAATCCACCACTGTGGTTCTCCTTGATCAAATTTTCTCTCATTGAACTCCTAGGTATACACAACTGATTTCCTTTGAATAACATATCCGCCTAAATGAAATAATCCAACCACTTACTTCTATCTGTCAAAACAGGTTCTTTACATGCTTTCCAAGGTTCTACAAATTGAACTCTTCAAAACTTAATACTTCAACTCTCATCTCTGTCAGCAAATTCCTTCTTCTACTCAATGCATCTGCAACTTTGTTTGACTTTCCACTCCTATTCTTCAATACAAAAGTGTAACTCTGCATGATTTCTACCTATCTCATATGTCTTTGATTCAACTTTCCTTGACTGTTTATATATTGCAAAGCTTGATGATCTGTATACAACACAAATTACTTAGGCAACAAATAATGTCTCCACTTCTTCACGGCTTGAATTATGGCATAGAACTCCTGATCATAAACTGAATATCTTCTCCTTGCATCATTCAACTTCTCACTAAAATATGCTACCGGTCTACCTTCTTGACTTAATACTGCTCCTATTGCATTTCCACTTGCATTACAATCTACTTGAAATACCTTAATGAAATTAGGTAATGCTAATATTGGTTGCTCTATCACTTTCTGCATTAACAATTCAAAACTTTTATTTGCTCCTGATGTCCACTTAAAGTCCTTTCTGTCACCTCTCATTGTCTATGTCATAGGGTTACATACTGAACTAAAATTTTTGATGAACTTTTGGTAGAAACTAGCTAATCCATGAAATGATCTGACTTCTCCAATACTTTCAGGTGTAGGCCACTCAACAATTGGTCTAACTTTCTCAAGATCCATCTTCAATCTTTCGCAGAAATCACAAATTCCAAGTATACCAATTCTTACTTCATGAAACTACATTTCTTGATGTTTAACATCAATTTCTCTTCTCTCATCCTCTGCAATACTTGTCTCAGGTTCCACCAATGTTCCTCTTTTGTCTTACTAAAAATTAAAATATAATCCAAATATACAATAACAAACTTACCCAAGAATTTCTTAAAATCTTCATTCATCAATCTCATGAAAGTACTCAGCACATTTGTTAATCCAAAAGGCATCACTAACCATTCCTACAATCCTTCATTTGTCTTGAAAGCAATCTTCCATTCATCTCCTTCTCTGATTCTGATATGATGGTATCTACTCTTCAAGTCTATCTTTGTAAAATATTTCACTCCACTCAAACAATCCATAATATCATCCATCCTAGGCAATGAAATCTATACTTAACTGTGATCTTGTTGATTACTCTAGAGTCTGTACACATTCTCCATTCTCCATCCTTCTTTGGTGCTAGCACTGCAGGTACTGTACAAGGGCTTGAGCTTTCTCTGATCAAACCTTTCCTCAACAATTCATGTATCTGTCTGTTCAATTCTTCATTCTCTGCTAGTGTCATTCTGTGTGCTACTTTGTTAGGCAAACTAGCTCTAGGTATAAGATCCATGTGATGACTGATACTCTTGATAGGTGGCAATCCTTTTGGTACATTATTTGATATGATGTCTTCATACTCTGTTAGCAATTCAATTATCTCCTTAGGTTGTGATTCTTCAGTCTTTGTCTTTAGGGCTTCAGGTTTCTTAGGAATCAAAGCATAACACATATTCTCATGTCTCAAACCATCCATACATTTTCTTCCATCTACTAAACTGATTCTAGCATTTACACATACTTCATTCTTAGGCTCATCTTCTAAAGGTATCAAGGTAATTCTCTTTCCATTAGATGTTATAGTGTAAATATTCTTTCTCCTATCATGTACATAGCTTTTCTATCATACTGCCATGGTTTACCCAACAATATGTCACATACATCCATAGGGATAATATCACACAATACTTCATCGTGATAAGATCCAATATGAAATTTCACCAAACATTGTTCACTCACCAGTACCTTATGATCATCCTGAATCCATGGTATCTGATAGGGCTTAGGGTGTTTCAATCTTTCCAACTTCAGCTTAGTCACCATCTCCTTGGAAACTAAATTATTAGAACTACCACTATCAATTACAACCTTACAATATTTACCTCCTGATTTGCATTTGGCCTAGAACAAACTTTTCCTCTACGGTGGTTCTTTATTTGTCTTTGCTTGAAATAGTGCTCTCCTAATAACCAATGATTCTACTTTCTTAGGTTTACCAACTGAACTAGGTGATCCAACAGGTTCTTCCTCTACATAAGTTATTCTTCCACTGTTCTCTGTCTTCTTGCTTGTACTTCCTTGATGAGATTCAAATGTTCTGTGTCCTTCACCTCCACACTTAAAATAGGTTCCTCTAAATGTTCTCTTATCAAGTCCTCTTCCATCTCTTATGTATCCTTCACTCTAGTAAGAATTAGGGTTTCCTCTATGGTAGAAAGTTTTGTCATCTCTCCGGTATGCATTGCTATCCCTGTCTTCCCTTCTTGAATGTGCTATCTTGTCTGGTTTTCTCTACAAATGATCTTTCTCCTCCCAAAAATGTTCTACCTCTCTGAAATTTACCTCATCTACCTCTCTGTCTCTACTCATAATTCTTGTTCAACTTTTTTCAACTTTTAAGGCAAATTGATATGCTTCTTCCAATGTTGTCATCCTTACCAAACTCAGTTCTTCTTGAATGCTCAATCTCAGTCCATTGATGTATCTTGCCACTTTCTCCTTGCTTGCTTCACTATGTCCTGTCCTTATGATCATCTTGTGAAATTCCTCAGTGTACTCCTTCACAGATTTCTCCTTTTGTCTCAAGTTCTGCAATCTCTTCAACCGTTCCAACTCATAGTCATCAAGTATAAACTGATTCTTCAACTTTGTCACCAGTCTATCCCATTTAGTGATCTTTTATTTTCCTCTTCTATTTATATCCAACTGAACTTCTTTCCACCAAATAGTAGCATCTCCTTTCAACTCAGTCTTTATAAATCTCACCTTCTCTAGATCTTCAATTTCTTCATACTCAAAGTATTCTTCTAGGTCATTTATCCAATCAATCAATTCCTCTGGATTCAAATTTCCAGTATAGTTTGGTACATCCACTCTAGGTCTTTTCCCATACTTTGAAATAGCTCTCAATATCTTCACTTGATCTGATTCTTCTTCTTCTTCTAGGGTTTCTTCATTTTGATCAGAGGATTAAAATTCTTCATCATCATCACTTTCAACATTAGGTCTAGGGTTAAGTCCTCTTCGCCTATCTTCTTCAACAACATCCAATCAAATTCGCATTGTTTTCATCATCTCCATCATCTCATCCATTCTTTCAGCCATAGTACCAAGATCAGATATTCTCCTCGGTGGCATCTCTTCCTAGGATCAAGTGTAACTACCTTAAATTTAGGGATCAAACTACAAGGTGACAACTGCCTCACAATCGGTGATCGGTTGACAACACAGGTAGTTTGCCTCAAATTTGGTGATCTGTTCACAATAAGATTTTACGGAATGCCTTCACAAACTTCACTCACTTCAATCTAAATGGATTCAAACTTCACTCTGATACCACTTGGTGCAGTCATGGTTAGGAGGGCCCACAAAGTGAACTATCTAGATCGTGTAGCAAGAGTAAACACAACGGAAGCAACTCAATTATAGAATGAAAATGCATATTTAGATGTTCACTATATCATAGATTCAAAATACTAACATGCCGGCAACATGCGGGCTTACAACTTAGGGCTCACAGGCCTGATTACAAAATAGTAAGATATGGCATTGAAGCACCTGATACCAAAAGAATTCAAACTAACTCATGAAATATCCTAACTACTTTCCTATGCATCTATTACATGATTATATATTATCTCTGGATCACAAGAATCCTCTGTGTTGGCCAAGACAGATTACAAACTCCAATGAAAGAGATGTAATGTGTGTACACAGATAAGTCAACCTTAAGCAACTTGTATTCCTCTGCAAGTGAATGAAACAAGGTGCGGATCTTAGGGAAGGTTAGCCCATATGCCAAACTATCTTGAATGATGTGTCATTTAGCTCTGCAAGTCATGGAAGTGCTCCACAAGTCTTCTCCTTCATCTGACTATCTGAGGCTGTCTAAATGCTCTATTCTGAGAAAACAATTGATCTTCTGATAGCAATAACTTTCTGGTAATTGATCCAAATGATCAAAATTTTGGATATGATGTGCATGATGATGTCTAGATGCTAAGTCCAGATCCACAAGCTCTGAAATGAAATTATGATAGAATGTGGACCAAACTACTGAAACTGCTTCTGACTAACTGAACTAGAATGAACTGGAAAATGAAAGAAATAAAGAGAGAATGCAAATATTTTTGGTTGATTCAAGATTGCTCTTGACCCAGGGATGCTCCTGCATTGAATCTCTTTATCTAAGACACCCCAATGAGAAAATTTGGTTGGGTTACAATTGATGGTGATAGTCAAAATAGAGTCTACCCAAAGCTCTTGGGAGAGAGTGGGAGTTGACCCACACAAAATGCTCCTTGTAAAGTATATTCTCCCAGTCCTTTGTCAGTAATATTATCCTTGATCTTGGGATATGTGGTAGATGACTTGGATGATGAAGCAATTTTGGATGGATCAATGTAGGATGGAGATGGTTTAGTGATGTCATTGGTAGGTCAATAATTGGATATGCGGTATGGACCTTCCAATAGGTGACAATATTGGAAGGGTTGTGGGTCGGCAAATATTGTAATTTCTTGGTCATTGTATGGGAATTTGATGCATTTATGGTAGGTGGAAGGGACAACCTTCATGGCATGAATCCATGGGCATCCTAGGAGGATGTTGTATGGGAGATCAATGTCTAAGACTTGGTAAGTAATTTCAACAAGTTTAGGATCTACTAGAATTGGTAGTGTAATGATCCCTTCTAATTTTCTCTTAGATTCATCATAGGCTTTGATTGTAATCGAATGTCTTGTATCAATAACCCATACAGAGTATCCCAATTGTCTTATTAATCTCAAAGTGCATATGTTTAATCTCGATCCACCATCTACAAGGACCCTTTTGACTTTGTGTTTATGGATGACAACTTCTAGATGGAGGGGTTCGTTATGGAATGAATCAATGGCAGTCATGTATATCTCGGTGAAAACTAAGTGGTTATTGGATGCAAGGTGTCCCACCATGGCTTGGAATTGTTCAACATTAATGTCATTAGGGACACAAGACTCTATCAAGGCCTTGTCCAAAATCTCCTTATGCATAGGGGATGTGTGAAGTAGCTCTAGGATGGAGATTTGTGTGGGAGTTTTCCCTAAGTGGTCAAGGATATTATATTTGGAAGATGATTTGTATGAAGATGGCATGGATGAGGATGGTTCTCCTTAAATGGTAATGTGACTACGGTGAGTAGTGACAGCGTAATTAGGATTATTGGCTCTAATGGTTATGGTGTTTACTTGTGAAGGACAAGCTTCAATACGGCCCACAATGGAGTCATATGAAGGAGAGGAATTAAATTTGTTGGTGACATTATTAGGATTTTTTTTAGAGGGATTACCTTGACCATGTTTAGGGAATGGATCTTGATACACTCCCAATTGCACATTTGATGATTTTGGAGGAGGTTCATATTTAGTAATATCTCCTTGATCTACAAGATCTTAGATTTAATTCTTAAGTCTCATGCAATTGGATGTTTTGTGACATTTGATCATATGGTATTCACAATATTCATTGTCATTGTACCAATGGGGTTTAACTACATTTTCCTCATAAGGTTTGATCTTGAGAAGCTTGATGAGGTTTGCTTGTAAATTTTTTTGAAAAACGGACTCAATAGGTCCTCCCAAGTTTGAAAATTTGGGTCTAGGTCTTAGTCCTTGTATAGGATTGATGATGAATTAAGTGCTAGTAGAAGATTTTGGAGGTTTTGCACATGCTTGGAATTTGTTACACCATCATTGATGATGTTCTTGTTTTTAGGCCAAAAACATGGTTTCTCATTGGATTGAACATTATAGTCTTTGTTGTCTTTAAAGATCTTGATAAGTCCTTTAGCACGTAGAGATCTCTCTATGGTTATGCCTTTGTCAATTATTTCTTCAAAAGTATTGATGCGTTGGACTTGAATATGAAAGACCATTTCCTGATTTAGGTTTTGGATAAAAATGTTGAGAAGTTGCTTTTTAGGGATAGGCCAAGGAAGTTTACTAGCAAGGTTTCTCCAACATTTCAAGAAGGTAGAAAATGATTCTCCATTTCTTTTTTTAGTGTTGCAAAGGTCGGTCATAGACATTTCATGTCCAATGTTATAGGAAAAGTGAGCTATAAACTTGTCAGCAAGCTCTTGAAAAGTTTTAATTCCATGTGGAAGATGGGAGAACCATTCAGTAGCTTGACCTTCTAAGCTACAAGGGAAAAGTCACATTAAATAGGTGTCATCATATGTGACATCCATGCATGCTATGTAAAACTCCCTAAGATGGTTTCTAGGATCACCCTTCCCTTTGTATTTCTCAAATTTTGGAAATTCAAAGTTTGGAGGGAAGGGACTCATGAATCGAGATTTGTCAAATGGGTAAGGGCAAATTTATTCAAAGGTATATCAAGTTGCATTTTCGGTGATTCATTTGGTGAGGATGTGGTGGATGTGTTGGATGAAGGTTGTGGTTACATTTGGTTGGGCTAGGATTTGTTGAAGAAGGGCTTGTTTTTGTTGTTGGGATTGTTGTTTTTGAAGGCGGGCTTGGTGTAAGTGCAAGAAGTTGGGTCCACTTTTTGGCAAAAAAGTGGAAGTCTTTTTCCTGAAAATCAAAGTTTGTCATAGTTGGAGTAAAAATTTGAAGCACTTACACATTAAATATTAAAATTATGTAAAAATATGAAATGTAGAATTTTTTTTCTAGTTTTCAAATATGTAATTTATTATAATACCCAAATGATAAAAGTTGGTTTTGTATAGGATGTAGAAAAGGTGGATTTTTAAAAGTTGTATGTTTTGGTCTAGAACATGCATGTGTATGACCAACATAATTTGACCTAAATGAAAGTATTTTTGCAATTCCTTTTTGTGGAAAGATGCATATGATGCTGAAGTTTGGTTAGGATATTATTTTGTAATTTTTTGGTAAATAATTTTTTAAATTAATTTTTTACTAGTCCTAATTTGTGTTTTTAAAACCCCTCGTGTACAACCAATATAATTTGAGCTAAACTAATTGTAACATGAAACTTTTTTTTCATTGTGTATAGAATAATGTCTAGATTGGTTAGACATAATTTAAAAAAAAATTAAAATCAAAAGTTTTTAAAAAGATAGTAATATATGTTATTTCAAGTTTATGACAACTTTTTTGTTTAAAAAATAAAAAATAAATAGAAAAATATGTTCAAAACTAAAAAAAATTTACATATTTGAAAACTAGACATTGCCATCTATAATGGGTTTTAATTTCATCTAAAAACTATTAAAAAAATGTCATCAACCATATTTCCAAAGTCCATTCCTTCCAAAAAATTTGAAGCTTTTTGTTTAAAAAATAAAGAATAAATAGAAAAATATGTTCAATAGTAAAAAAATTACATGTTTTAATACTAGATGTTTTCCTCTGAAATGGATTTTAATTTCATCTAAAAATTCTAAAAAAAATTATCATCCATATTGCCAAAATCCATCTCTTCTGGAAAATAATTTCCCCCAGTGTTCCACTAAAAGTAAACCCAACTTCTTGCACTTACCCCTTGTTTTTATTGTTGTTGTTGTTGGAGGATGGATGTAGTGGGGTTTTGAATGTGTGAGGATGAAGATAGGGTAGGAACTTGGACTTGTGAGGTTTGGGGCATAGATACATTGGCTTGAGGGTTAATGACGGGTATGGATGATGGTATATACATGGGGTTGGATGTTGGAATATTGAATGGAGGAATGATGTGACCAATATAAGGTGGGATGATGGTAGCAACTTGATGAGTTGTAATACAAACATGAGGTTGGGACACACGAGTGTTTATAAGAGGGATGGATGTTGATGTAGGGATAGAAGATGTCATAGGAATGGATGATGATGACACAAGGATAGATGATGACATAGGGATGGATGATGATGTTTTCAACTTGATAGGGGGATGATTTGACCACTAGATGGGGATATGATAGTTTCAACTTGAGGGATCAACATGGACATACTAAGGATAGGTTGTAACACACCTATGGAAGGAATGGACGTGTTGATTTTAAGATTTGGCATAGGATTTATGGTTTCATCAACAAATGATTGGGAGGATCCTCCTAATGGATTATCAATATGATGAGGAGAATCTTGATGAATCAAAGTGGAGATATCATAATCTTTAGGAAACTTCACTACTTTTTGTACTAACATTTGGAAATAACCTTGTGCATTCTTATTAACAATATGGTCCACAAGTGCTTGGTTATCGGTGTCCTCTAAAAATTCTTGGACTCTAGATTCCTAATCAAAAGACCCTTGGGTAGAGTTACTTGGACTTTAGGGATCATGGGGATATTGAGGAAATGATGATGGTTGAACAATATCTTGATATTCCTTTGGTATGAACACATCAGTTGGCATTCCAGTCTCGAGGACGAATGGTGGAGCCACTTTTCTTCTAAAATCAGAGTTCGACTCTTGGTTGAATGGTTGATTAGACTCCATGATCTTCCTAGCTTGAGACCTTGTGACGGGCATAAATGCAATGACCTTGGTATGGGATGAAAACATGATAGGTGTGAATGTATAATGATGGATTGATTTTAGACTTAGAGATTGGTTATGTGTTGATTAAGACCTTAAATGACAAGATTTTGGACCAAAAGGTGACAAGGATATGATGATGGTACTGGTGATGATATGGATAAGGTATGATGTGGATAAGAATATGTCAATGAAAAAGATATGGGTGATAAGGATATGATGTGGATAAAGATATGAGGATGATAAAGATATTGATATGATGATAAGGATATGATCACACCAAGGATATGATGATGACAAGGATATGATATGGATCAAGATATGGTAATGATAAGGATATAATGATGACAAAAAACTAAAATTAGCTCAAGATTTCATCTAGATCTTTTGTGATAGACAAGATAGGATTCCTTTCACTACTTAGGGTTGACAAATGCCTAAGCAAGAAAAGAATATGGATGACTCTCTCTACTTGGGGTAGACAAGATCCCAAGCAAAAAGATATGATAGGACCCACTAACTTAAGAGTAGTCAAAGCTCCTAAGTCAATAGATCTCAAAGTTAAGATGATGAAAAGATCTAGGCTAAGATTTTGCAAATTTTGATTTTGGTTGATGGACAAATGAATTCACTGATAGGTAAATGGATTGGTGACTAAAATGGATGGATAAGCAAATGGATTTGGTTGGTTGATAAATAAATGGATAAGAAAATGGATTTGGTTGATGAATTGGATGGTTGTTTCAATTAAAAAAATTCAGGTCCAAAGGATGAATGATTGGCCAAAATATTGATGGCAATAATGTTTGTTTATGGATGAAAAAGGAAATCTTGGATGGTTGGATGATAATGTGGACTAGTTGGACTATAAGATATGTCTGTTTTAGGTCATTGTTTGAGCCTATGGTTGGATCTACAAGATGTAAATTTTGGATTTTAATAGATAAAACTAAGTTCTTGCAAGGGCGTTGAGTTGCAGAGGGGGGCGTACATGTCGAATGACAGCACATGTGTAGTGACAGAGAGCACAAGCATGGAACTACAATCACATGCATATTTTTGTTCAGTTTAAATGTTTTTGAGGCAAGTTTTTAGAATTTGGCAAGAGAATAACAATCACAAAAATACAATGGCTAACTTGTGACTTATCAAGGTGACTGATGCAAATTGCTTCATGGTTGAAAATGGATTATACTGGTATTACACAATTAAAACATGCTAAACACATTAAAAAACCTAGAATTATTCAAGCGGATGTGTCAAATCTTGTGGACTCACTAGATGCAACTTTTATCCCCACTAATTAGATAATGGCGACATCCATCCCCTTGATACCATCTACCACGCAATTGGATAGCTAGGGAATATATGGTCATGGACCACTATACACCCCTTACCTTAGAGGATAAACCTTGACCAAAGTAAGCTCTATCTCAACCAATGAAGGTACATGTGAGCACTTATCCTCCTATTGCAGCGATGCACCATGAGATAAGATGACCGAAAGGTCTTAACTAGGCTTGTACAAGATTCTAGGGGCGTCTTCTATATACACAAGAGGCACAAGTTTGTGAACAAAGGGCCCACCTTTAAAGGGTTATATTAGGAGGGTCTCTCCTTCCTTCTCTCTTCACCACACAAGTCTTGGTGGACCAAAGGTCTTGGGGCTTCCCAAAGCACGATGATGACCACTCCTTGAGGTACAACTTTTTCTCACCCTCCTTTGATATACCCCACTAGAACATGTGGTTGAGGTCACCCCTTTAGAGTGGGTGTGTCTCTAAAGGCAGGCCCCTAGGGGAAAGATTATACTTGGTGTTTTTGATCCCCAGGATCACATGAAGTGCGAGGAGAGAGCATACACACAAACAAGAAAATATTGGGATAACAAAGAGAAGAAATGCGAGGTTTTTGATCTCCAAGATCACACAAAGTGCAAGGAGAGAACATACACCTACACACAACTTAAAAAACATGGAAAACAATTGTTTATTAACCTAGTAATCTACTTTAGTGCCTAATTTAGTGGAAAGATAAAGTCTTCAACAAAATGAAGCTGCAAGAAATAGATTAGTAGTTTCATATTTTATCTTGACAAGCGTGAACAAGATGCACAAATGTGTTTGTTCCAAGACAAACCCAAAATGTTAGCTGAAAAATGATAATCAGGCAAAAGTACAGAAATACAGCCAATGACATGGAAACATAGATAATCAAAAATAAAAAAATTGAACTATTATACCTGATTTACTTATCTAACAGAGGCGTGCCGACAGAGGGCGCAAGTGGGTGATTGGAGGCAAAGGCGCATTGTAAAATGATAGAGGCATGTCACTGTAGACACACATGTGTGGACCTGCTAGGTAAAAGCATGATGATTTGAAGCATAGTCACGTCGATGTGAAGCAGAGGTGCTGAATTGTGACTGTAATATCAAACCTACCAAAAAATAGAAAAATCAGAACTGATAGAAAATAGAAACAGGTGATAGAGATAGATCCACAGATCCCTAATTGTCAGATGATGATAAACCAGACTATATCAAGGTCAAACACACTAAAGGCATGTTTTTGTAGGGTAAAGACGCAGATCTAGAAACAATTAAGAAAACCTACAAGAAAAGTATGATAAAAACCTGCAAAAATGATAAGTGGATAATTAATAAGTCAGATCTGAGGGTTAGATACACCAATAAATCAAAATCTTGCATAAAAAAACCAAAATAAATCTATTGTTAGAGATCTGCAAACAAAATAGGTCAATTATAAGCAAGGGCACCCTGATAGCCAACATGGGCGCAATGATTTCAGGTGTAGGCACGCCACTTTTATATGCAGGCATGTTGACCAAGAACAAAGGTGTGTTGTGATAGTCAGAGGCACAGATCTGTAACCTTCAATGAAAAATATTAAATTTCTTTCGAAAAAAGCTTAGTAAAGGGATGTGGGTCCCACCTGGCATGCTAAAAATGCGGATCAAAAAATGATTCAAGGTAAATAATGGAAGATAATGTAATATAACTCAATACCTTTACCTTCAATCACACCTTCACACTTGATAGAACAGATTAGAGTACACCCTAGCTCTACTAGCTTTGTTCTTTTAGTGTAATATACATTGTGGACTTCTCACAAAGCTAACATAACCTAGGATGGCAATGGTAATAATGAAGCCAAATAATAATGATAATGATATGGAGTTTGACAACATGTACTTGTATATGGCTCTTGTGTTGTGATAATGATGTGGGAGGCTCAATTTATAGAGGTTGGATATGATGGATCAAGGGCTAGGATTAAACGATAAAATGGATGGCTAGGATTAGATGAGAGGATTATAGGTCATGGATAAGGATTTTCTAGAGCATTCTTTTATGTGAATAGTGGAGATTAAAAGATGTAGTATGATAATGGATGGTTGAGATGAAAAGTGAATTTAATTTTGGATCAATTATTTAATAATTGTGGTAAGTGATAAGGATGAACATGTGAGAGGGTAAATTAATTAAATAATAAAATTATTTAATTAGTTTATGGAGAGGAAGTTGTTAGAAAATGATAAATTAATTAAATAAATGGAATTTATTAATTAATTTAAGAGGAAATAGTAAATTAAATAAATAAATAAAATTTACTTATTCAATATGAGAAAATGGATAATGAAGGAGGGATAAATTAATTAAATAATAAAATTATTTAATTAATTTAGAAGACATGTTAGAATGAAAGATGGTGTTAAGACTATGTTGAAAATGAGTGAGCACATGGTCATTTTTAGGTGTCTACACTTTTTTTTTATCTCAGTTTCACTTCCTAAATAAGATTCACAAAATGCTATAGGTGTATCCAAGTTTTTGATAATCCTTCAATCACCCTTTTTACTTGTATCTTGTGAAACTATTCATGTAGTCATAATGCATGCACTCTCACAGGGGGCCTACACTATAGCATTTTACTCGCAAGCATTGAAATTAATTGAATTATGTCCCTCAAAAACCTATTTTCCTCATTCATCTTTTCATTTTCCATTCTTTCCTTTCTGAATTGTTGTAATTTCTCCTTTTTATTGGTATATGTAATGAACCAATCATTTTTTAATTTCTCTAATTTGCTCTCATGTTCCTTTACAAGACATGTTTCTTTATCCTTTACCTGCATTATAGTAACTTCTAATTCTGTAACTTTGTTTTAAGTTCCCTTATCTCATCTTATTATTTCTTGATCAACTCATGAGTCTACTCTAATCCCATCAGACATATAGTAGACTCATTGAACCTTTCTATAGGCCCATCCTGTTTAATATCTTCACCAACAAGATCAACAAGTTCTTCTCCCTATTCTACCATAACTGCCTTCTGCTACAGGAATTTTTGCTATAGGTTTCTCCATCATAGAACTTTTAGCTACATGTGTTCTTCTCTTTTATTTAGTGCTTCGTGACACTTTTCCTCCAAAATCTCCACCTTTGAATCAGATTAAGCTTGTTTCTCTAATCCTGTAGCATTTTTATTGGCCATGGTTGCTAAATTCTTAAGTCTTGCAAATGACCTTACATTCAGTTTTGGAGTAGGGGGTTTTGCATGTTGTTCATCCCCATGTTTATATTCTTCTGTTGAAATATGTTGTCTCATTCACTTTCTAGTATCGCCTATTACAGTTGTAGAGGGGCCTACTTTATCTCCTGGTGCCATACTTGTAGGAGGTATAATACTTGTTTTGATATGTACATCATGGATAAGGGAACAATCATCTTCCTCTACAACATCCTCTCCTTGTCAACATGTGTTGCAATAAACACTTCCCAAGTTAATTGGGGTTGCCTTCATTTCAAGGCCCTTGTTACCACCAACTTAATTAACCCATAATGCGCTAGGTATTTGAATTTTCCATTTTGCACTTCTAGAGACATCTTTCTCAAGGATTTGAATAAAAAATAAGGAACATGAACATGATTCTTTGATGTCTCAAATGCACCATTAAATGAAAATGAGAATTATAGATAAATGAGTACCTTCCCTTACAAGCCACATACTGAATGAGAGCATACGCCACCTCTAACCATAGCTTCGATAGTGAGGTTTGCAAGATGCCTTGAACAAACACCATTTGAGTTGGCTCTCCCAACATCAAAAACTCCTTGCAAATGCTTTCTAAATCTAGCCTACCAATAGGGAAATATTGATCCACAGTATTAGGCAACGCTATATCAGCTGCGACCAACTCCACATCAAAAGGAAAATCAATGCCCCTCATTACGATTTTATCCTCCTAGCATCCCATGCTAAACTTCAGGGCAACTTGGTCATCAAATCCTTGCAATCGTTTGAAAAATCTAATCTAACTTGTCACCTTAAAAATATGACAAATGTCTAGCTTTTTCTTCATTCAACTCGTCAACAACTCATGACTCTCTTCAATTATGTCCACCGCCCATTGTGTTCAAATCTCCAGCCCTTGGTACCTTGGCCTTTGCAACCCTACCTATTCAATGTGGTTCCACACCATGCCGTTGTTATTATTTGTTATCAAACACATCATAAATAAAAATAACAAATATGACAGTGTAAGGTGTCTATGTTGGTATTGGATAACTATCCGACTAACTTAATAACTTGAATGGATGGGTCATAAGTACATGGTAGTTTCCCTAAAAGTTAAAGAGTTGCACAAGCTTTTATGAATTTTTCTTTTAACCTCCAATTTTGCATCATACACGTGTTGATTGTTGAAGATTGAGTGTACCAACTCATTTAATATTGTGTTATGTGTGATTTGTTCTTATAATCTCTTCATAATTCTTTGCCACCTTCTTCTTGATTTTTGAGAGGAGTTATGATAATCCATCATCACGACTGACATTTGTAGTGTAAGATGCATTCATTGTGTTCATCTCAAGGTTTTAAAGCCTCCTAAATGGACCTTTAACATTTCACTATAAGTTAAAATATTGAATATCATTTTTTTTTTGAGTTTTTAGATATTAGGATTGTTCATTGTAATATCTTTGTGTTTTTGATACTTTGGTTATACTCCAGCTGGGAGATATTTCATTGTAATCTAATGATACAATGTATTTTTGGTACTTCAAGGACTTGTTAATATAATTATTAGTGTTTACACAAGTTATCAAAAAGAAAAAAAGAAATGAAGACATGTACAAATATAAATTATAATAATATTCATGCTAATTGATTATATTGACTATATTTTCAAAGAAAGAATGAGTTATCAATTGTAAAAATCAAATACATATTTCATATTTTGGAGAAATTATCCATAACAAAGTTTATTAATCAAGTTCATAAATTTTCCAAATATTTGGGTTGCTTGTGTTTGACATTGGTTGGGAACCATCTTCCTGTTCTTCATCTTGTGGTTCAACCAGCTCCTTTAAAACCCTATTTGAATTCTCTGGTTGGTCTCCTTCTCACTAAGGTAAAATATTTGTCACACCTCTTCTTTCACAAGTTAACTTCCAAATTGCAATAGATTTGTCAATCGAAAATGTTTGAACATTGTATCTAGTCGTATAGAGCCTCAAACAATTCTCCATTTTTTTTCAAGTTTATTTCATAATTTTGATTTCAAACATGATTAGATGTTGAAAACTCTTTCATCCTCCACTAAACTCAAAATCATTATTTGGCACAGATTTGAATGTTTGAAATATTCTAAAATAGAATATCGTAGAATTTCACTCAAACTTAATTGTTTCCATAACTTGATTATTGATCCATGTCCCAAAGGATGGTCAAGGAATTTATATTGTTCAATCATTGTTGATGCAAACTGAGTAGATTATTCTGCCAACTTTGTCTTATCTATTATTCCTTCTATCTATACTCCATTTATTTCTACTGTTCTACTAAAATAATCAACCAAGTACCTCACGTTTCTCTGAAAATTCCATGGTGAACTAACAGAGGACATGCTAATGGTGTTCCAATATTGATGATAAACTATAGCCATTGCTTCTAGAAGTTCATCCTGAGGAAAAAACTCTCTTATCCTAGAAGATAGACTTCTCGCAATTTCCTACAATGTATCCTTTGCAGAAGACTCGATATCTTTAAAATCCTCCCTTGTAACACTTTTTTATCTGACTCGAGAGCTCCATCCAACTTTACTAAAGTAGTGTAATTTTATAATATACCCACACACTGATGCACATAAATCACCTACATCATTGTACTCTAGAAATGTTTTTGGGTGTTCAATGTTCATCGTTATTTGTTAGCTTACAAACTTTGGACTTGTAAGTGCTTCAGATTGATTGATATATAGATTGTCCAGAGTAAGACATACCATTTTCTGCAACTTTGAGTATTCTACAATGTACATTATTTTGTCTTATGGCTTCTTTGATAAAAAAATCATTTCTTCCAACAACGAAAGAATTCCAAATAGAGTCAATAGTATCTCGGTGTTAGTGAATAGTACCAACATATTTGCCTGATCTACGTGGTTTTAGTAGAACATGCCCAACAATGATCGATACTCTTTGAAAAATCTATTTACCAGTTTGATGATATCCACCTGGTATCCACATCCTTAAGTAGCTTGTTACTTGGAGTAAGTCCTTTAGCAAATCTTTGATACTCTAAAAATTTGTTTGGACTTCTACAAAAATATGTATACACCTCGTACATAAGATCTTCAACTTTGGAAATAGATTGAAACTGGCTTACAATTTTAAAATCCAAACTCATTTTGTGGGCCATCTAGTGAATATGGTCATGTACAGTGAACATGATGTCTGCAAATTAACAATAAGCCCATTTTTGTGACCTTGCATAATTGATACCCCATCTGTAGCAATGTAGACCAGCTTCCTTGCGATCGCCAAAGCATCCAGGCATCCAATATTGATCAAAATATTTTTGACTATTTCCATAAGGTTAGCAGATGTAGAATTTTCTTTCATTTTATGAACTGCAAGTAGATGAGGCTAGAAAATATGATTTTTTACAATATAAATGTGCATACACACCCAAGAAGTATTGTCAATGGTCATCACCTCATCTAGAGACAAGGAAAAGAAAGTCTCCTAAATCAGTTTTTCCTTTATATCCCACCTCTCCACCATAGCCAGACACTGAACCCATTTCCAACTGTTGTTGACAGACCAATGGGAGAGTGGAAAGTTGGACACTCCAATAAATTGCATTAAATTCCTATATTCTAGAAAGTCTATCAACAACTGACCTCTGTTTAAAATATGGAATATAATTGTGAGATGTATATTTTTGGATAAATGACTCGCTTCCATGACCTTTCCAAATATAGTAGATATGGAACCTCCAACAACAGCAAGTCGTGCCTGTGACTGCATATACTCTTCGTATTCAACTGCATTTCAAGCATGACCACATTCATCTTTCATTTTCCAGTGCATCACTAATTTTAAATCTCTATTTATATTTACCTTTTCGTAAACTTTGTCTACATGCTTCTCAATAGTGTTTAGTTTTAGTTGCAACGTCTTGTATTTCTTTAATTTCTAGCTACAAATCTTACAATGACATAGTTTTGGAATTCCCTCTCCATCTTCATTCTTCATAGGTTCTATGAATGGATACTTAGATACCCATTCGAGTTGAAAATTTCTTGACATGTCGCACTGATTTGCTATACGTTTGTTCAAAAGGATTTCAGACTCGGGTTCACCACCACCAGTACCTTGTATATTTTCCCCATGTGTGAGCATCATCACTTTATTCATGCTTTCACTACCAAATTGAACCACATCATTGCTACCTCTTTTAATACTTTCATTTGATGCCTCCTCATCCTCAAGGTCGTTCCAATAGAATTCCTCAATCTCAGGTAAATTTTCCTCATTATTTAATCTTGATGGACCATCACTTGCTACAAAATATCGTTGTTGTTGATTAAAATAGGACTTTATGGTGACCTTCTTTCTCTTTGATGGGGTTCCTCTCATTCTTCAATTTTCTAGATTTGAGGATGTCATCTTTCTCTGAGACTTTGATAGTGTTAAAAAAGTGTTAAAGCAATGTTCTTGAAGTTGGAAATTCAAAATATTTATGTTATGCATATGTGAATCACCACTAAATGAATTGCAAAAAATTTAAATACTTGTGGAGAAAGAGAAGAAGATGGCACATGTATTTGAATATTTAATCTCTATCACATAGAATCAAATTATTAATTTAATCATTTACATTCAATTAAAATACTCCACACATGACCAATTGCCATGTCACCATTTCTAGCCAATAGTGTGGCCTCCTGCTACATGACTATCTTTGTTTGATGATTGGAGCATCATGAGATGTTGATGTGGTTTGATTGCACACTAAAAAATAAATAAAACATTTGGGATTTTTTAATACTACGGGCTCCTAAAAAATAATGAAATTTTAGGGAAGTAATAATTAAAAAAATATAATAATGAACATTTAATTTAATATGAAATTACTATGGGATGTGACATTTGACGTCACTTTTTTTCTAGTGAATGGTGTTATCCCCTGCTCTGACCATCTTTATTTTCTCATTGGAGCTCCATGAGTCATTGATACAGTTTGATCCAACAGTTTATAATAAATAAAATATGTGGCTTTAGCGGCATAAATAAATCATTACAAGTGGGCCCCAACAGCTATGACAAATACACCAAATAATGCAGGCTCGCCGACTGACACATGACCTTTTCTAGCCAATGGTGCTATTTACTTCTTGCATAATTTTCATTTCCACCTTTGAGTCCTACCATGCATTGATGTAGCTTGATCTGATGGCTCAAAATAAATAAAATATGTCCCTTTATCTATATATGGTATCTTAATAAATTTATACAAGTTGGCCCTAGCAGCTAAGACCTATACACCTATAGCTTCTACCTATATACTTGTAAAAGTTTGACCTATACACTTGTAGTGACAACCAATACCCTTAATATTGTGGGCCTGACGACTGACACATCACCTTGTCTAGCCAATGGCGTTGTCTATTACTTGTATAATCTTTGTTTCCACATTTGAGCCCCACGAGGCATTGATGCAGTTTGATCTGACGTCCCAGAATAAATAAGAGATGTTTGTTTATTACTACAAGTAATTAATAAATTTATACAAGAATGCCCCAGCAACTAAGACCCATACACCTATAGCTATGACCTATACACCTATAGCTAGGACCTATACATCTAATATTGTGGGGCTGACAATTGACACATCACCTTTTCTAGCCAATGATGTTGTGTCCTACTTGGATAATCTTCATTTATGCCTTTGAGCCCCGACAGCCATTGATGCAGCTTGATTCAACGGCCTAAATAAATTAAACATGTGTGTTTAGTACTACGGGCTCTTAATAAATTTATACATGTGGACCCCAACAGTGCATTCAAGTCTGCGAACCTTTAAAATAAAATGATTGTGCACCCCCCAATTGACACGTAATCTTTTCCGACCAATGGTGTTGCCTCCTTATCTTTACATCTTTATTTTCTCCCTACTACCTTGCAAACGATTGGTTTGATTCGATGGTGCAGGTTAACTAAAATATGTGCATTTCACCTTTTTGTGGAAAGGAGGCAAGGGACATAGAGGCAAAACCAGTTACATATATTTATTTGGAAGGAAATACAGTAGGGACCATTGATATAGTTTACCTAAAAAAGAAATATAAAACTACTATTATACAGATTAATCATACAATAAACAATATAGAACTACTGCAAAAAATAAATATTTAAATCAATATCAACACATGAGAAATATGCAAGACCGTAAGTGCACATGAGAACTACTATTATAGAGATTAATCATACAATATACAATTCAAAATGTGATGCAAATTGAAAATTATGTTTTTGTTACTCACCAGGAATGGAAGAATGAAGTAAAGTTGCAGCATGTGTCTATTCCCCAACTTTTGAGAATGCACCCTCTCATCTCATAGCTAGAAACTTACAACGGATTGATCAAATACTACTCTAGAGGACCATAAATTACAAATTTTCAATGTAAGATGAAATAGGTGAATCCAAAATTGAATTCCGAAAGAGTGAATAGAGTATTGTTTTGCATAAATACCAATCCATACTACATAGTCATACTATGTTTTGCAATGGGCAATTAAACACATTAACCCTAAAAGACCTATAATTCCAAGGTGATGGGACACACTTTATAAGAACCGCCTATAATTCAATGGCTATAATAAATATTTTCCCAAATATATGTATCATTACATGGTGATATTACACGTTTTCCCTAAATTCACTATAATATTATTGATGATTACACCACCAGTTGCCCTTAATTGATTATAATTTCATTGGCTATCACGCCCCCTTTTCTCTAATTCCCTATAATTTTAATGGTGATCGCACCACCTTATGGTCATAATTTATGTCAAAAAGGTAGGCGATCGAAACCTAATTAGAAGTTACCTCTAAAATAAGTCAACGATTGGGACCAAACTGCAATAAATAGTATGGCAATCTAATGCTATTCTAAGATTTCAAAATATCAATTTGTGGGTAATCTAAAGCTGCGGGCCTAAAAATACAATCAAATTTGGGTGAAAGCATATACTATCAAGGCCAGTAATATTTGCCATTTTCAACTCCCCAAAAGTCATAAAATTGCCAATTAGTGATAAATTGCCACTAAACTTTTCCTTGATGGAAATAGCTCATAAAGGACAATGATAGACCAACAAGGTTTCTCTAGAGTGCTAGAAGATGATGTAGAGTGTTGTATTTACTTCCAAAAGCCAAGAGAATGCAAGATGGATACATCGATAGCTTGAGAGATTCAAAAGATGAGATGAGAGGGAAGATGAAGAGACATGGAATGCAAACTAGTTGTTGAAATTCACATAATGGATCCCAAGGCAATTACATTCACATATTCAGGCACAACAAGGTGGTAAACTTAGAAGAAAATGGTTGTTGTACAAATACAAAGTCAATGGACAGTAGCATGTTGCATGGATGTGCAGTGTTGCACTGTTGTCCAAGTACAACAAGGCCAAAAAGGCTCAGAATGATAGCAGGGCATTGGGGTGACACAAAAAACATATTCACTTACATAGAAAAGATATAAACATATAAAAACACAAAGCCCATGTTGGCACCGAGAGCGAGATAGAGGCTAGGATAGGGCCAAATAAACCTAAAAACATGTTAGGGGAGATGGGCGCTAAATTAAGGTCAAATTGTAGTGCCTAAATTATAGGGTATATAATTTATGACCTTACACTTGTAAAGTGTATGTGGCCTTTGCATGTCTTTATTTAACTTGAGTTTCTTGCATTTTGTTGGCTTTTCAAAATTCTTGTTTTGGAGTGTTTACGGAATAACATAAAATGCTTAATTGACAAGCTAGTCATTTAATTGCCTTTCTGTTAAGGTCTTATGCATTTTAATATTGTGGATATTTGGAAAATGTATTAAGTTAAAATATTGGTTGGACTAAATGAATTAGCTAATTTGTTTAAATTAAATGTTAGTCATTTAAAAAAAATTGCCAATATGCATTTGATTAAAAATGTTAGTAATATTCCTAAAGGTAAATATCTATATATGGTAAAATATCTAATTCAAATACCCTTTTTTGAATTAACTTGTGAGTGGGAAATGGAGAAAAAGGTAATTTAGGGGTTTTAGGGAATTTTGGGAATGAAAAAGAAAAAAAGGGAAGGGTCTTAGATTCTCTCTCTCAGATGCTTGATGCTTGTTTTCAAAGTGGATTGTGTATGCTTGAAGGATTACTACACTATTGGAAGGGAGGGATCTTGGAAAGCTTTCTTGGTGTGTGTGTGGAAGCAAAGAATATTTATCCAATTTGATTATGTGTAATTGCTTTGAAAGAACAAAGGTATTCCCCTATTTATTTCATGCAATTGCTTGTTGATTCATTCTTTTGACCATGCCCACACTAGGTTGTTGCATATGATCTCTTACTCCTTATGTTGAAATTGAAATTTTAATCCTTGAACTAGATGTATAGCATTTCTTTTATGTTATGTATTTTATTTTAAAAACTCATTTTAGTGTTGTTATGTTGACTAAATTTCTCCAAAATCTTATGTGGTGTGAAAAGTGGATTGTTGTGCATCTTAGGATCTTAAGGGTATAATTGGATTTTAGAAATTTTGAGTTTCTAATTTTTAAAAATTTCTAAGCTTTCATTAATGGTGGGTGTGAATAGTGCTTGGTGATTGAAACATGAATTTACAAAATTCAAGATTTAGGACACATGAATTATTTAAAAATTTTGCAAGATGAAATGTCTCTTGTTGGAAATGTGTTTTCCTATCTCTTGGATATGAGTTTCATGTTTTTCAACCTTGTTTTCTTTGCCTTGAATTTTTGAATTAAAGTTGACTTTTTGTCTTAGGATCGGATACTAAGGCTAGGAGTAGAGTGTACCTATACCTATCTTTCAAAATTGGGCTTGGACCATGTGAAGTGTTGTATGGGGATAACATTATGAGATCAATGAATTAGAAATCAAACATTATAAATGCATCCAATCAGGATCTAAAGCCATTACTTGCTTTGAAGGCCTTAATGGAATTGTGTAAGATAGTGATGCACATCATTCCAACCCTTAGGTGATTGTATTATGGTCTTTGACAAGCCCAATTGTCTTGATGACGCACCTCTCAACATCCATGCAAATCTGAAACCCACTCTACGTCCATGTCTAGTAGCCTACTTCTATTTCTAATTAGGTCATTGTACCTACTATGATTATGTGATTCTCTTGCATAAGTGTTGTTGGATCACCACACTCATTGCTTGGTGTTGGTGGTTGTCACCATTCCCTTGTGTGTTATTGGTCAATGATTTCCATAACCCTGGTGTATTATTGCTTGCTTATGTTTGCAATGTGTATGATTATTGATGTGATGGTGTCATGCCTTATTTTTTGTGCTATGCCCATTTGGTTTAAATGATGAGTTAGCATGTAATAATGGATGAATTTTAATATGGTTTTGGAGTGGTTTCCTTCTATAGACACCTAAATTGACATATCTTGTGACATCACCTTGTTGATACCACCTTGAGACACCTTATGACACATTTTGTCCTAGGCCCCTTACATAACCCTTCCATCACCTAATTAGTTGAATAAATTATATTTATTTAACTAATCCCGTTTAATCCCATTTCAATCTCATTTATCCTCCCATTAGCTAATTGATTAAATAAATTATATTTATTTAATTAATTCCCACTTATTCTTCCATCCTCCAATTTAAATAAATAAAACATTTATTTAAATTAGCCCACACTACATAATTTAAATAATTTTAATTAATTACCTTTTTAATCCCTTCTATCCAAATTCATTAAATAAATTAAATATTTATTTAATTAATGTTTTCCACATCACCCCTCTCCAAAAAATAAATAATTTTATTATTTAATTCCCTATTTGTCTTTATCCTCACATGACTAGAAGCTTCTAGAAATCCTTATTACAAGGAAGCCTCTAGAAGATTCTTAATCCTTATCCTTGACTTAATCCCTCTCATTCAACCCTCATGAGACACTTGTCACATGACTATAACTCTAAGCCTTGATCCGTGTCTCACTTAAACCTAGCCATACATCATTAATCTAATCCTACCCAACCATTTCTATCCCTCATCTCCTATAAATCAAACCTCACCCAAGCCATTTGGGGGATCCACACTTGAAGTATCATCATGCTGTTGAAATCACTCTAGATCCTCTTATATATCATCCTCATACTAGTGTTATGTTTCATAAATCATGAGCAATCAACATATCATCTATCATAGAGAACATAGCTAGTAGATTAGGGTGCATCTACTCTTTTCTATCGAAGTGTGAGGACTTGGTTTGAAGGTATTGGGTATCTTGCATTATCTTCCATTGTCCTTTGATCCATTTTTTTGCATACATTTTGGCATGCTTCGTTGGTCTAACCCTCATCATTTGCAGGTTTATGCACTTGAATTTGTGAGATCTAACCTCTTTTGTGCCCAGAGTTGGAAATTATTTTTTACGGGTTGAATCTACTAAAGGTGTTGTTACTTCCATGTTTAACCTATTCCATTCTCCTTCTTTTGATTGGGTTGTGAGTACCCAACTTGTGAATTATGCATTGAACCCTTGATGTGTGTGTATTCAAGTGTGTTTATGCATTGAAATACATCATTTATCCCTAAATTATGTATTGGACCCTTGATGTGTGTGTATTCTAGTGTGATTGTGTATTGAATTCTTATTTGATTATTTATCCCCATGGTGTTATGCAGTAGATGGTGTGTGAAACCCATGTGCACCCCTTGTGTGGATTATTGGTGTCTTACTTGAGACCCTAGTGTATGTGTGAGATTGGTTGTGTTAGAAGTGCATCATGATCTTCTCTCTATAGCTTAGGGATTTCCTAGAGTGGCATAGGTATCTTTTGTGCTCGATAATGGTAATATAGTTAGGAAGTGGATAACATTCCCCATTGGTCCCCTTCTTGAAAATCTCTTGGGAGCTTAAAGAGTTCTCAGTTTGGTATGTATGCCATCTTGTATTATGCCTTGAGTTATGTAAAGGTAGTAATCATGTTATCATTGTAATTTTATCTTGTATTTGATCTCAGTTTATGCCCATCCTTGTATTATTTGTATGTGAGCTTATAAATGTAATCCTTAAATGTGTTTTGTACTTTAGTTAAATGCATTTGAAAGTGGCATTTTGTGATCCTAGATTAGAGTGCCTAATTGTATATTATCAGACTCTTCTTATTAGATCTTGAGTCATCCATGTTTGGGATGGGATCCATCTTAATGTAATTTGTGTATGTTGTCATTTAAGTTTTTTTTGCTTATTGTCTTAGTAGAGATTTTACATGTTTGGGAAATCTTGATTATGAGCTGTTAGACTCAATTTGTTTATGAAGTTGTAATGGATCTAGTGTTAGAAATGAAGGTGAACAACTATAGAATGGAAATATGATTACAACTATAACTATTAATCTAGTGCAGAACCAAAATGGAGATAGTATGAAATCAACATAAAGAAATTGTTAGAAAATGAAGGCAACAACTACTCAAGTGGAAATCTGATTACAATATGTTAATGATCTCTAACAGTGTAATATCAATAAAGATTGCATTCAGAAATCAAATCAAAACACATGAACAAACACCATAGAAGAATAACACAAGATATAACATGGAGAAAACCCTTTCAGGTAAAAAACTCCACCAAGAAAAGAGGCCCAAGTTGTATTATCTTCAAAATCTGAATAACATAATACATGCACTTCCTTCTTCTCGCCAACCTTCAATCTGATAGCACCTATGTACAAAAACTGTCATGCTACAACATTTATATGGCAATACACTTATAGAAGTATTTTCCCTCCAATCTAGCCGTCCACTTTCTCTCTCCTGGGAATCTCCAACATGCAAACATTAAATGTCTTCTTACAAGCTCATGACACTTGTCCAAAGCCAACCATACAAAGTTGGGTGCCCAAGGCTAAATATGGTCTCTTACAACATCTTATGATGTGTCATAACCATCATAGATTCCTCTAGAAAGTATCTTCCCAAGATGAGTGCCTGGAGCTAGACATAACATCTTACACCTATTAAATATCCATCATATGTCATCATAATGTCATAGAATCTTCTGACAACTTGCAGCTATCATAGATTCTCCTACATGCACTCACCAAACATTATGATGTGTGTCATACATGCCAAAAATAGCAGATTTCTCTAAGGTGGTGCCTACCCTCATTAACTCAAGATTTTTACAATTGCCAACCGTAAATGTCACTCCATAATTACCTTCGGTAAGTTTGGAATTACCACTACCGGTGAAACTACCTCATTCCCTTATGGGTAATTACAAATTACAAATAATAAAATGGAATAAATACAATATTGGGATTTACAAGGTTAATGGCTCCTTATCCCAACATTCTCCCAGTTGAAATTATATATTGTAAATCAACCCATAGGAAATAAAATGAAAAATAATTAGGTATTAGAAACAAGGCCCATGGTCTCTCTGAACCACACAAATTTCTTTGTGCTCATAGGCTTGGTCAATGAATCTGCAACATTCTCCTAAGTGTCTATCTTTTTTAGCTCAATCTGTTCACTTGCAACCAATTCTCGAATGAAGTCATACTGAACATCAACATGCTTAGTTTGTGCATGATACATAGGATTCTTAGCCAAACAGATAGCACTCTGGCTATCACAACCAATATGAATGACCTTGCAATCAAAACCAATACTTGTACAATCTCCTCATCCAAACTGCCTCCTTAGAGACATGGGTAGCAGCCATATACTCTACTTCGATGGTGGACAAAGTAACCATGGGCTGCCTCTTACTCATCCAACATACTGCTCCTCCAAACAAAGTAAATACATAGCCACTAGTGGACCTTTGACTATCCAAGTCACCTGCCCAATTTGCATCAACAAATCCCTGTATGTCCAAAGTTTTATTAGCACTATCAGTACCATAATAAACTAGACAATAATAAGGAGTACCTAAAAGATATTTAAACACCCTCTTCACATAATTCCAATGTTGTCTACCAGGGTTAGACATAAATCTGCTCAAAACTCCCACTGTTTGGGCAATATCTGGCCTAGTGCAAACCATTGCATACGTCAAACTCCCTACAACACTAGCATATGGCACATTAGACATATCCTCAAAATCATCCTCATTATTTGGACACATATCTAATGAAATCTTGGTACCAATGGGTAAAGGAACTCTAACTGGGTTATAGTCCTACATACTAAATCTTTGAAAAATGGTATTGACATACTTACTTTGAGACAACGAAAGCTTTCTGTTACCTCTGTCCCTCCTGATCTCCATACCCAAAATATACCTGGCAGCACCAAGATCCTGTCGGCAAGAGACACTGCAAGGCATGTCATGTGTTGTTATTTATGGCAACTAAGTCCATTCCACACATTTGTAGTGCAATATCCGATCATACCAGAAGTTAGTTCCAAGATTTGTCTAGTCTGGATAGATAGGAACAGGGTATATGGTAGAGTTCAGTATGTTGGTCAGTGGATCTCTCCAGTTAATCATTGTTTGTTGCAAATCTAAGGGAGTGTAGAGGAATGTCAGGAAAATCTAAATCCAATATTTCAGCCTCCGGTGACAAAGGGATTAAAAGTTAAGAACATCTGAGTACCGGGTCCTAATATGACAAGAATAGTTTAGTGAAGAATAGGCTGACTTGTGTTAGATCCTTGTGCAGATTTAGTAGAAGTATTTTGGCAAGTTACATATGGGATATAATATTAGTGGCTGACATGTATGGTGATCCGCAAGTGTTATTTTTGGTACGCATCAATATTGATGTATGAATTCAGCCGATAAAATAGAGTACTTGTATTGTTTGTTAAGTTCTTCATGAGGACGACAGAAAAGTGATTGAATTTCTTGAGGCAGATATATATAGGTGATGGATTCAAGTGTATTGGTATTATTAGTGATGCAAATATGGAGTAAGTGCAAAAAAGGAAGATAGAAGTGCAAAAGAGAAAAGAGCTGAGGTCCAGATTATGGCAGAGCAGTAAATAGGGTAGAATAAAGACGAAGTGTGAAAAAACAATATTTTTTGCTTAACTGGAACTGAATTCTTGCATTGGCAGATGCTACTTATTAGTTCAAACAATTTGTAATCCTTTTGTAATCATTCTTGTAGGCAATGAGCCTCTCTTGAGCAGTGAGCCCGAAGGCATGTGCCTTCCACTTTGTAATACTTTTAACAGAGTTTAATCTTTGTGGGTTAACCCCCACCGTGGTTTTTCCCTTAACCGGGTTTCCACGTCAAAATCTTGGTGTCAAGTCTACTATTTATGTTTTTGCTCATGTTTTATTAATTATTGCTTTTCATGATTATGTCATTAATCTGTTAAGAAGTGGTAAAGAAGAATTAGCTGCAGCAAGCTTTAAAAGTTTTAAGACAATTGATTCACCCCCCCTCTCAGTTGTCAACCCTAATTCCAACAATTGGTATCAAAGTAAGGTTCCTTTGAAAATTTTAACAGCTTGAAGAAGATCTGAGAAGGCAGTAAAATGGATGAATACAACCTCCAAGGACAACTTAAACTCGCATTAGAAGATCTTGAGCAGTCCAGAGTAGAAGCCAAAGAGTTGCAAGAGAACCTTAAAAATGCTGAAGACTTCATTGAAGCTTTAAAAGCAAAATTGAGCAAATCCAATGAAAAGAGGAAGGAGCAGCCTCTTCAATTGGGAAATCATTATGAAGACAACAAAAAGGATAAGGCCCTGAAAGAGAAAACAAAGGAATGTGAGAAGTTAGCTAAAGAAGTTGTCCTAAAACATGAGATGGAATCTGGGGTGATGAGGCTAACCAAGGAAATTGAAGATAGGAAGAAAATTGAAGAAGACTTGAATCAAAATCTAAAAGAAAGAACTGAAGAATGCTGCAGATTGGATGGAATAGCTGGCCTCCTAGAGTCTAATCTACAAGAAAGCAAAGAAAATGAGAAAGAACTTGAGAGGCAAATTGTCATTCTTAGACATGACCTAGAAGTTGCAAATGAATACAAGGAAAAGTTTAAGATAAGATCAGCTAAACTTGAAGCACTGCTTGAAAGTCAGAAAAGGGGTGATGACAAGCATGGTCTTGGATATGAGAAAGGTGAAAGCTCCGGATCCGAACAAAGAAATTTTCAACCAAGGAATGGGAGAAACAGACCTAGAAGACTTCTAGTAAGACAGCCTAATGCTCAAAGATATCCATCCTTCAATAGAAATTGCTTCAAATGTAATAAATTTGGTCATAGAGCTACTCAATGCAGAAGTAGAGTAAATCAAAATGGTCCATCCTTCTCCAGTTAATGCTTCAAGTGTAAGAGGTATGGTCATAGATCAAATGAATGCAAAAGTATGCTAATGAATAACTCTAGAGGAAATGGCAACTCTTTCAATGGTTACTGCTTTACTTGCAATGGATTTGGACACATGGCTAATCAGTGCAGATCATGAGGAAATCAAGTATATAAGCAAAGAAATGTGGTGTACTTTAATTGCAATAGATCTGGTCATATTGCAAGATTCTACAGAAGTAGGAATAATGAAAGAAGAGGTCCGGTAAATAAAAAACCAGATGAGCAGAGACGAGACAAAGGCAAAGGCAAAATTGATGTGAATGAGATCCAGAATGAAATGAGCAAGACATGGGTCAAGAAAAGTTTTGTGAATAATAGTAATGGGTCTGCACCAGAATCCGGTGCTGATAATTCCTCCAAGAATTGAATTAGGAGCTCTGGCTCAGGGGGAGCTATAATAAACTCTAAATTCCCCTAGCTAGTAAGTGGGTGCCTAAATTTGGCACAATGAGAGAAAATAATTTGGATTATTATACATCATTTGAAAGGATTTCTGGAAGATAAAAAGTGGATATGACGATTTGCGGAGCAATTGAAGATCGACTGTATGAAGAAATAGTGTAGCCGGATGTGTTAGGGCAGAGCATTTATTACAAAGGAAAATTAGGTTTTGCGGAGCATAAAAAGTTTGTTCATTCCTCATTTGAATCACTTTGAACCTGAAGAAAGCAAGAAGAATAGTGTCTGAGCTGAGATTACAAAGAATTGAAGTGCGATCAGTGAATTTATCCGTCAACCCTAATTTCATGAAAATGGTATTTATCTGTGAAGCTTTGAACTTGTAATCTTTTTGCAATGGCTACACCTTTGGTTGTTGAGATTACTGAAAGGCCTTGACCAAAATTTAAAAATCATCCACACAAGTCAATAGAAGTCGACCCATTAGATGCATTTTCAAGTGTTCCATATGTGTGCTGCATACTGAAGATATTAGGGTTTATATTCATGTGAACATAGATGAATTTGGAGACTCAAGGTATGTGGATTTGTTTGAAAGTCATTTGAGGGATGAAAATCATGATCTTAAACCTGAATATAAGGCACTGCATGATAAACATTTCATTCAGATTATGGGGTTTCCAACATTCGATGAAGATGAATGGGTCTGATACATTTTAAGCTAAATGCATGATGAGTTTTTGTGGCTGATGAAACCATTCAAAATTACAAAGGATGCTATCAGGATTGTGACTGGGTTGAATTCAACCGGTGGTTTACCCATGCTAAAATCTGTGAAAAACCAGACTGTTACTGATGCAACTGGTGCTAAGTTCGACAAAAGGGTAATGACCATTAACGACATTATTGAACTGGATATTAAGTTTGCCTCTATGGTAATTGGTTACAAGATTTATCACTCTAGTAGGGAGAACTCTATCTCTGGATTTGCCATAAATGCAGCATACAAAATGTTAAAAGAAAATACAGATTATGACCCATGTGAATTATTGCAGAACTAACTAATTAAGAACTTGAACAAAATCAAGAAAGATAAGAAAAACACCTTTAAATATGGTGCATTGGTTCTATGTCTATTTTTCTACTTTATGAATGAGGTACCTAGAGTAAAAGGTGTGCACTGGACTAATGATGAGCCAGTTGCTATTCAGATCATAGATCACCTACACAGCATTGGTGACTCTAAAACTTAGAAAACTACAATCTGGGGATACTTCAAGAACTTTTAGAGTATGATGCATTCAAGGGAAAGAATCCCTAAGTCAATTGTTGAGAAGTACAAGAATGAAATATGTTTCATGGTGGGCATTAATCAATGCTTAATGGAAGTAGTAGAACCCAGAATTGTTTGGATCATGCCTATGGGGTATGAAGTAGATGAGAAAATATTGAATATGTATGCTCAACTCCTTTTGAGCAAGCCAAAAGACACAACAGTTGAAAGATTTGGGATATATGAAGAACTAAGTGTAAAACTACATGATGAGTTCAGAGAACCTGAAACCAAAAGGAAAGTAAGAAAAGAAGTTGAGCAGTTGGCTGAGACTCTAGGCCTCACAAAGGAAGTTGTGAGACAATTTAGGGAAAGAACTGAAAAGGCAGAGAAGCAGAAACATGATAAGAAACAAGGAAGTGCCATAGTAGAATCCTCCTCCACTCTAAGGACTACTAGGAGCTTTGCTACTATCACTGTTCCCCCAAAGTCTGCCAATCCTGAGAAATCAGAAGACATATCATTTGGTAAAGGAGCAAAAAGAAAGAAAACAAAGGCCACAAGAATGTATATGAGCACAAAAGATGATGAGGAGACGGAGACAAATGAAGAAATTAAAGAAATAAGATCTAAGAGAGCCAAGACTTTAAAGTCTTCTGAGAACCAACCTTCCAGAAGCAAAAAGGAAAGGAAAAAGCAAGAAACTGGTAAGGTTGCTATGACAGTTGATGAAATTGTAAAAACAATTACTGTTCATGGAAATCTAAGACCTATCAGAGAATATTATGATAATTTTGATAATGCAAATAAGAAAATCTTGGAGGATGCCACCATCCTGTACTTAAATAAATTCAATAGAGCTCTACTGGAAATTTTGTAAGAAATTCCCAAAAGTTTAAGGAATATACTAGAGATGAGGAAGGAATCCGCCAACGCTAAAGACCTAGAACTTAGAGAACATGTCCTCTCCATCTTGTGTCCAGTAATGACCAGAAGGGAAGCAAATAAAATCCTCAAGGAAGTAAAGGAGGAATTTAGAAGCAAGATCTGGATGAACAAGCTAATGCTTGGTAAAACTAAGGAAGTTGTAAAAGAAATAGAGGAAATTTTGAGGAAGGCCCTAGACAAAGATAAATATTATATTGTTTCAGAGGAACAAGTTGAGGAAGGCAATCCTTTAGTTCTGAAACAAGGAACTTCAGAAGAAGAGACTGGAAAGGGAAATGATCCTCCAGAACAAACCTACATGGAGACACTAAGTCCTACTCAAGATGACTCTGAGAAGAACAAGGATCAGAAGTCAGAAGAGGCTGAAGGCAAAAAGGATACCCAAAATCAAATAGATGGAGTTAACATAGAAGTAAACATGGAAACAAAAATTCCCTCTGAAGTTGGCTCACTGCAAAAAGAAGAAGAAGAAGTCAAGGGTAAGGAAGATAAAGTAGAAGAAGATGGTGCAAATATTGATGCACCCAAATAAAATAGTCCTAATACTGAAACTGAGAAAACTCAAAAAAAGGAAGATGGCCCTGAAATTGTGGCAAGAAACACTGTAGATGCAGTGAAGATTTTCCTAAGTAAAGAGATGCTAGAGTTTGATGAACCAGAACTGATTCAAGGACCAATCAACCTGGATACTCTCTCTCCAGTCCAAATTATGAAGATAGCATCTTTCACACAAGCTAAGGCAAGTGAAAAGATATTGAAATCCCACATAGAGGACAGTGAGCTGTTAAGCCTTGCATCCGGTATATTGGAGAAGATAATGCCAACTTTCCAGAAGAATCGATCTGATTCTCCCTCCAAAAATCTAAAGAGCCTTGTAAATTCTATAAGTACACACTTTGAGTCCTTTGAGAAGTCTACAGAGATTAAAATCCGAAATGAATTTTTGGATAAGAGATTTAGTGAGCTAAATGGCCTAATAAGGAATGATAAAAGGATACTTGATATCAGTATAAAGAGTATTCAAAATGCTCTCAATGACGGAGGTAATGTAGACAAATTTTGTCAATCTTGGCCCAAAGTTATTGAGGATATTAAGAAGAAGATAAAGGAGCGGGAACAAAGATTGTTAAATCTATCTCAAAATTTTGATCCTCTAATAGTTTCTCTGGTATGTCAAGAGGGTCAAGCAATCAACTTGACTAATGAAATAAAGAAGCTTGCTAAAGAAAAGAGCAATATTGTGGAAAGAATGTGTGAGCTCCAGGGATTGATTGCCCCCAAGTTAGAAACAATGTTTACTTCTTTATCAGAAGCTCAAGTTGCAGTCCGGACAGGTGACCCTTCAGATCTGAAGAAAGTAGAAACACATGCATTCCTACTAAGAGAACAAAGCTCAATTTTGGATGGTATGAAAAATAGTTGGGCCTCTGAACTTGTGCAGTTGAAAAATAGTTTCATAGATATCCTCAAGTTCATGTAAATATAATCCATGGATTATTTGTACATATGTGACCTTACATATAGATTTCTTGTGAGAATTTTGGTTTGTGGATCCCACCCTTTTCCATTGATGTCAAAGGGGGAGTGAGAGACAGTGAAAAATGAAAGAAAAATGAAGAATCCATCAAAGGGGAGTAGTGAAAGAATATATAAGTGTACACAGTAGGGGGAGTCAATCGGAGTCAGTCATGTCACTTAGTCATTTTTCACTAAGTGTTGCCATCAATGCCAAAGGGGGAGATTGCTGGCAAGAGAGACTGCAAGGCATGTCATGTGTTTTCATTGATGGCAACTAAGTCCATTCCACACATCCACAGTGCAGTTTTAGATCATACCAGAAGTCAGTTCCAAGATTTGTCCAATCTGGATAGACAGGAATAGGGTATATGGCAGAGTTTAGTATGTTGGTCAACGGATCTCTCCAGTTAATCATTGTGTGTTGCAAATCTAAGGGAGTGTAGAGGAATGTCAGGAAAATCTAAATCCAAGATTTCAGGCTCCAGTGACAAAGGGATTAAAATTTAAGAAGATCTGAGTACCAGGTCCTAATATGACAAGAACAGTTCAGTGAAGAACATGCCAACTTGTGTTAGATCCTTGTGCGGATCTAGTAGAAGTATTTTGGAGAGTTGCATATGAGATATAATATTAGTGGCTAACATGTATGGTGATATGCAAGTGTTATTTTTGGTACGCATCAATAATGATGTATGAATTCAGCCGACAGAACAGAGTACTTGTATTGTTTGTTAAGTTCTTCATGAGGACGACAGAAAGGTGCTTGAATTTCTTGAGGCGGATATATATAGGCGATGGATTTGAGTGTATTGGTATTATTAGTGATGCAAATATGGAGTAAGTGTGAAAAAGATAGATAGAAGTGTGAAAGAGAAAAGATCTGAGGTCTGGATTATGGCCGAGCAGTAAATAGAACAGAATAAAGATGAAGTGTGAAAAATTAGTATTCTGTGCTTAACCGGAACTGAATTCTTGCATTGGCAGATGCTACTTATCAGTTCAAACAATCTGTAATCCTTTTGTAATCATTCTTGTAGGCAGTGAGCCTCTCTTGAGCAGTGAGCCTGAAGGCATGTGCCTTCCCCTTTGTAATACTTTTAACATAGTATAATCTTTGTGGGTTAACCCCCACCATGGTTTTTCCCTTAACCGGGTTTCCACGTCAAAATCTTGGTATCAAGTGTGTTATTTATGTTTCTGCTCATGTTTTATTAATTCTTACTTTTCATGATTATGTCATTAATCTATTAAGAAGTGGTAAAGAAGAATTAGCTGCAGCAAGCTTTAAAAGTTTTAAGACAACTGATTCACCCCCCTCTCAGTTGTCAGCCCTAATTCCAACAGATCCTTCATATCGAATGCACCTGAAAGTTGGGATTTCAGTTCACTGATCATAGCCTTAGTATTGTTGAAAAATAACTGTCATCAACATACAATGCAATGATCAGTATAGAATCATCAATACAATGAATGTAAAAATAGTGATCCTCTTTGCTTATAACAAAACCTAATTTCAACACAAATGAGTCAAACTTTTGATACCACATTCTAGGGGACTATTTCAAACCATAAAGAGACCTCTTTAACCTACAAACCCAATGTTCTTTCTCTTTCACCTCAAAACTTGTAGGTTGTTGCATATAAATTTCTTCCTCAAGATCTCCATGCAAGAACACAGTCTTAACATCCATTTTCTCTATTTCCCAATCAAAAGCTGCAACAATGGATAAAATAAATCTAATAGAAGTTAACTTAGCAACATGAGAGAAAATTTCACCAAAATCAACTCCCTCTCTCTAGGAGTAGCCCTTGGCTACTAGTCTAGCCTTATACTTCTCCAATGAACCGTCTGCTCCAAACTTCTTCTTGAAGACCCAGTTGCAACCTATGGTCTTTCTTCCTTTGGACAAATGAACAAGATCCTAGGTGTTACAAGAGTCTAAAGTCATCATCTCCTCTTGCATGGCTAATTGCCAAGTCTCACTATCATCTGCATGAATAGCTTCCCTGTAGGATCTAGGCTCATCATCGGTACTCAATAAAGCAAATACACAATGGAAATATGGTGGGCTATACCTGTCAACTGGGTTATGTTGTCTTATAAATCTCCTCAAGGGTGGAGTAAGAGACTCAACTTGTTCTTCTTCATGATCATCTGCACCAACTTCTTTTGTTACAACAGATTCTTCCTCATCAAAACTAATCGAATCTTCTTCTTCTTCTTCACCCTCCAATCCATCATTATGTTCTTCCTAAGGTGCATCTTCTTGCTCTAATTCAAAGTGCACTCTCTTTACCTTTTCTTTTTCTTTTGGCTTCTCAGGTTCAGAAATAACTCTAAGTTCCCTGAAAATAACATCTCTAGAGAAAACAATTTTTCTGGTTAGAGGATCCTAAAACTTCTAACCTTTAACATTCTCACCATATCCAATGAAGATGCATTTCTACACTTTTGGATCCAACGTAGATCACTTTTCCTTAGGCACATGAACAAAAGCCTCGCAACCAAAAACCATTAAATGTGAAACATAAGGTTTCTTACTTGTCCACACGTCATAAGGTGTCGAATCAAGAGCGTTACAAGGAGTTCTGTTAATCAAGTAACAAGCAGTACACACAACCTCTGCCCAAAAGCATTTCTCCAACTATGAATCACTCAACATACTTTTGGCTCTTTCCATGATTGTTTGGTTCATTCTTTCTGCAACACCATTATGTTGTGGTGTATATGGAGTTGTTTTTTGTCTGATTATACCTGCATGCTTACAAAACTCATCAAATTACTTGGAGCAATATTGCCCTCCATTGTCAGATCTTAATATTTTTTATCTTTAATCCCCAATTGGTTTTCAACTAAGACTTTAAAATCCTTAAACTTAGTGAAAACTTCAGATTTGTGTTTCATAAAATAAATCCATGTAAATCTGGATACATCATCAATGAAGTTGACAAAATAAAAATATTTTTCAATAGAGTCATTAGCCACAGGTCCAAACACATTTGAATGAATAATCTCTAACTTCTCTTTTGCTCTATTACTTCCTAAAGGAAATGATGTTTTGTTTTGTTTTCCAAACACACAATTCTCATAGAAATCAAAGTGCTCATTAGAATAAGAAAAACCATCCAACAAATCTTTATTTTTAATAGTTTTCAAAACATTATTACTTGTGTGGCCCAATCCACAGTGCCACAACATACAAGTGTTTTTAGAAGCTTCAGAAACATAGGAGGAATTACAAACTATACTGGCATCTAGCCTAAACAAGGTTCCCATTCTCTTCCCCTTCGCTACCACCAAGTTTCCTCTCACTAATATGCAACCATGCTTATCAAATGTTACATGCATTCCCAAATCATTCAACTTCGAAATTGAAATCAGATCTCTAGCTAGTCCAAGAACATGTAAAACACAAGGGAGGGTTTTAATCCTCTCATCACTGAAACACAACAATACCTTGCCTTTCCCAAGTATTAGATATGTAGAGTTGTCTCCAAGGTACACTTTATCTCCATCATACTATTCGTATGTGGAAAACCATTCCTTATGCGGGGTCATATGATACGAGCATCCTGAGTCAACCAACCAAAGATCATTAGAAACAATATTGCATGCACAAAGTAAAACATCTTCACCTACATTGGAGGACTTCTCAGAAGTGGTCTCCCATTGTTTCTTTAGGTTTTTGCACTCCTTTTTCACATGTCCCCTCTTTTTGTAGTTCCAACACTTAAATATGTTCTTCTTTCTAGGAGTCCTAGATCAACCCTTAGACTTGTCTTTAGCCCCTTTCTGATGTCATTTAGGTCCTCTTTCCTTGGACCTTCCCCTCACATTGAGAGCCTCAATGTTAACCTCAGAAGTCTTCTTCCTCGTCTTCTGTGCCAACAAAGTTGCAACAAGACAACCCAACTTTGGATCTTCAAGGTTAGTAGTAATAGAAATGATAACATTCTCCTAAGATTAAGGTAAAGAACAAAGTAAAAGTATACATTTATTTTCCTCTGCAACTGTAGCATCTACAGAATCAAGTTGAATCAAAAGAAAATTAAAATTGTTCAAATGCTCTCCAATAGAATCACCCTCTTTCATCTTAACATAAAATAATTTCCACTTTAAGTAAAGCTTGTTTACCATGCTCTTGGCTTGATAAATCTCACCCAATCTTTTCTAGAGTTTATATGCAGTCTCTTCCTTCGAGACATTCAACAAGACAAAATTTGTAAGACAGAGTCAGATAGTTCCCCGTGCCTTCTTATCCAACCTTTTCCATTTGTCTAGATCACATCATCAAGATTCTTCTCTTTTTGAATGGTCAACCATTGGTTTTGTTCTTCCAGTAAATCCTCCATTTTTAGCTTCCATAATTCATACCTTGTTCTATTGAACTTCTCAATGTCTAATTGAGAGGTTGAAGCAGCGGTGGATGCAACCATAATATCAACTCAAGATCTACAAACACAAACAACTAAATCTCCCACTGTAGCTACATAACCTTCACACTACCACCCAAGAGTCAACATTGGCCATGCTCTAATACCAAATGTTAGAAAATGAAGGCAACAACTACTCAAATGAAAATTTGATTACAATATGTTAATGATCTCTAACAGTGCAATATCAATGAAGATTGCATTTAGAAATCAAATCACAACACAAGAACAAACACCATAGAAGAATAACACAAGATATAATGTGGAGAAAACCCTTTCGGGTAAAAAACTCCACCAAGAAAAGAGGTTCAAGTAGTATTATCTTCAAAATCTGAAAAACGTAATACATGAACTTCCTTCTTTTCTCCAACCTTCAATCTGACAGCACTTGCGTACAAAAAATGTCATGCTACAACATTTACATGGCAATATACTTATAGAAGTATTTTCCCTCCAATCTAGCCATCCACTTTCTCTCTCCTGAGAATCTCCAACATGCAAACATTAAATGTCTTCTTACAAGCTCATGACACTTGTCCAAAGTCAACCATGCAAAGTTGGGCTCCCAAGGCTAAATATGGTCTCTTAAAACATCTTATGACGCATCATAACCATCATAGATTCCTCTAGAAAGTATCTTCCCAAGATGGGCACTTAGAGCTAAACATAACATCTTACACCTATTAAATATTCGTCATATGTCGTCATAATGTCATAGAATCTTATGACAACTCGTAGTTGTCATAGATTCTCTTACATGCACTCACCAAACATTATGATGTGTGTCATACATGCCAAAAATAGCAGATTCCTCCAAGGTGGTACCTACCCTCATTTACTCAAGATTTTTACAATTGCCAACCATAAATGTCACTCCATACTTATCTCTGGTAAGTCTAGAATTACCACTGCCGGTGAAACTACCTCATTCCCTTATGGGTAATGACAAATTACAAATAATAAAATGGAGTAAATACAATATTGGGATTTACAAGGTTAATGACACCTTATCCCAATAGAAATAATAGAACAGAAGATCAAACACATAACACAATGTTTACATGGAGAAACCCTTTCAGGAAAAAACTCCACACAAGAAGAGATGCACCAGTCTGTATTAACTTCAATAGAGTTTACATTACAACACTATCAATCTCCTCTTCAGTCTTCAATCCAGTAGTGCCTGTAATACTCATCCACAACCGTAATACAATATCCTCTTAAAAGAGTGTTGCCTTCTAGGGCAAAAAACCCTAACATAACTTCTTTTGTTAGATTTGCGACCTAATAATGAACGGTCCAAATTGACTACGAAATTACAATATTTACAAGGCAATTTTCTAAAAAAATTCTCTTCAGGGGTGCTACCCCTAATCACCTGCTGGGGGCACTCTAGACCCCCTAGCAATAGTAGTGGCCTGGGGAAAGCCCCCCCACACCCCCCTGTCGGGTACAAGGATCTAAAATGCGGCTGAAACATGATTTCTACTTGGTGAATACTTCATCCCTTATGAATGCTTTACAAACAATATTAGGAGTAGTTAAATACATAGGATTTACAAGGTTGATGGTACCTTAATCCTAACATCTAGAAGCAATGTTGTGTTAATCATTTGAATGCTATGAGTAGATAGAATCCATGATATGATGTTGTGTAGTCAACATTTTGTTTAGGAGTTAAAATGCTCTTTTATGCTTGTTGCATTAGATGTATGACATCAATTCTTATATAGTATATGTTATTCTTTAACCTTGTTATGATCATGGATTAGGATCTTTAGTTTATGCCTTGCATTTGACTCTTGTGAAAGTTAAGAACTGCCATATATGCTTTGTGTCACATGTGGGTATTTTGGGTTATGCTTGTAAGTAGCATATTTTTGGGGTTAAAATGAATCCTTGTCTTTTGATGAATTTGAACTTGTGGATTCGATCCTTGAGCCATGAGTAAGTGCTCAATGTAGTTGTACCTTGTTTAGTGTTTAAAATGCTTTAAGCTTGTTACAGCCTAATACTTGTTCTTGCCTTGGGTTGCATGTAATTAATTCTTTCCTTATGAGGTTGGAACTTAGTGCTTAGGGTTTTTTGAGGTTGTAGGCTTCTTGGTGAACCTTCATCGGTCATCGAGGTCAAGTTTGAGGTCCTTGGGAAGTTCAAAGGCTTCTACTTTTAAGGGGAGCTTGTTTTTCTAGGTGTGGGTTTCTTAGGTGACCCTAACTAGTAAAGGGGTGACCCTAGGGTCTCTTGGGAATCACTGACTAGTAAAGGAGTGACTGTGAATGGTAAAAGGGGTGACCCTAATTGGAAAATGGGAAACCCTTGGACAACAGGTACTTCCTAAACTTTTTTGAGAAAAGTTTCTAAATGGAAGTTGTTCCCCTTGGTCTGCCTTGTGTTCCTATCATCTCATTTTGAAGGGATTTTCCCTACCTTGCAATTTATCTACTCCTTTGTGTTGGTTTGTGCACCTTTATGTGTAATCAACTATTCGACAGTTTAATTGGTCAAGACCTTGTATCTCCTAATTGACCTACCTCTTGTGTAGGTATTCCCAATGAGTGGATATTATTGCCATGTCTACTTGGATGTTAATTATATCTTGGGATGTGGAATGAAGTGGTGTGTCACTCTCATTCCAACCCTTGTGTTTGCAAGAGAATGAGATCATGGACTAGAGTCTAATCTCGGTCATAGAGGAAACTATATCCTCTCATATTAGCATTGTAGTGACTTTGTCATGTGACATGGTTTAGTCTTCCAATTGTGCCACCATGCTTGGTGCATTGATGTTGTGTACCTTGAGTGTCATTGTGTTCTGTTGTAGCATCTCAAGTGCATAGACATGTAATGTAGCATGTTGATGTCACATTTACATAATGAAAAATCTGTTCATCCCTTTTTGTCTATTAATGTCTTGGGCAAAAGCTTACAGAATTACATTTAGCACTAAAATATAATTTGAACTCTATGATATTGTGGATATCTCTATAAACTAAGTAGTATTTATTTTTGGTTCCCACATTGAAACTTACATATCAAGGAACTCCAACACATTATTATTTATGTTGTGTGACATCAAAGTATTATGTATATCATCTATACTATTTAATAAAGCATTACAACTATCCTAGAATGATCACACTTGTGCAAGACAATAGCATAAGAAGAACCATTATGAAGCATGGTTAAGGGTTGCCATGTCCTATTTTGAGACTATGAGCCATCAGATAAAACACCATTGAATATTTCTTCACGCTCGTGTTATTTACCTCTTCATCTTCATGAAATAAAAAAGGAGTAAATTCTTTTTGCATTCATTTTACTACAAGAGACTATTCTCAATAGGGAAACCTAATGATAGAAAAGAGATTAGTGCTAAAAAGGAAGATATATAAAAGTATACAACCAAAAGTTGTATAATCTTTGGCTTAACACTTGTAGTGCAAATGGCTCAACATTACTATATATACAATTAGATGGCTCCCATCCACTTTAAGGAAATTTCTAAACCATATAGTATAATATCACAACACTAATATATGGTTAATTTCTAATTTTATACATCTCCATGTAATCCTTATGTTTAAGTTCTAGCAATAAGGCATAGTCATTTTTAGTTTTCTTTGATTTAGCATTATTGAGTCTCATTTTGTAGCATTCTATTTCTGTTAAGTATTGGAGTTTTATTATTGTGTAAATTCTGATGGATTTGAGTGGTGAAACTATTTATAGGATTATGTATAGAGGACAATTAACAAATCTTTATATTGCTACTAAATGTGGCATACATAATTTTGCACCTCCTATAAGTTGTAGGTCTAGTGTTATGTGGGCTTAGAGACTTTAGTGGTGGTAGGGACAATGATAAGATATATGCATCTAATCCTAATCAATAACCAACAATAATATTCAACAAAACAACTTATGTTGTTTTATTAGGATTCAACTACATAATTTTTTAGTCAAACTCATTGACCAATATATTTCATGAGTGGTTCACACAAATCCATCTCTCATGAGCATGAAAGGTCCACTTAGCACTCATTATATCTAGGTGATTCTCACAAGGATGAACCATCAGGACTTCCTAGGAGCTCACCCATCCTAGTACTACTCCAACTCAAGTGCACTTAACCATGGATTTTTCCCCAACATCAAGCCCACTTAGCTTGTCACCCCATTTGCTAAATCTTTAGCAACTATTGTGTCTTATGAACCATTCATTATAGAGCCACTTTAGCTCATCCAATGACAAGTAGGAGGTATTTTTTGTAGTGTGTCAAATTATGTTGTTTTATTAGGATTCGACTACATAGTTTTGTTGCAAGTATGGGTTTAACCGGTGTTGTCATTGATGTCAACATACTCATGTTGCATTAATGAGAAGGATTGGATGAGCTGTGTGCTGAGGATATTGAGAAAATTAGTCTCAATCAGGAACAATGAAGAACAGTGATGAGAACAAGGTAAAAGTCCAAGATAGGCTGAGGATTAGAAGATACAGTTTAAAGGGTTTGTAGATATAAGTCTTGTGATGCTCCAGTAAAGTTTTCAGAGGTCCGCATGAAGATCTGAAGAAGTTATGGTTGCTCAAGTAGAATTGGTTCCGGCAGGTGTTTAGAGGTGACAGAGTGTCACAGATAGGTCCGGTGAGATCTGGAATTTCATTATCCCGTTCTGCAGATTTGAGGGAGTGTTGAGGACGTCCCTATGAAGTATCAAATAGATTGGTTCATGGTTTGAAGGTCTAGAAGAGCCTATTCATTTGTGACAGTGATGATAGACTGTGTTCTTGAAGCTCCCGATGAAGGAGAGAAGAATTCTAGTAGGATGATGAAGTGCGGATGTTCTTGGTGATTCAGGGAAGGTTATGATGATCGTTGGATCATGTCCAGTTCATGTTGGTGGTCCGCATTGAAGTTAGAATGCGCATGTGAAGAATAACCACTGGATGATGGTGTTCTTCTTGAGACTAGCTGATAGGATGTTTTACATGTCTTGTGAATGATCTTGTAGGTGTTTGCCGACTTAGATGATTGTTCCTAAGTCGATGCCTTGTATAAATAAGGGATTGTGAAGTCATTTTGAAGTGTGTCTTATGGTGATGAGTGTGTGGTAGTGAGGAGAAGTACGAAAGGTAGAGCAAAAGTTTTGGGCTTAAATGGAACTGATTCAAGCATGGTGAAGATGCTATTTTCCAGTTCTTAAAGGTGATACTTATTTCTTTGTAGACAGTGTGTCTCTTATAGGTAGTGAGCCTCTTGTGAGCAGTGTGCTCAGGCAGTGAGCCCTAATTGGCATGTGCCATTTGTTCTTTCTATTCTTCTAACAGAGAATACATTCTAGGGTTTATCATCCCGTGGTTTTTCCCTTAACTAGGTTTTCCACGTCAAAATCTTGGTGTCTTATGTGTTGATATGTTTCTGCTTTTGATTTGAATGCATTATGGTTCATGATTAATATTCTGCTAATCACTAAAGAAGATTCAAGTGTTTAATTTGAGAAAGTTTCGCACAACTGATTCACCCCCCCTCTCAGTTGTGTGCCCTAAGTCTAACAATTGGTATCAGAGCTAAGTTCCTCTAAAAGGTGCTTAATTGCTTGAGGAGATCCAGGATGTCGTCATACAAGAAGGATAGTCTGAAGTTTGATGGAACCAACTTTTCTCTTTGGAAAGGTCACATGAAATGTCACTTGTAGTGTATGGGAATGGCATACTGGTCCATGGTCACAAAAGCGTATGTACCTCCACAGGGTGGTCTGACAACCCTAAATGAAATCACAGATGCTGAAAACAATCTGCGGACCAAAGAGGCTCTTCTAAGCGCATTAACTGACTCAGAGCTCTCAAATGTTATTGATCTACCAACTGCCAATGAGATCTGGATTAAACTGGAACTTTTGCATGAAGGAGACGAGTATGTTAAATGTGCAAGGTTACAGAGTCTAACAAGGAAATTTGAAAAACTGAAGATGAGAGATGATGAAAATATTACCACTTTTATGCCAAGAGTGAATGAGCTGGTTTGTGGAATTAGAATTCTAGTGGAGTCTTGGATGAAAATGAGATTGTTGGTAAAATTCTCAGATCCCTTCCTGCCTCTTACAAAATCAAGGTTGTTGCCATTGATGAATTCAGAGCCCATACCATTGTCACAAGAGACCAATTGGCTGGCAAACTGGCTGCTTTTGAAATGACCAAGTTTGGAGATTATCCCCCCAAAACTGAATCTACATTCAAAGCCAGTGCCTCTATGAAAGGTAAACAAGGATTTGATCCAAGAGAGAACTCATCAAGGAAAATGTCATGGTATGAAAAAGCAAGAAAAGACCTGGAAGAAGAAAAAGTAGAAACTACTCAACTTGAAGCCCTCATTGCAAAGAGACTGCCAAGAGGATCCGGTAAGTATGAAGGAAAATTGCCTTTTAAGTGTTTTAACTGCAATAAGATTGGTCATTTTGCCTCAAGATGTCTGGAGAGATTTTCAAAGCCAAATCCTAATAGATCAAGGTTCCAAAAGAATTGTTACTATGTTCATGAAGAAGATGATAATGAAGGAGAAATAGATGATGAATCAGAGACAGGAAACAAATCTGGAAGTGAATGGGTGTTTATTGCCATCAAGGAAGAAGAACCAATATCCTCTGTATCTATCAATCATAAAGTTGTAGAAAGAGCTTTGGCTGCCCAAGTTGAAGAAAAAAATGATTGGGTCATTGACAGTGGTTGCTCTCACCACATGACAGGTGACAAAAATAAGTTCATAGACTTGGAAAGGTATGAAGGAGGAGTGGTGAAGTTTGGTGATAATTCTGTTGGTAGAATCAGAGGAAGAGGAACTATTTCTTTTGATGGAAGAAACAAAATTGGTAATGTACTGTATGTTGAAGGTTTGAAGCACAATCTTCTCAGTGTTGGACAGTTGGTGGACAAAGGCTATGATCTCTGATTCAAGGATGGAAAATGCAAAATCTTTGAAAGATCCAGAACAGAGATTGCATCCGGTGCTCAAACTAAAGGTAATATATTCCACTTAGTTGGTACTGGTAAAAGCTGTTTATTTGTTCAAGTTGATCAGAGTTGGTTATGGCATAGGAGAATGTGTCATGTGAATTTTGATAATATCATCAAGATAAGCAGTACTCAGGCTGTAAGAGATCTTCCAAAACTGGTAAAACCTACTAACAACTTGTGCAAGGAATGTCAGTTGGGTAAGCTAAGCAGAGTCACATTCAAAAGCAAGGAACTGTCTTCTACTAGATTATTGGACTTAGTTCACACTGATCTTTGTGGTCCGGCAAGAACCAGGAGTATTCAAGGTGAAAGATACTTCATACTGTTAATTGATGACTATTCCCGGATGATGTGGGTAACCTTTCTAAAGGAGAAATCAGAAGCTCTTGAGAAATTCAAAATATTCAAGGCTATGGTAGAGAATGAAACATGATTAAATTTGAAGTGTCTGAGGTCTGATAGAGGTGGAGAATTCACATCCGGTGAGTTCATAGAGTTCTGTGAGAAACATGGAATCAAGAGACAGTTGTCTACTCCTAGGACTCCACAGCAGAATGGAGTAGTGGAGAGAAAGAACTAGACCATCCAGGAAGCATCTAGGACCATGATGATGGAAGCAAATGTTCCTCAGATCTATTGGAAAGAAGTTGTCAGCACTACAGTCTATACTCTTAATCAAGTTCAAATTGGAGGCAATACCGGTAAGACCCCTTATGAACTCTGGTTTGGCATTACTCCTACTATAAGATATTTCAGAGTCTTTGGTAGCAAGTGTTACATCAAAAGAGATGAAGATTTAGGCAAGTTTGATGCTAGAAGTGATGAAGGAATATTCTTGGGTTACTCTACTCAAAGCAAAGCATATCGGTGTTATAACAAGAGACTAAGAAAGATGATAGTAAGTACAAATGTGAAGGTTGATGAGGGAATAGAGAAACCCTCAAGGTTTTATGAGTATGATGAAGATGATCAGAATGGTGTTCTGGTTCAAGGAGCTCAATCCTCTCCTAAAAGTTAGATTCAGACTGATCTGGTAAATTAGGAAGAAGAAATAGGTCTGAATGAGCTTGATCAAGAAGCAGAAGTGCAAGAAACTCCCAAAGTTCCAAGGTATGTAAGACTAAACCACTCTAAAGATCAGATCATAGGTGACAAAAGCAAAGGTGTGCAAACTAGAAGGAAAATTGCTCAAAATTCAGATGAATATTGTTTGATTTCAAAGATTGAACCTAAGACAATAAATGAAGCCTGCAATGATGAAAACTAGACCAAAGCAATGGAGGAAGAGTTGATACAAATTGAGAAAAATCACACTTGGGATCTTGTTCCCAGACCTAGAAACAAGAATGTGATTGGAACTAAATGGGTCTTCCAGAACAAACTAAATGAAGTTGGTGAAGTAATCGGAAATAAAGCCAGATTAGTCTACAAAGGCTACTCTCAAATAGAAGGGATTGATTTTGAAGAAACCTTTGCTTTGGTGATAATAATTGAAGCAGTCATACTATTTCTTGCATTTGCTGCCTTCAAGGATTTCAAGGTGTATCAGATGGATGTCAAATCTGCCTTCTTGAATGGTGACTTAGAAGAAGAAGTGTACATTGAACAACCGGATGGTTTTCAATTATCTGAGCATGGTGATATGGTCTGCAAATTGAAGAAGGCACTATATGGACTAAAGCAAGCCCCTAGAGCCTGGTATGAAAGACTGGACAAACATCTTTTAAAGATTGGTTTCAACAAAGGTACTGCTGATAGTAATCTATATTTCAAAATTGATCATGAAAACATCTTGATTGTTGAAGTATTTGTTGATGATATCATATTTGGAGGAAGAGACAGTGTGTGTAAAACCTTTGCAAATCAAATGAAAAGTGAGTTTGAGATGTCAATGCTCGGTGAAATGAATTTCTTCTTGGGTCTGCAAATTACTCAGACAAAGAAAGGAATCTTTATTTCTCAGACCAAATATGTGAAAAAATTGTTGAAGAAATTTGGAATGGAAGATTCAAAGCCAATGAACACTCCCATGGCAACTGGATGTAAGTTGAGCAAAGTTGATGACTCTCCTAAGGCAGATCAGACAAAGTACAGATCAATGATTGGAGGATTATTGTATCTCACTCAAACTAGACCAGATATAATGCAGGTTGTTGGTCTTGTGGCGAGATTCTAGGCTGATCCCAGAGAATCTCATGTCATGGCAATCAAAAGAATTTTTAGGTACTTAAAAGGAACAGTTGAGTATGGTCAGTGGTATCCTAGAGATCATAATTTTTCTCTTCATGCATATATAGATGCAGATTGGGCAGGAGATGTGGATGATAGGAAGAGTACAAGTGGAGGAGCATTCTTTTTGGAAAAAAGATTGGTTTCTTGGCTAAGCAAGAAACAAGAGGCAACATCCCTGTCTACAACTGAAGCAGAATACATTGCAACAGTAGGTAGTTGCACTCAAGTTTTGTGGATGAAGCAGATGCTAAGAGATATTCAAGTAGAATATGAGGAGCCTATCACAATTTTCTGTGATAATTCAAGTGCAATAAGTATTTCTAAGAATCTAGTGTTGCATTCTAAGACTAAGCATATATCTATCAAGTTTCACTTTCTGAGAGAGCAAGTGAACAAGGATGAAGTCAGATTGGAGTATGTGCCCTCCAAGGATCAGATTGCAGATATCTTTGCTAAACCTCTTCCCAAGGACTCTTTTGAGTATCTCAGGGAAAAGTTAGGGGTTATTGCCCCTCCGGTGATGAACTAGGATGCACTGATGTGCATCAATCCGGTGGATATCACAGTCATATCTTGTGATCCAGATTGATGTTGGGGAGCTGCTACTCAGGGGGAGCAGCAGGTATGAGTCTGAGGTGGCGAAATTGCAAGTATGAGCCCTTTGCCATTGATGTCAAAGGGGGAGAGAAGACATGTGAAAAACAAGTGATTGCTGATTAAAGGGGGAGCAATAAAGGGAGAGAAGACATGTGAATGGTTGCTGTTGACAGGGGGAGTTGTGATAGTAAGGAGAAGTTCTTGTCTTGATGGTTTTTCACATCATATGTTGCCATCAATGACAAAGGGGGAGATTGTTGCAAGTATGGGTTTAACCGGTGTTGTCATTGATGTCAACATACTCATGTTGCATTAATGAGAAGGATTGGATGAGCTGTGTGCTGAGGATATTGAGAAAATTAGTCTCAATCAGGAACAATGAAGAACAGTGATGATAACAAGGTAAAATTCCAAGATAGGTTGAGGATCAAAAGATGTGGTTTAAAGGGTTTGTAGATATAAGTATTGTGATGCTCTAGTAAAGTTTTCAGAGGTCCGCATGAAGATCTGAAGAAGTTATGGTCACTCAAGTAGAACCGGTTTCGGCAGGTGTTCAGAGGTGACAGAGTGTCACAGATAGGTCTGGTGAGATCTAGAATTTCATTATCCCGTTCTGCAGATTTGAGGGAGTGTTGAGGACGTCCCTGTGAAGTATCAAATAGATTGGTTCGTGGTTTGAAGGTCCGGAAGAGCCTATTCATTTGTGACAGTGATGACAGACTGTGTTCTTGAAGCTCCAGATGAAGGAGAGAAGAATTCTAGTAGGATGATGAAGTGCGGATGTTCTTGGTGTTCAGGGAAGGTTATGATGATCGTTGGATCATGTCCAATTCATGTTGGTGGTCTGCATTGAAGTTAGAATGCGCATTTGAAGAATAACCACTGGATGATGGTGTTCTTCTTGAGACTAGCCGACCAGATGTTTTACACATCTTGCAAATGATCTTGTAGGTGTTTGCTGACTTAGATGATTGTTCCTAAGTCGATGCCTTGTATAAATAAGGGATTGTGAAGTCATTTTGAAGTGCGTCTTGTGGTGATGAGTGTGTGGTAGCGAGGAGAAGTGTGAAAGGCAGAGCAGAAGTTTTGGGCTTAAATAGAACTGATTCAAGCATGGTGAAGATGCTATTTTCCAGTTCTTAAAGGTGATACTTATTTTTTTGTAGATAGTGTGTCTCTTGTAGGTAGTGAGCCTCTTGTGAGCAGTGTGCTCGGGCAGTGAGCCCTAATTGGCATGTGCCATTTGTTCTTTCTTTTCTTCTAACAGAGAATACATTCTTGGGTTAATCACCCCATGGTTTTTCCCTTAACTGGGTTTTCCACGTCAAAATCTTGGTGTCTTATGTGTTGATATGTTTTTGCTTTTGATTTGAATGCATTATGGTTCATGATTAATATTCTGCTAATCACTAAAGAAGATTCAAGTGTTTAATTTGAGAAAGTTTCGCACAACTGATTCACCCCCCCTCTCAATTGTGTGCTCTAAGTCTAACAAGTTTTTGATGGCTTAATATTGGGGGAAACTCCATGGTTAATCGTGCTTGAGTTAGAGTAGTACTCAAATGGGTGACCTCTTGAGTAGTCCCAATGATTCACCCCTATGAGCATCACCTAGATGAAATGAGTACCAAGTGGACCTTTCATGCTCATGAGAGATGGGTTCGTGTGAACCACTACTCATGAAATATGGGTCAATGAGTTTGACTCAAAAAATATGAAGTTAAATCATAATAAAATAACATAATTTGACAAACTATGAAAATACCTCCTCCTTGTCAATTAAAGAACTTGTTCTATATCTATATTATACTTACGAGATTATTCGTGAGTCCTCATTATTTAATAACATAATAGATTTGCATATTTTGACACATAAAACTACATAAGACATTGTTTTATTCTTTACAATTCCACCAAAAGATTGGTGGTCTACCAAAACATTAAAGTGGTCAAAAGAGTAAGATTATTACCTATATATTTTATTTAAGCATCGAGATTGAAGCTCCAACCAACATCCATATTGTTTGAATCAACTCTAGCTTTGATTGACTCCAATCCCAGGTACAATAACGAGAACAACTAGGTGTTCCTTATTTTCAAATTGAATGAACTATTGAATCATTTATAATTTGTTGGGAGTCCTATTTTGAGTTCATCAATGAATTCATATAAAAAAATATCATTGCTCGATAATTATTTACATCAACAAAGCAACATGGTTACAAAGAATACTCAAAGAATGTAATTACATGAAATAGTTACAAAGAAAAAGATAAATGGAGTGTCATACAATTTGGTGCACATTTAAATAAAAATATATAATAATTTCTTCAAATGAACTGTTTGCCAAAGTTAAAGGTGGGGCTTGCATTAATTTTGTGTGGGAGTAGGAGCAAGGGCATTGTATGAATATGACTAGTTTTTTTGTAGTGATTTTAAGATTCATGCCACTTGTACATGATTGGGCATTCAAAAAATAAACCATATATCTCTCAAGGTCCTTAAAATGATTTTATCACTTCCACATTCATATAATCCCATGTTTGGTTCATTACCACACTTTAAAAATGTTGTTGCATTTACCCTCACCACATTATGAGAACTGATCCTAGTCTTGAGTTAAACACTGCTTCCACTGCTACAACCTCAACATTAAACATTGCGTCCACTGCCACAACCCCAACATTAGAAAAAATAAAATTCAAAGACAATAAAAATTAACATTAAACCATAAAACATGAGCACCTATCATTCTGAAATAAAATTATCGAGTGTATCTCCAATATAGAATTCTTTGCCTATTGTCCACTTGTGATAATCATAGCCAAATGTCCAAACTATTTCATCTACTATGGTGCATTCCTTAACATGGCATGCCATAAAAAATGATAACAAAGAAGTCACAACAAACACTACACTAGTCATTATTAGTGCCTTCATACCAATTTCATTGTAATAATTGTCGAGACGATGAAAAATGCTAGTTAGGTGCTATGTATGAGAACCAAATGAGATGAAATGTAGTTGATGCATGTGTATATATAGAACCATTTCACACCTCTTATTCCCAATTTTAATAGTGGCTCTCAAGAAAGAGAATGCAATAAGCCATGAGAAATTTTATAACCTAAGTCGAAGGAAATATAAAAGGTAAACTCAAAGAAAGTGCATTTTGTGTTCAACATTATTTTGTATTAAAAAATAGAGAAACGTTACTTTGGAGTGCATGAACATTAAAATCAAAGCACTTCATTTTTACTACCAAATATTTTTGGTTTACATTAAAAAAATATATTTCAAATTTCATAGCTACAAAAAAGTTTCTATTTTATTTTATTGGGATAAGCAAAATTACAAAAAAAATTACAAAGAGCAGTTGAATGAACAACTAGAGAACAATAGCTGAAAGAACAACTACAAAACAATAGTTGGAAAAAAAATAGAAGCAAGAATAGAAAGGACCGACAATGCCTTAAAAGACACTATCAAAACAGTCCCACCTCAAAAGCCACCAAGCCAAAATAGTGGAACACTACCAAATGTTCCCAACAAAGGATTACAACTAGCACTTGCACCCATAGGAGGTTCAAGGAATACACTGATAGGAACAACCGACAAGTTTAGAAAAACTCCCAGCGTGAATTTTTTTACGACGTGAGAGAATTCCAAGCACTATAATGCTCACATATAAAAGCCTATAGGCTAATTAAGTTGTGAGGTTTAAAGAAAATTATTAGTTAGATTGGTTGAATAAAGCATGCCAAGTGAAATATTTTTGGTTTATGTTTTATATTACAAATTTAACATTTAAAAAAAATGTGATTTAAATAAAATTTATGAGTCGAATACGGCACACCAAATAGTACAAATATATTTAATTGATAAAAAATAAAAATATTTTATTTTTATAAGACCAATATTTTATACTAAAATTGTGAAAATTCCGAGGAGATTCGTATAATAATAACTTATCACTCAACAAAATATATTATTTTGTAAACAAAATTTTTATATCCAAAATTTAATCACCAAGATTTAAGAAGTTACATAAAAATTCATATAACAACCTTTCTCACTCCCCAAAAAAATAATACATAAATAAAATATTAAAAATAAAATAAAACAAAAGCTCACCGACATTTTGACTCTATGAGTTAAAAGTAACACCCTGAGATTCCTCGTGTACACAAAGTAAAGGCAAGACGCTAACCTCACATCCCAAACCCAGGTAAGTTAACTCAGGGTTCGAACTACTTTGTCGGCGGCCGGCTTAAATCGGCGCGCTTTATTCCATCCATCCATACATACATACATCCCACGGTAAGCCGAATACGATGACTTTTAACTTCATGATGGTGATTGATTGCGACCTGACAGCAGATACGCCATACATACATACAAACCATCATGACACCTGAAGTTTAATTATCGCACATGCTTTTTATGACCCCACGTGTCGTGAAATCTACTCAACTACTACCCCAACAGTCCCGGCTCCGATAAATTTAGCGCCGGTAAATGAAGGTCCGATAAATTTAGCGCCGATAAATCCAGCTCCGATAAATTTAGCGACGATGTTGGAAAGATTTTGAGAACAAGATCGCTAGGTAGCACGTGGTCGCATAGACAAGAGAGCAGAGTATTTGGCGACGCCACGACAGAGGAATAGATTGCAGTTTGATTTTAGTTATGGCGGAAGATTTAGAGCAGGAGAGTAGTGTGGCGGTTGGGGGGACACAAAATCACGGTCACATGGGCGGGCCCTCGGCACACGTGCGTGGAGTTGTGGCATTTTCATGTCATGTTTTTACAAGTAATGATTTACAAGAATCCATCTTTAACAAGTAATGATTTACAAGAATCCATTTTTAAGTAATGATTTACAAGAATCCATTTTTCATGATTAGGAGGAGGGTATTGTTGTAATGAGTGCTTATCTTCTTCATTGAGAAGATGTCGAGTACTTACACTTAACATCCATTGTATTTAGGTGATAGTTGTAGGGGTGAATTACGGGGACTTCTTCAGAGGTCCCCTGTCTCAATGCTACTTCCTTAATCATGAAGTTTCTTTCATAGTCAAACCCACTTAGTTCATTATACCACTTGTAAGAATCCATTTTTCATGATTAGGAGGAGGGCATTGTTCTAATGAGTGCTTATCTTCTTCGAGCCATGTCGAGAAAACATTGAGTACTTGCACTTAATACCTATTGTATTTAGGTGATAGTTGTAGGGGTGAATTATAGGGACATTTTCAGAGGTCACCTGTCTCAATGCTACTTACTTAATCATGAAGTTTCTTTCAATGCTACTTAATCATGAAGTTTCTTTCACAGTCAAACCCACTTAGCTCATTATACCACTTGCAAGAATCCATTTTTCATGATTAGGAGGAGGGCATTGTTCTAATGAGTGCTTGTCTTCTTCGAGCCATGCTGAGAAGATGTTGAGTACTTATACTTAACATCCATTGTATTTAGGTGGTAGTTGTAGGGGTGAGTTATAGGGACTTCTTCGGAGGTCCCCTATCTCAATGCTACTTACTTAATCATGAAGTTTCTTTCAATGCTACTTAATCTTGAAGTTTCTTTCACAGTCAAACCCACTTAGCTCATTATACCACTTGTAAGAATCCATTTTTAATGATTAGGAGGAGGGCATTGTTGTAATGAGTGCTCATCTTCTTGGAGCCATGACGAGAAGACGTTGAGTACTTGCACTTAACATCCATTGTATTTAGGTGATAGTTGTATGGGTGAATTCTAGGGACTTCTTCGAAGGTCCCTTGTCTCAATGCTACTTACTTAATCATGAAGTTTCTTTTAATGCTACTTACTTAATCATGAAGTTTCTTTCACAATCAAACCCACTTAGCTCATTATACCACTTGTAAAAGGGTTGTCTTATGAAACATTCATTTTCGTGTAGGTGATGTTTTTATAGTGTATCAAATTATGTGATAGTTTATTGGGATTCAATAGCATAGTTTCGAGTCAATCTTCATCGGCACATAATTTATTAGTAGTGGTTTACATGATGTTTCAGGAGTTTATTAAATTATGTGATGATTTGAAATTGTAAGGATTTGGTAAATAATTGTGTATAGCTTTTGATGCAAAAAAGCTAAAGCTTTACAATTTCATGCCATGGATTGTGGAAATATCATGTCTTCAATATGTGATGATTTATCAGGATTCAATTGTGTAGTTTTGAGTCAATTTTGATCAACACATAATTTAAGAGTAGTGGGTCACAAGATGTTTTCATAGTGTCTCAAATTATGTGATGATTTATTGGGATTCAACTCTATAGCTTCAAGTCAATCTTCATCGACACATAATTTTTGAGTAGTGAATGGTTCACAAGAATCCAACTCTCGTGACCATTTTCGCTTAACACTTATTGCATCTAGGTGATGCAAATAGGGATGAACTATTAAAACTTCTTGGGGGGTCACCCTTCTTAGTACTAATTCAACTCAATTGCATTTAACCATAAGAGTTTCCCCCCACAATCAGGGCCGCTCAACTTGTTGGGATAAAATAATGAGTGCTCATCTTCTTCGAGCCGAGAAGACGTTGAGTACTTGCACTTAACATTCATTTTATTTAGGTCATAGTTGTAGGGGTGAATTATAGGGACTTCTTTAGAGGTCCCCTGTCTAAATGTTACTTACTTAATCATGAAGTTTCTTTCACATTGAAACCCAATTAGCTCATTATACCACTTGTAAAAAGGTTGTGTCTTATGAAACATTCATTTTTGTGTAGGTGATGTTTTTATAGTGTATCAAATTATGTGATAATTTATTGGGATTCAATAGCATAGTTTCGAGTCAATCTTCATCGACACATACTTTATTAGTAGTGGTTTACAAGATGTTTCAGGAGTTTATTAAATTATGTGATGATTTGAAATTATAAAGCTTCTGGTAAATAATTGTGTATAAAGATATACATAGTTATTTACCAGAAGCTTTAAAATTTCATGTCATGGACTGTGGAAATATCATGTCTTCAATATGTGATGATTTATCAGGATTCAATTGTGTAAGTTTGAGTCAAATTTGACCGGCACATAATTAATGAGTAGTGGGTTACAAGATGTTTTCATAGTGTCTCAAATTATGTGATGATTTATTGGGATTCAACTGTATAGTTTCAAGTCAATCTTCATCAACACATGATTTTTGAGGAGTGAATGGTTCACAAGAATCCAACTCTCATGACGATTTTTGCTTAATACTTATTGCATCTAGGTGATGCTAATAGGGATGGACTATTAAAACTTCTTGGGGGGTCACCCTTCCTAGTACTGCTTCAACTCAATTGCATTTAACTGTAAGAGTTTCCCCCCAATCAGGGCCACTCAACTTGTTGGGATAAAATATAGTTAAATATTTGTGAAGATTGTATAAAGATTAAGGTTAAATTTTTAATTTATTTTTTGTTGGGAGGATAAACATCCCAATAATTTCCTCCACAATCAGGGCCACTCAACTTGCTGGGATAAAATACAATCAAATATTTGTGAAGATTGTATTAAGATTAAGGTTAAATTTTTAATTATTTTTTTGTTGGGAGGATAAACATCCCAATAACTTTTGCAGCTCGTTAGTATTAGGTGCATGAATCATTCACCTCCTTTAGTTCAGCTTTTTACTCCCATGATGATGGATCACATAGTATGTTCCAAAACGTTGACACTATGATCCAAAATGTTGACACAAAAAGCTCTCACACAATTTTTTTGCAAAAATATCATGTTCATGTACATGAACTGCCAAATTTGTCTAAGAACTCAAACCTAACCTCATCCCTTATAATGTTGAGTCGAAGATTGAAAAGTATTTATTTTACCAAATTTATTTAAAACTCAAACTCGACCTCATCCTTTATAATATCAAACTTTTACCCTTTTGAATAACAATTAATTTTTAACATTGTTGTAAAACAAAAACCCCACCACCACTTGACGAATTAATTTTGCTTCACACGTGAGATCGGCGGTCAAATCTATCACCGGTTTTATCGGGTAGATTTGTGACCGTCAGCTGAAGTTCACGTGCAATGGGGGATATGGAAGTAAAGCAATTACGTGCCTTGTTAGGGAATATTGTGGCTGGGATTAATGTCTTTGATTAGTTTTTTTAAATGTTTGGGGAAGGGAGTAATTTTAAATGATTATTATGTAGCATGTTGTGATGCCTTCTAAGTGATTTGATTAATGGGAGGGGACCCTTGTTTGCTAACTCATGGCCCCTTTCACATGTTAGGATTGTTCTTTTGTTCCTTGTTTGTCTTGTGAAGAAAAGGACAATTTTAGAGAAGAAGAAGATCCCAGACTTTAGGAAGAGGTTATCTTGTTTTCTAGTGATTGGAGTGGAGTATGGGGATGTTCAAAATCATCACATCACCTACTCATATTCTTACATTTTAGTCACTAGAAAATAATAGAACCTCCCTAAAGTCACGGCATCTTCTCTAAAAGTTGTCCCTTTCTTCACACATTAAATAAGGAAAAACAAACAATCTTAACATGTTCGAATTGACTAGAGTGTGAGGATGTGAGTAGGTGGTTTGTTTTTAATTGAATAAAAATTATAAGATTATAATGTTCAAAGAGTCAATTTGATAGAGTCAAGTCAAATAGTTTTAATTTGAAAAAATGAATTTTTCATTTAGTCAATTTGAAATTATGCAAATTTAACCAAAATAGTGATCTTAGAAAGTTCTTGTAGCACATGGAGTGTTTGGAATAATTTTGTTGGGTTTGAATTATAAAAGAGAAATAATATTAATATTGGAGGGAATCACACAAGGGATATAAGGGATATGCCACTATTGTGAATTTTGGAGAATTCCATCCAAAGAATATACTTTTATGATTATGGTCAATTTTGTTGGAATCCCATTAAAGGATATGTCCCTATGTGAAAAGGAATGATGTGAGTGTGTATATCTTATTGGTTCATGTTGGCACAAAAGTTACTTATGCATTCGCCCAATTCAAAAAGCTTTCAAAATGATTAATTTGAGACGCTGATTTTTTTTAATTATTAATGTTTAGACTCACGTCAACAATTTTGAAAGGTTTTGTATTTATTTATTGGAATTTTATTGGTTGTTTCACATTTTTTTGTCAAATGAACAGTCTTATTATGTTAATTTTTTCTTCAAAAAATAATGTTTTAAATATAATTACGCCAAGAGGTGTAACTTATAGTAGCAACAAGAATAGTGGCAACAAGAAGAGAAGCATTTGATGTTGTGACTGTGATTAAAAAATGAAAGAAAAACTATTTAGAGCTAACATTTATTTTTTTAATAAAAAGACATCAAAATTTTAAAATATATATTAATACCTACAAATAAAACTATTAACAAGAATATAAGATTTACTACATCTTTCAAAGTAAAAATAAAACAAAAGAATTACCTTAATAATAAATGTGGCTTTTCCAAAAGTAAAATAAAAAATTACATACAGAAGTAAAACTAATGTATTACTAAAAAATAGCTCTTCAAATAAAAATAAAAATAAAGTAAACAATATACATAAAATAAAAAAATCTTAAATAAAAATTATTTCCATGATGTAGTAAATAAAATAGTTCTAAAGTAAAATAAAATATTATTATAGTTAGCTAAAGCTGATCCAATACCAAATTTAGAGAGGGAGTCAATTTTGCAACAAGAGAGAAAATTTCACCGAAATTTCATCTTGTCCCACTCATTTTGACTGATAGTATCCAATTTCTTCTCTTTTGTCACAACCAACCATTGATCTCTTTCTTCAAATAAATCTTCTATTTTCAGCTTCCACAACTCATAATCCATTCCATTAAATTTTTTGATGTCCAATTGGGATGTGGATGCAGCCATGGTTTCTACACAAAATCTGCAAAATAAATTCAACCATAACTCCCACCACAACTCAAAAAACCCTCACACTTCCACCCAAGACACAGAACTAGCCAGACTTTGATACCAAATGTTAGAAATGAAGGTAAACAACTATCAATGAAAATCTGATTACAACTGTAATATAGATATTTAACTATGCAGAACCAAAATGGAGATAATATAAAATTAACACAAAGAAATAACAATACAGAAGATCAAACACATAACACAATGTTTATGTGGAGAAACCCTTTTAGGAAAAAACTCCACACAATAAGAGATGCACCAGTTTGTATTAACTTCAATAGAGTTTACAATACAACACTATCAATCTGAGCCTCTTCAGCCTTCAATCCAGCAACGCCTATTTTTCCAGTCTTAACTTTCTACTCTACTCTACTGATTCACAACCGTAATACAATATCCTCAAAAAGGAGTTAACTTTTAGGGAAAGAAAAGCCAACATAACATCTACCATCAAATCTGTGACCTAATGATGAACGGTCCAGATTTACAATGAAAAATATATAAAATGTGGCTTTTGGGGGCATTGCCCCCGAACCCTCGCTTAGGCATGTAGCCTCCGGACCCCCTGCCAGGGGGGTCATCCCCCCCGGACCTCATAGGGGGGTACCCCCAGAATGAAATGTGTTCCATAACCAACATCCATTAGGTACCGGGATCAAACATGCGGGTAAAACAAAATCATTACTTGGTGAAACCTTTCATCCATTACGGGTGATTTATAAAAAATAATAGGAATAATAAATTACATAGGATTTACAAAAGTTGATGGCAACTTAATTCTAACAGTAATTTCATTTTTATATATATGAAGTTACGAGTTTTTTCTGGGGGGAAAAGTAAAAGTAAAATAATTCTTAAGTAAATAAAATAGCTTTGTGTCTTTTTCATCTATTTACTTATCTATTTGTGTATTTTTTTGGTAATACCCTTGTTTTACTTGTTAAAATAATAATTTATTTTTATTAAACTAAAAATTCTTATTTTGTATAGATATCTTAAATATATCTATCTAAAAAATATAAGAAATATTAGTCTAAAGATGTCTATCTAACTTATGTCATAAATTTAATATAGGCACTTCAAGAGTGATATCTCTTGACATCTTTTAGATAGATGTATTTAAGATATCTATGCTACTACATCAAAACTAGACATGTCAATTCTTGTCTCTAAACATGATGACTTTTTATTAGGTGTTGTACATTTTATGTTAAATGAGTAGTCTTATTGTGTCCAATATTTTTAAATAATTTAGTGTTTTAAATATACAATTTTCTAACTTCAATAAATGCTATTATAACAAGACTATACATATCAATTCTTGTCTTTAAACATGACAATTGAAACTTGATGTCTAATTTTTCAAGAAAGACAAATGTCTACATATCATTAAATTTTGATGGCTACAAAAATATTGTTTGAAAATGAAGTAAAAGACTATGATTTTGGAAGTTATGGATCAAATCAACAAACAAATGTAAAATAGTGGAAATTGTTAGAGTAGGTTTTTTATTTTCCTTAGTTGGATGCATGTATTTTCCTACACATTTGGTTTAGTTTTCTTAGTTGTAGTGAGTGGGTCATTATAAGGTTAGATGACATCTTCCATGAGTGCAACTACCACCTATTTTTGGGTAGTTGGATATAAATTTCTCATTCATTGGTTTTGCTTTTCCTCTTTTCTATAAATGTTCATCTAGCTTGTTATTCAAATTCATGCTATTGTGAGCTTTCTTAATGGTATTTTTCTTCTTGAGAATTTCCATATCTCTTCGTGGAAACTAATTTTGTTCAACTATTTTGATTTTAGCATCAAATGCTAGAATAGTTTCATTGTTTCTATTTCATGCACTAGATTTTGAGTAACTTTAGTTTATTTTTGAATCTAACATGGTATCAGAGCTATGGTGTTTTGAATAGATCAAGTGGTTTCTTGTTTCTAAGAGATTTGTGGGGCTAATCATTTTGCATGAAAATTTTCTTAAAAATTAGTAAGCTCTTCTCTTGCATTTTTGGATGATCTAGAAAATCAAAAGGGTTTGACAAGAAAAACTGAAAGGAAGCAAGGTATGCGGAACACACTTCCTACGCTAATCTAATGAGGGAAGTAGAGTGCAAATTCAAATTAACCTTTCCAGTTACAACATTATTAACACAATAACATAGATATTGCAGCAATACACATACACACAGAAAGTAGATAGAAGAGAGATACAAGATATACGTGGGGAAAACCCTTACGGGTGAAAAACCCCACACTCCAAAACACAGCTCAAATGTATTACGGTAAACAATAACAGATTACAATACAGTTTTAGAGCCAATGCTCTTTCAAGAGTCTTCGAATGTCGAATCTGGAGATATTCTGGCAGCATAACAGTACTTGTACAAAAATTATATATCTCCCATCCAAGCACCTGATTTTATAGAGTTTACAAGGCAAATATGGAACCTTCTAGAGATGGGCATCCATCTTGGACTCATGCCCCAAAACCCATGCATAAGGACACTTGTCCAACATCCCATCCCAATGTGGGCGCCTTGTCCCAAGATGGGCTATGACAGATGCTCTTACGCACTTTACAGCTGTCATAACTGACAACACTTACAGCTATAAGAGAATCTATCATACACTGACTAAAAATATCATATTCCTCTTACAACATGTCATAACCTCCCTTGACAACCTAAAGATGTCTTTCTCTTGTGCAAAGATACTCACCGACACTTGCCATTAAATAAAAGTTGTTTGAGGTTTTGGGGGCATTGCCCTCGAGCCCCCACGGGGGCGCTGCCCCTCGATCCTGCCCTGCACCGTGATAGGGAGTGCGCCCCTAGAACCCCACAAGGGGCTCCACCCATTGACCCAGTCTTAGGGGCACTACCCCCAAACCCCCATTAATTATTCAAGGGGGAAACCGTGGTTGCCAAAGTCACCAAAATTTATCCTGTTGCATGTACTATCATGCCCACATTTCCCATGCGGTCACGACACACAACACACGTGTCATGTCGACATTTGACATGTGGTCATGACACGAAATATGAAAAACTTTTCCACCTATCCCTAGGAACCCCCTCGCATGCGTTTGCGTGCTCGGTGGCAATACGCATGAGGCGTAAACCTGTCAAACATAACCTGGGGAAAAGCGTTATCCTACGCCGTCCCCTACGTGATGAAAGCCGTCTAGGGGGTATGTGACACGAAGCGTGCGACTTTTAGGGTTAGAACGATTTTAATCTGAACCCCAAGTTTCCTAGGTGAGAAGGTGATTTCGTCAGATGCAAAACTGAACCCTAATCCTAATACAAAAATGAAATCGAATAAATAAAATATGAAGATAAATGGCATAGTGGATGCATGATAAGATGGAGTGATAAAATGAAAGTCAATAAAATGACGTAAAAATAAAACCCTAAAATCTAGGAAAAATTTGACAGCATAACACGTTTTCAATAATCGAATTAAAATTTAAAAAAAAATAAAAACTCCAACAAGATTTCAAACAAATTTAGAAATAATAATTTAAACTTTAAAGAAAAATTAAAAATTAAATACTTGCCAAGGCCAAGTGAATTGACCTTACAATTAATTATTAAAATTCAAAAATAATTAAATGACACCAAAATAAATTTCAAAGTTAAGTTCGATAATAAATATAATTTCAACATTATATTTATTAACTAACTCGAAAGTAATAGAGAAAAGGGAAAGATTAAAATACCTCTCCCCGTAAAATAATAATAAACCCGATAGAAATAAAAAGCTAAAACGCACTAGGGAAATAAAATAAATATCCTAATTAAATAAATTATAAAAGGGAACACTCTTCCCATTTAAAATAAATTAACCCATTCCCCTTAGAATACACTACCCAAAAAAAAAGTTATATAATAAAAAAAATCATTACTAAAAATTAAAATTCTCACATTCAAGAAATGTCCTACTTAAACAAAAATTCACTCAAGGAAAATAACAAAAGTTAAAAAGGAGGAGGAGGAGAAGAAAGGTCACGTTCAAACAAAAATGGAGAGGAAAATAAATTAAATAAAATAAATTAACTTACCCTCAAATTCCCTCTCACAACCCTAACTTTGCCCTATCTATATTTTATTACTTTCTTTATGAAAACCCTATTTCTTCTTTTGTTGCATCTCTCTCTCATTTGTTTCCTCCATTTTTGTTTTCTTTTCTTCTATCTTGTTTGTAGGTTGGAAATTCCACTCCCATGGCTGCCATGCTTACATGCACAGAGGTTTACACAATATGTATCCTCGTTAGGGTTTCTTTTTGTTTTAATTATATATATATATATATCTGTGTGTATATATTTATATATATAAATAAAAATATATATGCACTGAGTATAAATCTGGAGGTGTAAATTTTTTTTGAAGCGCAGTGATATATATATATATTTATGCAAATATTCACAGATCCAAAGAATGGAGTGTAGGCAAAGAGTGGAGAGATGGATTTGGCGAGGTTGATGCCGCTGTCGTGGGTCTGAGGGCCAGAGTGGAGGTCGTGGGGTAAAAGGTGTGGAGGGGGGTTTGGGTGTGGGGAGGAGGCAGTGCCTCCACCCACACCCGCGGGTGTGGGTGGAGGCACTGCCTCCTCCCCACACCCCACGCCCACAACCCCTTCAATATATATATATATATATATATATATATATTTATTAAAAACTAAACACAAACTATGAACCATTGGGTTCGCCCCCCCCCCCAATTCATTACTACAGTTCCTCATAAATTTTTTTTGTTTGCAGAACTCAGTATATTTAATATTATATATATATACACACACACACACAGTTACATGCATATCACTTTCTTTTTGTTAAACAATAGCCTCATATATATACATGTAACTGTGTGTGTATATATATATGCATTCACAGCTACATGTATATATATATATATATATATATATATATATATATATATATATATATATATATATATATATATATATATATAATGTATTATATGTACATATATATACACAAAACACACAATAGTGACTCGTAACAACCATTTGGATATGTAAAAGTTAAATAAACAAATTTACTAATTTCCCTTTTTTTTAATTTTCTTTTTGTTTAGAAATGAATATAACAGACCACATATTTACTTTGACAACAACTATATATAAATATTTTTTGAAGTAAAGAACAACAACTAATTGAGATTTCTTTTGACAACTTAAAAAAAACACATAACTACAATAACAAAACAATAAACATCCATTTTCTTTTCTATATGTTTAAATACAACATACTACAAAATCAACTATAACACTTAATATAAAACAAGAGTATATCTTATTTTTGCCCAAACTTTCAACAAAACATACATGCACACACAGTCATGTGATAGACATACATTTTCTTGGAAATATCTAATATCAATTTTTTTAACAAAAAGAAAGTGATATGCATGTAACTGTGTGTGTGTGTGTGTGTGTGTGTGTGTGTGTGCATTCACAGCTACATGTATATATATTATTTTTTTAAAAATAGTAACACTAAAACATATAATATTTTTTTTTTCTTCATTTATCAGAAATATGTATATACTCATATAATACTTATATACATATATATATGCATATAATGTATTATATGTAAATATATAAACACAAAACACACAATAGTGACTCATAACAACTATTTGGATATGTAAAAGTTAAAAAAACAAATTTACTAATTTCCCTTTTTTTAAATTTTCTTTTTATTCAGAAATGAATATAACAGACCACATATTTACTTTGACAACAACTATATATATATTTTTTTGAAGTAAAGAACAACAACTAATTGAGATTTCTTTTGACAACTTAAAAAAAACACATAACCACAATAACAAAACAATAAACATCCATTTTCTTTTCTATATGTTTAAATACAACATACTACAAAATCAACTATAACACTTAATATAAAACAATAGTATATCTTATTTCTGCCCAAACTTTCAACAAAACATACATGCACAAACAATCATGTGATAGACATACATTTTCTTGGAAATATATAACAACAATTTTTTTATATAATCCTTGGCATCTTTCCATATACACATGAGCACAACAACAACATAATGAACCTACTTTTGAAAAATACAATAAAGAGCATCTCACATACAAATTTCCTTTCACAGTCAAACAATAAGGAGCACAAAATTTACAACTCCAACACTAAGGCCTCCAAGGCCATGGCTCACTATAGCCAACCAAATAATATAGCACAAGAGGTGAAAATGAGCTTCTCCAAGCTCCATTTCTCCCATTACAAACTTGCAAGAAGCAAAACAACAAAAAGGGGAACCAAGCCACTACGAAATGCCCTCCTCCCTACTATAGACCCACAAGTGGGTCACCCCTGAGCTAGGGAGGTAGGAATCACACGGTTGCACACACACATCACAATAATCAACACAAAAACAACTCAACAATAACCCATGGATTAACACAAAACAAAACTCATGAAAATGAGTTTGATGGGGGTAGGGAATGGACCCCTCTACTCAAAAGTCACTCCAAGATTTCAAAACACCAAGTCTCATGGCCTCAAGCCAAAACCTCCAAAACACATATCTCCAAATAACTCAAAATTGTCATGGCACTCTTGCCATCAAAATGATCTCAACACCAAGAAAAAGCCTTCAAGGCTATAAGTAGCACAAAATAAGGAGATGACCTCGAGGAGGTTCACTCTCCCCTACCCCATACAAGTTGAGCCTTACCTCCAAATGGAGGTGCTCTCACCAAACTCCCAACCCACATAAAAATAAAAACAACAAACAACAAAAATCCACAAACACAACATAAAAGAAATATGCAAGGGTAATGAACATAGTCATGGAGCTTACCTTCAAAAGCCCTAATAATGGAAGCATGTTTGGTGAAGAGCTCCAAGCTTCTCCAAATCTTCCAATCTTCAAAATTTTCTCTAACTCCTAAAAAGGAACTCCAAGAATAGAAAGAAAATCCCAAAATGCAAGAACCCCACACTCCTCAATAGGAGGAGGTAATATAGGCCTTCTAATTTGGCCTTAAGGAATGAGAAGGTGACACTTGTCACCTTCTCCTTCCTCTTCCTATGCCACTTGCAAGGGGAAGGAAGTGTGAGGGTGACAAGTGTCACCTTCCAATTCCATCCCAATCCTCACCCTATCCACTTGTGCTCTCACACACGTGTGAGAGAACAAGTGGTGAGGTGGCAATCCCCTTCAAGCCTCCATGAGGATAAGGGATGCCATATGGCATCCTCTTATTCTCCAAGAGAGCCATCTCCCTCCAAGATGTTCTCACATGTGTGTGAGAGTCTTGGAGGGAGATCCCACACACTTGGGAGTCTTGGAGACCAAGTCTTCTTGGTGAAGGGATCCCCAAACTTTGGGAAGGGAGATGAGTCTTTCCCAAAGCATGGCTCATCTCCCACCCTTATCCATTTTAAAATTCGTCACTTTGACTAAACCTCAGTTTAGAGTGACCAAAAGTGAGTTACCCCAAGGTTTAGTTAGTCAAAATTGACCCTAGACCCATGGGTAACCACCTAGGGTAAGTCTTGGGACACTAAGGTTCACCTAGGGAGTCATAAATCCACTTTAAACGGCCCTAAAAATAAAAACAATACCAAGTGGTGTAAAAAAATAAAACTTATACAACACATGAAATAAATTAATTAAACAAAGGGGTACTAGGCCAAAATAATGAAACAAACAAGCACTTAAACAACATTTGAATCAAACGTGATCCTCATCCCTCTTGGGATGGATTGGTTTCATAGGGAATAACATATGTGTGAATACTACCTCCAATTTTCTGTGGCCTAGGAATATAATCCTGCACATCTAGATCAAGTGTCAATCATATCATGAATAATCATAGCCAAAGCAGTTGGAATTAAATTCATGCCATTGAATACAACATTAATCATCTACAACATAATTTAAGATTAAACTATATTTTCTATCTAATGTCACATAATTATCATCACATAAAGAACTATAAATCACATCAATAAACATCATCTAATATATCTCATATGTCTAGTCTCAACATAGCATCAAAATATGATCAAATCGAATCACCATATGTCTAATCAAAATTAGGAGATATAATCAAATCTGCATAATGGAACCATAGTCTCTAAAAGTCTGATAATGTCATCAACTGAAATGAAAAACGATCAAAATAAGGAAGGAAAAATAATCAGCCTCACATGTACACAAGGTGCCGACTATGCCAACTCAACATGGGATAAATAAATACAACATTAGGAATTTGCAAAGGTTGAGACACCTTAATTCCCAACAAAAACTAACATCTCTAAGGTTTCATTCTTGGTTTTCTATATTATAGGTGTTTGTAGCATTTTGATAATTTGAATAGTATTTTTGGTTGTTCCATTATGTTTGAGAGGCTCAAGAAAGTTAGTTTTGACTTTTATTTTGCTTGAATCAAAGACCAAGAAGTTGACCTACAATAGAGGGTTTAGTTGTGGCCACATTTGAGAAACTAGTTTATGGAGCATTTGTAGGTCAAATAGGCAGTGCCATTGCACTTGGAAGGTGTCAAAACCTTAGGATCGACAATAAATTTATCAAAATCAAAGTAGAGAGTAGTTGAGGCAAAATATTTTCTCTGTGATATGGTCGGATGACCTTGTGTTCATAAATTTCAACAAAAGGAGAAAACTTGGAAGCTTAGTAGCCCACTTAGGCCACTCATGGCCCACGTACAAACCCAACTAGCCTTAAAAGACTAGCTCATGAGCCCTTGGGGGCTCAACCTAGTTATTGCCCCAAACTCAAGCTAGCCCAAGCTAACTCAATTGACCCAATCGAGAATCCCCTGAAGGATGCCACTAGTCCTCCTCTACTCGATTGCCCCTGTGGCCACAATGTTGTCAACCTACCACCTCTACAACCACCTCCACTCTCCATCCACTCCTCCACCGCTAGGTCACTGCCTAAGAGACCCTCAACTAGATTTCCACCATCCTACCACCCAAGCATCACGTACACTCAACTAGAGTGCCATGCTAGCTCAATGGACTCACAACTAGATCATCTCTAACATGCTAGTTTCTTCCATGCAAGCACCACACAAGCATCTATACCTACCATGTCATCTAGTGATGTCATCACCATGTATCTCTAAACCCTAACCACTAGTAGTCTCTTAGCTACTAGCATTAGGTTCCATGATCTCTTGACCACTAAACTTAATTGCAAGTAGTCAGGTTAACTACTACAGTTAGCATAAAACTTGACTTCTAACCTACCTTACACCAATGGAGTTTTCAGTTTGACACCTAAAATTTGGAAGCCTATTTCTTAGCCATATAGAGGTGTTTTTTAATGTAACTTTGATAAATAGGCTATTTTTTTGAGTACATTGTAGTGGGACAATTAGTTTTCTATTTTGACTTCCCAATTTACCAAAACATTAGTTTTCTCAAAAATTTGGTTGTCTAGTCATGCTTTTGGGACCTTCAAAAGCTCATAACTTTCTTAAAATGAATCCTTTTTTAGCTTTAATTTTTTTAAAAGTTGATATTTTCAATCTCTATAGTTTTGTAATATTTATTTGGTTCCTACTTTACAATATAGTTTACTTTCAACATATTTAGTCATTTTGGGCCCTAGAAAACTAAACATTGCATTGTAAATCACATTGAAATAAAGTGTTGAACTTTGTAATTGTTGGGGGGTCATTTTAACAATTAGTAACAAGGGGGTTGTCATGTGTATTCTTGATTTTTCTACATTTTCTCATTTCTTTTTTCTACATTATGGATCAATTGTCAATTTCTCTACTTACACCATATAACTATTATGAATGGAAAGCTAAAATGCTAATCCTGATTAGAAGCAAAGGATAATTTAGAATAACTATGGGTATAGAGGTAGAGCTACTATAGATGTAGAGAAAATTAAATGGTTTAATAAATGTGATGAGGCCTATGGTTTGTTAATCTCCTAACCTTCTCTTTCACATTAAATTCTTAGATTCATCCAATCAAATTTGGACTAAGTTGACTAGCTTGTTTGGGGTTTAAGATGTCATGAGAGGTTACCAGTTGGAGAATGAACTCATTAGTTTGAGTCCTAGTAGTTTTGACACCATTTAGGACTTCTTCACCAAGTTGAAATCATTAAGATTATAGTTAAAACAATGTGGAATTGAAAAAGAAGACACTTAGTTGATCCTTAGTATTCTCTCCAAACTTGGTTTAGACTATTCAATCTTTGTTTCTACCTTCTATGCCACAATGAGTTCCCTAGTAACTCAATTATGCCATCTCTAGATGACTTTACCATATCTCTCACTAAGGAGCAAGACAAGCTCATTCAAATTGGTGCTCTAAAATCATCTAAGTCACATACATAAGCTCATCCATATTGGTACTCTAAAATCCTATAAGTCACATGCCTTGGTTCTTAACCAAGACACAAAAGAACAAAAATGATTAGGAAATAAGGATAAGAAATAGAAAAAACAAGAATAAAAATAAGAAAAAGGATTAGAAACCCTCTTCTTCCAAATTCAAAGATCTCATCTTCTAAAGTAACAAGACTAAGAAATAGAAGGTCAAATGTGCCTATTGCAAAATGCTTGGTCATGATAAACATAAGTGTTTGAAAAAATAGATTGATCACTTGACACACATTCTAGAAAAGAATAACATCAGTATTCCTAAGTCAGTAAATAGAGTTCTTCTCATGAGGGGTTTTCTAAGAAAAATATAATAGTAAGGGGAAAGGAAAGAGAAAGGCCCTTGTAGCAGTTGCATCTCCACCACCCACATGGGTACTTGATTTAGGTGCTTTGCACTACATGGCTTCATCTTAGGATGACTTCACATCATTGGAGCCTTGTACTACACTGACTATTTTGATGGGTGATGACACTCCTTTTGAGGTGTGTGGGAGAGGGTCTGTTAATGTGGGTGGTGAAACATATTAGGATGTTCTTTTTGTGTTGGGTCATTGTCAACTAATATCCTATTAGTTTACTAGATCACTCACACTGATTTTAGCAAGTTGGTTGAGTTCACTCCCAATTCTATGGTTATCAATGAGGTGCACAATGGTTCTACAATTGTAGTGGAAAAGTAGATCACCAGTCTCAGTTATATCTCTTTTCTCACTTTTTTCCTAATCCTTCTATGACTATACTCAATCATTCTGATGAAGTGAATAATTTATAGCCTAAGTGGTTTGGCCATCTTAACTACCGCTACTTGTAACAGCTCATCTAGTAGTGCATGGTTACAAAGTTTCCTTTTGTTCAAATTTTTGATGATGTTTGATGAGGTATAAACAACCTCATTTCTTTGATAAAAAAAAAAACCCTTTTTGCATTAACCAATCCCCTAGCCTTGCCAATTTGTTTGTTTTTATAAGCAATATCTATCTATTTTTAATTAAATGTTGTACAAATCTTTATTTCCTAAATTGATTGAAATTAGCTTTTAAATGTTGATATAATGGTATGTAGAGTTGGGTAATTGTGTAGGGTTAATGCATTGCCTACAAGAGAAGTGGACTTCATGCAGTTGAGGTCAAGTGTGCCAGAAGTTGAGGGCTCCATAAATTTTAGGCATGCATTGATTGCAGACTTTTCTTTAGTTTTGTTATTCTCATTGGTTATCCAAGACATTATGGCTCCACTTAGAGCCTTTTATATGTTTTAAAAGACATTAGTAATTATTATATTTTTTTGTTGTAAGACTTTTTCAAAATGGCATTTTACCACCATCTGAAATTTAGGAGTTCGAATGTAGTTCAGTTTTTAGTTGGTTGCTCAAAACATGGATATATATCATACTATGGATGGAAAAATCAATCAATCTTTTAGTTTTTGGAAATAATCCGAGCTATGTACTGCAATTTCTCTATGAATACCAATAGTGTTGTTCTGAGTAATTTCTTTTGAGATATAAAGATCTGAGTAGAGTTACCATGTTGCTATGGAAATGATTGAATGTGACTTGAGTTGGAGATGAATTTCTCCCAAGAGCTGGGCACTCGCGGGATTGTAGAGTAGATAAGTATTTCTATTTCTATTTCTATGGATGTTTATTTCAGTTAAAGTTATCTTATGTTTAATTTCTGTTGTGAACCTGCAAGGTGTGTTGTTTAAGATGATGGTTCTAGAACTCTGTGTGTTTAAATGTTTCTGGAGCATCTACCTTAGTTTAAAATTGTTGTTTAATGATAGATGAAAGTTAGAATGTTTGTATAATATAGAATTTGTCATCATTCAAGATCAGAGTAAAGTTGCATGTCTAAATTTCTAGCATAGCATTTATCTGCTTTCTAGTATAGAGTTCATATGCTTTCTAGTGTAGAATTTACATGCTTTCTAGTATAGAGTTTGAATTCTTTCTAGTGTAGAATTTACATGCTTTCAAGTATAGAGTTTGAATGCTTTCTAGGATAGGATATCATTGCTTTTTAGTTCAATATGTTGTTTAAGTTTTTCAAAAGAACTAGAAAATTATTTCTCAATGAGATACCCAAACTCCCTATTGCATACAACCTTGGACACTACCCCGGTCGATAAACTGATATTTTTCAACTAAAGTGTTAGGACCTCACGAAAACCTGTCACTTTTTGGCGCCATTGCCGGGGATGTGATTCTTTTCTAAGTGTTATTAGGGAAATGCTTGGAAACCTCTTGTAGTAAACACCCCAAAATCATCACCAAACCTCTCTTTCTGCATGGTTAGGAAATGAGGCCCACACAGAAGATTTATACCAAAATCCCCCAATAGTAGTTCTGACCATAAATAGGGAGGAAGAAGACTCAACTAAAGAACTAAGTTATGAATTGATTGAGAAGGATCAACCTGAGACCTCCCAAAATACCCCAGAAGTTTTACCAGCTAACCAAATTTTTGAGGAGATAGTCATTCAGCCAACCAACCTAGTCTTCAAGGAAGAGAACATTCCTTTTGAAATTATGACTAACAATCTCCATAATGATGATATCCTGAGAAGAATGGCAGCACAAACCTTTACCTACCCTATTTCTCTTAACAAAGATGACGATGCACCAATGAAAAACATTTCACCATCCATTTTACCGACTTTCAGGGGACTTTTCTTTGAAGATCCTAACCAGTTCCTCTTCGAGTTCAAAGTCTTGTGTCAAACATATGACTACAAGAATGATAACCAGAAACTTAAAATCTTTCTCTCCACTCTAAGAGACGCTATAATGCATTGGTTCATGAGATTAGTCTCTGGGTCAATAACTACATGGGATGAAATGGAAACCATCTTTTTAGACAAATACCAGAGTTATTGCAAAGCTAGTGATAGGAAGGAGGAATTGTTCAAACTAAGACAAAAAGAAGATGAGAGCCTGGAAGATTATCTTGATAGGTTTATCTTTCTAACCAAATGATGTGGTGAAGAAGCCATAAGTCCAGAAATTTTAAAGACTATATTTCTCAAGGGGCTTGATGAAGATGCTAGGAGGAGCTTAGATTTAATGGGGAAGGGAGATGTGTCCCAACTTGAACTTGGTGATATCTCTGAGTTATGCCAGAATTTTTCTCATACTTGAGGAGGTATTTGAAAACCTAGCCTTTTAAGGAGTTCAAATGAAATAGGTAAACTACAAGAGGAAATAGCAAATCTGAAGACTGACATTCTTGTTCAATTGAACACTACTTTGGATGGAATACAGGCCAAAAGACGTAACCCTAATACTTTATCTATCTATTACCCTAGGTGTCGAAACAAGCATTTGTTAAGAGAATGTCATTTGGATAAGGCTAACAATTGCCAAATTTGTGAAAAGAGTCATGCCACCGATCAATGTGAGATTTTGAATGCAATCAAGAATTCTAAAAAATGACCGTCTCACACTAAGGAGGAAATCAATTTTGTGGGTCAAAGACCTGGAAGAAATTTCTCCTATGGTCAAAACTCTAACCCTACATGGCGACTTCCAAACAATTGGAACAATACGCAGTGGACAGCTCCTTGGCCTTCAACACCACCTAGTTGGGGATCTTACCCACCTTGGGGACCACCTAAATGGATGAACCAAGCTTGGGGAAATCCCCAATGGCCAAATCAGTAATGGCACCCTCACAATTAACCTCCACAATGGACTTAGCCACCAAATCAATTCTATAATGGTGCAAGATGAATGCCAAATCTGCAATAAAACCTTCTCACGGCTCCTCAGAACCCTCAACAAAATGAACAAGTTAACCAACCACCATTACCGACACAACCTATTCCTAATCCCAAGAACACACATCAAAAATGCCCCAGTATATGCCGCTAATCAGGATAACATGGCAGGGGTCAATGCTATCTATTGTGGAAACCTTCAATTGAGGTCAGGAAAAACACTTAATCAACCTACCATTGTTGAAGTCATATAAGACCCAAATGAAGAAATTAACATAGAACCATAAACTCTTGTATCTACAGAGCGTGAACTCAGGAACCATCTCAAGAAGAAGTTGCCAAGCGACCATCAACTACTCCAAAAAAAGATCCTATGTTAAGAAAGAAAACCTAGGCACCTTTTCTAGAATGTCTCAAAGCAACTATTCTGAGAAACCCTTTGGAAGTGTCATTGTCTAATGAAACTACTTTGATGCAAGAAATTAAATGACTCCATATCGAGATTCCTATGTTACAGGCAATTAAAGAAATTCTCGAACTAAACTAGCTAGTTAAACAGTTGTGCATTAAAACATTAGGAAGAAAAATGAAATAGATTAATACGGTGTACATCACTGGATATCTAGCTAACCTTATGGCCCTTAACCCCAAAATATGGTGATCCAGGTAGTCCACTTATAACAATAACAATTAATGAGGTAGAAATACCTAATGCATTGGTGGACTTGGGAGCAGCCATTAACGTTATGATAGTGGATGTTATGGAAAAACTTGGACTCATTGATTTATGTCCCACAACTACCATATTACAAATGGAAAATTAGGCCATAGCCATCCCCAAAGGTGTCTTAGAAAATGTCCTTGTTAAGGTTGATGATTGGGAATATCTAGTAGACTTTCAAATCCTCTAGTCCCTCACACCCAAAGATAGTTCCCTGGTAATACTGGGTAGGCCATAGTTAGCTATAGTTGCAGCCAAGATTGACTATACAGTAGGAGGAATGATAATTTCACATGGTTCCAATAGTAAACATTTAAGCCTATATCCCCTCGCTCAACCTGTAGAACATAACCAAGTTTAGGTTGATGAATCAGATGAATCTGACAAACCAGAGAATCTAGTTTCACTTGCTATGGTATTTATTAAACAACATGGTGAAGAACTAGAAGATAAATTGGAAAACACCCAAGACCTTTCCTTAAACTCAGGGGATGAGGAGATTTTGGAGGTGGAAGAAATTTTGGGACATCCAATCCACATTGATGACCAAGAACATGATTATACCAACTTCACAACCCGACCTTGTCCCCTGGCGAATATCATTTTGAAAATAGATCACTTCTTTGAAGATATTGCTAGACTCCATAGAACTATACCACATAGTTGCCCTCTCAACACTTTAACAAAGGAAGTTCACACTGTCACCTCCAATTACCCTAAGACCAAGACTATCATGTTACTACCAGGAAAGACATTAAATATCAATAGCTGGTGACATAATCTGATGAGCTCAAATTATCTGATGTTTTGATGAATAGGTCCAAAATTTTTTCTTGGAACTATACAAACATGAGAGGAATTCACCCAAGTGTTTGTACCCATCACATCTATACCAAAGACGCTAGACCGGTTTGTCAACCATATCGAAGATTCAATCGTTCTCTCAAAGATATTGTCAAAACTGAAATTGAGAAACTTTTACAAGTAGGATTTATCTATCCTATCTCAGACAACAAATGGGTTTCACCCCTGGTAGTAGTGCCAAAGAAAAATGGGAAATGGAGAGTGTGTGTTGACTACCAAGAACTCAACAAAGCAACCTACAAAGATTATTTCCCACTACCCTTCATAGATCAAGTTTTGGGTAATCTAGCAGGAAGGAAGTATTTTTTATTTCTGGACGGGTTTAGTGGATATAACCAAATGCAAGTGGCAACAGAGGACTAGGACAAAACTACTTTCACCTATTCTTGGGGAACATTCACTTATCGGGTTCTTCCCTTTGGGCTCTGTAATGCTCCTGCCACATTCCAGAGAGCTGTTCTAGCTATCTTTGCTGAACTTGTAAACGATTGTGTAGAAGTCTATATGGATGAATTCACAGTCTATGTTCCACTTTTGATGAAGGCCTCAAAAACTTGGATAGAGTATTGCAACGATGTGAAGATCATCAACTATCTCTAAGCCATGAGAAGTGTCTAATAAAGGTAGAACAAGGTATAGTGCTGGGACATCATATCTCAGCTGAAGGGATAAAGGTTGACCCTAAGAAGATTGAAGTAATACAACAACTGGAAACCCCAAATAATCAAACTGATGTTAGAATTTTTTTAGGACATGCTCGTTATTACCAGAGGTTCATAGAAAACTTCAGTAAGATTGTAGCTCCCATGTTCTCTCTTCTGCAGAAAGACATGGATTTTGTCTAGACAAAAGAGTGTCAAATATCCTTTGACATTATTAAAAGAAAGATTGTCTCAGCTCTAGTCCTACGAGGACCTAACTGGAAACTTCCCTTCCATATTTATGCTGATGCTTCCAATGATGCTATTGGAGCAGTGTTAGGTCAAGAAGATGAGAATGGAAGAAAGTATGCTATATATTTCATCAATAAAAACTTGAGCCCCACTGAACAGAATTACACCACCACGGAGAAAGAATTTCTAGCAATAGTTCATGTTATAAACAAATTCTAGGATTACATTACAGGATACAAAGTGACTGTGTTCACAGACCATTCAGCTATCAAATACTTGATGAACAAACCCTCAATGAATGGGAGAATAATCAGATGGTTATTACTTCTCCAAGAATTCAGTGTGACCATAATGGATAAGCTTGGGAAATTCAATGTAGTTGCATATTTTCTATCCCAGATAAAACAAGATAATGGAGATTATACCCCTGTGCAGGATGAATTTCCCAATGAAAATTTATTCGTTGTTTCCATTAAAACATCCTTGTTCGTAGACATTGCCAATTACTTAGCCATCACTGAGCTTCCCCTAGACTTTACATCAAAACAAAAGAAATGCCTCATTTGGGAAAGTGCTCACTTCAAATGGATTAATGGCATGTTATTCCGATATGGGCCTGACTTGGTCCTGCGACGTTGTGTTAGACTAGATGAAACATATAGCATCCTTAGAGATTGCCATGACGATCTATCTGGAAGACACTACTCTGCCAAGAGGACTTCCCATAAAATCTTAGGTGTAGGATATTATTAGCCCTCTATACACAAGGATGTAAAGAACTATGTTCATCATTGTGATGAATGCCAATGAGTGGGAAGATCTACAACATCCAACGAAATGCCTTTGCATCCATAGGTAGTTTTTGAACCATTTGAAAAGTGGGGATTGGATTTCATTGGTCCTATAGATCCTCCTTTGCAAGGGAAAGAATATATTCTGGTCTATACAGACTATCTTACCAAATGGGCAGAAGTCCAAGCTTTGAAAGTTGCTAGAGAAGAACAGGTTGCATACTTTCTATATAATAGAATTTTTCTCAGATTTGGAGCCCCTAGATCAATTGTTACAGACCAAGGACCTCAATTTATGTCTAAGGTTTTATTAGCTTTTACTGATCATTTCTAGGTAAGCCATAAGAAGTCATCACCCTATCACCCACAAGCAAATGGTCAAGTAGAAGTCACTAATAGGGAGCTCGAAAACATTCTAACAAAAATGGTTTCATCAGGCAGAAAGGACTAGGCCAGAAAATTGCCTGAAGTTGTTTGGGCTTACAACACAACTTGGAAATCCACCACTGGTCTTACTCCATATGAATTGGTCTATGGGAAGAAACCTCTTCTACCTGTTTAATTCAAACTTCAAACTCTTAGAATAATAATGAAGTTAAATTTAGACCTTGATTGGGCTCAGGTAGAGAGAGTCTTGTATATTAGTGAATTAGATGAACTCCACTTAGAAGCTATTCATCAAACTGAGCTAGTTCAATAACAATGAATGGCTTGACATGACAAACACATCAAGGAAAGAGAATTCCATGAGGGAGATTGGGCGTTGCTATTTGATTCTCGATACAAAGACCAGAAAGGCAAACTTAGAACTCATTGGCTGGGTCCATATGAGATTTCTGAGGTATTCCCAAACATAGTAGTACAACTCAAACCCATTAATGATGATTCTCAATCTCTCTTAGTCAATGGACATCGACTTAGGATCTACCATAAACCTATCAACAAAGAAGAGTTTACTCGACTAGTAGAAATGTACGGAGAAACTCAATGTGTTGATTTTGCTTCGGCAGAAACAATATAATAAGTATTGTTAAATTTTTTTTTATGTGTGTGTGAATATGCATTTAGGAACAATTATCCATATATTCATCTTTGTACTTGCCTAAATTTCATCACTGTTTCATAGGGTTTCATCTTTGAAGAAGTGTTACAAATTTTGACACATCTCCTGGTGATGCTCCAGAACTTGTTGTCTGACATAGATCCATACCCTCATCATGTTCTTGCATTCTGACTGCATCTTTCAATGATGCTCTAGAACTTTGTTCCTGCATTCCAGCTACATCTTTCAGCGATGCTTCAAAACTTTGTTCATGCATTCTGGCTGCATCTTTGAGCGATGCTCTAGAACTTTGTTCTTGCATTCCGACTACATCTTTCAGCAATGCTCTAGAACTTTGTTCCTGCATTCCAGCTGCATCTTTCAGCAATGGTCTAAAACTTTGTTCTTGCATTTCAGCTGCATCTTTCATCGATGATCCAGAACTTTGTTCCTGCATTTCAGCTGCATCTTTCAGTGATGCTTCAGAACTTTGTTCTTGCATTCTGGTTACATCTTTTAGCAATACTCCAGAACTTTGTTTTTGCATTTCAGCTGCAACTTTTAGCGATGCTTCAGAACTTTGTTCCTACATTCCGGTTGCATCCTTTAGCGATGCTCTAGAACTTTGTTCCTGCATTTTGGCTGCATCTCTCAGTGATGCTTTGGAACTTTGTTCCTACATTCTGGTTGCATCTTTCAGCGATGCTCTGAAACTTTGTTCCTGCATTCTGGCGGCATCTTTCAGTGATGCTCCAGAACTTCATTCCTTTAGCTCAGTTGCATCTTGCAATGATGCTCTGGAATTTTGTTCATATCTTGCATATCTATTCCTTTGATATCTTCCTCCACCATTGTGAACTTGTGATTTCCTTCTGTGAAAATGTTCCTACGATCTTAAAGCACACCATTGTCACCCCCGCAATCCACCATGATAAGCCATCATGAGTTTGTCATTCCCTACCATAATAAATAGTGTTATTATGGCAACTTGTCATCATAATAAATTCAGCCACCCCATCATCATATCATAATAAATTCATTCCGTTCAAATCAATGGTACCACCACCTAGGATGCTATTATGTTAGCAAAAACAAGCAACTTTCAAATTAATAATAAAATAGAAGGTATGTACATATTTTATTTTAAATAGATAATTTATTGTGAATAAAAGTAGATAAATTAGCATGTCCCCTTTTCTTTTCCAAATTTGGCAAATGTGTGAACTATTTCTTCATTGGAGAAGGTGGCGGCTTGTTCACTCTATCCCATGCAATGTCATAATTAACTGCTGAAAAGCCGAGTACCCTGAATCAATTCTTGTCTTATCAACATTGCCAAAGTACAAGTGGCCTCAAAAGTTGCATTTTCTTTAATTTACCTATCAGTTCCTTGAGCAGTTTTATCACTTTGGGTGCCATGATATTTCAGTAGTCATTGAGAATATTATCAGTAAGAAATAAAATGGGAGGAGCCAAACACAAGTTTGAGCCAGTTTCACTAGATAGATTGCTAGCATTAGGGAATATTTTAGAGCTATTTCAAAGAGTAGGATGTGTTACTGCCTGCATAAACATTGAAGTTTTAAGTATTCAAACATGCAGGCTCCCTCCCAAAAAATCCAAAAATTTCTAAGTTAGGGAGGATCACCCTGATATTTCCCAGAGGGGGATCATCATATTTCCATGTATCACCCCGATATTCTTGCAGGGATCATATTTCATACCAACCCGATTTCTCAAAGAGGGGGTGATATTTCAAATATCAGTCATATTCAAGGATCACCCGATGATTACAACAATGCTACAGTTAGACCCGATATTCTTGCGGGGGGTGATCTTTCAAATATCAAGTGATCTTACAAATATCACCCTTGCCACCGAATATCACCTTATGCAAGCATGATGATAACGTCATCAGGATTCGGTGGGGTGCATCATGTGATCTTCGACATGATGGTTGTTATTAGCAGGAGGGTCTTCCTCCGATGCATCAGGTTCTGCCGATAAGGTTGGTCATCAGGATGATTTTGAATATCAGGGTGCTATCTCCTAGGGGGTGATATTTTATATCAAGTGATGCGGTCCGATGATTTTTCTTATTAGGTGATATTTTTGATAGGGTGATATTTCGCATCAGGGTGATGCAAAATATTGGGGTGACAGTTCTTTGTGGGTGATGCGGTCATTAGGGCGATGTGAAATATCGGGGTGATATTTCACATCAGGTTATCATGTAGGAGGATGATGATGAGGTTTAAGCTGGCATCGTCAGGAGCAAAATCACCAACATCATATATGCTCACGGCCTAGTTTATAAAGTATTGAAGAGGTTGCTACGGGGTGCATGTGGGATAATTAGTTCCTGCATGATTTGAAATATCAGGGTCATATTTCTTGGTAGGAAAGTTGAGAAATGCATAGTATGCTGCATTTCCCAAGGCTACGAGTTGGTGCGCCATTAATGGTGGATGTTATAGGGTATGGGCGATGGTATGGACAGATCTAGTACCTTATTGAAGTTGTGAATCCCCAGGTGGCAGCGCAAGGCTTGAGATCGATCAGTCTCTGTCTCCTCCTCCACCTACTGCATTCAATGTTCTAAGCGCCATTTCTCATGATGCACTGTATCTGGCGAGTTTTGAACCGCCTAGTGGTTAATGCTGAGTACTTTCCTACTGTATATAGCAGGCTGTGTGACTCATGTTCAGGGTGGAAGACTTGGGCAATGTTTTGTGTGAATAACGAAAAAATAGGGCATCACTTTATTGTTGTATCTCATTTTTTGGAGTTTATGAGTTGCATCTGAATGTGTATTGCAAATATTCTCAGTTTCATGTCATTTTATATGAAAAATGCTCTTATGCATGTGTTTATCTGCTTGTCTCCATGTGTTGCATGCCTTCCTTCTTTTGAATCTGGTTGCTAGGGGTTTCATAGATTCTAGGATATAGGTTTCTATATCACACGCTTCATCTCTAACTTCCATTCAAGGAGTGGATTAAACTGTTTTAGGTTAAGCATGGAGAAGGTTGTATGTCAGCAGGGATATCTGTAAGTAGAGGCAGCTAAATACCCATTCTTGGGTGATGTTTGTAAGGCAAGCATCAATATAACCTCTTGAAGCTTGAATGCCAGATGCAATCCATTCTTTTGTATATGTCTAGTTGACTCCTTGCCCTGAGATAGGCACCGGTTTGCACCTGGGTTAGTAGTTATGATCCAAACCCCCTTGTCTTGCATCCATATAATATCCACCCATTTCATAACTTCCATCTATTAGTTTGTAGTAGGATTAGGACCCCTACATACTCTCATCCACAACCAGACAAATATGTCCAAGAATGTTGCCAACCTTGTGATGTATCATACACATCTTGGTCCACACATGAGAGTATTCTGCCTATTGTTGTCAAGCTAAATCTTTTTGTCATTGGGCTAGTCAATGTTACATCTTTATCTATAGGGATCCCCCCTTGGTGCGGCAGAACCAGAAGTGAAGGGGAGGCAACTCACGCAACCTTCTATATCTGTTGGTCGAATCTGCCTATGCATTGGAGATGGCAAACCCTCTACCAATTCAGGAAGCAACAGATTTGGTGACTCTACTGGGGATGTGATTTGAAAGTATTATTTTCTCATCCTTAGTGTTAATTTGTACCCATCTGAGTCACCAATAGATTTGGTGACTCTGCTAGGGACTGGTGTCCGGTTCTTTCATGTGAATGTGGTGCTCTGCTGGTGGAATGAACTCAGAAAAATATTTGATGAGCTTTCAGCTGTTTGAAAATTTTATCCTCTTTGGAGAGGTGGCAACTCTACAAAAATGTTTAAGTGCACATGAAAGGCTGATGTATGTTATGTGATAAAAGATGTTCTATTCATGGTTTCAACATTTGGATGAGAAAAGGTACTTAGCTCCTTCCCACTTGTATTTGTTGTTTTATTGCATAAGTTAGATGCCAGGGGAAACCTTAGGTCTTAGGCAGACAAAGGATGTCTAAGAGTGAAATTTATATGAATCCAAGTATGTTTTCACCCATACTCAGTCAAGAGGGGGATGAAATGTTGAGTAAAAGAATTGAAGAGATAAAAAATAGGTTGATATCCTTAGAGGCTCGGCAGGCTCGGTTAAATAGTAATAACCCTATTGTGTCTACCAGTCAGAAGGCTAAACCTCTTCTCAGCCCTTTTGATCCTTTTTATGACCAACTAGATTTGTCATGGGTTGATTATCAAGTTGAAAGTATGCTTGCTCAAATTTATAATCAGATGCCTAGATTTAGTGGACACAGTGTGTGTGATGGGGGTGCACATATCCAAAATTTTCACAGTTTTATGGAAAGGCATTCATTTAGAAATGAGGATATGTGGATGAGGTTTTTTGGTTAGATCCTTTGCCTGCTGGGATAAACTTGTTGATTGTTTTAGAGAAGAATTTGCAAGAGAACCTGTTGATCTTGTTGCAAGATTAATGGAAATTAGAAGACAAGATGAAGAGCCCAGCACTGATTTCAGTCATAGATTTGCAGTAGCCCTCTCACAAATTCCTGAAGACTTTAGACTTGATACTTTAGCCTGCATTGTCATATATTTTGAAGGTTTTGAAGAGGGCTCTAGTGCATTGTTGAGGGAATTCAAGGTAACAAGTATGCAGATGGCATACGAGTTTTTAGAAAATATAGAAAAAGTGAGAAATGAGCACATGCATAATTCCCTGTCCATAGGCTTTGGTATGATTAACAGTTGTGTAGCTGCAAATGATCAAGTGATCATGGCATCGTTTGAAGACAAATGTGTAAATGAAAATATAACAGTTGAGAATGCTATGTTTGAACATACGCTGATAATAATGCTCAACTAGGCTATTCACCAATGAAGGATGCCAGTGAGAGGATCAATGATGACTCCCATTGCAAGGTTGAGGTGTCTGGTTTTGAAAACAATGATGTGGTTATGGACAACAATGAGTACTTGTTTGAATGGGTTTGTGGAGATGATTGTGAGTATTGTGCTCAGGATAGAGAAGAAATCAGCAAACAAAGGAGCAGTCCCATGTTTGAATCACTGCCTTTTATTCAGACACATGGAGATGATGAAGAGTAATTAGGGATTGAAACAAGTGCTGGTGCTGAGCATGATTGTTCTTTATCTGATTTTAATTTTATTTGTGACACACAGGCTGATACTCCTCCACAAAAATAATCTATTGGTAATAAAAATGCATGTTCTGCTACCCATGAACCATTGGCATACAATGATGAAGCTAAAACACCTGGGTCACCCCTTTTTGACACATATAGTGATGAGGATCTGTTTGAGTATGGTGAAGGTCATGGTATTGTTATTGATATGGATTCTGATTCTCATCCTGATGAAAGAGAGACCAACATACATCATAAAGGTTATTGTAGAGAGGTGCCAGAGCCTGATCCTTTCCAGCTTGGTGCAGCTGATGGTTGTGTGCATGATGTGCACAATTATGAATTTGAAAGTTTTTTCTTTGATATGCTAGCTTATGATAAGATGAGCCCTGATGTTCCTAGCTACATGGTGGACTTTGAGTGCTTTCAGTTTTCAGTCCAGCTGGGAGATCATTTTATAATGCATGTTGCTGATATAAATGATGATAAGTGCTATATGCCATATGGGATTGCATTGTTTGATAAACATGATATTCACATGTTGCCTGATGTTGAGGGTTATTTGCAGAAGGTTGACAGTGACAAGCTAAATAAAATGGTTGGATATGCAAATAACAAGGGTTGTTTGTGGGTAAATCATGGCAACATCTTCAGGCTTGATCCAGTGATATCAAATGAAAACAAGGTATTTGACAAAGGGAGATACAGGTTTTTCCTTTCTTGGTGGCCTTGGGCCACCAAGTGTGATCGGTGATGCAAATTGGTGTAGTATTTGACTCTGTGCCCAATGGACAAGGGACTAGCTTGCATCCCAGAGATTTGAAGTTCTCGCCATGCCTACAAGAGGCATGCGTCCCCAGATAGAGCCTATGTTACTGCCTGCATAAACATTGAAGTTTTAAGTATTCAAACATGCAGGCTCCCTCCCAAAAAATCCAAAAATTTATAAGTCAGGGAGGATCACCCTGATATTTCCTGAAGGGGGATCATCATATTTCCATGTATCACCCCGATATTCTTGCAGGGGTCATATTTCATACCAACCTGATTTCTCGAAGTGGGGGTGATATTTCAAATATCAGTCATATTCAAGGATCACCCTGATGATTACAACAATGCTACAGTTAGACCCGATATTCTTGCGAGGGGCGATATTTCAAATATCAGGTGATCTTACGAATATCACCCTTGCTGCCGAATATCACCTTATGCAAGCATGACGATAATGTCATCAAGATCTAGTGGGGTGCATCATGTGATCTTCGGCATGATGGTTGTTATCAGTAGGAGGGTCTTCCTCCGATGCATCATGTTCCGCCGATAAGGTTGGTCATTAGGATGATTTTGAATATCAGGGTGCTATCTCTCGGGGGTGATATTTTATATCAGGTGATGCGGTCTGGTGATTTTTCTTATCGGGTGATATTTCTGATAGGGTGATATTTCGCATTAGGGTGATGCGAAATATCGGGGTGACATTTCTTTGCGGGTGATGCGGTCATCAGGGCGATGCGAAATATCAGGGTGATATTTCACATCAGGTTATCATGCAGGAGGATGATGATGAGGTTTAAGCTAGCGTCGTCGGGAGCAAAATCACCGACATCATATATGCTCATGGCCTAGTTTATAAAGTATTGAAGAGGTTGCTACGGGGTGCATGTGGGATAATTAGTTCCCACATGATTTGAAATATCAGGGTCATATTTCTTGGTAGGAAAGTTGAGAAACGCACAGTATGCTGCATTTCCCAAGGTTGCGAGTTGGTGCGCCATTAATGGCAGATGTTATAGGGTATGGGTGATGGTATGGACAGATCTAGTACCTGATTAAAGTTGTGAATCCCCAAGCGGCGGCACAGGGCTTGAGATCGATCACTCCCTGTCTCCTCCTCCACCTACTGCATTCAATGTTCTAAGCACCATTTCTCATGATGCGCTGTATCTGGCAAGTTTTGAACCGCCCAGTGGTTAATGCTGACTACCTTCCTACTATAAATAATAGGCTGTGTGACTCATGTTCAGGGTGGAAGACTTAGGTAATTTTTTGCGTGAATAACAAAAAATAGGGCATCACTTTGCTGTTGTATCTCATTTTTTGGAGTTTGTGAGTTGCATCTGAATGTGTATTGCAAATATTCTCAGTTTCATGTCATTTTATATGAAAAATGCTCTTATGCATGTGTTTATCTGCTTGTCTCCATGTGTTGCATGCCTTCCTTCTTTTGAATCTGGTTGCTAAGGGTTTCATAGATTCTAGGATACAGGTTTCTGTATCACACGCTTCATCTCTAACTTCCATTCAAGGAGTGGATTAAACTGTTTTATGTTAAGCATGGAGAAGGTTGTATGTCAGTAGGGATATCTATAAGTAGAGACAGCTAAATACCCATTCTTGGGTGATGTTTGTAAGGCAAGCATCAATATAACCCCTTGAAGATTGAATGCCAGATGCAATCCATTCTTTTGTATACGTCTAGTTGACTTTTTGCCCTGAGATAGGCACCGGTCTGCACTTGGGTTAGTAGTTATGATCCAAACCCCCTTGTCTTACATCCATATAATATCCACCCATTTCATAACTTCCATCTGTTAGTTTGTAGGAGTAGGATTAGGACCCCTGCATACTCTCATCCACAACCAGACAAATATGTCCAAGAATGTTGCCAACCTTGTGATGTATCATACACATCTTGGTCCACACACGAGAGTATTCTGCCTGTTGTTGTCAAGCTAAATCTTTCTGTCATTGGGCTAGTCAATGTTACATCTTTAGCTCTAGGGATCCCTCCCTTGGTGCGGCAGAACCAAAAGTGAAGGGGAGGCAGCTCACGTAACCTCCTATATCTATTGGCCAAATCTGCCTGTGCATTGGAGCTGGCAAATCCTCTGCCAATTCAGGAAGCAACATGATGGTTGGAATTTACAAAGAAATTTGAGGGACACTATGTGCAGTTGGTCAAGGCATTTGCTGAGAACTTTGTAGACAACCAGTCAATTATACACGAGAAGAAATTCAAGGCGAGTCCCTAAATTATCTCTAAATTATCTGGTATTGGGAATGAAGGTATTAATTTGTTAGAAACCACAAACATTTCCTATTAGAAAAAGATAGAACTTTTTGCATGAGAAGGGGAACCTCACCCATTACTAGTTGTAAACCCTTGGGGGAAAAATAAGGGATTTCATAGAATGTCTATTGCATAACCATGGCGAACAATAGTTGCATGGATTATTAAGTACTTCATATGTGAAGGGAAATACACCACTGTAGTTGGTCCCCCCTTTCAGCTAATCATTCATCTGCACCATGGCTTAGAAAACCCTAAATTAAGGGTTAACATTCCTGCCTTCCTCCATGATTCCCTTGTTAGTATGATAGAACAATTCAAGATAGGGTCTGGGCCTTTGAAGCATCATGGTCTTGTACATTTAATTTGCAAATATCATTTCCATAAGAAAAGAAAACCAGATGTAAAATGGCAGAAGTTTCTACAGAAATTTGAGAACTCTGAACCCTCGAGACAATTTTAGGAAGGAGAGTCTTTTGGTAGGGCAACTCAAAATGTGAGAGAACTCTCCCCTATACCTCAAGGTGACATACAAGCTCCTGGCGGTGAGGTGCCATAAAATCTAGTAAACCCAATAGACCTTGAAGAAAGGCCTAAACCACAATGTACCTGAGACCCTAGAAAAATGAGAAAATGTGGATTTAGTAGATTTAAAGGAGGAATATATTCAGCCCTGTAAAAAGAAGAGGAGGCCCAAAGTGAAACTACAAAAACCTCCTCCTCCAAGAAGGAGCAAATGACTGGCTGCTGAATCTAGCTATGCAGCAACCTATGAATTACCCCCTGTTCCCAAGAAAAAGAGACATGAAAGGTAGCCCTGTGAAAAAGAAACCCAGCTAGATGAGATTGTATCTCAGACATGTGTAAATGTAACTCAAATCTTGGAAAGCAATAAACCCCTAAATTTGAACAAGAAATTGACCCATATAAAAGGACCAAAAAGAAATAGGAGAAAAAGGACAAGAGGGAATCAATGAACAAATGCCCAATTATGTCCTAATTGAAGAAGAGGAGGGTCAAGAGTATGAGGTTGTTAGAATAATTCCTTCATCACAGCAGCTAGTAGACATTTAGATTGATACAATGCCTAAGGGAAGACAATTGTCTCCTCTAAATAATGTTGGTGACATAGGACAAGGTCCATTGGAAGTAATTAATGAATGACATGTGTCTGACAATGAAACATAATTTTTTATTTCCTCCCTTTCCATAGATGTAGAGGATAGCAAAAATGAGTATATGACTCCTAAAACAGAGAAATTAAAAGTAGAAATCATGTAGTTGAAAAATAACATACAATTGAATGAGGAACAAATAAATAGACAACAACAGGAAATAGAGAAACAAATAGAGCTTCTAGAACAAAAGGTTCAAACCATTAGAGAACTGCAATCCCAATTGCAACAAATTGAAGAAAGAGATAAGCATTGTTTGATTGTCTATTTGAAAAAGATAGATAAATTAAGGATTTAACCTTCAATTTGGAAAAGTGCTTGAAAAAATTTGCAGAGGAGTAGGAAAAACAAAAATTGGAGCCAAATAAAGCTGTAAGTAGAACTGTTGAACTGGAACAAGATTTACAGGAAGTCAATATTAGGCCAACTATGGAATCAAAGGAGGTTCAAACTGAGCCAACTAAGATGGAATGGTTTCAAATCCACATTCCTCCCATGTTGACCAAATGGATGGAGCAATGCTATTTCCTAAGACAATCTAGGGCTGAAAATGCTAGACTGAAGAAAGAAATGCTATTGCTAAAGGAATCTTATGATAGATTGTATCAGGCTAAAACAGATGCATGTAAATTAGAGAACTATTACTAGCCTGTAGGAAACCATCTAGATTGTATTCCATGTTCCTTAATGAGCAGCTATTAAGATGGAAGCTCTTGAGAATCTCTTGTAATTTGCCACATGACCCAGATGACCATCGGTTCCTAGAAGCATTTAAAGAAGCATCTCCTATGCAGAAAAAAATGTTATGTGAGTTTTTCATTCATAATTTGTTTCTTGAAAAACATAATGATTTCTTCATCAATCTATTTGTGGGGGAAGTTCAATTAAAGGCATTTATATCAAACATGCAAAATCAAATTTAGTGGCAGGACAAAACTAGGGAATATCTTCATGTAGAGAAAATTGTGGGACTACAAATGAGATACCCTAATCGGAAGCCTTTTGCTTTCAAAGCCCAGTTCTGAAGAATTAAGAGTTATAAACATATGAAAGAGAAATACAATGAAAGTATTAGAATCTGCTTTGAAGACTTCAAGATTAAGGGACCACCATTAATTAACAGAGCTTGGAGTGCTTGTGAAGAAAGATATACCCCTTTGCCTATGTATTTGAAAAGGAGAGAAATGATTTTCCCTACTAACCTTAGATGGTCATACAAAAGAGCTCAAGCATTGAAAGAAATTCTACAACAACTAAAAACTAAGTGGATAGGGATGTGTTATAGGCCTCCACTACTTTTATAGCCACCCCTTGCAGTCTTAGTGGTTACAAAACAAGATCCTAGAGATTTATATACATGGCAGATGAGAATCAAAATACACAAAGGTTTTCTGAACGTCCCTGACCATATTGATGAAGAGGCAAATGAAATATATGATCTGAGTTCAAAGTTTGATGAATTAAACAAGAAAAGAGAGACAGAGAGACAAAGGATTCATCAGAGAGCAAGAGGACCTGCTCAAGGTTAGGAAGGGGAGGATGATGAGGTATAAACAACCTCATTTCTTTGATAAAACAAATAACCCTTTTTGCATTGCCCAATCCCCAGCCTTGTCAATTTGTTTGTTTTTATAAGCAATATTTATCTATTTTTAATAAAATGTTGTACAAATCTTTATTTCCTAAATTGATTGAAATTAACTTTTAAATGTTGATATAATGGTATGCAGAGTTGGGTAATTGTGCAGGGTTAATGCATTGCCTACAAGAGAAGTGGACTTCATGTAGCTGAGGTCAAGTGCGCCAGAAAGTTTAGGTGTGCATTGATTGCAAACTTTTCTTTAGTTCTATTATTCCTTTTGGTTATCCAAGACATTATGGCTCCACTCAGAGCCTTTTATATGTTTTAAAAGACATCAGTAGTTATTTTGTTTTTCTATTGTAAGACTTTTTCAAAATGTCATTTTACCACCATCTGAAATTTAGGAGTTTGAATGTAGTTCAGTTTTTAGTTGGTTGCTCAAACCATGGATATATATATATATCATACTATGGAGGGAAAAATCAATCAATCTTTTAGTTTTTGGAAATAATCCGAGCTATGTACTACAATTTCTCTATGAATACCAATAGTGTTGTTCTGAGTAATTTCTTTTGAGATATAAAGATCTGAGTAGAGTTACCATGTTACTATGGAAATGATTGAATGTGACTTGAGTTATAGACAAATTTCTCCCAAGAGCTAGCCACTCATGGGATTGTAGAGTAGATAAGTATTTCTATTTATGTTTATGTGGATGTTTAGTTTCAGTTAAAGTTATCTTATGTTTAGTTTCTGTTGTGAACCTGCAGGGTGTGTTGTTTAAGATGATAGTTCTAGAACTCTGTGTGTTTAAATGTTTCCAGAGCATCTACCTTAGTTTAGAACTGCTATTTAATGATAGATGAAAGTTAGAATGTTTGTGCAGTATAGAATTTGTCATTATTCAAGATCAAAGTAAAGTTGCATGTCTGAATTTCTAGCATAGCATTTATCTTCTTTCTAGTATAGAGTTTATATGCTTTCTAGTGTAGAATGTACATGCTTTCTAGTATAGAGTTTGAATTCTTTATAGTGTAGAATTTACATGCTTTCAAGTATAGAGTTCGAATGCTTTCTAGGATAGGATATCACTACTTTTTAGTTTAATATGAGCTATTCAATTTTTTCAAAAGAACTAGAAAATTGTTTCTCAATGAGATACCGAAACTCCCCATTGCATATAGCCTTAGACACTACCCCGGTCAATAAATTGATATTTTTCAACTAAAGTGCTAAGACCTCACGACAACCTATTAATGTTTTCTAGGGTTACATCCTTAGTAGGTATCCCAAAGAGAAATTTGATAAAGGTAAGGCATGGAGAGCTTCATAGATTTTGGAGTTAGTTCACATTGACTTGTTTGGTCCATTTCCACATATTTTCTTTAGTAGGGCCAAATATGTTTTGACCTTTGTCAATGAATTTTCTAGTATACTTGGGTGTACTTTATTTGATAGAAGTCTAAGGTCTTTGATCCCTTTTAGGACTTCAAATATTTTTTGGAGAAATAGTTAGGGAGAGCCAATAGGGTTTTGTGCATAGATAATGGTGGTGAGTATGTTAACTATCATTTTGATAAAATTTGCACATCAAAGGAGATTGATTGTATCCTATAGTTCCTTATAGTCCTTAATAGAATGATGTGATAGAACATAAGAACATGTCTTTGAAGGAAATTCCTAACTGTACGAGACACTCTAGATCCCTTACACCTTAGTATTGGACAGAGGCTATTAATTATGCATGTTATATCCAAAATTGAGTTCCTCATTGAGCCTTAAATGGGAGCACTTATTTTGGAGCTTGGAGTGGTTGGAAACCCATAGAAATAAGCACTTCAAGGTTTTTAGTTCTCTTGCATGGCCTTACACTCCTTCAAAGAAATGTAAGGCCATGGATCTATAGAGAAAGCCGTACATTTTTATAGGCTATCTAGATAGTATTAAGGGTTATTGACTCCTCCATCCTACCTAACATGATTTGTTCATTGACGTGAGTGTTCACTTTGAGGGAGGCTCTTCAAGTTGCACTCTTGACACTTCTCATCATTCTACATTCACATTAGATTCACTACACATTGTTGATGCTGGAAAAACAAGGTGAAACTGCTGCAATATTAACTTTAATATTGTTTACAAATCTGAAATTTAATTAAAGATTATCCACTTTAATGTTTATGTGATTAGCACATTCAACAATGAAAGAATGAAGGAATAAATTACAACAGTTGACACAATATTTACGTGGAGAGACCCTTCAGGGAAAAAACTCCACACCCAAAGAGATCTAATGATTGTATTAATCTTTCAAATAAGTTTACATCAATACAATATTTCTCTTTGAATTTTGGTAGCACTTCATCACTCCTTCAATCTGCATAAAACTCTCATAATACCACCAACCAAAGGCACCAATATATAAAATAGCTAGATGTGAGAATACCATTGTGGTTTCTCAAAACAAATGTCAAGACCACATGCAAAAACCATGTGTCCCTCTTTGTAGACAACCAATAAACTTAGTGAATTACAATAGTCTTCTCATGGGCACCCAACCCATAGCCAATCAAATGCTGACAACAATGACTGCTCAATTACTTACCAATGACATGCAAAAATCATGCAAGCCTTGGTGCCTTAATTTGGATGTCATGCATAACACATGCAACATGTAATGACATGAAAGACACATACATGCCTTGGAACATTGGTTTGGATGACATTTAAGACACATGCAACAACATGCAAGTCCATGCAAGTACATGCAACTCACATGCAAGAACATGCAAGTTCATACAAGCTCATGCAAGCAACATGAAAGTCCATGCATGTACATGCAACTCACATGCGAAAACATGCAAGCTCATACAAGCTCATGCAAACAACATGCAAGTCCATGATACAAGTACATGCAACTCCACCTCCAAAGTGAACTCCCACAAAAGAATCATGCAAGTTGTATGCAACAATATGCAACTCATGCAAATCCAAATGGTTCATGCAAGTCCAAATAAGCCCCACCTCCAAAGTGGGTGCCCACAATGGACTCAAGCAAGATTCATGCAAATCCAAGTGGGTCCCACCTCTATGAAATTAACTACAATTAGTCATAGTGAAATAAATAATAAATATTTAATTTCACATGTCTCTAGTTGTCCAAGAACACATTCCAAGGATCTTGAAGACACATGAAATTGACTTAGGATTGCAAGGTTAATGTCACCTTATCCTAACATTCTACCACTTGACATTATACATTGAAATTACATCCATGAGCTAAAATGAAATAATTAGCAAGTACAATGATCAAGGCCCATGGCCTTCCTGCACCATTATTCGTGGTTACTGTCTTCATGAGAGAATCTGCAACATTATCCAAAGTGTCAAATTTTTCTATCAAAACCTTATCATTCTCAACCATTTCTTACAAAAAATGATATTGAACATCAACATGCTTAGTACGAGCATGATACATAGGCTTTTTGGCCAAACATATAGCACTCTGACTGTCACATCTAATCCTCACTAACCTACAATCAAAACTAATACCTGTACCAAGTCTCTATAACCATACCACCTCTTTAGAGGCATGCGTAGTAGCCATATACTTTGCTTATATGATGGACAAAGTAACTATAGGCTATCTTTTACTCATCCAAGTCACTACACCTCCAAACAAAGAGAAAACATAGCCACTAGTGGACCTTCAACTATCCACGTCACCTGCCCAATCTGCATAAAAAAAAACATGTATGTCCAATGACTTCACCACATTATTAGTACCATGATAAACCAAATAGTAATAAGAATTTCCTCACAAATATCTAAACACTCTTTTAACAAAAGTACAATTCTCTCTACGAGGATTAGATATAAACTTTCTCAAAATTCCCACTTCTTGGGTAATATCTGGTCTAGTGCAAATCATTGCATACATCAAAATACCAATGACACTAGCATAAGGAACCTTAGACATTACTTCAAAATCATCATCATAATTAGGAAACATGTCTAAACAAATCTTAGTACCGATTAGAAATGGAATACTTACTGGCTTACAATTTTGCATATTAAATCTTTGCAAAATGGTATCTACATACTTATTTTGACTTAACCAAAGTTTTCTATGCACCTGATCCCTGTTGATCTCCATCCCAAGAATATATTTAGGAGCCCCCAAGTCCTTCATATCGAATGTGCTAGAAAGTTGAGTCTTGAGCTCTATAATCATCACCTTGTTGTTACCCAAAAACATGTCATCAACATACAAGACAATAATCAATATTTGATCATCAATAATCTTAATATAAACACAATAATCCTCCTCTCTCATAACAAAACCCAACTTCATTGCAAATGCATCAAACTTCTAGTACCACATCCTTGGTGACTATTTTAGACCATACAATGACCATTTTAACCTGCAAATCAAGTGTTCTTTTCCTTTCACAGCAAAACCATCAGGATGTCACATATAAATCTCCTCCTCAAGATCCCCATGCAAGAAAGTAGTTTTTACATCCATTTGCTCTATTTCAAAATTAAAAGCAGCAGAAATAGATAAAAGGAATAGAATAGAAGATAACTTAGTAAGAGGAGAAAAAATTCACCATAATCAACTCCCTCTCTCTGGGAGTAGCCCTTGGCCACTAGTCTAGCCTTGTACTTTTCTAATCGACTGTCTGCACCAAATTTATTTTTATATGCCCACTTACAACCAATGGGATTTATTCCTTTAGGAAAACTAACAAGATCCCAGGTATCGTAATTATCTAAGGTCATCATCTCCTCATGCATGCCCTACATCCAAGACTCACCATCCTCCAAAGAGAGAGCCTCCTTGAAAGATCTAGGTTCATTATTAGTACTTAACAAAGCAAATACGCAACATAAATTTGGTGGGCTATACTTGTCAATTGGATTTTGTTGTCTTGTGGACCTTCTCAAGGTAGGAGTAATGGGCTTTGCATGTTCTTCTATATGTTCATCCTGCACATCATCTGAACTCTTTGAACCCTCTTCTTCTTCTCCATCCTTTGATCCATCTAATTGTTCTTCCACATGTGCATCTTCCTACTTTTATATATTTGTCTCGAAGTGCACTATTTTAGTCTTTTCTTTTTCCTTTGGTTTCTCTTCACCTAAATAAGTTCTAAGCTCCCTGAAAATCACATCTTTAGATAAAATCATTTTTCAGGTTAGAGGATTTCAAAGCTTGTAACTTTTTACATTTTCACCATAACCTACAAAGATGCATTTCTAAGCTTTTGGATCCAGTGTAGATCACTTTTCTTGAGGTACATGAACATAAGCCTCACAACCAGAGACCCTTAAATGTGAAATGGAAGGCTTTCTACCTATCCACACTTCATAAGGAGTTTTTTCAACAAGAACTGAACAAGGAGATCTATTAATCAAATAACAAGTAGTACTTACAACTTCAACCCAAACACACTGGTCTAGCTTTGCACCACTCAACATACTCCTAGCTCTTTCCATTAAGGTTCAGCTCGTTCTTTCTACTACCCCATTTTGTTGGGGAGTATAAGGAGTAGTCTTCTGTCAAACAATACTTACATGCTTACATAATTCGTCAAATTCCTTAGAACAATATTCACCACTATTATCAGATCTCAACACCCTTATCTTATAATCTGTTTGTTTCTCAACTAAGGCTTTAAATTCCTTAAACTTAGTAAAAACCTTAGATTTTGCATGCATAAAATAAATCCAAGTGTATCTTGAGACATCATCAATGAATGTAACATAATATCAAGATTTTTCATAAGATTCAACATCCACTAGTCCAAAGACATCCGAATAAATGATCTCTAATATCTCTTAGCTTTATTAGTTCCAATAGGAAATGATGATCTATTCTATTTTCCAAACACACAATTCTCATATAAATCATTTTTACCAATAGAATAATCAGAAAAACCGTCAACCAACTTTTTATTAAGAATGGTCCTAAGAACGTTTTCACTTATGTTACCCAATCTATTGTGCCACAACATACATGCATTTTCAGTGCCAGTTACATTAGCAAAATTAGAAAAAGTGGAGGCATTAAGCCTAAACAAAGTCCCAATTTGAGATCCTTTAGCAACCACCCAATTCCCTCTTACTGCCATGCAACCAAACTTCTCAAATGTCACATGCATTCTAGAATCATTCAACTTGGATACAAAAATTAAGTTTCTTGAAAGTCTTGGAATATGTAAAACATCATTAAGGGTTTTAACCCTTCCATCACTGAAACACAATCTTACCTTTCCCTTACCAACTATCTGCTTAGTGTTGTTATCACCAAGGAAAACTTCTCTTCCATCATATGCTGAATATTTAGAAAACCACTCCTTGTGAGGAGTCATATGGTAGGCACAACCTGAATCAATAAGACAAGCATCATTACTTATAGTGTTAGTTGAAATAATCAAAACATCATTATCACCATCATCTGAGGATTTTTTCTGTAGAGGAATCTACACTCTTTTCTTATTTTTGCATTCCTTCTTCACATGGCCTCATTTCCCATAGTTCCAACACTTTACTCGACTCTTCCCATGGGTTTTAGAATGTCCTTTTGACTTACCCTTCTTCTTGTCCCCTTTAGCCCCTTTCACTTTGGACCTTCCTCACACATGCAAGGCATCTTGGGAGCCACCATTCATGGACTTTCTTCTCATTTCATCTGAAAGAAGTGTAGAAATGATATTATCCATCTTTGGGTCTGCACCACTAGCACTGATAGTAATAATTAGATTTTCCCATGATTCTGGTAAAGAACAAAGTAACAAGATGCATTTATCTTCATCTTCTATCTTAACATCTACAAATGCAAGCTAACTTAAAATTAAATTAAAAGCATTTAAATGATCTACAACAAAATCACCATCCTTCATATTTAATGAATATAATTGTATTCTGAGATATAACTTATTAGTAAGACTTTTGGTTTGTTAAATATCACCTATCCTCTTCCACAACTTGTATGCGATAGGTTCCTCAGAAACATTCAAGAGGATGAAATTTGCAAGACACAACCATGGTTCCTCATGCCTTCTTGTCAAGTTTTAACCAATCTTCATCAGTTACTCTAGATGGCTTCTTTTCATTGGAAACTGCCAACCTCTGATCTCTTTCTTCTAGGAGATCTTCCATCTTCAACTTCCATATCTCATACCTAGATCCATTAAATTTCTCAATATCTAGATGGGAGGTAGAAGCCATGGTATACAATCTCCTTCACAAATGTACAAAACCCATAATCCAAAAGCTTCCACTACAGCCAAAAAACCTTCAACACATAAAAGAAAGGTGTCCCTCTCTCAACAGAACTGTTAGCTCAAAACAAGTGTCAAAACCACATGCAAAAACTATACACCTCTCTTTGTGGACAGTCAATAAACTTAGTGAATTACAATAGTCTTCTCACGGGTGCCCAACCCATAGCCAATCAAATGCTGAAAATAATGAGTGCTCAATTACTTACCAGTGACATGCAAAACTCATGTAAGCCTTGGCACCCCAATTTGGATGTCATGCAAGACACATGCAACAACATGTAATGACATGCAAGAAACATGAAACAACATGCAATGAGATGCAAGACACATGAAACACCATGCAAGTACATGCAACTCACATGCAAGAACATGGAAGCTCATATAAGCTCATGCAAGAAACATGCAAGTCCATGTAAGTACATGAAACTCACATACAAGAACATGCAAGCTCATACAAGCTCATGCGAGAAACAAGCAAGTCCATGCAAGTACATGCAACTCCACCTCTAAAGTGAACTCCCACAAAAGACTCATGCAAGGTTTATGCAACAATATGAAACTCATACAAATCCAAATGGTTCATGCAAGTTCAAATGGGCCCCACCTCCAAAGTGGACACCCACAATGGACATAAGAAAGATTCATGCAAATCTAAGTGGGTCCCACCTCTATGAAAGCAACTATAATTAGTCATAGTGAAATAATTAGTAAATATTTAATTTCATGTGTCTAGTTGTCCAAGAACACATTCCAGGGATCTTGGAGACACATGAAATTGACTTAGGATTGCAAGGTTAATGTCACCTTATCCTAACAATTGACAGTTCTGAGGATTCAAATCCACCTAGACAGATTCTTGATCTGATGAGGATTCTTAATCCTTCACTTCAGATGCTGAGAGTGATGAAGAAGATTCACCTCCTCCCTATATGAGTCATCATTCAAAGTTTGAGGAATCTCCTCTAGATTCTTGGATTATATGTCCACTTTGGGCTCAACAAATCTTGCAAACTGTTGGTCATTAGATTGGGGATCCATTAAACATCAATCAGACATGATAATAGCTCCAAGGACTTTGACATGTTTCTATTACTTCTGCATCTAATCTATAGTAATTTCTAGGAGGCATCTAGCATTCATGTGTGGGATGCAACCATGCATTAGGAGTATAGTTCCTTATTAAGGATCCACACTTGGGATTTGGTCCCTCTTATTAAGGGAAGGAAGCTTGTTCAATTGAAGTGGATATATCAGATAATTTGGAGAAAATGGGTCAATAGATTGGTTCAAAGCATGATTGGTAGAAAAGGGGTTTTCCCAAGTTCTTGGCATTGATTACTATAAGAATTTTACACTAGTTGTAAAGATGAACTCTATTTGACTCACACTTTCTATTGTTGTAGTACATCATTGGGAGGTTCACCATATGGACATGAAGAGTTCCTTTCTTCATGGAGACCTTCAGGAGGAGATATATGGAGTAGCCATAGGGGTTTATATAAGGTTCTTCCATGGTTTGTAGACTTCCAAGATGGATTCCTTCCTTCTCACAATCAAGTTCTCTCAGTGCCATTTTGATCTAAATGTCTACATTTTACAACATGATGATTCTCCTATTTCTAGTTTTATATGTTCATGACCTACTAATCATGGGGAGTTATTCTCATCCATTGTGGTAGTGAAAATTTCCCTTCATGATAGGTTTTTGATGATCAATTTAGGCTTACATTACATTATTTTCTTGGGATTGGGATATGTTTGTCTAATTCTAGGATTACCATCACATAATCCAAGTATGCTCTTGATTTTCTCTCGTAGTTTCACAAGGCTAATTGCATGCCTACTCTGACTTTCTTTCTAGAGTCAAACTTGAGGCTTAATGCTTTTTATCATTGGTTGATGGTACTTTATATCAACAACTTATTAGGAGCCTCATTTATTTGACTCGCATGAGGCTTGATATTTCATATGCTATTTCATCAGTGACTTAAGTTTTATTCCAGGCCAAAGTTCTGACACACCCAAATTTGAACTCAAGGTTTCTAGAATAGGTCTCCTTAAGAGACAAATGTCAATGAGTGAATGACACTTTGACTTGCTATGATGCAATCACACAACATTAATATAATAATATATTATTAATTTATCAACCTTTAGCAATTTTAGTGATTGAATCAGAATGGTAAGTACTAATTAATGCTCATTCAATTTTGGGTGAGAATTAAATAATAATTCTTAATATATATATTATAAATATTCAACATTGTTTGATAAATGATGATTAATAACTTAAGTTATATTCAGAGATTAAGTTGTGACACACCCAAATTTCAACTCAAAGTTTCTAAAATAGGTCTCCTCAAGAGACATGTGTCAATGAGTGAATGACACTTTGGCTTGTTACAATGCAACATTAATAAATTATATATTATTTATTTACACTACTCATTTTGGGGTTGTGTCAACATGTTCACTCACTTCATGAGGAAGAAGTTCTTGGTGGTGGACTATGGTGTTGATTTGAGGTGTGGAATGTGAAATGATTTTTATTTGAGTTGTTTTGGTGTTCAAATGTTATCTTCGTGTTGCTAGCACTACGAGTCTAACAACAATATGCATGATGAGATCATCTAAGAATGAATTATCTTAATTTATACTCTTCTCTTATTCATTTGTGTTCATTAAGTTCTTTGATTTCCCTAAGTGTGGGTATGTTATCTTGAGTTTCATAAAGAACTACCTTAATCCAATATTCTTTAAGCCTAAGACACATTTGGCATAAAAATCCAAGTGAAGGATAATGAATTTTAAAGGTAGTGATTACTTGGTTTGTTGTTCACTTTGTTAAAGTTGACTATATGACTTTTTCATGCAAATTATGCTATATTTTTTATTTTTTTCAATATTTAGATGCACTTTAAAGTAAATGAAACTTCTAATCTACTGTAGTAAATGAAAAGAAGCAATCTAGATCCAACACTACCTAAGAAAGAAAAAAATAAACTTAAACTAAACTAAGAAGCAATAGAAGAGTGTTATAATCCTTACGTAAGATGAGTGATCTAACTACCATGAAATAATATTTCTTTGAAATCAAAGAAATTGTGAGAAGCATTTGAGTTTCTTGAAGAACTATTGTGAATGTGCCCTTAGAGGATTTAGTTTTTATCCATTTCTTCTCCTCTTCCAAACTTATTGTACTTTTCTTGATGGGAAAGGAAGATTCTAGTTAGCATTGAATTGAGATTGAATTATAAGGAAGATAACATTAGCTTCCTATAATGTGTGTGTGTGTGTGTGTTAGGGAGATATCATTAGCTTCTTGGTATGACTAAACTAGATGATTTAAGATTAAGGTTATATAGAGAGGCATGCAATCTTCTAAAGGAAATCTACTACAAACGATATGAGAGCTTATAGAAAAGAGTGGAAAAGGCATCTTCATCTTTGAATATAATCAAAGCTTGTATACAAAAATTCTCCTCTCTTATGAATGAGAGGAGGGTTTACAAAGGATATAAATGTTGCATATGTGTTGTCATTGATGTCAACAAAGTCGTGATGTGGAAGGTTGCATGTGATGTCAATAGAGGTGTGTTGTGGAAGATTACATGTGATGTTAACATTGTGATGTTTAGTGATGAAAAAAGAGTAAGAGTTAAGAGGAGTAGTCTAGAGGAGCAAACAAAGGAGTGATGATTAGAAGAGTTGTGAGGTGAAGGATTTGGTGATGAAAGTAATGAGCATGCTATTGATCAATATCATAGTTGTACCTTATCTTCTGATGTTCATGGACAGGTGAAAGTTGTTAGGTTAAGGATGTGCTAACATGAAGATTCTTGTTTTTGATGAAAAGAGTTGTGATTGTAGTCTATGGGTTGTGAATGTTGTATTCATTGTATCTTGATGAAAAGTATTGCAAAAGATATGAAGGAAAGTGTATAAGGTTTTAAATTGTCTAAGCAACAAGAATTTGCATTGAAGAAGATCGGAAGAATGCTCTGCATTCCTCCATATTTGAAGATATGGCCTTGTAGTCTAGAGGTTAGATAGAGACATGTATGAAGTATGTGTCTTCCTTATTTCAAAGCATAGAAGTTACCGTAGAATATTCTAGAGCTAGTAGAGTGAAGATAGTGGTATAGTGGTGTTGCAGTCAAAAAGAGTTAGAGGAATGCTTCACATTTCTTTGCAATTGAAGATCTGATCTTGCAGCTTGGAAGATAGTTGGATAAAGATGAGAAGTATGTTATATTCGAGTTTCAAATGATAAGATGTATCGTAGAGGTTCTCTAGAGTCAACAGAGTAAGGATAAATCATGTTACTAATTAGGGTTGTCAAAGGGAGAATGTAAGAGACACCGTATTTCACCGCAATACAATATTTAGCTTTGTTGTTTGGAAGATATGTTTAGAATGTATGTATGTTTTCTCATTATAGGTGTTGAGTACTGCAAGTCTATTTTTTAATGTTCTATTTCATGACTGTGTATTTAGAGTTTGCAAGAAATGTTGGGTTCAGTGTCTGTTTGTTTGTGCCAGAAAGAAGATGCATGATTTAGAGAAAGGAGTGTATGGGAATGTTCTTGCAAGTCATATAATGTTTGTGAAGTTATCTTCACGATGTTATTTAGTTTCTCCGATATGACTTTAGGTCTGAAGCTAATGCATGGAAGGATAAGTGTTTGCTGGGTTGACTTTGTGTGCTTAGGTGATTGTGCCGTATATTTGGAAGTGTACAGTGGCATGGAGATTTGTGTTAAGATGAAACAAGTCTTGATTATTACTTGGTTTGAACCACATTGGATTTTTGGAGCTGACTTGTTATGGCCGTTGCACGTTTCATGCTACACATTTCATCTTGTCCAACAAAGGAGAAATATTTTGAAGCTTGTAGAGGATATAAATGAAAGATCAAGTTTATTGCAAAATGTATGAGTGTGTGAGAGTGTGCAAGGATGTATGTGTGAGTGTGGAAGTGAGTATGTGTGTAGAAGTGTGTTGAAGACATTAGAGTTTGTTGAGCAGAGGTGGTGAAGTTTCATGTCAGTGTGAAGGATGTTGATGCTGCAGAGGTGATTGATCAGCAAAATTCTTTCAAGTGGTCTGTATAGAGGTTGTAGCCTCTTTTTGTAAGTGTTGTAGCACTGTAAGGAGTTGTAGCTTCCTTTGGTTGGAGCCATAAATACTATATTTTAGGGAGTTGTAGCTTCCTTTGGGTTGTAGCCCATTTGTAAATCTATTTTATTTGTGAGGTTGGATTTGGATAGTAGATCCAAGAAGTTTCCTCATCGTGGTTTTTCTCTTCTACAGTTTTTCACATAAATCTGGTATTATAGTTGTGTGGTTGTGTTTTGAATTGCTTCATTATCTATTTAAGGTATTAGAAAGTTTAAAGATAAAGTTGTATTGGATTAATTTGTGGTATAAATTGATTCACCCCCCTCTTAGTTTATCAAAGTGTTCTAACAATTAGTATACGAGTTGAGTTCCTTGGTGCAGTCTAATAGCTGAAGGTAGATCTTGGAGTAGAACACATGGCTTAGTGAGAGTCCTCTTCTAAAATATTGGTATTTGATGGAGGTAACTATGCTTTCTGGAGTGTAAGAATGGAAGCCTATCTCACCTCTCTATGGTATGATGTTTGGAGAGCTACAAAGGATGCTTATACTGAACTTGCTCATCCTATTATAGATGCAGATGCAAATAAGGCCCATGAAAACAATGCTAAAGCAAAGAATGCTATCTTAAGTGGTTTAACAAGTTTAGTGTTTGTCAAGGTAGTACAATGCAAGACAGGCAAGGTCATATGGGATAAGCTCAAAACTATCTATGAAGGAAATGATAGTGTAAAGCAAGCAAAATTACAATCTTACAGAATAATGTTTGAGAATATAAGGATGAAAGAAGAGGAAAACATTGCTAGCTATTTGCTTTGATTGGATGAACCAGTCAATGGAATCAAAAGTCTTGGTGAAGAAATAACTGATTTAGTAATTGTGAAGAAAGTCTTGAGAACTCTCCCTCACAAGTTTGACTCAAAGGTTTCTGCTATTGAAGAAGCTAAAGATTTGAAGAAACTTACCATGGAAGAGTTATTTGGGTCTCTCACTTCCTATGAGATGAGAAATGAAGTCCAAGGTACATACAAAAGAGAAGCTACTTTCAAAGTTGTGAATAAAAAAGGAACATATGGCTCATACAGTGAATCTGAGGAAGAAGAAGAAAACTTTGTGAGAAAGATAAAGAAGGGATCAAGAAAGTATAAAGGTAAGTTACCTATCAAATGTTTTAATTGTGGAAGAGTTGGTCATTATGATTCTAAATGTCCTTTTGGAAAAAATGAAAATAGTAGCAAGGGTTTCAAAAGGAACAACTTCAAGAGGAACCTCCTTTCCAAAGAAGACTACAAATCCTTAGAAGAAGTAAATAACTACTCATCAAATGATGAAAGAGGAGAATCCCTATTCATGGCCATGGTGATCTCTGATGGTTCAGGCAAGACTATAGATGAAGAAGAATGTGAAGTGGATTTTGAAGGTGAACTTATTTCTACTCTTGAAGAATTTGAATGTGCAAGGAAGGAGAACAAAAAACAAAAGGCCCTAATTGAAGCTAAGACAAATGAATCTTGGCTGTGGCATGAGAGGATGGGACACATTAACTTTGACAATCTTGTGAAGATTATCTCCATACAAGAAGTAAGAGACATCCCAAAGACTATCAATCCTATAAGCACCTTGTGTAAAGAATGTTAGACTGGGAAGCATACCAGGATAAGATTCAAGACCAAAGAGTATTCTTCTACAGGGCCATTGGAACTGATCTATACTGATTTGTGTGGAGCTACCAGGACAAAGAGTCTACAAGGTGAGAGGTATTTCATGTTGCTCATTGGTGATTTCTCTAGGATGACATGTGTTACATTCTTGAAAGAAAAATCAAAATCTTTTAGCAGGTTTAAAATTTTCAAATCCATGGTTGAAAATAAAATGAATGCTAGAATCAAGTGTTTAAGGTCTGATAGAGGTGGTGAGTTCACATCAAGTGAGTTTGAGGAATTTTGTGAAGAACATGGAATAAAGAGGCATCTATCTGCTACTAGAACTCCTCAACAAAATGGAGTTGTGGAAAGGATGAGTAGAACTGTTCAGGAGATGGCAAGAACAATGTTGAGTGAAGCCAAGTTCATTGATTTATATTGGAAAGAAGCAGTCCATATTGTTGTCTATATTCTTAATAGAGGACAACTAAGAGTGAACAACACCAAGACAACACATGAGCTATGGTATGGAAGGCCAGCTTTTGTCAAGTACTTCAGAGTTTTTAGAAGCAAATGCTACATCAAAAGAGATGAAGAAGGTTTGGGAAAATTTGACTCAAGATCTAATGAAGGAATATTTCTTAGATACTCAACTAGGAGAAAATCTTACAAGTGCTATAATAAAAGACTAAGGAAGATAGTTGAGAGTGCAAACATCAAACCACATATGAACAAGAAGACTGTTGGTCAGATGATCCTGCTTGCACAGAAGAAGAAGAAGAAGTTGAAGAAAAGGAAGAAACACAAGAGAAGGTCACCAAGACTCCTGCCAAGTATGTTCGGAAGAATCACTCAAAAGATGAGATAATTGGAGACAAGAATGAAGTAGTGTAGACTAGAAGAAGATTTGCAAGGACAAATGAACATGTAAACTTTTCTTTTCTATCTAAGATAGAGCCTAAAGTTTTTTCCAATGCTAGTAAGGATGAAGGATGGATACAAGCAATGGAAGAAGAACTAAATCAGATAGAGAAAAATTAGACTTGGGAATTGGTGCCTAGGTTTGCAGACAAAAATGTGATAGGGACAAAATGGGTGGTTAGAAATAAATTGAATGAAGATGGAGAAGCGGTGAGAAACAAAGCAAGGCTAGTTTGCAAATGATATTCATAAGTGGAAGGAATTGATTTTGAGGAGACATTTGCTCCAATGGAAAGAATGGAAGCAATCAAGATGTCTCTTGCATTTGCAGTTCATAAGGGCTTCAAGATATATCAAAAGGATGTCAAATCTACTTTCTTGAATGGTGTCTTAGAAGAAGTCTACATAGAGCAACCTGATGGATTTCAGTTATTAGAAGACCCAAACATGGTATGCAGACTTAAGAAGGCTTTATATGGTCTCAAACAAGCCCCAATGGCTTGGTATGCAAGGTTGGACAAGTACTTACTCCAGTAGGGCTTCAAGAAAGGTACCATATATAGTAATCCTTATATCAAAATTGAGGATGAACAAATTATAATAGTTGTTGTGTATGTTGATGATATAATCTTTGGTGGCAATGATGAAATGTGTAAGAAGTTTGCTGAAGAGATGCAAAATTAGATTGAAATGTCTATGATAGGTGAGCTATCATTCTTTCTTGGAATCCAAATTTAATCAGATGAAGGTATATTTATCTCTTAAGCAAAGTATGTCAAGGAGATGTTGAAGAAATTTGGAATGGAAGATTACAAACAAGTGAGTACTCCTATGGTAATAGGTAGTCATTTGAGAAAATATGATGAGTCACCTCAAGCTGATTAGACTTTGTATAGGTCAATGATTGAAACCTATTATACTTAACAACATAAAGGCTTGAAATTATGCAAGTTGTTTGCATGGTTGCAAGATTTCAAGCTCATCCAAAAGAAACACATGTGAAGGTAGTCAAAAGGATCTTCAAATATTTGAAGAGCACTTTGAAATATGGATTGTGGTATCAAAAAGGTGATGACTTTTCCCTGAGTTCCTATACTGATGTAGATTGGGTTGGTAGTGTTGATGATAGAAGAAGTACCAGTGGTGGAGCTTTCATTTTGGGAGACAGATTGATCTCATGGTTTAGTAAGAAGCAAGATTCAGTATCCTTATCAACAATAGAAGCAGAGTATATAGCTGCAATATCTTGTTGAACTCAAGTGTTGTAGATGAAGCAACCTTTGAAGGATATCAAGGTAGTGTATGATGAGCCCATTCCTATCCTATGTGACAATACAAGTGCCATAAATATTTCAAATAATCTAGTGATCCATTCTAGAACCAAGCACATATCTATCAAGTATCACTTTTTGAGAGAGAAGGTTGTAAATCAAGAGGTAAAAATGGAATATGTACCTACAAAGGACTAGGTTGCATACATCTTTAGAAAGGCACTTTCTAAGGACACATTGGAATATCTCAAACAAAAGTTAGGAGTTGTTGCCCCTCCTTCTAGCTAGATGCTTAGATGGTGCTTATGTCAAGGGGGAGCTCATGGTATAATTCTTTATCCCTGGATTGATGGAGGCTACCTCTCAGGGGGAGAAGGTGGACAAAGTGAGTAAGGGTGATGATGAGGATTGTAAAGATAGGGGAAGCTTGTATGTTTTTGCAGGTATAGATGAAGACCACTAGCCCTTTTCCCTTGATTTAAAGGGGGTGAAATTTGCATATCAGGTCAAGTGTTTCCATCAATGCCAAAGGGGGAGATTGTTGCATATGTGTTGTCATTGATGTCAACAAAGTTGTGATGTGGAAGGTTGCATGTGATGTCAACAGAGGTGCATTGTGGAAGATTACATGTGATGTTAACAGTTTGATGTCCAGTGATGACAAAAGAGTAAGAGTTAAGAGGAGTAGTCTAGAGGAGTAGACAAAGGAGTGATGATCAGAAGAGTTGTGAGGTGAAGGATTTGGTGATGAAAGTAATGAGCATGCTATTGATCAATATCACAGTTGTACCTTATCTTTTGATGTTCATAGATAGGTGAAAGTTGTTAGGTTAAGGATGTGGTAACATGAAGATTCTTGTTTTTGATGAAAAGAGTTGTGATTGTTGTTTATGGATTGTGAATTTTGTATTCATTGTATCTTGATGAAAAGTATTGCAAAAGATATGAAGGAAAGTGTATAAGGTTTCAAACTATCTAAGGCACATGAAGTTGCACTGAATAAGCTCAGGAGAATGCTCCACATTCATTTGCATTTGAATATATGGCCTTGTGGTCTAGAGGTTAGACAGAGACAGGTGTGAAGTATGTGTGTTCCTAATTTTAGATCATAGAAGTTATCACAAAAGATTCCAGAGCTAGAAGAGTGAAGACAGTGGTATAGTGGCGTTGTAGTCAAAAAGAGTCAGAGGAATGCTCTGCATTTCTCTACAGTTGAAGATGTGATCTTGTGGCTTGGAGGATAGTTGGATAAAGATGAGAAGTATGTTATATTCATGTTTCAAATAATAAGATGTACTGTAGAGGTTCTCCAGAGTCAACAGAGTAAGGATAAATCATGTTACTGATTAGGGTTGTCAGAGGGAGAATGTAAGAGCCACCACATTTCACTACAATACAATGTTTGGATTTTCTATTTGGAAGATATGTTTAGAATGTCTGTATGTTTTCTCATTTCAAGTTTCAGGTGTTGAGGAGTACCACAAGTCTATTTTTCAATGTTCTATTTCATGACTGTGTATTCACAGTTTGCAAAAAATAGTGGGTTCAATGTTTGTTTGTTTGTGCTAGAAAGAAGATAAATGATTCTGAGAAAGGAGTGTATGGGAATGTTCTTGCAATTCATATAATATTTGTGAAGTGATCCACATGATTTTATTTTGTTTCTCCGGTACCGCTTTAGGTTTGGAGCTAATGCATGGAAGGATAAGTATTTGCTGGGCCAACTTTGTGTGCTTAGGTTATTGTGCGGCATGTTTGGAAGTGTACACCAACATGGAGATGTGTGTTAAGATGAAATAGGTCCTGATTATTACTTGGTTTGAACCACATTGGATTTTGGGAGCTGACTTGTTATGGCCATTGCATGTTTCATACTACACGTTTCAACTTGGCCGACAAAGGAGAAATATTTTGAAGCTTACGAAGAATATAAATGAAAGATCAAGTTTATTGCAAAATGTATGAGTGTGTGAGAGTGTACGAGGATGTATGTGTGTGTGTGTGTGTGTGTGTGTGTGTGTGTGTGTGTGTGTGTGTGTGTGTGTGTGTGTGTGTGTGTGTGTGTGTGTGTGTGTGTGTGTGTAGAAGTGTATTGAAGACAATAGAGTTTGTTGAGCAGAGGTGGTGAAGTTTCATGTCAGTGTGAAGGATATTGATGCTGCGGAGGTGATTGATCAACAAAATTCTTTCAATTGGTTTGTACAAAGGTTGTAGCCTCTTCTTTTAAGTTTTGTAGTACTGTAGGGAGTTGTAGCTTCCTTTAGTTGGAGCCATAAAAACTGTATTTTAGGGAGTTGTAGATTCCTTTGGGTTGTAGTGCATAAAACCTGTTGTAAATCTATTTTTATTTGTGAGGCTAGATTTGGATAGTAGATCTAATAAGCTTGCTCACCGTGGTTTTTCCCTTCTAAAATTTTCCACGTAATTCTAGTGTTATGGTTGTGGGATTGTGTTTTGAATTGCTTTATTATTTGTTTATTTGCTTAAGGCAGTAGAAAAGTTTAAAGGTAAAGTTGAATTGGATTAATTTGTGGTATATACTGATTCACCCCCCTCTCAGTATATTAGAGTGTTCTAACAATAAATGTAGAAGATTGGGGAATAAAAAAGGATAAGATGGGCATGCAAGTGGGAAAAAAAAGGGAAAAAAAGCATGGAAAAAATTTGGCCATTAGGAGGGAAACTAGAAGAAAACTAGCCAAAAATAAGTAACTTATGCTCACCTTAAAACATGATAAGGTCACCCATGTTGGGGTCTAGGTCAGCCCTTTTGTTGGGGAAAGTCACTCGAGTGACCTTGTATCTTAACATGGGTCACCCGAGCGACCCTATGTCTTTTGCGTGCTTGTACAATTTAATGTAGGAAATAGTGTTTTTACAAGGAAGAGAGGTTAGGAAGACAAGGAGGATGGAAAAAAAAGATAGAGAATACTAGGGAAGGGTACTAGGATCTTAGGAAAACTTCCATCAAGGAAAAAAAGTCTACGAGGAGAAATAAGCAAGCCACATGTGTCGTGCACTGAACCACCAAATCTTCATTAGACATGAGATATAGACCCATGCAATTTTGAGTGCTTACAACTTCTAGTGATAGAGCTTGGCAATATGTAGTTGTAGGGAAGGAGAAAAGAGCTAATCTTCTAAAGTGGTAGTGGCTTGGAGGAACCATGAGGTGGTGTCCTCATATGAGAAATGACTGAAGTAGGCCAATTGACAACCATAAATGTAGAGGAAGTGGGAGATGTGTTTGATGTCATCATTCCACCAAGAAATCTAACTCTTTTGATGCAAGGGTCTTAAATTATAATTAAAATGTTGTTTTGGTAGATGAGAAAAGCTTAATATGTTCTAGTAGAAGGAAAAAGGTTATGCTATCTAAATATACACTATAGAATTATTAGAAAACATGTTTTATAAGTAAATCATCTATTAATCTTATTTTTGTCAATTTGTACACTTTCATTTAATTCAATGATATAAAATTTTGTTGTTGCTTTTCATTAGTTAATATGATGAAGTTGGGACCAATGTATTTAAGATTGAGGAATCAATGGATGGATTTTCTAGTAGTAAATTCATTTATTATTATTATTTATTTTTTAAAATTTTCTGCATTCTATTCTTTTGAGTGTTTGAGTGGTGAGACTTACAATTTATTTGTTATGGTTCCAAACATTCAATATTGAATGGATGATTACTTGAGCATACTTACACTAGAATTTGATGCAACAATGTTGGTATTTGAAGCAAAATAGTTCTCTTTGATAAGATAATGGATATATAATATTTCTTTACAATGGATTAAGCAAAATAAAAGAAATTGTTACAATAAACAACTCAGAACAACAACAATAGTAACAAATTGTAAGCTAAATTCCTAGCCAAGTAAAGCTTCACTGATATATACTTAATCTATAAAATGTTTATAACTTTTTATATAAGTTAAAGATGGTTTAGATCTTACAATTCCTTGAACAACTGGCTTAATTCATGTAGCAAGTGCTTTGGCAATAATCTTGTAGAAATTGTTCAATAACGTAATAGGATGCTAGCTAGAAATAAGAAGAAGTTAATTAGTCCCTTATTGATATTTGTTCCTGAAGAGCCTCTTTCTAGGGCTTATAGATAAAGAAGATAAAAGTCATCTTTGATGTGAGGCCACATTATTTGATAAAATAGGCCCATAAAACCAGGACTTTGTAATGATGCATAGAAAAAAGAGCCCTCTCTAATTCGTCAAGGAAAGGGCCTGGTTTCCTTGGAGGCAAATATATTCTTGACAATTTGATCTTAGCTTAGGAAACTTGTGAATGGTCACAATAATCAAGTCATAATACTTTGCTAGTCAAACTTGATTTTGACAAGGCCTTCAATAGAATATGTTGACACTTTATCATTAAAATGATGCAATGATTAGGTTTGAGGGCTCAAATTTAGCTCACATTCAAATTATCTTTAAATATGCCAACACTCATGTGGTGGTTAATAAATTTTTATCTGATTCCTTTCCCTTGCAATGATCCATTAGACAAGGTTGTCCATTATAACCCTTTCTCTATGTTCTTACTATTGATGCATTGGGATATATGTTACAAAAACCTAATCAACTTTTTCTTATTCAAAGTATTTCTATTCCTCAAAATGTTGTGGTCATAAATTCCCATTTTGTTGATGACAATCTTCTTTTTCTACAAAATTCTAAGAAAGAATTGAGCAATACTCTCAATATTTTGAACCTCTATTGCTCTATTTTTGGATCACAACTAGCACATCACAAGACATAGTTCTTAATGACTCAAGCTAGTCTTGTTGTGTAGTCTCACAACATTCCCCATTTCACCTTAGCAAAATAGGGACCCAACCTTTTTTTTCGTCTTGCTTGTGTGCTTTCCCTTTGGGTGGTATGGTAAAATGCCATCTCAAAATCCATGTCAAATTTCAAGTTAGAATATCTCCCTATAGAATTTATTAGTGGATAGAGGATTCAATTCAAACCAAATTTGCCTTTTACATCATGTTGAAATTTGTTAAAATGAGCAAGTTATACCCATATAAACTTCTGGTCAACTAGATATTCTGGTCAAAGGAATATGGATATTACAAGTTTGGAATATCTGTTGAATGCACAAGACAACTAAGAGGGGGGGTGAATGAGTTGTATCAAAAATTTCAAACCCTCATAAACATATTCACATCCACATCAATTCACTTAAACCCTTAATCTGTTATGATGATTAAACATGAGAAGAAAATAATAGAAACTTAAACACATCAACACCATACATAAGAGAACACTAGATTTTACGTGGAAAACCCTAAAAGGGAAAAACCATAGTGAGCATTAGCTCACAATATAATGTAGTAATAATACCGAATTACAAAAGGCTCACTACTAAAAGAAATAATGCTCACTATAGGGGACTCACTATCCAAGTGGACTCACTGCCCATTGAGAAAGAAAGAAAGAAGAGAAGAATGGCTCATTTCCATGCTTTGAACTAATATAGTTGCATCTAGCCTATGCATGGAGTTCAGTTCTAATGAAGCTCAATATCCATCCCAACAAAGACATTATCTTTGTAGCATCAATGAAAATAGTAGACACCTTCTGCTCACTGCATCCAGTAGCCTAACACATGAAATCTCTCATTGCCTTGATCAAATTCACATCACTACATCATCTTCCCTTTTGTGCACACATATTCATGAATCCTTGACACTTATTTATACTATTGTTACCCTTGAAAACATTCTCCAAAGTCAACAACACATCTGAGCTCATAAAATTCAAATTAGGTCTGGACCTAAACATCCCCATGGAGGAAAGGAATGAATGCAGACCACATCATGCCTTAGCATGGACATGAATCCACTCTAACATGATTCAACACACTTTCACAATCACCAAAGCATAGTCAGAATTAGTGAAAACAACCAAGTCAGCCAAACTTGTGTTAACACCAAGAAATTTTAAGCACACACTTCCTCAAAGATAAACACATCTTGCAGACCTTGGACAAAGATTTAACGTAATCTAGAAACATCCATGAACAACTTGAAGTCACTTGGAAACCAAAAAATTCAACCACAATAACTTTCACCTAAAGGAGGTTCACAGTCTGCTTACAAACAACACTATTGAACTCTGCTACACAAGAAATTGCTTTCCAGAGCACCAAATTACAAACCTTCTAGATAGAAGATAGATAAGGACCTTACAAGAATATATCTAGAACTGCAACACTTGAAACCATTCTATGGAGAAATGGAGAGCAAAATACTTTCTCCTAGACACATTGCAAACACTATTAGACACTATCTTCAAATTGGTGAACATAACTTTCACTACACATCAATCTGGAGTACCATATTCTAGATTTAGCATTTTCAAACACTTCTCAACAACATATCCAAACCACACACTCAGATCTCCAACACAGAAGAAATGCAGAGCAAAAACTTGAACAACATTCAGTAAGCCAGAAGACTTCTTCAACACACTGTTTCCAATATTAATCAAATTTTCTCAAAAGCACTTGGAAACCCAGCAAGAGGAATATATTCTTAACACCTTCAACACTTCTTCAAGACAATCACAACATCATTAACTCAACAACTTAATCAAATAACAATAGTAATAGTAGACGACACAGCTGACACCAATGACAACACAAACATGTTGACATCAATGACAACACCGATTAGCACATACTTGCAGCAATATCATGTCCACTCTTAATATCATGTCCAATCCTATTATCATGCCCAATCCTATTATCATGCCCAATCCTATTATCATGTCTAGTCCTATCATCATGTCTAGTCCTATCGTCATGTCCAGTCTTATTGTTAAGTTTAGTCTTTATACTAACTCTCAAACACACAAAACCATATTACCAGAATCATCATTAATTTGGGTTAAGTCTATACTTGTCTCGACCAAATGGATATAAACACTTAGCTAAATATCCATATCCATGTCCATTTCTAAACCGTCAAATTTATCGCAATCAAGTGTAAAACTGTCTACCGGATAAGATATTTCGATAGGATATGACTAATTGCCATATGTCCATATCCACATCCCTATCCATGCTATGCGTTGGAAGTTAAATTTATTCCAATCAATGTACTCCTCAAAGCATGGATACAGTGCACTAGATATTTAGAATTGGATTTTTTTTAAAATATCCATATCCTTGTCCATATCCACACCCTGTCTTAAGTATCAGTCTCCAAATGCTCTATCCATTGAATTTTCAACTGGATATTCATGTACCAGATATTTAACACCAAGTCTTTTATGCATATCCATATCCATACCAAGGTCCATATCCCAAACAAACATTATAGTCCATGTGTTCAACCATTGACTCTTCATCTAGATATGGTGTAATGGATATTTCATATATCCTAACCTTTGAGATCGAATGAGATCCCATCACCTGCTTTTCAGGTCAATGGGGGGTTTGATCGCAACCTATTAGTGACATCACCAGACCTATCTCCTTCCTTGATACTCACCTCATCCTTGGTCAAAGTCAAAGGGATATTTCACACTAGATATTTAGCATTGGATGTCATGTGTCACATATCCATATCCAGCCCCACCTTAAATGCTATACATAGATGCCATTGGTACTTTAATTTCAAAGTATGTTTTTCCCAGCTATACTTTGCTAGCTATTGGATTTGCCCATGCCTAAATGGTAATGACACACCTAACTATAGAGCTAGCAATTAATGTACCCTAATCAGTGAATTACTTAAGGATAAAAGTTAGATTTTGCTAAGTAGTGTTAATTATCAAAGCATTTTGTCAAAATCCAAAGAGCTAAAGGCGACATTACAAGTGACTAAAAGCATCATTATAGAGAACTAAAATGGTGTAAAGATGCAACTAAATGGTATCCATTGCATATCTATACTAAGGTTGATATCTTAGCTGACAGGTATGAATATGACAAACCCTTTCCCTTCATTTTTACTATTACGGTATTTAATTTTACAGTACTAGAAGGTAAATTCCTTGTTATGAAGGTAAATATTTAGGGTAAATATAGATGCATAGGTACATTATAAGGAATTTTGAAACTATGCAGTAAAGTTAAAGTAATCTACCCGTCTTAGGCACATAATCCCTAGAACTAATTATGGATGCTTGTGTTCTGCAGGGCAAAATGTAGAAGCAAATAGATCGTTAGGATGATGAGTTCAAACTAACCATGTTCCCTACTCCTAGTGACATATGGTGTAAATTTGGCTATGCCTCAGATACACATTGTGGGAAAATGGATCTAGATGCCTTTAGGGCAAGAATTCAGGCCAAAGATAATGATAAGATAATGAAGAATGTGGTATCAACGGGGATGTTTCATGCCATTGGATTCCCATACGCAACGGAGGCATTGGACTTGGTCATTGAATGCACCCAAAACTACAATGTGGTGATTAGGAGAGTGGAGCATCAAGGGTAGATGTACGCAGATTTCTCTGTCAAAGGCATCATAGAAGCTTTCAAATTTCCTAGAGAGTAGAAAATGTTCAAAATAGACTTGAATGCCCTGACTATGGAGTTCAATAACAACATCGCTGACTGTCGAATGATCATATTCATGTCATGGAGGGATCTAGCTAGAAAGGTTAAAGTTGTGGCCAAGATGCACCAAAATTTGTACAAATATCACTTTAGCCCGGAGGTATAATATATGATATCCTTACTTAGAGGAATGACAAGGAAAAAGGATGTTGGGAATTTTGAACCCTGGATGTTTGATTCATCTGGTTAAGGATAATAACAAAGTAGCCCAATGGGCCAAGATTATTAGAGATTCCCTTCATGAGGGAATGGTAGCCTGGATGAAGAGAAAGAGGATATTCTACATGACATCTTATGTTGTCTACGCGTGCACCTACAAATCCCAACCCAATAGACTGAATACCTTCGGAAGGCTAGGGCATCAACCTACTAATCACACGGTGTGGGAATTTTATCCATAGTTACAAAGGATGTAGTCATTTCAACACTATAAGACTATGAATGATTGTTTTCTTATGCATCTAGTTAGGCTAATGGAGGGTGATCGAGCCAAAAGGATCTCCAAGGAAGCCCAAAAATTAATACAACCTCATGGGGCCTGGTTTATACAGTTCTCCACTTTCACTTATGTCAAAATGGAGGGTTTTGAAGGAAATCCATTCATGTTTCCATGCTACCCTATGGACAAAGTATTGTTGCTAGAGATCACAAGACAGATCATCCCTTCCTATGAGGCATACATGAGGAAGAATAAGAGATCCAATGGAATGTTCAGTTTCCAATGGAGATCAATTGGTATTCATGTCAACAGATTGATAATGCTAGGAAATCTAAGGCTGAGCTATAGATGTCACATTTACAATTGTTTCCTTTGAAAAGCTATTATGACCCCTATCATAGAATGGAGAAATATGTGAATAAGAAATTACAACACATCCCTCACATTGAATATTTCTAGGCTGAATGTATACACAAAGAAGAGGTGAGGAGGAGAGGATACCAATACCAGACTCTTAATTAGATCACAACGTTGGACTATTTAGAAGTACCATCTCAACTAAAATATGATGATGGGAATATTCTAGATCTTAAGTATGAAGAGAAGTAGGTGTATGAGGAAGCCCTATCTCTTCCAGATTGGATTTTTTCTAAGGAGACATCCATTGAGGCCATAACTGAGAAGTTTATGACCATCACTAAAAGATGGGTTGGGAAGAGGTTAAATGAGTTAAAGACAAAGGGTGTAGAAATCACATATGACAAGAAAAGGAAATTGAAGGACATGGAAAATTTAGAATATGATGATTTCTTGATCCGTAAGAAATAAATTATGGAAGCTAAACTTGCTAAACCAGGACCTTCTGCATCAGGGGAGGAATTAACAACATAAGGGATCACTGTGGCTACAAGGTCCTCACCTCTGAGAGATTAGCCTTTGCAAGCCATCCCCTTTTCCACCAAGGCTACAGAAGAAAGGAGGCCAATGGACATTCTACAAGGGGTAAACATCCCTAAGCAAAAAAGAGCAATGACACCAATGAGGGGCTCACCTTCTAAATTGGTAGAAGTTCAAGTTGAGGATACAGAGCCTAGAAAAATGGAGTTGATGTTTGCATAGGGTACAACTCAAGGACCTTCCTCATCACCACCCGCTATGCTTTAGACCCATTTAGCGCAACAAGTGAAGGATATTCTTAATCCAACTGGAGGGGTGGTGAGAGAGCTACAACATGGCATAGCTACTCCTTGGTGCAGGAGCACCTACCTGACAGCTGGCCTCCATGAGGCAGTTAGTTTGTTATAGGTCTGGTTAATGTTTCCAAGAAGGTCTTATAAGACCAATGCATGTAATAAGGTCATGTTGACCATACTTTACTATTTTTAGATAGTTTGGACAGTTGTTTAGGTTGTTAGTTCGGTTGGATCTCCTCCCAGCCGCTGGGAATCGAGTGGTAGTACTCGCAAGCAGATCCTATTTATGCATTAGGATCGGTTGGTTTTAAGTAGTATTGCAGATCATCGATCAGACTTTGCAGAGAGTGAGACAGAGGGAGAGACTAAGTATTGTATTTGCATCTTTTGAAATCAATAAAGAGATCCTGTTTGTGTCCATTCTCTGTTTTGAATTCCATTGTGTGATCGATTTGCTGTTCTGGTGGTTGCATGGATTCGCTGATCCATTCCACCGGTTGATTCGTCGAATCGGTGGAATGGCTATGTACAGTAGTTTAGGATTTAGCTTGCATTTTCTGTGTGTTCACATGTATGTTTGCAGGATCGCAGTCGAGAGGTGTTGAGAACCCTAGCATGGGTATGTGCTAGGTCGTGCTGGTAGTTCAAGTCTGGAAAGTTGTCCAGGAAGCAGATCGGGTCACCTCAGGAGGTTCGACGGATCGAAATTCGCTAAGGTTGGAAATTCGTCACAAAGGCATCATCAGGATATTTCTGTGTATATCCTGCAGTTACTTCGGGTGTCATCCGAGTAGATGGAGGTGAGCATGATGCAATCGATTGCATAAGGTGAATGCGTTTCGGGGTGATCATCATCAGGTGTTGCCAAGGAGGAGCGTATCGGCATAAGGTAGAAGATCAGGTTGATAAAATCATCGCAGGCCGATAATGTTATGTTTGGCCGACAGCAGGATATTGGAGGAGCTGCATATGACGTCATCGTCATCAGGATAATCGTCATCAGGATGTTTCAATATGACTGGATAAGTCATATCCTGATGCTGTTGTTTAAGTAGGTCGGATATCGGGGTGACGTAAGCATCGAAGGAAAGGTGCTTGAAGTTGTCGTCATCAGGATATATGGGAGGAACTGGATATTTTATATCCTGCTGATGAAGATGATGTCGAACATCATGATGATGAAGATAGAGGTTGGCGGTAAGATGAACAGTGAACATCAGGAGGATGTTTGCGCTTGCCGAATGTGATGATGCTGCCGATAGCCGGATATGATGATGCTGGTGACAGGCGAAGGGTCGAAGGTTTGTCTGCAGGAGGATATCGGTCGGCAGAGAAAATATGATGATGCTGACAGTGTTAAGGGAAATATGATGATGATGATGATGAAGGGTTGTAGACATACATGCTGCATGTCAAGGTTTTAGTGTGGATGCCTCTGCATCACTCCTCAAATTATTCAAGTGAAAAGAGAATTGGCTGAGGAAGCAAAGGCTGTAGGGCAAGCTATGGTAGGAGAGTTTCCATTATCCTAAGTCATATCATAGACTTAACAGATGATGAAGTCACCTGAGATGTGGCTAACAGTCTAGTTGGTTCACTTTCTTACACCTTTAGTGCCATCATAACAAGAGCCTCAATAGGAACAAGACATTGAGTAAATAAGGAATCCAAAGCCTATAAAAGATCCTAAGATACATGACATATCCGATAGAAAGAGGGAGAGATCACCTGAAGAGCCAATTCAACAGGATCAATTGGATGATTTGGTTGGTAGAATAACCAACCTAGAGGCAATTGATTTGTCCTATCCAGTAGGAACGGATATAACAGTCAAGGATACCAATCATCTGGATGGACAAGAAGAAGTTATCCATGATACAACCATGGAAGAAGCTACTGATGATATCCCTATGGACGAAGAAGTTAAACAAGCTAATGAGCATGTTGAGAAAGGATTATAAGAACAAGGACCAAAAATGGAATCATCCGAGCAACAAACTCTATTGGATAAAGGGGAGGAAGAAATGATTGATACAGGTGAGAATATTGATAACCCTCAATAGGAGTCCCTTGAGTTTTCTCAACAAGAAGAGCATCAAAAGGAAGTTTCTAAGAAGAAGGTTCCAAAGGACAAGGAAGATCATTAGGAAGAGAATCCTCAGCAAGAGATTCCCAAGGAATGTATGACTTAGCAAGAAGCTCCTCGAGATGAGAAGGCACTAGAATGGGAAGAAGGTTTGGATAAAGATGAGGATGTAGCAACTAAGGATGCTTACATCGAGCAATAGGTCAAGCATGACTAGCATAGGATGTCCAAGAGTGGCTCACATCTAAGGTAACAAAGCCTCAAACAAATGTTATTCCATTTGATTTTAAATCTTTATTCTCAGTTGAAGAAATAAATTCCAAGAACAAGGTAAGGGTTGTGTTTTCTATCAAATGAGACACTATTATCGGATGTAGGACAACACATTTGGCTATGCCTACTTTAGAAAAGGCTAAAGGGGAAATCTCAGTCAAGGAGTATTAAATAAGTACAGTAGACCTTGGGCACATAATAGCTGAGCAAGAAATATAAGAGCTCAAGGGTAGCACGGAGGTGGAAACAACCTGCATCCGCAAGGTTAAACTAAAGAATAAAGAATTGAAGGGGCACATTACCTAGCTTCATACATTCATTAAGGGATTGGTCACCCCTGGCACACAAATAATGGAGGCACCAGCTGCATTAACACTGGTAAGTCAAGATGAACTAAGTGATCTTGATGCAAAGAAACATCAAGCACATGTGATGTAGGGTTGGTTCACCAAGTTCATGGAGAATGGAGGGGGAAAAATCTAGATAGCATTGTCCAATTGGGACACTCTGACTTATATCAAGACAAAAGATGATATGCTAAAGTAAGAATGTGCTAAGAGGCTTGATCAGAATGATCAAGACCTTAGTAAATTAAAGAGTGCTAGGAAGTTAGATGATCAAGTGCAACTCAAATGAAACATCCTAACACTGCAAACTATGCCTAAGATATCCACATGGATAAAAGACTTGAAGTTTGAAGTGGATATTCTTAAGGGATGCAGACTCAAAGCAACAGATATAAGCATGGAGACACATGATTTGTTGACAAATGAAGTGGAGATCCTTGAGGAATTGCTTGGTACTTTGATGGATGATAAAGAAACATATGATGAGCAATTCTCCATAGGGACATTTAAGGCTTGGTTTGATCCAATTTTGAAGGATCTTATACAACATTTCTCAAGGAAAGTGATAGATCAAGTGATGGAGTTGTCTATAAAGATAAGGGCATATTAGAAAAAGCTAGACAATAGGGCAAGTAAGTTGGTATCCATAAATGATCACTTGTAGATGCAAGAATATGAAAAGCTTAAGGAGCAATAGTTTGACAAAACAAAGATGGATACAACTATAAAGGCTTATGATGCCTACAAGAATTTAGACTATGGAGGAATGATAGTAGAGGAAGCTTTGCTGAATGCAGAGGAATAGAATGTTTATGAAGATGCAAAGGTAAAGATGCTAGAGATTATTCTATTGCCAGTTGTCCCCCATCAAAGATTGACAACTAGAAATCACATGCCACATTTTCTGACCATTGATATTTTTGAAGAGATCCTGACTATTGATCAATTGTAACCGATCTCAAGTCCTTGTTCTATAAAAGGACCTAGATCACTTTGTAATAGGGAGAATGAATTGATGAATTTTTGAGCACTGAGATTGTTGATTTGACAACTCTGTGACTTCTTTTCATGGTTCTTACTCATATTAGTGTATATTTGTATATCATGTGCATATATATTGAAAATGAAGTTGTAGACTACTGTTACATCATAAATCTTGAGTAGTTTTCATTGATTTCTAGTACATGACATTGAATGGCTATGTTCTTTGGAAGTGCTTTCAGATTGTCACTTTCTATTATCAATTTCCTTGAATATTTGCATCTCTCATATGTAACTGTGAATGTTTCTGGTGAAGTATGAGTAGATTTCCTTCATTTCATAAATATATTAGGATATGCGTGTGGATCATTGCCAAAATTCAATAGTTAGGATTTTAATTTGATAACTTGATCTGTCATTTTTAATTTTACAAAATCATAGTAAAATGTTGCAAATAATGACAAATCTTATGCACATAACCATAAATATCATTGAATTACATGTTATAAAGAATATCTTTAGGTAAATTCAGGATCTATGTGTAAAGATTAGTTCAAGGAGAGATAGTTTTAGAAGAACTAATCAAAGTTAAGATATTTTCAAAAGAACTAATCAAAGTTAAGATACTTTTAGAAGAACTAATCAAAGTTTAGATAGTTTCAGAAAAATTGATCAAAGTTATGCTTAATTTATGCTTATATGTCTAAATCTCAACTGGATACTCAAGGATCTGATGTAATTGTCAAGAATATATGCATATTAGATTTAATGGGCATAATATTTGTGGAAGTCAACTAAATTTGAGAAGGAAGACAATCATGAAGGTGTAAGTCCCCAAAATGGAACAACAGAGCACAACCTTGAGTGATGATCAAACTGTCATGAACTAACAACCAGAGAATTGGGACATTGAATTATTAATAATTTTAAAGTCTTTCAAGATGAGTAAAGGTTCATTGTAAAAACTTTTATTTATATGTCTGTAATTAACTACCACATCAATAAAATTGGTGCTAGAAGGAGGGCCTTGTGACTTAAGTTGCTATTCTTTTGAAGATCTTGTTGATAATCCACATCCTAAGTTAAGTTACTACAAATATCCCTAGCCTGAGAACATTTGACTATATCCTTGCAAAGATCTGGTCCAAAGCTTTAAAGTTTTTCTTGAATCTTCAAATTGGCTCATCGACCTGCTACTAGATCCAGATCCAGTGGGACTTTGTGTAAATTACCTACTATAAAGCCAAGATCACATTCGACCAGTGCATAGCTGAGACCTCTTGTCCCTGTGAGACTAGTAGTTCCTGTCCAGGCTCCCATGGCATTCTTTAATGTCGAATAACCTATTAACTTCACGACATATAATGATCTACTGAGTAATTCAGACAAGCTTTGTCTAAAATATCATGCATATCAAGATGCAAAAGATCATCTGAGAACATTCAAAGAAGCTTGCTTCTGAGCAAGAATTCAACATGAGGATGTAGTGTGCAAAATTTTTTCATACACACTCGGAGAAGAGACATATTGTTGGTATGTTATCTTGCCGAGACACTCCATCACTACCTGGTTATTAATGGAGCAAGCCTTCAAATCTCAATTTAGAATTCCAATCAACATAGCAATGATGTACCATCAGTTCGCTGAAATCAAGAGAGGAGAAGGTGAGCTCATCGCAAACTTCAATAATCACTTCTAGAGAGCATACTCTAGGCTTGCTGCAATAAGTTTCCATTAACTTTGCAATCCTAACCAATTTCATGTGTCTCCAAAGTTCTTGGAATGTGTTCCCCAACACATAAGGACTTGAGAGATAAATTAATATTTAATTATAACACTTGGCTTATTGTAATTAACTCCTAAAAGGTAGGGTCAAACTTGGGCACCCACATTTGGAGTGGGGTCTATTAACACCAACCCGACAACCACTACACCAAAAGCTCAAACTATTAGTGAATGGTGCCCCGGCAATGTTACCTAGAGACTTTGCGGGCTCGAAGGGGGAGGAGTTGAGGGTCATGCACCTAAGCACCAACATACCCCCACCAGTCTGTACCTACCCCTTGGGCAGGCATGGACTGCTAGGCGCGGAAGCGGGCACATGAGGGTAGTGGCCGTCAGTGGGAATCAAAATCCTCTCCAGTAGAGTCACCAATTTGTTAACACCAACTTGGCAACCACTACACCAAAAGCTTGAATTGTTAGTGAATGGCACCCCGACAATGTTACCCAGAGACCGCGCAGGCCCGAAGGGGGAGGAGTTGAGGGTCGTGCACCTAAGCACCAATAGGGTCCATGAAGACTTGTTGAAAACTCCTTGAAGTCTATTTTGGGTTTTTGACATCTACTAGTAAGTGGGAGTTAACTTGGGCGCCCTCTTTAAAGGTGTCTTCTATTTAGACCGGGGGTTTACTTTTTATGTACATGAGTGGATATTGTGTTGGAAATATGTTTATCATTGATGTCAAAGGTATAATGTTGCATGATTGAGTTGATGGTGATGCTTCATGAGTTCATGCTTCAAGATGCCATGCTTCAGGAGCTCACATGTGCTTCATTGTTCATGAGTTATTATGGTGAATCAGTTGGTATGATGTTCATGATATAGTAGGAAGTTTGTGAAGGCTTGCATCATTGGTGATGAAGACACACACATTGTTTATTTAGAGAGTTGTGTTGTTGCTTTTATTGGGATGACATTGCTCTTACAGAAGAGTTGAATTCTCTACATGCTCTCAGTTAGGATGAAAGGATCAAAATCTTTGATGGTGTTGGTTGATCAAAGGATCAGAATGTTTGATGGTGTTGCTCATGTCTTCAGACAAAATTCTCATGTCCTTCATTCTTTCATACTTTTGTTTATGGTAATTAAGTTGATAAGTTTCTGATTGATCTTCTCATGTTTCAAGAGTTGATACTCAAGGTACTTCATCAAGTTTGGTGTAAGTAAGAAGGTTACTACATTAAGATGTCTAATGTTTAGAGTGTCACATTGACGATGCTTCATGTTAGATGTTTCAAGAGTTGCAATTTTATGCAAGTATATGCAAGCAAATGTTGTTGATATTGATTCTTTGATTTGTTGATGCTTGTTATTCTAATAATCATGCTTAAGGTGTTTGTGAAGGAGTTGCTTGGCAGAGACATGGGCAGTGTTTGAAGAATCAATGTTCAAGTGATCAGAGTCTCTTTGTTGAAGAGTTGGATTTTGAAACAAGTTGGTATCTTTGAAGGCCAATAGTCTAAATCCTAAGTTATAAACTTGTAGAGTTCTTAAAAATCTCTATCATTTATCAGGGTCTATCAGGGTTTATTCATCTCTCTGTCGTATTTTCATAAGGATCTGAGCTCAATTTGTACATCTCTCTGTTGATTTATTCCCTTTGCATATCTTAAATCTAACCCAATTGTATATGTTATAATCCCTAAAGCTACCTATCATTTCCTTTGCACTTTTCTTATCTTTCAATATTGACCTGCTATAGTAGGTCAAAGGGCACTTTAGTTCCAACTTATGGGTATTGGCATCGTGGCCTAACCGACCCCTCCACCTAGCGCCACCAAACCCTCCAGTCATACTCTATGTGCTCGGGTGGGAAAAGGCAATCGATGGGTTAACATTAAAGTTATTGTGGGAATGTGATGATATATCAATGGCTAAGTTTTAAAATAAGAAACCCTAATCTGGAGCTCGAACATTGACATGCATTTTGCCATCATTTCTTTATAACTGCAGTGTTTTGTTTTTTTAAAGGCTATTTTTAGTCATTTTCTAAAGGCAGTCTGTGGGTATATTTAAAGCATTTTTTAGGAGATTTTTATGGGTCCTCATGTAGATAAGGAAATGAATCAAGTACATTCTTTTTCTATCTTAAGGGTTTTTGTGCAATATTAATTGCATTTTTTTAAAAAGAAAGTTTATATAGTAGTGGTTTCTTTTTGAAAAGAAATCTTTATTGTAGGGAAGATGAACAGGTGGTATTTTATTTTGATTGAGGAGATTTTGTGTAGTGAATAGTGTCTTTTTGAAGACATTATTTTTTATTATGGGAGCCATTAATAGAATTAGATTTATAAAGATTTTTTTGTATAGATTGAAGATTATTGAAGAGTTGTTTTTGAAAGGAGAAGGAATATGGAGAGAAGAGGGAAATGAAAGGTCATTCTATTTTTTAATGACATTGCAGGTTCATTGTGAATTGAATTTGAGGACTAATATGCAACATTGAAGAAATAATTTTTGTGAGGTGATTGAAAAGAGTTGTAGAGAGAATATTTTTGCCTGAGTATTGTGAAGTGTAAGACATGTTATTGCAGGTGCTTTGATGAGGTTAAATGGATGTGAAAAAGAAATGTGTGAAGACTAAAATATACAGGAGAATATATTCCTTGACTGTGAATCATGAATGAGAGTTTGAATGTGTATTGCATATGGGTTTTTGTATGATATTATGCAGGTGATTTAGGTGATTGAGAGAGATGGATGAGATGTTTTTCCAGGGGTGAATCAAGCATAGGATCAAGACAATATTCAACCAATTTGATGAAGGGGCTAAATCATAAAACACACAATAACAAAAATTGAACACAGAGAATAGAACTTTCTTTTATTGATCTGGGCAACTCATTACATTACAGAAGCTTAATTACAATAAGAGGAATCAGTCCTCCATAGGCTGGAACACACTACAGCTACCATCACCAGGCTCTGGAATCTTTCACCTTCTATAACCCCCAAATCAGCTAGGGTTTTTGTTTTCCTACCTTTTCTTGACTCTACACTTGTCCCCTTAACTCTACTACTGCCCAGGGTCCCCAAAATAGCCATAAATAACACTTTTTGGTGGCCTCCAGCTAAATTTTGAAATCTACAACTCCCTATAAAAGTTTTAGTGCCTCATATCTCGTTTCAAAAATTTTTAGGGGCTTTTCAGAAAACAAAAATTTTAATATCTTTTAGCTCACAAATGATCTTTGCCTGATTCCTTTGCCAAAGGTCTTATATTTCTATTTAGTAACTTTCTGCAAGTTTTTGCTTCAATCCGTGCCCAACTGCAAACTTTCCAAAAATAGCAGGTAGACTTTCCAAAACAGGCAGGTTGCTATTTTTAGCAGTTTTGGAAAAACTGAAAGTCCTACATCATTATTCTAGATATTATGGAACCAGAAACACTAATTATGGAAAGAAATGAAAACAACTACAATGATTTTGAATTAACTTCTTTTTGGGTGATGCAAGATTGCCCTTACACCACTGGATGCTCCTGCATCAGACACCCAGGGTAATTTGAGAAGTGACCCTGTCACGTCTCAGATGTTTATGTGAGGGAAACCCAAATGGTCAACCTCTGCCTTAGATAACCAAGAGGAATCTTTAATAGGCCTTCCTTTCCATTTGACCAGATATTCTTCATATTGCTTGTTCCGAGTACTTCTTCCCACATGACTATCCAAGATCTCTTCTATCTCATCCATTGAAGTAGATGCTGGAATACTCCACTGCGCATTTGTTGGTCCATCCTTTACTCCACCTTCATGATATTCTGATAAATCAACAATGTTGAAAATAGGGGAAATATTGATCCCATTCGGTAGCTCTACCTCATATGCATTGCCCGAATCATGCTTCTTCAAGATTCTGCATGGTCCAAATTTCTTCATTTTCAACTTATTGTATGTTCCAATTGGAAACTTTTCTTTTCTCAAGTGAACCATGACTTCATCTCCTACCTAGAACTCCTTATACCTCCTCTTCTGATCTGCCTTAGCCTTGTACTAAGTATTCATCTTATTAATGTGCTTTCTCACCTCTTCATGCAAATTCTTTAGATGTTCTACAAAGTCTTTAGCCTCGGCACTCATCTTTTCTCCCTTATCTAGATTCCTTAACTCTAAAGCATTTCTTGGACTATTTCCATATAGAATCTAGAATGGTGATTTACCAGTACTCCTATTGACAGAATTGTTGTAAGCAAATTCTGTCTGTGGTAAAATCAAATCCCATCCCTTGGGCTTATCTCCTACTAAGCACCATAGCAGGTTACCCAAACTCCTATTCACCACTTCGGTCTGTCCATCAGTCTGTGGATGGTGTGTAGAATTGAACTTCAAATCTATCTTCAACTTCTTCCATAATGTCCTCCAGAAATAACCAACGAACTTGGTATCTCGATCTGAAACTATTCTCTTTGGTAGACCATGTAGTCTCACCACCTCTCTGAAAAATAATTCAGCAATATGAACAACATCATTAGTCTTCTTGCAAAGGAATAAAATGCGCCATCTTCGAGAATCTGTCCACCACCACAAAAATGGAATCATGTCCTCTCTGTGTCCTTGGTAAACCAAGAACAAAATCCATACTGATATCATCCCATGGCTTCTCTGGTACAGGTAATGGTTGATACAACCCTGTATTCTGACTTGTTCCTTTTTCCATCTGACATACTCTGCAACTCTGCACAAACTTCCTCACATCTTGCTGCAGCTGTGGCCAATAATAATTTTCACCAACAATAGCAATGGTCTTATCTCGACCAAAGTGTCTGGCCAATCCTCCACTATGCTTCTCCTTAATCAGGTTCTCTCTCATGGAACTCCTTGGATTGTATAACTGGCTTCCTCTAAACAACATGCCATCTTGGATTATGAAATCCAACCATCTTGTCTTGTCCAAAGTAACAAGTTCCAAACAAGCTTTCCAGGCCTCTGTAAAATCTGGATCCTCAGGATACAAACTTTTGAGCTCATCGAACCCAACAACCTCTATCTTCATTTCTGTCAACAAATTTTGCCTTTTGCTCAAGGCATCTGCAACTCTGTTGGACTTCCCACTCCTGTGCTTTAAAACAAAAGTATAGCTTTGCAAAAACTCAACCCATTTTAAGTGCTTTTGGTTCAACTTTCCTTGACTATTAAGATACTGCAAAGCCTGATGATCAGTATATAAAACAAACTCCTTTGGCAACAAATAATGTCTCCATTTCTTCAAAGCCTGAACTATTGCATAAAACTCTTGATCATAAACAGAATACTTTTTCTTGGCATCATTAAGCTTCTCACTAAAATAAGCAATGGGCTTACCTTCTTGGCTCAAAATAGCTCCTATACCACTACCACTAGCATCACAATCTACCTGAAATACCTTATTGAAATCTGGAAGTGCCAAAATAGGTTGCTCTACAACTTTCTGCTTCAATGTATCAAAGCTCTTGTTTGCTCCTTTAGTCCATTGAAACTCTTTTCTATCCCCTCTCATTGTCTCAGTTAGGGGTGCACAAATGCTACTAAAATTCCTGATAAACTTTCTGTAAAAACTTTCCAAACCATGAAAGGATCTTACCTCCGTTGTACTCCTTGGTGTAGGCCATTCAATGATAGCCCTTACTTTTTCTAGGTCCATCTTAAGACCTTCTTTTGAGACTACAAATCCCAGGTATACCAACTCCTTCTTTGCAAAACTACATTTCTTTAGATTAATCAGCAACTTTTCCTCCCTAAGCTTCTCTAGAACTCTTCTGATATGCATCAGATGCTCATCCCAAGTCTTACTAAAAATTAAAATATCATCCAAATAAATAATAACAAAACTTCCCAAAAATTCTTTCAATACCTCGTTCATGAGCTGCATGAATGTGCTCGATGCATTGGTTAGCCCAAATGGCATGACTAACCACTCATACAAACCTTCCTTTGTCATGAAGGCTATCTTCCATTCATCTCCTTCTCTGATACGGATCTGGTGATACTCACTCTTCAGGTCAATTTTTGTGAAATACTTGGCTCCACTCAAACAATCCATAATGTCATCCATTCTTGGCAATGGAAATCTATACTTGATAGTTATCTTAATGATGGCTCGAGAGTCTGTACACATCCTCCATTCTCCATCCTTCTTTGGTGCTAGTACTGCAAGTACCGCACATGGACTTAGGCTCTCCCTTATCAATCCCTTCCTTAACAACTCCTAAACTTGTCTGTTCAGCTCTTCATTCTCTACAGGGGTCATTCTATGGGCTGCCTTGTTTGGCAAATTGGCTCCTGGTATCAAATCCATTTGATTACTTATCTTCCTTACTGGTGGCAAACCTTCTGGTACATTATCAGAGATAATGTCCTGGAACTCTTCCAACATATCTGAAACTTTTGCTGGTACATCTTCACAGTTCTCTTGACTAATCATAGGAATCAATGCAAAGCAATGACGTTCATGCTTCATACCCTCAGAAAATTTCCTACCATCTACCAGGCAAATTATGGCAGTACTACATACCTTTTCTTCCACCTCCTTCAAGGGCTTCAACTTATGACAAACTCCATCCTTTGTCAGGGAATATGTGTTTGCACAGCCATCATGGACAACGCTCCTATCATACTGTCACGGCCTCCCCAACAGCATATGACATGCATCCATCGGTATGATATCACACAACACCTCATCATGGTAATCACCAGTCTTGAACTTCATTAAACATTGCTCATTGACCAAAGCTCTATGGTCCTTCTGCAACCATGCAATCCGATATGGATGTGGATGCTTTCTTCTTGTCAACTTCAACTTATCAACCATTTCCTCTGAAACAAGATTATCAGTGCTTCCACTGTCAATAATAATATCACAACACTTACCTTCACATTTGCACCTTGTGCGGAATAAACTCTTCCGCTGATTGGGTTCTTTCTCCTCATTCAGTAAGGTTCTTCTAACAACTAGGGTTTCTCCCCTTTCAGCATCTTCAGAATGCTCAGAATGTGCATCTTCATCTACATGTGCAACTCGTGCATTGCCTTCAGGTGTTCTATTTGTCCTTCCTTGATGTTGCGGACACTCGTATGCTTGATGCCCTTCTTCCTCACATTGGAAACAGGTTCCTCTGAAACCTCCTCTTCCGGGTCCTTGCCCAGGTCTACCTCTTCATCTTCCTCTTTGCTCACCATTGTTCTGGTCACGAGGGCAGTAGGCGTCATCCCCTCTCTGATTTTGACTGGTGCCAGCTTCTTTACTTTTCTTTTGATCTTCATTACGGCCTCCATAGGGCCTCCCACTAGTCCTTCTGCCTTGACCTCTTCCCCTTTGCTTGCTGTCAAATCTTTTATTTAGCTTCTCTTCCACCTTCAGGGAAAACTGGTATGCATCTTCTATGGTGGTCATTCTGACTAGGCTCAGCTCCTCTTGAATACTCGGCCTCAACCCATTAATGTAATGGGCCACCTTCTCCTTGTTGGCCTCTCCATGGCCTGTCCTGATAGTGATCTTATAAAAATCTTCTGTATACTCCTTAACAGACTTGTTACCTTGCTTCAGTCCTTGCAACTTCTTCAGTAACTCCATCTCATAATCCACAGGGATGAACTGTTTCTTTAGTTTCTCCACCATCCAATCCCATCTGGTGATCTTTCCTTTTCCTCTTCTATTCCTCTCTAGTTGGACCTCCTTCCACCAAATATTGGCATGGCCCTTCAACTTTGTTTTTGCAAACTTGACCCAATCTGGGTCCTCCACATCTTCATACTCGAAATACTCCTCCATGTCATTGATCCAATCAATAAGCTGTTCTGGGTTCAAATCCCTAGAATATGTAGAAACCTTGATCCTGGGCCTCTTTCTGATCTTCAAAATAGCCCTCAACAACATAACTTCTGCAGGATCTCTGGCAGCTTCTTGTTCTTCCTCAGATAGCTCTTCTTCAGCTTCATCTTTGCTTTCGTCTCTTATCCTCGGCTCAAACCCTCTTCGTAGCTCCTCTTGTAATGCATCGATTTGCCTTTGTAGGGCTCTAAAACCCTCTTCTGTCAAAGCATTCCTCCCAACATGATTTCTTCATGGAGGCATCCTAGTCTCCGCAGCAAACCCACAACCTCAGGTCTTGGTGCAAACTGCCTCACGGTTGGCGATCTGTCTACACACTCAAGAACCCTTGCTCTGATACCACTTGATGAAGGGGGTAAATCATAAAACACACAATAACAGAAATTGAACATAGAGAATAGAACTTTCTTTTATTGATCTGGGCAACTCATTACATTATAGAAGCTTAATTACAATAAGAGGAATCAGTCCTCCATAGGCTGCAACACACTATAGCTACCATCACCAGGCTCTGGAATCTTTCGCCTTCTGTAACCCCCAAATCGGCTAGGGTTTCTGTTTTCCCACCTTTTCTTAGCTCTACACTTGCCCCCTTAACTCTACTACTGCCCAGGGTCCCCAAAATAGCCATAAATAACACTTTTTGGTGGCCTCCAGCTAAATTTCAAAATTTACAACTCCCTATAAAAGTAGGTAAACTTCCGGGAAGCATAACTTTTGATTCGGGTGTCCGATTGATGAATTGTTTTAGGCGTTAGAAAGCTTGCGATGTGAACTATCACACTGAAAATTTGTAAATGGATTTTTGTCAATTTTTTAGGACGTTTAGGGAAGTTTTAGTGCCTCATATCTCGTTTCAAAAATTTTTAGGGGCTTTTCAGAAAACAAAAACTTTAATATCTTTCAGCTCACAAATGATCTTTGCCTGATTCCTTCGCCAAAGGTCTTATATTTCCATTTAGTAACTTTCTACAAGTTTTTGCTTCAATCCGTGCCCAACTGCAAACTTTCTAAAAATAGCAGGTAGACTTTCCAAAACAGGCAGGTTGCTATTTTTAGCAGTTTTGGAAAAACTGAAAGTCCTACATCATTATTCTGGATATTATGGAACCAGAAACACTAATTATGGAAAGAAATGAAAACAACTACAATGATTTTGAATTAACTTCTTTTTGGGTGATGCAAGATTGCCCTTACACCACTTGATGCTCCTGCATCACAATTGTAGAGAAGGTTTTTAATTGAAAGGATCTAACTTTTGATGCAGAAAGCATGCAATGTATCCTTAGTAAGATTTTATGTGTGATGAAGAGGGTTAAGACATTTGGTATATTGTAGAGAATCAGGGCAATCCCCTGAATTGAGTTTTTCTTCCTTATGGTCATATTTTTCCAATGAGGCTTGCATGGTCAGTGAGGCCTATTTGTTGCTAGTGAGGCATGTATGTCAGTGAGACAATTGTTGTAATCAGTGAGATTTTCTTAGCCAGTGAGGCACAATAAAGTGGAAGGATTCAAGAGTGGTTTTTTATCCCTATGATGGTTTTCCACTCATCAAAACCTATGTCATGTTTTCTCTTTATGATTGATTATGTTGTACATGTTTAGTCATCTTTATTTAAGTTTTGTATTCTAGTTTGCTTATCATGATGACTATGTTTTCAATGAGTTCCTTTGCACAAGATCTTTGAGTTAAGTTTTGAAATGTTAAAATTTATAGACCACTGATTCACCCCCCCTCTCAGTGGTCATGTACTCCAACATATTGTTGATACACTTTGCATGGATATGATGTGGGAGTTATCAGAAGTGTTAGAGATGCATGATATTGGAATATTGCTTGCATGAGTTCATAAAAGCTTGCATGGACTTGCATATTTTTGCGTGTGGTTGCATGAGCTCATAAAAGCTTGCATGTGTTTGCATGTTGATGCATGTCACTTGCATGTTGTTGCATGTCACTTGCATGTGCTTGCATGTTGTTGCATGTGCTTTCATGTTGTTGCATGTCACTCGCATGTGCTTGCATGTTGTTGCATGTTGCTTCTATGAACTTTCATGTGCTTGCATGTTGTTGCATGTCAGTTATTTTGACTTGCATGTTGTTGCATGTCAGTTATATGGACTTGCATGTTGTTGCATGCCAATTATATGGACTTGCATGTTGTTGCATGTCAATTATATGGTGTTGCATATAACGTGCATGACACTCTAACTCAAGATTAGTTTTGGATAACTCTTGCATGGTGCTATAGGTTTTTACATGTCACTTGCATTTTACAAAATAGGTTAATTCAAAATAATATTAGGGACATCAATCATGTAGGTTGTTTGCATGAGATTGATGTATGTTGGTGCGCTTGAGTTGATTGAAATATATTGGGACAACTTGGGTGCCCAATCTTGCGACTTTTAGTTGTGCTTTTATTTGTGAAAAGATATTTCTCTTGACTAAGTTTGAATGGGACAACTTGGGTGCCCATAATTAGGACTGCCAGTTAACAGGTTGCTCTCTACTATTTGACTTTGGAGTTCTCTATTTGGAGCACTTGGGTTTTGCATGAGGACTTGTCTCATGTTATCAAATACAATTTATTGCAATTTAAGTTTCAAGCTTTCAATATAGAAGCTTTGAAGTTATAGGAAAAAGTATTACAATATAACATGTTTTATAGGTTTTAGAAGATTGAAGAAACTTGAGGTGTGCATCAGTATTCAAAGAAGCTTTAGTATTGAATATAATCTTTCTTGAAGATATTTAATACAAGAATAAACACATTTGGGTGTGGAGTTTTTTCTCGCAAGGTTTCTCCACGTAAAATCTGTGTCTACTTATATCATGTTTTTTTCTTCTACTACATTGATTAAATTGGAGAAATACTAATATATCTAAATTGAAAGTAATTTTTAGATTTATACATGCTATTAATTTCAGATTTGAAAACATTTAAAAGCTACATGGCTACAACTTTACCTTATTCTCTCTCTCTTTTTCCAACAAGGCTAACTACTCCCTACAATATTCCAGAAGATGCAGCTCTATTAGTTTATTAGTCTGCTCTAGATCCTTTGACTACGATGTTCATGAGGAGAGAGAATCCTTCCATCACGACACTATTCAGTGCCTATGTAGAGGTAGTGAAAGTCAATACTGAAATGAAACAAATAGGACATGGTCCTCTACCAGATATAGGACCTCTAGCTATATTCAACCAAATGTAGTAGATCAATGGAGCATTGATGAATCCCACATCATCGATGAATCCTTTGCTAGTTCCATTGATCAACGCGATCCCTCCACAAGGAATTCACTAGATTATCACGCATCTTGGACATGTTCCTATCGAGGTGAGACCAAATGGAAATGATAATTCATTTTTCCTTCCTACTCAAGACAATGTAGTAGCTAAAGTCCAAGAAGAAAAAGAAGATGTCAAGGAGATCACATCTCAACTAAAGAGGTTGACTGTTGAAGTAACTCAACTAAGGAATCAAAACTTTTATTCCCAAAGTAATAACCAAAATCCACAAAATAGGGGATATAATGAAAAAGGATATAATGATAGAGGATATAACGCTTCGCAACCTCCAAGGGTTTGGAATACTAGACTAAATAATGGAAATTTACCGTCACCTTTGGATAATCAGGTTCCTGTAGAACGCAAGCAGACAAGTAGAGTCAACTTAGTTGAGGCTTTGTTGAACAACTGCTGTAGAATTCACAATATGAGTGCTCATGCAGAATTGGATTGTCCATAGTTTAGAATAGCTGCTAGTATATTCCAAGCTGAAGTGCAGAATACAGAAAGAGAAACGACCTTGTCTAAAGGTAATGAACTCATCCCTTTAGGATATGAATCCACTATGGTGTTAGAAAGTTCCCTATTCCTAGGAGAACAACTAAATACAGTGCACGAGAATTACACTCTAGGGTGTGAAGAATCAGCCTTAGCATTCAAAGATTACATGATGGGTCTAGTTATTAGCTGATTTTATTATGTTTTTATGCAAATTCTCAGACATTCTCAGACATTTGTCCTATAGATATTCCTACACTTTGCTATCTTTTATGTTCATTATGCAAACCTAAACCTAATTATTAAGTATATGGAATATGGTTTTAATATGATGAATTGTGCATGATTATGTGTGGGAATATATGGATTGTAAAGGGTATCTATGCTTGATTATGCTTGTTAGTATTGTGTACATATTTTGTGAACTAACTCTTGTAGCTAGAGAAGATGGACTATAGCCTGCAGCAACTACAAGGTGCAGCTCGCAGCCAAAGAGTTTCCAGATAGCAGAATAGGGGAAGTTCCAAGATACATGGAACACAACAACTACAGCATGGAGACACTTGATGAAGATGGTTACACAATATGATAGAAATTAATAAAGACAATTGGAGAAGGATTCTTCGTGCAGGAGCTTCAGTTTTAGACTATATCATTTTGTGACCTTGTTATTTTTTGGTTTTTCCTAAGGCTTTGAAAGCCATTTTCTTGTTTTATAATAAAGACTTAGTCATTTGATTAACTAGTCTAAAATGGAGTGAACTTAGGCCTATTTTATAGGAGGTTCTCTTTTAGAAATTTGTTTTTTTTGAAAAAACAACCTTTTCCATCGGTTCCCTACCTTTCTTGGGCAGTTGTACGGACTGAGAAGGAAGGGCAAATGTTTGGAAAGTTCTTATAAACTTGAGTTTGTAAATCATGCCAAAAATAATGAAGAGGAGGAGTCTTTTAAGGAGAAAAAATAGTTTTTTCTACATTTTTCATTGAAACAGCCTTCTGTATGGCCTGGTACGGATCCTTTGTGAGTTGAAATGTTAGAAATTTTTTAGCTCTACAAAATAGCTTTCATTTGCATATATTTGGAGTTCTTGACATTCTTGTAGAAGGAAGAAACAATCTAGTTTGCACAAACTGTTCTGAAACCCTCTTAGCTAGGGTTTGTGACCAAAAAATGGTGAATTCTTCCTCTATCCTATGAAAGTTCAACTATTTTCAAAAGGATGGGGAAGATTAGGTTAGGTTTTGCTACTTTCCATGTTTTGTAGGTGGAAGACTCCTTCTCCAAGTGCTTGGCATGATCCTAGCTAGTCAAAAATAGTGACTAGTTGGAAGAAATGGTGTAAAAGCAATGCTTGTCTTGAAAATAGCCACGTGCACAGTCAAATGGAGACTGGGTTTGATGTCTTGAAGCAAGGATAGACCTCTAAGATGGATTGGTAGGGCCTGAGAAGGCAGGCTTAATGCATTCTTTATAAACAATTTGATTTAGACCATTTTCTTGGAGAAAAGATAGTTTTCTGATTTCTGTACGTCAGTAGTATAGTACGGCTGCATGGTGGAGAAATAGTACATGTTCTCTGTAGGTATTTGGATGATGCAATGATGGTTGATGGTCATTGAGGATTATGAATGTTAATCTTGTGTAAATGTTCTCCTTACTTACAAAGATAACCTTCTTTCTAACATTGTTTTCTTGAAGACAGTCAAATAGTCATACTTTTTCTGTCCGAGCAAGTACTGTGGTGGGGTGTTGAGTCAGAGATCTCAAGTGGATCCTATCCTTGTGAATGCATGTGGTGTTTTGATCCTTGTTGGAGAGGAATGGTTGTAGGTTTAGTTTTCACAAAGGCTACAAGGAAGAAGCTGTCACCATAACACTATCATAGGACAACAAACTGTATTTACTATCCTCTATCCTACAAAACATAGTATAACTGATGTTTGTGAGTAACTGGTGGTTGGATCACATTGAATGCTTATTGTGCATTTGAAGATAAAGGTTTTTGGAGTCAAAAAGGGTAGGAGGGATTTGTCTATTCCCTTATACTACAAGGTCTCCACATTCTTGAAATGCTGTCATAAAACAGTCACTGTCACTGTCTAAGTAAGTATAGTAGTAGGTACTGTGTTAATGATCTCTTGTCCTTGGTAGATGTTGGGAAGATCTTGGTGGTAGAAGAGTTAATGTAGCTAGTTGTTCATAGTGACTACAAGGAGTAGACTTTCTTGGCATTGTCAAAAAGACAGTCATAGAGAGGTTTGCTGTCCACTGTCTTGTTAGAAGTGGAATGAGAGTTTCTTGGTTAGTGACCTTGTTCATGCATATGATTGGTAAGTGTATGTTGATTTATGTTGTTGTCCATGTTGGTAGAGGTGTGGGTAGGAAGTTGTGAGTCCAACAAAGGTGGGTTGTGTAGAAAGGTGGGATTGAGCAGTAACTCTCCAAGGTGAGAGTTGGACAGCCTGTGAGGAGGACACTAGATAGTGGTCCTAGGCTAGATAAATCTTAGGAATAGCCTTGTGTAGGCTTTGTAAACACAAACACTTTTGGAAACCTTTTGTAGGAAGTTGAGTGACTTAAGTTCATTGAGTGAGCTTCTATAATCTCTACCTTACCCTTGCATCATATTGGTATCAGAGCCAATATTCTGATTGAAGAAAGTGTATGTCAGTAGAGGAAATTAAAATAGAGGCCAGTACAATGCCTCCCAAGACAATGAGTCAAGATGCCATCAAGAAGTTGGTGGAAGAGATGGTTGAAGCAAGATTGCAAGAAGCAAAATTGCAGGAAGAGAAGAAGTCTAAGGGCAAGACCAAAGAAGAGGGAAGTTCTTCAGACACAAATGAAGAAATAGAGGCAGAAGAGGATCCTTTGGAGCAGGATATGTCTGCAGATCAGAAAGCCTTCTTGAATGCACTTAAGGGTGCTCATGGAGACAGTGGTGATCCCAAGATGGAGGTGCCTACCTTTGGATGGAGATGTTCTCACCAACTGGATAGAAGCTATGTGCAACTTCTTTGATTATAAGGAGTTTAATGACAGCAAAAAGGTCAAGTTTGCCAAGACAAGGCTAAGAGGTTCTGCACTGGTATGGTGGAACTATATGCAGAGTGAGAGGGAGAAGGTTGGGAAGAGTCCCATCACTAAATGGAGTAGAATGGTGGCTATGCTCAGAAGCAAGTTCATGCCACCTGACTATGAGATTCAAATCATAAGGAGATTTTAGAATTTGAGGCAAAAAGATATGGATGTGGCTGCCTACACAAAAGAATTTCATAGACTCAGTATGAGGGCCAATCATAATGAAGATGAAAAAGGGATGGTGGCTAGGTACCTAAATGGACTGAAATACAATCTGCAAGATGAGATAAGTTTGGTGTTACCAAAGACAGTGGATGAATGTTTCCTATTGGCCTCCAGAGCTGAGGAAAAGCTGAGAAGGAAGGGTGACCAAAGTGCTAGAGGTAGAGGTGGCAAAAACCAAAGAGGAAGAGGCAATTTTAGTTGTGGACAGTTCAATAAAACTGAAAATAACAGTCAGCAAGAAACACAATCAGCAACAGAGCATAGAGGAGGTTTCAGAGGTGGTAGAAGTCATAATGGCAGAGGCAAAAATGGTGGAGGTGGTAGAGGACCAGGAGTCTTCACTGGAAGATGTTATGGCTGCAACCAAGTTGGCCATACAATGAACAAATGTCCAGGGAAAGCCAGCAGCTCTCATGACAGTGGGAAGAGAAATCAGTTAGTGAAAGATGATGACTGTGAAAGTGTGAATTCACCAATGGGAAGTGTTGCACCTATTCTAGATGGAGAGAGTATGATGATAAAAAGTTCTATGTTGAAGATGCCATTGAAGCAAGAACCCCCTCAGAGAAAGAATCTTTTCAGAACCCAAGGCCTAGCCTATGAGAAACTTTGCAAAATCATAGTGGATTCAAGGTCTATTGAGAATGTGGTATCCACTGAGATGGTTGAGAAGTGTAAGTTGAAGAGGCTGCCTCATATCAGTCCTCACAAGATTTCTTGGTTGAACATGAACCAAAGTTTCATGGTGGAGGAACAAGCTTGGGTTGAATTTGCAATTGGTGACTACAAGGACAAAGTGCTATGTGAAATCATTCCTATGGATGCATGCCACCTACTTCTTGGCCGTCCATGGCAGTATGATGTTAAAGCTCAGCATGATGGTGAGAAGAACACTTATGTCATCACCAAGAATGGAAGGCCATTCAAAATGGATCCTTTGTTGGAGCAACCCAGGGGAAAGGAAAATAATAGCAGTGTCATGTTGGTGAATGGAAATGAGTTCCTAAACATCTTGAAGGAGAATGACAATCAGGGATATGCCTTGGTCATGAAGCCCAAGAGTGGATCAGATCAGCAAAATAAAAAATAGAAGGAGATTCCATTGGAAGTACAGCAACTTCTGGATAAGTATCAAGACCTTGTGGTAGAGGAAGTTCCCAACTCCTTACCACCCATGAGGGATATTAGTCATCAAATTGACTTAATACTTGGTGCTACATTGCCTAACAAGGCTGCATATAAACTGACACCATAGCAAAATTAAGAGGTGGCAAGGCAAATTCAAGATCTCCTGGAGAAAGGGCTAATTAGAAAGAGTCTAAGTCCTTGTGCAGTTCCAAGTGTACTTGCTCCTAAGAAGGATGGAAAGTGGAGGCTATGCACAGATTCTAGAGCCATCAACAAGATCACCATAAGATATAGATTTCCAATGCCAAGGATTGAAGATCTCTTGGATTACCTGGGAGGATAATGCTATTACTCAAAGATTGATTTGAAATCTGGATATCATCAAATTCGGATCAGACAGGGAGATGAATGGAAGACTGCTTTCAAGACCAATGAAGGTCTTTATGAATGGCTTGTTATGCCATTTCATCTTAGCAATGTGCCAAGTACATTTATGTGCCTAATGAATGAGGTATTAGTTGAATTCATTGGTAAATTTGTTATTGTTTATCTTGATGACATACTAATCTTCAGCAGGACAAGGGAAGACCATGTGAAGCATGTTGGTCAGGTGTTGGAGAAGCTGCATGAGCACAAGCTGATGATCAACTTAGACAAATGTGAGTTCATGAAAACTAAACTTGTATACCTAGGATTTGTCATTTCTAAGGGCTGTTTGAAGATGGATCCCTCTAAGGTTGAGGCTATTCTTAGTTGGCCTACCCCAAAAATAGTGGGAGATGTGAGAAGTTTCCATGGATTGGCGACTTTCTATAGGAAGTTTATCAGAGGTTTCAGTCACATTAGTGCTCCCATCCTCAACACCATCAAGGGTGGAGTCAAATGTAGATTCCAGTGGACAAAGGAAGTTGATGATAGTTTTGAGTTGTTGAAAACAAAGGTGGCTGAGTTACCTACCCTAGTACTCCCTGATTTTGATAAGGTATTTGTTGTTGAGTGTGATGCAAGTCAACAAGCTATTGGTGCTATTCTTAGCCAAGAAGGACATCCAGTGGCATTCTTCTCAGAAAAGTTGAATGAAGCCAAGCAAAGGTATTCTACCTATGACTTAGAACTCTATGCAATGGTGCAAGCTCTTAAGAAATGGAGACATTATTTGCTGCCCAAAGAATTTATTGTGTTTACTAACAATCATGCTTTAAGCTTTCTAAACAGTCAAGAAAAATTGAACCATAGACATGTTAAATGGATGGAACAGCTACAAGTTTATACCTTCACAATTAAGCATAAAAGAGGTGTCTCTAATAAAGTGGTTGATGCATTGAGTAGGAGGTTGTTTCTTATTCATGAAATTCAGTTAGAAAGCATGGGTATTGACTATTTAAAGGAGTTGTATAAAGAAGATTCTAATTTCAAAGAGGCTTATGATGTTTGTGTGAACTTGGCTAACACATTCTATGGAGAGTACGCAGATTTTGTTTTGCAGGAAGGCCTCTTGTTTAAGGGCAATTTGCTGTGTGTCCCTAAGTGCTCTATGCGGGACAACATCATCAAGGAGAAGCATAATGGTTCTTTAGGAGGACATTTTGGCTTGGACAAGACACTAGAACAAGTCACAAGGTTCTATTTTTGGCTAAAGGTGCAATCAGATGTGAGAAAATATGTAGCTAGTTGTGCAATCTGTCAAAGAGCCAAAGGTGTGTCTTCAAATGTAGGTCTATACCAGCCCCTCCCCATTCCCAATAGACCTTGGGAAAGTATCAGCATGGATTTTGTGCTTGGGTTACCCAGGACAGCCAGAGGGGTGGATAGTGTGTTTGTCATTGTTGATAGGTTCAGCAAGATGGCTCATTTTGTGCCATGTAAATGCACAAATGATGCATCTCATGTTGCAGGTCTATTTTTTAGAGAGGTAGTAAGGATGCATGGTTTACCATTGTCCATTGTAACTGATAGAGATTCTAAGTTTGTAGGTCACTTCTAGAGGACCTTGTGGAAGAAGCTGGGCACACAGTTGTCCTTTTCATTAGCCTACCATCCACAAACTGATGGTCAAACTGTTCTATGACTGAGGTTGATGGTCATTGAGGATTATGAATGTTAATCTTGTGTAAATGTTCTCCTTACTTACAAAGATAACCTTCTTTCTAACATTGTTTTCTTGAAGACAGTCAAACAGCCGTACTTTTTCTGTCAGAGCAAGTACTGTGGTGGGGTGTTGAGTTAGAGATCTCAAGTGGATCCTGTTCTTGTGAATGCATGTGGTGTTTTGATCCTTGTTGGAGAGGAATGGTTGCAGGTTTAGTTTTCACAAATGCTACAAGGAAGAAGCTGTCACCATAACACTGTCATAGGACAACAAACTGTATTTACTGTCCTCTATCCTACAAAACATAGTATAACTGATGTTTGTGAGTAACTGGTGGTTGGATCACATTGAATGTTTATTGTGCATTTGAAGATAAAGGTTTTTGGAGTCAAAAAGGGTAGGAGGGATTTGTCTATTCCCTTATACTACAAGGTCTCCACATTCTTGAAATGTTGTCATAAAACAGTCAATGTCACTGTCTGAGTAAGTATAGCAGTAGGTACTGTGTTAATGATCTCCTGTCCTTGGTAGATGTTGGGAAGATCTTGGTGATAGAAGAGTTAATGTAGCTAGTTGTTCATAGTGACTACAAGGAGTAGACTTTCTTGGCATTGTCAAAAAGACAGTCATAGAGAGGTTTGCTGTCCACTATCTTGTTAGAAGTGGAATGAGAGTTTCTTGGTCAGTGACCTTGTTCATGCATATGATTGGTAAGTGTATGTTGATTTATGTTGTTGTCCATGTTGGTAGAGGTGTGGGTAGGAAGTTGTGAGTCCAACAAAGGTGGGTTGTGTAGAAAGGTGGGATTGAGCAGTAACTCTCCAAGGTGAGAGTTGGACAGCCTGTGAGGAGGACACTAGATAGTGGTCCTAGGCTAGATAAATCTCAGGAATAGCCTTGTGTAGGCTTTGTAAACACAAACACTTTTGGAAACCTTTTGTAGGAAGTTGAGTGACTTAAGTTCATTGAGTGAGCTTCTATAATCTCTACCTTACCTCTGCATCAATTCTATTGCAGCTAGGAGTCTAACATGACTGATTTAGCTAGTCCACATTCCTCTATTTCAGCAAGAAGTTCCAATTTCATTAGGACTCTTCTTTCTTTCTTTTTCAGTTATTAGTTACTTGGAATTTATCACACTCATGTATGTAGATAGTGGTGATTTATGATTTCAGTTAAGAAACATTGTTCCAATAAACTCCCCCATGCCTATATGTATGGCTCAGTGGTTGAGGTAGTTTAAGTTTTTAGTTTTCCTTTTTGAAGTAGTTTGTTCAATCGTAGATATAGTTACACAGACAATGTTTATGTTTTTGATGATGAATGCATGAATAAAATCTACCAGCAAAATCTTATGTGATATTGCAAAGACTATGTAATGAACGAATTAGAATTAGTATGATTGTGTTAATCTGAGCAACTAGATTTGAGTTAGATCAGTGGAGATAGTCACTTGAGCAAGGGCCACTCAAGGTAAGTTTCCCTCACTTCATTTTCTATATGTTATTTTGTTATAACAGTCATTCATAAATGCATTAGATTCTTCAAGATACTCTAGTTGTTTAACTTGTTGTGCTCTAGAGTGTAGAGTGTATGTTAGGAGTATAGGATAAATTACCAATACCAAGTTAAAACCCTAGTGTTCATTTCTTTATAGTCATTAGTTACAATCTTCTATTGCAAGTACCTGTAGTAACAATATCAGCATTGCTTCTTTTACCATTGTGCAATTTTAATTATAATAGTTATATTAGGATGAGTTAGGTAGTCTAAATCTTTGAAAGCACATACAGTGCTAGTGCCATCACAAGCTTACTAGCCTTGGTCAATAAATTAATGAAGGTCTTTTCAAGGGTTATAGTGGACTGTTCAGTTAGGTTGTTCCTCTGAATTGTATGATTTCCACCAAGTTTACTAGACATAACAAAGACTCTACACTACACTCTCCCTTTCAAAAGTGATAACGAACCAGAAAAGGAAGTGGATGAAGTCCACACCTTCTGGTAGTTCCAAAGGGGACATAATTATAATCTTAAAAATAATAGTAATCGGCCAGCTGGACCTTTAACCAGCTCCGTTCCACCAAAAAATTTTAACACACCTCTAAATGCGACAACTAGAAACAATCCAACACCTCCAAGGGTGAACCAACAACATTTCACCTCATCACCAACCTTGGCCAAAGGTATGACTAAACTTTTTGAATCAGATATGTTAGGTATACTTACTTATCTAATGGGATTAAGAAGATAAAGATCAATCTCTCCTTATCTGAATTACTTAAGACTCCAGTCATAAAGAAAGCCTTCCTTCAGTCTTTAGAAGAGCCTTCACTGAAAGAAAATGTCCCAAGCAATATCTAGACTAGAGATCCTCCCCATAAGGATGTTCCATTCAAACCTAAAGATAAAGGGCAGGTCCATGCTGCAGATGCACAATTGACAGTTTACAAAGGAAAGACTGAGTCTCCTCTATTTCTCCTAAACTTAAGGATTTTTGACAAGAACTTGCATAATTGACTAGTAGACTCTGGAGCATCTACCAATGTCATGCCTTTGTCAATATTGCAAATCCTAGGTCTCTCACTTGCCAAATCATTGAAGAAGTTCACTCAACTAGATAAGTCTGAGGTCAACGTAATAGGTGAACTAACTCATATTCATATGTAGTTAGCTTCTGAACCTAGGGTGCAACACTTTATTGACATCCAGGTAGTTGACATCCTTGATATGTGTGGTATGTTACTAAGTAGGGATTGGTCCATGACACTGAATGGATACATGGCGACTAATTTTTCACATATGTGGTTACCCTAGAGAGGTATTCCAAATCAAATTTGTATAGAGGCCAAACCAAGGATGAAACATATGATTACTTAATATAATCAAAATAATGAAGTGTTATATACAAATGTAGAGCAAGGAGTATACAGTGTTGAACTTCTGGACATCATAGTGGAAGAGGTACTGATGTGTAATTATACATAAGAAAATAGTGAAGTGGATCACATTACACCTAGAACTGATGTCCTGGTGGAATCTAATCATGGAACCTCAGATGAAGATGGAGGAGGTGTTGTAGGTGAGTTTGAAAAACATTTGTCTAAGGAGATCCAAAGGTATAGACTGCAGGGAATTCTTCTTAGACAAACTTTGCTGAAGGGATGGTACAGGTTGCATAGGACTTCACATTCTGAAACCACATGTGCACTATGCCTTGATTTGATTGATAGAAAATAATGCTTGTATTCAAGGAGTAAAATTGATTTGCCAAATGAAGTCCCTAAGAAATTCAAATCAAGATTTGATGAAAGAGATCATCCATTACAAGATCGAGTCCCAAAGACGTTGAAGAGTGAATTAGAAAGGATCAGATCAACTCAAGATGATGTTCCAACATTAGAAACCAAGGTTTCAGATAATATCAAAATTACTAAGAGTAACCTCAATACAGATGTACAATCACAAGACATCCAAACACTTGAATATCTAGAGGCCCCTATTCCTTTGGAGTAGAGGATGTCAGAATAATGTGAACCATAGAAATTGAAGTGGATTGTTGAAGGAAGCATCTCAAGAGATAAGAGAAAGAAAGGTCCTGAAAAGGATCCTCTTGATGGAAAGCCATGGGTATTAAAATTTGATGGATCCAAGTCCAAGCAGGGTGCTGGGGTTTGGATTGATCTCATTAATCCGTAAGGAAGATCATTCCTAGTGGCATACAGGCTATATTTCCACTGTACCAATAACATTGCAGAATATGAAGCCTTGATTCATGGTCTGCTATTCACACTAAAGAAGAAGGTTAAAGTTCTTCATGTCTTTGGAGATTTTGAGCTAGTAGTTAAGCAAGTGAGAAAGTAGTATTCATGTAATTACATGCATCTATTCAGCTATAGACATTGAGTCTGGGACCTAATAGATGGTTTTGATGCCTTCAACATCACCCACGTACCAAGAAAACTCAATCATTAAGATGATTCTTTGGCCACGTCAACCAATACACTAGAACCGTTAACAATATTAGGGATGAAATTTTTTTCAATTAAGTTGGTATCAACTCCCTGAGTTCCAAATAATGTTATCAACTTTTAGGTGTTTGAGGACTATCATCACATCTTGGACTTCATTGCCAAGAGGGATGTTTTCAAAGCTCAGTTGATAGATGAGCAAAATTGAGATGACCAAGCATGGGATGAATAGTCCATTATCAATTTATAGGATAACAAGATCCCTAAAGGGATGAACAAACTTGAAAGACTATTTGATCTAGATGGCATCGTAAAACAAAAGGATCTACCTAAAGCAGATGGAGGGGATTATGAACCCATAAACATAAGAGAAAATTCAAAGGCCAAGAAAGTCCTGATTGGTAAAGTCTGTACTCCTTCAGAACGAGAGGGGATAACTCAGGCTTTGAAGGATTATATCCATGTGATTGCATGGACATATGATGAACTTAAAACATATGACACTTCAATCATTACCCACACTACTTTACTTGAGCCTTTGATATTTGAAGAAGTTAGAAAGTTGTTAACTGCAAGGATTATTTTCCCTATTAAGCATTCTACGTGGGTTGTTAACTTAGTCTAGATGAGAAAGAAAAATGGAGATATCAGGTTATGTGTAGACTTCCAGAATCTCAATAAGGCATTAGAAAAGGATAATTATCCCCTTCCTTCTTTAGATAAAGTGCTTCAAATGATGTCCTTTTAGGATGGTTTCTCAGGATATAATCAAGTCATGGTGGACAAGATTGACCAGTTGGAGACTGCCTTCACAACCAAGTGGGGAATCTTTGCATACAGAAGGATGCCATTCAACTTGGTCAATGCTGGCACAACTTTCCAATGTGCTATGGACATAGCCTTCTAAGGTTTAGTTGGCTAATGTATCATCATATACATGGATGACTTGACAGTGTTTTCCAAAGTGAGGGGAGATCACATTCATGATTTGTGAAAGGTACTCCAAATATGTGAACAATATGACATCTCACTCAACCCCAAGAAGTGTGTCTTTGGTGTCACCACTAGGAAATTGTTAGGACATCTTGTGTCTAAGAGCGGGATATCCATTGACCCTAATCAAGTCAACTCCATCATGAAACTCTAGCTACTAAGGTGTAAGAAAGAACTGAAGTCCTATTTTAGTGACATCAAATTCGTCTAAAAATTTATAATAGGTTTTGCTAAATACGAAGGCCACTCAACGTTATGTTAAAGAAAGATGCCAAGATAGAGTGGACATCAAAAGCCAAAGCAACATTCAAGGATATTAAGAAAGCGATTGTTGATGCCCTAGTACTGAGTAGCCCTGATTATACAAGAGCATTCTACATATATTCATTCACTTCAAATCATGCATGTGCCACTGTGTTAACACAAAGAAGTGATATCAAAGAAGAAAAACCTATAGCTTTCATGAGTAGTCCATTCAAAGATGTAGAATTGAAGTACCTTGATGTCGAACAACAGGCCTTGGTTAGGGCGGTCAAGAAGTTTCAACACTATATCCTAAGGAGCAGAGTAATTGCTGTTGTACCAGACTCAACTGTCAAAATGCTATTGATGCAGAATGAGCCAAGAGAAAAATGAACCAAATGGATAACTGTTTTACAAGTATGATATGGATATCACTCCGATGAAATTGGTTTGAGGATAGGCTCTAATGTAGATGATTGCTGAGATAGATCCTAATCTGATTAGCTAACAATATGCAGTTGACTCAGATGTACTAGAAGATTGGTATTCAAGCATCTGGCATATCCTGGTCACATGCAGATGTCCATTGAACCTGAAAGCATCCCTAAGAAGAGCATGGAGGGTCAAGACCCAAAATTATATGATTAAGGGAGGAATCCTTTTCAAAGAAACCATGAAGGTATATATCTCAGATGCCTTGATAGACAGGAAGAAACCAAAGTCTTGCAAGAGCTACATGATAAATTTGAAACAACTCATGGATCTCATCTAGCTACAATGCACAAAATCCTTAGAGCTAGATACTACTAGCCTACTATCTTCACGAACACAACTGATCACATTAAGCACTTCCATACGTGTCAGGTGGCCACTAATAGAAAAAGATATGCAGCTTAGTCATTGCAACTAGTAATGGAGATGTGCATGTTCACACAATGGGGCATGGACTTCATCAGAGCTATCAATCCTCCATCCTCTGCCAGACACAAGTATGTCCTGATAATTACTAATTATTGTACTGGTGGATTGAGGCTGTGAGTAGAAAAACATGCACATCTGAAGACGTGATTAAGTTCTTGGAAGACAATATCATTACCAGGGTTGGTGTCCCTTATACATTGGTATGTGATAATTGACCCACCTTTGCTTCATTAAAATTGTCAAATTGGGCATTTGAATATGGTATTACCCTAAAGTTCTCATCCAATTACTAGCCCCAATGAAATGACCTAGTTGATTCCACTAACAAGAATTTGTTAGATATTATTAAGAAACTAGTGGAGAAGAACCCTAGGGAGTGGAATACATTGTTGAAATATGCCTTATGGGTTGATAGAACCAGAGTAAAGTCAGCCCTAGGAAATTCCCCTTATCAATTAGTCTATGGAATAGATCCTATACTCCCCACAAACTTGAAAATCCCTACCCTATAATTTACCTAAGAATATCTAGGTTTAGATGATAAACTGGAGGTTAGGTTGTTACAACTCTTACATCTAGAGGAGAAGAGAGATTAGGCCATTAATTATTTCTCCAAACACCAAGCCATTATCAAATGTTGGTTTGATAAAAGGGCCAAAGTTAAAGATTTTCAGATATCTGACCTTGTGTTATCCTGGGATAAGGCTCATGAGAAGAAAGGAGATCATGCAAAGTTTGATAAACTATGGACAGGTCCCTTCCAAATAGCTGAAATAATAAGAGATAGTACATACAGGTTGAAGACCTTAATTGGAGAGGATGTTCCGTTGCCTGTCAATAGACAATTCCTAAAACACTATTTCCAAGCTTGAGTTAAAAGAGGAAAACCTAAAGTTTGTGTGTATGTATATAATTGCTTGTACAATTGTTTGCTTGTTTTGTGTTTCTGTTTGTTTGTTGAGCCCCTATTTTGGTTAGGCATGTTAAGGAGCATCTTTCTGCGTTAGAAAACAATAAAATTTCTAGAATTTAGGAAAGATTTGTCATTATTTGCAACTTTTTACTATGATTTTGTAAAATTAAGAATGACATATCAAGTTATCAAATTAAAATCCTAAACTATTAAATTTTGCTAGTGATCCACATGCATATCCTGATATATTCATGAAATGAATGAAATCTACTCATACTTCACAAGAAACATTCACAGTTGCATATGAGAGATGCAAATCTTCAAGGAAATTGATTAATAGCAAGTGACAAGCCAAAAGCACTTCCAAAGAATGCAACCATTCAACGTCACGTACTAGAAATCAATGAAAACTACTCAAGATTTACAATGTAACAGTAGTCTGTAGCTTCATTTTCATTATATATGCACATGATATACAAATATACTTTGATATGAGAAAGAACCATGCACTAGTAGAATTTAGGCAAATAAATGACTACGTGACTAAAAATTTTAGTCATTCTACTAATTTTTTGCAACACATCTATAAATGACTAATTTGATCATCGAGTAAAAAGCACAACTAAATAATTAGTCACACAAATAAAAATTAGACAATATATATTACTTTTAAAAAATATATATATATATTACTATTTTTCCACATCTTTTAAATATAATATATTTAAAAAATACATATTAATTTAACTAAACTATAACATCTAAAAATAATAAAAAAACACTTCCCAATATAATTTTATAATAATTACATCCCACATATTACTTAATATAGCAACTCTCAAAAGGGGCAAGTACAATCGTTTTAACCCTAATTATATTATTACTAAATAATTTTTATATTATTCTTACTATTATATTAAATTTATTACTAATTATTATTTTATTTTTTTAGTTTGGGTATACTCGGATTTTTATCCTAGTTTGGGCCAAGAGAGACCCTTACGGGGGATCTCTTCCCATGACTTTATCGCCACCTGAGACCACAACTGGGGGGTTTCCATCACTAATGGGCATTAACACCCAGGCATTAGTGTCCTTAGTTCAAATCCACAAGCTCATTGGCCCAACGAAGGCCCACAGCCTGTGAACACGCCAACCCAGTGAAGGACCCGAGAAGGATCCTGCGAGCACGGCAGCCCAGTGAAGGCATAAGGCCTGTAAGCTCATTGGCCCAACGGGGATTTGAACCTGGGTGGTGATCACCACAACCAAGTGAACTCACCACCACGTTGTGCCCCGAAGGGCATTAATTATTATATTATAATATTATATATAGTTATATTAAATTAAATTAAATTATATTTATATTTATATTTATATTCTATTATTATTGTTGATATTTTAATATATCACCATTTATTTTCTTTCCTCAAAAGGTCATTTAGGGAATTTTTTATGATTTAAAAATTTGAATGCTAAAGGTGGACTTAGGCGCCAAATGGTTAAGAGGGAAAAGAGTGAGAGAAAGGAAAAAAGGAGAATGAATTTTTGTTTTGTTAACCCACGTAGCATGGAGGAGCATTTAGGGTTTTCAGTCTATCTGTATTGCCTTGTTACAGTTACTTTGCATGGTATGGGATGAAGGGGAGAAGGCATGGATTGAGTCTTCCACTATTCTCTACATCAAGGAGGCACTTGGTTGTTGGTTTTTGACACATATTGGACATGTTGTAGGGAATGAAGATGTTTTTTTCAGCATGTTATTGTTGTTGGAAGAGTCCCAAGAGTTTGAGACAAGTCATACCCACATGTTACAGAGGTTTTCAAGGGCAGCTGCAGTGTAATTTCATGCATATCTCCAGGTTTGTTATCCTTTGGGTTTTTCTTTTTTCAAATAAGAAGCATTGGGTGTTCATAGTTGAGATGAAGTATTTGTAAAGTCCCGTGAGATGTATAAAAAAGGGGGCAATATGAATACCTTGTGATGGTTATTTTAAGGGTTTAGTGTTGGCTTTTAAATACATCTATAGCAGCTTCATGAAGTTTGCAAGGCTAAAGGGGGCAATATGAATACTCTGTGATAACCATGTTAGGAACTAAGAGATAATCTAAATAGGGGTTAAGGTGATAATCCATTCTTAATAGTCCTAGAAAACAATAGAGATGACTATTATATGACGACTTTTATATGCATGATCATCAAAAATGAAGGACAAGGTTTGCATGCCCGTAGAATGTAGTCATCATTTAGTCAAACATGAGGACAACCCTTTCAATACAAGACCACAGCTCGGGTGAAATGATAGTGACTTCATGAAATATGAAGGGAGAGATTTCATGAGTGAAGTCATAGGCCTACCCACGTAGAACCATTCACAAGCCTCTAAATGTGTGCACTGACAGATAGGATTCCAAATAGAAGACAATGGTCATAAAAGAAATCTTTCAATATAGTCCATAAAGAACATTACAAAGAACAGAGATAGTAGTTTCTATGACAAGGGTTTCTAGGTAGAAAGGATAGTCCTATGTTCAAAAGGACAGATAGATGGCTATTATAGGAGGTAGATTATGCACTAGAAATGATAGCCTTCACCAATGTCTAAAGAATCTAGATAGAACAGTGTCTTTGGAGGGTTTCTATGATAGTGAGCAGGGTACAGTGATAGTAAAAGGGGTAATGAAAGTGTAGCATTATTTTAGGTATCCCATTGTGTGGCTCATCACACCATTTCATAGTCCTTAAGGAGGGTACCAAGGCTATACTAAGTCATTTCATAGTCCACATCAAATGACATTATGATCATTTTCAATGATATTGAGCCAGGGACAACATATAACAATCCTAACTGAGTCTTTTAAACCAATTTTCAAGAGTCTTTGTTATCATTTGGGGCCATGAAGTATGATAGAACCTTTGTGGGAAGACAAGAACTTATCTTGTAGGTAATTTGGTCCTTGGACTTCACATCTTTGATGATTTTATTTGCAATGTTGGGAAGAGTACATGTGGGAGTATGTAAATAAGTTTCCTTTGACCAAATTTTGAATAGATGATTTCACAATGAGTTGCTCTCAAATTTGTGTTAAATGATCATCATAGTCCATGAGCTAACATTACTATTGAGAATTCTTTCTCTTAGTTTCACTCGTATCTAGCTATCTCATTTCGAATGCATGTTCACCAGAGTAGTTGTGACCACCTTCAACTATATTAACCTTTCCATTATATTTTTGATGGATGTCCAAATCTGTTCCAATACTTCCATTTTAGTATAGATGAAAAGGGCAATAAAAAGTGTTGGGATTCAGTCTTACAACTGCCAATTGTATTGGATGATAGTTTCTAAAAGCCTTTTTAGTCATTCACATCTTGTGCATATCTTGCAATTATTTCCGTCCATGGGATCATGATTCTTGCATATTTTGCTTGTATTATTCCTATTACACACTATTTTCCAGTAATTACAAAATCTTTTGCATCTCCAAAGATATCCAATCTATAAGGGTTTAGGAAGCTCTTTTAACTTAGTCCTAGGAGTAGAAGAAGGTTTGAATGGATCACAAGGAACATTCCCACCATTAGTGACTACTTTGGGTGAGCATCCAAGGTATAGAGTTGAAAATATTGTATCATTTTTCATCCTCAAGCTGATCTTATATTGTAATTACATTTCAATGCTATTTTGATAATCTTATTTGCAGTTGTCCAATCATCAGTGAGAATTTGGTTGAACGTGGCCACTAGGATGTGGACATCTTCAATAATATTGTCTAGTACGTAGTTTCTATCTCCATACCAAGATATTGAGAGGATGTGTGTTGTAATGAGAAATGATTCCTATCTATTGTCTTCTCACCCTCTTGATGCAGCTCTACTACCATATCCTTCATAAGCCTTATTTTTGTTAAAAGAACTTTACCAAATAGGCTACCTTGGCTTCTTAGATTGTTATCTAAACTACCCCATAATGTGCTCCCACACCGTGGTAAGGGTTATCTTTTTTAATTGTCATTGATACACGTATCAATTTTTCTTGTTCAAAATTTGTGAAAAATGTGATACACGTATTATTTGTGAGGCTAGTGACATAGGAGTATGAAGATTGCTAACAGGCTTCAAGCCACAACAAAGTTGTCATATTTCAAAACTCTGTTTTCTTGTAAGGTTAAATAATTTTATTGGCTGATGTTATTCTAGCTTTATTGAGTTACACAATGAGTCTATTATTAGCCAATTTGAGACTGAATGATTTATCCCAAAACTGTCATTTATATCTGAATTTGAGTCTTTGTAGAATCTATAGCTAGATTAAAAGGTTTATTCATCAATAGTTAATTTGCTGAAAATTTTCCAATTCATATTCAAATACTTGAGCAAGCAATAAGACATGTAAAATATTTATACGAAGCTATTTTGGATCTAATATAGTATGATTGAAATTTGATGTAGGTTTAATTAGGAAGAGTTTAATTTTATCATGTGAATGTTTGAATGTGTGAAAAATCAATAAACTTACAGATTGTGCTTTATGACAGTTTTGTTTCAAAAGCAATTCAAAGGCATGTATTGTTGCATGTGCTCCTTCAAATTCCGCTTCTAATTCAACTCTTCTATGGAAGTGAGTTGATTGCTTGTGTTGGAAAAGGGATTCTAAAATTTTATTGTGCCTTTGATGAACTTCCAAACAAAAAATTTCCATTTTTTTTGTTGACATCAAGGGCATTGATGAAAGATAAGATTAGAAGAAAAGGCTTTCCTGCATCACCATTGGCATGATTTGAAGAGTTTGTGGGAGAGCGGGTGACTCAACATGGTTTTCCCACATCACCATGAATGCCCAACAACAAACCGTGCGGTGTTGCGGTGGAGGCATACGGTGACATTTTATAAAGTGCGGAGGAGAGTAAAAGTGATTCTTTTCAGTTTTATATTATTTGCAGCTGGAGAAAGAGAAATTTGTAGGACAAGTTTTTACCTTTGCGAAGATTTTATGCCTCTTTAGTGAATGGCATAGGAAACTACAAGGAACATCAAATCTCATCTACACATTATAAGCTACAAATAAATTGATCACAATTTGAAATCATTCAAAAGATAATTTGTGCATAAATTCTTCATTATTGAATTTTGTGCAGAAGATTTTGTGAAGGCTTTGGTGATCCGAAGTGGAACTTGCAACTACAATACCTGATAAAAATCCACTTCCAAATATGCTTTTGATGGATGTTCATATCCTCATCCAAAGCTCCAATTCACATAGAGGTAGGAAGGATGCTTTCAAAGGTTGAGGAGTTGGGCTTTACACCCACTGGTTTCATTTTCTTAAAATTTTCTAAGATCTTTTCAGAAAAACCCATTTTGAACATATCCTTTAATCACGGCATTCCATGATATCCCACTTCTTTGAGGCATTTTTTGAAACAGTTTTCTTGCCTTGTCTATGCTTCCACATTTTCATGTATGTCTAGCAGGGCACTTGTAACTACAACATATGACAAAAATCCCTGCTATTATGCTTTGATGGATGTCCCTTCATTATTACTGGATATATGATGCAGTACCCATTATTATAGTGCAAGCCTATTTTGTGGATTGTTTAATTTTGCATCACCAATATTCTCCACAAGAACATTGTCCTTGTTTAAAATGATGGAAATGATTCACATCTCTCAGAACAATTTCTCTTGAAACACTCTTGGATATGAATTTAGATGCAGTGTGAAAATCAGAACATACTCAAGGGTTCTTAACAACTCTAATAGTTGTACCAGGGGCCATGTTTAACAAACCAAATGCAATTGCTTTAACTTTTCACTATGGTGGTAGATAAATGATTATTTTTTCTTCTATTCCACAACATTAAGTAAAAGTCTTGAATCTAGAAATACCCTGTTGCCTTCATTTGCCAAGCCAATTTCTCCAATTTTTCATAGCTCTCCCATGTTTGTGGATATGATCTATCTCCTACACAAAAAAGCATGTACTATTTAATGCCCTTCAATCCAACTACATGCAGGTATCTTTTTAATTCCTCTATCTTTCATCAATCTCCTTACTATTTGAACCTCACCACACCTGCCCGCTTCTACACAGATGTTTTAGAGAAGAACACAAGTTGTAGCATTTTTAGGATCCAATTAAAAAAGTAGTGTTGTTGGAATACTTAGCCTATATTCATATATGATCCATAGGCACCAAAGGTTTAACTGACATCTTAGTAATAATGTTTATGGTGTCCTCAAGATAGCCAGCATAGGCACAAAGGTCAACCATGCACACCTAATAATCAACTATATATGTAATGCAATAAGGGTTACTAATGTGTGAAGTATGTGCAGCCCTCATCCACTAAACCTACATGACTACATGCATCTAGAACACAAGCAAAGCTTACAATGTTGGTGTTCTAGAGTGCTTCATTAATTCAAAGATTTTGAGAGCTTCCTTGCAAAATCCATTTTGTGCACATTTTGCAATCATATCATTTCATTCCATGAGATGACATTTCTTTGAGGCATTCTATCAAACAATTCATTTTGTACTACATTTTGGTGTCAAATCTTTGGTAATTATGGTTAGTTTCATTACATTCAAATTTTGAATTTTGGGAAATTATATATAGTAAATAGATTGATGGTTGTTTGGATAGTAAAATTAGCTCTCTTAGAAATTAATTGAAATATCTAGAAGGATTCTTTTAATTAAAGAGGATTTTGTGGTTATTTTTGTAACAATGATTAACAATGATTTTATAGTGGAGCTAGCTTGCTATTTTCATTCAAGATACAAGTCATCAAAGTCAAGCACATACCAAGAAGATGGTACTCTACTTCAAACCCTCAACCTCACCTAGTTTAGTCTGCTTACATGGGGATATTAAGGAAGTTGCTAAACAATTAATATATATCATTAGTTGTTTGTCAAGGAGAATCCTACGAGATCCAATATGACAGTGGATCAATATCTGGTTTCTTAAGTAAAGATTATGTCACAGTTGGGAACTTGTTGTGAAACATTAGGTTAGTAATTTTTGGATGTTAAGGCTTCCCAATTGGATATCAAAGATCTTTTCTCATCAACTTAATTTGGAATTTATGTACAAATGGTTTTTTTCATGGTGCAGGTCTTTACTAAGACAACACATGAACAAGGGTTGACATTTTTATTTTTGAGTGCCTTGAATCCTCCTTACTAGATAACAGTCCTCCACATTTGACTGTCCCTTTATGCATGTTCAGTCCTCACTTCATGGTGATGTATCTGTCTTTGAGCCATTTCTTAATGGCATCTAAAACTACCTTGTCACTGTTTTGAATGCATAAAAACCCTATGGGTTTGATCATATCTGGCTTTCATTTGCCTTTGACAAAACTACTCACTACCTCTTCTAAGCATAGTGAAAATGATGCTAAAACTGCCCCCAACTGTATGATACATTTCATCACCTTGAAGAATTGCACTCCCTTTCATTGTTACTGTATTTTGACAAAGCCTTTATTCCTTCCTTTCACTGATTATTTCTTCAAAGAACTACGCTAAGTTTGAAAGTATTACCATTGAAAATAAACAATCATATTGCCCCTGAATGATCTCCTTACTGTCACTTCAGATTTGCAAGGCTTTTGTGGGATTAAGACCTGTCATGATGCTTCAAATCTGTAGATGACTCCCCAAATGCAAAATACCTTTGTGCTCCATAAAATAATACATTTGAGCATGGAACATTGTGAATTCCAAGGTATTATTAGTGAAAGGAAATCCTAGCAACTCTCAAACATAAGCAAGCAATTTTAAAGGATCAAATACAATGATGATTCATCCTAGGTTTAGACTGTCATCAACACTTTGGTCTCATAGATATTCATGACTTCTAACCTAAAATGAAATCATGTCCTCATTTGACCTAGATAGTACTTGAAATCATGCAACATGAATGCTTTGATATTAATGTTTGCAGAGACATAATCCTATTGCCATCTCTTCAATGGTGCAAAAATCTCCTCATCAGAGTCACATTCCTTCACTGTAGCTTTCAAACTCAATCTACTATGGTTTCAATATCAATGAAACCTGAATATCATTATGGCTATCCATGAAGTTTCCCTCCTTTGTAAAGTTACATTTTCCTTCCTGAACCCAAGCTTTTCTCCTTTGTTTTGCTCAGAAATCAACTGAACCATCTTGCTAATATGGAAACTCACGTGAATTTTCCCTCCCATCCTCAAAAATTAAAGTTGAACTTTATCATTGTCATTTACATGTGGACTTCATGAAAAAAGGCCATTAAAGGATTAAAATGCCCTTTTGTAAAGATATGTGTATGAAATAAAATCCCTTTTTGACTTGAATCTTTGACCTTTAATATTATCATTAACAAAACTGATAATATTTAAAAGGGGATCTTCTTTAAAATATGCTTTCAAACTTGGCAATTGTTTTTGTTTGTTTCAGTTTTGTTTTACTGTATTGGAGATGCACTAGGCACTCTTAATGTTACATACTTTTTGGATTATGTGCTTTTTTCAATTCCATTGGCCATTCTTGGCCTCTAGTCGACATTGATATCTATGTTATTTCAATTAAAATTGAGGTCTACAACTAGACTATTTGCTAGGGAATTCAACTGGGAGTTGGGCGAATTAGCAGGGTTTTGGACTTTTGACATTATTGGAGGGTTAATGTCTTCATTTGTAGGGGTCATGAGAGGAAGTGAAGTGAGACTTTTCTATGGTCAAGTACGGGATGACCTTCCAACTCTTGACAAAGTAGCCGAGTTGGTGAAGTCAATGTCTATCAAGAAGATAAGAATTTATGACTCTAATGTGCAGGTTGTTACTTGAAACACATCAAACATTTTCCATAGTAGTTTAATGTAAATCAAAAGACTATTTCTTGGAAAGTTGTGGTTCTGAATCCTAATTTCCTTATGTGCAGGTCCTTCAGGCATTTGCTAACACTAGCATTGAGCTTATGATTAGGATACCCAATTCAGATTGCTGGGGTTTTCATAGTACCAGAGCACAACATATACATGGGTGACCAACAATGTATTACCATACTACCTTGACACAATGATCACTTATCTAACTGTAGGGGCAAAGGTCGCTGAGAGCACCATCAATGTATCATCCCTCGTTGTCCCAGCAAGAAGACCTATTGGGCATGTAAAATAGGTTTCCCTAGCATGAGAACTTAGTCAATTTTAGTTCCTATATGCTCTCCCATACTTGGGATGAGATATAGGACCCTTAGGCTTCATTTTTCAAGTAGTTATTTCATGTTTTGGAGCTACGTAACCAAAAAATAGAGCATTGTAACTAAGTTTTCTCAGTCACAGCACTGAGAAACACACTTTGTAACACATTTTTCAAACCAAAGACACATATTTAAGTCTTGTATCTGCTGTAAGAACACCTTTTCTCAATAAAATTTTAGTATTTTGCCTTCTTAATAGTTGTTTCATTATGTGCAAATGAATGATTATGTTTTTCTGTGTTTTATGTTTAAACCTCAAAAGCATTGTCTCATTTCTAGCACTTTGAAGCAGAAATCAGTGAACAAAAACAATTAAATAAACTACCAATTGACAGAACAGTGAATAAATATGACTAAATCTAATGATTATGCAATTAATAAACAATGTATCAATATACTACCAATTGACAGAAATTAGTGAACAAAAACAATTAAATAAACTTCCAAATTGATCAAAATGATGATTAAAATTAATGACTAAATACACTACCAATGGATGAAAATTAGTGAATAAAAATGACTAAATAAGTGACCAATTAATAACAATCAATGACTAAATATATCAATAAATAAAAAATGACTAAATAAGTGACCAGTTTACAACAATCAATGACTAAATTAATGACTAAATATACTACCAAATCGATCAATCAAAACAACTAATAAATGAATAAAAATGGTTTAGTCATGAATTTGGTCGCATTATAAATGACTGGCAATAAACTACTAATGGTCACGTGACCATGTTTAGTCATTTATAAGTAGTTTTTAGTAGTTTTTAAATCATATATTGTTGTTTCTGTACTAGTGATGAGAAGAAGTCACAGAGTTGCCAAATCAACAATATCAATGCTCAAAAATTCATCAATTCAGTCTCCCTATTACAAAGTGATCTAGGTCCTTTTATAGAACAAGGACTTGAGATCAGTTACAATTGACCAATGGTTAGGATCTCTTCAAAAATATCAATGGTCAAAAAATGTGGCACATGATTGTTAGTTGGCAATCTTTAGTCGAGGACAACTGGCAATAGAATATTCTCCAACATCTTTACCTTTGCATCTTCATAAATATTCTATTCCTCTGCATCTGACGAATCTTCCCCTACTATCATTCCTCCAGAGTCTAAATTCTTGTAGACATCATAAGCCTTTATAGTTGTATCCATCTTTGTTTTGTCAAACTGTCGCGCCTTGAACTTTGCACATCTGCAGTTGATCATTTATGGACACCCACTTACTTGTCCTATTCTCTAGCTTTTTCTTGTATGCCTTTATCTTCATAGACAACTCCATCACTTGATCTATCACCTTCCCTGAGAAATGTTGTATAGGATCCTTCAAAATTGGATCAAATTGAGCCTTAATGTCCCTATTGAGACTTGCTCATCATATGTTTCTTTATCATCCATCAGAAAACCAATCAATTCCTCAAGGATCTCCACTTTATCTGTCAACAAACCATGTACCATCGTGCTTATATCTATTGCTTTAAGTCTGCATCCCTTAAGAATATTTGCTTCAAACTTCAAGTCTTTTATCCATGTGGATATCTTAGGCATAGTTTGCAGTGTTAGGATGTTCTATTTGAGTAGCACTTGATCATCTAACTTCCTAGCACTCTTCAATTTACTGAGGTCTTGATCATTCTGATCAAGCCTTTTAACACATTCTTCCTTTAGCATATCAACTTTTGTCTTGATATAAGGCAGTGTCCCAATTGGACAATGCTATCTAGATCATTTCCTCTCCATTCTCCATGAACTTGGTGAACCAACCCTGCATCACATACATACAAATAAAAGTTGTTACAACGAACCTTTACTCATATTGAAATACTTCCAAATCTTTGAGAATTCAATGTCCCAAGTCTCTGATTGTCATGTCAGGACCGTCTGATCATCACTCAGGGTTGTTGTGTTCTACTATTCCATTTTAGGGACTTACACCTTCATAATTGTCTTCCTTCTCAGATTCAGTTGAATTCCACAAATATTCTATCCATTAAATCTAATTTGCATATATTCTTGATAATTACATTAGATCCTCTAGTATCTAGTTGAGATTTAGATATACAAGCATAAATTGAGCATAACTTTGATCAATTCTTTTGAAAATATCTTAACTTTGATTAGTTCTTCTAAAATTATCTTAACATTGATTAGTTCTTCTGAAACTATCTCTCCTTGAACTAATCTTTATACATAGATCCTAAATTTACCTAAAGATGTTCTTATAACATGTAATTCATTGATATTTATGGTTATCTGCATATGATTTGTCATTATTTGCAACTTTTTACTATGATTTTGTAAAATTAAGAATGATAGATCAAGTTATCAAATTAAAATCCTAAACTATGTAGCTTAATGCTAATTACTGTCATTTTCAACCTCTTTAAAAGGAAGGAAACAAATCAAATGCACACACTTGTATTCCTCCTCATAATCTGGTTTCATTGGTGAACGTGATTTCACATGATCAAGATCAGGATATCCACATACAGTTGAAGTCAGAAATTCTATGTCTATATTTGGCTTTCTTTCTTAAATTTGTTCAAATTTGGTGCTTTTCTTTGGTGGTAAGTTGTTGTGTGGTCTCACAACACACCCCATTTCACCTTAGCAAAATAGGGACCCAACTTTTGTTTATGTCTTGCTTGTGTGCTTTCCCTTCAGGAGGTATGGTAAAATGTCATCTCAAAGTTCAAGTCAAATTTCAAGTCAGAATATCTCCCTATGGAAGTTATCAGTGGATAGAAGATCTGATTCTGACCAAGTTTTCCTTTTCGATCATGTTGAAATTCACTAAAATGAGTGAGTTATACCCATATAAACTTCCAGTCAATTGGATACTCTGATTAAAGGGATATGGATATTACGAGTCTAAAATATCATGTCCACTCTTAATATCATGTCTAGTCCTATTATCATGTCCAATCCTATTATCATGTCTAGTCCTATCATCATGTCCAGTCCTATCATCATGTCCAATCTTATTGTCAAGTTTAGTCTTTATACTAACTCTCAAACGCATGAAACCGTATGACCGGACCTGAAATCATCATTAATTTGGGTTAAGTCTATACTTGTCTTGACCAGATGGATATAATCACTCAACTAAATATCCATATCCATGTCCATTCTCAAACCGTCAAATTTACCACAATCAAGCATAAAACTGTCTACCGGATAAGATATCTTGACAAGATATGACTAATTGCCAAATGTACATATCCACATCCCTATCCACACTATGCACTGGCCACTAAATTTATTCCAATCGATGAACTCCTCAAAGCATGGATACAGTGCACTCGACATTTAGAATTGGATGTTTTTCAAAATATCCATATCCACATCCTGTCCTAAGTATCGGTCTCCAAATGCTTGATCCGTTGACTTTTCAACTGGATATTCCTGTACTGGATATTTAACACTCAACCTTTTATGCATATCCATATCCATACCAAGATCCAAATCCCAAATAAACATTATAGTCCACGTGTTCAACTGTTGACTTTTCAACTAGATATGGTATAATGGATATTCTGCCATGGATATTTCATATATCCTAACCATTGAGATCGAATGAGATCCCATCAGCTACTTTTCAAATCAACGGGGTTTGACTACAACCTATTAATGATGTCACCAGACCTATCTCCTACCTTTATACTCACCCAATCCTTGGTCAAAGTTAAAGGGATATTTCACTGGATATTTAGCAATGTATGTCATGTGTCGCATATCCATATCCAGTCCTGCCTTAAATGCTATACATAGACGTCGTTAGCACTTTAAATTCAAAATATGCTTTTTCTAGATATTGGATTTACCCACACCTAAACTATAATGATGCACCTAACTATAGAGCTAGAAATTGATGCGCCCTAATCAGTGAATTCCTTAAGGATAAAAGTTAGATTTCACTGAGTAGCGTTAATTATCAAAGTATTCTGTCAAAATTCAAAGAGCTGAAGGCGACATTATAGGTGACTAAAAACATCATTACAGAGAATTGAAATGGTGTAATGATGCAACTAAATAGTATCCACTACATAGCTATACTAAGGTTGATATCTTAGCTGCCAGGTATGGATATGACAAACCCTTTCCATTATTTTTTACCATTACGGTATTTATTTTTATAATACCAGAAGGTAAAATCCTTATTATGAAGGTAAAACTTTAGGGTAAATATAGATGCATAGGTAGATTATAAGGAATTTTGAAACTACATAGTAAAGTTAAAGTAATCTACCCGTCTTAGGCACATAATCCCCAGAACTAATTATGGATGCTTGTGTTTCGCAGGGCAAAATGCAAAAACAAATAGATTGTCGAGATCATGATTTCAAACCGACCATGTTCCCCACTCCTAGTGACATATGGTGTAAATTTGGCTATGCCTCAGATACACATTGTGGGAAAATAGATCTGGATGCCTTTAGGGAAAGAATTCAGGCTGGAGATAATGATAAGATACTAAAGAATGTGGTATCGACGGGGATGTTTCATGCTACTAGATTCCCATACGCAATAGAGGTATTAGAATTGGTCATTAAAAGCACCCAAAACTACAATGTGGTGAATAGGAGAGTGGAGAATCAGGGGCAGGTGTATGCTGATTTCTCCATCAAAGGCATCATAAAGGCTTTGAAATTACCTAGAGAGAGGGATATGTTTGAAATAGACTTGAATGCCCTGGCTATGGAGTTCAATAACAACCTCACTAACTGTTGAAAGATCATATTCACATCATGGAGGGATCTAGCTAGCAAGGTTAAAGTCGTGGCCAAGATGCCCCAAAATTTGTACAAATATCACTTTAGCCTAGAGTACAATATATGATATCCTTACTCAGTAGAATGGAAGGGAAAAAGGATGCCGAGACTTTTGAAAACTGGATGTTTGGTTTGATTCACCTGGTTAAGGATAAGAACAAAGTAGCCCAATGGGCCAAGATTATCAGTGATTCCCTACATGAGGGAATGGTAGCATGGATGAAGAGAAAGAGGATATTCTACATGACATCTTATGTTGTCTATGCATGCACCTACAAAGCCCAACCCAATGGACTAAATACCTTCAGAAGGCCAGGACATCAGCCTATTGATCAAGCAGTGTGGGAATTTTATCCACAGTTAGAAAGTATGTAATTAGTTCAATACTATAAGACTGTGAATGATTGTTTTCTTATGCATCTAGTTAGGCTAATGGAGGGTGATCAAGCCAAAAGGATCTCCAAGGAAGCCCAGGAATTAATACAACCTCATGGGGCCTAGTTTATACAGTCCCCCACTTTCACTTAAGTCAAAATGGAGGGTTTTGAAAGAAATCCATTCATGTTGCCATGCTACCCCACAGATAAAGTATTATTGTTGGAGATCACAAGATAGACCATCCCTTCCTATGAGGTGTACGTGATTAAGAATAAGAGAGGGAATGTTTGGTTTCCAATGGAGATAAATTGGTATTCATATCAATAGATTGATAATGCTAGGAAATCTGAGGCTGAGCTACAGATGTTACATTTACAATTGTTTCCTTTGACAAGATATTATGACCCCTATCATAGAATGGAGAAATATGTGAATAAAAATTACAGCACATCCCTCACAATGAAGATTTCTAGGATGACTATATAGATGAAGAAGAGGTGAGGAAGAGAGGATACCAATGCCTAACTCTTAATCAGATCAGGACGTTGGATTGTTTAGAAGTACCACCTCATCTAAAATCTAATGATGGGAATATTCTAGATCCTGAGTATGAAGAGAAGTAGGTGTATAAGAAAGCCCTATCTCTTTGAGATTGGAGTTTGCTTGAGGAGACATCCTTTGAGGCCATAACCAAGGAGGTTATGACCATCACTAAAAGATGGATTGAGAAGAGGTTAAATGAGTTAAAGACAAAGGGCATAACAATCACATATGATAAGAAAAGGAAATTGAAGGACATGGAAATTTTAGAATATGATGATTTCTTGATCCATTAGAGACAAATTATGGAAGCTAAACTTGCTGAACTAGGACCTTCTGCATCAGGGGAGGAATTAACAATAGAAGGGATCACTATGGCTACATAGCCCTCACCTCTGAGAGATCAACCTTTTCAACCCATCCCCATTTCCACCAAGACTACATAAGAGAGGAGGCCAATGGACATACTACAGGGGGTAAACATCCCCAAGCAAAAAAGAGCAATGACACCAATGAGGGGCTCAACTTCTAAATCGATAGAAGTTCAAGCTGAGGCTACAGAGCCTATAAAAATGGAGTTGATGTTTGCATAGGCTACAACTCAAGGACCTTCCTCATAACCACCTGCTATGCTTCATACCCATCTAGTGTAGCAAGTGAAGGATATTCTTGATCCTACTAGAGGGGTGGTAAAAGAGCTAGATCATGGCATGGCTGCTCCTCAAATTATTCAAGTGAAAAGATAATTGGCTAAGGAAGCAAAGGTTGCAGAGAAAGCTATGGAAGGAGAGTTTCCATTATCCTTAAGTTAGATCATAGAATTAATGGATGATGAAGTCACTCAGGATGTGACCGACAATCCAGTTGGTTCACTTCTTACACCTCTAGTACCATCACAGCAAGAGCCTCAGCAGGAACAAGACATTGAGGACATAAGGAATCTAGAGCCTATAAAAGATCCTGAGATATAGGACATATTTGATACAGAGAGGGCAGGATCACCTCAAGAGCTAATTCAACAGGAGCAATTGGATGATTTTGTTGGTAGGATAACCAGCCTAGAGGCAATTGATTTATCCTATCCAGCATGAGCGGATACAACAATCAAGGATACCAATCCTCTGGATGGACAAGAAGAAGTTCCATGATACAACCATGGAAGACGTTGCTAAGGACATCCCTATGGATGAATAAGTTAAATAAGACAATGAGCATGTTGAGAAAGGATTAGAAGAACAAGGACAACAAACAAAATTATTTGAGCAACAAGCTCTATAGGATAAAGGGGAGGAAGAAATAATTGATACAGGTGAGAATCCTGATAACCCTCAATAGGAGTCCCTTGAGTTTCCTCAACAGGAAGAGCATGAAAAGGAAGTTCCCAAGAAGGGGGTTCCAAAGGATAAGGAAGCTCATCATGAAGAGAATTCTTAGCAAGAGATTCCCAAGGAAGGTATGACTCAACAAGAAGTTCCTTGAGATGAGGAGGTACTAGAATAGGAAGAAGGTCTGGATAAAGATGAGGATGCAACAACTAAGGATGCTTACATTAAGAAATCAGGTCAGTCTGGACTAGCACAGGATGTGCCAGAGTGGCTCACATCTAAGGTAACAAAGCCTCAAACAAATGTTATTCTATTTGATTTTAAATATTTATTCTCAGTTGAAGAAATAAAGCCCAAGTGCAAGGCAAGGGTTGTGTCTGCTATCAAAAGAGACACTATTATCGGACGTAGGACAACACATTTGTCTATGCCTACTGTAGATAAGGCCAAAGGGGGAATCTTAGCCAAGGATTATCAAATAACTATAGTAGACCTTGGGCACATAATAGTTGAGAAAGAAATAGAAGAGCTCAAGGGGAGCACGGAGGTGGTAGCAACCTGCATCCACAAGGTTAAACTGAACAATAAAGAATTGAAGGGGCACATTACCCAGCTTTATACATTCATTAAGGGATTGGTCACCCTGGTACACAAATAATGGAGGTACCAGCTGCATTGACACTAGTAAGTCAAGATGAACTAAGTGATCTTGATGCAAAGAAGCATCAAGCACATGTGATGCAGGGTTGGTTCACCAAGTTCATGGAGAATGGAGAGGAAATAATCCAAATAGCATTGTCCAATTGGGACACTCTATCTTATATCAAGACAAAAGATGATATGCTAACAGAAGAATGTCCTAAGAGGCTTGATAAAAATGATCAAGACCTTAGTAAATTGAAGAGTGCTTGGAAGTTAGATGATCAAGTTCTAGTCAAACAGAACATCCTGACACTGCAAACTATGCCTAAGATATCCACATGGATAAAAGACTTGAAGTTTGAAGCATATATTCTTAAGGGATGTAGACAACAACAAATATAAGCATGACGACACATGATTTGATGATGGATGAAGTGGAGATCCTTGAGGAATTGCTTGGTACTTTGATGGATGATAAAGAAACATATGATCAACAAGTCTCCATAGGGACATTTAAGACTCAATTTGATCCAATTTTGAAGGATCCTATACAACCTTTATCAGGGAAAGTGATAGATCAAGTAAGTTGATATCCATAAATGATCAACTGTAGATGCAAGAATATGCAAAGGTCAAGGTGCAATAGTTTGACAAAACAAAGATGGATACAACTATAAAGGCTTATGATGTCTACAAGAATTTAGACTCTAGAGGAATGATAGTAGGGGAAGATTCGTCAGATGCAGAGGAATAGAATATTTATGAAGATGCAAAGGTAAAGATGTTGGAGAATATTCTATTGCCAGTTATCTTAACTTTGAAGAGATCCTAACCATTGGTCAATTGTAACTGATCTTAGGTCCTTGTTCTATAAAAGGACCTAGATCACTTTGCAATAGAGAGACTGAATTGATGAACTTTTGAGCATTGAGATTGTTGATTTGGCAATTCTTTGACTTCTTCTCATGGTTCTTTCTCATATCATTGTATATTTATATATCCTATGCATATATAATGAAAATGAAGTTGCAGACTACTGTTACATCATAAATCTTGAGTCATTTTCATTGATTTCTAGTAGGTGACGTTGAATGGCTATGTTCTTTGGAAGTGCTTTTGGCTTGTCACTTGCTATTAATCAATTTCCTTGAAGATTTGCATCTCTCATATGCAACTATGAATGTTTCTAGCGAAGTATGAGTAGATTTCCTTCATTTCATGAATATATCAGGATATGTGTGTGGATCACTAGCGAAATTTAATAGTTTAGGATTTTAATTTGATAACTTGATCTTTCATTCTTAATTTTACAAAATCGTAGTAAAAAGTTGCAAATAATGACAAATAATATGCATATAATCATAACTATCAATGAATTACATGTTATAAAGAACATCTTTAGGTAAATTCAGGATTTATGTGTAAATATTAGTTCAAGGAGAGATAGTTTTAGAATAACTAATCAAAGTTAAGATAATTTCAGGAGAACTAATCAAAATTGAGATAGTTTCAGAAGAATTGATGAAAGTTATGCTCAATTTATGTTTATATGTCTAAATCTCAATTGGATATTGGCGGATCTGATGCAATTGTCAAGAATATATGCATATTAGATTTAATGGATATAATATTTGTGGAATTCAACTGAATCTGAGAAGGAAGACGATTATGAAGGTGTAAGTTCCCAAAATGGAACATCAAAACACAACAACCATGAGTGATGATCAAATGGTCATGACCTAACAACCAGAGACTTGGGACATTGAATTATCAAAGATTTTGAAGTCTTTCAAGATGCGTAAAGGTTTGTTGGAACAACTTTTATTCATATGTATGTGACTAACTACCACATCAATAGGTCCCATCCCATATTCTATTCCTAAAGAATAGAAAGAAATTAAACATCGTGATATTACTTGTTATTTGTGTATCCCTTTTGGGATGGGATTGTCTCTTGCTAACATGTGGAAATGGTATCTTAATAGATTAAAAATTAAGTTATCCAATTGGGGCAATAAATTTCTCTCTGGTTGGGAAAGTTCAAGTTGCTCACAATTTTTTCTAGCTACTCATGTCTACATCTCCTTGTTTTGAATGCCATCTAAAAGAGGATATGAGGACATAGAAAATCTTATTCAAAAAATTCTTTGGTCCAAATGTGATGGTAACTTTGGCTATAGAACTATTTCTTGACTTATTACATTCAACTCAATTTAGAGGTGGTCTCAACCTTATAGATCCTAAAACACAAGGAACTTTTTTTGTCACCAAATGGATTATTAGAGCTACCAAAGGTGATGAACCATGGGAAATATTGCTAAGGCATAGGTTTGTTCCTACTATTTTTAAAAGGAAATGGTAGAATGTCCATTGGTTGGATAAAATTCTTTTTGCTCCTAAATTTCAAATTAGAGCCTCTTTCCCTATTTAGTCCATTTGCAAAGCATGGAAAAAGGTTTTCCATTTTCTATCTTGGAGAGACTCCTTGCAACATGGCTTAAATTCTTCATCTTATTCCATTTGATGGAATAGACATTGAATTTCAAGGAAGACCTTTGGCAACCATGTTTCCTAGACCTACTATTTATCTATTAAAGAAAAATATTAAGTAGTTCAAGGACTTATGGGAATTTTCTATAATGTAGTGGTCTCCATGGAAATATATCAAATAATGGTTATGATTGAGTAATAAATTTAATCATTTTATTTTCTTTGTTCAATCTCTTGTGCCCCTTAATTTAGCTATCAAGCTATGTACTCCTATAGCTTGCATTTTTTTCAAGGATTGGCACTAGTTATCTAATCACCATTTCTCATTCTTTCCTTTGAATCAAGTGTAGCTCCATCTTCTTCCCACTTTGTATTTATCCCCTAGGATTTATATTAAATGGAGGTGTAGATTCACTCATAAATTCTAGACTAAATGAAGTGCCCAAATGTGGAAATCCAAGGCTGATGCTGACACACAAATACTTGCTTGGAAGTTATTGCATTATAAACTACCAATTAGAGAAAGAATCCATTTTTTTCCTGTCTATCTAGTTAAATGCCCCACTTTTCATGCTAATGAAACCATTAAACATCTATTTTGGGGATGTATTATAGCTAAAACACTTTGGCATGATGTGTTCAAAAATATACCTACTCTTTTTGGTCATCAACTAAATTGGAAAGAAGCCCTTCTTGGCTTTGGGCTATTGAATAATGTTGTTGTAGAATTTGTGAGACATGTTATTCTTTTCCGTATCTAGAAAATTAGATGTACAACTATTTTTTCTAAAGTTAACATTCACCCAACCATTGAAATTGCAAATCTTTAATATATTTTTTCAAATTACTTTTTTATGTTCTCTGCTTTAGGGTTTGTCAAAGGGTAATCTACGAGTTGCATTCTAGCTATATTTGATTAAGTCTCAAATCAATAATCTACAATGCAATCACTGCAATGGAATTGAGGAATAAGATAATGTTGTGCCCTGCACACACGCCCCATTTTTCTTTTGGAAAAATATGAACCCCCCTTTTTTTCTTGTGTTATTGTTAGTTTTCCCTTCCTTCCCTTTTGATCAAAGAGAAGTGTGTTTTTAGTCCTTAGAGTGGCTACAAATTAATTTACTGTGTTTAAGTCAATAAAAAAAAGTTCATGTTGGTTTCCTTTGTTAAATTTTAAATTTTGTGCCTTTTTATCTAATTTGTGGACTTTGGGATTACTATTGGATGTCATGTCTTTTGGTCTTATGTCCAGATGTCTTGGTTTTCTCTACAAGATTTGTTTCTTTGTTCTGAGTGTTTGAGTTTCTTGTATAAAGTTTGCAAAATCTCAATTTGCTACCAAGTATATATGGTTTTACCTTTTTGCTAGATGTTCTAAGATTTCTTGCAAAGTTGTCTAAACTTGTGTTTTAAATTTGATTGTTGGACCCTGATGTGATATCATATGTGTTGTGTTGTTTAGAAAATTTGGATATCCTACCTTTTCTTGCAAGTTATTGTAATAGTGAGTTTTGAAGTTTAGGTGCTTTAGTGTGTTTGTTGTGGATTTGCAGAGTTTTAATGTCTTACTTCCATTTTGGTGTTACAATTAGAATGTCCACTCCTCTCAATGATTCCTGCAAAAGTGACATCATTCTTGCATCAACATTTTACCTACCTTTTTCCCTGCATTAATAGTAGCATGAACCAAGAACCAGAAGAGTATAAATCAAATTTAAATGATCATTTTATTTTATGCATTCAAAATTCTTTAATCTCTAGAAATTAAAAATACCTTCCAACCTAAAATTAATTTGCATTACGAGCTCCAATGAATTCAAGCAAGGTTTTCTCATATCATTGAGCAGTCAAATCACCTAGTAGAAACTTTGAAGTTTGTTTATATCACATTGAATGTTGAAAATAATTAAGTCTTCTAAACTTTAATCTTGTTTCATCAATCTTCTTTGACTTTTGAAACCAGTAGGTGGACCTTTTCCTAGATTGTGATACAATGATGCAAATTCAAATATTCTTATTGCAAATGCACCATGGCATTAAATTTAAACTTTTGATTTTGATGGACACTTCGTTTGAGAAAGAAGAGTCAAGTATAAGCGAGGACATAATGTTCTTAGCTTCATTTTTATTAGTCCTTTGAACTCAATTACTATATTTTATGTGAGAAAAATATCTTTTTAGGGCTAATATGATGGACTTGTGATAAATTAGAAGTCATCGTGGCATCACATGTCTTTTGGTTGGTGGGTTTGTTTCAGACGCAATGGTGCGATAAGTGATTGGCTATCATAGGAGTGCCTAGCAAGAAAATGTGAAGGGATATTCTTTGCGCTGGTGTGATGATATATTTAGTAGTTGGTGGGTCCTATTCTAAGTAGAATGAAGTTGGCACCCAGTGTGTGAGCGCAGAGGAAGTAGTGTGGGTCCCTCAAGGCCCACGATGGTGCGATAAGGTGACATGTGGCTTTGGTGTGTGTGAAAGATGCCTTGTTGGCATTTCTTGATTGGCTGGTGATTTCTAGATTGGTTATTATGCAATTGTGATCACTGATTTCAGTCTAACCTATCCTAAATCAATGGGTGAAATTCAAACTCTGGATAATAAACATGAAATCCAAAAAGTAATTATAGTATGACAGATTCAGCCTGAATTCTTGAAAAATTAGTTGCTGCTCGAGTATGCAAGAAGGTGATTTGATAGTAGACACAATTCTCAAGCAATTCTTGATGTTCAGTTAGATTTTAGTATGTGAACTTTGCCTTTGTTGTCCATGTGAAGAGGCATTTATGGACAAATAGCAATTAATACACACCTCCATTTCATGCTTGAAAGGATTGCAAATGAATTCCCAACAATAAATTCAAATGTGATGACAACTGGAATGAAAAAAATTAAAGGTAGTTACTTGCACAATAAACCTCTGATCATTGCTATAAATAAGGGTGTTTTCATTAATCATTCACATCATCAGCTACCATGAGTACTGTGCAAGATTTATCTTCTATTTTCTGAAGAGGTATGCCTCTATTTTCTTGGTTGTAGATTTGCTCCTTCTAAATTAAGGAAGGCAATAAGTACTGCTTAGAGAATGGGGGAACTGGAAAGAGTAGGGATTTTTGTCTGTAACAATTTAGCCAGTTTCCATGAACCATAGAAGAACTAAATTATGCTTGAGAGGAACTGGATGGACCATGCATACCATTGTTTGCTGCTAGGGGTCACAAAATGTAGGAGGGGCCCTATTCATCGAGTCAAAGAAGTCATGGCCTCTTTAGTGGTCAAGTTTTGAAGGGCTAAGGAGTTGACTTGCCTTCCCAACAACCTTTCATATGAGCCTGAGCACTAGACGAAAAGTGGGTTGTTGAACACCCAGAATACTAAGAGGGGGGGTGAATCAGTATTCTATTAAGCCTTTTACTTATTAAACTAGTAATCCATTTGCCACATACAACAATAAAGCAAATTAAACATAGAAGAAGCAACCACAGTGCATCACCCATGAACACTAGGATTTTTACGTGGAAAACCTAAACTTGGAAAAAACCATGGTGAGTGTTAGCTCACAATATATTATGTAGGAACAATACCAAATTAAAAAAGAGGCTCACTACCTTAGAGCTCACTGCCTAGGGCTCACTGCCCAAAAGAAATGCTCATTGTAAGAAGGCTCCCTACCTAGAGAAAGAAAGAGGGAAAGATGTGGCTCACTACCAAAATGAACTGCTCTGATTGCATCTATGAATGCATGGTTATAGTTCAAATGAAGCTCAAAAACACTGTCTCAAAACTCTTCATCCTTGACTGCTCTTTTTACTGCTCTACTTTTACATCAATCAAGATCTCTCTTCTTCTGCTCTTGTCATCTTTACTGTACTTCACACATCACATACATATTTGCATTCACACTCTCAAACATTGATTTGGATCTCATAAATATTCGCAATGCTTAGAATCTTCACATTAGGTCAGCCTACTTAGATGAAGTGTATAGTTAATAAACTTGTAGCTTGTCGACCAAATCCACCCACCAAGATACATGGCAGACCCAAATAACATTTGAAACACCTTCTCATATGTCAGTTCCAACTATAGAATCCATTTGAATAAAGCTCCAATCAATAGAACTTATCGCACTTAGATCAAACTGTCATGTCAGCCTTAAACATGGACGGTCACTGACTCAATCTAACTATCAGACTACAACTTTCACTGTAGACCACAAGACCTACTCAAAATCACATCAAAGACTCTTCATACATTCCCAAGATTTTCTTTAGAATTGCGGAGCATAATATCAATCTACGGTAAAGTGCAGACCAATAGAACTCAGACCCTGTCATAATCAAACACTCTCAAGCCAAGTATCGATATTCAGTAGCTCAAAATTATTACTCCAGTGGACTTTAGACTCTACAATTCTAGATTTAGAGACTTCATACAAGTGTTTACAACACCCCAAAACTACATAATGAGAAATGTAACACCAGATGAGTGCAGACCAAAACAAATGAGTGTTTTGTTCTAATTACCTTTGTTCTCTGTAATGCCAGACTTAGGCTACTTGAAGATATGCTTCCGTTACATATCAAAAGCTGAAATCTTAGATATAAGATCTTGTAAGGACTATAAACAACATACCAAAACCGCATGATTAGGTCTTCAACTGTGGACCAATGCCAATCCAAACACCGTCTCTTTGTTGCTGTCTCTGTATACTGCCAACACTTAGCCAAAATGACTAAGTCTTCTTCACTGAACCAAAACATCTATTCTAACCTTGTTCCTTTTCTTGTTGCCATCAATGACAACACCTTCAAACATCAAGTTTAGCCAAATTACCAACATTCGCCCCCCTTGGCATTGATTGCAACACTTGATGTGAAAAATTGTTATACTGCTCCCCCTTACTCTTTTCATACTGCTCCCCCTAACTTCATGCTTTTATTTTTAGTTTTTAGTTACTTTCTTTTTGTGTTTTTCACATGCTCCATTCTCCCCCTTTGACATCAATGGAAAAGGTGTATGATATAGAAATATGTACAGGTTACCAAAACTTCAAAATTGTTTATACAATTTGCATATATATAGATGAAATCAAATTGCTTACTATTTTTCTGGGAGAATATCTTTGTAGATATTCTTCAAATGTACTACATCTTCATCCCATCTATCCTTAGCATGCCTCATAACTTGTATGTGCCCATTGATTAGAGACACCCGTTCTTCTCCTTTTTCAACAGTAGTAAGGGCCTTAGTATTTTGCCTCATCTTGTCTACATCTACTACAAGTGCAGTATAGAACCAATCTTGAAACTTACTGTCTCCCAGACCTAGGTCATTCTGTGTTTTATGACCTCTTTCTAAGTTTGTAGCTTATTTATCATTGAGTGAATGGTCTCAACTTGTTCTCTTTGATTTCCAATGGCATCCTTCACAGGATCATAACTTCTTGAGATCTTCATTATTTGAGCTTCCCATCCATCTATTTTCTCCTTTATGTCCTTAGTCTTTTCAGGCCATGTAAGGCAAAATTGATACATTTCACTAGCTTCTTTGATAGTAGTCTGAGTGTATTCTATACTCTTTTCTAACAAAATTTTATCTTGAGAAACTTGGTTATTTAGCTCCACTAGCCTTTTGATGTCAATCTCTGCCCTTACCTTCTTCTCTGCTACTTGTTCAAGGGACTCAAAATGAGAGTTGAAAGATTCAATGAGCTTCTTCAACTGTATAGTAGGAGCCAAGGATGTGTCTCTCTTTAAACCAGACATGATCTTTTCAAAAACTGCCGATGCATCTCCTATTAGCTCACTGTCCTCCATGTGAGACTTTAGAATCTCTTCTTATGCATTAGCTTGAAAAATTAATCCTAGATTTAACATCTGCAAAGGAGACATTGTTGCCAAGTTTATTGGCCCTTGTAACAACTCAGGAGGAGACAAAATTTGAGTTTCCTTTTGCTTCTCCAAAAATTCTCTGAAAGAATCAACTATATCCTTTTCTGTAGTGTCTCTCTTATCTTCAACATGAGACATCTCAGCATCTTGTCTCTTCGGAGGTTCTTCATGAGTAGGCTCTTATACATTTCCCTCTCTTTTTAGAGCTAATTCTTGTCTATCATCATTTCTTTTCAGAGAAAAGTTATCTACCATCTACTCATTACCCTCTTCTCTTTGCTTACTATGTCTTTCTGAGACATTCTCCTCAAGTGTGATATTTTCTTTAGAGCTCTTTTCCTTTATAGGCTCTTTCATTTCTTCATCCTTTCTTGGGATTTCTAGAGGAGTAGCTACACTTTGTTCCATATTCTATTCCATATTTAGCTCTAGAACTGCATTATCTGCACCAACATTTTATTCCTCTTTATTAGTGTTAGTAGTCGTTGGGATTTGTAGCTCATGTAACACATTTAGTGTTATCTCCTCAGTCTCCTTGACCAGATTCTCAATGTCAGGTGACACTTTCTAGGACATCCTAATTTTTGTTGAAATCACATATTTTTAGAAAATATAATGATTTAAGCCTTGAAAGGTTCCATTTAAAGTATTTTAATTGAAGAGGGTTTGATCAAACCCCCTTAGATTCAAACCCCTTTGGATAGAACCCCGCTAGTTTTAAACCATACCTATAATGGAGTCTCCTCTACACCTATCAAAATGCTAATAAAAAACCACTTTTGATTTACCTTTTGGGGGATCAAATGAATTCATTTAAAATTTATGTTTTGTAGGTATGTAGTCCTTATTATAAGCTTCCCAAAAAGTATAATTTTAAATATATTTAATTTGATTATTATTTTTATTTTTTAATTTCTTGTGAATGTAAGTTTTTCACCGAACATCAAGTTCTCTATTCTACACCCTTGGAAAATTAGTAAATTAGTGAAAAAAATTCTAAAAAATATCTATGCCCTAGGTATTGATGTCCTTGTTTCAACAAAACAGAAAAATTTGAATTTTGATACATATAGAAAAAGTTATGTTTTACGGAATAAGCCTATGTCTAAATTATAATTGGTTTGACTTAAAAAATTAATTGAAAACAAATTTCAACAAAAAATTATAAAACCAAATGCATGCCCTATATATTGGTTTTACCAATCTAAATTCAAAAGAATCAAAATTTTATCCTTTGTAGAAAAAAAGTTATGTGCTACGGAATACACATCACTTTAAAAAAATGTTGTTTACTATTAAAAACTAGTTATCAAAGGAGACGTAAATTTTTTTACAATTTAACTCCAATTTTTTTAAAAAATATATATTTAGAATCTACAAACAAAATATCACAAATCACTTGTTTGCATCATCTTCAAATTCCTAATGGTTTAGCAGCTATAGGTGTCAGTAAGTGAATATTTAGTTCAAAATGTTGATTTCAATGTCAAGTTTGGCCAAAAAGTGTAACTCATTATTGTGGGATGACCCTAGTGCCAAACATTAGAGTGTTGACCCTTCTCTTTGTTCTAAAAATTTCACTAAGTATCTTAGTGACTTTGACCTTTTCTTCATTGGTGATATTTGGGCACAATTTTATTAGTACATATTCCTTTAACTTAGCATCTTTAACCATAGATACTTCTTTTCTTGTTGACATGATCCTAGCTAAGCTGTCTGGTAAATCATCTATAAATTCAATCAATGCTTTACTAAACATAACCAAAAATATTACAACTGTTGTTTCAAGTAGTCTACGTCTGAACATCATATATATTAGCAATTGGTTTTAAGTTCCCATGCTCAACCATTGTACTAACTATGGTCTCCAAAGATATTGTTGCTTTATCTTTTCTGGTCTCAGTCTTTTCTCCTTTCTTCTTCTTCTTGTGTTTGACTTTTTCGGAGAGCTTCTCCTTTTTGTTAGATGTGGCCTCATCTAGTTTTGCTTTCTTGGCCTTAATTTCTTCATCAGTCTTTGTTTCTTCTTCTTCTTCTCCTCCACCAAGGCTCACATACACTCTTTCAGTGGCATTTGCTTTCTTTCTTTTCTACCTTTTCTCTATAGGCTCAGTCTTTTCTTTCTCAACTTTAGCTATAGGGAGTGGACCGAAGCTCTTAGATGTGTCTACAGTCAAGGAGAAGGCTCTTGTTCTTCTTCTTGGGCTGGAAATTGGTTTTTCTAATTTAGATTTCTCTTTTTCTTTCTCTGGAGCCTTTGTTGTCTATTCTTTCAGAGCACTTGTAGCCTTGGATGCCTCAAACTTGGCTCTTGCTTATTTTATTTCTTCATCTGTAAATCCTTTTCTTTTTACAAACTCATCTACCCACTTTCTTGAATTCTTTTTTATTTCAGGTTGTTTTAGTTCCATAAACACCTTGAGTGATTTTTCTTCAAAGGTTCCAAACCTTTCCTCCTTAGGGTCCTTGGGTTTGCTTAACATTAGATCGGCGAAGCCAGTCAAAACATCCTTTGTAACCTCATATCCCATTGCTGGGACCCATACTGTTACATGTTCTACTGCCTCCATGAGGCATTTATCTTTATCTACCATGAATACAATCTCTTTTTCATATTTCTACACCACCTTTTCAGGGATCCTAGCCCTAGCCTTCATTTTCTTTTGGAAATTCTTAAAATAACCCCATAATGTTGTATTTTGTCTATCAACATCTCCTAAACTCTGCAGGTGATTTCTAATTTGGACTGCTACCAAAGAATGATTTAACCAACCAATGTTTCTTATACCTGGTAATTATTTTAGGAAGTAGAACAATAAGCAGATGATCAGAGTACCATACCTGAAGGGGTACTTAGTGTCCTTTGTCCTTTTCAGATTCTCCATCAATTGTTGTTGAAGCAACTCACACAGGTCATACTCTGGATTCTTCTTCACCATCTCAAATGTTGTGTATATGGTTGTTGCCAAGACCGAATTCTCCCTATTGGATAAGTAGACCTTATTACCAATCACCATTAGGGCAAACCTTACCACTGGATCTTCAATATCGTTCACAGTTAGTGCCCTTTTGTCAAACTTGGCACCAGTTAATTGCATCACTTTGTTATTCTTTACAGACTTTAATGTCAGAACTGTGCCAATCACAACTTCAATGGCATCTTTAATAATCATATATGTCATGTCTAACCACATAAATTTGTCATGAATTCTACTTAGGGCATACCAGATCCAAGCATCTTCAGAAAATACAAGACAATCAATCTATACATCCAGTTTCTTCTCATGTAGCACAATATATTCTTCTTTTAGCTCAAATTTGTCATTAGTCAACTTGTTCAGATAAATTTTCCCTAATTTTCTATGATCATATTCTTCTAGGTTTGCATGTATATATGCCCTAACATCTTCTGTATGCATAATACCATGCGGAATCTCATAGAACGCACCATCCAGATCATTTTCAAGTGATTTGTATGGGTGTTTCTTGAATTTAGGTTGAGGCCTCTTTGTAATCTCTATCACTTGAGGGGTAGACATCTTTTACTGATTCAAAACAAAAAAAAATTGAAAGAGAGAGTTGTAAGTACCTTTTATTTCCAGTTAGGGTTTCAACGCAGTAATCACTAAATACTTGAATTCTCCTTAGCTTCGCTTCTCAGATATCCTTAGATATTTGAAGGTTTGATTGCAAGGAGATTTATTTTCAAAACTAATTCCCTTTTAACCCCTTTTCATCAAAACCTAATCATCATAAATGTTGGATTCAAAAAGCTATCAAACTATTTCTCTTCCACTTACAGTCAATCTAAATTGCTCCATAATCCACCACATTAGATTCTTTTATGCCAGAATCTTCTTCAAAAGATCTGTTATCTTGTTTTCTATCTTATACCTTCATGTTGAATGTCAACACCACTTTTCTAGCTGGGGATCAGGTTTTTTCATTTAAGCTCTCCCTAAGCTAGAGCTCCCAATTTACTTCCTAGAGGAAGTACCTGTACCAGAGTCTGGTGCAGACTCATTCTTAACTTCATGTGCTTCCTTCTTAACCCAAATCTTGTTCATCTCCTTCTTGATTTCTACCAGATCTATCTTTTGTATTGTTTTCTTTATTTCTACCTAATTATCCTTCTTCATATTCTTGCTTCTGCAAAATCTTGCAATATGTCCAGGTTTGTTGTAATTGAAGTGTACAACATTTCTCTGACCATTGTTCCTTCCATTCATCCTTGATCTACATTGGTTAGCCTTGTGTCCAAATCTATTGCATGCCAAGCAATTCCCATTGAAAGATTGAACATTCCTTCCATTATTATAGTTGTTTCTTATCTGACTTCTGCGTTCACTAGCTCTATGACCAAACCTCTTGCATATAAAGCAGTTACCTTTGAAAGTTTGAACATTCCTTCCATTGTTGTAACCATTCCTTATCTAACTTCTGCAGTCATTTGCTTTATGACCTACTTAATTTCAAGTAAATTACTGACAAGAAAATGATGGAACATTTTGGTTCACTCTACTCCTATATTGAGTAGCCTTATGACCAAACTTATTGCATGCATTACAATAACCATTGAAAGAGGGATACCTTTGAGCATTTGGTTGCCTGATCGGTGGTCTTGTAGGTTTGTTCCTTTGACTTTGGATCTGTTTGCCTTTGTCCTTCTTAATTTCAACGTTCTTTTCTTGACCTATTTTAGAACTTTCAACCTTCTCAAATCCCAAGCCTTCTTTGTCATTAGAGTTCTTCTGGCTATCAAGCATCTCATCAAGTTTTGTAGAACTTATCTTGAATTTTTCTTCATAACTCTTTGCTTTCTCCAAATCAGACTTCATGTTCCCAACTTCCTTTTTAAGCTTAGCACATTCTTTTGATTTGCCTTTCACCGGTTGATTTAGATCTTCTTCTACTTTTGCTCTTTCTACAACTTCCACTTTCAGATTATTCAGTTGTTCACTACCCCCCTTATTCTTTTCTTTGAATCTCTTGACTTGCTCCCTCAATTTTTTGATGCACTCATCTGCTACCTTGACATTTTCTTTCAGACCCCTATTTTCTATTTCAACCTTTTCAAGATCTTTAAGGGAAGCCTTGAGTTCTTCTTCACTGACAAGCATGAAATCTTCTTCTATAGATTCAGTTGAATCAATTTCTTCAGGAGGAGTAGAATACTTTTTACCTGCCATGTGTTCAATCTCCAGGATCTTCCTCAAGCTGTTAGACTTCTTCCAATGAACTAGGCTCTAATACCAATTGTTGAACACCCAGAATACTGAAAGGGAGGGGGGGTGAATCAGTATTCTATTAAGTCTTTTAATTATTAAACTAGTAATCCATTTGCCACATACAACAATAAAGAAACTTAAATACATAAGAAGCAACCACAATGCATCACATATGAACACCAAGATTTTTACATGGAAAACCCAAAACTGGGAAAAACCACGATGAGTGTTAGCTCACAATATATTATGTAGGAACAATACTAAATTACAAAAGAGGCTCATTGCCCAGGGCTCACTGCCTAAAGAAATGCTCACTACAAGAAGGCTCAATACCTAGATAAAGAAAGAGGGAAAGAGGTGGCTCACTACCAAAATGAACTGCTCTGATTGATTCTATGAATTCATGGTTATAGTTCCAATGAAGCTCATAAACACTATCTCAAAACTCTTCATCCTTGACTACTCTTTTTTACTGCTCTACTTTTACATCAAGTAAGATCTCTCTTCTTCTGCTCTTGTCACCCTTACTGTACTTCACCCATCACATACATATTCACATTCACACTCTCAAACATCAATTTGGATCTCATATATATATTCACAATGCTTAGAATCTTCACATTAGGTCGGCCTACTTAGATGAAGCGTATAGTTAATAAACTTGTAGCTTGTCGGCTAAATCCACTCACCAAGATACATGGCAGACCCAAATAACATTTGAAACACCTTCTCATATGTCAGCTCCAACTATAGAATCTATTAGAATAAAGTTCCAATCAATCAAACTTATTGCACTTAGATCAAACTGTCATGCCGACCTCAAACATGGACTGTCATTGACTCAGTCTAACTGTCAAACTACAACTTTCACTATGAACCACAAGACCTACTCAAAATCACATCAAAGATTCTTCATACATTCCCAAGCTTTCCTTCAGAACCATGGAGCATAATATCGATCTGTGATAAAGTGCGGACCAACAGAACTTAGACCCTGTCATAATCAAACACTATCAAGCCAAGTACCGATATTTAGTAGCTCAAAATTATTACTCTGGTGGACTTCAGACTCTGTAACTATAGATTTAGAGAATTCATACAAGTGTTTACAACACCCCAAAACTACATAATGAGATATGCAACACAGGAGGAGTGCAGACCAAAACAAATGATTATTCTGTTCTGATTACCTCTATTCTATGTAATGTTGGACTTAGGCTACTTGAAGATATGCTTCCGATACATATCAAAAACTAAAATCTTAGATATAAGATATTGGAAGGACTATAAACAACATACCAGAACCACATGATTAGGTCTTCAACTGTGAACCAATGTCAATCCAAACACTGTCTCTCTATTGTTGTCTCTGTATACTGCCAACACTTAGCCAAACTGACTAAGTCTTCTTCACTGGACTAAAACCTCTATTCTAACCTTATTCCTTTTCTTGTTTCCATTAATGACAATGCCTTCAAACATCAAGCTTAGCCAAATTTCCAACACGGGTGCCTATTTTTGACTTTGAAGGAGGATCTTTAGTCGGCCATAAGTTTCTAGAATCTGGAATTGACTGAAAGAGGGCGCTCACCAATCAAAGCTATGATGTAGTTTCCTAGGTGCAAATATTAAATGCATTGTAACTAAAAATTGTAGTACAAAAGTCTTAAACCAACATAAGTAGTCTATTTATAGGCTCTTAAGTGTCATAGTATAGGAGAGAGATCCACACCTGAGAAAGGAAACACAGTGATCAGGTGGATATAGAAATTTTATTTCTGGGCTATGAGTATAAGGTATTCACATCTTGGGGAGTACATTTCTGTAATAGATTGGGTGCATTGTTGAGATTGCAGACTAATAGAGTCGCTTGCATATGTACAAATTCTTGTATGGCAATTTTCAATTCAGATTGAGTAATATGAATAACACTACATGTGTGTGTTTTCTACAATTATCTCCTTGAATATATGCATTTCTTTTGTGAATGAACAAATCAAGGGTTTTGGAGTTCACTTATACACATTTGTTGTATTGAATGTTTTTGTTTGTTACTTCTAATCAAGGATTAGATTAAATATTCTTTAAACAAAACATAGGAAGTGATGTAGTGAATTAGGGATTTTTGAAGAAGAGTTGCAGGAAATACATTTTCTTGGGTGTATCATTGCAATTCAATGGTATGGGTACAACCTCTAAATTTGAAGATTTGTTGTCATAAAAGTAACATTTGTATGAATGAATTTTGACTCTATTACCCTTATTAAGGTACCAATCAGGAGATTTGTTTGCCCAAGGGTCTAGAAAGAATAATGATTATAAGATGAATCATTCTATGTTCATTTTCAGTTGTTGTAGTTTAGGGTATCTCTATGCATGTTCTCACCATAAAACAAAGAAGATAGTCCAAGAATTTTGCTAGTCTAGGAGTTATCTTGAAAATCTTGGTGCATATATGAGAACATTCTACCTAGTGCTGAAAATCTAGATATATTAGTTATGAATAAGGGAATACCCCTCTAGGTTAGATAGAACCTAAAGTACAAGGGAGATAAGTGTGGATGGTTTCCCACCTTGTTAAACAATCTCCCACTCTATTGGCCAAGTCGCTTCTTAAAATCTGAGGATAAGAAGTGGCAAACCTTTAGGATTCAGTTCATGTAGATTTGAGAACCAACATATTTAAAAATTTGTTCACAGGACTAGACTATAGTTGGTAGATCCAAAACTAGGGCATAGCAAAATGGAAAATAAACTTAATCCTAATTATGAAAATGACTAGGAGACTCAAGTTTGAATTAGGGACAATGGCTATGGTTTTAAATTTTAACTTTTTTTTGCCCTAGGTGAAAATTCATTAAGCATTGAAATTTCCTAACCTAGGTCAAATCCCTACAAAACGGTGAAATTGAAAATGCTTTCCAAAACTAAAGTTCAAATTCATTAAGTGTTGAAATTTCCTAACCTAGGTCAAATCCCTGCAAAACGGTGAAATTGAAAATTCTTTCCAAAACTAAAGTTTAAATTGCAAGATGTCTTGAGAAGAATGAAGTTTTAAACTTAGATTTTTGTCTTGTCCTCCCTAGGTTCCCCACATCCATATTTAAAAAACTTGATTTGGCACCACACCGAAAAATCTTAACGAATTGATAAATTGTAGGAATTTAGTGTAAGATTAGAATTTCAACTTATGTCAATTTATATCTAGAATTGTTGATAATCCCTACATTCATGACATTTATCTTCAAAATTTAAAGACTTACAGAAAACATTAAAAAAATCTAGTTGCGGGATTTCAATGAGGAAGTGAAGTTTAACCTTTTGTATTTGTGTCTAGACTTCTTTATATTCTATACAAAAGGGCTCATTTTTTAAACAAGAAATTGCAGGATTTTGATGACCTCTAGAACTCCTGAGGTTTCTTGCATTCAGTTTATCTTGAAGAAGAAAGTTTGATCAAATCACTTAGTGAAAATTTATAAAGAAAATATACTTATAAAATTTGGATAGATGGGAGGATATTTGAAGATGACTTTTATTTCTTGTCCTGTATCATTTTCTTACTAAACTGCAAGACATTGAGATAAAAGCATGAAACATAGAAAATTTAAAATGTGGACTTCAACTCGATAATAGGATATTACAACATAGAACATGCAAATTGAAAGTTACTTCTAGTCCCTCTTTTTTATTTTAAAGTAATGTGATTTTAAAAGGTTTAGAAATATGCATCATATGTTTGCAAAGATTTTTCTTACTGTAGGACTTGTTATGTTAAGATCTTATATCTAATCCTTTATCAATTTTCTGCAAAATTAAATTTACAAAGGAATTTAGTATAGAAAATTTATTCAAATTTTATTTGGACTAAAGGATTTCTAAGGTGTGAATATGATGTCCAGTTGTCCAATGAAAACTTGAAAAATGTTATAAACTATTTAAAACCCAAATTAATTGAAAATTTAAGAACCTTATGGTTTCTTTTGTTCTTGTAGGGTTATGTCAAGGGAAAAGAAAAGGAAGTGTGAATTCCAAGGCATTACCCCACTATCCTAAAACAATTTAGCTTGGGATGAAACATCATAATTTGATTTAGGACATGTGGAGTTGGTGGAATTCTAAAATAAAATGTATGGAGATAATCCTTCAACTAGAGAAAAAAGGATGGTGAACAATGGAATTGCACAAGTTGTAGGATTTCCTACTTTACTACAATTTCTAGAATTGGTTATAGCATGTTCGAACCATTATAATGTAGGGCTGAGGAGAATTATAACAAATGATGGAATAATATTGGCTAATCTTTCTACCAATGCTATTGCTGAAGCATTTAACATTTCCTATCATGGAAAAGTAGTAAATTTGACCAAACAAGAAGGATTGACATACTATAATCAAGATGTAGACACCTGCTTGAAATTAATCAACAAGAGGTGCATTATCACACATAAGCTAACACTCTCAAAGTTGCCCATGACACTCCTCAGGAGTGATTTCCAAACATAGATATGTGATATGGTAACACTATTGAGCAGCCTACCTACTACTTTCACTTTCATGCCATGGATGTTCAAATTTATCCATGAGGTTCTAGAAAATAAAGAAATGATCAATTGGGCCAAACTCATTAGTGATAATTTTCATGCCTAATTGACAAAGGTTAATGACTCAAGAAGATTTTTAATGACCCCCTATTTGATGTATTTGCTAGTAAGACCAATAATTTATCCAAGATTAACAAAGAGAGGATTAGTAGGATAAACTCCCGATCAAATTAAAGTTCTTGATTGCTACCATTAGCTTCAGATGAAGAATTCATTAACACACTACAAAAGAGTCAATGATGCTTTTATAATGTATATAGTAAGAATTTTGGAAGGGGATTTAACCCAAAGATAGTCATTATATGTAATAAAGATTATCAACTATGGAAATTGGTTCATTTAGTTTCCTAAGTTTACCTACATTAGAGTGGAGGGATTCTCAAGTCCCCCTACAAACTTCCAAAATATCCTATAGATAAGATTATAATATTAGAAATGACAAGGCAACTTTGTGAGGCACACAAAGATCTTAGTGAGAAGCATAGTGTAGGAGTTCAATTTCCAATACTCCTAGGTATATATGCATGTCCTTCCTTTCCTATTACTAGAGAGTCTGATGTATAAATTCAAAGATATAACTTGCATTTACATACCACTAGGGTGAGTTTTGATCCAAATAGTAAGATGGAGAAAATGGTGGACTCCAATATGCAACATGTACCTCACATGGAGGATCTTTGGAGAGATTGTCTTGATGACCATGAGGATAGGAAGTGGAGATATTGAAGGCTCACAATCTTTGAGATGAAATCATATAACATTTTGAAGTTATAGACCAATTGTCTAATGATGGAAAAATTTTGCAAGAAGCCTATGAGGCAAATCAAGTGTTTAATTATCTCATTCCATCTCTTGACTGGTTAGAAGAAGAAGTCACCTCACTAGAGGAAATTACAAGAAAAGTGCTCCAAGACAGTAAGTCTTTGTTGAATGTCAAAATTACACAACTACAAGGGAAGAGTATTCAATTGACTTACACTAAGGATTATCCCAAAATATCTAGAAGAAAGAAGGAAAAAGAAGAGTCCTCAAAACAAAAAACAAAAAGAAGTAGAAGATGAATTAGTTGAAGATGAAGAGAAAGAGCCTCATCTCCAAAAGGCAAGTCAACAGGCAAGAAGGCCATTGCTACTACTAAGGTAAGCAAGAAACTTCCTACTATTAAAGATCCAAAAATAGTGTACATAAGAAGAAAGGAGCAGAAGCAAGTGATGAAGAAGTAGAGGAGGAGGGTACTCCACTCGAAAGGAAGAAAAATAAAACAAAGACTACTACTTTTGTGACCCAATTTTCTTCAAGTGATGTTGCTTCTTCACATCCTTCCATATCCATTGAATCCATCTCTTCCATTCCTCCTCAATCATATCCCTACTATAGAAAATGTCTACTATTATTCTAATTCAAATCTCGGTGATTATGCATGCAGTCCAAGCTACAATTCCCCTTTCTATTTTTGTCACTATTACTTCTTCCATTCCCACTTCTTCCATCCCACAATATTTTGAAACCATTGTTTCACCTTCCACTTCATCTCAATACCCATTTCTCCCTCATTCTTTTTATCTATAAATAAGGAAACTCTCGATATGGTGGATGTGACTGATCTTGTCACCCCTCAAAATTCTCCAATGAGATCCTCACCTCCACACTCTCCTCCTTGTCCAACATTGTTAGAGTAACTGAAGAGATTACTAGACAAGAGAAGGAAATTGTAAGTCAACCTCAAGCACAAAATGTGTAGATTGAAATAGTTGAAGAGGTTTCTTAAGTAGAATAAGTGCATGCATAAGAGGTGCAACAAGATGAGCCTTCTGCTATTCAAAATAAGCAACAAGTGTAGCCAATTGATTTGTAAAGTAATAAGGAGGTTGATCTCCAAAGTAATAAGAAGCATGAGGAAGAACATGTTAATAATGACTAAGGTCTAGCTTTACAACAACAATCCCAAAAAACTTCAAGAGCACAAGAAAATAAGTCCCAAGATGAACAAAAAGATAGTTGAAGCTAGCACTATAAAGGAAGGTGATGATTCACAAGAAGCTAATAAGGATGAATTGATAAAAGCACCATCCCATGATCAACAAAGTGACCAGCTATAGTAACAACACCAATAGCAACAAATTTCACCCCTCCACAACAAAAATAGATGATAGACTCTCCTTCCTTAGTGCTAGTATGGATAAAAGTTAGTATTCAACAAAATAGTGAAGCCAACCTCTTTGGGTCTTTCTAGCATCATTTCAAAGAAACCAAGAGTCACATTTTCCATAAATGCTTTTGGGTCTAGGATAGCTGAAATATCTACTCCTATGATAGATAAAGATGACATAGAGCTTATAGATGAGGATTACTAGATTAAAACTGTTAATCTTAGACAAGTAACTTGAGAACAAGAGATCTAATTAGTATAATAAGATGTGTCCACAGTAGTATCTGGGATGTGTAGCATCGTAAATTATGCTCACTCACAATTTCAAAATTTATTTGACACTCACTTTAGTGTCCACTCCCCCAGTGTGTTTTTAGGATCACTTTCCAGCCTTAGCCTTACCCTCAACCCACAAAGATGCTTTCTAAATGTTGCTTTGAACCTTTCTACTTATCCTATCCAAAAAATGTAAAAGTGTTGTAACCTTAGTAATGCTCCAAGTCATCTAGACTTTCTAAGAACTGAAGTTACATAGAAAAAAGTGCTAGGCACGAATGTCTGTACGGTGCACTGATGTCCCAAAAGCATCTTTATGTTCATAAACCATTTTTAGAAGGTGCATTTTTACTTGCATGGTATTCTAAGATTTTCTTTATGTCTATCCACACCCAAATGGCTCCTTTCCTTGATTTTTGCCTCTTGCCTCTTTTATTAAACCCTATTGATTTGTCATTTGAAAGGATTGATCTCACATGCTAGTGAAGCTCTGCCAAAATTAAGGCTCACTCTTATTTTACTTGTGCTATTGCTATTCTATGCTCATTATTTATTGTAGATTATTGAGAGTATTCAGTTAATGTGATTTACTTTGGTTTCTTTGCACTCTTCGAAAGGTTCTCATTCAAGATCGCTATCCTTCCAAATAAAGCTTCATTTTGTTCCTCGATGTGATAGTCTTCTAATGAGATCCTCGTAACTTCTTTCCTTACCTTTGTCAATCCATTTAGAAATTAACATTTATCTTTGTGGGTTAAATATCATTTCCTTACTTGTTCATATTCATAAACCATTTTGTAGATCTACTCTAAGTCATTGAGTAGGTTTTTATTTTATTATTATCACATTGTCATTTTGTCACTACTCATTATAATTCTAGATGTACTTAGAATGAAGAGCACACACTATTTTATCAAATCAATAAATCTGGCTATCATTGAGGTGGAAACACCAAAAATGGGGTTTGACTAAAGCAAACTCCTATACAACCCAACCTTTCTTCTCTATTTGTGTAATTGGCAAGTTGCAAGGAAAGATTTTGAGCGCATGAACATTTGCATTTCCATTTTCCCTTTCTTGTTGTTTCTCTTATTCCATTCACATAGTATCAGTTTAATCTATTTCTCTGATCTGTAGATTTTCATGTAATAATTATTGCATTTACTATCAATAGGAAACTCTTGAAATCTGTGTGAAGTCATATAGGTCTAGGAGATTTCAATTTTTTTTGTGTTGTATCGACTATAGCATGGCGTGTAGATGTCCACATGGTATGCTGTTGTCCTAGATAGTGAGGTTGTCCACCAGGTGCTAGGTTCCTTGTGATTTGCTATTTCTATTTCTACATTTATTTTTGGTAAATAATGGGGTTAGGGCCCACTCCCATAAAAATACTGATAGTAAAAAAGATAGAAAAGATTTAGACCCAAAATAGGGGAGCTCAAAGAATCAAGAAATCACTTAGGAAGATGATGGAACTAAAGAAATCCACAAGAGACATAGGTTAAGAAAATCATAAATAACTCTCCCATAAGCACAAAGAAACACCAACACAAAGAAGCCAATCACCCTCAACAAGTGGAGCAGCCATTAAGATCGTTTAGCTAAACTTTTCTTTTTTCTCCTGGTGAGGAGAGCATCCATGGTCCATTGGGTGCCCTCCTCAACAACATATCTTCCCTCTGACTAGAGCTTCCCTACTTCAGATTTCTGACCTTTTTTCTTCCTTGGTTTACCGATGTTTGGTTTTGAAATGTGGCTTGCCGATTGAGCAAGAGTGCGCACCTTGAAAGGAACCATCATATCATCATGGTCTAAAAAATCATGGAAATCTTCATCCAAATCATCCAAAAATGGGAATGTGCCCTCATCCTCAAAGCAGTCTTCCATTCTATCCAAGGATTGATTAGAGATGCAAAGATCATTTTTGTGGATTCTCGGGGCAGGAGAGGGAACAACATGAATAGAAGCTTCAATAGGTGGCTCCAGATCTGGACTAGTCTCCTTCTGAGGCTCCATGAACCTTCCATGATTGAGCCAAATAAAATCAGCATGAGGAGAGCCAAATTTTTTTGTCCATTTTTTGATATTGAAGATCTTCGAGCCATTCAATCTTTTTATAGTGCATCCCACAATTTTGTGACCCACCATTTTGCATCGAAAGCACCTAAAAGGTAACCCTTCATAATTTGAAAATTGAATCCAAGATCCCTGCGAGGAATGAATTCTAACAAAGTGTTGTAATGGTTTGGAGACGTCTACCATGGCACACACCTGGGTGAATCTACTTGGTGATTCAGAGTCTAGCTTAACAAAGGAACCCAATTGATCCACCATCTGCCTTATAAGATTAAGATTTTGCGTGATCAGAGGGAGATTATACAACCTTATCCAGATGGGTACATATGAAATTCTTGTGGTAGAAATATCAAAAAAGGGGCTCTAGGAAGTAAGGAAAATGCCAGACTAATCAAAGAACCATGGTCCATTCTGCTTCACAAAATTGCAATCTTCTTCGGACTAAAAATGAAGGCAAAAGAAACCATAGTCCATAAATTCAACTTCCGGGATGGCAATATTGCTCCATGTTGATTTTGTCCATTCCACCAAGCCCTCTAGAGGGGGCCATTTTCTCAACAATTAGACAATGAGGGACCGATTTCCAACATCTGCATATGCTGCATTAACACATTCATCAAGGATATGGAAATCAATAAGGTCTCCCATCAAAACCACCTCTGTATCTCCTAGGGAACAAGTGCTTGAATCCAAAGGAGGAGGATCTAGATACAACTCAATTCCAGGGTTTAGAGCCCTATCCTCAAGCAGAGATCGCACCATTAATTTGGGAGAAGAATTCAAAGTAGCCATAATTTGATCCCTGCAAAAGACTCCATATTCATGATAAGGGTTTGACTGGTTTCTGCATTCTGCATATATTTGCTTGTCTGCTTCCCCATCAACCTGCCCCTTTCCCTTATAGCTTTTGGGAGTGTGGAGACCATTAGCTTTATCATTGACTAAAATATGCTTTCTGTAGCTCTTTATCTTTTCCTACTGCTGATTTGCACTCTTCTCTCCCTGACTCCCTTCTATCCACTGCGCGCCCTAAGCTCCTCGCATGTTGCCAATATTTTTGTAAATCATTTTATCAATCTTTTTAGTTTTCCTATTTTCTCCCATCTTTATTAGTTTTAATCAATAATATTTAATCATTTCATTTCTAATTGCAACAAAGGGATATAGCTCAAACATTCTTGCTCTTCTAGATTTGATAGCAGCGAGATACACATCTTCATTCACTAGTATCCTAATGTGTGACAGGAAATTGTTCTAATTAGATATAGTTTAGTTTGAGTTAATTTTCTCATATCACATTTTGGTGAACCCAATGTGTCTCAAACACTTGAAAACTACAAAATAAAACATTGCTTCTCTTCTTCTTAACAAAAAATTCTCTTTTTCATTTCTCAATACAAGTCTCTTTCATCCAATCTTCAAATCTTAGACTACTTAAGCATTGGGGAGCTTCTACTAGTTTATGAGCTTCATTACCTAGTGCTCTAACTCAGAATTTACCATTCATAGAAGTTTAAGATTACTCATGGCTTCTTGTGCTCTTGGTAGCTCCAACTTCACTCGGCCAAAAATTGACATCTTTAACTTCTCGATGGGAAGTTCTAGAGTGCAACATCCTATCTTCTCTTTCTCTAACACAACTGGAATCCCTTGTCTACAATCTTTTAGAGAGCCTCTTGATATAGACACACCCATGGCTTGTGTGCCCCAAGCACAGATCCAAATGTTGGACAATCACTTAACTAACTTTCAGGATTGTTTAGGTATGGAGTACCTAGCTAGAGAGATTGTCCCTCTCGTAGATAACCTTTAAAAATTGTTAACCAATGATCTACATAGCGTGGATCTTCTACATGGTCTAGCTCACATTATGAATAGAAATATCCCAATGCTAGCTAGATATGCAAAAATCTATTCGGGTTCAAGTAGATCAGAGTAATAAACACTAACAATTATAAGCAGATTAAATAACCCAAATATAACAATGAAGAATAACACAAAAGAGATCAACACAGAATTTTAACATGGTTCACCCAAAATGGGCTACATCCACAGAAACTCAGCCATCCAATGATTTTATTATCCAGTACAAAATAGATTACAATCTCACAAATCTCATTATGCAGCATACATCCCAGCTGCTTATAACAAGCTTTTTGGAAGCTTCTAGAATTAGGGTTTTACAATGTCATTTTTCTTTTGTTGGTTATAAAAAATTAACAACCGACCCTGAATGTGCAAAAAAGGGGAATTTTTTTTCGAGGGCTTTAGCCCTTAAACCCCCACTCGGGGCCCAACTTGGCTCGGCCCTAAACCCTGGCAAGGATACGTTACGAGGTATAATATTTACATGATTAGTCGCCACATACCAACAATCTCCCACTTGGAGATTGATCAAGCTCCACACCAAACAATCTCCCACTTGGAGACTGGTCTTGGATGACACCACTGCAATTGCAGCTCCCACTAGATTACAAGCCTTGGTAGTTTATTATGTCCACCATTATCAGTCATGAAGGCCAACAGAAACTGATGAGGAAATCAGTTTATCCCATGTAACCACCTTTGTGAACATATCTGCAGGATTCTCACTTGTGTGAATTTTCTCCAGCTTCAACTGTCCATCCTCCAAAACTGACTAGATGAACTGGTATCTAAGTTGTATGTGCTTAGTTTTTGAATGCAGAGCTGAATTCTTAGCAAGATGAATGGCACTTTGGCTATTAGTGTACAAAGGGCTATCTTCTTGTTATTTCCCCAATTCCTCTAGAAAATGTTGTAACCAAATCATCTCCTTGCTAACTTCCATAACAACAACATACTCATCTTCAGTGGTTGAAAGTGCAACAACCTTTTGTAGCCTTGAAATCCAATTGATTGCAGTACCTCCTACAGTAAAAACATACCTTGTAGTACTCCTCCTGCTATCAATATCACCCACCAGATTAGAGACAACATATCCTTTTAGAGTAGAATTTGTTCCTCAAAAACATAGTTTCTTTGAAGTAGTACCTCTCAAATATTAGAGAATCTATTTTACCGCATTCCAATGTTCCATTCTCAGATTACTCATATACCTACTCACAACTCCCACTGCATGTGCAATATATGACCTTGTACATACCATTGCATACATCAACCTGCCAACTGCTGATGCATATGGTATCTTAGACATTTTGTCTTCCTCCTCTTGTGTCTTTGGACACATCTCCTTAGTCAACTTAAAATGACTAGGCAAAGGTGTACTAACTTCTTTTGCATTCTGCATGTTAAACCTTTTCAACACCTTCTCTACATACTCACTTTGAGAAAAAAATAATTTTCTATTTGTCCTGTCTTGTGTGATCCTCATACCAAGATTTGTTTTGCTGCAACCAAATCCTTCATAGAAAATGAATTTGCTAATTTCTTCTTAAGTTCATTAATATGTTACATGTTAGACATGGCAACAAGCATGTCATCAACATAAAGCAACTAGATAATATAGCTGCCATACCCAATTTCTTAAAATAAACACAATAATCAGAATGACATCTTTTGTAACCTTGTTTAGCCATAAAGTTATCAAATTTCAAATACCATTGCCAAGGTGCTTGCTTCAGGCCATACAAACTCTTTAACCTGCACACAAATTCCTCCTTACCCTTGACCTCATATCCCTATGGTTGCTGCATGTATATTTCTTCTTCCAAATCCCCATGGAGAAATGTTGCTTTCACATCTAGCTGTTCAAGGTGCAAGTCTTCTGTAGCCACAAGACTTAGAATAGTTCTAATAGAAGTCATCTTTACAACTCGAGAAAATATGTCATCAAAATCTATACCTTTTTTTTGGGCAAAACATTTTACCACGAGTCTGGCCTTATATCTTTTCTTGCCTCCATATTCTTCCTTCAACTTGTAAACCCATTTATTTGGCAATTCTCTTTTACCTGTAGGCAATTGGACTAAGTCCCAAGTTTGATTCTACAACAAGGAATCCATTTCCTCTTTCATTCCTAGCTCCCACTACTTTTTGGTATCTACCTGCATTGCTTCTTCATAACCTCCAGGTTCACCAAAATTAGTTAATAATATAGAATATAATGATGGAGAAAATCTTTCTAGAGGTCTAGATATCCTTGTAGATTGTCTAACACTTGCAGGAGTCTATGGGATAACCTGTTGTTGCTAAACATTAGGTACCATTAGCATTTTATTTTCTGGAATCTCATCCAGCACCACATATTCCTTTTTGGCCCGTTCATGCTTCTTTTCCTACAGTTGATCCTTATACATGACCTTCTCATTGAATATAACATCTCTAGTACTAATGATTTTATGATTTTCATAATCCCATTACTGATAACCAAATTCATCTACTCCATATCCAATGAAGGTACATTTTTTAGACTTAGCCTCAAGCTTGGTTCTATTTTCAATATCAACATGGATAAAAGCTTCACAACAAAAGGTTTTTAAAAATGAATAGTTTACCTTTTTACTCATCCATGCCTCCTTTGGAATGCCACCATCCACAGGATTTGAAGGTCCTTGTTTATTAAATAAACAGTGGTATGTACATCATCTACCCAAAAGTGTAAGGGTAGTCCAACATGCAATCTCATGCTCCTTACACACTCCATAATGGTCCTATTCATCCTCTCAGACACACCATTTTCTTGTGGGGTTCCAGGAACTAGTTTCTGCCTACGAATTCCATTATATGAACAATAATTCTCAAATTCTCTACTGCAATACTTGCCTCCATTATTAGATCTAAGACACTTCAACTTTTCTCTTGTCTCATTCTCAACAAAAGCTTTCCACTTTTTAAAAGTTTGAAATACTTCTAATTTTTGTTCTAGGAAATACACCCATGTTTTCCTACTTGCATCATCAATAAAAGTAACATAATAGCAAGAGCCACCAAGAGAAGATACCTGAGCTAGTCCCCATACATCTGAATGCACAAGCTCTAATTTCTCACTCTTCTTCTCTTTCCCCACTTTGAGAAATAGAATTCTTTTTTGTTTTCCAGAAACACAGTTTTTGCAAAACTCTAAGTCAATCTTCTTTAGACCTGGTAGCAACTTTTTGGAGTGAAGGATATTCATCCCTTGCTCACTCATGTGCCCAAGTCTATGGTGCCACAATTATGTTTCTTTCCTTGTAGCAAGTGCTATAATTGTCTCAGTAGCAACTATTTTTGTAGCAGCTAAGGTAGAATAAGTATTACCAGTACACAAATACAATGTGCCTACCTTTTCACCTTTAGCTACTACTAATGCACCTTTGGTGACCTTCCAGACTTTGTCTAAAAAGGTAACTATGTAGCCTTCACTACCTAGTTGTCGTGCAGAAATTAAATTCCTTCTCAAATTTGGAACATGCCTTACATCCTATAACAACCATTCATTTCCATTCTGCAACTTGATTTTTATCTTTCCTTTTCCAACAATCTAACATGGTTCATCATCACCCAAATATACCTGTCCAAAATCACCTTGAACATAATCTACAAAATATTTCCTATGGGGTGTGGTATGAAATGAAGCCCCTGAATCTATTACCTAGTAATCATTAGCATTATCTAAACACATAATTAAAGCATCCTGTAATTTATTACTTGCAACATTAGCTTCCTTACTCTCATCATGTTGTCCATCTCCTAGTTTTCCCTTTAGCGACCAACAATCCTTCTTCAAGTGTCCTAGCTTTCCATAGTGCCAACAATCCATTCTTCCTCTAGATTTAGATATGCCTTTCTTCGACTTCACTTGTGACTTCCCACGATTTGTTGGGATTTTTCCTCTCCTTTGTTCTGACCTTGTTCTCTACAGTCAAAGCATTTCCTGATGTTGAACTCTCACTTGTGCTTTTCTGTCATTTTTCCTCACTAAGGATAACACCAACAACATCATAAAATTTTAAAGTATTTGAACCATAGACATAGTTACTTACAACCATTACCAAGCTATTCCATATTTCTAGAAAAGAACATAAAACTAAGAGAGCCCTCACCTCTTCATCAAGTTTCACTTTTACAAAAGTTAACTAACTGGTAATCATATTAAACTCACTTAAATGATCTAACACAGATCCACCTTCAATCATTTCATATTAAACAAATGCTTCATGAGAAATACCTTATTAGAGGCTAAGGGTTTTTCATACAATTTAGCCAAATCTTTCATCAGTTCATCTGTTGTCTTTTCTTTTGTTATATTGAACTCCACAGATGGTGCTAGGCACAATCGAATGGTTCCTAGTGCCTTTTTATCCAGAAGTTCCCAATCCTCATCAGTCATTGATGCTGATTTCTTTGATTTTCCTTCCAACTGCCTCCATAAATATTTCTGATAGAGATAATCCTCCATTTGCATCTTCCATAACTAATAGTTCTGTCCATTGAATTTATCTACCTTCAATTTACCCTCATCCGCCATTGCTCCCACTTAACTATGAGACTCCCACTCAACCTTGAGACCTTCCTGTAGATGATAATAGAACACAACTCACTCTAATACTAGTTGTTAGGGTTCAGGAAGATCAGAGAAATAAACACTGACAATTATATGCAGATTAAATAACCCAAATATAATAATGAAGAATAACACAAAAGAGATCAACACAGAATTTTAATGTAGTTCACCCAAAATGGGCTACACCCACAGAAACTCATCCATCCAATGATTTTATTATCCAGTGTAAAACAAATTACAATCTCATGAATCTCATTCCACAACATACATCCCAACTGCTTAGAACAAGCTTTTTGGAAGCTTCTAGAATTAGGGTTTTACAATGTCATTTATCTTTTGTTAGTTAACAAAAATTAACAACCGACCCAAAACCTTGACAAGGATACGTTACAAGTGTACAGTATTTGCATGATTAGTTGCCACATACCAACAAAATCATCAATGAGTCGCATTCAAAGACATTGAGATCTCAACTATCGGTGTCTATGTTGACTTCTTCTACATCCATATTCACTTCTTCCCAAATTTCTACAAGTGCTGCTCAATCAGTAAATGTCAATACAAATTCTATTGGAATGGGTGGGAACCCTATAAATCAATATGGGTTTGTTTCCCCTTCATCTACTTTACCACTCAATTTTCTGGGATCCAACCTCAGAGTTTCCCAGCAACCCAACAATTCTATTCCATCCATTACCCAAGTTCAGTCTACTCATACCACTGAACCTGTCATCACTCAAGTACTGCAAAATGTCAATTCCTTCTAACAACAATTAGCCAACATCTCTACATCCACATCTCAACTAAAAATCCCTTCATACTACACTAGATGTCCTTTGTCCTTATCCATTCTCACTTCTCCCCTTCCCCAAAACTTTGAGGCTCTGTGCTTTGAGAAGTATACTGGTAAAGGAGATCCACAAAACCATGTATCAGCATTCATTGCCTTATGCAAAGATTTCATCTTCTAGGATTATCTTCTAGAAAAAAATTTCCCACAGTCTCTCAAAGACATCGCATTGGATTGGTTCTACTCTCTTCCTTATCACTCCATCAATTCTTTTCAACAACTCGTCAATCAGTTTCTCCAACACTTATAGGCAAACATTGGACTGCATGTGACACTCACTGATCTCATCCATTGTAGGTAGGGAGCACAAGAGAAAGTCACTAATTTCATTAGCTTCTATCAAGCCCTCTTTTTGCAGATTCCTTATGCACTCCTAGATTCTGACGTACAACAAGTTTCATTGGAAACCTACAGCCTCAAATATGGGATAAGATTTTACTGATGTGTTATCCTTCATTTACGCATCTCTACACAACACTCTGTGACTACCATCAATCAGTTAGTTAGTATGAGAGATCTTCCTCACAAACTCCTACTGAGTAGTCTGATGCCCCTTCATCATTCCAAAATTATAAGAAAAACAAAATTTACATTAAAATAAATTCTTGTAATAACGTTCAACAAGAAATAGCCACTGCATCAACCCAAAGTTCTATGACCCTCTCCTCACAAAATAAACCAAGGACTTAACAATTCACTCCACTTTTTGAATCCCTCTATGCTATAATGCAACAACTTATAAGCAATAACCTCATCTAGCTTCCACCAATCCATCTTGTTGACACTACCAAACCCCTATTTCCTTCTTATGACCTGAAGGCCTTCTGTTAGTTCCACAGAGTGCTTGGACATGACACCAAGTGATGCATGCATCTTAAACATAACATGCAAGACCTCATCAACCAAAATGTCATCCAAGTCTCTGGGATGAATGATCGAGGAAACAAATTTGTTTCTCCACCTAATCAAAACCTCTAGAATTACACAAGCCCATTGCCATATCACTCCAAAAATCTAGTTGAACTTCCTTATGATCCTATGATTATTACTATTTCTGCTGATGAGCCTGCCACCTCCTTAGCTAGGATGATTTCCATGGTGGACTATCACCCTCGCCCTAGTCAAGTATGTTCTATTCCCAAACCAGTCATCTCTTTCAAACCCATTGATGCACCCATGGACGTCTATAATGGACATCTGTACATCATTGCCCTAGTCAATGAAAAGCCCACCAAGGGAATATTAATTGACCCTATGTACATGGTGAATGTTATCAAAAAAAATTTCTATACATACATGAACTCTATCAGGCAAGTAGGAGCAATCAAAAGTATAGATACAAGCACATCATGGGTCCTCTCACCGTACCTTGGTTTTTCTTACCCTTCCTATTCGGGTGGGACCAAAAGCCCTAAACATTCTCTTCTCCATCATTCCCACCTTAGACCAATTCTGTGTGAAGTTGAGCCATCCATGACTCTCTTCCATGAGAGAGGTCCCCTATATAATCCATAAGTGCCTGAAATCCCCTCATGATGATCAGGTGCACACTATTTATCATAGTGGTTTTAAACCTCTTTCATTAAGAAGAAATTTCTCCTTAGATTACTTCTAGCCGATACCAACTGAGCCATTCTGACCATCCAATGATTTCCTATTTCTCTCATATCAAAAATTCAAAGTGAACCACCTAGCTTAGATATCTATCAGTGCTTCCTCTTCTACCCAATCGACTGCTCCCCTTGAGGTCCCTCAATCTTCGATAGCTGCCTCTATCCCTCCTCCTGCCCCACAGGCAGAAAAGGGAAGACAATCTAAATTGCTTAACCTTCCCCATCCCCAAGCATTTGGAATTTATGTGGAAGTCCCATCTCCAACATCTTACCCAAGACCTAGAGGCACATGACCCACACTATCTAAACCTCCCTGAACTTCAGTGACTATTCCTATTCCTCCTCACTCTTTGGAGACTCGAGGAAAGTATCCCATGGTGCGGGACCCTTCCCCTTCGGTTCCTCAATCTTCAGTGGCGGCCTATGTTCCTCTAGCCCATCTGGTGGCTTGAGGAAGGCAACCCACATTGAGAGACCCTCCCCTAGTAGTACCCCAACCTTCGGTGGCTCCTTCTATTCCTCCTCCCACTCCTAAAGTGATGTAAGAAAAGGAGCCCATGTTGGGAGATTCCCTAGTTCCTCCTATGGATTATTTGAGCTACACTCGCCATAACCAACTTGCAAGAGATTGCAAGCATCACTGAGGTGTTGTAGCTTGTGAGCATACAGTAGGAGATGAAACCCTTCCTATGCACCCTCCTCCTATGTAGTCGACCCCAGACTCGGCTCTACCTTCTTAGATTTCTACACCCTCTCCTTTAAGTGATTCTCTCTCATCACCCATTCCCATCTCTCCACTAATTCAATACAATGAAAGTAACCCTAACCTAATTCAAGTAGTCCTCACTTCCTATATGGAGATCCCCATCCTTCCATCCATCCTAGACATGCCACCCTTTGATACACCCTTGGACTTGCCTAATGTTAGCATCATATCTAGTACCATTCTATCAAAGTTAGTTCCCTCCAGCATACCCAACATCAGGTGTTTCCTTATGTCCTACGTCCTGCCACCATTGACATTGACATTCCATGCCTACTTTGAAAGTATAAATGTGAGCATTATCCCACTGTACCCTGCTGCAAGCCAAAGTGCATGCCTCCTTCATCACCACTGAGTCCTTCTACATCATCCATTCTAGTTGTGGAGACCTCTTCTCCACCAATGGTCATAAGTGCTTGCATTCCCACTATAAGCATGGGATGATCCCCTATTGTCGTCTATTCCAATAGTGACTTAGATCACTTTTCCCTCAAAGAAGATGCATTTGAGTCCTTTTAATTGATACAATCTTTGTCTGTGATCTTCACAAGATCTATGGATCCTCCATTGGTTTTCGATCCTTTGTGTGATGAACCAAGTACAAAACCAAGTACTTCTCTCAATGTGGTCCCTCTAGCAACCTATCCTCCATCCCTATATGATGAACAAGATTGGGAGGCAGATGACCTACTAGAGCATGATCCTTGAGCATAGTACCTTTGTTTCATTTGTTATTCTTTGCAGTGTGCTTGTATGTTTTGTAATCCCTATACTTGCTGCATGACATGTATATATGTTTTTTAGCTCTCCCTAGAGGACCTCTAATGCCCTTGTAGGCACATGGATACAGGGGGAAAAAATGTTGGGACATTCCTCTATATGTTTCTACATTCTTCTATATGTTGTACTTGAATTTTCCACATTTTGGGGACAATGCAAAGTGTCAGATGATTTAGCATCCTTCATGTTGACCCAATTTTTTTTTATTTTATCTTTATGTGACCTTATTCCTTTGTATTCATAGTTCTACATGCCTAAGGGGATGATGACAATTTAAAATTATGCTTTCCTGATTATTCCACTCCTGTATTTTATACTTAATCTAAATCATGTAGATCCCTTTGTGTCTTATTGTGATGTTGCTTGCATTTATGTGGCACCTTGTTGCAATGCTTAGCATCATGCCATGCTTACACAAGCCATCATGTATCATTCCTACAAAATTTCCTTGGTTGTTCTTCTTGGGGCAAACCCTTCCACAACATAGCTCCATGGAATATATCCTTTAGGCATATGCTTCCTAAAAGATCTTGTGCTTTCTTCCCTCTTTTTACCTAAAAATTAATCGCTCCTCTATGATGTAAGCAATTATTTTAAGGTGGGGGCATGTATTTTCTATCTTTCACACTTGATCACACACCACATCCATGGTATGCTCACTGCAACATTTTTGTAGCATTCATGGTCCTAAGAAGATGCACTTTCTTAGACTGACCACCTTTATAAGAATTACCTATCCATGTAATTTATGATATTGTTTGACATGTAGCTCACCTAGCAAAGCAATGCTAGTCTATAATGCTTCATTTTCTACCCTATCAGTACTTATCATAAGCCACCTAGCAAACAACAAAATTTGATAGGTCTAGTGACTTATAGAAGTTTTTTAGTATGGTTCCTAGCTCTCGAAGTGTGCTAGCCCTAGAACCATACCCTTCATTTTACCCTTCTATATGTTTGTATATGTTTACTTATTCATTATATTAATTTGTTTTAGACTATATTATTTGCTAACCGCAAGGGTTTTGGAAAATCATATTTGGTCTAATCCTCCTTTTCATCAACTTTATATATATACGTGTGCCTCTGACATTTGTTTCATGTGCATTTTTTTGGCCTAACATTGTGATTTTGTATAATCCTAAGCTGGGGGCTTCATATCTCTCACTTAGCAACATTTTGCATCCTCTATAGTATCCTTGGGTAAAAAGTTTGCTTTTATGTCATTTTCTTTATTCCTTTAGCTTGCATATGCACATAGTTTCATACACCTACTAAAGTGGGGGCTACATGTAGAGTTGTAAATAATGCTCGCTCACAATTTCATGCTTTATTTGACACTCACTTTAGTGTCCACTCCCATCTAGAGTATTTTTAGGATCACTTTCCATCCTTAGCCTTATCCTCAACCCACAAAGATGCTTTCTAAATGTTGCTTTGATCCTTTCTTCTTATCATATCCAAAAACTATAAAAGTGTCATAACCTTAGCAATGCCCCAAGTCATTTGGACTTTCTAAGAATTAAAGTTGCATGGACAAAAGCACTAGGTGTGGATGTCTACATGGTGTGTTGACACCCCAAAAGTGTCTTTATGTTCGTCAACCATTTATAGAAGGTGTGTTTTTACTTGCATGGTATTCTGAGCTTTTCTTGATGTTTATCCATGCCCAAATAACTCCTTTCCCAATTTTTTGCCTCTTGTGTGAGGCCTACCTTTTTCATTTCTGTTCATGTGACTATTTACCTTACTGTTACTGATACTTTTATACTTGTGGGACTATTGATCCTGGATTCTTGAACTATTAGACTTTATTATGTTAAAGGAAAACTAATTGGGTGATGTTAGATAGATGCTTGTATTAAGAGAAAACTAATTGGGGATGTTAGATAGATGATTGTATTAAGAGAAAACAAATTGGGTGATGTTAGATAGATGCTTGTATTAAGAGAAAACAAATTGGGTGATGTTAGATAGATGTTTATATTATAGGAAAACTAATTGGGTGATGTTAGATAGAAAATTGTAATGTGATTTCCTTTATGCTTAAGAGGACTTGTGATATCTTATGTGAATGCAAGTTTTAATTTGCTTTGGCTATGTTATTGATATGTGGAATTAACTTTGCAACTGAGTGCATAGGTATTTCTAACCAACCACAAATACTGGAGATCATCCCACACTTGATGTTGTAATACCTTGTGAAGCCGATCTAGTTCCACAAGGAACCAAGATCAACTCTATGTATGATGTAATGTTGTAATGTTAAATTGCATGAGGTTAATTGGGTTAAGTCTACCCTCTTTTAATTTGAATTATGATATGTGTTGTAAGAATTGTCTTTGAATTACATTTTTAAATTTTAAATTTTTGGAGACCCTTTTCTTGTGTTTTAACTTGACCCTGGGTTATACCCCATGGGTCTAGGGTCCCTTTTGACTTGGGTAACCCTTGGTAAACCTCCATATGGTCACCTTAACTTCACACTAAAGTTAAGTGATGAATTTGGAGGCATGGGAGGGATAGGATGAGTGGTACCAACACTCAAGCCCATCCCTTTTCAATTCCCAAGGCTAGAGATGACTCAAGATCCACCAATTGTGGAGGACTTGACTTCAAGTCTCTATCACAATTGGTGATAATACCCATGGAGTTGTGTGGTCCTTCATGAGAGGAAAGGAAGGGGAGACATGTGTCACCCTTTCCCTCTTTAACTCCCCTTTTCTCTCCCATGTGTTGGAGAGAGGACATGTGGTAAGGGGTGAGGGAGACTTTGGGGATGGGTGAGTGACATGTGTCAACACCCATCCCTTGGGACACATTTGTGGTTGGGAGGAAGAGTGAGGAGGTGACAAGTGTCACCTCCCCATTCCTCTAAGCTCATGGATTGGGGCTTATTTTAATCCCACTTGGGATAGGGTGAGGGGTTGTTGAATTTTTGAGAATTTTTATTGTTGGAAATTGTTTTGGGAAAAAGGATAGAGGGAGTTTGGTGGCTTATGCTGAAGGAGATTTTAGAGGAGCTCTACATCAACTTCTTCCATATTAGGGCTTTTAAAGGTTGGCTTTCAAGGCTAAGGCCTTCTCCTTGTATTTCAATTTTGCTTGCATGATGAATGTGTGAGATGTATTTTGCTTGTGTTGTATTTTGTTATTGTGGGGAATATTTAGTAGGGTGTTGAAAGAGCCTCTCCCATTTGGGAGAAAATGCTCATCAAGTGTGGGGTAGGGGAGGTGTGATCCTCCTCAAGGTCATTACCTTGTTTTGGGATGTTGAAAGCCTTGAGGGCATTTTATGTGATTTTGAGTAATTTGTTATATGGCTTGAGAGCCAAAATATGAACTCCTTTAGAAATTTTGTTATCATGTTGGCTTGAGGCCATGAGAAAAATTGTGTTGAGATATTTTGAAGGAGTGGCACTCTAGAGTTGAGTGTGTCCACTCTCCTACCCTTTTTAAACTCACCTTGGTTGAGTTGTGTGTTATAAATATCCACAGGTGTAATATTGTGTTTTTGAGATGTTTGTTGTCTTGTTGTAAAGTGGATTTGAGTTTCCTAGGTGTGTGGATGACCTCCCTAGCTCGGGGGTGACCCTCTTGCGGGTCTACGGTAGGGAGGACAGCAAAATGTGTGGTGTTTCTTTCCATTGTGTGATATGCAGGTTTCTTGGAGCATAATGTGAAGTTGAAGAAGTTTTCTTGTTTTGGGAAAATATTTTATTTTCCTTTACTCTTCAAAGCTCATAAGAGAGAGCTTGGCCTTCTTGGAGATCTTACCAGTGTTAGTTGTCAAGGATGAGAACTTGGTTCTCTTCTTTGGTTGTAAAATTTACATTCTTGAAGTTGTGTGTGTTGGACATTTCTAATTGATTTGAAAGTTAGAAGATTGATAGTTTAAATGTATATTATTCAAAGGATGAAATGAAGAAAGTTTGTTATAATCTATTTCATTGTATGACTTATTGAAATCTCAAATTTGGTTAGTTCTGAAGTTGTGATTTTTATTTTGTGTTAAAAGTGAAAATTGCATACCATAATTGTAGCAAAAGAGAAAATTAGTAGTTGTGATAGTTTTGGACTATCTAAATTAATTGTATTATTCCTTCCCTTAAACAAAAGAAGAAAAGAATGTGTAAATTTTTGTCATGCAATGAATTTACTTATAAGATTAAAAATGAGACCTTTCCTTGTATTAGAAAGGATAAAAGAAAAAAAAATATGTTGTAAATTTTACAAATTTGTTTAAATTAGAAAATCTATGAGCATTTAGAAAAAAAAGGGTTGATAGTTGAAAATATCTAAATTTTATATACTGTGTGTGTTTCTTTTTTAATATATTCACATGATTTTAAAATATTAATTGATTTCTTTAAGTCTATAAATCTAATTTGAGGATATATATATATATATATATATATATATATACAGTTTCATATTAATTTTAATTAAACTGTGATTTGTAATTGAATTGTACTTCTGTTGTGTAAATATATATATATATATGTATGTATTTTTCATTTATATTTTATTATATATTAATTTTATTAAAATTGTGAATTGTATTGGTTTGCTATGTATATATATATATATATATATATTATTTTTAAATATTAATAAATGAAATTTCACTGAGGAAATAAATTGTAACTGTGTAATTGTTACATAGTAAATAAACTGTGTTTAAAAAAAAGAACATAGTTCGTGTTTTTTTTTATTACATTGAAGTTTAAATGAAGTGGTGGGGGGGGGTTCGAACCCCCCCATCGTCGCTGCCTTTACATGGGTGTGGGGAGGGGACAGAGCCCACCCACAACCCACACTATGGGATGTGGGTGGGGCTCTGCCCCCTCCCCACACTCCCCGCTAAACATAAACCCCACGGCCCCCTCTATGTAGTCCGCTCCCCCTACACCGCCGTGACCTCCTCTGCAAAACTCCACTCTCCCTCCTCTCGCGACCCCTCTGTTCTCCCTTAGCCTCTCCCTGCGGCTACCTTCGGCCTCCCTCTACTTGCGACCTCCACCAGCGGCCTCCTCCGCTGCCCTATCAGCGCCACCGCACTCCATTGACCCTGCCACAGCCAAACAAAAAAAAGTGTTAGGGTTTTTCAATATGATTCAAAAGAAAATATGAAATAAACAATATTCATATGTATATAAAGGAAACCTAATAATGTAACTCAATTAAATATTTATATATATATATATATATATATATATGTATGTATGTATTATTTATTGATAATTTTGTAAAAGGAAGCCATTTTAAAAAAATAGGGTTTCAATATTGACAAAAGATATATAACAAATATTTAATAAGAATATATATATATATATATATATATATATATATATATATATATATATATATATATATATATATATATATATATATATATATAGGAAAATGGGTTTTGGGGTTTAACAATTTTCACAAATGAAATACCAAGAAAACGAAAAGAAAAATATACATATATTTTAATAAAGAAAAAAAAAACTAGTGTTGTAAATACAAATAACATACATATATATGTGTGTGTGTGTGTGTGTGTGTGTGTGTGTGTGTTTATAACTTCACATTATTTTCTTAAGCCATCATATGCATTTCATATGTGGCTATTTTTACCCAACTTGTAATTTGAGAAAAATGAGAGAAAAAGAGAAAGAAAGATAAAAGTGAAAACAAAGAGGAGAAAATGCGTGGCTTTTCCTAAATAGGGCTAAGAGTACTAATTAAGATTTAATAATCCTTTAATCATGATTGGGGGTGATTTAATTAACAAAATTAATTCAAACGTTGAATTAAACCTAGAGCGGAACCTAGTGGACTTCATCAAATGAAGTTAGTAAGTCCTGTTTATGTGATCTGATCTACCAAGAAAATAGGGATAACACAAAAGATACAGAGATAACTCTGATTGATAGAGAACTGATCTACCAAGAAATTAGGAATAATGTAAAGGATGCAGTGATAACTCTGATTGATAGAGAAAGTGGAAGAGAACAAATTAAAATTAAATTTCAGAGAAACGAGAAGGAGAACAAATGATCAGGCTTTGTTGAAAAATGTTCAATTAACTTAATCAATTGTATTCCAATGTAATTAAGGAGTTGAAATAAATTTATTAACCCAATCAAGAAACCTCATGATCAAAATTAGTGTTAGTGCAATAAACCCCACTCACGCCCGTGAGGCATTATGCTGCCAGATTTTTCTGGAATTTAGGGTTTAGTAGGTTAGTAAGTTTAACCCTTGTAGCGATGTTAACTGCGTCGTGGTGACCCCCTTGTTGGCCTTTTTACGTTTGGGTATGCGTATGTGCGCATATTACCCCGTTGACAATAGTATTGTTTACGCCTTAAGTGTACGCCACCGAGCACGCTTACGCGTGTGAGGGGGTTTCTAGGGAAGCATGGGAAATTTTTTTATATTTGTGTCATAACCACATGTCAAATGTGGACATGAAACATGTGATGCGTGTCATGACCGCATGGAAAATGTGGGCATGACATCTTGCCTCTTCTATAAAGTCCTATCGATTTGCCATTTGAAAAGATCAATTTCACACACTAGCAAAGCTCTACCAAAATTACTGCTCATTCTTTTTTTACTTGTGCTATTGCTATTCTATGCTCATTGTTTATTGCAAATTATTGAGAGTATTTAGTTAATGTAATTTACTTTGGTTTCTTCACACTCTTTGAAAAGTTCTCATTCGAGATCAATATCCTTCCAAACAAAGCTTCATTTTGTTCTTTGATGTGATAGTCTTCCAACGAGATTGTCATAACTTATTTGCTTACCTTTGTCAACCCATTTAGATTAAAATTTATCTTTATGGATTAAATATCATTTCCTTGTTCATATTCATAAATCATTTTGTAAATCTACTCTAAGTCATTGTGTAGGTTTTTATTTTATCAATATCGTATTGTCATTTTATCACTGCTCATTACAATTCTAGACACACTTAGAAGTAAGAGCACACATTGTTTTATCAAATCAATATATCTGGTTGTCATTGAGGTGGAAACACTGAAAATGGGGTTTGACTAAGGCAAACTCCTATACATCCCAACTCTTCTTCTCTATTTGTGCGATTGTAGTTTACACGAGGAAAGATTTTGACTGCATGAGCATTTGCATTTCTCTTTTCCCTTTCTCGTCATTTCTCTTATTCCATTGTCATAGTATAATTTTCATCTATTTCTCTCATATGTAGATTTATGTGTAATAATTATTGTGTTTGTTGTCAATAGGAAACACTTGAAATCTATGTGAAGTCGTACATGTTTGGGATTTTAATTTTTTGCATCATACAAACTACAGTGTGGTACACACACATCCATGTGGTGCATTGTCGTCCTGGACAATGAGGTTGTCTACTTGGTACTAGGTTCCTTGTGATCTATTTTTGTTTCTACATTCATTTCTATAAATCATTTTATCAATCTTTGTATTTTTCCTATTTTCTCTCATCTTTGTTAGTTTTAATCAATAGTATTTAATCATTTAACTTCCAATTGCAACAAAGGGATATAGCTCAGAAATTCTTGCTCTTCTAGATTGGATAGTAGCGAGATACACGCCTTCGTTGGCTAGTATCCTAATGTGTGGCAAGAAATTGTTCTGATTAGATATAGTTTAGTTAGAGTTAATTTTCCCATATCATAGAATGAAAAAGGATGAAAAGTCTAATAAAGAGTTGAAGGAGAAAATTACAAAACTTCAAGCATACATCAAACATCTAGCTACTCCATTACAAGAAGTAGATGGATCAATCTCTCTTCCAGTTTTCATCTCCCAAAAAGAAGCATCTGATGAGGTATAATTAACCTCATTTCATGATAAGTCATATAACCCTTTCTGTGTCACACAAATTACCTAAAACATGCTAATTTACTAATTTTATAAGCAACATTTGTTTATTTTTGATAAAATGATGTACAAATCTTATTTTCCAATTGATTGAAGTTTTCCATTAATGTTGATATGATCACATGTAAAGGTCTGTGTATTTATGCATGTTTTTATGAAAAGCCTAGTGGAACTTAACAACAGCTGAAGTTAGCAGCACCGGAATCTTAGGATGCCAAAAATATAGAAATACATGATCATAGGCTTTATCGACAGTTCCTCTATTTTCTATTAAAAATACTTAAGACATTTTATGACTCCACTCGGAGCCTTTACTATGTTGAACCTAACAAACATCTAGTTTAGTTAAAATTCTACTTTTTTGTTGAAGACTTCTTCAAGTGGCATTTATGCGTCACTTGAAATTTAGGATTTTAGTAGTGTAGATTATGTGTAATCTCAAAATAGTTATGCTATGTTCTAATATACAATACATAAGTAATGTTCAATTATTATGTTTTGTGATAATTTTCTATGGAGTGAAGCAACCGAGTTTATTCTGAGTAATATATTCTAAGCAATGGAAATGCAAATGAAAATGGAGTTATTTTGGAACTGTTGAGATAATTCATGTGATTTGAATCAATAGGAAGATCTCCTAGGAGCTGGCCACTCAAAGGATATAGGATAGATAAGTGTTTTATTGTTTTGCAATTGTGTTGTTCAATTCTGTTTAGTAAATGTTTTTGTTTAGATTAATGTAACTTTTTGTTTTAGCATTGTTGTGTGTCCCTATAGGATATTGTGTTTAAGATAATAATCTTTAGGTTCTATTGTTATGCTAGAGTTTTTGGAGCATCTGGTTTGTCCATAAAATTTCTATCGGTTGTTAGCTCAAGTTTTAATATGTTTTCAGTTAATAGTTAGCTGCCTTTTCAAAATTCATAGTTAAAAATGCATGTGTTGATTCCTAGTTAGTTTATATGCTTTCTAGATTAAAGATTTAAATGCTTTCTAGATTAAGAGTGGTATGCTTTCTAGTTTAGATTCATTTTGTCAAAAGCTTGTTCAAAAACTTAGAAAACCATTGCTAAGATGAGATGTTCAAATTCATTCCTTATTGCAAACTGCCTTGGACACTACCCGATTGACATAATTGACATATTTCAACTAAAGTGTTAGGACCTCACGACAAACTGTCAGCATCCACATTGGATAAAATGAAATGTGTTACTAAGGAAACAAAAGATTAGACTAGTGACTTGCATGAGCATGCTTGTAAAATGATTGATGAAGCTACAGACTCTTGGAGTCAATTTAGAGCGCTAAAGGAGAAAATTGATGATTAGATTGAGGATTGTGAAGATGAACAAGAAACAAATGCCCAAAAATTGCCTTGCTTAGTTGTTATTGGAAGCATGGATCCTCAAATGGTGGTGAAAGAAAAGATTTTGGATCAGAATTCCCTAAAGCACCCAAGGATGTGGATAGAGACCATCAAGCTTAGGAATGATTTGATTAATAACTATCTTAAGGAATTGAATAAAATAAAGAATGAGGTGGTAGATGTACAATATGAAAATCTTGCATTTGTGGATAATTTAATAGGCAAACAAGAAGATGTAAATGAAGATTTGAAGGACATTGATGCTTTGAAGAATAATTTCAAGGAAAACCTTAGTTCTAGTTTAGATCAAACTCCATACACCTTTAGTTTAGATTCTATGGATAAATTAATGAAGATGAAATCTATTCTTAGAACATATGAAAAAGATGCACCAAAGAGTAAAACTGAGTTTGAACTCTTCCTTTCAACATTTGAAAGACAAAAATTTAGATGCGGATTTGTCAAAGGGCAAAACATGGATTTAATGAATCTAGTGTTGACAACATACCTAGGATACATGTGAAGAGAAGCAAAAAGGAACTAGCTGATTATTGAAGTGATCTTTGATGTGGAAGATGTTGGAGAATGAAGTTGGTTGCTGCTACCAGTGATAACTTTAAGGAACCCTCCTAAAAAAACTTATAAAATCTTGGCGAATCTTGGCTAAGTGCTATAATTTTCCTAGCGAATCTTTTCTTTTTTGAAAAAAAATATTAATTTTCCTAGCGAATCTATGTAGATTATTAGAAATTTTAAAAAATCTTGGCGAATCTTAATGAATAATTTGTAAAAATAATAATTACAATGGCAAATCCTAGCAAATAATCACTTAAAGAATTAATTACAATGGTGAATCTCTCCTTTAAAAATTTGCATAGTTGGTTGGTGCGGTCCCCCCATATTTTTTTTGTTTTTTATAATATTGAAGCAGGGGGCTAGGGGTGGCAGCCACTGATGAGGTCAAGGGGCAGCGCCCCTTGCAGGGGTCAAGGGGGTAGATCCCCCTTGTGGGGGTTGAGGGGGCAACACCTCCTCACGGGGTCTGGGGATAGCAACCCCTGCGTGCTCCTGTTGTGATACAGGTGGGGTTGAGGGGCAGAGCCCCTCGCCACCAAGCACAAATTAACTATCCAAAATGCATTGGAGCACACAAAGATTAACTATTTTTTAAAAATCTCACTTTAAAAATAAGACTAAATGAAAAGTGAAATTGTTACCATTGATTAGCTTTTTAATCGAATGGTTGCAGGTCAATTCCGTGACCTATATGTGCATGCCTTTTAAAAGGCTTGTTGAGGCCCAGAATTTGTTTTGGGTCACACGATTAGATTATAATTGTGTGGCCCAAAACAAATTCTAGGCCTCAACAAGTCTTCTAAAAGGCATGCACATATAGGTTGCAGAATTGATCTGCAACCATCTGATTAAAAAGCTAATCGATGACAACAAATAAAAGCTCTATTCAAAGCTAAAATATCCCTAAAATTAAATGGTAATTAATTATTAGTGGTGATACTACCCCAAAATTAACGGCATGAATATAATATTACTAGTGAATATAATTAATATTTGTAATTACATTATAAACTACTAGCGAATCAGTTCCAATGACGCATAATTTATATGGCAAATCTATTTGATTTATTACTTTAAAAAAATAATGCATAGGTGAATTAACCGAGACGGAATTAATTTTTTGTAAAAACTTGGTGATTCAATCTCCTTTTTAGCTTGCACTATTCACCATTTCTGGAGGTCCTAATTTCAACTATTCACCAATTGGTGAAGATTTGCCACTAAAAAATCCCTGGCTTCTACTGGTGTGTGCCACTTATTTTGTTTGAATTTCATATTTCAAATCTACTTTTACAAAATTAGGTGTTGGTGCCTAGAAAATTGTGTCACTTTTTATAATATATTTTTTATTAAATGTTGTTGTATAAGGCCGACTTGCCTTGGAACTTGTAATATTTTCCTAGCATTAGATCTTGAGTAGTTATTAAAGGACAATGGAGATTATTTTGGCTTTGAAAATTTAATGCTTTGTAAATCTAATCCCTTGAATGTAAAATAATCTTAGCCATTCGTTTTGTACTAAGTGTGCTACATTCTCCTATAAAAGGCAATCATTTCTCTTTGTATAGGGGTTGGAAGTTAGTGATACGAGTCAAACTTTTGCAATTAATATAAAGTTTGCTTCTACATGAATTATGATAAGTATTTGATGGATATTGTGTTCATACTACTGGTTTCTTGCTGATTGTAAGTCACTTTGTGTAGTTAGCCTATCCAATTTCTTTTCATATTTTCATTGTGGAGTATCTTGTTAGACTGCACTAGAAGTTGGGTGTTTGATATAGATTATTTCATGATTTGAAAATCCTTTCCATTGAAGATTGCACTATCTTTGTAGTGTTGTGAGTTATTTGGTTAAACAATGATTAATTTTGTTTTAGATGTATCTACTTATGCATCATGTCATGACATTAGAAGTTCATAGTCAAAATTTCGTAAAATCATTTCCTTTTTTACCCTATCTTTTGACATTTTTTTACCAAGTTGTTAGTTTAGGATCAAATTTAGGAAAAGCATCATAAGAATTGAAAATTAGATGATTAAATATTATTTCCAGCAATAATTCATTTTCAGATTTGTTGATTAAGGAAACATTTCTGGATTAGAAGTTAGATCAAATCTCATCATTTTTAGACCTAACCCTATTATTAGATTCCAATAGAACATTTTGTGTAAGTCCCCTTATTGAAATAATAAAGTACATCAAACTACTGGGTTATCTTGTAAGGCCAAGACTTGGTAGGGAGAGACCTTGGGTTAGTCATTTCCCAATTTTGGGATTTAATTCCTTTTAAGAGAGGTAAGATACTCAGTATCTTATCTAAGTTGAGTAATGTGCTAAACACCCATCAACAAATAATAATTGAACATAGGGCATGTGATAATTTAGGGTTGTTTACAAGGTTATAGTGGTCTTTCCTATGGTTACCAGGGCCTCCATGACTATGTTGTAGAATTATAGTGAATTTTGGTATTGATGCTATAGAGCCCTTTCCATAACAAGGATCCCCTACTTTGTTATGTTTTTGATGTGTATTGTTGTCCTTTTCCTTGGGATTTTTCTCTATCATGGAGGGTTTCATGTTCCAAAACATTACACAACCATTAATTCATTTGATTTGTCCTTTATATTTGTTGGAGGATCTCACTTTAGCACTTTCCTTATGGAACAAGGGGTTTCTCAGGTTATGATTGGGTGAAGATATTTTTAGTTTATTATGGCAGTCCTAGACAAGGGCTTTTAAACTCTTGTTTTCATAGATCCACAGTCTTGTTTTCACAGATCTACAATCTTGATCAGGTAATAACTTAATTACAAGGCTTATTTGTTGCTCAACTCATATTTGTTTCAACACCTTTATGGTTTTTTCTATTCAGGGGAGATAGGGCCTTTGGATTGATCACAATTTTTGGTGAAAGGGATGGCTTATTTAGGGGTTTCATATTGTTTTTATACATAGAATTTTCATCATTATTTTGGACACCTTTGAAATGGTTAAAGATATTCTTTAAGGGTTTTGTTGGGACTCCATTTTATCATTCTAATGTTTGCAAAATCTTTTTTTCTCCCCCCTCATGGTTTCCCCTTTTGTAATTCCTAACGTGCTAGTTTTTGAAAATTCCTAAATATGTGAAATCCCTAAAATTCATAATTGTGCCCCACTAAATTTCCCTAAAAATCCATAAAATGTTTGAAAATCCTAAGTCCTAAGTCTTTTTTTCCCCTAAATATTTAAAAACTCCCAATTATTTTACCAAGGATCCATGTTTTGGCCTTTGATGCTTTTTTAGGTTCCTGAACCTATGAAATTATTGATGATAGTTCAATGGTTCACGCTTCCTCCGAAGCATTGATGAAGGAGGATGGGGGATAAGAGACAAAGACATCTATAGTTCTTGTGTTCCTAGAACTGCCAATACATCGACAATAGGTTCATGAAGGATTCATTTCATTGAAAAGGTGAAGGAAGGGCAAAAATAAGATAAAGGAAGGAGTTGGTAGGAGGTGAAGGAAGATAGACATCGGTAGTTCCTGAGTTCCTAGAACTGTTGATTCACCAATAAAGGTTCACAATGGCATAAGAGTAGTAACAAGGGGAAGATAAAAGCAATGGAAGAGTTTGTTTCAATGGCTCGATGGGTTCAAGAACCCGTGAGCCCGTTGAAAAGGGGTTCATGGGTGCCTAAAGTCACCAAAAATGTTGAGTGCACCAAGGAAGGATCAAAGTGAAGGGACCAAGGGTGAAAAGAAAGAAGTTCATTAGTTCAAGAAATGGCCAATTCACTGATAGGTTCCCAAGTGTGTCATTTATGAAAATGTTGAAATGGAATAAGAAGACAATGCAAAGAATGAATCAAAGAAGATAAGTAAGAGGCAAACGGTTCACGAGTTCATAAGTTCTCCGATTCACTGAAATGGCAAAAAGGAGGTGAAAATAAGCAAAGAAAGAGAGGAGGATGAAGAAAAAAGAGTGAATCAATATAGGCTTCAACAATTCTTGAGTTCCTGAAACTATCGATTCACCAAAATGGGTTCAATGACACTCCAAATTGCTGAAATGATAAAATTAAAGATAGAGCAAAGAAACATGTGAAGGGTGACGAAGATGGGTGTGATTCTAAAGTTCCAGAAAAGCCTAAAGCACTAAAATGAGTTCATGAATGCCTCAAAAGGTTGATAATTCTAAAGAGAAAGTGAACAAAGGAATGAAGGGGAGAACCAAAGGAGATAAAGATGAGTTGTCAAAAGGTTCATAAGATGTAGAAAATGCTGAAATTTCCAAAAAAGGTAAAATTGAATTTTTTTAAGTGTGTAAGAGCTTTCAAGTGCATTTTATTGCAAGTTTTGTGAATTTAAACACCTGTTTGCAACCCAGGGCCATCATGAATGCTCTAGTCGACCTGATTCAAGGTTGATGGGGATATGAATGCAATAAGTATAGGTCGGTGGTAGGTAGGTGAATGGATTGATGGTGTTTGTTGGGTGCCCTAGGGTTTTCCCATCTAGGTTTCTTTCAGAAGTTTGGGATGCTATATGTTTGGTTTTTAGGAGTGGTAAAAGGGGGATTCGAGCTATATTGGAGAATAGAAGAAATGTGTAGTAATTTCTACATGTTTCAAACAACTCCATTGCCAATTTATCAGGGATCAGATATTCAGATTTGTGTGCAAGTTTGAAGGTTCAAATAATTTCATTTTGTAAACTTCTCCAACATTTTATGTATTTGTTTAGGGAAACTCTTCCAGTATTTTCTAGGTTTCCTCTTGTTATGTTTAATAGCATGAATGTAACTATTGATTTGAGTAGTGGGACAAACACTTAATACATTACAACCATTGTAGTGATCATTTTAGTGTTACAAGTGAATGAATGCAGTAAGATAATAAATAACTACACATATTTACCATTTTTTTTAATCAATTTCTTGTATTAGAACCCATACGCCCCTTTGTATTTATTCTTCCTTGATATATTGATAACTTTGTAGCCTTGAATAGGCACCAATATGATTTGCTTGATCACCCACAAATTCACAAAATAAACAAAATCATTTTATATAAGAACAACTATACGTAGGCCTCATTTGGTTTTGTTTTAACCAGGGAAAGCTCAATATAAACTCATTAAATCTCATATTACTTAGGCTAAATGTGCGTTTTGGCATCTTCCATGAATCATAGATGTGTTCATCATTTTAAATAAAGGTTTTTATTATATAGTAGGTGTAATGCCTACCCATGAAAATTGTCAATAATTAACAATAATAAATTAATTTAGTAAGAAATAATGAAAATATAATAAGATAGGAGAATATTCACTTGTTGAAACTTACTAAAATACACATTTCAATTAAACATAAGTTTAGTATCATTCATTGTAATTGAAAATTTAAGATATAATTTTTTTTATACAATTATACATAATTATAGTAAATTTCATATAATCATCCACTCGCAAAGTGGGAAATTACTTCCTCAGCTTCAGTATCCTACACAATTAACAGACATGGATATGCACACTAAATGTAAACATTAGTTCCGCATAGCCAATAGATATACATAGCAAATATCAATGTACAAGATAATGAGACTAATGCCTTAAGGGCTGACCTAATGTCTTAGGGCCTTGCCTACATATACGTAGTGCAGAGACTTCGTAGTTCGAAGAAACTAGTCTTGCAACCATAAGGTTGACTTAGATACAATAACTCATAAGGAATCTAGTTCATCACATAATATTTTCTAGAGTATCTTTCAAGTTCTAGAGAGTACATGCAATATTTATATTTATGAGTAATCCCTACAGGGGTAAAATAAGGAAGCCATAACAACAACAAAAATATTCCAACCATTCTCTATCTCAACACATCATATAGGATGCAGAAAATAAACAATGTTTTTACTCAACTTCCAAAGATGCATGCTATTTCATATATATACAATGAAGACCAATCTCAACCAGTGTTAAAATAGATAAACTTCATCTTGGATGCTATTTCATACAATTTAGACACTACCATAGAAATTAGATTTTCTATTTCACTTCGAACAAAATAAGGTTCTAAGCTAACAAAATGCTAGTCTTATCAATTTCAATATTTCCACATAATATATGCTAGGGAAAGATAATATAGTTATTTCTACAATCCCAAGTATTATATAATCATGATATGATACCATTTAGGTATTTCTCAACTAGCGCAATAGTAGCTATGTTGTGTATCTAACACAATAAGTTTTAAAAGAGATATTGAATTATATATATATATATATATATATATATATTATTCCAATGATGAATGTTTTAACTTGAAAAACTATTGTCCTAAGAAGAATTCAAGCATCAGGGATATGTTAGTTTTTAGAGGGAAAGAGTCAAGGATTTGCAGATTTAATAGCAACAGCAAAGAGGGCGTAGAAATGGCCGTCACTAATTTGATTCAGATCTCCAAATTGACAAATTGGGTAATGCTAAGTTTTGGCAATGATATACATAACTAAGTGGCACACCTTATATAAAAATTTTAGAGAAACCCAGTTCAAAAATATAGAGTTATTGGTGACGCAACAGACTATTTTAACAGAGACGAAACGGGTGAGAAATAGATGGTCACTAAACATTACATATCTCCATAACGACAAACTAGGTAAGGCTAATTTTTGGATATGATTTCAATGATTGGTTGACGTATCTTATATAAATTGTTTAGAGAAACCCAGTTTGCAAAAATAAAGTTATTACCGATGCAACAGACTAGGGTTTAGAATCTTCAGACTGGTTGAAATAACATCCTGATATATGATTGGAGATTGGTTTCAAGAAAGTGACCCCGAAGGAATTTTTTAAAAAATGAACGGAATATGCAGAAGAGAATTCACAAAGTAAAATAAAGATTGCATATAATAGAAATTTATTTCAAACAACAAATCAATTCCATAACTCAGTGCATACCTGGAATTATACTGCTATCCAATCTTCACCAAAATTTCCCAGCTTGCATCCATTTTTTCCCATATCTTTTTTTTCTAAAAAAAACCAGAGCCATCCATTTTATTCCCTGCCATATCAATATAATTTTTTTCGAATGTATCTTTCTTTTCTCACCTCATATATTTCTTGATCTTTTAAAACCAAACAACATGACTCTTCATATGCCAATCTGGACCCCCATTTTCTTATAAACTAAAATAAATTGGAATAATTTTAAAAAATAATTTAATTACTAAGATTCTCTCTTGAATTACATAATTGCCATTTCTTGCAAGTGGCATAGAATAAAACAATTCTTTATAAAATATGTAACTATAAAAGCATAAAATGACAATGAATGATTTTCTTTTGAAAACAATATTAAATCATCTAAATAATTATTTTGAAACAAAGCAGTTAATTAATTATTCTCAATAAAATATCATAATTAATAAATAGGGTTCAGGTATCCTTACAGTAGGCTTATTTTAGTCTAGTAATAGTATTGGGATTAAAACTTCATTCTGGGTGCTACGGTAATATTGTGAATCTAACCATATCTCTTGTTGTTATTAATCCCTATTGAGGGATACCTCTAGGAACACCCTCCTAAGTTAAACTAATCTTGAAGAGAAGAGGAGATTACCCACTCCTATAAGTTGCTCCTAAATCATCCTTAGCCTATTGATGAGCTCCTTTCTAATATTCTTTATGACACTTGTGGCCGAGAAGATTGAGTAATACTCTAGGGTTTTAGATTAGCCATTTTAGGACCCAACAATATAGCGTCATTGTTGGGGAACTAGTTAATTTTGGTTGAGATTATTGTAGTTCTACAATAGAGTGAAAATTAAAATACTTTCTTCCAAGGTGAGAAGTGGCAACTTTATTTAATCTAACCCATAAATTAGTTACAATAAAAGGAATTTACAATGGATAGAAGAAGAAGATTTCAAGATCATTCTGGACATGAAGAGTCTTCAAATAAGATCAAAAAGTAAAGAAATAGATGGAGGGCCAGAAGTATTGGTGGAGCCTCTAGATAAAATGTCCAAAATTAGGTAGAACATTAGGTATGAATTATGCATTCATAGATTTGAGAGATCAATATCAATATATACATCTGAGGACTCTACTGATAACATGCTCAGAACAAATGGAAGAGTAGATAGAGATGAATATTAAGTTAGGAGAAATGAAAATATTATTGGTAGGGGAAGTAGGTATAGATCCTGAGATACAAACATGAGAACATTTGGAATACTACATGAAAATGAAGAGGCACATCAAAATGATCCCTGACATCCTACTTCACCTACTAGGTCACTTAGAAATGAGCATGACAATGTTCCTAATGATGAAGATCAACACATATGACTTGATACTGATGAAAGGGAAAGGACTCTTGATGATGAGTTGGATTTACTATATCACATCAGAGAGAGGTAGAGAGAAGTACATGTTCTACTTGATTTGCAATAGGCTCAACTTGCCTAGAATGCTCAGTAATAGAATCAACCTCAACGTCAAAATATTCCTATTCAACCTGTAGCATATCAACAACAACATCAACAAAAATATCTACAGTAGCATCAACAAATGGGGTAGTAGGGTAGGAACCCTACTTATGTGCATCAAGCCCCAAATTAGTGACCACAACAGTAGATGAATCAACAATTTGGAAATGTTCCAAATCCTAGACCTTCATTTTAGAGACAAGCTCAAAGGTTCCCTCCACCTAGGCAACCTTTGGGAGTAGAAAGGTATAAGAAGTTGGATTTCTTTGGTATCCTAGATTTCCCTAACTCAATTTCAAATGAGATAAGGGGAAAGATACCTAGATTTTAGGGAAACAATGCAGTCACAAGTGAAGAGCATTTGAGGCATTTCATCAATGTTATAGAAGAATATGAAATAGATGATGAGGATGTAATGATTAAATTATTTGTGCATTTATTAGAAGAAAGTGCCAAGAAGTGGTACAATATTCCTCCAAATAATAGTATAGATTCATGGGAGGAGTTCACAAGGGTGTTTAGGTTACAATATGGGGATAGAATTGATCCCAAATTTTCTATACATGAGCTCACAAGAATCAAGAAAGGGATAAATGAAATAGTGGTGGAATTCAATAGTAGGTTCAACATGACCATGAGAAAGGTACATCCAAACCTTAGACCAAATGAATCAATGTGTCTAGTGTTGTATGGATGGTTTGATTCAACAATTGGGTATTACTTATGGGACAAGATTCGCCAAACATTGAGGGAGGCTTATTCTAAACCCATAAATATTGAAAGTAGCATTAGACCATCAGACAACCATGTAAAGAAGTCAGATGTGAAGATCTCCTAGCCAGATAGGGCAGCCATGAATAACCCTCTTACTACTAAGGACATGTTAGATAAGCTAATGGGAGTCATGAAGGACTTATCTTACAAAGTAGCATGAAATGAAAAAGGGTTACCACCTCAAGGTGCTACAACACATCTCAACAAAGGTCAAAGGTTGCACAATAGGCCTTACAATACCGATTAGTCCAAAAGGCCACAACAAAATGATAGGCATGCAACCCCCAAACAAGTAAGTTTCAAATAACAAAATGACCCCAGAGCCTCTTAGGAGAAATCATGTAAAATTTCAAGATGCTTCCTCATGGTGCAAGGTGTGTTACCTTCCATATGACTCAACAAGTTGTGTTGTTGCTCTTTCAATGAACAAAGAAGAAGAGTTCCCTAATGAGGAAGGTGTAGCTGAATATTATAAAGATGAAATAAATCAGTTTGACACTGATGATTATGAGAAGATAGATAGTGAAGCTAGTTATGTCAACTATGATGAAGAAGATCATATTTGTTAATATGATTGCAGTGCATGCCCTAAAATATTTGAGCTTGTAGCTCATGATTTTGAGCACTTCAGAGATATTATGCACAAGAAATACAAACAATCCCAGCCATCTAATGAAGACATGATGGCCCTAATTGATGTAGCCATAGTGCAAGTTCAAGGTGGATATCAATTAAGAAATAGGCATGTGCCTAGGCAAGGTGATGCTGCTACAAACTCAGTTGGGAATAAAGTTGAGACCAAAAATGAGAAAAGAAAGTGGGTGCTGAAAGTGGTGTCCAAAAGAAAGTGTTGGAGAAGAAGAAGGTTCTAGTACAATAGCCAATACCAAAGAAGAAATATGTGTAGAAGGCCCTGATACCTATTGTACAATCAGCTGTTGCACCAATTTCAGATGTTCACAAGCCAAAGATTGATGCCAAGTGTGATCAACCTCAAACACCAAATGAGCCAAAACGAGAAAGGATAAAAATAAGGAGTTGAAAGGTATGAATTTCTCTTCTAATTGAATGGTGCCTTTCATTCCTAATGAAAGTGATGTTACTATTTTGTGTGATGTCCCTTTGCCAAGATGTAAGTCTATAGACATGGCCCAAGTTTTAAGCCAAGTCAGAATATCAGTACTGGTAGGAGAAATGCTTAGGATTCCTAAGCATGGAGATAGGGTTGTGTCATACATCACTGCTATTGATATACCCAAAAAACCTGTTGTTATTCCTAGTAATGATGATGAAGGTAAAGGTCAATATGAGATTGTAGAGGTATATTTGGGGTCATCCATAGTTAATATCAGGATGGGTGTTGATCCTTTCTACACAACACTAATTATAAATGGATGGATGTTACAGAACTACATGCTTGATCCTAGTACATATAGTAATGTCATGCCCTTGGAGGTCATGAATGTCTTGGGTTTGAAAGTGAATAAGTCTTATGGAAAGTGTTTTTCCATGGATTCTAGGGAAGTAAATGTGATTGGCCTTGTTAAGGATGTTGAGGTTTAGCTTTTGACCTATCCTGACAAATCTTTTCTAATGGATATAATCATCATTGACTGCCTTGCTAAATGGGGTATGTTGTTATGTAGGAAATGGGTAGCCTCTATGGGGGTAGTATTCAAATGGATCTATCATATGCTACTATCTTGGTCCATGGAGTGGAAGTAAAATTATATAGTGAGAAAAAAGTAGAAGATAAAAATATAGAAGACTGTTACAAGGCAACTGATGATGCTAATTTATTTGATACTGAAAATGATCACTTTATAGGGTATTGTAATGAAGATGATCATAGGAATGATGTGAGTCCTTCCCCTCATGTTGTTCTTGTTTGTAATGCAAACTATTTGTGGATGATGTGCTTTGATGGTGCATATTCTAGGGATGGATTAAGTGTAGGTATTGTTCTAATATCACTAATGGTGAACATTTTGGGCTTTCTTTTAGGACTGATTTTCAATGCACAAATAACATAGCTAAGTATGAATCTCTTTTGCTAGGTTTAAATATTGCTCACAAGCATGGAGTGAAATGTTTGAGAATATTAGGAGATTATGAATTGGCGGTACAATAAATCATGAGTATTGATGTAGTCAAGGACAACAAGTTAAGGGCATATAGAAATACAGTTTGGGATGCTTTTGAGTTGTTTGATGCCATTAATGATGAATGGATTGGGAAAACTAAAAATGAAAAGGAAGATGCTCTAGCTTTTATTGTGTCAAGATTTAATCCATAATCAGCTTCTTCTTCTTTTCATTATTTCATTGATGTACTTACTAGGCCTACCATTCCAGACATCATATACAACTAGTAGGTATTTAATGACAATGATCAGATTTATAAATTCTAAAATTGTATGGATAACTTTAATAATCAGCTTATAGGTTGGTAGACAATGGTGGAAGTTGAGGATGGCAAGAAGACTTTGTTTGGAAATGAAGTGGTACAACAAAAAACAAACACCATTCTGAAAGGATTGGTGGAACTTGAAAGAATGTTTAACAATGTAGATCACTGGAAGATCAAAGCCAAACCAATTGAAGAAGATAATATTGAAGGTGTGAACCTAGGGACTGAAGCTGCCCCAAAGATGGTTTACATAGGTAAGAGGTTGAATCCTCATGAAAAATAAATGTTGATTGCATTGTTAAGAAAATTCAAGAAGCATTTTGCGTGGTCCTATGATGAGCTCAAGGCCTATAGGGAAGATTTATTTCAGCATACCATTCCCCTTCAGTTATTTTCTTTTGCTTAATTTTATACTATTGTTGTTGTTTTGTTTCAAAATAATGAAGAGGGATATGAACAACATGTGTCTTTTTTTAGTAAATCATTGCAAGCAGCTAAGCTTAAGTATTTGATAATGGAAAAAAACATGCATATGCCTTAGTTAAGGCTATAAAGAACTTTAGATCATATCTCATAGGTACTAAGACCATAGAATATGTGCCACACACAACTGTGAGGGATATATTTATGCAACAAGAAGCTTTAGGCAAGAGATGTCGACGGATAAATAAGATTCAAGAGTATAACATGGATATACAGGTCACAAAACTTGTTAGAGGCCAAGGCTTGGCAAAGATAATGGCTAATTATAATTTGGAAGCAGTAGAAGTGAATTAAAAAATGTAGATGATGCTCCTACTCATTATAGATTGGTTGATAATGCATGATATAAAGATGTGGCATTTTACCTTGAAAATATGAATTGTCCACCATGTATGGATGAGAATCAGAAAAGGACTCTCAAGCTGAGATCTTAGAGGTATGTTTTGTTCCAAAATGAATTGATGTGGAGAAATCATGAAGGGGTACAACTCAAATTCTTAGATCAAGAACAAGATGACATAGTGATGAGTGAATGTCATCACATGGGTATTTGTGGGGGACATTTCAAAGCCAAAACTAATACTCATAAGATTCTTAGAGTTGGGTATTGGTGGCCCATATTATTCAAGAATGTAGCACAAATGATAAAAATATGTGATGCTTGCTAGTGGTTTTCTGGCAATTTGAAATTTGTTGGAGCACTTCTCCTTTTACCTCTCACAATTGATGCACCTTTCCAATAGTGGGGAATTGATTTCATTGGAGAGATACAAGAAAAATACAACAATGGATATAAGTGAATCCTTGTGGGTACCAATTACTTCACCAAATGGGTTGAGGTTTTCCCGACTCATAATGCAATGTCCAAGGTGGTGATGGACTTCTTGATCAACAACATAATAATCAAGTTTGGAGTTCTTGTCAGGGTTCTGGTTGACAATGCAATGTGTTTCAGGTCTCAAGAAATGTTAAATATGTGTTCTAAATTTGGTATAAACTTGGTAAATTCATCGCCATATCACCCCCAAAGCAATGGATAGGCCAAATCAAGTAATAGAAGCCTGATGAAAAATATAAACAGAACATTGGATCATAATAAAAAGATGGGATGACAGTTTGAAATAAACTCTCTAGGCTAATAAGATAACTTTTAAAAGATACATATGTAGAAGCCCATTTGAACTAGTATATGGAGTAGAGGCTAGGATGCCCATTAGCATGGAATTACCAGTATATTATCTATTACATGATGCAAAAGAGAACTAGTGTGATACATTTTCTCAGAGGATTATAGAATTGATCGAGTTAGATAAACAATAGAGAGTTGCACATGATAAGAATCTGCACCATAAATAAATAATGAAGTGTTTATTTGATAAGAACATTGTATCACATAACTTCTAGGTTGGTGATTTGGTTCTTCTTTGGAACACCAAGTCTAAAGACAAAGGAAAGCATGGTAAATTTGATCCATTGTGGCAAGGGCCTTATGAGGTGGTTGAAAAGTTTGAGCTTAATGTCTATCAATTGATGGATCTGAAAGGTGAACTCATGGAGTTACCCATTCATGATCAACATATAAAACATTACTTCTCATAAATAATGAGGCCCTTCATTTTTTGAATGATGAATTCAAGTTATATCTTTTATGTTTTGAACCCCAAGTAGCCTTGACCACTGGTGGTCTTGATGATCGTATGTGTGTTTGTTCTCATCCATTGTTGGTTTGTGTTTTGTTGTGTTTTTTGGTCTTCCCTAGAGATCTGCTGGATTCTCACTGTGCCAAGGTTTGACACACATCCCCAACTAGAGCCACTGTTGGGACTCCATTTTCTTTTCCTAATATTTTCAAAATCTTTTGTTCAGCCCCCTCATGGTTTCCCCTTTTGTTATTCCTAATGTACTAGTTTTTGAAAAATTCCTAAATATGTGAAATCCCTAAAATTCCTAATTGTGCCCCCCCTTAATGTTCCTAACAATCCTTAAATTGTTTAAAAATCCTAAGTCCTAAGTCTTTTCTTCCCTTAAATATCACTAGTAGAAATATGACAAATAATGACCAGGTGACTAAAACTTTTAGTCACGTGACCAAAATTTTAATCACGTGACTAAAACTTTTTGCAACACAATTATAAATGACTATATAAATGACTATTTTGGTCATGGGTTGAAATGACTAAATAAATGACCAAATAAATGACTAAATAAATGACTATTTTGGTCATGGGGCAAAAAAACACAACTACAAATAAAATTAACTAAATAAATTTCTCTATTCTTTTTTCTTTCACTTTAGTTTTGGAGGGAATTGATGAAGGGATTGTGCGTTTATGAATTTTGAACAAAAGTGAAACCTATGAAGAAGTGAAGATTGTGCATTTATCATGAGAAGATTGTTCGTGGCCACCGAGAATAGGGTATGTAGAGTAGTCAAATAGGAGAAAATTATTCATGGCCGCCAAGAATAGGGTATGAGTAGTCAAACAGGAGAAGATTGTTCATGGCCGCAAAGAATAAACTATGAGTAGTCAAACAGGAGAAGATTGTTCATGGCCGTAGTTCTTTGAGTTTGGAAATAGTTTTGAGATCATCATGTGAATAAATAAAGGAGGGAATTTTGGGATTTCCAGCTATAGATGGTAGATATCAAAGCAGCAGATAAACAACAGATAGACGATAGATAACAAATGGTTTTATGAAGTAGAGCTAGGGTTTTCCACATACTTCTATTCTTCTCTTAGCCTACTCTAAAGTTTTGTATCTTTGAAAGCTTGGTGCTCTGTCATTAGTGATTGTTCTATCTCTTTCAATGACTATATGAAGAGGTCTCATGGTTCTTTATTGATAAATTTCTACTTTTTCCATTCATGATTTATACTTAGAATACCTTGGCATGAAGGAATTTGATGGCCTTCAACCCATGACTTAGACACTATCCATGTGTGTGTGATTCAACCTTTGAAAGATGATTGTATTTTCAAAATGACTGTCACAAAACAGAGAATGAAAGCTTGTTGTTGAGAATGCAAGACTATTCCATGATTTGTTTCATTCCTTAAATATGCTCTTCACTGTCTTTACTGTCTCTTACTGCTATCTTGACAGTAACCTTTGTCATGAAAACCTTGTTCATTGCTTCATACATGAACTGATCTTTGTTGTCCTATCACGAACTTGCCTACAAATTCCTTAATAAAAAGATATCATTGATGATGATTGTCGTTTGTATGCAAAAATCTATCACAGTCACATTCCCTTTGTCCATCTGCTGCTATGACTATCATATAGCTTTATTAGCTTGATTTTGATAAACTTGAAGATTCTATTGATAGACTTTTGATTGTAAAAAATCCTCTCTTTTACTTTTGTTATTCATACATGACATAGTTTTCACATAATTCACATTTGGATGCAAAAAGACTATCAATATTCCATTGTCTTTTCTCTGCTATTATAGCCCACTTTGGTGACTATGATTAGGGCCTCTTTGAATGGATAGTGATCTCTTTTCTTCTGTGGTGTTGTGCATTACTCTTTTTGATGTCTGATTTCACTGTCAGTTTGATGACATGACTGTCATCACTTTCAAAGGCACTTGCGTCACTATTTTAGCATATATATAATGACTATCTTTGCCTGATAAAATCTTTAAGGATCAGTTAACTAATTAGGTAAGGGTTTGTATTTTGACAAATTTGTTTGGCTTCATGGATTTTGTATTTTCATCTTTTCAATGTTGCTACAGACTGTAATATCTACCCCCTCCTTTGTAATCAAAGACATGACTGTATTCTCTATGTTGTTTTTCCTATTGTCATGATTGTCATTTGAAATGGTTGACATCTTGAGTTCTTTATTTGGTGACTTTGCATATGATTTTGGCAAGTGATTTGATACTATGAATACTTCATCACAATAGTTATTTAATTGGGGGTTTAAAGTGTAATCTTGATAAATTGTTTAGTATTTCATCTAAATACTATTTATCTATTGGTTTCATAGCTTGTCTATATTTCTAAGTCAGAAAAACTTGTAAAATGTGTAATTGTCAGCATGGGAATGAAATTGAATTGCTGTTGATGTTTGTTATTCTCATGGACACGTATTGAAGCACTTACTCTATCTGATGCATGTACCTAAAAAAATGTTTTAGGTGCATATAAGTGTAGCAGCTACTTGCATGGGTGATAAAGATTGTTTGGAGAGGACTTGGAGACTTTTGAAAAGACGAGCAAGGAATTTAGAGTTTGTTGTCACAAATTTGAAGTCGGCGAGGCCCTCTACAACAAAGTTCAATTTGGGGATGCACTCTATAGCAAATTCAAAGGTAATTCAAAACCCACATTGCCAAAAGTGAACTGATATTTTTATGATATTTGGGGAAGCTGCTTGTGGGCGCCCCCAGGAGATATTTTCATGATTAAAGCTTAAAAACTCAAAAGAAAATGTTATCTTCAGTATTTTTGAAGTTGATCCTTAACTAATCCTTGAGCTCAAATAAAACCACACCTCTACTCTACATGATCTCCATGCATGATGACTAGCACAAACTGAAGGAAAGGTTATCCTAGCTTGACCATATGCATGATTGAAGGTTACCTTTTAAGATTTTATATTTAAAGGCCTTCTAGGCGTAGGATAGCTTATTGTACTAAATTAATACTAGAATGCACAATATTACATATGGATCAGCGTCGAAGGTTGACTACGGATCAATATCATGCATATGATGAGAGAGTAGCCAAAGAGAGGGAAATGGAAAAATATCCATGTCCATGTAATGACTATCTTGGTCGAAGGGTGAGAAAAAGAAATGTGATTTATCGACATATGATAAGATATGGGCAAAGTGGTATAAGCCCTTGGGCTTACAATTATTATGAAGATATGATAGAATTGTAGACTGTGAGAGATGAAGAGGCAACAAACATAGATGAAGTGGAACCGAACATAGATGAAGAGGCAAAAATGTTAGACGAAGGGTTTGAAGTTGAAAGAATGTTGAATGAGGGTCTAAATGATGATTGGGCCAAGTTAATGGAGGATGCTTTAAAGCCTATGTATGCTAATTGGAAGTTAAGTCATTTGACAACAATCCTTCAAATTCTTTACTTGCAAGTGATGCATGGTTGGACAAATGAGAGTGTAGATCAGTTATTGGCATTATTAAGTTTGTTGTTACCAGCTGACTCCACATTGCCAACAAAACGAAGTCAATGTAAAAAGAAGATTACTAAGCTCATCTTGGGGTATGAAAACATCCACACATGTGTTAATGGTTGAGTATTATTTCACAAAAATCTTGCAAGTGAGAGTGAATGTCTGAAATGTCATGAAGCAAGGTATAGACAAGGGTTGAAATCAGCTGTGGTTCCTAGAAAGGTTCTTCACCACTTTTTGATAATCCCACGATTACTCTGAATGTATAGGTACAGAGACATTGTTGAACTTATGCAGTGGCATGCCCAAAATAAGAGCATTGATGGAAAAGAATGACATGTGCCTGATTCTAAGATGTGGATGGAATTTGATAATAGATGGCCTGATTTTTCTCAAGATCCTCGTAATATAAGGTTGGGTTTGGCTCTAGATGGGGTGAACCCATTCTCAGATCAAAGTACTAAATGGTCAACTTAGCTAGTGTTTTTAATAAATTATAACTTGCCTCCATGGTTAGTAACTAAACCATTTTTCTTAATGCTATCATTGATTATACCAGGAAAGAAAAGTGTGACTTCAGATACAATAGATGCCTATCTAGAGCCATTATATGATGAGCTAATGGAATTGTGGAAATGAATTGAAGAAATTCAATATTTAAGTGATGGTCATTCAATCAAATTCACTTTAAGAGCGTCCTTATTGGTTATGATTCATGATCTTCTTGCATATGGTACATTGTATGGTCTCACTGTTCATGGATACCATGGCTATCCTGCTTGCAAATTTAAGGATTTTGCGAGGCACTCAAGAAGTTTGCATAAGTCTATTTATTGTGGACATCGTGCTTACCTTAAAGTGGGTCATCCATATCATCAACAAAAAACACGTTTCAATGGTCAAGAAGAGAATTGTGAAGCACCTTTGCTAATAACGGGTGAATACATTATTGAGAATGGACAAAAAAGAATGTCATTTATTGAAAATGGTGGGATTGCTAGTAGTAGATATGATCCATGTAATGAAAGTAGTACAAAATAGTTGTGCATATTCCATAAGTTGCCATACTTTAAGGATATAGCCATTAGGCATACTATTGACTTTATGCATACTGAGAAAAATATAACCTATGCTATTATAGAAACTCTTTTTGGTGCTTTTGATACTATTTCATCACGTGAAGACTTTCAAGAACTAAAGATTCATCGAAATCTTTGGGTTGAAAAATATAATGATGCAAAATATAGAAAACCCAGTTCTCCTTATGTCTGGACAAAGGGACAACATGCACAATTCTTACAGTTGATGTCTCAGACTCACTTTCCCACTAGATATGTAAGTAGTACTATTAGAAGCCAAACTAAAATTAATAGCTTAAGAGGCCTAAAGACCCATGACTATCATGTTATAATCAAAAATATTTTACCTATTCTGGTAAATATATCAGGTTTGGCAAAGGGGCCAAGATTGGCAATTATAAGGTTGGGCCTAATATTAAAGAGAATGAGTTCACATGTATTAGATCCTTTGAACTTTGATAGTTTGAGGGAGGAGGTTGTTGAAGTCCTTTGTCTATTGGAATGGGAATTTCTAGCAACAATCTTTAACATTTCTATGCATCTTTTGATACATCTAGAATATGAACTAGAGCATTGTGGTCTAGTAAGAACGAGATGGATGTATCCTATAGAACAATATATGAAGGTTTTGAAAAAAATTATTCATACTAGGGCAAAACCAAAAGGCAACATGTCTGAGGGATATTCAATGCAAGAGGCCATTGGATTTTGCATAGAATATATGAAGGATTTTAAAAATGTCAATCGACGTGTATGGGATGATGATGAAGATGAGAGAGTTGTAGGTGAAGTATTAGAAGGCAATGGATGTCGCTTCAAGCTATCACATCAAGAAAGAAGTGCGATACATGCCTTTATTCTTCAAAACACATCTTCATTCAATAATTGGCACAGGTTAAAAAAATTTACACAATTATTTATTTACACATTTATATTATTAATCTTAATTGTATTTACACATTTATATTATTAATCTTACTATTTGCACATTAATATTCTATGTAGAAAATATGAAGAAGAGAATCAAAGTTGGATGCAACATCGACCTCAAAAGCGCAGACGTCATGATTTGGTTGGAGGTGATTCTTTTCTAAAATTTAAAGAATGGATTGCTAATGCAGTTAGCAATGCAAAAGAAGAAGGTCAAGTTATAACAATGGATGAAAGTGAGATTTCACAACCTCCACATTTATGGGCTATGTGTTTTAGTGGAATGTGGGCCTATGGTAGCCATTTAAGAGTGGAGGAAAAATACAAAGGAAACACAAATTGTGATTGTGTTGTAAGTGCTGAATTTATTCATGAAACTGAGAAGAAATTTTATGCTGGATTCATCCAAGAAATTATTCAAGTGGATTTTGATGAAAATAGTCCTATATTATTAAAATGTAAGTGGATCCGACCATCCGTAGTACATGTTGATGACTATGGATTTGTACGTGCAAATACAAGACATTTTTTATCAGAGAGGGATGATCCCTATGTTTTCCCTTTTCAAATTAATCAATCATGTCTAATTGATGATGTAAGAAGCCCAGGATGGTCGTATGTCATTCAAACAGAGTCTCGTTCGAAATAAAAATTCATGGAAGCTGTTGATATAATGCCTGATGGGCAATATGTTAATTTACAAGAAACATTCGAAGTAGTGGATGAAGATGATGGAGGAGTGTTTGGAGAAGATATTTTGATTACCAATGAAGAGATTGGGAGAGAGAATGTATTGCATGACACAGATGAGGAAGAGGAAGAAAATCAAGTAGATGCAGGCATGAGCAATCAGGATTCTGATCTTGCTGGAAATGCAGATGATTAGTGAAGGCATCCAGAAAATAGTGAGCCTCTAAAATGTAGTAGAGAAGCAGCAAGATAAGAAAGGGCATTAGTGTACAGGAATTTCTTCCACTTTGGGTTTTTCAGGGTAATCTCTTGTGTTGAGCTCTACTTTTTGTTATTTTTCTAGTTCTTGTCTTGTTACACGTCATGCATTTAACTAGCTATATTTGTTCCAAAAATAAATTACTCATTTTTAAAGCACATATTGACTATTTTTGTTTACTTACATTTGTGTGTTTAGAATCTCTGCAGAATTATATAAGTAGAAATAATGAGGATTTTATACGTAGAAATAATGAGGATTATATAAGTAGAAATAATGATGATTCACACTATCAGAAAGGCAATTAGTTTCTTCTCAAATAGAAGGATAAACAAATAGAGTTTCCTTTGGGTTTTAATCTGTGTGCCACATTTACTTACTAAATTTTTGCTCCTCTATGTAATGCATCTTATATGCTATCATCCTATGTCATGTCACTTGTCATAGACTGTCTCCTCTAATTTCTAAGGATGCATCTTATATGCTCTGTGAATGTATTTCATATGGGGACTGTCCTTATATACTGTATCATTCAAATGGAAATGAAATCCTTATATACTATGACTACATTTGTTTATATGCTCTAGTTGACTGAAAATAATGACTTTGTTTATATTCCACTCTTGTTTTACTGATTCAAGTTGCTGATTTATATATTATTGTTTATTTGGACTTCAGGAAATGAGGAAAAAGACTATGAGGCACAATTTAGATGATAGTGATCATGTTGCTAAAGTTCCATTGACAGATTATGACCACTTTTGTAAAGAATGTGTGGAAAAGAATAGTGAATATTTATCACATCTTGGTTTGACAAACAGACAAGTTGTAAATCCACTAAGTAGTATATTATTTGTTTTCTATGAAAGAAAAAGAGTGCAAAGAAAATGCAGAGAGAAAACAAAAGGAAAGTAAAGATACAGTGCTGCCAACTTGTAGAAGCCAACACATTTGGGATTCAAGTACAAATGCAGTTGGTGAAAAGAATATTTGTGGTGATGTGCAGCCCAATATAACACATAGTGATGTGTAGCTTGATATAGCACATGGTGATGTGCAACCTAATATAGCACATGGTGATGTGCAACCTAATATAGAACATGGTGATGTGCAATGTTGTGATGATCTCTTAGCACAGAGTCTAAGAGAGATTATTGAAAACAATGAGAGGAAAGGAATAGTAAGTGAGTTGCAAATGGTTTATTCAAGATTAAAGGATGTGTTTGAAGTGAAATCTACAGAGACCAATATTGATCTACCTACTCATGACACACCTACTCATTGCACACCTAATGTGGCCAAGGATGATGAAGTTCTGGTTAATGAAACTCATGAAGAGAGATCACTTGCATCTGATGTGCCTGCTACAACTTTTGATGGAACTAGTGGATTAGCCAAAAATATTGCTTGTGGTATAATAGAAGATGTGCCTACCTTTTTTCAAAAGAAAACGATTGAGTCAAGATTTATACAGATCTACAGAGAGGAATGCAAAACAAAGAAGATTAGAAGGCAAGAAGCCATTCTTGGTTGAGGTATCGAGAGATGGTGAGCCCATTGGGAAAAATGTTGCAAGGTTGGCCTTTGAGTTGGGTGTGAGATGTAGGGCCCATTTGGATATTTGCAAATCAAATTTTACAGAGCAAGATCCACGAAGTGTGGAAAATGTTAAACAAAAAATGGAAAATGCTTTTGAGACTACTGGTGGACAAATCTCTAGAAGATATTACAAGCAAAAGATGAGACTTTTGATGAACAATTATAGATACAATTGTAGAAAAACAATCTTGGAGGGAAAAGAGAGGTTAGAATCCCCTCTATCTCCCAAACGGTGGGAGGCATTGAAAGAAATTATGTGTTCTAAAGAATATTTGACAAAGAGTTATAAAGGAAAGAGGGCAAGAGATAATGTGGCAGCTAGATATACATTTGGCTGAGGTGGGTTGCAGGCCAAAATGGACAAACATGGAGTAAGGGTATGGCTTTTTGGTTCAATTTACATTGGTTATTTATTTCAATTTTTTATTGAATTGACTATATGTTGATAAAAACATTGTATTTTAGGTGGAAAACAGTAATAGAGAAGCAAGTGTGGAAGATATGCTCGATTATATGGCAGCACTAGATCTTAGTAAATCTAATGGTAGTATGAAGTGGAAATCTAGTTCGTCAACAAAGATTTCAGAGCCATCTATTAGACACCTAGTAAGAGCCACTGCAGATCATGTCAACTCAAATGAAGGGTACCAACATATAATGAGTTTCTTACACAGTCTCACTGAGAAATTGTTGCAGTTGGCTTCCTCCGTTAAGCCTATAATTTCTGCATGGAATGAGCATAATATTATGGATGCAGATGAGGTAAGAGGCTCTATTACACTATCCTTTCATTTTGTGTGCTTGTTATTGGGTAAACTTGTACCATGTTTTTGTTATACTTCCTCGTGATTGCATTGTTTAGATACTTCAATAGTTATCATTGCTCTTGGATACTGTAAACAAAGAATGAACCTACCCTCAACGTGCAATACTGCAATTCTAGCCATTATAACCTTAGCATTGATGCTTTACATAAATGTATCATCACGAGTTGTCTCACTGTTCTACTTACAGAACCAAAAGAAACATACAATACTACAATTTACTAGGTTCTACTTTAAACCATTTTGCTTGAGTATTCACTTCATTATTGTTGTCCTTGTCATGTTTATGACATGCTCCTTGTTAGTGTAGGTTTTTATTTCCTAGTTGGGTTATTTATTTTTCCCTATATTCCTAGGTTTTCTCTACACTTCTATTAATCTCGCTTAGGTTAATAAAGCATGTCTTATTAGGTGAGTGGTTGCGAGGTGTCACCTTCCTACATGTGAGCATCCATTAGCTATCTTGGAAAGATACTTTGCTATCTTTAGTCTGTTAGATGGTTGCTCGTCATTGGTCAGTGTTGCCACCTCCTCCCTCTTCCTAGTCTATATAAGCATGCTACCTAGCTTGTATTTGACATCTTTTGCTTTTGCATCCTCTTAATGCTATTTTGCTTCTAGCATTTGCATTACTCTCTTGGAGACTAACTCTGTGTTGCTATTTTGATTTCGTATTATTTGCATTCATAGTTTAGATATCTATTCTTTGCACTAGTTTTCTGGGTTATTAATCTTTTCAGATTCTAACATGGTATCAGAGCTATTCTATGTGCAAGAGTAGATTTTAGTTTCCATATTTGAGAGATTCAGGGGGGCCAATAAATCTTATTACAATTTTTTTGAAAAACCTAGTATGCTCTTCTCTTGCATCTTCGGATGATCTTGAGAATCAGAAAAGTTTGACGGAAACTTTTTTTAATCTCTGGGGTTTTCACATGTGTTTTATGAAATCTGGGTGATTGCAACATTTTTGGTTATATTGGCAGCATTTCCAGCTGTTCCAACGTGTCCAGGAGGCTTAAGAAAGTCAGATTTGGCTTTTGTTTCACCGAAATCGGAGATCGTCATACACAGTTGCGGAACTGGGGTTTTGAGCTCAAATCTGACAACCGGCTTGTATATTTGGTCTTTTGAATCAATATTGCAGGTTTCAGCATCTGATTCAGCCTTTGCATGTCATTTTTTGGTTGTTGGGGTCATTTTTTGTAGCTAAAGACATTCTGTTTACACTGGAGCAACATCGTCTATGTATTTGCAAGAAAAACGCCTTCTGGGTTTTGTTCGCAGCACAGAAAAACCATCTAGGTATCTTTCCATTTTTGTATGCAGTCTGTATATTTTGCAGAAATGCACTCAAAAAGCTACAACAGGACCCCTCTCTGTTGGCAGCTGTAGTTTTGAAGACAGTTTTCAAATGCTCCGTTCTTGCTCATACGGACTCCTTTTCCCACAATTTTTTTTTTTGATTTTGGCTATTTTTTCGTGCTCTATGCACTAGTGCAGTCATTTTTTGATTTTGATGCCAAGATTTTTCAAAAATTGCAGATTCTCAGTCGTGACATTGCACAGTTCTCATTTTGAGAACTTCGGAGGATCATAACTTTCACATACGACCTCATATCGAGGCAATTCTTTTTTTGAAAGTGCATGATTTTTTGAGTAGATCATATTGGTACTGTTTATTTCTCTGAGTATTGTGCCAAAGTTGTATTTTTAACATATGCTCTTCATGAGGGTTTTGTAATGCATTGAAATCAAGACCACTTAGTATTTCTTACTAGTGGCAGTTGTAAACGCACTAATATAAAGTGCCAAATCATATTTTTTTGGGGGGGGGTTCTTTGATTGAGTGAAAAGGGGGGGGTTGTCTTGGTTGGGTTCTCTTCTTTTCAGCACTTCTTCTCTGCATTTCTTCATCATGGATCAAACAAATCTGCCCATACTAACTCCATACAATTACTTTGAGTGGAAATCATGCATGACAATTCACTTAAGGAAAGCTGGATTAAATAGGATAACTATGGGACTTGAAACTGAACCTGCTAAAGATGAAGATAAGCCTAAGTGGTTTAACAAATGTGATGAGGCATATGGAACATTGTGTTTGTCTATTTCTCCTGATTTGCTCTTTCACATTGAGTCTTTGAATACACCAAATGAAATCTGGACAAAGCTAGAAACACTATTTGGCACACAAGATTCAATGAGGGGTCATATGTTGGAAAATGAACTAATTAGTTTAAGTCTAGGCAATTTCAACACAATCCAGGATTTCTTCACCAAATTGAAATCACTAAGGCTACAGCTAAAACAATGTGGAATTGAAAAGAAAGATGAACAACTGATTCTTAGTATTCTCTCTAAGCTAAGTTCAGAATATTCTGTGTTTGTTTCTACTTTCTATGCTACTAAGGGTGCACTTGGTACTCAATTCACCATGCCATCTTTAGATGATTTTGCTGTCAATCTCACTCGGGAATAGGACAAGCTAATCTAGATGGGCACTCTTAAGTCCTCTAAGTCACATGCCTTGGCTGCCAACCAAGGCACAAAAGAACAGAAAGGACAAAGTAGTAACAACAATAGTAAGGATAAGAAACAGAAGAATAGCAAGGAGAAGAAGGATCAGATAACGGTTGCTTCAAAAGCAACTAATGAGACCCAATATTCTAAGGGCGACAAGCCTAAGAAAGAGAGGGTCTAATGTGCCTATTGTAAAAGACCCGGTCATGATGAACATAAATGTCTGAAGAAACAAATTGATCACTTGACACACATTCTTGAGAAGAATAATATCAGTGTTCCTGAGTCTGTCAAATAGAGTTCTAATGAGGGGTCTAATAAGGAAAAAGAAAATAGCAAGGGGAAAGGAAAGGGCAAGGCCCTTGTTGCAGTTGCTTCTTCACCATCCACTTGGGTTCTTGATTCGTGTGCTTCGCACCACATGGCTTCATCTAAGGAAGAACTTGCATCCTTGGAGCCGTGTACTATGCCTTCTATTTTGATGGGTGATAACACTCCTGTTGAGGTGAGTGGGAGATGGTCTATTGATGTGGGGGATGGTACATTCCATGATGTTCTTTGTGTGCCCTCATTATCAACTATTCTCCTATCGGTATACCAGATCACTCACACAGGTTCAGGCAAGCGGGTTGAGTTCACTCCTAATTCAGTGGAGATTCGTGAGTTGCACAGTGGTTCTACAGTTGCAGTTGGGAGAGCAGATCATCAGTCATGGCTCTATCTATTTTCTAACTTTGTTCCTGATCCTCCTTCGACTGTTTTGCTCACTCATTCTAATGATGTGAGTAGATTATGGCATGAGCGGTTTGGCCATCTTAACTTCCGCTACTTGCAGCAGCTCAACCAACAGAGCATGGTCACAGGGTTGCCTTCAGTTCAGTTTTCAGGTGGTGTTTGCTAAGGATGCATTCTTGGTAAGCATCCTAAGGAAAAGTTTGACAAAGGTAAGGCATGGAGAGCTTCACAGATACTGGAGTTAGTTCATAGTGATTTGGCTAGTCCATTTCAGCATCCTTCTTTCAGCAGGGCTAGATATGTCCTCACATTCATTGATGACTTTTCTTGAAATACTTGGGTGTACTTTCTCAAATAGAAGTCAGAGGTATTTGATCATTTTCAAGACTTCAAATCTTTTGTAGAGAAGCAAATCCGGGAAAACCATCAAAGTTTTGCGCACTGACAATGGTGGTGAGTATGTCAACCATTGGTTTGAGAGGTTTTGCACTTCAGAGGGGATTGATTTGCAGCATTCAGTTCCATACAATCCTCAATAGAACGGTGTTGCAGAACGGAAGAATAGGTCCTTGAAGGAAATGGCGAACTGCATGATTCACTCCAAATCTCTTGCACCATAGTATTGGGCAGAGGCCATTAACTGTGCTTGTTATATCTAGAACCGTGTTCCTCACCGAGCCTTGAAGGGAGTCACTCCTTTTGAAGCTTGGAGCGGTCAGAAACCATCAGTTAAGCACTTTCAAGTTTTTGGTTCTCCTGCATGGGCCCACATTCCTGCAGAGAAACGCAAGGCCTTGGATCCACAGAGCAGACCTTGCATATTTGTAGGTTATCCTGATGGTGTGAAGGGTTATCGATTGCTCCACCCTACTACACATGAGTTGTTCATTGAGAGGAGTGTTCAGTTTGAGAAGGGCTCTTCAAGCTCACTTTCTATCACTTCTCCAACTCCTTCTACTTTGACATTGGAGTCACTTGGGATACATGACAGATCTTCTGATGAGTTAGATTCACCTGAGCAGTCTTCTACCTCCACTTCCGATGTAGAGAGTGATTTAGAGGACTCACCTCCTTCCTCTCCTAGTCATCATTCAGAGGTTGATGATTCTTCTCCAGATTCTCCATCTTCTGGTCCACTTTGGGCTAGACAGACCTTGCAGTCTGCAGGTGATTGGGTTAGGGATCCATCAGACACCAAGCGGACTCGTTCACAGTTCCAGGATGTTCCACATGTCTTCATTGCTACTGCCTCAGATCCGCAGTCTTTTCATGAGGCTTTTGGTATTCCTGAGTGGGATACAGCTATGCAGGAGGAGTATAGTTCCTCGATGAGGAACCACACTTGGGATCTTGTCCCTCTTCCTAAGGGAAGAAAACTTGTTCGATGTAAGTGGATCTATCGGACAAAATTTGTAGCAGATGGGTCGGTTGACAAGTATAAGGCTCGCTTGGTCACCAAAGGATTCTCCCAAGTTCCTGGGATTGACTACTTTGAGACTTTTACGCCAGTTGCCTGAATGAATTCCATCCGACTTGTTCTTGCCATTGTTGCAGCTAATCGTTGGGAAGTACACTAGATGGATGTGAAGAGTGCTTTTCTTCACGGTGACCTTCAAGAGGAGATATACATGGCGCAGCCACAGGGGTTCCTTCAGGATTCTTCACTTGTGTGCCATCTTCAGAAGTCTCTCTATGGCCTCAAATAGGCTCCTCGGGCCTGGTATGCTAAGATGGACTCCTTCCTTCTATCAGTTGGGTTCACTCGGTGCCATTCTGATCCCAATGTCTACATTTTGTAGCAAGATGATTCACTTCTATTTTTGGTTCTGTATGTTGATGACTTACTGATCACAGGGAGTTCTTCATCCACCATTGGGGCTGTCAAAACTGCCCTTCATGACAGGTTTTTGATGACTGACTTGGGCTTGTTGCATTACTTTCTCAGGATTGAGATCTACCAATCTGCTTCCCGGATCACCATCAACCAGTCCAAGTGTGCTCTAGATTTGCTCTCGAGGTTTCATATGGCTGACTGTAAGCCTGCTCCGACTCCCTTTCTTTCTGGAGTCAAACTTGAGGCTCAGTGTTCTTCTCCACTTGTTGATGGCACTTTGTACCGACAACTTGTTGGGAGTCTCATTTATTTGACTCATACGAGACCTGACATTTCAAATGTTGTAGGCATGGTCTCTCGATTTATGCAGGAGCCTCATGAGTTGCACTGGAAAGCAGCCAAGCGGATCCTTCACTACATTCAGGGTTCTCACAGTTTTGGGATTCACTACGCAGCGGATATTGAGCTTGACTTGGTGGGCTACATAGATTCAGATTGGGCAGGCAATTCTCAGGATCGCAAGTCTACTTCAGGTTACAGCTTCTCACTTGGTTCAAGTCCTGTTTGTTGGTTGAGCAAGAAGCAATCTACTATTGCTCTATCTTCTACTGAGGCCAAGTATCAGGGGGCTATGAATGCCACTACTGAGGCCATTTGGCTTCAAAATCTTCTCACTGAGTTTGGTATCCAGATCAGACGGTCATCAGTCATATTTTGTGACAACCAGAGTGCCATTCAGATCTCACGGAATCCGGTCCATCATCAGCGGACCAAACACATAGAGGTCCACATGCACTACATTCGGGAGCTCATCCATGGCCATGTCATCAACCTTCGCTACTATCTGACATCTGAGTAGGTTGCTGATATCTTCACCACACTCTTCACTGAGAGCAAGTTCCTTCATTTGCGAGCTTTGCTGGGGGTGCGGGATGCTTCATCTTCTGGGGGGGCTTATTCCTCTCACTCAGAGTCCTCTCTCTACTTTGGGGGGGTCTCTTCTCTCTCTATTTTGGGGGGGAATTTTATGTACATTGGTACCTCATCAGGCTTGATTTGTCAAGACCCATTTCTACATCCACCTAAGCTTCACTTATGGGGGGTGTTAGTGTAGGTTTTTATTTCCTAGTTGGGTTATTTATTTTTCCCTATATTCCTAGGTTTTTTCTACACTTCTATTAATCTCGCTTAGGTTAATAAACCATGTCTTATTAGGTGAGTGGTTGTGAGGTGTCACCTTCCTACATGTGAGCATCCATTAGCTATCTTGGGAAGATACTTTGCTATCTTTAGTCCGATAGATGGTTGCTCCTCATTGGTCGGTGTTGCCACCTCCTCCCTCTTCCTAGTCTATATAAGCATGCTACCTGGCTTGTATTTGACATCTTTTGCTTTTGCATCCTCTTAATGCTATTTTTCTTCTAGCATTTGCATTACTCTCTTGGAGACTAACTCTGTGTTGCTATTTTGATTTCATATCATTTGCATTCATAGTTTAGATATCTATTCTTTGCACTAGTTTTCTGGGTTATTAATCTTTTCAGATTCTAACACTCCTATGTTGCATTATGACATTTAACTCTACCATTCTAGACAATCACTTTGAGTATGTCTTAGTAAAGCTCTTAATCACTAATCCTAAAGTCAAGGCTGTCATATCTGCTTTGTTTCTATCATTCCAAGGGTTCTTGGTCACTGTCTAATGGTTTTGATAGTGCCTTTATCTCTTCTCTTTGTTTGGTGAAACCCTACTAGCTGTTACATCTCTTTATCTTCTCCTATACCTTCCATGCTATGGATTGTCCTAAGACAAAGATATGGACTGCCATCTTACAACTTTTACTATCTTCCTTATCATATGAAGGACTGAGACTGTGCCTTCTTGTTGAAAATCTTATGCTCATGACTATAAGAATCCTCCTATAAACTGGAATCTATTGCTTACAATAAAGGAAGAATCTCACAACATACCTTGACTTAGTCATTTAAGAGTGGAAGAAAAATGTTATTTTGAACAAAAAATTATAGTTTTTGCATTCTTTACTTGACTTATATTAATTTTTGCATGAAGATTAAACCACATGCAGAGAAATTATATGAGAGCAGAATGAAAAGAAAAAGGCCCTGTCAATAGAGCTCTCTACAAAGCTGCACAACTTGAGGACAATGATGATAGTGATTATGTTGAACATCTTGATGAGAATTTGCATGATATTCAGAGTAGTAGTAGTGGTGCTAGAATTGAGGTGAGTGCTATTTATTGTTTTTATGTCTTTAATGGTAGTCATTGTTGTTTTAACACACACATGCAAGTAAGTACTATTCAAGTAAGTTGTTTTAATTCTATTTGAAGGAAAACCCACCAGTATGATTTACTTTAAAGGATTTAACTCTAGAGAGAGACCAATAAATGTAAGTCACTTAAAGGGAATTACATCAAATTCTAATAGAAACCAATTAAAAGCATCCACACAATGACAACAAATGTGCCTTGATAAATCTATTGATTTGAATAACTGGAAATACCCAATATGGAGACAATCAAATAACTTATGAACTAATAGAAAATCAGAACACCATACATACCACAAAGTTAACCATCCTTTCCCATTATAATATTAAATTATCATAGAAGTGTAATGTCTTGAATTTGAAATATGATTGGATAGATAATATTGGAATATATAAATTGTCTTGCATAAAGATGATGATTGTCCAGGCTTTGGTTTCCCTTATAAATATGGGAAGCAACAAGCTTCAGGCCTCTTGTGACTAAACATGTTTAATAAAGAGAAATTAATGGCATAAGCAAGTTAACCAAGATCTAAATCTGTTAATCATCATAGAGCACCTGTGACGTCAAGCCTGGCAAGGTACTCATCTCCATGTTGCAGTATCTGTTAGCCCCTATCTATTATCGCAAAAAAGTGTCAAAATTTTGTCCTTGTTCTCCATGTTGACACCAGAAAAATTGCTCGTTGCTCCTTTTGCACCTGAACCTATAGCTGCACATCAACCATTCAAGTATGTCTGCTCCCACATATCAAATGTAAGGTCACTGGCCATTTGAATTCTTGAATTCAGGGCAAGTTGGTCTAATGGTCCTTCCATCTTTTATCCAACATAGCCTTAACATCAATTACAAATTTTCCATATCCTGCATCTAGGGCTATGACCCTATCCAAAATCACGTTAAAGCTTAAAGTATCTATATCTTGCTCCTTTTTCAAGAATTCCATAACCACAGACACTGTTGATCTGAATTTTGCCTTCTAAGTATCAAGGCCTTTAACTTGTTTGTTTTCCTTTGTCAGAATAGGGGGGATAAATTAATGCTTGGAAGTAGAAAAAGATTCAAGTCTAGCTTGCATCCTTTTGTCTTCACTACTGGCATATTGAGGCTCTTCAATGATCATAGTCACTGTCTGCTCTGTGGGCTTCAATTCAACAGGAGCATAAAGATTTCTTTGAAGTATCCTGCAAAGCAGGTCTAAATTGTGCAAGGAAGGCTGCCATTTCTTGTACAGTGGCTCCAAAATAGAAAAGTTTGCTTGCAATTGTTTAATGACCTGAGATAACATGGAGTAGTAATCATGCACATCCCCAAGTTTATCCACAACCAACTTTATCATGTATTCCAGAATTTTCTCAAAGACTTCAAGGACCTTGATCCTTGTCTCATTTTTTGTTTCCTCATTTTGCTTCTTGAGGTCCTCAACTTCTTTTTCAAATTTTGTTCTCAAAGAATTAAACTCTTGCATTGTCACTGTGGCATCACCAGTTGTTGGTGGCACAGAAGGTTGATATGGAACTATTGACAGACTCTGGGAAGAACCCACATCTTGCAGTTGCTTTTTTAATTGCCTATTTTCAATGAACAACCTATTCACTTCATCATTCATGTCTTGTTGTGTTTTCTCATAATCCTGCAATTTGTTTTCCAACATTTTTACAACTGCATGGGTGACAATGGTTGAATGGACTGTAAGAGTAGAGGCCTCAGTTCTTGAAGTATCTTGCAAGTTTTTCACCACAGTAGATCCCCTCATTTCCTGAACAACATCTAGCAACCTTGGTTTACTAGTGTTCTTTTGTTTTGTCCATATGACAAGAGTCTTTGTCTTTGGGTTGAAACCACATCCACTCATTCCCTCCTCATAATCAAATTTAGACACAAGATTAGGGTCATCTTGACTCCTAACTTGGTCAGGAAAGAATACCTTTTTCAATTCAAGACCTGGGATGATCAACATTTTACTCTTCAAGACCATTTGTCTTGCTTCCTCGGGAGTCACATTGATTTCATCGACTTTTAGTTCTTGGATTGTTCGAGTGGTTATTTGATCATACTAAGACTCATCAACACCCATCTTATTGATTTCCACCTTTTCATCATATTCCTTCATCTTCATTTTTAACTAGAAATCTTGAAACTCTAGAGTCTTGATGAAATCATCATCTTGAATAAATCTCAATGATGCCACCACCATTTCATCTTCCTATACCTCTGGATCAATTTGGGCTTGTTCTTCCATCCTAGCCTTAGGCTTGTGTGTATCAGTTTCTTGACCAACCAATGGTTGATCAACTTCCTCTCCATCATGTAAATGTGTCAAAATATTGGCAGCTTCATCAGTATCCCCCACACCCTCAGACATCTCATATGGGACTAGAGGAGACATGCCTTCAGTTCTCTGCCTTTTATGTGGTGGTGATTCAGGGATATGTGGTTCTTGAATTGATATGACATCAGGGGTAGGCTCATGAATCTCAATTCCTACAATCCTCTTCACTGGAAGTTTGGTAGCCTTGGTAGGATGTACTTTAGATTTAGCATAAATACTTTCAAAATTTTCAATCATTGTATTAATCCTCCTTAGAGGATCTTTCTCTTCAGTAAAAAATCCTTCAAAAATTAGATTCTTTTCATTTTTGTCATCTTCAATTTTCTTGAGGATCTCCCATTTCCTCTTCCTGTCATACACTTCATTAAAAGTAACTAGGTTCCTTATCACATCCTCATCATAACAAATTTTATGGGAGATGCCCATCTTAGTCAATATCACTTGTCTCACCAAGTTCATATGACCTTCAAGGTCACAAACTCTTTCAACACCAGATTCGAAAGAGTACTTGGCCTTCAAATAGGCCTACAGCTGCTCAAGAGTGTCCGAACCAATTGACCAATCTCCAAAGACAGTGATATCAAGCAAAAAGGTGCCTTTCTTCACCTTTTTCATCACTTCCTTTTCCCTCCACATCATTTGCCACATGAATTCTAAGAATGCAATTATGTCAAAAACAAACTTTGGCAGTTTGTGAGGTGGTTAGGGGCAATCATATACCCTGATTATTGTGTGCTCTACTAGGAAGAACCAATCAACATAATTGAAAGTATGACCTTACTTTGGTTTATGTGCAAGAGGTCTTAGAATTACCCTCATTTCTGGTGACAATCTAGGGATCCCAATATCAAAAGAATTCATTATTCTCACAAAAACTTCATTATGAAATACATTATAGCTACAAGTCTGGCAATGAGAATCCCACATGTAACACCAACATTGAGTAGGCATTCTTTGCCTTGTCCTGTCAATCATACTGATGTGCATTTTACTCGACCATTTACTCCTATTTTGATATAGGATCATATGGCAAACCAAAGAATAAAACTTGAAGTTCATGGGTTTCTTATCTTCCTTCACACTGATGAATCCATCATGTATTTTCTTTTCAAGATATGAGGGAAAATCATACTCAATGTTCACCTTTGAATTTTGTATCTTCATAGCCACCATCATCAAACTAATTGATAGACTACAAAATCTTCCATAGGGAATGGTTCAACTGCATTGAAAGAAATATCAACCATCCTATTATTTGAATCTCTTCTCATAAATATCGGCAGCTCATCACTTCTGAGTGTTCTTCTCAAACTTTTGTATTCTTGTTTAATGTTTTGTAGGTCAATTTCGGTGAGAGTTTGTTTGCTCAACATAAAATAGTCAATTATAGCACTTATGTCAATTCTCAACAGAGAAGATCCATTTGGCAACCTTACTGTTTTAGTAGCTGGGTGATAGTGCAGTGCCAGAGTACAAATTAGTTCCACATCCATGAATACATTTGAAACAATTAGCTTGGCCAAATCTAGCTTCCATGGATTGCCCACTGGTCCTTGACGATCCTTCTTCTGACATAAGTACCAAAATAGTTTCCAACCAAAAATAGGAATTAAGGCATCCTGACAACCCTCAGCAACATCCCTAAATACTTTCTTTTGACCTTTGTCAATTGAATTGGGTAAAACATCTAGTAAAGATTACTGTAGTGATCTTTTCTTAGGGGCAGGATTAGGCATACTAGTCTTACTTGTGGACTTAGACTTCTTGGGTGCCATTATACAAACTAGGGTTTCAAAATTCAAGAAAATGCATGGAGAATTGAAATAGAGCAAAGATTCTTCAAACTTTCTTGCAGAGAATGTAGAGATTGACTTACTTGAACAATTCAAAGCTTGCTAAGAACATATTGAATTGGGTGCCTTCTCCGAGCCAATCTACAATCTCTGAACTGAGCAAATGTTAAGAGATTTCTAGATTTTATCGAGCCACAATGTTCAGTATTCAACCATTATTTTTGGTTCATGCCATGAAAATATAAAATCTCCACATTCAATTCATTTCAAATATAAGCCCTTGATCAAATTTGATCCAACGATCAGATGAAATGACAAGATCTTTCAAATTTCTCGGTAATTGCACACCCGCACTGAGTATGTTTACTCATTTATTATCATTACCGCACTACCGCAGAGCTTGTTTAAATCAATCGTGGGATGGCAATAAGCTTTAATGCCTTCATTTATTATCATTACCACACTACCGCAGAGCTTGTTTAAACTGGTCACGGGATGACGATAAGCTTCAATGCCTTCATTTACCATCATTACCGCACTACCGTGAAGCTTGTTTAAATTGGTTGCGGGATGGTGATAAGCTTCAATGCCTTCATTTATTATCATTACCATACTACTGTGGAGCTTGTTTAAACTGGTCATAGGAAGGCGATAAGCTACAATGCCTTCATTTACTATCATTACCGCACTACTGTGGAGATTGTTTAAACTGGTCACGGGATGGCAATAAGCTTCAATGCCTTCATTTATTATCATTATCGTACTACCGCAGAGCTTGTTTAAACCAGTCACAGGATCGCAGGGCTTATAGCCCCCTTTATTCCATTTTCTTCCATTACCATCAACCTGCAAGTGCCTGTTCTCATTACCATAGTGAGATTATGTTGCCAGCTTTTATTGCTTACCGCCTTGCCGCAAACATTCTTTGAAAGCCATTGCGGGAGCCTGATAACTTGGACACTTACTACCGCCAAGCCACAACCAAGTGGTGAGACCTCCAAGGGACCATGGTATACATGGTTGACTGAGCCCTTCTTACCGCCATGCCACGAACAAATTGTATGTTTCCAGCAAGAGTATGATATACATGATTCTTGTTGCTCTAGTTCCCACACTACCGCCAAGATACTGAGGATGACCTGCGAGATTGCGGTAACATGGTTGACTGAGCCCTTCTTACTGCCATGCTGCGAACAACTTGTATGTTTCCAGCAGGAGTGCAGTATACATGATTCTTATTGCTCTAGTTCCCACACTACCACCAAGACAATGAGGATGACCTACAAGATTGCGGTAAACTACAAAAACACAGAAATGATTAAGAATAACTGCATACTCCTCAAAATGACCATGTTATGTGACCCTAGGAAACAAATGGCATAAAATTTTGGCATGAATGTCTATTAAGAAATGGTCATATACAAGTGAAAACATCAAGTAGGATGGAAATGTGCAAAATTTTTGAGAGGTCCTAACAGGTGAGACATTAGAATAGTTTATTTGGAATAATGGTGGGAATTAACAAAATTTTAGGGTTTTAAAATTTTGTTCCAACATAAGCAATGGTTGTTTTATTATGTAAATAAGGGTAATCCTTATCTCTATAATAATTATTATGTATTTCAATATAATGTGTATTTTTGTTTTGTTTTTGCAGATATGTATTGATACACTCCAAGAAGGGGATAAAGTTAGGGTGCTGGATCCGTGTGATGGTGTTGCTGTGGGCATTGGGTGGATTCACTCACGATCTATTATACATGGAGTCAACTTGAAAGGAACACGAGATGCAAATGTAAATATTTTAAAGGTCACAAGTAACATACAACTTGCTTATGAAGACAAAATAGATGGAGCTGTCCATCTGAAAGAGAAAGAAGGAACCTTCACGCAGTGGCCACTAAAATATTTGCAAAAAATGGCATAGTTGATGTTTATCATGTACTTGTTGTTAGACATCTTGGCCCACTGCTTTATGCAGTATTTTGAATGTGTTGTTTAGGGATCTTAATTTTCATGGTGTATTTGAAAGAGTTGGAAACTCTTAGACAACTATGACATTTTTTATTATATTTATATATATACTCTTAGATAGTTTTCATATCTTATAACTTGATACATATATATTTGCATTATATTTTTTATTATAGATTACCTTTCTTTATCATGATGTTGAATCAATCTTTTAATTCTAGCATGTTGTAGCTTGTTCATATATGTAATTTTTTTTAAAAAGTGCATTGAAAACATTACCTACCTCTAGAATCGTCATAGAAACACCTTCAAAATGCCACGTCTATCCTGGAGTCACTAGGGTTCATACCTCAATGATTCCACACCATTTCAGGCCTAAAAAATCCCAACCATGCCCAATTCCATAGGCGATTCGATTCCGAATCTAATTCTGGGACAAATAGTACTTCGAAATGCCCTATTTTTCTACCAATTAGGTAACTTAACAAATAATAAATGTTATATCCCAAAACTTGCGCTGGAACTCTAGTAAAAGCTTACCATACTATAGCATCATCAAGTCAACCTTGGTTATGGAAATTGTTCAAAATAGAAAATAGTTTGTAAATGTTGAATGGTTAGATAATATGAGAAATTACAGGCACCAGGAACCTTTTCAAACATCAGGATAGAGGGCAGATAAAATTGATATATATGGTGTAAAAGCCAAGGGATTGCCTTTTGGTTTCAAGATCCAGGTGACTTTGATCCTGATTTAAAATGTTTCTTACAAGTGGTCCATTATGGTAACCTACATAGTGGTATGTATTCTTGGAAGCCTTATGGTGCCATATTATTTAATGGAGTATATGTTGCATTAAAAAAATTGAAATTCTCTTTTATAGTAAAGGAGAATGGGTGGTATTTGTGATCTACTATGCTAGAATACAATAATCTATACCTCAAATTTAGAGTACTCAAACCATGTCACATTGATCATATTGTTAAAATAATATAATATATTCCATAGCTTAAGATGTTTTTTTGGTTTTAGGGATCTTATCAACATCATAAGGAGTTGAAGGCTGCATAGGGAATCAAGATAACTACTTAGGTATCAAATTTTAGGCTAATAATTTTATGTATATGAGCATAAATTTATCAAATATATGTGGACAATGAAATTTAGCTATAATTTCTTGATTTCAAGGTCTTGAGCATGCCATAGCAGGAACTCAGTTATATGTTGTTGGACCTGATGATGATTTAGAGGATATTAAGGAAGAAGCAATGCAAGATATCAATAATGTAATGTCTCGAACTGACAAGAGTGGGGAAGGAGTTTATGTTCAAGCTTCAACTCTTGGATCTTTGGAAGCTTTACTTGAGTTCTTGAAGACCCCATCTATAAGCATCCCAGTTAGTGCAATTGGTATTGGGCCTGTGCATAAAAAAGATGTCATGTGTGTGAGTGTAATGCTTGAGAAAAAGAAGAAAGAGTATGCTGCAATTTTGGCATTTGATGTCAAAATTACTCCTGAAGCTCGGGAGCTTGTAGATGAAGTTGGTGTCAAGATATTTGAAGCGGACATTATTTATCATCTATTTGACCAATTTAAAGCATATATGGACAATCTTATGGAAGAAAGGAGAAAGGAGGCTAGAGAAGATGTTATTTTCCCTTGTGTACTAAGCATTTGGCCAAATTGTATTTTTAACAAGAAGGATCCTATAATTGTTGGTGTTGATATTCTTGAAGGCATTGCAAGGGTTAGTATCTAAACCTAGTCTTTTCAGTGTTATGACTTATGCATGTAAAAGATTGTTGTATCGTTTTTGGTTTGTATAAAGCCATATGTGGTGATTGCATCTATAGATTGGCATGCCATTATGTGTTCCCATAAAAGATTTCATAGATATTGGTAAAATAGCCTCAATTGAGATCAATCATAAATATGTTGAAATGGCTAAGAAGGGTGAAAAAGTGGCCATGAAGGTATTTTGAGAAGTTGTCTTTGTTGTTAATAGTTTTATATGATTTTGGATGCTATTTTTTGAAATGTTTTTGTTAATGAATTATCATACGAACTTTACAAATTGTTGGGAGCAACGCTGATGAAGCACATAAAATGTTTGGTAGGAATTTTGAAATGGAGGATGAATTTGTAAGTCATCTCACCAGAAGATCCATAGATATATTGAAACAAAACTACACTGTAAGGCTATTTGATATCCACATTACGTAATTTTATAGTGTATTTACTATTATGCATTTTATACTAATTGAACATTTGTGCTTTTCATTTTTGGTTGATAAAACAACTTTTTAATATCTAAAATAGAATATTCTTCTTATGTTTTCAGGATGATTTGTCCAATGATGATTGGAAACTTGTGGCGAAATTGAAAAAGCTATTAAAAATTCCTTGAGCTACTACTAATGATGCATTGTGCAATGGAACTTTGGATTGGAGCAAAACCTTTTGATGAAAATGGGAAAATGCACCCTGCAACATTACAAACAACACAATCAGGATAACAAATGGTGAACTTTGTTGATACTAGAATAGTAGCTTTTGCATCATAAGCTTCTTCTATATGTTTTTCTATGTGGTGTATGTGCTGCACCTCTGGCTACAATAAGACAGTAGTGAACTTCAGATCCTATCTATGTAAGAGGTCATTTGAATGTCTGTTGTTTAGCTTGTTTTCTAAAATTTAATAGTTTGAACGGGCAAGTGTGGTATTGCCATGTGAGAAAGGGAAGAGATTCATTCCAAGAGTAGAGATTTTGTGTAATGATCTATTTTATGATTTCTTGAGGTAATGAAGAAAATATCATGAAAACGTTGTATTAAATAAATTCATATTTTACTGCAATTGTACTAAACCAAAAACATTTCCATGTCATCTTCGGCATGTTGTTGACTGGCTAGTTTTCACTGTTTCAAGTGCCGCTTTTGCTTCAATTGTCTGGGACCATGTTATGGAAGGTTACAGGGAATGGTGTGTTTTCTTATTACTGCAGGGTCATTGCTACAGGGGCCTCTAAGTAGCATTCTCAGGTTGTTATTCAGATATTATGCACAGTGGTTCAGGGTTGTTTGAATACACATGTAACAGCTCAATGGCTTGTGTGAAGGAGAATATGGAATGCACCAAGGCTGCAGTTAAAGCACCTGAATTGGTTAACAGAATGCCAAAAGAAATGATGTCTCATGGAATGCTCAGTGGTAACATCTCTTTTCTAAGTGTCAAAACATGTGAAGGACTTCATTGGTTCGACCTGCCTTTCCATTGTTTTGCTATTGTATCTAATGTGGCTGCTGAACTAGTTTTTTCTTCAGCCAGTCCTTGTAGTTTGCTATACATGACAGAGCTCATGAACTAGTTTTTTCTAGTACTTATGGCAGCCTTGTGCTACTTTTTTATTATTTGTAATTCTTTTCCTGCATTGTTCCAATAAAAAAAATTATTGCCACTTTGCTTTGTCTTGTTTCATTTTCTTATTGGTCGATTCTCAAATAGAAAGTGTTGGCTCAAATTTATCAATCTTTACTTGGTAGCATCATAAAATATATAGTTTTCCAAATTTATTTCCTTAATGTTTTAAATTCAATTTTTTTTTAAAGATAATGCGCTTGGTAAACTTTTTAACGTGACCGGTGACGCTGGCACGACACGCCCTCCGACTCCACACTAACGCTTTTGCCCGGAGTGATGAACTGATGAAGCCACAACAAGGGGGACCTCATCCCCAAGAAGGAACACTTCAAACCACGAGCTCGTTGGCCCAGCAAAGGTGTAATGCCTTGCGAGCTCGTTGGCCTAGCGGGGGTTTGAACTCTGGTGGCCGCCACTACAACCGAGCGACTTAACCACCGAACCACGCCCTTAACAGCATTTTAAATTCAAATTTAATAATATGTTTTTTTTGCATTATAAAATTTATGGTATTTAATAAATTATTCATATCATGACTAAATTTACTACCAAATTTATGACTAAATATACTACCAAATTTTACAACCAAATTAATGACTAAAATTTTTTTGGTCATAAATTTGGTCACAAGATAAATGACGGGCAATAAACTACCAATGGTTACGTGACCAAACTACTGATCACATGACCAATTTTTGGTAGTTTTTTTAGTCATTTTTTCCTGTTTTTCTACTAGTGTATTCAAAACTCCCAAGTGTTTTTCCAAGAACCCATGTTTTTGCCTTTTAGCACTTTGGTAGGTTTTGAACCTATAAAATTGTCGATGGTAGTACAATGGTTCACACTTCCTCTAAAGCATTGAAAAAGGAAGATGGGGGCGAAGTGACAAAAATGTCGGTGGTTCCTGAGTTCCTAAAACTGTCGATATGTCAATGACAGGTTCATGAAGGCTTCATTTTGTTGAAAATGTGAAGGAAGGGAAAAAGTAAGATAAGGGAAGGAGTTGGCGGGAGGTGAAGGAAGATAGGCGTTAGTGATTCCTGAGTTCCCAAAACCCCTGATTCACCAGAAAAGGTTCACGAAGACCTAAGAGTGTCAACAAGGGGAAGATCAAAGTGATGGAAGAGTTTGTTTTAGCGGCTTGATGGGTTCAAGAACCTGTGAGGTTACTGAAAAGGGGTTCATGCGTGCCTCAAGTCATAAAAAATGTCAAGTGCACCAAGGAAGGATCAAAGCAAAGGGACCAAGGGTAAAAAGAAAGAAGTTAATTAGTGCAAGAAATGGTCGATTTGTCAACATGTTCCCAAGTGTGTCATTTTTCTGAAAATGTTGAAATGGAAGAAGAAGACAAGGTAAAGAATGAATCAAAGAAGATAAACAAGAGGCGAACGGTTCATGAGTTCATAAGTTCGTTGATTTCTTGAAATGGAGAAAAGGAGGTGAAAAGAAGCAAAGAAAGAGAGGAGGATGAAGAACAAAGAACGAAGTGATATAGGATTTGATGGTTCCTAAGTTCCTGAAACTGTTGGTTCACCAAAATGGGTTCATCAATGCTCTGAATTGCTGAAATGATAAAATGAAAGATAGAGTAAAGAGACAAGTGAAGAGTGATGAATATGGGTGCGATTCCAAAGTTCTTGAAAATCATGAAATGTCAACATGAGTTCACAAATGCCTCAAAAGGCTGATAATGCCAAGGGGAAAGTGAACAAAGGAATGAAGGGGGAACTAAAGGAGATAAAGATGAGTTGTAAAAAGGTTCATAAGTTGCTGAAAATGTTGAAATTGCTGAAAAGGTAAAATTGAAGATTTATTTTGAAGTGTGTAAAATCTTTAAAACATGTTTTTTCATGAGTTTTGTGAGTTTAAAAGCCTGTTTGTAGCCCAAGGCTGCCATGAATGCCCTGGTTGACTTGATTCAAGGTTGATGGGGATATGAATGCAATAAGTAAAAGTAGGTGGTGGGTAGGTGAGTGGATTGATGGTGGTTGTTGGGTGCCCTAGGGTTTTCCTGCCTAGGTTTCTTTCAAAAATTTTGGGATACTATATATGTGGTTTTTAGAAATGGTAAAAGGGGGATTTGAGCTAGATTGGAGAACAAAAGAAAGGTGTAGTAATTTCTAAAGATTTCAAACAACTCCATTGCTAGTTTATCAGGGATCAAATATTCAGATGTGTGTGCAAGTTTGAAGGTTTAGCTGATTTCATATTGTAAACTTCTCCAACATTTTATGTATTTGTTTAGGGAAACTCTTCCAGTACTTGCTAGGTTTCTTCTTGTTATGTTTAATAGCATGAACGTAACTATTGATTTGAGTAGTGAGATGGACTCTTAATACAATGCAACCATTGTAGTGATCATTTTAGTGTTACAAGTGAATGAATGTAGTGAGATAATGAATAACTAAGCATATTTACTATTTTTTTATCAATTTCTTATATTAGCACCCATACACCCCTTTGTATTTGTTCTTCCTTGATAGATTGATAACTCTATAGCCTTGAATAGGCACCAATATGATTTGCTTGATCATGCACAAATTCACAAAACAAACAAAATTATTTTATGTAAGAACAACTATACGTAGGCCTCATTTGGTTTTGTTTTAACCAGGGAAAGCTCAATATAAACTCATTAAATCTCACATTCCTTAGGCCAAATGTGTGTTCATTAAATTTAAATATAGGTTTTTATTATGGAGTTGGTTTGTTTTAGTCTGGTGATAGTATTGGGATTAAAATTGCATTCTAGGTGCTACTATAATATTATGAATCTAAACATATCTCTTGTTATTAATCCCTATTAAGGGATACCTCTAGGAACACCCTCCTAAGTTAAACTGAGCTTGAAGAGAAGAGGATATTACCCACTCCTATGAATTGCCCCTAAATCATCCTTATCCTATTGATGAGCCTCTTTCCAATCTTCTTGATGACACCCCTGGCCTAGAAGATTGAGTAATACTCTAGGGTTTTGAATTAGCTATTTTAGGACCCAATAGGTTTAATGTCAATTGGTTATTCTACAAGTGTACATAGGGTATGGCTTTGGTTATGTTTATTTCCAAATAGGTCAACAACTATTCTAGTTTTTTTAGGGACTTCTAACATGCTTAGGATCATCTTTGTTGCTACTTATCTCACTTCCTTCATCCATTTTATGACTTCTATCAACTTCAAGTAGGTTGCATTACCTATTTAATTTGTTTTAGGAGAGGAATGATACATATTTTTGTATTTTGGTAGGTAGCTCTCATGATCTAATGGTAACTTTGTAAGATTTTTCCTTATTCTAGGCAACTTTGGTGTTACATCTTTTCTTTTGAAGCTTTGGATATATTTTCTAGGGAAGCATCTTAGCTTTTGGTTAGAGTTGTTAGGAAAGGTGTCTCAACCTTGCAATTACACAATTTTTTAGTTATAAAATTGAATAAACTCAATTTTTGGGCTATAGATTTAGTTCTTAGCCAATATAATTATTCCAGGTTGCTTGACACTACTTCTAGGGGTGCCCAATGCATAGATCTCTTTGACCTCAACAATTTAAAAAAAGGGGCCTAATCAACCTCTCGAATCAAAAGTTATGGCCTTTGGAAGTTGGGCCTCTCATATTGGAAATGTAAAAACATGTTGGGCATAGAAAAGAGCTGTAAGGGGGAGTTACACATGTTTACCAACTTATAATGCATGTTATGACACATCATAAGACATCTTTGATTGGAGATAATGGAACCCTAAGGATTTGGGTGCCACTTGTTGGGTGGTTTTAGCTCATGGTCTTTTAAATTACCATTTGGTGGTTTCATGCATTATATCTCATTTATATTAGGTGCTTGAGATGTAGGTTGTGTGTGAGAGTCTTATAGATGTTGTTAAGTAGCCTCTAGATCTTTGGTTAGTAATATTCATGTGACAAATTGCTCTACAAGTATATTGTAATTTTGTTAAGATTTATGAATAATATATTGGGTTGGTTTTGAAGTGTAGGGTTTTTCTCCCAAAAGGGTTTTTCCCACATAAATCATTATGTTGTGGTATGACTGTTGTTTATGTTTACATATTTTTTTGTATAATTTCTTTAACTATTGTAAAGATTTGAAAAGTTTTGCATAATCCTCCTCTTAAGATTAGTTTAGGAAGTTATTCTACTACCTTAGCTTCCTTACAAGTGGTATCAAAGATTGATCACCTTTGGTTTTAGTTATGGATTGTTGGATTTTTGAACTTGTAGACACCTGAAAAATACCAATTCTTGATTATCCCAATTATTAGATCCTGATTCCATAAATTATCCTAATCATTCCATCATTTTCCTAACTCCCAACTCACTTTTCCTAAGTCCTAGTCCCCTTTCCACTTCACATGATTTAATTAACTTATTAGATAAATATCCCTTTTATCACTTAACCACCCAAAAATGAATAAAAGAATTAGATTTTTTTAATTCTCCACCTCCCATCCCAAAAATATCTCCCAAAAATCAATTAAAATTCCTTTTATCCTACACCATTCATCTCCCAACTACCTAACCAACTCGATCTAAACCGTTGATCTCTTAATTGATCTCTACTATTGATCCCTCCACCTAGAAGCCTATAAATTTAGTCTTCCTTAAGCCATAACAACATGCCTTGAACACCCATCATTATGTTATCAGTTCAAGCAACCAAATTTTAACATTCCATTAATTCAAGCATGACTTCCTTCATGGTACAACATGAGTCAATTTGGGTAAAACGTGTGTTTTATTCATTATTATTTTTCCTTTTCTCTAAATGAGGTTGCAATAAGTGTAGATTGAAGGTTTTAAATTTCATTTGAATCCTTTCATTTTGGTCTACATTTTTTGTATACATTTTTGGCATACCCGGTGGGACCCTTGTCCCTTATAACCTTCGTTTTGTAGGTATTTCTGATTTGTTTTTGTAGGTTTTCATTAGATTTCTAGAAAAACTTGGGGGTATACTTTCACAAGAAGCCTCTTGGGGAAAAACAGAGGTCATGGTTGTGTTTGAAGCAATCGAGAGACAAAAAACAACATATAACACTTCATATTTTGGTGAGAATTCATTTTTTTTAATTTTTTTTATTTTTTTGGGTTTCACCCTTTGTATGACTGTACTGTATGGTTTGTACTATTCTATGCCTTCTGCATGGTCAATTTTCTCCACTATGTAAAATTTTTCCTTATTGGTTTTAAGTTTTGTCTCATGGATAATTTTGTTTGCTAGGTAATATTTTTATACACAGGGTCTTTGTTTGCTAGATCTTTTATCCTCTTGTTTCTTATCGTATTGTCCATTGGTTTTCTTTCTCTGTGTTGTCTATCCACCATTATTTTTCTTTGCCATTGGACAAAGGGTGGCATTGGGTGAGCAGTTGTATAATCATTAACCTTGACAATTATTGTAACTGTTGGTGACCATAACACTAAATATTAATGGTTTCTGTTTCAGGTTGTCATTGTTAGCATTTTTACTAGCATTATTTGTTAAAATTTAGTGATATTTTAAACAACAATTTGTTAGTTGAATCTGTAACACTAGCTATCAAGGTTAGATGTTTGTTAACATTTTTAATTACTAACCTTATTAATTGTTGTAGCGGTTATCTATTAAGTTTATCTCTTAGTTATTACTTGGTTGACATTCATTGTTAATTTTAATGTTAGCAGCTAATTCTAACATTAGAAGTTAGCAGTTAGCATTAAATCCTAACTTCTAGTGGTGATGAAAACACTCAACATTAACTATAGATGCTAGCAGTTACATTGATTGCTAGCGACCCCAGCCTAACTGCCTGTAGACTCTAACCATAACATCAAAATTAGCCACTAGTATCAAACCATACCATGTGGCCAAGTTGATCCCTAACCACCAGACTAGACCCTTTAGCGCTTGGAGGCCTTAAATAGCCCCCTTTTCAATCGGGTAACTTTTTTTCTCATATCAAATTTTTGCATTCTTACAGGCCCATTGGAAAGATGACTTGGAGAACTATGTTGTGGAAAAGGTAATTTTTCTAGATTCAACCTAGATTTTTAGTTATACCTATTTGAACTCAATCTTTCTTTACAAACTTCAAATGAGCATATCTTTCACATATGAAATTGAAATTCAGTGATTTTTAGACAAAATGTTGACCTACTTTCCTCTTTCCAGAGTCAAATAGCCCAACCTAAAAATCTTGATGAAATCCCTTAAAAATCCCTATTATCCTTCAGATTTTATTGTATATCCTTGTAAAAATCCTTGAAAATTTCTAGGGAGAATCCTTACAAAAAACCCAAAAAAACCCAGAAATTTCTAGGTCTTTGCCTTAGTTTTTGGCCCTTTTTGGCCTTTATCAGAAAATCTTCAGGTTTACGAACTAACCAGTTTGCCGAATGGATGATTCATTGACAAAGAGAAGAAAACTAAAAAATTGACTAGGGAAAGAAGGCATGTTTTCCTTTATAGGAAATTTTTATGTTTCACAAACTTTTTCAAAAGTTCACATTTTCACAAGTTCGTCAATTCAATGATTTGCCGATTTGCTGATTTGCCGACAAAGGGCTAGGAGAGCAAGTTTCTTCAAAAATTGTCTAAGGCAAGAGAGCAAAAGAATTCCTTTATCTATGATTTCCCAATGGTGTGAACTCTTCAAAAGTTTGAAAATTCTTAAGTTCGCCAATTGCGTGAATTCCTGATAAAGGAAGGCTGAGGAAAGAAGACAAAGCCTTTGTCGGTGATTTTCACAAAGTACGAACTCTTCAAAAGTTTGAAATCTCCGTGGTTCACCGATAGGGCAAATTGTTGACAAAGGGAGAAAAGAAGAAAAGGAGGAGGGCAAAGATGAAAGGTTTGTGAAAAGTCAAATGGTCCGATAAAGAGAAAAATCAGCTAAGACATAGTGAGTTTCAAATTTCAAGGCTTTGTCAACAAGGATTTTGCCGATAAGGCAAAAGGCAAAATGAATAATCAACTAAGGTAAAATGGTTCAGCAAAGTGAAGTTTCACTAACAAAGAAGACTTGGTTAGCAAAAGTCATATTTTTTCGATAAGGCAAAATAGGAAACATAAAATTGGCTAAGTAAAGGAAGGAAAAAGACTCCTTTATCGATGAATCGGGGAAAGTTTTAACTTCCCACATAGTTCAAAATTTCTTTAGTTCATCAATAGGGCAATGTTGGGTGAATATTTTGTTACAAAAAAACTGATAAAAAATGTTTATATCAACGATAGTATGATCAAATAAATCTCTCCTCTCAGAAAGGGGAGGCTCCCTTCTTATAGCCCACTATAATCAACAAGTACTTAACTATGTTATTTACACTAAAACTAACCTATGGATGTTTCCATATCATCTATTTCTCTTATTTTAGAAAATATGTTCACTTAAAAACTTTTAATAACAAACTCTTGATTCTTACAAAGTGTGATAAACTAAAAACTACTTGTTGGAACAATAATATTCAATATCCAAATTGTATAAATGTAAGAATAATGAAGGTGATACTAGGATGTGTTAATACCAAGAAAACCACAAAAACACAAAGTCTTTTGTTGCTTCTTATGCTAACTTGAAGTTGAAAGATAGAATAAAGTGTATCCCAAAGTCTTCACCATATGCTACAATGAGATCAAATGAACATAGAAGAAAAGTAGAATCTCAAAGTCTCTCAAGTATCTTCCCAATCATGAACATAAACACAATTCCAAAGATAATATTGCAACTCAAAGTATACAAAATCATATTTCGAGCACCTTCTAAACACTTGATTCCATGCTACAATTCAACCACGTACACAAGATAATGTAATAGAATAGATGTAAGAACAATTCTAAAACATCACAAACTTGATCCAAGATAAAGATTGGATGCCAACTTGCTTTCTTTGTATTGATTGAAAAATGATTTACAATATGAACTCAAAGTATCACTTCAATAGATAAAAGATACTAATTACAAAAGAGCCCCTCTTTATTTATAGGGAGAAGCTATAAACAAAAATAGGGAGTTTACAACTAATTTGAATTATTTAAAATCAGAGTTCTAATTGACTTGGGACTTTGTCTCACAACTTCATGTAATCTGATTTTACAAAAAGACATGGAGTTTGTCATCTACAAATTACGAAATACACAACTAAAGCATAGGAAAATAAACTATGTGTCTAAAGACATGTCTTCTTCTTCTTTCTCTTTCTCTAGAAAGTCTTCATATCTTTTCACAGTCACCTAAACTTCAATGTCATTTGGCCCTAGTGTGTAACTGGAGATGGCTAGAACTTGTGTGATAGAGTCCTCTATGTTCACATGCACTTTTCTATGTTTATCCAAGATTGTCTATAGTTTGTCCAAGATCACTTGAAAGTCCACTAATTTGGGAATGGAAGCCAATGACAAATCTTCTAATTCTACCTCATCATGAATTAGTGTGGTGAACTCTTGAACAATTGTAGTCATGGGAAGAGTTTTTTGATTGTCATCAAGTATCTAGCATGGAAGTTCCCTTATCTTATTAGTGATATCTAACCCTTTGTCAATGCTTTCATCCTGGGTCTCCTACAGATCTTTAATCAGTTCCTTGAGGACATCTCTTTTGTGCTTTAGTGCTTCTCGATATTCAATGTACATCTTCCTTGTGAGGATCACTCCATTCTCAACTAACACTTCTAACTTGAAATCTTTCAACCTTGACCAAGTTTCAAGATCATTTTCAATTAGCTGTAGATTTTGTGTTAGCAAATCAAGTGTATGACTCAGCTCTATCTTGACATCATTCATGTTGTTGAATGATTCAATAGAAGACTATAGGAGCTAAGATCCTTGTGTGATGAGTCTTTCTATCCAAGCACTTATATATTGGCCTTGTGCTCCAATCCTTTTGGCTTTCTAAATTGCTTCATAATCAACACATGTTGTTACAGGTTGTACCTCTTATGAGGATTGAGCTATTCTCAGCAACACAAAAGTAAGTTGTTCCACCTTGAGCTTAAGTTGATCCTTGATCACCTTATCCTTGTCATGCTTCTCCATCAATGCAACACATGCTTCTTGCATATCTTCCTTGGCACCTTCATGAGTTTGTTTGCCAAGGTCTATCCTTGAGACAATATAGTTTGTAGCTTGAACTTCTGTGATACTTTTATCTAGTGGAGGCACAACTATTTCAACATATTTGTGTCTTGATGGGTCAACAAGCACTCTAGACTAGGTTTTAGCCTTTTTAGCTTCTTTGGGCTTGGCTGGGACAAGTTGACTAAAATTAAATTCATTAGGAGAAATTACTTGCTTCTTTCTCTTCAGATTTTGTGACAATAACCAAGGGGGAAGAACGAAAGAATCACCTCTTGTTTCTAATGCCAGAGCTTGGAATGATGGGGTAGAACCTATGGGTCCTTTGAAATAGATGGGGTGGAAATGTCTTTTCTATATGTAGACATAAGTGGAGTAAAAGTGACAATACGTGGAGTCTGAGTTTGCACAATAGTGGGATTAACCTCAATCGACACCTTTGATGAGGTAGAAGACAAAAACTTATCAAAATCTGATTGTGCAATTGAATCAATCATAGACGTGGGTACATCTAATAAACTTGGAAAGGAGGAAAGGGTACCAAACATGTCTTCCATGTTACCTTGAGGAATATCAAACAATGGTTCATTGACAGATGCAGAGGGGGGTGAATGAATAGAATGTATGGACATAGTGGGTGTAGCAGGAGTAGTAGAAATAATTGGCAATTGTTGTACACTTGAAGACACAAGAGGAACAAGAGTTAAAACATTTGAAACTAAAGGAGAAGAATGAGGAGGTGTTACCTATGTGGATTTAGTTTGAGACTTAACAGGAAGCTCTTGTGATTCTTTAGTAGGTATTTCCTTTTCTTTAATATCTGGATGAGCAGATGTTCTCTCTTTTTTATTTCCTCTTCCCTTTATCTCCCTTTATTTTGAATACAATTCTCAGCTTCCTGTTGGTGCTGGGAGCATCCTCTTTGTTATTTTTTCTTTGTCCTCAATTCTTCCTTCTTACCAAACGGTCCCTCTATATGTTCCTCCTCTGAGCATGACGGTCCCTCTATCTATTCCTCCTCTAAGTCTATTTTGAAATTTTTTAATTTTATTCCCTTCTTCTCCAACCAGACATTGCTATTTGCAAGAATATGTTGAAACCTTTCTCTTATTGAGGTCATCTCCTTTTGAGACCACTGAATTACAGGAAGAGGAGTATCAAAAATCTTGTTACCTACATATACGGCTTTGACTATGCTGCCTTCTTCTTGCATATCCTTTGGGATATCAGTCAATTGAAAGTTCCTAATTTGATCCAAAGAAAGTCAACTATAGTCTAGTCTCCTCACATCTTCCTCATGTATGCATTCATCCCATATGTCTTTGCCCTTATGAACATGAGTGTAACTACCTTTCAGCTTATCCTTCATTCCTCGATAATAAAAAACATGTCTTTTCTTGTACCTTTTGATTGTGACCCATTGCATTTTTGTTTCCATTGCTTTTTCCCTGGGAGTTGTGGAGATGGAATACCTAACAATTTGAAAATGAAACTTAAATCCACCTCAGTGTGACCTTGCCTGCTTGTTATATACATCCACAATTTATCTACACAACTCCATCAAAATCAGCTTATCACCTCAATACCTTGGAAGCATATATGGCTGCCCACTGAAACAACCATCTCTGATATAGTGAAAGTAGGTAATTGTAGAAATATGCATCGAAACTATTTGATCTATTCTGAAGCCTCATTAGAGACTCTTTTCTTTTCAAGATCCTTTTCTAACATATATATGTAGTTATAGCAAATGCATCATTCTTCTCCTGAAGTGTTTGATGCTTTCCTTCAAGGTCAACTGGGGGTAGTCCTCATATACTGGAATATTCCACCTATCACCTTCTCAAGAGAGCCTTAGAAAATGCTTCATGGAAGCAACAACATACACCAAATACAAAGTCCTGTAGAACTTCAATGATGTAGTCACCTTAGATAATTGATCACAGATGGAGTCACTGATCTGTTGTCCTTACCATATCTTTTGATTACCCTTTTTTATGACAAGAATATACTAGTACATCCTTTCTTGAAAAGTGTTGGATGTAGAAAGACCTTTTATCCTGCTGAGAAGGGATATGAGATCACCTACCTTATCTATAAACTAACTCTAGAAAATGTTCTTAGGCCACCTTGAAATTGTAGGCCTAGGAGTCTTGAGCCACTTGGTGTTGATGATCTTCTTGACCTTCTATGAATGTGTATCATAGTAATCTTGTGCATCTTTAATTGTGAGGTTGGCATAATCAACAATATCTGGACATGTGAAGACCTTGTCAAAGAACTCTTCATTCAACTTTAAAATGACTTCACCTTCTACATCTGATATGCTTCTGGTGTCCTTGTCAAATTTCCCCACGATTGCCAATATGAAATCAGGATTCTAAGCATACATTAGAAAGGTGGAAACCAAATAGATATCACTGTTCAGGATGGCATGTGTGTCAACACTAGTTGCTGGTTTATCCTCTCAAAGAACTCATACATATCCACATGTCCAATCTCTGTATCTTTGATGTCATCAATCTTAGACTCCAAAGAGGTCATTGGGATGACACCTTGATATTTGTACTTCATTTTCTTCTTTGGAGAAATTTTAGACATCTAGCAATCAACTACAAAAATTTGATTTTTAGAAATTTTCCCAGAGTCAAAAAAATTCATACATTCATCATCGTGTAGTTGCGGAAAAAATCTGCACTTCTGCACTATAAAAACCTTCATATGCAATGCAGGAAAAAATCTCCACTTAGCCATTTTATGTTATTTCTCAAGATGTAAATCAGAGAAAAATCTCCACTTTGCATGTGTTTGGAAGTTCAAACAAAGGGGATGCACTCTGGAGAAAATTCTCTGAAGTGCATCCCTTGATAAAAATCTAAGTCTGGCTTCACTTAGAATTTTTAGAGTAGATGATCGAATGTGTTGTGCAGGTTTTAAACTTCGCACAACATATTCATAACAATCTTTTGTGTATTTTAAAACCCGTACAACAAATGTTAAAAGTGTTCAAGCATAGGCAAAGGAAAATGTTGTGTTTTGGGTAGGTCATGTTGTGCAGGTTTTAAACTCTGTACAACACATGAACATCAGTGTTGTGTGGAGTTTAAAACCTACACAACACAAATGTTTGTGTTTTATACTTCAAAGGGGCACTATGAAAGGGATGTTGTGTGGGTTTTAAGTGTTGGATTAGGTCCGAACAACTGAGAGGGGGGTGAATCAGTTGTTCCACAATTTAAACTTTTCTACCTCCAATCTTCCTTTATAACTTATAATCAAATCAATAATATAAACTTTTCAACATCAATCAAATAACACATGAGCAGAAACATAAATAGGACATTTGACACTAAGATTTTTGACGTGGAAACCCGGTTAAGGGAAAAACCACGATGGGGGTTAACCCACAAAGATTATACTCTGTTAAAAGTATTACAATGGGGAATGCACATGCATTTGGGCTCACTGCCCAGAGCTCACTACTCAAAGGAAGGCTCACTGTCTGTAGGAAGAGAATTACAATAAATTTGAACTGATATTGAGCATCTATCAATGCTGGAGTTCATTTTCGGTTAAGATAGAAAACTAACTTAACACACTTCATCCTTATTTTGCTCTTGTTACTACTCTGCTTACATCTGATCTTTTTATCTCTACTTTCTTTCACAATTACACCTTATTCGTACACACACAAAATCATCCAATTCCATCAGCTATATATATTCGCAACAAGATCTACAATCATTTTACTAGTTGGCTTCAAGAACATTTGGAACTTGTTGAGTACTCTGCTCTGTCAGCTAGATCCATACATAATATGAGATGTGGACCAAAAATTGCACCCACAAATCATCATTCATGTTAGCTACCATCATTGATTATCACCAATTTCCCAATAAACAACTTCTATACATTCAGAATTAAGATCATTCACAAGGTCAGCCTGTTCTTCTTCTATCTGTTCTTGTCAAACTAAAATCTGGTACTCAAAAGATAATAACTTTTGAGTCCATCACCAGAGAACAAAAATCTAGATTTAAAGTTTCTTGACAATGCTTACAACTACCTTAGATCTGCAACAGACCATGCCTTTCCATTGGAGAGATCCAGACCAAGATACTGGACCCTATCACCTGCTCTGTTTCTAACTGCCCAAACTTAGACAAATTCTAATTCTGACTTCTGGTGTGAACAAATTGTGTTATATGGATGATTGGGATGATCTTAGTTGCCATAAATGACAACACTTATTAATGCGAAGCAGTGTCTCTTTCCAACAATCTCCCCCTTTGGCATTGATGGCAACACTTAGTGAAAAATGACTAAGTGTCTAATATAGCTCCCTCTTACTTTGTACATTTGTACTTCTCTATTAGTTCCGAAGCTCCCCTTTGTTTAATTCTTCATTTTTCACTGCTCTTCACTCCCCCTTTGACATCAATGGCAAAGGATGGGATCTGCAAGCCAAAATTCTCCAAAAAATTTGTGTATAATGCCGCATATGTACAAATAATCATTAAGTTCTATTCACATGAATTTAAGAATGTCTGCAAAACTATTTTTCAATTGCACAAGTTCAGAGGCCCAAGTTCCCTTTATTCCATCCAAAATTGAGATGTGTCCACTTAGCAAAAATGCCTATGCTTCTGCCTTTGTCAAATCCAGAGGATTACTTGTCTGAAGTGCAGTCTAAGCTTCTAATAGGGCATTAAACATGGCTTTAACTTGGGGGAAATCAATCCTTGGAGCTCACACATTCTCTTCATAATGTTACCTTTCTCTTTAACAAGTCTCTTTATCTCATCTGTCAAGCTGATTACTTGACATTCTTGACTTATAGGCGAAACTATTAGAGGATCAAAATTTTGAGAAAGTTTTGACAAATTTATGTTCTTGCTCCTTTATTTTTTTCTCAATATCCTCATTAACTTTGGTCCATGATAGATAGAATTTATACATATCACTTCCATAATTTAGAGCATTCTGAATACTCTTTATGCTAATACCAAGTATTATTCTATCATTTCCTATCAGGTTCTTTATTTCGCAAAATTTCTTATCCAAAAATTCTTTCTAAACTTTTGTCTCCACAGACTTCTCAAAGGACTCAAAATGAGTATTTACAGAACTTACAAGATTTTTTAGATGTTTTGAGGAGGAATCAGATGGACTCTTCTAGTAGGTAGGCATTAACTTTTCCAAAATCTTGAATGCAAGCCCCAGTAGCTCATTGTCCTCCATGTGGAATTTTAACATCTTTTCTCTAGCCTTTACTTGGGTGAATGATGCTATTTTCATCAGTTGAATTGGAAAGAGAGCATCTGGATTGGCTAGACCTTGGAGTAGTTTAGGTTCATCAAGCTCAATCATCTCTTTTTCAAGAAGGCTTTTCACTGCATCTGCAGTGTCTCTTGCAACATTTTCTGAACCATCCTTTTGTTCATCAAATTTCTCAGTATCTGCTTTATGTGCTTCAACATTTGCACCATCTTATTCTTCTTTATCTTTCTTCCTCTTTCTCTGCTTTATTTTTCTCTATGTTCTCTACAGAGGGACTCTTTCCTGTTTGTTCACCACTTGCTACCTGATCCAGAGGGCTCTGAGAAGTAGTAATATTATCTTATTTTCCTGATGTATCAGGTGGATTAGGAGAATCTCTTGCATCAACTACTTTATCCAACATTTTTGTATCCTCCTAATTTGCTTGTTCTACTTCTGGAATAGAGGCTTCACCCAACTCAGATTGCTACTCAAAGATGTTCTCTTCTTCACCATCTGGAACTTCTTCTGTGACTATGGGAAAATTGTGCTTTTTCAATGCTTTCAAAAGAATTTCTTGAGTTTCTTCAATGATTTCACTTGTTTCTCCAAGCATGAGTTTGTTCATTCTCTTTTTGCTTCTAAAGTCATCTTTGACTTCCTTGAATATCATATCTCTTTGATCAGGTGAAATCTGAGGATGCAAATTTATTAGCTCATGTTCCCTAATTTCCATGTCCTTGCTTTTGGCATTTTCTTTTCTCAACTCCAAAATATTTTCTAGACTTTGTGGCAACTCAGAAGTTATCTCAATCAGTGCCTTGTTGTAGATGTTGAGATATCTGACAATTGCTTCCTCCAACACCCTTTTATCCATATCACTGTATTCATCATAGAATTCAATCATGGGTTCTAGATTACCATCTATAGTGACTGACTTTATCACATCCTCTAGGGAAAATGTGGGCTTCTCAACATATTCCTCATATGCTTCTGTCTTTTGCTTTTTACTAGACCTTTTGCTTTCAGAGGACTTTTCTTTGGTTACTTTTGCAACTTTTGTTCTGGTGGCCTTTAGATCCTTGATTTCAATGTCAAAATTTGTATCTTCTTCTTGTTCTCTTATGCTTTCGTAGGTCTGAGATGCTTTTGTTTTCTTCCTTTTCTCCCATTTTCCAGATGATTTTGCTTCTGGTTTTACAGTCTTGGAAGGAACAGGGGCAGTAGCAAAGCTCCTAGTAGTTCTTGAAGTGGAAGAGAGTTCCACTAGAGCAACTATTTGTTTCTTATCTTGTTTCTCTTTCTCAGCCTTTTCTGTTCTTTCTCTGAATTTTCTCACAACTTCCTTAGTTAGACCCAGATTTTTAGCTAACTGCTCAACTTGTTTTCTTACTTTCATATTGGTTTCAGGTTCTTTGAGCTCAATATGCAGTTTTAAACTCAGCTCCCCATAAGTTCCAAATCTTTCAACCATTGTGTCTTTAGGCTTGCTTAGAAGATGTTGAGCATACATATTCAAGATTTTTTCATCTACTTCATACCCCATGGGCATGATCCAAATAGTTCTAGGTTCCACTGCTTCCATTAGACAATGATCAATATCAACCATGAAGCATATTTCATTTTTGTACTTCTCAACAATTGAATTAGGGATTCTTTCTGTTGAGTGCATCATACTCTAAAAATTCTTGAAATAATCCCATATTGTAGTTTTTTGAGCTTTGAAATCACCATTGCTACGAAGATGATTTCTGATCTAAAAGGCAATTGGCTCATCCTTAGTCCAGTGCACACCTTTTACCCCAGGTACCTCATTCATAAAGTAAAAGAATAGACATAGAACCAATGTACCATACTTGAAGGTGGTTTTCTTATCTTTCTTGATTTTGTTTAAATTTTTAATCAGTGGATTTTGTAGTAGTTCACACAAGTCATAATCAGTATTTTCCTTTAGCATCTTGTATGCAACATATATGGCTGTTCAAAAAATAGAATTTTCTCTACTCGAGTGGTAAATCTTTTACCCAATCACCATGGAGGCGAATTTGACATCCAATTCTATAATATCATTAATGGTCATTGCCCTTCTATCAAACTTGGGACTGGTAGCATCAGTCACTATCTAGTTTTTCACAGCTTTTAGCATGGGTAACCCACCGATTGAGTTTAACCCAGTAACAATTCTGATAGCATCCTTGGTAATCTTGAATGGTTTTAACAACCAAATAAATTCATCATGCATCCAACTCAGAACATATCAGACCCATTCATCCTCATCAAATATTGGAAACTCCATGATCTGAATGAAGTGTTTATCCTGTAGTGCCTTATACTTGGGTTTAAGTTCGTGAGTTTCATCCTTGAGTTGTTTCTCAAACAAGTCTACATACTTTGAATCTCCAAATTCATCTAGGTTTGTATGAATATAAACCCTAATGTCTTCAACATGTAGCACACCATACGGAACACTTGAAAAAGCACCTAATGGATCGACTTCTATTGATTTGTGAGGATGATTCTTAAATTTGGGTTGAGGTCTTTCAGTAATGTCAACAACAAGAGGAGTAGCCATCTCAATAGATTTCAGATTCAAAGCTTCATAGAGAAGTACCTTTTTCTTCCATGGGGTTAGGGTTGATCAAATGCCGGTTGAATTCACTCTTGGTGCGTTAGTCTCTGGATTTGTAGCTTGAATGCTCTTCTTCTTATTTCTTCCAAATGCAAAGTGATTAAAATGTGTGACCAAGTGACCTTTTATCTTTTTCAAAACCTAATTTGGCATTGTAATAAATGCTCTACCCTAACTATATCCAGTTACTTTGTTTTTTACAGTTCTTCATGAATCACTCAGCAAGTTTTCATAACATCTTTTCTTCCAGAGATCCTTCCAAAGGTTCTAAACCAATTCAAAATATCCTCTTTTATTATGCCAGATTCAGGCACCCACTTATTGACCGGGGGAATTTGATGTTCAATGCAGCTCCCCCTAAGCCAGAGCTTCTAACTTAATTCCCAGAGGAATTGTTAGCACCAGATTTTGGTGTAGACCCATCACTATTGTTTATTGTATCTTTCTTTATCCAAATCTTGTTCATTTCACTTCGTATCTCATTCACATCAATTTTCCTTTTGCCTCTGTCTTGTTTCTGCTCATCCGATTTTCTATTTATTGGACCTCTTCTTCCATTGTTCCTACTTCTATAGAATCTTGCAATATGAACAGATTTATTGCAGTTAAAGCACATGACATTTCTTTTCTTATAAACCTAATTTTCTCTTGATCTGCACTGATTAGCCATATGTCCAAACCCATTGCAAACAAAACAATAACCATTGAAATAATTGCTAATTCCTCTATTATTAGCATTATTCATTATCATATTTTTGCATTCATTTGATCTATGACCATACCTCTTACACTTGAAGCATTGACCAGAGAAGGATGGATCATTTTGATTTACTCTTCTTTTGTACTGAGTAGCTTTATGACCAAATTTATTGCAATTGAAACAATTTCCATTGAATGATGGATATCTTTGAGCATTAGGGTGTCTTACCAGAGGTTTTCTAGTTCTATTTCTCCCATTCCTTGGTTGAAGATTTATTTGTCCAGATCCAGAGCTTTCACCTTTCTCATATCCAAAATCATGCTTGTCATCATCCTTTTTCTATCCTTCAATAAGTGCTTCAAGTTTAGCTAAAATTATCTTGAACTTCTCCTTATATTCATTTGCAATTTCTAGATCATGTCTGAGAGTGATAATTTGTCTCTCAAGTTCTCTCTCATCATTTCTACTTTCTTGTAGATTAGATTCTAGGAGACCAGCTATTCCATCCAATCTACAGTATTCTTCAATTCTCTCTTTCAGATTTTGATTCATCTCTTCTTCAGCTTTCTTCCTATCTTCAATTTCCTTGGTTAGTCTCAATACTCCAGATTCCATCTCATGTTTTAGAACAACTTCTTTAGCTAAATTTTCAAATTCCTTTGTCTTCTCTTTTAGTGTCTTGTCTTCATAATGATTTCCCATTTGAGGGGGTTGCTCCTTTCCTTTTGCATTGGATTTGCTCAGTTTTTCATTTAAGATCTCAATTAAGTCTTCAGCCTTTTTGAGATTATCTTGCAGCTCTTGGACTTTTGCCTTGGACTGCTCAAGATCATCTAGGGCGAGATTAAGTTTCCCTTGAAGATTATATTTATCCATTTTTACTATCTTCCCAGATCTTCCTTAAGTTGTTAAACTTTTTCAAAGGAACCTTGCTCTGATACCAATTGTTGGATTAGGTCTGAACAACTAAGAGGGGGGGTGAATTAGTTGTTCCACAATTTAAACTTTCCTACCTTCAATCTTCCTTTATAACTTATAATAAAATCAATAATATAAACTTTTCAACATCAATCAAATAACACATGAGCAGAAACATAAATAGGACATTTGACACCAAGATTTTTGACGAGGAAACCCAGTTAAGGGAAAAACCATGGTGGGGGTTAACCAACAAAGATTATACTCTGTTATAGTAATACAAAGGGGAATACACATGTATTCAGGCTCACTGCATGTAGGAAGAGAATTACAATAAATTTGAATTGATATTGAGCATCTATCAATGCTGGAGTTTAGTTCTGATTAAGCATAGAAAACTGACTTAACACACTTCATCCTTATTCTACTCTTGTTACTGCTCTGCTTTCTTTTGTAATTACACCTTATTCACACACACACAAAATCTTCCAATTCCATCGGCTATATATATCCGCAACAAGATCTACAATCATTTTACCAGTCGACTTCAAGAACATTTGGAACTTGTTGAGTACTCTGCTCTATCGGCTAGATCCATACATAATATGAGATGAGGACCAAAACTTGCACCCAAAAATCATCATTCATGTCAGCTACCATCACTGATTATCACCAATTTCCCAATAAACAACTTTTGTACATCCAGAATTAACATCATTCACAAGGTCAGCCTGTTCTTCTTCTGTCTGTTCTTGTCAAACTGAAACCTGGTACTTAGAAGCTAATAAATTTTGAATCTTTCATCACTGGAGAACAAAACTCTAGATTTAGAGTTTCTTGAAAATTCTTACAACTACCTTAGATCCACAGCAGACCATGCCTTTCCATCGGAGACATCTAGACCAAGATACCAGACCCTGTCACTTGCTTATTCTAATTGCCTGAACTTAGACAAATTCTGATTCTGACTTCCAGTGTGAACAAATTGTGTTATGTGGATGATTGGGATGATCTTAGTTGCCATTAATGACAATACTTATCAATGCGAAGTAGTGTCTCTTGCCAACATTAAGCTCCACACAACACCCAACACAAGGTGTTGTGTGGAGTTTAAAGCCCACACAACACCTTAGGGATAGGTATTGCAAAATAGGATATATTTTGTTCAAAGTTTTATCTCCGAACAACATATGATCTAAAGATCATGTTGTTTAGAGATAAAAATTTGAACAACATATGATCTAAAGATCATGTTGTTCAGAGATAAAACTCTGAACAACATGATGTATTTAAAAAAAACAACACAAAACTTGATCTAAACCTAATGAAACCTAGGGTTTCAATCAAAGGGAAAACAAGGAAAAAATGATAGGAAAAACAAGACACCACATAGAGAAAAGAAAACAAAAATAAAACCTTTCTTATAGATTTAAAACACTAGGGTTTTGAAAGCAAGAAAAACAAGCATGTAAACAACGAAAAACATAGAGAGACGAAGAACAATATCATACCTGGAAGTATCACTAAGCCAGAAAGTTGAGAAAAGAAATTACCATGATGATTCTTTCACATAGAAATGACAGTCAATTCAACAGGCACAGGGCACAAGAAAAGGCAAACAACGTGGCGAACAAAAAGATAATGAAGAAATAAATGTAAAAATCAAAAGAAATAAGGGCTAAAAGATTTTAAAAGATCTCCATTAATGATCATTAAAGACCATACGTGCCATAATAGGAGTGTAGTTGCAGATATTTTCTCTGCAACTACATGACATATGTATTTATGGAGAAAATATCCTCAATTACACATCTTATACAACTGCGCATTTTGTTAGCACTTTTACATAAAAATCAGAAAAAGACTAACACTGAAATGAAAACATTCACAAAAAACTAAAAATGAGTTCACTGGTTCAAATCAATGAGATTCTTCGAGGGGTTGAACCACGCCCAAGATGACATAGAATCATCTATATTTGCATGCTTAGAGGACGTGGCCTACAAAATGGACAAGTTTCATAGGAGTTATCCCATGAATTAAGCACAAGCTAAATTAGAGGATAATAGCTAGCTCTAACTGGGGATCTTGCTTCGATCATCCTTTGAAATGATGGAAGGGAGAAGAATCCCAGAACTCTAAGTACCTTCATCCAACCATTGGGCTATAGAGTTAGGCGACCAACACAACACAAAACAACAAAATGAAAAGACCACAAAATTATACAAAAAGCACAAACTTATCTATCACTTCACTGAGTGAACAGCTTCAGATGTTGTCCACTGTGAGGTAGCAATAAAGGTGTCCCATCTTGATACTCCAGAAGAAAACTATTTTCACCTGTAGACACTAAAAAATGTCCATGTCTCAACATAACACCTTGTCGACATGACCTTGTGTGTTTTGTCCTAGGTCCTAGGTTATCCAACCTCATCCCACTCACAATTCCAACTTAATCACATTCTAATTAACTAAAATAAATCCCATTTGTTTAGTTAATTCACCCTTGTCACATGTCTCATATAATTCAATTTAAAAATTTGAATTATTCCCTCGCCTCTCATCACATTGCGACACATGTCGCATGTCTCCATCTTCTACTTAATATGCCTTCACATGTCAAACTAATTCAAATAAAATATTTGAGTTAGATTCCTTTTATTCTCCATCGCACACTTGTCATGTGACTACAATCCCTCTTTGAGTGGGAAACCCTAATCCAACCCTAATCGATCTTGACCGTCCATATCTTTGAACATAACTCTCAATCACAACCGTCCATTTGAATTTGCCTTTTTCTATAAAGGTAGCCTCTCTAAGCCATTTGTAACGAATCTTCTTCCAGCATCCTTACTCTGCCAAATTTTTCTCTCAATCCATAATCCATTTATTTTGTATCTGTCATCATCCATCCATTCATCTATCAATCTCCATATCATTGTTATGCTACAGAATCAAGCAACCAACATTCATCTATTTGGGTAAAGCTAGAGTGATTTGGGTGTGGCAGTCTCCACCTTATTAATGGATTGTGGATCAACTTGAGGGTGACCTCACAAGGAGTTGGAGCAGCATTCACATCAGCATCTACAACAGCTTGGGCCAATGAAACAATTAGGTGTGTCCATTTGATCATTCATCTCTTTCATTTGATTAATCAATCTTGCTTACATCACATATTTCAATTTGGGCTTAAAATGAATATTGCTTTAGCAATCACATCAAAAAAAAATTGGGCTAAAATTAACCATAGTCTTCAAACACACATCTTGACTTTGGGTTAAACAAGAACAAGTGTCTTCATTGCTTGGTGAATTTGCATGTGATTAGTGGTGTGTATGCTCTTCTCATGCATTTAGTGTGATCTTGAGAATCAAAAACACCTCTTATCCATTCAATTTTCACACACACATTTCATTTTCTAAGGGTTAATTTACAAGTGTGAGTGTGAGTCAAGTGTGTGTGTGTGTGTGTATGCTCTCTCCTCACACTACAAGGTAATCTTAGAGATGAAAAACACCTCACTTGATTTTCTTTTGTTTACCCTTTCCTAGGAGGCCTACTAGGGGATTTCATCACCCCTAGGGATGACCTCAATCAAGGCTGAATCAAAAGACACCCTCATTGGGAGTTGGAATCTTGTCACTCTTGGCTAAACCCCAAAGAACTTTATACCTTTGGAAAGTCAAGGTGAAGGGTGGGTTACCCCTTTCTCCTGGCTATGTGGTAAGATTTTTCTTTCAATTCCTTAGTTAACCTTGTGTAAACATAGCCTAAGACCTAATTCGCCATACCCCACTTGACTAGTCATAGGGCTCGTTGATGTGTCTTCCACGTGTGCTTGTTTAATCATCATTACATTCATTCAAAGTCAAATTCAAAATTTCTTATGTGTCTTTCATGAGTGATTCATGATTGTACATGTGTGATCATTTGATTGAACATGCCAAATCAAGCTAAACACCAAGCACATCAAGACAAGTCATTCAACTCATTCTGCCAACACATTCAAATCCAATCACATTCATCCTAATCACTCAATCTTAGCCACTTCATTCCTAATCATATCCAAGTCACCATAATTCAAACCCTCATCATTCCAAACCACCTTATTTCTAATCAAACCCTAATCATATCCAAGTCATCATCCCATCACATCAAAATTATCATAATCATCCTAATCAATCCAATTCATGCAATCTTGCCATTCTTAATCATATCCAAATCATATCCTCCTCATTCTACATCAGTAAATCAACATAATCCTACTCATCCTAGTCATCTTCCTAGACATTACACATCATCCAATCATTCCAAGACAAATCACATCCCCATTACTTTCATCCCAATCCAAATCCAAATCAACCCAATCAAAAATCAAGACATTAGTTGATCATGCTCAAATATTATCCAAACTTGCTTGAGATCATTAGTCTATCTTAAGTAAGTCATCTAATTAAATCAATCCAATCAACCTTGTATTACTTGAGTGTCATTAGTCTACCTTAAGTATAGAGAATCAATCCAATCAACCCTCTTACTTGAGATCATTAGTCTATCTTAAGTATAGAGAGCCATCCATCAAAAGAAAACAAATCAAATCATCCTAAGGTCTTGAAATTTGATCCCAATCACTCCACATCATCACCTACATTTATTATATAAACCACTTTCATCCCAATCCATTCATCCTAATCACCTCAATCCAAGTCATCCCACCTTGTTATCCCACATTACCCTTACCACTATCCTAAATCATCCTAGTCACCTACCCTAATAATTCCACCATCATTCATCCTAATTCCTTCAAGTCATCCAATCTCATTATCCTAGTCATCTTTGACATCCTAATCATCATCACCATAGTCCTCATCATCCAAGTAAAACCCCTAATCATTTCTAGCCATTATACATCATCAAATCTTCATCCAATCAATTTTCCACATCTATCACTTGTACACATCGATAGGGCATTTCTAAACAACACCTATGAGAATGATCCTTATGGCACCAAAAGAATACTTAATCAACTTAGTCAACTTAGGTGGTTATATAAAAAGGAAGAAGACCCTGTGTCACCACAAGATCAACAATTCTTGAAACATCAAGTCCTAGGCCAATATCAATGCTCCCACATTCCGTCACAAGCCCAACAACCACATAATCCAAACACTAATGCCACCACATCCATACCACAAATCACCCTCACTATTCCTAGCAACACCCCAAACGCAAGTACTTCCATAAGTCTACCATCCAACGATCTTAACTCCATTGCCATCATATCCCAACTGCTTTCTCAACAAACTTCCAACATCAACCAATGTCCACAACAATCCACCTCACAAAACCTTTCACCTACATATCCTATCCTGCCAAATCATCACCAAACCTATCCCCATGGCAATCAAATGTCCTTACAATAACAACAAGCAAGTATAAATGGCCCTATGTACATAAATCAAGAAAGTCCAAGTTATCTTACATAAGACCTAAAATCCTTTGACAAGGGAGAAACCAACCTAGAAAGTGCCTCCTTTGAGTCACCTTCACCATCCAATCATATGCCAACACATGAGCCAACTAGTCCCATCCCAACACCTTTATCAAGCCCTTCATCACCTTCATCACCTTCATCCCCATGTTCCACTAATCCTTCATTAAAAGATTCCATGGAGATACTTTTAGAGAAATTGGTCCAAGCAATTTGATTAAGCTATACCTATTCAAAGCATATTCTCCATTTATGATTAAACCTAGAGGGTATAATGAAAACCATTATTGTGCATACCATAGGTATACAGGCCATACCATATCCACTTGTGTCTGATTTCAAAGATTAGTCAAGAACCTAGAAGATTGTGGTAAGATTGTTTTGGATAAAACCAATCCCTCTAATTCCATTATCTTTCCATCTATCCCATAATCCCATTATCCATCCAACAAATTGCAACCCTAAGCCTTCAAATTCCACTATTATCATCCATCCACTATATTTCCCATTCACCCATACCCTTGCAAAGGATGTGATCCATTGGCTACTAGCAAGGAATAAAACATTGCCATGTCATCAAACACCTATTCTTGAGCCTCCCCATGAGTCCTTAAACACTTTGTCTAGCCTTTTAATCCCATCATGTGATCTACGAGCTATCAAGCTTATTAAAGAGCCTTCCACTTCCATTCAAGAAAACTAAGAGTTATGTCAAGAACATGATCCTATGCATGAAGAAACAATAGCCCCTAAATCTAATCAAGATCAAATCATCCCCATACTACACCCTCCACTTGTCATGATGAGACATGTGCTTTCAAAGCAAACATAGAAGATCAAACAAATAATTTGGACCCCAATGAACATAAGAAAGATCCTAATGATCCTTCCCCATCCACCATTGATCCCATTTCAAATCCACCATATCCTACTAGTCTATCCACTTTCATTCATGAGTGTTCCTCCTTAGAACACCAACAGCCATTATCCACTTTACCTTCTCCATCCAATAATCAACTTAAGTCTAGTGTCCAAACTACACCTACTCCTATAGTCAATCGCATGCTCCAAATCATGAACTACCAAGGCAAAGGTTTAGGCCTACATGAACAAGGCATTTTGGAGCCAATCCATGTCAAGGTCCCTCCTCGCTCATTTGGCCTTGGATACACACCCCAAGGGCAACAATCTAATGATGTTGGTACTTCCTCCACACTTCCTTCCATCATAAACCCCATCATATTCCTAAAACATACGTTGCCATTCCACCTCCCTCATCGTACAAATGTCAAAAGCATGTGACCATTCACCTTCCACCATCCACTTTACCTCCACTCCTTCCAACTCCTAATATCCCTCCATTCTCTTTGCCACCATTGTTACCAACACCCCCTTACCCAATCATTCATAAATACCCTAAATATCCTAATCATGACCAACAAATGCATGCATTGTATAAACAAGGAGCTTCCACTCATTTCATCCACCACATGGGATTCAAAAATAAACATTTGGATGCCTCCATTTAGAAACCCACAAATCCTAAGGGTCCTAATGCCTTAGGAAATCAATCCAAAAATTCAAAGCAAGGTACATTCAAAAATCCATCCAAACCCATACCTCCAAAAACAAATTCCAAAAGCAAAATGGTATGGGTACCTAAGCAAAAATCAATCAAGTCAAATGAGGCATCCACCTCTAAAAAATCCCAACCACTCCCCTCCATTCAAAAATGCCATTCCATTCCAACATTTCAAACATCCCACATGACAAGCAAAAATCAGAAGAATACTAAGTCCATGTGGGTTCCAAAAGTCCTAAATCATCCATCTCCTAAGAAAACATTGTCATTGCTTCCTACACCTCCATCCACTCAAAATTTTCCATATTTATAATGGTGTGTGCAACCGTTGGTCATGATTCCTTTTCACACCTCCATCACTCCATCATTCACTCAATATCCTACATATCTCCCCCATCACCTTTCTATGGTCCATGCTTTTGCATAAGTCCATTATAATCCACATCATAATCCACTTTCACCCCTACATAATCCACATCATAATCCACTTTTGATCCCTCCATAATCCACATCATAATTCACTATCTACCTTATCCATCTCACTTTCACGCAATCACCCTACCAACATCTTGAGCATAATGACTTGACATGGTCCATTTGTGATGACATCCTTCTCTAATGGGACTATAACATTACATGGAACTAGACACTTGGGTCCCACCCATCCATATCCCCCCCTTTCCCATTCAAAAATCAAAATAGTAAAAACAAAAAAAGAAGTAAAGAGAAATCCTTTTGTCAAATGGTGAAAACCTGGTAAATAGGCACCTTGGATAAGTACCATGATGAAAACTTGGTAAATAGGCATCATGTGTAGGTCGATCTTCTATGTCACTTACACTTGGGGGCACCTTGTCTCATCCAACATATCACTTTCATCCTATCATTTCTATCCTATCATGTCATTTCCCTCCATCCTCATTCATACACCCGCATGCCTATCATATCTCATCCATTCATCCTCCCTTCCTCTTTTGATCTTGATTAAGATTGGGGGAAAAATGTTGAAACATGTCTTGGGTTTCTCTTGGCATACCTCACCCTTTCCAAACAATCCTATCATTACCCTATGGTCATAAGCATTGTCATGAAAAATCCTAAGTGTACCACCAATAATGGGGCATGTTATTCCTATGTGACATGTTTAAAGCCCACACAACACCTTAGTGATAGGTATTGCAAAATAGGATGTATTTTGTTCAAAGTTTTATCTCCGAACAACATATGATCTGAAGATCATGTTGTTCAGAGATAAAACTCCGAACAACATATGATTTGAAGATCATGTTGTTTGGAGATAAAACTCCGAACAACATGATGTATTTAAAAAAAACAACACAAAACTTGATCTAAACCTAGTGAAACCTAGGGTTTCGATCAAAGGGAAAACAAGGAAAAAATGATAGGAAAAACAAGACACCACATAGAGAAAAGAAAACAAAAATAAAACCTTTCTTATAGATTTAAAACACTAGGGTTTTGAAAGAAAGAAAAATAAGCATGTAAACAATGAAAAACATAGAGAGACAAAGAATAATATCATACCCGAAAGTATCATTGAGCTAGAAAGTGGAGAAAAGAAATGACCATGATGATTCAATCACATAGAAACAACAGTCGATTCAACATGCACAGGGCATAGGAAAAGGCAGACAACGCAGCAAATAGAAAGACAATGAAGAAATATATGCAAAAATCAAAAGAAATAAGGGTTGAAAGATTTTAAAAGATCTCCATTAATGATCATTAAAGACCATACATGCCATAATAGGAGTGTAGTTGCAGAGATTGTCTTTGCAATTACATGACATATGTATTTACGAAGAAAATATCCGCAATTACATATCTTATACAATTGTGCATTTTGTTAGCACTTTTACATGAAAATCAGAAAAAGACTAACACTAAAATGAAAACATTCACAAAAAATGAAAAATGAGTTCAACAGCTCAAATCAATGAGATTCTTCGAGAGGTTGAACCACGCCCAAGATGACATAGAATCATCTAGATTTGCATGCTTAGAGGACATGGGCTACAAAATGGACAAGTTTCATAGGAGTTATCCCATGAATTGAGTGTGAGCTAAATTAGAGGATAACAGTTGGCTCTAACTGGGGAGCTTGCTTTGATCATCCTTTGAAATGATGGAAGGGAGAAGAATCCCAAAACTCTAGGTGCCTTCATCCAACCATTGGGCTATAGAGTTAGGCGACCAACACAACATAAAACAAAAAATGAAAAGACCACAAAACTATACAAAAAACACAAACTTATCTATCACTTCACTAAATGAACAACTTTAGATGTCTGCTGCGAGGTAGCAGAAAAGGTGTTCCATCTTGATACTCCAGAAGAAAACTATTTTCACTTGTAGACACTAAAAAATATCCATGTCTTGACATAACACCTTGTCGACATGACCTTGTGTGTTTTTCCCTAGATCCTAGGTCATCCAACCTCATCCCACTCACAATTCCAACTTAATCACATTCTAATTAACTAAAATAAATCCCATTTGTTTAGTTAATCCCCCCTTGTCACATGTCTCATATAATTCAAATTAAAAATTTGAATTATTCCCTCACCTCTCATCACATTGTGACACATGTCGCATGTCTCCATCTTCCACTTAATATACCTTCACATATCAAACTACTTCAAATAAAATATTTCAATTAGATTCCTTTTATTCTCCATCACACACTTGTCATGTGACTACAATCCCTCTTTGAGTGGGAAACCCTATTCTAACCCTAATCGATCTTGACTGTCCATATCTTTCAACATAACTCTCAATCACAACCATCCATTCGAATTTGCCTTTTTCTATAAAGGTGGCCTCTCTAAGCCATTTGTAATGAATCTTCTTCTAGTATCCTTACTCTGCTGAATTTTCTTCTCAATCCATAATCCATCTATTTTGCATCTATCATCATCCATCCATTCATCTATCAATCTCCATATCATTGTTATGCTCCAGAATCAAGCAACCAACATTCATCTATTTGGGTAAAGCTAGAATGTTCATGGGTGTGGCATTCTCAACCCTATCAATGGATCATGAGTTGACATGAGGATTGTATTCATTTGATTTGCATTTTTTGTCATTTCCTTCATGTTGATTTTTCATGATTTCATCGCCATAGAGTTGATGAATCATAAAAGGACCTCTCCACAAAGAATCAAACTTTCCATGCATCCCTTTTGGCTCTCTTCTCTTGTCCCATAATAGAACTTGATCACCTATTTGGAAATTCTGAGATTTTACCTTCTTGTCAAAGAGCTTCTTTACTTGAATTTGGTGTTCTATAATGCAATCCACCACCTTCATATGTTTTTCCTCAAGTTCAACAAGAAACATGACACGCTTGTCAATGGAACTATCAAAAGTTTCATCTTCAATTGCCTTAGCCAACTTCAGAGTGGGAAACTCCAATGTGATAGGTATTTTGGCATTCAAACTACACACAAGCTGAAATGGAGACATTCCAATTTCTCATTTGGGGTGATACGATCAGCCCACAATGATCATACAATGCCTTGTGTCGGGTTCTTTGATTTTCATCAATCAACTTCCTAATTATGGTAACTAGATTCTTATTGCTTGACTCAATTTGACCATTTCCTTAGGGGTAACAATCAGAAGAATGAGAAAGAATGATTACATACTCAGAAACAAAATTCATGTATCTCATGACATGAAAAACAAGTAGCATTATCTACTACTATTTTGTTTGGTACCCCAAACCTTGAGAGAATATTTTCTTTAAGGAAGTTGCAAAATACTTCCGAAGTAGCATGCTTCACAAGAATGGCTTCCGACCACTTGGTAAAGTAATCAGTAGCCATAAGAACATAAATATTCCCTACACTTGATTGTGGATTCACTGCACCAATGAAATCAATACCCCATTGTTGAAAGGGTTCCTCAATCACCATCGTCTTGAGGGCTACTGCCAACTTGGGTTTCCCCACAAATTGCTGACACAATTCACACTTATGCACCCAGTTGTACACATCTTGAAAGAGTGTGGGCCAGTAATACCTTTCTCTCAAAATTTTGTGAGTAGTAACTAGGTCTGAAGAATAGCCTCCACATGCTAAATTATGGAAATATTCCAAAAGCTTACATTTTTGTGCTTTGTCAACACACTGCAGAAAGATTCCATCAATACTCCTCTTGTGCAAACCATTGTCCCATAGGACAAAGTTTGAAGCCTTTAATTTGATTTTCCTTCTCTCCTTAAATGAAAAATGCTCAAGACACTCTCCATATGTGAGGAAATATGCAATGTTTGAATACCACTCGTCCGTTGTGCTCACAAACAGGACTGTGGGAAGTACCTCGATATTTGCTTCCTCATTATCAGATATTTCTTCGAGTATGTTGTCAGTGATCAACTGACACAAACCTTTCCCACAAACAAGCTTGGTTGGCCTAATCTCCATGTCGTACTCTTGGATCTTAGCAATCCAATTACCTCTTTTACTCCCAAACTCCTGTTGAGTCAAGATAGACTTGACTATTGAATCAGGCACCAATGCAATAGTATGAGAGTTAAGAATATAGTACCTGAAATGATTAACTATTTTTACCATGACATAAGAATGCTTCTCCATTGGTGAGTACTTAATCTTATGAGTCTTTAAAGGACAACTCATGAATGCTATTGGAGATTCAATTCCTTCCTTGTTTTGTTGCACCAAGATGGCAGAAGGGGTATGCTCAGAAGCATTGCAATACATGATAAAATCTTTGGTGTAATTTAGACAGACTATGACCAGAGCATGTGTAATTGCCTCTTTTATATCATTGAAAGCCTCTTTACCTTTCGTACTCCAACAGAAAGTAGACTTTCCCTTTATCATATCCACAATATGACAAGTCTTCTCTACAAAATCTAGAACAAACCTTCGCAAGACATTCACCTTCCCAAAGAAGGAATGTATTGTTGTCTTACTTGAAGGAAAAGTAAGACTCTGGCTAGATTTGACTCATTCAGGATCAATGTGAAATACCATGTTGGTGGCACCTTTCCAAAACTTGTCGTAAGTGATGAGAATGATCTTGATGGCTCTTAGAAATAGTCAAATCATCCAAGTAGACAACAATGAACTTACCCATTTCATCACGAAAATCCAACTCCATTTCTCTTTGAAAAGTAGCACCAACATTGATTAATCCAAAAGGCATTCTGTGATATGCAAAAGTACCCCATGGAGTGGTGAAAGTAGTCTTATGCTGATCTTCTTCACTAACTTCCACCTGATTGTATCCCATGAAACAATCTAACATAGACAACATTTCTGAACCTGTCACTATTTGTAGAACTTGATCCATTACTGGTAAAGGGTAATTGTCTTTCAGTGACGACTGATTTAGGTTACGAAAATCCACACAATTACGGATTTCCTCATTCTTCTTTCTTACCAAAAAAATATTAGCTATCCATGTGGAATGATGAATAGGAAAGATAATTCTAGCATTCAACATCTTTTGAATCTTAAAAAGAATGGTACCTAATATTTTTGGGTTATACTACCTTTGCTTTTGCTTGTGAGGCAAAAATCTTGACTTGAGAGGGATCTCATGTTGAACTTCCATTAGATGGAAAGACTTCAAGTCATCATATGAATAAGGCAACACATCAATGTATTGTCGCAAAAGTGTCACAAACTTGTTCTTTTCCTCCAACGTGCAGCATTTCCCAATTTTCACTATTTTGGGATGACTTTCCATACTCAGATTAACTTGCTCAACCTTGGTTGATGAATCTAATCTAGACTGTTGTTTTTGTTTGATATAGCAATCATGCTTATCAAAAAGTTTTTCTAGATAGACCAACCCTTTGGGAATCTTATTCCCTTTCAGCTGTAGTATTTCTAAAAGGAAGCAAGGTATGTGGAAAACACTTCCTACTTTGATCTACTGAGGAAAGATTTATGCAAATTTTAACTTTTTCAATTATAGATTAAGATGCACATTAACAAAAAGATAATAACAACATTCAAATGCAAAACTCACAAGACAAGTTATACATGGGGAAAACCCTTTCAGGTAAAAAACCCCACACTCCAAAGACGCCCAATATATTATTCAGGAATCAAGAAGATTATAATATACTTGCAGAGCAAGCTTTCACAGGAGTATAACCAACTTGAGATCTAGGAGGTAACTCAACATCTATAAGACTCTTACACATAACCTCCATCTCAAGCTCCTGATATATAGGAGATACAATACAGTAAACTATCAACGGTAATTACAAAACCATGAGCCAAAACCACCCAAAAGTGGCACCCAAATTATATCCAATTAAAGATACCTTGTGATGTGCCAAATCACACACCAACACATGCACCTCTCCCCTTTACAACTCTTTTGAGTGTCCAACACATTTTTACATTTTCCAAAAATAGGAGGTCCAACTTTCAGAGGTCATAACTTTTGATCCGGGTGTCTAATTGACAAACAATTTAATGCGTTGGAAATCTCATGAAGAGATCTATCATGCTTTAACCTACTTCATCGATTATGAAAATTTTTGGGACATTTAGGGACTTCTAAGTGCCTTAAAACTGAGTTCAAAATGTTTTTCAGCAGTTTCAAAAAAAAGAAACTTTAATATCTTGCAATCCAAATATGATCTTGAGTCAAAACTCACCCGAGATGTTTACTTAGTAGTTCTACAACTTTTGGGGAGAAATTTCAGGTTAATCTGAGGCCAAATGTAGAGTTACTAAAAATAGTAATTCCCACCATTTTTAGCCCTTTTGGAGACTATGAAAGTTCTAGAACATTGTCCAAGATAAAGGGTATTCAAAAAGACCAAAATTAGGAAGAATAGTAACCTTTTGAAGTTACAAGGTTGAGACACTTTTCCTAACATTCTCCCACTTGTCAAACACCTTGCAAGAGCAAAGGGAGTATCAACACTATGATTTAATTGCTAGGGACCGAGAGGCCCATAGACTCTGAACACCATCTGAACTTCTCTGTGCTCACAAGTTTTGTCAAGGAATCTACAACATTCATCAAAGTGCCAACTTTCTCCAAGTTTACCTTCCCATCATCTACCATGTCACAAAAAAAAGGTACTAGACATAAATATGCTTAGTCCTCATGTGGAAAGTAGGATTCTTTGCCAAACATATGGCATTGTGACTATCACAATAAATAGTAATCTTCCCTGCATCAAACCCAACATCAGAATACAATCTCTTAAGCCAAATGGATTCTTTATAAGCATGAGTTGCTGCCATGTACTCAGCTTCAGTAGTGGAAAAAGCGACCACAGGTTGTCGCTTACTCATCAAACTAATAGCACCACCAAACATAGTGAACACATAAGCACTGGTGTATCTCCTGTTGTCAATGTCACCTGGGCAATATGAATCCACAAATACAAAGTGAGTGTTGAGGTCCTGTAGGATAACCATGATAACATAAGGAATAATTAGAAGTACCCCATAAATATCTGAACACTCTCTTCATTGCATCCCAATGTACCCATCTAGGATTAGCCTAAATCCTCTAAGGACTCCCACTGCTTGGGTAATGTCTGGTCTAGAATAGACTATCACATACATCAATTTGCCAACTACACTAGCATAAGGAACTCTACTCATATCCTTCATCTCAAGAGACTTTAGACAATTTACAATAGATAAGTTTGCCCCCATTGTAACAGGAATAGTCAAAGGTCTGCAATCCACCATGTTGAATCTCTCCAACACAGTGTTAACATACTTACTCTAGCCTAACCAAAGTTTTTTGTTTTCTCTATCTCTTCTGATCTCCATCCCTAGAATGTACCGAGATGCCCCTAGATTTTTCATCTCAAACTGTGCTGACAACTGAGACTTCAAATTAGAAATCAAACTTTTACCATTCCCAATGAGTAACATATCATCGACATACAATGCAATAATGAGAATGCAATCATTGTCAAACTTGTAATAAACACAATGGTCTGATTTCAATATTAGAAATCCAATACTCAACACAAAGGCATCAAACTTCTGGTACCACATCCTAGGAGACTATTTCAAACCATACAAAGACTTTTTCAACTTGCAAACCAGATTTTCTTCACCTTTCACCATGTATTGCTCTGGTTGTGACATACAGATTTCCTCCTCCAAGTCACCATGAAGGAATGTTATCTTCACATCCATCTGTTCCACTTCTAGATCATACACTGTTGCAAGAGATAACAGGAACTGAATAGATGTCAGCTTTGCAATGGGAGAGAAAATCTCACCATAGTCAATTTCCTCCACCTAAGAATACCCATTCGCAACCAATCTAACCCTATATTTCTCAACACTGCCATCTACACCAAATTTCTATTTGAACACCCATTTGCATCCAACGGGTTTTTGTCTTTCATGAAAAGGCACCAAGTCCCAAGTATTGTTCTTTTCCAAAGAAGCCATCTCCTCTTCCATGGCCTCCTTCTAGGAACCTGCATCTTTCATACCCATAGCCTCTTTCACAGTTCTAGGCTCATCAGTGTTAGAAATCAAAGAAAAAATACAATTGGAATCATGCAATGAATAACCAAACCTATCAGGTTTCTGCCTTATCCTTATGGACCTCCTCAAAGATTGAGGTTGAGGTTCTTCATCTTCTTCTAAACTTTCAGAGCTACTAGAGCTCTCCTCATTATCAGGTCCAATAGATGTTTTTGGTTCAACTTTCTCAGGGGTGGAAGGAAGCTGAACCACACCTCTTTCTTCTCTTCTGTCTCTGGTTGCAAGACAACAGAAGAAGGATTGAGCTCTCTAAAGATCACACTTCTACTATACAGAACTCTCTCAGCCACTGGATCCCAAAGTTTGTACCCTTTCACATTGATTCCATAATCGATGAAGATACACTTCATAGCCTTATTCTCCAATTTAGAGCTCTTCTTCTTAGGCACATGTGCATATGCCTCACAACCAAATACTTGAATGTATTGAACAATGAAAGCTTTTTTCTAGACTACACCATCATAGGTGTCTTAATAATGAGCACTAATGTAGGAGACCTATTAACCAGTAACAAGCGGTAGCATTAGCTTCATCCCAAAAATTTTGTTCAAGGCTATCTCCACTTAGCATTCTCCTTGCCCTCTCCATCAACATTTTATTTATCCTCTCGATAACTCCATTCTACTAAGGGGTATATGGATTGGTCTTGTGCCTCTCAATCCCCTATTCTTTACAAAACTTGACAAAATGTACTAAACAAAACTCACCACCATTGTCAATCCTTAAACACTTAATCTTTCTATCCTTCTAATTCTCTACAAGAGCTTTGAACTCTTTGAATCTACTAAAGACTTTAGATTTTCTTCTAATGAAATGCACCCATGTCCTTATACTATAACTATCATTGAATGAAACAAAGTAAACAAATTTTGAAATCAAAGGAACATTAATAGGGCCAAACACATCAAAATGAATCAAGTCCAATGCCTCAGACCTTTTTCACCAATGTGACCAAGCCTTTGGTACCATTACATTGTCTTCTTAGCTGGAAGTTTCATCTCCATAGAATGAGCACCCTTAGGTACCCATAAAGCATGACCATCAGAAGTAGATACAACAGTCCTCTTCAATGCTAGTTCCAATGGTGAGGATGAAGACTCTGAAGCTCTCTTCTTTGAAATAGAGGCATTATTGCATTGAACTGCACATACATCAAGCTAAAACAGAGTGCCAATCCAAACACCCTTAGCCAACACCATAGATACTCTAGTCATCTTGCATCCTCCATTCGAGAAAACAACCTACACACCCACACCATTCATCTTACTTATAGAAAGAAGGTTCCATGCCAAACCAGGGATATGTAGAACATCATTAATTCCCTTCACTCGTCCATCAGGGAATTGAATCAAGACTCTTCCACGACCAACAATCTTTAGGTGAGAACCATCACCCAAGTACACCTTTCCACCATCATATTCTTCATACTTTGAAAACCAACCTCGATGCGAGGTCATGTGAAAAGATGCACTAGAGTCAATAAGCCAAACATCCTCAAATACATGTGTTGCCAAGGCAACGACAAATGCTTCTCCTTCATCCTAAGAGGACTTGTCAGAATCTAAATCATAGTTCTTCTTCTTTTTCTTTTTCTCCTCCTTGCACTCCTTGTGGAAGTGACTAAGTTTGCCACAACTCGAACACAAAGCCTTGAACTTTCTGGGAGACTTAGATCTCCCACAGGATTTGGATCTTCCTTTTCCTTCCTTCTTCTTATCCTTTTTCTTTCCCTTCTCTTTAGATCTACCACGAACCACGAGAGCCTCCTTAGCTAGTTTAGAAGACTTTCTCCACATATTTTTAGACAATAACAAGGAAACCATTTCATCCATCTTGAAGGTGGTAGTGGTCCCATGAATCTAGCAAGGAACACAATAATGTCATACATCAATCCTCCTCCTCCATCTTCACACCAATAGAGGTCAATTGGGAAACAAGCATATTGAATGTATTTAGGTGATCAGCGATAGATCCTCCATTTGCCATCCTAAGATAATACAATTTCTTTCATAGGAATAACTTGTTCACTAGGGATTTAGCCTAATAAATATCTCCAATCTTTTTCCAAAGATCCTTTGTAGTCTTCTCTTCATGGATATTCAGGAGTAATGAATCAACCAAATAAAGTCTTATCAGACCCTTAGCCTTCTGATCCATCAAATCCCAATCTTCTTGTTTCATGCCTGATGGCATGGTTTCAGATACTGCAAGCCATATATCTCTATCCACCAATAAGTCCTCCATCTTGAGTTTCCACAACTCAAAGTTACCTCCATTGAACTTCTCTATATCAGACCTCCTAGATGTGCTCACCATCACTTTCCTACAACAAAGATTTCAAAATCCTCTAAACAAGCTCCCACTCAAATGAAGATTAACTAGAACCAAAGGTGATTAGTCTCTGATACCAACTGAAAGGAAACAAGGTATGCTGAAAACGCTTCCTACAATGATCTACTAAGGAAAGATTTATGGAAATTTTAACTTTTTTAGTTATAGATTAAGATGCACATTAATAGAAAGATAATAACAACATTTAAATGCAAAACTCACAACACAAGATATACATGGGGAAAATCCTTTCACGTAAAAAATCCCACACTCCAAAGCTGCCCAATATATTATTTAGGAATCAAGAATATTACAATATACTTGCAGAGAAAGATTTCATAGGAGTATAACTAACCAGAGATCCAAGAGGTAACTCAACATCTATAAGACTCTTACACACAACATCCATCTCAAGCTCCTGATATATAGGAGATACAATATAGTAAATCGTTAATGGTAATTACAAAACCATGAGCCAAAACCACCCAAAAGTGGTGCCCAAATTATCTCCAATCAAAGATACCTTGTGATGTGCCAAATCACACACCAACACATGTAACTCTCCCCTTTACAGCTCTTTTGAGTGTCCAACACATTTTTACATTTCCCAAAAATAAGAGGCCTAACTTTCGGAGGCCATAACTTTTGATCCAGGTGTCTGATTGATGAACCATTTAATGCGTTAGAAAGATCATGAAGAGATCTATCATGCTATAACCTAGTTCATTGGTTATGACAAATTTTGAGACATTTAGGGACCTCTAAGTGCCTCAAAACTGAGATCAAAACTTTTTTTGACATTTTCAAAAAATAGAAACTTTAATATCTTGCAATCCAAATATGATCTTGAGTCGAAACTCACCTGAGATGTTTACTTAGCAGTTCTGCACCTTTTGGGAAAAAAATTAGGTCAAGCTAAGGTCAAATGTAGAGTTACTAAAAATAGTAATTCCCACCATTTTATCTCTTTTGGAGACTTTGAAAGTTATAGACCATTCTCCAAGATAAAGGGTATTCAAAAACACCAAAATTGGGAAGAATAGTAACCTTTCAAAGTTGCAAGGTTAAGACACTTTTCCTAACAATTTCTTCACCAATTTCTTGTTTCACTTCAAAAATGGATTCTCAAGGAGGAGAATCACTCCCTTCAAAGTACAACTCATTGAAATTCTCTACCTTTTCCAAAAAAGTAATAATTTGGTTATCATCATTAAAGATTTGCCAATGGTTAGAATTATCATGAACACTTGGTCAAGAAACCAACTCAATGGTATTTTTACTCCCCTTAAAATCCTTGTGTGGAACCATGAGAGTAGCTGATACAACCAAAGAATCTACTCTATCATTATATTCCCTTGGACCCACAGAGATGTTAAAGGCATAAAAATATTCTATGCAATCCCAAACATGATTGTGGTAATGCCTCAATATTTCATTCTTTGTCTGGTATAGGTTTCTTACCTGACAAACAATTAGCTTGGCATCACCTTGCACATGAAGATTCTTTATTCCTTTCTTGTGTATGGCATCCATCCCTAACAATAGAGCTTCATACTCAGCGGTGTTGTTAGTGTTGTCAAACTGCAACTTGAAAGAAAAGGGAAAGATATTTCCTTTAGGAGATATGAGAACTATCCCTACTCCAGATCTAGTGGAAGAATAACTGCCATCAAATTCCAAAGTCCAAACATCATTTGAACTTCCTACCTTAGCAGTTTTGAAGTCTAGGTTCTCTTCACTTGAAGAGGATGAATATTCAATTACCTGGGCTGCACTTGAATCATCACCCGACGACTCAGAAATCTCATCAGTAGTCATGAAATAAGTACCCATACCTAAAGACTCAAAAAGAATATGAGCTTTTGGATCTTTAGATTTGGTCAGGATGTACTTAGCCTCTCTTTCTGGAACAAGCATCTGCACGAAACCTTTGATGGATATTCTAGCTTCTGACCAATGCATGTTGATCTCACCACCAACATCCTTGCAAAAATTCCACCCCAACAATATGCCATGTGAAGCTGGGACATCAACTATCAGAAGCCTCATCTTGATCATCTTCTTAGGAAAAGTAGCAAATGCAAACTGGGGGTCTTTGATTTGCACTAAGAGGGGCACTTGATTAGTTTCCATAGAGAAACAATGACCAAAAGTCTTTGTCAAAGTCAATCCCAAAGCATTAGCTACTTTGGTGGGCATCACATTATCAGAAGTACCTGAATCAATGACATGGTTACTCAGTTTATGACCATTGACAAGTAAGGAAATATAGAAGGGCTCTATTTTCCCATGAGCAGATGAGGGATTTACAATGAAGTTGCTTTGTGTATACCTTGGCTTAGGAGTAATGGGTACATTTTTGGAAGAATCTTGACCAGAATAAACTCCTTTACTTTTGACAAACATGGCCAGTATTTCAAATTGTTCAAGATTAGCTTGGATATATTCCACTGCTAACATTTGAATTTCAATCTTCTTTGCATGATCTATAATATCAAAATCTTGGTATGAATTTGCTAAAGAAGACGGAGGGTTTTCAACTTGGGGCTTTGAATTAGATGCACTAGGTCTAGATGTAGAAGAAGAAACAAGAGGATTTGGTGTACTTACATGCTTGTTTTCTGCCAAGTCTTTTAGTTGAACTGGTAAAGGAGTCCCCCTTTTGGCAATTGTGATCACCGACCACGGATCATCCTTTGACTTAGCTCTATCAACCTCATGAGGATGGTTGAGATGATTTGTAGAATGGGTGAAAATATCATAAGACTCACCATATGCATTTTCTTCTTGTTCAACCTCTTCTTCATAATTTAGAAACCTGATATTAGAGTTGCCAGCTATCTCTTCTTCCTCCTCATTGAAAATATTAGCACCATCTTCCTGAGTATACTCTAGTTGTGGAAGATCATCATGTTTGGATTCATAGAAACCCACTACTACATTTATAGGTGGTGCCTCTAGCACAAGCCTTCCTTGTGGTGGTGGAAGTCTATTATGGTTTTGATTCCTTGTAGCATTGTTTGGGTAATTAGAAGCATTTGGGTAGGTTCTCCTTAGAATTTCTTTGTAGGAGGGAATGGACAAACTTTGAGACATATGCTTCTTGAGAGCTAGCAACTCATTGGCTAGTTTCTGTACCATGGGATCCGTGGTGCTAGTAGAAGGTGAGGTCAAAGAGGGTTGTCCTCTAGACCTATTTGAATCTTTTCTCAACTTTCTAGCAAGGATTAAATAATCCTCTATTTCGGTAGCCAGACTTTGAGTAGCTGCAAGATCAGCTGGGGTTGCCCTTCATAGAAGAAAAATCACAATTGGTGATTGAATGTTAATAAAGAAACACTTTAGATTTTTAGTTGTTGGTTGAGCAATAGTTGGAATTCTATTTGTTAGCTTATTAAACTTAGCCAAGAACTCACACATGGGTTCTTGTGGTTCTTTTTTCATTTGTGTAAGCTGAGCCAACAAAACATGAGCATCCTCAGCTGGTTTGAACCTCTCTTCAAATTTATCTTGAAGAGTAGCCCAACTAGTGATACTTCCTGCTTGGAGATTATGAAACTAGTCAGCAACCACTCCTTGGAGCATTTCTACAAATAGCCTCATGGACACATCTTCATGGTCTACTCCAAGAAGACCACATGCAATGTAGAAGGTGACTATGTGCTCCTCTGGATGTTGTTTTCCATCTTCATAGAACTTGGGAAAGTTCTTACGTGAACCTCGAGGAAGATCATGTGATGGCGGTGCTAAATTCAATGGCCCTAAAGCATTTCCCCATGGACCCTGAGCAACCATTCTGCCAGGGTTGAAAGGAGGAATAACAAACCTTTGTAGTGGTGTGATAGGAAAAACCCTACGAGCCCTTGAGGCTTTGTGTGGTATAGGAGACCTTACGTTGGTGGGAGGAAAACTCCTTTTATGCTAAAGAGGTGTCCTTGGTCATGCAGGAAAAAAATCAAAGTTATGTTTTTGCAACAACTCAAAATTAGGATCTATGATTCCTTGAGCTCTTCTACCATGTGTATAACTTTGTTCTACCAGATTGCAAACTTGATAGAAAGAATAGATCAGCAACTATAATAAAATAATTACATACAATGAGGTACTGGTGCACTTCAACCGAATGTGTGAGGCTCTTGGTCACATGTTCAGATCCCTAGTAGAGTCACCAAAAACTATTGGGTGGATATTTTGTTATCAAATAACTGATAACAAAATGGTTATATCAACCACAATATGATGAGATAAATCTCTTCTCTTAGAAAGGGTAGGCTCCCTTCTTATTGCCCACTACAATCAACAAGTACTTAACTATGTTTATTTACACTCAAATTAACATGTGGATATTTCCATATCATCTATTTCTCTTATTTTAGAAAATATGTTCACTTAAAAAATTTTAATAACAAACTCTTGATTCTTACAAAGTGTGATAAACTAAAAACTACTTGTTGAAACAATAATAACCGATAACCAAATTGAATAAATGTAAGAATAATCAAGGTGATACCAGGATGTGTTAATACCAAGAAACCCACAAAAACACAAAGTCTTTTGTTTCTTCTTATGCTCACTTGAAGTTGAAAGAGTATAGAATAAGGTGCAACCCAAAGTCATCACCGTATGCAACAATGAGATCAAACGAACATAGAATAAAACTAGCAGCTCAAAGTCTCTCAAGTATCTTCCCAATAACGAACATAAACACAATTCCATAGACAAAATTAGATTTGGAACACCTTCTAAACACTTGATTCCATGCTACAATTCAACCACGTACACAAGATAACGCAATAGAATAGATGTAAGAACAATTCTAAAACATCACAAACTTGATCCAAGACAAAGATTAGATGCCAACTTGCTTTCTTTGTATTGATTGAAAAATGATTTACAATATGAACTCAAAGGTTCAATTTGCTCTTCAAAATGGTGGCACTTCACTTCAATAGATAAAAGATACTAATTACAAAAGAGCCCCTCTTTATTTATAGGGAGAAGCTATGAGCAAAAATAGGGAATTTACAATTAATTTGACTTATTCAAAATCAGAGTTCTAGTTGACATGGGACTCTATCTTACAACTTCATGTAATCTGATTTTACAAAAAGACATGGAGTTTGTCATCTAAAAATTACAAAATACATAACTAAAGCATAGGAAAATAAACTAAGTGTCTAAAGACACGTCTTCTTCTTCTTCTTTCTCTTTCTCTAGAAAGTCTTCATATCTTTTCACAACTGCCTAAACTTCAATGTCATTTGGCCCTGGTGTGTAACTAGAGATGGCTAGAACTCGTGTGATAAAGTCCTCTATGTTCACATGCACTTTTCTGTGTTTATCCGAGATTGTCTACAGTTTGTCTAGGATCACTTGAAAGTCCACTAATATGTCAATGGAAGCCAATGAGAAAGCTTCTGATTCTACCTTAGCATGAATTAGTGTGGCAAAATCCTAAACAATTGTATCCATGAGAAGAGTTTTTTTATTGTCATCAAGTATCTGGCATGGAAGTTCCCTTTGTTGCAAGTATGAGGTGAACCAGTGTTGTCATTGATGTCAACATACTCATATTGCATTGACAAGAAGGATTGAATGAGTTGTGTGCTGAGGATATTGAGAAAATTAGTCTCAATTAGAACAGTGATGAGAAGAAGGCAAAAGTACTCAATAGGTTGAGATTCAGAGGATGCGGATTAAAGATTTTGTAGATATGCGTCTTGAGATGATCTAGTTAAGATTTCAGAGGTCCGCATGAAGATGTGAAGAAGTTGTGATCGATCAAGTAGAACCAGCTCTGAGAGATGCTCCGGAGTGACAGAGTGTTACAAAAGGGTCTGGTGAGATCTGAAAGTGTATTATCCTATCTTGCGGATTGGACAGAGTGTTTGGGATGTCCTTGTGATGTGTCATCTCAATTTTCTCATGGTTTGGAGGTCCGGAAGCACCTCTTGCAGTATGACAGTAGCGATAGACTGTGTTCTTGAAGTTCTAGATGAGGAAGAGAAGAGATTCTAGTGAGTAGAGGAAGTGCGGATGTATCTGGTCATTCAGGCAAGTTTGTGAAGGTTCTTGGATCATGTTGAGGTTGTGTTGTTGGTCCGCATTGGTGGAAGAGCCCAAAATTGAAGATATTCTTCCAGATGAAGTTCTTGTTCAGACTAGCCGACCGGATGAGTTGTTCATCTTGTGAATGTTCTTGTGGTGGCCGACCGGATGCGTTATTCATCTTGCAAATGTTCTTATGGTTGTTTGCCGACTTAGATGATTGTTCCTAAGTCAATGCCTTGTATAAATAAAGGTTTGTGAGTTCATTTCAGAGTGTGTGTTGTGGATTCGATGAGTGTGGTATAGTGAAAGAGCGAAAGGCAGAGCAGGTGTGTCTCGAGCTTAAATTGAACTGATCCAGACATGGTGAAGATGTCATTCTCCAGTTCAAGGTTGTGTTACTTATGATCTTGTAGACAGTGTCTCTCTTGTAGGCAGTGTGCCTGCTTGTGAGCAATGTGCTCGGGCAGTGAGCCCTAATTGGCATGTGCCATTCATTTTTCTTATTCTTCTAACAAAGAATAAATCTTGGGTTAATCACCCCGTGGTTTTTCCCTTAACCGGGTTTTCCATGTCAAAAATCTTGGTGTCTAATGTGTTGATGTTTATCTATTCTGGTGTTTATGCCTTGTGCTTTCATGAATGGTTAATTGATATGCTGTGTTTGAAATAGAAGCAAGTTTTTATACAACTGATTCACCCCCCCTCTCAGTTGTGTGCCCTAGATCTAACAATTGGTATCAGAGCTAAGTTCCTCTGAAAGGAGCTTAACCGCTTGAGGAGATCTAGGATGTCGTCATATAAGAAGGATAGTCCGAAGTTCGATGGAACCAACTTCGCTCTCTGGAAAGGTCACATGAAATGTCACTTGGAGTGTATGGGAAAAGCATACTTGACCATGGTCTCAAAACCATATGTACCTCCACAGGGTGGTCCGATAACTCTAAATGAAATCACAGATGCTGAAAAAAATTTGCGGACCAAAGAAGCTCTTCTAAGCACTTTGAATGATTTAGAGCTCTCAAATGTCATTGACCTACCAATTGCATATGAGATCTAGACTAAACTAGAACTTCTGCATGAAGGAGATGAGTTTGTTAAGAGTGCAAGGTTGCAAAGTCTGAAAGGGAAATTTGAAAGATTGAAGATGAGAGATGATGAAAATATCACTACCTTTATGCCAAGAGTGAATGAGCTGGTGTGTGGAATCAGGAATGCTGGTGGAGTTCTGGATGAAAATGAAATTGTTTGTAAAATTCTCAGATCCCTTCCTGCTGCCTATAAAATCAAGGTTGCTGCCATTGATGAATTCAGAGCCCATACAACTGTCACAAGAGAGCAATTGGCTGGCAAACTGGCTGCATTTGAAATGACTAAGTTTGGAGATGATCACTCCAAGACTGAATCTGCATTCAAAGCCAATGCCTATGTGAAAGGCAAACAAAGATTTGATCCGGGAGAGAACTCTTCAAGGAAGCTGTCATGGTATGATCAAGCAAGGAAAGACATGGAAGAGGAAGAAGTAGAAATAGCTCATCTTGAAGCCCTCATTGCAAAGAGACTGCCAAGAGGTTCTGGTAAGTATGAAGGAAAATTACCCTTTAAGTGCTTCAATTGCAATAAGATTGGTCATTTTGCTTCAAGATGTCCAGAAAGATCTGCAAGGTCAAATGCCAACAGACAAAGGTTCCAAAAGAACTGTTATTATGTTCATGAAGAAGATGATAATGAAGGTGTAACAGATGATGAATCAGAAATAGGAAGCAAATCTGGAAATGAATGGGTGTTTATTGCCATCAAGGAAGAAGATTCAATATCCTCTGAATCTATGAATCATAAGGTTGTGGAAAGAACTTTGGCTGCCCAAGTTGAAGAAAAGGATGATTGGGTTATTGACAGTGGATGTTTTCACCACATGACTGGTGACAAAAACAAGTTCTTAGATTTGGAAAGGTATGAAGGAGGAATGGTAAAGTTTGGTGATAATTCTGCTGGCAGAATCAGAGGTAGGGGAACTATTTCTTTTGATGGAAAGAGCAAAACCGGTAATGTACTATATGTTGAAGGATTGAAGCACAATCTTCTTAGTGTTGGTCAGTTGGTGGACAAAGGTTATGATCTCTGGTTCAAGAATGGAAGATGCAGGATCTTTGAAAGCTCCAAAACTGAGATTGCATCTGGTACTCAAACAAAAGGTAATATCTTCCATCTAGTTGGTTCTGATAAAAGTTGTTTGTTTGTTCAAGTTGTTCAGAGTTGGTTATGGCATAGAAGGATGTGTCATGTGAATTTTGATAACATCATCAAGATAAGCAATACTCAAGTTGTAAGAGATCTTCCTAAATTAGTGAAACCTACAAATGGTTTGTGCAAAGAATGTCAGCTAGGTAAACAGAGCAGAGTCTCTTTCAAAAGCAAGGATCAGTCCACTACTAGATTATTGGAATTAGTCCATACTGATCTATGTGGTCTAACTCGAATCAAGAGTATGCAAGGTGATAGATATTTCATGTTACTGATTGATAATCATTCTCAGATGATGTGGGTTACCTTCCTAAAAGAGAAATCAGAAGCCCTTGAGAAGTTCAAAATCTTCAAAGCTATGGTAGAGAATCAAACTGGATTGAAAATGAAATGTCTGAGGTCTGATAGAGGTGGTGAATTCACATCCAGTGAATTCATAGACTTTTGTGAGAAGCATGGCATAAGGAGACAGTTGTCTGCTCCTAGGACTCCACAGCAGAATGGAGTTGTTGAGAGAAAGAATCGGACCATCCAGGAAGCATCCAGGACAATGATGATGGAAGCAAATGTTCCCCAGATGTTTTGGAGAGAAGTTGTCAGCACTGCAGTCTACACTCTTAATTGAGTTCAAATCAGAAGCAATACTGGTAAGACTCCTTATGAACTTTGGTTTGGTATAACTCCTACTGTGAGATATTTCAGAGTATTTGGTAGCAAGTGTTATATCAAAAGAGATGAAGATCTAGGAAAGTTTGATGCTAGAAGTGATGAAGGAATTTTCTTGGGTTACTCCACTCAAAGCAAAGCATACCGGTGTTACAATAAGAGATTGAGAAAGATGATAGAAAGTACAAATTTGAAAGTTAATGAAGGAATTGAGAAGCCCTCAAGGTTTTATGAATATGATGAAGATGATCAGAATGATTCCCAGGTGCAAGGAGCTCAATCCTCCTCTGAAATTCAGATACAGACTGATCTGGTAAATCAGGAAGAAGAGGTTTGTCTGAATGAGCCTGATCAAGAAACAGTAGTGCAAGAAACTCCCAAAATTCCAAGGTATGTAACTCTAAATCATTCTGAAGATCAGATCATAGGTGACAAAAGCAAAGGGGTACAAACAAGAAGGAGAATTGCTCAAGATTCAAATGAATACTGTCTGATTTCAAAGATTGAACCTAAGCCAATTAATGAAGCCTGCAATGATGAAAACTGGACCAAAGCTATGGAAGAAGAGTTGATGCAAATTGAGAAAAATCACACTTGGGATCTTGTTCCCAGACCTAGAAACAAGAATGTGATTGGAACCAAATGGGTGTTCCGGAACAAACTAAATGAAGTTGGTGAAGTAATCAGAAACAAAGCTAGATTGGTCTGCAAAGGCTACTCTCAAATAGAAGGGATTGACTTTGAGGAAACCTTTGCTCCGGTGGCAAGAATTGAAGCAGTCAGACTATTTCTTGCATTTGCCACCTTCAAAGATTTCAAAGTATATCAGATGGATGTCAAATCTACCTTCTTGAATGGTGACTTAGAAGAAGAGGTGTACATTGAACAACCGGATGGATTTCAGTTATCTGAGCATGGTGATATGGCCTGCAAATTAAAAAAGGCACTATATGGTCTAAAGCAAGCACCAAGAGCATGGTATGAAAGGTTGGATAAGCATCTTGTGCAGATTGGATTCAATAAAGGTACTACTGACAGTAACTTATATTTCAAAATTGATCATGAAAACATTTTGATTGTTGAAGTGTTTGTGGATGATATCATTTTTGGAGGAAGAGATAGTATGTGTAAAACTTTTTCAAATTAGATGAAAAGTGAGTTTGAGATGTCTATGCTTAGTGAAATGAATTTCTTCTTGGGTCTGCAAATTACCCAAACAAAGAAAGGGATCTTCATATCTCAGACCAAATATGTGAAAGAATTGTTGAGGAAATTTGGGATGGAAGATTCAAAGCCAATGAATACTCCCATGGCAACTGGATGCAAGTTGAGCAAAGATGATGACTCTCCTAAGGCAGACCAGATAAAGTATAGATCAATGATTGGTGGATTGTTGTATGTCACTCAAACTAGACCAAATATTATGCAAGTTGTTGGTCTTGTTGCTAGATTCCAGGCTGATCCCAGAGAATCTCATGTCATGGCAATCAAGAGAATCTTTAGATATCTAAAAGGGACAGTGGAGTATGGTTTGTGGTATCCTAGAGATCATGATTTCTCTCTTCATGCTTACACAGATGCAGATTGGGCAGGAGATGTGGATGACCAGAAGAGCACCAGTGGTGGAGCATTCTTTTTGGGAAAAAGGTTGGTTTCTTGGCTAAGCAAGAAACAAGAGGCAATATCTCTGTCTACAACTGAAGCAAAATACATTGCAGCAATAGGTAGTTGCACTCAAATCTTATGGATGAAGCAGATGTTAAGAGACATTAAAGTAGAATATGAGGAGCCTGTCACTATTTTCTGTGATAATTCAATTGCAATAAATATTTCTAAGAATCCGGTGTTGCATTCTAATACCAAGCACATATCTATCAAGTTTCACTTTTTGAGAGAGCAAGTGAACAAGGATGAAGTCAGATTGGAGTATGTACCCTCCAAGGATTAGATTGCAGATATTTTTACTAAACCTCTTCCCAAGGACTCTTTTGAGTATCTCCGGGAGAAGTTAGGGGTCATGGCCCCTCCGGTGATGAACTAGGATGCACTGATGTGCATCAGTCTGGTGGATATCACGGTCATATCTTGTGATCCAGATTGATGATGGGGAGCAACCACTAAGGGGGAGCAGCTGGTATGATTCTGATGGGTTAGAATTGCAAGTATGAGCCCTTTGCCATTGATGTCAAAGGGGGAGAGAAGACATCTAAAAAACAAGTGGTTGATAATCAAAGGGGGAGCAGTAAAGGAAGAAAAGACATGTGAAGAGTTGTTGTTGATAGGGGGAGCTGTGGTAGAAAGGAAAAGTTCTTGTCTTGATGGTTTTTCACATCATATGTTGCCATCAATGACAAAGGGGGAGATTGTTGCAAGTATGAGGTGAACTAGTGTTTTCATTGATGTCAACATACTCATATTGCATTGACAAGAAGGATTGAATGAGCTGTGTGCTAAGGATATTGAGAAAATTAGTCTCAATCAGAACAGTGATGAGAAGAAGGCAAAAGTACTCAATAGGTTGAGATTCAGAGGATCCAGATTAAAGGGTTTGTAGATATGTCTTGATATGATCTAGTTAAGATTTCAGAGGTCCACATGAAGATGTGAAGAAGTTGTGATCGATCAAGTAGAACCGGTTCCGGGAGATGCTCCAGAGAGACAGAGTGTTACAAAAGGGTCCAGTGAGATCCGGAAGTGTATTATCCTATCTTGCGGATTGGACAGAGTGTTTGGGATGTCCTTGTGATGTGTCATCTCGATTTGCTCATGGTTTGGAGGTCTGGAAGCACCTCTTGCAGTATGATAGTAGCAATAGACTGTGTTCTTGAAGTTCTGGATGAGGAAGAGAAGATATTCTAGTGAGTAGAGGGAGTGCGGATGTACCTAGTCATTTAGGCAAGTTTGTGAAGGTTCTTGGATCATGTTGAGGTTGTGTTGTTGGTCCGCATTGGTGGAAGAGCCCAGAATTGAAGATATTCTTCCAGATGAAGTTCTTGTTCAGACTAGCTGACCGGATGAGTTGTTCATCTTGTGAATGTTCTTGTGGTGGCCGACCGGATGTGTTATTCATCTTGCGAATGTTCTTATGGTTGTTTTCTGACTTAGATGATTGTTCCTAAGTTGATGCCTTGTATAAATAAAGGTTTGTGAGTTCATTTCAGAGTGTGTGTTATGGAGTAGATGAGTGTGGTATAGCGAAAGAGTGAAAGGCAGAGCAAGTGTGTCTCGAGCTTAAATTGAACTGATCCAGACATGGTGAAGATGTCATTCTCCAGTTCAAGGTTGTGTTACTTATGATCTTGTAGACAGTGTGTCTCTTGTAGGCAGTGTGCCTCCTTGTGAGCAGTCTGCTCAGGCAGTGAGCCCTAATTGGCATGTGCCATTCATTTTTCTTATTCTTCTAACAGAGAATAAATCTTGGGTTAATCACCCCATGGTTTTTCCCTTAACTGGGTTTTCTATGTCAAAAATCTTGGTGTCTAATGTGTTGATGTTTATCTGTTCTGGTGTTTATGCTTTGTGCTTTCATGAATGGTTAATTGATATGTTGTGTTTGAAATAGAAGCAAGTTTTTGTACAACTGATTCACCCCCCCCTCGCAGTTGTGTGCCCTAGATCTAACACCCTTATCTTATCAATGATATCTAACCCTTTGTTAATGCTTTCATCCTGGGTCTGTTGCAGATCTTTAATCAGTTCCTTGAGGGCATCTCTTTTGTGCTTCATTGCTTCTTGGTATTCATTGTACATCTTCCTTGTGGGGATCATCCCATTCTCAACTAACACTTCTACCTTGAAAATTTTCAACCTTGACGAAGTTTCAAGATCCTATTGTGATGCTCACAACACGCCCCATTTTACCCTTTAGCAAAATTAGGACCCTTGTTGTGGCTTTCTCTTTTTGCTTGTGTGGGTTTTGCTTGCTTGGAGGTATAGGTAAAATGTCTTGGATGATTTAAATTTGAGTTACGCAATGTTTGGGTATAAGTGGTTGTTATCAGTAGAGTCTGCATGAAAAATCAGCTAGGCTTTCCTTTTGAATCGTTTGAAAATTCTGCATATCTTGAGAGTTATGCTTGTTCTTGTGAAAAGTCAACGTTGGATTAATGGTTGTCAATGTGTATCTGATATACATTGTTATTTACATGTATATGTTATGATTTTGGTCTGTCAGGTTACTTTATTCCTTATGCTTTAAATCATAGATTGTATATGGTATACATAATACATATACAAGTCCGGACCTGATGGTGTTTTGTGGTGAACTGTATAAATGTCGATACATCCGCAGTTGTATTTGTATTTTAACACTCATGTATTGGAAATACAAATGTAAAATATACATGGGAGGATGTCAAAATAAGTTCAAAGTGGTGTATAAGGTCAAGGACACCTCATTTGTATGTTAGATACATTGTTTTTTGTATGCTTTTGATAAACAAATACAGAGCTAGACCCGAAGGTACAATTCAATCAATTTTAGAAAATAAATTTGAATGCATATATTTGTATGTATTGTTGTATGTATAACTGCATGTATCTTATATACAAATACAAAGCCAGGTGTGACTAGGGAAGTTAAATGAAGTAAACTTTGAGTGGGGTCCGCGTTTGTATATTTCAGATGCATGTATTAGAAATACAAAAGTGAAAATGCATTCATGGATTTGAACTCAAGATTAAAGAGGGAATAAAGTGCATTTTTTCATACTGAAAGATAGAGAATATACATCATAGCTATTTGTATCTGCACATGTATATGATACACAAGGAGATATAAAAAAGAATTAAATGCAAAACTTGACATAATTAGAGATTTGTATACTTCAGATGGGGCCCACATATGTATGTTGGAGGATACATGAGCACGATGTACAAAAGGGGTGATACAAAAGACTTAGATGCAAGTCCAGACTCAAAATTAGTTTCAAATTGTTTTATAAACCCACTAGAGTCTGATTTTGTATATTTTGATGATTGTATAAGATGTACATAGAGATATACAAAAATAAATATAAAAAGGGTAAAAGAGAAAATTACATGTATATGAGATACAAAATTCAAAAGTGCAGAGAACTAATGCATAAAAGATTCAAAATATGAATTGAATGGGAGGAGTAAAACAAAAATTGAATTGTATGCATTGATTATAGCATTTAATGCACATCTACCACTATAAAACCTAAATTCAAAGAAGTAAAAAGGAATTTTGTTACGTTTAACTTCACAATTGCATTCAGAGTTTAGTTGCAGAGTATTTTACTGATTTAAACCGAGGTGTGATTCAAAGGCAAATTTGGATTTTGAGGTGGCTAGGTTGAATTCAAATAGTAAACTTCTCTTCAACTGTATTAAAGTCAACAATTGCAGTTCAAGTATGTATCTAAGATCCTATGTATGTTTAACTAAATTTGATTACAGTTTTTTTACAGTGATTACAACAGAAAATGGGAATGGTTAAAAGTAGTTAATCACTATGTTAAATTGTTAAATTCAAACATGGCGGGGTAGATATTTATAGTTTTAAAAGGAAAAAAAGATAGGATCATGGGGTTAAATGTTACATGGTAGATGTAATTGGTAAAACCCTAGTAAAAATTGGACATGGTTGTAAAAAGAATGTATGTCTTTTCAGGATGCTACCTAAAGGAAAGAAAATTGAGAAGATGATGAGTAAAGATAAAAAGAAAGACACAATGAAGAAAGAAGAATTCCCATTAAGAGGTTATGGTTCCAATAAATACGCCATGGGAGGAAGGGTAATGGACACATAAATTGGAGATTTAGATTCTCAAGAAATATTGGAGAATATTAGAGAGCCAGGCACATCCTTGGCCATGAAGAACATATGGGATGTAGGATTGTATAAGGCTACAGGATTTCCATTAGCAGTGGAGGCTAGGGACCTAGTTCTTGAGTGTGTCCACAAGTATGATTTGAATTATAGAATGGTAAAACACAATGGAGTGGTATTTGCAGATTTGTCCATTGAAGGTAGAGCAAAAACTTTTGGGCTGCAAACCACTAGAAAGATGAAAGAAATAGATGTAGAACAGTATTCAAATGGTTTTAAGAAGAATGAAACATCATGTAAAAGTACCATATTTTACAGATGGTATCCTTCAGATAAGAAGCCAAAGGTAGCTTCCAGGGTACTGAAGAATTTGTACAGGTTGGATTTCAAGGAAGATGTCTACATCATGATTACATTACTGAGCAGAGTACTAGGTTTAGCAGATAATGCTTCATTTGAGCCTTGGATGTTTTCAGTAATACAATTCATTAGAGAAGAGATATGGATTGTACATTGGGCATTGGCCATCAGTAACACCATTTATGCACAGGTCTTAAGATTTAACAAACAAAAGAAGTTTTTTATGTCTTCTTATATTGTATATTCTTGTGCAGCAAAGATGCAATTAAATGGAATACCGAGAATTGGCAGATTGGGAAGTGGGCTAGGACAAACACTAGTATATGATCATTACCCAGACCTATAGGAAAAAAATGTAGGAAAGAATTGGATAAGGGTAAATGATGTGTTTTCAATGTACCTAGTAAGGATATTGACAGGAGAGAGACCCGAGGTTATCTAACGAAGCTAAGAAAGTAATCACATGGCACAACACTTGGTACATAATGTTGTCTACCTTTACATACATCACAACTAAGGAATTTAAAGGCAAACCTTTTAGATTACCAAGGTATCCATCGGATAAGGTAGTATTGTTAGAATTCACAAGGCAAATACTGGATGTATATAAGATGTACAAGGCCAAATTTAAGAGGGGCAACCTCAAGTTTCCCTTTGTTATTAGAGGATATTCATGTTACAATGAGGATGTAACCAAAGCTTCAGAAGTAGAGTTACTATATTATGGCCTTCCAATTTTTGATTTAGCCAGACCTTTTGATCCTTTCAAAAGGATTCATAATTTTGTAGATAAAAAGTTCAGGCATCAGCCCCACATTGAAGACTTCTAGGTCGATTGTGGAAGTGAGAGGGAAGTGAAGAAAATAGCTCATCAAAGATTAAATTTAAATCAAATAGGAACCTTGGGAATAATTGAAGTACCCCAAGAGATCATGGATGATGATGAGAAGATACTGCATTCCAGCTATGATAGTCAAAAGGCTGCTGCAGAAATTCTGAATGAACCTGATTGGACCCAACCTAAAGAAGCTTCATTAGACAATATTTCAAAGTCAGTATTGACATATTCAGATATCTAGGTAAAGGAGAATATAGAAGAGTTGAAAGCTAAAGGAGTCATGGTTACCTATCAAGGGAAGAAAAGGAAAAGGAAAAGTTTAGAGATTGAAGGTAAGTTTGATGATTTCTTAAGAAGGAAAAGACAAGTGGTGGAGGCCAAGATAACTGAAATAAACATTGGTGCCACAATGTTGGATCCATATGCACTAGGTATCATAGTGATTGTCCCTATAGGAACATTTAATTCAACAAAGGGAGGAGCATCTACTTCACCTGTCATAATAGAACAAGATTTAGTGAGGGCAGTTGTAGTAACAGAGCAGTCACATATGGACACAATATCAGTACAAACACCAAATGTCCCAGTGGCACCAACTGCTACACAAACACCCATATCAACACAAATCCAAGAAGAGAAGTTGCAAGGGTTTGTCAAGGTAAAACAAGAGATGACCGAGGAGATGATGGTAAAAGCATCAATAGTCCAAGCACCCACAAAGGATAATATAGAAATAGTGGATTTTGATAAAATTGAAGATGTCGATGAGGATGAAGATGATGAAGATGAATGTGAAGATGGGGGTAGTGATGATAGCCTTGAGATGAGTAGTGAAGAAGAAGACAGACAAGTGCCTAAATTATCTCTCATGCTTGGAGAATTTGGTGCAGGGGGATCACGATAGGTTGTCACCCCATCATTACCAAATATTAGAATAATTGATCCTTTTGAGAACTTACTACCTAAAGACATCATGGAAGAAGTTAAGGAAGTGACCAAAGAAATATTGAGAAACTGGGTTGAGGAGGAAGAAAATATAAACATGAGAAAGGTACAGGTTGCTCAAGAAGAGGCTAGTCAAGAAGATGTGCCTGCGGAGTTGGATAAAGAAGTTCCTAATCCTAAGGAACCCCATGGTGAAGAACAAAATGATGTAGAGAATGTCCAACCAAGACAACAATCTCTCCAAGAGCAGCAATCTCTTCAGTAACAATCACCTCCACAACAACAAGAACAACAAGAATAAGAAGAACTAGAAGATAAAGAAGAGGAAGAAAACAATGAAGACCAAGAACAAGAAGAAGTCATAACTGAGGAACCTTAAGAGGAAGTCATGAATGATAAAACTGCAAGTGCTAGTACAGAAGTACCATATTGGATAAGGGAAGAGCTGAGGAACGAATCAGCTATGTAGTTGATGCCCATTGATATAAAGAGTTTACTTTCTAGTAAGGTTGTGAAGAGAGGTAAAAGGAAAGCTAGAACTATGTCAGCCATAAAGAGGGATCCCTCTACTGGTAGGACTGTACAAATGGCAATTCCCCAAGATGATAAGGAGAAAGGAGAAATAAGGGTAGAGGAATACAAGGTTATCAGTGTGGATATTGGTCATGCTAACAGAGAGCAACACATTGAAGAATTACAGGAAATGACTGAATTTACTGCAAGTAGATTGAGAAAAGATAAGCAAAAAATAAAGCATTTAAAGGGGCAAATTGCCCAGTATGAGCAGTTCATTCAGGGGATATTTGATCCTACACAAAATGTACTAGAGTTAGCTTTTGATCTAACTATTCTTTTCTAAAGAATAGGTAGGAGAGATAGAGAATAAAAAGAATGAAGCTGGTATGCTGGAGGATTTTGTCAAGTCATTTATTCATAAAGGAGAAGAGGTAATAAAAATTGCCATTAGCAATTGGAATATCACATTGACTAAGAGAAATAATTGTGCTCACATTGTACAAAGATACCAAGCGAGAATAAAGTAGAACAAAGATGAATTGAAGAAACTCAAAGCTTTGGAAGGACATACACAGTCCTTGGTGAATGAGAGGGTCATAACGCTACAGAGTGTATTTTGAATCTCCAAAATGAAAATGGATTTGAAGTTTGAGGAAGGGATACTAAGGCCTTTCTTGGCCAATATACATGAATTAGAAAAGAATATTCAAGTTTTGTTGAAGAAATATCTGATGATGGTTGAACATTTGGTTAAACATCCATGTCCTCAAGTTCAAATATTAGATGCAGACACAACTATAAAGGAATTCAAAGGCAGCTTCCAGTCGTGCATTGAAGATCATGTGAACCAGTTAAGTGAGGAAGCAATGGAAAATATGATGAAACTGAGTACCAAGATTAGGAAATATCATAAGAGGAGAGAAGATTGAGAAAACAAGGCTCAGGCACTGAAGGCAAGTATTGAAATGCAGTGGTACACCTAGGATGCTTCTCAAAGAACTATTCATTCCTCCATATCCACCCTAATTGAAAGGTTCACAAAGTACATGAGCGATAAAAATAGGGATATGCGGATAGAGGACGACAGTGATAGTGATTAGGCTACTTCAATATTTTGCTCATGTGGTACTTTGTTGTGATTTTGTATTTGTAAATAGTCAAAGAAAAGTCAAAATATTTCAAAAGATTCTGAAGGCATCTTTGTGCCTGGGAGAATATCCTTTTAAGATATTTTGAAGTGACAACTGGTACATGAATTTGAATTTGAACTATTGATGGTTTTGGTGACCATAGCAGGGGATTTTACGTCTATATAAAGAACTTTGATATGTAGAATTGACACACAAGGCTTATATAGAAAAGTACTGGAGAATTTGCAATAGAAGTGATTTGTGAAAAGACTTTGAGAATAGGGAGTTGAATTAGCATTTTGCCTATGTCTACAGTGGAGAGAATGTGGATTGTCCCATTTTCTCTCTATATCTGGAAGATGTCTATAAGTTTGATTTAGTTTGCTAGTACTTTCAAAGACTTTGAAGTTGAAATACATTGTAAATTTGAAATGGCTTTCATATGTTAATGAATACAAACATCTAACTACTACATCTATTTTAGAGTGTAATTAGATTAAGGTGTTCTTTGATATATTTCTTTTGATGATTGCATTTCTATATGTTAATTTGTGATATTTCTCTGAAGAAACATACATGAATTTAATTCCTTTGAAGTGTTACAACTAATCAAACTTGTGCGCATGAGTAGCAGAGAAATAATTCTACAAAATCAAGTTTTCTAAACCTTTTCTTTTATCTTTCTTTATTAGTAATTTAAATAATTAGCATGCAAGCAATTAGCTGAAGGAGATTGTTATAGATTTGAATAAAGATTTGTGAATTGCAAAGATCTTTAACAATTTTTATATTGTCTGAAGTACAAAGTATGTTTTCATTGAAATTCATGCAAAGCTTTGTAGTAAAATGGTGAATACATGCAAAGGATCACTAGTTATAGTGTAATTTGTAGTTATTTGCAAAGTGTAAGTAAAAATAGCTAGTATATGTTCCTTAAATAATGTAAGGCCCCTTGAACAAATAGATTTACATTGAACACCAAGTAAATCTAACACAACCATGACCTGGTTACCGTAGACTTGGAATTGAGAACTATTTTAATAATTCTCCATATTCTTCAAGATAGATTAAGTTCTTTGTCAATTTATCTCTTGTTGTGCATGTATAACAGCATCATCAATAGATCCTTTTCAACCAGCTATAGATTTTGTGTTAGCAAATCAAGTGTATGACTCAACTCTATCTTGACATCATTCATGTTGTTGATCAATTCAATAGAAGACTCTAGGAGCTGAGATCCTTGTGTGATGAGTCTTTCTATCCAAGCACTTATAGCTCGACCTTGTGCTCCAATCCTTTCTTCTTTCTAAATTGCTTCATCATCAACACATGTTGTTACAAGTTGTACTTGTTGGGATTAGGTGTGTCATACACCTTGCAACTTCTAATACTTAAAATATTTATTTATTTGTATTTATTTTGCATGCACATATTTTGGGCATCCCGCTTGGAGTGACACTATGTGTCACTTTTAGTTTGTATTTTGTCAATATGTTTTTTATCACTTAGTGTATGGAAGTTGATAAATGTAACTATGACAATTTGTAAGGTGTGTAAAGGTTGCTAAAATGGAAAGAGCTTGAAAAAGGAATTTACAATTAGAAACTTGAAAAGCATGATATTAGGAGCCAAAAATGGAGTGTCATATTTGGAGAGTCAATTATGATTTGAGTAACTTTCTATATTACGGTGGATTTGATTCTCCATGACTAGGCATTGTAACTCATGGTTTTGAGTTTCCATTTTGGTGGTTTCTTGTATTGGAACTCCTATAATTAAAGGCTTGAAGAGAAGTTTGGGTGAGGAGAGTTTTATGTAGGGTTATGCTATCAGTTTTTCCTCCAGAGGAGCAAGATGTAAATCTCCATGTTAAGGCTTTGAGCATGCAAGTGTATTGTAACATGTTTGTTGTTACAGATTAATACATTGGTTCGATGCTTTGGAGTGTGGGGTTTTTTACCCGAAAGGGTTTTCCCCATGTATATTGGTGTCTCTTCTCTTCTGTCTATCTTTCTTCTATTCTTCTTTTTTTCTTGTTCTTAATGTGTTAATTTATATGTCATTATGCTGCTAAAATTTATTTAGATCTATAAACTACATTATCTTTCCTATGAGGGTTAATGAGATGGGAAATCAACTATGTTTGTTTCCACTTTAAGGGCATAGTAGTATGTGCTTGCATCAAGTTATTGAATATCTATTTAAGTAAAATATAGGATGTTGTAAGGTGCATGTTGGGTTCTCATTTCCTTTCAATTGGCATCAGAGCTATAGTGGTTCCATGGTTGAATGAGATTACATGTGTTGGTTCTATGGTGTTTAAGGTTCTAGGTATTTATTTTATTGTGATTTCTTAGCCTGGAAAGATTAGGGGAATCTATAGGAAGGAATTGGCTAATTATTAATCCTTGTTTGAGTGGAAATCTTGCAGTTGATCTTGTTTTTAGGTTACAGCAGGCATTTGAAGGATGGAGAAGATGGAGTATTATGGAGTTGATCATGTGCTTAAATTTAATATGATATTGATTTGGAGCTATTGTTTGATAGTATGTAATAACCCTCATGCATGGTGGTTATGTTCTTTCATTCCATGGTCATCTGTAGAAAAGTATTCATGTTATTTTCTTTCATTCCATGGTCATCTACAGCAAAGGAAGACTTATGGGCTGATTGTGGAAGTGAAGAAAAGAGCTCATCAAAGATTAACTTTAAATCAAATAAGAACCTTGGGAATAATTGAAGTACCCCAAGAGATCATGGATGATGATGAGAGAATACTATATCCTAGCTATGATAGTCAAAAGGCTACACCAAAATTTTTGAATAAACCTGATTGGACCCAACCTGAAGAAGCTTCATTAGACAATATTTCAAAGACAATATTGACATATTTAGATATTTAGGTAAAGGAGAAGATAGAAGACTTGAAAGCTCAAGGAGTCACGGTTACCTATCAATGGAAGAAAAGGAAAAGGAAAAGTTTAGAGAGTGAAGGTAAGTTTGATGATTTCTTAAGAAGGACAAGATAGGTGGTGGAGGCAAAGATAACTAAAATAAATGTTGGTGCCACAATGTTGGATCCATATGCACTAGGTATCATAGTGGCCATCCCTACAAGAACATTTGTATTAACAGAGGGAGGAGCATCTACTTCAGCTGTCACAATAGAAAAGGATCCGATGAGGGTAGTTGTAGTAACAGAGTAGTCACATATGAAAACAATGTTGGTACAAACACCAAATGTCCCAGTGGAACTAACTGCTACACAAACACCCATATCTACACAAATCCAAGAAGAGAAGTTGCAAGGATTTGTCAATGTAAAACAAATGATGACTGAGGAGATGATGGTGAAAACATCAACAGTCCAAGTACCCACAAAGGATAATATAGAAATAGTGGATGTTGATAAAATTTAAGATGTCAATGAGGATGAAGATGATAAAGATGAAGGTGAAGATGGGGGTAGTGATGATAGCCTTGAGATGAGCAGTGAAGAAGAAGAAGATAGACAAGTGCCTAAATCATCTCTCATGCTTAGAACATTTGGTACAGGGGATCATGACAGGCTGCCACCCCATCATTACCAAATATTAGAATAATTGATCCTTTTGACAACTTAGTACCTAAAGACATCATGGAAGAAGTTAAGGAAGTGGCCAAAGAAATATTGAGAAACCAGGCCGAAGAGGAAGAAAATATAAACATGAGAAAGGTATAGGCTGCTCAAGAAGAGGCTAGTTAAGAAGATGTGCCTACGGAGTTGGATAAAGAAGTTCCTAATCTTGAGGAATCCCATGGTGAAGAATAGAATGATGTAGAGAATGTCCAACCAGGACAACAACCTATCCAAGAGCAGCAACCTCTTCAAGAACAAGCACCTCCACAACAACAAGAACAACAAGAATAAGAAGAACTAGAAGATAAAGAAGAGGAAGAAAATAATGAAGAACAACAACAAGAAGAAGTCATAACTGAGGAACCTTAGGAGGAAGTCATGAATGATAAAAATGCAAGCACCAGCATGGAAGTACCATCTTGGATAGGGGCAAAGGTGAGGCAAGAATCAACCATGCAGTTGATGCCCATTGATATAAAGAGTTTACTTTCTAGTAAGGTTGTGAAGAGACGTAAAAGAAAGGCTAGAACTATGTCAGCCATAAAGAGGGATCCCTCTGGTGGTAGGACTATACAAATGACAATTCCCCAAGCTGATAAGGAGAAAGGAGAAATAAGTGTAGAGGAATATAAGGTTATTAGTGTGGATATTGGTCATGCCAACAAAGAGCAACACATTGAAGAATTGTAGGAAATGACTGAATTTACTGCAAGTAGATTGAGAAAAGATAAGCAAAAAATAAAGCATTTGAAGGGGCAAATTTCCCAGTATGAGAAATTCATTTAGGGGATATTTGATCCTACACAAAATGTACTAGAGTTAGCTTCTGATCTAACTATTCTTTTTAAAGAACATGTAGGAGAGATAGAGAATAAAAAGCATGAAGCTAGTATTATGGAGGATTTTGTCAAGTCATTTATTCATAAAGGAGAAGAGGTAATAAAAAATGCCATTAGCAATTGGAATATCACACTGACTAAGAGAAACAATTGTGCTCACATTGTATAAGGTGCCAAGCGAGAATAAAGAAGAACAGAGATGAATTGAAGAAACTCAAAGCTTTGGAAGGACATACACAGTCCTTGGTGAATGAGGGGGTCATAATCCTACAGATTGTATTTCAAATCCCCAAAATGAAAATGGAGTTGAAGTTTGAGCAAGGGATACTAAGGCCTTGCTTGGCCAATATACAGGAACTAGAAAAGAATATTCAAGTTTTGTTGAAGAAATACGTGATGATGGTTGAACATTTGGTTAAACATCCATGTCCTCAGGTTCATGTATTAGATACAGACATAGTTATAAAGGAATTCAAAGGTAGCTCCCAGCCGTGCATTGAAGATCATGTGAACCATTTAAGTGAGGAAGCAATGGAAAATATGATGAAATTGAGCGCCAAGAATAGAAAATATCATAAGAGGAGAGAAGATAGAGAAAACAAGGCTCGGACACTAAAGGCAAGTATTGAAATGTAGCAGTACACCTGGGATGCTTCTTAGAGAACTAGTCATGCCTCCATATCCACCCTAACTGAAAGGTTCACAAAGTACATGAGCGATAAAAATAGGGATATGTGGATAGAGGATGACAGTGATAGTGATTAGGCTGCTTGTTCAATATTTTGCTCATGTGGTACTTTGTTGTGATTTTGTATTGGTAAATAGTCAAAGTAAAGTCAAAATATTTCAAAAGATTCTAAAGGCATCTTTGCATCTGAGAGAATATCCTTTTAAGATATTTTGAAGGGACATCTGGCACATGAATTTGAATTTGAACTATTGATGGTTTTGGTGACCATAGCAGAGGATTTTAGGTCTATATAAAGAACTTTGATATGTATAATTGATACACACAACTGATATAAAAAGTACTGGAGAATTTGTAATAGAAGTGATTTGTGAAAATACTTTGAGCATAGGGAGTTGAATTAGCATTTTGCTTGTGTCTACAGTGGAGAGAATGTGGAATGTCCTGTTTTCTCTCTATTTCTAGAAAATGTCTGTAAGTTTGATTTAGTTTGCTGGTACTTTCAAAGACTTTGAATTCGAAATACATTGTAAATTTGAAGTGGTTTTCATATGTTAATGAATACAAACATCTAATTGATGCGTCTATTTTAGAGTGTAATTAGATTTAGGTGTTCTTTGATATATTTCCTTTAATGATTACAGTTTTGTATGTTAATTTATCATATTGCTCTGAAGAAACATACATGAATTTAATTCCTTTGAAGTGTTATAGCTAATCAGACTTGCGTGCTAGAGTAGCAGAGAAATAATTCTATAGAATCAACTTTTCTAAACCTTATCTTTTATCTTTCTTTATCAGTAGTTTAAATAATTAGCATGCACGTAGTTATCTAAAGGAGATTGTTATAGATTCAAATAAAGAATTGTGAATTGTAAAGATCGTTAGTAGTTTTCATATTGTCTGAAGTACAAAGTATGTTTTCATTGAAATTCATGCAAAGCTTTGTAGTAAAATGGTAAATACATGCAAAGGATCACTAATTATAGTGTAATTTGTAGTTATTTGAAAAGTGTAAGTAAAAATAGCCAGTACACATCCCTTAAATCATGTAAGGCCCCTTGAACAAATAGGTTTACATTGAACACAGAGTAAATCTAACACAATCATGACCTGGTTACCATAGACTTGGAATTGAGAACTATTTTAATAATTCTCCATATTCTTCAAGATAGATCAAGTTCTTTTTGAATTTATCTCTTGTTGTGCATGTATAACAACATCATCAATAGTTTTTGGTGCTAGAAGGAGGGCCTGATTGGATTTAAAGTGATTTTTATGCAAACTAGCTAACAATACTGGTCAGACGACCATGTCTAGGTCAAATCCAGGGGATATTTTTGCACAGTTGCCTGACAATAGACAAAAAGGAATAAAAAGTCCCTTAATCTTGAGTCCTAGAATATTTCAGGTAGGAGGTTCATCAAATACTCCTCCAAGTCCAAGATCACCTCTGGTTATACCTAACATAGTAAATCCTAATGTTGCTACATTCAAACCGTTGAATTTTGGTCTAAATCCTCAGAATCAACCAAATTTTGGGTCAAGTCCACCTAGAGGTCCTATCATGGCATTCTTTAATGTAGATTCACCTATATGCATTGGTGTATATAATGATATGCCAAAGAATCCAGACAAAATTTGTCCTAAGTATCAATTACATCAGGTTTTTCAAAGAAACTTGCTTTAGGGAAAGGCTAGCACATTAGGATGTGATGTGTAGGTTATTTCCTTTCACCTTCAATGAACAAGCTTACAACTGGTATGTCAATTTTCCTAACAATCACATTACAAGCTGGACACTTATGGAGGAAAGCTTTATGTCTTGATTTAGAGGTCCAGTAGAGCTAGCAGCTTTATATCATAGGTTAGCAGAGATCAAGAGAGGTGAAGGAGTGTTTATAATAAGATTTATTGATCATTTCCAAAAGGATTATTCAAGGTTAGTTGCTCCTTATACTATAACTGATGCGGCAGTATTAGAAATGTATTACACAACTTTGGATCCTATTGGGTGAATATTTTGGTGTTAACTCACTAATGGCAAAATGGTTATATCAACCATAGCTATGATGAGACAAAGTCTCTCCTCTCAGCAAGGGGATGTTCTCTCTAGTTGCTTAACTATTACAAACAAATAACTTATGAAACTTATGTACACTAAACACTATATTTGTGGTGGCTCCATTTCATCCTATTTTTTTTTTAGAATAGATGCTTCTACTTAAAGATGATGACTTCAATGAAATTGATATTAAAGAACTTATAAACTATCACAAAACTATAGAAACACAAAGTCTTTTGTCACCTCACTTGCTAATTGCAAATAAAATTATTTGAAGTTGAATGCAGCCAAAAGTTTTCACTCTTCTCAAAAATGATATAAGTAGATTGAATACAACAACTTGTAGTGCAAAGTCTTCAAGCTATTTTACTCTCACAAACATAAACACAATCCTCACAAATGATTTGATAACACAAAGTCTATCACAATCAAATTAAGAATACTCTTTAATCACTTGAAACAATCTCCACACTTCAATTATTACCAAAGAAGATTATGATAGTAACATGTAAGTGCAATGCTATCATAATACAAATAACTCCTAGACAAATATTGGAATCAAACTTGCTTTATTGTATTGATAAATATTTGATAATTGATTCTCACAAAGAAGCACAAAGTCTTGATTTTCTTTTCAATTCTCCAGAGGTTTCTTGCAATAGAAAAAATATAAAGAATACAAAAGAGGCCCTCTTTATTTATAGGGAGGAGTCTGGAACAAAAATAGGAAATCTACAACTACTTTGACTTATTCAACAAAAGAGTCCTATTTGACTTAGGATTTCCTTTATTCCATATGTAATTACATTTTATAAAAATGCATATGGATATGTCCAAAACTAATTACAAACTACATATACAAAACTAAAAATATACTAAGGCATGAAGAAGAATTTCAGCTACCACCATCATTCTTCTTCAGAAAATCTCGGTACATGGTCTTCACTGCTAACATCTCATACACATCTGGTCTGGCTATATTGTCTAAAATAGTATGGGCCCTGACAATTGCATCTTTGACTGCCTTTATCGCTTTTTCATGCTTTCCAAGGTTATCTTTCAAATTCTCAAAGGTTCAATGGTAACCATAAAGATTATCCATTGAAGCAACTAAAAACACCTCATCTTCAAAATTCTTTTGAACCATTTTCCCAAAAGCATCAATTATTTCATCTGCATAAAGAAATTCGTGGTTTTCACCTGTTAGAGTACATGGTAGCTCCTCTAGTCTATGCAAAAGTGAGACATCACTGTCTTCACTGATTTCTTGTACTTGTGACAAATCTTCAAGAAAGCTTCTTAACACATTGATGCAATGAGTCAAGGATTCTTTGGTCTTGACATATGATTCTCAATTTGACACGACACCAATCGCAATCAAATTCTTTATCTTCATTTTCTTCATCTCAACCCATTCCTCTAAAGTGTTTCTTCTTTCTCTTGAAGTACCTGAGATAATGAATCAACAAGATTATCTAGCTCAGCTCTTGCCTTTTCCATTTTTTCTTTCCTCTCCACTGCAGTCTTTAGAAGAACTATGCCCTGTGTCAACAATCAGTCTAGAATCCCACCAACAACTCTTCCTCTTGTTTGAACCTTTTCCACCTCTTGAATCAAAGTATCTTCAACAGTGGCTGCCATTGGTTCCACAATTTCTAATGACTTGACTATCTTTTGAAGAACGACAACTTTATATTGTTTTTTTTTTTTCTTTTCCTCATCAAATTTTACAAGCAAGGAGCTTGTTGTTGCTTGAAAATCTAATTTAAGGCCTTCATGAGTCAGCTTACCCAATTCAACTCTAGAAACAATTTAATCATTTACATCAAAATTGTATGTGGTTGCATCAGGAGGAGGTCTTGCAATCTCCACATAACTAACTCCCTTTTCATCAATCAGTCTAGAAACAGTCTTAGGCTTTTTCTTTTGAGCTTTTGGCTTAGTAGGTAGAAACTTCCCAATATCAATGTCATCTGGTGAAATAGTCTACTTCTTTATTTTTGGTGTGTAAGAAGACAACCATGGAGGCAATGTTTGAACATTGACATTTGAGATGAATCAATTATCTAGTTAGCAGGATCCATGCTGGCACCTGTTATGGTAATAATTGGAGCAGTGGTGGTAAAAACTATACCTGCAGTATCAACATTTTTCTCTAAGCTATCAAGAAAATGATCTAGAATAGTTTGCTCTCCAATATCAAAAGAAGGAGAAGATAAACTAGGTATTGAGCCAAAGGAATCAAAAATAGCTCCAAAACTAGTCTTTACAGAAAGGGGGGTAGAATCAGAAGATACAATAATAGAAGTGAGAACATTAGAAACCACTGGAATATTAGCAGAAGCAAAAATATGAGGCAAATCTATAGAAACTTGTGGCTCTTGGGAAATATCTTTTTGGGGAAATTTTTGCAAACCACCAAGTTGTTCATGTTCTACATCTCTTTCTATTTCTTGTTCCTCATCACTTTCAATAGCTGGCTTCTCACTCATCTCTATATGTTCAGTATCTAGTTCTTCAATATCTTTTTGTTCTATTTCAGCATTTTTAGCTTCCATATTATCAACATTCATTTCTTCAGTACCTGGATCTTCCACATTAGAACTCTCTACAAATTCCTTTGCCTTACCTCCTTTAGAAACAAACTTAATCCTTGGTTTTGACACCTTGGAAGAAGGAGTGTCACTTTTGTTCTTAGTCCTATTTTTCACCTTCCTTCCCATTTGTTCCTAAATCTCTGTCTCTAACTGAGTAAGGAACTCTTTGAAACTGATACCCTTGCTCTACAACCATATATTGGTGTTAGCTAGTATATGTTGGAATCTTTTCCTAAGGGAAGTCGCTTCTTTCACTGACCACTTGATTTCTGGCAAGGCTGAAGCTTCAATGTTTTCAATATTGTACTTAGGGTCTAGAACATCACCCTCATGCTCCATGCCTTCTGAAACATTAGCTAATGCCAGTTCTTCTATCTAACTCAAATACAACCTGCAGTAATCCAATTTTCTTATCTCATTTTGGGTCCTCAATTTAGCCCAAATATCCTCTATCATGGGAACATGAAACACTAATCTCCTTTTAATCTTGCCCTATACTTTTCAGAAATTAAAATAATTTCTCTTCTTGAATTGTTTCATTGTAACCAGTTGCATCTCTGCTTCAACTGCCTTAGCCTTAGTAGCATATTGAACTAGATATCTTCCAATCTCCACAGGAAACTTAATCCCTGACTTTTTCAATTCCATTTGTTTATTATGTACAACAATTAGCCATCTACATAATTCCATCAGAATCACCTTATCACTTGGATATCTAGGCAACAGACATGGGTAACTTGGATTGTATCCAACTCTTAAATAAGTAAAAGTAGGAAATTGAAGAAACAAACACCAAAGGAATTAACAACTTCCCATGCTTCATTAGATACTCTTTTCTATTCTAGCTCATTATTCCATAAGCACACTAAAAAGAAGGCATCATTCACCCTCTAGAAATGGTGAATAGACACTTTTAGAGTTAGTTGTGGATAATACTGAAAAATTGGCACAAGCCTCCAATCCCTATCCTGAGTAAGACCTAGAAATATCCTCATGGATGCAGCAACATATACCAAATAGGAGGTCATATAGAACTTAAAAGTAGTATTGACCTTAAGCAATTGATCATGCAAAGCATTACTGATTTGGTCTCCCCAGAATATCTTCTATTGCCCTCTAAGAATAACCTTGATATATGTGTACATCCATTCATGGAATTTAGAGGAAGAAGAAAGACCTCTAGTTCTACTCAACAAAGTGATTAGATCATTAACTTCTACAAAATCACTCCTCTGAAGTTCCTTGGGCCATCTTGATAGATTGCTCCTAGGAGTTTTCAACCATTTGCTATTAATGTGCCTCTTTGCAGATTAAACATCAGCATCAAAATCCTTCTGACCTTTAGCAAAGTCAATTTCCCCAACATTCTCTATGGGTGGACACATAAAAATCTTATCAAAGAACTCTACATCTAGTCTCATGATAACATTCCCCTGAGAATTAGTTATAGTTTTGGTATCCTTATCATAATGACTTGCCACTTGGAGGACAAACTCTGGATTATGAGTAGCAACAGGAAAAGATGCAACTAGGTGTATATTGCTATCAACAATCTTCTGCATATAGCAAGGAGGATTAGCTTGTTTAGTCCTATCCACAAATTCTGTCATATCCACATGTCCTATCTCCTTATCCCTGATCTCATCAACATTGGACTATACTGAAGTGACAGGGAAAACCCCTTGGTATTTGTACTTCATGATCTTAGCTTTGGATGGAGATGGCTCTAACATTGGCTTGGAAGAGAACACTGGAAACGGTGTCAATCACAGCTGCTTGATGAAACTCCAAAAGTTCATGATCTCGCAACTAGAGGAAAAATTGGCAAATGAGGGAAACTGTGAATTAATGATCATGTTCATAGGAATATGCTTGAAATGGCTTGAGAGCACACAAGTCGAGAAATTTGGTGAAAGTTGGTCAAAGGTATCATTTTGCAAATTTTCAGAGTTGGGAAAATTTGTGAGAGTTATGCATGGGTAGTCAAAATGACCCTCCTTGCATGTGGGTAGTTTTGAGTGAAATTTTTCATGTATGAGTGGCCAAAATGGCTGCTCTTACATGTTGAAGAAACTGAGCAAGTGTGAAAGCAGGGGAATTACCCGCTCATACATGTAAGAGCTTGCATTTTGAAGTTTCATGTAGTGGCGGTCAAAACTACCACCCTTACATGTAGGTAGACACAAAAGGGAAAAATGACATGGGCAGTGATTTTCACCGCCCATACATCTGGTATGAAAACACCATTATGCATTGGTGGTGAAAATCACTGCCCATGCTATAATGGCAAATGAGAAGTAAAGATTGTGAGCAGTCAAAATGACCACCCCTACATTCAAAGACATGATAAGGTAGAGTATGGACAGTGAATTTAGCCATCCATACTATTCTAAAATCTAGGGTTTGACATATACAAACAGAGATCTTCGCCACTCAAACCTTGAACAAAAATGAAACTGAAAACCTAAGACACACAAACCCTAGAATTCAAAATGATAACACCATTTCAAAAGGAAAATGAAGAATCTGAAAATGATTATGAGAGAAATAAAATAGCACATAAACCAAAGAACTAACAACATTTAAAATGAAAAGAATGATCTCTTAAAGGAAATCATGACAGGGAAAAACAAGAAAAACTCACCTAGTAAAATCACAGCTTGATTTCAATGAAGATTTGGAGTAGAAAATTATGCATGATAATGCCGAAGGTCACGAGGGTTATTATTCGCACCAAGGGGGTTCACAGATGAAGAATAAGTAAAAATAACAATTAAAAATGATTTAAAAGGTTTAAAAAAGAGACATATTAAAACATCACACGAGCGCCATTAATGTACTGAACTTAACTTAGAGATGTTTGAGTGGATAAAATCATCGCCCTTACATCAAAAAGTTGAAAACAAAAATAACTTGCATGAGCGGTAGAATTGGCCGCTCATGCACTTTAAAGTTTAAGTTACAAAACAAGACATGCATGGGCAGTACTTCTGACCGCTCTTGCATGAAAGCTGACTAAACACATGTTGGAGTGGTTAGTTTCCCTGGCTGTGCATATGGACAAACAAGTTACATGTAAGGGCGGGGTTTTTGGCCACCCTTGCATGTAAACTATGAAAAATTCCTATCACTCTAGAAAGGTTAAAATTGATATTTTGACAAGCTTGTAACCTAGTCAATTTCACAAACTTCAAGAAATTGACCTAGGGAAATGTTACAAGCTATTCTTAGGTGTCAGATGACTTCACATGAGGTCAAGAAGACTTGCCTTAAGATGCAAACTTAGACTGTAGGCTACAAAATGGACAAGTTTTGTAGGGGTCATCCTACAAAATGAGCATAGCTAATTTTGAGGACAACATATCCATTAACTACCATGTTTGTTAAGAGGTAGGTACCTACAGGGGCAAATTTATCTCAAGCATACAAAGAAGCTATGAAAGTAAATTAGGAGATGAGACAAACAACTTATGGTCCTTTAGTGAGTCTAGGAAATGCTGCAGTTCCCAATCAAATGCAGCAAGTGAATGGTCCTTTGATGCACCATACTCCAATGTTTAACCCAATACCTACTCATATGCTAGTATATAATCCAGTCCCTACTCGTGCTATAGTGCCTTACACGGGCAGTGTTGCCATTGATAACTAGTTCAATGGCCAATCATTCTTCCAACCCCCCTAGGATACATATGTGGCTAAAGCACAAGAGGACAAGGATGAGTTAACATAAATTACTGCTCACCTGAGAAGGTTAACAACTGAAGTGACTCAGTTGAGGAATGATAGTTTCTATGGTAGAAATCCTCAAAATTAGAACCAAAACCAAAACCAAGGACAAGGATAATAGAATAGAGGCCATAATGGAGATCATAAAGCCTATGGAAATGACAATAGAAATTCTAATCAGCCTAGACCCCCTAGAGTATGGAATACAAGACCAAATAATGGTACTTTGGCTTCTCCATTTGAGAATATAGACAATGAGGAGTCTAAACAACCTGCTAGGATACAAGTAGCAGATGTAGCCCTTAAGAACTAGTGCAAAATTCATAATACTAGTGCCCATGCCAAGCTTGATTGTCCATAGTTTCACTTGGTAGCTAGTATCTTTAAAGTAGAAGTATAAACCCCTACATCTAAATTCTTGATTCCTAAAGGAAATGAGATAGTGCCTTTAAGATACTTGTCAGCCATGGTATTAGAAAGTTTTACATACTCAACAAAAGAGGAAGAAGATCAGAAGAAGAGGATGCACCATATTGTTGTGAAAATCTATATCTTGAATTAGCTCTAGTGTTAGAAATGTTCCAGTTTCCCTTTGAAACTAAGAATGAAGTGCAAGGTGAACTAGATGAAGTTCAAGTGTTCCAACAATCCCAAAGGAATCATACTTACAACTTGAGAAATAATAGAAAACTCGGAGGTCCTTCAACTACTTCCACACCTCCAAATAACTTCAATACACCACCTGATTTACATTTGAGCAATAATCATGTGCCTCCTAAAGCAAATTATCAAGGTGCCAATGCTTCAGCCTCACAGAAAGTTCAGGGAGGTAAATCTAAACCTAATGAAGCTTCTAAATTGATGAATTATCTATCTGAAGAAATTAGGAAAATAAAAGTTAATGTGCCTCTGTATGAATTATTGAAAAGTCCAGGAGTGAGAATTGCATTTATGAAATCCTTAGATGAATCAGGTCCTAGAGAGAATTCGGTAAGTCTAGATAATCATAGCAAAGACATACAAACTAAGGATAAAAACACGAGTGTTGAGCAAACTGCAAGTTCTAATGTAGTGATGTATACAGAAAAGAAGGAATCTCCTCCTTTCCTGTTAACTTTGAGAAAAAACTTGCATAATTGTATGGTAGACTCCAGAGCTTCTGCTAATGTCATGCCATTAAGAATTTGTAAAACTTTAGGACTCACACCTACAAAGTCAGTCAAGGTTGTAACTCAAATGGATAAATCTGAGGTTAATGTGATAGGAGAGTTTATGCATATTCAAATACAATTAGCTTCGGATCCTAGGGTGAACCAATATATTGACATTTAGGTTGTAGATATTCCTATGAATTATGGGATGTTACTGAGTAGAGATTGGTCTAAAACTCTGAACGGATACATAGTAATGGACTTTTCACACATGTGGTTGCCTTGGAGAGGAATTCCCAATCATATTAGGATTGAAGCAAAACTGAAGATGAATCACATGATAACTGAGTACAATAGAACAAATGAAGTATTGTATGCTACAGTAGAACCAGGTGTGTATAGAGTTTCCAATAGAGGAGTACAAATAGAGGAAATCCTAGCCTTTGATTTTGAGGAGAAACCTATAGATAAGGGGACTAATGTTCTCATTGAGTCTGACCTTGACTCTTCTGATGAAGAAGATAACACTATGAGTATGTTCAATCGAATCATGAATGAGGAAGTTCAAAAATGTATTCAACATGGAACTCCTATCTAGGATGTTTTATTAGGGGATGGTGCAGAGTTCATAAGGCTGCCCATTCTGAGGAAGATTGTGGTATATGCAGGGAGATAATTGAGAGTTAGCATAGAAAATGCATGACACGAGGTGAAAACTGAGAAAATAAACATATTGGTGATAGTCATAGGGTGTTACCGCATAGGTATGTTGATGTTGTACCAAAATATTTAACCGATTCTATAAGATCAACAATTGATGAACATCTGACCACACATAAGACCAATGAAAAATTTTTAGAACCTGTAGGTAAGACAAAAATGCATAAGAATATACAGGCTTCTGTAAAATTCAAGGTAAATAAAATGCTTCATGTAAAAACAAGAAATCCAATTCGCAAAAGGAGTAACATGTGGATTTTAAAATGTGATGGATCAAAATCTAAATAGGGAGCAGGGGCAGGAATTGAATTAATTGATCCCGATGGGAAGTCATTTTTGGTAGCTTACAAATTACAATTTCCATGTACTAACAATGTAGTAGAGTATGAAGCCTTAATACATGGGTTGGTAATGGTCATTAAGAAGAAGGTAAGAGTCCTTCAAGTTTTTTCTAATTCAGAATTGGTAGTCAGACAGGTTAGGAAATTATATGCTTGCAATTTTCAAAGAATGGTAAGTTATAGGCATAGAGTGTGGGATTTGATAGAACATTTTGATGCTTTTAACATTACACACATTCCTAGAGAATTGAATCAACATTTAGATGCCTTAGCAGTCACGGCTAGCACACTTGAACCATTAACCTTGTCTGGACTAAAGAAATTTGCAGTAGAACTAGTGTCTATTCCTAGTATACCTCACAATGTGACTAACTTTCAGGTATTTGAAGGTGATCAACAGATCCTTGACTTTATAACAAGTCATGATGTTTTTGAGGCTCAGATAATTGATGAACAAGATAGACCAGAAATATCTTGGGATGAGGAAGACATAGTTGACCTGAAAAGCAACTTCTTACCCAAAGGAGTAATCAAACTAAAGAAGATTTTTTATTTTGATGGAATTGTTAGGCAAAATGATCTACCTAAAATAGAAGGGGGTAAGTGTGATCCTTTCAATTTAGGTACTGATAAGGACCCTCAAAATGTGTTGATTGGCAAATCTTGTTCCACTGAGTTGAGAAATGATATAATCGCTATGCTAAAAGATTATAAACATGTTATAGCATGGACATATAAGGATCTTAAAACGTATGATACAACCATCATAACTCATGTGATCCCTTTGAGACCAGGAGTAAAACCATTTAGGTAGAAACAAAGACCAGTAAATGCCATACTAGAACCTTTTGATCTTTGAAGAGGTTAAAAAACTATTATCTGCCAAGATAATCTTTCTTGTAAGGCATTCTACTTAGGTAGCTAACTTAGTGCCTGTGAGAAAAAAGAATGCAGACATCAGACTCTGTGTTGATTTCAGAAACGTTAATAAAGAATCTGAGAAAGATAACTATCCTTTACCACCTTTGGATGAGGTTTTGCAGATGGTTAATGGTGCCATGATGATGTGCTTCTTAGATGGATTCTCTGGTTATAATCAAGTTTTAGTGGATAAGGAGGATAGACTTTCACATGTAAATGGGGTAATTATGCTTATAGGAGAATGCCATTTGGTTTAATCAATGTAGGGGCTACATTCCAAAGAGCCATGGGCATTGCTTTTCATGGTCTGGTAGGTAAATACATTGTGATTTACATGGATGACCTAACAATTTTCTCTAAGGACAGGTCTACTCATGCAGATGATTTGAGAAGAGTACTACAAAGATGCAAAAAACATCGTATATCTCTGAATCTAAAGAAGTGTGTATTTGGAGTGATAGAAGGTAAACTATTGGGACATATTATTTCTGAGAATGGCATTTCTATTGATCTAGATAGAGTGGATGGAATAAATAAATTACAGTTGCCTACTAGGAAGAAGGAACTAAAGTCATTTTTTGGTAAAATTAACTTTGTGAAGAAATTTATCACAGGTTTTGCTGAGATAGTGCAACCTTTGAATGCTATGCTTAAAAAAGATGCCTAGATAGAATGGACACCAGTGGCTAGGGAAGCATTCAAAGATATAAAAGAAGTAATCGCTAATGCTCCAGTACTAACTAGTCTAGATTATACTAAACTATTTTATATATATTCTTTTACATTAGAACACTCATGTGATGTGGCCTTAACACAAAAGGGTGAAGAAAGTGAAGAAAGGCCCATTGCATTTATGAGTGCTCCTCTTAATGATGTTGAGTTGAAGTATCTAGATACTGAAAGATAGTCGTTGGCATTGGTAAAAGTGGTGAAAAAGTTTAGACATTACATTCTGAGAAGTCAAGTTAAAGATTATTATGCTTGATGTTGCAGTGAAGATGTTATTGATGCAAAATGAACCAGGTGATAAAAGAGCGAAGTGGATTACAGTGTTACAAGAATTTGATCTTGAAATAATTCCAATGAAGTTGGTTAGAGGTCAAGATTTGGTGCAGACAATAGCTAATACAGATCCTAAGAGAGTGAACCAACAATATGTGGTGAATACAACTACTACGAGTGGGTGGTATGATGATCTCACTTCCTTCTTAATATCAGGGAAATATTCCAATTAGATGAAATCTTCCCACAGAAGGGTGTTAAGGATAAAAGCTCAAAATTACATGATTCAAGGAGGTTTGTTATTTAGGAAGAGCCATGAAGGAATATATCTAAGATGTCTAAATAGAGATCAAGCTGATAAAGTATTGCTGGAATTGCATGATAAGTATATGGGATAGCTCATGGATCTCATTTGGCTACAACACGTAAAATCTTGAGGGCTGGGTATTATTGACCTACCATGTTTAAAGATATTGAAGAACACATTAGATGTTGTCACACTTGTTAGACCATTGCTGATAAAGGAAGAAACATGACTCATCCTCTGGAACCTATAATTGAAACAAGACCATTTGCATAATGGGGACTAGATTTCATTGGAGTCATTAATCCCCCATCTTCCACTAGACACAAGTTTATTCTTGCAGTGACTGACTACTACACCAGATGGACATAAGCCACTTGTTGCAAATTGTCTACTACAGATGTCATCATCAAGTTTTTAGAGGAGAACATCATAACTAGATTTAGGGTACCTTATTCACTGGTATGTGACAACGACCCTACTTTTTCTTCTTTAAAGTTTTCGAACTGGCTTTTGAATATGGTATTGTGTTCAAATTCTCATCAAATTATTATCCACACAGAAATGGTTTAGTAAAATCCACTAACAAGATTTTGTTAGATATCATTAAGAAACTAATTGCCAAAAATCCTAGGGAGTGGAATACTTTGTTGAAATATGCGTTATGGGTAGACAGAATAAAAATTAAAGTAGCATTGGGAAATTCTCCATGCCATTTGGTATATGGTACTGATTGTATTTTGCCTATTAACTTGAGAATTCCAACCTGGAAGTTTTCTAATGAATACTTAGGCTTTGATGACAAAAGGGAAGCTAGGTTGATTCAATTATTGCACCTAGATGAGAAAAGGACCCAAGCCATTGATAAATTTGCTAAACATCAGGCAGCAGTTAAAAGATGGTTTGATAAATGGGCTAGAGTTAAAACGGTTAAAATCTTAGATTTGGTTTTATGTTGGGACAAAGCTCATGAAAAGAAAGGAAATCATGGAAAATTTGATAAGATGTGGATAGGTGCCCAACAAATTTCTAAAATTATAGGAGATAATACATTTAAGTTGAAAACTTTGACTGGTGAAAATGTTCCATTACCTATTAATGGTCAATATCTTAAACATTACTTTCAAGCTTAAAGTGTTGAACTAAGTCCTATGGTGCATCATATTGTAAATGCTTGTATAGTTTTGTGTTGGTTTGGGTTTTCTTGTTTGGTTGGTTTATTTGTCGATTTTGTGTTGTTTGGTTGTGTGTCATTGGTGGGGATCTTCATTTTGATTTTGGGTATACAGGAGCATACTACAACTTTAGAAAACAATTGAGATTCTAGAATCAACGAAACCATTTGAAATTTATGTATAATTTGTAGCTTTTATATATGCAGTTTGTTTGTTTGGTCTGTTAAAGAATTTATTCACCATCAGCAAATTGAAGCATTCAAGGAATCATATAAATACATATCTTTAAGATTCGAGGAGTAGGTTTGGGGATAGTGGACACTTGCATTACGTGAAAAATCTAAAGGTTTGCCTTTGCTACCACTATAATCTCCACCCTACATATCTTAACAGGATTCTACTATCTATTAAACATGAGCTTTATTGTAATATCAAAAGTATTAATGATGAATACAAAATGAATGATCAAAAGAAATCATTTGAAAACATATAAGGGCTATCAAATAACTCCACTGGGGCTATGGATGCTCGCTAGCAGTGGGGCTCTATTTGGGGAGATTATAGATGATAACCTTGCCGGGGCTATGGGCGCCTGACTGGCAGTAAGGCTCTATCCAGGTTGGCTTAGAAGGTTAAATCCATCTATGTAGTTTAATGCAAATAGTTGCCATTTTCTGAGTTTGATCCAAAGAATTGGAATTAATCAATTACACACACATAAATTCCTTTGAAAATGTCTTTTGATGTTAGTGAATGAATTCTTCTTGTGATTGAGTAGCAACTTGCATATAAGAAAGTTGAAAATTTATGATTTACTTCATTTTGTATTTTGAATCCTTTGAATTTAGTTGTTTTATTTGGTTTCTAGTTGTTGTGATGCTCACAACATGCTCCATTTTACCCTTTAGAAAAATGAGGACCCCTGCTATGGCTTTTGCTTGCTTGGCGATATAGATAAAATGTCTTGGATGCTTGAAATTTGAGTTACGCAATGTTTGGGTATAAGTGGTTGTTATCAATAGAATCTGCATGAAAAATCAGCCAAGGTTGCCTTTTGAATCATTTGCAAATTCGACATATTTTGAGAGTTATGCTTGTTCTTATGAAAAGTCAATGTTGGATTAATGATAGTCAACGTGTATCTGATATACATTGTTATTTGCATGTATATGTTATGCTTTTGGTCTATCGGGTTACTTTATTCCTTGTGCTTTAAATCATGGATTGTATATGGTATACATAATACATATACAAGTCTGGACTCGATGGCATTTTGTGGTGAACTATATAAATGTCGATACATCCACAGTTATATTTGTATTTTAACACTCATGTATTGGAAATACAAATGCAAAATATGCATGAGTGGATGTCAAAATAAGTTCAAAGTGGTGTATAAGGTTGGGGACACCTTGTTTGTATGTTAGATACATTTCTTTTTGTATGCTTTTGATATACAAATACAAAGCCGGACCCGAAGGTACAATTCAATTCATTTTAGAAAATAAATGTGAATGTGCATCTTTGTATGTATTGTTGTATGTATAACTACATGTATCTTATATACAAATACAAAGCCGGATGCGACTAGGGAAGTTAAAATAGTAAACTTTGAGTGGGGTCCGAGTTTGTATATTTCAGATGCATGTATTAGAAATACAAAAGTGAAAATGCATTTGCGGATTTGAACTCGAGATTAAAGAGGGAATAAAGTGCATTTTTTCATAATGAAAGATAGAGAATATACATCGTGGATATTTGTATCTGCGCATGTACATGACATACAAGGAGATATGCAAAAGAATTATATGCAAAGCCCGACATAATTATGGATTTGTATACTTCAGATGAGGCCCACATGTGTATGTTGGAGGATACATGAGCACGATATACAAAAGGGGTGATACAAAAGACTTAGATGCAAGGCTAGACTGAAAATTAATTTCAAATTGTTTTATAAACCCGCTAGAGTCTGAGTTTGTATATTTCGATGATTGTATAAGATATACACAACTAAATATACAAAAGGTAAAAGAGAAAATTACATGTATATGAGATACAAAATTCAAAAGTGCAGAGAACTAATGTATAAAAGATTCAAAATATGAATTGAATGGGAGAAGTAAAACACAAATTGAATTGTATGCATTGATTATAGCATTTAATGTACATCTACCACTGGAAAACCTAAATTTGAAGAAGTAAAAAGGAATTTTGATTACGTTTAACTTCATAATTGCATTCAGAGTTTAGTTATAGAGTATTTTATTGATTTAAACCGAGGTGCAATTCAAAGGCAAATATGGATTTCAAGGTAGCTGGTGTTGGTTTTTTCTTCTAAATCAACATCAGGGTTTGCCAGTTCCTATGCACGTGCAGATTCAGCCAACTAATACAGGAGGTTGCGTGAGCTCCCCCCCTTCACTTCTGGTTCTGCTGCACCAAGGGGGGTATCCCTATAGCTAAAGATGTAACCTTGGCTAGCTCAATGATAGAAAGATCTAACTTGACAACAATAGGCAGAATACTCTCATGTATGGACCAAGATCTGCATGACAGATCACAAGGTTGGCAACATTCTTGGACATATATGTCTGGTTGGGTATGAGAGTATGCAGGGGTCCTAATCCTACTCCTACAACTAACAGGTGGAGGTGTTGAAATGGTTGGACATGATGTCTTGGATACACGACAAGGGGTTTTGGCTCATAACTACTAACCCAGGAGCAGACTGGTGCCTATCCATTAGGCAAGGAGTCAACTAGACATATACAATAGATGGTTTGCAACTTGTCATTCAAGTTTCAAGGGGTTGAGCTTGATGCTTGCCTTACAAACATCACCCAAGGATGGGTATTTAGCTGCCTCTACTTACAGATATCCCTGCTAACATGCAACCTTCCCCATGCTCAACCTAAAACAATTTAATCCACTCCTTGAATGGAAGTTAGAGATCAAACATGTGATACAAAAAACCATACCCTAGAACCTGAGAAACCATTAGCAACTAGATTCAGAAGAAGGAGAATAACATGCAGCAAATGGAGATAAGTAGATAAACACATGCAATGAAGCATTTCTCATATAAAATCAACATTGAAACTAAATATATGTGCAAAATACATTCATGTTGTAACTCATAAACTCCAAAATAGGATAGAACAACTAGGATCATGCCATGTTCTTCGTTATTTACACAAAAATTACCTAGGCCTTCAACAATCAACAACTGAGCAACACAGCTTGCTATATATAGCAAGGCAGGTACTCAGCATTAATCACTGGGTGACTCAAAAGTCTACTAGATATAGTTCATTCTGAGGAAATGGTGCTCAAACATTCAATGCAGCAGGTGGGATAGGAGACAAGGAAAGGTCTCGAGCCTTGCGCTGCTGCCTAGGGATTCACATCTTCAGTCAGGTACTAGATCCGTCCATGCCATCACCCATACCCTATAAGATCCGCCATTAATGGCACACCAACTCGCGGCCTTGGGAAAAACATCATACTATGCATCGCAACTGTTTCCCACCAAGATTTATCACCCTGATATTTCAAATTATGTAGGAACCATTTATCCCATATGCACCCCGCGGCGACCCCCTCAACACTTTATATACTAGGCCACAAGCATATATGATGTTGGTGCTTTTTCTCCCGACGACACCAGTATAAACCTCATCATCTTCCATCGGCTAGACCCTCCTCATTGGCAAACCACTTGCTTGTCCTCCCAACATCACATATCTTGCCAATGAACATCCTTCATTGGGAGGACCCAACATATCGGAGTGACACATTCCTAACACACCGATGACCAAAGTCATGCCGACAGTTCTCCCTGCACACATCCTCCGATATGAAAAATATCACCCCGATATTTCACATCACCCTGATATGAAATATCACCCCGCAGAAAATATCACCCTGCGGGAAAGCATATCCGGACCTCATCACCTGATGAAAATATCACCCTGACGTCAGCATCATATTGTAATATCACCCGCATGATAATCACCTTCATCGGCACAACCCGATGCATCAGAGGAAGATCATCCTACTTAGCCGATACCAAATGTCTCGCCAATGAACATCCTGCATGCCCACAAAATTCCTGATGACGTCAGCATCATATCTGCATACCGCACATCTCCACATATCCAGATGACGTCACCATCATATTCATATATTGGCACCAGGTGATGAAAGAACATGAAGTGATAAAGTAACATCAGGATGATCTTAACCAAGATCACCCGATGTTCAAATATGATGACCCCGATGAAAAATGGGTCATACTTAGAACCTTGCAGCAACATCATCAAGATGATCTTAACTAAGATCACCTGATGTTAAAATATCACCCTGGCAAAAGATCATGCAGGCAGAAAATATGATGACTCTCACAAGCAATATCAAGGTGATAACCAGAAATATGATGATGATGACCTCCTCGGAAGAAAAAATGATGTTGAAGTTGAAAAATGCTAAGGAGGCCCAAGGACTTAGAACTTTTTTGGATTTTTTGGGAAGGTGCTTGCATATACATATTTAAGCACCAACATAGGCTCTGTCTGGGGATGCATGCCTCTTGCAGGCATGGCAAGAATCTCAGATCTTTGGGATGCAGACCAGTCCCTTATCCATTAGGCACAGAGTCAAATACTGCACTGACTTGCATCACCAAACACACTTGATGGCCTAAGGCCACCAAGAAAATAAATACCTGTATCTCCCTTTGTCAAATATCTTGTTTTCATCTGCATGCACTGAATCAAGCTCGGATATACTACAATGATCCACCCACAAACAAACTTGGTCATTTGCATTTTCAACTCTTTGATTTGGCTTGTCACTGTCACCCCTATGCAGACAACCTTCAGCATCATGTGACATGTGGGTGTTAGATTTATCAAACAATGCATACTCATATGGCATATAGCACTTATCATCTACATCAGCAATATGCATTACAGAATGATCTCCTAGCTGGACCGAGAACTAAAAATACTCAAAGTCCACCACGCAGCTAGGAAAATCAGGGCTCTCTTCATGAGCTGGCATATCAAAGGAGAAGCTTTCAAATTCACAATTTGCACATCATGCACACAATCAGCAGTAGCACCAAACTGGAAAAGATCAAGCTCTGGCACCTCTCTACCATACCCTTCATGATGTATGTTGGCCTCTCTTCCATCAAGATGAGAAATAGAATCCAAATCAACAACAGAGCTCAAATCTTCACCATACTCAGACAGATCCTCATCGTCACATGTGTCATAAATGGGTGATCTAGGTGTTTCAGCTTCATCGTGGTATACCACTGGTTCATGGGTAGCAGAACATACATTTTCATTATCTTCTGAACTAGACACCTCAACTTGATGATCAACCCATGACAAATCTAGTTGGTCACACAAAGGATCAAAAGGGCTGACAAGAGGTTTAGCCTTCTGACTGGCAGACATAACAGGGTTACTGCTATTTAACTGGGCCTGCCTAGCCTCTAAGAATATCAACCTATTTTTTATCTCTTCTATTCTTTTATTCAACATATCACCCCCTACTTGACTGAGTATGGGATAATACGTATTTGGATTCATAAAAATCTCACTCTTAGACATCCTTTGTCTGCCTAAGACCTAAGGCTTCCCCCTTGCATCTAACTTATGCAGCAAACAACAAATATAAAGGGGAAGAAGCTAGGTACCTTTTCTCATCCAGATGTAGAAATCTGAACATCTTTTATCACACAACATACATCTACCTTTCATATGCACTTAAATCTTTTTGTAGAGTCGCCACCTCTCCAGAGAGGACAAAATTTACAACAGCTGAAAGCTCACCATATATTTTTCTGAGTTCATTCCACCAGCAAAACAAGGCAAACTTCACCAGAGATTGCAGGATAACACTTTCAAATCAGTCCCCAGTAGAGTCACCATTTTCTTGGTGACTCAGATGGATAAAATATAACAATTCTTTTTTCATCAATCCATCCCCAGCAGAGTCACCATTTTGTTGTTTTTTTCTTCTGAATCAACATCAGGGTTTGCCAGTTCCTATGCACGTGCAGATTCAGCCAACTAATACAGGGGGTTGTGTGAGCTCCTCCCCTTCACTTTTGGTTCTATCGCACCAAGGGGGTATCCCTATAGCTAAAGATGTAGCCTTGACTAGCTCAATGATAGAAAGATCTAACTTGACAACAACAGGCAGAATACTCTCATGTATGGACCAAGATTTGCATGACAGATCACAAGGTTGGCAACATTCTTGGACATATGTGTTTGGTTGGGTATGAGAGTATGCAGGGGTCCTAATCCTACTCCTACAGCTAATAGGTGGAGGTGTTGAAATGGTTGGAGATGATGTCCTGGATGCACAACAAGGGGTTTTGGCTCATAACTACTGACCCAGGAGCAGACTAGTGCCTATCCATTGGGCAAGGAGTCAACTAGACATATACAACAGATGGTTTGCAACTTGTCATTCAAGTTTCAAGGGGTTGAGCTTGATGCTTGCCTTACAAACATCACCCAAGGATGGGTATTTAGCTGCCTCTACTTACAGATATCCCTGCTAACATGCAACCTTCCCCATGCTCAACCTAAAGCAATTTAATCCACTCCTTGAATGGAAGTTAGAGATCAAACATGTGATACAGAAAACCATACCCTAGAACCTGAGAAACCCTTAGCAACTAGATTCAGAAGAAGGAGAATAACATGCAGCAAATGGAGACAAGCAGATAAACACATGCAATGAAGCATTTCTCATATAAAATCAACATTGAAACTAAACATATGTGCAAAATACATTCATGTTGCAACTCATAAACTCCAAAATGGGATAGAACAACTAGGATCATGCCCTGTTCTTCATTATTTACACAAAAATTACCCAGGCCTTCAACAACCAACAACTGAGCAACACAGCTTGCTATATATAGCAAGGCAGGTACTCAGCATTAATCACTGGGTGACTCAAAAGTCTACCAGATACAGTTCATTCTGAGGAAATGGTGCTCAAACATTCAATGCAGTAGGTGGGAGAGGAGACAGGGAAAGGTCTCGAGCCTTACGCCGCCACTTGGGGATTCACATCTTCAGTCAGGTACTAGATCCATCCACGCCATCGCCCATACCCTGTAAGATCCACCATTAATGGCACACCAACTTGCGGCCTTGCGAAAAACATCATACTGTGCATCGCAACCATTTCCCGCCAAGATTTATCACCCTGATATTTCAAATTATGTAGGAACCATTTATCCCACATGCACCCCACGGTGACCCCCTCAACACTTTATATACTAGGCCATGAGCATATATGATGTCGGTGCTTTTGCTCTCGATGACACCAGTATAAACCTCATCATCTTCCATCGGCCAGACCCTCCTCATCGGCAAACCACTTGCTTGTCCTCCCAACATCACATATCTTGCCGATGAACATCCTTCATCGAGAGGACCCAACATATCGGAGCGACACATTCCTAACACGTCGATGACCAAAGTCATGTCGATGGCTCTCCCTGTGTACATCCTCCGATATGCAAAATATCACCCCGATATTTCACATCACCCTGATATGAAATATCACCCTGCAGGAAAGCATATCCAGACCTCATCACCCGATGAAAATATCACCCTGACGTCAGCATCATATTGCAATATCACCCGCATGATAATTGCCTTCATCGGCACAACCTGATGCATTGGAGGAAGATCCTCCTGCTTAGCCAATACCAAATGTCTTGCCGATGAACATCTTACATGCCCACAAAAATCCTGATGACATCAGCATCATATCTGCATACCACGCATCTCCACATATCCGGATGACGTCACCATCACATTCATATATCAGCACCGGGTGATGAAAGAACATGAAGTGATAAAGTAACATCAGGATGATCTTAACCAAGATCACTCGATGTTCAAATATGATGACCCCGATGAAAAATGGGTCATACCTAGAACCTTGCAGCAACATCATCAGGATGATCTTAACTAAGATCACCCGATGTTAAAATATCACCTCGGTGAAAGATCATGCAGGCGCAAGCAATATCAGAGTGATAACCAGAAATATGATGATGATGACCTCCTCGGAAGAAAAAATGATGTTGAAGTTGAAAAATGCTAAGGAGGCCCAAGGACTTAGAACTTTTTTGGATTTTTTGGGAAGGTGCTTGCATATACATATTTAAGCACCAACAGCTGGGTTGAATTCGAATGGTAAACTTCTCTTCAACTGTATTAAAGTTAACAGTTGCAGTTTAGGTATGTATCTAAGATCTTGTGTATGTTTAACAAAATTTGATTATGGTTATTTTTACAGTGATTACGGTAGAAAATGGGAATGGTTAAAAGTAGTTAATCACTATGTTAAATTGTTAAATTTAAACATGGCGGGGTAGATATTTATAATTTTAAAAAGAAAAAAAGACAGGATAATGGGGTTAAATGGTAAATGGTAAATGTAATTGGTAAAACCCTAGTAAAAATTGGACGTGGTTGTAAAAAGAATGTATGTCTTTTCAGGATGCCACCTAAAGGAAAGAAAATCGAGAAGATGGTGGGGAAATCTGAAAAGAAAGACACAAGGAAGAAAGTAGAATTCCCATTAAGAGGTTATGGTTCCAATATACATGCCACGGGAGGAAGGGTAATGGACACATAAATTGGAGATTTCGATTCTCAAGAAATATTGGAGAAGATTAGAGAGCCAGGCGCATCCTTGGCCATGAAGAACATATGGGATGTAGGATTGTATAAGGTTGCAGGATTTCCATTAGCAATGGAGGCTAGGGACCTAGTTCTCGAGTGTATCCACAAGTATGATTTCAATTATAGAATGGTAAAACACAATGGAGTGGTATTTGCAGATTTGTCCGTTGAAGGTATAGCAGAAACTTTTGGGATGTAGACCACTGGAAAGATGAAAGAAATAGATGTAGAACAATATTCAAATGGTTTTAAGAAGAATGAAGCATCATGTAAAAGTACCATTTTTTACAGATGGTATCCTTCAGATAAGAAGCCAAAGGTAGCTGCCAGGGTACCGAAGAATTTGTACAGGTTGGATTTCAAGGAAGATGTCTACATCATGATTACATTACTGAGCAGAGTACTAGGTTTAGCAGATGCTGCTTCATTTGAGCCTTGGATGTTTTCAACAAATACAATTCATCGGAGAAGAGACAGGGATTGTACATTGGGCATTGGCCATCAGTAACACCATTTATGCACAGGTCTTAAGATTTAACAAACAAAAGAAGTTTTTTATGTCTTCTTATATTGTATATTCTTGTGCAGCAAAGATGTAATTAAATGGAATACCAAGAATTGGCACATTGGAAAGTGGGCTAGGACAAACACTAGTATATGATCATTACCTAGACCTATAGGAACAAAATATAGGAAAGAATTGGATAAGGGTAAATGATGTGTTTTCAATGTACCTAGTAAGGATATTAACAGGAGAGAAAGACCAGAGGTTGTCTGAGGAAGCTAAGAAAGCAATCACATGGCACAACACTTGGTACATAATGTTGTCTACCTTTACATACATCAGAACTAAGGGATTTAAAGGCAAACCTTTTAGATTACCAAGGTACCCATCGGATAAGGTAGTATTGTTAAAATTCACAAAGCAAATACTGGATGTATATAAGATGTACAAGGCCAAATTTAACAGGGGCAACCTCAAGTTTCCCTTTGTTATTGGAGGATATTCATGTTATAATGAGGATGAAACCAAAGCTTTAGAAGTGGAGTTACTATATTATAGCCTTCTAGTTTTTGATTTAGCCAGACCTTGGGATCCTTTCAAAAGGATTCATAATTTTGTAGATAAAAAGTTCAAGCATCATCCCCACATTGAAGACTTCTGGGCCGATTGTGGAAGTGAGAGGGAAGTGAAGAAAAGAGTTGATGAAGGGGGTAAATCATAAAACACACAACAACAGAAATTGTACACAGAAAATAAAACTTTCTTTATTGATTTGGACAACTTATTACATTACAGAAGCTCAAATACAATCAGCAGAATCAACCCTCCACAGGGTGCAACACATTACAGCTTCCTATCACAAGACTCTGCAATCATCTACCTTCTGTAACCCCAAATCAGCTAGGGTTTCTATTTTTCCCACCTATTCTTGACTCTACATTTCCTCCCTTAACTCTACTACTCTCAGGGTTCCCAAAAATGGTTATTAATAGCCTTTTTGGCAGCCAACAACATAATTTTAAAATTTGCATCTCCCTTCAAAAATAGGTCAACTTCTGAGAGCCATAACTTTTCATCCGGGTATCCGATTGACGAACCATTTTATGCGTACGGGGCCGTACGGGGCCGTTTAGTGCCTCAAACCTAAGGTTGAATAAGTTTTAGGCATTTTTTGGGAACCAAAAATTTTAATATCTTTCAGCTCACAAATGATCTTTGCGTGATTCCTTCGCCAAAGCTCTCATATTTCTGTTATGTAACTTCCTATAAATTTTCACTTCAATCCATGCCCAAATGCAAACTTTCTAAAAATAGCAAGTTGCTATTTTTAGCAGTTTAGAAAAATTGAAAGTTCTACATCATTATTCAAGCAATTATGGAACCAAAACCACAAATTTTGAAAAGAAATGGGAAGAACATCAATAATTTTGAAGCACATCTTTTTTTGGGTGATGCAAGATTGCCCTTACACCACTGGATGCTCCTGCATCAAGAGTTCATCAAAGATTAACTTTAAATTAAATAAGAACCTTGGGACTAATTGAAGTACCCTAATAGATCATGGATGATGATGAGAAGATATTGCATTCAAGCTATGATAGTCAAAATGCTGCTACAGAAATTTTGAATGAACCTGATTGGAAGCAACTTGAAGAAGCTTCATTAGACAATATTTCAAAGTCAGTATTGACATATTTAGATGGGTAAAGGAGAAGATAGAAGAGTTGAAAGCTAAAGGAGTCACTGTTACCTATCAAGGGAAGAAAAGGAAAAGGAAAAGTTTAGAGAGTGAAGGTAAGTTTGATGATTTCTTAAGAAGGAAAAGATAGGTGGTGGAGGCCAAGATAACTGAAATAAACACTGGTGCCACAATTTTGGATCCATATACACTAGGTATCATAGTGGCCATCCCTGCAGGAACATTTGTATCAACAAAGGGAGGAGCATCTACTTCAGCTATCACAATAGAAAAGGATCTGGTGAGGGCACTTGCAGTAATAGAGCAGTCACATACAGACACAATGTCAACACAAACACCAAATGTCCTAGTGGCACCAACTGCTACACAAACACCCATAGTGACAAAAATCCATGAAGATAAGTTGCAAGGGTTTGTCAAGGTAAAACAAGTGATGACCGGGGAGATGATGGTAAAAGCATCAACAATCTAAGCACCCACAAAGGATAATATAGAAATAGTGGATGTTGATAAGATTGAAGATGTCGATGAGGATGAAGATGATAAAGATGAAGGTGAAGATGGGGGTCGTGATGATAGCCTTGAGATGAGTAGTGAAGAAGAAGACAGACAAGTGCCTAAATCATCTCTCATGCTTGGAGAGTTTGGTGCAGGGGGATCATGATAGGCTGCCACCCCATAATTACCAAATATTATAATAATTGATCCTTTTGAGAACTTAGTACCTAAAGACATCATGGAAGAAGTTAAGGAAACAACCAAAGAAATATTGAGAAACCACGCTGAGGAGGAAGAAATTATAGACATGAGAAAGGTATTGGTTGCTCAAGAAGAGGCTAGTCATGAAGATGTGTCTGCGGAGTTGGATGAAGAAGTTCCTAATCTTGAGGAATCCCATGGTGAAGAACAAAATGATGTAGAGAATTTGCAACCAGGACAACAACCTCTCCGAGAGAAGCAACCTCTTCAAGAACAAGCACCTCCACAACAAGAACAAGAAGAATAAGAGGAACAAGAAGATAAAGAAGAGGAAGCAATGAAGAACAAGAACAAGAAGAAGTCATAACTGAGGAACCTCAACAGGAAGTCATGAATGATAAAACTGTAAGTGCGAGCATGGAAGTACCATCTTGGATAGGGGCAAAGGTGAGGCAAGAATCAACTGTGTAGTTGATGCCCATTGATATAAAGAGTTTACTTTCTAGTAAGGCTGTGAAGAGAGGTAAAAGGAAGGCTAGAACTATGTCAACCATAAAGAGGGATCCTTCTAGTGGTAGGACTATACAAATGGCAATTCCCCAAGCTGATAATGAGAAAGGAGAAATAAGTGTAGAGGAATACAAGGTTATCAGTGTGGATATTGGTCAGGCCAACAGAGAGCAACACATTGAAGAATTGTAGGAAATGACTGAATTTACTGCAAGTACATTAAGAAAAGATAAGCAAAAAATAAATCATTTGAAGGGCCAAATTGCCCAGTATGAGCAATTCATTCAGGGGATATTTGATCCTACACAAAATGTACTAGAGTTAGTTTCTGATCTAACTATTCTTTCTAAAGAACAGGTAGGAGAGATAGAGAATAAAAAGCATGAAGCTAGTATGTTGGAGGATTTTGTCAAGTCATTTATTCATAAAGGAGAAGAGGTAATAAAAAATGCCATTAGCAATTGGAATATCACACTGACTAAGAGAAATAATTGTGCTCACATTGTACAATGGTGCCAAGTGAGAATAAAGAAGAACATAGATGAATTGAAGAAACTCGAAGCTTTAGAAGGACATACACAATCTTTGGTGAATGAGGGGGTCATAACCCTATATATTGTATTTCAAATCCCCAAAATGAAAATGGAGTTGAAGTTTGAGCAAGGGATACTAAGGCCTTTCTTGGCCAATATACAAGAATTAGAAAAGAATATTCAAGTTTTGTTGAAGAAACACATGATGATGGTTGAACATTTGGTTAAACATCCATGTCCTCAGGTTCAGGTATTAGATGCAGACACAACTATAAAAGAATTCAAAGTCAGCTTCTAGTCATACATTTAAGATCATGTGAACCAGTTAAGTGAGCAAGCAATGGAAAATATGATGGAACTGAGGACCAAGATTAGAAAATATCATAAGAGGAGAGAAGATAGAGAAAACAAGCCTCAGGCATTGAAGGCAAGTATTGAAATGCAACAATACACCTAAGATGCTTCTTAGAGAACTAGTCATGGCTCCATATCCACCCTAACTGAAAGGTTCACATAGTACATGAGCGATAAAAATAGGGATATGCGGATAGAGGACAACAATGATAGTGATTAGGTTGCTTGTTCAATATTTTTCTCATGTGGTACTTTGTTGTGATTTTGTATTGGTAAATAGTCAAAGTAAAGTCAAAATATTTCAAAAGATTCTAAAGGCATCTTTGTGCCTGAGAGAATATCCTTTTAAGATATTTTGAAGCGACAGATGGCAAATGAATTTGAATTTGAACTATTGATGGTTTTGGAGACCATAGCAGGGGATTTTAGGTCTATATAAAGAACTTTGATATGTATAATTGACACACAAAATTGATATAAAAAAGTACTAGAGAATTTGCAATAGAAGTGATTTGTAAAAATACTTTGAGCATAGGGAGTTGAATTAGCAATTTGCCTATGTCTACAGTGGAGAGAATGTGGACTGTCTTATTTTCTCTCTATATCCAGAAAATGTCTGCAAGTTTGATTTAGTTTACTGGTACTTCAAAAGACTTTGAAGTCAAAATACATTGTAAATTTGAAATGGCTTTCATATGTTAATGAATACAAACATCTAATTGATGCATCTATTTCAGAGTGTAATTAGATTCAGGGGTTCTTTGATATATTTCCTTTGATGATTGCAGTTCTGTATGTTAATTTGTGATATTGCTCTAAAGAAACATACATGAATTTAATTCCTTTGAAGTGTTATAGCTAATCAGACTTGTGCGCATGAGTAGCAGAGAAATAATTCTACAGAATCAAGCTTTCTAAACCTTATCTTTTATATTTCTTTATCAGTAGTCTAAATAATTAGCATGCACACAGTTATCTGAAGGAGATTGTTATAGATTCGAATAAAGAATTGTGAATTACAAAAATCTTTAACAATTTTCATATTGCCCGAAGTACAAAGTATGTTTTCATTGAAATTCATGCAAAGCTTTGTAGTAAAATGGTAAATACATGCAAAGGATCACTTATAGTGTAATTTATAGTTATTTGCAAAGTGTAAGTAAAAACAACTAGTACACATCCCTTAAATCACATAAGGCCCCTTGAACAAACAACTTTACATTGAACACCAAGTAAATCTAACACAACCATGACCTGGTTACCATAGACTTGGAATTGAGAACTATTTTAATAATTCTCCATATTCTTCAAGATAGATTAAGTTCTTTGTGAATTTATCTCTTGTTGTACATGTATAACAGCATCATCATCCGATCCTTTTCAACTAACTGTAGATTTTGTGTTGGCAAATCAAGTGTATGACTCAGCTCTATCTTGACATCATTCATGTTGTTGATCAATTCAATAGAAGACTCTAGGAGCTGAGATCCTTGTGTGATGAGTCTTTCTATCCAAACACTTACAGCTCAACCTTGTGCTCCAATCCTTTCAACTTTCTAAATTGCTTCGTCATTAACACATGTTGTTACATATTGTACTTGTTGGGATCAGGTGTTTCATACACTTTGCAAGTTCTAATATTTGAAATATTTATTTATTTGTATTTATTTTGCATGCACATATTTTGGGCATCCCGCTTGGAGTGACACTATGTGTCACTTTCAATTTGTATTTTGTCATTTTGTTTTTTATCACTTAGTGTCATGGAAGTCGATAAATGTAACTATGACAATTTGTAAGGTGTGTAAAAGTTGGTAAAATGGAAAGAGCTTGAAAAAGGAAATTACAATTGGAAACTTGAAAAGAAAGATTTTAGAAGATTGTGAAAGAATGATTTTAGGAGCCAAAAATGGAGTGCCATATTTAGAGAGTCAATTATGATTTGAGTAACTTTCTATATTATGGTGGATTTGAGTCTCCATGACTAGGAATTGTAACTCATGGTTTTGAGTTTCCATTTTGGTGGTTTCTTGTATTGGAACTCCTATAATTGAAGACTTGAAGAGAAGTTTGGGTGAGGAGAGTTTTATGCAGGGTTATGCTGTTAGTTTTTCCTCCAGAGGGGCAAGATGTAAATCTCCACGTTAAGACTTTGAGCCTGCAAGTGTATTGTAACATGTTTGTTGTTATAGATTAATACATTGGTTTAATGCTTTGGAGTGTGGGGTTTTATACCCGAAAGGGTTTTCCCCATGTATATTGGTGTCTCTTCTCTTCTGTCTTTCTTCTATTCTTCTTTTTTTCTTGTTCTTAAAGTTTTAATTTATATGCCGTTATGTTGCTAAAATTTATTTAGATCTATAAACTATATTATCTTTCCTCTAAGGGTTAATGAGATAGGAAATCAACTATGTTTATTTCCAATTTAAGGGCATAGTAGTATGTGCTTGCATCAAGTTATTGAATATCTATTTAATTATAATATAGGATGCTGTAAGGTGCATGTTGTGTTCTATTTTCCTTTCAATTGGTATCAGAGCTACGGTGGTTACATGGTTGCACGAGATTGCATGTGTTGGTTCCATGGTGTTTAAGGTTCTAGGTATTTATTTTGTTGTGATTTATTATCCTGGCAAGCTTGAGGGAATCTGTAGGAAGGAATTGGCTAATTATTAAGCCTTGTTTGAGTGGAAATCTTGTAGTTGATCTTGTTTTTAGGTTACAGTAGGCATTTTAAGGATGGAGAAGATGGAATATTATGGATTTGATCATGTGGTTAGATTTAATATGATATTGATTTGGAGCTCTTGTTTGATAGTATGTAATAACCCTCATACATGGTGGTTATGTTCTTTCATTCCATGGTCATCTGTAGCAAAGTATTCATGTTGGGTGCTTATTCTTGGCTCCCTGATCACATGGAGAAAATTGGGTTGTCAGGACTATGGTTTGGTGTGCTTATGTTGGGTGCTTGGTTTTAGTCCCTGGCATTGGAAGGCATTATTTTGTTAACCTTAAATGCATGTAGGTTGTGGAGTTGATCATTGGATGATCTAAAATATTCCGGAACAACCTAGCTCCTCCATATACTTGTACATGGTGGTTGTGGAGTTGGCCTACAAGTGGGCCTAGAGTTCCTAGACCTATATTCCTTTTGGTTGGTTCTACTTGCATGTCTCAGTTTCATATTGATTTGATTTGAGGGTTTTGTAGATTTTTCATTCAAAATCTATGGTTATGCTTATCTATGTTATTCCATTGTTCTAGTATAGCTATTATGGTAATTTTTCAGACTTGTGGGTCTTCCAGGTGATAAGTGGATATGGATTTGCATGTATGTCAGTGACATGGTGGTTTTGCAGGTTTTACACAGTTAATCAAAACTTGTGGTTTTGTAGATCTGCCAATAAACTATTTTTTAGATTATGATTCCTTAGAGGTGTTTCTAGATGTAAGATAGTTGTAGGTTTGCATGTAAGCTTCGTGCATGGTGTGAGGAGGTTTGTAGCTTTCTCCGTGTGGAGATGTTGGTATGTGATTAGTCACTCATGATTTCTACAGCATTTGATTTATGGGTTCCTTGACTATGGTTACTCATATGTGGACTTGTTTGGCAAATCAGATCCATGATTGATTTGGTGTTTGAGTCTTGTGGTCTACATGTTATCTTTTTGTTATCTCAGTTTGCAAGTTACTAATGTGATGATGAGTTTGCATTTTTCATGTTTGGGATCTACAAGTTATGTAGTTTTGTGGGTTGATCACCTATTTGATTGCAGTGGGATGACTCAGATGCAGACTGTCTATATCCACAAGATTGATTCAGTATTTATGCACACTTTGTTATTTGGCCTTGTCTGTGGTCATTTGTGCATTGGTATGTTGCATTGGGATGAGAGGATGGATGATTAGAGTGCCTGGATAGTTGGTTACACAGTTTAGTGTGAACTTTTGACAGTGATGGTTTTATCTTCTTGACTTGGAGCTCTTGGTTCTACTTTATTCTTTTGTGTCCTGATTGGTCAACAAGCACTCTGGACCAGGTGTTAGGCTTCTTAGCTACTTTGGTCTTAGTTGGGACAAGTTGACTAAAATCAAACTCATTAGGAGAAATTGCTTGCTTCTTTCTCTTCGAATTTTGTGACAATAGCCAAGGGGGAAGAACAAAAGAATCACCTCCTATTTCCGTTACCAGAGCTTGGGATGATGGGATAGAATCTATGGGTCCTTGTGAAATAGGTGGGGTGGAAATGTCTTTTCTAGATGTAGACACAAGTGGAGTAAAAGTGACAATAGGTGGAGTCTAAGTTTGCACAGCAGTGGGATTAACCTCAATCGACACCTTTGATGAGATAGAAGACAAAAACTTATCAAAATCTAATTGTGCGATTGAGTCAATCATAGACATGGGTACATCTAATAAACTTGGAAAGGAGGAAAGGGTACCAAAAATTTCTTCCATGTTACCTTGAGGAATATCAAACAATGGTTCATTGACAGGTGTAGAGGGGGATGAATGAACAGAATGTATGGACACAGTGGGTGTAGCAGGAGTAGTAGAAATAATTGGTAATTGTTGTACACTTGAAGACATAGGAGGAATAAGAGTTTGAAAATTTGAAACTAAAGGAGAAGAATGAGGAGGTGTTACCTATGTCGATTCAGTTTGAGACTTAATAGGAAGTTCTTGTGATTCTTCAGTAGGTATTTCCTCTTCTTCAACATCTGGATGAGCAAATGTTCCCTCTTTTTCTTTCCTCTTCCCTTTATCTCCCTTTGCTTTGAAGATAATTATCAGCTTCCTACTGGTGTTGGGAGCATCCTCTTTGTTCTTTGTCCTCAATTCTTCCTTCTTACCAGAAGATCCCTCTGTATGTTCCTCCTCTAAGCCTGTTTTGAAAATTTTTAATTGTATTCCCTTCTTCTCCAACCAGACATTGGTATTTGCAAGAATAGGTTGAAACCTTTCTTATTGAGGTCTTGCAGGAAGAGGAGTATCAACGATCTTGTTTCCTACATATATGGCTTCAACTATGTCACCTTCTTCTTGCATATCCTCTAGAATATCAACCAATTGAATGTTCCTGATTTGATCTAAAGAAAGTCAACTATAGTCCAGTCTCCTCACATCTTCCTCATTTATGCATTTAGCCCATATGTCTTTGACCTTATGAACATGAGTGTAATTACCTTTCAACTTATCCTTCATTCCTTGGTAATCAAAACCAAGTATTTTCTTGTACCTCTTCATTGTGACCCATTACATTTCTATTTCCATTGCTTTTTCCCTAGGAGTTGTGGAGATGGAATACCTACCAATTTGAAAATGAAACTTAAATCCACCTTAGTGTGATCCTACCTGCTTTTTGTGTACATCCACAATTTGTCTGCACAAATCTGTCAAAATTACCTTATCACCTAGGTACCTTGGAAGCATATATGGCTGCCCACTGAAACAACCAATTGTGATATAGGTGAAAGTAGGAAATTATAGAAATATGCATCCAAACTATTTGACCTATTCGCAAGCCTCATCATAGACTCTTTTCTTTTCAAGCTCCTTTTCTAACATACATATGTAGTTATAGAAAAATGCATCATTCACCCTCCTGAAGTATTTGATGCTTTCCTTCAATGTCAATTGGGGGTAGTACTCATATACTGGACTATTCCTCCTATCATCTTCTGAAGAGAGTCCTAGAAAATGCTTCATGGAAGCAAAAGCATACACCAAATATGAATTCATGTAGAACTTCAATGATGTAATCACCTTAGACAACTAATCACAGATGGAGTCACTGATCTGTTTCCCCCACCATATCTTTTGATTGCCCTTTTTGATGACAAAAATATACTCATACATCCATTCTTGAATAGTGTTGGATGTAGAAAGACCTTTTACCATGCTGAGAAGGGTTATGAGATCACCTACCTCATCTATAAACTCACTCTGGAAAATGTTCTTAGGCCACCTTGAAATTGTATGCCTAGGAGTCTTGAGCTGCCTAGTGTTGATGATCTTCTTGTACTTCTCTAAATGTGTATCATAGTAATCATGTGCATCTTTAATTGTGAGGTTGGCATAATCAACAAAATCTAAACACATGAAGACCTTGTCAAAGAACTCTTCATTCAACTTTATAATGACTTTACCTTCTACATTTGATATGCTTCTAGTGTACTCCTTGTCAAATTCCCCCACCATTGCCAAATATGAAATCAAGATTCTAAGCAGAGACCAGAAAGGTGGAAACCAATTTGATATCACTATTTAGGATGCATTGCATGTGTGTCAACATCAGTTGTTGGTTTATCCTCTCTAAGAACTTAGACATATCCACATGTCCAATCTCTGTATCTTTGATGTCATCAATGTTAGAGTCCTCAGAGGTCATTGGGATGATACCTTGATATTTGTGCTTCATTTTATTATTTGGAGAAGTTTCATACATCTGGCAATCAACTACAAAAATTTGATTTTTAGAAATTTTCCTAGAGTCAAAAAAATTTCATACATTCATCATCGTGTAGTTGCGGAAAAAATTTGCACTTTTGCACTATAAAAGCCTTCATGTGCAATGCAGGAAAAAATCTCCACTTAACCATTTTATGTTATTTCTCAAGATGTAAATCAAAGAAAAATCTCCACATTGCATGTGTTTGGAAGTTCAAACAAAGGGGATGCACTTCGAATAAAATTCTCAAAAGTGCATCCATTGATAAAAATTTAAGTCTGGCTTCACTTAGCATTTTTAGAGTGGATGATCGAATGTGTTGTGTAGGTTTTAAACTCTATAGAACATATTCATAATAGTGTTGTGCGGAGTTTAAAACCTGCACAACACATGTTAAAAGTGTTCAAGCGTAGGCAAAGGAAAATGTTGTGTTTTGGGTAGGTCATGTTGTGCGAGTTTTACACTTCGTACAACACATGAACAACAGTGTTGTGCAGAGTTTAAAACCCGCACAACAAAAATGTTTGTGTTTGATACTTCAAAGGGATGCTATGAAAGGGATGTTGTGTGGGTTTTAAACTCCACACAACACCCAACACCAGGTGTTGTGCGGAGTTTAAAGCCCACACAACACCTTAGGGATAGGTATTGCAAAACATGATGTATGTTGTTTGGAGTTTTATCTCTGAACAACATATGATTTGAAGATCATGTTGTTCGGAGACAAAACTCTGAACAACATGATGTATTTAAAATAAAAATGACACAAAACTTGATCTAAACCTAGCGAAACCTAGGGTTTCGATCAAAGGAAAAAAAGGGAAAAATGATAGGAAAAACATGACACCACATAGAGAGAATAAAACAAAAACAAAACCTTGCTTATAGATTTAAAATACTAGGGTTTCAAAAACAAGAAACACAAGCATGTAAACAATGAAAAACATAAAGAGATGAAGAATAATATCATACTCAAAAGTATTGTTGAGTCAGAAAGCGAAGAAAAGAAACGACCACAATGATTTGATCACACAGAAATGACAGTCGATTCAATAGGCATAGGGCATGGGAAAACGCAAACAATGTGGTGGACAGAAAGACAATGAAGAAATAAATGCAAAAATCAAAATAAATAAGGGCCAAAATATTTTAAAAGATCTCCATTAATGATCATTAAAGACCATACATGCCATAATAGGAGTGTAGTTGCAGAGATTTTCCCCACAACTACATGACATGTGTATTTACGGAGAAAATCTCAGCAATTACACCTCTCATGCAACTACACATTTTTTAGCACTTTTACATGAAACTCAAAAAAAGACTAACAATGAAATACAAACATTCACAAAAAACTAAAAATGAACAACACCTCAAATCGATGAGATTCTTTGAGGGGTTGAACCATGCTCGAGACAACCTAGAATCTTCTTGATTTGCATGCTTAGAGGATGTGGGCTATGAAACAAACAAGTTTCGTAGGTGTTATCCCAAGAATTGAGTGAGATAAATTCGAGGATAATAAGCAATTTGCCAATAAAGAGGTGAAAGTTGGCCAAAGGTAGAGTTTGAGAAATGGTGTTTTTGCCGATAAGGCAAAAGTAAGCTTGGTTCATAACAGTGGTTTTTTGCCAATAAGACAAAAATGATGAAGCTAGATTAAGGTTCAAAAATTTACAAAATCGCTAATAAAGGGGCAACTAAAGAATAGTTCGCTAAAGACACATTTTGCTGATAAGACAAAAAGAGACAAGGCCAAAGGTTTAGAAAAGTGAAAAATTTTTGATAAAAGGAAACAAAGACAAGGTTCGGCAAAATGGAATTTTGCCGATAGAGAAGAAAAGATGGACCAAAAGAAAAGTTAGAAAAAATGACATTTTTCCAATAAGGGCAAAAGATGACAAAGTGAGAATAGTTCAGAAAAGTGAATCTTTGCCGATAAGGGCAAAAATGGGAGAAACAAGCCAAAGTTCAAAAAAATGAAAAGTTGCCGACTGAAGATGACAATATGCAGAAGGCAAAGACAAAATGGTTTTTAAAAGACAAATTTTGCCAATAAGGCAAAATTCAAGCCAGAGTTCTAGAAAAGTGCAAAATCAGAAAAAATAAAGTTTGTAATGTATTGTAGACTTTAAACATTTGAATTTAAATATTTAAAGTGTTGTAAAAGCTCTGTATAGGGGGATTTTGGTGGGAAAATTTATTTGAAAATCTTCATCAGCCATTAATGCAAAATCAAATCTCTCAGCTACTCTATTTCTAGATATTTTGCATTTATTGTTGTAGGTGATGAATTAGTTGCCTACATTCGAGGCAACAAATATCTCCCAACTACTTCAAGATTCAAGAGATTTTCTGCATTCATGTTTGGTAGATAGACATTCCTTCTGGCAGGGATATTTTTTGATGGGCCCATGGGGAAAATTTATTGTGATGAATGATTCAGGTCAATGTAATGAAATGTTATATATACATGTAAAAATATGTAATGAGGGTTGGAGACAAAGACATTTTTGTACTCCAAAAAAAACCCTCCTTTGCTGTAACCATGCCTTTCTGATTAATACATGTTGGTTGTTTTGACCTCTTCATGCTCTTTTTAGCTTTGTGTAATTTAGGACTGGTTTATCTGTGAGTGTTTATTTCCTCTCAACCTCGTTCTTTTCTTTACCTCTATTAGAATCTACCACATATGTGTAAATTTATCAGTTGTATATGGTTATTTTGTGCATTTTAGTTCTGTGAGTGTTCTATATTCAAATATGGTGTATCACCCCCTTTAATTTCTAGTTTTATCCTTCTTCCCCTTTTACCAAATGGTGGATAGATTAGGTTTAGTTTTAGTAGTAGTTGAATCTCCCATTCAATGAAGGAACCAACCTCTCTCTAGAGATTTGATTTCCTTGCAGGGTCCCACAATTGGAAATCATCTCAATGTTTCACTAGATTGTTGAGGCCCTAAACCGCTTCAACACAGGCTACAAATCCGAGTGACAATAGTTTCTGGCACACCCAGTGGGACTGAAGATACCTAAATCAAGGTTTAAGCTAAGAATTTGGTGTTATTCTCAGTATTCTGCACTTTGGCAGACATTTACATGGACCTGGCAACTCTACAAGCTCCTAGTTTTTGACCAGTTCAACCTTTTATGCCTGTGTAAACAAGAGCTTCAAGAGGTAATTATCAGTTCATTAAATTTCCTATTTCTTCTTCAAGGAGAAGGTCTAGGTTAACTAGGTCTCCTACAAGAAGGAATAGCAGTCATGTTCTATCTCGTTGAAAAGCTCAATCTACACCCCCTCCTATTAGATTTCAGTATACAAGAAAAGGCTTGCACATACCTAGATTAAATTTGAATATCCCTAGTATGACGATAAATTTTCCTTTTGTAATCTTTAATGGAGGCATGCCTTTAGTTTTGGCCACATACAATGATATACCTGCTGTAGCTCTAAAGAGTATTTCACCCTTTATGGGTGATGGTTCTACAACCCCTACTGAGCACATTAAAAATATATCCAATTTGTGTTCAGTTCATTACATTCAACATGAAGATGTTGTTGTTTGGCTCATGGTCTCATCGTTCAAAGGGAGAGCTCTTCAATGGTTCAAGAGCTTAATCCCTGCTTCAATACATGACTAGAATGAGCTAGGAGAAGCCCTCTACAAGTAGTTTGGAGAGAGGACATATAATGTTTTAACTACTAGAACAACTGACAACAATCAAGAGAGCTCCGAGTGAGATGCTGGTGGATTTCAACATCAGATTTTAGAGGACGTGGGAGAGAATTCCAAATCTCCTCATGCCATCTCCACAAGGTGCTTTTTTGTATTTCTTAAGAGCTTTAAATTCTAATATTATTGTAATGGTGCAATCTATGGGTGCTCAAACCCTACCTCATGCTTATGAGACAACTTTGAAAGATGAAAATTGTTTAATGCATGCTGGGAAAATTGCTCCCAGACCTCTTGTACCCCTTTTTCCAGAGCTACCTTCACCATTTCAACAACCCAGTATTTCTCCCATCCCAAAGCCTAAAGATTCCACTTCTTCTCTTTCTCAAGAAGAGAATGATCTTAAAAATCTAACTATAATCAAGGTTACCAACCTAATAGGTATCAAAATCCTAACCCTACTTAGCCTTTGCAAATAGTCTAGCATATCCAACAAATTCTAGCTGTAAATCCAGTTAGGGCCCTAGTCCCTACTCAAAACAATCTAGCCCAAGAGGCAGATTGGTGCTACCCTTGCAACCAACCTCACAATCAGTCCACTTGTACTTTTGGACCACAAGAAAGAGCTTTAATGGTGCAAAAATTTCATACCCATCAGGCATCATTGGTAGAGGCAGCAAATAGCAACCCACAGGTATCAAATGAGTCTACTTCTGATGCCAATATGATGCTATGGACTTCTAAGGATTGCAGAAAACACTAGATCCAAAAAAGAGGTAGTTGGAGGATAGCCCCATGCCTATTGTGTTACAAAAAAAGCCTATTTCAAAGGCAAAAGTGGCTAGTGCTACAAATCCAATTCAGAGTAGCAGATCTGCTACTGTAAAAGAAATTCCATTAGGCCCAAAGGTGCCTAAACAAGCTACAAATCAATCAAAAAAGGGAACATGGATTCCCTCAATGCATAAGGCAGCAATTGTTCCCCTAAATATTGTGGAAAAGATGAAGAAAATGAATATAAATGTCTCAATGTGGGAAGTAATGGCAATCCCCTCTCAAAGGAATTTGTTACGAGAAGCCTTAAGGTAATTCCCATCAACTGATCAGTAGCAATAGACTCATTAGCAAAGCAGAAAGAAAAGAGCCCGATTAGTCTTGTACAGCCAAGTGAGGGACAAGTGAGTTCAACAAAGAAACCATCATCTTTCTACTTGTTGCTAATCATTGGCAAGTTTCTAGTGCATAATTGTATGATTGACTTAGGGCCTAGTGTTTCATTCATGCCCATGAAGATAGCAGATGCACTAGGCATCAAGTATACCCCTATTTCATTAGGAGTATTACAGTTGGATGGTACTTATGTAAACATTGTGGGAGTGATCAAAGGACTGGACTTGACTCTACATGCCTATCCAAACTTGACTTTTAGTCAAGACATTTCAATCATTGATCGTCCTCATTTCTTTGTTGTTTTCTTGTCAAGGGACTTAACAACAAAGGTAGATGGATACATTGTTGGCAAGAGACACTATATGGATTCTTGTTTGTTGTCATTGATGGCAACAAAGTTCATCCCACACATCCGCAGGACATGGTGTGTCTCTACCGGAAGTCAGAATGAAGAATGTTGTGGTCTGGTAAACAAGAACAGAGCATGTGGCAAGGTCCGATAGACAGGTCTGGATCTCTCAGAGGAAGTATCTTGGTGAAGTGTGGATTTGGGGAAGTCAAGAGGACTACTTTGAGTGATAGATTCCAAGGATTTAGCCTCCGGTGATAGATGAGGAAAAAGATATGAATTCTTGAGTACCGGGTTCCTGAGTGACAGTATGAACAGAGGAAGAACTGACTGGCAGAACATCAGACTTTATTCTGGATGTGTTACTAATGGTGGTAAAGGTTATGAAGGCATGAATTATGTTTGGCCGACATGAATAATGATTTCTACAAGTATATGCTTGATCCACATTACTTGATGTGCAAGGATTCAGCCGACAGAACAGAGTTTGTGAAAAGATTGACTGTTCCGGGTGCCGACTTGAAAAGTGATGAAATCACTTGTGCGGATATATATACAAGATGGATTTAGTTGAGTGAAGTGTGGTTCTTATTAGTGATGTGTGAATAAAAGTAGAAGAGTAGAGCAGAAGCAGTAAGGAAGGTCCGATATGTGAAAGAAAGCAGCTTAAGAGAAGAGGAAAGATGAAGTACAGCAGATCAGTGTACTGAGCCTAACCGAAACTGAACTCTAGCATATGTAGATGCTCCCAAATCAGTTCAAGTATTGTATAACATTCTTTTGTAGATAGTGAGTCTCTTGTAGGCAGTGTGCCTCTTGTGAGCAGTGTGCTCGAGTAGTGAGCCCTAATTGGCAAGTGCCATTTTATTTTTCTATTCTTCTAACAGAGAATACAATCTTGGGTTAATCATCTCGTGGTTTTCTCCCTTAACAGGGTTTCCACGTCAAAAATATTGTGTCATGTGTATTTCCATTTCATGGTTATGTTTGCTTGATTGAATTAATACTGCATTGTTTAATAAGAAAGATCAGAAGAAGAAATAATTAAGATAACTGATTCACCCCCCCTCTCAGTTATCAACAATTGGTATCAGAGCTAAGTTCCTCCTAACAGAGTCTAACAGCTCGAGGAAGATCTGGGAATCCAAATGGATGCATATGGTTTAAGGGAGCAACTCAACACTGCCCTTGAGGATCTTGAACAGTCAAACTCTGAAGTCAATGAATTAAAGGAAAGACTCAAACAGGCTGATGATTTCATGAGAGAACTAAAAGACAAATTAAGTCTCTTTATGAAAAAGAGAAAGGAGCTGCTTCAGCAATTGGCAAGACAAGGTGAAGCAAATGATGCAAATGAAGAGTTGACTGAGAAAACCAAGTGATGTGAAAAGCTATCAAAAGAAATCATTATGGTAAGACATGAAATGGAATCAGGAGTTATGAAGTTTACCCAAGAAGTTGAAGAGAAAAGAAAAACTGAAGATAATCTAAGACAATATCTCAAAGAGAAATTAGAAGATTGCCACTAGATGGATAGAATTATCATACATCTTGAATCTGATCTTGAAGATGCTAAAGATAATGAAGAAAAACTTGAGGATCAAATTGTCTCTCTCAAAAGGGATCTTCAAACAGCAAATGAATATAAAGAGAAATTCAAGATAAGTTCTGCTCAACTTTAAGTTCTTCTTGGAAGTCAAAAAGGGGTAGATGACAAGTGTGGTTTGGGATATGAGAAAGGAGAAAGCTCTGGATCTGGTCAGAAGAATTTTGGATCAGAAAATCCAAGGAACAGGCCTAGAAGACCTCCGGTAAGACAGCCCAATGCTCAAAGATATCCATCCTTCAATGGATACTGCCACAGCTTCAATCACTTTGGTCACAAATCTCATAAGTGCAGAAAGAGAATGAATCAGACTAATTCATCCTTCTCCGGACAGTGCTTTAACTGCAATAGGTATGGTCACAAATCTCATGAATGCAGAAATATGCAAATGAACAAATCATTCAATGGTAGATGCTTTGCATGCAATAGAATAGGTCATATGGCTAATCAATGCAGATCAAGAGGATATCAATCAAATATACAGAGAAATGTTGTTTGCCAAATTTGCAATAGATCCGGTCATATTGCAAAATTCTGTAGAAGCAAGAATTAGGACAAAAGAGGTTTGGTATATCATAATCAGAATCAAGATAAGGGTAAACAAAAGGTGAATGCAGATGAAATTAAAAGTGAGATGAACAAGATTTAGGTGAAGAAAAGTATAGAGAATGTAGAGGTTGGATCCGCACCAGACTCTGGTGCTGATATTCCTTCCAGAAATTAAAAAGTGAGCTCTGGCTCAGGAGGAGACACAAAGAAAACCTTGTTCCCCCAACCAGTCAATTGGTGCCGGATCTGGCACAAGAAGAGTTGCAGACTGAAGGGTTCATAAGGGTAACATCCAAACATACTGTGGTTAAGTTTTGAAAGATCTGCAAGATGTTTAAAGATCAGGATTGATCTGGTTCTTCAAGTCATCTGAATGAGGCAAAACCAGAATAACTTAGGTCGAGCATTTATTGCAACCTGACATTAGGGTTTGCAGAGCAATATAAGGGTTTTCTCATCAACCACTTATTCATTCTGCATTCAAGAAGAAACAAAAAGTGGAGCTCTGCAACAAAATTTCTCAAGTTCATTGAAGATCATTTGTAGAAGTCATTACATCCAGAAATCAATCCGACCTACTACGTGAAACCAAAAGGCGCAAAAGGTATTTTTTGTTTTCAATATCTCACTGCAAATCTTTTGAAAAATGGATACTCTGAATATAGTAAAGATTTTTGATAGCCCCCCCCTGAATTTAAGAAACATCCTTACAAATCATTGGAGGTAGATCCCTTAGGAGCATTCTCTAGTGTTCCTCATGGCGTTTTGCACACAGAAGACATTAGGGTTTATATACATGCAAATATTGAAGAGTTTGGGGAATTCAAACTAAGAGATATCTATCACAAACAACTGATAGACAATGCCTTTGAGCTTAAACCAGAATATAAGGGTATCCAAGAGAAACATTTTGATTAATTCATTCATTTCCCCTGCTTTGAAGAAGATGAATGGGTCTGGTATGTATTGAGTAGGGTGCAAGACAACTTCCTATGTTTGAACAGACCTTGCAAGATCACAAAGGAGGCAATTAGGGCAGTAACTGGTCTATACTCTTCTGGAGGGATACCTGTCCTCAAATCTGTCAAAAACAACATTGTAACTGAGGCCACTGGATCAAAATTTGATAAGAGGGCAATGACCATTAAAGATATTACTGACCTGAATATCAAGTTTGCATCTATGATAATAGGATACAAGATATATCACTCCAGTAGGGAGAATTCAGTATCTGGAACTGCAGTATATATTGCCTATGAGATGCTGAGAAAGAATGTAGAATATGATCTCTGTGAACTTCTTTTGAGCCAATTAATGGAAAACATACAAAAGATCAAAAAGGACAAGAAGAACTCTTTCAAATATGGTGCACTAATATTATGTCTATTTTTCTACTTCATGAATGAGCTGCCCGGATCAAATGGATGGGTATGGCAGAATGACAAACCAGTAGCAGTTCAGATCAGAGATTACTTGCATGAACTTGGGGATGCTAAGGCAAGAAATACAGCTCTATGGGGTTACTTCAAACACTTTTAAAATATAATGCAAATCAGAGAAAGAATCCCCAAATCAGTAGTTGAGAAATACAAGGATACAGTGTGCTTCATGGTAGACACTGATCAATGCCTAATGGAGGTAGTAGAGCCAAGGATAGTCTGGATCATGCCTATGGGGTATGAAGTTGATGAACAAATTGTAGAGCTGCATGTTCAACACATGCTCAGTCAACCAAAGGACCCAAAAGCAGAGAGATTTGGAACCTTTGAAGAACTAAGTGTGAAAATTCACACTAAGCTAAGGCAACCAGAAATCAAAAGGAAGGTAAGAAAAGAAGTTGAGGAAGTTGCAAAAAGCTTTGGCATCTCAACGGAGGCACTTGATGCCAACAGGGAAAAGAGACAAAAGGCTGAGGAAGTGAAGAAAGAGGCAGAAAAGGGAAGCAAGGAAAGTGCTCTGGTAGAAACCTCAACCTGGACCAGATCATCAAAGAGATCTGCACCTATCACAGCCAAAAGATCAAAAACATCAAAACTGGAAGTTCAGGCATCCGACAAAGGAGAGAAAAGATCAAAGACAAAAGCCACAAGGGCTTATGCCAGTCAAAGAGATGAAGAGGAAACTGAATCAGATGAGGAAATAAAGAAACTAAAGAAGAAGAAGAAATCATCCGGTGAACTCTCTACCGGTCAAGGAGCAGAAGAGAAGGAAGAGGAATTTGCTGAAAAACCCACTCTCTCCTTAGATGTTGTAGTGAAGGCAGTCACTGTGGATGGGAACTTGCAACCCTTAACATAATTTTATGATGAATATAATGAAGAAGATAAAAAGATTCTGAAGGAAGCCACAGTTCAGTTTTTGAACACCTACAACAAAGCTTTTATTGAAATTATCTCTCTAATTCCCAAAAGCCTAGAGAAAAGGCTTGAAATGAGGAAGAACAATGCTCGAGCAAAAGATCTTGAGATCCAAGAATAGGTCACCATTCAACTCTTCCCTTCAATCACTCTGCAGCAAATGAATATGATCTTTAAAGAGTGCAAGGATGAGTTCCAGAGCAAAGCCAGGATGAATCAACTCATGATTGGTGAAACTGACAAAGTGGCAAAAGAGACTGAAGAGATCCTCCGAAATGCTCTTAAAAAGTTCAACATTCCCATCACAGAGGACTCTGGTAAAGACAAGGGCTCAGAATCCCCTATTCCGGAAGAGGTGGCTCATGAACAAACAACTATCTCTCCTCTGGTTTCCCCTACAGCCTCCGGATCTAAAGGAGAAGACAAAATATAGGAGAAAGAAGCTAAAGTGAAGGAAAAAGAAGTTGACAGTACCAAGGTTGCAGAGGGAGAGAAGACCTCAATAGAAAAGACCACAACTGCCAGTGGTATGAATGTAGAAGGAGAAAAAGCTCCAAGGGACATCTCTAAAAATACAGAAGAGAAGAAACATCTGTCTCCAGCAAGAGACACTGCACAAACTATCCAAGAATTCCTGAACAAAGAAATAATAGAGATTGATGAACCAGAGCTTCTACAAGGTCCATTCAATTTTGATTCTCTTTCTTTGGTACAGACAATTAAGATAGCTTCATTTGCTAACGCCAAGGCTAAAGAAAAAATCCTTAAGTCTCATATGGAAGACTGTGAGTTGATAGAAGCTGCTTCCGGAGTGCTAGAAAAGATTATGCCATCGTTTCAGAAGGATCCCACAGCCTCCTCATCCGGTAATCTCAAAACTCTAGTCAGCAGTGTCAATACACATTTTGATTCTCTAGAGAAGTCAGCTAAAGAAAAGGTCCAGAAGGAGTTTTTGGATAAGAGATTCTCAGAGGTACAAGGTTTGATCATTAATGATAGGAGAAATATGAATATTGGGATAAAGAGCTTAGAAAATGCTCTTAAAGATGGCGGTGAAGTATACAAATTTTGTATTTCCTGGTCCAAAGCAACAGTGGAGATTGAGAAGAAAATGAAAGAACAGGAGGATAAACTGTTAAAACTTTCTCAAAATTTTGATCCACTTTCTACATCAATAATAAATCAAGAATGTCAAATGGTTGCAGTTTTGAATGAGATTAAGAAGCTTGAAAAAGAGAAGAAAAATAGAATAAGCAGGTTAAGTGAGCTCAAAGCGATAATTGTCCCTAAGTTAGAGGCCATGCATGAGGCCATAAAAGAAGCTCAAATCATAGCTCAGACAAATGATCCAACTAATCTAAAAAGGGAAGATGCGTTTGCTTTTCTATTGAGCGGTCATATATCAATTTTGGACAGAATGAAGCAAAGTTGGGCTACTGAATTCATTCAACTGAAAACAACTTTTGCAGACATACTATAGTATATGTAAGTATTCCATATGTATATACTTATGCAGCTAAGTATAGTAAAATTTTTGAAAATTTTGGTATGCGAACCCTACCCTTTGCCATTAATGTCAAAGGGGGAGTGAGGAGTAGTGAAAAATGAGGAATCCAACTAAGGGGGAGCTCCGGAAAATGTATATAAGAACAGAGCATCAACCAAGGGGGAGCATAGTGTAAACACTTAGTCATTTTTCACTAAGGGTTGCCATCAATGCCAAAGGGGGAGATTGTTGGCAAGAGACACTATATGGATTCTTGTTTGTTGTCATTGATGGCAACAAAGTTCATCCCACACATCCGCAGGACATGGTGTGTCTCTACTGGAAGTCAAAATGAAGAATGTTGTGGTTCGGTAAACAAGAACAGAGCATGTGGCAAGGTTCGACAGACAGGTTCAGATCTCTCAGAGGAAGTATCTTGGTGAAGTGTAGATTTGGGGAAGTCAAGAGGACTACTTTGAGTGATAGATTCCAAGGATTTAGCCTCCGGTGATAGATGAGGAAAAAGATATGAATTCTTGAGTACCGGGTTCCTAAGTGACAGTATGAATAGAGGAAGAACTGACTGGCAGAACATCAGACTTTATTTCGGATGTGTTACTGATGCTGGTAAAGGTTATGAAGGCATGAATTATGTTTGGCCGACATGATTAATGATTTCTACAAGTATATGCTTGATCTGCATTACTTGATGTGCAAGGATTCAACCGACAGAACAGAGTTTGTGAAAAGATTGACTGTTCCAGGTGCCGACTTGAAAGGTGATGAAATCACTTGTGCAGATGTATATACAAGATGGATTTAGTTGAGTGAAGTGTGGTTATTGTTAGTGATGTACAAATAAAAGTAGTAAGGAAGGTCCGGTATGTGAAATAAAGTAGCTTAAGAGAAGAGGAAAGATGAAGTGCAGCAGATCAGTGTACTGAGCCTAACCAGAACTGAACTCCAGCATATGTAGATGCTCCCAGATTAGTTCAAGTATTGTATAGCATTCTTTTGTAGACAGTGAGTCTCTTGTAGGCAGTGTGCCTCTTGTGAGTAGTGTGCTTGGGCAGTGAGCCCTAATTGGCAAGTGCCATTTTGTTTTTCTATTCTTCTAATAGAGAATAAAATCTTGGGTTAATCACCCTGTGGTTTTCTCCCTTAACAAGGTTTCCACATCAAAAATATTGTGTCATGTGTATTTCCATTTCATGGTTATGTTTGCTTGATTAAATTAATACTGCATTGTTTAATAAGAAAGATAAGAAGAAGAAATAATTAGGATAACTGATTCACCCCCCCTCTCAGTTATCAACATACCTTTCTTCTGACTAGTCTCATTTGTTGTTGAGAACCAGATATGGCACAAGGTTCATCATCAAAACTAAACTAATTTCAAACTATCATGTGGAGAACTATGACCCTAGCCTGGTGAACCCTCATGTTATGATTCAAGGTGAGGAAGTCCATGATTCAGAGTCTCTTGATGCAACATCTTCACCTCTTCCAACCCTTGATCTTTTTCTTGATGAGTGGGCAAGGGATCACTATGATTTTGATCCTTATGACACCACTGAGGCAACTGGCTTGGGTACCTACATGATCCATGAGGGGAATGCTTCAGTCCCTTTTGTACTTAAACTGGATGATGACTCTAATGGCCCATGGTAAATATTCCTTGATGGTGCAAAGAGCAAAAATGGAGATGGTGCAAGGGTTCTACTAGTCTCTCCAACTGGTAAGAAACTACATTTTGCTCATAGGATACATTTTTCTTGCACAAATAATGTAGCTGAGTATGAGGCATTGGTTCATGGTTTTCTACTTGATGAGAAGAAAAACATCAAGCATTTGGAGATCTTTGGAGACACTGAGTTCGTGGTTAACCAAGTCAGAGAAAGATGTGCTACAAAAAATCAGCTTCTTAATGTTTATAGACAGAGTTTGGGACCTATTTGAGAGTTTTGATGCTCTCAACCTATAGGTAATCCCAAGGAAATTGAATGCTGAGGCAGATCAAGTGGAAATAGTTGGAGCTCAATTCTCTCCATCTATAGACCTCTTTCAAGGTCCTGATCAACATGTTAAAATAGTAGTCAGACCCTATGTTCCTGACAATAATATACATTGGCAAATTTTTGATAGAAATGAGCAGATTGCAAGCTTCAACTAGAATAAAGTCGAGTTCTCTTCCATGGCACAACCCAAGCTAAAAGAGGGTTATGGTGATCAAATCATTCAGTTGAAATCTAACAAGCTGCTCAAGGGTTTAGTCACTCTTGAGGCCATTTTCAACCCTGATGATGAGTTCAAGGCCAATAGAAAGAACATGACGTTCAAAAAGGAAGATTACCAAAAGGTTACTGTCACCCAAGATAAAGAGTTACTGCTAGGAAAGGTATGTGGTGATGCTGAACAAAAAAAATTTATATGCCTTTCTCAGAAGTATAGTGATGTTTTGGCATGGAGTTATGAAGACCTAAAAGGTTTTAATCTAGATGTTTCTCAACATTCCATTGATCTGGTCCAAATGCCAAGCCCGTCTGCCAAAAGCCACAACCCATAAAACCTAAAATTGAGCTACTTGTGAGGAAAAAGCTTGCTAAGCTCATCCAATCTAGAATCATCTTCCCCATCAAATACTCCACCTGGGTAGCTAATCTAGTACCTATAAGGAAGAAAAATGATGAGATAAGACTTTGCATAGACTTTTAGGACCTGAATCGTGCTTCCTTGAAGGATCACTACCCTTGCCCTCTATGGATCAAAGTTTACAAACTGTTGCAGGGGCAAAGAGGTTTTCACTACTTGATGGATTTTCTGTTTATAAACAGATCTTTGTCAAGGAAGAAGATAGATTTAAAACAACATTTACAACTAAATGGGGAACCATGGCATATGCAAAAATGCCATTTGGTCTTTCTAATGTTGGTGCCACATTTCAAAGGGTAATGGACATTACCTTCTAAGGTTTTATAAACAAGTTCATCCTGATTTATCTAGATGATATTACAGTCTTCTCCAAGAGAGGAGAAAATCATATGGAGCATTTGGAGAAAGTTTTCCAAATATGTAGAGAGTTTCGGGTGTCTTTGAACCCTAAAAAAAGAATTTTTGCTCTTTCTCAGGGTAAACTTCTAGGCCATCTAGAGTTAAAGGATGGGATCTCCATAGATCCTGAAAGAACATTAGCTCTTCTTTCTCTTCCACTGCCTACTCACAAAAAATCTTTACAATCATTTCTAGGGTAGATCAATTTTGTTAGGAAGTTCATTCCAAACTATGCTAGCTTGGTGAAACATCTAACCCTTATGCTTAGAAGGATGTTGTCTTCATATGGACTAAGGAAGGGAAAGATGGTTTTGAGAAGATCAAAGAAGAGATTTCCCAAGCTCCTAATCTCATGAACCCAAATTATGAGGACTTTGTCCTTTATGCACATGGAGGAGAGAGTAGCATTGATGTTGTCCTGATGCAACAAAATGAACAAGGAATGGAGCAGCCCTTGGCCTTTTTCAGTTAGACCTTGAAAGATTATGAGTTTAGATATAGTCCCATGGATAAACAGGTATTTTCCCTTGTTAGAGCCTTAAAATAATTTAGATATATGCTAGAAAATAACCATATCAAAGTTTTAGTTTCTCATCCTAGAGTGAGATTATATAATGGGCATTGAAATTAGTGAAAAGAGAGTGAGTTGGGTCACTAAGATCCTAGAGTATGAAGTGATCATCAAAGCCACTAAGCTGATTAGGGGTAGAGGATTGTGTGAATGGCTAGCTCAAACTACTGTAGATGAAGTGAGTTCATCCTACCATTTGAATGAGGTAGAACCTATAGCTGAATCAGTAGTTGTGAGTTCTTGGACAACATTTATGGCCAAGTTCCTATCCACTGGTGAATATCGCTATGGATTGGACATAACTAAAAGAAGACACTTTAGGCTATAGTCCATTCCTTATGCCTTGGTGGATGGTGTTCTCTTCAAGAGAAACCTAGATGGAGTCTTACTGAGGTGTATAGAAGAAGATCAAATTGATAGATTACTCAGTGAGTTTCATATTGGTCCAGTTGGAGGTCACTTCTCTGCTAGAGCTACAACAATGAAAATAATGAGGGCGGGTTACTTTTGGCCCACATTATTCAATGTTGCCCATGTTGGACAATTGAGAGGGGGGGTGAATTAGTTGTCCCTAATCTTTAACCTTTTTTGAACTTTTAATCTTCTTTTATAATCAAATTAAAGATGTAAACATTTAAGCATAAATCAACACATTGAGCAGAAACAACATGAACACACAACACCAGAATTTTGGACATGGAAAACCTGATTAACAGAAAAACTATGGTGGGTATTAACCCATAAAAATGCATACCTTATTAAAAGTACTTAACAAAATAGAAGGCACATACCTTCAAGCGCATTGCCCAAAGCTCACTACTCAAGAAGAGGCTCACTGCCTATAAGAAATTATGATTTACACAGAGATAATGAACTAAGAAGTAACATCTATATTTAGGCCTAAATTAGTCCCTTTGAAGGCTCACAAAAACTTTTGCTCCTATCTTCAATTTCTTCTTCACTGACTCTTCACTCTATACTCCCTTTCCTCCTCTTCTTCTCTGCTATGCTTTTGATCCTTTCTTCGGATTTAATTCATTTCATTACAAGGATGATTTTCCACAACTCTTCAACAAGTATTTATACACTTCATCAACCTTGGAATGTTCAACAAGGTCAGTTAAAATTAATGCAGTTCTTTACACTATCGGCCAAATATAGCTAAGACTTGAAACTTCCTCCATTAACATACCATGCTTCATAAAATGCCCTTTAGATCATCCGCAACATGCCAAGAACATCCAGTCAGCCAAGACTGGGAAGAACATCAACCTCAAAGAAGAAATCTTCAATCAACAAGCTCAAACTTCAATGCGGACCTCCAACATAGTAGCCACATGATCCAGAGACCTCCACAAGCACATTGAATTCACCAATAACATTCACTCTAAACCAAATTACCAGAATCATTTGTATCTTCCTCTGAAACCTCAAGAACACTATCTGCCATGACTGTCAAACTAGAAAGATAGCTTGTGGACCTCCAAACAACAGACTACTAGAATTGATGATACACACTGACTTCCCAAACATGCCTTCAGATCTGTAGACCATAATATTTCACTACAGAGCAATCCGGACCAACTTACTGTCACACTGTCTCTTTTGAATACTGTAAAATCTGGTTCTACTCAGATGGCCATAACTTCTTCAAATCTTCATGTGGACTTCTCAATTCTTAACTAGAGCAACCTCTGACAATCCTCTACACAGCCATATGGTCTACATGCATTGATTGTCACTAATTTTCTCAATATCCTTAACAATCTGGTCTTCTATACAGATAGTAATATAGGATACAATTGACACCAATGGCAACAAGGATATGTTGACATCAATGACAACACCACTTAGGCACATATTTGCAACAATCTCCCCCTTTGTCATTGATGGCAAAATATGATGTGAAAAACTAAACTCAACCATCAAGAAAAGAACTTCTCCCCTTTCTCTTATCACACCTGTAACCATTTTCTTCACTGCTCCCCCTTTCACCAGTAACTAATCACTTCCATGTTTTTCACGCGACTTCTCTCCCCCTTTGACATCAATGGCAAGGGGCACATATTAGCTATCTTTTTTCCCCCTTTTTATTTCAGACTGATCTCTAACATTTGCATACTGACTACTCCTTAGAGGAGTATCTTCTCAACATCAATCCGGATCTCAAGATATGTCTGAGAATTTCACCAGACTGATGCACATAAGTGCATCTTAGTTCTAATCAGGAGGGGTAATAACCCCTAACTTCTCTCTGAGATACTCAAAAATATCCTTGGGAAGAGGCTTAGTGAAGATATCTATGATTTGATCTTTGGAAGGCACAAACTCCAACTTGACTTCATTCTCATTTACCTTCTCTCTCAAGAAATGAAACTTGATAGATATATGTTTTGTCTTTGAATGCAATACCAGATTCTTTGAGATGTTTATTGTGTTAGAAACAAGGTAGATAACTGAGAAGGGGGGTGAATTAGTTATCTCAAAACTTTCTTACTTTTACTTCCTTTTCTTAACTTAACATTTAGTGATATGTCAAAGCATGGAAGAATAAACTAAAATGAAATCAACACACATAACACAGGGATTTTTATGTGGAAACCCTATTAAGGGAAAAACCACAAGGTGATTAACCCAAGATTGTATTCTCTATTAAAAGAATAAAGCAGTACAAAATGACACTTGCCAGTTAGGGCTCACTGCCCGAGCACATTGCTCACAAGAGGCTCACTGCCTACAAGAGACTTACAAATGATAACAATGTGTTTGAACTGATGAACAACATTCACATATGCAAGAATTCAGTTCTGGTTAGGCTCAGTATACTGATCTAGCACATTTCATTCTTCCTTTGCTCAATATCACTCTTCTGTCACATTCTGAGCTTGGTTTACTACCTTTGCACTTCTCTCTGCTTTTCTTCGCACTTCATCCTTATCCCTATCACTTTCACCACTTCACAATCTTGAATCGATCGGGTATATATATCTACATCCAGGATTTCAAACAACTTTCTAGTCGGCAACAAGAACACTTAGGATATTTGCAAAATACTGTTTTGACAGCTGAATTCATACTTGATAGATGATGTGCACCAAAACTTAGGCATAGAAATCATTACCTAAGTCATCCAAAATCATATAACACCTCAAGTTACTTGATCAACACCTTCTGCACATCTAGATTGAGGTCTAATACTCTGTTGGCCAGTTCTTCCCCTATCTGCATTTTCTAACTAAAGTCTGATACTTAGATGCTCATATCTTTCACATGCTTTGCCACCGGAGGCTAAATATTTGGAATACAATAGTTCAGATACTCATTACTCACCCAAATCCACAACAGGCTAGGTTTCACCATCAGAGAGTTCTGGACCTAATCTGTCAAACCCTATCATATGCTCTATTCTTGACTACTGGATCAACCTATCTTCAATCTGACTTTCGGTATGAGTAATTTATGAACTGCGGATGTGTGGGATATACTTTGTTCCCATCAATGACAACACTTATGAATCCTAGCAATGTCTCTTGCCAACAATCTCCCCCTTTGGCATTGATGGAAACACTTTAGTGAAAAATGACTAAGTGTTGCTGTAACTCCCCCTTAGCTTGTGCTCTATTTCTCCATACTACTTACCGGTGCTCCCATAATACTAGATTCCTCATTTTTCACTGCTCTTTACTCCCCCTTTGTCATCAATGGCAAAAGGTAGGATCTGCATACCAAAAATGTGCAAAAACTATTATATAAGGCCGCATATTTACATACAATCCATAAGATAAACTTACATATACTTAAGTATATATGCAAATGTAGTCTTCAACTGTACAAGCTCTGTGGCCCAACTTCTCTTCATCCTATCCAAAATGGAGATGTGTCCACTCAACAAAAATGCATATGCTTCTGCCCTCTTCAAATCTGTTGGATCATTGGTCCGGGCTGTACTTAGAGCATCTGCTAAGGCATCATGCATTGCCTCTAACTTAGGGATGATTATCCCTTTGAGTTCACCCAATCTATCCATTACACTTTTCTTCTCCTTAACAAGTTTCTTTATTTCATTTATTATAACAACTGCTTGGCATTCTTGACTTCCCAGAGAGATAGTGAGAGAATCAAAATTCTGAGATAGATTTGTCAAATTTCCTTCTTGTTCTTTTATTTTCTTCTAAATGTCCTCTGCAACTTTGGGCCAGGATAAAAAAAATTTATATATGTCTCCACCATCCTTAAGAGTGTTTTCAATGCTCTTTATGCCAATGTCTAAGGATTTTCTATCATTAACAATTAGCCCTTGTACCTCACTGAATCTTTTTCCCAAGAACTCATTTTGGACCTTAGTTTCTACTGATTTTTCTAAAGACTCAAAATGTGTATTGACAGAATTAACTAAGTTCTTCAAGTTATCAGATGGAGAGGCAAATGGATCCTTCTAATATGAGGGCATAATCTTCACCAACATTCCAGATGCAATACTCAGTAGCTCATATTCCTCCATATGAGATTTTAGGAGTTTTTCTTTGGCTTTGGCCTGAGCAAAAGATGCTATCTTCATTATATGAACCGGAGAGAGAGAGTCCAGATTCAGTGGTTCTTATATCAAATCTGGTTCATCTAATTCGACAACTTCCTTGTCCAAGAAACTTTGCACCACTTCTATAGTGTTTATTGTATTCTCATCTTCCTTTGCTTTGGGGGCATCTAGACTAATTTTCTTATTGTCACCAACAGTATTTGTTTCTTCTTTCTGTACTTCCTCTTCTGGAGAAGAGGAATCTAAGGCCTCAGATTGTTCTTCATCAGTTTTCTTTAATCCTTCGACATCCATGTTGGAAGGCTCTTCATCAATTTTATTTAATCCTTCAACATCCATGTTAGAAGGCTCTTCATTTTCTTCCTCTACAATGGGAAGATTGAACCTTTCCAAAGCACTCCAGAGAATTTCTTTTGTCTCATTAGCTATTTGGTCAGTTTCTCTAAGCATGAGTTTATTTATTCTAGAATTGCTCCAGAATTCTTCTTTGGCATCCTTGAAGACCATGTCCATTTGTTTTTGAGTGATAGTTGGACATAATTGTATCACTATCTGTTCTTGGATCTCCAAGTCTTTTTCTTTTGTACTTTATTTTCTTACCTCCAAAACTTTTTCTAAGCTCTTAGGAATCAAGGAAATTATTTCAATGAAAGCTTTGTTATAAATCACCGACTGTAGGTTTCCATCCACAGTGATTGCTTTAATGATGTCTTCAATTGAGAGAGTGGGTCTCTCAACAAACTCTTCTGTCTTTTGCTCCTTATTAGTCATGTCATTCTTGAAAGGTTTGTTATTGGCTTTCTTCAAATCTATGACCTCTACATCTGATTCTATCTCTTCATCATACTTAAGGCTCACATATGTTCTTGTGGCCTTAGACTTTTTTCTCTTTTTTCCTGTAATAGATTATTGGGTTGTCGGTTTTGCAGTCTTTGAGCTTTTAGGAGAGACAGGGGTAGAACTCCTAGTAGATCTTGTCCAGGTAGAGGCTTCCACCGAGATGCTTTCTTTCTTTGCTTCTTCTCTTTCCCTTTCAATTTTCTCTATTCTTTCTCTATTAGCATCTACTGCCTCCTTTGTTATGCCAAACCTCTTAGCAATTTCTTCAACCTCCCTCCTCACCTTTCTTTTTAACTTAGGCTTCTTTAATTCAAAATGTATTTTTATGTTTAGCTCATCAAAGGTGCCAAACCTCTCTGCCTCAGTGTCCTTGGGGTGGCTTAGCAAGTGTTGAATATGTACCTCCAATATGTTCTCATCAACTTCATAGCCCATGGGCATTACCCATATAGTTCTTGGCTTGACTGCCTCCATTAGGCATTGATCTGTGTTAACCATGAAGTAAATTGTGTCCTTGTATTTCTCAACTATTGATTTTGGTATTCTTTCTCTTGCATGCATCATGCTCTAGAAATTCTTGAAGTAACCCCAGAGAGCTATCTTTTGGGCTTGTGCATCACCAAGTCCATACAAATAATCTCTGATTTGAATTGTAATAGGTCTATCATTTACCTAGATCAGACCTTTTGATCCCGGTAACTCATTCATGTAATAGAAGAATAGACACAACAATAGATTGCCATACTTGAAGGAATTTTTCTTATCTTTCTTAATCTTCTGCAGATTCTCCATCAGTTGATTCAATCGAAGCCCACACAAATCATAATCTGCATTTTCCTTCACCATCAGATATGTAGTATAGATTGTAGTACCGAATACATAATTTTCCCTACTTGAGTGATAGATTTTGTAACCAATTACAATTGATGCAAACTTGACATCCGAGTCAATAATATCATCTATAGTCATTGCCCTCTTGTCATATTTTGATCTGGTGGCATTTGTTATGGTTTGATTTTTCACAGATTTGAGTGCAGGTAACCCACCAGTTGAGTGCAATCCTATTACAGCCCTAATGGTATCTTTGGTTATCTTAAATGGACTCATTAACCACATAAAGTTATCATGCATCCTACTTAACACATACCAGACCTATTCATCCTCTGCAAAAGACAAGAAATATATGTAATGTACAAAGTGCTTGTCTTTTAGGACCTTGAATTTTGGTTTGAGATCAAAATTATCATTTCTTAACTATTTACGGTAAATTTCCATCAATTCTAAGTCTCCAAGGTCTTCAATGTTTGCATGAATGTAAACCCTAATATCTTCTACATGCATAACACCATACAGGATACTAGAAAACGCACCCAAGGGATCAACTTCTATAGATTTGTGAGGGTGTTTCTTGAATTTTGGTCTCGGCCTCTCAGCGACATTCACAACCATAGGAGTAGCCATTCTAGCAGTGAAATTCAAAGAAATTTTGCAAAGAAGAAATACCTTTTTCACCTTAGGGTTTGTTACAACTACCAGAGCAAATTTCTGCTTGATTTTGATCTTCAACTTTAACTTGAGTAATCTACAAGATCTCTTCTTAGAGCTATTCTTTCTTCTTCATGAGTGCAAAGTATTGTAAATGACGAATGGAAAGCCTTTTATCTTTGCACAAAAACCTAATTCCCCATTGTAGTAAATGCACACTTTAAGACATCTGTTTACCCTGTTTTGAGTGAATTTCTCATGAATCATTTTGCAAATTTTCAAATTATCATCTAAATGAGTTGACAACATAACTTTAGTCTTTCAAAATATGCCTTTAAATCTGCAAACCATAAAATTGCATTTTTAGATCATACTGGATCTGTTTGTGTAATTCTATTTTTATCGGATAGCTGCCGAAACCTGATCTACTCATAATTTCTTCAAATCAATATGCAGATTTCTCAATCTTTAACTAAATATTTTTTTATGAACCTCCAAAAGATCTTTAATCCACAACCTTTGATTCTTACTTAATGTGCCAAATTTAGGCACTTACTAACTAGCTGGGGGAATTTGATCTTCTTTGTAGCTCCCCCTGAGCCAGAGCTCACCCTTTTTAATTTTCAGAAGGATTATCAGCACTGGATTTTAGTGCAGACCCATCACCAATATTCATCACACTCTTCTTTACCCAAATATTGCTCATCTCCTTGTGAATCTCATCCGCATTCACTTTACGTTTGCCTTTGTCTTGTTTCTAATCATGTTTACTGGACCTTTTCCATCATGATTTATGCTCCTGTAGAATCTAGCTATATAACTAGACTTATTGCAATTGTAACACACAACATTTCCTTGCTTATTTGATTGATATCCTCTTGATCTACACTGATTAGCCATATGCCCCATTCTATTGCATGTAAAGCATCTACCATTGATAGAATTGTTTATTTGAATATTTCTGCATTCATGAGATTTGTGACCATACCTTTTGCAATTAAAACATTGACTAAAGAAGGATGAATTATTTTGATTTATTCTACTCCTGCACTGAGTTGCTTTATGACCAAATTTGTTGTAGTTGAAGCAACTTCCAATGAAGGATGGATATCTTTGAGCATTAGGTTGTCTTACCAAAGGTCTTCTAGGCCTATTTCTTTATTTTTTTGACCCAAAATTCTTTTGACCAGATCTAGAGCTTTCACCTTTCTCATATCCCAAGCCATGCTTATCATCTACCCTCTTTTGAATTTCAAGTAGCACTTCAAGTTTGGCTGAATTATCTTGAATTTCTCTTTGTATTCATTTGCAATTTCAAGATCTTGTTTAAGATTGTCAATCTATCTCTCAAGTTGTTCTTCATTGTATTTGGCTTCTCCAAGATCAGAATCAAGATGTCTAATTATTCTATCCATTTTGTAACAATATTTTGTTTTCTCCTTGAGGGATTGTTTTAAGTTATCTTCAGTGTTTCTATTTTCTTCAATTTCTTGAGTAAATTTCATAACCCTTGATTTTATTTCATGTCTTAGCATGACAACTTCTTTGGACAACTTTTCACATAGCTTTGTTTTCTCATTCAAGTCCTCATCAGTATTATTGGCTTCATTCTGATCTCCTAACTTCTAAAGTAGTTCCTTTCTCTTTTTCATGGAATTACTAAGTTTTTCTTTCAGCTCAATGATGAAATCATCCACTTCCTTAAGATGCTCTTTTAAATTATTGACTTCAGACTGAGATTGATCAAGATCTTCTAAGGGAAACTATAGTTGTTCTTTCATACCATATGCATCTATTGAGAATCCCAGATCCTCCTCAAGATGTTAGGCTTATTCTAAGGAACTTGGCTCTGATACCAATTGTTAGAAACAAGGCATATAACTGAGAGGGGGGTGAATCAGTTATCTCAAAACTTTCTTACTTTTACTTCCTTTTCTTAACTTAACATTTAGTGATATATCAAAGCATGGAATAATAAACTGAAATGAAATCAACACACATAACACAAGGATTTTTACGTGGAAACCCTATTAAGGGAAAAACTATGGGGTGATTAACCCAAGATTGTATTCTCTATTAAAAGAATAAAGAAGTACAAAATGGCACTTTCCAGTTACGGCTCACTACCCGAGCACACTACTCACAAGAGGCTCACTTCCTACAAGAGACTTACAAATGATAACAATGTGTTTGAACTAATGAACAACATCCACATATGCAAGAATTCAGTTTCGGTTAGGCTCAGTATACCGATCTAGCACATTTCATTCTTCCTCTGCTCAATATCAATCTTCTATCACATTTCAATTTTGGATTACTACCATCACACTTCTCTCTACTTTTCTTCACACTTCATCCTTATCCCTATCACTTTCACCACTTCACAAGCTTGAATCCATCAGGTATATATATCCGCATCAAGGATTTCAAACAACTTTCTAGTCAGCAACAAGAACACTTAGGATATTTACAAAATACTATTATGTCGGCTGAATTCATACTTGATAGATGATGCACACCAAAAACTTAGGCATAGAAATCATCACCTAAGTCAGCCAAAATCATATAACACCTCAAGTTACTTGATCAACACCTTTTGCACATCCGGATTGAGGTTTGATACTCTATTGGCTAGTTCTTCCTCTGTCTGCATTGTCTAACTGAAGTCTGATACTCAGAAACTCATATCTTTCACATGCTTTGCCACCGGATGCTAAATCCCTAGAATACAATAGTTTAGATACTCCTTATTACTCACCCAAATCTATAACATGCTGGGTTTCACCATCAGAGAGTTCTAGACCCAATCTGTCAGACCCTATCATATGCTCTGTTCTTGACTATCGGATCAACCTATCTTTAATTTGACTTCTAGTATGAGTAATTTATGCACTGCGAATGTGTGGGATATACTTTGTTGCCATCAATGACAACACTTATGAATCCTAGCAGTGTCTCTTGCCAACATATTGCACTAGAATTATCACAAAAAATTGTGACTGGCTCCTCAAACACAATTCTGATGTCCTTCAACATTTGTTTTATCCATAGAACTTGAGTACAATTATTTGCTGCTGCTATATACTCTGCCTTTGTAGTAGACAGAGATATTGCCTCTTATTTTTTGTTCATCCAAGAGACTAATCTTCTTCCCAACAAGAATGCACCACCTCTAGTACTTTTTTTGTCATCCACATCTCCTTCCCAATTAGCATCTGTATATGCATGAAGAGTGAAGTCATTGTCCTTTGGATACCATAGTCCATAATCAATTGTCCCCTTGAGATATCTAAAAAAAAAATTGACTGCCACAACATGAGATTCTTTTGGATCAACTTGAAATCTGGTAACAAGTCCAACTGCATTCATGATATCAAGTCTAGTCTGAGTTAGATATAGCAATCCTCCAATCATTGATCTATACCTTTTTTGATTTGTCTTGGGGGAGTCATCATCTTTTCTTAGCTTGCATCTGGTTATCATAGGTGTACCTACTGGATTTGAATCTTCCATTCCAAACTTGTTCAACAATTCTTTCACATACTTGGACTGAGATATGAAAATACCTTTATCTGACTGAAAAATTTGCAGACCTAGGAAGAAATTCATCTCACCAAACATTAACATCTCAAACTCACTTTTCATCTGATCAACAAATGCTTTGCACATACATTCATTTCCACCAAAAATGATATCATCAACAAATACCTCAACAATTAGAATGTCCTCATGATTAATCTTGAAGTATAGATTACTATCAGCAGTACCTTTGTTAAAACCTAGCTTAAGTAAATGCTTATCCAATCTCGCATACTAGGCTCTTGGAGCTTGCTTGAGTCCATACAAGGCCTTTCTCAGTCTACAAACCATATCTCCCTAATCAGACAACTAAAATCCTTCTGGTTGCTCAATGTAAACTTCTTCCTCCAAATCTCCATTCAAAAATGTTGATTTGACATCCATCTGATATACTTTAAAATGTCTGAAGGCTGTAAATGCAAGAAACAATCTAACTACCTCTATCCTTGCCACTGGAGCAAAAGTTTTTTCAAAATCAATTTCTTCCACTTGAGAGTATCCTTTACATACCAACCTTTCCTTGTTTCTTACAACCTCACCATCTTCATTTAGTTTATTCCGGAAGACCCATTTGGTTCCAATCACATTTTTGTCCTCAGGTCTAGGAACAAGATCCCAAGTATGATTCTTTTCTATTTGCATCAATTCTTCTTCCATTGCCTTAATCCAATTTTCATTTTTGTAGGCTTCACTCACTGATTTAGGTTCAATCTTTGAAATCAAACAAATCTCCTCTTGATCTTCAAAAACATTTCTCCTAGTTCAAACACCTTTACTCTTATCTCCTATAATCTGATCTTTAGGATGATTCAACCTTACATACCTGGGAGTTTTGGAAATTGTTTGAACTTCTATCTCTTGAGCTTGTTCCTCATCATCTACACTAACCTCTTGAGTTATTGGAGTTACTGGATTAATCTAAATCTGAGTCTGAACTTGAACTTGCCTTACTTGAATGTGACTTTCATCTTGATCATCTAAATCATATCCACAGCACCTGGAATGTCCTTCTTTGCTTTCATCAACTTAAACATTTGCACTTTCAACAATCTTTTTCAACCTCTTGTTGAAGCACCGGTAAGCCTTACTTTGAGTAGAGTATCCCAAAAATATTCCTTCATCACTTCTTGCATCAAACTTGCTGAAATCCTCATCTCTTTTGATATAGCATTTACTACCAAAAACCTTGAAATATCTCACAGTAGGAGGATGACCAAACCATAGTTCATAAGGAGTCTTACCAGAATTTCCTTTGATCTGCACTCAGTTAAGAGTGTAAACAACAGTACTCATAGCTTCCCTCCAATAAAATTAAGGAACATTTGTTTCCATCATCATGGTCCTGGCATCTTCTTGAATGGTCTGGTTCTTCCTTTCCACAACTCCATTTTGCTTAGGAGTCCTAGGAGCAGATAACTGTCTTTTTATTCCATGATTTTCACAGAAAGCATCAAACTCATCAGAAGTAAATCCTCCACCTCTATTAGATCTCAGACACTTCAATTTCCCACCAATCTCATTTTCAATCATCATCTTGAACACCTTAAACTTATCAAGAGTTTCTGATTTTTCTTTCAGGAAAGTTACCCACGTCATCTAGGAGTAATCATCAATCAACAACATGAAATATCTGTCTCCTTGCACACTCCTAATTCTAGTAGGACCATAGAGATCAATATGTACCAGTTCCAATCTCCCACTTGAACCTTGTTCCTTACTTTTGAATTAAATTTTGTTCTATTTACCCAATTGGCATTCTCTACATATGCTATCAGGTTTCACAAGTCTTGGAAGATCTCTTACAGCTTGAGTGGAACTTATTTTGACAATGTTATCAAAATTCACATGACACATCCTCCTATGCCATAACCAACTTTGATTTGTTTGAGCAATCAAACAACTTTTGCCTAAACTACTTAAGTGAAAGATGTTACCTCTAGTTTGAGTACCAGATGTAATTTCAGTTCCAGAGCTTTCCAAGATTCTATAGTTTCCATCCTTGAATTGAAGATCATAACCCTTGTCAACCAATTGTCCAACACTGAGAAGATTATCCTTTAGTCCTTCCACATACAGAACATCATTGGTGCTATTCTTACCATCAAAAGAGATGGATCCTCTGCCACGGATTCTACAAGCTAAGTTGTCTCCAAATTTCACAAGCCCTCCTTCATAATTTTCAAAACTCACAAACTTACTCTTGTCACCAGTCATATGATGAGAACATCCACTATCAATCACCCATTCATCTTTTTCAATAACTTGAGAAGCCAAGGACCTTTCCACATTTGCACAGCTAGCAGATTCAGTAGACACCAGATCTTCTTCTTTGATAGCAATGAATACCCAATCATTTTAAGAGGAACCTCCATGATCAGATTCATCATCTATGACACCTTCTTCTTCAACTTCTTGGACATAATAACAATTCTTCTGACCCTTGTATCTATTAGGGTTTAGTTTTGAAAACCTCTCCAGACATCTTGAGGCAAAATGTCCAATCTTATTACAAGTAAAACATTTGAGTGGTAATTTTCCTTTATACTTACTGGATCCTCTTGGCATTCTTCTTGCAATAAGAGCTTCAAGATTTACAATTTCTATTTCAATATCTTCAAGATCCTTCCTTGTCTTCACAAATCTATTTGATCTTGCAGAAGAGATTTCACCCAGATCATATCTTTATTTTCCATATACACTGGCTTTGAATGCAAATTGAGACTTAGGAAGAGAATCACCAAATTCACTTAATTCAAAAGCTAAAATTTTGCCAACGAGGTTATCTCTTGTAACATATGAAATAGTCTTGATCTCCTCTATAGTAGTAACCTTATGTTTGCATGAATTAGGCAAAGATCCGAGCACTTTTGTCACAATCTCTAATTCTTCCAAAGTTTCGCCAGCACACCTGATCCCACACACAAGTTCATTTATCTTTTGCATGTAGATTGTGATGTTTTCATCTTCACTCATCCTCAGATTTTAAAATTTTCCTCTTAGACTTTCTAGTTTGGCACATTTGACATATTCATCTCCTTCATACAATTCTCCAACTTCTTCCAGATTTCATGAGCAACTTTCAATCCAAAAACATTTGTCATTTCTGAATTAGTCAGGGCACTCAACAAGGCTTCTTTAGCTCAAAGGTTATTTTCTGCATCTTTGACTTGATCTGGAGTTGAGGGACCTTTCTCTAGAGTTTCATACTTATCTTTGGTTATTAACCAATAAGCATCACCCATGCATTGTAAATGGCATTCCATGTGACTCTTCCAAATAGAGTAATTTGTTCCATCGATTTTTGGACTATCCTTCTTGTAAGTCAACATCCTAGATCTCCTCAAATGGTTAAGCTTCTTCTAGAGGAACCTTTCTCTGATACCAATTGTTGGACAACTGAGAGGGGGGTGAATCAGTTGTCCCTAATCTTTAACCTTTTCTAAACTTTTAATCTTCTTTTACAAGCAAATTAAAGATGTAAACATTTAAGCATAAATCAAAACATTGAGCAGAAACAACATGAACACACAACACTAGAATTTTTGATGTGGAAAACCCAATTAAGGGAAAAACCATGGTGGGTGTTAACCTACAAAAATGCATACCTTGTTAAAAGTACTTAAGAAAATAGAAGGCACATGCCTTCGGACACACTGCCCAGAGCTCACTGCTCAAGAAGAGGCTCACTACCTATAAAAAATTATGATTTACACAGAGATAATGAACTGAGAAATAACATCTATATTCATGCCTGAATCGATCCCTTTGAAGGCTCACAAAAACTTATGCTCCTATCTTCAAATTCTTCTTCACCGACTCTTCACTCTATACTCCCTTTCCTCCTCTTCTTCTCTGCTCTACTTTTGATCCTTTCTTCAGATTTAATTCATTTCATTACAAGGATGATTTTCCACAACTCTTCAACAAGCACTTATACACTTCATCAACCTGGGAATGTTCAACAAGGTCGGCAAAACTTAATGTGGATCTTTACACTGTCAGCCAAACATAGTTGAGACTTGAAACTTCCTCCATTAACATACCATGCTTCATAAAATGCCCTTTAGATCATCCACAACATGCCAGGAACATTCAGTTAGCCAAGACTGGGAAGAACATCAACCTTAAAGAAGAAATCTTCAACCAACAAGTTCAAACTTCAATGCGGATCTCCAACACAGTAGCCACACAATCTAGAGACCTCCACAAGCACATTGAACTCACAAAAAACATTCACTCTAAACTAAATTACCAGAATCATTTGTATCTTCCTCTAGAACCCTAAGAACACTATTTGCCATGACTGTCAAACTAGAAAGATAGCTTGCAGACCTCCAAACAACAAACTACTGGAATTGATGATACACACTGACTTCCCAAACATGCCTTCAGATCTGTAGACCATAATATTTCACTGTGGAGCAATCCAGACCAACTTACTGTCACACTGTCTCTTCTGAATACTGTAAAATCCGGTTCTACTTAGATGGCCATAACTTCTACAAATCTTCATGCCGACTTCTCAATTCTTAACTAGAGCAACCTCTGACAATTCTCTACATAGCCATATGGTCCGCATGCATTGATTGTCATTAATTTTCTCAATATCCTCAACAATCTGGTCTTCTAAATAGACAACAATATAGGATACAATTGACACCAATGGCAACAAGGATATGTTGACATCAATGACAACACCACTTAGGCACATATTTGCAACAACCCATGTATGGGTAAGAAAATGCAAAGAGTGTGCTCTCTTTGCTGGAAAGAAATGATTGGAAACCCTCCCACTCCATCCTATTCAGGTAGATCAACCCTTCTCATAGTGGGGATTGGACTTCATTGGCATGATAAACCCTACTTCCAATGCTAGTCACAAATGGGTTTTGACTGCAATAGACTACTTCACCATGTGGGTTGAAGCAGTCCCACTCAAAGAGGCCACTGAGTTAGCAATCATGGATTTCTTGGAAGAAATCATGACAAGGTTTGGAGCTCCTCATACCATTATTTCTACTAATGCAAAAGATTTCATTAGTTTTAGAATTGTTGATTGGGCTCTAAGGTATAATGTGTTCTTAAAGACTTCATCAAACTATTACCTCCAAGGTAATGGGTTGGCTAAATCCACTAACAAGAACCTCATCAGAATTCTAAAGAGGATGATGGAGACAAACTAGAGGCAATGGTACAATAAGATCAAATTAGCTCTTTGGGATAATAGGATCACTTACAAGAGAGCCATTGGTAACTCTCCTTTTATTCTAGTGTATGGAAGAGAGGATAGATTGCCTATATCTTTGGAGCTTCCTGCATTGGAATTGGCTCAGTAATTAGAACTAGAAGGAGAGGATGCTAGGTCTATAAGAATGGTTAAATTCACTTAACTAGAAGAACATAGACAATCAGCCATGGCTACCTTGGAAGAACATCAAAAACAGACCAAGAGGTATTTTGACAAGAAGGCCAAGGTTCAGACTTTCAAGGAGGGTGATCTTGTTATGAAATGGGATGCTGACCAAGCCAAACCTAGAGGCCACACTAAGTTTGATCAATGCACTTTGGAGTGGGCCATATATCATCATCAGCTGCAAGCAAGCCAATGCTTTGATTCTTTCAAAGCTGGATGGTGAAGTTCTACTGATCTTAGTCAATGGGATCCATCTTGAACCTTACCTCTAAGGTTGGTCTGAGATTCTATACATATTGTTTTAGTTTTCCCTTCAATAAGTGTTGTTGCACATACTGCACTCTCATTAAGAGAATTCATGCCTTGTTTCCCCTTTTTGGTGTTGTTTTGAAGAGAGGGTTTCAGTTGTTTTAACCTACTGTAGTCCCTTTTTTGACTCCATACCCAATGGATGCTTTAGGCCACTAGTCCATTTGTTTAGTAGGTAAACACCCTTGAGAGGTCACCAAAATGTTGACCCATTTTCCTCTTTCCAAAGTCAAATAGCCCAGCCTGAAAATCTTGATGAAATCCCTTTAAAAGCCTATTATCCTTCAAATTTTAGTGTATATCCTTCTAAAAATCCCTAAAAATTCCTAGGGAGAATCCTTACAAAAAACCCAGAAAAACCTAAAATTTTATAAGTCTTTAACTTAGTTTTTGGCCCTTTTTTGGCCTTTGTTGACAAATCTTTAGGTTTATGAACCGTCCAGTTTGCCGACTAGCCGATTCGTCGACAAAGAGAAGAAAACTCAAAATTTGACTAAGGAAAGAAGGCATGTTTTCCTTTATTGGCAATTTTTATGTTTCAAGAACTTTTTCAAAAGTTCGCATTCTCACAAGTTCGTCAATTCAACGATTTGCTAACAAAGGGCCAAAAGAGCAGGTTTCTTCAAAATTGTCTAAGGCAAGACAACAAAAGAATGCCTTTATCGGCGATTTCCTAATGGCATGAACTCTTCAAAAGTTTAAAAATTCTTTAGTTCACTGATTGGGTGAATTCCTAATAAAGGAAGGCAGAGGAAAGAAGACAAAGCCTTTCTCGATAATTTTCACAAAGTACGAACTCTTCAAAAGTTCAAAATCTCCACAGTTCACTGATAAGGCAGATCACTGACAAAGGGTGAAAAGAAGAAAAGGAAGAGGCCAAAGAGGAAAGGTTTGTGAAAATTCAAATGGGCTGATAAAGGGAAAAAATGGCTAAGGCATAGTGAGTTTGAAATTTCAAGGTTTCGCCGAGAGGGATTTTGCCGATAAGGCAAAAGGTAGAATGAAGAATTGGCTAAGGTAAAATGGTTTGGCAAAGTGAAGTTTTTCCAACAAAGAAGGCTTGGTTAGAAAAAGTCAAATTTTACTAATAAGGCAAAATAGGAAACATAAAATTGGCTAAGTAAAGGAAGGAAAAAGACTCCTCTATCGACAAATTGGGGAAATTTCAAACTTCCCACATAGTTCAAAATTTCTTTATATAGTTTGCCAATAGGGTAATTTGCCAATAAAGAGGCGAAAGTTGGTCAAAGGCAAAGTTTAAGAAATGGTGTTTTTGCCAATAAGGTAAAAGTAAGCTTGGTTCTTAAAAGTGGTTTTTTGCTGATAAGGCAGAAATGATGAAGCTAGGTCGAGGTTTAGAAAATTGCAAAATCACTAATAAAGGGGGCAACCAAAGAATAGTTCGCTAAAGACACATTTTGCCAATAAGGAAAAAAGAGACAAAGGAAAAGGTTCGAAAAATTGAAACTTTTCCAATAAAAGGAAACAAAGACAAGGTTCAGCAAAATGGAATTTTTTGATAGAGAAGAAAAGATGGACCAAAAGAAAAGTTAGAAAAAATGACATTTTGCCAATAAGGGCAAAAGATGACGAAGTGAGAATAGTTCAGAAAAGTGGATTTTTGCCAATAAGGGCAAAAGAGGGAGAAACAAGGAAAAGTTCAAAAAAATTAAATGTTGCCGACTGAAGATAAAAATATGTAGAAGGCAAAGACATAATGGTTTGTAAAAGACAAATTTTGTCAATAAGGCAAAATTCAGGCTAGAGTTCTAGAAAAGTGCAAAATTAGAAAAAATAGAGTTTGTAATGTATTGTAGACTACATAGGGGGATTTTGGCAGGAAAATTTATTTAAAAATCTTCATCATCCATTAATGTAGAATTAGATCTCTCAACTACTCCATTTCTAGATACTTTGCATTTATTCTTTCATGTGATGAATCAACTATCTGCATTCAAGGCAACAAATATCTCCCAGCTACTTCAAGATAAAAGAGATTTTCTACATTCATGTTTGGCAGATAGACATTCCTTCTGGCAGGGATATTTTCTAATGGGGCCATGGGGTGAATTTATTGTGATGAATGACTCAGATCAATGTAATGAAATATTATATATACACGTAAAAAGATGTAATAATGGTTGGAGACAGAGACATTTTTGTACTATAAACAAAACCCTCCTCTATTGTAACCATGCCTTTCTGATTAATACATGCTGATTATTTTTATCTCTTCATGTTGTTTTTAGCTCTGTGTAATTTAGGACTGGTTTGTCTGTGAATGTTTATTTCCTCTCAACCCTATTCTTTTCTTTACCTCTGTTAGAATCTGTCACATCTGTGTAAATTTATCAATTGTATATGGTTATTTTGTGCATTTTAGTTCTATGAGTGTTCTATATTCAAACCTAGTGTATCACCCCCTTTAATTTCTAGTTTTATCCTTCTTCCCCTTTTCCCAAATGGTGGATGGATTAGGTTTAGTCTTAGCAATAGCCGAATCTCCCATTCAAAGAAGGAACCAACCTCTCTCTGGAGATTTGATTTCCTTGCAAGGTCTCACACCTGGAAATCATCTCAATGTTTCACTAGATTGTTGAGGCCCTAAACCACTTCAACACAGGGTGTAAATCCTAGTGACAACACAAAATTGCATAGAAAATCATAATAAACACTGTGGTGACATCATTTTTTTGTGTGCTAACATTTTTTGCTGATTTTTATAAGATTTTAAATCTCATGCTAATACATTTTTCTTGCAACAAAATACTCATCAAAGACTCATACTTTTAAAACTACTAACATGTTTGTGCAACTACATTTGTCAAAGACCAAATTCTAATCACTAGTTTAGTTGCACACATATTTTGTCTTAATTGGGAATGAACAAGTGTTTGCTATGTTTGTAAGAGCTTCTAAGTGCATATTCTCTTCCCTCACATCAAAAGGTGATATTAGGAATCAGAACCACTTGTTAGTTAGTTATTTTATGATAATCCCAAGAATCCAAGTTGTGTATGCTCTTCCTTCACATTGTAATGTGGTCTTAGAAATTAGAAACACTTGGACTTCTTTCCCTTTAGTAGGTCTGCCTAAGGATTTCATCACCTTAGGGGATGACCTAAACCATGTGTTCTGATGGGGTATATGATATAGGAGCATCCAGTGGTGTAAGAGCAATCTTGCATCACCCAAAAATAAATTTATTTTTTTATTTAGTTGTGTTGGATCTTGGGTTGACATTCTCAGTGATTTAGGATAGTCAAAATTTTTAGAAATCTAAAAATAATAACTTGTTATTTTTAGCAAGTTTGCATTTGTACATGTATGGACCTAAAAATTTACCCCGAGAAGTGGAATTGTAAAATTAAGCCAACGGTTAAGAAATCATCTCAATATCATTTATGGTTTGATAGATATTAAAGTTTCCATTTTAAAAAACCCCTATAAAAAGTTTCAAAGTCAAATTTGAGGCACTTAGAAGTACGGGTTTGAAAATTGGCTGAAAATCAAAATATCCTTTAAGAGATATTTTGCAAAAGTTCATTTTTTCATGAGCTTTCCAATGCATCAAACAGTTCATCAATCGGATGCCTAGTTCAAAAGTCATGGCTCCCGAAAGTTGTGTTACCAAATTAAAAAATTTAAAATCTCTTGAGAAAGAAAGACACAACTGGGATCTTTGGGCCCCAGAAAGGGAAAGACTTTCTCAAAAGGAAAAGGAGAAGGAAAGTGGAAAGTAAGGGGAAAGGAAGGATAAGAAGGCAGAGTGAGGAAGATAGAGGCAATTTTTGGAAAAGTAGTTTTCGAGCTCCAACTTGCAGGATTTTAGAGTTAAAAAATATTTATGTTTTCAATTGTAATACAAACCATGTTGATGTAACATGTGGTCTTGAGACCCTTGCATGTTGGTAATTGCATGTTGTAATTACATGTTTTATGAATATAATCTGAAGCAGTTTGTGGTATACTTACTATGTTATTATGTCTGATTGTGTTTGAGGGAGAGTACCCTTCATCAATATACAAAAGGGGGAGAGTGAAAGTTGTACCTCTAAAGCATAGCTATCATTTTGGGCCCACATTGAGGTTGTGACACTTGGAAAAGTGAGTAATCACACACCTTAGACAACACACTAGTTCACAGATTTTGGCCTCAAGCACCTAGTGTATAGCGAGGACATCCCCTAGTTTCTTGTATAGCCTAGATTAAGACCTTTTGGCCATCATTTTCATAGTGCATTGTTGAGCATTTAGCCCTAGGAAGTTACTCATGTCATGCTTTTGAGTTTGTTGAGATAGAGCTCACTGTGGGCAAGGCTTTGGCCTCCATGATAAGGGGTGTATAGGTGGTACAAGACCTTGCATTCCCTAGCTATCCACAACTTTGTAGATAGTACATTTGTGGGCCCACAGTGATTGATACACCCACTTGAGTAAAATAGGTTATTAATGTGCCTGATGTGTCTTCATGTGCTAAACTAATAATCATCCTTTGCATCCACACTGAAACCAATGTGCTTGTTGTGTTTGATGTGTCCTCTTGCAAACCATCCCTAAGCAATCTTGAGTCTAACCTTTAAACCTTTGCAATTGTAAACATCTCGAAGTCCAAGATCTAAACATCTTGTCACCTTAATCATCTTCATCATGGACCCCTGGTTTGAAAACTTCATTATGCAAGCTAAATCCCCTATGCCTACTACCTTGCATGAAATTCATACAAAACCCAAAATCAAAATCAATGCAAGGCCTCAAACCATGCATCCTTTAGATGAGATCTTTTATCCAAAAGAAAATAAAAATACCTTGATAATGATGATGATAGACTTATAGATCAAGATGAATATCCTAATGGCATTAGCTTTTTTGATGAGATTTCTACACACAAACTTGTAATAAATCTTCATCCCTCACTCATGAACATGCAAGAGCCTTTTAACTGAGAACCAGTTCACACTAGTTATCATGCCAATCCTAAACACATATATGTCAGTCATCTTTATGATACCTTTGATAAGGGAAGCACCACTTCAAAACAAGGGCCTCATAGTCAATCCATATTTACAATTTCAACCTCATGTGAGCACTTTGTATCCTCCACATCTTATATAAATTCTCCATCTTCACAATCCTTATATTCTAACTCATCCCATCAACCCAACCATCAATAAATCCAAAACTCTAACCTACAATCCAAACCCACCACATCCAAATAATCCTTTTTATATTTCCTCCAAGGACTACTAGTAAAGGAAAATATCAAATTAGAAAGCATAAAGCCAATGAATGTACCTCTCACAAGCCTATTCAAAAGTCACATAGTACCATGCCTATTCATAAAATACCACCATGCAATAAAAATCCTATAGCAACATGCCCTTCCAAGGTCAAGTGCCACCATGAAAAGATATTATCATTCCCAAGCTTATTAATCATGAACAAGAGCTTCCTAGTACCATGCCTATCCATAAAACACCATCATGTAATCTGGTACCTATCCAACCCATCAAAGAGTCTACTAGTCCCATCCTTGTCCAAAGACAAGCACTATCATGCAAATAAATACCCACTAATCCTATCCAATAGCCTCTTATCCCAAGCTCATGTCAAAATCCACCATGCAACTATGTTGTTAACCATCCAAAGAATATCACATTTATCTAAGAACCACCTATCCTATCATTTAAACTATAAGAGCAGTGTCAATAACAAAATCCAAAGCATGCCCAACTGTGTTCTCAAACAAATCAAGATAAACCCATCCTAACTCATCGTATCCATAATCAATATCACATTATCCATGTTAATCCTATCTATAATCAAGATATTATCTATGATCAAGATCATATCCATGATCAAGAAATCCAAAATAATCATATCGAATATCCAACTAGTCCTATCCAATATTCCACGATAATCACTTCCAATGAGGAGACACTTGGTCCCCATGAACACATAGACAATCACGTAAATGGCATTGATCATATCATGCATGATCCTAATGAGCATAGTGACAATAAAGATCTTAATCACATCAAGCATGAGGACAATAAAGTCACAATGGATTAGATTGAGTATTCAAATAATCAAGGAACGACAAGCACAAATAATGATCAAGACATGACAAGTGTACATAATGAGTAAGCACAAGCATCCTATCAAATAGGATTTATCACCTTCATCAAGTCAAACTTCTAGAGGAGACAACAGAAAGTTCTAATTGTTATTGGTAACACATCAATTTGGGCTAGCATCATGTTTCAAAAACAACAAGTATCCTATGGCAAAAAAATGTGTAAAAGCATGGATTATCAAGGAAAAGGATTGGGCCTTCATGAGCAATTCATCCTAGAGCCTATCCAAATCTACATCAGTCATAGTTGAGACATTAGAGATTAATTATCTAAACAGTCTAATGGTTCTAGTGACACTTCAAAGATCACTAGGGCAACTTCATCCAATGAGAGCATCTAGATAGGGACCATTCGTAGCCCCTACAATAATCTTTCTACTAACAATCATTCCACCTCCACTATGCCTACCATCAAACTTTACACTTCATATCCACAACTCATTAATTGGGATCAACAAAATTGTAAAGTATACAAAGTGAATGATCAAAATCAAACATCAAAAGCAAATGAATCCAAAAATCAAAGAAATCACATAAAAGAAATACGGGTCCCAAAGAAAAATGGACCAATCATATCAAGTGAAGCAAAGTCCAAATAACACAAATACTCAAAATGTAGAGCCACATCAAAAGATGCACCATGCATATAATAGGTGTCTAGATTATATAAGAATGTTGGTCCTAATCGGCATTCTAATCCATGAGACAACCTCCCTAATCCACAATCCACCATCCCAAGTATGGAGAATTAAGAATCTTCCAACCCAATATAAATCACCAACCAATCCACCTAATTCCATATCCAACATCTCCCCATCTAAATCTGAATTCAAGCCTTAAATCTAAAAATTCCAAACCCCAAATTCATTGCATTGTGGCAGCAACACTTTATCATAAGGTCTATTATGGTACCCTATTGAGATGTAAACATTTGGATAGGTCCAACTTAGTTATCACTAAGGATCACACCAACATTAATGGATTGTACATGAGCACTTTAATCCTGATGAAGCAGTTACTTTAGACAAGTGATTATTGGCATGTTATGACAAAAACATCTACATCAAATATATCAAACAAATAGGGACATGTGAAGACCCTTTGAATATCAAGCTACCAATGTTATCCAATCAACAAAAATAAAAAATAAAATAAAAAATAGTAAAGCGAAATCATTTGTCCAATAGTGAAAACCATTTTATAGCACCTTGGACAAGTACCATGATGAAAACTCATTTGTGGGAATCATATGTAAATCAATTGTCTATGTACCTTTTACTCAAGAGAAAGTCGTCTCATCTATCCCATCGTATCCCCATCATATCCATATATCCTTGTCATCATTCCCATCCATCCTCCTTGCTTGTCTTTGATCTTGATAAGGACTGAGACATGATCTTGAAACATGCTTTAGCAATCTCTTGACATATAAAATCCTTATTTAGCAAATCCTCTAACCAACTTTTTATACCCTATATTTCCTTAGTCCAATATCCTAAATAATATTTATTGAGTAGGCGCAATTTTTCCTATGTAATATAGTCCTCGAAGATCACATCATGCACCCTTCCATCCATCTGCCATCCATACTCCTTTTCATCCACTATCGACAATCCCTTAATACATCCACCCAATTTATCAATCACATCATCCTAAATCAACCTATCTCCCATCCTGGTTTCTAGAGTTGGTGTTACCTTGTCACTATTTATCATATGAAGACACTAATCTAGTGTCATCATCCAAAGCAATCCAATGTCATCATCCAAAGCAATCTAGTGTAGTCATCCAAAGCAATCCAATGCAATCCAATGCAATCATCCTAAGAAATCCTACAATAGTGAATCCACTGCAAGCAATCCTAATCCACATATATCTTGTCAAGCAATCTAGCCTATCATCCAAATGCATCCATTTGTTTTTCTCCCAACCTTATTTTCAATCTCAATCAACTTAAATTAATCATCATCATTGGGATATATCATTCCCAATGCTCATGTTGTTCTCTAGATATATCATTCCCACATCAACAACTTTATCCTCACGTTGTTCTCAGGATATATCATTCCCACATCAACAACACTACCATCATCATCAATCAATCATCAATTTTTAGCTTGACTAGGGGCAACATCATGTTTGTCTTTGCATTGTTTGTACATGCTTTCTTGCTTTGCTTGTGTGTGTTATTATTATGTCTTGCATCTGCATTAGTCCTTGCAACGTACCTACCACAATGACATCATGGTCTTTCATATCATGGTTCCATCGGTATATGCTTGCTTGTGACCTTCAATCCTTTCTACATGAGACACCTCACCACCATGATCTTTATATCATGGTGCATAATGTCAAGTGCTATATCAAACATTAGGTTTCTCACAGTGACTAGCATGACTATATGTTCCTCCATCATTTGTCATCTAATCCCCTATCCTCATCTTTCCTCTCCATCTATTTGAGATCATACCCATGTCCTCCAAAACCTACCTATCCTCTCGAGGGGATGTTAATCTCATCTTCCTTTCTTATAAACTCCATCCTTTTCCATCCTTACTCATCCTAAAAAGCTATATTTTATTTTTCTTTGAAATGACATTGCTTCTCTTAGTCACAACATCACTCAAAGAGGGGCAAAATGTAGACACCTGAAAATACCAAGTCCTGATTATCCTAATTATTAGGTCTTGATTCCATAAATTATCCTAATAATTCTATCATTTTACTAAGTCATAACTCACTTTTCCTAATTCCTAGTCCCCTTTTACACTTCACATGATTTAAATAATTTATTAATTAAATCTCGGTTTTATCACTTAACCACCCAAAAATAAATAAAAGAATTAAAAAAATATTTTATTCTCTACTTCCCATCCCATAACTATCTCCCAAAAACCAATTAAAATAATTAATATAGTATTTCATCCTACATCGTTCATCTCCCAACTACCTAACCAAATCAATCTGAACCATTGATCTCATAATTGATCTCTTCCATTGATCCCTCCACCTGGAAACCTATAAATTCAATCTCCCTTAAGCCAAAACAACATGACTTGATCACCTATCATTATTTTGTCACTTTGAGAAACCACATTTTAACATTCCATCAATTCAAGCACAACTTTGTTTACAGTACAACATGAGTCGATTTGGGTAAAATGTGTGTTTTTTATTCATTATTTTTTTATTCCTTTACTCTAAATGAGATCACATTAAGTGTAGATTGAAAGTTTTAAATTTCATCTAAATCCTTTCATTTTGGTCTACATTTTTTATATATAGAACTAATCTAGTTTTGAGTGGGAGCTTGTGCAAAAGATACTTTGTGATCTTCTTGTAGATATTTTTAGATGGCAAGCACATTAGGGAAAATAGAGGCAGAGAAGTTTTCTAGTAACAATTTTGAGATGTGGAAGTTGAAGATGGAATATTTGTTAATTGTTCGAGATCTATGGTATGTTGTTGATGATAATGTTTCAAGGCTTGTAGATGCTACTTTGGTTGCTCAATATGATGTTATGGACTATAAAGTGAAGGGTCTAATCAGATTGTGCCTGGTAGACTCTACTTTAATCAATGTCCGTGAAGAGCCCTCTGCAAAGAAACTCTGGAAGAAACTTGGTGAGATATATCAAGCCAAATCTTTAGTGAACAAGATTTTATTGAGGAAAAAGTTGTATTCCTTGAGAATGGAAGAAGGTGGATAAATTGCATACCACCTAGAAGCATTGAATATGTTAGTGGCTCAATTTCCATTAGTTGTGTAAAAATGGATGAGGAGGAGAGATATCAGAGCTTACTTTGTTCTTTTCTTGATTCATGGGATTCTCTTGTTATGGATATTGGGAGTACTTTTGTTGTCCTGAAAGTTGAAGATGTTGTGTGTTATTTTCTTTCTAAAGAGTTGAGCAGGAAGGTATACATTAGTTCTAAGAGGCCTTGAATGTTTATGGAAGACCTAAATAAAAATGCAAGAAGAGAGATAAGTGTGACAAATCCAAGTCCATGGGGAGATCCAAATCTCTCGGAAAGTCTAAAGTTATTTTCTAGAATTCTGATAAGCCTGGACACTTTCATAAGGAGTGAAAAGAAAAAAAGAATAAATTTGATTATGATTATGAGTTTGAGAAGGAATATGGTGGTGCATTCATTGCAGCTTTGGCGACTCATGTAAGTAATGATGCATGGTTAATTGACTCAAGTGCATCTTTTCATATGACCTCTAATAGAGATTAGTTTTTTGAATATGAAGAATTTGATGGAGGTAAGGTGTACTTGGGTGATGATTCTTATTTAAATATTATTGGTCATGGTAAAGTTAAAATTAGATTTTATGATAGTAGAGTAAAAAAGATTAATGATGTGTTACATATCCGTGGGTTAGCATGCAATTTATTGTTTATAAGCAAACTAATAGATACAGGTATGTAGGTAGTCTTTTCTAATGTAGGATACAAGATGGTTAGAGGTGCTATGGTGATCACAGAGGTGTCAGATTTGGCACATTGTATAAGATTGATGCATACATTATTGAGTACAATAGTACTTCTGTGAAAAGAAATTCTATGACTACTACATTGGAAAAATTGAGGGTTTCATCTTTAGCAGATGGCCATGGCTTCTAGGTACCTAAGGTTGCTCTTTCTTTTAAACTAAAATTACCTATAGAGAAGACTATGTTATGGCACCAAATATTAGGCCATATTAGAGAAAAGGGTCTAAGGACCTTGAAAAATTAAAAAAACCTTGTTAAAAGTTTGACTGATTGTAATCTTGATTTTGATTTCTGAGCATTGTATTTATTGTAAACAAAACTGCATTTGATTTTACTTGAGTTCTCATAAACCTTGTGGTGTATTAGATCTTATTCATTATGATGTGTTTGGTCCTATAGATGTTCCTTCCATTGGAAAATCCACATATTATGTTTCACTTATTGATGATTGTAGTAGGACATGGGTATATTTTCTAAAGAGTAAATTTAAAGTTTTCAATAAATTTAAAGAATTTAAAACAATGGTTGAGTTGCAAACTGGAAATAAAATAAAATGTTTGAGGACTGAAAATGGTGGTGAATTTTTCTCTAATGATTTTGATAGATTCTATAAAGATTGTGGCATTCAGAGACAAAAGACAACTCTGTATTTTCCACAACAAAATAGAATTGCAAAAAGAATGAATAGGACATTGATGGAGAAGGCTAGGAGCATGCTTAGTGGCGCTAGTCTAGAACAAAGGTTTTGGGCTGAAATTGTTTCCACTTCTTACTACCTAATTAATAGGTCTCCTACATCTTCTCTTGTTGACAAAATTCCTATGTAGGCATGGTCAGGTCACAAGCATTTATTAAGACATCTTAGAGTTTTGGGTTGTGAGGCATATGCACATGTGCCAAAGGAGAAGTGAACAAAGTTTGAAAACTAGGCTGTGAAATGTATCTTCATCAGGTACAATTATGGTGTGAAAGGATAAAAGCTTTGGGATCATGTTGCACTAAAGGTAATATATAGCAAAAGTGTGACTTTTAGAAAAACTAAGCTTTCTTTTGTTACATTGCAGCTAGAACAAAGTGAACAAAAAGATGTGATTCAACTTCCTTCTATGCTTGAGAAAGTTGAATCGAGGCCTCTAGATAGATAAGACATTAAGGAGAGCTCATCTAGCTATGAATTGTTCAAAGGTCTACGTGACATAGAAAACCACCTAAAGGCATTCACCTGATGACTGGAGATGTATTTTTTCTTTGAAAACTAACATGGATGAACCAAGATTTGTAGGAGAGGCATTAGGTATGAATGATGTAGAATATTGGAAGACTACCATGGATTAAGAAATGATAGCTTTGAAAAAGAATGATACATGGGATCTAGTACCATTACCCGAAGGACATAAAACTATTGGTTGCAAATGAGTGTTCAAGAAAAATATTAGTTTAGATGGAGGTACTGAGAAGTACAAAGCATAGTTGGTTACTAAAGGTTACTCTCAGGATAAGGGTGTTGATTATGGTGAGATATTTTGTCATGTTGAAAAAATGACATCCATTAGATTCTTTCTTTTTATTTCTGTAACTTATGATCTAGAGGTTGAGAAAATGGATGTGAAAATGGCATTCCTTCATGGTGACTTGTAGGAGGATATTTATATGACATAGATAGAGCACTATGTGGTAAAAGGTAAAAGTAATTTGGTTTGTAAATTGAAGAAATATTTGTATGGCATCAAACAAATTCCTAGGATGTGATACCAGAAATTTGATACATATGTGTTGAGTTTAAGATTTGAACATTCTAAACATGATTGCTATGTTTATTATAAATTTGATGGTGACCAGTTTATGTTTATCTCATTATATGTTGATGATACATTATTTATTGGTAAATGGAAATGATTGATTTTAGAACTAAAGTCTCAACTTGCAGCTAAATTTGAAATGAAATATGTTGGTGTAACTAAACACATTCTTGGGATGGAAATCAAAAGAGATTGAGTGAACAAAAAACTATGGCTTGGCTAGAGTAAGTATGCCAATTTGGTTTTACAAACGTTTAACATGCAAGATTATAGACCATTATGTGTTCCTTTTACAATTGGAATGAATTTATCTACTTTACAATTCCCAAGATCCCCATTGGAGATGGAAGACATAAGAAGAGTACCTTACCAGAGTGTATTCAAAAGTTTGATATATGCTATGGTTTGTACTATACCAGACATTGACCATGCAGTCCAGGATTTCATTCTAGATATATGTCTAATCTTGGTAGAGTTCATTGAAATGTAGTTAAAAGAGTCTTTAGATAATTGTAGGGTACCTCAGAGTACTCCTTGTGTTATCATAGCAATTTGATAGGAGACGTGAGTTCCCTTGATATTCATAGTTATGTGGATTTACACTAGGTAGGTGATGTTGATAGCAGAAGATCCACCAATGCTTATGTGTTTACTTTATTTAGTGGTGTAATTAGTTGGATGAGTACACAATAGGCTGTGGTTACTTTGTCCACTTCTAAGGCTAAGTATATGGCAACTACTCATGCTTGTAAAGAAGCCATTTGGCCTAAGAGATTGTGTTCACATATTGAAATAAAATAGGGTGTAGTAATAGTTTATTATGATAGTTAGAGTGTTATTTGCCTAGCTATCCAAAATTTCATGCCACACTAGTAGAAAAATAGGAAAAAATGACTAAAAAAAATACCAAAAATTGGTCATGTGATCAGTAGTTTGGTCATGTGACCATTGGTAGTTTATTTCCAGTCATTTATCTCACGACCAAATTTATGACCAAAAAAATTTTAGTCATTAATTTGGTAGTATATTTAGTCATACATTTGGTAGTATATTTAGTCATACATTTGGTAGTATATTTAGTCACGTGACCATTGGTAGTTTATTACCGGTCATTTATCTCGCAACCAAATTTATGACTAAACAAATTTTAGTCATTAATTTGGTAGTATATTTGGTAATTTGGTAGTATATTTAGTCATCAACTTGGTAGTACATATATTTAGTCATTGTAATCATTTAGTCATTGATTGTTGTTAACTGGTCATTTATTTAGTCATGGTAGTCATTTTTATTTACTGGTTTCTATTAATTGGTAGTAAATTTAGTCATGATATGAATAATTTATTAAATACCATAAATTTTATAATGCAGAAAAAACATATTATTAAATTTGAATTAAAACATAAAACCAAATAAATTTGGAAAACTATATATTTTATGATGCTGCCAAGTAAAGATTGATAAATTTGAGCCAACACTTTCTATTTGAGAATCGGCCAATAAGAAAATGAAACAAGACAAAACAAAGTGGCAATAAATATTTTTTTGTATTGGAACAATGTAGGAAAAGAATTACAAATAATAAAAAAGTAGCACAAGGCTGTCATAATTAGAAAAAACTAGTTTAGCTCTGTCATGTATAGTAAACTACAAGGACTGGTTGAAGAAAAAGCCAGTTCAACAACCACATTAGATACAATAGCAAAACAATGGAAAGGCAAGTCAGACTGATGAAGCCCTTCATATCTTTTGACACTTAGAAAAGAGATGTTGCCACTGAGAATTCCATGAGACATCATTTCTTAACCAGTTTGGGTGCTTTGACTACAGCCTTGGTGCATTTCATATTCTCCTTCACACAAGCCATTGAGCTATTACCTGTGTATTCAAACAACCCTGAACCACTGTGAACAATATCTGAATAACAACCTGAGAATGCTACTTAGAGGCCCCTATAGCAGTGACCTTGCAACAACAAGAAAACACACCATTCCCTGTAACCTTCCATAACATGGTCCCAGACAACTGAAGCAAAAGTGGCACTTGAAACAGTGAAATCCATCCAGTCAACATGTTGAAGATGACATGGAAATGTTAATTTTGTTTTCATGCAATTGCAGTAAAATATGAATTTATTTAAAACAACGTTTTCATGATATTTTCTTCATTACCTCAAGAAATCATAAAATAGATCATTACACAAAATCTCTACTCTTAGAATCAATCTCTTCCCTTTCTCACATGGCAATACTGCACTTGCCCGTTCAGACTATTAAATTTTAGAAAATGAGCTAAACAACACATTAAAATGACCTCCTACATAGATAGGATATGAAGTTCACTATTGTCTTATTGTAGCTAGAGGTACAGCACATACACTACATAGCAAAACATATAGAAGAACCTTATGATGTAGAAGCTATTGTTCTAGTATAAAAAAGTTCACCATTTGTTATCCTAATTGTGGTGTTTGTAATGTTGCAGGGTGCATTTTCCCATTTTCATCAGAAGGTTTTGCTCCAATCCAAATTTCCATTGCACAATGCATCATTAGTAGTAGCTCAAGGAATTTTTAACAGATTTTTCAATTTCATCACAAGTTTCCAATCATCATTGGACAAATCATCCAGAAAAAACAAGAAGAATATTCCATTTTAGACATTAAAAAGTTGTTTTATCAGCCAAAAATGAAAAGCACAAATGTTCAATTAGTATAAAATGCATAATAGTAAATACACTATAAAATTACGTAATGTGGATATCAAATAGCCTTACCTTGTAGTTTTCTTTCAATATATCTATGGATCTTCTGGTGAGATGACTCACAAATTCATCCTCTACTTCAAAATGCCTACCAAATATTTTATGTACTTCATCAGCATTGCTCCCAACAATCTGTAAAGTTCGTATGATAATTCATTAACAAAAACATTTCAAAAAGTAGCATCCAAAGTTATATAAAACTATTAACAACAAAGACAGCTTCTCAAAATAGCTTCATGGCAACTTTTTCACCCTTCTTAGCCATTTCAACAGATTTATGATTGATCTCAATTGAGGCTATTTTGCCAATATCTATGAAATCTTTTGTGGGATCACATAATGGCGTGCCAATCTATAGATGCAATCACCACATATGGCTTTATACAAACCAAAAATGATACAACAATATTTTACATGCATAAGTCATAACACTGAAAAGACTAGGTTTAGATACTAACCCTTGCAATGCCTTCAAGAGTATCAACACCAACAATTATATGATCCTTCTTGTTAAAAATACAATTTGACAAAATACTCAGTACACAGGGGAAAAGAACATCTTCTATAGCCTCATTTTTCCTTTCTTCCTTAAGATGGTCCATATATGCTTTAAACTGGTCAAATAGATGATAAATAATGTCCACTGCAAATATCTTGACACCAACTTCATCTGCAAGCTCCCGAGCTTCAGGAGTAATTTTGACATCAAATGCCAAAATTGCAGCATACTCTTTCTTCTTTTTCTCAAGCATTACACTCACACGCTTGACATCTTTTTTATGCATAGGCTCAATACCAATTGCACTAACTAGGATGCTTATAGCTAGGGTCTTCAAGAACTCAAGTAAAGCCTCCAAAGATCCAAGAGTTGAATCTTGAACATAAACTACTTCCCCACTCTTGTCAATCTAAGACATTACATTATTGATATCTTGCATTGTTTCTTCCTTAATATCCTCTAAATCATCATCAAGTCCAACAACATATAACTGAGTTCTTGCTATGGCATGCTCAAGACCCTAAAATCAGGAAATTGCAGCTAAATTTCATTGTCCACATATATTTGATAAATTTATGCTCATATACATAAAATTATTAGCCTAAAATTTGATACCTGATCTTCTGCAGCCTCCTTTTTCCTTTCTTCCTTAAGAATGTCCATATATGCTTTAAACTGGTCAAATAGATGATAAATAATGTCTGCTACAAATATCTTGACACTAACTTCATCTGCAAGTTCCTGAGCTTCAGGAGTAATTTTGACATCAAATGCCAAAATTGCAGCATAATATTTCTTCTTTTTCTCAAGCATTACACTCGCACGCATGACATCTTTTTTATGCACAGGCCCAATACTAATTGCACTAACTGGGATGCTTATAGCTGGGGTCTTTAAGAATTCGAGTAAAGCCTCCAAAGATCCAAGAGTTGAAGCTTGAACATAAACTCTTTCCCCACTCTTGTCAATCTGAGACATTACATTATTGATATCTTGCATTGCTTCTTCCTTAATATCCTCTAAATCATCATCAGGCCCAACAACATATAACCAAGTTCCCACTATGGCATGCTCAAGACCCTGAAATCAAGAAATTGTAGCTAAATTTCATTGTCCACATATATTTGATAAATTTATGCTCATATACATAAAATTATTAGCCTAAAATTTGATACCTGAGTGGTTAACTTGATTCCCTGTGCAACCTTCAACTCCTTATGATGTTGATAAGATCCCTGAAACCAAAAAACATCTTAAGCTATGGAATATATTATATTATTTTAACAATATGATCAATGTGACATGGTTTGAGCAATCTAAATTTGAGGTGTAGATTATTGTATTCTAGTATAGTAGATCACAAATACCACCCATTCTCCTTTACTATAAAAGAGCATTTCAATTTTTTTAACGCCACATATCAGGATCAAAGTCACCTGGATCTTGAAACCAAAAGGCAATCCATTGGCTTTTACACCATATATATCAATTTTATCCGCCCTCTGTCCTGATGTTTCAAAAGGTAACTCCTGGTGCCTGTAATTTCTCATACGATCTGACCATTCAACATTTACAAACTATTTTCTATTTTGAACAATTTTTATATCCAAGGTTGACTTGATGATGCTATAGTATGGTAAGCTTTTACTAGAGTTCCAACACAAGTTTTGGGATATAACTTTTATTATTTGTTAAGTTACCTAATTGGAAGAAAAATAAGGCATTTCTAGGTACTATTCGTCGCAAAATCATATTTGGAATCGAATTGCCTATGGAATTGGGCATGGTTGGGATTTTTTAGGCCTAAAATGGTTTGAAATCATTGAGGTATGAACCTCGGTGACTCCAAGATAGACGTGGCATTTTGAAGAAGTTTCTATGACGATTCTAGAGGTAGGTAATGTTATTAATGCACTTTTTTAAAAAAATTACATATATGAACAAGCTACAACATGCTAGAATTAAAAGATTGATTCAACATCATGACAAAGAAAGGTAATTTGCAATAAAAAAATATAATGCAAATATATATATATATATATATATATATATATCAAGTTATAAGATATCAAAACTGTCTAAGAGTATATATATAAATATAATCAAAAATGTCATAGTTGTGTAGAGTTTCCAACTCTTTCAAATACACCATGAAAATTAAGATCCCTAAACAACACATTCAAAATACTACATAAAGCAGTGGGCCAAGATGTCTAACAACAAGTACATGATAAACATCAACAATGCCATTTTTTGCAGATATTTTAGTGGCCACCATGTGAAGGTTCCTTCTTTCTCTTTCAGACAGATAGCTCCATCTATTTTGTCTTCATAAGCAAGTTGTATGTTACTTGTGACCTTTAAAATATTTACATTTGCATCTCTTGTTCCTTTCAAGTTGACTCCATGTACAATAGATAGTGAGTGAATCTGCCCAATGCCCACAACAACACCATCACATGGATCCAACACCCTAACTTTATCCCCTTCTTGGAGTTTATCAATACATATATACAAAAACAAAAAAAATACACATTATATTGAAATACATAATAATTATTATATAGGTAAGGATTACCCTTATTTACATAATAAGACAAACATTACTTATGTTGGAACAAAATTTTAAAACCCTAAAATTTTGTTAATTCCCGCCATTATTCCAAATAAACTATTCTATTGTCTCACCTGTTAGGACCTCTCAAAAAATTTGCACATTTCCATCCTACTTGATCTTTTCACTTGTATATGACCATTTCTTAATAGACATTCATGCCAAAATTTTATGCCATTTATTTCCCAAGGTCACATAACATAGTCATTTTGAGGAGTATGCAGTTATTCTTAATCATTTCTATGTTTTTGTAGTTTACCGCAATCTTGTAGGTCATCCTCATTGTCTTGGTAGTAGTGTGGGAATTAGAGCAACAAGAATCATGTATACCACACTCCCGCTGGAAACATACAAGTTGTTCGTGGCATGGTGGTAGGAAGGGCTCAGTCAACCATGTTACCGCAATCTCACAAGTCATCCTCATTGTCTTACCGGTAGTGCGGGAACTAGAGCAACAAGAATCATGTATACCGTACTCCCATTGGAAACATACAAGTTGTTCATGGCATGGCTGTAGGAAGGGCTCGGTCAACCATGTTACAGCAATCTCACAGGTCATCCTCATTGTCTTGGCGGCGGTGCGGTAACTAGAACAACAAGAATCATGCATACCGCACTCCCGCTGAAAACATACAAGTTGTTCGTGGCATGGTGATAGGAAGGGCTCGGCCAACCATGTATATTGCGGTCCCTCAAAGGTCTCACCACTTGGTTGCATCTTGGCAATAAGGAAGAGAGTTCAATATAAACTAATCCCATGGTCCCGCATTGGTCTGGCAAGTTGTTCACGGCATTGCGGTAGAAGTGTCCAAGTTACCAGTCTCCCGCGATGGATTTCCATGAACGTTTGCGGAAAGGTGATAAGCAATAAAAGTTAGCAACATAATCACCCCACAGTAATGAGAACAGGCACTTGTGGGCTACTGGTAATGGAAGAAAATGGAATAAAGGGGGCTATAAGCCCCATGATCCTGCTTTGTTTGAGCATAAGGGCTGAGGGTTGGTGGTAATAAAGAAAAGTGAACAAAAGGCATTGAAGCTTATTGCCATCCCATGACCAATTTAAACAAGGTCCGCGATAGTGCGGTAATGATAATAAATGAGCAAACATACTCAGTGCGGGCGTGCAATTACTGAGAATTTTGAAAGATTTTGTCATTTCATCTGATCGTTGGATCAAATTTGATCAAGGGCTTATATTTGAAATGAATTGAATGCTAAGATTTTATAATCTTGTGGCACGAACCAAAAATAATGGTGGAACAATGAATGTTCTGGCTTGATAAAATCTAGAAATCTCTCGGCATTTGCTCAATTTAGATATTGCATATTGGCTTGGATAAGGCACCCAGTTTGGTATGTTCTTAGCAAACTTTGAATTGTTCAAGTAATTCCATCTCTACATTCTCTGCAAGAAAGTTTGAAGAATCTTTGCTCTATTTCAATTCTCCATGTATTTGCTTGAGTTGCAAAACCCTAGTTTGTATAATGGCACCCAAGAAGTCTGAATCCACAAGTAAGACCAGTAACCCTAATCCTGCAACTAAGAAAAGATCACTGCAACAATCTTTGCTAGATGTTTTACCCAATTCAATTGACAAAGGTCGAAAGAAAGTATTTAGGGATGTTACTGAGGGTTGTAGGGATGCCATAATTCCCATTTCTGGCTGGAAACTATTTTGGTACTTCTATCAGAAGAAGGATGGTCAGGGACTGGTGGGCAATCCATGGAAGCTAGATTTAGCCAAGCTAATTGTTTCAAATGTATTCATGGATGTGGAACTGATTCATACTCTGGCACTACACTACCACCCAGCTACTAAAACAATAAGGTTACCAAATGGATCTTCTTTGTTTAGAATTGACAGAAATGCTATAATTGAGTGTTTTATGTTGAACAAACAAGCTCTCACTGAAATTGACCTACAAAAGATTGAACAAGAATACAAAAGTTTAAGAACAACTAGAAGGGATGAGCTGCCAATATTTATGAGAAGAGGTGCAAACAACAGGATAGTTGATATTCCTTCCAATGCAGTCGAACCATTCCCTCTGGAAGATTCTACAGTCTATTTCAAATGGACCTATTATGCATTGTGCCAAGTACTGGGAATTGATGTTGATCAGAGGATGCCAGTTAATTTGATGATGATGGCTATGAAGATACAAAATTTAGAGGTGAACATTGAGTATGATTTTGCCTCATATCTTGAAAATAAAATACATGATGGATTCATCAGTGTGAAGGAAGATAAGAAACCCATGAACTTCAAGTTTTATTCTTTGGTTTGCCACCTAATCCTATATCAAAATAGGAGTAAATGGTCAATTAAAATGCACATCAACATGATTGACAGGACAAGGCAAAGAATGCCTACTCAATGTTGGTGTTACATGTGGGATTCTCATTGCCAGACTGGTAACTATAATGTATTTCATAATGAATTTTTTGTAAAAATAATTAATTCTTTTGGTAATTGGGTCCCCAAATTGTCACCAGAAATTAGGATAATTCTGAGACCTCTTGCACATAAACCAAAGCAAGGTCATACTTTCAATTATACTAATTGGTTCTTCCTACTAGAGCACATAATAATCAAGGTATATGATTGCCCCCAAACACCTCACAAATTGCCAAAGTTTGTTTCTAACAAAATTGCATTCTTGGAATTCATGTGGCAAATGATGTGGAGGGAAAAGGAAGTGATGGAAAAGTAGAAGAAAGGAACCTTTTTGCCTAATACCATTGTCTTTGGAGATTGGTCAATTTGTTCAGACACTCTTGAGGAGCTACAAGCCTATTTGAAGGCCAAGTACTCTTTGGAATCTGGTATTGAAAGAGTTTGTGACCCTGAAGGTCATATGGACTTTGTGAGACAAGTGATATTGACTAAGATGGGCATCTCCCATAATTTTTTTATGATGAGGATGTGATAAGGAGCCTGGTTACTTTTAATGAAGTGTATGACAAGAAGAGGAAATGGGAGATCCTCAAGAAAATTGAAGATGACAAAAAGGAAAAGAATACAATTTTTGAAGGATTTTTTGCTGAAGAGAAAGATCCTATAAAGAGGATTAATACATTGATAAATTTGAAAGTATTTATGCTAAATCTGAAGTACAGCCTACCAAGGCTACCAAACTTCCAGTGAAGAAGTCTACAGGAATTGAGGTTCATGAGCCTGCCCCTAATGTCATATCAGTTCAAGATCCATAGATCCTTGAATCACCACCACACAAAAGGCAGAGAACTGAAGACATGTCTCCTCTAGTCCCATATGAGATGTCTGAGGGTGTGGGGGATACTGATGAATTTGCAAATATTTTGACACAATTACATGATGGAGAGGAAGTTGATCAACCATTGGTTGGTCAAGAAATTGATGCACACAAGCCTACGGATAGGATGGAAGAACAAGCCCAAATTGATCCAGAGCTACAAGAAGAAGAAAGGGTGGTGGCATCATTGAGATTTATTCAAGATGATGATTTCATCAAGACTCCAGAGTTTCGAGATTTCTGGTTAAAAATGAAGATGAAGGAATTTGATGAAAAGGTGGAAATCAATAAGATGGGTGCTAATGAGTCTCAATATGATCAAATAACCACCCAAACAATCCAAGAACTAAAAGTTGACAAAAGCAATGTGACTCCTGAGGAAGCAAGACAAATGGTCTTGAAGAGTAATATGCTGATCATCCCAGGTCTTGAATTGAAAAAGGTATTCTTGCTTGACCAAGTTAGGAGTCAAGATAACCCTAATCTTGTGTTTGCATTTGATTATGAGGATGGAATGAGTTGATGTGGTTTCAACCCAAAGATAGAGACTCTTGCCATATGGACAAAATAGAAGAACACTAGTAAACCAAGGTTGCTAGATGTTGTTTAGGAAATGAAGGGATCTGCTGTGGTGAAAACCTTACGAGATACTTCAGGAACTGAGGCCTCTGCTCTTATAGTCCATTCTTCCATGTTCACCCATGTAGTTGTAAAAAAGTTGGAAAAAAATTACAGGATTATGAGAAAACACAACAAGACATGAATGATGAAGTGAATAGGTTGTTTGAATTGAAAATAGGCAATTGAAAAAACAACTGCAAGATGTGGGTTCTTCCCAAAGTCTGTCAATAGTTCCATATCAACCTTTTGTGCCATAGTGACAATGCAAAAGTTTAATACTTTGAGAGCAAAATTTGAAAAATAAGTTGAGGACCTCAAGAAGAAAAATGAGGAAACAAAAAATGAGACAAGGATCAAGGTACTTGAAGTCTTTGAGAAAATTCTAGAATACATGATAAAGCTAGTTGTGGATAATCTTGGGGATGTGCATGATTGCTACTCCATGTTATCTCAGGCCATTAAACAATTGCAAGCAAACTTTTCTATTTTGGAGCCACTGTACAAGAAATGGCAGCCATCCTTGCACAATTTAAGCATGCTTTATAGGATACTTCAAAGAAATCTTGATGTTCCTGCTGAATTGAAGCCCACAGAGCAGACGGTGACTATGATCATTGAGAAGCATCAATATGTTAGCAATGAAGAGAAAAGGATGTAAGCCAGACTTGAATCTTTTTCTACTTTCAAGCATCAATTTATCCCCTTTATTCTGACAGAGGAAAACAAACTAGTTAAAGGCCTTGATACTTGGAAGGCAGAATTCAAAACAATAGTGTCTATGGTTATGGAATTCTTGAAAAAGGAGCAGGATATAGATACTTTGAGCTTTAACGTGATTTTGGATAGGGTCATAGCCTTATATGCAGGATATGGAAAATTTGTAATTTATGTTAAAGCTATGTTGGATAAAAGATGGAAGGACCATTACACCAATCTGCTCTAAATTTAGGAATTCAAATGGCCCAGTGACCTTACAATCGATAAGTGGGAGCAGACATACTTGAAAGATTGATGTGCAGCTACAGGTTCAGGTGTAAAAGGAGCAACAAACAATTTTCCTGGCATCAACATGGAGAACAAGGACAAAATTTTGACACTTTTTTGTGATAATAGACAGGGGCACAGCATACTTAACAGATACTGCAACATGGAGATGAGTAACTTGCTAAGCCTGAGGTCATGGGTGCTCTATGATGACTAATAGATTCAGATCTTGGTTAACTTGCTTATGCCTTTAATTTCTCTTTAGTAAACATGTTTAGTTATAACAGGATGTGATGGTTCAGGCCTGAAGCTTGTTGCTTCCCATATTTATAAAGGAAACCAAGGCCTAGACAATCATCATCTTTCAGCAAAATAATTTATATATTCCAATATTATCTATCCAATCATATTTCAGATTCAAGACATTACACTTCTATGATAATTTAATATTATAATGGGCAAGGATGGTTCAATTTGTGTATATGTATGGTGTTCTAATTTTCTATTAATATTCAAGTTCATAAGTTGTTTGATTGTCTCCATATCCGCTATTTTCAGTTATTCAAATCAATAAATTTATCAAGGCACATTTGCTGACATTGTGTGGATGCTTTTAATTGGTTTCTATTAGAAGTTGATGTAATTCCATTTAAGTGACTTACATTTATTGGTCTCTCTCTCGAGTTAAATCCTTTAAAGTAAATCGTACTGGTGGGTTTTCCTTCAAATAGAATTAAAACAACTTACTTGCATGTGTGTATTAAAACAACAATGACTACCATGAAAGACATAAAAATAATAAATAGCACTCACCTCAATTCCAACACCACTACTAATACTATGAATATCATGTAGATTCTCGTCAAGACATTCAACATAATCACTATCATCATTGTCCTCAAGTTGTGCAACTTTGTAGAGAGCTCTATTGACAGGGCCTTTTTCTTTTCGTTCTGCTTCAATATAATTTCTTTGCATGCGGTTTAATCATCATGCAAAAAATAATATAAGTCAAGTAAAGAATGCAAAAACTATAATTTTTTGTTCAAAATAACATTTTTCTTCCACTCTTAAATGAATAAGTCAAGGTATGTTGTGAGATTCTTTCTTTATTGTAAGAAATAGATTCCAGTTTATACGAGGATTCTTATAGTCATGAGCATAATATTTTCAACAAGAAGGGACAGTCCCAGTCCTTCATATGATAAGGAAGACAATAAAAGTTGTAAGATGGTAGTCCATATCTCTGTCTTAGGACAGTCCATAGCATGGAAGGTATAGGAGAAGATAAAGAGATGCAACAGCTAGTAGGATTTCACCAAACAAAGAGAAGAGATAAAGGCACTGTCAAAACCATTAGATAGTCACCAAGAACCCTTGGAATGACATCAACAAAGCAAATATGACAGCCTTGACTTTAGGATTAGTGATTAAGAGCTATACTAAGACATACTCAAAGTGACTATCTAGAATGATAGAGTTAAATGTCATAATGCAGCATAGGAGCATGTCATAAACATGACAAGGACAACAATAATGAAGTGAATACTCAAGTAAAATGGTTTCAAGTAGAACCTAGTAAATTACAGTATTGCATGTTTCTTTTGGTTCTGTAAGTAGAACAGTGAGACAATTTGTGATAATGCATTTATGTAAAGCATTAATGCTACGGTTATAATGGCTAGACTTACAATATTACGTGTTGAGGGTAGGTTCATTCTTTGTTTACAATATCCAAGAGCTATGATAACTATTGAAGTATCCAAAAAATGCAATCACAGGGAAGTATAACAAAAACATGGTACAAGTTTACCCAATAACAAGCACACAAAATGAAAGGATAGTATAATAGAGCCTCTTACCTCATCTGCATCCGAAATATTATGCTCATTCCATGCAGAAACTATAGGCTTAATAGATGAAGCCAACTGCGACAATTTCTCAGTGAGACTGTGTAAGTAACTCATTATATGTTGGTACCCTTCATTTGAGTTGACATGATCTGCAGAGGCTCTTACTATGCATCTAATAGGTGGCTCTAAAATCTTTGTTGACGAACTAGATTTCCACTTCATACTACTGTTAGATTTACTAGGATCTAGTGCTGCCATATAATCGAGCATATCTTCCACATATGCTTCTCTATTACTGTTTTCCACCTAAAATACAATGTCAATATCAACATATAGCTAGTTCAATAAAAAATCAAAATAAATAACCAACATAAATTGAACCAAAAAGCCATACCCTTACTCCAAGTTTGTCCATTTTGGCCTGCAACCCACCTCGGCCAAATGTATATCCAGCTGCCACATTATCTCTTGCCCTCTTTCCTTTATAACTCTTTGTCAAATATTCTTTAGAACACATATTTTCTTTCAATGCCTCCCACTGTTTGGGAGATAGAGGGGATTCTAACCTCTCTTTTCCCTCCAAGATTGTTTTTCTACAATTGTATCTAAAATTGTTCATCAAAAGTCTCATCTTTTGCTTGTAATATCTTCTAGAGATTTGTCCACCAGTAGTCTCAAAAGTATTTTCCACTTTTTGTATAACATTTTCCACACTTTGTGGATCTTGCTCTGTAAAATTTGATTTCCAAATATCCAAATGGGCCCTACATCTCACACCCAACTTAGAGGCCCAGAACTTGACAGAGTAGTCAAAGGGCATAGTTTCATAGTGTTTAAGGCTCTGAGGTCTAGATGCAGAGAGGTTTTTATAGCTATTAAATTCCTTAGTTTCGTTGCTGTGTGTGTTCTGTCAGCTTTGTACATGTTGTATCTTTTTGGTTGTTTTGCTCTGGAGCACTGCCCCCCCCACCTTGCAGCATTTTTCCCAATGGGCTCACCATCTTTCGATACCTCAACCAAGAATGGCTTCTTGCCTTCTAATCTTCTTTGTTTTGCATTCCTCTTTGTAGATCTGTATAAATCTTGACTCAATGTTTTTTTTTTGAAAAAGTAGGCACATCTTCTATTAAACCAATAGCAATATTTTTGGCTGATCTACTAGTTCCATCAAAAGTTATAGCAGGCACATCTTCTATTAAACCACTAGCAATATTTTTGGCTGATCCACTAGTTCCATCAAAAGTTGTAGCAAGCACATCAAATGCAAGTGGTCTCTTATCATGACTTTAATTAAACGAGACTTCATCGTCCTTGGCCACATTAGGTGTGTCATGAGTAGGTAGATCAATACTGGTCTCTGTAGATTTCACTTCAAACACATCCTTTAATCTTGAATAAATCATCTGCAAATCACTTATTGTTCCTTTCCTCTCATTGTTTTCAATAATCTCTCTTAGACTCTGTGCTAAGAGATCATGATGACGTTGCACATCACCATGTGCTATATCAGGTTGTACATCACCATGTGCTATATCAGGCTACACATCACTATGTGTTATATCGGGCTGCACATCATCACAACTATTCTTTTCACCAACTACATTTGTACTTGAATCCCAAATGCGTTGGCTTCTACAAGTTGGAAGCATTGTATCTTTACTTTCCTTTTGTTTTCTCTCTGCATTTTCTTTGCACTCTTTTTCTTTCCTATAAAACAAAAAAATATCATATTATGTCTTATATGCATAAACCTCTTGCCTATAAAATTTCATAAACACAATTAAACAAATAATATACTACTCAATGGATTTATAACTTGCCTATTTGTCAAACCAAGATGTGATAAATATTCACTATTCTTTGCCACACGTTCTTTATGAAAGCGCTCATAATCTGTCAGTGGAACTTCAACAACATGATCACTATCATTTAAATTGTGCCTCAAAGTCTTTTTCCTCATTTTCTGAAGTCCAAATAAACAATAATATATAAATCAGCAACTTGAATCAGTAGAACAAGAGTGGAATATAAATAGAGCCATTATTTTCAGTCAACTAGAGCATATAAACAAATGCAGTCATAGTATATAAGGATTTCATTTCCATTTGAATGATACAGTATATAAGGACAGTCCCCATATGAAATACATTCACAGAGCATATAAGATGCATTCTTAGAAATTAGAGGAGACAGTCTATGACAAGTGACATGACATAGGATGATAGCATATAAGATGCATTATATGGAGGAGAAAAAATTTAGTAACTAAATGTTGCACACAGATTGAAACCCAAAGGAAACTCTATTTGTTTATCCTTCTATTTGAGAAGAAATTAATTGCCTTTCTGATAGTGTGAATCATCATTATTTCTAGTTATATAATCCTCATTATTTCTACTTATAAAATCTTCATTATTTCTACTTATATAATTCTACAGAAATTCTGAACACACAAATGTAAGTAAACAAAAATAGTCAATGTGCTTTAAAAATGAGTAATTTATTTTTGGAACAAATATAGCTAGTTAGATGCATGACCTGTAACAAGACAAGAACTAGAAAAACAACAAAAAGTAGAGATCAACACAAGAGATTACCCTGAAAAACCCAAAGTGGAATAAATTCTTATACACTAATGCCCTTTCTTATCTTGTTTCTTCTCTACTACATTTTACAAGCTCACTGTTTTCTTGATGCCTTCACTAATCATCTGCATTGCCAACAAGATCAGAATCCTGATCACTCATGTCTGCATCTGCTTGATTTTCTTCTTCATCCTCATATGTGTCATGCAATACATTCTCTCTCCCAATCTCTTCATTGGTAATCAAAATATCTTCTCCAAACACTCCATCATCTTCATCCACTACTTCGAATGTTTCTTGTAAATTAACATATTGCCTATCAAGCATTATATCAATAGCTTCCATGAATTTTTGTTTTGAATGAGACTCTGTTTGGATGACATATGACCATCCTGTGCTTCTTACATCATCAATTAGAAATGATTGGTTAATTTGAAAAGGGAAAACATAGGTCTTATCCCTCTCTGATAAAAATTATCTTGTATTTGCACGTACAAATCCATACTCATCAAAATGTACTGCGGATGGTCGGATCCACTTACATTTTAATAATATAAGACTGTTTTCACCAAAATCCACTTGAATAATTTCTTGGATGAATCCAACATAGAATTTCTTCTCAGTTTCGTGAAGAAATTCAACACTTACAACACAATCACAATTTGTCGTTTTCCTCCACTCTTAAATGGCTACCATAGGCCCACATTCCACTAAAACACATAGCCCATAAATGTGGAGGTTGTGAAAGCTCACTTTCCTCTTTTGTTATATCTTGACCTGCTTCTTTTGCATCACTAACTGCATTAGCAATCCATTCTTCAAATTTTGGAAAAGAATCACCTCCAACCAAATCATGACGTCTGCGCTTTTGAGGTCGATGTTGCATCCAACTTTGATTCTCTTCTTCATATTTTCTACATAGAATATTAATGTGCAAATAGTAAGATTAATAATATAAATGTGTAAATGCAATTGAGTAAGATTAATAATATAAATGTGTAAATAAATAATTGTGTAAATTTTTTTTAACCTGTGCCACTTATCAAACAAAGATGTGTTTTGAAGAATAAAACCATGTAACACACTTCTTTCTTCATGTGATAGCTTGAAGCAACATCCATTGCCTTCTAATACTTCACCTGCAACTCTCTCATCTTCATCATCATCCCATACACATTGATTGACATTTTTAAATTCCTTCATATATTTTGTGCAAAATCCAATGGCCTCTTGCATTGAATATCCCTCAGACATGCTGCCTTCTGGTTTTGCCCTAGTATGAACAATTTTTTTCAAAACCTTCATATATCATTCTATAGGATACATCTATCTCATTCTTACTGGACCACAATGCTCTAGTTCATATTCTAGATGTATCAAAAGATGCATATAAATGTTAAAGATTGTTGCTAGAAATTCCTGTTCCAATAGACAAAGGACTTCAACAACCTCCCCCCCCAAACTATCAAAGTTCAAAGGATCTAATACATGTGAACTCATTCTCTTTAATATTAGGCCCAACCTTATAATTGCCAATCTTGGCCCCTTTGCCAAACTTGATATATTTACCACAATAGGTAAAATATTTTCAATTATAACATGATAGTCATGGGTCTTTAGGCCTCTTAAGCTATTAATGCCAGTTTGGCTTCTAATAGTACTACTTGCATATCCAGTGGGAAAGTGAGTCTTAGACATCAACTGTAAGAATTATACACATTGTTCCTTTGTCCAAACATAAGGAGTACTGGGTTTTATATATTTTTCAACCCAAAGATTTTGATGAATCTTTAGTTCTCAAAATTCTTCACGTGATGAAATAGTATCAAAAGCACCAAAAAGAGTTTTTATAATAGCATAAGCTATATTTTTCTCAGTATGCATAAAGTCAACAGTATGCCTAATGTCTATATCCTTAAAGTATGGCAACTTATAGAATACGCACAACCATTTTACACCACTTTCATTACATGGATCTTATCTACTACCAGCAATCCCACCATTTTCAATAAATGACATTCTTTTTTGTCCATTCTCAATAATGTAATCACCCGTTATTAGCAAAGGTGCTTCACGATTCTCTTATTGACCATTGAAACATGTTTTTTGTCGATGATATGGATGACCCACTTTAAGGTAAGCATGATGTCCACAATAAATACACTTATGCAAATTACTTGAGTGCCTTGCAAAATCCTTAAAGTTGCAAGTAGGACAACCATGGTATCCATGAATAGTGAGACCAGACAATGTACCATATGCAGGAAGATCATGAATCGTAACCAATAAGGAAACTCTTAAAGTGAATTTGATTGAATGACCATCACTTAAAGATTGAATTGCTTCAATTCTTTTCCACAATTCCATTATCTCATCATATAATGGCTCTAGATAGGCATCTATTGTGTCTGAAGTCACACTTTTCTTTCCTGGTATAATCAATGATAGCATTAAGAAAAATGGTTTAGTTGCTAACCATGGAGGCAAGTTATAATTTATTAAAAACACTGGCCAAGTTGACCATTTAGTACTTTGATCTGAGAATGGGTTCACCCCATCTAGAGCCAAACCCAACCTTATATTACAAGGATCTTGAGAAAAATCAAGCCATCTGTTATCAAATTCCATCCACATCTTAGAATCAGTCACATGTCATTGTTTTCCATCAATGCTCTTATTTTGGGCATGCCACTGCATAAGTTCAGCAATGTCTTTGCACCTATACATTCGGAGTAATCATGGGATTATCAGAAAGTGGCAAAGAACCTTTCTAGGAACCACAACTAATTTCAACCCTTGTCTATACCTTGCTTCATGACATTTCGGACATTTACTCTCACTTGCAAGATTTTTGTGAAATAATACACAACCATTAACACATGTGTGATGTTTTCATACCCCAAACTGAGCTTACTAATCTACTTTTTACATCGACTTAATTTTGTTGGCAATGTGGAGTCAGCTAGTAATAATGAGCTTAAAAATGCCAATAACTGATCTACACTCTCATTTGTCCAACCATGCACCACTTGCAAGTTAATAATTTGAAGGATTGTTGTCAAATGACTTAACTTGCAATTAGCATACAGAGGCTTTAAAGCATCCTCCATTGACTTGGCCCAATCATCATTTAGACCCTCATTCAACATTCTTTCAACTTCAAACCCTTCGTCTAACATTTCTACCTCTTCATCTATGTTTGGTGCCACTTCATCTATGTTTGTTGCCTCTTCATCTCTCACAATCTGCAATTCTATCATATCTTCATAATAATTGTAAGCCCAAGGGCTTATACCACTATGCCCATATCTTATCATATGTTGATAAATCACATTTCTTTTTCTCACCCTTCCACCAAGACAATCATTACATGGACATGGATATTTTTCCATTTCCCTCTCTTTGGCTACTCTCTCATCATATGCATGATATTGATCCGTAGTCAACCTTCGACGTTGATCCATCTGTAATATTGTGCATTCCAGTATTAATTTAGTATAATAAGCTATCCTACACCTAGAAGGCCTTTAAATATAAAATCTTAAAAGGTAACCTTCAATCATGCATATGGTCAAGCTAGGATAACCTTTCCTTTAGTTTGGGCTAGTCATCATGCAAGGAGATCATGCAAAGTAGAGGTGTGGTTTTATTTGAGTTCAAGGATCAATTAAGGATCAACTTCAAAAATATTGAAGATAACATTTTCTTTTGAGTTTCAAGCTTCAATCATGAAAATATCTCCTGTGGGGTGCCCACAAGAAGCTTCCCCAAATATCATGAAAATATTAGTTCACTTTTGGCAATGAGGGTTTTGAATTACCTTTGAATTTGCTATAGAGTGCGTCTCCAAATTTGACTTGCTGCAGAGGGCCTCACCGACTTCAAATTTGTTACATCAAACTCTGAATTTCTTGCCTACCTTTTCAAAAGTCTCCAAGTCCTCTCCAAACAACCTTTATCACCCATGCAAGTAGCTACTACACTTATATGCACCTAAAACATTTTTTTTAGGTACATGCATCAGATAGAGTAAGTGCTTTAAAATACATGTCCATGAGAATAACAAAATCAACAGCAATTCAATTTCATTCCCATGCCAACAGTTATACATTTTACAAGTTGTCTGACTTATAAATATAGACAAGCTATGTAAACCAATAGATAAATAGCATTTAGAAGAAATACTAAATAATTTATCAAGATTACACTTTAAAACCCCAATTAAATAACTATTGTGATGAAGTATTCATAGCAGCAAATCACTTGCTAAAATCATAGGTAAAGTCACCAAATAAAGGACTCAAGATGTCAACCATTTCAAATGACAATCATGACAATAGGAAAAACAACATAGAGAATAAAGTCATCCCTTTGATTGCAAAGGAGGGGTCAGCTATTACAGTCTGTAGCAGCATTGAAAAGATGAAAATACAAAATCCATAAAGCCAAACACTTTTGTCAAAATAAAAACCCTTACCTAATTAGTTAACTGATCCTTGAAGATTTTATCAGGCAAAGATAGTCATTATATAGATGTTAAAACAGTGACACAAGTGCCTTTGAAAGTGATGACAGCCATGTCATCAAACTGATAGTGAAATCAATCATCAAAAAGAGTAATGCACAACACCATAGAAGAAAAGAGGAGTTCACTATCCATTCAAAGAAATTCCCTAATCACAGTCACCAAAGTGGGCTACAACAGCAGAGAAAAGAAAGTGGAATATTGATAGTCTTTTTGCATCCAAATGGGAATTATGTGAAAACTATGTCATATATCAATAAAAAAAGTAACAAAGAGGATTTTTTATAGTCAAAAGTCTATGAATAGAATCTTCAAGTTTATCAAAATCAAGCTAATTAGCTATATGATAGTCATAGCAGCAGATGGACAAAGGGAATGTGATTGTGATAGATTTTTGCATACAAAGGACAGTCATCATCAATGAAATCTTTGTATTAAGGAATTTGTAGGCAAGTTCGTGATAGGACAACAAAGATCAGTTCATGTATGAAGCAATGAACAAGGTTTTTATGACAAAGGTTACTGTCAAGATAGCAGTCAGAGACAATAAAGACTGTGAAGAGCAGATTTAAGGAATGAAACAAATCATGGAATAGTCTTGCATTCTCAACAACAAGCTTTCATTCTCTGTTTTGTGATAGTCATTTTGAAAATACAATCATCTTTCAAAGGTTGAATCACACACACAGGGGCAGTATCTAAGTCACAGGTTGAAGACCATCAAATTCCTTCATGCCAAGGTATTCTAAGTATAAATCACGAATGGAAAAAGTAGAACTATATTAATAAAGAACCATGAGACCTCTTCATACAGTCATTGAAAGAGATAGAACAGTCACTAATGACAGAGCACCAAGCTTTCAAAGGTACAAAACTTTAGAGCAAGCTAAGAGAATAGAGGTACATGGAAAACCCTACCTCTGCTTTATAAAACCATTTGTTATCTGTCATTTATATGTCGTCTATCTGTTCCTTTGATATCTGTTGTCTATAGCTGGAAATCCCAAAATTCCCTCCTTTCTTCATTCACATGATGATCTCAAAACTATTTCCAAACTCAAAGAACTGTGGCCATGAACAATCTTCTTCTATTCGACTACTCATACCCTATTCTTGGCGGCCATGAACAATCTTCTCCTATTTAACTACTCATACCCTATTCTTGGTGGCCATGAATAATCTTCTCATGTTCAACTACTTTGCATACCCTATTCTCAGCGGCCATGAACAATCCTCTCTTGCTAAATGCACAATCTTTGCTTCTTCATAGGTTTCACCTGTTGTTAAAATTTCATAAACGCACAATCCCTCCATTAATTCCCTCCAAAACTAAAGTGAAAGAAAAAAGAATAGAGGAATTTATTTAGTCCTTTATTTAGTCAATTTTATTTGTAGTTGTGTTTTTTTGCCCGATGACCAAATTAGTTATTTATTTGGTCATTTATTTTGTCATTTCAACCGATGACCAAATTAGTCATTTATAGTTGTGTTGCAAAAAGTTTTAGTCACGTGATTAAAAGTTTGGTCACGTGACTAAAAGTTTTAGTCACCTGGTCATTTATTTGTCATATTTCTACTAGTGCCAGGACCAAGCACATTGATGTACAATATCATTTTTTTTAGAGATATAGTCGAGGATGGTAGGGTGAAGCTGGTTAAGGTAGATACTTTGATGAATGTTGTAGATTTGTTAACTAAGCTTGTGAGCAGAGACAAGTTTAGATGGTTTTCGAAGTGTACGGGCCTCTCGGCCCCTAGCAATTAAATAATGGTGTTGATACTCCCTTTTCTCTTGCAAGGTGTTCAACAAGTGGGAGAATGTTAGGAAAGATGTCTCAACCTTGCAATTATAAAAAGTGAGTTTTTTCGGTTATAAAATTGAATAAACTCAATTTCTAGGCTATAGAGTTGGTTTTTGACCAAAATAATTATTCCATGTTTCTCAACACCACTTCAAGGGGTGCTTGATGAGTAGATCTCTGAGCTGTATAGCTTAAAAAAAGAGAGGCCCAATCAGCCTCCCAGATTAAAAGTTATGGCCTCCGAAAGTTGGGCCTCTTGTATTGGAAATGAAAAAATGTGTTAGACACATAAAAAGTTGTAAGGGGGAGTTACACATGTTGACCAACTTATGATGCTTTTTATGACACATCATAAGGCATCTTTGATTGGAGAGAATGAAGCCCTAAGGATTTGGATGCCACTTTTGGGGTTGTTTTAGCTCATGGTTTTCTAAATTACCATTTGGTGGTTTCATATATTGTATCTCCTATATATTAGGTGCATGAGATGGAGGTTGTGTGAGAGTTTTATAGATGTTGTTAAGTAACCTCCAGATCTCTGGTTGGTGATACTCATGTGAAAGCTTTCTTTGCACAAGTATATTGTAATCTTGTTAAGATTTTTGAATAATATATTGGGCTGCTTTTGGAGTGGGGTTTTTCTCTTGAAAGGTTTTTCCCCACATAAATCACTATGTTGTGGTATGGCTATTATTTATATTTACATATGTTTTTGTATAATTTCTATAATTGTTGTAAAGATTTGAAAACTTTTGCATAATCCTCATCTCAAGATTAGTGTAGGAAGTTGTTCTGCTACCTTAGCTTCCTTACAATGGCATTTGATAAATTTTGTTATTGCACACGATCTTTTTTGCTAGTTTTTATCTCTCCTTCTTTCTTCATTTTCTATTAACAAGAAACTTTGAATGGATGTTGCGTTGACTTGTTGAGGGCTTTCAACTATGTGACTATTGTGATGCTTATTGCCTGACATCACATGAGTGTGTTGTTACTGAAGAGTCCTCTTTTATGGAGTAACTACCAGTTATTGATTATTTGTGGAGTGAAGCCCAGTTTGGTTGGAAACTATCCTGTTTTATTTATTAATTCTTGGCACCTATGATTATATTTGTAGTTGCCTCCAAGATGGGCTCAAAAGGAGCCAAGAAGTCTTTTAAGCACTAGCCATAGTGTTTTTCTATCATTTGTTCTTCTTTGTATTGTGGTTGGAGTTTTCCCAATCTCATAGCTACTCTTTGGAGGGTTGTTTATTCTTCTGTATTATTGCATTGTTCAATACCAAAAAAAGTGTAGGATGGTTGATATATAATATTTTACAAAGAGGTTATAACTTGTTATATAAGTCACATTTTATTCTTAACAATTTGAGATGTATTTGTCATAATTAATATAAAACTTTGACATATGTTCACTTAAAATGCCTATATTGTCATTTCAAACTTGTGCATATAATTGAGAAGAACAATTTATGTCATAGATACCATTTTGACAAAATTTTATGAAATTAAAGTCAGTTCTTTTCATTTTCAAGAATACATATTGTATTTATTAGTACCTACCTTCAGCTGGTACTATTGCAATGAGTTCAACTTATCTAGTTATTAATCTATTGATTGCAAACCAATCAAATTATTTTTCTTGTCGGACAAATTTGATTTAAATTTGTACTTTTCCTATGTGACCATGATAAATTTTTAACAAAAAATTTAGAAATGATTTATCTCTATTGTCATTCGCTAAAAAAAATGACCTCTTCTCTTTTGTCGAGAGAGTGCAACAAAAAACTATAAATGCGGAGAGAACTTTGATTTGAAGGGAGTACGTGGCAAGTAAACAAATTATGAACACAAATTTTGTCTCCCACTAGTTAAGTCATGCCTAAATGGATGGCGATTAATTTTTTGCTTCATTAGCTAAAAGTAATATAATTTTAATTTAGTTTTTAGTGTTCTATAGATTTTATTTTATGTAATTAGATTATTTATTTTATTTAGTCAAAACTTTAAAATCTATAGTATCATGAATTTAATTATATTTTTTATTTTATTCTTCAAACTTACAATATTTTAATGCATTTTAAATTATAAAAGTATTAGTATTATTACTAGGGTTCTACACATAAATAACCTAATTTCACTAAAATATTTCTTAACTATTCATTTGATCTTAACCATTGATGTCTAATTAAATGGAGCTAAACTGCATACTTTTATTAAATAAATGCACCCAAAATTATTACTAAACCACAATGTTACATTAATTAAAATAATTAAAATCATGTTGTCTAAAAGTACTTACTATTATTACTTAAATAAAAAATTAAGTGACTAAGATAAAATACTATAGTGATATAAATATGAATATGTTTTTGTTATTATATTATGTAATTATTTTTCAAACTTACAATATTTTAATGCATTTTAAATTGTAATAGTATTCAATATTATTACATTTTAATATCTTAGGCATACATTTCAAATCTATCCACACGGTTATTATATTATGTAATTATTCTTCAAACATACAATATTTTAATGCATTTTAAATTGTAATGATATTCAATATTATTACATTTTAATATTTTAGGCAGACATTTCAAATCTATCCAAACCCAATTTGGGTTAGGGTTCTACACATTTTATTTTATGAAATTAGATTATTTTTAGGATTTCAATTTCATTTACACAAGAGTTAAAAATCTAAGATTTCAATTTTATTTAGTCAAAAGTTAAAAATCTACATTATCACAAAAAATATTTCGCCATGTTATTACATTTTTTATTTTATTCTTCAAACTTACAATATTTTAATGCATTTTAAATTATAAAAGTATTAGTATTATTACATTTTAAGGAAATATTTGTGTTATTTAATAGACTTTGTAAAAGTTTGGTTTTAAGTTAGGAAATATTTTAGTCCTATTTTATTTTTACCAAATTAGATTGTTTTTGAGATTTCAATTTTATTTACCTAAGACATTTCAACACTATTCAAAAATTAAATTTTCAATTATTGGAATGCAATTTGTCTATACAACCAATACCTAATCAACAAAAAAATTACAACTAAACAAATACTATATACAACCAATAGCTAATCAACAAAAAAAAATTACAACTAAACAAATACTATAATAACAACACTACAAGGCAGGTACTGCTACTACGTGGCACTTGTTATATTCTAAAACAATAATTAGTTCTATTGTGACTAGTATAGATATCTTAAATACATCTATCTAAAAAATGCCAAGAGATATCAATCTTGAGTTATTTTATTTACTCAAGCGTTATTTTATTTTACTTTAGAACTATTTTATTTACTACATACATACATGGACACATAAATTTTACATTATTTACTTTATTTTTATTTGAAGAGCTATTTTTTTGTTATACTTGTTTTACTTTTGTATGCAACTTTTAATTTACTTTTGAAAAAACCTTCATTATTTTTGGAATTTTTTGACTTTGTTTTTACTTTGAAAAATGTAGTAAATATTATAAATTTATATATTATTTTTTATATGTATTAATATATATTTTAAAAAATTTATACATTTATATTTAACAAATAAATATAGGTTCTAAATAATTTTTTCTTCCACCTTTAGACATAATAAATAAATTACACCTCTCATACATAAGAAATAATGATACCTTACATATCAAATTATAATTAAATAATATATAAAAATAAATTTATATTTAAACAAATTTTAATTTAATTATTTCATTGGGTCCTCTCCCCGATATCCACAATTAAATCCCTAAAAATGAAAGTTAGTGGGCTTTATCAATGCCTTAGTGGTATTTTATGATCATTTATGACCATGATAACAACTTGACTTGGGTTTTCACTTACAACTTTATAGCATTAACTTGGTGGACTTGAATAATTCTTTGGTTTGACTACTAAAGCTTCTTGGGAAAACAACATAGCCTAACAACCACAATGTAAATGAAAATAGGTTTTGATGAAGGATTTAAAATGTGGACCCCATTCAAATTGTTGGGGTTTTGGGAAACAACTTAAGAAAGTGGTGGTGTTCTATCAAGATGAACATTTTGTCCTAAAGAAAATGTAGGCACTTCAATTTATTGGGTTTTGTCACCATTGTTAAATATGAACTACTTTAGCATTTTGTTCTCAATATGAATGCACATGGAAAGTCCTTAATATTAGTGAATGAGTGACGTAGATGGGGGCAATCTTCTACCACTTGCATATACCCATCAAATAGTATAATCTCTCGATTAATGCTTATTATAATGGAATTTAAAGTTCATCATGTCATTATTGTATATATAATTTTATATTTATAATATGTTATTTATTGTGATTTGATTTTTTAAGTCATTATAAGATTTATTGTTTGTTTTTAGTGTTTCACATAATTTGATAAAATAAAGTTTTGAAATTAAAATTTCATTTTTTTAGTCTTTAGTCTAGCTATCTGTTGTCTATATGACTCTTAACCACTCTTTATCTTTGAGTTTTACGTAGAGAACTAAATTATTTATATATAAAATAAGAGCAACTACACTCATACTTTTAGATATATTATGTATTAATCTTTCTCATTCTTATAAATATTTCTATATGTATTCATAAGTTAATATTTTTATTTCTCACAACCTTTATAACTATTTTTTAATTATTTCAACATTATTAAAAAATAAATATAAAATACTTATTGTTATCTAAATTTAGATTTTGCTCATCATTGATTAATAATTCAGCTCAAATATACATTAAAGATGTAATAGATGAATGTAACTCAAAACTCTTAATAATGTTTTAATAATGAGTACATGGATGTGAAAAGTAATTAGCACCTTCACTTTAATAATTACAATTGACTTTTATACATGATTCAAAAGAACTTACAAATGTTCATAAAATAATAATAAATTGATCTATAGAACCATCAAAACTTTAAAAATGTATTTCTTTTTATTTATTACATTGAAGTCCCCAATGATTATTGAATTTGAAAAATTCTGCATATTTTATTTATTTATTATATTAAGTCCCAAAAAAATAATACTCTTCGATAAAACCCTAGGAGGTCCATACTAAAATATATTGAATTTTCTAAGATGGGGAGGACTTGAATTTATTTGTTTATTATTAATTTAAGTAGATTAAGGAACATTATTAAAGGCACCTTATATTTTATCATGTGCAACAAGAAAAAGAAGAGAACAATCATTGATATGTTGAATTCTAGAAAAGGATGTAACTTTGAGTTGGTAAGATTATTAAACTAAAATAAATTAATCTACAAGAACGTTTTTTTAAGATGTAAACTAAGAATTTAAAGTTGTTAGGTACGATGCATACAATAAAATAAAAGACTTTATTGTTGTAGGGGAAAGTAAAGGCAAATAATAGAAAAATAGAACACTTATACATCTCGAGACTCTATAGCTGTTTTTAAGTTTTTTTTTTTTTTTCAATTTAAAAAAAAATTAAGAGTTTGGTTTGGAATAATAAATGTAAAATTAAATCTATGAAATTTAAATAAATAAAATGTGATATTTAGTTAAATTTTGGATGGAAGAATATATAATTGAAGACGTTAGAAATTGATTCATTAATGTATTAAGAAATAGGTTTTTATTTATATGAATGCTTTAGAATCACAAACTAATTGTACTTTGCTCTAGTTTAAATCGTGCTTGTAGAATTGATCTCCACACGTGGAAGTGATTTGGTGTGTGGAATTGAACTTGAACACGTGAAAGTGAACTATTAGGGAATTGATGACTATAGTAGATGCACTTTGATATTGGATTTAATAAAGAACTTGCAATAATTAAATCTCTAGGCTAGGATCAAAAACAACAATATGATACTAATTCAAATGGAAACAAAAAGAGAATAACAACATTCTAATATTTGTATTCCTAATGTATAAAACAAAGGAAATGGAATACAATACATAGACTCTAGGCCCACATAAGTTAGGATAACAGGTTTGCCAAAAGATTAGTGAACTAGAGAGTTAACTCAACATGTAAGAGTAGTAGTGTCATGAGAACTCATCTTGATGAGGGAGAGGTATAACCTAAGTACTGTATGTTGATAATTTGGGTAAAAATAAAGTAAAAACTATTGTTCCTTAGTGCTCACAAATTTATTTAACAATGATAGAACATGTATGGTAATGGAAATAACACTCAAGTAGTAAAACATGCAATACCACAAGAACACAGTTGATATATGTGGTGAAAACCCTTTTAGGTAAACAAAACCCCACCACCAAATAGAGTACAAGCATGTATTAATCTCAAATGTAGAGTACATGAACATAACTTTCTCCTTCAGTCTAATAGTGTTCCAGAAACATAACAACATAACTTGTAAAACTATACAATCTACTACCCCAAGGCCTTAACATATAGGCAAATGTAATCTAGGAAAACATAAATGGTTTCCAATAAAATAGACTCAAACCATGAATCAAGTATTCAAAATGCAAATGAGACTTCATGACTTGTGTTTAAGAGTTACAAACATCTTTCTAGAAGTTTCAAATATTTCTCATTCAAACTTGGTTGTCCAACTTCATTAGAGGACAAAAATAGTCTAGTAGAGGACAAAATAACAACTGTGAGGGGGAAAATAGGTTAATCAAATCAATGATAATAAGAACCCAAACATCTATGAAATCTGAAGATAAAAAAGGAGATTTAAAGTAATAAACAAGAACAACACTTACAACCTCTTTCACCTTGTGTCTTCCATAGTTCGCCTATCCTTCCTTGACCTTGATGTTGATGAAGCCCTCAGAAGCTATTGGTCCCTTGCTTGTTGAAGGTGACAAGAATGGAATGGCTGAGATATTTGTGTGGTTGAAGATGAGCTTCAAACACAATAACAAATGGATATGAAATGCTTATGGAAGTGGGGGTGCCAAAGGCGCGCCGGTATCTCTGCAGCATAAGTTTGCACAAATGATCGATATGAAATGAAGAAGGAGAGGGTGGTATTTATTGACAAAGGTGAGGGAAGATCAATGGTTTAGAAGAAAAGGAAAGATCAACGGAGGAGGGTTGTTGAGGAATGTGCAACAAATGGAAGAAAGACATGTGTCATTCGAAAAGCAGCTTTGTTGAGTTAACTCCTCTCTTGATGAGGATGAGATTTGATTTTCTTAAATTAGAATTTATTTTTCTAATTTAAGAGAAAGTTTTGCTTTAAAGATGCTTTAAAACTGCTTTTGCTTTTGTATGACAAGAGGAAAGTATTTTTAGAAGATAAGAATGATTTTTGAAGATAAGAATGCATAATTAAATAAAAAGATTTTATTTAATTATTTTGTAGATAATTGAGACGAATAAATAAAATATAGAAATATATTTTATTTTGTGGATATTTTTTGAAGAATAAAATAAAATATAAAAATATATTTTATTTAGAGGATATTTAAGATTTTATTTAAATAAAATTTGCATTTTATTTAAATTTGGAAGAATCAAAGATTTTAATTAAATAATTAAAATTATTTAATTATTTTAGACGAATGAAGTTGGTGTAGGTGAATTTAATTAATTAAATAAATGTAATTTATTTAATTGAATGAGAGGAAGTGAATCAAATAAATAAATGAATTTATTTATTTATTGATAGAGGAATGTGATGATGAAATAAATATTTAAAATATTTATTTAAGTAGAGTCATGCCATTTTTAGGTGTTTACATTTTGCCACTCTTTGATACAATGTGTTTTATCACGTTGCCTCAAAGAATAAGAATTTTTGACAGTGATACATGCCCCAGTTTGCCCTTGGTACAAGTTTAACGACAGGATGCCCCCTCAGGAGATTGGACGGGAAGAAGGCAGAAAGCGTGAGATGGACAATCTCACGAAGAAGAAGGTGAAAAACGGGATATGGTTCGGAGAAAACGACATGGGAAGTAGCCACAGTTGTCATGCAGTCAGGTATGGGTCATTTGCTATATAAAGGAGTTGGGTCCACATATTCTAATCATTTGGACACTTGTCCATAGTTGATTAGTCCTCTAGAGAGCTTAGGAGAGCATGGCAGCCAGACAGATGGATATTCCTCGCAAGGAGCACCGGTTTGAGAAGATTCAACGGTTCGATCAGCCAGCGGAGGCAGGACCCCCGGTATGTAGTTCTTCAAAACTTGTCAAAAGTCAATTTTTATGCGTATTAATGGCTAGGAAAACCAACTACGACAGATGCACCGAAACAATCTTTTGGTGCATATGACCTCCGAAATGGCGCATCTATTGCGCTATGGCACATTTGAGCTTTGAAGTGGCGCATTTGATAGTATTGCGCTTTTGATTCCGAAAGTGGTGCTTTTGATGGTTTTGCGCATTTGAGTCATGAATTGGCACATCTATCTCCGTATGGCGCATGTGATCTGTAAAATGGCGCATTTGAGTCATGAATTGGTCCATTTATTAGGAAATGGTGCATGTGACCTAAGGATTGGCGCATGTGCCAGAACAGCGCATACAATCCCTCGATTGGTGCATTCACGGTGAAGCGGCGCATACAAGCTTTGGATTGGCGCATTCATGGGGAAGTGGCACATGTGATATGGATCGGCGCATCTGCCACCTGGATTGGCGCATTTGCAAAAAAAATCAAATGACTTAACGAAATTAATCCAATTGGCACCTTGATCGATGCATCAATTGATTAGTGATCTCTGAGATTATTGAGAATCTAGTCGAGAGATGATATGTTGTTTTGATTAATTTGATATGTCAAGTCATTGATAGGATAGTTTGATTGCTTTGAGCAGGTTGGATATGGATATGGATTTCATTGATTGTATGTTTTGCTTAGATATGGACTTCTTTGACGTTATGCGTTGTTTGGTTGTAGGAGGATATTTGGAATGTCCTGACGTCACGAGAGCAGTTCCCGTTGCCATTGTTGTAGCGGTATATGTTGATCGAGATAGAGCGTGAGGCTCTAGGTGCTATGGGTCTGCACTATGTTTGCTTTATGCCTGAGGTTCGCGCGAACTAGGCTATGTTGATGGTAGCGGTGGAGCGATTTCATAGCGAGGATGGCACATTCCATCTACCGACGAGGGAGATGGCGGTGACTCTTGAGGATGTGTACCAGATTCTACACCTCCCGATTCAGGGAGAGCTGGTTGAGTATGAGTCACAGTGGGGTGCTGGCTTGGAAGAGTGTAGACGTGTTTTTGATGACCCAGAGTTGGTAGAGGAGGTGATTTCGTGGCAGGACATGTATGACTGCTATGACTACTTCCTGGGCATAGTGGCTAGACTGATCGGTGGTGTGATATGCCTCGATAGGAGGTCACATAGCTTCCTGATCAGCTGGGGGAGGGTGCTGGAGAGCATGATCACAGACAGGACCCGATATGCATGGGGTGTGTGTGTGCTTGCACACTTATATAGAGACATGCACCATGTGGTTTATCACAAAGGAGCCAGTTTGTCTGTGGGTGTGTCGTTGTTGCAGTTTTAGTTGTGGGAGTACATTGCTATCACATGACTGATATGCGTATTTCACAGGCAGAGGGGTGAGCCCTATAGTTATGGCTATGCAGGTGTGATTTCCCAGCACAGGCTGGGGAAGTTGGAGTACTAGAGGCATGCTTTTGATGGTGTAGATACAGTTGTCTGGTGTCCCTACATAGACTATGAGGTATGGGATGATGAGGTAGATGAGCTTCCGTATTGCTTCTAGACGCAGTGGCTCATTGGCAAGACTAGGTACATTCTGGAGAGGTAGATTGTCAGCAGAGTGCAAAGGCAGTTTGGCCGAGTCTAGGGCAGACCACAGGGGGAGGCACGCTTTGCCAAGACCCATGCAGAGAGGTATAGATGGGGTCCCATGGCATCATATGAGGAGGCGTTGGCCGACTTTCAGCAGATCCCTTATGCGGCTTGGCCTATGCGGAGGGAGATAGTGGACGTTGGCATAACGCCAGATTATGAGGAGTGGTTCGCTGCCCATCCCTTTCCTAGATACTTAGGGCTAGGAGAGTTGGCTCCTCATATCGACGAGGAGGATTTAGATGAGGAGGGTGCAGCTGGCAGGAGGAGGGGAGGATGGAGGAGGAGGAGGAGAGATCAGGGAGATGATGGGAGATCGAGACAGAGGCATAGGTCTAGAGAGGGACTTGTGGGCCAGTAGGTAGTTGTGCAGCTGCAAGTAGCGGGATAGAGACAAGTCCAGGTGCCAGTTCAACTAGTGGTAGCATGGGGATAGATGCCTCTGCCGCAGTAGGTGGCACAACCGGTACAAGGATAGGTGCCAGCACAACAGGTGGCACCGGGACTGGCAGAGCAGGCTTTGCAGCCTAACTTGCAGCAGCAGGCCATGGTGGCATTACAAAGTCAGATTAGGCATCTGAGGGCTCATCTGAGAGCAGCAGAGTCACGGAGAGAGCCTAACGCAACTCAGTTATCAGAGTTGATGAGGGAGAGAGATGCAGCCCTAGCTAGCATGCGGGCTATGAGGGCAGAGAGAGACGCAGCCGTGATGGCCATGGGCATAGATGGGACATCTAGTTTTTTGATTTCAAAGGTGCAGCAGGCATAGACACAGGTGGTCTAGGTGTAGAGTGAGCTTACTAGAGCCCAGGCATAGGCCCAGTACTATAGAGGGTTATACCATGGAGCCGTGGCAGCGGATCAGCGTGCCCCTAGCTTCAGGAGTCAGTCAGAGGCATTCCAGTGGGCAGGTGGGTCTCGGTCTATAGGCTCGGTGAGGGGCCCATAGTAGACAGGGGGAGACAGAGGAGAGGCCAGCATAGGGAGCAGTGTTCCTTGACAGCAGGGCTAGGCATACCCGGATAGTTGTACCATTTGTGATCAGATTTGTACACATTTTTGATGGATGGCTGAGATAGCCGATATATGTACTTATTTTGTCCTGAGACATGTATCACCATTTGTTATGTTTTGTATACACTTATGATATGACTATGAGAGATTAGACAGAGATTTTGATATGTTGTACATTTGGACATGTTTTTGATGATTATATGATGATGTCGTTATGCGTGGTCTATATGCATGTGTTTTTACGTTTATATGCTATGGATGCAATCTATTTCATGATGTATTTGTATATGTGATGTATGCTAGATGGATTTGGGATGATTTGATATGCAAATGTAAATGTGACCTGTGTATGGATATGATTATGCAGCTCTATATGGCAATGTCTATGTTTTTTTATTTTGTTGCTATTGATATACTGATGCAAATGTATGTATGCAAAATGATTTAATCATGTGGATGGCTATCTCATGTGATATGATATGTTTCTTATGCTATGTTTTTGATATGTCCAAATGTACTCAATCAACACAGAGATGATATAGATATGTAGAAGAAAAAGAGGTGACGAAATACTGACTTTCATTTGATATGCTACAGGATTTTATTTATTGCATGGGTGGTATGGGTATAAGATGGATATGGATTGTCATCTTTGTAAGGTTTTTCTTTCATCATTGGGCACTTTTTTGGTATTTTTCACTTTTTTAAATTTTGTAAGAAAAGACAAGCATCTAAGTATAATTAAACCGAGATGACCTGAGTATTCCTTACATGGATTTTGATATAGCAAGTTGATACAAGCATCTAGTCAAACTTGAATCTAGATGACCTGAGTACTTCTTGCATTTTAACAGACAAGGATTGCCCCTTTTCATGTTTAGACCTCAGAGTCCTCGATGATCTTTTGTTGATCACGTCGTTAGACAGAAGTCATCACATTACTAAATTTTAATCCACAAGCAACAGACAAAGAAAAATTATGCCCCCATCATAGCATCTCTAGCTTTTGGCATCCTCGAGTAGCATAGGAATACATAATGACAAAAATTTAAGACCTTGTGAGTTAACCTGTTAACAAAACTTCTTTGTATGATATGTGTCTTTTGCCATAATTGATATAGAATCAGTTTTAGTATTTTTGGTATGGTACTCTGCTTTGTTTAGGATAGGTTGATGTTTTGCTTCAGAATCTTTGTTTTTGGGTAGCTTGCTTTGTTGCGCTTTGTTTGTCTAGTGAAAAGTATCACAATTCTTTATTAGCCTCCTCTTAGAATAGTGGCATTCAGGAATCCAAATCCGTAACTAGGTCGAGGAGTTGCCCCCAGTTGTAGACAAAGATTGACTTATTATGGGTAAGACAACAGACAGACATGAAGAGACGGACCCTAAGGGACTGACCTAGTGCCTCGGGGGCACATTACTAAATGGCCTTGCCTACGTGACGACGCAGAGGCAACGTAGTTCGGGGTAAACCCTGATGGACCTAAGACCTAGGTGATGACAAAGTGGTGCAGAAATAGCACGGACTCAGATGGACAGAAGGGCTGGAGATGGGACAAACGGGACAGTGGAGTGAAGTGAAGCCTCGGGGGCGCATTAAGAATGGCCTTGCCTACATGATAACTCAGAGGCGACGTAGTTCGACAATGGTCCAAAGGATTGGTTCAAGATGAACGATATGATGGACACAAGCGACATGAAGTCAGAACGGATGGAGGAAGTGGTTTGTTGTAGATAGCACCTGTTTACCAGGTTTTCACCACGTGCTTTTATGTGCACAAGAAGCTAAAAGTAAACATGATGCCTGCTTGCTGGGTTTTCACCATTGTACCTATCCTAGGTGCCTGTTTGCTAGGTTTTCACCGTAGGATAATTTTTTTGTTATTTTCTCATTTTTTTGATTTTTTTGTTTTGTTTTTTATCACTTTTTTGTTTTTTTTAATTTTTTCAGGACTCCCTTACATTGGGGTTTTCAGCTATAGAACTTGCGAAGGTGCATGTTGTTGATAGGATCATCGAACAGTTCACCTTCAGATGTAGCCAATTGATATGCCTTCGATCCATAAGCTGTGATGATGACATAGGGACCCAGCCAGTTAGGTTCAAACTTTCCTTTCTTTTCTCTATCTTGCTGATTTCTGGGATTTTCTCTTAGGACTAGGTCACCAACTTGGAATACTCAGGGCTTTACTCTATGATTGTAGCTTCTAGTCATGCGTTGTTGATATGCTTTCAAGTGGTTAAAGGCTTGTTGCCTTCTCTCTTCAAGCAGCTCTAATTCTTGGAGTCTTGTCACTCTGTACTCTTCATCTGATATGAGGCCTTTTAATGAGACTCGCAAGGATGGGATCTCGACTTCAATGGGCAAGATAGCTTTAGATCCATAGACTAGGGAGTATGGTGTTGCACCTGTGGGTGTGCAGATGCTTGTGCGGTAGGCCCATAGTGCAGGATTCAGTTGGACATGCCAATCATGGCCGGCATCATTGATAGTCTTCTTTAGTATTTTCAGAATGGTTTTATTTGATGCCTCAGCTTGCTCATTGCCTTGTGGGTAATAGGGGGTTGAAAAGTGGTGTTGGATATGGAATTTGTCGCATAGTTCCCTGACATCTTGGTTTTTGAAGGGTCATTCGTTATCCATGATAATGGATGAAGGGACACCGTAATGACAAATGATATAGTTCGAGATAAAGGAGGCAATCTGCTTGCCTGTGATATTGGCTAAGGGCACAACTTCAATCCACTTTGTGAAGTACTCTGTGGCAGTGATTATGAATTTATGGCTGCTTGAGGAGGGAGGATGAATCTTGCCCACTAAGTCGAGTTCCCACTAATAGAAAGGCCAAGGAGTTGTTAATGGCTGTAGCTCCTGTGCTAGTGCATGTATCTGGTTCCCGTGGATTTGGCACTTTTTGCATTTCTTTACAAAATGATAGGAATCTTGTTCCATAGTTAGCCAATAGTACCCCATGCGTATGAGTTTCTTGGCTAGGGTAGGGCCACTAGAGTGAGTCCCGCATATACCATCGTGTATTTCGCTCAGGGCGGTTTGATATTCCTCTTTATCGAGACACCTAAGGAGAGTACCATCGAGACCTCTACGATATAGGGTATTGGCGATGATGGCATACCGAGATGCCTAACGGATAAAGGTTCTTTTTCGGTTACTAGAGAGATCAGGCGGGAGGGTATTCTCTTTAAGATAGGAAAATATTTTTTCGTAGAGAGGGGAATCAGCTCCAACAATGTGGCAAATGATATGGGATTCTGGGGTGTCATATGTAGGATAGGATGCTGGCTCTACCAAGAACTCATAGTGTGATTGATTGTCTGAAATATCAAGGAGAGATGCGATTGTTGCCATTGCGTCTGCAGCTTTGTTCTCTATTCGTGGTATCTGCTCAAAAGAGATTTTGATGAAATATTCTTTGAAGTCATCTACCATCCGTTTATAAGGGATCAATTTCTCATCTTTCATTTGGTAGTCGTCATTTACTTGGTTGATGACCAGCTGTGAGTCACCATATACCTAAAGTTCTTTAATATTCCATTCCACTGCTAGCTTGATGCCAATGACTAGGGCTCCGTACTCTGCCACGTTGTTAGTGCAGGGAAAGAGTAGTCTATATGATTTAGGTATAGTGTCACCATTAGGTGTGATCAGTAAGATACCTGCTCCTGATCCATGCTGTGTGTATGAGCCGTCGAAGTACATTTTCCAAGTTGCTGTATTGATGTGGAAGATAGATTCATCTAGAAATTCAAAGCTCAAGGGATTGTCATCAGTTAGAGGTGCCTCTGCCAGTTGATCTGCAAGCACTTGTCCTTTTATCACTTTTCTGTCGACATATTCAATGTCAAACTCACTGAGAAGCATGACCCATTTTGATAATCTACCAGTTAAGGCAGCTTTGTTGAGCAAGTATTTTAGTGGATCAATCTTTGCTATCAGTTTGACAGAGTGTGATAGCATGTAATGTCTCCATTTTTGTGAGGCGAAGACTACAACTAGACATGCTCTTTCGATGGGTGTGTATTGCAATTCATACCCAACAAGTGTTTGGCTGATATAATAGATTGCCTGTTCTTTCCCATCATAGTTTTGTTGTGCAAGGAGAGCCCCCAGAGTTGTTGGTGTAGCTAAGATATACAATAGCAGAGGCTTGCCCTGAATTGGTAGCATTAATACTGGTGGCTTCATAAGGTATTCTTTTAGCTATTGGAATGCCTGTTCACATGACTCGTTCCATTTGAAGGGGACATTCTTATGTAGAAGGTGAGAGAATGGGTGGAACTTGTCTGCCAGTTGAGAAATGAACCTTCTAATAGACTGTAGTTTGCCTTGTAGGGATCTTAGCTGAGTCAGGTTCTTAGGAGGTGGCATCTCCATCATGGCCTTCACCTTAGCTGGATCAACTTCGATACCATTTGTAGACACTATGTTCCCAGTAATTTACCTGATGTAACCTTGAAAACACACTTCTTGGGATTGAGTCGCACATTAAACTGTTCCAACCTGTTCAAGATTTTGTCTAAAACTGCTAGGTGTCCTTCTCTAGTAAGTGATTTTGTCAAAATGTCATCGACGTAGTCTTCCATTATGGTGTGCATCATGTCATGGAAGATTGTTGTCATGGCTCTCTAATATGTTGCCCCAACATTTTTTAGACCAAATGGCATGACACACCAATAGTAGGTGCCTCAAGGACATGTGAAAGCCATTTTGTGTTGGTCTTTGGGTGCAATCTTTATCTGGTTATAGCCCAAGAAACCATCCATTAGTGATAACATAGTGTGCCCTACCGTAAGATCTACAATAATGTCTATGTTGGGCAAGGGGAAGTCATCCTTGGGACAAGCTTTATTCAGGTCCCTGAAATCATTGCATATTCTGACCCTGCCATCTAGTTTAGCCACCGGTACTATATTCGAAACACATTCAGGATAGTCTATAGGCCTGATAAATTTGACATCTAAGAGTTTCTTTAGCTCTTCTTTCACCATGAGGGCCACATGCGGATGCATCTTTCTGAGTTTTTGTTTGACCGATTTAGCTCCTGGAGCTAGAGATAAATGATGCATGATAATATTCAGATCTAGCCCTGGCATGTCAGCGTATGTCCATGCGAATTTGATTTGTTTTCTCTTGAAAAAATCTGTAAATGCTAGTTTTTCATGTTCTGTGAGAGCTTTTGCCATGTGGATCATTCTGGGCTCATCTCCTGTGCTGACATTGATTGGTTCTGTCAGTTCTATCAAGATTGACGATCTCTCCTAATGCGTAAGATTGGGGAGAGGGTCAAGCCTTCCATCCTTCGGCACCTCAAAGAGGTTTTCACCATTGGATACGTCCTTATTTTTACTATTTTAATGATCTAACACTACTGCGGAGCGGTTTTCACCGTTAGATCGTTCTTTCATCTTGATATTTTTATGACTGAAAGGCTTGGCACTCTCCAAAATAGGCCTTCTTGTTGAGTTCAATAGCATAGCCAGCCCTGTGGTCTCCTACAGGTATGTGATCTCTCAGCTCAAGGTAATCGATGATGGCATCATCATTTTCGAAGGTGTCTAGTTCAGGGGTGGTACCTTCTAGGTCCCAGTCGATTAGTTCAGGGTGTACCAAAGTTAAGGAATCATTAGGTTGGTCTGGTTCAATGGCGTTGATGGTTAGGATAGAATTATTAAAGGCACAGACAAAGTCTGTGATGGTACTCTCTATTAGTGGATTCGTCAAGGGTGGTATCATTCCTTCCTCACGATTTTCACTATTTGTTACTATGTGGGTCAGACTCTAGCGGTCTAGCCCTTGGACCTTGTCTCTCGTTGGCATGGGTCAGGTCGTACTCATGGAAAACATTAATATCCTTTTCATCACAAGACATCTCAGAGAGGCTATCCCACTCACACTCGTTAGAATCAGTTTCACTCCCCATTTGCATTCTCTAAATTTGTTCAACTAGATTGCTAGTGGATGCTTCTGGTTGTTTGCCTGTGTTCTTGTTGGTTCTATTGTTTCTTGATGCTCCAGTGTACCCTATCCCTATAGTGTCTTAGGCTGTTAAGGTATGAGGTTGGATGGGTTCAGTGATGTGTTGGTAGGTGGCAACTGATCAGGAAAGTACTGTACACTAGCCATGTATACTTGCTTGGTTGAGAATGAGACAAGTAAAAGATTAAAATGTCTCAGATCTGATAATGTTGGTGAGTATTGCAGCAAAGAATTTGAAGATTATTGTTCCTTTAATGGAATTCGTAGGCAGAAAATGGTTCCAGGGACTCCATAGGAAAATGGAGTGGCTGAATGCATGAATAAGACAATAATGGAGCGTGCAAGGACCATGAGATTGCATGTTGGGCTGCCCTTAAATATGTGGGCAGAGGCTGTCAACATTGTTGTATATTTAATTAACAGAGGTCCTTTAGTTCCTTTGGGTTGTGGTATTCCAGAGGAAGCATGGACAAGTAAGAAGGTGAGTTATTCTTTTCTAAAAACCATCAGCTATGAAGCTTTTGCACATATCGATTCTAAAAATAGAACCAAGCTGGATGCAAAATCAAAAAAGTGTACCTTTGTTGGATATGGCATTGATGAATTTGGTTATAGGCTTTGGGATTTTGAAAATCAGAAAATTGTGAGAAGCAGGGATGTTATATTCAATGAGAAGGTGTTGTACAAAGATCAGTTGCAACAACATGAGAAGAAAGAAAAAGATTATGTGGTGCTGGATGATACTCCAAATAGTGATGTTCCAGTGGTTCCTCATGCTCCGCAACAACAACCAGAAATACCACAAACTCCAGTGAATGTTAGACGGTCAACAAGGCTAAGTAGACCTCCTGAAAGGTTTTCTCCCTCTTTGTATTCTATTTTGTTAACAGATGCTGGTGAACCAGAAGGGTATGATGAAGCTATGCAGGTGGATACACAGGATCAGTGGGATCATGCAATGAAAGAAGAAATGGACTCCTTACTGAAAAATTAGACTTGGGAATTATGTAAGTTACCTGCAGGTAAAAAGGCTTTAGCAAACAAATGGGTTTACCGGCTGAAAGAGGAAGATGGAGGTAAGAAAAGATTTAAGGCCAGGTTAGTTGTAAAAGGATTTGCATAGAAAAAGGGCATTGATTTTGATGAGATATTTTCTCCGGTTGTCAAGATGACTTCTATTCGTACTGTTTTAAGTATTGTGGCTGCTGAAGATTTGCATTTGGAACAGCTAGATGTGAAAACTGCCTTTCTCCATGGTGATTTGGAGGAGGAGATATATATGGAATAGCCCCAAGGATTTGAGGTCAAAGGTAAGGAGAAACAGGTGTGCAGATTGAAGAAGAGTTTGTATGGCCTGAAACAAGCACCTCGGCAATGGTATTTGAAATTTGATAGTTTTATGGCTGAGCAAGGCTACAGCAGGTGTAATTCTAACTATTGTGTTTATTTTAAGAGGTTGGATAATGACAGCTACATTATTTTATGTTTATATGTTGATGACATGCTTGTAGCTAGGTCTAACATGGATCACATAAGAGAGTTAAAACAACAGTTAGCACAGTCATTTGATATGAAGGATTTGGGGGCAGCAAAACAAATCCTTGGTATGAAAATTTACAGAGATAGGATGAACAGAAAATTGAATCTATTTCAGGCTGCTTATGTTGAAAAGGTGTTGCAGAGATTCCACATGGAGAATGCAAAAGTTGTCAGCACACCTTTACCTAGTCATTTGAAATTGACTAAGGAGATGTGTCCAAAGACATAAGAGGAGGAAGAAAAAATATCCAAGGTACCATATGCTTCAGCTGTAGGAAGTTTAATGTATGCCATGGTATGCACGAGACCAGATATTGCACATCCTGTAGGAGTCGTAAGCAGGTATATGAGTCATTTCGGATTGGAGCATTGGAATGCAGTAAAATAGATTCTCAAATATTTGAGAGGTACATCCAATAAACATTTATGTTTTGGGGGCTCTAATACTGATTTAGCAGGTTATGTAGACTCAGATTTGGCAGGAGATACTGATACCAGACGGAGTACTACATGTTATGTCTTTACTGTAGGTGGGACATCAGTGAGTTGGATCTCACGGTTGTAAAAGGTGGTTGCTTTATCCACCACAGAGGCAGAGTATGTCGCTGCAATAGAGGCGAGCAAGGAGATGATATGGCTGCAATCTTTCATGGAAGAATTGGGCACACAACAGGCTAACAGTTCTTTGTATACAGACAGTCAGAGTGCCATACATCTTGCAAAGAATTCTGCTTTACATTCAAAGACCAAACACATACAGTTGAGGTATCACTTTGTTCGGTCGATGTTGGATAATGGACAGTTAAGGCTAGAAAAGATACATATAGATGGAAATCCAGCGGATATGTTTACAAAGGTAGTGACAAGGGAGAAGCTGAGCTCCTCTCCAGCTTCACTTGGTCTTCTAGACTGAAAATAATAAAAACAGAACAGTAGAGTCTAGGGTGCTTATTTCCAGTGGGAGTTGCACGCGTAGCGGTGTCGTCCAGGATCAGTCTCGAAGTGGGAGATTGTCTGGTGTGGAGCCTGATCAGTCTCCATATGGCAGATTGTTGGTAGGTGGCGACTGATCAGGAAAGTACTATACACTAGCCATGTATCCTCGCAATTGTTTTTAGGGCCGACATAAAAAATCCTATCTTTTGTGACCGACATAAGAAAACCCTATTTTTGTAACTGACAAAAAGGCTTGATAAAAAGTGGCTAAGGGTTAGGGTTTTTTATATGGTATTATAGCATTTGCAATGGTATTGAGTTGCAGGGATTGCTGGCTGTAATCGGTTTGATTTACTGGATAATAATATTGGACTCTCTGTTTGGTGGATGTAGCCCTAGTTTGGGTGAACCACGTTAAAACTTCTCTCTCCCTGTTATTAATTATGTGTATTTCCATTTATTTGTTTAATCTTTATTTGCATTTAATTGATATCTTCTGCCGGCTAGCCCTAACAAGTGGTATCAGAGCGGGTTATGTTCGATTATCATCTGCAGGAAGGTCTCACGGTTGAGTGGGAGCAATGGCAGATGAGGGTAAATTAAAGGTCGATAAATTCAATGGGCAGAACTATCAGTTATGGAAGATGCAGATGGAGGATTACCTCTATCAAGAGGATTTATGGATGTCGTTGGAAGGAGTATCCAAGAAACCTGCAACAATGTCTGATGAGGATTGTAATCTTCTTGACAGAAAAGCACTGAGAACCATTTGGTTGTGCCTGGCACCATCGATGGCATTCAATATAATGGAAGTGAAGACAATAGATGGTCTGATGAAAGCTTTGGCTAAATTGTATGAAAAACCCTCAGCCTCAAATAAGGTATTTCTCATGAAGTGTTTGTTTAATCTGAAAATGGTTGAAGGTGGATCTGTGATAGGTCATTTAAATGAATTTAATATGATTGTCAGTCAATTGACTTCTGTAAATGTAAAATTTGATGAAGAAGTTTGGCTCTCTTGATATTATGTTCATTGCGTGAAAGCTGGGATAGTTTGGTAATGGAAGTTAGTAACTCTGTTTCTGGTTCAAATACCCTGAAATTTGATGACGTTGTTGGTGTTATTCTGAGTGAGGAAATTCGTAAGAAAAGCTCAGGTGGATCCACATCAGGCAGTGTTTTGAATGCAGAAAGCAGGGGCAGATCAAAGGAGAGAGGAAAAGGTTCTGGAAGTCATGGGAAGTCACAAGGAAAATCAAGGGACAAAAGATCCCAAACCAGAGGACAGAAGGATTATTGGTACTTTGGGAAACTAGGTCATCTGAAGAAAGATTGCTGGTCTCAGAAAAATAAAGAAGGAGACAAACAAGAAGGCAATAAGGAAGCAAATGTGGTAAGTAATAAATATGAAGATGATGCTTTGATTCTTTCCCTAGATAATGCTGATGATTCATGGGTTTTAGATTCAGGGGCCTCATTTCATGCTACGCCCCATAGAAGTTATTTTTTTGATTATGTCCAAGGGGATTTTGGGCTGGTTTATTTGGGAGAGAATTAACCCTATCAGATTGTTGGAAAGGGAAGAATCAAGATTAAGTTGCAGAATGGGAATCATTGGCTACTACAAGAGGTAAGGCATGTTCCAAGGCTCAGTAGGAATTTAATTTCAGCAGGGCAACTAACTGAACAAGGTTGCACTATTACATTTACTGATAAAAATTGGAAGGTTTCAAGAGGTGCCTTAGCAGTAGCAAAAGGTGTGAAAGTAGGCACCTTATATCTTTGTACAGGTCATATTGTTCCTTCTACTTTAGCTGTTACAGAGGAAAAACAAACAGGTTCAGGAATAGTTGCTACAGGTTTGCAGGAAGAGACTAGAAAAGTTGCTGCAGGTTCTGAAACAACACTGTGGCATAACAGACTTAGGCATATGAATGAAAAAGGTATGAAGGTACTTCATTCTAAGAAAGTTTTACCAGGTCTGAAATGTATTAATATGGATTTCTGTGAAAGTTGTGTGTATGGAAAACAAAAGAGAGTCAGTTTTATCAGAGATGCAAAGTAAAAGAAAAATGAAAAGTTGGAGCTTGTGCATACATATGTATGGGGACCGGCTCAGGTATCTTCTCTTGGTGGCTCTCAATATTATGTTACATTCATAGATGATGCAACTAGGAAGGTATGGATTTATTTCCTTAGGCAGAAATCTGATGTTTTTGAAACAAAAAATGGATAAGCTTGGTTGAGAATGAGACAGGTAAAAGATTAAAATGTCTCAGATTTGATAATGGTGGTGAGTATTGCAGCAAAGAATTTGAAGATTATTGTTCCTTTAATGGAATTTGTAGGCAGAAAATAATTCCAAGGACTCCACAGGAAAATGGAGTGGTTGAACGCATGAATAGGACAATAATGGAGCGTGCAAGGACTATGAGATTGCATGCTGGGCTGCCCTTAAATATGTGGGCATAGGCTATCAACACTGCTGTATATTTATTTAACAGAGGTTCTTCAGTTCCTTTGGGCTGTGGTATTCCAGAGGAAGCATGGACAGGTAAGAAGGTGAGTTATTCTTTTCTAAAAACCTTCAGCTGTGAAGCTTTTGCACATATATATTCTGGAAATAGAACCAAGCTGGATGCAAAATTAAAAAAGTGTACCTTTGTTAGATATGGCATTGATGAATTTGGTTATAGGCTTTGGGATTTTGAAAATCAGAAAATTGTGAGAAGCAGGGATGTTATATTCAATGAGAAGGTGTTGTACAAAGATCAGTTGCAGTAGCATGAGAAGAAAAAAAAAGATTATGTGGTGCTGGATGATACTCCAAATAGTGATGTTCTAGTGGTTCCTCATGCTCCGCAACAACAACCAGAAATACCACAACCTCCAGTGAATGTTAGATGGTCAACAAGTCTAAGTAGACCTTGTGAAAGGTTTTCTCCCTCTTTGTATTCTATTTTGTTAACAGATGCTGGTGAACTAGAAGGGTATGATGAAGCTATGCAGGTGGATACACAGGTTCAGTGGGAGCATGCTATGAAAGAAGAAATGGACTCCTTGCTGAAAAATTAGACTTGGGAATTATGTAAGTTACCTGCAGGTAAAAAGGTTTTACCAAATAAATGGGTTTACCAGTTGAAAGAGGAAGATGGAGGTAAGAAAAGATTTAAGGCCAGGTTAGTTGTAAAAGGATTTGCACAGAAAAAAGGGCATTAATTTTGATGAGATATTTTCTTCAGTTGTCAAGATGACTTCTATTCGTACTGTTTTAAATATCATGGCTGCTGAAGATTTGCATTTGGAACAGCTAGATGTGAAAACTACCTTTCTTCACGGTGATTTCAAGGAGGAGATATATATGGAACAGCCCTAAGGATTTGACGTCAAAGGTAAGGAGAAATAGGTGTGCAGATTGAAGAAGAGTTTGTATGGCCTGAAATAAGCACCTTGGCAATGGTATTTGAAATTTGATAGTTTTATGGCTGAGCAAGGATACAGTAGGTGTAATTTTGACCATTGTGTTTATTTTAAGAGGTTGGATAATGACAGCTACATTATTTTATGTTTATATGTTGATGACATGCTTGTAGCTGGGTCTAACATGGATCACATAAGAGAGTTAAAACAACAGTTAGCATAGTCATTTGATATGAAGGATTTGGGGGCAGCAAAACAAATCCTTGGTATGAAAATTTACAGAGATAGGATGAATAAAAAATTGACTTTATCTCAGGCTGCTTATGTTGAAAAGGTGTTGCAGAGATTCCACATGGAGAATGCAAAAGCTGTCAGCACACCTTTGCCTAGTCATTTGAAATTGATTAAGGAGATGTGTCCAAAGATACAAGAGGAGGAAGAAAAAATGTCCAAGGTACCATATGCTTCAACTGTAGGAAGTTTAATGTATGTCATGGTATGCACAAGACCGGATATTGCACATGTTGTAGGAGTCGTAAGCAGATATATGAGTCATCCCGAATTGGAGCATTGGAATGCAGTAAAATAGATTCTTAGATATTTGAGAGGTACATCTAATAAACATTTATGTTTTGGGGGCTCTAATACTGATTTAGCAGGTTATGTACACTCAGATATGTTTACAAAGGCAGTGACAAGGGAGAAGCTGAGCTCTTCTTCAGCTTCAGTTGGTCTTCTAGACTAAAAACAATAAAAATAGAACAATAGAGTCTAGGGTGCTTATTTCCAGTGGGAGCTACACGTGCAGCGGTGTCGTCCAAGATCAGTCTCCAAGTGGGAGATTGTTTGGTGTGGAGCCTGATCAGTCTCCAAGTGGGAGATTGTTGGTAGGTGGCAACTGATCAAGAAAGTACTGTACACTAGCCATGTATCCTCACAATTTTTTTAAGGCCGACATAAAAAATCCTATCTTTTGTGACTGATTAAGAAAACCCTATTTTTGTAACTGACAAAAAGGCTTAATAAAAAGTGGCTAAGGGTTAGGGTTTTTTTGATATGGTATTGTAGCATTTGCAACGGTATTGAGTTGCAGGGATTGCTGGCTATAATTGGTTTGATTTACTGGATAATAATATTGGACTCTCTGTTTAGTGGATGTAGCCCAAGTTTGGGTGAACCACGTTAAAACTTGTCTCTCGCTGTTATTAATTCTATGTATTTCCATTTCTCTGTTTAATCCTTATTTGCATTTAATTGATGTCTTCTACCAGCTAGCCCTAACAAGTGGTATCAGAGCGGGTTGTGTTCGATTATCATCTACAGGAAGGTCTCACGGTTGAGTGGGAGCAATGGCAGACGAGGGTAAATTAAAGGTCGATAAATTTAATGGGTAGAACTATTAGTTATGGAAGATGTAGATGGAGGATTACCTCTATCAAGAGGATTTATGGAAGCCGTTGGAAGGAGTAGCCAAGAAACCGGCAACAATGTCTGATGAGGATTGGAATCTTCTTGACAGAAAGGCACTGAGAACCATTCGGTTGTGCCTGGCACCATCGGTGGCATTCAATATAACAGAAGCGAAGACAACAGATGGTCTGATGAAAGCTTTGGCTAAATTGTATGAAAAACCCTCAGCCTTAAATAAGGTATTTTTCATGAAGTGTTTGTTTAATCTGAAAATGGTTGAAGGTGGATCTGTGACAGGTCATTTAAATGAATTTAATACGATTGTCAGTCAATTGACTTCTATAAATGTAAAATTTGATGAAGAATTTAGAGATCTCTTGATATTATGTTCATTGCCAGAAAGCTGGGATAGTTTGGTAATGGCGGTTAGTAACTCTGTTTCTAGTTCAAATACCCTAAAATTTGATGACATTGTTGGTGTTATTCTGAGTGAAGAAATTCGTAAGAAAAGCTCAGGTGGATCCACATGAGGCAGTGTTTTGAATGCAGAAAGTAGGGGCAGATCAAAGGAGAGAGGAAAAGGTTCTGGAAGTCATGGGAAGTCATGAGGAAAATCAAGGGACAAAAGATCCCAAACCAGAGGACAGAAGGATTGCTGGTCCTGTGGGAAACCAGGTCATCTGAAGAAAGATTGCTAGTCTCAAAAAAATAAAGGAGACAAACAAGAAGGCAATAATGAAGCAAATGTGGTAAGTAATAAATCTGAAGATGATGCTTTGATTCTTTCCCTATATAATGCTGATGGTTCATGGGTTTTAGATTCAGGGGCCTCATTTCATGCTACGCCCCATAGAAGTTATTTTCTTGATTATGTCCAAAGGGATTTTGGGCTGCTTTATTTAGGAGATAACGAACCCTGTCAGATTGTTGGAAAGGGAAGAATCAAGATTAAGTTGTAGAATGGGAATCATTGGCTACTACAAGAGGTAAGACATGTTCTAAGGCTCAGTAGAAATTTAATTTCAGCAGGGCAACTAATTGAACAAGGTTGCACTGTTACATTTACTAATAAAAATTAGAAGGTTTCAAGAGGTGCCTTAGTAGTAGCAAAAGGTGTGAAAGTAGGCACCTTATATCTTTGTACAGGTCATACTGTTCCTTCTACTTTAGTTGTTACAGAGGAAAAACAAACAGGTTTCGGAACAGTTGCTGCAAGTTTGCAGAAAGAGATTGGAAAAGTTGCTACAGGTTTTGAAACAACACTATGGCATAACAGACTTGGGCATATGAGTGAAAAAGGTATGAAGGTACTTCATTCTAAGAAAGTTTTACCAAGTTTGAAATGTATTAATATGGATTTCTGTGAAAGTTGTGTGTATGGAAAACAAAAGAGTGTCAGTTTTCTCAGAGATGGAAAGTAAAAGAAAAATAAAAAGTTGGAGCTTGTGCATACAGATGTATGGGGACCGGCTCAAGTATCTTCTCTTGGTGGCTCTCGATATTATGTTACATTCATAGATGATGCAACTAGGAAGGTATGGATTTATTTCCTTAGGCAGAAATCTAATGTTTTTGAAACATTTAAAAAATGGAGAAGCTTGGTTGAGAATGAGACAGGTAAAAGATTAAAATGTCTCAAATCTAATAATGGTGGTGAGTATTGTAGCAAAGAATTTGAAGATTATTGTTCCTTTAATGGAATTCGTAGGTAGAAAATGGTTCCAGGGACTCCACAGAAAAATGGAGTGGCTGAACGCATGAATAGGACAATAATGGAGAGTGCAAGGACCATGAGATTGCATGCTAGGCTGCCCTTAAATATGTGGGCAGAGGCTATCAACACTTCTATATATTTAATTAACAGAGGTCCTTCAGTTTCTTTGGGCTGTGGTATTCCAGAGGAAGCATGGATAAGTAAGAAGGTGAGTTATTCTTTTCTAAAAACCTTTGGCTGTGAAGCTTTTGCACATATAGATTATGAAAATAGAACCAAGCTGGATACAAAATCAAAAAGTGTACCTTTGTTGGATATGGCATTGATGAATTTGGTTATAGGCTTTGGGATTTTGAAAATCAGAAAATTGTGAGAAGCAGGGATGTTATATTCAATGAGAAGGTGTTGTACAAAGATCAGTTGCAACATCATGAGAAGAAAGAAAAAGATTATGTGGTGCTGGATGATACTTCAAATAGTGATGTTCCAGTGGTTCCTCATGCTCTGCAATAGCAACCAAAAATACTACAAACTCCAGTGAATGTTAGACGGTCAACAAGGCTAATTAGACATCCTGAAAGGTTTTCTCCCTCTTTGTATTCTATTTTGTTACCAGATGCTGGTGAACTAGAAAGGTATGATGAAGCTATGCAGGTGGATACACAGGTTCAGTGGGAGCATGCTATGAAAGAAGAAATGGAATCCTTGCTGAAAAATCAGACTTGGGAATTATGTAAGTTACCTGCAGGTAAAAAGGCTTTACCAAACAAATGGGTTTACTAGCTAAAAGAGGAAGATGGAGGTAAGAAAAGATTTAAGGCCAGGTTAGTTGTAAAAGGATTTGCACAGAAAAAGGGCATTGATTTTGATGAGATATTTTCTCCGGTTGTCAAGATGACTTCTATTCGTATTGTTTTAAGTATTGTGGCTGCTGAAGATTTGCATTTGGAATAGCTAGATGTGAAAACTGCCTTTCTCCATGGTGATTTGGAGGAGGAGATATATATGGAATAGCCCTAAGGATTTGAGGTCAAAGGTAAGGAGAAACAGGTGTGCAGATTGAAGAAGAGTTTGTATGGCCTGAAACAAGCACCTCGGTAATGGTATTTAAAATTTGATAGTTTTATTGCTGAGCAAGGCTACAACAGGTGTAATTCTGACCATTGTGTTTATTTTAAGAGGTTGGATAATGACAGCTACATTATTTTATGTTTATATGTTGATGACATGCTTGTAGCTAGGTCTAACATGGATCACATAAGAGAGTTAAAACAACAGTTAGCATAGTCATTTGATATGAAGGATTTGGGGGCGGTAAAACAAATCCTTGGTATGAAAATTTGTAGAGATAGGATGAATAGAAAATTGACTCTATCTCAGGTTGCTTATGTTGAAAAGGTGTTGCAGAGATTCCACATGGAGAATGCAAAAGCTGTCAGCACACCTTTGCCTAGTCATTTGAAATTGACTAAGGAGATGTGTCCAAAGACACAAGAGGAGGAAGAAAAAATATCCAAGGTACCATATGCTTCAGTTGTAGGAAGTTTAATGTATGCCATGGTATGCACGAGACCAGATATTGCACATGTTGTAGGAGTCGTAAGCAGGTATATGAGTCATCCCGGATTGGAGCATTGGAATGTAGTAAAATAGATTCTCAGATATTTGAGAGGTACATCTAATAAACATTTATGTTTTGGGGGCTCTAATACTTATTTAGTAGGTTATGTAGACTCAGATTTGGCAGGAGATATTGATACCAGGCGGAGTACTACATGTTATGTCTTTACTATAGGTGAGACATCAGTGAGTTGGATCTCACGGTTGCAAAAGGTGGTTGCTTTATCCACCACAGAGGCAGAGTATGTCGCTGCAACAAAGGCGAGCAAGGAGATGATATGGCTACAATCTTTCATGGAAGAATTAGGCACACAACAAGCTAACAATTCTTTGTATACAGATAGTCAGAGTGCCATACATTTTGCAAAGAATTTTTCCTTGCATTCAAAGACTAAACACATACAATTGAGGTATCACTTTGTTCGGTCGGTGTTGGATAATGGACAGTTACGGATGGAAAAGATACATATAGATGAAAATCCAATGGATATGTTTACAAAGGCAGTGACAAGGGAGAAGCTGAGCTCCTCTTCAGCTTCAGTTGGTCTTCTAGACTGAAAATAATAAAAACAAAATAGTAGAGTCCAGGGTGCTTATTTCCAGTGGGAGTTGTACGCGCAGCGGTGTTGTCCAGGATCAGTCTCCAAGTGGGAGATTGTTTGGTACGGAGCCTGATCAGTCTCCAAGTGGGAGATTGTTGGTAGGTGGTGACTGATCAAGAAAGTACTGTACACTAGCCATGTATTCTCGCAATTTTTTAGGGCCGACATAAAAAATCCTATTTTTTGTGACCGACATAAGAAAACCCTATTTTTGTAACCGACAAAAGGGCTTGATAAAAAGAGGCTAAGGGTTAGGGTTTTTTTGATATGGTATTGTAGCATTTGCAACGGTATTGAGTTGTAGGGATTGCTGGTTGTAATCGGTTTGATTTACTGGATAATAATATTGGACTCTCTGTTTGGTGGATGTAGCCCGAGTTTGGGTGAACCATTTAAAACTTGTCTTTCGCTGTTATTAATTATGTGTATTTTCATTTCTCTATTTAATCTTTATTTGCATTTAATCGATATCTTCTGCCAGCTAACCCTAACATGATGCCATCCTTTCTTGAACCAAATGGACCGTGTCCTTCATACCCCATTCTCTGTAGCATTTGAAAGCCTTGACCATATTGTGTCGTTTGTATAATGGGATGGTTATGTTGTGTTAAGGAACTACCTTCATCTTTGTATAGCCATTATAGGATATATTTTTCATCACTTTCATCTTCTAGGCTTCCCCATTTCACAAATGGTCCTTTGGTGGTTCTCTCTGTTTTGGGTGTCCTTAGGATGGGTCTCCCATAGGATCTAGGAGATAGAGGTAGTTGTGCCAAACAGAGGGATTGGGAGACGTGTACTCACCCAGGCCCTTATCTTTGAGTTGGAGTTTAGGTTGAGATGCTCCTGAAGAGAAAGCAAGTGTAGCTAGATCTACACGAGATGAAGAGGCGGAAGAAACACGGTTGGTGGGGATCACAACTTCTGGTTTGGGCTGAATAGAGTTGTAGTATTGAAAGGGGATAGGGTCACCTTGGATGGTGATCTCTTGACCTTCATGTGGGAACTTGATACATTGATGGTATGTTGAAGGTACGCTTTCAAAGTGTGTATCCATGGTCGCCCAAGAAGAATGTTGTATGCTAGCTCCATGTCAAGGACTTGACAAGCTACATCTTTTACTACGGGGCCCACCCTGATTGGTAGGGTAACAATTCCTTTAGACATTCTTTCTTCCTCATCATAGGCTTTTATGGTGGTTTTTCTTTTCAGATCGATAGCCTTCTCTGAAAACCCCAATGTAAGGATCAGCTTCAATGTGCAGATATTCAAACTAGCCCCTCCATCTATTAGGACTCTTTTGATCTTGTGTTTATGTATGAAAGCTTCGATATGTAGGGAAGCATTATGGGGTTGAGTGATTAACATATCATCCTTCTCAGTGAATGATAGGGAATGTGGTGAGGTGATGTGACCGACCATGGTTTGAAATTATTCTTCAACTAAGTTCATGGGGACGGAGGCTTTTGCTAAGGCTTTGTCAAGTATGGACCTATGAGAAGGAGACAGACGCAGAAGTTCTAACATGGAGATGTGTGCAGGTGTTTTGTGGAGTTGATCCACGATACTGTATTGACTAGATGGAGGAGCGAAAGCTCCTCTAAGGGTGACCCTATTACTACAGGTAGTAACATTGCAATCTGGATCCTTGTTGATAGTGATCACATTGATGTGTGAATCACCTTCTGAGATATGGTTAACAACATAGTCAAAGCTGACATTTGTGTAGTTTGCGTTGTTAGAGCCACTATTATTTCTGTTGGAAGGTCCTCCTTGCTCGTAGTTAGGAAGAGGATCCTTGAATGCCTAATGATTGTTGTTGGAGGTATGTCCGTGAGATTGTCCACTAACGGATATTTTGTTTTGCTCCATTAAGTCTTGGATTATATGCTTGAGTGCAATACAATCATTTGTTTTGTGCCCCCTGTTTCAGTTGTATTCGCAGAAGTCATTGTCGTTCCACCAGTGGGGTTTGCCCTTTCGTTCATACTCTCGTGCTAAGGGAAGCATTATGAGATTGTTGGTGATTAGCTTCCATAGGACAATTTCTAGTGACTCATCCAAAGGTGTGAACTTTCTCCTAGACTGAAAGTTCGTAAACCTAGATTCGGTATTTCTTGGTTTGTTTTGTGGGGGGTTATTTTGAGGTGTTGATAGGTTGAAAATTGGTTGCTTAGGTGCCGCATCTTTGGCATCTACTACCCCGTCATTTACGATGTTCTTATTTTTCATCCAGAATCTAGGTTTGTCATTGTTGGTGTTGGTATTAGGAGTGTCTTTATAGAGCTTGATTTGACCTTTCGCGATTAGGGCTTTTTCTATGATGAGGCCCATCTCAATGACCTTGCTAAAAGAAGTAGGACATTGGATTTGGATTTGGTAGCTTAGGTCCATTTACAGATTGTGGATGAACATTTCTAGCATCTATTTCTCTGGCATTTGGTGTGGGCACTTGCTTGCCAGTTGTCTCCATCTCTATAAGAAGGCAGCGAAAGATTCTCCTCCTTTCTGTTTGGTGTTACAAAGATCCAATATTGAGGTGTCTTGCTCAATATTGTAAGAGAAGTGGGTGATAAATTTGTCTAAAATCTCATTGAAGGTTTTAATATCTAGAGAACCATTCCATGGCTTGCCCACCTAGGCTTTGTGGGAAGAGTCGCATAAGGTAGGTGTCGTTATGTGTGACCTCGAGACAAGCAGCATTGAATTCTCTGATGTGATCCCTTGGGTCACCCTTTCCTCGATATTTGTCAAACTTAGGCACCTCAAATTTTGAGGGGAAAGGTATCATGACCAAGGCCCTATCAAAAGGATACGGTGAAATATCCTCTAGGGTGTAATGTTTAGTCGATGCTCCCATTTTCATGTCTAAAATTTGTTGTCGGAGATCTTCATATTTTTGGTTCATTAGACTTAGGGCATCCAAGGAGTCAATTGTTTCTTTGCTCTTATCCGTGGGTATTTCATCATGTCTACTTCCTTCAGGGATTCTTTCTTCGTCAGTTTCTTTGAGAGCATCCACGTCATAATCCTTAGGGAGTTTGACTCCTAGACTTGCTAAATGTAAAAATAATTTTGTTGGGTCTTGGGCAAGCACTTTTTCTAGTAGGCATTGGAATTTTGGATCATGCTACGTTTGAAGGATCTCTTCCATGGAAATTTCTTCATCACTTTCATGACCATTGGGAACACTTTTCTCTACCATTTCTAACTATTTTTGTTTTTGTAATCTTGTTAAGATCATGCAAGGTAGTAAAAGGATGGGATGAAGTGAGATTTCGAGCAAGGTGCTAGAATGAAACAAGGTTTTAGCAAGGTTCTTCTTAGATCTAGGTGGTGTCAAACAAAGTGGGGTATACAAAAGTGATAGTCAAAGTAAGGATGTTAGAAATCTGTATATTTGATGTTGACTTGTCTTGCACAACCCCCTGGTGGGGTTCTGAGAGAAAAGGATAAGTAACCCTTGATATTGGAGACTCACTAGGTTTTGCTTGAGGTTTGATTTTGATCAAGAATAATTTGGCTATAACCTTGTTGGAAATTTGGAAGAAATTGGTGAGATTTTGGATGAGCAAGTAGCTATGGTGTGAAAAAGAAGGAGAAATGGTTGATTTGCAAGGTCTTAATTAGATTTTTAGAAACTGAACAGGTTTGGAGATGGTTTTTGAAAAGTTTTTGATAGTTTTGCTCTTGGAAGGTACTAAATTTTGCTCTCTAGTTTAAATGCACAGCAGTTTAAATGCGTCACAATAGAAGTCAAATACACCAGGAGTCGGAGTAAATGCACAACTCTGGTTTTGTTCAAATGCGCCACGGAATATATCAAATGTGCAAAAAGTTGAAACAAATGCACTGCTAGTTGAGGCAAATGCCCAATTCTAGTTTCTTGCTTGGATTTTTAAAGTTTTTGAACTATTTTCAGTATTTTTTAGCTTTTTGGTTTGAAAAAATTGGTGTTCTGATGTTCAATTATGGCAAAAGCACAGCAAACACATAGAATTTTTCCATGATTTTTATCTTTTTATATTTTTTTTGTATTTTTTGGACTATTTTGACTTGAAAAACAAGTACAACCTAGGCTAGATATGATAATATTCGTTGAATCCTCTAGCTGTGCCACTCAAAGTGTGTAGCTCCAGGATCTAGTAGCACCAGCTCCCCTCCACGACACTCACTTCTCATGCATACCAGATCCAGGTTTCCTTAGGCTCGTACCCCCCACCGAACCTTAGGATTGTCCCTGCTACCTCTACTAAGAGTCACTTGAATCGAGGCTGCCTCAAGGACTCCGCCCTTTGCATCAACAAATAGGGATTTTTGGCTTGCTACACAATTGGTTCTTAGTCAGGGCAACCATTCGAGTGGTTACACGTGCGGCGGCACTACTCTCTGTTATGGAGTCTCCTAGCCTCAAAGGGTTACGCCTTAGAGGGTTTTGGGGGAGGTTGGCCATCGGTGTAACACAGCAGCACTCGTTGCTTGAGGTTTTCACCTCAAGCACAATTTATTTTAAGTGGCTTGGTAGAGCTTGGCTTTAGTCTATTACCACTCAGGGTCGTTCCCACTTGGACAGATGTGCATCCAAGGGTAGGCCCCCCTAAAGGTTTAACAAATAGAATGACAAGTCTAGCACTTTGATCACCCAGTTAAGGGGAGAGCATAAGCCTATTGTCATTCGCAAGCACAGAAAACACTTGTTAATCCAACCTAGTTAAAAGTAGAAAAACTAAATGGGCTACTCTACTTGTGCACTCACACAATTGTTAACTTGGAAGTGTTTAGATCATAGCAATATTCATTTTCCCATTTGTTAACTTGGAAGTGATTAAGACATAGCAATGTTCATTTTCCCATTTGTTAACTTGGAAGTGATTAAGACATAGCAATGTTCATTTTCCCATTTGTTAAGATAGCAGTGGTCTAATCTAGGAAAATAAATGAACAATGCAAAGATAGCAATTGGGTTTAGTTACTTCCTTCCTAGTTATGAACTATGTGGAGTTTGTATGAAATGCACTTGGTTACTTTTCCCTTACTTAGCCTAAGTGAACTAGGTAAAGCATCTAAATGACCTAATCCAGCCACTAACCCTACAAAACAACTATTAGATCCAACGCACAAAATTAGAAACCCTAAAAATAGAAAGCAGAATCAAATGCGCCGCACTGCAGTCTGAATGCGCAGAAACAGGACTCGCATGCGGCATTGTACAAAAGTGCAAAAATAGAAGGTAAATGCGCCAAAACATGAGGTATATGCGCAACTATATCAAATGCATAATTTTACAATGCAAATGCGCAAAAAAAAATTGGGTATAAGCGTAATTCTGGTAGATGTGTCGTTGTGCAGAATGAATGTGCCAAAAGAACAGGTATATGCTCAACTAGTATGCAGGTACCAAAACAGAGATCAGATGCGCCAAAATGTCGTAAGTATTGAAACAGAGGGTAGATGTGTCACTTGGGAGGTCAGATGCGCCAGTTTTCCGCATGCGCCAATTTGGGAGGTAAAAGCATCGTTTTAGAGGGCAGATGTGCCGAAAGTTTCTGTCAGAACCCTGTACCTGCACCTGTATGGACCTGTCACTTAAAAACACTCAATTTTTTATTAGATAGAGGGGCAAGGGCCCCACTGTGGGTGCCAAAAATGTGAGGGGGAAAATAGGTTAATCAAATCAATGATAATAAGAACCCAAACATCTATGAAATCTGAAGATAAAAAAGGAGATTTAAAGTAATAAACAAGAACAACACTTACAACCTCTTTCACCTTGCGTCTTCCATAGTTCGCCTATCCTTCCTTGACCTTGATGTTGATGAAGCCCTCGAAGCTATTGCTCCCTTTCTTGTTGAAGGTGACAAGAATGGAATGGCTGAGATATTCGTGTGGTTGAAGATGAGCTTCAAACACACTAACAAATGGATATGAAATACTTATGGAAGTGGGGGTGCCAAAGGCGTGCCAGTATCTCTGCAGCATAAGTTCGCACAAATGATTGATATGAAATGAAGAAGGAGAGGGTGGTATTTATAGAAAAAGGTGAGGGAAGATCAATGGTTTAGAAGAAAAGGAAAGATCAAAGGAGGAGGGTTGTTGAGGAATGTGCAACAAATGGAATAAAGACATGTGTCATTCGAAAAGCAGCTTTGTTGAGTTAACTCCTCTCTTGATGAGGATGAGATTTGATTTTCTTAAATTAGAATTTATTTTTCTAATTTAAGAGAAAGTTTTTCTTTAAAGATGCTTTAAAACTGCTTTTGCTTTTGTATGACAAGAGGAAAGTATTTTTAGAAGATAAAAATGATTTTTGAAGATAAGAATGCATAATTAAATAAAAAGATTTTATTTAATTATTTTGTAGATAATTGAGAGGAATAAATAAAATATAGAAATATATTTTATTTTGTGGAGATTTTTTGAAGAATAAAATAAAATATAAAAATATATTTTATTTAGAGGATATTTAAGATTTTATTTAAATAAAATTTGCATTTTATTTAAATTTGGAAGAATCAAAGATTTTAATTAAATAATTAAAACTATTTAATTATTTTAGATGAATGAAGTTGGTGTAGGTGAATTTAATTAATTAAATAAATGTAATTTATTTAATTGAATGAGAGGAAGTGAATCAAATAAATAAATAAATTTATTTATTTATTGATAGAGGAATGTGATGATGAAATAAATATTTAAAATATTTATTTAAGTAGAGTCATGCCATTTTTAGGTGTATACAACAACTACCCAACTCTTCTCATTGTTAAGGGAAGGCTTCTCGCTGTGGAGACGAAGGTTAAGGTGCTAGCTACTGTGTCCCTGAAGGTGATCCTCCAAGTAGCAACGACTTTGACTATTCTTCAAGAAGACCATCATGACCAGACTGACGGAGAAGGGAAGTCTATGGGCAAGGAGGAACTATTGGAGTTCCTTAAAGAAGACTGGAATGATCTACTCAAATAGTTGTTGGTTTTATTGTTGTTTCTGTTACTGGTTCTCCTATAATACTATTATGATTATCTATTGTTAGGTTGTTATTTTTGTGTTGTTGGTGGTTGCTGGCCTATTTTGCTGCTTGTTAGGCTTTTTTTCAAAGGGATCTACACCTTGTTTGCAACTTACTAATATAAATGTAGACACCCAAATTTGTCCATGTCTAGCGACACCTTGTTAAATCACTAATCCATTATCCAATTAATTAAATAAATTTTATTTATTTAATTAAAATCCCATTCTCATTCACTTAGCCAATTAATTAAATAAATTGTATTTATTTAATTAATTCCACATCATGTCTTATCTCATTTTATGCATTTATCCTATTAATTAAATAAATTTTATTTATTTAATTAATTTCCAACTCATATCCCAACTAATTCAAATACTTTATTTGAATTAAGCCTTTATCATTTATCACATTTCAACACTTGTCCATGTCCCATTCATCATGTGTTGTAAGACAACTTTCATTTAAAATCTTTCACATGCACAACTAATTGGACCTAAATTTAGTAACTTTCAATCTTAGCCATTCACATAGCCTCTGAATCTCCACCGTTGATTGATCTTGGTTGAGTTCTATATAAACAGCCTCTCACTCCATATGAGACATAGCAGCATAGCAGCAATCCAGCAATCATATAGCACCTCCATTATCATCTTGAGCATTTGAGCATTCGAGCTTTTATCATCCATCAATGGCAGCTTTCAGCTTTGTAATTGCTTATTGTTGAAGAAGCAGTCCACATCTCCCTCTCAAACAAGGAATCGCACGGTCTAGGTGATGTTATGCTTGAATTGCATTGTTCTTTTGATTTCATTTAGATTAGATTCCTTGATGATGGTAGGGTTAGGGTTTCATGACTATGTCTGATCTTCCACACCTGACTTTCACCTATCACAATAAAAAATAACTACCCAAGTCTAAAAAGGATAAACTTTTTATTGATTGTCATAGATGCTTTATTCCATTTCTTACAATTTCATATATGCTTCTTACACATCTTACAATGTCATAAATTGCCATAGATTCATTTCCACTTCTTTCAACTATCCAATGATTTCTTACAATGATTCCTCTCACATTATGCCCCTTACACACATATTCCAAGTCACGTAGAGAATGATAATTCATTATAAACACCCCCAACCTCATAAAGATGTCAAGTTTGGCCCTCTCCATGATCCTTTGGGATGTATGCATAATTAAATAACTATTAAATAAATAAATTACAAGTCTAAAAGGATCGAAAGGCAAATATCACCCCTGGTTCTAACACCATCAATCAATGAGATGAATGAGGTAAAGGTGGAAAATAATTTAGTTTGTGCATTATTTTATTTTTTACATTTAATTTGTTTAATTTATTGCATTATATGCACCTATGATACGATAAACTTACTTAGGTAAGTATCTACTTGGGTAGGTTATACTTACATCATGTGACTTGTACTTTCCTAGTTTGGTGGGGATGTTGTGCGCACATGTGACTACATCTCCTTTATCCCATATTGGTTGGACATTCTCATCCCTTGGTAGGGTTTTCTATATAATCCCAATTATAACTCTTATATGAGCAATCTATCTAATTGTATTGCATCCTTTGATTAAAATATAGTTTATTCTATTATATTGATCTTTTGAGTTCTTTGTGTGTTCCTTTAGGATTTCTTGATCCTAGGTGGCTATCTCGATAACTAAGCCTTACATGGTATTAGACTGGGATAATACCTTTAGTTAGTATATTTTGAAGATCTAGGATTTCAAATCTTGTTTTTCTTGAAAAACTTGGTATGCTCTTCTTATGCATTAAATGATGATCTAGAGAATCATAGAAGTTTAATAGAAAGTGTTAGAATTTGAAAAGATTATTAACCCAGAAAACTAGTGCAAAAGAATAGATATCTAAACTATGAATGCAAATGATACGAAATTAAAATAGCAACATAGAGTTAGTCTCCAAGAGAGTAATGCAAATGCTAGAAGAAAAATAGCATTAAGAGGATGCAAAAGCAAAAGATACAAAATACAAGCCAGGTAGCATGTTTATATAGACTAGGAAGAGGGAGGAGGTGGCAACACCGACCAATCAAGAGCAACCATCTATCAAACTAAAGATAGCAAAGTATCTTCCCAAGATAGCTAATGGATGCTCACATGTAGGAAGGTGACACCTTGCAACCACTCACCTAATAAGACATGCTTTATTAACCTAAGCGAGATTAATAGAAGTGTAGGAAAAACCTAGGAATATAGGGAAAAATAAATAACCCAACTAGGAAATAAAAACCTACACTAACACCCCCCATAAGTGAAGCTTAGGTGGATGAAGAAATGGGTCCTGGAAAATCAAGCCTGATGAGGTACCCATGTACATAAAATTCCCCCCCCCAAAGAGAGAGAAAAGAGACCCCACTAAAAGTAGAGAGAGTCAGGACTCCAAGTGAGAGGAAGAAGCCCCCCAGAAGATGAAGCATCCCGCACCCCCAACAAAGCTCGCAAATGAAGGAACTTGCTCTCAGTGAAGGCTTTGGTGAAGATATTAGCAACCTGCTTGAAAGTCAGACAGTAGCGAAGGTTGATGAAATGGCCATGGATGAGCTCTTGAATGTAGTGCATGTGGACCTTAATGTGTTTGGTCCACTGATGATGGACCGGATTCTGTGAGATTTGAATGGCACTTTGGTTGACACAAAATATGACTGATGGCCGTCTGATCTGGATACTAAACTCAGTGAGAAGATTTTGAGGCCAAATGGCCTCAGTGGCGGCATTCACAGCCCCCTAATACTCGGCCTCAGTAGAAGATAGAGCAATAGCAGATTGCTTTTTACTTGACCAACAAACATGACCTAAACCAAGTGAGAAGCTGTAACTTGAAGTAGACTTGCAATCCTGAGAATTGCCCACCCAATTTGAATCTGTGTAGCCCACCAAATCAAGCTCAATGCCCGCTGCATAATGAATCTGAAAACTATGAGTACCCTGAATGTAGTGAAGGATACGCTTGGTTGCTTTCCAATGCAGCTCCTGCATGAATCGAGAGACCATGCCTACAGCATATGAAATGTCGGGTCTCATATGAGTCAGATAAATGAGACTCCCAACAAGCTATCGGTACAAAGTGCCATCAACAAGTGGAGAACACTAAGCCTCAAGTTTGACTCCAAAAATAAAGGGAGTCAAAGCAGGCTTACAGTCAGCCATATGAAACCTCGAGAGAAAATCTAGAGCATACTTGGACTGTGTGATGGTGATCTTAGAAGAGGACTGAAAGATCTCAATCCTGAGAAAGCAATGCAACAAGCCTAAGTTAGTCATCAAAAACCTGTCATGAAGGGCAGTTTTGACAGCCCCAATGGTGGATGAAGAACTCCCTGTGATCAGCAAGTCATCAACATACAGAACCAAAAATAGGAGTGAATCATCCTGCTGTAGAATGTAGACATTGGGATCAGAATGGCACCGAGTGAACCCAATTGATAGAAGGAAGGAGTCTAGCTTGGCATACCAAGCCTGAGGAGCCTGTTTAAGGCCCTAGAGAGACTACCGAAGACGGCACACAAGTGAAGAAGCCTGAGGAACCCCTGTGGCTGCTCCATGTAGATCTCCTCCTGAAGGTCACCGTGAAGAAAAGCACTCTTCACATCCATCTGGTGTACTTCCCAATGATTAGCTACAACAATGGCAAGAACAAGTTCGATGGAATTCATTTGGCAACTGGCACAAAAGTCTCAGAGTAGTCAATCCCAGGAACCTGGGAGAATCCTTTGGCGACCAAGTGAGCCTTATGCTTGTCAACCAACCCATTTGCTGCAAATTTTGTCGATAGATCCACTTACATCGAACAAGTATTCTTCCCTTAGGAAGACAGACAAGATCCCAAGTGTGGTTCCTCATCAAGGAACTATACTCCTCCTGCATAGTTGTATCCAACTCAGGAATACCAGAAGCCTCATCAAAAGACTGTGGATCTGAGGCAGTAGCAATGAAGACATGTGGAGCATCCTGAAACTATGAATGAGTCCACCTGGTGTCTGATGGATCCCCAACCCAATCACCTGCAGACTGCAAGGTCTGTCTAGCCCAAAGTGGACCAGAAGACGGAGAATCTGGAGGAGAATCATCAACCTCTGAATGATGACTAGGAGAGGAAGGAGGCAAGTCCTCTAAATCACTCTCTACATCAGAAGTGGAGGTAGAAGACTACTCAGGTGAATTTGACTCATTAGAAGATCTGTCATGTATCCCAAGTGACTCCAATGTCAAAGTAGAAGGAGTTGGAGAAGTGATAGAAAGTGAGCTCAAAGAGCCCTCCTCAAACTGAACACTCCTCTCAATGAACAACTCATGTGTAGTAGGGTGGAGCAACCAATAACCCTTCACACCATTAGGATAACCTACAAATATGCAAGGTCTGCTCTGCAGATCCAAGGCCTTGCGTTTCTCTGTAGGAATGTGGGCCCATGCAGGAGAACCAAAAACTCAAAAGTGCTTAACTGATGGTTTCTGACCACTCCAAGCTTCAAAAGGAGTGACTCCCTTCAAGGCTTGGTGAGGAACACGGTTCTGGATATAACAAGCACAGTTAATGGCCTCTGCCCAATATTGTGGTGCAAGAGATCTAGAGTGAATCATGCAGTTTGCCATTTCCTTCAAGGACCTATTCTTCCGTTCTGCAACACCATTCTACTGAGGATTGTATGTAATTGAATGTTGTAAATCAATCCCCTCTGAAGTGCAAAACCTCTCAAACTAATGGTTGACATACTCATCACCATTGTCAATGTGCAAAACTTTGATGGCTTTCCCAGATTGCTTTTCTACAAAAGTCTTGAAGTCCTGAAAGTGATCAAATACCTTAGACTTCTGTTTGAGAAAGTATACCCAAGTATATCGAGAAAAGTCATCAATGAATGTGAGGACATATCTAGCCTTGCTGAAAGAAGGATGCTGAAATAGACCAGCCAAATCACTGTGAACTAACTCCAGTATCTGTGAATCTCTCCATGCCTTACCTTTGTCAAACTTTTCCTTAGGATGCTTACCAAGAATACAACCTTGGCAAACACCACCTGAAAACTAAACTGAAGGCAACCCTGTGACCATGCTCTGTTGGTTAAGCTGCTGCAAGTAGCAGAAGTTAAGATGGCCAAACCGCTCATGCCATAATCTACTCACATCATTAGAATGAGTGAGCAAAATAGTTGGAGGATTAGGAACAAAGTGGGAAAATAGATAGAGCCGTGATTGATGATTTGCTCTCCCAACTATAACTGTAGAACCACTATGCAACTCACGAATCTCCACTGAATCAGGAGTGAACTCAACCCACTTGCCTGAACCTGTGTGAGTGATCTAGTATACCTATAGGAGATTAGTTGATAATGAGGGCACATAAAGAACATCATGGAATGTGCCATCCCCCACATCAACAAACCCTCTCCTACACACCTCAACAGGAGTGTCATCACCCATCAAAATAGAAGGCATAGTACATGGCTCCAAAGATGCAAGTTCTTCCTTAGATGAAGCCATGTGGTGTGAAGCACCTGAATCAAGAACCCATGTGGATGGTGAAGAAGCAACTACAACAAGGGCCTTGCCCTTTCCTTTCCCCTTGCTATTTTCTTTTGCCTTATTAGACCCCTCATTAGAACTCTATTTGATAGACTCAGGAACATTGATATTATTCTTCTCAAGAATGTGTGTTAAGTGATCAATTTGTTTCTTCAGACATTTATGTTCATCATGACCAGGTCTTCTACAATGGGCACATTGGACCCTCTCTTTCTTAGGCTTGTCACCCTTGGAAGATTGGGTCTCATTAGTTGCTTTTGAAGCAACTGTTATCTGATCCTTCTTCTCCTTGTTATTCTTTTGTTTCTTATCCTTACTATTGTTGTTACTACTTTGTCCTTTCTATTCTTTTGTGCCTTGGTTGGCAACCAAGGCATATGAATTAGAGGACTTAAGAGTACCCATCTGGATTAGCTTGTCTTATTCCCCAGTGAGATTGACAGCAAAATCATCTAAAGATGGCATGGTGAATTGAGTACCAAGTGCACCCTTAGTAGCATAGAAGGTAGAAACAAAAACAGAGTATTCTAAACTTAGCTTAGAGAGAATATTAAGAATCAGTTGTTCATCTTTCTTTTCAATTCCACATTGTTTTAATTGTAGCCTTAGTGATTTCAATTTAGTGAAGAAATCCTGGATTGTGTTGAAATTACCTAGACTTAAACTAATTAGTTCATTTTCCAACATATGACGCCTCATTGAATCTTGTGTGCCAAATAGTTTTTCTAGCTTTGTCTAGATTTCATTTGGTGTATTCAAAGACTCAATGTGAAAGAGAAAATCAGGAGAAATAGACAAACACAATGTTCCATATGCTTCATCACATTTGTTAAACCACTTAGGCTTATCTTCATCTTTAGCAAGTTCAGTTTCAAGTCCCATAATTATCCTATTTAATCTAGCTTTCCTTAAGTGAATTGTCATGCATGATTTCCACTCAAAGTAATTGTATGGAGCTAGGATGGGCAGATTTGTTTGATCCATGATGAAGAAATGCTGAAAAGAAGAGAACCCAACCAAGACAACCCCCCCTTTTCACTCAATCAAAGAACCCCCCAAGAAAATATGATTTGGCACTTTATATTAGTGCGCTTACAACTGCCACTAGCAAGAAATACTAAGTGGTCTTGATTTCAATGCATTACAAAACCCTCATGAAGAGCATATACTAAAAATACAACTTTGGCACAATATCCAGAGAAATAAACAGCACCACTGCAATCTACTCAAAAAATCATGCACTTTCAAAAAAAGAATCGCCTCGATACGAGGTCGTATGTGAAAGTTATGATCCTCCGAAGTTCCCAAAACGAGAATTGTGCAATGTCATGACTGAGAATCTACAATTTCTGAAAAATCTTGGCATCCAAAATCAAAAAACATCTACACTAGTGCATAGAGCACAAAAAAAAAGCCAAAATCCAAAAACACTTCGTGGGAAAAGGAGTCCGTATGAGCAGAACGGAGCATTTGAAAACTGCCTTCAAAACTGCAACTGCCAATAGAGAGGGGTCCTATTGTAGCTTTCTGAGTGTGTTTTTGAAAAATATATAGATTGCATGTAAAAATGGAAAGATATCTAGATAGTTTTTCTATGCTGCGAACAAAACCCAGAAGGCATTTTTCTTGCTAATATACAGAAGATGTTGCTCTAGTGTAAACAGAATGCCTTTAGCTACAAAAAATGACCCCAACAACCAAAAAATGACATGCAAAGGCTGAATCAGCTACCTAAGATAAGAAAAGGCATACTAGAACCTACGATATTGATTGAAAACACCAAATATGCAAGTTGGTTGTCAGATTTGAGCTCAAAACCCTGATTCCACAACTGTGTATGACGATCTCTGATTTCGGTGAAATGAAAGCCAAATCTGACTTTCTCAAGCCTCCTGGATGCATTGGAATAGCTGAAATGCTACTAGTATAACCAGAAATGTTGCAATCACCCAGATTTCATAAAACACATGTGCAAACCCCAGAGATTAAAAAAGTTTCCGTCAAACTTTTCTGATTCTCAAGATCATCTGAAAATGCAAGAGAAGAGCATACTGGGTTTTTTGAAAAATTGTAATAAGATTTACTAGCCCCCCTTGAATCTCTCAAATATGGAAACTAAAATCTACTCTTGCACATAGAATAGCTTTGATACCATGTTAGAATCTGAAAAGATTATTAACCCAGAAAACTAGCGCAAAAGAATAGATATCTAAACTATGAATGCAAATGATACGAAATCAAAATAGCAACACAGAATTAGTCTCCAAGAGAGTAATGCAAATGCAAGAAGCAAAATAGCATTAATAGGATGGAAAAGCAAAAGATACAAAATACAAGCTAGGTAGCATGCTTATATAGACTAGGAAGAGGGAGGAGGTGGCAACACCGACCAATCAAGAGCAACCATCTATCGGACTAAAGATAGCAGAGTATCTTCCCAAGATTGCTAATGGATGCTCACATTTAGGAAGGTGACACATCGCAACCACTCACCTAATAAGACATGCTTTATTAACCTAAGCGAGATTAATAGAAGTGTAGGAAAAACCTAGGAATATAGGGAAAAATAAATAACCCAACTAGGAAATAAAAACCTGCACTAACAGAAAGACTAGATTCTGGAAGGTTCCTCTCAATGGATTTATATTTAAGGTACATTTTGGACATTGGTGGAATAAATCTACGATCACCATTAAGTCCAAAGCATCTGACATAGTAGATTTTGTCTTTTGTTGCATCTTAGTTGAACATTGGAGGCCAACTCTACAAGACTTTTCATTTAGGAGGTGCTTTCTAGATCCAATAGGTATCCATCATTTTACAGTGTTATGGGTCAAATATAACCTTTCCATCTTATACAAAAGGTCTAGAAATCCATAGATTGACTATCAAATTATCAAAATTGAAGCACTTTTCTTGAAGCTCTTAGAGTAAAATTTTACCTCCTAAAGAATATCCCTTGGAGTCTTGGCACATTCCCCTTTCACTACGCTAGTTCCATAGTTAAAAAATGGAACAGGTATTGTATGTAATCCTTTTATAAAAAATAGATTAAAAAAATTATGAGGGGCATTGTATAGGATTGGGCCCTCAGATCTCGATAGATCATTTTTTGGTAATTTTTATTATTTTAAAAAAATTAAAAATATAAATTCTTCTAAAGTCTTATAGACCATTCTTAGGGCCATGACCTATGTTACATAGATTCCTAGCTTAATAAGCCACAAACCCATTTGGTTTGTAGACCCCAACTTAGGGTAGTCCCACATGGCCTCAAACTCCATCACACCCTTGGTCGTAAGACCCATGCATTGCTAAACACCTCTTAAAACCCTCTACAACCATATCGACCCCTCCATTCCACTATTATTTAGTTTTCCTAAACTTGGTAGCATATTTTGAGGGTCGACTATATTTGTTGATTTCTAAATTTGGCTACAGTTCCAAATTTAATTAGCATATCTCTAAATTTGGTGACCTCCAATTACAATTAGTGACACTTTCACATTTGGTGGACCTCTAAATATGGAATTAGTTCTTCCAAAGTTAGAAATTATGTCAACGTGTGACATTAGCAGTTTCATCCCCTCAAATCAACCCCTTCATTGTTGGGCTTTTAGTTTTTGTACCTAATTTTCAAAGGCTGATAGCTTGATCTTATGACTTATTTCTAAGCATTTTTTTATTTGGGATATTTTCCCACATACTTTGTGATGGTGTGGGTGAATTTTGATTTTGATGAATGGTTTTTCCAAAATTTGTAGATTGTCACAATTGTTGATGCATACTTCCCATTTGAGGACCTTCTTTTTCTCCATTTGAGGCCATATGAGCTCCTTTTTTGGTGTATTTTTTTAATAGTGCACAATTTTTCGTACTTCATAGTGGAGCTATTGGTTTATAATAATTATAATCTAAAATTGTACTTTCAACATTGTAGTCTATTTATAACAATTATAAAGTATTGAAATTAGACCACTTTTGCATTTTTTGCAAGTGACACTTGTATTCACACTAAATATAAAGTTCCACAATCAATTTTTTTGGGTGGTTCTTTAATTTAATAATTTAGGGGGTGTTCTTGTGATTCTATATTTGATACTTGCTCTCTTGATTAGTTATTATTTGACTAATTTGAGGAGAATATCATTATTATTCATGAGTATTTTAGTTCATCCTTCTATTATTGAATTTAAAAGAGGAAACTATAAGTCGTAGAGAAATGGTATTCTAAAACATTTTAGATGGATTAATCTCTTCCCCTATCTCTATGGACTTTTTCCTAAAACAAGTACTTATCGACATAAGTCTATATGAAAAGTCGATACTTATCATGTCCTAGGATTTATTAGTATCAATGTTAACATCAACACATAGATTGTCACATTAAGAATTGAGTTCCCTCATGCTCTTTGGAGAAAAGTTTAGGAGATCCATGGAGATTTAGTTGATTATCCATTCCTAGATGATCTAGCTTTGGACTGTCAAGTGTTCCCCTAGATGATTATGATAATCTACCATATGATAGTAAGATAGCTATGGTGCTAGACCAATGGGAAGAACTTGATCATTGTGATGACTTAAATATGTAACAATACCATCTCATACTACTTGGAATTACTCACAAAATTTACCAAGAAAGTATATGAACATGTTTATCCATGAAATATACTTTTTGTTTAACATTTGCATTATCTCATAGAATTAAATGCATATCTTTTCTGAATATTTTTTCAACCTTGAAAATACAATATATTCAAAGATAACAACATAGTGAAATAATTTCACTTTACAATTACAATTTATATATATATATATATATATACCCTAGTTAGGGACCAGGGACCCATCAAAAAGAGGGCCAAGAGACAAAATGGGTTTGTAACATAACTATAAACATAATATTGTGTCCTCAGAGTGGGGCAAATTACAATGGCCCTCACTCCATTATCAGTCCAGATACTGAAACAACAAGACAAACTAAATAGAAACCAAAATAAAACCTACTTATCTATTTTTCCATCAAGCTCTACAACACCCTCTTTGTCATAAGCACAGGTATAAAGTGGATGCACATGCATTGGAATAGGGACCTATAATTTATCTGCCATGCCTTCAACCATTCTCTTGGTGTCAAGCATGCTTTATAGAATATCATGCATATGTCCCAAGGCATACTTGTGGTTCTTTGCATTCTTCCATGAAGAGTCAATTAAGTCCTCGTGTGTGAGAATAGAAGTCACCGCCACTGAAAGCATTGTTGCCACCACCAATGACTGTGTAGCATTGAAGATGTTCCATCTGCCTCTAGAAGTCCTAGGATCCAGAAGCAAGTGAGCCATAGCTTCCCTCATGTTTACCCCTTCTTTGCCATCCACTTCCTTCACCATCTTCAGTAGCCTATAAAGCCATTCTCATAGAATGGGGTTCTTGATTTCACTTTCAATGTCTTTCACGAAGCCTACCATCACCTCCTCAACTAGTATTTTCCTCGATTACTTCCTATGCGTATACTTCCTTTTCATGTGACCTCCAATTGTGTTACTTGGTCTTGCGTGAGGGATTTGTTGCCAAGGGGGAATGCCTACTGGCTGCTTGCCCTTCACCTTTGAGCCCGAGCCACCAACAAGGTAGCCAGCCATCGTTACAGTCAAGACCCAACGTAGACAACTCCACAAACCATTGTGTAAAAAGAAGTAAACATCAATCGAAAAGGCATGTTGCCTTCTACTCCACACTATCACTTATAATGATTGCTTTTCTACCACCTTTCACTTCATACAAGCCTTCAGATAGTTCACCACATTTTCATTATTGCCTGCCTAATGTGTTATCCCATTATCAAGAGGATGGGCCTTAATATCCCTCTAAATAATTTGTAATAGATCTCAAGGGACTCCCTCACTCCATACCCATCCAGAAGAGAAGCCTCTTCTCACTAAGTTAATACCATTGTTAGCCTCTCAATCGACTATCTTGTTGCCCTGCCTTTTGATATGGGTTATTTTAAAGTTGTTGAAGAGGCAAATATACCCCCTTATCTCTCCCAGAATCTGCTCCAATTGCTAATTTTAGTTGGACCTGTCTTTACAAGGCCAATAATTATTGAAGAGGCCCCTTCCACCTAGAGCTTGTTCCATCTTTTCTATCTAGACACCTGCATGCCTTTCCACAAGGCACTTGCTTCAGCCATATTGTCTGAATCTGAATCAAGATCTAGGGAGAAGAAACCAAGAGGTTGCCCTTCATGATCTCTAAACACCCTTGCTTCCATCCTTTCCCAATTTTCCCCTTGCTACTCTGTCAAAATTCAATTTGATCCACCCCTCTTTAGGAGGACACCACCTAATATCTTGATTTTTATCACTCCTCGAATCCTCATGGGAGGACTTTCCTAGCCAGCGGTATTGAGGCCACCCATCAGCCAAATGAGCCTCTTCTTAAAAAGTCTTCCACCCTTCCTTCTGGTGAGTTTCCCCCAACTCCACTAAGAAACTCTCCACTGCATCCCAAACCATGTCCAAGGACTTCTCTTTACTGAGAAAGATTCTCCTATCCAGTTCCAACCAAAGATTCCACACCAAGAGGGTTGGGGAGACTTCCTAGATTAACCTCAATCTAGGGCTTCTACATTTGACTAACCAAACTTCTATTAGCTCTGATAAATTTCCAAGCATGACCCAAGACAAGTTCCACTTGAGTAGAAATATGCTCCACAATTCCCAAGCAAAACTGCAATGTAGAAAAAGGTGAGAGTTGTCTTCACTGGCCTGTTTACACATGATGCATTGGGAGGGGCCACCATCTTTGAGAGCCTATCCCAGGTGAGGACCCAGCCTTTACATGCTATCCAAAAAAAAGTATTGGCCTTTCGCAACCCTAGGTGGTTCCATATTTTTGTTGTTATCTTGTTGTCGACCTAAAGGTTGCAGGAGAAGACCGGTTATATACATCCTTGACAATTGCCCTGCCTTCAGCATTCCCATTCCACAACAGTCTATCCTCCTCATTTAGAAAAGGCCTCCTATTCAAAATAGTATCGATTTCCTTCCATATCACTTCTATCTCACCACCCAGATTGCTTTGAGATATCCATCTCCTTGCACCTGCTTCATCTTCAATATGGTCCTAAACACAGGACCCAATTTAGTCTTCTAAGACCAGGCCCAAAGCTTTGAAGCAATCATACTTTGACAAAGGCTTGTCCTTAATCCATAGGTCTCTCCAGAATCTTACATTATTGTCTTTACCAATCCACCAGACCAAATCATGTTTCAAAATAAAGTTGCACATTCTCAGAAAGTTCCAAACACCTGAGCCCTTTGGTAAGATGGTGTTCTGATCAAAGAGATTATCTATGTTGTTTTGTAGGTACTTAGCTTGTATCACCTTACTCCACATCCACCCCTTCTCTTCATATACACTTTACAGTTACAAATAATTTGTACTTGGCAATATGAATAATTTTTACACAAGTTGATAATCATAAGTTAATCATGAAGTATACTGCATTTGGAATCTAATATATGTCTCACAAGTCTCGACGAGTCTTCTACTATAGAAGGAGAGCATCATCCGAGTGCTTTTCCTCCAACCACAAACCATTGGTCCCCCGCTCATCTTCCATCTGGAAGTGGCCCTACCCTTCTTGAAGAGTATAGACATAAGGAACCATTAGGTTGCCATCTGAGTCCTAGTGTTGTGTCCTGCGTAACTCAATCAACCATACAACTCTAGACAATCTTCTAGCTAAGTATGATAATTTTGATAGGTCACACAATCTAGACATGATGAACTGACTAATGCATGTAGAGACAAATGCATCACTTTGGCCAAAGTTTCTCTATAAATAGACGTTTACAATAAATGTAGTTGTGTGTTCACACACCTCTAACTTGACTTGGAAACTACTTCATCCTACAGTTTGACTTGCTTGACTAGTAATTCTAGACATAAATTGTCTTGACTAAACTCAAATCTTAGTTAATATGCCATATGTAGGTTTAGGTGATTTTAACCCTTTCAGAGAGTCCCTCATTGCATACTTGCAAATACTAGGGTCTATGACTTCCTGTCATTCTACTCAATGACCTAAAGATTGAGCACTCTGGTGTTATATATCAAGTTTCTAACTCTAACAAGAAAATATTTATTTTATCATAAGAACTTCTAAGAGTCTTCCTAAATTATACTATCATGATCTATGGTTTCTTGACCATTCACTGTCGACCATAATATACAATAGATTAAAACGTCATAACTGACTTAAGAGTTTTTAAGTTTTCTAAACCCTTCTGAGTTGATTCTAGGGTTTTTAACTTCTCTAACCCAATATATTGCAATATCAAATACTCTCGATTTCCCAAAAGTAAAATTTTATAATAATATAACATGGAAACAAAAACCTCTAGTCTTCTCTTGACCACTTAGGTATTGTTTGAATTCATATTTCTCATAATATGAATAAATGTATAGAACATGAGGTATATAGCCTCATTCATATAATATTTTAATGATGATTATCATTATCATAACTAACCTTTGACTAATTCAATCTTTCAACCTAGATAGATTTGAGTCTACAATAATAATATGATATTTTCAAGCTCTTGGTTTCTTAAGTCCACCGACTCTCAATATAGGATAGGTAAACAACCTATGTTTAGAATGATGTTACTGATCATTGTTGTAGAATGCATATGTGATATATCAGTTTACTATGTGTTCTCAGTGATATCAATATCATTTGTATATATATACTAAAATAAGTGAATATATATCACAAAATCTGTTGATTGTATACAATAAAACTTACACATAAATCATTGTGAAATGTATATCTATCTCAGTCTAAAATTTCTACAATCTTTCTCCTCTCAACTTCTAAGTTTATATCAGGGTTCTCATGAAGTTTGAATCTCAACACTTATATATAACTTAAACTAGTTATAATACTGTGACTTTAATAGAATATGTCCACAATACCTTATGTTTAAAAGTGAAAAACATAAAATAGTCTTTTCTTTGCATTTATATTTTATCTATCTACTCATAATAATGTCTTGACAGCTAATAGAAAACTATATTAGCTCGAGTAAACAAGATTGAAGGACAAGTTTGCTATAGACTAAAGTCTCTGAAAAATCAATGTTAAACTTAACATTTATGATACTTCCTATGTCTTATCAAGCAACTCAGTCTTCTATGGATTTGATGATACTACACAAAGGCACAAAAAGGATATCTTTATAGTATTTCTGTTGTTAACAATAGCACTCTAATGTTTATATACTGTGGTTTCAAACTATCATTCGGAGACATTAACTCTATCATACATTCATACTCTAATTTCTTATTCACTTTGCGTGCAATTTCAAAGCTTGTCATGATAGTATTTCCCTATTTCCTACATACCTATGTTTACATAGTTACTATGATTATAAGATCTCTATTTTACATAACTCTAAATTTTCGTAATTGTTGTGATCATAAGATCACTATTTTACATAACTCAAAATACCTTTTTATCCCAAAAATAAATCATCAAGTATGCTTATACTGAATAGAATTATCATAGTTTAAAAATGATATAATTATCTATATGAGATAAACTTACCTCATAAGTTGATGGTTTTCCTACTGCTACTCAATCTAACTCTATGTCTTCATAGAGTCTTTCACTATGGATGATGGTAGAGTTCTATGTTTCACACAGTCCTCTCTCTTTGCTCCTTTCCCTTTATATGATGAGTATCCCTCACGGATTCATGATGACAACCAGCACTATTTTTAACATAGACTCCTCTGCACTTGGAATGGCTTTCTTGCCTAAACCAGACCATCCCTCAACACATGCAAAAATATTCAATAATATAGCCTTTTTCAAGGCTTTACTCTCCTAATACTGATGGAGATCCTTCCTAAATTTATGCCTTTTACCACTCTCAATAGACATACAAAAGATGGTGGAGTAACTGGTCATTATGCTCCTCCTTACTCTCCAAAACTAATGTGGGGTAAGGATTTGAATGCCCATAACTATAATGAAGTGGTTTGCATTTAGTTTGCAACTATACCACATTCCTTAAGAAGCTCATCGACCACAAAATGATAGGTTTAACTTATAAATCATATTTATTATATATATATCAACATAATATAAGTGTATACAACATATACTTACGTTGTTTCTAACACTCGACAAGATATGAGAATGGGGTCGAGGTATTCTCCCCCTCTCAAAAATTGCGTAAATGTCAAAAATAGACAAAATAACAAGATAGAATTCCAATAAGGAATTACTGATAATAAAATAATTTATCTACTATCGACCATTTCTTGTCAATGGTCATGCTCTAACCTAACTTGGTTTTCAACAAAACCTAAGCTTAATGGATCTAATTGACAATCAACGATTTGTCAAGTCAAAACTAAACTCAAACCAATTGGTCAAACATAACTTACCAAACTCAACGAAGGTTCACTAAACTGTGAATGCAAAAGACTTAGATGGAAACAATTTATTCTTATCCATACATCTATTCTCTTTGTAGACACCTAAAAATGTCTTCTACCATCTAACCGACTCCTGACATCCCTAATCATGTCAACTTCCCTTCTAACCAATTAATTAAATTTTTATTTAATTAATTATCCCTTCATTACACTATTTTCCATCATTTTATCCCAACAATTGAATTAATTTCATTAATTCAATAGTCTCAACCTTAGCCAATTTGATTTAATAAATATGCAATATTTATTAAATCAATTTCCCCTTTTTTCACTAAATCTAGTTAATTAGTTAAAACCATGTTAACTAATTAATCCAGCCTACTAATTGACCTATCCCTACCCTAGACAATTAAATAGCTATTATTTAATTGCCTACTCTAGCCTACCTCATCCTAGCCTTAGGATTAATTAAATAAAATCTATGTTTAATTAATCCTAACCCCTTCATTTGGGTGGTCAAACCTTGTTTAACATTCTTCCCCACATCCTCCAAATAAAAAATTGAATTAAATCCACATAAGTTAATTTTTTATTTAAAAACATCCCACATCACATTTAATTCCTCTTACAAACCCATACTCATTTATTTCCTCTCTTCCCCAAATAAATTTTTAATTCATTTACATTTCCCCATATGAATCTTTAAATCCAAAATAATCCTTCACCCCCATGCTGATTTAATAACTCATTTTCCCAAAATGAATAAAAGATTCACTTTTATTCCTAGCCCTCCATTCATTCAAGATTGAATCTAGGCCCTCCACATCACTTTTATCCTCCACCATTGATCTTCTAAATCAATCTCCACCCTTAGATCAAAATCCCTTCCAAAAATCTATAAATAGAACCTCTCTCCATCCATTTTCATCATCCAAGTGTATAAAAAGTTATAATGCCAAAATCACTCTTGAGCTAGAATAGTGAAATGCAAATTAGAGTAGTATTTCACATTTTAATCTATTGTCTAGGGATTATCTTAGTCTTAGGAGTTCTTGGGTGCATGCTCCTACTTCTTTTGATGAGATTGGATTCACATTGTGAGGTATAACTTTTGTGTCTTGTGCATATTAGTTTGTGTATTTTACCTTGAATGTTTACCTAATCTACATTGGCACGCCCGGTGGGACCCACAAGGTCCAAGTCTAACTTGTTTTGTGAGTTTTTGGTGTGAGATACGTGCTTTTATAGGTCTGGCGCCATCATACCTGCGCAATGATGTCATCACTGGCTCCTTTTAGTGCTATTTCCTATTTTAACGCTATTTTGCGTAGCATATTCTTCTTTCAAAACTCCTTCACATTTATCTTCTCCCAAACGATCTTCCTATTGTTTTAGGTCTTGATACTCTCTGTTTTTACAAGAATATTGATTGGACAAGGGGAGGTTATGCCAAAATTTTTGCATAAAATCTAAACATGCATGCTAGTGTTTATTTTGGCTTATGTTTGCTAATGATTAACAAGACTAACCAAGACTCCCACTTTGTTGTCTGACCCTTTGTGTTGCTCAGGATAAAAACACTTTTTTGTAGGTTGGACACATTCAGCCCCGTATCGACGCTATCTGCAGGTGTAAACCGACTGTTTGAGAAGTTGTGCAGTGGCGCATTCAGAGTTATTTCAGTGCTAGTTATTAGTTTAGCACCTTAATTGTAATATTGTAATGCCATCCTCTGTTTTGGCACTTTTGGGGTGTCATATTAGTGCTATATTTTTAATTAGCGCCATTTGTTAAGTGTCGGGTTGTTCTGCCCGCAGTGGCGCTATTGTATCTCTGTTTTAGCGCTATTTGGAAAATTGACTTTGCTGTCTGTGCAGGTACTATCAAGTGTTTTTGCAGGTCTTTGATGTCATTTTCGAGATACTAACTAACTTTTTGCAGGGTGATTTCATTTCTATTTCAACAAAGAAACACTTCAATTTGCAACTTAAAATGAACCCTTTGCATGTTAGTTAGTCAAACACTTTGATTTGGTGCAATTAAAAACAATCAAACAAACTTTTGTGTGTGCGTGTGTACCCAAACATTTAACTTGGTATTCTAAAATTTATAATTTGTGTGCCAACAACCAACAATCAAAACACTTCAATTTGGGCTTTAAAAAGAACCACAAATTGCATAAATCGAAAGCATTTCAATTAAAAAGAACAACAACTTGCATCTTTCATGCATCTAATCAAGAAAATCAACGTAACTTGTGTGAAGTGTTTTTTGTGGTTGTGTTGGTGGTGTGAAAAGTGTATGCTCTTCCCTCGTACCTTTTTGGTGACCTTGGGAATCAAAAGCTTCTCACTAAACTTACATTAATCACCCCCAATTTAAATCCAAAGAAATAAAATGAACCATGTTTAGTGTGATGCAAACACAAATAATACGTATGCTCTCCCCTCGTATCTTTGTATGAACTTGGGGATCAAAAGTATTTTTGTGTTTGTATTGCTTTTGTTAATCCTTAGAGGGCCTGCCACCCCACTTTGAATGGTGGGAACGACCCAAGGGGCATCAAGCTAAAGCCAAGCTCTTCCAAACCGCTATATAAAATAAGGTGTTTGGGACAAAAGTCTCAAGCGACAGGTGTTGTTGTGTTATACCGACAGCTAACCTCCCCCAAAACCCTCCAAGGCGTAACCCTTGGAAGCTGGGAGACTCCATAACGGAGAGTAGCACTGCCGCACGTATAACCACCTGAATGGATGCCCTTACTACAAACCATTATTTAGCAAGCCAAAATCCTTCTATTTGTTGACGCAGAAGGGAAACCTTTGAAGCGGCCCTGATTCATGTGGTTCTTAGCCGAGGTAGCAGGGACAATCTAAAGGTTTGGTGAGGGACAATCCTTATAAGAAACCTGGATCTTGGTATGCGTGAGAAGTGTGTGTAATTGTAAGGAGGAGTCGGTGCTACCCGCTTTGAATAGGCGTAGCTAGGGGATTCAACAAATATTGTCACATCCTCACCTTAGGTTGTTCAAAGTGCTTGTTAAATAAAATCACACATCTTTTTTCAAAACAAAGCAAAATCTTGATTATTGTGTGATTATTGTGCTTGAATTGTTTGCAACAACATTGCCAAGAGACAAACCAAATCATTTGATCACATTCCAAACAAAGAAAATCCAAAAAATTTGCCATCAAAAATCTATCTTTTTAGGACCTCGACAAACACTGTCTTGTTTTAGTGCCATATCTGTCTGATTTTGGTGCCATTTCACCTATGGATTGGCGCTATTCTTAGATTGACTTTCCTAAAACAGAGACCTATCTAGTTGTGATCTTCACCATCTGCTCTACCATAATCCATAGTCACATCCCAAAAATCTGATAATAGTACATCCATTTTCTTCAAAATTTTCCAAAATCACACCTTCTCTTTGACCTTAGAGGATTAAATCACCATCATTTGTTGGACCATTTTCTATATCAAACCCACTCAAAATCATATCCGCTTGTCTTCATTGATTTTTGCATACCTTTTGGACCAAACAAATCCTTGTCACAAGAAAATCATTCCCAAAAATCCCCAAAATCTCCCAAAATCAAAACATCATCAAAATCTGTCATCCTTTTGAGCTAAAGTTAGATCTAGATTTCATCCTTCACATCATATCTTGCTTGGAAATTCAATATTCTACCTTCCAAGTGAAATCATTAATCCTCTTTGCTTAAGGTCATTAGTCTACCCCAAACAAAGAAAAACATCCATTTGTGCAACCACAAATCTAGATCCTACCTAAGCTCAATTTTTTGACTATCAAAATCCTCCATATCAAACACCAAAATCAAACATCAAAATCTATTCAAAACAAAACATCATCCATCACCTATCTCTTTGGTCCAAAATCTATCCAAAAAAATCAATATCGCCCATCCATATCACCCTTAGGTTAAAACCTCTAAAAAGACATATCAATCTTCCACCACATCATCTCTTCTACTCCATCTCGCTACTACATCCATCTTTGGGTCCAACAAAATCAATCAAATTCTCTAAGGTCTCCATCCCCATCTCACTCTATGTCTAGAAATCAACCCCATACGGGTGCATGCCCACCACGAGATCACAACACAAAAAGAATCAAGAAATGGAAGAACATTGGCAATTTAGCATGCCTAATACTGATAGCAACAACATACCCATCTATCAAACACACAACCCACCTACATACTCTTACCTCCCCCCATATGGTCCCAATGAAAATCCCTTCAGTTACTTACAAAAAACACAACCATCACCACCCCCACCACCACCAACGCAAAACATCCCCATCATTTCCCAAGATGATCTAGATGTCTTGAGCTTTACACAAGACACTGATAACATGGACCTACTTGATAAAATCCTAAGGTCGGACCCAAGTAGATATCTCGATCATCTTCTCAAAATTGGTGCTCAACTCCCCCCCATCATGACATCATCACAACCATCCACCTCTACAATCATCCCTACCCCATCAAATACCCAAGCATCTACATCACATACCCAACCTACCATCTCTCATACGTTAACACCTACCGTATCTACCACCTCCACAAGCTCAACCGCTACCACATCTACAATTCCCACATGCACTGACATCCCTACCATCTCTCAACCCGTCATCACTTCTACTACCACAACTACCATAAACCCTTCCGCTTCACAAATCACCATGGGCATACAAGGCAACATCACGCAAGCAAGTACCTCCATAAATGTGCCCCCACCCAACCCTCAAACCATTGCATACCTACAACAATTATTCTCACAAACACCTCACAACACATCTAACCAATCCAACATCCACATACCCAACATCAATCCATCCACTATCACGTATCCACATAATCCCATAACATCATCTATACAACATCAAACCAATTCCCAAATACCACCGCATGTTCTCCAACAACTCCACGCACATCAACAACATCAGGCACCAATCAATCCAAACACCAACCTGCAATACCAACACCTCAACCAAACACATCTCCAACATCAAATCCCACCCCATCTCCAACATCTCACCAATCAACAAACCTACACACCCCAACCACCACAACCATAGGATCTCACAACCGTCCTACAAGGCTTAATCCAAAAGGTAGATGACCTACAAACTGGGGGCAAATGAAAGCACTATTCCTTTGAGGATATTTGCCCCTACCCATTTGATCGCACTTTGTACATGCCCCCTTTCCCCAAGAACTTCGAGACACCCAAATTTGACAAATACAAGGGAAAGGGAGACCCTAGTGATCACCTTAGGGAGTTCTACATCGCTAGCTTAGAAGTCTCTAATAACGATACCTATCTAATGAGACTATTTCCACGAAGCTTCGGCAATGAAGCCGCTGAATGGTTCGCACATCTTCCCCCAGGCATTAGGACTTTCCTTGATCTTGTAGAGAAATTTATAAACCACTTCTCCTACAATTTCAAGCATGAAATGTCTATGACAGACCTTTGCAACACCAAACAAAAGAACGGAGAAGCCTTCGCTTCCTTCTTGCAAAGATGGAGAGGCTTAGCAAGCAAACTCCCATGGCCAATTCCTGAAAAACAACTCGTCACCATGTTCTTGGCCAACCTCAATCAGAAATTAGGGTTTCATTTACAAATCCTTTGTACATCTACCTTTGAAGAGGTCATTGACAAAGGCACCACCATCGAACGAGCCCTCATTGCCAAGGGCTCCATCAAACTGTACGACCACAAATCCAACAACAACTACTACTACTACTACTACAAATCCAATAACAACAGCCCCAATACAAACAACAACACCTACACACAATCAAATGACAAATCACGCTATTGGGGGAAGAACAAGAACAATCTGAACAACGGCGTCACAGATGTGAAAGCTGTCCAACATATACAAAACCAAACACCTACGCATACATATGCAACAAATGTAAATAACCAGAGGGGCCCAACTAAACCATGCAAACCTCGTAGACAATTTACACCCTTAGGGGAACCCATTGAAGACATCCTTGAAAGATGTCTCAAGCAAAGTTTGATCACCCTCCCACCCATTAGACCCCATCAAGAGAATGAACTAAAAGTTGCGTGGTACAATGAGAATGACCATTGTGAATACCACTACGTTGCGGGTCATAAAATAGCTGACTGCATGCAACTAAAACATTGCATCCAAGACCTTATAAAACAAAATCTAGTCAACCTCGATCATGGCACCCAACCATCACCAAACGCCAACCTTGGAGCTTACAAGGATCCCCTACCGAATCATAACAAAGCCTCCTCATCCAACCAAGCCTACAATGTCACCCCACCACCCGCGTCCTATGACTCTATTGTAGGATGGATAGAACCATCATCCCATCATGTCAACATAGTCACCATTCGGGCATAAGCACCCGATTGCACCGTTACAACTTGCCGTGGCCATGTATCCATCCGCATAGCCCCTCCCACTGAACAAACCCCTGCATCCACATCAGATCTCCTACCTCCTCGTCCAACCACATGTCCATCACCTACCCACCAATATAACCTCCTAGAACACCTAGGAAAGATACTCGCACAAATCTCCATCCTTGAGTTGCTTCGCACATCACCCCTTCACAAGGACATCCTCGACAAAGCACTCTTGCAAACACAAGTCCCTACCAACTTGAATTTAACTCAATTCCAAGCCATGGTAGGACACATCTCCACACCCCACCATCTCACCTTCTCAGAAAAGGACCTACCTGCCTCTGACCACATACATAACAACACTCTACACATCGAAGTCCGTATCCACAAGCACACCATTAAATGAGTCTTAATAGATGGTGGCTCTGGCCTCAACATATGCACTCTAAAAATGCTAAAACACTTGGGGTACTCTGATGTGGTTGTCAACACCAGCGAATGCATCATGATCAAAGGCTATGATGACACCGAACGCCTCTTTGAAGGCACTATCAAGCTTCCCATTCAAGTGGGACAAAAAATCCTAGAAACAAAATGTCAGGTTCTTGATCTCGACCTCCCCTACAACATACTTCTCGGCAGACCATGGATTCATTGCATGCAAGCCATCCCATCCACCTTCCATCAATGCATCAAATTCCCTCACAATGGCATAGAAGTCACTGTCTATGCCGACCCCCATCCCTTCCAATATTGCAATTTTCTGGAAGGCCACAACCAAACCTTCTGCCCATACAATAAAGCTACCGCTGAAGCCAATCTAACATCATCCACCTCATATATTGATCCCGCAAACATTGCCACCACTTCATCCCAAGCACCTCCACCACCTGAGGTCCAGATCAAGCTAACCGACATGGGATGTGGGGAATATGACCTACACAGCACCTTTTGTGTGGGCACATTACCCAATCCTAAGACATTTGGCATCCCAAAAATAGAGGCAGCCAATACAGTCATCATCAAGTGTAAACCCTCACCCATCTTCGAGAAGAAACACCTCCTGGATCGGGATGTACTCGAAGATATCTCATCTTGGCTATACAAGGATGAAGAGCCTGAGCATGAAGTCCCCATAATCCCAACAGAAATCTACAGTAAAGGCTCTGAAATTGTCAAAAGCTTAGGCTATAAAGGACAAGGCAGTATTGGCCTTCATGAATAGGGAATCGTAGAACCACTGCAAGCAACAAAGAATCCCTATACTCAAGAGTTAGGGTACGGTCAACCACAACACATCCTCACTACCAGCAAGTATATCTTAGCCGAGGTCGCCTCGGTCTCCTTAGACATCGACAATGTTAACGAAATGGGCCTTCACGACTCCTTTAGTGACTTCGCCGACTTCTTCGACTCATCCATTTGTACCATCTACTTAGTCACCACTCTCGCTTCACCCTCCAATGACTTGCCACCAATTTATCCCGACCTCATTGATCGAGACCAACAGGGACCTCCTGTCTTCGAAATCGCACCTAACAATGAGGCCATTGTCGAAATGATGGGGGTAAGAGATCACTTCTCTTTGGGAGATCACAGAGCTGGATACATCATGGAACTCAATTTGGATGCCTATTTCAGGGAGACAACCCCTGCTTCCAGTCATAAAAACATAAAAATAAAAAATGGATCTGATGGTGAAAACTGTTCTGTGGCAGTGTCAGATTCTACAAAAGTAAAAACAAAAGACATATCTCCTGGTGAAAACCTCCACGAGGCACTAGGAGATGGAAGAATGGGCCTTCCCAAGGTAGACAAAGTATATCCAGACAAATCACCAATCTTGGTAGAACCAGCTCAGGAAATGAATCTTGGGACAGAGGAAGAGTTGAAAATCACATACCGAGCAGAATCTCTCAGCATAGCAGAATAGGAGAACTTCTTGTCCTTCTTCACACGCAGAAATCACAATTTTGCGTGGACCTATGTACACATGCCAGGGCTAGATCCCGCCTTGGTTATTCATCACCCTACAGTATGCCTTGATGCGAAACCAGTCAAGCAGAAGCTTTGAAAAATGAATCCTCAAGTGGCTCTCCTTGTCAAAGCAGAGCTAAAGAACTTACTGGATGTTGGGTTCATTTGTCCAATCGATTATCCTGAATGGGTTTCAAACCTAGTACCAGTTGCTAAACTGGATGGCTGAATCCACTGTTGTACTAATTTCAGAGATCTCAACAAGGCCTGCCCAAAAGATGACTTCCCACTACCAAACATCGACATGATAGTGGATCTCATGGTAGGACATGAAATGTTATCTCTCATGGACAGTTTCTCAGGATATAACCAAATAAAAATTGCCGAAGAAGATCAACACAAAACAGCCTTCATATGCCCATGGGGAACATACTGCTCAGTGGTAATGCCATTTGGCCTGAAGAATGCAGGAGCTACCTATCAAAGAGCTATGATCGTCATCTTCCATGACCTCTTCCACCACATCATGGAAGACTATGTGGATGATTTGCTAGGGAAATCAAAGACTAGAGAAGAACACCTAGATGTGTTGGCCAAGATCTTTGATAGGTTAGAGCAATACAATGTCTGTTTGAATCCAAAAAAGTGCATCTTCGGCGTCACCTTAGGCAAACTTCTAGGATACATAGTCTTGAGAAGAGGAATTGAAGTTGATCCTGCAAAAGTCAAGGCCATCATTGAAATGCCACCTCCAAAAACACACAAATAGCTGAGAAGCTTGTAGGGAAAACTCCAATCTATCCAAAGATTCATTGCCCAACTTGCTGACAAGTGCCAACCATTCCAGCATCTACTCTGAAAAAACATAGCTTTGTATGGAACACTCAGTGTCAGGACACCTTTGATCAACTAAAAGAGTACTTGGCTAATCCTCCTATGCTAACTCCACCAAGGTAAGGCATACCCCTCCTACTTTACATCTCCACAACAGAGACAACTATCGGAGCCTTGCTAGCACAACTCGATGAACAAGGGAAAGAAAGAGCCATCTACTACATCACTTGCACCTTGATCTCATATGAGATCAACTACACACAAATCGAACGAGCATGTCTAGCCCTCATCTTTACTTCACAAAAGTTAAGACACTATATGCTCAATCACAAGACCAAGCTCATTGCCAAGATCGACCCACTGAAGTACCTGCTAAACAGAGCTACTCTTACTGGCAGAATGGCTAAGTGGGTCATGATTCTCACGGAGTTTGACATAGAATACACTGAGAGAAAGGCCATCAAAGGGCAAGTTATAACAGACCAGTTGGCTAAAGCACCTATTCTGGCAGAACATCCTACAATAGTGGAGTTTCCTGATGAAGCTATCTTGACCATCACGCCAACCACAAACACATGGAAGATGTATTTTGATGGATCATACACTCACCGAGGCTCGGGGACAGGCGTTCTGTTTGTTACCCCTCAAGGTGACACAATCCCTAAATCCTTCAAGATCACATTTCCATGTACCAACAACGTAGCAGAGTATGAGGCTCTTATCACAGGTCTCTAAATGGCCATCCAATGGAAAATTGAAAAGCTAATTGTGTATGGCGACTCTCAACTGGTCATCAGGCAGGTAAATAATGAATACAAAACCAAGGATGATAAGCTCCTTCCCTATAAGAAGATGGTTGATGATTTCAAAGACAACTTCGACGACTTCCACTTCGAGCAAATCCCAAGACTCAACAACAAAGCATTAGATGCCATGGCAACTATCGGATCTTTGGTAGACATGAAGAAGGACAGCAAGAAATGTGAGTTCCTGATCGAAGAACTCCCCATCCCAGCATACAATGTTCCTCAATCCGAACTAGTGTGCAAAGTCATTGGTCCCTTATCCCCGTGGTATCAAGACACCTACCTATACCTTTATGATAATATCCTCCCCCTAACCTATCCACATCACAGAGAAAATCGTTCATCCATCGAGCCTCCTGCTTCATCCTTGTAGGCGACACCCTGTACAAAAGGAGTCTTGATGGCACGCTTCTACGATGTTTAGACTCTAGGGAGGCCGAATTAGCCTTGGAAGAGGTACACTCAGGCATTTTTGGGGTGCATTCAAGTGGACCCACTCTTTCTAAAAAGATCCTCAGGACTGGATATTATTGGCCAACAATGGAACAAGATTCCCATAGGTTCATCAAGAAATGCCTCCCATGTCAACAGCATGGCGATCTCATCCACGCACCAGCACAGGAGCTGCAATCGATCACCACGCCGTGGCCTTTCTCACAGTGGGGACTCGACCTTGTAGGGAAAATACATCCTCCATCCTCCAATGGCCATAAGTTCATTATTACTGCTACCGAATACTTCACAAAGTGGGTGGAAGCAATTCCACTTACCTTCACCACTAGCACCCAAATCTCCAAATTCATCCTTCACTACATCATTTGTCGCTACAATATCCCTCATTCCATTGTCACTGACAATGGAAAGCCATTCAAAAACCAAGAAGTTCGCACCTTGTGCGAAAAGTTTGATATGAAACACCATTTCTCCACACCGTATTACCCTCAAGGAAACGGTCAAGCAGAGGCGTCTAATAAAACCATCCTCTGCATTCTCAAGAAGACAGTCAATGAAACTGGTCGTGATTGGTACCTCCAACTCAACCCTGCCCTATGGGCATACCGTACAAGCATCTGCACTCCCATAGGAGCCACTCCATTCTCCCTAGTATTCAGATCTGAAGCTATTTTACCTATCGAGGTCAAGCTCCCATCTCTACGAGTATCCCTGCAAAACATCATCTCTGATGAGGAATACAGAGTCGCAAGGTTACATCAACTAGAACTACTGGATGAGAAACATCTAAATGCATTGAACCACCTACAGGCATATTAGAACTGCCTCCGAAGAAGCTATAACAAGAGGATCAGAACCTAAAAATTTGAAGTAGGTGACCTTGTCCTAATGGAAAATCAGAAGAACCTACAAGAATGTCCTAAGAAAGGAAAGTTTGAACCCAATTGGCTAGGACCTTATGTCGTCACAACTAATTATGGATCAGGAGCCTATCAACTCACAACACCTGAGGGGCAGCCTCTCGATGAGCCGATGAACATCTTGCATCTCAAGAAATTTTATGCATAACCCATCTGGTACCCCAAGTCAAAAAATCAAAAAAATCAAAAAATCAAAAACACCAAAAAAATTAGAAAATCAAGAAAAATCTAAGTTCAATAAAAACTTCCAATGGGGAAAATCACTTTAGTGATGCCTTGGATAAGTACCATGGTGAAAACCTATTCCAGGCACCATGCGTAGTGGCCAGTTCTACCATCTAATAAGTCCTCTTTCCGTTGCACCACTCCATATCTCACACATCCCATGGCTTGGAATTCTAAAACATCAAGTCCTATCATCAACCCACACTGTCCCATCCCAAGGCTGACTCAGGGAATAGGGCCCCTTGTAAGCTCCCCTTTGTACATAGAAAATAAAAAAATCCAAAAACAATACAAAATAAAAAAATCCAAAAAATAGTAGAAAAACACAAAAAATCCAAAACACTCACCCCATACATCGATCTCGCTACAAATCACAAATCATCAAACATACATCAAATCCCCACCATCACAACCATCCCAACCTTTTCACTCATCATCAAGTCAAGCCAGAACTACATATTCATTTCGACCACATCTTAAAAGTACCTTGATCCCGTGGACACAGGGTATGTAGGCAGTCTACAATATGAAGGATGTTTCTAATACTCAGGTATATAAGATGCACCCATCCAACCCGTTTGGATGGTCCCCATTCACTGAGCTTTCTAGATCTAATAAATGATACACACGCTACGTATACACTTGAAACATGTTTCCTAGCGCAAAAATCATCAATCAACATACCAACTATAATCCTACATCTGGCTAGACTGTTCTTTTGCCCATCTTCCAAAAATTTTCCAATCAACACCAACTGATCTTCGTCCTAGGATATATCTTTCCTACAATGGACAAAAATCTATCATTCTATCATCACGTCTCTTGGCAAGAGCACACAACGGTTATTTGTATCTTTTCGTTGGTCTTTTTTATTATTGACTTTTATCTTTTTGTCTTGCTCTAAGTCATTTCCAAAGCTACCTTGATCTCATTATATCATGGTAAGTTGCGGATAACACCTGGAGTAGACATAGTCATTATTTCTGTATGCTGTGCTTGTGGGTTGGTTTCATTACTCCAAGAATAGTATTCATATCTTGAAATCTGGGTCGGTTCAGCATGATGTGTCCCATTTACATATATAGGCTCAAAACCTTATATGTATTATTCACACTCATTGCTATGAGTCCCCTTCCCAGGTTAGGCAAGATTATACTACCTTGGGCATGCATGAAATTAGCCTATTGTTTGTGGGTCTAGTCCATGCAAATCGTAGGATATACATCATCACCTAGGTCATTTCATACCTTTGTGAACTGTATCCTACATTGCTACAGTAAACTAAGAAATGCTCTCAATTAATCTTTTGCAACTACTGTTACTAGCTCAAAATCGTCATCTTAATCACTCATTCAACATTATCATCTGGGCCTAGATTTTATAATCACCTACCCTATTCCCCCCCATCTAAAAATCCCCCCAACTAACTCCCACCTAACACACACTGAACCAAAGTAAATCCCCCCTCAATGACGTGGTGTTGTATGACCTAACAATCCTCCCGTCTCCCCACCCCCATCCTCTAAAAACACTCTCAATCCTGCCCATACCCCATCCATACACCCCTATCTTCTCCCCACATGATCCCCTCTCCCACAGCCTTACCACTTAGGGTCAAACAACAAACATCATGTGTATTAGGACTCAATCACCTAGCTTGCACCCCGCTTCCATATTGCATGTCATTTAGGTTGATTTTAATCCATTTAAATTGCATGTCATTTAGGTTCATTTTAATCTATTTAAATTACATGTGATTTAGGTTCATTTTAATCCACTTAAATTGCATATCATTTTTTAGGTTCATTTTAATCCATTTTAATTGCATGTCATTTAGGTTCATTTTAATCCATATAAGTTGCATATCATTTTTTAGGTTCATTTTAATCCATATAAGTTGCATATATTTTTTAGGTTCATTTTAATCCATTTTATTTTGCATGTCAGTTAGATTCATTCTAAAAATTTGCATATCATATTAGGTTCATTTCAATCCATATAGTTTGCATAATATTTAGGTTTATTTTAGAATCATTTAGTTGCATATTATATATCACATTGAATATCATCTCATAACCATTTAGTTACATCATCACAATCATCATCACATCACATTATTGCATCCATAATAAATGTTTACTAGTCTGAACATTCATTTGCATTATACATCATATAGTCCATAAAATCACAAATAAATCCATCATAAATGCATCCATAACATCAAAAACATAATGGCATCAACATAACATCTCCATAGTATAAAATCCATAAAAAAATACTGCATCCATCACATAGGCATCATCATAACAGAGCATCATAATCATAAGCATCATAAACTATCAAAAAGCATCACATCATATATAATCACCGCAAAAAGTGTACATCGCTCATGTCATTAAAACATATAGTGTCCTGATACAATGCCTCTAAGGGCTAACATGATAAAATCATCACATGGAGGATCCTCTCTCTGAGGGAGTGGGAGACCCTGACCCTGGTCGAGGCTGTGATCTTGTCGGCGGCTGTGGCAGTGGCTGTGCCTGCACCTATGGAACCTACTGGGGCACGTGTGTGGGAGGAGGCATCATCTGCTAAACGGACTAAATAGATCTCGACCTATGTGATCTTGATGCCCTCGATCCACTGACCTGGCTATAGCTCGGTGCTCGTTGTGCTACTGGCATGGCCGCATAATACAGGCCCCTATAGTACTCCATCTGCCTACTACTTTCTGTCAACTCCCCCAATAGCCTACTACTGCACTACCTGTGGTGGAGATAGATGTCCCCCACGCTGCCGAGGTCCTCTAGGCTGTCGCCCTGCTCCAACCTGTACCTGCTCAATAGGAACCTACTACATAGGTACCTGCTGCCCCACTTGCCCCTGTCCTGCTGCCACCGCCGCTAGCACATCTATCGGCTGGCCATCCATACCAACCAACCTCTCCTCTCCATCCTCTCCAATCTCCATAAGGATGTCCTCAATGATCTCCTCCCCCTCCTCCACACGGTCATCCCCATTAGAGTCGTCTCCATCACCATCTGAATCATCCCCCCTGAACCTGCTACCTCCTCTATTGGATCTGTCAACCAAGTAGGCCGATGCATATGCCACCATATATCATAGGTAGTCGTAGTCCCTGCATCCCTCACTATGCTCCTCCAATCCCACCGCATTGGCCATAGAGCTACAAAATCAGCTAAGGCGACCTATGGCTGTATGGCTGTAGGCCAATAGGCTGCATCTCAAGGCATCCGCACGAATATTGCCATCTGCTACGGAGTGTCCTATACCAAACCAAATTATCGCATGACCCATGAGGGTAGATACATATCTATGGTATGGTCTCCTCGACCCATAAGGTACCGCTGCTGAAACACATAAGGAAGATGAATATCATCATCTGGCCATGGCTCTACACCAATAAATGATCGCCAGGTCACACTAATAACATCCTCTAACATCCTCCTCCAGTATCGTACTTGTCCAGTGTACGTATACTCTACATCCTGATATAAAAACAAAAAGGCCTCAAAAGGCTACCAATAATACCCACATGTCAGCCTGGTAACAGGGATGTACTCCCAAATCCATACGTGAAGCAGAATAACTCCAGCTGACAACGCTCTATCATGCAGGTAGGTGACTGTGTGCATCTCATGGTATAACTGTCCCAGCATCGCCAGTCCCCAGGCATAGACAGTCTCATGCCTCACCATCCCCTCTATCATCCCCCCTAGCCAACTGGAAAGCCCCTACCTCACTTTTCAGGCATCATGACCCCTCCAATCAATGCACATAGGAATAAGGCAAAGGGATCTGCACCCGCAGCTAGTGTCCCCTCATAGTCCATCTCTCTCCCGTTCGGAGAGAGAACCATATGATCCGCACCAAACATCCTGACTAATGCACTCTATCCTCTCCTCGTGTCATATCTAACACGCTGGCCTCAGATAGGCAGCTTGAGGATACAATAAACATCCTCAAGTGTGATGGTAATCTCTCCAGTGGGCAAGCTGCAGGTCTCAGAGCGATACCGCTCCACCTCCGCTGTAATCAGAGCTCTATGAGCTCACAGAACTGGCATCGAAGACACAGTCAGAAGCCCCAATCTCACCAACCACACCTGTGTAGCATCATCAAAACCATCGAATAGTGCCATCACAGATGGCACCCGTCGCTCTCATGAAGCAAGTATAAATCACTGGGTATCTTGCATCCACAACTTTCTGGTTAGAAATTAACCTATCTTTTTCTAAATCACACCCTTTCTTCTACTGTCTAAAAGCCAAAATTATTGGTGCTAAAATAGGCAACCTTTTGTGCCATTCCAAAAATGGTGCTACAATTTCTTCCCCATAGCGCTATTCCAGATAATAGAGCCAATGAGTACCCCCTTTCATGCTAAATCCCACAATTGCGCTACTGCGCAACACCTTTGGTGCCATTTTGAAAAATGGCGTTGAAGTCCCCTTTCGCGCTATTTCAATGAATAGCACCAATTCCTCTAAAAGCGCTAATACCACGCCAATCCTTTGAATAGCGCCATTCCAAATAATAGTGCTACTCTGACCCCAGTTTGGCACCACAATGCTCAAACCCTATGATGCTAGAGAATCACGCTAATCTAGATGATAGCACTAACACACCCTCTAAATGGCGACAAACCACCCTCACCCTACCCTGGCGGATAGCGCCAATCTAGAAGATGGCGCTAATCTACCTTACAGTTGGTGCTACGTGCTCCAATCCCAAATCCCAAACCCCAAAAAATGCACGTAAAATGAAAAAATTACAAAGTCAGGGTTAGGCCCTACCGGGGGTCCAGCGTCGGGTGCCCGGCCAAACTCTCGGAATCGCTCTGAGATGTGGCGAAGTCACGGAAACTGGGGGTTACGATTAGCCATCTCTCCTTTGCTCCTTCTTCTCCAAGGTCAAAAGTGAGCAAATGTGGCACTCTTATGGCCTACTTTGCCTAATATAGTGGGCCATGTCATCCTTCCACCCCATCTTTTTTCCTCCAGGGTGCAGATCTTAGCCTTTTTTTCTCTGTTTTTCTTCCTTCCATCTTCTTTTTCTGTCGTCTATCCAGTTTTCACTTCCGTCACATCCTTTCGAGAACTCACCGGGAAAATTTTTATTTTTCTGCCAACCTCTCGAGGGGGCATCCCTTATCCATCTTATTCCTTCTCGGTAGCTGGGGCATATTTTTCTTCGACCTGACGCCACTTCCCTCCTAGGTCCTGATGCTATGTAAAGAGGGGCAAATGTAGACACCTAAAAATGTCTTCTACCATCTAACTGACTCCCGACATCCCTAATCATGTCAATTTCCCTTCTAACCAATTAATTAAATTTTTATTTAATTAATTATCCCTTCATTACACTATTTCCCATCATTTTATCCCAACAATTGAATTAATTTCATTAATTCAATAGTCCCAACCTTAGCCAATTTGATTTAATAAATATGCAATATTTATTAAATCAATTTCCCCCTTTTTCACTAAATCTAGTTAATTAGTTAAAACCATGTTAACTAATTAATCCAGCCTACTAATTGACCTATCCCTACCTTAGACAATTAAATAGCTATTATTTAATTGCCTACTCTAGCCTACCTCATCCTAGCCTTAGGATTAATTAAATAAAATCTATGTTTAATTAATCCTAACCCCTTCATTTGGGTGGTCAAACCTTGTTTAACACCCTTCCCCATATCCTCCAAATAAAAAATTGAATTAAATCCACATAAGTCATTTTTTTTATTTAAAAACATCCCACATCACATTTAATTCCTCTTACAAACCCATACTCATTTATTTCCTCTCTTCCCCAAATGAATTTTTAATTCATTTACATTTCCCCATATGAATCTTTAAATCCAAAATAATCCTTCACCCCCATGCTGATTTAATAATTCCTTTTTCCCAAAATGAATAAAAGATTCACTTTTATTCCTAGCCCTCCATTCATTCAAGATTGAATCTAGGCCCTCCACATCACTTTTATCGTCCACCATTGATCTTCCAAATCAATCTCCACCCTTGGATCAAAATCCCTTTCAAAAATCTATAAATAGAACCTCTCTCCATCCATTTTCATCATCCAATTTTATACAAAGTTATAATGCCAAAATCACTCTTGAACTAAAATAGTGAATTGCAAATTAGAGTAGTATTTCACATTTTAATCTATTGTCTAGGGATTATCTTAGTCTTAGGAGTTCTTGGGTGCATGCTCCTACTTCCCTTGATGAGATTGGATTCACATTCTGAGGTATAACTTTTGTGTCTTGTGCATATTAGTTTGTGTATTTTACCTTGAATGTTTACCTATTCTACTCTCTTCTCTTCGATGATGCTCTCTCTTTCTCTTGCTTAGAGGGTGGATAACCTGTTTCTTGGGTACAACTTACAATCACCAAATTGGGATTAGTGCGTCATTAGTCAATTCATAAACCTTATGAATAAATAATCATGACATCATATAATCACATGTCTAAATTTTAATCATATAAACATAAACTCATGATATCATTGATTTATCCTGACATTTTCACATAACGTCAAATCATTAATTCATGCACAATCAACTACTGATTACGTACAAGTTAAAAGTAAAACATAGTCAAAATTTGGGGTGTGACAAAATACTTCTCATGTTCCTTCTCCTCTTATGAGTCTAGTTGATTCTTCAACTTCCTTGAATCCTATTGTAGATATAGAGGCTTTAGCTCCAACATCTATAAGTCAACATCTAAAGGTTGAGGATATTGCACTTCTAGCACTTGTAGATTCTATAATTATTCATAATTAGGAATCTTGTGTGGACACTAAATCATGGGATGAATAGTGTATTCCAATGACATTCATTGAGATTTCATCTCCATCATCACTTGTTACTTATACACAGTCTAATGCTAATTCATCCATAACTTCAATGTTGAAAGATCTTCATTGTCTTCCTAATCCATCTTGTTGGGAGGTCTACTTACTAGACATTTCACATTTGTTTATGGAGTGTCACCTTTCAAATATTGAAATCACCATTGGGGACATTCATCTCCTCTTTGATGATAGATCCTATAGAGTTGTATCTCTTAATTCAGATGTTATAAGGGCAAATTAAGACTCTCATGTTTTTTCTCCACCTATTCATGCTTCCATAGTGACCAAGTCTATAGATAGTCATGATTCCACAAACTTGATGTATCATTATTCATGTTAATACCTTTCCAAAAGTACCAAATACTCATTGGTCCAATTGTCTTATCTATGGTGTACACCATACATCCATGGTTACTGTAGACACCTAAATTTGACCATATCTTATGACATTACCTTGCTACATATTTTGTCCTAGGTCCTCTTCATGACCCCTTCCATCATTCTAATTAGTTAAATAAATTTTGTTTATTTAACTAATTCCTTTTATCCATTTATCCTCCTCTTACATCAAATTAAATAAATCTTATTTATTTAATCTCATTTTCCTCCATCGTCCAATTTAAATAAATTAAATATTTATTTAAATCTCACATGTTTCATAATTTAAATAATTTTATTATTTATCCCCACTCACATACCAATTTTTAACCTTATTCATTGTGCGTCATAAGCACTTCCTCTCTAAAATCAATTGAAGATCCCACTTATTCCCACTCCCATCCTTATTTTAGTCACTTGTCATCCTCATTTATGGTGCATCATAAGTACTAAAATTGACTTTCAATCCTATCCGTCCACCTCATTCCTCACCCTTCTAATATTAGCCATCCATTTGATTCCCTCTCCTTCTATAAATTAAACTTCCTTTTCCATTTCAAACCCTCACACAGTCTCATCAAATTTCCATACGCACATTAATATCATATTTTCTATCATTTTCATATCAGAGTTATGTTGTTTGTGTGAGCAGCCCACAAATCATCCAAAGGACAAATCAATGGAGCTTGGGTGCACTTCATTCTATCCTATCTGAAGTCTAATTTTATGCAAGGCTTGAAGATATTTGCATTATGTATCTATGTTATTGCTTTGCATGAATTTTTGGGTTTCATTTTGGCATGCTTGGTTATTTATTGACTCACTTTCCTTGATCTAGCTTTCTTTTTGTAGGTTTTATTAACTTTTTTGTTGCAGGTTTATGCCATTTTTAGACAAAACCCTAGGTTTTAAAGATTTCATCATATCTTCAAAATGGATGCAAATTTTTATACAATATTTTAACAAGAGTTTATGATCATCTAAGGAAGCTACAATAGAAACATCACGTGTTTATCATCCTTTTTGAATGAGTTAGAATGCTTTTATGTTTTTTCATAAATATACATTTTTGTACATAAATCAATGAATTTTTTGAAAAAATTACATTTATGGAAATATCTTGAAATTCTAATGGGGATCTTCTCTTTACATTTTTACTTTTGACTTCAAATAGGGTATGAAATAATCATATCTTTGTCTGCTATAGGTTTTTCATAAATCCTCATTTCTGGGTGCAAATCAAGGATTTTTTCTAACTTTTTTATATTTTTTGAAATCTCTCAGAAAAATAGTAGGGGTCTCTTCTTTGAGTTTTTACTTTCAAGGTCAAAAATGTTTCAAATAATCAGATCTATGTCAACTATGTCAAAAACAAATGTATCTAAAATTGCAATCTTTTGATGAGCATATCTTTTTATGGTTGCATTATAACATTATTTTATGATTTTGCAGGGGTTTCATTATAATTTCTAATACACTTTCTTGCAGCCAAACCAAGATTATCTTTTTCAATCAAACATACTTTTTTTGTAGCTTTCACTTACCAAAGATCAAAATCATTGAAACTACTGACAAGTTGTTGCAGATTCACATGTCAAGAAATCAATTTTTTATCACTAATCTAGGCACTTAGTCTAATCTAGGGGGATAGTAATTGAACATTGTTTGTTTTGTCTTTAGATTTTGAAAAGGGTGTATGCTCTCTCCTCACACCTTTTGGTGATCTTGGAGATCAAAAGACACTTCATTATCCTTGTGTTTATTTGTTCAATCCCAGTGGCATTATCTCATGTATGCTCTCCTCTTGTGCTTTGTACGAGCCTGGGGATCAAAAGTGAATTGTGTTCCTTCCCTTTAGGAGGCCTACTAGGGGATTTCATCACCCCTAGGGATGACCTCAACCACGTGTTTTGGCAGGGTATATCAAAGGGGGGAGAACAAAAACTATACCTCAATCTAGCTACGTAGTCATTAGGACAGCCTTGGGGCCCCAGGTGATTCCAGACACAAGGTGAAGTGGTGTTTGCTTAATCGCTTATGCCACATCCCTTCAACATGCTAGTGTTCACTGATTTGGGCCTCATTGTACCTTGTGTATTTAAGAGGACTCCCCTAGAATCTTGTAAAGCCTAGATAAGACCATCAACCATTTTATTATGGTGTAAGGGATGCAAACCGCCCCCTAAATTTACTCACCATCATGCATCCTTGAGATTGAGATAAACATTTCTTTAGGTAGGGCATAAAAGCCTCCAAGGAAAGGGGTTTTGGATGCAACGCCCTTATCCCTAGCTATCTGGACAGGGTGAAGTGTTCTTAGTTTGGTACGAACATGGAAAGGTATTATATTGTGTCAGCCTACACTATGAAATCACTCCTACTTGAATAATTCTAGGTTTGTTCATGTGCTTGGTGTGTTTTCCTTGTGTAATACTAGTAAAAGCCACTTTAGTCACAAAGCAATTCACACCAACTTTCTTGTTAAGTCAAGTCAACCATTGTGTTTGTTTTCTTGCCAAAAATCCAAAAAAAATCTCAAAATCCAAAAAAACTTAAATATCTCCAAAAATTTTAAAAAATCAATCTTCCAACCAAACCTAGCATCTTTCCTAACAATTCACGCCCATCTATTTATCTTATCCCAATCATCTCTTTCATCCAATCCAATCCATTTTACCCTAATCATCCATATGATACTCGAAGATCCTTATGGCACCCAAAGAATGTTTGACGAACTCAAAGGATTATATGGAAAGTATCCAGTCACTCCTCAATCATCATCTCTACCCCCCATCAATAACCAATCCAACTTCTCCATACCCCAAACTTATCAAACATCCACTTTACCCTAAACCTCACAAGTCCAAATCCCTAACCATGCTTCTTTTTCACACATACCAAATCCCACTATCTCACAACTCCAACAACTCAAACAACTCATCCTTCAACAACAACAACAACAATCCCTTCTTCAACAACTCCAAAACATCCAACAATGTCAAACACAACCACAATCCCATATGTCATCCTTATCAACTTCATACCAACCTAGTCCAACCACATATCAAGCTAATCCTACCTCAACCTATCCCACTTCTTCTAATATCAGCCAATATTCACATCAATCCATACCTCAAGGTCATCCAACTATTTATTACAACATTTCACCTCAACTCCAAATCCATTTACAAGACTATCAAGATCCTTTACAACAAGAACATGCAAGTCCTAGTTATCCTTTGTGCCAAAATCCAACATCCATATGTCCTCCTCATGCTATCTTTGACAAGGGAAACAACACTACTGCTTATGCACCCCATGTCTATCCATCATCATCGAACCACATGCTTATCCAAGAGCCCCAAATTCCATGTCCTTCCACCCCACAAATACCTCCAATTATTCCCTGACAATGTCCTTCTACCCCACCAATTCCACCAATTCTTCCAATTATTCCATCACAGTGATCTCCCACCTCACAAAACCCTTCAATCCCTTCATCACCATGTTCCTCCAACCTTCTGCTAAAGGATTCATTAGAGAAAGTTGTACAATGATTGGTCAAAGAAAATTTGATTGAGCTACCATCGATAGAACCATTTGGAGAAAACCAAGTTAAACCCCATTGGTATAATGAAAATGATTATTGTGCATACCATAGGGTTAAGGGCCATATGATATTCAATTGTTATACACTTAAGAAAGTGATCTAAAACCTCAAAAAATGTGGTAAGCTTGTGCTCAAAAAACCTAATCCTAATCCACCCAATCCTATTATCCATCCACCTAACCATAATCCCAATCCTAATCCATCACCTCCTATTATCCCTTCACCTAATCCTAATCCAACACCTTCCACCCTTATTGTCCACCCATTATATTGTCCATCCATCAATATACTTATTAAGGATATGATCCAATGGCTATTAGCAAGGAATCAACCATCTCCATGTCATCAAGCACCTATCCTTAAACCTATCCAAGAACCTTCAAGAAATATGCCTATTCCTCAAATCCCATCTTATAGTCCACAACCCATCAAGCCTCTTAAATATCCCATTACTATGAGTTCAAGTAAAGATCCATCATATAACCATGTTGCTAATCATCTAGAGCCTATCAAGCCTATCTAAGAGTTTCCCACTCCTATTCAAGAAAACCAAGAGTTATGTCAAGAGTCTAGTCTAAAGCATGTGGAAACATCAACTCGTCATCCTAATCAATATTTAAACACCTTATCTAATTCCATTCTCTATTCTATTCCATCATATGATGAACCTATCCATAACATATATCTTTTATATGATCAATATATTATCTATGACCAAGACCCTATCCATGAGCAAGAAATCCAAATTCCTCCTATCCATAATTCACTTAATACCATACATAATCCCACCACTTCCAACAATAGTCCTATCCATTCTCCACCTAGCCCTATCCATGATTCAATGATATCCACTTCCCATGATGAAACACTTGGACCCCAAGAAAATATAGACAATCAAATCCTTACTGAGCATAATGTTGATCAAGATCCTTGTGATCCTTCAGCATCCTCTATTGACCACATTCTGGAATCCATCATCCTACAACTTCATTCATGGTGGCTCTCTTATAGGAGATAAACAAATTCTATCAACTACTCCACCCTCCCCATCTAATAATGGACTCACGTCTTATGTCCTAAATAATAAACATCCCATTGCACATCGCATGCTCCAAAACATGAATTATCATGGCAAAGGCTTAGGCCTTTAGGAACAAGGTATTTTGGAGCCCATCCATGTCCAACTTCCTCCATGATCACATGGCCTTGGCTACATACCCCAAGGAAAACAATCCTAAGATGTTGGTACCACCTCCATGCCTTCCAAATCCACTTCTTTCCATCCCAAACCCCATGTATCCCATCACATAACCAAAACATATGTCGCTATCCCTCCTCCATCATCACACAAATTCCAAAAGCATGTGTCCATACACCTTCCTCCATCTACTTTACCTCCACTCTGTTAGAAATAGGACAAACAACTGAGAGGGGGGGTGAATTAGTTGTTTCAAAACTTTAGATCTTATTGTAGTTTATTTTTTCTTTTACCACTTAACAACAATTCAGTAACTTAACCAGGAAAACAACAATCATAAAAGCAAGAGCAGAAACACAAAAACACACTTGACACCAAGATTTTTGACGTGGAAACCCAGTTAAGGGAAAATCCACGGTGGGGGTTAACCCACAAAATTAATACCCTATTAAAAGTATTTTTACAAATGGGAATGTACATGCATTCAAGCTCACTGCCCAGAGCTCATTGCTCAAATGAAGGCTCACTACCTATAGAAAGATTACAAGAGAATAACAGAAATTTGAACTGATGAATAGCATCTACCCATGAAAGAATTTCAGTTCTGGTTAAGTGCAAAAATTGATCTTACACATTTCATCTTTGCTCTGCTCTTCTTACTGCTCTGCCTTCATTCGCACCTTGGATTTCTGATCTTCTCACATACACCTTATTCACACACCACACACTCAAAATCATCCTATTCCATTAGCTATATATATCTGCAACATGACCTACAATCATTTTACTAGTCAGCTTCAAGAACATTTAGAACTTTGTTAAGTACTCTTCTCTGTCGGCTAGATTCATACATAATATGAGATGTGGACCAAAACTTTCACTTGTAAATCATCAATCATGTCAGCTACCATCACTGATCATCACCAATTGCCCAATAAATAGATTCTATACATCTGGAATTAAGATCATTCACAAGGTCAGCCTGTTCTTTTACTGTCTGTTCTATCAAACTGAAACCCGATACTCAGAAGCTAATATATTTTGAGTCCTTCATCACTGAAGAACAAAACTTTGGATTTAGAGTGTCTTGATTATGCTTACAACTACTTTAGATCCATAGCAAACCATGCCTTTCCACCGAAGAGATCCGGACCAAAATACCAGACCCTGTTACCTGCTCTGTTCCTGACTGCCCAGACTTAGACAAATTCTAATTCTGACTTCCAGTGTGATCAAATTGTGTTATGCGGATGATTGGGATGATCTTAGTTGCCATCAATGACAACACCTATCAATGGGAAGCAGTGTCTCTTACCAACAATCTCCCCCTTTGGCATTGATGGCAACTCTTAGTGAAAAATGACTGTGTCAGAATAACTCCCCCTTTGCTTGTGCTCCATATTGTTGTTCATACTTCTTTCCAATGCTCTCCCTTTTCTAAATTCCTCATTTTTCACTGCTCTTCACTCCCCCTTTGACATAAATGGCAAAGGGTGGGGTCCGCAAGCCAAAAATTCTCCAAAAATTCTATGTATAATGCCTCATATGTACAAGTAATCATTAAGTTCTATTCACATGAACTTGAGAATGTCTGCAAAGCTGATTTTTTTTTTGCACAAGTTCAGAGGATCAAAATTACTGGATAGATTTGACAATTTCAGTTCTTGTTCCTTCATCTTCTTTTCAATATCCTCACTTACTTTGGGCCAGGATAAACAAAATTTATATATATTACTTCCATCACTTAGAGCATTTTGAACACTCTTTATACTGAATGCAAGTATACTCCTATCATACCCTATCAGACTCTTAATTTCACTAAATCTCTTATCCAAAAACTCATTTCTGACTTTTATCTCTGCAAACTTCTCAAATGACTCAAAATGAATATTTACAAAACATACAAGATTTTTCAGATGTCCAGAGGGGGAATCAGATGGACTCTTCTGGTAGGAAGGCATTAACTTTTCCAAAATCCCGGTTACAAGCCCTAGTAGCTCATTGTCCTCCATGTGGAACTTTAACATCTTTTCTCTAGCCTTTACTTGGGTGAATGATGCTATTTTAATCAATTGAATTAGAGAGAGAGAGAGCATCTGGATTGGCTAAACCTTGGAGTAGTTCAGGCTCATCAAGCTCAATCATCTCTTTTCAACAAGATTTTTCATTGCATCTGTAGTGTCTCTTGCAACATTTTCTAAACCATCCTTTTGTTCATCAGATTTCTCAGTATCTACTTTAGGTGTTTCAACATTTGCACCATCTTCTTCTATTTTGTCTTTCTTTCCTTTTTCCTCCTCTTTCTCTGCTTTACTTTTCTCTGTGTTCTCTATAGAGGAACTCTTTCCTGTTTGTTCACCACTTGCTACCTGATTTGGAGAGCTCTGTGTAGTAGCAATATCCTCTTCTTTTCCAGAATGATCAGGTGGAGGAGTTACTCCTACATCAACTATTTTGTCTATCATATCTATGTCCTCCTAATTGACTTGTTCCTCTTCCTGGACTTCTCCAACATTTAGATCTGATGAATCAAATCCAACCTTAGTCTCTTCATAGGTTAACTTCAGAGGATCTAAATTAACACCTTGGTCATCAATTCTTTTGTTAATTTGTTCTTCTGGAGCTTCATGTTTTAGAACTGGAGGATTGATTTCTTCTACTTGTTTCTTTGAAATAATATAATATTTATCTTTGTCTAAAGCCTTTCTCAGGATTTGTTTTTTTTTTTTTTGCAATATCCTCAATTTCACCAAGCATTAGTTTGTTCATCTAGACTTTGCTTTTGAATTTATCTTTAACTTCTCTGAGGATTTTATCTGCTTCTCTTCTAGTCATCATAGGACACAAAGTGGAGAGAACATAGTCTCTAAGTTCCATGTCTTTATCCTTAGCTGCTTCTTTCCTCATTTCTAGTACTTTCCTTAAACTTTTAGGAAGTTCTTGTAAAATTTCCAACAGGGCTCTATTGAATTTATTCAAATATATGATAATGGCATCTTCCAAAATTTTCTTATTTGCTTGATTAAAATTATCATAGTAAACTCTGAGAGGCTTTAAATTTCCATGAACAGTGATTGTTTTTACAATTTCATCAATAGTCATAGCGACCTTACTAGTTACTTGCTTTTTACTGGCCTTATTTCTTCCGAAAGGCTGTTCTTCAGAAGTCTTTGAAGTTCTAGTTTTCTTGGATCTTATTTCTTTCACTTCTTCATGTGTCTCTATCTCCTCATCATCTTTTGTGCTCTTGTGGGTTCTTGTGGCCTTGGTTTTCTTTCTTTTCCCTCCATCACCAGATGAAGTGGTTTCTGGCTTCTTAGTGGAGGTGGAATTGAGTTGCTCAGCAAGAGTTGCAAAACTCCTTGTCTTCCTTGAGGAGCTTGGTGAGACTTTCGGAGTGTCTGCCAGCTCACTTTCTATTTTTCTTCTATAGTCTGCTCAATGCTTTTCTTCATATTTTCAATTCTTTCTCTACTCTGCTTTACTACCTCCTTGGTTAGGCTAATGCTCTCAGTATACCTTTCAACTTTTCTCTGCACTTTCCTCTTGGTCTCTGACTGTCTAAGCTCCACATGCAATTTTAGACTCAGTTCCTTGTAGGTTCCAAAACTTTCCACAGAGGTATCTTTAGGTGTGCTCAGAAGATGTTGATCATACATATCCAAAACTCTTCCATCCACTTCATAACCCATAGGCATTATCCAAACCATCCTTGGTTCTACAACTTCCATCAAGCACTAATCTGTGTCAACCATGAAACATATGTCATTTTCATACTTCTCCACAATTGATTTAGGGATTCTCTCCCTTGCTTGCATTAAAATCTAGAAATTTTTGAAGTAGCCCCAAATGAAAGTTGAGAAGGTGATCTCTTATTTGCCATGCTACTAGTCTGTCAGTTGTCTAATGCACACCTTGAATTCCAGGTACTTCATTCATAAAATAGAAGAACAAGCATATAATCAAGGAACCATATTTGAAGGTATTTTTCTTATCTTTCTTTATTTTGCTCAGATTCTCAATCAACTAATTTTGTAGTAGTTCACAAAGATCATAATCAGCATTTTCTTTTAACATTTGATAGGCTGCATATATTACAGTTCTGAAGATAGAATTTTCTTTGCTGGAGTGGTAAATCTTGTACCCAATCACCATGGAGGCAAATTTAATATCTGGTTCTATGATATCATTGATGGTCATTGCCCTTTTTTTCAAACTTGGCATCGGTAGCATCAGTCACTATCTGGTTTTTCACGGCTTTCAGCATGGGTAATCCACTGGTTGAGTTTAATTTGGTTACAATTCTGATAGCATCCTTGATAACCTTGAATGGTTTTAACAACCAAATAAATTTATCATGCATCCAGCTCAAAACATATCGGACCCACTCATCCTCATCAAATATTGGAAACCCCATGATCTGAATAAAGTGTTTATCCTATAGTGCCTTATACTTGGGTTTAAGTTCATGATTTTCATCCCTGAGTTGTTTCTCAAACAGGTCTACATACCTTGAATCTCTAAATTCATCTATGTTTGCATGAATATAAACCCTAATGTCTTCAACATGCAACACACCATATGGAACACTTGAAAGCACCTAACGGGTCGACTTCTATTGATTTGTGAGGATGCTTCTTAAATTTGGGTCAAGGTCTTTCAATAATGTCAACAACATGAGGAGTAGCCATCTCAACAAATTTTAGATTCAAAGTTTCATAGAGAAGTACCTTTTTCTTCTGCGGGGATAGGGATGATCAATTACCAGTTGAATTTGCTCTTTGTGCTTTAGTCTCTAGATTTGAAGCTCGAATGCTCTTCTTCTTATTTCCTCCAAATGCAAAGTGATTCAAATGTGTGACCAAGTGACCTTTTATCTTTTGCAAAACTTAATTTGGCGTTGTAATAAATGTGTTGCCCTAACTTTATCTGGTTACTCTGTTTTTGACAGTTCTTCATGAATCACTCTGCAAGTTCTCATATCGACATCTTTTATTTCAAAAATCCTTCTAAAGGTTTTGAACCAATTCAAAATATCCTCTTTTATTGTACCAGATTCAGGCACCCACTTACTGACCAGGGGAATTTGATGTTCAATGCAACTCCCCCTAAGCTAGAGCTTCTGACTTAATTCCTGGAGGAATTGCTAGCACCAGATTCTGGTGCGGACCCATCACCATTGTTTATTGTATCTTTTTTTACCTAAGTCTTTTTCATTTTGCTCCATATCTCATTCACGTCAGTTTTCCTTTTGCCTCTATCTTGTTTCTGCTCATCTAGTTTTCTGTTTACCAGACCTCTTCTTCCATTGTTCCTACTTCTGCAGAATCTTGCAATATGACTAGACTTATTATAGTTAAAGCACACAACATTTCTTTTCTAATTTTCTCTTGATCTGAACTAATTAGCCATGTGTCCAAACCCATTGCAAACAAAACAATAACCATTGAAAGAATTGTTAATTCCTCTATTGTTAACATTATTCATTATCATATTTTTGCATTCATTTGATCTATGACCATACCTCTTACACTTGAAGCATTGACCAGAGAAGGATGGATAATTTTGATTTACTCTATTTTTGCAATGAGTAGCTCTATGACCAAATTTATTGCAATTGAAACAATTTCCATTGAATGATGGATATCTTTGAGCATTAGGTTGTCTTACCAGAGATTTTCTAGTACTGTTTCTCCTATTCCTTGGTTGAAAATTTCTTTGTTTGGATCCAGAGCTTTCACCTTTCTCATATCCAAGATCATGCTTGTCATCATCCTTTTTCTAACCTTCAATTAGTGCTTCAAGTTTAGCTAAGCTTGTCTTGAACTTCTCCTTATACTCATTTGCAATTTCTAGGTCATGTCTGAGAGTGATAATCTATCTCTCAAGTTCTCTCTCATTGTTTCTACTTTCTTGTAGATTAGATTCTAGGAGACCAGCTATTCCATCTAATCTACATCATTCTCTAGTTCTCTCTTTTACATTTTGATTCATCTCTTCTTCAGCTTTCTTCTTATCTTCAATTTCCTTGGTTAGTCTCATCACTCTAGTTTCCATCTCATGTTTTAGAACAACAACTTCTTTAGCTAACTTTTCACATTCCTTTGTCTTCTCTTTTAGGGCCTCGTCTTCATAATGATTTCCCAGTGGAAGAGGTTGTTCCTTTCCTTTTGCATTAGATTTGTTCATTTTTTCTTGTAAGATCTCAATGAAGTCTTCAGCCTTTTTGATATTATCTTGCAGCTCTTGGACTTCTGCCTTGGATTGCTCAAGATCATCTAAGGCGAGATTAAGTTGCCCTTGAAGGTTATATTCATCTATTTTACTGCCTTCCTAGAACTTCCTTAAGCTGTTAAACTTTTTCAAAGGAACCTTGATCTGATACCAATTGTTAGAAATAGGACAAACAATTGGGGGGTGAATCAGTTGTTTCAAAACTTTAGATCTTATTGCAATTTATTCTTTCTTTTACCACTTAACAACAATTCAGTAACTTAACCATGAAAACAACAATCATAAGAGTAAGAGCAGCCACACAAAAACATACTTGACACCAAGATTTTTGACGTGGAAACCCGATTAAGGGAAAACCATGGTGGGGGTTAATCCACAAAATTAATACCCTGTTAAAAGTATTTTTACAAATGGGAATGCACATGCATTTGAGCTCACTGCCCAAAGCTCACTACTCAAATGGAGGCTCACTTCCTATAGAAAGATTACAAGAGAATAATAGAAATTTGAACTAATGAATAGCATCTACCCATGCAAGAATTTCAGTTCCGGTTAAGTGCAAAAACTGATCTTACACATTTCATCTTTGCTCTGCTCTTCTTACTGCTTTGCCTTCATTCGCATCTTGGATTTCTGATCTTCTCACATACACCTTATTCACACACCACACACTCAAAATCATCCTATTCCATCAGCTATATATATGCGCAACATGATCTACAATCATTTTACCAGTCAGCTTCAAGAACATTTAGAACTTTGTTAAGTACTCTGCTATGTCGACTAGATTCATACATAATATGAGATGCAGACCAAAAATTTCACTTGCAAATCATCAATCATGTCGGCTACCATCACTGATCATCACCAGTTGTAATAAACAACTTCTATACATCTGGAATTAAGATCATTCACAAGGTTAGCCTGTTCTTTTACTGTTTGTTCTGTCAAACTGAAACCTGATACTCATAAGCTATAATCTTTTGAGTCCTTCATCACCGAAGAACAAAACTTTGGATTTAGAGTTTCTTGATGATGCTTACAACTACTTAAAATCAGCAACAAACAATGCCTTTCCACTGGAGAGATCCGGACCAAAATACCAAACCCTATCACCTGCTCTGTTCCTAACTTCCCAGACTTAGAGAAATTCTAATTCTGACTTTTGGTGTGATCAAATTGTGTTATGCGGATGATTGGGATGATCTTAGTTGCCATCAATGACAACACCTATCAATTCAAAGCAGTGTCTCTTGCCAACACACTCCTCTAAACACCTAATATCCCCACCCTCACATTCTCTTATCCTTTTATCCTTAAGTTCGCTAATCCCTCCATCCACACATCCCATTCCCTTAAATCTCCTAAAATTCCTAATCATGATCAATGAATGCACACATCCACCAAACATGAAGCTATCACAACCCCCATGGGATTCAAAAATATAAATTTAGATGCCTCCCCATATAAAGCAAAAAATCCATTAAAGCCTAAGAATAATCATGCCACAAGGCATTAATCTCTAACATCCAAGCAAAATCTCACACCTCAAAAAGAAAAATAAAAAACAAAATGGTGTGGGTCCCCAATAAAAAAACACTTAATCCAAATGAAGCATTCACAATTCAAAAATATCGTTTCCTATCACAAAATCCTACAATTCCTAAGACCATTTGGGTCCCAAAATTACTAAATCAACCATCCCCTAAGAAAACATCTCCATTACTCCCAACTCCTTCATTCAAAATCTTCAAAATCTAATTCAGTGTGTGCAACCATTGGTCATGGTTCCTTTCCATTCTACAACATTCCCACATACCTCCATCTCCCCATATTCTATCTACTATCTCGCATATTTCCCCCATTATATCCCTATGGTCCATGCTTTTGGATAATCCTTCCATCCATCATCCACATCATAATTCACTATCCATTCATACATAATCCACCTCTATCTACCTCTCATGCAATCCATTACCAACATCCATGCATAAAATGGCACTTGACATGATCCATGTGCGACATCCCTCTATAATGGGACATTATCATCTTTCATGGAACTAGATGCTTGAGTCCCCATCCTCTTCCAAATTCCTCCTATCCATATTCCCCTATCCTATCTAGAAATCAAAAAAATAAAATCAAAAATCAAAAAGAAAAAAAAAAGAGAAAAATCAAAATAGTAAAGAGAAATCCCTTCATCCAATGGTGAAACCCACCTTGATGGCGCCTTGGATAAGTACCATGATGAAAACCTAGCAAACAGGCATCATGTAGATTCCTTGTCTATGTGTCTTACACTTGGGGGCATGTTGTCTCATCTATCCCATCCTATTATTTTCCTCCTATCCCACCATATTCATCCATCATATCCTCATACCTACCTATGCCATTTACCTATCCACCTACCCATCTTTCATTCCTCCTTTTGATCTTGATACAAACATGGGGGGAAAATGTTGAAAAATGCTTTGGACATCTCTTGATCTACCTCATCCTTTATATCCAATCCTATCATCCTATTGTCATAAGCTTTGTCATGTAAAATCCTAAGCATTATACCTAGAATGAGGCATGTTATTCCTATGCGACATAGTCCTTGGAGATCACATCCTAAACCCCCTTCCTCCATCCATTATGTATCCTCTATCCTTCATATCTCACATCCTAAATTCTTGTGTCCATCTATCCTTTATGCATTTCCCATATATTATCCACTATTACCCATCCCTCTACCTTTCCATCCATTCTACACTTCCTATCCTTCCTATCCAATTTCACCAATCCTTCTACCCATCCATCCATTTTACACTTCTTATCCCTCCCATCCATTATCGTCCATCTGTCTACCTATTCATGATTTTCCCTTGTCATTGATATCTAGCATCTAGGCTATCCAAACTGCAATCCAATGTCATCCCATAACATTTTCAAAAAATACAAAAAAAATCAAAACATTTCTAAAAACCCAAACAAATCATAACATTTTCAAAAAACCCAAAAAAATCATAACATTTCCAAAAATCCAAAAAAATCAAATATCCAAAAAAATCCAAGCAATAAATCCAAATGCAAGTCACCCTTAATCCATACCAATCTAGTCAAAGTAATCTAGCGAAATCATCCAATCACATCATTGGTATTGATCCTGATCTTGTCAACCAAATCAATCAATAATCATCATCAATGGGATATATCATTCCCACATCCTTGTGTTGATCTAGGGATATATCGTTCCCCATAATGACAACACTATCTCAATCATCAATCATCAATCAATCAATTATCGGTTTACAGCTTGATAGGGGCAATACCTGGTTTGTTTTTGAATCAAGTAGAAACATTCATACAATGCACTATACCTTAACCAAAATCATCTATCTAGCCACTTTATTGATTTCCACATCATTCAATCTCAAACAAACAAACATCATCTAGCCTCATCTAGGGATATATCGGCCCCTTCATCGGACACCTATCCAAACATAAACTCTTTGGCAAGAGATACAGTGGCTGTGACTTGTGTCGTCATTTGGTCCTTTATTTTTTTTTAATTTTATCTTTTCTATCTCCTTCTTTTGCTTTATCAAAGCCACTTAGATCCATTTATATCTTGGTGTGTTATGATTAGCGGAGAATGGGACATAGCGTTTTGCGTGTCTATTGGATATCCTTATCACTACAACTAATATTCATATCTTGTGTCTAGACAAGGTTGTATTACACTGTGTATAAGGATACTCATTGTTTGCAATGTCAAGTTCGTGCAAAGGATACAAAGTCACCCTGGTCCCTTATACCTTGGTGCATAATATCCTCTTTCTATATCAAACTAGGGCTTCTCTACACATTATACCAGCATAACCATCTCTTCTCTACCCACTATATTCATTATGATTCTTCACCTTTCAACCTATCTTTATCCACTATTTATTTCACCTATCTCTTTCACCTTAACAATCTATCCATTCCTAACCTTTAGCCTTATTCATCCTTTCGCTTGCATTATTTTCTTTCTCTAACGTCTTTTCATCCATTTCAAGAGCGTACCCGTGTTCTTCTAACCTGCCTATCCTCTTGAGGGGGCATCCCATCCTTACATCATTGCTCCTCGTCACTCCTTCAAGTGGTTAGGGCATCCTTTTTCCTTCATCCATACCTTTTCTTCTTTGAAATGATGTTACTTCTTTTAGTTGCAACATCATCTCAAAGAGGGGCAAAATGTACACACTTAAATTTGACCATATCTCACGACATTACCTTGCGACATATTTTGTCCTAGGTCCTCTTCCATGACCCCTTCATCATTCCAATTAGTTAAATAAATTATATTTATTTAACTAATTCCTTTTATCCATTTATCTTCCTCTTACATAAAATTAAATAATCTTATTTATTTAATTCCATTTGTTGTCCATTTGCACCAAATTAAATAATTCTTATTTATTTCTCATTTTCCTCCATCATCTAATTTAAATAAATTAAATATTTATTTAAATCCCACGTCTCTCATAATTTAAATAATTTTATTATTTAAATTATTTTTCCCCACTCACATCCCTATTTTTAACCTCATTCATTGTGTGTCATAAGCACTTCGTCTCCAAAATCAATTGAAAATCCCACTCATTTCCACTCCCATCCTTATTTTAGTCACTTGTCATCCTTATTTATGGTGCGTCATAAGCACTAAAATTGACTTTCAATCCTATCCATCCACCTCTTCCCTCACCCTTCTAATCCTAGCCATCCATTGGATTCCCTCTCCTATAAATTGAACTTCCTTTTCCATTTCAAACCCTCACACACTCTCATTGAATTTCTATATGCATCTTCATATCATATTTTCTATCATTTTCATATCAAAGTTATGTTGTTAGTGTGAGCAGCCCACAAATCATCCAAAGGACAAATTAATGGATCTTGGGTGCACTTTGTTCCATCCTATCCGAAGTTCAATTTTATGCAAGGCTTGAAGATATTTGCATTATTTATCTGTGTTATTGCTTTGCATGAATTTTTGGGTTTCAGTTACTACATCTAAATCTTACATAGTACTTGATTCATCATATTAGTGTTTGTCATAGTTTTGCATTGGGTTGGAGAAGCTTGAGTAGTATTTGAAGGTATCATCCACATTGTTGGCACTTACTCTACCTTTGTTTCCACATGGTTCTAGATTATCACTTTCTTTATTTAGGCCTAGGACTCTTGACATGGAAACATTTTAGAAACTTCCATAGATTTATATCTTGTACTTCTTTCATATTCCTTTTTAGAATGGGAAGATATTCTACATTCAACTTTGAAGTTATTTCTTCCTAAATGGATAAATGTTTTTCAACATTCAGTGTTGAAGCATCTACCATCAGTGCAAGAGACTACATATTGAGGTGGGGTTGTAAGGTCTCTCTTCTTCTCTCTATTCTAGGAGTTTTTTCCTACAAATTTTCTCCTTTTCAAGGGGGTCATTTTGTACATGGGTACCTAAAATGAATACACATTTTTGGGACCCATTTATCCATGTTTCTTATCCACCTAAGCTATGCTTAGGAATGGGGAGGTGTTGCTGCATTATTTTATTTTCTTGCATTTAGCTTATTTACTTTATTGCATTATATTCACTTAGAATAGAATAATCTTACTCAGGTAGATATCTACTTTGTTAGGTTGTACTTGCATCATGTGACTTGCACTTTCCTAGTTTGGTGGAGATATTGTTCACACATGTGATTACATCTCCTTTATCCTGCATTGACTATACATTCACATCTCTTGATGGTATATACTATATATAACCACTTGTATCTCTCATATGAGAAATCTATCTCATTGTATTACATTCTTTGATTAGAATATAACGTATTGTATCATATTGATCTTCTAAGTTCTTTGTTCTTTCCTTTAGGCTTTCTTGATATTATTTCCTAATTTATTTAAGTAAATAATTTAAATTACCTAAGTAAACATAAGGCACAATTATATACTTACACCAACATCCCTCCCTTAAGTACAACTTAGGGAAAAAGGAAATGGGTCTTGGTAAGACAAGATATTTGAGCTACCCATGTACAATCTAAAAGAACCCCAAGGTACAAAGAGTGTGTACCCCAAAAACAAGAGAATAAGAAAAATAATAGGACAAAACTCCATTTCAAGGAGAGTAAATATGGAGGGTGAGAGAGCCCCCATAGAAGTGTGTTGCCTCTTGCACTAATTCTAGAAGGATGAAACTAAAGGTTGATGAAGACCCATGCTTGCTAAAAGCAATTCTTCCCTTAGATAATAGTAGAACCATAGGTACATGTAGAAGTTCTTCCCAATCCAAGGAGGAGAATGAGGGAAGAAAACACAAAATGTACTTCTCTAGAAGCTCTATAATGGTGTCCATGTTGGTGATGGGTAGTGCCAAGATTAGGTGAAAAGTGATGTATAGTAGGTTCCAAAGAAGTAGTGCATGAATGTGGAATCTTAGTACATTCCATATGACTACATGGCTCAACCAACAATGTGTTCTGCTACAAGGAACTACTAGAATCCTTTGGTGAAGCATCTCTAAATTTTTTAGTGTCATCAAGAGAAGGTGGAATCTTAGTGCATGTCACGTGACTAAACTACTCATCCTACAATATGTCTTGGTAGAAAGAATCATTGGAATCCCTTAGTGAAGTGACTCTAAAATTTATAGTGTTACTAGGAGGAGGTAGAATCACAAAGCACATCATGTCACTACTCTACTCACTCCACAATATGTGCACATTAGATTCTTGAGTATAAACAAGTGGTGAAGCTATTGGAGGTGGTGGAATATTAGTGCATGTAAAATGAATACACTACACATCCATGAACTACTCACATCAATGGTGTGGTTATGAACAAATGTAGATGGAACATGAGGAACATTAGCTGTTGTTCTAGATGTATTCATATGTGCAAGGTTCTATAAGGGAACAATAAAATTTGTTGGAGGTTTAATATCTCCATATAACTACCTAATTGTGGTCATGCTTGTAAAGGGCACTTAGTGTGCTCTATGTGATGTAGGATGTCGTTAGATATTGTAAGACATATTAGTGTTGGAAATATGAATCCATATAGACTAATTCCTCATAACCTAATGAGGGATTAATATGCAACAATAACCAGAAATCCAATATGCAAAAGAAATAGACAATCATACCATCAAAGGTGACACAAGATATACCCTGGGAAAATCCTCATTGAGGGAAAAACATAGCCTCCAAAAGCATCTATCTCTCATGTATTATTTAGAAATAAAGATTACAATACATAATGAATACCTTGAAGCATCATGCTCTCTACTTGCACTCCATGTGAACAAGAATGTAACCACACATCAAATGGCATGCTTCAAACCCTCACAAGATGCAACCTGCAAGAGATGCTCAATCAATCTAAACCCAGCCAACAAGCTAAACAACCCACCTCTCTCTACAACTACCCATGTTTTTTATTTTATAGAGATAAGCTCACACAAATACAACATGTGGTATGGTAAAACCATCTTTCCCAAAACCATTGACTCCCACACTTAATTATTGGTACTAAGTTTTCCCAATAATTATATAATTACAAATAAATAAATAATTACTTTATGTGTCCCACACACATAAAATAAACAACCCAATGTTATATACAATGATTACAAGTGGCACCAAATAAATATTTAATGTGGATAAACACATCACATGATACACCACAAAGAAATATTTGTTTTTACATAATAAAATAATATCAATGTTATGCAAGGTGTACAATGCACCTACTCCAACAATTATATATTAGACCATGTCATTGTAGTTTAACCAAAAAAAATTAAGTTCATGGTCACTTGACTTAGGAATGAGTCCACAGAGATAGGGCAATATATCTTGCTCAAGACAATGATTCTTTATCATTTCTTTCTAGCACAAATGGTTCACTTTGTCTAGAATGAGAATAGAAGAGTGAAATTACAAGCCAAAATATATATTTGTAACTCCCATAGAGAGAGTCTTTATCTTAGTTCATGATTACAAAACGGCCATGCGTAATCCCCCAAGATAAGGACATGTGATGAAACTTTATTGCTTAATAAAGACACCCAAATAAAGATACAATGTTTTGTATGTTATAAGTAGTGCAATTACAAAATTTGAAGTTAATTTTTTAAAGATTTTACAACATCGAAAGTGCATAGGGAATTTGAAAGTATAATCAAATGGAAAATAAGAATTTAAAACTAGTATTGATGCCTAGTGCTTGGAAAATCCTCCACTTTAAAAAAATGACTTATTGATAGGAGTTTGTATGAGAATGTTATGAGGTTGAAATTTTCAAAAAACTAAGATTATGAAGAAAAGTCTATGGGAAAACTAATTTTATCAAAAATCTAGATGTGATTAGTAAAGAAAGTCTATACCTATGCATAGTACAAAAGAGTTTGGCTTGTTTTGTTAAAAATGAATAAAAAATACCTTCATGTAGTTGAGGAAAGGACTCCCAAAGTTTGATTATAAATTTAAAAATGGAGAGGAGGTCTATACCTTTGGTGTCACCCCAATGGTTGGTGGATTGTATATGGGTGGTGATACTAACAAAGGTGGCAACTAGATAATAATGGGAGTGACATGATTGTTAGGCTACTTAGGTGGTAAGGAGGTGGGATGTGGTGGCACAATAACAACTAGAGGGTGGAGGGCCATAGGGATAGTGATGTGAGTAATTTTGTGGCCATAGAGGTGATAAAGCATAGAGGACTAGGTGGAGCTATGGGGTATCAGGGTGGTGGCAATGAAGGTGGTGGGACATAGAACTAGAAGCTGTCAATTTTTAATTTTCACGATGTGGGCATTCAAATATATGAAATATTAGTTATTTTAAGAGGCCCATCAAAATACAAAGGTAGGAGGAGGAGGTCCCTACCCCTAGCACCCTTGTGACAATAGGGGTGTATACGGGGTGCATTCATCTTCCTTGAACATCATGTGCTATGAAAATTACTTTTAAAATAAAAGATTTTGATTTGATATTTTATTTTGTTTTTTAAATAAAAAATAAAGTGCAATACATTTTTTTTAAACGTATGTTAGGCTTACAACTATCCATGTCATACATTGCCCTTGGTTAATTATTTTTTCTTTTCCTCCAAAATTCTCTAATTTGGATGATTTTATAGATGATCTAAGGTTTTGACACCTTCTAGATGCAATGTGAGGTCCTTTTGTGCCAAAATACTCCAAAAATTGAGTTTTTTTTGTAAGTTGATTTTGTGGTGTTTGATGGGGATGAAATGAAAGTCTATCCTAGCTAATTTGACCTTCTAAATGTAATGAAACTATCTATTTCTTTCCTACATGTCTCATATAATGAGTGATCTAAAAATACCCAATTTGTAAGACTATAAACCCTAAGTAAAATAAACATAAATAGAATCCTAGATTGAATTAATTGACAGTTAAACTACCCTAATTTGATACCATGTTATATTTAATAAATAACTTGCAATATATAAATCTCCCTAGGAACAAAAACAATAAGATGAGAATAATAACACTCTAATATCTATATTCATGGTGTATAAACAAATAAATAGGACTACAATATATAGAGTCTAGGAATGCACAAGTCAAGATAAAAAGTGTACTAAAGGAGCAATGAACTAGAGGACTGACTCAACATATAGGAATAGTGGTGTCAAGTGAATACATCTTGATGATAGAGAGGTGGTACCTAACTACCATCAACTAAGAAGATGAATGAGGTAGATATGGCAAAGAATCCCATCAATCAAGGGAGTTGAGATGTGTTCTTATTTCCTAATTTAACTAAGTAAATAAAAATAAATTAACTTAGTAAATGTAATATAAGGTACAATTATATAATTACACTAACACTAGGCTCACTATACTTGTGTTTGAAGTGGGATGATGTCTAGAGATACTGTTTGGGAACTTTCTAGGAAATGATTTATTCTATATTGGTGAAGCCCCTAGGTAGATTGATATAATGAATTTAGAATAATGATAGAAGGCATTAGACTTAAATTCAAGGATGCCTAAGATGGTGTATGTTGAAGTATACTTTGATAATGCTACTTTGGATGTATCATTAATGTTCTATGATAGTGCTCTTTGATGATTCTTTTATTAATCCTCCATGATGTTCAAATGCATTATGACACATCCTTAAATATAATAAAATAATATAGAAATCCATAAAAATGTGTGCCAGGACAACTCAGAATGACTAGTAGGATGGAGTTGGTAAGGTTTAATTTGAATTTTAGAATTGAAAAGTTTGAGGTTGAGATCTATAACTATTGAATTGACAGGTCAATTATGCAATCATGAGCCTAATCTAGGGTGGTAAATGGAATATCTAGGGATCAAAATAGATTCTTGAAGGTGAGTGATGATGGGATAGTCTAGGGTAATGTCATGAGATGAACATCATCCAATAATATACCACTTGTAGACTTGTTATTGCACAAAGGACACTCTAATAAAATTAGGCCCAAAACATTAAAGAAAATGGCATGAGTATGTGGTTTTCACCATTACATTCCCCCGTTCCCACTTTTTTGTGCATGCAAACTACTATGAGGATACATGCCAAAGGAAAATAAGTAGTCAACATGAAAATTAAATATCTTTAAACACTTAAAGGATAGAGATATGGATGATAATTTTTGTACTCTCCTCACAATGAATTCTCCATCAAAAACTTGCAAAATAGAAAAAAAAACATGTGATGAGTAGCATTCATTACATATTTAAAAGAGGCCCACTAGCTACAACTTGCATGAAAACTATATTTGAAAATAATGGAAGTAAACGTGGAGAAGAGTAAGAGATTCCATCTAAGTGGAATATGGTAAAGCTTTGACTAAGCAAAAAAATGATACGACTCCTACTATGTGGAAAAATTAGACAACACATAATTTAGTTTGCAAAGCTTCCTTCAACATGGGAATGGTTATGAGTTTTACACTACAAAATATAGCTCACAAAAGAAATGTTAGTGACATATATGCTCCCCTCTAATTGGATGCATACATAGGATGTAAGTAATTATTGGTATAGAGAAAATGTATGATCATGATAAAACATGCAAGAGTAGTAAAATGTATCATCATGTGATAATCATGTAATGACATATGTAAGATATGATCATGAAAGTATATGTAATAAGGGAAATCTTGGTGCCCCTAATGAAGGAAAATAAGAATGTAATGATCACCTTAAATTCTAGATAAGGATCATGCAAATGCAAGTAAGATGTTGGATATAAGAATAATAAGGATCATAAACATGTAATAATAAGATATAAGATTGATAAGAATCATAACATATAAGCATGTGGTCATAAGATAAACATGTACATATAAACATGATATCATAAGATACAAGCATTCCATCCAAGGGTTTGTGATCAAGTGGTTAAAGCATTGGTTTCTCATTGTGGAGATCTAATTCCATACCCCCAAAGTGACATCTAGGATGGAATTCTAAGTGGTGACTCTTGGTCTTCCACTATTTGGGCTATATTTATAAAATATCTTCAAATAAATAAATATGAGCATGACAATCATATGGAAGCATGCTGATGACATAAACATATAATGTGTAAGTAATGTAGATCTCCACTCTCCATTTTGTTTTAGGTTGGGGGTCAAGCAACAACTTGTTATTTTGATCCAATTTTGTGATCAACACAACTAGTCAATTTTGTAAACTAGGATCATCCTATGTAGAAATTTCACAATGTTTTAATATTGTCTGTTTTGACAAAATCTAAGTATTGCACTATTTACCAATGCATCCAAATAAGTGTTTGACAAGACTCATGTTGCTAAAGACTCAGTAAAAGGAAAGGAGATAATGAGTCATAGATGCATTTGATACAATGTTTCCATGTGGATTCACTATGTAACCTTTAAAACCGTCAAGTTTGACAACTTTCAAATGTTATGCCATTGGTTGAGGAAAATGAGTCATCATGGAAGTGGGTCAAAGAACAGTAATACTTGGTGGTTTATCAATGTTATGTGTCATCTTGGTGCATAATTTTTAGAGTGGCAACACTAACACTTTCTTTATGTTGCACAATTGGTCGAGAGAAATGAGTCAGCTTAGCAGGTGGGTCCAGCTTCATCACAAGAATGGAGTCAAGGGAAATGTATCATGGAGGAAATTTGGCAACACCACACAATATTTTAGGGCAATAAGATCTAACACATTATAAATTTTGTGCCATTGGTCACATATTACCAAGTTGGAGGTAGTGGGTCCTACTTCTTTCATCAGGATATAACAAATCTTGAACCGTCGATCATAGCAAAAAATCATCCAATGGTTTGTGCTTCAGATTTGTTCATTTCTCCTTCTCTTGTGGAGCATTATGGTTTAGTGGCAATAAAGCAGGATGTTGGTGGCAAGTTGAATTAGCCTCTGGGGCTAAGGTTGCAGTTGAGTCTCTAGTGCATGGTTGTGAGTTGAGGATTGGTCCTTTGTCTACCACAGTAGATCTCTGCATCCTACCCCTTGGTTCATATGATATAGTTTTGGGTATAGATTGGTTAGATGCACATCAAGCATGATAGATTGTCGACATAAGTTAGTGAGGTGTGTAGATGATTCTGGTAGAGAGGTAGAGGTAGTTGGTATCCAGAGACCTATTTCCTTGTGTATGATCTTAGATATGCAGCTGAAGAGATGTATGCGTCAGGGATGTCAGCTATTTGCAATGACAGTTAATGACTTAGAGATGGAGGAGAGTCAAGAGACATCTCTTGATGATCACCCACTTCTTAGAGAGTATGCTGATGTTTTTCCTAGTGAGATCTAGGGATGTCAGCTAAGCGTGACATAGATTTCAAGATTGATCTTGTTCCTAGCGCAGAGCCAATCTCACGAGCGCCATATCAGATGACCACTCAGGATCTTAAGGAGCTTCGATTGTAGTTGGATGAGTTATTAGCCAAGGGATTCATTCGACCTAGTGTTTCTCCATGGGGAGCACCTGTGATCTTTGTGAAGAAGAAGGATGGATCTCTTTGGCTATGTATAGACTACCGACAACTTAATAAGGTGACTATGAAAAATAGGTACCCCTTGCCACGGATTGATGATTTATTTGACCAGATTAAGGGGGCTAAGGTGTTTTCAAAAATTGATCTTAAGTCAAGATATCATCAGTTGTGGATCTTTGAGGTAGATATTCATAAGACAACATTTCACACCCATTATGGACATTATGAGTTTACTGTTGTACCATTCGGGTTGACGAATGCACCTTCGGTATTCATGAGCCTGATGAATGGTGTATTTCGCACTTATCTTGATAGGTTTATCCTTGTATTTCTGGATGATATATTATTTTATTCGAGCACTATGGAGGAACATGAGGAGCATTTGCGTTAGGTGTTACAGTGTCTAAGAGAAAATTAGCTTTATGCTAATTTGGAGAAATGTGAATTCTTTCAGACAAAGGTGAAGTATTTGAGTCATGTTATTTCTGGAGAGGGTATTGTGGTGGATCCTTCAAAGATCCAAGCCATTATAGATTGGCCTGTACCTACTAATGTCTTTGAAGTTCACAGTTTTATGGGTTTGGCAGGTTATTACCACCAGTTTGTTCAGGGTTTTTCGAGGATAGATCACCCTATTACTTCTCTTCAGAGGAAAGGGAAGAAGTTTGTTTGGTTAGAGCAGTGTTAGGTAGCTTTTCAGACCCTTAAGGAGTGGTTGACTAGTGCACCTATTCTAGCAGTTTCTGATCCTATTAGGGACTTTGTTGATGCAGAGTGGCACAAGGAAAGCAATTAAGGTTTATTTCTTCTCCAACTACTCACCCACTTCACTACTCCAATCCAACCAAAGTCACATTCAAGGGCATATGAAAGATTTGTGGTCTAGGTTGTTTTCCAACCCCTAAGGCTCCTTTCACATCTCAAGGCAGGTCTACAAACACTTTACCAACAGTCGGTTTGATCCCCAACTTCCCACAACTCTCCAACCTTAACTAGGCCTAGTGAGGCTACTAGCACTCCTAAACTAGTTTTCTCTACACAACTTGACAAAACCCCAAATGACCAGGAAAACCAATGGTGGATTTGAATACCCTTTAAGGGACCCTAACAAACTCCCAAACCTCCAGTCTCAACTCTACTCCAGCAACTCAAAACACCTACTAGGTCACTAGGCCTAATTGATCAAGTTAGGGCAGGTTACAAAGCAAATGGTCTAAGTTGGGGTCATAGACCTGGGACAAGGATTTGGAACTCTTCTCCAACATGCACACATCACAAAAAACCACCATGCATGCATCCACCTATCAAGTTTTGTCATCTACATCACCAAATAGCACATTGTTTGGTCAAATACATAGGGATATTTGACCTAGGGCATCACTTCAAAAATAGAAGACTGCCTTTCCTAGAAAAAAGCTTTTGGAATCATGCAATATACAACACTAGCTTGCATTTCATCGATTTGTATGAGATTTCACTAGTTGGAATGCATTCTAGGGCTGGGTTTGTATGACAAACCCTAGAAAACAGGGTTTTAGACCAGTTTGGAAACAAAATGCAATATCTCCCTCCTACGATCACTTCAAGACCTCAAATTTGAAGCATTCGAACCCTAACTCAAACTAGTTTCAGAAAAAGAACATTGATCCACTTGGCCAATCCGTATAGGCCGTACAACAACAGAAAAGTAGGGAAAAATAGTCACCTTTCTTGATTTCTGTGCCCAAATTCTATACAGAAACTCCTCCCTCATCCTGGAGTGAGAAAACAACCATATACACCAATCCAAGTTGGTAGACAACTTCCAAATGTAATTTCAACTGTCCAAAATGAGTTGTAACCGGCCAAATGTGTCATTGACACCATTGGCAACATTTGACACTATGGTATTTTTGCATTAACACCAAGATACCGATTGGTTCAACTTGTCAAATGGATCTCAAATGACCAACACACTCTCTAAAACATGCTAAAACACAAAACTAGCAAATAGACTCAAAGAAAACCTCTTTAGACCTACTAGGGCTAAGTGGCACAACTAGGGTCCAAGTGGACTAAGAATGATTGAGGTTTATATGATTTCCCAATCATCTTGACCACACAAAAGGACCTTACATCCATGGCTAAAAAGCCTTATTACCAAAACATACTGAACAAGAAAATTAACTTATCAAAATGCTACCAAAATGCTTTTAGGAATCAAGATGCTCCTAGGTGCCCTGCACCATACACCCACTGTCAAACAGAACTCAAGTCTCTTGAGTTGAAATGTTGTCAAATGTGAATCCTGCCTTCTCAATGGCTTCTCTACTCATCCAAGTTGCATCTTCCTGAGGTTTATTGAGCCACTTTACCAAATATTCATAGTAGGTGTGCCTCCTAGTCTGTTTAGCCACCCTGTGATCCAAAATGCATTCAATATGATCAAGAGATGAAGGAATCAGGTCATGGAGTGTCTGATTAGTTTGTTCTTCTGCCACAATTGTCTAAGGATCAGATCCTTTATAGGGATAAAGGTCTGCTACATTGAAGATTGGTGACAAGGCAATGCCATCCGGAAGTCTGATTTTGTAGGCATTTTCTCTACATTTCCTTAACACTTCACAAGGCCCAATCTTCTTCATAAGTAGATTGGTGTATTTAACTATAGGGAGTCTCTCCTTTTTCAGATGTACCATGACCAAATCCCCTTCCTTAAACTACAGATCCCTTCTCTTTCTATCAGCAGACTGTTTGTACTTTGCAGAGGTGGACTGTAACTTATGTTTTACTTGCTCATGGATATCTCTCATCACTTGGACAAAGTCTTCAACCAATACACTGCTCTTCTCCAGTCCCCTAACCTCTCTAAGTTCCAAAATACCCCTTGGGTGAGTGCCATAAACAATTTGAAAAGGTGACAGGCTGATACTCCTGTTCACAGTGTCATTGTAGGAGTATTCTGCTTGAGCCAAAATTGAATCCCAACTAGCACCTTGCTCCTTAGTGAGGCACCTTAGGAGGTTGCCAAGTGACCTATTGATCACCTCAGTCTGAGCATCAGACTGAGGATGATAGGCTGATGACAAGGACAGATTTGCACGTAGTCTTTTCCAAAGTGTCCTCCAGAAGTGTCCTATGAACTTGGGGTCTCTGTCAGAGATTATGGACAAAGGTAAACCATGTAATCTGACTATTTCTTTGAAGAAAAGACCTGCTATGTGTGAGGCATCATGTGTGGTTTTACATGGGATGAAATGAGCCATTTTTGAGAACCTATCAACAACCACAAAGATGCTATCATGTCCATTCTTGGTCCTAGGCAAACCAAGTACAAAATCCATGCTTATGGAATCCCAAGGATTTGAAGGGATAGGTAGTGGAGTGTATAGACCTACATTGGATGTATGACCCTTGGCTCTTTGATAGATTTGACAAGTTTCTACAAACTTTCTTACATCAGATGGTAACCTTGGCTAATAGTAGTATCTCCTAACCAATTCTAGGGTCTTATCAATGCCAAAGTAGCCTGCCATGCTACCACAATGCTTCTCTTGAATAATATTCTCTCTAACAGACCCTCTTGGAATACACAATAGGCTGCCTTTGAAAAGAAATCCATCTTGTATTAGAAAATCAGAAAAATTAGTATTATACCTGCCTATCATGGCTTTGCAAACTTGGTAAGGTTCCTTGAAGTCTTCATCATCTGCATATTGATCTTTAATGGCATGTATACCTATACTCTCCAACTGAATGGTTTGAACAACAAGATTCCTCCTACTTAAGGCATCGACTACCTTCTTGGCCACTCCTTTCTTGTGTTTAATTGAGAAAGTATATACTTGGATGTACTCCATCCACTTGACATGTCTGTGGTTTAACTTTTGTTGCCTGTTCAAGAAGCTCAAAGCATGGTTATCAGTAAAAACAACAAACTCCTTGGGTAGTAAATAGTGTTTCCATTTTCTCAATGATTGAACCATTGCATATAACTCCAGATCATAGGTAGAATAGTTCTATTTTGCCTCATTTAACTTCTCACTAAAGAAGGCTACGGGCCTCCTATATTGACTTAGGACTCCCCCTACAGCCCTCTTACTTGCATCACATTCAACCACAAAGGTCTTATCAAAATCAGGCAGCACTAGGACCGGTTGTTCTGATATTTTCTTCTTTAACAGTTCAAAGGCTTGATTGGCCTCATTTGTCCATACAAACACACATTTCTTGCCCCCTTTTATAGTGTCAACAAGTGGAGCACAAATGGCACTAAACCCTCTAATGAACTTCCTATAAAAATTGCATAAACCATGGAAACTCCTTACCTCAGAGGCTGTAGTAGGTGTGAGCCAATTAAGAATGGCTTCCACTTTGCTTGGATCCATCTTGAGGCTGCCCTTAGAGATGAGAAACCCCAAGAATGTCAATTCTTCTTGTAGGAAGACACATTTGTCAAGGTTAATTCTCAACTTCTCCTCTTGAAGCCTCCTGAGCACTTGATGGATATGTCTTATGTGATCTTCCTTGCTGTCACTAAAAACCAATATATCATCCAAATATACAACAATAAACTTGTTAAGGAAAGGTTTTAGCACCTCATTCATCAACCTCATGAAGGTGCTTGGTGCATTTGATAAGCCAAAATGCATCACAACCCATTCAAATAGCCCTTCATTGGTTTTGAAGGCAATTTTCCACTCATCCCCCTCCCTTATCCTGATTTGGTGGTAACCACTTTTTAGATCCATCTTGGTAAAATATTTAGCCCTACCCAAGCAATCCATTAAATCTTCTATTCTAGCCATTGGAAATCTATACTTGATAGTAATCTTGTTGATGGCCCTGGAATCAGTGCATAGTCTCCATGTGCCTTCCTTCTTGGGTGCAAGTACTGCAGGTACTGGACATGGACTAATACTCCTCCTTATAAGCCCTTTATCCAACAAGTCTTGGATTTGTCTTGCCACTTCTACATTTTGCTCTAGGCTCAACTTGTAGGCTGCTTGGTTTGGTAGAGTGGATCCAGGGATGAGATCAATGCAATGACTAATCTCCCTCTTTGGTGGAAGGGCATCCTTACTTTCATCGGCTATCACATCATGAAACTTCTCCAATAGTTCCTCCACTTCTTTTGGTCCAATCCTCCTAAGAGGCTGCTGCACTTTGATCTTCTTAGGATTTGCATCCTTGGGCTTGATGACCACTACAAAACATGGCACTTTCTCCTCCTTGAGATTAGCCAAAAACTCCTTTTCACCTACCAACATAACTGAACTAGGAATGGTCTTTTCCTTGCTGTCATCAATCAAAGGAGTCATTGTGAAATTTTCACCATTTTTAGACAAATGAATTACATTTTGCTTACCATCATGTTGGGCACTTGTATCATGTTGCCAAGGCCTTCCAAGAATAAGGTGGCATGCATCCATATCCACTATCTCACAAAGAATCCTATCATGATATTCACCTATCTTGAATTCAACCCAACATTGTTCTTTCACCATAATTTATTGGTCCTTGGTTAACCAAAAGACTCTATAAGGGTTAGGATGAGGTATCCTTTGCAATCCTAACTTAGTCACCATTTCATTAGAAGCTAAATTCTCAGAAGAACCTGAATCAACTATTACTTTGCAAACTTTCCCTTTCACCTTGCAAGTGGTTCTAAACAAATTGTTTCTTTGGAGCTGCTCCTTGGTGGCTGGCATGATGAGAGACTAGTTAAACATGATGCATTGTCCACTCTCTGGTGCTATAGACTTGGAAGAGGCAGTTTGGTAAGATGTGGTGCTTTGACAGTTCTCCTCTTGAAGGAGCTGCACCTTTCTATCTTTCTGACTTGTAGAGTTGTTTCCCATCTTCTCCAGGCACCTAAAGGACTGATGTCCTATCTGATTACAGGAGAAACACCTTCCAGTGAACATAGTGGAACCCCTGCCTCCACTTCTTCCTCTACCATTACCTCTCCCTCTAAACTGACCCTTATCAGCACTGTTTTTGTTAGCCTGCACTTGACTGCCCTCTTGTGATCTGCCATCTTGGTGTCTAGGAAAGTTATCTCTGTTCTAAAATCTGCCCCTGTTGTTTGAATCACCTCTCCTTCTTGTTTGTCCTCAATCCTCAATGCCATTTGAAAACACTTATGCACTGTCTCAGGGTTAAAGAGACTTAACTCATCTTGAATGGAGAACTTAAGACCATTAAGATACCTTGCAAGCTTCTGTTTTTCATTCTCAGGCATCTTGGCTTTTAAAGACATCTTGTGAAACTCCTCGGTGTATGTGCTCACATCCATGTCCTTCTATCTCAAGTTTTGTAACTTTTTGTGTAAGTTGACTTCATAATCCTCAGGAACAAATTGCTTCTTGATTTCAAGCACCATCTTCCTCCATGTAGTGATAGGGTTCCTATCATCTTCTATCCTCTCATTTTGAATGAAGTTCCACCAACTCAAGGCTGGCCCTTTCATTCTAGACTTGACAATCCTCACCTTCTGATTTTCTGCCACTTCTTCACATTCAAAATAGTTCTCCATTGCCTCTATCCAATCAAGGCACTCCTCTAGATTCATCTTACCAGGAAACATAGGTAAATCCACCTTACTGTCCTTCCTACTCAACTTTCCAAGTGCATCTAGGAATTGTCTTTCTGACATGCCTCCTTGTGGTTCTTCCATTGGCACTTCTTTTTCTTCATCTTGATCCTCTTCATCTGAATCCAAGATGACCTCTGGCTTCTTCTTCTTATCCTTGTCCTTCTTTAACTTCTCTATCTCAGCCTCCATCCTTTTGTTCTTGGCTGCTTGCTCTCTCACTATTTTTTCCAATTTGGCATTAGTCACCCTTTGAGGAATTTCCTCTTCTTCTCTATCTCCCATCCCTTTGATGGCTCTGATACCACCTGATGCAGAGTGGCACAAGGGAAGCAATTAAGGTTTATTTCTTCTCCAACTACTCACCCACTTCACTACTCCAATCCAACCAAAGTCACATTCAAGGGCATATGAAAGATTTATGGTCTAGGCTATTGTCCAACCCCTAAGGCATCTTTCACACCTTAAGGCAGGTCTGCAAACACTTTACCAACAGTCAGTTTGATCCCCAACTTCCCACAACTCTCCAACCTTGACTAGGCCTAGTGAGGCTACTAGCCCTCCTAAACTAGTTTTCTCTACACAACTTGACAAAACCCCAAATGACCAGGCAAACCAATGGTGGATTTGAATACCCTTTAAGGGACCCTAACAAACTCCCAAACCTCCAGTCTCAACTCTACTCCAGCAACTCAAAACACCTACTAGGTCACTAGGCCTAATTGATCAAGTTAGGGCTAGGTTACAAAGCAAATGGTCTAAGTTGGGGTCATAGACCTGGGATAGGGATCTAGAACTCTTCTACAACATGCACACATCACAAAAAACCACCATGCATGCATCCACCTATCAGGTTTTGTCATCTACATCACCAAATAGCACATTGTTTGGTCAAATACATAGGGATATTTGACCTAAGGCATCACTTCAAAAATAGAAGACTGCCTTTCCCAGCAAAAAGCTTTTCGAATCATGCAATATACAACCCTAGCTTGCATTTCACCGATTTGCATGAGATTTCACTAGTTGGAATGCATTCTAGGGCCGGATTTGTATGACAAACCCTAGAAAATAGGGTTTTAGACCAGTTTGGAAACAAAATGCAATATCTCCCTCCTACGATCACTTCAAGACCTCAAATTTGAAGCATTCGAACCCTAACTCAAACTAGTTTCAGAAAAAGAACATTGATCCACCTGGCCAATCCGTACAGGCCATACAACAACAAAAAAGCAGGGAAAAATAGTCACCTTTCTTGATTTCTGTGCCCAAAATTCCATACAGAAACTCCTCCCTCATCCTGGAGTGAGAAAACAACCGTATACACCGATCCAAGTTAGTAGACAACTTCCAAATGTAGTTTCAACTATCCAAAATGAGTTGTAATCGGCCAAATGTGTCATTGACACCATTGGCAACATTTGACACTATGGTATTTTTGCAATAACACCAAGATACCGATTGGTTCAACTTGTCAAATGGATCTCAAACGACCAACACACTCTCTAAAACATGCTAAAACACAAAACTAGCAAATAGACTCAAAGAAAACCTCTTTAGACCTACTAGGCCTAAGTGGCACAACTAGGGTCCAAGTGGACTAAGAATGATTGAGGTTTATATGATTTCCCAATCATCTTGACCACACAAAAGGACCTTACATCCATGGTTAAAAAGCCTTATTACCAAAACATACTGAACAAGAAAATTAACTTATCAAAATGCTACCAAAATGCTTTTAGGAATCAAGATGCTCCTAGGTGCCCTGCACCATTTGTTGTGTGTACAGATGCTTCTTTGGAGGGTTTAGGAGTAGTTCTAATGTAGGATGGTTATGTGATTGCCTAAGAGTCTTGCAAAATCAAGAATCATGAGTTGAACTATCCCACGCATGATCTAGAGTTAGTCGTAGTTGTGCATTCTTTGGTGAGGTGGAGACATTTTCTTTTAGGGCATCGGTTTGAGTTGCACAGTGATCATCGTAGTTTGCAATATATTTTTACGCAGCCAAACTTGAATGTGAGGCAGAGGCAATGGATGGAGTTCTTGTGTGAGTATGATTTTGAGGTAAAATATATCCAAGGCAAGGAGAATGTAGTGGTAGATGCTCTTAGTCATCGGAGGCATGAGATTTCTACAATCTCTCTTGCTGTGGATTTGAGAGGTTAGATTCTTGCAGCACTTCCTACCGACAGCTGGTATCAGGAAGTGAAGTCTAAGAGTGAGTCAAGTAGACTTTTGGAGGGTAGATCTGCTAGTTGCTCTCTTGAGTTAGATAGACTTTTGTGACACTTGGGTCGTATTTATGTTCCTAGTTCTAAGGGTCTTCATAGCCTAATCATGTCAGAGGCGCATCGGGCACCCTATTCAACTCACCCCGATGTCAAGAAGATGATGCAAATCTTCATCAGCTATATTTCTGGAGTGGTATGAAGTAGGATATTGCAGATTTTGTGTCGAGATGTCTTGAGTTTTAGAGGGTGAAGGAGGAGCACCAACACCCTACAGGTCTTTTGCAGCCCCATCTTGTTCTAGAGTGGAAATGGGACATCATTTCTTTGGACTTTATAGTTGGGTTATCGGTATCCTCCCATCGACATGATGCTATTATGGTCACTGTGGACAGGTTGACGAAGGTAGCTCACTTCTCTCCTATCCATTCATCTTATAATGCTTCTACGGTGGCCAAAGTATTCATGGAGGACATTGTTAGATTACATGGGATTCCTCGCAGGATCATCTCTGATAGGGATCCAGTGTTTACTTCAGCTCTTTGGACTTCCATACAGCATGCTTTGGGGACACAACTAAACTTTAGTTCAGCATACCATCCAGAGACTGATGGTCAGATCGAGAGGGTTAATCAGGTCCTCAAGGATATGCTTAGGATGCATGTTATGGATCAACATAGCCGTTGGGAGGACTATTTGTACCTAGTGGAGTTTGCATATAAAAATGGTTATCACAACTCTATCGGTATGTCTCCATTTCAGGCTTTGTATGGTCATCCTTGTCAGACTCCACTGAGTTGGGATCGTCTTGAGGATAGAGTTCTTCTAGGACCAGATATGCATAGAGAGATGGAGTAGCAGGTTGAGCAAATTAGAGAGCATTTGGTGGCAACACAGGACATACAGAAGAAGTATGCATATGCTCATAGGGTCGATCATCAGTTTTCAATAGGGGATCGAGTGTTCTTGCGTGTGCAACTGCGAAAGAGTCTGATTTGTTACGAAAAAGGATCTAAGCTCACACCACACTTTGTTGGCCCATTTGAGGTGTTGGAGAGGATCGGTCCTGTCGCTTATCGTCTTGCTTTGCCACCTAGTTTATCACGCATCCATGATGTGTTTCATGTTTTTGTACTAAGACCCTATTATCTAGATATTGCTCATGTACTTGAATGGAATGCTCTTCAGGTAGAGGACGAGCAGCTGGCTCTAGAGCTCGTAGGCATTTTGTAGCACAGGAGACTCACACTCAGGGGCAGAGATGTGGAGTAAGTCAGGGTCCAATGGGATCCTAATGATGAGACTTCTGCTACCTAGGAGGATGCATCCTTGATGCGGAAGTTACATCCCTACTTATTTGCAAGCTTCCAGGAGTAAGCCTAATTCTGGGGGGGAGGATGTAGTGCCCCTCATTTTTTTTGCTTTTGATTAGTTGATAGTGGTGTTTTTGGAGTTAGACTTTATGACTCTTTGTTGATACACTGTTATGTAGATTATTTGATGATACCTTATTGTGTTAGATGACATTGATGTTGTTACTAGTACTAATGTTTCATGCTTATGATATGCTTTCATTTGGACTTAATTGATGATGTGACCAATCTTGCTATGAATGTTGTGGGATTTACTTGATGATGATTCTTAATTGGTTGATTAGTAACTGAACATGTTATTTCACTTGTTAGACAATTATATGATATGCATAATAATGGTTTATCTAACTGATGTATTTGTGTGAGGGACAATATAGTATTACTCATATATGAGTACCCTACTATGCTGCGAATCCCTTCCATGGTGTGTTTGAGATTATAGTTATATGTATTGTTCAACCCTTTGATTTGATGCAGGATGTAGGTACCAGGCACCAACTCCACCTGAATTAGCAGGTCTGAGCGTGCCTTTATACCAATGGATAGGTGGATGGGAGATAACATGAGGTTCCTCTGTCAGCCAATTCCCTTAGTTTTTCAACATTATGTATTCTCAGTCATGGGTGTAGTTGTTTTTCAGTTGGAACTTGTCTTCGAGATTTGGTCATCCTTTGGTATGTTGTCATCATTATTTATTAGATAAATGGTTTTGAGTTGTTTACTGTAGTCTAATGGTTTATTTTATAAAAGTTAGTAATCTATAAGGTAGTGTTGATAGTTGATTATTTTGGTTAAATAATTAATAGAATATTAATTAATTGATTTAAATAATAATAATGATGATAATAATAAGAACAATAATAATAATGATAGTTGTAATAAATAAAGTATGAGTGTCAAATATTGTTTGAGGTGAATAAAATATTTATTTTGTTGAGGAAATGGTATTATTTCTTAGCATTTATTTAATTATGGGAGTGGGTTGTCAGAAAGATATGAGAATCTCCTATAGATGGAGAATTAATAAATTCAATTTTCTTTATGGGGGTTGTTGGTAATGGCATGGATGTAGTGGGAATTTATTACTCTGTCTATTTTTGTGCTGAGGAGATTATTTGAAAGGAGGGAAAAAGTTGGAGGGATTGGAGAAAAAGTGGGAGAGATTGGAGAAAAAGAAGATTTGGGGAATCGACGGGAAGAGGATTCAGGAGTTTGAAATCTTTCCAAGTATGTTAATAAACAAATTGTTCTGGTTTCTATAGTATCTCTGCATACAATGAAATTCTTGTATGTGTGTTGATCTGTGCATTTTCTTGATTTGTTATAAATCTGGTCGAAGTCTTGTTTCTCTGTGATATTTCTAGACAATATTAAACCTTTCAAAAATTGTTCTTATCTGCAATCATATATAAACAGATGATATTTGATTGTTCTATTCCTTTTAATATTCTCTGAACTTCTTTCTGCAACTGAAATTGAAGTATCTGGGTAGTAGTTTCTCCTCTCTCATCCTGCAAGCAAATATTTGCAATCCTTAAAATTCAATTTTGTGATTATTCAACAATACCCTCTTTAATTGAGTGTTCTATATCAAATCGTCTCTATGATATCATTCTCAATAAATTGTTTGTTAATTCATTTTAGTCGATAGTACCTTCTAGAAAGGTTTTATCACCTGAATCATTGCCTATTCAATAACCTCGGCTGAGGCATCAAGTTTTAAACCACCGTTGTTTCCTTTGATCACTGCAGATGATTCTATAAAGCTATATTGCTATCGACTATTGAATCTGCTCCATGTGCCTTTATCATCTGGCAAAACCAATTAGTATTTCCCCAAAAATGATTGGTAAATCCACCTGAAATCTTTAGACCCTTGAGGAATGCATTATACTCTGAATACTAATGAAGCTTTATAATTCCGATGACCGGTGTTTCCTCTTGGTCGAGCCACCAATGGTTTCCTTTCACAACTCAGCTAATAAAAAAAGAAAAATGAACTCATTATCTTTGAAAAATGTACTAATGCAAGCAAATTTGTTATGTCGAGATTTCTCTTATGGGGCACCAATGGCTCCAGGAGTGGTCCTGTGTCACTAAAATTGAACCCATATTATTGATGAAAATAAAGTGCCTAAATCAAAATCATGTAAATTCCATGTGTCTAAACTCATTAAAACACCTGTATTGAATAAATTTCTTTCCATATTGTCCTCACCAATTTGCTGGAGCGGCTCTCACTCGGTCTAGTTATTAGTGTTTTGATCATAAATTTAATCCATGTATTTTTCAATTCTTGCTTACCATGTGCTGAACGACTCGGCCTTGTGGCCTCTATCTGGCGATTTAGTTAGGCACTGAAGTCTTGGGCTGGGAAGATTTCTCAGAACATCAACCCTACATCTTGTGTGTGGCAAACTCATTTCACCTTGCATTGGCCATTATCTTGGATATTAAATTCCATAGATTTCAACCTATTCTTTTTATTCTCTTTTTTGTATGGCTGGAAAATCCTCATGGTGTGGTGCATACTTAGCCCATCGTTGGCAGTTAATAGAAAAAGTTAACTCATAGTTAAAAAGGAAATTTCAGTGAGAGAAAGGCTTAGTAGAAGTAATTCATAATAACAAATTACTATAATAAGCATCATTCTTTTGTGGGTACTATATTATGCATCGAATACATGGACATAAATATTAATCTCTATAATTATTAGAATATATTCAATTTTTAGTTATGGTTCTACATATCATTATTCATCATATTTATATTAATTTCAATAGTAGATCATAATCAAATATATCAATAGATTATACTTTATTGATTCGCTTAATAGGATTATTGTAAATTATGTATATCTATAATCATTTTAAGAATAGAATTTGGTTCATTTTAGTTAGTAGAATTATAGCTATTGCATAGTCAACTTAGTGTGTTGGTTTAAGTTAGTGTTATTGTTATACTGATGGACTTGTTAGCCGTAAGAAGCAAAAATGATTTAGAATGCTGATTTACTTTGTAGTAAATAATTTAGTAAGTTAGTAGCTAGAGTAGAAATGACACCGTGTTTTCAAGCTATATGCATTTGATGTTATTTTTGATCCTTGTAGTTTTATGTTATTTAGGTCTAGTTATAAAATGTTGTTGTATTTAAGTGTGATAGTTGTAGTGTTAATTTAATGTTTAATTGATCTTAGAGGCATAGATGCTCTCTTATTGTACTTGAAGTTATGTCATTTACCCTCAAAATTTGATCTTTTAAGACTAATTTATTTTGGATTGTTAGCATTGTTGGGCTCAGAGGCTTAATTGGTGTGTTCCAGGGTTGTCCTGTAATTGATAAGGGTCCTTGTTGCATCTGAGGTTAAATTTTGATCACTTGAATCATTGTTTTGAACCCTGGACTTTGTATAGTGATTTTGAGTTGATATTGATATGCAAGAGGAGTAGACACCTTGCTTTATCAATGTATGTATGTCAATGAGGAAAATTCCTATCTGGTTGTAGGGAGTGGCTTCCATAGTGGAGCTGCTGCCCAAAGTGGTTGCCTGGATAACCCTATGGAAGTTGTAATCAAGTGAAAACCTAATAATTTATCTAGGAGGGATTGGGCAGTTAAATCACTTAAAAAGATAATTTGAATGCCTCGCCCATGCCTGTAGCGCTCTCGTAGGCTAAAGATGGGATGAGAAGGCCTAATTGGCATGATCGACCTCCTTGTCATCATGAAAGGATAGTCAGTTCTACATGTGTCACCCTATGGGGCCAGTGCCTAGTGAGAGGCTGCTAGGATAACCATAGATGGGGGCTGGCGTCTAGTAAAAGATAGCCAGGATAACCCATGTTAGGACCATGCAATGACACTCATCCTACTGCAGCATAGTTATCCCTCTTGTTTATTTTACTTGTTGATCATGTTGCCTATGGAAGTAATGTCGAGCCATTGTTTCTATTCTTGAGTTAGTGTGTTCATTGTTGGTCATTGTATCTATATATCTATGCCATCTTGACCTTGTCTTTGAGGGACCTCATTTTTGTCTCCTAGCTCAGGGGGTGTACATCAAAGTTCCACATGGTCAAGTGGAAGAGCTTTAATCCATTGGTCTTTTGGCTTCATGGTTCATGTTTCAGGTAGATGTGCTTCTCTAGTTTCCAGTACTGGATCTATACTGAAGACTTATATTGTACCCTATGAATCTATTTTTGTGTATTTATGATATTTATATTGTAATTCTGAGGTAATTAGACATGAAAGCCTTGCATCTATATGACTATGCATCATGATCTCTTCACTTGTAAACATTATTATAAAAGAATGATGTAAGCTTTCTGTAATGTAACAAATGATTCTATGATCTTTCAAGATGGATTATGTATGTTTTTGATCTATGTTTATTTTCCTTAATGTAGTTGTGTTTCCCTAGAGATGTTAGTTTGTTAGATAGTTAATTTGGAGTAACTAGTTGATAGTTTATCTGGTGATGATTACTTTTACTTGTCAAAAAAAAAAATTGCACTTTATTGCATAGTTAGACCTAACTCTCTAGGATGCATGACAGGGCATTACATTGTGACATTGGTCACATATTACCAAGTTGGAGGTAGTGGGTCCTACTTCTTTCATCAGGATACAACAAATCTTGAACCGTCAATCATAGTCAAAAATCATCCAATGGTTTGTGCATTACCTAAGTATTGTAAGATCCAACAAGTGTAGAAAGTTGCATCATTGGATAAATCAAGTGAATCAGTGAGTCCTTGGGCCTTATGATAAAATCAATAGAGAACATGTGGCGATATGATGTTCCTTCAAAATATTCTAGTTAAGTCATAGTATCTTCATCACGTGATTGGTTGAAGCACATCAATGCGGCTCATGCAACAAAAAAGGGTGATCAATTCTCATGCATTTGGAGGACTAAATTGATGCTGATATGTAGATAACTATATTTTCATTAGCATGTGATAATTCATGCACTAAATGTAATTTCAATAAAATCATGCTAGCCATAGGTCACTGATATAAAAGAAATGTATTGAATTAACAGAAAAGGAGGAGACAATAGGAGACATTAGCCTTTATGGGTGCTTCTCAGAACTGATCAAATATTTGAGAACTGTGCATTCTTCCTTTTTAAATTTGTTCTCAATTTATCAATAAATTGAAAATGACATTCTGTGCTAAATATTTGTCTTTTAAGGTTTCTTTCAAATTCATACTTCGCCTATGTTTATTTGATTCAATGAATAATATTAGTGAATGGTTTGAAATCATGCACATATATACTCTTTGCTACCATAATTCACTATTGTGATCTAAATAGTGAATGTTGCTCAAATCTAGTGTTAGTATAACTTTATTACTCGGTGCATCATCTTAGGATAAGTTTTATATCTCAAAAGTTTCCCCTCTCTTTTCTCCTCAAAGATGAAGGAATACTCAAAATTCATATGAAGAGCTAGATTCTAAAATTTGGGAGGTTATCTTACAAATAAAATCCCATGCTTGTAGCATTTCCCATTGTTGGTACTAGTTCATATAAGGGTACGACATTCTAATACAAATAAAAACATCAATAATTTTTGGCATGCTAGGTGGGACCCGAGGATCACATTCACTTGATTAGAAGTTAGGTTGTATGAGTGAAAGACCAATCACAAGACCACTTTCAACATCCAACCCAAATATTTTGGTTTCTCCATTACTGATTGCTCCTAGAAGCAGAGTAGTACAACCAAATTCACTGCCTCCTTAGATGGCCACACAAGGAGCTCCAAGGAACTTCATTAACTAGAATAGTGGTAGTCCGTTGATTCCTCCAGTACCACTGGATACATGGGACCCTATCCCAGCTAACACTCTCAAGGATTTGACCAAGCACATAGGGGAAGATTCAAAAACCCATGCCGAGCATCTTCAGGATGTGGCAAACATATGCACAATTCACCATGTAACAAAGCAAAATGTTTCCTTAAGATTACTTGTAGCTTCTTTTAAAGGCAAAGTACTAGATTGGTATTAGTCTCTTCCATCCAATTCAATACGTATGTGGGATGAAATAGGGAGTGCTTTCTTTAAAAGATTGAATGAGAAGGGAGATAGTTCTTCACTATTACATCAGCTTATAAAAATCAAGTGGGCAGCACAAGAAGCAGACACTAATTTCAATACCTAGTTTCACAAGACCTAGCAAAGAATTCTAGGTGCGACACAACCACCTACAAGTATAGCTATTATCTTTTACCTTAAAGATTTTAATTAGGATATTACTGTTATATTCAGTCCCTGGGAGGACAAACCTTTCTAGCAGCATATGATTTGGTAGTTAAAGCTAAAAATAGTTTAATAGATGCGATAAAGGTCCCTCCTAGGCCTCCCATGTCAGTATTTCCTAAACTATCAATGTCATTGCAAGAAGAGCTACCTAAAGTTAAAACCCTTATATCAAATGACAAGCAAGCTTCTCCTTCCATGTATGTCTACCCTTCCTCTCAAATACCAATAGTTGTGGTATCATCTCCCTAAGTAGCATCAGAGGTGGAAGATACAAAAAGTATCCTATGAAGCTTTTCAAATGAGATCATTAATCTAAAAAAGAAACAAGCTTCATATCCTAGATCTCCCTATCAGAATTTCCAAGGACCTCGACCTTAATACCAGCCAAATAGATATCAAAACTCACAAGGGGAGGACCCTTCTAATTAACAAGTATCAAACAAATTTGTTCCAGTGTCATCTCCTCTACAAAAGAACCAACCTAATCTAGTAAGAGACTTGGTTTTGGTGAAAAATAATATCATAGATGATTCAAATGCATGATGTTTCCCTTGTAACGATGCTCATCCACCAAAAGATTGTTTGAGGGGAAATTTTAGCACAAAATAGTAGAGCAAAGACAACAAGGTCATCAAGGAGAATCTCAAATTGGGCAATTCTCATATTAATCACCAAGGGTATAGAATGTCATGCTAGAAACACAAATGCAAGGGATATCTCTAGAAAAAGAAGAAGACATTGCTCTTGGACATGCATTATTCTCTTGGATAAAAGAGGAGGAAGTTGTGTTTTCAAATGATCCTTCCACTTCTAAAGCTCCACAAGTGCAATTGAACTACTTTACCCATTCCAAGAGAAGAATGGTGGAGAATACCAAAGAGGTTATTCATGCAAAAGCAGTCCTCCAAAAGACTCTTGTTGTTTAGACTTTCAATCCTGTAGTTCAAAGATGAGAGATTGAAAATCCACCAACACAAACTTATGGAATACCAAATATTCAAGACGAAAAACCAAAATATTTGGGATATGTTCCTAAGGTTCAAATAGTTGGACCGCTTAATGTGGTAGAAAAACTCAACAAAGTGCCAACTAATATCTATTTATGGGATTTACTATCTATTTCAAAACAAAATACATTATTTCATGAGGCTCTCAAGAAGGAGAACTTAGTCTCAACAATTTGGGCAACCACCAATATTGGAGAAAAGGTGATAAGACCTCAAAAGGTGGTACAAACTCAACACCCCATTGCTCTCCTAAATACAAACCTAGAGGTGAGTAAAGATAAGCCTATGTCATTTTACTTAATAGTAATAGTGGTTAAGAAGTTATTGCATAATTCTATGATAGACTCTAGCACAAGTACCACTGTAATGCTAAAAAAGATAGTAGATTCTCTCCAAATAGAATATGAACCCATGGAAAAGGAGTCATGCAATTATATTGGAAGAATGTACAAACAATGGGAGTCATTAAATAATTTCCTCTTACTTTATATGCCTGTCCAAATATCATTGTGCCTTAGGAAGTAGTAATAATTGATATCCCACAAGTTTTTGGGTTGTGCCTTTCTAGGGATTTTACTAACAAAATTGTCAGATATCTCTCTCTTGGTTGGTCTCATCTTATCCTTAGAACCAAGTATGACTATAAAATGAAGATCTTGTCAGAGCCACTTCATAAGGAACACATCACTCATCAAGTGATGGTAAACTTTAAACTAGCCCATACCATGTTTACGAAAGATGAAAAATATGACATGGAGTTGATAGACTAGGAAGTTGTGTTGAATGGTTGAACTAACCAGGAAGAGGCACTTTTGTTTGAGTCTATGCAAACTGACTCTTATGGTAATTTTGACTCCACGGGTTTAGGTACATATGTAATTTATGGTGAGGAATAATTTATCCTAGAAGTAACTAGCTCATTGGATAAGTTAGACGGTGACTCTGATAAATCTTCACAACTATGGAAGCTATATTTTGATTGTGCAAGATGCACAAATGGATCTAGGGCAAGTGTGTGTCTCCTTTTTCTAAAAGGGGAAAATATCTTGAAAGCTTTTTGTTTCTAGTTTAGCTACAACAATAATGAAGCTGAATATGAAGCCTTGGTGCATGGTCTCCTTTTAGCAAAAAACTTAAAAATAAAATAGTTGCAAGTGTTTGGTGATTTAGAGTTGGTTATTAGACAAGTCAAGGGAATTGCCACGAATAAGAATGTCAAGATGTGGTCATATCATCACAAGATATGGGATTTATTGGAAGGTTTTGAGGAATTAAATGTTGAAGTGATTATGAGATCCCAAAACATGAAAGTAGATTGAATGGTTTAGATTGGATCATAGTGTGATCCAACAAGTGATATTTTAAAGAATTAAAAATTGGTTAAGATAATTATTAGGCCTTCTATCCCTCATAATAGAGATCACTCACAAGTTTTTTAAAGTGACACTCAAATAACTTTTTCCTACAACAATCTGGAGAATTTGTAGACCAACTCCAATCGAAGATAGAGGAAGATTATGAAGAGCAAGTAATGCATTTGAAATCAAACAAAATTTTGAAGGGTCTAATCACTCTTGAGAGTCTATTTGATCTACATGATGCAAAAGTACATAAAAAATTCTCTATAGATAAAAGTGACTACAAAATTAGAAGTTAGCACCAAAAAGATGATAAAAGTAGGTAATGTGACTACTCAAGATGAAAGTGATAAATTAATTTCTTTTTGTAACAATTATGACCAAGTAATAGCTTGGAACTATGAATATCTCAAAGGCTACAATAGATATGTTGTTCAACACACCATTTAACTGACACCTGAGTCAAAGCTTATTCAATAAAAGGAGAGACTGGACAATTTCAAGATCAAGCCTCTTATGAAGCAGGAGCTTGGTAATTTGATTGACTCCAAAATCATATTCCCAATAAAACACTCAACATGGGTGTTAAATTTGGTCCCGATCAGAAAAAACAATATTGAAATAAGGTTGTGTCAATTTTAGAGATCTAGATAGAGCATCTCTCAAGGATCACTACCCACTCCTTGAATGGAGAAGATACTTGAAATGGTTGTAGGATCAGAAATATTTTCTTCGCTTAACATATTTTTGGGTATAATAAAATTTCACTCAAAGAAGAGGATCAGTATAAAATCACATTCACTACAAAATGGGGCACATTTTCTTATGTGAAAGATGCCTTTTGGTCTCTCAAATGTTGGGGCAACCTTTCAATGTGCTATGGACATCACATTTGGTGAGTTAATAAACAAAATCATCTTGGTTTATTTGGATGACCTTACTGTGTTCTCTAAATCAAAACAAGACCATTTTGAGAATTTGGAAAAAGTTTTTTAGAGGTGTTAGGAATTCAAAGTTTCCTTAAATCCTAAGAAATGTATTTTTAGGGTTCCATAGGGTAAGCTTCTAGGACATATAATTTCAAAGGAAGGGATCTCTATAGATCCAAACAGAGTCAAATCTATCATGGGTTTACCTCTACTTGTGAATAAAAAGGTTGTCTAGTCCTTCCTAGGGAAAATTAATTTTGTAGGGAGATTCATTTCAGATTTTGTAGGGTTAGCTCAACCCATAACTCTCATGCTCAAAAAAGATAAAGACTTCAAATGGAATCCCAAAGGAAGATAGGCCTTTGAAACAATCAAATAGGTAATATCAATTTATCTGGTCTTAGTAAATCCTAATTTCTTAAAAGATTTCATAATGTATGTGTACGAAGGAGATCACAATACAACATCAGTATTAATGCAAAAGGATGAGCTGGGTAAGGGAGAACATCCCATTGCATTTTACTCCTGAACCATGAAAGACTATGAAACAAAGCATAATTTTATTGAAAAATAAGCTTATGTTTTAGGCAAAGGTCTAAAGAAATTCAAACGTTTGATATTAGGTAATAAGGTCACGACCTATGTGGCTCATCCTAGTGTCTGCGAGTACATCATGGAATTAGGAGAGATCATTGAGAAAAGGGCTAATTGGATCACCAAGATCCTTGAATATGATATACAAGTAAAACCTACCAAGCTAATAAAAGGAAGAGCACTATGTGAGCATATTTCTCAGAGTTAGGATTCAGTAAAAGAAAATAATTAGGCATCCAAAATAATCCCAATTAATGAATAGGGAGAATCAGGGTCATGGATCAAAGATAGAGTATGCTTTATGCAAATAGGGAAATATCCAAGTCAACTTCCTCCTTTCAAAAGGAGATTTTATAGGCTTCAAGGAGTCAATTTCTAGATATAATCAATGACATCCTCTTCAAAAGGAATTTCAATGGGATACTTTTAAGATGTGTTGAAAATGAAGAGGTTGATAAAATCATGTCTGAATTCCATTATGGAACATCTAGTGGACACTTCTCGGTGAAAACTACACCAACAAAGATCTTATTTGTATAGGTTATTATTAGCCCTTGATGTTCTCAGATTGCTACAAATTGGTAAAGCAATGTCGACAATGCCAATTCTACATAGGAAAAAGAAGGAATGTGGCTCTCCCTCTAAGTTTGGTTCTAATAGAGGATCCATTTGCTCAATGGGGATTAGATTTCATCAAAATGATTAATATAATTTTGATTGCAGGACATAAATGGATCCTAAGAGCCACAGTCACAAGATGGAGTGAGGCAATGCCATCAAAGGAAGTAATAAAGTGGTACTCAATTTTTTAGAAGATATTGTTACTAGATTTGGTCCTCGTCGCATGATCATATCATATAATGCAAAAGCATTTCTTGGGTCCAAGATTTCTAAATTTGCTTTGAAGAATGGTATCTTCTTGAAGACCTCCTCAAATTATTATCCAAAGGAAAATGGCTTGGTTGAATTGACAAATAAAAAACTGATTCAGTTAGTCAAGAACATTGGCACATAACACCAAAGGGAGTGGCATAAGAATCTCAAGATAACGTTATGGGCTGATAGGATTACCCTGAAACAAATAATAGGAATGTCTCCCTATAATTTAGTATACAAAAAGGATTCTATAATGCCAATATCAATAGATATTCCTACGTTTCAATTGGTCAGATAGTTTGAGATCAAAGAAAATGGTACTATGGAGGTTCAAATTATGAAATTAATCGAGCTTCAAGAAAAAAGAGAATGCACACTCAACTTCATGGCCAATCACTAGTAGATCATTAAATGAAGGGTTGACAAGTGATCATCTAATCCAACCTTCAAAGTAGGTGATTTAGTTTTGACATGGGAAGACAGAGCGGTAAAGCCAGGTCAGCATTTAAAATTTGATTCCCTATGGAGTGGCCCATATAAGATTGTAGCTTGTAAGCAACATAATGCTTTTGAGTTAGAAGATGAAGCTAGTGATTCATTGGAGATCCTAATCAATGGGATCTACTTGAAGCACCACAACTAGAAAGAAACCAACCTTTGTATATAGTTAGATTAAGATGTCTTTTATTTTCCTTTCAAGTAGATGGGTGTGTTTTCTCGCCTCTTTTTAAATAAGCGTGTAGTGTGTGCATAGTTTAGTTCTGTTGTTTCCATTTTGAATAAAGGATTTTCCTAAATCTGCCAAGTGTCATTACTCTTTAATGACAAGCATCTATCCAAAACTCAATAAAATATAATTAATAGCATAACAACTACCCATTTAATTAGGTATTAAATATGAAGGATCATCGTAAATGCAGCCATGATGTGAAAAATCAAGAGTTATGGTTGAAGAGAAAGCTCAAACGTGTGAAATAATGTTTAAGGTGAGTTGCATTAATGAACCCTTTAGGGTCATAAATTCCACATAAGAAATTTTGTTATAAATTTAAACTAAATACATAGAAGAGCTCTATTGTGAATGCCGTGAAAATCTCAATTGCCTTTGCATGTTAAGAAAATTCTAGTTACTAAAAAGGAGTCCGTAAAAAAGAAGATGGACCTACATAAAGAAGCCTTAAGTAGCGAAAATCCTAGAAAAAGGAGAATATCATCTTCTAGACAGCCATAGGATCCTCTAATAGAATTAGGAGAAAGTAAATCCTATGCCTCTTCTCTAGCACAACCTAGAACATATGTACCTATAGTGTATTTTTTGCACACTCTATTTTTATTAGATTTTCATGGTAGAAACTTTTCTTTGAGCCTCATATCGAGATTCTTTTAATTGGTGAAAATCCATCAAATTAAGGCACTAGGGTTGCTACCTGGAGGCTTCTCGCAACCTCTAAAGTGTGTTAGTTCTAACACAACTTCTTGATGCGCCATTGGTCAGATCAAATGAATCATCACTCGGTCAGGCCGGTTCCTTAGAGATTCAGTGAGAAATGGAGGCCAAAAAGAGCAACCACATGGTGATACCACATGCGTTTTGAAGTTGTTAACCCTAATAACTTTGAAACATTTCCCTATTGGTTGAGGAAGCTAAGTCATAGCCTAGTGGGCCCCTCCCTTATAAAGTAAAAATTAAAGTGTTTTGATGTCCTCCTATGCCACGTGGCATGCCCTCACATCTCCAAGACCTTGGTAGGTCTAAAACATTTTGTAAGATATAAAAGAGGAACTAATCAATTATGAACTAACTATATCAATATTTCCTATCAAACATTGGAACACAAGCCATCAATAACTCTAAGCTTGGTTGATGTCCCTGGGGGAAATCAATAACACATTCTTGGTCCTCATTCCAAATAATATGGTGGAAAAGAAGATAAAATATTTTTTCCCCATTAGCCTCTACAATACTATTTACAAAATATTGGCTAAACTAGTTGTGTTGAGGATGCAACCTCACCTGGACAAGCTCATCCATACTAACCAAGATGGGTTTGTTTTGAGAAGACAAATTATTGATGTTATTTTAGCTCATGAAACTTTCCACTCTATATAAAAAAAACAAAAAGGAGACCATGACACTAAATTTAGACATTTCCAAGGCTTATGATAAAGTTTCATGGGATTTTCTTCTGAAGGTCCTTCAAAAGTTCAGATTCTATGGTAGAAATTTTAATCTCTTGAAGTTTTATTTCACAACTCTCACATTCTCTTTCATTGTCAATGGTGCCCCTAATGGTTATTTCTCCTCTAATGGAGGCCTAAGATAGGGAGACCCCCTATCCCCCTATTTGTTTATCATGTTGGTAGAGTTCTTGGGAAGAAAATTTCCCTTTAACATCAGTAGAGGCTCTATAAAAGGATTCAAACCTACTTCTTTCTTGAATCCTAGCTCACATTATAGTTCATGGTTGACTCTATTCTCCTTGGGACTACTACCATTGTTGAAGCTAAAGGGTGGAAGAAGATCCTCTCAAATTATGCTACAGTTTTAGGATAGCAAATAAACTTAGATAAAAGTGGGGTTTTCTTTTTCAACAATAATCAATCCTGCTAGATTTATATAGCTTCAACATTAGGTTGTAGTATCCAACAACTCCTAACCACTTACTTGGGAATGCCCATGTGCTCCAGTAGAATTTTTAATAACACTTGGAATACCCTAATTGAAAGAATCTAGAGGAATCTGGAAGTCTAGAAAGGTATCTTACTCAACCATGCAGAAAAATTGCAATTGATAAAATCTTCTCTCCAAAGCACCCCTGTGTACCTACTCTCATTGTTCAAAATCCCCCTTTTTGGCAAAAAAATTTGAAAAAATCTAGAGAAGAATCCTATGGTCAGAGATGAAGGAAAAATAAAGGATCTCTCTAATGGCTTGGGATAGGTGTGCATTCCAAAAAATATGGAGGCTTGGGAATTTCTAAAATCAAAGACATGAACAAGGCCCTAATGACTAAAATCAACTAGAAACTCATGACTTCCAATAATGAATGGAATGGAATAATAAAAGTTGGATATATAGGAAATCAAGAAGGGTTGTCTCTCATAGCCCTCCCTCATCTACTAGCTAGATCAACTTTATGGAAAAATATTACTAATTCTAGATAACTATTGAGAAAAGGAATAAAATGGAAGGTGGAGAATAGGAGAAAGTCTAGTTCTGGGAGGACCACTAGATAGCTAAAATTTCCCTAGAGCTCTCACAATTGTGTGCAAGAATCAAAGAGGAGTTGTGTGAAAATTTTAGCGAGACCATTAAGGACTATTAGAAGTAGGAAAGGTAGGGTACCTTATGGAAGATCTTCCCCGATATGCCAAATATCAATGATTCTACTGCTCACAAGAATCTAATCTCCAAAATCAACTCTCACAAATTTAACATCTTCCTAAGAGAAGATGAAATTATTTGGACCACAAACCCTATGGGTAACTACTCTATCCAATATGGATTTAATCTATTGAGAGACCCTTAGATGACTAATTTTAATTGGAGTGGGATATGGAACCATAACCTTATCCCCAAGGTTAACATCTTCTAGTGGTTTGCTTGTCATGGGAAAATTCTAATACTTGACCATTTGAAAAATAGAGGATTCCTCATGGAAAGTAGATGTGTTTTATGTAAAAAATTAGAAGAAATTATAAACCATCTATTGATAGAATGCCCCTACACCTAGAAAATAAAATAAACAGTGTTGGAAAGACTTAATACTCAATGGGTTTGACCTAATGAGTTTAGATAGATGGCTTCCAACTAGGTCTCCCCATTTAATCATCCCATAATTAACAAAATTTGGTCACAAGCTCTCCCCACATCTAATGGAGCATATCAAAAGAAATGAACAATAGGATCTTCTGAAACAATAACATACCTTGGAATGTTTTACTTATAAATATTAGCTAGAATATCCAAGAAAATGTTAGAGTAGCAGAAATTAAAAGACCTAAAAACTTCCCTCGGCTACTAAGAAGGAAATTGAAAAAAATGGAACATACACTCCAAACTAGATAATGTGGACCTTGAGAAAATCCCAAAAAGAAGAAATACAAAGTGGGCCCGCCTAATCTTGGATGGGTTAAATTTAACTTTTATGGATCCTCAAAGGGTAACCTAGGTCAAGTGAATAGGGGTGGAGTGATAAGGAATAGCAAAGGGCAATTTTTTACTACTTTTGCTAAAAATTTGGGGATTCAGACAAACGATTATGCTAAATCCACTACTACTTTACAAGGACTAGTTATGTCCAAGGACCATGGCATCACCAACATAATGGTGGAGGAAGACTATAAAAATATTATAGACATGCTCAATTCCAATTTTGTCCCTCACTAGTCTTATAGGACCATCATGGAAGAGGCTAAGGAAATACTAAAGACCTTCAAAAATTCAAACATAGTGCATACCTAGATAGAGGGAAATAATTATGCCGATCTCCTCACCAACCTAGGTGGCACCATAATGGGTTATGTTTGATGGTAAATGGAGGGGTCTTTACCCCAAAACATAAAACAAAGAATTAATAATGAAGCTAGGAAAACAAAACTAAATCCCTACTGCCATATCCATGGTTGGATTGGCTTAACATGCGAATGTTTAATAGGAAGTATAGTAGGTATGATGACATAATGCATTACCATGATGGAAGATCAAATGGTAATCTTGACAAGAACAAACCTACTCGGCATCAAGCAACTCAGCATTGGTATCATATGAAGTTTCTAGATAGATGTGAAGAGTTAAACTTAGAGTCATGTTGTAGGTTTCAGAACAAAAAGAGATCTATGGGGGGTGAAATGTTGAGAATCAAGCCATCTTTGTGCAAAAGATCCATAGTAATGCTACTATGTGGAACAATTTAAGGAGAGGTGGCATCACTCCCTTCCTCAAAGCCATAAATATTTATGATCTTGTGTTGTCTTGTGAGTTTTCCATGCCTTAGAAGAGTGGCATAGTTATGTGAGGGGGATTTCATTTAGGGTGTCTAAGGAGCTCATTTCTATGGAAACCAATCTCAACACAGAGAGCATAAAATTTCAAAAACAATTAAGAACCACAACCGCCAATTTATGGACACTCTCCTCAAATGAGGCAAGCATGTCTCTAGATTCTAGAATGGGTTCAAGTGCGAGGACCTACCAAGGCACTAGAAATATGTAGTGGAGGTTTTAATGTAGTACTTTACCTTGGAAGGTAGTTATAAGAACATCTATTCATACCATTTCCCCATGCTTAACCATCTTTGACACAACATTAGGATGAGATTTCCATTCTTATTGTTTAGTTCTTTAGAAAGTTGGATGTTGAATTTTCTTCTTGGGAAGATTAAATTTCCCCTCCATGAGAGTCTCATATATTGTATCTATTGATTTGAACAAGGAAAAACCCCCAATCCCCTATTCCTACCCAGAATATATAATCCCTCTCAAGTTCCTCCCAAAGTGTCAAAGGACACACTCACAAACTAGCACACCTCCCTTGTTCCTAAGAAAAGACCCCTAGTTAACCAAAATGTCATGTGCCCCACAGCTATTATGTTGGATAAACTTTCTCACACCCCAAATGTGAAAATATTTGTGCCTTCTTCCAATCCCCAAACCCACACTAGTCTTACAAACCACAATGTGGTTGCTAAAGGGAAGGTTATATGGGAAAAGGGTTCCTCTACCCTAAACCCCTCACCCAATCCCAAACTCCCTGGTAAGATCCTTGTATCTAAACACCCTAGGTACATGCTAAAAAAGTATTAGCTAACTCCCAAACCCTTTCCCAAAGAGGATATCCTATTGGATGTTCCCAAGACCCTGCCCTATCTTCCTATGGACTTGAATGTGGAGAAATGTGAAAAATACAAAAATATGAGGGAGAGTGGAGAAATTTTGGGAAAGTCATCCATACTTACAATAAGGTTATGAAATGGTTTCTCTCTCAACACCATGCCACCTGACAAAGGATGTAAGAAATTTAGAAATGAAGTTGTTTAATCAGGCCAAAAACTAGTAGGGTTCCTAGGTGGACAATGATGTATGGATGAAGGTTGATAAGTTTTCATCCACTTTCAAGAAATGAGAGGGACTTGAGAATGGTTTTAACATTATGAAAAAAAACCAAGAAGAGTTGAAATATAAATTGACTTAGGTGGGCTCATTTAGAAAAGAAACCATTAAAAGTTCCACTACAAGACTTTTTCTTGCAATGCAAACTTCAAAAAAGCTAGAGGGAAAGGAAAGAAGGTCTAGCCAAAAGGACTAAGGCCAAAACTATAGATCAAAAAGGTGAAAAAAACCCATAGAAGAATAACCTCTAGATGTCACCTTCACTAACAAAGTCAACTTCCTCACCAAGGAGTGGTAGGCAATCAGTAGGCTTCAAAAGTTTGAGGATAATAATTAAGTTTAGTGTTTTCTCTTCCTATGATTCTTTTGTTTCTTTTTTGGTCCCTTTGTTTTTTGTTGTTTCTTCTATTTAGCTATTTTGTGGTTAGTCCTATACCTCATGGGACTCTTCTCATCTGCCTAATGGCTGATATTTTGTAAAAGGGTCTGAGCCCTTTTAAAATCCTATTTTTATCAATATCAAAAATAATGTAGGCACAATAAGTTATATGATCAAGACATCTAATATAAAAATATAATCTCAATATAAATAGGATCACTCACAAGATATGACAATGTAAGATCAATAGATAAGAGGGAGAGTAACATGTCACCTCCTAATATAAGCATATGTGAGGATCAATGGTAAATGGTTGATATAAGATATGACAAAATAAGATCAATAGATAAGGGAGAGAATAACATGACACCCCTGTTGAAATACACCAGACAACTGAGAGGGGGGATGAATCAGTTGTCACAAAAACTTTAAACACTTATCATCACATCAAATATTCAATTACTGTTATTAAGATTTAACCATGAAAGAATGAAACTAGAAGCTCAACACAATAACACATTAGACACCAGGTTTTTTTTACATGGAAAACCCTATAAGGGAAAAACCACATTGGGTGTTAGCCCATAGAAATATATATGTTATATCAATATCAAAAAATAGAGGCTCACTGCCCAATATGCTCATTGCAAATGTTGAGGCTCAATGCCAAGATTGGCTCACTTCCAAGGGGTGGCTCACTGCCAAGAGTTGGTGAATTGATTTGTTAGCATCTACTTCATGCCTGGGTTCAGTTCCATTGAAGCATAGTATAACTCCTCTACTATGCTCTTCTTACACCTTCGCATTTATCTTTGCATTTTTGCTCAAGGACATCTTTTTCGCAACTACATTACATGTTTTTATACAATTCATCAACCTTGGAAAGTACATCAAGGTCGACATTACATTCATCAACCATTGGAACAATCTCCAAGGTTAGCATTACAAACATACATAGAAATAGATCTAGACCTAAAAAAAATTGCTAAGTGATGCAGGAACTTTCAGAGACAATAACTTTTGACTCGGATGTGGGTTTTCTACGAGATTTTACGGGTGGATATGTTATGAGGTGGAAAGTGGTTTCGCAACCGACCCTAGTGGGTTGGACCCTGTTTTGGCACTTTTTTGGGGCTTGAAAATTTCATCTTGGCCCTCAAAATAGCAATTTAGTGTTTTTTTTATAGATTTTTAAAAAGTTGTTTTTGTAATAAATCAAAACTCATGTTTCAAATTTCGAATATTAGTTGGCATTTCATCCTACCTTAGTTTTAGGAAGCTTTTCAGAAAAAATGGTATTTTCAGGATATGATTGTAAAATTACCTAAAATGGAAAAATCTAACAATTGTCGAAATCTGCCAAAAAAGGTAATTTTTAATTTTTTTTAAATTTTTTTTGGATATAAGAGAGTTTTCTCTCATTGTAGCAGCAGAGTTGATGAATAGAAGTTTTTTTATGTTCCAATCTTCAAATCTTTGGCTCTCACATGATTAATGGCAAAGTTGTATTGACTGTATGTTGTGTGCTACATCACTAAGGTAAAGATGTATGCAGATCATGTTATGCCTTAGATGGGACTCAAATGCAATCTTCCATGCCACGACACACTTCCACAATCTTCGATGTATCTCTACAAGTAGTGAAAACAACCGAGTCGGCCAAGACTGGTGTTAACACTAAGTCTTCTGTCATGTCCCCATATCAAGGCACTGTTAAACTAAAGATTTAGCCATAGTCCATTAATAAATATTAATAATTTAATCATTTATTATAATAATATAATAATATAAATATAATAATAAATATATTATAAATGTAAATATAATATATATATATATATATATATCATTAAATATAAATAACAATTGTAATCATTAATATAAATATAAATATTAATAAATATTATTATAATATATATATATATATATATATATATATATATATATATATATTATTATATTATATAAGGATAAACATAAATACAATATTATAAGTTAATTATTATAAATATTATAAAGTCTATCATGTCTCGATATTAAGACATTGTTTAAATTAAAGATTTAAACAACATGATAAAAGCCGGTGAAATTGCTTTGGTAAAATATACACTATTTAGTCAATTTAAATGATAGAGATAATTACCTAAATATATATTATTATTAATACTTATTATCTAATAAATAATATTGCTATATTAATAGTCTTTCTATAATTAAAATATAATATATCTATTTTAAATTGACAAGAGTCATAAATGACAATGATAAATATAAATATTAATAATTTATATATTATTAAATTATATATATAATATAAATAATAAATATAAATATTAATAACATATAATATTATTATATAATATATGGGAGTAAATATAAATAACATAAGTATTGATAAAAATATCAATATTGTTAATATAAATATAAATAATAATATTATTATCCTATATGATAATTATATAAACTAATACAAAGTGAGAGAAGTAGTTCCCATAAGATAAAGTCAGTGATCGGCAATCAGATATAAATAAAATATGTATGCGCGATTATAATTACAACCATTATAAGATGAGTTTATTAATATGCAGCAAAATCACTAAAAGCCACGATCTTTGGTAAAAAAACCTTGGAAATATATAAAAGGGCATAAGGAGTATGAAAGGAAAAATGTGTGTGAAAGTATATATTATATAATATATAAACAGCAACAACAATACAACAAAAATTATATTAGTCGTTCCATCGAGTAAGGAAAACATTGGAAAATAGAAAGAAGGCGGCAACAATAGGTAAGTAAGTATTTATATTTAATTTGTTCAATCTATAATTGGTAAAAATAAATGGTAAGATTATTATATATAAAAGAATATATATATATGTATGTATGTGATCCCTATATCAAAATAGAACAATTAAATTGTAAACATTGCATATAGAACTTAACTTAAGGGATCTTATTAATATTAAATGATGATAATGGAATATGAGCATGTGCGTATATGATTGGCCAATTATGATATAAGGCCAATATGTCCTAATTATAAGGCATCGTGTGCAAAGTGTTAATAAGGACATAGAAATCATAGGACTGTGTCATATCCGAAAGGAGGATTAGCCTCATTATTAATCATCTCACCATCCTAGGTGTATGGCTAAGTTAGGAGAATGTTATTGGACCTAGGTAATCTCAAGAAGATGAAGTACCTCCGGGTGTGAGGTGAAGCCTTGGGCCTATGGTATGATGAGCTCATCAATGTTAAATGTGCCCTACGGTGGGTGACTCTCAACTGAATGAAGTATGCTTGAGTGTAGCATGAAGTCCTTTGAGCTGAATGGTGAAGTACCTCGGGTGTAGTGTGAAGCCATCGGGCCTCCGTATGGGATGGTAAGTGTCTCTTTAATGAACCATGCCTATGGCATTAGAGATGGATTAATGATAGGGCGTCACATGATCCTCTCGAGGATAGAACATAAGGCCTATGATTATGAATATGAATATGAACATGAATATGGATATGAGTATGAATATGACTATGAATATGAATTATGTGATTATAAATGTGGAAAGAATATGGATCTATATTAATTATGATATGAAAAGAGAAATATTTGGAGTACTAATGCTTCCTTTTTGTAAGTTTGAAATTGTGCAAGGTTGAGAACAATTTGAGCTTACTAGAAGGGGACATTACATCTTCTAAGAATAGTCTTCATCCATGATCTAAATTTCTCTTTGCGGACCAATCTAAAGGTAGGAACACAATCAGGAGACATCCACATGCACATTGAAATCACCAAGAACATCCACACAACCTCTAATCACTTTGTCAAGAAGATTCTTCAATTTGGAGCACTTGAACATAACTGTCATCCGCTGTCATATAGAAAAGATCACTTGCGGACCACCAAATCATGAACCATTGGATTTGAAGGCACATAACATCACTACAAACTTGATTTCAGAACCGCAGACTGAAATACTTAAATGCGAAGGAATGTGGAGCATAATACATTCTCCATGTCACCACCAAATATATAGAAAAAGCAGATTTCACTCTGGTGAACATAACTCACTCAAATTTTCATACCAAAGGCTCAAACTTGAAACATAGAATCTTCAAACATGCATCTAAATAAATTCCAATCTGCAAACAAGGATATTCATTCTAGAAGAAATGTGGAGCAATCTACTGAACTATCCTGTTGTAATCAAAGATACTCTTCTATATACCGTTTCTATTGGAGAAGCAAATTTTCTCAAAAGCACTTGGAAACTCAATCTCAGGATCACTTACTCATTATATCCAACATTACATAGGCAAGTACAAAGCATCTAAAAAGAATCAAAACAAGAGCACAATTGACACCAATGACAACACTGGTATGTTGATATCAATGACAACACCAGTTAGGCACATACTTGCAACAATCTCCCCCTTTGTCATTGATGGCAACATATGATGTGAAAAACTGTAAATACCATCAAGATAAGATTCTCCCCCTTTCTCTTTACACATCTACACTCTTTCTTCTCTGAGTTTTTCACATGATTTCTCTCCCCCTTTGACATCAATGGAAAAGGGCACATACTTGCACTTTGCTGCTCTAATTCATCTGAACTTTCATTACTATCAACACTTTCTATATCAGGGACACATACTGGTAACATCTAGCTACTTCCCCTAAGAGGTATCCCTCACAACATCAATCTAGATCAATGAATGAAGCTCTAAGCACCACTAGATTGATGCATTCTTATGCATCTTAGTTTAGAACAAGAGGGGTAATAACCCCTAACTTTTCTCTGAGATACTCAAAAGTATCCTTAGGCAGAGGTTTAGTGAAAATATCTACAATCTGATCCTTTGTAGACACATATTCCATCTTAACTTCATTCTCTATCACCTTCTCTCTCAAAAAGTGATACCTTATTGATGTATACTTTGTTCTTGAGTGCATCACTGGATTCTTTGAAATGTTTATTGCACTTGTATTGTCACAAAAGATTGCAATTGGATCTTCATACATAACTCTTATGTACTTCAATGTCTACTTCATCCATAATACTTGATTGCAACAACATGCTATTGTAATATACTCTGCTTCTGCAGTGGATAAGGAAATTGAATCTTGTTTTTTGCTCAACCATGAAACCAATCTATTGCCCAAAAAGAAAGCACCTCCACTTGTACTTTTCCTTTCATGAACATCTCTGGTCCAATCTACATCTATATAAGCATTGAGAGTGAAATCATTATCTTTTGGATACCATAAGCCATGATCTGATGTGCCTTTTAAATACCTCAATATTCTCTTAACTACCATCACATGTGACTCTCTTGGATCTACTTGAAATCTTTCCACAAGACAAATTGCATGCAATATGTCAGGTTTGGTTTGTGTTAGATAAAGTAATCCTCCAATCATAGAGCTTAGATGATTCATCAGTTTTGCTCAACTTATAGCCAATCACCATGGGAGTACATACCCGTTTAGAGTCCTCCATCCTAAATTTCTTCAACAACTCTTTCACATACTTAGACTAAGAATTGAAGATTCCTTTATCTGATTGAGTAATTTACAGACCTAGAAAGAAATTCATTTCACCAAATATAGACATCTCAAACTCTTTTTGCATTTCCCCATTGAATTTCATGCACATACCTTCATTGCCTCCAAAGATAATATCATCAACAAATACTACAACAATTAGGATTTGATTATCATTGATTTTGAAATAGAGATTACTATTTGCAGTGCCTTTACTGAACCCTAATTGCAACAAATACTTGTCTAGTCTTGCATACCAGGCTCTAGGGGCTTGCTTCAGTCCATACAAGGCCTTCTTCAATTTGCACACCATATCACCTTGTTGTGATAATTGAAACCCTTCCAGTTGCTCAATGTAGACCTCTTCTTCCAACTCACCATTCAAGAATACAGACTTAACATCCATCTAATACACCTTGAAATCTTTGAATGCTGCAAACACCAAAAATATTTTAATTGCTTCAATTCTTGCCACAAGAGCATAGGTCTCCTCAAAATCTATCCCTTCAACTTGAGAATATCCTTTGCATACCAATCTTGCTTTGTTCCGTACTACTTCTCCATTCTCATTCATTTTGTTTCTAAAAATCCATTTGGCACCAGTCACATTCTTATCAGCAAGTCTAGGAACCAATTCCCAAGTTTTATTCTTTTATATCTGCATCAGTTCTTCTTCCATGGATTTTATCTAATTTTCATCATTGCAAGCTTCGTTCACAGTTTTTGGTTCAACCTTTGAAAGCAAACATTAATTCACTTGTTTTTCTGCAGCTCTTTTCCTTGTCAACACCCCATTATTTTTGTCACCTATAATATAATTTTTAGAATGATTTATCCTTACATACCTGGAAGTCTTAGCAACACTTTCTGGAGCCTCTTCTTCATCCTGACTACCTTCTTGCTCAAATTTTTCATCATTCACTATAGTCATAGGTTCATCTGGTTCATAGCAACTCAGATCTGATATTCTTTCCCTGCCTTCATCCACCTTCACGTTAGTACTCTCAACAATCTTTTTCAGTCTCTTATTGTAGCATTGGTAGGCCTTACTCTTGGTAGAGTAACCAAGAAAGATTCCTTCATCACATCTAGCATCAAACTTACCTAGTTCTTCATCTCTTCTGATATAACATTTGCTACCAAAAACTTTGAAATACTTCACTGTAGGAACTCTTCCATACCATAATTCAAAAGGAGTTTTAGACCCGTTTCCTTTGATTTGAACTCCATTTAGGATGTACATAATAGTATGTATGGCTTCTCTCCAATATACTTCTGGTAGGCCAGCTTCCTTTAACATAGTCCTGGCACTTCTTGAACTATCCTATTCTTTCTTTCAACAATTCCATTCTACTGAGGAGTCCTAGATGCAAACAATTGTCTCTTTATCCCTTGTTCTTCATAGAAAATATTGAATTCATTTGATGTGAACTCACCTCCTCTATCAAATCTCAAGGATTTGATCCTCAATTCTAACTCATTCTTAACCAATTCCTTGAAAACTTTGAACTTATCTAGGGATTCAGATTTTTCTTTTAGAAAAGTGACCCAAGTCATTCTAGAGTAGTCATCAATAAGCAACATAAAATACCTATCACCTTGCAGACTTCTTGTTCTTGTGGGACCACACAAATCTATATGTACTAGTTCTAGCAATCTAGTAGAGAATTGTTCTTTACTTTTGAAACTTGTTGTAGTTTGTTTTCCAAATTGGCACTCCTTGTAAATGGTGTTGGTGGGCTTCACAAGTTTAGGCAGATCTCTTATAGTCTATACAGAACTTATCTTCACGAAATTGTCAAAATTGACATGACACATCCTTCTATGCTACAACCAACTCTCATCTATCTAAGCCACTAAACAATAATCATTAGTTCCTCTTAATTGGTAAATGTTACCTCTGGTCTTCTTACCAATAGCATTCACAGTTCTAGAGCTTTCCATGATCTTGCATCCATTATCTTTGAATCTCATATCATAGCGTTTGTCACACATCTAACCAACACTTAGAACATTATGCTTTAAACCCTTCACATATAGGACATTATCATTGTTGTGCTTTCCATTAAAAGAAATAGATCATTTTCCACAAATCTTACCAGCTGCATTATCTCCAAACCTAAACAGTCCTCCATCATACTTTTCAAAACTTACAAACTTACTTTTGTCACTGGTCATGTGATGTGAACATCCACTATCAATAATTCATGCATCCTTATCTTTCTCAACCTGAATAGCCAAGGCACTTTCTTCCACTAGTTTTTCTTCCTTCACACAGCTAGCAGGATTAGTAGACCTAGGTTCTTCTTTAATTGCAACAAACAAGCATTCATTTGCACTAGTACTAGCATCATCAAATTCATCATCTGTCACACCTTCATCATCAAGATCTCTAACATAGTAGCATTTCTTTGGAACCCTAGGTCTGCTCTCAAATCTTTTTCTATTTATTTCAATTCTCTCAGGAAATCTAGAAGCATAGTGACCAACCTTACCACATGTAAAACATTTGAAAGGTAATTTGCCTTTGAACTTATCGGAACCTCTTTGTAGTCTGTTAACAAAGTTGGCTTCAATTTCATCAAGCTCATCATTAGGTTCCACCTTGTACTTTTCTGCTCTAGATATCTTCTCTGAAGTATTGGCTTTGAAAGTAGTTTCAACCTTCAACAGGACATCACCATACTCTCTCATCTCAAAGGCTGTAAGCTTTCCAAGCAACTGATCCTTAGTGACATCTTGTACTGTTATTATTTCTTCAATTACAGCTACTTTGTGACTGTAGGACTTAGGTAGTGACCTAAGAATTTTTATCACAACTTCCTTCTCATCAATAGTTCCTCCCATACCTTTTATTCCATTAACAATTTCATCAACCTTTTGCATGAAGGTAGTTATGTTTTCATCTTCATTCATTTTTAAACCCTCATATTTCGCTTTCAGGACCTACAGTTTGGCACTCTTTATAGAATCATCTCCTTCATACAATTTTTCTAGATTTTCCTAGACTTCATGAGCAGATTCCAGATCCATGACTTTTATCAACTAAGTGTTAGACAAGGCACTTAATAGAGCATCTCTATCTTTTATATTTAACTCATATTCTTTGATTTTGTCTTCATTTTGCAAACCATTCTAAGGCAAAGTATACTTTTTCTCTATCACTTTAACCAAGACAAAGGAGAGATTTTTATTCGTACCTTCCAGAGAGCATAATTCGTTCCATCAAACTGCGTAGCTTCCTTCTTGTAAGACATCCTAGATCTTCCTCAAGCGGTTAGGCTTTCTTTCGAGGAACCTGCTCTGATACCAATTATTGAAATACACCAGACAACTGGGGGAGTGAATCAGTTGTCACAAAAACTTGAACCACTTATCATCACATCAAATATTCAATCATTGTTATTAAGATTTAACCATGAAAACATGAAACTAGAAGCTCAACATAATAACACATTCAACACATTAGACACCACGTTTTTTACGTGGAAAACCCTATAAGGGAAAAACCACGGTGGGTGTTAGCCCACAGAAATATATATGTTATATCAATACCAAAAAATAGAGGCTCACTGCCCAATATGTTCACTACAAATGTTGAGGGTCACTGCCAAGGGGTGGCTCATTACCAAGAGTTGGTGAACTAATTTGTTAGCATCTACTTCATGCCTGGGTTTAGCTCCATTGAAGCACAGTATAACTCTTCTGCTTTGCTCTTCTTACACCTTCGCACTTATCTTCACATTTTCACTCAAGGACATCTTTTTTGCAACTACATTACATGTTTTTATACAATTCACCAACCTTGGAATGTACATCAAGGTCGGCATTACATTCATCAACCATTGGAACAATCTCCAAGGTTAGCATTACAAACATACATAGAAATAGGTCTGGACCTAAATAATATTGCTAAGGTAAAGATATGCGGATCATGTTATACCTTAGTTGGGACTCAAATGCAATCTTCCACACCTCGAAATGATTCCACAATCTTTGATGTATCTTCGCAAGTAGTGAAAACAACCAAGTCGGCCAAGACTGGTGTTAACACTAAGTCTTCTAAGAACAGTCTTCATCCACAATCCAAATTTCTCTTTGCAGACCAATCCAAAGGTAGGAACATGATCAAGATACATCCACAAGCACATTGAAATCACCAAGAACATCCACGCAAACTCTAATTACTTTGTCAAGAAGATTCTTCAATCTAGAGCACTTGAACATAATTGTCATCCACTATCATAAAGAAAAGATCACTTGTGGACCACTAGATCATGAACCATTGGATTTGAAGACACATAACATCACTACAAACTTGATTCTAGAACCGCAGACTGAAATACTTAAATGCAGAGGAATGCGAAGCATAATACATTCTCCCTAACACCACCAAATATACAGAAAAAGCAATATTCACTCTGGTGAACATAACTCACTCAAATCTTCATATTGGAGGGTTAAACTTGAAACATAGAATCTTCAGACACTCATCTAAATAACTTCCAATCTGCAGACAAGTATATTCATTCTACAAGAAATGTGGAGCAATCTACTAAACTATTCTACTGTAATCAAAGATACTCTTCTATATATAATTTCTACCGGAGAAGCAAATTTTCTCAAAATCACTCAATCTTAGGATCACTTACTCATTATCTCCACCATTACATAGGCAAGTATAAAGCATCTAACAAGCATCAAAATAAGAGTACAATTGACACCAATGACAACACTGATATGTTAACATCAATGATAACACCGGTTAGGCACATACTTGCAACAACCCCCTAGTGTAAGCATATATAAGGATGTGGTTGTCTTGTAGTTGTAAATTTCTAACATTTTGTATTTGAGGATGTTTCAGACCTGATGTTTGCTCCATGAGAAGACTTTTCATGATGCCTCGGTATTGCTATTGCTAATGGATATTGCATGTGTGCAACATGTGGTTGTGGGTGTCATGTTTGTGTGCTTGCATGTTGCATGAATAAATCAAGAATGGATATATAAAGTGTTAATGGTGTAATACATGTGCAAAAGAGAGATCCACCATGAAAATGATAGTAACGAGTTGCTAGTCCTTTTGAACATCTTTGCTATCTATTGAAAACTATTTAAATTTCATGGAGAAGCACAATCAATGTGTTAGAGATTTAGGTTTGTTGTCCTATAACCACCATTGAGCATTGGTTGAGTACCAAAGACACGAGATGGATTGTTGAGAAGGTATTTTTAAGACCATGTAGAAAGAAGGAAGACATGGCTTAAGAGTTTTGAGGATGTAAACTATGTTGTAATGAGAGCTTCTAGATCATAGTTCAGTGGGATTTTTGTGTAGTAATATAGTTGGATGCGATAAATTATCTTCTAGGTTGAAAGATGTTGGTCCCATGATGCCATGGAAATCACTTGAGTGCATAGTTGAAGTTTTAGCTTGACATGGTTGTGCTTATGAATCCTCCATGGAGATGTTGAACTTTTCACTATGGGAATCTCCTAGTAAGAGTATAGTAGGAGTTTTGATTGTTATTTGGTCATGTATGATCTTCAAGGTTTTGAAAATATTTAATCATGGTGCTAAGAGAAGCTCTAGATCACTTTCAATGAGAGTTTTGGTAGAGATTTGGATATGTTAGTTAGATACAAATGGTCTTCTATTCTATAGATTTAAATCATGGTGCCATAAGGGAGTTCCTTGAGTTTACACTAATCATGTAGTGGGAGCATTGGCTATGATTTGGAGTTAATCTTCTAGTCTTGAGTATAGTGGTTATTTTGTCTTGGAGCGTGAAACTCTTGGTTCTTCTGATGTAACAATCAAAGATTGATTGGAACAAGATGATTGCATGTTTACTTTTGTTTCTAGATAGATTAGGGTGAGGTTGGAGATATCCTAGTTGGAGATAAAGTGATGGATTGGGTTGGGTCACTCAATATTTTTTCATAGAAAGACCATGGAACCTACACCTAGTGTTAAATGTGACTTCAACATGGACCTAATGAGGACACTTTTCAAAGAGAAAGTTGAAGTAATTTAGAGGAGGAGCAATATCATATCCCACTCTTGAGGAGGTTCTCTCAATAAAGAATGCAACCTAATAGGTATAGCCAACCTATTTTTTAGATGCCTTCTTGTTTATCTTTGTCTTTTAATATGGATGGGTATAGAACTATGGAGATGTCAATTTTGTTCATGAGTTTTAGAATTGCATGCCATGTTTAATGGCTAAGGGCTAATTCCAAAGATGAAGTAATGAATGTTGGTGAGATATTCTCCTATAGTGAAGCTTATATCTTTCATATCTGTGATCAATTGCTAATATGTTCAACCTTAGGGTTGAATGGTTAGATGTAGAGACAAATGTTCTATATTGGGATTTAGAGGAGGAGATCTATATTAGACAATCATAGCACTTCATAGTGTTGTAAGAAGGACCTGTTTTGTAGGATATCTCTCTATGGAAGTAGATCTATAAACCAAAGTGTGTTCTCATTTTATGGGACAAATATTTTAGTTGAGAAGTGTCCATTTACATTGGATGAGATAGAGGACATGAGGCATCTTTATGTGAGTGCAGTTGATAGTCTGCTATGGCTTGTATCAAACCAAACATTTGCTAAGAAATGGGAATTCTAAGTAGGTATATATTTGTTTTGGACAAGGAGTATTGGACTATGATGAAGAGGGTCTCTAGACATCTTTGAGACACATCTGGGTGTTTAATTTTTTACCAAAGAGGACAAAATTTGAGTAGGTTAGTGGATATATAGGTGTTTATGGATTATAATTGGGCAAGAGGTCTACCTTTGGGTATGTGGTTACCTCATTTAGTGGTGTGGAAAGTTGGATGAGCAAGAGACATGGTTTGGTTTCTCTTTCAACTACGAAGGCAAAATATGTAGTAGCTACTCATTCCTCTAAGGAAATTTGGTATTGGAGAGTGTGTTTAGATATCAAATTGAAGTAGGATTCCATGTAATAGTCGTAATGTCACCAACATGGCGAAGAATCCTACTTGTCATGTGTAGATGAAACACATTTATTTGTAGTATCTAAATGTTGTAAATGCTTTGATGAAGCTTGTGAACATAGAGAAGTTTAGATGGTGTAGGATACTTATGATGATGTCTCTACTTTGCAATGAATTTGTTTTGTTTATGTTTATCTCCTTATGCAATGTCTACAACAAGCAAGAGAATTTTTTAAAGATGTTGTATACCTTGCATAAAATATTTGATATTAAATGTAAAGTTATTATCCATCTCAAAGTGGGGCACCACATTTTAGGGAGTGCAATATTTTCCTTGGGAGTTGTATGGGACATTGGAAATGCATTTAATATTGAGGATCATGGTTTAGTGAGCATGTAGCTAAATGGGCTCATGATTAAATTTGGGAGGCACATTGACAAAATATATTTATTTATTAGATATCTTGTACAAATAATTAATGTGGGACTACATGGAGACAAGTCATTTTTGGAAGTTGAATTGGAAAGAGCATTTGGGTTGCATTAGAGGTATAACTCTTAGATGTATAGTCAAACCTGGGTGCCAACCTTGGAATATGCCACTTGGCTGTATTGATTATTGGTGGCTAGAAAACTTATTAGGCTTATTTTCATGTTACTCTCTTTCCTATAAATAGATGGCTTGGAATGGAAGTTAGACATCATCTTGTACATGCTAATTGTGAGTGAAGCATGGCGTACACACCTAGAGGCTTGAGTTACTTGTTGAGATATCCAAAGGAGCATGAAGTGGGATGTGTTGATCTCTTATTTATTATTGGATAGGTCTCATGAGGAATTTAACAATAGTTTCTCACTACTATTGAAGAAGGCCATAACTTGCTTGTGAGTTTTTAGGGATTGATATTGTATTGTAACTATTTTTTTACTAAGAATACATTAGTTTCAATGATTTAGAGGTTAGTTTTTTTCTCAAAAGGGTATTCCCATGGTATTTCTCTCTCTCTTGTGTGGTTGTTTTAGTATCTCTTTCAAATTTTTTTATTCTTTAGTGTTCTTAATAGATCAAAATGTTGCTATAATTTATATAGATTATATAACTTGTGGCATCTTTCCTCGGATTAATTAGGAAATTATTTTTTATTTTCCTTCAAGTTTTAGTGGATGGCCATTGTTTCCAAGAGTTTCATTCTCTTGAAGAAGAAGGCAATATAATCCTGTGCTAGCACTCCCCAACTTTGGGAAGGCAATTTCAACCCTATAATAACAAAAGTTAATGTTGTTTTGAGTTAAGATGGTAGACTAATCACTTACTTTAGAAAGAGGTTAAATGAGGCTAGGTAAAAGTCATTTGTTTATGAGTAGAAATTTTATTCCATGGTGTAGGATTTACATGAGTGGAAACATTACTTGCTTCCCACAAAGTTTGTGTTGTACACAAACCACTAGGTGTTAAACATTTATAAATAGTTAGGCAAAGCTAAATCAAAGGCACATAAAGTGGCTAGAGTACTTACAAGGTTACTCTTTTGTGTTGAAACGCCATGTAGATAAAACTAATAATATTGTAGATTCCTTAAGTCAAAGGTAGGTGTTACTATCTAAAATGATAATTGATCTAGATGGTATGGAGGTGATGTAGTATATGTATGTCACATATTTATATTTTACATATGTATAATGTAAATGCATAGATCCATGGGATAGCAAAAGAGGCCCATTTGAACATTACTTTATGCAAGAGGGATGCATTTTCAAGAGTAAAAAATTGTGCATATTGTGGAATTCAGTTAGGGAGAACCTCAACATAGAGCTACACTATGGTGGAATCAAAGGATAATTTGGTGTAGATAATACATGGGCCATGTTGGAATTGTGATACTAATAACCAAGTTTTCCCAAAGATGAGAGAAGGTTCATGGAGTGCTACACAACATGTCAAATAGTGAAAAGATTTGTGTAGAACATGAGGTTATAAAATACATTGTGCACACTAGACATACCTTGAAAGGAACTATTCATGGGCATTGTCCTTTGATTGATGCACGCATAGAAAAATAATGACTCTATCTTCACAGTGGTTGACATAATTTCTAAGATGGCACATTTTATTCCTTGTAAGAATATAAATGATGTGTTTAGGATTGCAAGTCTATTCTCCAAGGAGACAATAAAATTGCATGGGTTACAGTATAGAATTACATCATATGGGAATAGAAAGTTCCTTAATCATTTCTAGCACACCCTTTAGAGAAGATTGAGCATGTATCTCTTAGTTACAATTATGCATGTTATTTGTAGATGGATGGATAGAAAGAGGCTATCAATATGATTCTTGGAAATCTACTAAGGTGTTTAGTAGGAGATAATCTTATACAATGGGAATTGATGTTGGAACAAGATGAATTTGTGTATTTGATGAATAAATCATCAAGAAAGATGCCATTTTAGGTGGTGTATAAGACATCCCCATGAGGTGTCATATGTTTATTGAGAGTCGAAGATTGCAAACAATTAACCATAGAGGGTGAACAATTTGCATAACACATGAAGGAAGTTCATGCACAAGTCAAGAAGCAATTGGAGGAGAGCATTGTAAAGTACAAGTTACACATAGGCTAGCATCAAAGGATGAATGGTTACTTCAAGGGAGAGTTAGTTATCATGCATCTAAGAAAAGAATGACTCCCAAGAGGAATGTACAACAAGAAAAAGCCCATTAAGATTACTCCATATAATGTCTTTCATATATTTTCTAAGAATGATTATAAGATCAAGCTATGTAAAGGGTAGATATTTCACTGGAATTCAATGTGTTTGATCTATATTCCTACCATGTGCCTAAGAATTCAGATGTTGCACAAATAGAGGAAGGAATAAATTGGAGAAAGGAGATACCAAAAATATAGTGAGAAGAAACTAAATAGATCTTAGATGTGTGCATCAACAAGAAGACCCGACGAAGCAAGTATGATGAGTATCTTATTTACTACAAGGGTAAGGGTAGAGGAAGGCTCACATATTTATAAAGCTAAAATAAGATAACTTGGGTGGTTGAAATAATTTTTGTATAGTCTTAAATTAAGAGAACTAACTCACAATATTTCACTTAAGGTGTTTTATGTAGTAGCATCCTAGGCACAAAGTAATCTTGCATCACCAAAAACTTTTTATGTTTTCTAGTGTGATGCACAATCTTAACTTACAGTGTGCACATGTCTTCATAGCTTTTCACACATGCCCAACTTGTGTTTATTTATTTGTTTTGGTTTTGTTGTTTTGATGGGAAGTTATGGTGGACCAACACACTCATGCTTAGATGGAACAACTCCATTACCTTCTAAAAGTTCTTTTGTCTTTAGCACAAGTTGTTCTATTGTGCATCTCATTTTGTGCAACCTTGTGGTGCCATGTGCAACCCTTAATATAAACTCATGCTTTGTACTTGTGAGTTTCTCTACATAATATTCACACAAGATTGTTGAGGCTATAGCACACCCTGCATAACTCACACAAACCCCATGTGCAACATTCCTTCACCATGCAACTTAACAATGCAAGTCTTAGAAAAAGAGCAAATGTCAGTGTGTCATACTATAGTGTCAAGTTCTCAAGATGCCTTCTAACATAAGAGATTTAATATTTTGTAGGAAAGTTATGTTAGACCTACTAGAACCATATGTTTAGGAAAGTTTCAAAGTTAGAAATGTTAATGAAATGCTTGAATTTAATGATTTTATATCCCTTGGATTATATTTCCTTCTCAATGCACATTCAATGGTGTGTGATAGTATTAGATAAAGTGTTTCCAATTTATTTTGTGTTTGGGCACTTATTTATAACCCATCTCATGACTATTGTAAGGGTGATTAGTCTCCAAGGAGTTTAGTTTGACTTTAGCGAATTAGGTTTTGGATAGATCTCATGAGTGAAAAATTTGTTAATTGTAATGCAAAGAGCCTCTACATATATTTTTTAATGGTTGGGTAGCATAGAGTGTTAGATTTCATATTTTAGTGACCCATATGTATTTGTTTTAACTTTTCAATTGAATATAATTTTTGTTCTTTCAACCTCCATTTTTCTTCCTTAATTAGCTTATGTTTGTGTGTTCTGTGTGCCCATGTTCATTAGTTATTCATTTGAAATACATTCAACATTTGTGCAAATTTCTCTAATCACACTCATAAAGCTCATAATAGATTTGGGAGGTTTTAGTTAAAAATTATATTAATTATCTAACTTATATTAATCCTCAATGTGAGTCAAACACAATCATAAAACAAGATGAGGCAATCCTGCATGAGCTAGGGCTGAAGGGTTGACCATTTCAAGTTCTATATATTTTTCATCCTTCCCTCTAGTTTCCTAAAACACCATTGACAAATAATTCATCAGTAGCATCCACACCATACAATAATATAAAAATCCATAACAACATAAAACTATGTGGTTAAGCATAGTTAATGTTTAAATACATTCCACACCATTCAAATTATTATTATAATCAATCTTCATTAATAAATAGTAATAATAACATTAACAAATTGATTCCCTTGTCTAAAGTACACTAAGATGAGGTTAATTAGTCTAATTAATAAAACAATAATTGAAAGCCATGACATACTTGTGGTACACCATTTTATGTGTAACTTGCATATGTAAATATGTACCTTGCACTTATATTAGTGCTTAATGGGTTGGCCTACCCTTATGTAATGTGTTGATATGTGTAAAAATAGAGGTGATGCAACCCATCTTTTCAATAAAGCAATCACTTTCTAACATTGGATTCCATTTTATATATCAACATTCTTCTTTTAGCATCTCTTAGCACTAAAAATACATGTTATGTACAAGTTATGGACCAACTTTTTTCTTTGTATTTAAACTCTTTGCTAGTGTTAAGTGGTCATTGTTTTACTTTGGAATTTTCTTTTCTCACAAAGAGCTCCCATAAATCAAATTTTGTCAAATCCACTCACTTTACACCATAAGGGAGGGGCTTGATTCAATTCAAGAAAATTTGGTGGAATAAATACCCCTCAGTCTTTAACTCTAAAAAATGAAACTTTCCTCTAATAAATGCTCCAAATAAATCCTCTATACAAAGCTCATAAATACTTGGAACGAAATTTGTAGATTTGGAACATGCTATCAATCTCACTCTAAAAATTTGGTTGATTAATGTGGCTCCACATGAACACAACAAAATGATTAGTATAACTACTAAGTCCTTTCCCCTAACTTGTTTAAATAGTACCTTATAAACTACTTATTTCTCATAATTATAATCTTTAAATAAAAAATATATATGAGAATATTCTTTTTGAAACATGAATTCTAGATTTAAACAATTCCAACTAATGAGGTCTCATCCTAGTATTTTGGTGGAATAAAATACCCCTCAGTCCTTGTCAAATCAAATAAAATCAAATCTTGTCAAATCCACTCACTTTACACCATAAGGGATGGGGCTTGATTCAATTTCAAGGAAAATTTAGTGGAATAAAATACCCCTCAGTCTTTGGCTCAAAAAGACAAAGTCTCCTCTAATAAATCAAATCTTGTCAAATCCACTCACTTTACACCATAAGGGATGGGGCTTGATTCAATTTCTATGAAAATTTGGTGGAATAAAATACCCCTCAGTCCTTGGCTCTGAAAAACAACAGTCTCCTCTAATAAATGCTCCAAATAAATCTTTTGTACAAAGATCATAAATACTTAGAAAGAAATTTGTAGATTTGGAACATGCTATCAATCTCACTCTAAAAATTTGGTTGATTAATGTGGTTCCACATGAACACAACAAAATGATTAGTATAACTACTAAGTCCTTTCCCCTAACTTGTCTAAATAGTACCTCATAAACTACTTATTTCTCATAATTATAATATTTTAAAAATATATATGAGAATATTCTTTTTGAAACATGAATTCTAAATTTAAACAATTTTAACTAATAAGGTCTCATCCTAATATTTTGAAACATAAAATATTACTAAGAATTTACTTGAAAAACACTTTAGCAACACAATGTCTACTACAAAACTCGAACTTAATACCTATTACTAAACAACCAATAGACAAACCATTGCACTATGTGCCCATATATATAAAGAGTGAGAATATTAATATTATATAAGATTCTATAATAAAACATTATTATAATGAATATTCTAATAAATTAAAAATATTATAGAAATAATAACCATAAGTTAAGGACGGCTACATTGTTTGACAACAAAATTGCACGATGCACTTATAGCAAACAAACCCAACAATAGAAAGTCCTTTGACATATATATTTGTGGAATATAAAGAGAAAACAAAGAAATGATTTAATTTATGAAAAGAATATATTAAAACCAAATTAAAACCTAACTTCAAATGAAAAAGAAAATAAACATGTAGCCCAAACAAAATAAAGGAAAATTATCATTTCAATACATGAGATAATACAAAGAAGAATGGATCTATTTTACACTCCAAGAGTACTTTCATGGTAAAAGTTTGACTAAGGTGTTTGACATAAAACTTTAGAAGGATAAAAGTGGTTCACGAGCAATGGCTTGAGTCCTCTTTTTTCCCCACCTATCACGATGTGTAAATATCCATGGAAATCTTGTGGTGATAGATGGTTTGAACATGTAGACCACAATACAAGGGTCAAAGTTTTGTGGAAAAAAGAAGAAAAAACTCAAATGATGGAGTCCAAAAGTTGAGATATTTCTCTTCTAACGAAGCCTTTTTCTTTTCTCAATTTGCTAATCTAAAGAGATATTCTAGGGTGGGCCCTCAATTTATCTGGTTTTGTCAAGAATCAACATGATACATGTGAGCTAGGTAGTCTAGGGTGGGCCCTCAATTTGTTCTAAATGTGGAAGTCTCTTTCTTAAAATAATGGATTATACGTGGAGCATAAGTACCATTGGGCAACCCATAAAATTTTTTTGGTATAGATTTAAGGAAAGTAAATAAATAATATAATTATTAAGAATTTATTTTAATTTTATGTAGGTGGTGTTTTGTAGTGTATTAATTTAAATAGATTTAATTTTATAATTTTGAGTTAATAATGTTCATAAGAATTTATTTCTCATGAGAATGAATGGTCCACTTAACACTCATTGCATCTATGAATATAAAATGATTTATATAAATTATTTAAGTTAATTAAATAAATAAAGTAATTAAGTAATAATTAATTTAGAAATGTGATAGTTAATTAAGAGGATAGAGGGGCTTAGCTATAGAATTGATAATGAATAATTGTTTCTAATGTTGTTTCGGAATGATTCGCCTTTATCATAAAATTAGTTGTCTTGGTTGATGAATATCTCAAAGTCTCAAAAATATGTTGTCTTGGAATGATTCGCCTCTTTCAAAAACATACTTTTATCAACAATATCAAAAATATCTCAAAGTATGAGCAAGCACAAAAATCTATGTGGATTGATGTTGCACCTTATGCAATCAATCTTGACTACTATGAACCTAATCTGATATTTGAAATTGATATATGACGCATGAGAATGATATGATAGAAAAAGCTATTATGGAATTTGATCAACTTTGCCTACTAGATATCTAAGAAGTCAAGGTGGTGTCTAGAGACATCATTGAGGAGCTTGTCAACTAAATAGATGAGTGGGTTCTCCCAAGTGAAACCCCTTGCTAAATTGAATGAATGGTGTTAAGAAAGATCAAAGACAACATTCATAGACATGTAGGTGGCCTATATGATGATGTAGATTCGATTCTTTTATTTTCCTTTAGAATTGAAGTGTGCTCTAGTTATTCTTATCTATGATCCTACATTCTCCTTTGCATGTGTTTAAGTGGACAATGAATGTCCTTAAATATCATGAAATGACATGATGTGTTTAAGGGTAAAGTAATTAACTCTTTGCGTATATACTCAAATTAATTATTTATTTTTTTGCTAAATGATTACATCAATGCAAAGGGAGGTTTTATTTTTTAGATTTTTTCATTGTTTGCTATTTTTCACATTTGTTGAATAGAGGTCTTTAATTTTTATAATAAACCTATTTTGATTAGAAAATTAAAATAAATATAATAATAAATTAAATATATTAAAATCTATATTTTTCATAAATTTTACTGTGAAGGCTATGTTCTTGTAAAATTTCATGTCATAATGACTTTGTTTGATCATGAAAAAATTATTTGAATAAACATTTTTTGTCTACTAAATCCTTCTATGTGGCTTGGAGGGAAAATGGCACCACATTGAATGTTTAAGAAACACACATATATATGTCAAGAATGTCATTTACATTGAATCTAATCTATTTGTCCTTATTTCCCCAGATTGGGACATACTATTTTGCATAAATTGTTAAACCACATGTAGCTCACAAGTGAAACACTCCTTTAGGCTTCTACCCCTTTATAAATGATTTCCAATGAAACATTCTGATTATCATGATTAACTTGGTATTATCTTTAAATAAACAATCACATATGCTCAACTCAATGTGTTTTGGTGTGAAAACCGATGGGGTAACGGTAAGATTTTAGAAAGATCAACCTTTGGAGCAAGAAATGTGAAATCTAAAATAAGGGAATAGGGTCACAACACAAATCAATCCACGAGACAAAAATACACATGTAACTGAGTCCAAGAAAATAAGGATCCTAAGTGATCTATATTAGTCCTAACTAGAACAAAGATTAAGTTATTTAGAGTGATAAGTTTAAGGTTAAGATTTGTTCATGTACAAAACAAAAAAAAAATACTATAGCCATTTATTTGCAACAATACTAAAAATAAATGTAAAATAAAAAAAATTAAAACACGGTACATACTTATATCCCTTACAAATATATTCAAACATTCAAAATTTATTCTCTAAATAATTTGTTGAAATTAAATACAAAATGTTACAAATTATTAAAAAAAACATTTTGACATGTTCAAACATTTGGAAATTAAACCCAAAATCATACCCCCAAAAAAATGATTGATGCAGGGACTTCTAGAGGTCATAACTTTTGACTCGGATGTGGGTTTTCTATGAAATTTTATAGGTGGATGCGTTATGAGGTGGCCAGTGGTTTCCCAACCCACCCTAGTTGATTGGACCTCATCTTGGCACTTTTTCAGGGCTTGAAACTTTCATCTTGGCCCTCAAAATGGCAAATTAGTGTTTTTTTCTAGTTTTTTAAAAGTTGCTTTTTTTAATAACTCGAAACTCATGTTTCGAATTTAGGATGTTAGTTGTTTTTTCGTCCTACCTTAGCTTTATGATTTTTTCGAGAAAAAACTAGATTCTCAAGATATGATTGTAAAATTACCTAAAATGGCAAAAAATCTGATAATTGTTGAAATCTGCCAAAAAAGGTAATTTTTTTATTTTTTTCGTTTTCTTAGATATAAGAGAGTTTTCTCTCATTGTAGCAGCAGAGTTGATGAATAGAAGTTTTTTATGTTTCAGTCTTCATATATTTGGCTCTCACATGATTAATGGCAAAAATATATTGAGTGTATGTTGTGTGCTACATCATCTGGTATCAGAGCAGGAAGATGGCTGGGAGAGGAAGAGGAAGAGGCGGTCTTGCCCAAATGCATAGAGAAATGCAAAATTTGCAAAGGCAAATAGCTGAACTTACAACACAAATGGAAAACCTAAGACTGGGTAGAGGAGGAGACGAATCTGATGAAGAGATAGGTCGAGGAGGTGCAAATCAAGATACATAACATGAAGAAGAAGAATTAGAAGGCATGAGTTTTGAAGAGCGGATGCTCAGGGCCTTAGAAGGGAAAAATGAAGGGATCAAGGTAGATGTTTCAGATTATGCAAGTAGTCTTAAACTAGAGGAGTTGATAGACTGGTTGAATGACATGAGAAAATTTTTCAAATGGAAATCCATGACAGAGGAAAAGAAGGTGAAATTTGTATGCACCAAATTAAAGGGTCATGCAATGATTTGGTGGGATCATCTTCAAAAGGAACGAGCAAGGAAAGGCAAGGATAAGATCAGGACATGGAATAAAATGGAGAAGAAGCTGAGAGAAAAAATTTTGCCCATAGATTATGCGCAAACCCTTTTTTGTAGGTTTCAAAATTTAAAGCAGAACCTCTCTTCTGTGCAAGATTATACAAATGAGTTTTATATGCTGTCTATACGTATAGAGCATCAAGAAACTGATGAACAGGTGGCTGCTAGATATGTGAATGGCCTGAAATTCTCTATTCAAGATGAATTGAGCATGCATCGACTCAACAGTATGGAAGAGGCTTACCAATTGGCTCTAAAGGCTGAAGAAAAACAAAATAGACAATACCATCAAAGGAATAGAGGAGGAAGAAGGGGTACATCAACCCCATTTTGAGGAGGTTCAAATTATGGTAGGGGAGAGTCATCCCATGGATTGGAAAAACAAGCAGACACTCAACAAGATCCTTCGAATCAAGAACGAGGAAGGGGATTTCAAAGAGGTAGAGGTTATGGTAACAGTAGAGGATGGAAAACCAGAGAAGGCCTTTCACTTGTTTCAGATGTGGAGAAGAAGGTCATAGGGCATTTGAATGCTCAAATTATAACATGCAAGAAAGAAATCAAGGAGGACAACCTAGGGTGAACCTAATTCAAATGCAACATGAAGTGGAAGGGACGGAACTACAGGTTCCACCAGATGTGGGAGAAAGTCTCATGATGAGAAGGGCAATGGTGATCCCAGAGAAGGAGAAAATACAAGCCAAAATCTCTGATGGTTCATGGCTTCGAACCAATATCTTCAGAACTAGATGCACTTCGAGTGGCAAGGTATGTCAAGTTATTGTTGATGGAGGTAGTTGTGAAAATATGGTTTCTAAAGAAATGGTAGAGAAATTGAATTTACACTGTGAAAAACATCCTCATCCGTACCGCATTGCATGGTTTAAAAAGGGGAATGAAGTCACTGTTGATAAAAGATGCCTAATTAAGTTTAGCATAGGGAAGATCTATCAAGATGAGATATGGTGTGATGTTGTCCCAATGGATGCCTGTCATGTGTTATTGGGAAGGCCATGGCAGTATGATAGAAAAGTTATGCATGATGGAGAGAAAAACACATATACCTTTTGGAAAGATGGCTCTAAGGTGATTTTATTGGCTCTCAAGGATGAAGGAAAAGGTGAGACCATGTTGTCTAAAAGAGATCTTGTTAAAGAAATGAAGGTGACAGGGTGTTGTTACACATTAATAGTGAAAAAAGGTGAAGAGGAAGACATTTCAGTTCCCCCAGAAGTAGTAGAGCTATTGGAAGAATTTGTTGATGTTTTGCCTGATGAATTGCCTAATGGTCTACCACCAAAGAGAGATATTCAGCATCATATTGATTTGATTCCAAGAGCAACTCTACCCAACCAAGCAGCTTATAGGATGAATCCAACACAACATGCAGAGATGAATAAGCAAGTCACAAAACTCATAAGTAAAGGTGTGGTGAGAGAGAGCATGAGCCCATGTGCTGTACCTGCATTGCTGACCCCAAAAAAAGATGGAACATGGAGGATGTGCACTGATAGCAGAGCAATTAATGAGATTACCATCAAGTATCAGTTTCCTATACCTCGTATGGAAGACATGATGGATGTCCTTGCAGGGGCCAAATATTTCACCAAAATCAACCTACGAAGTGGCTACCACCAAATCCGGATCCAAGAAGGGGATGAGTGGAAGACAACCTTTAAGACTAGAGATGGATTATATGAGTGGATGGTTATGCCATTCGGGTTATCAAATGCACCTAGCACATTTATGAGATTGATGAACACTATACTACGACCTTACATTGGTAAGTTTGTGGTAGTTTATTTTGATGATATTTTGGTATTTAGTAATAGCAAAGAAGAGCACCTACAACACTTGAGGATCATCTTTGGTGTGTTAAGGAAGGAGAAGCTCTATGCCAATTTGAAGAAGTATAGGTTCATGCAGGACAGTTTGGTTTTTTTAGGCTTTGTCATTTCTAAAGATGGTGTCAGAATGGATCCAGAAAAAGTCAGGGCAATTCTAGAATGGCCTAGTCCAAGCAACATCACAAAGGTAAAAAGTTTTCATGGCTTGGCCACTTTCTATCAAAAGTTCATTTGAAATTTAAATAGTATTGCAGCTCCTATAACAGATTGCACCAGAGAAAGGGAGCTCATATGGACCAAGGATGCTGAGGAGAGATTTAAGTTCTTGAAGCAAAAGGTAACAGAAGCACCTATAATTGCATTGCCAAATTTTGATAAGGTATTTTAAGTAGAATGTGATGCCTCCCATGGGGAATAGGTGCTATGCTTAGCCAAGCTAGAAAACCTATAGCTTTCTTTAGTGAAAAGTTGAATGAAGCGAAAAAGAATTATTCTACTTATGATTTGGAATTTTATGCAATTGTTCAAGCATTGAGGCATTGGAGACATTATCTAGTTCCCCAGGAGTTTGTATTGTTTACAGATCATATTGCACTGAGATACTTGAACACATAGAAAAAGTTGAATAGTAGGCATGCCAAGTGGGTCTCTTACTTGCAGGGTTACAAATTTGTGTTGAAGGATAAGTCTGGAAAACAAAATCAGGTTGCAAATGCGTTAAGTAGGCATGTTGCACTTTTGACCACAATGGAAGCTGAGGTGATTGGTTTTGATGCCATCAAAAATTTGTATGAGTTTGATGATGATTTTTGGGAGATTGTGGAACAATTGAAGGCACCAGTATCTGGTAACTTGGATCACTTTAGGGGTGAATATTTTATGCAAGATGGGTATCTATTTAAAGGAAAACAACTATGCATACCAGCTAGCTCTATGAGGGAAAACATTATCAGAGAATTTCATAGTAGTGGGTTGGTTGGATATTTTGGCAAGGACAAGACAATAGCCTTGATAGAAGATAAATATTACTGGCCAAAGATGAAGAGGGATATAACTAAGTATGTAACAAGGTGTAGAATCTGCCAAGTGGCTAAGGGACATTCACAAAATACAGGATTGTATATGCCCTTACCAGTACCAGTTTCACCATGGACAGATTTGAGCATGGACTTTGTGTTGGGACTTCCACATACTCAATGAGGTAATGATTCCATTTTTGTAGTTGTTAATAGGTTCTCCAAGATGGTTCATTTTATTGCCTGTAAGAAAACTAATGATGCAATGAGGGTAGAAGAGTTATTTTTTTCAGAAGTTGTTCGACTACATGGTGTTCCAAAGACTATTACCTCTGACAGGGATACCAAATTCCTCAGTCATTTCTGGAGGACTTTATGGAAGAAGATGGGGACCAAGTTACAATTTAGTAGTGCCTATCATCCTCAAAGAGATGGGCAAACAGAGGTAGTCAATCAGAGTTTGGGAAATTTGCTGAGGTGTATTATTGGAGAAAAGCCAAAACAATGGGATTTGGCGTTACCCCAAGCCGAATTTGCCTATAATAGTTCTGTTAACAGATCAACGGGAAAGTCCCCTTTCCAGATTGTGTATGGCAGGAATCCTTAGGGTGTTCTAAATTTGGTACAGCTACCAATGAAAGACAGCGTCAGTGATGATGGGGAAGCATTTACAGAACACCTTCAACAGTTGCAGCAAGAAGTGAGATAGAAGTTGCAGGACAGTAATGAGAGGTACAAGAATTTAGTGGATACTAGTAGGAGACATCAGACATTCAATGAGGGTGACTTAGTGATGGTATATTTGAGAAATGAGCGGTTTCCTACTGGAACATATCACAAGTTGAAGTACAGGAAAATTGGTCCTTGCAAAATTACGAAGAAGATCAATGATAATACCTATGAGGTCAGTTTACCAGATGATCTCGATATTTCTCCTGTGTTTAATATTTTTGATTTATATGCATTCCATGGTGAGGATGATGCTGAAGATAGTCAACCAGAGGTGTCATGACACAATCACATTCCGCATAAGAAGAAGGAAAAGATTGCACAGGTTCTTGATAAGAACACTATCTACACTCTGCACGGGCGTTACAACAAGTATTTAGTACAGTGGGACGGATTGCCACCATCAGATAGCACATGGATTACAGAGTGGGAAGTGCAGAGGTTAGATCCAGTCAAATGGCAGCAGTTTGAAGACACTCACTTGCAGGAGCTATGTTCTTTTCAACTAGAGGAGAATGATGTAGGGACTTCCAGAGGTCATAACTTTTGACTCAGATGTGGGTTTTCTAAGAAATTTTATAGGTGGATTTGTTATGGGGTGGCCAGTGGTTTCCCAACCCACCCTAGTCGGTTGGACCTCGTCTTGGCACTTTTTCGGGGCTTGAAACTTTCATCTTGGCCCTCAAAATGGCAAATTAGTATTTTTTTCTAGTTTTTAAAAAGTTGTTTTTAATAACTCGAAACTCATGTTTTGAATTTAGGATGTTAGTTGTTTTTTTGTCCTACCTTAACTTTATGATTTTTTGGGAAAAAACTGGATTCTCAAGATATGATTGTAAAATTACCTAAAATGGCAAAAAATCTGACAATTGTCAAAATCTACCAAAAAAGGTAATTTTTTGATTTTTTTGTTTTCTTAGATATAAGAGAGTTTTCTCTCATTGTAACAGCAGAGTTGATGAATAGAAGTTTTTTATGTTTCAGTCTTCAGATATTTGGCTCTCACAGGATTAATGACAAAAATATATTGAGTGTATGTTGTGTGCTACATCAATGATTTAAAGAAGAAACCAATTTATTGAAGCATAAAGATGAGCTTTTGAAACTCCATTATTTTATTAAAGTCAAAAAAACATATTCCTTTTAAAAATATATGATTGTATTAAAGTCAAAATTTTAAAGAAATGTTTATCATATATATGATGAAATCAAACTTGAATTGTTGCTAGCATACTTGAGCAAATAGTTAAGTTTCTTCACAATTAATCATATAATGAAAGGTAGAATTTAAAAGCATTTAAGGTTTTGTCCCAAAAAAAACATCTACATCAAAATTTAAAGGTAATTTTTTTTATGAAAATGCAACTATCTATTAAAATATAAAAACACCTTCACAAAAAATAAGCGGGTGGTAAAAAGGTACACACCAAGAGTCAAATGGGCCAAGCCCAAAAAGTTCTAGATCAAAGTATCAAAGGGTATACACACCCCATACAAAAATATAACATAAAGAAAACATATTTCAAGCTACCAATGCCACCCCTACAGATGGCTGACCCCTGTCATCTGATTTCCCCCAAATTCCTAGAGGGTTTGGGTTGCCATCAAGTGGTGCCCAACCATCATCATTCTCCTATTCTTCATTTGATGCATTTGGCTCCTTGTGCTGAGGTGAGAGCCAAATTCAACCTTGGAAAAACTTTTGCATTGTCCCAACCAGTATTGGTTGGATTAGAAGGACCAGAAGCATTCCAACCTGCATTATCAATTGTAGGCTAACCAACATTATCTCCAGTGGGCCAACCTGCATTATCCCCCGCATCACTTGCATCATGGCGTAAGGTCCATCCATGTTGATGTGGAGAGGCTGAGCGTCTGCAACAGTGAGCACCACGACCCTAAGCAAGCTAGGAACGGGGCTGAGAGTCTCTGGCCAAACCACTTCTTTGTCTGTGACCCTACAAAGGTGAACGGGCTCTGACAGAGGAAGGAGAGGGAGGAACCCCTGCCACAGTACAAGGAGCATTCCCCCAATGATCCAGTAACTCTTGTAAGTGAGCTACTTCCAAGGCAACTTTATTAGCTTGCACTTGTATCTGTAGAAGAACATTAGAATAGATAATTGTTTTAATGTAAAGAGAAATAAATGTTCCAATTTTACATTATGAAAATATACAAGAATTATGATCTTTCCATAATGTAAAAAGAATCTCCACCCTGAAATATGCCAAATCCGAGTAAATCTTTCAGGAAATCTGGGAGAATCACTCAGAAGGATAAATTGCCAAGATAAACGTTCTGGTTTGAAAGGGCAAAAGAAATCATGAATCCATAGCCAAAATTGTTGGGCTCTGGTGCAATACTAGAAGAGATGTTGAATCATCTCAAGTTGTCCAAAAAAAGGACATCGGGAATCATGTACCCCAAGATGAAAAAGCCTAGTACCCACAGGCAGGCCTTGAAAAAGAATGCACCAAGCAAAATGAGCTAACTTGGGCTCAAGAATGGTAGACCAAACTGTCTGAAATCTAGTATACCAAAGAGCCATAGAGATATGAATAAGTCATCGCTTATTAAGTGTGTCAACCATAGGCAAATGGGCTAAAAGCCACCTGTAAGCCATCTGTGGCTTGAAATGATGCATTGGTGTTTCTGGATACCATTTCTAGTCCTTCCACCACAACTTGTTGGATTGAATTCCAACTTTATGAAGCATTTCTGGTGGAATAACTGTGATGACTCTATCATATGTAGTCTGATCAGTTCTTGAAAGGCCAAATTTCACTCAAAATGGCTCCCATGCCATGAGGCTCATTGTGGGCTGATGAAACATATCCTGTAAGGTCTGAACACCTTTATGAAATTTTAGAGCCTTTAAGCTAGGCAATTTGGCCAAAGGTTGGCCTGTAGTGGCTAAGAGAGGTGACCACTAGATATTAAGGTGAGTGAAGGAAAGACTAGCACAAAACTCATCACCAAACCAACATAGCCAAGGTTTAACTTTCTCCCAGGATTTCCAAATGCTTTTAACCACAAATGTGTCTAATATTTGAATTGGTTCTCTCATGACAAGGAGAGTAGAAAAGCCAATTCCTTTCCAAGCAAATTTGTGCAAAGGGTGTCCCATTTCAATGTTGTGCCGGAGTAAAACTTTCCATGCCTCACTGCCAGTGAGAGCACGAATGATCGACTTGATAGCCAAAGCAGTGCCTTGGCATTAAGTAGGAAGAATACCAAGACCTCCAGAATCTCTAGGAAGGCAACAAAACTCCAAAGCAACACAGTGAAACCCATGGCGAGTCTCAGAAGAGGTCCAAAGAAAATCCCTCAAGAGTTTTTCCAGTTTGGCATATGAAGCTTTTGAAGGAGCCCAACGAGAAGAGTAGTAAACATGTGTTGTAGCCAAGATCTTAGAACAAACCTAGAATAGCTAGAGAAAGTGGCTTAGTAATCCAGATTGCAAGTTTTTTTTCCACACAGGTAAGAACAACTTGCCAAAGAGTAGCAGAAGTGCCCTGGAAGGCAAAAGCAATACCAAGGAATTTGAAAATTTCACCATGGCTAACCTAGCACCAGCCATATTGTTGGAGCCAGTGAGGAATGGGAAGAATTGATTGCCTATAGCATAAAATTTTATACCATCGAACCTGAGGCTAGGGAAAAGGTCTCTAAACAATCAAGAGCATTTTTGATAGAATTTTCTTCCTCCAGTAAGGTTAAAAAAGAGTCATCAGCAAAATGACCATTAACTAGTTCGCTAGAAGAATTAGGTAGAGAGATTCCATGCACAAGCCTGGTGGACACTGAATGAGCAAGAAGGTATCCAAAACCTTATGCCGCAAGAACATACAGGCTAGGAACAACAAGGCATCCTTGCCGGATTGATTGAAAAAGGCCAAAAGTATGAGACTAGTGGCCTTTGATAGTGATAGAAGTAGAGGCATCTGAGAAGAGCATGTTTACAGATTGGATAAAAGAAGGTCCAAACCCTAATGTTGTAAGCATAGCAAGAATAAAGTGCCATTCAATGCGATCATAGGCCTTAGCAAAATTTATTTTTAGAAAGATTGCTTTTTGATTTGATTTTCTTTTCCACTCCATTCCCTCCTAGACTGCAATAATATTATCTAAGATATGTCTAGATTTAATAAACCCAGTCTATTTAGGGTGGACAATCAAAGGAAGAAGGTTGCAGAGTTTGAGCGAAAGGGCTTTAGCAATGATTTTGTAGGAGACATTGAGGAGCGTAATGGGTCGCCAGTTGTAAATATCCTCTGAATCGCCAGCTTTAGGTATGAACTTAATGTTTCCTTGATTTATAATATCTCCTAGAGAGTTTGAATGAAAAGATTCAAGATAAACATTATGTAAATCTTTTCCTAAGCAATCCCAAAGGACTTTGTAAAACTCACAAGGAAAGTCGTCAATTCCAGGAGCTTTTCCATCAACCATAGAATAGACCGCTTCCTTAAGGTCTTTAATGGTCAATAATTGATCATAGAAGTGCATCTAGGCTGAGGAGAGATTTTTAGGGACAACTGCAATATAATCCTATAGAGCAGTCTGTCACTTTTGGGTTGTGAAATTTTTTTCATAATGTCTTACAAAAGCTTGGAGAATGTCTAGCAAATCTATATGAATAGTATTATCCTCTTTGATTTGCTTAATACCATGTGAGGAATGTCTAGCTCGAAAAGCAAGAAAGAATTCCTTAGAAACACGTCTCCAATTTTTAGCCAGTGCATCCTGACTTTAAGTTGCGCTCCTCTGGTAGCATGACAATCAGCCATTTATTTTTGATGCCATAAATTAGCAACATGGATTTGCCTAGAAGGAGAAAAAGGGTTGATAGCCAAAGTCTCTAAGGCAAATTTCAAAGCAATAACAGTAGCCTCATAAGCCTGTCTCCTAAAAGTGGCCACCTAATGGTCATAGATGCGAAGAAACCTCACAGTGCAGGTGATAGCATCATTCCACCACTTTATCCAGCTAGTAGAATGCAAAGGGAGCCATTCTAAATTCCATATAGTTGCAATGTGTGCTAGGGTGGGTTGATGAGCTAGCAAGGAGGTGTTTAGAAAAAACTAAGATTTCATGGTGCGTGGCTGAGTGAGTTGCCACTCAATGGAAAACTAAATTAGAAAGTGGTCTGACAACATCACATCTACTAATGGCTGCATAGGAAGGGTGGATGACGTGGCAAAATTAAAAAAGATTATACCAAGATCATAGCACGATCAAAGTGTTTAAAGACCCTATCAGTTCCAGTTCAAAAATTGCACCAAGTATGCCAGAAAGGACTGGAGTGACGGTGGCCAACATTGGGATCATAAAGTCCCAATTTATTGTGCATATGGAACCATGCCTCTCTTTCGCCAGCTAGCCAGTGAAAAGGTAGAACACCATCTTTGTCATTAGCCATTTCAACCATATTAAAATCCCCATGAAAAGGCCATGTGGCCACTGGCAGTGAATCCACAATCTACCACCACAGAGTAGATCTTTTTGATGCATCATTTGAAGCATAGATATTAATAATCCCAAAGGAATGATTATTAATGTTAAGAAGCATCCATACTAAATGGTTGGTGGGGTCCACCCCATTAGCCACCACCGAATCATGCCACCAAGGGGACAAAAGGGTAGCAACACCTCCTTTGCCAACTTCATGGGCAGTGGAAAACAATTTACTAGTTGGCCAAATACAACGACAAGCTGAAGACAAGAGAAAGCTTGTAACTTTAACTTCTTGCAGGCATAGAACATCAAGAGCAACATAGTGATGGAGAGCATCACGAAAAGAGTACTTCCTAGTGAGGTCAGTGAGACCTCGAACATTCCAAGAAAGAAAATTCATTTAAAATCCTCCACCATCTCCCCATAACCTATGATTTCAAAGGAAGCAGATCTATTCTGAAGAAATTCTGTGGGGTTTGACCCAAATTGGAGAGGAGGAATTTTCTAATTTTTAACCTCCTGAACAATTTCACCCTCCTCAAGAAGCTCTCGGCTATGAGAGCGCCATTGAGGCAATAAAGATGGATTGGCATATGCTGGTGCCCTGGGTGGTGACCTTTGTTATAAAGGCAACACAATAGGACTCCTAATTTTGTCCTTCCCGCCATTCGTAGAAAGCTTTGAAACATCCTTAGCTAACTCAGTAGCTTTGAGAGCATCCACAGAGGCTTTCACTTTGTGTTTGCGATTGGTAACAGTGGCCCAAGTGTTTATTGGATCAGAAATCACCTCCTTGGACACAATATCCATTAGACGTGCTTGAATAGTCTCCCTGGGTGAAACCTAGGTTCAAGGCACAACAAGAGGGCAGTCCCTAATTTTATGCTCAGCTGACTAGAAACGATAGTAAGTATTGGGCAAATTAAAGTATGTGACTTTCTGAGTGTCTTAAAGGGTGCCAATTTCAATTTCAATAAATTCCTTGAGGTCTTTCGAAAGATCCACCTCAACATAGACACATTTTTGAGGGTGCGCTTGAAAGAACCTATCTGGTTCAACACAAATGACTCTTCCTAGAGAAGAAGCAATGTCATGCAAGAAATGCAAGCAAGGAAAAGGCAAGCCAGGGAATTCAATCCACACAGGAAACTAGTGTTTGGTATCATTAGAAGCCACAAAATCATGGGTCCACTATTGGAAAACCAACAGGGAAGGCTGAACATACCAAGGACCATGGTTCAAAATTGCTTGCACATGGCTAACTTCTGCAAAGCGAAAAAGGAAAAAGCCTTTGGTCAAATTCTAGACCATATCAAGGTGGACCCCATGAGGGACCCAATCCTTTTGGACCCATTGTTTGAGCATAGATTCAAGGGGAGTTCTCCCTACAAAGTAACCAATGAGAGTATGCTGCTTTAACCATAAGCAAGCAGTATTGAATTCCTGTGATGGTAAAATAACATCAGCAGGAGAGTTTGAGGGCTTACCTCGTGAAACACCTTCAAAACAAACTTTTGGGGACACTTGGTCCGTGGAGGAGCCATTGTGCAGAGCCAAGAAACTGCCAACACTAGCAACAAGTGCTGGGTTAGAAGTGGTAGGAGGCATTTAATATTGCAAGTATGGGCCTAACTAGTATTGTCATTGATGTCAACGTACCCCTATTGCATTAATGATAAGGATTGGATGAGCTATGTGCTGAGGATATTGAGAAAATTAGTCTCAATCAGAAACATAGAAGAACAAAGAAAATAGTAAGGTAAAAGTCCAAGATAGGATGAGGATCAGAGGATACGGATTAAAGGGTTTGTAGATATGTGTCTTAAGGTGGTCTAGTAGAGATTTCAGAGGTCTACATGAAGATCTAAAGAGGTTGTGACGATTCAAGTAAAACTGGTTCTGACAGGTGTTCAGTGGTGACAGAGTAAGACAGATAGGTCCGGTGAGATCTGGAATTGCATTATAAAGTTCTACAGATTTAAGGGAGTTTTGAGGACGTCATTGTGGAATGTCAACTAGATTGGTTCATGGTTTGAAGGTCTGCAAGCATCTATTCCTTTGTGACAGTGATGAAGACTATGTTCTTGAGATTCCGGATGAAGGAGAGAAGGATTTAAGTAAGTGGATGTTATTATGGATGTTTTCTGACTTAGATGATTATTCCTAAGTTGATGTCTTGTATAAATAAGGGATTGCGAAGTCATTTGAAAAGTGTCCTTGTGGAGATGAGTGTGTGGTAGTGAGGAAGAGAGCGAAAGGTAGAATAGAAGTTTTGGGCTTAAATGGAACTGATTCAAGCATGGTGAAGATGCTATTCTCCAGTTCATGTATGTGATTCTTATTTCTTTGTAGACAGTGTGTCTCTTGTAGGCAGTGAGCCCTAATTGGCATGTGCCATTTGTTCTTTCCATTCTTCTATAGAGAATACATTCTTGGGTTAATCACCTCGTGGTTTTTCCCTTAACCGGGTTTTCCACGTCAAAATCTTGGTGTCTCATGCATTGATGTGTTTCTACTCTTGATTTGTTGCATTATGTTTCCATGATTGATTTGTAATTAAGCTGTTGAATTGCAAAGTGGAATTAAGTGTTTAATAGATAGAAATTTTTGCACAACTGATTCACCCCCCTCTTAGTTGTGTGCCCTAAGTCTAACAATTGGTATCAGAGCTAAGTTCCTCTAAAAGGAGCTTAACTGCTTGAGGAGATCCAGGATGTCGTCTTACAAGAAGGATAGTCTGAAGTTTGATGGAACCAACTTTTCTCTTTGGAAAGGTCGCATGAAATGTCACTTGCAGTGTATGGGACTAGCGTACTAGTCCATGGTTACAAAACCGTATGTACCTCCACAGGGTGGTCTGACAACCCTAAATGAAATCACAGATGCTGAAAACAATCTACGAACCATAGAGGCTCTTCTAAGCACATTATGTGACTTAGAGCTCTCAAATGTTATTGAACTATCAACTGCTTTTGAGATTTGGAAAAAACTGGAACTTTTGCATGAAGGAGACCAGTATGTTAAATGTCCAAGGTTACAGAGTCTAAAAGGGAAATTTGAAAAATTGAAGATGAGAGATGATGAAAATATTACCACTTTTATGCCAAGAGTGAATGAGCTGGTTTGTGGAATTAGAAATGCAGGTGGAGTCTTAGATGAAAATGAGATTGTTGGCAAAATTCTCAGATCTCTACCTAAATCTTACAAAATCAAGGCTGCTACCATTGAAGAATTCAGAGCCCATACAACTATCACAAGAGATCAATTGGCTGGGAAACTGGCTGCATTTGAAATGATAGAATTTGGAGATGACTCCCCCAAGACTGAATCTGCATTCAAAGTCAGTGCCTCTGTAAAAGGTAAACAAAGGTTTGATCTGGGAGAGAACTCTTCAAAGAAACTTTCATGGTATGAAAAACAAGAAAAAACCTGGAAGAAGAAGAAGCTGAAACTGCTCACCTTGAAGCTCTTATTGCAAAAAGATTGCCAAGAGGATCCGGTAAGTATGAAGAGAAACTGCCTTTTAAGTGTTTTAATTGCAATAAGATTGGTCATTTTGCCTCAAAGTGTCCGGAAAGATTTTCAAGGCCAAACCCTAATAGATCAAGGTTCCAAAAGAATTGTTACTATGTTCATGAAGAAGATGACAATGAAGGAGTAACAGATGATGAATCAAAGACAGGAAACAAATCCGGAAGCAAATGGGTGATTATTGCTATCAAGGAAGAAGAACCAATATCCTTTGAATCTGTCAATCATAAAGTTGTAGAAAGAGCTCTGGCTACTCAAGTTGAAGAAAAGGATGATTGGGTCATTGACAGTGGATGCTCTCACCATATGACAGGTGACAAAAATAAGTTTGTGGATTTGGAAAGGTATGAAGGAGGAGTAGTTAAGTTTGGTGATAATTCTGCTGGTAGAATCAGAGGTAGTGGAACTATTTCTTTTGATGGAAGAAACAAAACCGGTAATGTACTATATGTTGAAAGATTGAAGCACAATCTTCTCAGTGTTGGATAGTTGGTTGACAAAGGCTATGATCTCTGGTTCAAAGATGGAAAATGCAAGACCTTTGAAAGCTCGGGAACAGAGATTGCATCTGGTACCCAAACTAAAGGTAATATCTTCCACTTGGTTGGCATTGGTAAAAGTTGTTTATTTGTTCAAGTTGATCAGAGTTGGTTATGGCATAGGAGAATGTGTCATTTGAATTTTGATAATATCATCAAGATAAGCAATACTCAGGTTGTAAGAGATCTTCCAAAATTGGTGAAACCTACTAATAGCTTGTGCAAAGAATGTCAGTTGGGTAAGTTGAGCAGAGTCACATTCAAGAGTAAGGAACTATCTTCTACCGGATTATTGGACTTAGTTCATACTGATCTTTATGGTCTGGCAAGAATCAGGAGTATGCAAGGTGATAGATACTTCATGTTACTAATTGATGACTATTCTCGGATGATGTAGGTAACTTTTCTGAAAGAGAAATCAGAAGCCTTTGAGAAATTCAAAATATTCAAGGCTATGGTAGAGAATGAAACCAGATTAAAATTGAAATGTCTGAGGTCTGATAGAGGTGGAGAATTCACATCTGGTGAATTCTTGGAGTTCTATAAGAAACATGGAATAAAGAGATAGTTGTCTGCTCCTAGGACTCCACAACAGAATGGAGTGGTGGAGAGAAAGAACCAGACTATCCAAGAAGCATCCAAGACCATGATGATGGAAGAAAATGTTCCTCAGATCTATTGGAGAGAAGCTGTCAGTACTGCAGTCTATACCCTCAATCAAGTTCAAATTAGAAGCAATACCGGTAAGACTCCTTATGAACTTTGGTTTGGCATCACTCCTACTGTGAGGTATTTTAGAGTTTTTGGTAGCAAATGTTACATTAAAAGAGATGAAGATCTAGGAAAGTTTGATGCTAGAAGTGATGAAGGAATATTCTTGGGCTACTCTACTCAAAGCAAAGCATACCAATGTTATAACAAGAGACTAGGAAAGATTATAGAAAGTACAAATGTGAAGGTTGATGAAGGAATTAAAAAAACCTCAAGGTTTTACGAATATGATGAAGATGATCAGGATGGTGTTATGTTTCAAAGAGCCCAAGCCCCTTCTGAAATTTAGATTCAAACTAATTCGGCAAATCAGGAAGAAGAGTTGAGCTTCAATGAGCCTAGTCAAGAATCAGAAGTGCAGGAAACTCCCAAAGTTCCCAAGTATGTAAAACTGAACCACTCTGAAGATTAGATCATAGGTGATAAAAGCAAAGGAGTACAAACAAGAAGAAGAATTGCTCAAGACTCAGAAGAGTGTTGTCTAATTTCAAAGATTGAACCTAAGATAGTGAATGAAGCTTGCAATGATGAAAATTGGTCAAAAGCCATGGAGGAAGGACTAATGCAAATTGAGAAAAATCACACTTGGGATCTTGTTCCCAGACCTAGAAACAAGAATGTGATTGGAACCAAATGGGTCTTCCTGAACAAACTGAATGAAGTTGGTGAAGTAATCAGAAACAAAGCCAGATTGGTCTGCAAAGGCTATTCTCAAATAGAAGGAGTTGATTTTGAAGAAACTTTTACTCTGGTGGTAAGAATTGAAGCAGTCAGATTATTTCTTGCATTTGTTGCCTTCAAAGATTTCAAAGTGTATCAGATGGATGTCAAGTCTGCCTTCCTGAATGGTGAGTTGGAAGAAGAAGTGTACATTGAACAACTGGATGGTTTTCAAGTGTCTGATCATGGTGATATGGTCTGCAAATTGAAGAAAGCTCTGTATGGACTAAAACAAGCCCCAAGAGCCTGGTATGAAAGATTAGATAAGCATCTTTTGAAGATTGGTTTCAACAAAGGTACTGCTGACAGTAACTTGTATTTCAAATTTGATCATGAAAACATCTTGATTGTTGAAGTGTTTGTTGATGATATCATTTTTAGAGAAAGAGATAGTTTGTGTAAAACTTTTGCAAATCAAATGAAAAGTGAGTTTGAAATGTCCATGCTTGGTGAAATGAATTTCTTCTTGGGTCTGCAAATCACTCAAACAAAGAAAGGAATCTTCATTTCTCAGACCAAATATGTAAAAGAATTATTGAAGAAATTTGGGATGGAAGATTCAAAGCCAATGAATACTCCCATGGCAACTGGATGTAAGTTGAGCAAAGATGATGACTCTCCTAAGGTAGACCAGACAAAGTACATATCAATGATTGGAGGATTGTTGTATCTCACTCAAACTAGACCAGATATTATGCAAGCTGATCCTAGAGAATCACATGTCATGGCAATCAATAGGATTTTTAGATATCTAAAAGGGACGGTTGAGTATGGTCTGTGGTATCCCAGAGATCATGATTTCTCTCTTCATGCATATACAGATGCTGATTGGGCAGGAGATGTGGATGATCAGAAGAGTACCAGTGGTGGAGCATTCTTTTTGGGGAAGAGATTGGTTTCTTGGCTAAGCAAGAAACAAGAGGCAATTCTCTATCTACAACTGAAGTAGAATATATTGCAGCAGTAGGTAGTTGCACTCAAGTTTTGTGGATGAAGCAGATGCTAAGAGATATCAAAGTAGAGTATGAGGAACCTATCACAATCTTCTGTGATAATTCAAGTGCAATAAATATATCTAAGAATCTAGTGTTGCACTCAAAGACTAAGCATATATCCACCAAGTTTCACTTTTTGAGAGAGCAAGTGAACAAGAATGAAGTCAGATTGGAGTTTGTGCCTTCCAAGGATCAGATTGCAGACATCTTTACTAAACCTCTACCTAAGGACTCTTTTGAGTACCTCAGGGAGAAGTTAGGGGTCATTGCCCCTCCGGTGATGAACTAAGATGCACTGAGGTGCATCAATCCGGTGGTTATCACAGTCATATCTTGTGATCCGGATTGATGTTGGGGAGCTACTACTCAGGGGGAGCAGCAGGTATGATTCTGAAGTATTAGAATTGCAAGTATGTGCCCTTTACCATTGATGTCAAAGGGGAGAGAAGACATGTGAAAAACAAGTGGTTTTCGATCAAAGGGGGAGAAGTTAAGGGAGAGAAGACATGTGAATGGTTGTTGCTGATAGGGGGAGTTGTGACAGTGAGGAGAAATTCTTGTCCTGATGGTTAAAACAATTTTTCACATCATATGTTGCCATCAATGACAAAGGGGGAGATTGTTGCAAGTATGGGCCTAACTGGTGTTGTCATTGATGTCAACATACTCCTGTTGCATTAATGATAAGAATTGGATGAGCTTTGTGCTAAGGATATTCAGAAAATTAGTCTCAATCAGAAACAAAGAAGAACAGGGAAAATAGTAAGGTAAAATTCCAAGATAGGATGAGGATTAGAGGATGCAGATTAAAGGGTTTGTAGATATGTGTCTTAAGGTGGTCCAATAGAGATTTTAGAGGTCCATATGAAGATCTGAAGAGGTTGTGACTGTTCAAGTAAAACTAGTTCCAGCAGGTGTTCAGTGGTGACAGAGTAAGACAAATAGGTCCGGTGAGATCAGGAATTGCATTATAAAGTTTTGTAGATTTGAGGGAGTTCTGAGGATGTCATTGTGGAATGTCAACTAGATTGGTTCATGGTTTGAAGGTCCACAAGCATCTTTTCCTTTGTGACAGTGATGACAGACTGTGTTCTTGAGGTTCCAAATGAAGGAGAGAAGGATTTAAGTAAGAGGATGTTATTATGGATGTTTGCTGACTTAGATGATTATTCCTAAGATGATGTCTTGTATAAATAAGGGATTGCAAAGTCATTTGAAAAATGTCCTTGTGGAGATGAGTGTTTGGTAGCGAGGAAGAGAGCAAAAGGTAGAACAGAAGTTTTGGGCTTAAATGGAACTGATTCAAGCATGGTGAAGATGCTATTCTCCACTTCATGTATGTGATTCTTATTTCTTTGTAGACAGTGTGTCTCTTGTAGGCAGTGAGCCCTAATTGGCATGTGTCATTTGTTCTTTCTATTCTTCTAATAGAGAATACTTTCTTGGGTTAATCACCCTGTGGTTTTTCCCTTAACCGGGTTTTCCACATCAAAATCTTGGTGTCTCATGCGTTGATGTGTTTCTACTCTTGATTTGTTGCATTATGTTTCCATGATTGATTTGTAATTAAGTTGTTGAATTGCAAAATGGAATTAAGTGTTTAATAGATAGAAATTTTTGCACAACTGATTCACCCCCCCTCTCAATTGTGTGCCCTAAGTCTAACATTTAAATGGCCAAAAAGCTGCAATAAATGCGGGCATACAGAAAGAAGGCTATAATTCCTACACCTAGAGCGTGGTATGGAACCTAGAAAGAACAATGTTGGTTAGCTTCAAAGAGACCCTAGCAAAGCTAAAACATCAATTTCATCCACTCCTTCACAACTCAAAAAATCATCCTTTAAAGGTAATTAGATTTAACCAAGGGTGGGATAAAAAAAATGTCATGGACGATGAATACTAAATCTTCTTGGATAACATTAAGCAAAGTTTTTAAGTCATTTATATCAAACTATTTCATAAGGGATCAAATTTTAAAGCAGCTATTTCACATAGGATATAAAATTAGTATATAATTAGGTAATAGAAAATGTTTTGAAATTTCATCAAGTTAGACAACAATTTGATGTATTTTTTTAATAAATTTACAAGAAGATTATTTTTCTTTACAAATTATTCAATATAATATTTTTACCCTTTCTAAATTTAAATCTACCCTTTTACATTTTTATTTATGAAGTATATTAGACGAGATTAAAGACATGAGTCACATCTTTTATGTGAGTGTTATTATAGTCTATTATGGTTTGTACTAGACCAAACATTGTCCAAGTAGTGGGAGTCCTATGTATGCATATGTTTGTTTTGGACAAGAAGTATTAGACTATGGTGAAGAGGGTCTTCAATTATCTTTGAGACACATTTGAGTATTTGATTTTCTACTAGGAAGGATAAACTTCGAGAAAATTAGTGGATATTTAGGTGTTTGTGGATTCTAATTGGGTAGCAGATGTGGATAGTAGGATGGCTACCTTTGAAGATATGTTTACTATTTTTAGTGGTGTGAAAAGTTGGATAAGAAAGAGAAATGTTTTAGTTTCTCTTTTGACTATAGAGGCAAAGTATATAGTAGCTACTTATTCCTATAAAGAGAAAATTTGATTTTCAAGAGTATGTTCAAATATCAAGTTGAAATACAATTTAGTGTGATAATTGAAGTATCACTAGTGTGGCAAAGAATCCTGCCTTTCATGTGTAGATGACACACATTAATTTGTAGTATTTGAATGTTGCAAATGCTTTGATGAAGACCATGAGCATAGACAAGTTTATATGGTGTAGGATGGCTATGGGGATGTCTTCACTTTGTAACAAGTGTGTTTTGTATATGTTTTTTGCCTTATGTAATGTCTACAACAAGTGGAAGAATATTGGGAAAGATGTACACTTTGCATAAAATATCTAATATTCTGTAAAGTTGTGGTCCATCTCAAAGTGAAGTGACACACTTTACAGTGTGCAATATTTTCCTTGGGAGTTGTTGCATGGAACATTGAAAATGCATTTAATATTGATGGTCATGATTTAGTGAGCATGTAGCTTAATGGGCTCATGATTTAATATGGGAGAAACATTGGACAAATGCATTTAATGTGGGAGGAACATTAGATTACTACATTTAATTATTGGATATCTTGTAATTATCATTTTATGTGGGGTCACATGGATACAATCCATCTTGGCCACTTGGATTGGAGAGAGAATTTGAATTCCCTTAGAGGTTGTAATGACTCTTAGGTATAGAGTCAAACTTTGGTGCACACCATGGGATATGCCACTTATGTGCATTAATTATTGGTGGAGCTAGAAAACTTAGTAAGTTTATTTTCTTTTTGCTCATGTGCCTACATATAGAAGGACTAGAATGGAAGCTAGACATCATCTTGTACATGCTCCTTATGAGTTAATCTTGTAATTATCATTTTATGTGGGGTCACATGGATATAAGCCATCTTGGCCACTTGGATTGGAGAGAGAATTTGAATTTCTTTAGAGGTTGTAATGACTCTTAGGTATAGAGTCAAACTTTGGTGCACACCATGGGATATGCCACTTATGTGCATTAATTATTCATGGAGCTAGAAAACTTAGTAAGTTTATTTTCTTTTTACTCATGTGCCTACATATAGAAGGACTAGAATGGAAGCTAGACATCATCTTGCACATGCTCCTTATGAGTTAATCTTGGTGTACACACATAGAGGCTTGAGATATTTCTTAAGAGTTTTTAAGAAGCATGAAGTGGGATGTGTAGATATCTCATTTTATCAGATTGATCTCATGTGGAATGTAACAATAGTTGCTCACTACTATTGAAGATGGACATATTTGGCTTGTGAAGGTATAGGGATTGAAATTGTATTTCAATTATTTTGTTGATGAGAACACATTGGTTTCAATATTTTTGAGGTTTGGTTTTCCAAAATCTCTCTCCCTCTCTCTCTCTCTCTGGGTTATTTTATTCTTTCTTTGTACATCTTTCCTTGTAGAATTAATTAGGAAATTGTTTCACATTTTCCTTCAAGTTTTAGTGGATAATTTTTATTTCTAAGAGTTTCATTCTTTTGAATAACAATGTGATGGAGAAGCACATGCTATCATTCCTTGAATTTGGGAATGTATTATAAGACAACTATGATGATATCTTAATAAAAATATTGTGTTGAGTTAGGAGGGTGGACTATCACTTCATTTATTAAGAAGTTAAATGATGCCAACTAAACTTATTTTGTTTATGATTAGGAAATCTATGCCCTGGTGTAGGATTTACATCAATGGAGGCATTAGTTTATACCTAAGGAGTTTGTGTTGTACATAGACCACTAGGCACTGAAGTTCATAAATAGTTAGGTAAAGCTAAATTGGAGGCACATGAGGTAGGTAGAGTACCTACAAGGTTATTCTTTCATGTTGAAGCACCATGGAGATAAAACCAATAAGTTTGTAGATTCCTTGAGGAAAAGGTAAGCATTATTGTCTACGATGACAATTGAACTACATGGCATGGAGGTGATGAAGTATTTATATATCATAAATCTAGATTTTACAAATGCATGATGTGCATGCATAGATCCATGGGCTAGCACAAGAGGCCTATTTGAATATTACTTTGTGCAAGAGGGATACCTATTCAAGAGGAAACAATTGTGCATCTTATGGAATTCAATGAGGGAGAACCTCATTGGTAGAATCAAAGGGCAATCAATGTAGATGAAACATGGGTCACACTAGAAGAGTGATATTACTATCTAGGTTTGCCCAAAGATGTGAGAAGGTTCATGGAGTGCTACAAAATGTGTCAAGTAATGATAGTATTGGTGAACACTAGGTTATACAAGCCATTACACACACCAAATATACCTTGGAAGGAATTGTCTATGGACTATGTCCTTGGATTAGTGTGCACATAGAAAGGTATTGAGTCTATCTTGTAGTGGTTAACATATTTTCTAAGATGACACATTTCATTCCTTGTAATAAGATAAATGATGTGTTGAGGATTGCAATTATATTCTCCAAATTAGTAAAATTGCATGGATTATAGTATAGAATTACATCATATGGGCATATGCATTTCCTTAACTATTTCTAGCACACCTTTTGGAGATGATTATAGCTTAGTTACAATTATACATATCATTTATAAAAGTATGGATAGATAGAAGTTGTCCATAGTATTCCTGGAAATCTACTCAAGTGTCTAATAGGAGAGAAGCCTACATAGTGAAACTCTATGTTGAACAAATTATTAGGAAAGATACCATTTTAAGTGGCATGTTCAATGTCTCCATGGGGTGTCATAGATCTATTGAAAGTGGAAGATTGAAAACACTTGAACATAGAAGGTGAAGACTTCACACAACACATGAAGGAAGTTCATGCACAAGTCAATAAGTAACTAGAGGAGAGTAGGACAAAGTTTAAGTTACACATAGACTAACATCAAAGAGAGAAGAGTAACTCTAAGGGAGAGTTAGTCATGGTCCACCTAAGAAAATAATAGCTCCAAAGAGTGATGTATAACAAGATAAAGCCTAAGAAGACTGGTCCATGCCATATCTTGCACAAATTTTATAAGAATGATTATGAGATCAAGCTTCATGAAGGGTTGGATATTTCACCAACATTCAATGTATTTGATGAGGAGGCTACTCCACCCAACACTCACACATGAAAAAAAATAGATATTTAGACCAAAAAAGTGAGGAATAAATCAAGCAACTTTTATTTCTTTAGTAAAATGGAGTACAAAATCTAGTATTACATGCTACAACAACATGGGTTGTTTCACAACATAGAAAATCCTACTCTATCAAATATTTCTACAATTTAGAGCCACAACTGCACATATGGAATTGTCATTTGTAACATTTCCCTTTTTATTTGGCACCAATAACTTCCATGACACTTCTCCACTAGCCTCCCGAATGTTCTAGAAAGTGTAACTCCCATTTTTGGGTGCCAAGTCAAGCTATCCATTTCCCCGCCTAAGAAATTGGCAATTTGAGATTTTTAAAGTTTTTGAAATTTTGTAACACAACTTTTGGGGACCATAACTTTTGAACTGGTTTTCTAATTAACAAACATAACTAGGCATTGGAAAGCTCATGAAGAGATCTATGATGTACAAAATCATCTAAAGATCATTTTGTCCACTTTTTGAACCCCAATGAGGCTTCTAAAGGCCTCAAATTCAAATCTAAAGTTCATCAGGAGCAATTTTCCAAGATGGAAACTTTAATATCTCTCAAACTATAAATGATATTCAGATGATTTCTTCACCATTTACTTACTTTTACAATTCCACATCTTGGGGTAAATTTATAGGTCCATAAGTACCCAAATGGGCCAACTTACTAAAAATAGTAGGTTACTATTTTTAACCTTTATGAAATTTTGACAGTCCCGAACCACTAAAGGGTCAACATGGACTCCAACACAACAAAATAAACCTACAAAAACAACTAAATTCAAAAAAACTTCAAATATTTTGGGTGATGCAAGATTGTCCTTACACCACTAGATGCTCCCGCATCAAACACTCAGGGTAATTTGAGAAGTGACCTTGTCACATCTCAGGTGTTTGACGAAAACCAAGACATTCAACCTCTGCCTTAGACAACGATGATGAATCTTCAATAGGCCTTGCTTTCCACTTAACCAAGTATTCTTCATATCGCATTTTTTGGTACTTCTTCCCACACGACTATCTAGGATTTCTTCTATTGCCTCCTCTAAAGTAGATGTTGGGATACTCCATTGTTATTCTATTGGTCTATCCTCTATGCCACCTTTATGATACTCTATCAAATAAAAAATGTTGAATATAGGAGAAATGTTGATTCCACTTGGTAGCTCTACTTCATATGCATTTCCTAAATGATGCTTCTTTAGGATCCTGCATGGTCCAAAAAATTTTATCTTCAACTTATTATATGTTTCCATAGGATACAAGTCCTTCCTCAAGTGAACCATAACTTTATCTCCACCCTTGAACTCTTTAAATCTTCTCTTTTGATCTACCTTAGCCTTGTACTATGAATTCATCTTATTAATATGCTTTCTTACCTCTGCATGCAATTTCTTTAGGTTCTTTGCAAAGTCTTTAGCCTCGACACTGCTTTTCTCTCCTCTATCCATCTTCCTCAACTCAGAAGCATTTCTTGGAGTACTACCATATACAATCTAGAATGGAGATTTACCAATACTTATGTTGACAGAATTTTTGTATGCAAACTCTTCCTGTGGTAACATCAAATCCCATCCCTTGGGCTTATCTCTTACCAAGCATCTCAACAAGTTGCTTAAACTTCTATTCACCACCTCTGTCTATCCATCAGTCTATGGATAATGTACAAAACTAAACTTCAAATCAATCTTCAACTTCGTCCATAAAGACTTGTAGAAATACACAAAAGACTTGGTATCTTGATCTAAATATATGTTTTTGGTAGACCATGTAGTCTTCTCTGAAATATAATTTTGCAACATGAACAACATCACTAGGTTTTTGACATGAAATGAAATGTGCCATCTTTGAAAATTTGGGATACTCCATTGTTCTTATATTGGTCTATCCTCTATGCCACCTATATGATACTTTGTCAAATAAAAAATGTTGAATATAAGGGAAATGTTGATTCCACTCGGCAGCTCTACTTCATATGCATTTCCTAAATCATACTTCTTTAGGATCCTACATGGTCCAAAATTTTCCATCTTCAACTTATTATATGTTCCCATATGATACAGGTCCTTCCCCAGGTGAGCCATAGATTCATCTCCAACCTTGAACTCCTTAAATCTTCTCTTTTGATCTACCTTAGCCTTGTACTATGAATTCATCTTATTGATATGCTTTCTTACCTCCGCATGCAAGTTCTTTAGGTTCTCTACAAAGTCTTCGGCCTTGATACTGCTTTTCTCTCCTCTATCCATCTTCCTCAACTCAGAAGCATTTCTTGGACTACTACCATATACAATCTAGAATGGAGATTTACCAGTACTTATGTTAATGGAATTTTTGTATGCAAACGCTGCCCTTGGTAACATCAAATCCCATCCCTTGGGCTTATCTCCTATGAAGCATCTCAGTAGGTTTCTTAAACTCTTATTCACCACCTCTGTCTATCCATTAGTCTACGAATAATGTACAGAACTGAACTTTAAATTAATCTTCAACTTCTTCCATAAAGTCCTGCAAAAATACCCAAAAGACTTGGTATCTCGATCTAAAAATATGTTTTTTGGTAGACCATGTAGTCTTACCACCTCTCTAAAAAATGATTCTACAACATGAACAACATCACTAGTTTTCTGACACGAAATGAAATGTGTTATCTTTGAAAATCTGGCAACCACCAAAAATATTTAATCATGCTTCTTTGTGTCCTTGATATACCAAGAACAAAGTTCATACTGATATCCTCCCATGGCCCCTCTAGTATAGGTAATGGCTAATATATCCCAATACTCTAACTCACTCCTTTGTCCATCTGGCATACTCTACAACTTTGCACAAATTTCTTCACATCTTGGTGCAGTTGCGGCCAGTAATAATTCTCACTAACAAGAGAAATGGTTTTATCTCAACCAAAGTGTCCTACCAACCCTCCACTATGCTCCTACTTAATCAAGTTCTCTCTCATGGAACTACTCGAAATGCACAACTAGCTTCCTTTGAACAACATACCATCTTGGATTATATAATCTAACCATCTCATCCAATCCAAGGTAACATGCTCCAAACAAGCTTTGCATGCCTTTGCAAAGTTTGGATCTTCAGGGTACAAGTTCTTGAATTCATTAAACCCAACAACCTCTATCTTCATCTTTGTCAACAAATTTGTCCTTCTTCTTAAGGCCAACTCTATTGGACTTCCCACTCTTGTGCTTCAAAACAAAAGTGGAACTCTACAAAAACTCAACCCATTTTAAGTGCCTTTAATTTAACTTCCCTTGACTATTAAGATATTACAAAGCCTGATGATCAATATATAAAACAAACTATTTCAAAAAAAAAATAATGTCTCCATTTCTTCAAAGCCTGAACTATAGCATAAAACTCCTGATCATAAATAGAATAATTTTTCTTAGCATCATTAGGCTTCTCATTGAAATAGGCAATGTGCTTACCTTCTTGACTCAAAACAACTCCTATGATACTGCCACTAGCGTCATAATCTACTTAAAATACCTTGTTGAAATCTAGAAGTGCCAAAATAGGTTGCTCTATGACTTTCTTCTTCAACATATTAAAAGTCTTTGCTACTTCTATGGTCCAATTGAAATATCTTTTATCTTCTCTCATTGTTTTAGTTAATGGGGCACAAATGCTACTAAAATTATTGACAAACTTCCTATAAAAATTTGCCAAACCATGAAAAGATCTTACCTTTGTAGTGCTCCTTGGCATGGTCCATTCAACAATAGCCCTTACTTTTTCTGAGTCAATCTTAAGACCCTCATTTGAGACACAAATCTAAGGTATACCAATTCCTTCTTTGTAAAACTGCATTTCTTCAAATTAATCAACAACTTCTCCTCCCTCAACTTCTCTAAAACTCTTCTAATATGCATCAAATGCTCTTCCAAAGTCTTACTGAAAATCAAAATGTCATCTAAATAAACAATAACAAACTTTCCCAAAAACTTTTTCAATACCTCATTCATGAACCTCATGAATGTTCTCAGTTCATTGGTTAGCCCAAATGGCATGACTAACCACTCATACAAACCTTCCTTTGTCTTGAAGGTTGTCTTCCATTCATTCCCTTCTTGGATTCAGATTTGGTGATATCCACTCTTTAAATCTATCTTTTTGAAGTACTTGGCTCCACTCAGGCAATCCATTATGTCATCCATCCTTGGCAATGGAAATCAATACTTGATCATGATCTTATTGATGGCTCTCAAGTCTATGCACATTCTCCATTTTCCATCCTTCTTTGGTGCTAGTATTGTAGGTACTGTACATTGACTTAGGCTCTCCCTTATCATCCCTTTCTTCATCAACTCCTAAACTTGTCTGTTCAACTCCTCATTCTCTACAGGAGTCATTCTATGGGTTGCCTTATTTGGCAAACTATCTTCTAGTATCAAATCCATTTGGTGACTTATCTTCCTCACCAGTGGTAAACCTTCTGGTACGTTATCAAAGACAATGTCTTGGAATTATTCCAACATGTCTGAGACTTCTATTGGTACATCTTCACATTTCTCCTGGCTAAGCTTAGGAATCAATGCAAAGCAATAATGCTCATGCTTCATTCCATCCAAAAATTTCCTACCATCTACCAATCAAATTCTAGCAGTACTACATACATTGTCTTCCACCTCCTTCAAGGGCTTTAACTTATGATGAACTCCATCATTTTTCAAGGAATAGGTGTTTACATAGCCATCATGGATAGTGCACCTATCATACCACCACAACCTTCTCAATAGAATATGACACATATCCATTGGTATGATGTCACACAACACCTCATAATGGTAGTCTCCAATCTTGAACTTGACTAAACATTTCTCATTGGCCAAAGCTTTATGGTCCTTATGCAACCATGCAATCCGATATGGATGGGGATGCCTTCTCCTTGTTAACTTCAAATTTTTAACCATCTCCTCTAAGACAAGATTATCAGTTCTTCCACTATCAATAATAATATCACAACACTTACCTTCATACTTACACCTTGCATAGAATAAACTCTTCCTCTGATCTAGTTCTTTCTTCTCATTTAACAAGGTTCTTCTAACAACTAGGGTTTCCCCTTTTAGCATCTTCATAATGCTCATACTGTACATCTTCATCTACATGTGCAACTTGTGCATTACCTTCAGGTCTTCTATTTCTCCTTCCTTGATATTGGGGACACTCGTAGGCTCAATGTCCTTCTTCTCCACATTAGAAATAGGTTCCTCTGAAACCTCCTCTTCCTAGTCCTTGCCTAGGTCTTCCTCTTCCTATTTGATCACCATTATTTTGATCATGAGGGCAATAGGCAATATCTCCTTTCAGATTTTGACTAGTGCCTACTTCTTTACTTTTCTTTTGATCTTCATTTCAGCCTCAATAGGATCTTCCACTAGTCCTTCAACCATGACCTATTCCTCTTGGCTTGCTTTTGAATCTTTTATTCAGCTTCTCTTCCACCTTCAAGGAAAATTGGTACGCATCTTCTATGGTGGTCATTCTGACCAGCCTCAACTCCTCTTGAATACTTTGCCTCAACCCATTAATGTAATGGGCTACCTTCTTCTTGTTGGCCTTTCCATGGCCTATTCTAATAATAATCTTATAAAACTCTTTTGTATATTCCTTAAGAGACTTGTTACCTTGCTTCAATCCTTGCAGCTTTTTCAATAACTCTATCTCATAGTCCACAAGAATAAATTGCTTCTTTAGTTTATCTACCATCTAATCCCATCTGTTAATCTTTCTTTTTCCTCACCTATTTCTCTCTAACTGGACCTCCTTCCTGATGCAGCACACAACATACACTCAATACAATTTTGCCATTAATCATGTGAGAGCCAAAGATTTGAAGACTGGAACATAAAAAAAACTTCTATACATCAACTCTGCTGCCACAATGAGAGAAAACTCTCTTATATCCAAGAAAAATTTAAAAAAATACCTTTTTTGGCAGATTTCGACAATTGTCAGATTTTGCCATTTTAGGTAATTTTACAATCATATCCTGAAAATCTTGTTTTTTCCCAAAATCTTCCTAAAACTAAGATAGGATGAAATGCCAACTAATATTCTAAATTTGAAACATGAGTTTCGATTTATTACAAAAGTAACTTTTTTAAAAAAAAAAATCTAGAAAAAAACACTAAATTGTTATTTTGAGGGCCAAGATGAAAGTTTCAAGCCTCGAAAAAGTGCCAAAATGGGATCCAACCCACTAGACTCAGTTGCGAAACCACTTTCCACCTCATAATGCATCCACCCATAAAATCTCGTAGAAAACCCACATCCAAGTCAAAAGTTATGATCTCTAGAAGTTCCTGCATCACTTCCACAAAATACTAGCATGTCCCTTCAACTTCATTTTTGTAGACTTGACCCATTCTAGATCCTCCACATCTTCATACTTGAAATATTCCTCCATATTGTTTATCCAATCAATAAGCTCTTCCAAAATTAGATCCCCAAAATAGGTAGAAACTTCAATCCTAGGCCTCTTTCCAATCTTTGAAATGACCCTCAACAACCCAACTACGTAGGATCTTCTACATCATCTTGTTCTTCTTCAGATAGCTCTTCTTCTTCAACTTCATCTTTTCTTTCTTCTCTTATTCGTGGCTTGAACCCTCTTTGCACCTCCTCTTGCAATGCATCGATTTGCCTTTGCAAGGCTCTAAAACCCTATTTTGTCAAAGCATTTCTCCCAACACCACCATGATTCCTTCATGGAGGCATTTTTGAGTTCTATAGCAAACCCACAACCTCAGGTCCTAGTGCAAATTACCTCATGGTCAGCGTTCTATCTACACACTTAGGAACTACTGCTCTAATACCACTTGATGAGGGGGCTACTCCACCCAACACTCACACATGAAACAACAAAAGAGATTCCCACCAAAAATGTGAGGAATGAAATAAAAAATCTTTTATTTCTTTAGTAAAATAGAGTATAAAATCTATTATTACATGCTACAACAACATGGGTTGTTTCACAATAGAGAAAATCCTACTCTATCATAGATTTCTACAATCTGAAGCCACAACTGCACATCTGGAATTGTCCTTCGTAACCTTTTCGTTCCCCTTTTTATTTGGCACCAATAACTTCCATGACACTTATCCACTATCTTCTCAAATTTTCTAGAAAGTGTAACTCTCCTTTTTAGGTGCTAAGTCTAGCAATCCATTTCCTCGACCAAGAAATTGGCAATTTGAAATTTTTAAAGTTTTTTGAAATTTTGTAACACAACTTTTAGGGACCATAACTTTTGAACCAGACATCTAATTGACAAACATAACCAGGTGTTAAAAAGCTCATGAAGAGGTCTACCATGCTTGAAATCATCTAAAGATCATTTTGTCCACTTTTTGAACCCCAACGAGGCTTCTAAAGGCCTCACATTCAAATGTGAAGTTCATCAGGAGAAATTTTCCAAATGGAAACATTAATATCTCTCAAACTATAAATGATATTCAGATGATTTATTCACCATTTGCTTATTTTTACAATTCTACTTCTTGGAGTAAGTTTTCAAGTCCATACGTACCCAAATAGGCCAACTTACTAAAAATAGCAAGTTACTATTTTTAACCTTTTTGAACTTCTAACAATCTCGAACCACTAAAGGGTCAACATGGACTCCAACACAACTAAATAAACCTACAAAAATAAAGAAATTATCAATGAGTGAGGAATTTATCAATTTTAATGCAAAGAGTTCCTACATATATTTCTCTAAGGGTTGTGTAGCATAGGGTGTAAAGTTTCACATTTTAGTGACCTATATATAGTCCTATTAATTTTGCAATTGAATAAAGTGTTGTTATTCCTTGTTTATATTTTGTTTGTGTGTTCAACATGCCCATTAATCACTTGTCCATTTGATCTACATTCAATAGTTGCAACAATTTCTCTAATCACACTCACATAACTCACAATAGGTTTGGGAGATTTTGATTAAAAATTATTTTAATTATCTAATTTATATTAATCCTTAATGTGAGTCAAACACAAGCATAAACTTAAATCCCTAGACCAAACTCTGTTCACATTAAAACATAAATTCTAGGCCCTAAACTATAATTCATAAACCCTAATTTTAGTGTTTAGGGTTTGTAATTTAGTTTGAGAGTAAAAATTAATACATATAAAAGTTAATCTAATACAATAGAAACCTTAGAAATACCAATACATATAAATTTAATATGATACAATAATACATATAAAATTTAATATGATACAATGGAAACCCATAAATCTAATATGATACAATCAATACATATAAAATTTAATATGATACAATAGAAACCCTAGTAATACCAATTTATATCAATCAATGTCAATTTATTTACACCAACAATCAATACATATAAAATTTAATATGATACAATAGAAATCCTAGATTTAGATCAATTGATATACACCATGAATTAATACATATAAAATTCAATATGATATAATAGAAACCATAAAAATATCGATTGATATATTGATCCATAGATCAATTGATATACACCAACAATTAATACATATAAAATTTAATATGATACAATAGAAACCCTAGATTTATATCAATTGATATTGATCTATATGTCAATTTATATATCAATTGATATACACCAACAATCAATACATATTAAATGTAATATGATACAATAGAAACCCTAGAAATATCAATTGATATCTATCGATATATTCATTGATATCAATTGATATCTATCGATATATTCATCGATATCAATTGACATACACCAACGATATATATATATATATATATATATATATATATATATATATATATATATATATATATATATATATATATATATATATATATATATATATATATATATATATATATATATATATATATATATATATATATATATATATATAAAATTTAATATGATACAATAGAAACCCTAGAAATATCAATTGATATACACCAACAATCAATACATATAAAATTTAATATGATATAATCGAAACCCTAGAAATATCAATTGATATTGACCAATTTATCAATTGATATACACCAACAATCAATACATATAAAATTTAAAATAATACAATAGAAACCCTATAAATATTAATTGATATGTACACCAACAAACAATATATATAATTTAATATGATATAATAGAAACCCTAGAAATATCATTACTGCATGTAACCTTCTTCATTTCTAGCTCTAAAGAATTTAATTGATTCTGTTCTTAGAACACCAATACCAAATAAACCATTATATATTAAGAAATATATTTTTGTGTTAATTATAAAAAGCACTACTCAATCGAGTACCTAACATGATAAAATTCCAATTATACTAGCTAGAATGAAGAGTGGGATAGGAAATCCTTACATTAACTTTTGTGCACTTATTAATATCATTGTTGAGAAAAATTACTTGATCTTTTTTATTGATGATCTTGAAGACCAACTTTGAGGAGCAATTTTTTCCATAAAAATTAATATGAGATTAGATTATATTAGGTTCCTATTGTACCAACTAATGTCTATAAGAATGGCCTCATGTCTTAGAAGGTTTTATTTGAGTGGTTGGTTATATGCTTTGTTCTAACCAATAAACACCTACTAATTTCATGTGGATGTTGAATGGACTCAATAATCGCATATATTCTTAAAATTGGTCATCATAGAAGACACATCATCTTTAGATAGACCAGGGAAGAGTACATCTATATCATGTTGGATTTAAGTTCTTTCAACCTTATGCTAACATAAGTTCTTAAAGAGTATTGATCTTTAAGAATGAAGAGAATGTAATACCTCGAATACATCTTTGTTAAATATCATTTTTGGGTCAATCTAGAGACTTGATTCATGTATGAACATATAGACTAACCCACTTGAGAACTTTCATAGAATTCAAGGGAGCTTCATGGTCTTAGGAATTCATAAACAAGGTTCATGTCCACATTATCTCACATTTATTATCCTATAACTAATGCAAAAAAACAAGGTTCCAAAGCAAAGATCATATGGATAGGGACATGCAAAAGGTCAGTAATTCACATAACTGAAGCTAAGGTTGTGTAGATACCACTAATTATTATTTTGTCTAATTTTTTAACATCCTTTTTTATATTAAGACAAATTATTCAAATTATGTAGTGGGATCAACTCTCACTAAATATAGCTACCATGTTGCTCATTATATTTGTGTAATTAAATAGGAGTGTTACAAATTTGATATATAATGTTTTGAATTATAAATTGAATGCATATTTATGTAAATCAATGATACTTGTTACAAATCAAATGTAATGTATTATTTTAAGCCATGTATAAATATTTCAATGATACTTATTTTAAGCAATTCAAATGTTGCAAAATTTGTATTAATTTAAATTGTAAAATGAAATTATTTATTTATTTATATTTGCACTAAATGTATAAATATTGTGCATTTATCATTTCAATGTACAAGTAATTAAATTTATATTTCTTTTTTTGTAATTGCAGCTAGTTCCTTTACTCATATGGATTAGTTGCCTAAATATGAGTTTTTATTAGAAAAGGTTTTATAGAACAACCCCCACCACAAAACTCCCCACCTCAAAACCCCCAATCCTCCACCTAATGAGGCTCGATTGAGAGCAACCATAAATGAAAACATAACCACATTACAAGGAAAATTAGATTTTTCCACAATGAGTAAAAATTCCCCCACATATATTGCATGGTTTTCCTCTTCGATGCAAACCATTATCGATTTTGTTAGATCTATAGATACATATCTAGATAGATTGTGTTTATGGAGGGAGAAGAAGAGGTAGTTTGATTTAGATAGACTATCATATAGACAAATACTTGATTTGCATATTTCTAAGCATACCCTAGCCCCATATTTTATTGACCCTTCCACAATCCAACCCATTACTCCAATAAAAAAGAATTTCAATTAAATATTGTAGGCACCCTCAAATTACAATAATTTTTTGGGAGTGGTGGTGGATGGTATTTGACCATAAACCAAATGGTAATTGTGAGCTACCATTATAGTTTTTGAGAAAATTATGGGCAATGTTTTAAATGGGTTTAAAACCCAATTATTTTGACATCAAATCATTCCAAGGTATTTGTGGTGACATGCCACATCATATACCAGGGGTACATGATCCAAATTGACAACGACTTTATCCACCTATTGTTGCTCCTCCCACATGAGTTATTCCTATCCCCATTCACGAATAGGTAGTGGTGCCAACATTAGGAGCATTGAACATGCTCTCTAGAAACTTAACTAACCAAGCTACCCACATGGTAGTTGAAGTCAGTGCTAGAGAGCATGGAGGAGACAGTGTTGGTCCTAGCACCTCAAGCATAGAGACACCATGACAATATGCACCCCATTTTTGTCAGAATCACAATCACTCATGTTATGGTCCTAATAGAACATCCACTTTAGGGGCTACAGTAGAGGAGGATTCATTCTTAGCTACTTTGTTTTCTTCTTCTACACAGGTATGCCACATTTTATGTACATAAGTGTATATTAAAATTAATAAATATATCTATTTTAAAATATCAATTATCAATTTATTTAATGAATTATATATTGTCTTGTTTGGTGCAGATGACTAGCCCAACCACAATATCTAAAGTAGATCATCTGGTGTTGATAGCTATACAACTCGACACACCTTATATGGTAAAGTAATAAATTACCCTTAACCATCTAGATTTCATTAAATATGTTTAAATATTCTTTTAAAATTAGATACATTTTAATAATTATAGAATAACTAAAATGTGAATCAAACTCCTAGAAGAACCTAGTATATTAGGACATGTTTAATAAATTTTTAATTTTAATATTATTGGACTTTACATCATTTTTACAGTAGCTGGGAGGTCATGACACTTCCATGTCAAACCAACCAAAAGGTGTGGTGAGCGATCCTCTAATGCCAATTTTTATGCACTCCTACCTAGTGTGTACATGAATTGTTTGTACTTGAGTTCACTTACATTGTTTCTTTAATTTGAAAGTTCAAGTGTGTGCATGTTAAAAATAAAATTAATACATGTATTATATGTATATGTTGGTTAAAAATTAAAGTATAATTTTATAATTTTAAATTCATTGTTGAAAATATATATGTACATGTACACAAGATGATAGAACACTTGAAGCAACAACAAGTCCAACCAATGATGAGCCTGAGAAAGTTCATGGGTCATTTGCAACATTTCAAGTAGATTTGCACATATACACACTAGTAAATCATATACAATTTATAGGTCTTTTATGTTACAAGTATGGACCTAACTAGTGTTGTCATTGATGTCAAGGACTGGATGAGTTGTGTGCTGAGGATATTGAGAAAATTAGTCTTATTAGAAACAAAGAAGAATAGTGAAGATTCAAGCAAGATGAAGATCAGAGAATGCACATCAAAGGTTTTGTAGATATGTGTCTAAAGATGATCCATTCAAGATTTGAGAGGTCCACATGAAGATTTGGAAAAGTTATGGCCATATGAGTAAAACTAGTTTTGGCAGATGTTTAGAAGTGACAGAGTGACACAAATAGGTCTGGTGAGATCCAAAAATGCAATATCTTGTTCTATAGATTTGGTGGAATATTTAGGAAGCTAATGTGAATTGACAACTCAATTGGTTTGTGGTCTAGAGGTCCACAAGCATTTATTCTAATGTGACAGTGATGACAGATTGTGTTCTTGAGGTTTTGGATGAAGATGCGAATGATTTCAACAAGAAGAAGTGGTGTGGATGTTCTTGGTGATTCAGGCAAGCTTGTGGAGGTCTCTAGATTGTGTCCAGGTCATGTTGGCGGTCCGCATTGAAGATTGAGCTCGTAATTGAAGATTTACTCTCAAGTGATGGTGTTCTTCCTAATCATGGCCGATCGAATGTTTTACACATCTTGCAGATGATCTTGAAGATATTCTATGATGCATGGCGTGTTCCTTAAAGAAGATTGAAGTCCCAGATTTGTGTGGCCGATAGTTTGGTGATACGCATGAAGTTCTTGTAACAAATCAAGTTGTATTTTTGTGATTGCTCTGTAATAGAATATGTTGTGCTGACTTTGATGATCATTCCAAAGTTGATGTCATGTATAAATAAGAATTGTAAATTCATTTCTAATTGTCCTTGAGGAGATGAGAAAGTGGTAGAGAGGAGAAGAGTGAAAAGCAGAGCAAAAGTATTGAGCTTAAATGGAACTAACTGAAGCATGGTGAAGATGCTAATCTCCAGTTCAAGTATGTAATATTTATTATTCTATAGATAGTGTGTCTCTTGTATGTAGTGGGCCTCTTGTGAGTAGTGTGCTTGGGCAGTGAGCCCTAATTCGCAAGTGTCATTTTGTTCTTATTCTTTTAACAGAGAATATAATCTTGGGTTAGTCACCTCATGGTTTTTCCCTTAACTGGGTTTTCCATGTTAAAATCTTGGTGTCATATGTGTTAATGTGTTTCTGCTCTTGAGATATTGTATTATGCTTCCATGATTAAATCAATATTATGCTATAGAAATATAACAAGGATTTAAGTGTTCAAAGAAAAGAAGGTTTTGGTGACAATAGATTCACCCCTCCTCTCAGTTGTCTGTCCTAAACCAACAATTGGTATCAAATCCAAGTTCCTCTAAAAGAGCTTAATCGCTTGAGGAGATCCAGGATGTCTTCCTACAAGAAGCATAGTCTGAGGTTTGATGGAACTAATTTCACTCTTTGGAAAAGCCACATGGAATGTCACTTGTAATGTATGGGAATGCAATATTAGACCATAACTTCAAAGAAGTATGTTCCTCCAAAGAATGGTTTGACAACTATAGATGAAATCAAAGATGCTGAAGATAATCTTCAAGCTAAAGAAGCCTTACTAAGTGCCTTATCTGATTCAGAGCTGACAAATGTTATGGATTTAAAAACTGCATATGAGATTTGGGCAAAGCTAGAACTTCTGCATGAAGGAGACAACTATGTTAAATGTGCCAAGCTACAAAGTCTGAAAGGAAAATTTGAAAACCTAAAGATGAATGAAGATGAGAATATCACTACATTTATGCCAAAAGTAAATGAGCTTGTTTGTGGCATTAGGTGTGCTAGTGGAACCTTGGATGAAGATGAGATTGTTGCCAAAGTTCTCAGATCCCTACCTCCTACCTACAAACACAAGGTTGTTGCTATTGAAGAATTTAGATCTTTACCAAATATCACAAGAGATCAACTGGTTGGAAAATTAGCTGCATTTGAATTGGCTGAGTTTGGGGATGCACCCCCAAGATAGAATCTGCATTCAGAGCTAGTGCCTCTATAAAAGGCAAACAAAGGTATGATCCAGAAGAGAACTCCTCAAAGAAACTATCATGGTATGAAAAAGAAAGAAAATATCTAGAAGAAGATGAGGTAGAAGTTGCTCAAATTGAAGCCCTTATTACAAAAAGACTTCCAAGAGGATCTGGTAAGTATGAAGGAAAATTGCCCTTCAAATGTTTCAACTACAACAAGATTGGTCATTTCTCTTTAAGGTGTCTGGAAAGATTTTCAAGGATTAATCCAAATAGATCAAGATTTCAAAAGAAATGTTACTATGTTCATGACGATGACGATGATGAAGGAGTAATAGATGATGAATCAGAGACAAGAAACAAATTCGGAAGTGACTGGGTGTTTATTGCCATCAAGGAAGAAGATCCAATGCCCATTGAATCTGTCAATCATAAAATGGTAGAAAGAGTTCTGGCTGGCCCAAGTTGAAGAAAAGGATGAATGGGTCATTGACAGTGGATTCTCCCACCATATGACTGGTGACAAAAATAAGTTCATATATCTAGAAAGATATGAAGGAGGATTTGTAAAATTTGGCGATAATCAGAGGAACTATTTCTTTTGATGGGAAGAACAAAACCAGTGATGTACTGTATGTTGAAGGTTTGAAGCACAATCTTCTCAGTGTTGGATAGTTGGTGGACAGAGGCTATGATCTCTGATCCAAAAATGGAAAATGTAGAATCTTTGAAAGTTCTAGAACAGAGGTTACATCCGGTACTCAAACAAAATGTAACATCTTCCACTTGGTTGGTACTAGAAAAAAATGCTTATTTGTTCAAATTGAACAGAGTTGGTTGTGGCATAGGAGAATGTGTCATGTGAATTTTGATAATATCATCAAGATAAGCAACACTCAGGCTGTAAGAGATCTTCCAAGACTGGTGAAACCTACTAATAGTTTGTGCAAAGAATGTCAGTTGGGCAAGCAGAGCAGAGTCACATTCAAAAGTAAGGAACAATCTTCTACTAGATTGTTGGACTTAGTACATACTAATCTATGTGGACCAGCAATAATCAGGAGTTTGCAAGGTGATAGATATTTCATGTTACTAATTGATGGTCATTCCCTGATGATGTGGATAACTTTCTTGAAAGAGAAATCTGAGGCTCTTGAGAAATTCAAAATATTCAAGGCTATTTTAGAGAATGAAATTGGGTTAAACATAAAATGTCTTAGGTCTGATAGAGGTGGAGAATTCACATCCGGAGAGTTCATAAAATTCTGTGAGAAACATGGGATAAAAAGACAGTTATCTATTCCAAGGACTCCACAGTAGAATGGAGTAGTGGAGAGAAAGAACCAGACCATCTAGGAAGCATCTAGAACCATGATGATGGAAGCAAATGTTCTTTAGATCTACTGGAGAGAAGCTGTAAGCACTGCTATCTATACTCTTAATTGAGTATGAATCAGAAACAATACTGGTAAGACCCCTTATGAACTCTGGTTTGACATCACTCCTACTATGAAGTATTTTAGAGTCTTTGGTAGTAAATGTTACATTAAAAGAGATGAAGACCTTAGAAAATTTGATGCTAGAAGTGATGAAGGAATATTCTTGGGTTATTCTACTCAAAGCAAAACATACCGGTGTTATAAAAAGAGATTGAGAAAGATTATAAAAATTACAAATGTGAAGGTTGATGAAGGCATTGAAAAACCCTCAAGGTTTTATGAATACGAAGAAGATGATCAGAATGATGTTTTGGTCCAAGAAGTTCAAACCCCTTCTGAAATTTAGATCCAGACTGATCCAGAGAATCCTGAAATATAGGAAGAAGAGATAAGTTTGGATGAACCTGTCCAAGATATAATAGTGCAAGAAATTCCTAAAATTCCCAGGTATGTAAGACTAAATCATTCTGAAGACTAGATCATAGGTGATAGAAGCAAAGGTGTTCAAACAAGAAGAAAGATTACTCAAGACTCAGTAAAGTATTGTCTGATTTCAAAGATTGAACCAAAAGCAGTAAGTGAAGCATGCAATGATGAAAGATGGGCTAAAGCAATGGAGGAAGAGTTGATGCAGATTGAGAAAAATCACACTTGGGATCTTATTCCCAGACCTAGAAATAAAAAATGTGATTGGGACCAAATAAAAAATGTGATTGGGACCAAATGGGTCTTCCAGAATAAACTGAAGGAAGATGGTGAAGTAGTCAGAAACAAAGCCAGATTGGTCTGTAAGGGTTATTCTCAAGTAGAAGGAGTTGATTTTGAAGAAAATTTTACTCTAATGGCAAGAATTGAAGTAGTCAGATTATTTCTTGCTTTTGCTGCCTTCAAGGATTTCAAAGTATATCAGATGGATGTCAAGTTTGCCTTCCTGAATGGTGACTTGGAAGAAGAAGTATACATTGAGCAACTAGATGGATTTCAATTATCTGATCATGGTGATATGGTCTACAAGTTGAAGAAAGCATTGTATGGGCTCAAACAAGCCCCAAGGGCCTGGTATGAAAGATTGGATAAACATCTTTTGAAGATTGGTTTTAACAAAGGTACTACTGATAGTAACTTGTACTTCAAGATTGATCATGAAAATATCTTGATTGTTGAAGTATTTGTTGATGATATCATTTTTGGAGGAAGAGATAGCATGTGCAAGACTTTTACAAATCAAATGAAAAGTGAATTTGAGATGTCTATGTTTGGGGAAATGAATTTTTTCTTGGGTTTGCAAACCACTCAAACAAAGAAAGGAGTCTTCATATCACAGACTAAATATGTAAAAGAATTGTTGAAGAAATTTGGGATGGAAGATTCAAAACTAATGAATACTCCCATGGCAACCAGATATAAACTAAGCAAAGATGATGAATCTCCTAAGGTTGATAAGAAAAAGTATAGATCAATAATTGCAGGACTACTGTATCTTACTCAAACTAGACCTAACATTATGAATGTTGTTGGTCTTGTTTCCAAATTCCAAGCTAATCCCAGAGAATCTCATGTCATGGCAATTAAGAGAATTTTCAAATATCTAAAGGGAACAATTGAGTATGGTTTATGGTATCCCAGGGATCATGATTTCTCTCTTCATGCATATATAGATGTGGATGATCGGAAGAGTACCAGTGGTGGTGCATTCTTTTTGGGAAAAAGATTGGTTTCTTGGCTGAGCAAGAAACAAGAGGCAATATCTCTGTCCACTGTAGAAGAAGAATATATTGCAGCAGTAGGTAGTTGCACTCAAGTATTGTGGATGAAGCAAATGCTAAGAGACATCAGAATGGAGTATGAGGAACCTATCACAATCTTCTATGATAACTCAAGTGCAATAAATATATCAAAAAATCTAATGTTGCATTCAAAGACAAAACATATATCCACCAAGTTTCACTTTTTGAGAGAGCAGGTGAACAAGAATGAATTCAGATTGGAGTTTCTACCCTCAAAAGATCAGATTGCAGACATTTTTACTAAACCTCTATCCAAGGACTCTTTTGAGTATCTTAGGGAGAAGTTAGGGGTTATTACCCCTTTGGCTCTGAATTAAGGTGCACTGATGTGCATCAGTCTGGTGGATCTCACAGTCATAGCTTATGGTCCGGATTGATGATAAGAAGCTGCCACTCAGGGGGAGCAGTCTATATGATTCTAAAATATTGATGCAAGTATGTGCCCTTTGCCATTGATGTCAAAGGGGGAGAGAAGACATGTGAAAAACAAAAGTGGTTGCTGATCAAAGGGGGAGCAATAAAGAAAGAGAAGACATGGATGATTGTTGTTGATAACGGGAGCTATGTCAGTTAGTGAGGAAAATTTCTTGTCTTGATGGTTAAAACAATTTTTCACATCATATGTTGCCATCAATGACAAGGGGGAGATTGTTGTAAGTATGGGCCTAATTGGTGTTGTCATTGATATCAACATACTCCTGTTACATTGATGTCAAGGATTGGATGAGCTGTGTGCTGAGGATATTGAGAAAATTAGTCCTATCAGAAACAGAGAAGAACAGTGAAGATCCCAGCTAAGATGAAGATCAGAGAATGCACATCAAAGGGTTTGTAGATATGTGTCTAAAGATGATCCATTCAAGATTTGAGAGGTCCACATGAAGATTTGGAGAAGTTATGGCCATATGAGTAAAACTGGTTCTGCCAGATGTTCAGAGGTGATAGAGTGACACAAATAGGTCCGGTGAGATCCATAAATGAAATATCTTGTTCTGCAGATTTGGTAGAATGTTTAGGAAGCCAATGTGAATTGACAACTCAATTGGTTCGTGGTCTGGAGGTCCGCAAGCATTTATTCTAATGTGACAGTAATGACAGACTGTGTTCTTGAGGTTCAGATGAAGATGCAAATTATTTCAGCAAGAAGAAGTGGTGTGGATGTTCTTAGTGATTCAGGCAAGCTTATGGGGGTCTCTAGATTGTGTTCAGTTCATGTTGGCAATCCGCATTGAAGATTGATCTTGTAATTGAAGATTTACTCTCGGGTGATGGTGTTCTTCCTAATCATGGCCGACCGGATGTTTTACACATCTTGTGGATGATCTTGAAGATGTTCTGCGATGCATGGCATGTTCCTCAAAGAAGATTGAAGTCCCAGATTTGTGTGGCCAATAGTGTGGTGATACGCATGAAGTTCTTGTAACAAATCAAGTTGTATTTTTGTGATTTCTTTGTAATAGAATATGTTGTGCCGACTTTGATGATCATTCCAAAGTTGATGTCATGTATAAATAAGAATTGCAAAGTCATTTCTAAGTGTCCTTGAGGAGATGAGAAAGTGGTAAAGAGGAGAAGAGCGAAAAGCAGAAAAAAAGTATTGAGCTTAAATGGAACTGACTCAAGCATGGTGAAGATGCTAATCTCTAGTTCAAGTATGTAATATTTATTATTTTGTAGACAGTGTGTCTCCTGTAGGCAGTGGGCCTCTTGTGAGTAGTGTGCTTGGGCAGTGAGCCCTAATTGACAAGTGCCATTTTGTTCTTCTTATTCTTTTAACAGATAATACAATCTTGGGTTAGCCACCCCATGGTTTTTCCCTTAACCAGGTTTTCCACATTAAAATCTTGGTGTCATATGTGTTAATGTGTTTCTGCTCTTGAGTTATTGTATTGTGCTTCCATGATTAAATCATTATTATGTTGTAGAAATATAACAAGGATTTAAGTGTTCAAAGAAAAGAAGGTTTTGGTGACAACTGATTCACCCCCCCTCTCAGTTGTTTGTCCTAAACCAACATTTTATGCTTGCATTTTGTAAATAATCAGGCCTAATTCATGTTTTTTTAAACATAGGAATTAGCAAGTGAGACTTTTGCCACACATTTTGATAGCTATGCTAGGCCATCAGGATGTGGGAGATGATGAGCACCATGCAGTATGCATGCATAAGTTTATCTAAATATTTAATTCCATGTTTTTGTTTTAAATATTTGATTTAAATAATGTACATGCAATTTTGACATTAAGTGATTTGAAGCTTCCTTTACCTATACAACATGATCCATCATCTATTTCAAGAGGAACTATGAGGCCTCTTGAGTTTGATGATGATAGAACCTAGAGTGTAATGATACATTTATTTCATAGAGTATTTTAGTATTTTCTATTCATAGACTATGTATGTATTTGTTATTCATGGACTATGACTATTCCAATAATTATTTCATAGACTATTTCAATATTTAGATGTATTTATTTCATGGACTATGTATGTATATGTATTTATCTCATAAACTATTTATTTCATGGACTATGTATGTATATGTATTTATTTCATAAACTATTTATTTCATGGACTATGTAGTATATGTGTTTATTTCATAAACTATTTATTTCATGAACTATGAATGTATATGTATTTATTTCATAGATTGTTTACTTAAAATCACACATCTATTTACTTTAATTGATGTTTTGAAAAGTTAAGAAAATAGAAGAAATTTTGTCAAGTTATTTCTTGAAATTTTATACTACTCCTTTTAACATTACTAGATATTCAATTTGAAAATTACAATTGCATGATTCCTAAATCCAATTCAATATATATATTAAAAATTACCATTAAACATGAGTCCTAATTGCAAGTCCTAATTTTAATTCTAAGTCAAAATTACAATTACATGTGTCCTAGTTGCAAGTCCTAATTCTAGTTCTAAGTTGAAATTACAATTAAACATTGAAGTCCTAATTCTAATCTAAGTCAAGATTACAATTACATGTCCTAATTGTAAGTCCTAATTATAATTCCAAGTCAAAATTACAATTAAACATTGAAGTCCTAATTGCAAGTCCTAATTCTAATTTTCTAAGTCAAAATTACTATTACATGAGTCCTAATTGGAAGTCCTAAATCTAATCTACGTCAACACTAAAATTAAACATTGAAGTCCTAATTGTAAGGCGTAATTCTAATTCTAAGTAAAAATTACAATTACATGTCCTAATTGCAAGTCTTAATTCTAATTCTATGTCAAAATTATAATTAAACATTGAAGTCATAATCCTAAATCTAAGTTAAAATTACAATTACATGTCCTAATTGCAAGTCCTAATTCTAATTCTAAGTCAAAATTACAATTAAACATTGAAGTCCTAATTCTAATTCTAATTTGAAATAATAATAAAATGAGTCTTAATTATAACTATTAGTCAAAATTATAATTAAACATTGAATTTCTAATTGCAAGTCCTAATTCTAATTTTCTAAGTTGAAATTATAATTACATGAGTCCTAATCAAGCAAGGCCTAATTATAATTCTAAGTCAAAATTATAATTACATGAGTCTAAATTACGAGTCATAATTCTAATTCTAAGTCAAAATTACAATTACATGAGTCCTAATTGCATGTGCTAATTCTATTTCTAAGTCAAAATTACAATTAAACATTGAAGTCCTAATTTAAAGTACTAATTATAATTCTAAGTCGAAATTACAATTACATGTCCTAATTGTGAGTCCTAATTCTAATTTTCTAAGTCAAAATTACAATTACATGAGTCCTAATTGCAAGTCCTTATTCTAATTCTAAGTCAAAACTAAAATTAAACATTGAAGTCCTAATTGCAAGTCGTAATTCTAATTCTAAGTCAAAATTACAATTACATGTCCTAATTCTAATTCTATGTCAAATTTATAATTAAACATTGAAGTCATAATTGTAAGTACTAATTCTAATTCAAAGTAAAAATTACAATTACATGTCCTAATTGCAAGTTTTAATTCTAATTCTAAGTCAAAATTGTTAGGATTAAGGTGCCATCAACCTTGTAAATCCTATGTAATTAATTACTCCTACTATTGTTTGTAAATTATTCACAAGGGATGAAGCATTCACCAAGTAGCAATCTTGTTTCAATCGCATGTTTGATCCCAGTACTCGATAGATGTAGGTTATCCAGGGGGTTCCACATTTTATATATAAATTACCATTATAAATTTGGACCATTCATCATTAGGTCATAGATCTGGCAGTGGAGATTTTGTTGGTTTGTCTTGCCCTAGAAGGCAACCCGTTTTATAAGGATATTGTATTACGGTTGTGTATGAGAGTATTACAGGCACTGCTGGATTGAAGACTAGAGAGGATATTGATAGTGTTGTATTGTAAACTCTATTTAAAGTTAATATAGACTAGTGCATCTCTTCTTGTGTGGAGTTTTTTCTTGAAAGGGTTTCTCCACATAAACACTATGTTATGTGTTTGATCTTTTGTTCTACCATTTCTTTGTGTTGATTTCATAGTATCTCCATTTTGGTTTTGCACTAGATTAATAGTTACAATTGTAATCAAATTTCCATTCTATAGTTTTTTCACCTTCATTTCTAACATTTGGTATCAAATCCTGGACAATTTTATGTCTTGGGTGGAAGTGTGAGGGTTTTTTGAGTTGTAGTGGGAGTTCTGGTTGATTTTATTTTGTAGATTTGTGTAGAAGCCATGGCTACATCCTCATCCTGATTGGACATCAAAAAGTTTAATGGAATGGGTTTTGAGTTGTGGAAGCTAAAAATGGAGGATCTCCTTGAAGAAAGAGATCAATGGTTGGTTGTGACAAAAGAGAAGAAGCCCAATACTACCAATCAAGATGAGTGGGACAAGATGAAAAAAAGGAAAAAAAAGAACAATCCAGTTATGCCTTGCAGACTCTGTCCTATTGAATGTCTTTGTTGAGAAGACTGTCTATGCATTATGGAATCGGTTGGGTGAAATCTATCAATCCAAGACACTGATAAATAAACCGTATCTCAAAAGAAAGTTATTTTTCCTTAAAATGAAGGAGGGTGATTTGATAGTTAAGCACTTGAATACATTTAATTTGATTCTGAGTCAGTTAGCTTCTGTGGATGTTAAGATAGAAGAGGAAGATAAGTGCATTATGCCTCTTTGTTCTTTTCTTGAGTTTTGGGAGAATTTCATTCTTGCTATCACTGCTAACCTTGAAGATCCAAATATGGATGCCCTTGTTGCAACTCTATTGTCATAGGAAATAAGAAAGAAGGTTATGGATAGCTTGATGGATGCTCTTAATGTTAGGGGGAGGTCTAAGGTAAGAGGAGAAAAAGGAGATTAGAAGGGGCTTAAGGAATCAAAATTTCAGTCTAAAACTCCTAGGAAGAAGAACAAAGTTAAGTGTTGGAACTGTGGTAAGAAGAGGCATGTGAAGAAAGAATGCAAAACCCTAAATAAACAGTGGGATTCCTCTACTGAAAGGTCCTCAAATGCAGGTGATGAAGTTTTATTTTCTACATGTAATGTTATGTCTAATGAACAGTGGTTGATTGATTCAAGTTGCTCGTATCATGTGACTCCTCATGAGGAATGGTTCTCCACATATGATAAATATGATGGAGGTAATGTTTATCTTAGGGACAACTCTAAATATCTAATTGTTGGTCATGGAAAGGTACAATTGTGTTTTAATGATGGGAGGATTAAAACCCTCCCTGGTGTTTTACATATTCCTAGATTGGGTAGAAATCTTATCTCTATTTCAAATGTTGGCAAGAGACACTGCTCCAGTATAGAATTGCATGTTTTCATTCATAGAAACAAGGCTCAGAGGTCTCATCAGCATAAAAGGAAGACATGTCTCTGGAAGGTCATATTGGATTTTAGGTCCAATTGGTAGAAAATGGCTAAGTATGGGTATATACAGAGTAGAGGATAGTAAGTGGGTCAGTATGCTTCCACAGATGATGATCTAGAAATGCAGATTAGATATGATATTTATAAGTGTTTGAGGTTATTTTTTTCCAAAGATTAAGTCCTAACTTCCTTTGGAAGTCATTTGGAAGAAATATCTAAGTTCGGGTGAACAGAGGTGTAGCAAAGACAATGTACAAGGCACATTGTAATGATCCGCATTCCTCTATAGATGAGTATTTTATTATGCTATTTTAAGGTGTTGTAAACACTTGTATGAAGTGTCAAATTCCAAAACTATGTGATCTGAAGATAACCAGAAAGATAGCTACAAGTTGCTGAGTATTGCTACAATGTTTGGCAGAGTTTGACCAAGACAGAGTCTGAGCTTTAATGGTCCTCATTTCTCCACAAGATGACATCATACCTTGTAGTTCTGAGGGTAATTTTGGGAATGTATGAAGATTCTTTGATATTATCTTGGAAGTGTTTTGTGATCCACGGTAAAAGTTGTAAGTCAATAGATGAACCAGTTATGCATGCTTTCAAGGAATAGGCCAACTAATATGATAAATCATTGTGTGGAGAAGAAATAGTGTTTGAAGGATCTATTCAAGTGATTGAAGGATTAGAGCTGACCTATATGAACATGTTTGGGCAAAGATTTGGGTCTGCATAACAATTAGTGCATTGGTTTGAGCTGACAAGCTACATCTTTCTATGTACACATTTTGTATCTTGTTTGCCAACCTGATCATAAGAAAGATTTAGTTGTGGATACAAATAGAGGATGGATTTTGGTGTTTGAGAGTGTGGTGTGCAATGTGATAAATAAGGATGTGAAACATATGAAGATAGAGTGGCCGCAACAAATAAAGGGAGATTTTGAGCATATGTAAGAGCAGAGTAGAGAAATAGGGGTAGACTGAAATGAAGAGTTTTGAGTCAATATTTATGAGCTTAAGTGGAACTATTTCCATGCACATGTAGATGCAATCATAGTAGTTCATCCTTGGCAGTGAGCCACCCTTATTCTACCTTCTTCTTCTAATTGGCAGTAAGCATTTTTCTTAGCAGTGAGCTCCAGGCAGTAAGCCTCTTATAATTTGGTATTGTGCTATAATAATATCTTGAGAGCTAACACTCTTTGTGGTTTTTCTCTCCTTGGATTTTCCATGTAAAAATCCTGGTATTCATGTGTTATGTCTTTATGGTTGTTTTTCATTAGTTTAATTTTCTTTCACATAATTAAATTTGGTAAATGGATAAAGGAACAAGTCTATGAAAGTGATGCAGGGACTTCCAGAGGTCATAACTTTTGACTCGGATGTGGGTTTTCTACAAAATTTTACAGGTGGATGTGTTATGAGGTGGCCAGTGGTTTCTCAACCCACCCAAGTTAATTGGACCTCTTCTTGGCACTTTTTTGGGGCTTGAAACTTTCATCTTGACCCTCAAAATGGCAATTTAGTGTTTTTTCTAGTTTTTTAAAAGTTGCTTTTTTTAATAACTTGAAACTCATGTTTCAAATTTAGAATATTAGTTGGCATTTCATCCTAACTTACTTTTAGGGAGCTTTTGGGAAAAACAAGATTTTCTAGATATGATTGTAAAATTACCTAAAATGGCAAAAATCTGACAATTGTCAAAATCTACCAAAAAAGGTAATTTTTTTTATTTTTTTGTTTTTCTTGGATATAAGAGAGTTTTCTCTCATTGTAGCAGCAGAGTTGGTGAATAGAAGTTTTTTTTTAATGTTCCAAATCTTTGGCTTTCACACATGATTAATGGCACAATTTTATTGAGTGTATGTTGTTGGCTACATCATCTAGTATCAGAGCAGGAAGATGGCTAGGAGAGGAAGAGGAAGAGGCGGTCTTGCCCAGATGCATAGAGAAATGCAAAATCTACAAAGGCAAATAGTAGAAGTTACAACATAGATGGAAAACCAAAGACTGGGTAGAGGAGGAGACGAATCTGATAAAGAGATAGGTCGAGGAGGTGCAAATCAAGATACAGAACATAAAGAAGAAGAATTAGAAGGCATGAGTTTTGAAGAGAGGATGCTCAGGGCCTTAGAAGGGAAAAATGAAGGGATCAAGGTAGATGTTTCAGATTATGCAGGTAGTCTTAAACCAAAGGAGTTGATAGACTGGTTGAATAACATGAGAATTTTTTTTGAATGGAAATCCATGATAGAGGAAAAGAAGGTAAAATTTGCATGCACCAAATTAAAGGGTCATGCAATGATTTGGTGAGATCATCTTCAAAAGGAACGAACAAGGAAAGGCAAGGATTAGATCAGGACATGGAATAAAATGGAGAAGAAGTTGAGGGAAAAAAATTTACCCATAGATTATGTCCAAATCCTTTTTCGTAGGAAAGGCAAGGATTAGATCAGGACATGGAATAAAATTGGAACCTCTCTTCTATTCAAGATTATACAAATGAGTTTTATACACTGTCTATACATATAGAGCATCAAGAAACTAATGAATAGATGGTTGCTAGATATGTGAATGGCCTGAAATTTTCTATTCAAGATGAATTGAGCATGCATCAACTCAACAGTATGGAAGAGGCTTACCAATTGGCTCTAAAGGCTAAAGAAAAACAAAACAAACAGTACCATCAGAGGAATCAAGGAGGAAGACGGGGTACATCAACCCCATTTCAAGGAGGTTCAAATTATGGTAGGGGAGAGTCATCCCATGGATTGGAAAAACAAGTAGACACTCGACAAGTTCCTCCAAATCAAGAATGAGGAAGGGGACTTCAAAGAGGTAGAGGTTATGGTAGTAGTAGAGGATGGGAAAACTAGAGAAGGCCTTTCACTTGTTTCAGATGTGGAGAAGAAGGGCATAGGGCATTTGAATGCTCAAATTATAACATGCAAGAAAGAAATCAAGGAGGACAACCTAGGGTGAACCTGATTCAAATACAACATGAAGTGGAACAGATGGAACAAGAGGTTTCACCAGATGTGGGAGAAAGTCTCATGATGAGAAGAGCAATGGTGATTCTAGAGGAGAAAACACAAGCCAAAATCTCTGATGGTTCATGGATTCAAACCAATATCTTCAAAACCAAATGCACTTCAGGGGGCAAGGTATGTCAAGTTATTGTTGATGGAGGTAGTTGTGAAAATATGGTTTCTAAAGAAATGGTAGAAAAATTGAATTTACACTATGAAAAACATCCTCATCTGTACTGTATTGCATGGTTTAAAAAGGGAAATGAAGTCACTGTTGATAAAAGATGCCTAATTAAGTTTAGCATAGGGAAGATCTATCAGGATGAGATATGGTGTGATGTTGTCCCAATGGATGCATGTCATGTGTTATTGGGAAGGCCATGGTAGTATGATAGAAAAGCTATGCATGATGGAGAGAAAAACACATACACCTTTTGGAAAGATGGCTCTAAGGTGATTTTATTGCCTCTCAAGGATGAAGGAAAAGGTAAGACCATGTTGTCTGAAAGAGATCTTGTTAAAGAAATGAAGGTGACAGGGTGTTTCTACGCATTAGTAGTGAAAAAAGGTGAAGAGGAAGACATTTCAGTTCCCCTAGAAGTAGCAGAGCTATTGAAAGAATTTGTTGATGTTTTGCCTGATGAATTTCCTGATGGTCTACTACCAAAGAGAGATATTCAACATCATATTGATTTGATTCCAGGAGCAACTCTACCTAACCAATCAACTTATAGGATGAATCCAACACAAAATGCAGATATGAATAAGCAAGTAATAGAACTCATAAGTAAAGGTGTGGTGAGAGAGAGCATGAGCCCATGTGTTGTACCTACATTGTTGACCACAAAAAAAGATGGAACATGGAGGATGTGCACTGATAGCAGAGCAATTAATAAGATTACCATCAAGTATCAGTTTCCTATACCTCGTATGGAGGGCATGATGGATGTTCTTGTAGGGGCCAAATATTTAAGCAAGATTAACCTACAAAGTGGCTACCACCAAATCTAGATCTGAGAATGGGATGAGTAGAAGACAACGGTCTTTAAGACTGGAGACATTATATGAGTGGATGGTTATGCCATTCGAGTTATCAAATGCACCAAGCACATTTATGAGATTGATGAACACTATACTACGACCTTACATTGGTAAGTTTGTGGTAGTTTATTTTGATGATATTTTGGTATTTAGTAATAGCAAAGAAGAGCACCTACAACACTTGAGGATCATCTTTGGTGTGTTAAGGAAGGAGAAGCTCTATACCAATTTGAAGAAGTGTAGGTTCATGCAGGACAGTTGGGTTTTTTTAGGCTTTGTCATTTCTAAAGATGGTGTTAGAATGGATCTAGAAAAGGTTAGGGCAATTCTAGAATGGCCTAGTCCAAGTAGCATCATAGAGGTAAAAAGTTTTTATGGCTTGGCTACTTTCTATCAAAAGTTTATTCAAAATTTTAGTAGTATTGTAGCTCCTATAACAGATTGCACCAAAGGAAGGGAGTTTGTATGGACCAAGGATGCTGAGGAGGGCTTTAAGTACTTGAAGCAAAAGGTAACAGAAGCACCTATACTTGCATTGCCAAATTTTGATAAGGTATTTGAAGTAGAATGTGATGCCTCCCATGTGGGAATAGGTGGTGTGCTTAGCCAAGATGGAAAACCTATAGCTTTCTTTAGTGAAAATCTGAATGAAGTGAGAAAGAATTATTCTACTTATGATTTAGAATTTTATGCAATTGTTCAAGCGTTGAGGCATTGAAGACATTATATAGTTCCCTAGGAGTTTGTATTGTTTATAGATCATATTGTACTAAGATACTTGAACACACAGAAAAAGTTGAATAGTAGGCATGCCTAGTGGGTCTCATTCTTGCAGGGTTACAATTTTGTGTTGAAGCATAAGTCTGGAAAACAAAATCAGGTTGTAGATACGTTAAGTAGGCGTGTTGCACTTTTGACCACAATGGAAACTGAGGTTATTGGTTTTGATGCCATCAAAAATTTGTATGAGTCTGATGATGATTTTTGGGAGATTATGGAACAATTGAAGGCACCAGTAACTGGTAACTTGGATCACTTTAGGGGTGAATATTTTATGCCAGATGGGTATCTATTTAAAGGAAAACAACTATGCATACCAGCTGGCTCTATAAGGGAAAACATTATCAGAGAATTTCATAGTAGTGGGTTGGCTGGACATTTTGGCAAGGACAAGACAATAGCCTTGATAGAAGATAAATATTATTGGCTAAAGATGAAAAGGGATATAACTAAGTATGTAACAAGGTGTAGAATCTACCAAGTGGCTAAGGGACATTCACAGAATACAAGGTTGTATATGCCATTACCAGTACCAGTTGCACGATGGACAGATTTGAGCATGGACTTTGTGTTGGGACTTCCACATACTCAACAAGGTAATGACTCCATTTTTGTAGTTGTTGATAGCTTCTCCAAGATGGTTCATTTTATTGCCTGTAAGAAAACTAATGATGCAACGAGGGTAGCAGAGTTATTTTTTTAGAAGTTGTTTGACTGCATGGTGTTCTAAAGACTATTACCTTTGATAGGGATACCAAATTCCTCAGTCATTTCTAGAGGACTTTATGGAAGAAGATGGGGACTAAGTTACAGTTTAGTAGTGCTTATCATCCTCAAATGGATGGGCAAACAGAGGTAGTCAATCAGAATTTGGGAAATTTGTTGAGGTGTATTGTTGGAGAAAAGCCAAAACAATGGGACATGGCATTACCCCAGGCTGAATTTGCCTATAATAGTTCTATTAATAGATCAACGGGAAAGTCCCCTTTCTAGATTGTGTATGGTAGGAATCCTTAGGGTGTTCTAGATTTGGTACAACTACCAATGAAAGATAGGGTTAGTGATGATGGGGAAGCATTTGCAAAACACCTTCAATAGTTGCAGAAAGAAGTGAGACAGAAGTTGCAGGACAATAATGAGAGGTAGAAGAATATAGTGGATACTAGTAGATGACATTAGACATTCAATGAAGGTGACTTAGTGATGGTATATTTAAGAAAAGAGCAGTTTCCTACTGGAACATACCACAAGTTGAAGTACAGGAAAATTGGTCCTTGCAAAATTACAAAGAAGATCAATGATAATGCATATGAGGTTAGTTTACCAGATGATCTTGATATTTCTCCTGTGTTTAATATTTTTGATTTATATGCTTTCCATGGTGAGGATGATACTAAAGATAGTCAACCAGAAGTGGCATGGCACCACCACATTCCCCATAAGAAGAAGGAAAAGATTGCATAGGTTCTTGATAAGAAAAATATCTACACTCGGCAAGGGCATTACAACAAGTATTTAGTATAGTTGGAAGGATTGCCACCAATAGATAGCATGTGGATTACAGAGTGGGAAGTGTAGAGGTTAGATCTAGTCAAATGGTAGCAGTTTGGAGACACTCACTTGTAGGAGTTGCGTTCTTTTCAACGAGAGGAGAATGATGCAGGGACTTCCAGAGGTCATAACTTTTGACTCGGATGTGGGTTTTCTACGAAATTTTACAAGTGGATGCATTATGAGGTAGCTAGTGGTTTCCCAACCCACCTTAGTCATTGGACCTCATCTTGGTACTTTTTTGGGGCTTGAAACTTTCATCTTAGCCCTCAAAATGGCAATTTAGTGTTTTTTTCTAATTTTTTAAAAGTTGCTTTTTTTAATAACTCGAAACTCATGTTTTGAATTTAGAATATTAGTTAGCATTTCATCCTACCTTAGTTTTAGGAAAATTTTGGGAAAAAATAGGATTTTCTAGATATGATTGTAAAATTACCTAAAGTGGCAAAAATCTAACAATTGTTGAAATCTACAAAAAAAGGTAATTTTTTTATTTTTTTTGTTTTTCTTGGATATAAGAGAGTTTTTTGTCATTGTAGCAGAAAAGTTGGTGAATAGAAGATTTTTTCAGTGTTCCAAATCTTTGGCTCTCACACATGATTCATGACACAATTTTATTCAGTGTATGTTGTTGGCTACATCAGAAAGGTTTTGTAGAACACTGATTCACCCCCCCTCTTAGTGTTCATTATATTCAACAATTGGTATCAGAGAAAGGTTCCTTGGAAGAAGCCTAACAGATTGAGGAAGATATAGGAAGGTCCACCTATGGCAACACAAAGGTATCTCACTTATCTTGAAGCAAATCACACTAGCAACATTATAATTGGAAATCAAGTATATGTCAATAATGAACAATTTGAAGCAACTCTAGAAGATCTTGACAATTCCAAAGTTGATATTAAGGGTTTAGAGGAGAGTATCAAAGAATTTGATGATTGCATTCTAAAACTAAAAGAGTAGATCAGTAAATCTCAAGAAAGAAGGAAAGAATTATGTGAGCAGCTAAAATAAGCAAATGAATCTACAGAGAATCTCCTTAGAGTAATTGAAGAAAAGACCAAGAATGAGGAATATCTAAATCAAATTGTGAAGGACAAGGTAGAGGAATGTGAAAAACTAGGGAAAGAAGTTCTACTCCTGAAGTTTGATCTAGAAGCAACAAATGGGTACAGAGAAAAATTCAAAATAAGCTCTGCAAAACTTGATGATTTGTTGGCCAGTCAAAAGTATCTAGATGATAAACAAGGATTGGAATTTGAAAAGGGATAAAGTTCAAACTTAGGACAACATAGAGTTAAAGAAGGGAGAGGCATAAACTATCTGGTAATAAATCAAACAAAAAGACCCAAAAAACCTCTGGTCAGACAACCAAATGCTCAAAGGTATCCATCTTTCAATGGTTATTGTTTCAAATTGAATAAGTATGGTCATAGGGCTACTTAGTGTAGAAGTAGAAACCAAAATGTTCCATCTTTTTCTGGTCAATGTTTCAATTGCAAGAAAATTGATCATAAAGCAAATGAGTGTAGAAGTATGTTAAGAAATGTGCCAAACTATTCAAGGAATAGTCAATTCTTTAATAGCAAGTATTTTGCATGCAATAGATTTAGGCATATGGCTAATCAGTGCAGATCAAGACCAATTCCCAACTACAGAAGATATCAAAGTTAGAGAAATGTTGTTTGTTTCAATTGCAACAAATCTGGACACTTTGCCAAATTTTGTAGAAGCAGAAATATACTAAGAGACTATCCTACAGAGAAGGGGAAAACAGAACAAAAAGATGTGGTCTTTGGTGCAACAAGAGACACTATAGAGGTAGTAAAAGAACTTTTGGAAAAAGAAGAACTAATTCTAGATGAGCCTAAGTCAATCCAAGGTCCAATAAACTTGGACACAATGTCTCCTACTCAAATGTTCAAGTTGGATTCAGTTGCTCAAGCTAAAGCAAGAAAAGATATATTAAAGTCCCACATTAAAGATAGTGAACTCATAAATGATGCCTCTAACATTTTGGAAAAGCTAGTACCAACATACCAGAAGGACACCTCTATGTCTGCCACTTATCAACTCAAGGAACTAATTCACTCTGTAAGTACACACTTTGAATCTCTTGAAAAATCTGCTAAAACAAAATTTAGACAAGAATTCAATGAGAAAAGGTTAGATGAGTTGGCAAAGTTGATAGCCCATGATAAGGCTCATCTAGATAATGAAATATAGAATGTTCAGAGTGCTATTATAGAAGCTGGTGATATGTATAAATTTTGTCTATCATGGCTAGAACTTACAAAGAAGATAGAAGAAAAGATCAAGGAATTGGAAGAAAAACTAATGAATATTTCTAAGAAGTTTGATCTAGTAAATGAATCAACCAGCAACCAAGAAGCTCAATTTATCAACATTCACAATGACTTGAATGATTTAATAAATAAAAGGTATCAAATAAAGAGTAGAATGGGACAATTGAGAATATTGATCAATCCCAAACTAGAATCAATGACTAAGCTTGTAGTTGAAGCACAACTTGCTGTACAAACTATCACACCATCAAATCTGCAAAAGGTAGAAGCTCTAGTTTTTCTACTCAGTGGACACATACAAATTTTGGATGGTGCTAAGAAGAGCTGGGATGTTGAGATATCTCAACTAAAGAACATCTTTAGTGACATTCTTTAGCATATGTAAGATAAATAGAAGATGGCACTTGTAAATATGCGACAGAGTACACAGTTTTTGGAATTTTTGGAAAAATTTTGGGCTTTGGATCACACCCTTTGCCATTGACGTCAAAGGGGGACAAGAAGATCAGTGAAAAATGAATGAACATCTCAGGGGGAGAAGAAAAATAGTGTATATAGTAAGGGGGAGTAGTCAAGCATTTTTCACTAAGTATTGCCATCAATGCCAAAGGGGGAGATTGTTGGAAAGAGACACTGCTCTAGTATAGACTTGCATGTTGTCATTGATGGTAAAAAGGCTCAGATGTCTCATCAACATAAAAGGAAGACATATCTCTAGAAGGACATATTGGATTTTAGGTATGGTTGGTAGAAACTGGCTAAGTGTGGGTATATATAGAGTAGAGGATAGTAAGTGGGTCACTATGCTTCCACAGATGATGATCTAGAAATTTGTCTTAGGTATGATATTTATAAGTGTTTGAGGTTTTTGTGTTATATAGATTAACTCCTAACTTCCTTCAGAAGTCATTTGGAAGAAATATCTAAGTCCAGGTGAACATATGTGTAGCAAAGACAATGTACAGAGCACATTGTAATGATCTACATTCCTCCGTAGATGAGTATTTTATTATGTAATTTTAGGGTGTTGTAAACACTTGTATGAAGTGTCTAATTCCAAAGTTGTGTGATCTGAAGACCACTAGAAAGATAGCTACAAGTTGCTAAGTATCGCTATAGTGTTTGGCAGAGTTTGACTAAGATAGAGTCTGAGCTTTAATGGTCTACATTTCTCCGCAAGATGACATCATGCCTTGTGGTTCTGAGGGTAAGTTTGGGAATGTATGAAGAGTCTTTGATATGGTTTTGCAAGTGTTTTGTGATCCATGGTAAAATTTGTAAGTCAACAGATGAACCAATTATGCATGATTTCAAAGAACAGGCCAACTAATATGATAAATCATTGTGTGGAGAAGAAACAGTGTTTGAAGGATCTATTCAAGTGATTGAAGGATTAGAGCTGACCTATATGAACATGTTTGGGAAAAGATTTGGGTTTTCATAACAATTAGTGCATTGGTTTGACTAACAAGCTACATCTTTCTATGTACATGTTTTGTATCATGTTTGTTGACCTGATCATAAGAAAGATTTACTTGCGGATACAAATAGAGGATGGATTTTGGTGTTTGAGAGTGTGGTGTGCAATGTGATATATAAGGATGCGAAACATGCGAAGATAGAGTGGTCGCAGCAAATAAAGGGAGATTTTGAGCGTATGAGTAGAGAAACAGGGGCAGACTGAAATGAAGAGTTTTGAATCAATATTTATGAGCTTAAGTGGAACTGTTTCCATGCATATGTAGATGAAATCACAACAGTTCATCCTTGGCAATGAGCCACCCTTATTCTACCTTCTTCTAATTGGCAATAAGCCTTTTTCTTGAGCAGTGAGGTCCGGGTAGTGAGCCCTAAGGCAGTAAGCTTCTTGTAATTCAGTATTGTGCTATAATAATATCTTGAGAACTAACACTCTCTGTAGTTTTTCCCTCCTTGGGTTTTCCATGTAAAAATCATGGTGCTCATGTGTTATGTCTTTATGGTTGCTGTTCATTAGTTTAATTTGTTTTCACATAATTAAATTTGGTAAATGGATAAAGGAACAAGTCTATGAAAGGTTTTGTAGAACACTGATTCACCCCCCCTCTCAATGTTCATTATATTCAACATCAAAGTTGAATGATTTAGGAATGCATGCGACATTTAATAAGCATGGTTGTAGATTGGTGAGAGGAAGTTTGGTTGTAGCTAGGGGAACAAGGATGGGAACTCTATTTAGGCTTGAGGTCACTACATTTTGTAGATCCACTAATGTAACTGAAACTATTGAAAATACATGTATGTTGTGGCACTGCAGATTGTGCCACATTGGGTAGCAAGGTATATTCTGGGAATGGAGATCAAAAGGGATCGAGTAAACAGAAATCTTTGGTTATCATAGAGTAAGTATGTTGATACTACTTTGCATAGATTTAGCATGCAGGATTGCAATCCAGTTAGAGTTCCGTTACCAATTGGTACTAAGCTTTCATTAGATATGTGTCCTAAGAATAAAGATGATTTAGAGGATGTGTCATATGCTAGTGTTGTAGGATGTTTGATGTATGCAATGGTAAATGCACTAGACCATATATTGCCCAAGCAGTAAGATTTTTGAGCATGTTTATATCTAACCATGGTAGACAGCATTGGAATTATGCAAAGAGGGTGTTAAGATATTTGCATCATACTTTTGATTACTGTTTGGTTTATTTTGGTATTGATAGTGTTGGTAAGACATTGGACACACAGGGTTTTGTTGATGCAAATTGGGCAGGTGACTTGGATAATCGAAGGTCCACTAGTGGCTATGTGTTTACTTTGTTTGGAGTTGTGAGTTGGATGAGTAAATGACAGCCCACTGTTTCTTTATCCATCACCGAAGCAGAGTATATGGCTACTACTCATGTCTCTAAAGAGGTAGTTTGGTTACAGAGGATGTGTACAAGTATTGATTTTGATTGCAAGATTATTCATATTGGTTGTGATAGCTAAAGTACAATATATTTGGCCAAGAACCCCATGTATCATGCACGGACTAAGCATGTGGATGCTCAATACCATTTTATTCATGAAATGATTGCTAATGGTCAGATTGAGCTAAATAAGGTTGACACTGAGGAGAATGTTGTAGATTCACTTACTAAACCTGTGAGCACAAAAAAGTTTGTGCGATACAAGAAGGCAATGGGCCTTGTTCCTAGTGCTTATTTGTTTTATGTTTTCCTATGGATGTATTTACAATGTATGATTTCAAGTGGGAGAATGTTATGATTAAGGTGCCATCAACCTTGTAAATCCTATGTAATTAATTGCTCCTAATATTATTTGTAAATCATTCATAAGAGATGAAGTATGCACCAAGTAGCGATCTTGTTTCAACTGCATGTTTGATCCTGGTACTTGACAAATGTAGGTTATCCAACAGGGTTGTAGGGGGGTTGCCACATTTTATATATAAATTACCATTATAAATATGGATTGTTCATCATTACATCATAGATCTGATGGTGGAGATTTTGTTGGCTTGTCTTGCCCTAGAAGGCAACCTATTTTATAAGTATATTGTATTAGGGTTGTGTACAAGAGTATTAAGACTGAAGAGGAGATTGATAGTGTTGTATTGTAAACTCTATTTGAAGTTAATATAAACTGGTGCATTTCTTCTTGTGTGGAGTCTTTTCTCAAAAGGATTTCTCCATGTAAACACTGTGTTATGAGTTTGATCCTCTGTTCTGCTATTTCTTTGTGTTCATTTCATACTATCTCCATTTTGGTTCTACATTAGATTAATAGTTACAATTGTAATCAGATTTCCATTCTATAGTTGTTCACCTTCATTTCTAACAAAAATTGCAATTAAACATTGAAGTCCTAATTCTAATTCTAAGTCAAAATTACAATTAAACATTGAAGTCATAATTCTAATTCTAATTCAAAATAACAATAACATGAGTCCTAATTATAATTCTTAGTCAAAATTACAATTAAACATTGAAGTCCTAATTCTAATTCTAATTCAAAATAACAATAACATGAGTCCTAATTATAATACTTAGTCAAAAATACAATTAAACATTGAAGTGCTAATTCTAAATTTCTACGTCAAAATTATAATTACATGAGTCCTAATCAAGCAAGACCTAATTCTAATTTTAAGTCAAAGTTATAATTACATGAGTCTGAATCATGAGTCCTAATTCTAATTCTAAGTAAAATTTACAATTACATGAGTCCTAATTCTATTTCTAAGTCAAAATTATAATTAAACATTGAAGTCCTAATTACATGTCCTAATTATAATTCTAAGTTGAAATTATAATTATATGTCCTAATTCTAATTTTCTAAGTCAAGATTACAATTACATGAGTCCTAATTGTAAGTCCTAATTCTAATTCTAAGTCAAAACTAAAATTAAACATTGAAGTCCTAATTGCAAGTTGTAATTCTAATTCTAAGTCAAAATTACAATTACATGTCCTAATTCTAATTCTATGTCAAAATTATAATCAAATATTGAAGTCCTAATTATAAGTCCTAATTCTAATTCTAAGTCAAAATTACAATTACATGTCCTAATTCTAAGTCAAAGTCAAAATTACAATTAAACATTAAAGTTCTAATTCTAATTCTATTTTGAAATAACAATAACATGAGTCCTAATTATGATTCTTAGTCAAAATTACAATTAAACATTGAAGTCCTAATTCTAATTTTCTAAGTTGAAATTATAGTTACATGAGTCCTAATCAAGCAAGGCCTAATTCTAATTCTAAGTCAAAATTACAATTAAACATTGAAGTCCTACTTCTAATTCTAAGCCAAAATTATAATTACATGAGTCTGAATTGCAAGTCCTAATTCTAATTCTAAGTCAGAATTACAATCACATGAGTCCTAATTCTATTTCTAAGTCAAAATTGCAATTAAACATTGAAGTCCTAATTGCAAGTCCTAATTCTAATTCTAAGTCAAAATTACAATTACATGTCCTAATTATGAGTCCTAATTCTAATTTTCTAAGTCAAAATTACAATTGCATGAGTATTAATTGTAAGTCCTATTATGTGGTTACACAACACACCCCATTTTACCTTAGAAAAATAGGGACCCACTTTTCACTTGCTTGCTTGTCTTTGCTTTGGGCGGTATGGTAAAAATTTTAGCCTTAGATGCACATCAGAATGTTATCCTCTATATATTAACACCTCAAGATCCTAGTCAAAATCTAGAGTTAAGTTTTTTTTGTCATAAACCTTGCTAGCTGAAAGAGTGCCAAATTTTAAGCGGTTTTGCCTTTTGGATCACCTCAAAATTCCTCAGGGATAAAAAGTTACGGTTGGTCAAAGATCGGTCAATAGGTCGACCAAGTATTTACATTACACTGTATCTAGATCTTAACTTACTATCTAAATCTTAATAAAATATCCCAACTCTCAATAGAGTCCATATGTTAATTTTAGGAAGCTCAACTTCAAGCGTCGAGACATTAGTTAGCATCCTAATCTTAAGTTAGTATCCCGACACTTACTAGTATCCAGACGTTAAACTTACAATACTTAATCGTTTAAACATCAAAGCACAGGGATATTAGTTAATATCGTGATCTTATATAATATCTTGACTCTTGATAATATCTGAATATCAAATTTAAACGACACACCCAGTTACACGTCATATTTGGGATGTTAGTTTGCGCCTTCATCCTGCTTATATCTGGATCTTAACTTACTGTCTAGTTCTTTAATAACATCCTAACCTGATGACATCATCCTTTCCCAACCTGATGTAAATGACACCATGAGCTATCATCACCTAGATATTAAGCCAAGGGGATACTTCACATTGTCTAACATCCGGATCTTAACTTAGTGTGTATATCTTTGATAACATCCTGATCCCTTGAATGGTCATACCCCTGCTGCCAATGGCATAATGACATGTGTCCACCTTATATCATGATCCAGTATAAACACATCTGAGACCCACTGGTAATCCCTTTGTCAATATAGGTTGACTCGATGCATGGTGATGTCACATTATTGCACCTCAATGAAAGAGATTCAGATCAGATGGTAGTGCATCCCTGCAGGAGAATCTTGTCATCAAGAAAGATCCTCTGCACTACTACGAAGTGATGACATGTGTCCACATTCACATCCTGACTTGAATAGTGTCATCCAAATATCCACCTCAAGATATCCCTAGAATATTCTTTAACAGGATGTTCCTCATACCCATGCTTTTTGCATTAAATGCTACAGAAGGTCGTTGGCATTTTAAACTCAAACACGTACCAACAGACACTTGGGGTTATCTTATGCAATCTACTAATTGAAATTGTCAAATCACATTCAGACCATTAATGAACCCTAAATGTTCAAGGTATAAGGGATTCCTCTCAGTATAATCAACACAATTGCACTCTGAGAGCCCTAATTTTTGTTATTAAGAGCTTACTACAAACCAGAGCTGAGCTAGGAAAAAAAAGTTGCAGAAGAACCTTTCATCCAGAGCTTCTATCCTAGTACCGCCGCATTAATAATAGGTGAAAGGAGCATATACAGGTACATATAAATCCCTATCCCTCTAGTTTTGTTCATAAAATCGTATCATAATTAATTAAAGAAACAGAAAATGGAACACAACAATAGTGATTATACGTTATGTATAGCATTCGTTCAATTTATAAAGTTTAGATATACTACCAACTTGGAATGTAAAATCATTAGTGTGCTAACCCTAGATAAATGTATAAGCTATTGTTTGAAACTGTATATTCAAATTGCAGGACAAAATGTCACATCCACGCATAGACAAACAGGATGCAAAGTTCAAATCAAACATGTCCCTAGATCACATAGTGTATATAGCAAGCTGGGGTTCACAGAGGATACACATTGTGGGAATACAGATATCGAAGCATTTAGAGCACAAATTGATGCACAGGAAGATGACCCTATTCTACAAAACATAGTAGCATCTATATTATATCATGCTGCTGGATTTCCTTACTCTACAGAGGCTTTTGACCTTTTGGCCAAATCTATGTTACATTATGATATTAACACAAGGAGAATAAAAAACAATAGAGATTATATGCAGATTTATCTGTCGATGGCATTGCCAAGGTGTTCCACTTGCCCACCTCTCAGAACATGTATGTGTCTGATTTAGATGCCTTGGCCAAATAATTTGAGGCCCATGATAAGAATTGTAGGAAGGTCATATATTAGGGATGGAGACACCCAAGTAACATGGCTAGGGCAGCTGCCAAAATGGTAGTACACTTATATAAATTCAATTCTAAGATGGATGAACGGATTGGTAGATTGTGGAGTCTTTGAACCTTGGATGTTCGAATTAATAAGGATGGTGGTAGAATATAAACCAGAGAATTCCAAGGTCTAGTGGGCTAAGATAATTAGTGACACCATTCATGACTAGATGGTCAAATGGAAAGAAAGCAAGGGAATAATTTTCATAATGACATCCTACTTGGTATATGCCTATGCGGAAAAAGGAACATTCAATGTCCTATAGACTGTAGGAAGGATTAGGAAGTTGCCCAATGAGAAAACACCCTGGGAGCATTATCCCCAACTAGAGAGGAGACTCTTAATACAACATTATAAGATGGTTAATGATGCCTTTTTGATGCACCTAGTCTTGCTCATGGAAGGGGACATGACAAAATGATTCTCAGTCGATGCTACAAAGGCCATCAACAGATATTGGTCTTAGTTTATCCAGGACAAAACTTATTCATATATCTGGATGGAGGGTTTCAGTGGGAAACCATACATGTTACCAAGGTACCCTACAAATTAAGTGGTACTAATGGAAATGATGAGGCAACAATTGCCTATATTTGAAATGTCAAAGATAAAGGAAGGAAAACCATATAGGAAGTTTCCTATTGATATAAACTAGTTTGTGGTAGGAGCCATAGAGAATGAAAGAAAGACAGAGGTAGAGCTGAAAGATTTAAATTTGAAATTGTTTCCTTTGGCTAGAGACTATGATCCTTATCATCGGATCCAGCAAAGATTCAACAAGAAGTACAAGCACACTGTCCATCTTGAATATTATTGGGTGGATTGTGACGATGAAGATGACTTCATAAAAAGAGAATATTAGAGATTATCATTGGACTAGATGAGGACCATAGGGCAACCTAAAGTGTCCCCTCAAGTTAGAAAAGATGATGATAATCTTGTAGATCCAGGATATGAGGAGAAAAATATATACAATGACACTATTTCCACTCTAAATTTAACACATAAAGAGGAGACTTCTATTGATGCTCTCACTACCAAGGTTATGGCCAGAACCAAGAAATGGGTTGCTCAGAAAGTTGAGGAGCTTAAAAGAAAAGGGGTGGTAATCACCAATAATAAGAAGGGGAAAAGAAAAGAGAGAGAAGAGCATGGATATGATGATTTCCTTATACATAAATGATAGATCCCAGGGACAAAAATACTTTAACCCAATTCATCTGAAGCAATAGAGGAAATCATTTCTGAAGGAGTATCCTTGGTGTATCAGCAATTGTCACCTCCTACCGGATCAATGCTTAGGTCAATCCCTGTGTCTATACCTCACATGTTTGTAACTCATGAGGAGACTACAAGAGGACAAGAGCAGAGTCTAGTTGGGACTACAGCAGAAGGGAGAGATTTTGATGAAGAAGATGAAGTGCCTATTGCGACACTCAAAAGGAAGAGGAAGGATGGTGTGCTGTAGGGTGTCAAAGTGCCCAGGCCAAGCAAACATCAAAGCCATCACATGAGAGGTGCTATTGCACCACCAGCATCAGCATTAGGTGATCCACCTATAAGTGTAGTTAAGGAACTACAACATGATGTGCCTATAGAAACCATTGAAAGTGAAAACTGAGATGGCACAAACTGCCAAAAGCTAAGATGAAGAAGATGAAGTTGCAAAGGCCCTTCTGCTGAGCTAGACAATTGATTTAATTGAAGATGATGTGATACATGATATCTCAAATCACCTTATTAAACCCATGTTACAGCATACAGAAACAAAAGATAGAGCTGATATAGCAAGAAAGTCACATGATGAAAGGAAAGAAAGGGAGGAAACTCTTTAGGCAGAAGTACATATGGGGTCCCTAGACACTTTGATTGAGAATGTGACTAATCAGTTGTGGTGGACTTGACCCATGTGCCCAGGGAAGGGAGTAAAAGGGAGGAGGTCATCAGAACTAACCAATCTCAAGATAATAAAGGTGATAGTGTGCAGGGACAAATAGCACAACATGATATCCTAATGGGTAAGCATGAAGAAGAAAAGGTAGTTGAACCACCTGCGACTGCATAAGGAAAAGATGATGAGCATAAAGAAGATAATCATCAGGATAATCAAGCAAATAAAGACCAAGAGCCTAAAACTAATGAGGTCCCAAAGGAACATGAAGATCTAGCATCAGGTAATCAACCTCCTCTAGAACAAAGATTAGAGGAACAATTGCATGAGGAGGAAGATCTAACTACTAAGGATGGACATCAAGAAAATGTATAAGATCCAGAGGATTAGGAAAAGAAACAAGATAAAGGAATTCAAGATGCTCAAATTGAGCAACCAGATCAGCATAAAGGATCACAATCTGATGTTTTGGAATTGATTACTTCAGAGGTAAGCCAAGAAAAGGTACAACCAGTACCATTTGATTTGAAATCTTTGTTTACAATAGATTCTGCTAAAGCAAAACGAAGAGCTAGGACAGTCTCCAACATTAAAAGGGATCCAAAATTTGGGAAAAGGATAGCTCAAGTTGCTATTCCTACAGTACATAAGGCCAAAGGGGAGATCCGGCTAGAGGAATTTCATGTGACCCAGGTTGACTTGGGTCATGCTACTAAAGAATGGGAGATACAAGAACATCTAGAAAGTACAGAAGTAATGGTAGCTAAAATAAGAAATCTCAAAGCTAGAAAGAAGGAACTCAAAGAGTAGAATAGGCAACTGTAGCAGTTTATACAGGGGTTAATAAAGCTAGATAGCTTGGCATCTACCTTACAGGCTACAAAAGAGCCAGCTACACTTACCTTAATAAGTGAGGAGGAGATAATTGGTCTAGATATCCAAAACACCAAGCTCACATTATGGATAAATGGTTCTCTAAATTCATGACCTTCGAGGAATAGCTAATAAGGACTTCTAGGTCCAATTGGGACATATTGTGCAAGTTACAAAGGATATTGATTCTGTGAAGAGTGAATTCACTCAGAGGATATCAAAGTGTAATTATGCAATAAGCAGACTTAGAAGAGCCAGGGAATGATAGATCAAGAGTTGTTACAAAATAAGATCCTCACTTAGGTAACATTACCACTAATGGATACATGGTTAACTGAGATGATATATGAAATAGAAGTATTGAAGGCTAACATGACCAAAGTAAAGGATACTCAAGTCAAGGTGCATAACTTACTAGTAGAAAAAATGAACATCCTGACATAATTACTAGAGGATGCTATAGAAGAAGAAGAAATGCCAGATCTAGATAATGCTATATAGATATTCAAAGATAAATTCAAAGAAATGGCAGAAGATCCAATAAAGTGATTCACAGAGGATGTCATGGATGAGATGGTAGAACTCAATGTGAAGATAAAAGGATATGAAAAGGAAGCAAATAAAAGGACATCCATGCTGGAATATTTAGAAGAACAAATAAAAGCATTAAAATATGCCAAGTTGAGAGCCATGACAATTAGCAAATTCCACGTGGATACCTTTACTCAAGAATATGATAATTATAAGAGAATAAACATAAGGATGTAGACACATGAAGAAGATCCATTTGCATAAAGAAAGAATTGCATTATGTGTTTTCCAATGCATTTTGTTGTACTAGCACTTGCAATCTGATCAGGTGAAATTGAAAATCATAGAATATTCGAGGACAGTTGTATCCCACCAAAAGATTGCCAACTAACAATCTGTGCCATGTGTTTTGTATATTGACTTTGTCAAAGGAATATGAACCGTTGATGATAATAGATAAATCTTGATCATAGGATCTTTTGTAACTGCCTCTTATCCTTGATCTATAAAAGGAGATAGAGTGCATCTTGTAAATTCATTCAAAAGCTTAATTGAGATTAGATTGCTGAAATTTCAAGACCAATCCTCAAAGTCAAATTGTAAATATATACTATTTTGCATACTTAATGAAGATGAAGACCTCTTATTACAACCAATCATAAATTTTAAGTAATCTATGGATGAATTCTAGACATGTTACTTTGATTTGTTGCATCCCTTGGAGTGTATTTTAGTCTGTATATGTTGTCTTCATTCCTTTTCCTTTGAAGTTAGCATTGATCATATTTAGTTGTGGAATGACCTGGTGAAAATATGGTTTGATTTCCTTCTCTTCGTGACAGTGTCAATAGTATATGTGGATCAATGACTGAAGATTCAACTCATTTTAGTAAAATTATAAAGCGTTTATTTAAATTTCTTTAATTTCATTTCAAATCATCATCATAATTGTAAATACATAGAAAATACTAAGCAAATATAGGAAAATATGCTAACATCCCATAGGTAACTGAACATCTTTAACATATTTGAGAAAATAGTATGTCAATTTGAAAATATCATGCAAAGAGACATAAATAATGTTAGAAATCATGGAAATATATGCTTATAAGCACATCATTTGAATAAATTTACAGTGCAAAAGTGAAATCTAGTTAATATGAATGATATGCAAAAGAATTGATCAAACTTATATAAATCTATGCATGATCTAGTTAAATACAGTGGAATTTAACCCTGTTTGTTAAGAATTCATAGAAAGCAAGTGTAACAGAGCATATTAGGATACGACGAACTTCAAAATAGAAATGTAAGCCCCTTAAGGAAAACAACAATAGACATCAAATCACTGAGTAACATAAGATGATTATGAACTAATCCATAGAGACATGGGATCATGAATTCTCTGAATTCATCGTATCTTTCAAGATGATAAAGGTTTGATTTGTATTTGTTTATCTATGTTTTTTTATGACTAACATCATGATCAACAAGTCCTAATTCTATTTCTAAGTCAAAACTAAAATTAAATATTGAAGTCCTAATTGCAAGTCTTAATTCTAATTCTAAGTCAAAATTACAATTATATGTCCTAATTGCAAGTCTTAATTCTAATTCTATGTCAAAATTATAATTAAACATTGAAGTCCTAATTGTAATTCTAATTCAAGATTACAATTAAACATTGAAGTCTTAATTCTAATTCTAAGTCAAAATTACAATTAAACATTGAAGTCCTAATTCTAATTCTAATTTTAATTAACAATATAACATGAGTCCTAATTATAATTCTTAGTCAAAATTCCAATTAAACACTGAAGCCCTAATTGCAAGTCCTAATTCTAATTTTCTAATTTGAAATTATAATTACATGAGTCCTAATCAAGCAAGGCCTAATTCTAATTCTAAGTCAAAACTACAATTACATGAGTCCCAATTGTAAGCCCTAATTCTACTTCTAAGTCAAAATTAAAATTAAACATTAAAGTCCCAATTGCAAGTCCTAATTCTAATTCTAAGTCAAAATTACAATTACATGTCCTAATTTTTGGAACATAGCTAGGGGATGGATTAAGGGGACATAAAATCACTTACTAATTTTCTTAGGGCATGACAGTAAATAAATTAACTATAAATTTACTTTAACCCAAACTTACTAAACTATATCCCAAAGTTATTAAACTAAATCAAACATACCTAATTTATGGTGATAAGCACACGTTTATACTGAGAGGGAGGTGAATTAGTATAAGACTATTTTTTACTTTTTCAAATAATATAATGCTCATAATAATATCAATCACACAACATCAACATTTAAGAATAAAAGAACACAAGGTTTATGTGGAAACCCTTTCGGGAGAAAACCATAGCAAATGATTTCTTATATAAAATTCTCTTACAAGCTTTGTAGACACCAACCTACAGGAGACACCAATCCCCATTAATCTTTATAGGCATCAACCCTCTAGAGACACCAATCCCCACTACTAAGCACCAACCCAACAAGAGATACCAATCTCTTTTATATGAGGCATCAACCTCTAACTCAACAAAGTCTTGTCTTCTTGTATATTGCTTCTTCAAAGCATGATAATCATATAAAATCTACTTGCGGATCTTCTATAAATCTGCTCAAAATCTTCTTTAAATCTACTCATAAATCTTCTTTAAATCTGCTCATAAATCTCATTTAGGTCTACTCATAAATCTCCTTTAAATCAGCTCATAAAGTCTTATTATAATTCCTTCAAATCTGCTCATAAGTTTTCTAGTATATAGAAATATATTGCATTAAATTAGATTGCTACACACATCTCTAACTTATCTTCTTTTATACCTCATCAAATACCTCTTCACCCAAGAGAGGTAACTCTCCCAAAGTAGGTGATCCATCCAAGAGGAGTCGGCCCAAATAAAGAAATAACTTTAATTTTAATTTCATTGAAAGAGGGTGACATCCTATGTGTGGTCGGCCCACATAAAAGTTGGGTCGATTACCCAATGGGTGTGCCATAAATTGGGTGCCAAAATGATAAAATATGGGTTGACCCAATAATGATAAAATGATGACTTTAAATATAATAAATATTTCTCATTTTTATTTAATTCTTCTTTACATATAACTTCTAAATTGATCTTCCTTTCATAGTAGCGATATGATGGAAGCAATCATGTCCACTCTTTGACATCAATGACAACAATATTTCCAACAATCTCCCCCTTTGTCATTGATGGAAACCCTGCAAAGAAATGATTTGTGAATGCAACAAGAACATGAATCTCCTTCTTTTTGTAATGCTCCCCCTTTTTCTATCTCTCTCCCTTATGGCAAAGGGATGCTCATTACCCTTATATAGAATATGCATCAACTGATCTATCTCTGAATTTTCTTCTCCACAGAGTTAAAAGATAATGCAATGATTAGCTCCCCCTGAATTTGTACTTCTCCTTATGAACTTAGTGATACCTCTTGTGCATGAAATGCAATTTCTATAAGCATAGATTTGTCCTTCTCTTTCTCTTGCTCCCTCTTCCAAACTTTTGTAGATTCTTCCTTTTTCTTTCCAAGGGTATCCACCTTCTTGTTTTGTCTAGGAGGTTCTACAAAATGACTTCTGTAGAAATGTACTGTATATATATATGGTTGTTTCACTTATAGCATATGACATTGTAATCCAGTAAAGAAGAAAAAGAGTTATAGTTCTTATTTGTGAACTCATAAGGACTTCTATTCTTATTCCAACCAAAATTTCTTGCATGAGTCCTATAGTCTATTGCTTTATGACCAAAGTGATTACATGAAAAGTAATAACCATAGAAAGAATGTTGGAACCTGGTCATATGCACTTTCCTTGGAGGAAAGGACTTTCTGAATTTGTCGTTGTTAGATTTTGGAGGAGTGCTTCTTTTCTATGGGACTTGATTCTCTTTCTTCTTGTTGCTTCCACTTTTGATGGGACTTTTGAGGGCATTAGCATAACTCTTCAATTTTTCCTCATTTGTCTTCTTTGGTGGCTCTTTGGAATCTTCTTTGTTGGCCATCTGATTTTCCTTATATCCAAGCCTAGTCTTTATAAATGGTGACCTCTACCCATTTATAATATTATCCAAGATCTCAATACTCTTTTCAAACTTGAGGCTCTTGTTTAGCTTAGCAATTATTCTCTCTAATCCTTTCCTCAAGGAAACATATTCAAACTCACACCTCTCACAATATTCTTCTTTTGCCTTTAATTGAATTCTTACCTCTTCCTCAATTCATTTTGCCTCGTTAATTTGAATTTTTAGATTGATGATCATTTTCTCTGACTCCTCAAGACTTTGTGACATTTTAGTCTTAAATTCACATTCCTCTTGAAGCTGTAATTTTTGCTTTAAGTTCTTCTTTTTAAGCTTCTTTATTTCACTTAGAGAACAAATAAGTTCTTCTTCCAAATCTACTTCCCCATATATTTTGGCATTCTCTTCCCCTTCTGACTCCTTCTCATCTTTACTTTCCAAGGTATAATCTTTTTTTCTATTTACATGAATAGAAACTCTTCTCTATCATTAGCAAATAAACTCTCTTCATATGAACTACTTTACTCTTTGGAATTGAGGCTTTTATTTTGCTTGTGAAATCTCTTCTTTTTCTCAGATTTGTCTTGTTTTTAGCTCTTTTTATGTTGATAATATTTACCACCTTTCTTTATATTATGCTATTCTTCCTCATCACTATTTTCACTTTCTACATATGGACATTTAGCAGAAAAATGTCCTACCTTTCCATAAATAAAGAATTTGAAAGGCAAATTAACCTTGTACTTGTCGGATCCTTCCTTTAACTTCCTCACAAAATGATCTTCTTCATTTGTTTCATCATTGGAACTATCACTTGATTCGGGCTCTTTATTCTTCATCTTTTTTAAGGCTTTGAAAGTTGCTTCTCTCTTTGATGACTTCTCAGTTTTAGTCCTCATTTCATATTTCATTAGGGTCCCATGCAATTCATCCATAGTTAGTTTATCCAAGTCCTTCATTTCCTCTATGGTGGAAACTTTGGCATCAAATCTCAAAGGGAGAGACCTTAGCACCCTTTGTACAATGAATGAATCTTTAATCTCTTCACCATCTCCTCAGATAGTATTCACATGAAGTAGATAGGTGGAAATGTTTTTTTTGTCCATCATCTTTAGACTTTCAAATTGTCTCCTATGGGTTTGAAGCTTGGTCTTCTTAAGTTTGTCATCCCCTTCAGAAATATTCTTAAGTTTATCCTATATCTCCTTTGTTGATTTACATAGGAAATGAGATCTAATCAATTATATACTGACTAGACCAAACTTTCCTATCCAACATTAGAATACAAGCTCACCAAAACTTGTATGCTTGGCTACAGTCCTCAAGGGAGAGCTAAGATATATGGGTCTTGTCTTCTTTTTGTTGTAATAGATGAGATTGATTGGATAATAGCAAGATCTAGGGTTTCTATGATGAAATATGTCAAAATAGAGGTTACAAACCTAAAAGGAGCAAAGAAGTACTATCAGAGATCACTATTTGAAACAAGAGCTAGATCTAGAGGACTATGGTTCCCAGTGCCTTGGTCCTAGGGTTTTATGCCAAATTTTGGACTAGTGATCTATGTTCCATGATCTTCCATCTTCCAATGCAATCTACACACACAAAAGAGGGGAAATGGTTGTTCTTTATAGGAGCTTGCCTCGGTCAAGCCCATGTGTAAGTGTTCCTACTTCCACAACAAGCATTAGATCAAGAGTGTGTGCCCTAGTGGGTAGAGGTAGATCTGGATATTAAAAGATAAATGTAAACAAGCATGAAGGAAAGATATTACCCTAAGCATGAAACCCTTGATGGGATGATGTCACTATAAAATCACCACAAGGAGACAATAAAGGAGGAGGGATATTACAACAATAACTTGCAAAAATAGAGATTTTGTAGATAGATAGAGAGATCTTGTTAGAGACCATCAACATAAGGAGAGTCATTAGGTATAAATGAGTGAGAAAGACTTATTTATATATTCATCTCAATTACTTTCTGAGGGCCCAATAGAGTTGAGGCTGACAAGGTAGATCACTTAAGTCATAAGGTTGATAGTATAATATAAGTTGCCATGGCCAAATTGCCAGGACTCTAGCACTGGGCACACTAGTCCTCATATTTGGGTTGTCCAAATTCCAGATGATAGAGGATTAAGCCTTGATTCTAATGACAGTGGTGGAAATTGCATATTGTAAACTGAGATGATCATATAAGCTACAATGGGTGCCAAATCTAGTGTAAATTTGTAAGAGGTATATGTTGCAAATATGTGCCTATGATGTGTTGTCTTTGATGTCAACATATCCCTTTGTCAAAAACACGGGAAACAATGCAAATCAGTGAAGTAGATTGCTCTGCATTTCTAGAGGAATGAAGATCAAAGTATGTAGACCATATGGCTATGTAGAGGATTGTCTGAGGTAGCTCCAGTCAAGATTTGAGAGGTTTGCATGGAGAATTGGTGAAGTTATGGCCTTCTAAGTAAAACTAGGTTTTGCAGTTGTTCAGAGGTGACAAAGTGATAGTAATTTGGTCTGGATCGATCCACATTAGAATATTATGATCTGTGGATCTAAAGGTGTGTTTGGGATGTTAGTGTGTATCCTCAACTCAAGTGGTTAGTGGTTTGGAGCTTTGCAAGCAATCTTTCTAGTGTGACAGTCATGGCAAATAGTGTTCTTGAGGTTTTAGATGAAGATGCAAGTGATTCTGATGATTTGGAGTAGTATAGATGTTACTGTTGAATTCAACGTGCTTGTGGAGGTCTCTGGATCATGTGCCTATTGTGTTGGAGGTCCGCATTGAATATTGAGCTCTTTGTTGAAGATTTCTTCCTTGGTGTTGCTGTTTTTCCCAGTCTTGGTTGACTGGATGATTCAAGCGTGTTGCGGATGATCTAAGAACAATTCTCTGGAGTGTAGCATGTTGATCAAAGAAGATTCAAGTCCCAAAAAATGTTTGGCCGACACTATAAGGATTCACATGTAATACTTTGTATCAAATCAAGTCTTGCAATTATAATAGTTTGTTAGACCGACCTTGAAGAACAATTGTAATAAGATGTTTGTAAAGCTGATTTTGATGATCATTCCAAAGTCAATGTCATATATAAATAAGTGAAGTGAGGTAGTCAAAGGTATGGATGTGAGAAAATATGTGGTAGAGCAGAGCAGAGTAGAGGAGTTGTGTGTTTCAATGGGACTGAACTAGGCATGAAGAAGATGCTATTTCTCAGTTCATTCTTTCTATGTTAAACATAAATCTTGTAGGTAGTGAGCCTCTTTGAGCAGTGTGCCCGAAGGAAAGTGCCTTCCCATTTATTTTAAAGTACTTTTAACAGGGTACAAATCTTGTGGATTAATCCCCACCATGGTTTTTTCCCTTAACTAGGTTTTCCACATAAAAATTCTAGTGTTATGTGTGTTGATTCTGTTTATGCTTTCATGATTATATCATTCATCTATTAGTAAGTGGTAAAGAAGTTGATTGCAACAAAAGGAAAAAATTTTTTGGGACAACTAATTCACCCCCCCTCTCAGTTGTCTACCTTTATTTCAACAATTGGTATTAGAGCAGGTTCCTCTAAAAGAAGCTTGACCGCTTGAGGAGATCCAGGATGTCAACTTACAAGAAGGATAGTCCGAGATTTGATGGAACAAATTATTCTCTTTGGAAGAGTCACATGGAGTACCATTTGTAATGCATGGGTGATGCTTATTGGTTGATAACTAAGAATGAATATAAGCCTCCGGAGAATGGTCCTTCAACTCCAGATGAACTCAAAGATGCTGAAAATAACATTCAAGCTAAAGAAGCCTTGTTGAGTGCCCTAACTGATATAGAAATGACAAATGTCTTGGAACTAAAAACTACACATGAAATCTGGAAGAAATTGGAAAATCTGTATGAAGGTGATGAATATGTCAAATGTGCTAAGTTACAAAGTCTGAGAGGTAGATATGAAAGTTTAAGGATGAGTGAAGATGAAAACATCACTTCCTACATGCACAAGGTAAATGAACTTGTGTGTGGTATCAGGTGTGCTGGTGGAAAATTGGAAGAATCAGAGATTGTTGCAAAAGTGCTTAAATCCTTACCTGATTCATACAAACATAAAGTTGCTGCTATTGAGGAGATCAAGACTGTCACAAAAGTTACAAGAGATCAGTTGGTTGGCAAGATTTCAGCATTTGAATTGAGTGAGTTTGTTGATTCTCTTCCTAAATTAGAATCTACATTCAAGGCCAGTGTTTTTGGAAAATAAATATTTGATCCAGGTGAAAGATCTTCAAGAAGATCAACTAGATATGAAAAGGCAAGAAAGGAACTTGATGAAGATGAATTTGGGATTGAGCAACTTGAAGCCCTTATTGCCAAAAGATTATCAAGAGGATCCGGTAAGTATGAAGGAATGTTTCCTTTCAAATATTTTGCTTGCAATAAGATTGGTCATTTTTCTTCAAGATGTCCGGAAAGGGTTTCAAAACCAAACCCTAACAAACCTAGGGGTTAGAAGAAATGCTACTATGTCTAAGAAGCTAAAGGAGTCACAGATGATGAATCTAACAAAGGAAGTACCTTTGAAAATGACTGGGTATTCATTGCTACCAAGGAAAAAGATCCGGTGTCTACTAAATCTACTGGCTGTGTGAATGTGGAAAGTGCTTTAGCTTCTCAGATTGAAGAAAAGGATGAATGGGTGATTGACAATGGATGTTCTCATCATATGAACGGTGATAAAAGTAAGTTTGTAAGTTTGTAAATATATGAAGGTGGAATTGTGAAGTTTGGAGATAACTCAGCTGGTAGAATTTGTGGCAAAGGATCCATCTCTTTTGATGGTAAGAATAACACTAATGATGTTCTGTATGTGGAAGGATTGAAACATAATCTTCTCAGTGTTGGACAGTTGGTCGACAAGGGTTATGATCTCTGATTCAAGGATGGAAAAAGCAGAATCTTGGAAAGCTCTAGAATTGAAATTACATCTGGTACCCAAACTAGAGGTAACATCTTTCATTTAAGTAGTTCTAGTAAGAGTTGCTTGATTGCTCAGATTGATCAGAGTTGGTTATGGCATAGGAGCATGTGTCATGTGAGTTTTGATAACATTGTCAAGATAAGTTCTACTTAGGCTGTGAGAGATCTTCCAAAACTTGTGAAGCCTATTGATAGCATGTGTAGAGAATGTCAGTTGGGTAAACAAAGTAGAACTAAATTCAAGAACAAAGAACAAAATTCAAGTGGATTGTTGGAACTTATGCATACTGTTCTATGTGGTCCTGCTAGAATTAGGAGTGTGCAAAGAGAAATATTTTATGTTGCTAATTGATGATTAGTCCTGGATGATGTGGGTAACCTTCTTGAAAGAAAAATTAGAAGCTCTTGACAAATTCAAGGTGTTCAAGGTTATGGTGGAGAATGAGATTGGTGTGAAGATAAAGTGTCTGAGATCCGACAGAGGTGGAGAGTTTATCTCTAGTAAGTTTGATACATTCTATGAAAAGCATGGAATTAAAAGACAGTTATCTGCTCCTAGAACTCCTCAATAGAATGGAGTTGTGGAAAGAAAGAACTGGACCATTCAAGAAGCTTCCAGGACCATGATGATGGAAGAAAATGTTCCACAAGTCTATTGGAGAGAAGTTGTGAGTACTACTATCTACACTCTTAACTGGGTGCATATCAAAGGCAATTCTGGTAAGACACCTTATGAATTATGGTTTGGTCATCCTCCTATAGTGAAATATTTCAAAGTTTTTGGTAGTAAATTCTATATCAAAAGAGATGAGGATCTAGGCAAGTTTGATGCAAGAAGTGATGAAGGAATATTTCCGGGTTACTCTACTCAAAGCAAAGCATACCGGTCCTTTAACAAGAGACTGAAAAATATTATTGAAAGTGCTAATGTCAAGGTTGATGAAAGTAAAGAAGGAACTTCCAGGTTCAGTGGATATGAATCAAATGATGAGAGTCCAAATAGTGGAAAACAAGTTTAGACTCGGACTTAGATTGCTCTGTAAAATCTAGAAATTCAAGAAGCTAGTGCAGATGATGAGGAACAAGTTCAAGAATCAGAAATTCAAGAAAAATCCCAAAATTCCCAAGTATGTAAGGCTGAATCATTCTAAAGATCAAATCATAGGAGATAGAAATAAAGGTTTTCAAACTAGAAGAAGAAGATGAGATTTGTTTAATTTCAAAGATTGAACCAAAATTAGTAAGTGAAGCTTTTAAAGATAAAAATTGGGTTAAAGCAATGGAAGAAGAATTAATGCAAATTGAAAAGAATCATACTTGGGATCTTGTTCCTAGACCTAAAAATAAAAATGTGATTGGAACTAAATGGGTCTTCTAGAACAAACTAAATGAGGATGGTGAAGTTGTGAGAAACAAAGCAAGATTGGTATGCAAAGGATATTCTCAAGTGGAAGGAATTGATTTTGAAGAAACTTTCACTCCTGTGGAAAGAATAGAAGTAGTTAGACTATTTCTTGCATTTGCTTCTTACCAAGATTTCAAGGTTTATCATATGGATGTCAAATCAACATTCCTAAATGGAAAGTTGGAAGAAGTCTACATTGAGCAATTGGAAGGATTCCAGTTATCTGACAAGGGAGAGATGGTCTGTAGACTGAGGAAAGCATTATATGGACTTAAACAAGCCCCAAGAGCCTGGTATGCAATACTAGATAAGTATCTGATAAAGCTAGGTTTTAACAAAGGCACAGCTGACAATAATCTTTATTTCAAAATTGATCATGAAAACATTTTGATTGTTGAGGTATTTGTTGATGATATCATCTTTGGTGGAAATGAGAGCATGTGCAAAAATTTTGCTGATCAGATGCAAAGTGAATTTGAGATGTCTATGTTTGGTGAAATGAACTTCTTCTTGGGTCTACAAATCATTCAGTCAGAAAAAGGCATTTTCATATCTCAGTCTAAGTATGTGAAAGAATTGTTGAAAAAGTTTGGAATGGAGGATTCAAAACCAATGAGTACTCCTATGGTAACTGGATGCAAGTTAAGTAAAGATGATGATTCCCCTAAGGAAAACCAGAAGAGGTATAGATCAATGATTGGAAGACTACTTTAACTAACTTATACCAGACCTAATCTTATGAATGCAGTTGGCCTTGTTCCTAGATTTCAAGCTAATCCTAGAGAATCTCACGTTATAGCGGTCAAAAGAATTTTTAGATATCTAAAAGGGACAACTGAGTATGGCTTATGGTATCCTAAGGATGGTGATTTCACTCTTCATGCATATACAAATACTGATTGGGTAGGAGATGTGGATGACAAGAAGAGTACTAGTGGTGGTACATTTTTCTTAGGAAAGAGATTGGTTTCGTGGTTGAGAAAAAAGGAGGCAATATCTATGTCTACTGCAGAGGTAGAGTACATAGCAACAATAAGTAATTGTACTCAAATTTTGTGGATGAAGCAAATGTTGAAGGATATTAGAGTTGTGTTTGAAGAACCTATTACAATCTTCTGTGATAACTCAAGTGCAATAAACATTTCAAAGAATTCGGTGTTGCATTCAAAGACAAAACACATATCCATCAAATTTCACTTCTTGAGAGAGAAGGTAAATGAGAATGAAGTCAAATTGGATTTTGTTTCTTCAAAGGATTAGATTGTGGATATCTTCACTAAGCCTCTGCCTAAGGATACTTCTGATTATCTCAAAGGGAAGCTAGGGGTTATTACCCCTCCTGTTCAAAACTAAGGTGCACTTGTGTGCATCAGTCCGGTGGAATTCACAGTCATATCTTGTGATCCAGATTGATGTCAAGGAGGTACTACTTAGAGGGAGTAGGCAATATGCAAATTTTGAAGATCAGTCTGAAACAAAAAGGGGAGGAAAGACTGCAAATATGTGCCCTTTGCCATTGATGTCAAAGGGGGAGAGAAGTCATGTGAAAAACTAGTTGCTGATGAAAGGGGGAGCAGTGAAGAAAGTGGTTGTAGAAGTGATAAGACAAAGAGGGAGTAATCCTTGTCTTGATGGCTGAATTAGTTTTTCACATCATATGTTTCCATCAATGACAAAGGGGGAGATTGTTGCAAATATGTGCCTATGATGTGTTGTCATTGATGTCAACATATCCCTTTGTTAGAAACAAGAGAAACAGTGCAAATCAATGAAGTAGATTGCTCCGCATTTCCAGAGGAATGAAGATCAAAGTATGTGAACCATATGGCTATGTAGAGCATAGTCTAAAGTAGCACCAGTCAAGATTTGAGAGGTCCGCATGGAGAATTGGTGAAGTTATGGCCATCTAAGTAAAATTGGGTTTTGTAGTTGTTCAGAGGTGATAGAGTGATAGTAATCTAGTCCGGATCGATCCATGTTGGAATATTATGATCTGTAGATCTAGAGGTGTGTTTGGGATGTCAGTGTGTATCCTCAACTCAAGTGGTTTGTTGTTTGGAGGTCCTCAAGCAATCTTTCTAGTGTGACAGTCATGGCAGACAGTGTTCTTGAGGTTCTAGATGAAGATGCAAGTGATTCTAATGATTTGGAGTAGTATGGTTGTTATTGTTGAATTCAATGTGCTTGTGGAGGTCTCTGGATCATGTGCCTACTGTGTTGGAAGTCTGCATTAAAGATTAAGCTCATTGTTAAAGATTTATTCCTTGGTGTTGTTGTTTTTCCTAGCCTTAGCCAACTAGATGATTCAAGTGTGTTGTGGATGATCTAAGAGCAATTCTCTGGACCGTAGCGTGTTAATTGAAGAAGATTCAAGTCCTAGAAAATGTTTGGCCAACACTATAAGGATTCACATGTAATACTTTGTATCAAATCAAGTCTTGTAATAATAATAGTTTGTTAGATCGACCTTGAAGAACAATTGTAATATGATGTTTGTAAAGCTGACTTTGATGATCATTCCAAAGTCGATGTCATATATAAATAAGCAAAGTGAGGTAGTCAAAGGTGTGGATGTGAGCGAAGATGTGGTAGAGCAGAGCAGAGTGTGGGAGCAGAGCAAAGGAGTTGTGCGCTTCAATGGGACTGAACCAGGCATGAAGAAGATGCTATTTCTTAGTTCATTCTTTCTGTGTTAAACATAAATCCTATAGGCAGTGAGCCTCCTGTAGGTGGTGAGCCTCTTTGAGTAGTGAGCTCTATATAGTGCACCCGAAGGTAAGTGCCTTCCCATTTCTTTTAAAGTAGTTTTAACAGGGTATGAATCTTGTGGGTTAACCCCCACCATGGTTTTTCCCTTAACCAAGTTTTCCATGTAAAAATTCTAGTGTTATGTGTGTTGATTCTATTTCTGCTCATGTGTTATTGATTTATGCTTTCATGATTATATCATTCATCTATTAGTAAGTGGTAAAGAAGTTTGATTGCAACAAAAAGATAAAAGTTTTTGGGACAACTAATTCACCCCCCCTCTCAATTGTCTGCCTTTATTTAAATAGTATCAATTTTACGACAGTACATTTATCCCCCACTTTAGTGAGTGTATGAACTTACACTCATATGCTCACTAAAGTAGAAGATAAAATCTCTTTGCCAAGATGTTGAATCCATAGACCATCACTAAGTTGAGAGTTGCACTAGCCCCCAAGCTTAGGATTCTACAAATTGACAACACCTAGATAAAGAGGTTATACATACACAAGACACATAACATGGATCATATATAAAACACACATGGATCATACACCAGGTATTCATGGAAAACATGAGGCAAACACATGGAAAACACAAAGAAAACATGTGGAAAATGCAAAGAAAACACATGGAAAGCATGAAGAAAACACATGGAAAGAACGAGATAAACACGTGGAGAGAACAAAGTAAACATGAAGCAAACATGAATCATACATGAAGCGTAAATCATACACATAGGCAAATGAAAAAAGAAAACTTTGAGTTAGAAAAGTAAGGAGAACTAGGGTGAAAAATAAGGAGACCTAATTTGAAAATGATGTCTTGATACTTTGTAACATCCCCAAAAGAAAACTAAAAGTGGAGAAATTTTAAAAAGGAGATAGAAGAAAGAGTTGATCGATTGCTATAAGGAGAGAAGACAAACAAATAGGTACGGAGAAATTGAATGAAGAGGAGTACATGACTCTGGCACAAGCTTCCTCTATCACTAGGGATCATGTAAATTAAGATACCATCATGGATCATGGGCTAGCAAGTTGCGTTATGCTAGGTGGCCATGAGTTTAGTTCATATGAAGCAAAAAAATAGAAAGTTGTGTTATGCTAGGTGGTTCATAGACTATATGGATCAGAGGCTAGCAAGTTGTGTTATGTTAGGTGACCATATACTATCAATGCCTCATGGAGCATGAATAAATAACACCTTAGGGAGCATAGCACCTCAGGGAGAACAAAATAAACAATGCCTCAGGAAGTGTATTGATAACCATGCCTCAGGGGGTACTATGAAAAACATCACCACAAGGGTCACATCAATAGGCTAAATCTCAAGAGGAATGAATCAAGGGTGCATGTATGGATGCATAAGTGAATAGGTGTTGATAACTGAGAGGGGGGTGAATCAGTTATCTTAATTAATTTAACTTTCTATTCTTCTTTAATAACTAGTGCAGCATCAAAACAAATAAGCATCCATAACCATGAAAATAGAAACAAAATCAATACACATAACACAACGATTTTGATGTGGAAAACCCTGTTAAGGGAAAAACCACGGGGTGACTAACCCAAGATTGTATTCTCTGTTAAAAGAATAGAAGTACAAAATGGCACTTGTCAATTAGGGCTCACTGCCTGAGCACACTACTCACAAGAGGCTCACTGCCTACAAGAGACTCACTGTCTACAAGGTACAAAGAAAGTAACAAGATACTTGAACTGATGAAAAGCATCCACATATATGCTGAGGTTTAGTTCCGGTTAGGCTCGATACACTGATCTATTGCACTTCATTCTTCCTCTTCTTTGGTGCTGTTGTCCTGTCACATATGAGATCTGTATTACTACTTCCACACTGCTCTTTGCTTTTCTTCGCACCACACAACACACCACACACACCTTCTCATCGAAATCCATTTGGTATATACATCCGCACAAAGGATTTCAACATTTTTCTAGTCAGCATCCGGAATACTCAATATTTTCCCAAACTCTGGTCTGTCGGCTGAATCCTTGCTTACCAAGTGATGCGTATCAAAGAGATGCTTATATAAGTCATCAATCATGCTGGCCAATCATGAATGATCCCTTAAGAAACTTGATTACCATCAATATCTCATCCGGATTAAGGTCTGAAGCTCTATCAGCCAGTTCTTCCTCAGTCTACTCTACCAAATAGGAACCCAACACTTAGGTGTTCATATATTTTTAATCTTACATCACCGGAGGCTTAATCTATGGAATAAATTAGTCATGGTACTCCTCTTGAGTTCCCCAAGTCCACACTTTGCTGAGATACTTCCTCTGAGAGATTCAGACCTGATTCTCAGACCTTGCTGCATGCTCTGTTCTTGGTCATCGAACTAAAATACTCTTCAATCTGACTCCTGGTATAGACACACCATATCCTGCAAATGTGTGGGATGGACTTTATTACCATCAATGGAAACACTCATGAAGCCACACAGTGTCTCTTGCCAACAATCTCCCCCTTTGGCATTGATGGCAACACTTAGTGAAAAATGACTAAGTGTCACACTACACTCCTCCTTGGCTAATGCTCTATTCTAATGTACACTTTATCAGAGCTCCCCCTTAGCTAGATTCCACATTTTGCACTGCTACTCACTCCCCCTTTGACATCAATGGAAAAGGGTAGAATCCACACACCAAAATTCCCAAAAATCCAACTATACTTAGCCGCATAAGTATATATACATGTTATACTTACATAAACTGAAGTATATCTACAAAAGTTGTCTTCAACTAGATGAATTTTGTTGCCCAACTCTACTTCATTATATACAAAATTGAGATTTGACCACTCAACAGAAATGCAAAATCTTCTTCCCTCTTTAGATCTGTCAGATCACTGGTCCGGGCTGTGGTCTGAGCATCAGTTAGGGCCTCATGCATGGTCTCTAATTTAGGGATAATTATCCCCCTAAGTCCACTTAACCTGCTTATTCTATTTTTCTTCTCCTTATCAAGCTTCTTTATTTCATTTATGACTGCAATAGTCTGACACTCTTGATTTATTATGGAAGAGGTGAGAGGATCAAAACTTTGAGATAAACTTGATAGTTTGCTCTCTTGTTCTTCCACCTTCTTGGTGATGTCTGTTATTATGGTGGACCAAGATAGACAAAATTTGTATAGATCTCCACCATCTTTGATGCAGAGCATCTAGGACTGCAGACAACTTAATAAGATATCAACAACCTATCTTTGATGAAGGACAGTTCAAACCTCCAATACCATAACTCACCAAGTTCACTGTCTCTAACTGAGATTAGCCTTCTTACAAAGAAGGGGTTCAACACCATATCAACTTGTGCTTGACATCAAAGAGAGGGAGGACTTTAGGGCACACCTTCCAAGATGCCCAACTCCAATCAAGACTCATCTAACCCACTATGCATGGTCTGTAGGACAACAGTCTCATAGACTGTCACCACACCATTGTAACATTGTAAAAATAGTCACCATGTCCTCCTTGAAATGACCTCTATCAATACAAACTTCATCTCATTGCAATATACCAAACCTATAACATGCATTCACCCTAATGCCTTCATTGGAAAAACAATAACATATCAAACATACCTAGTTGCTGTTGTCCTTCTCTGAATTCCCAACTATGGTTCTGCAGAGTCATTTACTTGACAAGATCACCCTCAACCATCCTCCTACCTCCCAAACCTTCACAAGCCTTAGCATTGATTATGATACAACCCATTCCATCGAGCATAAACAGAAAAATATCAATGGAATGGGTATAAATCCATCGGGCTCCTCAAAAGAACCCTAACTCAGGGTTTCAACCTACTTGCAGAGGAAGGAGTGATACAGAGATAAAGAAGGGTGTCAAGAGCCCAAACCAGTTGTAAATGATAGGCAACTCACCCACCTAACTATGCATTACAAACACCATTCACCCCCAGGCCGTATAGGTACGGAACAATGCAGGAAACATCAAATTTCTTGACTGAACAGTAATTCAAAAAAAATAGTTTATGGAAAACCAATGATATCTTCCATCTAGTTTACTGTCAAGACCTCAAACAAGTTTTAAATCCAAGCTACTTCAGTCCTCTAATCATCCAATACATTCATGAGCCATGACTATTCCATACAAAATTAGGTACGGCTGGAAAAAATACAAAAACTCAGAAAAAATGTAGAAAAGGCAAGAAACAGAGATCTTTTTCTTATTTCTTTTAAATCTATTGAATGTCTCCTTACAAAACAATCCTCCTTGGATTGAAATAAGCCTCACACAATGCATGAAGTCATTTGGGGTCCAAAAATTGCCCAAACCATCGAGTTCTTCTTGTTTCTTAACTGTAGCACTAGATGACAGTTTTAGAAACTGTCCTCTCTTGGACTGTATTTTCTGTTTTATGGTTTAATAATGCTTTTTAACATGTAGTTAACCTATGACAAGGTGTTAACATCCTTCCAACCTTTGACATGCCTCTATAGGCTTACAAACATGAAGACTAAATGACTTCCCTTACAAACATTAAAACTTAAATGACTCCCTATGACTGCCTTTTTGCCACAAGACTGTCCTTCTTAGGACTGATAACATAACAATATTAGATTCTAGCTATTTGGACATAGTCCATTACAAATATGGATTTCAAGCCTCATTACAACATTTAATGGTCTCAAGGACCTTATTTAAACAAAACAAACTACTTGTAAATCAAGTAAAATCTAGACATCTTGGTGCTCCTGCACTATACTCCCCGGCATGATGAAAACTCTTGTCCCAAGAGTTAGGGGATCTGCTCCAACCATTCTTTAATCTTTTTGGGATGTTCCTCTGACGAGGAAACATGAACTCTCCAAGAGTAATCTTCCTCCTTCTCCAACCTGCATGGCTCCTGTAAACAGTGTTAGTACCATAAAACTTGTTTTGGTGTCCTTGTCTAGGACCTTGCTGTTGCAATGCCTCTGTTCTTCCCAACTGGAGATTCTGATTTCTTCCTCCCTGTACTACCTACTGTTTGCCTTCCTTCTTCTGCCTCTTTATAGGGCAATCAATGTCTCCAACCTTAACATAACTCAAGTCCCAAGCCTGCTGCTCTTTAGGACTGTCATCCACCTTCTTCTGCTGCAACTGTTCCTGTTGCTTGCAATCATCCTTAACCTACACATTCAACTGTAGTTTCTCTCCAAAACAAATAGTAACATGTTCTTTCTTCTCTTCACAAGGTAAAGGTATCAGTTTTAACTTCTTACCATCTTTGTGCACCACATAGTTATTAGTATAACCATCATGAATTGTCCTTCTCAAATGCTGCCATGGTCTACCCAAAATAATATGCCCACATGTCATTGGAATAACATCACACAAAACATAGTCCTGATATGGACCAATTGTAAAATCAACATATGCCTTCTTAGTAACCCTTACCTGTTGCTCTTGACTCACCCAAGTGACATTGTAAGGACTAGGATGATCAAAAGTTTTCAATCCCAACTTATGCACCATTTCCCAAGAAACTAGATTATCATGAGAACCTAAATCTACAGTCAACTTGCATATCTTTCCATGGCTTAAACAATTAGTTCTAAAAATAGATACCTGTGGTGGTGGCTGCATTTTACCTTTCTCCACCATAAGCATTTCTCCAACCATCACTGGAGAGGCTGACGACATTTATGGTTCTTCTGGCTTCTCCTCCTCTTGTGCCAAGTGAACTCTTCTATCTTTGCTTTTATCAACATCATCCTTCTTAGCACATTTGAAAGATGTGTGTCCCACCTCATTGCAGTGATAACATCTGCCTGTGAACACTCCTCTACCTGATCCAAATCTACCTCCACCTCTATATCCACCTCTCTAATCTGCAGAAGACTCCTTACCTTTCTCATTGTTGTTCTGAACTTCAGTAGTAGGTCTGCCCCTACCTCTATATCCTCTTCCACTACCTCCTTGTCTTTCTTGCTTCCTCTTTACCCTCTCTTCAGCCTTGATGGCCAACTGAAAACATTCTCCAAGTGATTTTTGTACTGCCAAACTAATTTCATCCTGCAAGTTATACCTAAGCCCATTAAGGTATCTTGCCACTTTCTCCTCTTCATCTTCTAATCCCCCTTTGATACTAAGTTTATGAAATTGCTCAGTATAGGACATAACATCCATGTCCTTCTGTTTTAGATTCTGCCTCATCCTCTTTGTCTAAATGGAGTAATCAGATGGAAGGAATTGGTCCTTCATCATATCCTTCATCCTACCCCAAGAAGTGATTCTTGATGCACCTCTAGCCACTCTTTCTGTTTGTACACTACTCCAACATGTAAGTGTTGGTCCTCTTAGTTTTGTCTTTGCAAATTTGATCTTCTTCTCATTATTCATCTCCTCATACTCAAAAAATTTTTAAAGGGCATCTACCCACCCTAATACCTCTTCACTATCCATTTTTCCCTCATAGATAGGTAACTCTATGTTTGCCTTTGTTCCACTTCCTTGGACTACCTTCAGCAATCTCACAAATTTCTTTTCTTCAGCATCCAACTCATCCTCAGGAGGATTCTCATTAGCATCCTCATCTCCTTCTGAATCATTTTGTTCATCCCTTCTAGGATTCTTCTCCAATGCTTCCAATCTAGCCAAGATTGATGCATTCTCTCTTCTCACTTGCCTCAACTCTCTTTCCCTTGCAGCATCCTTCTCTCTTCTATCCCTCAATTCTTTTTCTCTAGCCTCTAAGGCTTCTCTCAACTCATTATTCTCCCTAGCCATTTGATTCTTAGGAGGCATCCTTACAACTCTCACAAACTCTTAATATTTCACAAGATCCACAACTTCCTCAAAGACCTACTAGTGGCTATAATACCACAAATGATGCAGAGCATCTAGGACTACAGACAACTTAATAAGATATCAACAACCTATCTCTGATGAAGGACAGTTCAAACCTCCAATACCATAACTCACCAAGTTCACTGTCTCTAACTAAGATCAGCCTTCTTACAAAGAAGGGGTTCAACACCATATCAACTTGTTCTTGACATCAAAGAGAGGGAGGACTTCAGGGCACACCTTCCAAGATGCCCAACTCCAATCAAGACTCATCTAACCCACTATGCAGGGTCTGCAGGACAGTAGTCTCATAGACTGTCACCACACCATTGCACCATTGTAAAAATAATCACCATGCCCTCCTTTAAATGACCTCTATCAATACAAACTTCATCTCATTTCAATATACCAAACCTATAACATGCATTCACCCTAATGCCTTCATTGGCAAAACAATAACATATCAAACATACCTAGTTGCTACTGTCCTTCTCTGAATTCCTAACTATGGTTCTGCAAAGTCATTTACTTGAAAAGCTCACCCTAAACCATCCTCCTGCCTCCCAAACCTTCACAAGCCTTAGCATTGATTATGATACAACCCATTCCATCGAGCATAAACATAAAAAGATCAATGAAATGGGTATAAATCCATCAGGCTCCTCAAAAGAACCCTAACTCAGGGTTTCAACCTACTTGTAGAGGAAGAAGTGATACAGAGATAAAGAAGGGCGTCAAGAGCCCAAACTAGTTGTAAATGACAGGCAACTCACCCACCTAACTATGCATTACAAACACCATTCACCCCTAGGCCGTACAGGTATGGAACAATGCAGGAAACAGCAAATTTCTTGACTGAATAGCAATTCCAAAAAAAACGTTTATGGAAAAACAATGATATCTTCCATCCATTTTATTGTCAAGACCTCAAACATGTTTTAAATCCAATCTACTTTAGTCCTCTAATCATCCAATACATTCATGAGCCATGACTATTCCGTATAAAATTACGTATAGCTGGAAAAAATAGAAAAACTCAGAAAAAATGCAAAAAAGGCAGGAAACAGAGATCTTTTTCTTATTTCTTTCAAATCTATTAAATGTCTCCTTACAAAACAATCCTCCTTGGATTCAAATAAGCCTCACACAATGCATGAAGTCATTTGGGGTCCAAAAACTACCCAAACCATCGAGTTCTTCTTGTTTCTTAACTGCAGCACTAGATGACAGTTTTAGAAACTGTCCTCTCTTGGACTGTATTTTTTGTTTTTATGTTTTAATAATGCTTTTTAACATGTAGTTAACCTATGACAAGGTGTTAACATCCTTCCAACCTTTGACATGCCTCTATAGGCTTACAAACATGAAGACTAAAATGACTTCCCTTACAAACATTAAAACTTAAATGACTCCCTATGACTGGCTTTTTGCCACAAGATTGTCCTTCTTAGGACTGATAACATAACAATAGTAGATTCTAGCTATTTGGACATAGTCCAGTACAAATATGGCTTTCAAGCCTCATTACAACATTTAATGGTCTCAAGGACCTTATTTAAACAAAACAAACTACTTGTAAATCAAGTAAAATCTAGACATCTTGGTGCTCCTGCACCAATCTTTAAGAGCATTCTCTAGGCTCTTTATTCCAATATCCAAATTTCTCCTATCATTTGTTATAAGTCCTTGTACCTCAGAGAATCTCTTACCTAGAAACTCTTTCCAGACTTTCTCTTCAACTACTTTCTCCAAAGAATCAAATTGTGTGTTAGCAGAATTTACAAGAGATTTCAAATTACCAGATGAGGAGGCAAAAAGATCCTTCTGGAAGGATGGCATGATCTTTTCCAAGACACTGGATGCAATCTCTATCAGCTCATAGTCTTCCATGTGAGACTTTAGAAGTTTTTCTTTTGCCTTTGCTTGGGCAAAGGATGCTATCTTCATAGTCTGAACTGGGGAGAGGGAATCAAAATTGAATGGTCCTTGAAGTAACTCTGGTTCATCCAATTCCATCATTTCTTTTGTTAGGAAGTCCTTAACAGCTTCTGCAGTGTCTCTTGCCAGAGATAGAGTTTCCTTTCCTTATGTGTCCTCAAAGATGTCAACAGAGACCTTCTCTGTTTGAACTTTTTCTCCTCTTCTTGACTTTCTTTCTCTTCTTTTCTTAGTTCTTCTTCAGTTCCAGAGTCGGTTGGGGGATCCAGATGAGAGATATTTACTTCTTCTTGGACTTCCTCTTCTGGAATAGAGGAATCTAGGTCCTTAGTTTTCTCCTCACCTATCTCTTTTGATTCTTCTGCATTTATCTCTGTAGGATCTTCCTTTGATGTACTAAGTCCTTCATCATCCATGACAGAGGGTTCATCACCTAAGTCCTCTATAATAGGAATATTGAATCATTTATAGGCATTCTGGAGGATGTCTTCAGTCTCTTTAGCCACCTGATCAGTCTCTCCGAGCATAAGCTTATTCATTCTAGCTTTGCTCCAGAACTCATCCTTGCAATCTTTGAAGATCATGCTCATTTGCTTTGGAGTGATGGAGGGATAGAGTTGGATAGCAATCTATTCTTTGATCTCTAAGTCCTTTTCCTTGGCATTCTCCTTTCTCATTTCAAGTTCCTTCTCTAAAATTTTGGGAATTAGAGAGATGATTTCAATAAATGCCTTATTATATATGTTTAAGTACTTAATTGTGGCTTCTTCCAAGATCCTTTTATCTGCATCATTATACTCATCATAGAATTATGACATTGGTTGCAGATTCCCATCCACAGTAACTACCTCGACTACATCATCAATAGACAGAGTAGGCCTTTCAACAAACTCTTCTACTTCTTCTTCCTTGCTATGACCGGTAGAGGGTTCACTGGATGTTTTCTTCTTCTTCTTCCTTTTCTTGATTTCTTCATCGGTCTCAGTTTCTTCATCATCCTTCTGACTTGTATAGGACCTTGTGGACTTTTTCTTTGTTCTATTCTCTCCCTTTCTGGATCTGGGCTTCTGGTTTGGATGCTTTTTGGCTCTTAGAGGTGGCAGGTGCAGAGCTTCTGGAGGATTTGGTCTGGAGGGGGCTTGCACCGGAGCACTTTCTTTTTCTATTTCTTGCCTTTCTTTCTCTGCCCTTTCCATCTTTTCTATGTTGGCATCAACTACCTCCTTTGATATTCCATGCCTCTTGGTGAATTCTTCTACTTCCCTTCTTACTTTTCTCTTGATCTCAAGTTGTCTAAGTTCAACATGAACTTTTATACTCAATTCTTGGAAGGTTCCAAACCTTTCTACCTTAGAGTCCTTAGGCTGACTTAGTAGATGTTTGACATGCAGTTCTAGAATTTTCTCATCCACATCATAGCCTATTGGCATAATCCACACTATTCTCGGTTCCACTATCTCCATTAGGCATTGATCAGTGTCTACCATGAAACACACTATATCTTTGTATTTTTCAACTAGAGATTGGGGGATTCTCTCTCTAGCCCGCCTAATGCTTTGGAAGTTTTTGAAGTAACTCCACAGTGCTGTATTTTGTGCCTTGGTATCACCAAGCCCATACAAATAATCCCTGATTTGTATGGCAATAGGTCTATCATTTTTCCATATCCAACCACTAGTTCTGGGTAGCTCGTTCATATAGTAGAAGAATAGGCAAAGTATCAAGCCACCATACTTGAATGAATTCTTTTTATCTTTCTTTATTTTCTACAAATTCTCTAATAGTTGGTTCAGGAGAAGCTCACAAAGATAATAGTCAGCATTTTCTCTTAGCATCTGATAAGCAGTGTAAATTGTAGTTTCAGGTACTAAATTTTCCCTACTGGAGTGATATATCCTGTAACCAATTATCATGGAGGCAAACTTGATATCCAGATCAGTGATATCTTCTATTGTCATTGTTCTCTTGTCAAATTTTGATCCGATAGCCTCACTCACATTTTGGTTTTTGATGGATTTGAGAACAGGTAACCCTCCAGATGAGTGCAAACCAGTTACCACCCTAATAGCATCTTTTGTGATCTTAAATGGTCTATTCAACCACATGAAGTTGTCATGCACTCTGCTCAAAACATACCGGACCCACTCATCTTCTGTAAAACAGGGGAAATGGATGCACTGTCCAAAATGCTTATCCTGGATGGCCTTGTATTGGGGTTTAAGTTCAAGTGATTCATCTATCAGTTCCTTGTGGTAGATATCCATCAGATTGGATTCCCCAAATTCCTCAATGTTTGCGTGTATGTAAACCCTAATATCTTCTACATGCAAAACCCCATGCGGAATGCTAGAGAATGCGCCTAAGGGATCAACTTCCAGAGATTTGTAGGGGTGTTTTTTGAATTTAGGGTGTGGCCTATCAGTGATTTTGACAACATTCAGAGTAGCCATCTTTCAAAATATTCAGAGAGAGTTATTCAAGAGCGGAAAATACCTTTTACGCTTCTAGGGTTCACGATATGAGCCGGATCAGATTACAGGATGAATTGACTTCTGCGGTTGATCTTGAGAGGTTTAAGACAATTTAGTTGTAGAGCTCCTTCTCTCTTCTTCTAGAATGCAAAAGTGCAAATGATGAACAAAAGAACCCTTATATTTTTGCGCAAACCCTAATTTCACATTGTAATAAATGCACAACTTAAGTTATTTCGGTTGCTTTGTTCTCCTTGTCCTGAGAGATCTTTTGGATCACTGAGATGCACTTAGAGTTATTCTTGGTGAATATTGGCAATCTATCTACCTTTCTCCAATCATTCCATTTATCTACAGATCAAGATACCTCAAATTTGAATCATACCGAATCTAACTGTGAAAATCCTGTTCTTATCAAATGACTATTAAACCGGATCAATCTTGGAAGATTAACCTCTTCTAAATTTCTTGTGGATCTTCCATATCTTTACCAAGGCTTATTTAGATGTTTCTATGAGAACCCTTTAATCCGTAACTTTCCATGTGCCAATTTCAGGCACCAATTGACTGGTTGGGGGAACTTGTTTTCTTTTGTGACTCCCCCTGAGCCATAGCTCATCTATTTAGTTTCTAGAAGGAATATCAGCACCAGATTCTGGTGCAGATCCATCCTCAACATTTTATGTACTCCTCTTCACCCAAATCTTGTTCATCTCCCTTTGAATTTCATCCATATTTACTTTTCCTTTTCCTTTGTCTTGGTTTTGATTATGATGCACCAGACCCTTTTGTCCTGATTCTTACTTCTGCAGAATTTGGCAATATGATCAGATCTATTGCAATTGTAGAAAACAACATTTTTTTGCATATTTGACTAATATCCTCTTGATCTACACCGATTAGCCATATGTCCCATTCTATTGCATGCAAAGCATCTACCATTGAATGAATTGTTCATTTGCATATTTCTACACTTATGAGTTTTGTGACCATACCTTTTGTAATTAAAACACTGTCCAGAGAAAGATGAATTAGTCTGATTCATTCTTCTTCTACACTGATTTGCTTTATGACCAAAGTTATTGCAATTGTGGTAGTATCCATTGAAGGATGGATATCTTTGAGCATTTGGTTGCCTTACTGGAGTTCTTCTAGGCCTGTTCCTTGGATTTCCTAATCCAGAGTTCTTTTGACCAGATCCAGAGCTTTCACCTTTCTCATACCCCAAGCCTTGCTTGTCATCTACCCTCTTTTGGCTTTCAAGAAGAACTTCAAGCTGAGTAGAGCTTATCTTGAATTTCTCTTTGTATTCATTTTCTGTTTGAAGATCCCTTTTTAGAGTATCAATCTGATTCTCAAGTTGTTCTTCATTATCTCTAGCTTCTTAAAGATCATATTCCAAATGCCTGATTATTCTATCCATTTTGTGGCAGTCTTCTGACTTCTCCTTGAGAGATTGTTTTAGATTATCTTCAATCTTTCTTTTCTCTTCAATTTCTTGGGTGAATTTCATAACCCCTGATTCCATTTCATGTTTTACCATAATGACCTCTTTGATAGCTTCTCACATAATTTGTTCTTCTCATTCAAATCTTCATTAGTATCATTGGCTTCACTTGGACTTGCTAATTAGTGAAGAAGTTCCTTTCTCTTTTTCATAGAGATACTCAGTTTCGCCTTTAGTTCATTTATGAAATCATCAGCTTGTTTGAGTCTTTCCCTCAAGTTATTGACTTCAAAGTGAGATTGCTCAAGATCATCAAGGGAAGATTGAAGTTGTTCCCTCATACCATACATATCTATTAGAATTCCCAGATCTTCCTCAAGCTGTTAGGCTCTGTTTGGAGGAACTTAGCTCTGATACCAATTATTGATAACTGAGAGGGGGGTGAATCAGTTATCTTAATTAATTTAACTTTATGTTCTTCTTTAATAACTAGTGCATCATCAAAACAAATAAGCATCCATAACCATGAAAGAAGAAACAAAATCAATACACATAACACAATGATTTTGACGTGGAAAACCTTGTTAAGGGAAAAACCACGGGGTGACTAACCTAAGATTGTATTCTCTATTAAAAGAGTAGAAGTACAAAATGGCACTTTCCAACTAGGGCTCACTGCCCAAGCACACTGCTCACAAGAGGCTCACTACCTACAAGAGACTCACTGTCCACAAGGTACAAAGAAAGTAACAAGATACTTGATCTTATGAGAAGCATCCACATATGCTGAGGTTCAGTTCTGGTTAGGCTCAATATAGTGATCTACTGCACTTCATTCTTCCTCTTCTTTGGTGATGTTGTCCTGTCACATACCAGACCTGTATTACTGCTTCCACACTACTCTCTACTTTTCTTCACACTATACACACCTTCTCATCGAAATCCATCTGGTATATATATCCGCACAAAGGATTTCAACATCTTTCTAGTCGGCATCTAGAATTCTCAATATTTTCCCAAACTCTGGTCTGTCGACTGAATCCTTGCTTACCAAGTGATGTGTATCAAATAGATGCTTATAGAAGTCATCAATCATGTCGGCCAATCATGAATGATCCCTTAAGAAACTTGATTACCATCAATATCTCATCCGGATTAAGGTCTGAAGCTCTACCGGTCAGTTCTTCCTCAGTCTACTCTGCCAAACAAGAACCCAACACTTAGGTGTTCATATCTTTTCACTCTTACATCACCAGAGGATCAATCTTTGGAATAAATTAGTCATGGTACTCCTCTTGACTTCCCCAAGTCCACACTTTGCTGAGATACTTCCTCTGAGAGATCTGGACCTAATTGTCAGACCTTGCTGCATGCTCTGTTCTTAGTCACCAGACCAAAATACTCTTCAATCTGACTTTTGGTATAGACACACCATGTCCTATGGATGTGTGGGATGGACTTTGTTGCCATCAATGACAACACTCATGAAGCCACACAGTGTCTCTTGCCAACAATAGGGAATATATTCCCCCCTTCAAATGTTTGCATGTATAATATGTAAATGTTTTAAGGTAAAGAAGAGGGGAAAGTATAAGAGTGTAGATCCTTAGAAAGAATACCTACCCCTTTAATAGGTTGCCCTTCTCCCCCCAAAGTACAAGTGAGGACAACCATGAAAAATAAGAGTACTCATGTTATTAGAAAGAAAGAAAAGGGATTGCATCACCATGCATATAAATGAGCTAGTAAGAAAAACCTATAATTACATGTGTCAATAGGGAAGTGATTAATGAAATCTACATCACAAGGAAATAGGAATCTCCAAGGGTAGAGTTGAAGCATAAAAGTTATATTAGGGTCACCATCAATGGATGAAAACAACTTCTTACCACAAACAAGGGAGAAATGTAGCATCATAATTGAGGTGACTAATGTGAAGTGTGAAAAAAGTATGAAGATCTAGGTGAGCTAGATAGAGGTGGGTCTCAATGTCATAACAAAGGAGACTCAATCATGATGATGTAGAGATAAAAATGTTATTTGAAGAAAGAAGAGGTGCTATGATAGAAAGGGAGGTGTGAGGACATGTGTGATGAAGGTGTTGAATTTTATCATACAAGTCTTAGCATTTCTTAGTGGTATGGCTAGGCACTCGATGATATGCATAGAAAGGAAGTGTTGATTGATTGTTTTGTGGAAACTTTTTGCATTTTGGAGGAGGAAGAGTGATCAAGTGGTCTTTGACTTGACTCAAAAAAATACACTTGTGTTGAGATAGATGAGAAGAAGTGGGTGGAGTAGGAAGAAACCCTTTCTCTTGTGGAGAAAGGTTTGATTTTTGAAGTGAAGGAGCAATGGAGACATTAGAGAATGGTGGAGGGGATGTAGACATAGGAGAAGGCCAGAAACCTAGACCTACTTTAGAAAAGTATGGTGTCAGTCTCACAGGAACCTTAACTCCTTGTTTCATACACCCTAAACCATTTCCATTATATCCATGTTTAGAAATAATTTTGAATCCAAGCCCATAATGTGTCTCCAAATCCAATAGAGAGGGAGAGGCGACAATATGATCTTTTTTGAAATGATAAGCGTTATCATATGTTGAAGAAGAGGTAGTAGCAAAATTGATATGAGGAGGGGGATCGATCCTTTTGTAAGGATGTGGATCCTTGTTGAGTGTTGAGATGTCAGGGCAAGGAGGGTCGATCTTAGATTTAACAAACCCATGTGGGTTGAAATCTAAAGAGCCCCAATCATCACCAAGATATGCATTAGAAGAAGAAGGTATATCATCATGAATAGAATGTTGATAATTTGTTGAAGTAGAATAAGTTTGAGTGGTGGGTTTAGAAGAAGGAATAGAATGTGTAGAGGAAACCGAAGCCACCTTCAAGATCTTGGGTTTAGATTGTGGGATTTTGTACTCTCCAATGAAGGAGGGTATAAAATCTAATGAACCCCAATCATCACCAAAAATTACATTGGAAGGAAAAGCACTATTCTGATCATCACTGATGTTAGCAATGAAGAATAGTGGGTCAACTTTTGTTGAAGAAGAAATAAAAGTGTTGAGAGATTTTGAGATAGGAGGTTGATATTCAGCTTCTACTTGTAAGAAACTTTTTAGATTCAGATCACCCTCAAATGGATAGATTTTTTATTATAAATGAACTTCAATTTGAGATGAAGAGTAGACAGGAGTGCCCCCATGGCATGGATCCATGGTCTACCAAGAAGAAGATTATATGAAAGAGAATTGGGCATGACATGGATAAGAGTAGGCAAGGTCACAGGTTCAACCTCAATAGGTAGTGTGATTGTACATAATGATCATCTACCAACATTATCAAAGCCACGAATAGAAAGTTTGTCAGTTTTAATGAGAGACATATCTACACTGATTTTGTGTAACAAGTCTATGCTACAAACATTAAGACCTAATATGTTATTGATTAGAGTACGCTTTATTCCATTTTTATTAATGATGAACAAAATAATGAGTGCATCATATTGATTTTGAACTTCAATAGGAGGTGACTCATGTTGATGAAAGACAATATCTAAACTCATCACATGCATACAATCTAATAGGGTTACTATGTCATGTAGTCTATCAGAAGGTAGAACGGTCACCTTTTGTAGAGCCTCCTAGAGCATCCTATGCTATGTAGGTGAGGTTTGTATTAATTACTAGAGTGAGATCTTAGCCATAGTAGAGTGAAGCAGCTCGATAAGATCATATTATGTGTTAGTGTGTTGAGAAAGATGAGGTGGGGGGGAAGAAAAGGTTGATAAGGGGGAAGAGAAGTAGGAACAATTGGTGCTTTTTTATTTTTCTTTTTGCTGTGAGTGTTGTACATGTGAGCAACTACGTGGTAAATAGGTTGTTGCAACACATTTTGAACAAGATGGTTGTTTTGAGTAAGTTGTTTTTCATAATTGAGAATGTAGCCAAGAGGTCGAGGTGGGTTTGGAACACCTCAAATAAATATTATACGGTTAGAATGAAGATGCACAACAACTTTAGGTTTTGTAGGTTCTTTTTGGGAACTGAAAACATAAATTATGTTGATTTGGTTGTTGAGATTATGTATTCATGTGGAGTCCAATGTGAGCTTTGAGTCTTCCTTCATGGAAGCTTCATTGCTACTATGGAGAGCATCAAAATAAAGGGTAGGTAAAGTGATGTTGAGAGAAGTATCTATGATTTTATCGTGAGTGATATCTAATGGTCTTGAACATGCAACCAAAGAAGGGAGAGGAGAGGTCTTCACATCCTTCATCATATCCAAGGAACTTGAACACACTAGAAAAGGAGAAAGAGAACAAGTCTTCACATCCTTTGTGATACCCAAGGAACTTGAACATGCAACCAAAGGAGAGAGAGAAGTCTTCACATTGTTAGTGATACCAAAGGAACTTGAACATGCAACGAAAGGAGAAAGAGAAGAAGTCTTCACAACCTTAGTGGTATCCAAGGTACTTGAACATGCAACCAAAGGAAGAAGAGAAGAGGTATTTCACATTATTAGTGATATCTAAAGTGCTTAAATATGCAACTAAAGGAGGAAGAGAAGAGGTCTTCACATCCTTAGTGATATCCAAGGTGCTTGAACATGCAACTAAAGGAGGAATAGAGTAGGTTTTCACATCCTTAGTGATATCCAAGGTACTTGAACATGCAACTAAAGGAAGGAGAGAAGAGATATTCACATCCTTAGTGATATCCAAGGTGCTTGAACATGCAACTAAAGGAGGAAGATCATCATGGACTATGGAAGATGTGGTAGAAGTGATGTACTCAACATCTACTAATGCCTCATATTTAGAAGAGAGATTATCCAAATTAAGTGAAGATAAAGTGATGTGTTCATCCAATGTGAGGTGATACTCTCCATCCATAAATTCCACATGTTCAAAAGGAAGGGCATTGGAATGAAGAGGAGGAAAAATATTGATGATTATATGCTCTTGTGCCAAAATACCCTCACAAGTATGGATGATTTTGGGAGAGGTATCACAATCATATAGTGACATAGGAAGAACTAAGTCATGATCATATTCCTTGGATGGAACAACTCTTTGAGTGAAATTGGATAGTGATGTAAGAAAATAAGAGAACATGTTTGCATTTAGAGAGTTTTGTTTATGTTTTTGCTTTCAAATCTCAAAGAAAGATAGATGTATGAATGTTCTTGCTTTCTAAATTAAACACAAATGACAAGTATGATATGATACAACAATTTGTAATCAGATTTAGCAACTAATAGACATAAATTAATATTTGCAATCATGATCACTAAATACAAGACTAACGGGGTTTACCAAAAAGATGAGGTTTTGGGTAATCACAACAATGAAGAAGTATAAATGCAAGATGTGTCAATAGGGAATTTTTTATCACTTCAATACTACATAGATTTGATACAATAAAGTAGAAAGTTGCAAATGTAAGATGCATTGGGCTCACCAAAATGTGAGATTTTGGTAACCACAACAATGAAGATCTATAAGTTCTTTGTTTTCTAAATTAAACATGTGAGATAAAAGAAGATATGCAGCATAAAAGTGTAATCAGTTTTATCAACTAATTAAACACATCTACAGATCTAAGGAATCAAATCAATAAGTGCAAGTGTAGGATATGCCGAGTTCACCAAAATAGATTACATAGGAAAAGATATCTAATCAATTATACACTAACTAGACCAATTATTCATATCCATCATTAGAACATAAGCTAACCAAGACTTGTGTGCTTGGATACAATCCTCAAAGGAGAGCCAAGCAGTCTGGGGCTTATCTTCTTTCTATTTTAACAGATGAGATTGATTTCAAAATAGCAAGATCTAGGGTTTCTGTGATGAAATATGCCAAAACAGAGGTTACAGACTTGATAGAGCAAAAAACCTAGAAAGCAAGACCTAAAAGGAGTAGGACAGGACCATCAAAGATCACTATTCAAAATAGGCGCTAGATCTGGAGGACTAGGGCACCCAGTGCCTTGGTCTTAGGGTTTTATGCTAAATTTTTGGTGCAAGAACTCCCCTCTTGCATAAACAAAGTGTTGAAATACACAGGACAATTGAGAGGGGGGTGTATCAGTTGTCACAAAAACTTAACTTCATATGAATATCAAACCATCAATTACTTAACTTCTAATAATCAAATTTAAACATGAAAGCATGAAACCATAGACTTAATCATAATCACACATTCAACACAGTAGACACCATATTTTTACATAGAAAACCCTAGAAGGTAAAAACCACGGTGGGTGTTAGCCCACAAAATATATGAGGTATACCAATACCAAAAAATAGAGGCTCACTGCAAAGAATGGCTCACTGCCAAAAGATGGTGACCTGATTTGGTAGCATCTACTTCATATTGCAAGTATGTGCCTAATCGATGTTGTCATTGATGTCAACATATCCTTGTTGTCATTAGTGTAAACTGTATCTTATTCGATCACATGTTAGGAAGCTTTGCATGTTGAGGATATTGAGAAAATTGGCCTCTTCGGAAGAAACAAGTAAGCTACAGTGAAGTGCAGAATAGACAGTGTGTGGCATGTTGAAGAACAACCTAGTAGATTGCTTCACATTTCCTTCTAGGTAAAGATCTTGTTGTATAGATTAGACGTTATTTAAAGGGATGCCTGAAGTTGTTGAATCTTGAGTTTGAGCCTCCGATATGAAGAATTGAGAGAGTTACATTCACCAAAGTCAAGCCTACTTTTTTTTGAAGAATAGTTGGGACAGGGAGAAAGTATTATGCTCTACATTCCTCCACATTAAAGTATTTTGTTCTGTGGTTCTAGAGAGAAGTCTAGGATGATGACAAGTACCTACAGTTGCAATGGTTCATAGTTTGGTCGTCTGCAAGCTATCTTTCTTTTATCACAGTTGAAGACAGTGAAGTTCATGTGTTTCAGTGAGAAGATTCCTATGGATAAAGTGGTTAAGGCTCATGTAGTTGCTCCTGATGATTGGAGCGTGCTTGTGGATGTCTCCTAATCATGTTCCTATCTAGACTTTGGTCTGCATTAAGAAATTGGTATGTGAAGATTGTTCCCAGATAATGTAGCGTGTAACTAGTCTTGGCTGACCTGGTTGATCACAGTGATTACAGAGATCTCTGGAAGATTGTGGAAGTGTGTTGTGGCATGGAAGATCATGTTTGAGTCCTAGAAAAGGCATGGCATGATCTGCATTTCATTCCCTTTGCATAAAGTTGTAATAGGTCAGGATCTATCTTTTAAATGTTTGTAATACCGACATTGGATATTTTTCCAATGGTTGATGATTTTAATGCCAACCTTGATGTTCATTCCAAGGTTGATGTAGTGTATAAATACTTGTAGTTGAGTCATGGAAAAGTTGTCCTTGAGTAGAAATGATAAGATCCTAAGAAAGGTCCAAAGTCTGAGCAGAGAAGAGGTAGAGCAGAAGAGGCAGAGTAGAGTGGAGAAAATTTTGTACTTCAATAATATATCTATAAAGGTGTTGATCGTAGTTTTTGTAGGGTTTAACAACCCTTATTGTAATCTTGCTAGGTTTAGGGTTGAGGTAGTAAGCCTGCTAGACCTAGTTGTTCTTCATGACAGTGAGCCAGTATGATTAGGCCCATGGAGTGACCAAGCCTAGTCGTCATTATTTCAAGATTATAATATATATTGAGAGCTAATCGTCTCTGTGTTTTTTCCCCACCTTGGGGTTTTCCACATAAATCTGGTGTCTCTTGTGCTTGTTGCTACACATGTGGTTAAAGTTTTAATTTTGTGGTTTCATGGTTAAATCTTAATCATTGCAGATAAGTGTTTAATGTTTTAATGTAGAAGTATTTTAGTTTGTAAGACAACTGATTCACCCTCCCCTCTCAGTTGTTCGGCACATATCAACAATTGGTATCAGAGTCAAGTTCCTCAGAAGAAAGTTTAACAGCTTAAGGGAGATCCAAAATGTCTTTCAAGAAGGAAGAGCCGCATTTTGATGGAATGAATTATGTTATGTGGAAGGCTCGGATGAAAAGCCATCTTCTTAGTCTTGGTTACAAAGAATGGAAAGCTATAGAAACAAAATACACCATACCTCAAAATGGTCTGACAACTAAAGATGAAATCAAATAATATGAAATAGATGTTAAGGCAAAGGATGCTCTGCTAAGCTCTTTACCCGACTCAATATTGACGAATGTTGTGGATCTTGAAACTACAAATAAGGTATGGGTAAAGTTGAAAAATTTGTATGAAGTAGATGATTCTGTGAAGGAAGCCAAGTTACAAAGTTTGAAAGTGAAATATGAAGGTTTGAAGATGAATGATGATGAAAACATTTCAGCCTTTATGCATAGAGTTGATGAACTTGTTACAGGGATTAAAACCATGGGTGGAACTCTCGACGAAAAGGAAGTTGTAGCCACAATTTTAGAATTTATGCAAGTTAAAATGGTTGACAGGGATCAGCTACTTGTCAAGCTTACTACCTTTGAAATAAGAGATTTTGGTGATACTCTACCGAATGTTGAGATGGCCTTCAAAGCCAACACTCCAGGAAGCACTTCTAGATCAGAAAAATACAAGGTAGCATCTAAAGATGAGTTTGGTGAAGTAGAAGCCAACTTTGTGAACAAACTGCAAAGAGGTTCCGATCAGTACAAAGGCAAATTACCTTTCAAATGTTTTTCCTGTGGTAAAATAGGTCATTTTTTCTCCAAATGTCCTGAGAGAATTGAAAGGAATAGAAAAAGATATGAGAACAGACCTAGGACCCAAAAGAAGTGTTATTATGTTGAAGATTTTGATGATGATGAAGAAGTATTAGATAATGGAGAACCTAATAATGCCAGTAATTTTGGAAATGAATGCTTGTTCATTGCTATTAAGGAAGATCCTATGTCTACTAATTCTACTAGCTATATGAAGGAAGAAAAACTGGAGGAAAGTGCTTTGGCTGCTCAGGTTATTAAGGACAAAGATGAATGGCTTATTGATAGTGGATGCTATCACCTCATGACTGGGGATAAAAGTAAGTTTGTAAGTTTGGAAAGGTATGATGGTGGACTGGTTAGGTTTGGAGATGACACAACTGGTAAGATTTGTGGAAAAGGATCTATTTCTTTTGATGGAAAGCATAATACTGAAGATGTCTTGTATGTGATAGGATTAAAACACAATCTTTTGAGTGTGGGTCAGATGTGTGAAAAGGGCTATGATCTAAGCTTTAAGGACAATGGATGAAAAATTAGGGAAAGCTCCAGAATAGTCATTCCAACTGGTAAAAGACCAAAGGTAATATCTATCACTTGAAAGGAACTAAAAACTATTGTTTATTAGCTCAGACTGATGAAAGTTGGTTATGGTATGGAAGGTTGTGTCACATAAATTTTGATAACATCATAAAGATAGGTAACACACAAGCTGTTAGAGATCTGCCTAGGCTTGTGAAGCCTACTAATCAAATTTGTAAAGAGTGTCAATTTGGGAAGCAAACAAGAACAAGTTTCAAAAGAAAGGAATAATCTATTGAAGGACTACTTGAGCTAGTGCATACAGATCTGTGCAGACCTACCAGAGTAAGAAGTCTACAAGGAGACAGGTACTTCATGTTGCTTATTGATGATTATTCTAGAATGACTTGGGTTACCTTTTTGAGAGAAAAAGATGAAGCTCTAGATAAGTTCAAGGATTTTAAGGCAATGGTTGAAAATGATATGGATTTAAAGATCAAATGCATGAGATCTGATAGAGGATGAGAGTTTACATCAAATGAATTCAATTTCTTTTGTGAAGAATATGGAATAAAAAGACATCTATCTGTACCTAGAACTCCACAACAAAACGGAGTTGTTGAAAGGAAAAATAGAACAGTTCAAGAAGCTGCTAGGACCATAATGAAGGAAGTTGATTTGTCAGAAGCATATTGTATTGGGAATTAAGGTGTCTCAACCTTGGTAATTCCTTACATTGTTAATGTTTGTATTTATTATTTAATTTCTTATGTTGCATATATTTGTAAAATTCCATATTGCCATATTGTTGGATGTGGCACGGTGCTGTGTCAATCCTACATGGAATATGACAACTTGTAATTTTGTCCTCACTTGAGGAGATAGGCATCCCAATTTGTGGTAGGAACATTTTTCCATGTGTCAGCATCTTGAATGTTGTGTAAGGGAATCTTGACTGAAACGGTTATGATGGATTCCTATGACAGAATCTATGACATGTAAGAGTTAGAAATAGAAGGTTGTAAGACAGGTGATGACATGTGTCATGAAGCATCTTTAAAAAAGGCATATTTGGGCACCCCAAGGTGGACTATGACATGTAAGAGAATATGCTATTTATAGCCTATGTATGAAAAATTCTCTTATAACTGTAAGTTGTAACCGCTATGACAAATTCTATGACGGTCGTAAGTGTCGTAAGAGCATCTATCATAGCCCATTTTGGAAATAAGAGACCCCTTTGGGATGTGAGATATGGACAAGTTTTAGGCACATTCTACAATGTTGACCCAGTGTCCTTAGGCATGGGTTTTGGGCCATGAGGCCAAGTTGGACGTCCATTCCAAGAAAGGTCCAATATTACCTTATATTTTCTATAAAAATAGGTGCTTGGAGAGCGAGTTGTATCACAGGTTTACAAGTACTGTTATGATGCCAGATTGACTCCAGATATGAGTGTCAAAGACCATTGAATCTTACATTGCAAGTGTATTGTAAACATTCTTTCAAATTTTCCAATACATTGTGCAAGTTTCTGAGTGTGGGGTTTTCACCCGATAAGGGTTTTCCCCACCATAAATCTTTGTCTCTCTTCTTCTATCTACTTTCAGGTTCTTATGTTTTGACACAATATCTCATGTTAATGGTTTAGCATTGTTGTAATAGTTAGGATAAAATTAAATTTGCATAGACCTCTCCTCATTAGATTAGTGTAGGAATCAATTTCCGCACACCTAGCTTCCTTTCAGTTGGTATCAGAGCTTGATCACCTTTGGTCCTAGTTGTTGCGTAGGGGTTTTTTGAGTTGATCTTAGGTTGAGTGGGAGCCTATGTAGAGTATTTTGTATCTTATTGCAGCAAGGAGATGGTAAGCACATCCAAAAGATTTGAAGTGGAGAAATTCAATGGCACTAATTTCAAGCTGTAGAAGCTCAAGATGGAAGACATGCTTGTAGACCAAGACCTTTGGGAAAGTGTTAATGGAACTAAACCAACTGCAATATCACAAGATAAGTCAGATCTCAAGGATCGAAAGGCTAAGGGTCTCATAAGACTTAGTCTTGTTGATTCTATTCTATTAAATGTCCATGAGGAGACTACTACAAAACTACTTTGAAAGAAGTTGGGGGATGTGTATCAAGCCAAATCCATGGTTAATAAAATTTTCCTAAGAAACAAGTTATATTCTATTTGAATGCAGGATGGAGGATCCGTTGCTAAACATATAAATACTTTTAACATGCTGGTTACACAATTGAAATCTATTGGTGTGAAGATGGAGGAGGAGGATCGGTGTATGACCCTGCTTTGTTCTCTGTCAGACTCATGGGATCATCTTGTCATGGCTATTGGAAGCACCACATCCACATTCAAAATGGAAGAAGTGGTTTCTTCGCTGTTGTCTAAAGAGATGAGGAGAAAGTCTTCTGAGGTAGCCAAAGAGGCCCTAGTAGTTTGTGGAAGACCCAAGGAGAAAGGGAAGAAGAAGGACAAGAAAGCTGAGAAGGGTAGATCCAAATCCAATGGGAGATCCAAATCTACTAGAAAGTCCAAGGCTCTTTGTTGGAATTGTGGAAAAACTGGGAATTTTTGAAAGGAATGCAAAGAGGAGAAGAAAAAAAGAAGAAAGCTCCTGATTCAGATTCTGACAAGTCACAAGATGATGGTGATGCTTTCATCACAGCCCTGGCAACACATGCATCTTATGATGTGTGGCTCATCGACTCTGGTGCATCATTCCACATGACCTCACATCAAGACTGGTTTACCAAGTATGAGGAGTTTGATGGTGGAAAGGTGTATCTAGCTGATGACTCTCATCTGAAGATTGTTGGTCGTGGAAGAGTCTCCATCCGATTCACTGATGGACGAGTGAAGGGGATCTCTGGGGTTATGCACATCCCAGGCTTAGTATAGAACCTGCTTTCTGTAAGTATGTTGAATGATACAGGTGTGCAGGTTGTCTTTTCGAAAGAAGGATGCAAGATAACTAGAGGAGCTATGGTGCTTGCTAAGGGTACTAGGAGAGGGACTCTATTTCAGCTGGAGGCATGCATTTCACAATGCAATAGTTCTTCTGACTCAAGGAAGAGGGAAGCAGTCACTTCATCCCCACCATCTGAATGAGCAGTGAAGAAATTTGTTGTTTCTAGTCTTGATGGTTGTAATCGTGCATTGGAAGTTAAACTTCCTGCTGAAAAGACAATGTTATGGCATAAGAGATTTGGCCACATTGGTGAGAAGGGTCTACATACCCTGAAAAATAAGAACCTTGTTGAGGGGTTAGATGATTGTAATCTTGAGTTTGACTTTTGCAAACATTGCATTTATGGAAAACAAAACCATGTTCAGTTTTACTTGAGTTCTCATAAGTCTTCTGGTGTATTGGACCTTATTAATTCTGATGTGTTTGGTCCTGTTAATGTTCCTTCATTATTAAAGTATATATATTTGTATCTTTTATAGATGATTATAGTAGAAGGATATGGATTTATTTAGTCAGAAGCAAATCTGAAGTCTATAGCAAGTTTAAGGAGTTTAAGGCCTTTTTTGAAAATCAGACTAGTAAAAAGATTAAATGTTTAAGAACTGACAATGGTGGTGAGTTTTGTTCTATAGAATTCAATAAATATTGCAAGGAACTTGGGATTGAAAGACACAAAACAACTCCATACACCCCGCAGTAAAATTGAGTTGTAGAGAGGATGAACATGACACTAATGGAGAAGGCTAGGAGTATGCTTAATGGAGCTGGCCTATAACAAAAGTTTTGGGCTGAAGCTGTTGCCATTGCCTGCTATCTAGTAAATAGATCTCCTACATCAACTCTTGTTGGAAAGACACCCATGGAGGTGTGATCTGGTAGAAATCCTTCAATAAGGTATCTTCATGTTTTTGGTTGTGAGGCATATGCACATGTGCCTAGGGAGAAGTAGTCAAAGTTGGAGAACAAAGCTAAAGTGTATCTTCATTAGCTATGGTGTCTATGTGAAAGGATAAAAGATTTGGGATCCTATGGCTGAAAAATTATTGTATAGCAAAAGTGTCATCTTCAGAGAGCTTACACCTTCTTCCACTATTTTACAACAAAAAAAAAAGTAAAGAAAGAGGATGTTGTTCAATTTCCTACTACCCCTTAGAAGATTGAACAGAAAGACAATGTTGGACCTAATGATGAGATCTCTGGTAGCTCTGAAAGCTTAGATGAAGAAGGTAAACCTCAACCATTGAGGAGGTCTACACAGATAAGAAAGCAACCTAAAAGGTTTGGTTTTACATTGCTTGATTCTAGTTGTGCTTATGCTTTAATCACTAATAGTGATGAACCTAGAACTATGTCAGAGGCTTTGGATATGAAAGATGCAGGTTCCTGGAAGGATACCATGGAGGAAGAAATGGCTTCTTTGGAAAAGAATCAAACTTGGGACTTGGTGCCTTTGCCTCCTAGATGAAAACCCGTTGGATGCAAATGGGTGTTCAAGAAGAAAATTGGTGCAGATGGCAATGTTGAGAAGTATTAGGCCAGATTGGTTGTGAAGGGGTATTCACAAGTGGAGGGTATATATTATGGTGAGATCTTCTCTGCTATTGCAAAGATGACATCCATTCGATTCCTATTGTCTCTCATAGTAGCTTATGAATTGGAGGTAGAACATATGGATGTGAAGACAACTTTCCTTCATGGTGATTTGGAGGAAGAAATCTACATGTCATAGCCAGAGCATTACATGGTGAAAGGTAAAGAAAATTTGGTTTGCAAAAATAAGAAGTCTTTGTATGGTTTGAAACAATCCCCTAGCAGATGGTACTTGAAGATTGATGCCTTTGTGTTGTCATTTGGATTTGTGAGATCGAAACTAGATCACTGTGTGTACTTTAAGTTTGATGGTGATCATATTCTCATTGTTGCATTGTATGTTGATGATATGTTGCTCATTGGGAAGGGTAAGAATATGATTTCTGATTTCAAATCTCAGTTGTCAGCACAGTTTGAAATGAAAGATTTAGGGGCAATGAGGTACATTCTAGGAATGGAAATTAGAAGAGACAGAGTTAACAGAAAACTTTGGTTAAGCAAGAGTAAGTATGTGAAGACAGTGTTGGATAGGTTCAACATGGTAGATTGTAGAACATTGTGTGTTCTCGTTTCTTTGGGGAAAAAGTTATCTATTGAGGATTTCCAAAATCCCTTAGTGAGGTGGAGGATATGAGCAGAGTACCTTATGCTAGTGTTGTTGGTAGTTTGATGTATGCTATGGTTTGCACAAGAGCAAACATTGCCCAAGCAATGGGAGTCCTTAGTCAATTTATGGCTAATCCTGGACAGGTTCATTGGGATGCAGTTAAGTGGGTGTTCAGATATTTGAGGGGTACTTATGAGTATTCCATTTTCTATCATGGTAATGTTACAGGACCTCCACATTTCATTGACATTCATGGATTTGTGGATTTAGATTGGGCAGGTGACATTGACAACAGGAGATCCACCAGTGTGTATGTGTTTACACTGTTTGGTGGTGCTATTAGTTGGATAAGTAAGCGACAACCTGTTGTCGCTCTGTCCATGATAGAAGCTAAGTATATGGTAGCAACTCATGCTTGTAAGGAAGACATTTGGCTTAAGAGATTGTGTTCAGATATTGGTGTTGATGTAGGTTTGATAACGATTAGTTGTGACAGTCAGAGTGTGATTTGCCTTGCAAAGAATCCAACTTTCCATGCCAGAACAAAGCACATTGATGTTCAGTTTCACTTCGTACGAGATATGGTAGAGGATGGGAAGGTAAATTTAGAGAAGGTAGATACTTTGAAGAATGTTGCAGATGCATTGTCAAAGCCAATGAGTACAAAGAAGTTCAGATGGTGTTTAGACTCTATGGGCCTCTTAGCCTATAGCAGTTAAATCATGTTATTCTATTGGCTCTTACAAGGTGTTCAACAAGTGGGAGAATGTTGGTAATTAAGGTGTCTCAACCTTGGTAATTCCTTACATTGTTAATGTTTGTATTTATTATTTAATTGCCTATGTTGTAAATATTTGTAAAATTCCATATTGTCATATTGTGGGATGTAGCACGGTGCTGTGTCAATCCTACATGGAATATGACAACTTGTAATTTTTTCCTCACATGAGGAGATAGGCATCCCACTTTGTGGTGGGAGCATTTTTCCATGTGTCGGCATCTTGAATGTCATGTAAGGGAATCTTCACTGAAACGGTTATGACAAAATCTATGACATGTAAGAGTTAGAAATAGAAGGTTGTAAGATAGGTGATGACATGTGTCATGAAGAATCTTTGAAAAAGGCATATTTGCGCACCCCAACATGGACTATGACATGTTGTAAGAGAATATGCTATTTATAGCTTGTGTATGATAGATTCTCTTATAGCTGTAAGTTGTAACCGCTATGACAGATTGTCGTAAGTGTCGTAAGAGCATCTGTCATAGCCCATTTTGGAAATAGGTGACCCCTTTGGGATGGGAACTGTGGAAAAGTGTCATGCACATTCTACAATGTTGACCAAGTGTCCTTAGGCATGGGTTTTGGGCCATGAGGCCAAGTTGGACACCCATTCCAAGAAAGGTCCAATATTGCCTTGTATTTTCTATAAAAATAGGTGCTTAGAGAGGGAGTTGTACCATAGATTTATAGGTACTATTATGCTTCCAGATTGACTCCAGATACAAGTGTTGAAGACCATTGAAGCTTGCATTGCAAGTGTATTGTAAACATTCTTTCAGATTTGTTAATACATTGTGCAGGTTTCTGAGTGTGGGGTTTTTCACTCGATAAGGGTTTTCCCCACTGTAAATCTTGGTCTCTCTTCTTCTGTCTACTTGCTGGTTCTTGTGTTTTACTGCAATATCTCATGTTAATGTTTTAACATTGCTGTAATAGTTAGGATAAAATTAAATTTGCATAGCCCTCTCCTCATTAGATTAGTGTAGGAAGTGATTTCCGCACACCTAGCTTCCTTTCATATTGGAGAGAAGCAATTCATACAGCTATGTACAGAGTCCAAGTAAAAGGTAATAGCTCTAAAAATTCTTATGCAATATGGAATGGCAAAGTTCCTACTATGAAATATCTCAAATTTTTTGGTAGAAAATATTATATCAAAAGGGAAGAAGATCATGGCAAGTTTGATGCTAGATGTGATGAAGGAATCTTTCTTGGTTACTCCACTAAAAGTAAAGCATATCGGTGCTATAATAAGAGGCTAAATAAGATCATTGAAAGTACAAATATCAAAGTTGATGAAAGTAAGGAAAGGCCATCAAAATCAAATGGATATGAATCTAATGAACCAAAAGTTTCAGAAGTGGTGCAGCAAGAAGATAGCTCAGATGAAGAACAAGCCCTGGAAAGTGTCACTAGAACTCCAAGGTATGTGAGACTCAATCAGTCTGAAGATCAGATAATAGGAGATAAGAGCAAAGGGATCTTAACCAGAAGAAAAGTTGTAGAGGAACAAGTAAATTTCTATCTGATCTCCAAGATTGAACCCAAAACTATGGATGAAGCCTGCAAGGATGAAAATTGGGTAAAGGCTATGAAAGAGGAATTGAGACAGATAGAGAAGAATCAAACTTGGGATCTTGTTTCCAGACCAACAAATAAGAATGTAATTGGCACAAAGTGGGTTTTCAGATATAAGTTGAATGAGAATGGTGACGTAGCAATAAATAAAGCAAGGTTGGTATGCAAAGGATACGCTCAAGTTGAAGGAATAGACTTTGAAGAAACTTTTGCTCCTATAGCAAGGATTGAATCAATATGGATGTTTTTGGCTTTTACTGCCTACAAAGATTTCAAGGTTTACCAAATGGATGTGAAGTATGCCTTCCTAAATGGAGACTTGGAAGAAGAGGTCTATATTGAACATTCAGAAGGATTCCAGCTATCAGATATGGGTGACATGGTATGCAGATTGAAGAAGGCTTTGTATGGATTAAAACAAGCTCCCAGGGCATGGTATGTATGGTTAGACAAGTATTTGATGCATATAGGGTTCAGTAAAGGTACTACAGATAGGAATCTCTACTTCAAGATAAATGGTAAACAAATCCTAATTGTTGCAGTCTTTGTGGATGATATTATTTTTGGAGGAAATGAAGGTATGTGCTTAGTTTTTACTGGAGAAATGCAAAGTGAGTTTGAAATGTCTATGTTTGGAGAAATGAACTTCTTCTTAGGTCTGCAAATAAGCCAAACAAATAAAGGTGTCTTCATTTATCAGTCCAAATATGTGAAAGAGTTGTTAAAGAAATTTGGGATGGAAGACTCTAAACTAGTTTGTACACCTATGGTTACTGGTTGTAAGTTGAGTAAAGATGATAACTCACCCATGGCAGTTCAGAAAAAGCATAGATCTATGATTGGAGGATTGCTTTATCTGACTCAAACCAGACCTGATATAATGCATGCATTATGTCTTGTAGCAAGGTTTCAAGTAGAACCCAAGGAATCTCATGTAATGGCAGTCAAGAGAGTTCTGAGGTATTTAAAAGATACAATGGATTATGGCTTGTGGTACCCTAAGGACAATGATTTTACCCTTAGAGCATACATTAATGCAGATTGGGCCGGAGATATGGATGATAGTAAAAGCACAAGTGGAGGTTCATTCTTCTTGGGAAAAAGGTTGGTATCTTGGTTGAGAAAGAAACAAGATTAAATATCTTTGTCTACTTAGAAGTAGGATACATTGTAGCAGCATGTAATTGCACTCAAGTGTTATAGATGAAACAAACTTTAAAGGATATTAGAGTTGTGTATGAAGATCCAATTACAATCTTTTGTGACAATACAAGTGCCATCAACATATCAAAGAATCTGGTAATGTACTAAAGGATAAAGTACATAACTATTAGGCACCATTTTCTAAGAGAAAAGGTGACAGAAAATGAAGCCAAGTTGGAATATGTTTCTACCAAAGATCAGATTATAAACATCTTTACCAAGCCTTTGGCTAAGGACACTTGAGTTTCTCAAAGACAAATTAGGGGTTATCACCCCTCCTGATCCGAACTAAGATGCACAGTAGTGCATCAGTCTAAAGGTGTTCATAGTTCTGGATTGATGCCTTTTAGGGCTACTTTTGAGGGGGAGTAGTCAAAGAGTTCTGAAGAGAGATTGGATTGAAGTAGAAGAGTGCAAGTATGTTCCCTTTACCATTGATGTCAAAGGGGGAGAGAAGTCATGTGAAAAACTTAGAGAGAAAGAGTGCAGACGTGTAAAGAGAAAGGAGGAGAATCGTGTAGAAAGAAAGAGTGCAGGTGTGTAAAGAGAAAGGGAGAGAATCCCGTCTTGATAGCTATTGTAGTTTTCACATCATATGTTGCCATTAATGACAAAGGGGGAGATTGTTTCAAGTATGTGCCTAATCAGTGTTGTCATTGATGTCAACATATCCTTGTTGTAATTAGTGTCAACTATATCTTATTCTATCACATGTTAGGAAGCTCTACATGTTGAGGATATTGAGAAAATTGGCCTCTTCGGAAGAAACAAGTAAGCTACATTGAAGTGCAAAATAGACAATGTGTGGCATGTTGAAGAACATCCTAGTAGACTGCTCTGCATTTCCTTTTGGGTGAAGATCTTGTTGTCTGGATTGGAAGGTATTTAAAGGTATGCCTAAAGTTGTTGAATCCTGAGTTTCGGCCTCCGGTATGAATAATTGATAGAGTTACATTCACCAGAGTCAAGCCTACTTTTTCTAGAAGAATAGTTGGGATAGGGAGAAAGTAATATGCTCTGCATTCCTCTGCAATAAAGTATTTTTCTCTACATTTCTAGAGGGAAGTCTGGGATGATGATAAGTGCCTACAGTTGCATTGGTTCATGGTTGGTGGTCTACAAGCTATCTTTATTTTATGATAGTTGAAGACAATGAAGTTCATGTGTTCTGGTGAGAAGATTTCTATGGATAAAGTGGTTAAGGCTCGTGTGGTTGCTCTTGATGATTACAACATGCTTGTGGATGTCTCCTAATCATGTTCCTATCTAGACTTTGGTCTGCATTAAGAAATTGTGATGGTATGTGAAGACTGTTCCTAGATAATGTCGCATGTAACTAGTCTTGGCCAACTTGGTTGATCCCAATGATTACAGAGATCTCTGCAAGATTGTGTTTGAGTCCCAGCTAAGGCATGGTATGATCCACATTTCATTCCCTTAGCATAAAGTTGTAATAGGTTAGGACCTATCTTTTAAATGTTTGTAATATCGACCTTGGAGATTGTTCCAATGGTTGATGATTGTAATGTTGAACTTGATGTTCATTCCAAGGTTGATGTAGTGTATAAATACTTGTAGTTGAGTCATGGAAAAGTTGTCCTTGAGTGGAAATGATAAGATCCTAAGAAAGGTCCAAAGGTTGAGTAGAGAAGAGGCAGAGCAAAGCGGAGAAACTTTTGTACTTCAATAATATATTTGTAAAGGTGTTGATCATGGTTTTTGTAGGGTTTAATAGCCCTTATTATAATCTTGCTAGGTTTAGGGTTGAGGCAATGAGCCTACTAGACCTAGTTGTTCTTCATGATACTGAGTCAGTATGATTAGGCTCGTGGAGTGACCAATCCTGATCATCATTATTTCAAGATTACAATCTATATTGAGAGCTAATCCTCTCCATGGTTTTTCCCCACCTTGGGGTTTTCCATGTAAATCTAGTGTCTCTTGTGTTTGTTACTGCACATGTGGTTAAAGTTTAATTTTGTGGTTTCATGGTTAAATCTTAATCATTGCAGATAATTGTTTAATGTTTTAATGAAAAAGTATTTGAGTTTGTAAGACAACTGATTCACCCCTCCTTAGTTGTCTGGCACATATCAACACTCCATGCCTGGGTTTGGTTCCATTGAAGTACAATATAGCTTCTATGATCTACTTTTTATCCCTTCACACTTATCTCATCATTTCACATTCCACACACCTTTTTTGCAACTACATTACATGCTTTTATACAATTCATTAACCTTGGAATGTACATCAAGTTCAGCATTACATTCATCAACCATTGGAAAAATTTCCAAGGTCAGCATTACAATCATACATAAAATAGGTCTAGAACTAATATAAATTTAGCTAAGGAAAAGATGTAAAGATGTATGTACATCATGCCATGTCTTAGCTGGGACTCAAATCCAATCTTCTACACCATGACATGCTTCTACAATCTTCAATGCATATCTGTGATTAGTGAAATTAACTAAGTTGGCCAAGACTGGAGAGAACACTAGGTCTTCTAAGAACATTCTTCATTCACGATCCAACTTTATCTTTGTGGACCAACCAAAAGATAGGAACATGATTAAGAGACATCTATAACCACATTATAATAATCATAAACATCTACACAATACCCAAACACTTTTCCCATCAGATTCTTCAAACCGGAGCACAAGAACAACACTGTCAACCACTATCTTAAGGAAAAGATCACTTGTGGACCACCAAATCATGAATAAATTAACTTGAAGGTGCATAATATCATCCCAAACTTAACTCTAGAACCGCAGATCATAACTCATCATTGCGAAGGAATGTGGAGCAAAATATTGTCACCCTGTCACCACCAAATATATAGAAAAAATAGTTTTCACACTAGTGAACATAACTCACTCAAATCTTCATACCAGAGGCTAAAACTTGGAATATAACCTCTTCAGACAGACTTCTAAATAACTTCCAATCCACTGGCAAAGATATTCAGTCTACAGGAAATTCAAAGTAATCCTCTGGACCGTTCTTCTGTATGTAATACACTGTTTCTACTGCAACTCACTATTTCTCTGAAGGAGCTAATTTTCTCAATATCCTCAACATCTAACTCATTACAATCAAGTAACAAAATGAGAGCACAATTGACACTAATAACAACATAGATATGTTGACATCACAACACCAATTAGGCACATACTTGCAACACAAAGCCCTTCACTCAACTCTCACAATCAATTCCACAAACAATGCTTTGCCCTAATTTCAAATTTAAACATATAGAAAAAAAAAGATTGCAACACAAACATAACTTACCTTCAATAGTTTATTAAATTAAATCAACACCAGAAATCATGCAATATTTACAAACAAATTATACATCGAGCCTTCAATGGCCTACTCAGCTCCACCAATCTACCTCACAACCTCGATGGCTTCCTCTATCTTCCATCAATCATTCCTCTCTGCAACTCCAATTCACATTCTCCTATTTTTTCTCCTCACTATGCAACTATGCTAAAAAAACATTCTCTGACAACCAACTTAAGTTCTTACCCCTTATTTATTTTGTCATGGCAGCAAACCCTTTCTACCTAGCCACTTAGGTGTTTGATGCACTCCCCTGTATGCCTCTCCCTCCCTTCTTGGCCACACCTGCACACTTTCTTATATTTTGCAATGACATTTTATTATCATTCCTGTTGAGGCTGACTCTTCCTATACCTCCCTCTGGCAGCCAAACCTCATCCCCATTGTCTTCTTTTTAGATTTCTGGTAGTGACCTCCTTTTCAAAACTATTGATCTTCTCTTTCTTGTCAACACCTCTCTATTAGTTGTACTCTCTCCTACTCTTCCACTCTAACCCCTAATTCTCTTGTTTCAATATCCTCCCATCGATCAAGAGGAATTGGCAGGAAATGCCCCCATCACGTAGCAGCTAAGGCAATGCCTCCCAAACCAGAATAAAATCAAGATTTAAAGTGATTAATTTACCATTCCATGCAAATGGAGTGTGAGGTGACATCCAAACAATATTGATATTGGAGATTTTCCAATCTGCATGCATCTTCAAATTAGACAATTCTTACCTTTTCCTTTTGGAAATGACCCCATCACTTTATATGGCTAAAAGGTATTTATCTATAGCAAACTATTCTTTTCCTTTTGACACTTCCTCCTCCAAAATTTATAACTGAAATTTCAATTCAATTAAAAGAAATCAAAAGACTTAACATCTAATGTGGTTCCCTTTGTGGCACACTAGTAATTTTGTCGACGCCTTGGTATTGGAAGAAAGAAAATACTAACATCATAAAATATGATAGTCTTTTGTTTAGCATAAAATATGAAGAGAGCTTTGGTTTTAAAGGGTTTGTTTTGATCCTCCTTTCACCACTAAACATTCAAGGATGTTCAACTAAGTAGAGAACTCTACTATAGATCTCTTGTCACTTGGAACATAGGGGAAGATTGGAATTGTATGATTTTATTGTTCAATTAAACCCAATTATGCTCAAAACCCTAATTTCGTGAAATTGTAAACAAATAGACAAATTACAGAAAATGATCACACATAGAGATATCAAATGACAATCAAATGTGTACCACATTTCAAATTTTAGTGTCCATAAAAGTTTGGGACTAATGAGTGGGCACCCTCGTTCAGTGCCCCAATTTTCTTCAAGATCTAGGAATCTTGTCTGTAACATGTTCCTGTTGTTCTAGAGATTTTCCAGTTGTGGGATCCAGAGGACTAATGAGCAAGCACCCGAGTCTAGGTCCCTATTTTCTTCTCTAATCTGCAATTCTAATAGTTTGTACTACTCTCCTGCAACTCCACTTCTCCTTCTCTTGTAACCTATAACCTCCAATCACATAAAAATGGGTTGGGGGTTGTGGTGTTTAGAGACTTGCCTCAATCAAGCCCCAGAGAGACATTCAAGTCTTTTGAACACTGTTATCAGATAAAGAGTGCATATCCTTGCAGGATAGAGGTAAAAATCCAAATGATAAATAATAGAAAACACAATTGATATCACCTTGTAGTGAAGATCTCATGGAATGAAGATGTTCTTCGTGCCATGAGGAGATGAATACCAAATCTACAAATACAAACACAAGAACAACACAAATTCTGCTCTGCAACACAATGAACACCTTGAATCACTTTCAAAAAATCACAATGCTCATCAAATTTCCATCTAATGTCCATCTAGTTTATAAATGAATCACTAATAATGCTTATATATGCAACTATAAACATTCCCGCTAACAATTTCGTAATTCAAACTTACCGTGTCGGCATAGGACCTAAATAATAGTCATAAACCAACACTTTGAAATTGGTCTCGACCTAAAATAGGGTAGGACTAGGGTACGAGCGCCCAAGTCCTCCCCCCTATTTCAGGTAGGATTTACGTTAGGTGCATCCCCTGAGTCCCAATTGCCATGAAACTTCAGGGTTTTCTCATCGGGAGTCATCAGAATCATGCAAGATGCTCTAAATGCATTCTAAAGGACCTAGGAGCTAGACCTTAAGAGGAAAAAGCCCCCAAGGTTACTTTTTCTGACATAACATTTAGCCCCCACTTTAATGTATGTATAAATGCAAGGCCAATACATGCATTAAAGTACAGTCAACAAACACAACAAGCATGCCAAGCACAGAGAAGGCATGCCAATCACAGTGAAGATAGTAACAGGCACGTAAAACATGGAGAAAATAGTTAGAGTCATGCAAGACATGGAGAAGATAGTATTGAAGACACACAAAACATAGTGAATACAATGATGATTTTCTTTTTCTTTTTCTCATATATGAAATGCAGATGCAAGTACAAGGAAAGTAAATACACCACCCATAATGGAGGAAGGACTCATTGCCACTAGTCTTTAAACTACATATAGGGCAACACACACACCAAACAAATCAAGCACACCATACAAAACAAGCATGCCATAAAAATCCCAAAGCATAGGAGGGATTCATCACCGCTAGTGTTTAGACTATGCTTGGGAACAAACACGCAATACACAAACACTTGGAAGACACGAAGAAAACATGACAGACAAATGATGGAGTGTTCCTATTTCTAGGTTCATCACCATCTTAGGCACATTACAGGCATACACCAACGAATGTGCTTCACCACAACAACCACCGAAGACACTCTTAAGGGTTGAGTTAGTCACAGAACTGCTCCCCACCTCTACAAAGGACCTTTGAAAATGACAGGATGTACACTCTCCGCGAGAAATACACCATCCCCACCTCTGTAGAGGACTTGAGATAAAAAGGATAAATGCTATATCCCGCCTCCACAAAGGGCTTAAATGATTGCAATAGATTTCAAACAAATCTTAGCATGTAGGAGGGACTCATCACCACTAGTCTTTAAGACTGCACCTAAGAACAAACACACTTTACTAGCATCTAGAACAGATAGCTTACCTTATATATACCCCCACCTTAAGGTGGATGATATCATGAACCAATCTCAAGTATATTAAGGTAGGAAGAAAACACACAAGTGAACACAAACTCTCGCAAAGCCCATGCCCCAGAGGTGACATGTACTTTACGATCGCCAAATGTTCCCACAAACACATTCCTGCAAGAAATGTGTTAGCATCCATATAATCATGATAAAAACAATGCATATGATCATTCACATAGAGATTCAAGGTTATACTAGAGATTTGGAGACCGAGTATAACCGTGGGGCTATACCGCATAAATCTCAAAACTAAATGTAACCAAGGCGAGATTCAAAGATAAACAAAGTGCATGGACCAGCAGTATTGTTATGGTTTGTAAGTGCAATAAGACAACATCAAGATCACATGGATTGATTCTACTAGCCAAGCATCAAATAATATATATCAACCCCATTGTCATGTATGGATGTGGTCCATTTTTTTATTTCTCATTGAATGGACACTAGGTCCGTATCAGTATAATATGTTTTTTGTCATCCACCCACTAGATAGAAACACTAGAGGAAGGGAAACAATAAGTCAAGAGAGGAGAAACAAGTGCCTTAGGAACAGTCATGTAGGAGGGTGCCCCCAAGTCACCATGTCCATAAGCCACAATACACAATAGTAAAAATAGAGGAGAAGCAATATAGAAGAATGATGATACAAATAGAAGAAGGGTCACAATAGAGGTGGTCTCCTGGTATCCTGGACCTTACAAGAGAATCAAGGGTCATCCCAGGAGGCCTAAACAACACATAACACATCACGAGGGAAACACAACATGAGAGGGGGGATCAAATACATGAGCCGATCATGCTAACCACATAAGTGACCACTAGGGTTAGAGATACTTACCTGTTGAGAAAAACTAGTCTAGAATTTGGAACTTGCGAGCATCTTGGAGAGATGCTCTATCAAGTTTTGTGTGAAGCTTGAGTGTTTCTTATGAGAGTCTTGTCTGTTGTCATGAAATCTATGTAATGCTTATTTCTCAAATCCTTGTGTGTGTGAGACCTTTTGTTGCTTGTGAGGAGGAGAACCACTGTCATTTCCAACTAATGATAATCGTCTTACTCTTTTCCAATTTTAGCTAGTTTTCTTTGGTGAGTTCATCTACCATAATGACAAGGACTATCTTGTATTATTTCAATCATTTCATGTGTTATAGTCTCTTGTTTTGGTTGTTCTATTTGTCTTTCTGATGCATTTTGGTTGTCTCCCAATCCTTGTAAAGATAACGGAGGAGGAACCTCAGCATAAATTCCTTTTTCCATGTAGACGAGGTGGGTTATCCAACTTTTCCTTATCCACTTCTATTATACCCATGATGTTATCATATTCCAAATAATCATCGTCTGCTTCCACTATACTCTATTCCATCATATTGTTATTAGTATGCTTAGGGAAAGGATTAGTAAAGATTTATAAATTTTGATTCAGTGGAGCAACTGACTTATTTCCATTGTCATTCACACCCGATGCCTACATAACATTCAGTCAATGAGGTCTTGTATTTCATGTTTAAGACGCATACATCATTTAGTATCATGTCCTTGTTGTCTTTGAAAATGACAAAAGGAATTAGAATTGAAATAAGGTCCTTGCATTTTATTAGGATCCAAAGGTTTAATTGGGGGAAGCTTCATAAGATTATTACTCACAGGTTGATTCATGATAGAATGATAGGACTTAGATATCAGAGTAAACTTTCTTTGCTGATACAATGCCTGCTTCAGATTAGTGATAGCAGACAATTGGGAAAAGTTATTTGAATTTAGTCCATTAACCTTGATGAAACTCCTATTATTCCTCTTAAAGTTATTTTGTGACAGTCCACCCATGGATTGACCAACTTGAGCCCATCAGTTTTGGTTTTCATACTGACTAGACGAAAGTTGATAATCACAAAGGGTGGTACATAAATATTGAAAGGAGTTATACTTCATCAAGAGAATATTATCACAGATGTTAAGTCGTAGATTTGTAATAAACACCTTCTGAACATCCTCATCCTTCATCTAATATTGAATTTGTGCATAGAGAGCTTGATATCGACTAATAAACTCAGTTAACTTTTCTTTTAGACCTTGCTTGCAATGAACTAAATCGATCAAAGAGAATTGAGGTTCAATGTTTTCTTGAAAATGTTGTAAAATTTGATCGACTAACTGTGAAAAGGAGTGTATTGAATTTAGAGGTAAAGAGAAAAACCATTCTATAGTAGTATCTTTGAGAGATCACGGGAAATTTTTTTCTAACAAGTCCTCTTCAAAGTAGAAATCACTACACATAGTTGTGAATGCTGCCAAATGAGTATTAAGATCACCTTTTCCACAATATTTTTCAAAGCGAGGGGTCTCAAACCTCTCATGCATAGGAGTTCTCAAAATTGCATAAGATAAGGGATTACGAGCATGATAAGTTGGTATATTAGGTTGTGAAGAATTTGTCAAGTTTGTCACTTTTTGTTGTAAAGAAGTCATGCCTTGCAAAAGTTGGTTTAAGATGGCATCATTGGGAGATGTAGTTTGTTGCGAGGAATTAGAACCAAAGTGAGGAGGTGATTGAGCCTGAGTTGTGATAAGTGGAGGCTATGAATAGTTCAATGGTGGTTGGACATAGTGATAAGTGGAAGGTGGTTGCGAGTAGTTATATGTAATAGGTGGTTGAGAATAGGTGGGATGGATAGGTGGTTGAGAGTAAGTATTCATAGAAGAGGTCCCCTTAGAAACCAAGTTATGATAATTAAATCCCATAGCTTTGTAATTTGGTGAACTAGTTCCATTAGATACTCCAATACTAGTGGTAGCATTACTACAAGCATTTGTAATAGTTGTTAAAATTGTTGATGTAAATGTAGACATTCTAGTGGTCGGTATAGGTGTCGATACTTGCGTATGAGATGGTGATGACATGTTTTTGATACCATTCACACATTTAATTGCCTTCATGACATTATTGTGTACAATATGTGTTAAACCTTGAATAACATTAATACCATCTTGTCCTTCTTTTAGCAATTCTCTTATGTGGTGGATCATAGGGATAGCTTCGTCCACTATCCTTTTATTTCCAACAAATTCTTGAAAATCAGCTAAGTCTTTATCAAGTTTGTTTATTTTCTCATTAGCTACATGTGTGACCACCTCAATAGTGTTCTCAACATAATGAAATACCTGATCTTCCATAGTGGTTGTAGGGGGTACAGTATCTTGCAAAATTTGTGTCTTTCCTTTTGTAAAGAAGGTATTCAATGGATTTTCAGAGGTGGGAATGTCAAATTCTTCAAAAGCACTAGATCCCATGAGTCTTATACTTCTTATTAAAGGGATATTTATATTAGTTAAATGGGTTATAATACTCAAATAAAAAAATGCAACACTCAATGCGAAAACTAATAGAACAAACCCTAGGAGAAAGATATGTTTAAGATCCAAAATGCTTGATTTTTTCAACTTTTTTCAATGCAAATAAGTGAAAGAATAGGTGTTGTAAGAAAATTGATCAAGGAAAAAAAATAATATGTCTAATATCAGTCCAATAAATCAATAATATCCTTCACAACATACTTTTGATGCAACCCTAGTATGATGACAAGTCAAAACCTAGTGAAAATACACTAAAATATGCAATTTTTCACAAGTTTTCAATGCAAAGACCCAATAAAAAGGGTGTTGTAAAGAATTTTAGGATGTGAAATAGATTATAGAAGTAATATCAGTCACCTAAAACCATAAAATCCATCACAACACACTTGGAGTGCAAATCTAAGTCAAACCCTAGGGAAAATATAGCCAAAATGTGCAATTTTTTCACCAAATCTAAATGCAGGGTCCAATAAAAAAGGGTATTGTAAATAATTTGAGGAGGAGAAAAAAATAATAACCTTGATAAAAGCCAATTAGTGCAAAAATATTCTTTACAACATGCCTATGATGCAAACCTAGAGAGACGATAAGGCCAAAATCTAGTGAAAAAGCAAGGTTTTCAAACCCTAAGCACGAAATTTTGCAAGCAAATCCACTATGATGAAACACTACAGTTATAAATAAGTCCTAATGAGTGTTTTAAAATGGTATTAAAATCTAAAATAATATTTTAACTACAAACCCTAGCTAATGCAAAACTAGGTTATATGGAAAAATGCACAATTTCAAGCAATTTTTATCAATTTAAGAATGAAAATGCAATCTAAATGAATGATGAATGAAAAAATTCTGTATTTTAAATTAGATCTGATGATAATGATATAAATTTAGTGAAATTCTATGCTAATTAATCTAAATTATTTGAAAATGCAAGCTAAAAATGCCAATTTGTTTCAATTTTTTTTTTGTAATTTTCCAAATGCAATAAGATGAACAATGATATGAATGAATGTAAATCTAAAGCACAACACTCAGAAAGGTACCAAAAAGTCCAAAATAATGGATTCACCAAAATGTTTAGTGTAAAATATGAAGAGAGTTTTGGTTTTAAAGGGTTTATTTTGATCCTCCTTTCACCACTAAACATTCAAGGACATTCAACTGAGTAGAGAAATCTACTAAAGATCTCCTATCACTTGGAACATAGGGGAAGATTGGAATTGTATGATTTTGTTGTTCAATTAAGCCTGATTATGCTCAAAACCCTAATTTTGTGAAATTATAAACAAATAGACAAATTACAGAAAATGGTCGCACACAGAGATGTCAAATGCATACCAAATTTTGAAGTTCAATGTCTATAAAAGTCAAGGACTAATGAGTAGGTGCCCTAGTCCATTGCCCCATTTTTATTCAAGATCTAGGAATCTTGTTTGTAACATGTTCCTATTGTTCTAGAGATTTTCTAATTGCAGGATCCAGAGGACTAATGAGTGGATGCCCAAGTCCAGGTCCCTATTTTCTTCTCTGATCTACAATTCTGACAGTCTATACTACTCTCTTGCAACTCCACTTCTCCTACTTTCACAACCTGTAACTTGTAATCATAGAAAAATGGGTTGGGGTTGTGGTGTTTAGAGGCTTGCCTCGATGAAGCCTCGGAGAGACTTCAAGTCTTCTAAACACTGTTATCAGATAAAGAATGTGTATTCCTACAAGATAGAGGCAAAAATCCAAATGATAAAGATAGAAAACACAATTGATATCACCTTTTAATGAAGATCTCATGGAAGTAAGATGCTCTGCATGCCATGAGGAGATGGATGTCAAATCTGCAAATACAAACACAAGAACAACACAAATTCTGCTCTGCAACACAATGAATGTCCTGAATCACTTTCACAAAATCACAATGCTCATAAAATTTCCATCTAATGTCCATCTAGTTTACAAATGAATCACTAATCATGCTTATATATGCAACTACAAACATTCCCGCTAAGAATTTCTTAATTCAAAGTTACTGTGTCGGCATAGGACCTAAATAACAGTCATAAACTAACACTTTGAAATTGGTCTTGATGTAAAATAGGGCAGGACTAGGGCGCAAGCGCCCAAGTCCTCCCCCCTATTTTAGGTAAGATTTATGTTAAGTGCATCCCCTAAGTCCCAATTACTATGAAACTTTAGGGTTTTCTCATCAGGAGTCATCAGAATCATGCAAGATGCTCTAAATGCATTCTAAAGGACCTGGGAGCTAAACCTTAAGAGGAAAAAGTCCCCAAGGTTACTTTTTCTAACATAACATATTTAACACCTGTACACTTGATATCAAACTAATTATGTGAAATAGATCCATTTTGAGACTTCTCCAAGTGAGCTATGGCTAATTTAGAGTAGCAAATATCAACTTCTAGTTGACAATACGACAAATATTTAGATATGATTCCAAGTGGAGTTCAATCCAATTGTCACTGAAAATATTACAATCAATCATAAATCCAAGTGCAAAAAGAACATTGATTTCATATATAATGAAGCACTTTGAACCAAACCCATCAACTGTGATTCATTCAGCACCAAACAATATTGGAGAAGAAAATGCGAAACTTACTTTATGTGACTTCGTCATGATGCACAGAGAGCAGAAACCTAACTTTCCTTATATTTTTTTACCAAAAGCTAATAATCATTTAAAAACTTGCAAAGATGAAGATGTCAACAATCCTAAACTCTCCGCTAGGTCATTCTACCTCAAACTTCATGGAATTCAAAATTTTAAAGTTTCACCAATCTGCCAGCACAAGTCAGAAAAGCATTAAATCTCAAAAACTAGAAAGAGATTGACTTTGAAACCTTCTTGAATAATTCAAGGATACTTACACAATCTACATGTGCAAGTATTCTCCATGAAACTTCACCAATTTAACAGAACAGTTATTTCTGTGAAGTCAACCTATTATGCCTCAGAACCCAAAACTGCGAAAAAATGAAAATTGCAAATCTACTCATTCCACTTGTATTGCAAGGTTGAGAGATGACAACAAAGACACATTCACACCAAAAATGAAGAAAACAAACTAAAATGTTTTTGGGTGATGTTGATTACCATTCCGCCCAGATGTTCCTAGATCAAACATGCTAGGTAGTAAGTTTGTGAGCATACACTCACAAACATGGAGTTGAGTAGTTGAACTACTCTTCCAAGTTGCAACCAACCTACAATGAACTCCATTGCTGAATCATGTGCACAAAGTTATTTCTTCTTCCTTTTTTTCCAACACCTCACCAGAAAAAGCATCATCCTTCTCCCACAACTCTACTCACCACTCTTCTCTCCTCTCATGGATTTGCATCCACAATGTACTATCCTCTCTGCCAAATACTCTCTACTCTCCACTCCTCCTTATGTAGTGTCCTTACTATGTCTAGTAAACTTGGTGGCAATCACACAATTTAGAGGAAAAACCTAACTAAATAGTCCACTTGAACCTTTGGAAAGACCTTCATTGAATTATCGACCAAGGCTAGTAAGCTTTTGATGGTACTAGCACTCTATGTGCTTTCAAAGATTTAAGACTACCTAACTCATCCTAGTATAGTGTTAGACTTGCTAGAAAATCTCAAAACTACATAATGGTAAAGAAATTAATGTTGACACTATTGCTATGGGTACATACAATATAAGACTATAAATAATTATTGTCAAGAAATGAATGCTAAGGTTTAACTTGATATTGATAATCTAAACCTACACTCTAGAGAACAACAAATTTAAGTAAACTAGAATAATTCAAAGAATCTAATCAATCATTCATTTATAAAATAATTGTTAGAACAAAAGTAATCGTACAGGAAATGAAGTGAGGAATAGTTACCTTGAGTGGCCCTTACTCAAGTGACTGTCTCCACTAATCAAACTCAAATCTAGCTTCTTATATTGACACAATCATAATAATTCAAAATCATTCATTACACAATATCACATAAGATTCTACTGAAATATCTTATTCATGAATTCACATTTGAACAATAAACATTATCTGTGTAAAAATAACTAAAAGTTCTAATAACTATATCTGCGACTTGAACAACTTACAACTTACTCTACCTCAACCACCAAGCCATACATATAGGCATGGGGGATGTTTATTAAAACAAGGTCTCTCAACTAAAATCATAAATCACCACTCCCTATATATCAGAGTGTGATAAATACCAAGCAATCAATAACTGAAAAAGAAAGAAGAGTCCTAGTGAAATTGAGACTCTTGCTATAACAGAACTGGAATGTGAACTGGTTGAATCAGTCACGTTAGATTACTGACTACAACAAAGTTCTCTTTTAATCACCTTTATTTATTGTCATCATGATGTATAATCATCTTCATTAAGTGCCTCTATGCTATAGTTTTTGCGCTTAGTTTATTCTAGAACCTCCCCTACTCTGATGTCTAGGAACTCTTTTGGCTATGGGCTACAGTCTATCTCCTCCAGTTGCAAAGAGTTAGTTCACAAAACATGCACACAATACTAACAACCATAACTAAGCACAGATATCCTTTACAATTCATACATATCCACACATAATCATGCAATATCCATCATAATAACCATATTTCCATATACTTTAAATTAGGTTTAGGGTTGCATAATGAGCATAAAAGATAACATAGTGTAGGAATATGTATAAGATAAATGTCTGAGGATGTCTATGAACTTGCATAAAAACATAAGAAAACTAGCTAATAATTAGACTCATCATTCCCCCCAACTACCCATTTGCTTTCCCTCAAGCAAATTAACTAGGGTTGGAGGTCATAGTGCAAAGTGATTTCCCTGAAGTCTGTGATAGCATCCACTCCTTGAACCTGTTTCAAATAAAAGCCTCTATGACATGCTAGTCTATTCATTCTGGTAACCTCTGCTTTCTCACATTCCTCATTATTCTTTCATGTCCAGTGTGGTACCGAGTACAAGAGCATTGGTGGCTAGAATGTAAGTGGCGCCCTTTCAAGTCCCTGACCTCTAGCAATATCCATATATCTTTGTGCTCTTTCAAACATGGCCATAAAATTATAAATGGAGTGGTGTTCTTTTTCTGAAATTTAGGGGTTAAGTTGTCCCATCTATCTTTCACAAATTGGTAGGAATGATGGATGAGTCCAACAGTTAAATGTTGCATTCTTTCATAATCTTGCAATCTCAAGTTCATGATTTTTCTACCTACACCTTTATGGTCCAAAAGTTGTTTCCATTCTTCAATGACCAATTCAGGGGTTATAGATTCCTTTATTAGTGGAAGAGCAATTTATTTCTCTCTCTCTCTCCATATATTCTTGCACAATTTCACCCCTAGACTTCTCATTCCTGAAATAAGATGCTAGTGCACTTAATTGTAAATATCCCACAAAAATTAATGGGTTCCATTATATGTCTTCAGACACAACATAATTATGCAAATAGTACTCACATAACTGATCCTATTCCTCTAGTGTGGCATTAGAAAAAGATTTTAGAAAATTAAATCTTCCACTCATAGCAATTAACTTATTACTGATCAACTTACTAAATTGATAACTTAAAAACATTTCTTGTACAAATAAAGCATAAGTTCTTGTTGGAGGTCTGCATTTAACAATCTGGGTGGCTTTATCTGCTACCTCTTCCACCTTGACTGCTAACCTTCTTAATTTAATATATTTTTTCTCAATAGCCTTAGTATGCTCTAAGATCATTATTTCTTTTTTTTCTTCCTTTCCTCCTATTGTTTAGAAAAGTCTTGAGTATCTTTCCACAATTGGTAACCTAGGGACATGGTTGTGTGACAAGTTGGAGTTCTTGTGGAAGGGGGTCTTCTTTCTTTAGTTACTAGTTCCTTGTTTCATGTTGTAACTATTGCTAGTTGTGCAAGTAAATCTAATTTTGACCCTTACCCATAAGTATTTAATTTTTCCTCTAATTCATGAATCTTTGTTTCCCTTTCTTTGTCCCTTTTCTCATATGTTTTTGCTAGTTCTTCCAATTGTTTGATCCTTTCAAAAGATTCTTGCAATTCCTTTCTGAAATTTCTTTCTTCTAACAACAATTCCTCATCTTTCAAAAATTATTCAACACCATCCCCTATGGATTCATAACCCTCACTGTTAGGGTTAACTGGGGTTCTCTTCCTGGTTTTCTTGGCAATAAAAATACCCTCTGATTCTGATTCAGAGGTGGTGGATATATACCAGTGTAATTTCATGGGAACATGTACATTTTTAGTCTCCTTGTTCCATAGTTCTGAGTCAGTATCCACTGTCACAACACCTTTTTCTTTGCCTAGTTTCTCAATACTATCCCTTATAGCACCTTTCCTTTTCATGTAATGTGAATGCCTTATTTATGTGGGTTTCTTTTTCTGTACTTTTGAAGGTGCAGAAGAAGAACCACCTCTCTTCTTTCTAGTTTTTGGCATTTTACTAGAAGATGGGGTTTGATGTACCTCTCTTACTGTAAGTTGATCAAAAGTTGCATGTGGTGAGTTTTGCGCATTTTGCTCCCCTAATTCTCCCTTGCTATAGGTGGGTGAAGAAACAAGTGGACAAGAGGAGTTTCTCTTAAAGATGTAGCAAGTGATTCTATGTTTCGTGGTATTGTTGGTTCCTCAAGAATGTCATTCATGTTCCCAAAAATTAAAAATCTCTCCCAAGACACCTATGGGTACTAAACCCTAAGACTCCTTTTCACTAACAAGGTAATCAAACAATCATGTGATAGAGCTGAATCATTTGATTTCCATTGGTATTCAAACCCCATTCTTTTTAACAAATTATAAAGAAAATTGGGTACATTGACTAGTCTATTGTGGTGGAGGTGACTCAATAGCTTAAAATACATAGTATATAGAATGGATTGTCTACCATCATAAGTAATATACTTAATAATGTAATCAGTACAAGAAGCCCATACCCATGGAAGTGATAATCTCTTGGTACCTTGTGATGATGAGTGAAGGTTCTCTCCTACCTCGCTGAACTCATCCGTAGCAACTATTGCATATTCTCTAATAAGGAATTTATCTCCATTCCTGGGTAGACCAGACACTTATGTAATTGTAGCCTCTGAAGCATCCACTCTCAAACCATTGATAGTGACTTCATCATGATGTAATGTTGCTACAAATTGCCTTGTCATGTCTTCATTATACTCTGTGAGATTCAAGAAGTAATCTAGCCATCCTACTCTTGTGAAAATTAGAAAGACTAACCTATCCTCCAATACTGGCTGATGTATTGTTGGTTCCCTTCTAATAAGATCAACTCCCATACTACCAATTCAGCTCAAAGTTTAGATTTAACAACCCTCTACTCAACCCTCTATATGTTATACTTGCATGCACTTTGTTCACTTGCAAATTCTACTACTAAGCCTCAACTAGATTGAATTAACTCAGAATTTAGGAAGTTGGCAATAAAAGGTTACAAATGCAGGAAGGTCAAAAAGGGTTTGTATGGTCTATCAGTGTTTTGTATTTGGTGGCTTTGGTTAACAATCATTTTTTGAACATATACTATCTCCCCCCAACTAAAACCTGGAGGTGACCTCACTTCAATGCATTGTATGAGATGAAGGGGATGATGAAAGAATATGGAAATAAGATTAAAATGGCAATCATGCTAAATTAAGTGCGAGTACATATTGAATGTATTGGAAAGCTATGTTAATTATGGAAAGTTAGTATGCGTACCTGTTATTTGAAGTGAACAAAACTCCACATGTGTGAAGTTGAGGAAGAGTGTCTATAGCATGAATGTGATTGGATGTTGGATAATCACTATGAGATATGGAGTGAATGATAGTTTGGTGAGTGTGAATGAGTTGAGCAAGCTTGCATGCAGTGATAAGATGACTGGTGGTTGCATGCACTGAAAAAGTGGAATAAATGTTGATGGAATGCAATTAACTTGGCACAAATTTTGAATTCTTTGACATATAACTACTGCAGGTACCTTCATCAGCAAGTCCTGAAGTGAACTATTGTAGCTTTTATTTTTCCTACTATAGGTCCCTACTGCATAGTGAAGCAATCTTCATAAATGTTGTGGCACCTATGTTGTGTGTACACATGAAAAAGGATAAGGAATCATACCTGAGTGCTCTCAGGAGGTGAGTTGTGTAGCTCATCTATTGAATCACTGTGAGAACCAATAGTGTCTACTGCTGAGTTATTATCTGGTGGTAACATTTTGGTATCAAAATCAGGCCTTGGACCATAGCAATGCTTTAGAGAAAGAAGAAAATTATCCTATTTTGTTGGCTTTGTGTATAGCTTCAATCTATGGCCATTAACTACCCGTGAGAATCTGACTGTATCAATGGTCTACAATTTGACTGCTCCATTGGGGAATACTTGTTGTATTTCATAGGGTCCTAACCATCTAGATTGTAGCTTTCCCTTATAAAATTTATATTTGGAATCATATAGGAATCATATAATAAAGCCCAATCACCCACATTGAATTCTTTAGCCTTTATAAACTAATCATGCCATTTAGTCCTTTGTTTTTGAATTATCTCTATGTGATGGATAGCCTCCATTCTAATTTCATCTAGCCCATTCAGAATATGTAGCCTCTCTTTCTATGTTGATTTCAAGTCCATGTCGAGTTCCATTATTGTTCTAAGTGTCTTATATTCAAATTCAATTGGTAGAAATGTTGTTTTTCCATACACTAGTTCATAAAGTGTGAAATCTGTAGTTGTTTTCCATGTTGTTCTGTATGCCCACACTGCTTCTAGTAATATGGCTACCCAATCTTTCTTGTGAATGTGCACTATTTTGGTCAGAATATTTTCAATCTCCCTGTTTGTAACCTCCACCTACCCATTGGCTTGGGGATGATAAGGTGTTGACTATTTATGTCTGATTTCATATTCTTTAACCAATTTCGAAATGAGTTCAGAAGTGAATTGGGGACCTTGATCAGTTACAATTTCTCTAGGTACTCCATACCTAGTAAAGATGTCTTCATACAAGAACTTAGCTATATTCCCATCTCTTGCAAACTATAATTCTTTGACTTCAACCCATTTTGTCAGATAATCTGTGCAAACCAAAATATATTCCTTATTATTGGATGCTGGTGAAATTAGGCCAATGAAGTCTAGCCCCCATTTATCAAATGGTGCTAGTACTAGCTGTGGCTGCAAAGGTATCTCATATGTCCTTGTTGGTTTGCCCATTCTCTGACATTTGTCATAGCTCCTTGTATTCTTTATTGAATCCTTATGGAGAGTTGACCAATAGTAACCTATTGTTAAGATCTTAAATGTTGTCCTCTTGGATGCAAAGCGACCCCCATAGGGCTCATCAAGGAAAGTTTTTAGGATGTCAAAGACCTCATCTTCTCTTATACATCTCCTCATAATATTATCTAGACCTGTGTAGAATAGATAACTAGCAACCCAAGAGTAGGAAAGCTTTTATGCACCGTCTTTTTCTCTAGGAGAGAAATGTGATGGTATCTATCCTGCCACTAAGTAATTTGCAATATCATAAAACCATGATGTGTGTACATTGAGAGAAAACAAATGCTCATCTGGAAAAGAGTCATCTACAACACCTTCTTCTAGTTGTGTGGGCAATCTAGACAGAAAATCTGCCACAACATTAGCTTTCCCAGGCTTATCCACTATAGTTATATCAAACTCATGTAGTAAGAGTAGCCATCTGACTAGTCTCCCTCCAACCATAGGTTTGTTCATTAAGTATATTATTGCAGTATGATCTATGTGGATAAAGGCTAGAAAACCAGTGATGGAATGCCTAAACTTGTTAATGGCATAGACAATTGTCAACATCTCTTTTTTTATGATAATGTAGTTAAGTTCTGCTCCTTGTAAGTTCTTGTTGATATAGTAGATATCATACTCCTTATTACCTTCCTTTTGTCCCAATACAGCTCCTATATCAAAATCAGAAGCATCAGTGTGTATTTGGAAAGGTAATTTCTAATATGGTCTTCTTAAGACAGGTGCTTTTGTCAAAGCTATCTTAAGTGTCTCAAAAGAGTGCTGACATTTTGTGGTCCAGTCAATCTCTATCTTTTGTGAGCAAAGTAAACAAAGGTGTTGTAACTTTATTGAAGTCCTAAATGAATCTCTTATAGTAGCCTCCATGGCCTAGAAATCTCCTGACATCTTCTGTTTTTGTGGCACATGTTAGGAATTAAGGTGTCTCACCCTTTGCAAGTTTCTAGCATTTATTATTTAATTGTATTTATTATTTTGCATATTATTGTAATTTGGATGCAAATCCTATTTCGTCACTTTGTGGGAGTTGGCACGGTGATGTGTCATCCTAAATGGAAGGTGACCACATGTATTTTTCTCCTCATATGAGGAGATAGGCATTCCACCTTGTGGTAGAAGAGTTTTGCCATGTGTCGGCATCTTTCGGGTGTTGTAAGACATTTATGACGCGTAAGAGTTATGACAGATTCCTATGACAGAATCTATGACATGTATGGGCCAGAAATGGAAGATTATATGACAGGTGAAGACAAGTGTTTGAAAGCATCTTGCATGGGGAAGTAGGCACCCAAGTTTGACTATGACAAGGTTGTAAGAGAATTTTCTATTAATAGACAGTTAAGACATATTCTCTTACAAATGTAAGAGTTGTCATATATGACAGATTTTATGACATTGTAAGAGCATCTGTCATACCTTAATTGGGTAAATTTGAGGTGCCCAAGTTGGGGGGTTGTAAGGGATGAAAGAGAATCACTTACATGTGTCATACACATGTTATATGGCCTTGGAAATTGGGCCACATGGATTTGGACGAGTTCCTTGTGTGACTTGCTCTATAAGCTACCTCCATTTGTACTACTTCTCTTCATATACAGGTGCTTGGAGATGGGGTTTGTATCACAGGTTTACAGGTATTGTTATTCTATAGGATTGACTCTAGACATGAGTGTTGAAGATCATTGAAGCTTGCATTGTAAGTATATTGTAAACATTCTTTCAGATTTGTTAATACTTTGTGCAAGTTTCTGAGTGTGTGCTTTTTCACCTGATAAGGGTTTTCCCCACCGTAAATCTTTGTCTCTCTTCTTCTGTCTACATTCCGGTTCTTGTGTTTTGCTGCAATATCTCATGTTAATCATTTAACATTGCTGTAATAGTTAGGATAAATTTGAATTTGCATAGCCCTCTCCTCATTAGATTAGTGTTGGAAGCAATTTTCGCACACCTAGCTTCCTTTCAGTTGGTATCAGAGCTTGATGACCTTTGGTTCTAGTTGTTGGGTAGGGGTTTTTTGAGCTAATATTAGGTTGAGTGGGAGTCTGTGTAGAGCATTCTATATCTTATTGCAGCAAGGAGATGGCAGACACATCCAAAAGATTTGAAGTAGAGAAGTTCAATGGCAATAATTTTGAGCTATGGAAGATCAAGATGGAAGACATGCTTGTTGACCGAGACCTTTGGGATAGTGTGAATGGAAATAAACCAGCTACAATGTCACAAGCTGATTGGGATCTCAAGGATTGGAAGGCTAAGGGTCTCATAAGACTTAGTCTTTTCGATTCTGTGTTGTTAAATGTCCATGAGGAGACTACTGCAAAACTACTTTGGAAGAAGTTTGGGGGATGTGTATCAAGCCAAATCCCTAGTTAATAAACTTTTTTGAGAAAGAAGTTGTATTCTCTTCGAATGGAGGATGAAGGATCTGTTTCTGAACATATGAATGCTTTCAACATGCTGGTTGCATAATTGACCTCTATTGGTGTAAAGATGGAGGAGGAGGATCGATGTATGACCCTGCTTTGTTCTCTATTGGACTCATGGGATCATCTTGTCATGGAAATCAGAAGCACCACATCCACATTCAAAATGGAAGAAGTAGTTTTTTTGTTTTTGTCTGAAGAGATGAGGAGAAAGTCTTTTGAGGTAGCCAAAGAGGCCCTCGCAGTTCGTGGAAGACCCAAGGAGAAAGGGAAGAAGAAGGACAAGAAAGCTGAGAAGGGTAGATCCAAATCTCCTGGAAAGTCCAAGGCTCTTTGTTGGAACTGTGGCAAAACCGGGCACTTCCAAAAGGAATGCAAGGAGGAGAAGAAGAAAAAGAAGAAAGCTCCTGATTCAAATTTTGACAAGTCACAAGATGACAGTGATGCTTTCATCGCAGCCCTGGCAACTCATGCATCTGATGATGTGTGGCTAATCGACTCTGGTGCATCATTCCACATTACCTTACATCGAGACTAGTTCACTGAGTATGAGGAGTTCGATGGTGGAAAGGTGTATCTGGGTGACGACTCTCATCTGAAGATCATTAGTCATGGAAGAGTCTCTATCCAATTCCCTGATGGTAGAGTGAAGGGGATCTCAATGGTTATGCACATCCTAGGCTTATCACGGAACCTACATTTTGTAAGTAGTTTGAATGATGCAGGTGTGCAGGTTGTCTTTTTGAAAGAAGGATGCAAGATGACTAGAGGATCTATGGTGCTTGCTAAGGGTACTCAGAGAGGTACTCTATTTCAGCTAGAAGCATGCATTGCACAATGCAATAGTTCTTCTAACTCAAGGAAGAGGGCAGCAGTCACTTAATCCCCACCATCTGAATGAGCAGTGAAGAAATCTGTTGTTTCTAGTCTTGATGGTAGTAATCGTGCATTGGAAGTTAAACTTCCTACAAAAAAGACAATGTTTGGCATAAGAGATTTGGCCACATTGGTGAGAAGGGTTTGCGTACCCTAAAAAATAAGAAGCTTATTGAGGGGTTAGATGATTGTAATCTTGAGTTTGACTTTTGCAAACATTACATTTATGGAAAACAAAACCGTGTTTAGTTTTACTCGAGTTCTCATAAGTCTTCTAGTGTGTTGGAACTTATTCATTCTGATGTGTTTGGTCCTATTAATATTCCTTCATTATCAAAATATGTATACATTGTATCTTTTATAGATGATTACAGTAGAAGGACATGGATTTATTTTCTCAGAAGAAAATATGAAGTCTATAGCAAGCTTAAGGAGTTTAAAGCTTTTTCTAAAAATCAGACTGGTAAAAAGATTAAATGTTTGAGAACTGACAATGATGGTGAGTTCTATTCTACAGAATTCGATAAGTATTGTAAGGAACTTGGGATTGAAAGGCACAAGACAATTCCATACACCCCGCAGCAAAATGGAGTTGCAGAGAGGATGAATAGGACACTGATGGAGAAGGCTAGGAGTATACTTAGTGGAGCTGGCCTAGAACAAAAGTTTTGGGCTGAAGCTATTGCCACTGCTTGCTATCTGGTAAAAATATCTCCTACATCTCTCCTACATCAGTTCTTGTTGGAAAGACACCCATGGAGGTGTGGTCTAGTAGAAAGCCTTTAGTAAGGCATATGCACATGTGCCTAGGGAGAAGCGGTCAAAGTTGGAAAACAAAGCTGTTAAGTGTATCTTGATTGGCTATGGTGTTGGTGTGAAAGGATACAAGCTTTGGGACCCTGTGGCTGAAAAAGTGTTGTATAGCAGAAGTGTCATCTTCAGAGAGCTTACACCTTCTTCCATTGTTTTGCATCCAGAAGAAAAAGAAAAGAAAGAGGATGTTGTTCAGTTTCCTCTCACCCCTGAGAAGACTGGATAGAAAGACAATGTTGGACCTGATGATGAGGAGAGCTCCAGCAACTCTAAAAGCTCAGATGAAGATGCTAAACCTCAACCTCAGCTCTTGAGGAGGTCTACACAGATAAGAAAGAAAACTGAAAGGTTTGGTTTTACATTGCTTGATTCTAGTTGTGCTTATGCTTTAATCACTAACAGTGATGAACCTAGAACTGTATCAGAGGCTTTGGATATGAAGGATGCAGGTTCCTGGAAGGAGGCCATGGAGGAAGAAATGGCTTCTTTGGAAAAGAATCAAACTTGGGACTTGGTGCCTTTGCCTCCTGGACGGAAACCTGTTGGATGCAAATGGGTGTTCAAGAAGAAAATTGGTGCAGATGGCAATGTTGAGAAGTATAAGGCCAAATTGGTTGTGAAGGGGTATTCACAAGTGGAGGGTATAGATTATGGTGAGATCTTCTCTCCCGTTGCAAAGCTGACATCCATTCGATCCTTGTTGTCACTCACAGTAGCTTATGACTTGGAGGTAGAACAAATGGATGTGAAGATAACTTTCCTTCATGGTGACTTGGAGGAAGAAATCTACATGTCACGGCCAGAGCATTACATGGTAAAAGGTAAAGAAAATTTGGTTTGCAAAATTAAGAAGTCTTTGTATGGTTTGAAGCAATCCCCTAGGAGATGGTACTTGAAGTTTGATGCCTTTGTGTTGTCAATTGGATTTGTGAGATCAAAATCGGATCACTGTGTGTATTATAAATTTGATGGTGATCGTATTCTCATTGTTGCACTGTATGTTGATGATATGTTGCTCATTGGGAAGGGTAAGAATATGATTTCTGATTTTAAATCTCAGTTGTCAGCTCAGTTTGAAATGAAAGATTTAGGGGTAGCCAGGTACATTCTAGGAATGGAAATTAGAAGAGACAGAACCAACATAAAACTTTAGTTAAGCCAGAGTAAGTATGTGAAGACTGTGTTGGATAGATTCAGCATGGCAGATTGTAGACCATTGTGTGTTACTGTTTCTTTGGGGACAAAGTTGTCTGTTGAAGATTGTCCAAAATCTCCTAGTGAGGTGGAGGACATGAGCAGAGTACCTTATGCTAGTGTTGTTGGCAGTTTGATGTATGCTATGGTCTGCACAAGACCAGATATTGCCCAAGCAGTGGGAGTCCTTAGTTGATTTATGGCTAATCCTAGATGGGTTCATTGGGATGTAGGTAAGTGACTATTTAGATATTTGAAGGGTACTTCTAAGTATTCCATTTGTTATCATGGTAATGTTTCAGGACCTCCACATTCTGTTGATATTCGTGGATTTGTGGATTCAGATTGGGCAGGTGACATTGATAGCAGGAGATCCACTAGTGCTTATGTGTTTACACTATTTGGTGGTGCTATTAGTTGGATGACTAAGTGACAACCTGTTGTTACTTTGTCCATGATAGAAGTTGAGTATATGGAAGCAACTCATGCTTGTAAGGAAGCCATTTGGCTTAAGAGATTGTGTTCAGATATTGGTGTTGATGTAGGTTAGATCATGATCAGTTGTGACAGTCAGAGTGCAATTTGCCTTGCAAAGAATCCAACTTTCCATGCTTGAACCAAGCACATTGATGTTTAGTTTCACTTCATGAGAGACATGGTTGAGGATGGAAAGCTAAATTTGGAGAAGGTAGATACTTTGAAGAATGTTGCAGATGCATTGACAAAACCAGTGAGCATAGAGAAGTTCAGATGGTGTTCGGAGTCTATGGGCCTCTCGGCCTATAGCAGTTAAATCTTGTTTTTCTATTGGCTCGTACAAGGTGTTCGACAAGTGGGAGAATGTTAGGAATTAAGGTGTCTCAACATTTGCAAGTTTCTAGCATTTATTATTTAATTGTATTTATTATTTTGCCTATTATTGTAATTTGGATGCAAATCCTATTTCGTCACTTTGTGGGAGTTGGCACGGTGATGTGTCATCCTACATGGAAGGTGACCACATGTCTTTTTGTCCTCATATGAGAAGATAGGCATTCCACCTTGTGGTATAAGAGTTTTTCCATGTGTCAGCATCTTTCAGGTGTTGTAAGAGGTTTATGACACGTAAGAGTTATGATAGATTCCTATGACAGAATCTATGACATGTATGGGCCAGAAATGGAAGATTATATGACAGGTGAAGACAAATGTTTGAAAGCATCTTGCATGGGGAAGTAGGCACCCAAGTTTGACTATGACAAGGATGTAAGAGAATTTTCTATTAATAGACAGTTATGACAAATTCTCTTACAACTGTAAGAGTTGCCATATATGACAGATTTTATGACATTGTAAGAGCATCTGTCATACCTTAATTAGGTGAATTTGAGGTGCCCAAGTTGGGGGGTTGTAAGGGATGAAAGAGAATCACTTACATGTGTCATATGTATGTTTTATGGCCTTGGAAATTTGGCCACATGGATTTGGATGAGTTCCTTGTGTGACTTGCTCTAGAAGCTACCTCTATTCGTACTACTTCTCTTTATATACAGGTGCTTGGAGATGGAGTTTGTATCATAGGTTTACAGGTACTGTTATGCTTCCAGATTGACTCTAGACATGAGTGTCGAAGACCATTGAATCTTGCATTGCAAGTGTATTGTAAACATTCTTTCAGAATTGTTAATACATTGTGCAAGTTTCTAAGTGTGGGGTTTTTCACCCGGTAAGGGTTTTCCCCACCATAAATCTTTGTCTCTCTTCTTCTGTCTACATTCTGGTTCTTGTGTTTTGCTACAATATCTCATGTTAATGGTTTAAAATTTCTATAATAGTTAGGATAAATTTGAATTTGCATAGCCCTCTCCTCATTATATTAGTGTAGGAAGTGTTTTCCACACACCTAGCTTCCTTTCAGCACAGGAAGTGTAGAGATGATCTCAATTTTATGGGGATCCACTTGAATTCCTTCACTTGATATAAAATGTCCTAGAACAATCCCTTGAGTCATCATAATAAAACATTTCTCATGACTCAATGATAGATTGTGTTCTTGACATCTTTTTAGAACTTTCTCTAGATTGTTGAGTGCCTTTTCATATGTTTCTCCATAGGTGGTGAAATCATCCACGTAGATCTCCATGGAATCATGAGCATAATCTATGAAGATATCTAGAACTTCCCTCTGGAAAGTGGTTGAAGCATTACATAATCCAAAGGGAAGAATAGAATAAGCATATGTACCCCAAGTGCATGTAAATGTGGTTTTATCCTGGTCCTCTAGAGCTATCTTTATCTGGTTATAGCCACTAAATCCATCTAAGAAGGAGAAGTACTTTTTACCTGCTAGGGAATCAAATACTTGGTCAATGAAAGATAGTGGAAAGTGATCCTTTCTAGTGGATGTGTTTATCTCCCTATAGTCCACACATACCTTCCATTTGCCTCCTTTCTTAGGGACAATAACTAAAGGTGACACCCATTGACTGTCAGAAATAGGGTAAATGAAGCGTACATCAAGTAATTTTTGTAGCTCAGTTTTAACTATTTCTCATAAGGCAAGGTTCATTCTCCTTTGAGGCTATCTAATTGGCTTGAAACCATCATTTATGTAGATCCTATTCATGCACATGTCTAGATTAATTCCCTTCATGTCATGGTAGTCCCATGCAAAGGCTTATGTGTGTGCCTACAGTACAGTGTTCAAGGAATTTTGTTGTTCTTCAGTTAGGGCATTGTTAACATTTAGCATTTTACATAGCATGATTTCCAATGTTTTGGAAGCTAATTGCATAGATGAAAGGTCATATCCACTAATGTTGGGGACACATTCTTGTGGCAGTAAAGAGTGGAAAAGTTGGGATATTTCTTCTGAGGATTTTACAAGTATAATGTTCCTGCAGTGGATCTTGTAGATATGATAGACAATCGTATTGTTGCAAGTCCCTACCGTAGTTATTTTGTATGATGTGGTCAATTAAGTCATCTTCATTTTGGTTTGCCAACAAGGGTCTACATTCAAAGTTCATGAGAGTTTGCAGGGAATAGTGGTCTTCTTCATCCAAGGTAGGCCATATAATTTGCTCTAGATTTTCATGAGGTTGGGCTGGCGAATAGAGGACCAATTTCTTCGGTATAGTTCCATTTGAGATTATCATGTTCCCGGACCTACAACCTATGAATGCATCAGTTGTTTCTAACAATGGTCTACCTAAGATAAGTGGATATCCTGCAAGGTTGACCTATGGTTGCAAGACTATAAAATCTGCAGGATACTCCTAGGAATCTAATGCTATGACTATGGCCTCAATGATCCCTTCAGGTTTTACTGTTGACCTATTTGCCAACTATAAAATAGTTGGTGTAGGTATAAGGTTAGCTAGCTGAAGTAATTGCATTGTTTCCTTTGTCATGACATTAATGGATGCCCCTAAGTCAATCAAGGTGTTTCTGATTGTTAGAATTAGTCCGGACAACTGAGAGGGGGGGTGAATCAATTGTCCTTATCTTTTAACAATTGCATCAAATAATCCTTCTTTATCATTCAAAACTAATTATTGATGCAAACATTTAATGCATGATTCATCATCACATGAGCATAAGAAAATTAACACACATAACACCAAGATTTTTTTATGTGGAAAACCGGTTAAGGGAAAACCACAGTTGGAGTTAACCCACAAAGATTTGTACCCTATTAAAAATACTTTAAGAAAATAGAAGGCACATGCCTTTGGGTGCACTGCCTAGAGCTCACTGCTCAAAAGAGGCTTACTGCCTACAGGAGGCTCACTGCCTACAGGAGGCTCACTGCCTACAAGAGTTGAGTTTATTACAGAGATAATGAGCTGAGGGATAGTATCTCTTCCATGCTTGGTTCAGTCCCTTTGAAAGCTCACACTTTCTATTTTGCTCTTTGACAACGTGCTCGCTATATCTTTATCCTTTACAACTCTTGATCCTCTGCACTTCTTCCTCTCTGCTCTGCTTTTGTACCTTTCATATGATATGATCATTTTCGCACAAGGATAACTCTTCACAACTCATCAACAAGTATTTATACGCTTCATCAACCTTGGAATGAACATTTAGGTTGGCCAAACTTAATGCGGATCATTATGCTGTCAGCCAAACATAGCTGAGACTTGAATCTTCCTCCAACAACACGCCATGCTCCAGACAAATTCTCTTTGACCATCCGCAACACACTTGAATCATCCAGTCAGCCAAGATTGGGAAGAACAACAACATCAATAAGTAAATCTTCACAAATGAGCTCAATCTTCAATGCGGATGCCCAACATAGCAATTACCCAATCTAGAGACTTCCACAAGCATACTAAAATCTACAAAAACATCTGCACTCCTCCAAATCATCAGAATCACTTGCATCTTCATCCAAAACCTTAAGAACACTAACTGCCATGACTATCACACTAGAAAGATTGCTTGCGGACCTCCAAACCATGAACCACTAGAGTTGGTGATACACACTAACTTCCCAAACATGCCTCTATCCGCATATTATAATATTTCAATGTGGAGCAATCCAGACCAATTTACTATCACTCTATCTCTTCTGATCACAGCAAAACCCAATTGTACTTAGATGGCCATACCTTCTTCAAATATTCATGTGGACCTCTTAGATCTTGACTGGAGCTACTTCAAACAATCCTCTATACAGCCATGTGTTAGTGTAGGTTTTTATTTCCTAGTAGGTTATTTATTTTTTCCCTATATTCCTAGGTTTTTCCTACACTTCTATTAATCTCGCTTAGGTTAATAAAGCATGTCTTATTAGGTGAGTGGTTGCGAGGTGTCACCTTCCTACATGTGAGCATCCATTAGAAATCTTGGGAAGATACTTTGCTATCTTTAGTCTGATAGATGGTTGCTTCCCATTAGTTGGTGTTGCCACCTCCTCCCTCTCCCTGATCTATATAAGCATACTACCTGGCTTGTATTTTGCATCTTTTGATTTTGCATCCTTTTAATGCTATTTTGCTTCTAGCATTTGTATTACTCTCTTAGAGACTAACTTTGTGTTGCTATTTTGATTTCGTATCATTTGCATTTATAGTTTAGATATCTATTTTTTGCACTAGTTTTCTAGGTTAATAATGTTTTCAGATTCTAACATGGTATCAGAGCCTTGCTATGTGCAAGAGTAGATTTTAGTTTCCTTATTTGAGAGATTTGGGGGGGCTAATAAATCTTATTGCAGTTTTTTGAAAAACCCCGTATGCTCTTCTCTTGCATCTTCAAATGATCTGGAGAATCAGAAAAGTTTGACAGAAACATTTTAATCTCTGGGATTTGCACGTCTTTTATGAAATTTGGGTGATTGTAGCATTTTTGGTTATATTGGCAGCATTTATGGCTGTTCCAATGCGTCCAGGAGGCTTGAGAAAGTCAAATTTGTCTTTCGTTTCACCGAAATTAGAGATCGTCAAACACAATTGCGGAACCAGGGTTTCAAGCTCAAATCTGACAACCAACATGCATATTTGGTGCTTTCAATCAATATTGCAGGTTCCAGCATTCATTTTCTTGTCTTAGGTAGCTGGTTCAACCTTTGCATGCCATTTTTTGGTTGCTAGGGTCATTTTTTGTTGCTAAAGGCATTCTATTTACATTGGATCAATATCTTCTGTACATCAGTAAGAAAAATGCCTTTTGGGTTTTGTTCACAACATAGAAAAACCATCTAGGTATGTTTTATTTTTTTCATGTAGTCTATATATTTTGTATAAATGCACTTAGAAACCTATAGTAGGACCCCTCTCCATTGGCAGTTGTAGTTTTGAAGGCAGTTTTCAAATGCTCTATTCTTGCTCATACGGACTCCATTTCCCACGAATTTTTTTTTATTTTGGCTACTGTTTCGTGCTCTATGCACTAGTACAAACATTTTTTTAATTTTGATGCAGAGATTTTTTAGAAATTGTAGATTCTTAGTCGTGACACTGCATAGTTCTCATTTTGGGAATTTCAGAGGATCATAACTTTCACATACGACTAGGTATCGAGGTGATTCTTTTTTGAAAGTACATGATTTTTTGAGTAGATCGCAGTGGTGCTATTTATTTCTCTGGATATTGTGCCAAAGTTGTATTTTTAGCATATGTTCTTCATGAGGGTTTTGTACTGCATTGAAATCAAGACCACTTACTATTTCTTGCTAGTGGCAATTGTAAACGCACTAATATAAAGTGCCAAATCATATTTTCTTGGGGGGGGTTCTTTGATTGAGTGAAAAGGGGGGCGGGGGTTGTCTTGTTTGTGTTCTCTTCTTTTCGACATTTCTTCTCTACATTTCTTCATCATGGATCAAACAAATGTGCCCATCCTAACTCCATACAATTACTTTGAGTGCAAATCACACATGACAATTCACTTAAGGAAAGTTGGATTACATAGGATAACTATGGGACTTGAAACTGAACCTGCTAAAGATGAAGATAAGCCTAAGTGGTTTAACAAATGTGATGAGGCATATGGAACATTATGTTTGTTTGTTTCTCCTGATTTGCTCTTTCACATTGAGTCTTTGAATTCACTAAAGGAAACATGGACAAAGCTAGAAACATTGTTTGGCACACAAGATTCAATGAGGGGTCATATGTTGGAAAATGAACTAATTAGTTTAAGTCCAGGCAATTTCAACACAATCCAAGATTTCTTCACTAAATTGAAATCACTAAGGTTGTAGTTAAAACAATGTGGAATTGAAAATAAAGATGAACAACTGTTCTTAGTTTTCTCTCTAAGCTAAGTTTAGAATATTTTGTGTTTGTTTCTACCTTCTATGCTACTAAGGGTGCACTTGGTACTCAATTCACCATGCCATCTTTAGATGATTTTGCTATCAATCTCACTCAGGAACAGGACAAGCTAATCCAGATGGGCACTCTTAAGTCATCTAAGTCACATGCCATGGCTGCCAACCAAGGCACGAAATAACAAAAAGGACAAAGTAGTAACAACAATAGTAAGGATAAGAAATTGAAGAATAGCAAGGAGAAGAAGGATCAGATATCGGTTGCTTCAAAAGCAACTAATGAGACCCAATCTTCCAAGGGTGACAAGCCTAAGAAAGAGAAGGTCCAATGTGCCTACTGTAAAAGACCTGGTCATGATAAACATAAGTTCTTGAAGAAACAAATTGATCACCTGACACACATTCTTGAGAAGAATAATATCAGTGTTCATGAGTCTATCAAACAGAGTTCTAATGAGGGGTTTAACAAGGAAAAAGAAAACAAGGGGAAAGGAAAGAGAAAATCCCTTGTAGCATTTGCTTCTTCACCATCCACTTGGGTTCTTGATTCAGGTGCTTCACACCACATGACTTCATCTAAGGAAGAACTTGCATCTTTGGAGCCGTGTACTATGCCTTCTATTTTGATGGGTGATGACACTCTTGTTGAGGTGTGTGGGAGAGGGTCTATTGATGTGGGGGATGGCACATTCCATGATGTTCTTTGTCTACCCTCCTTATCAACTAATCTCCTATCGATATACCAGATCACTCACACAAGTTCAACCAAGCAGGTTGAGTTCACTCTTGATTCAGTGGAGATTCATGAGTTGCACAGTGATTCTACAGATGCAGTTGGGAGAGCAGATCATCAGTCATGGCTCTCTCTATTTTCTCACTTTGTTCCTGATCCTCCTTTGACTATTTTTCTCACTCATTCTGATGATGTGAGTAGATTATGGCATGAGCAATTTGGCCATCTTAACTTCCACTACTTGTAGTACCTCAACCAGCAGAGCATGGTCACAAAGTTGCCTTCAGTTCAGTTTTTCAGGTGGTGTTTTCCAAGGTTGGATTCTTGGTAAGCATCCTAAGGACAAGTTTCACAAAGGTAAGGCATGGAGAGCTTCACAAATAATGGAGTTAGTTCATAGTGATTTGGCTGGTCCATTTTAGTATCCTTCTTTCAACAGGGCCCGATATGTCCTCGCATTCATTGATGACTTTTCTCGATATACTTGGGTATACTTTCTAAAACAAAAGATAGAGGTATTTGATCATTTTCAGGACTTCAAAACTTTTGTAGAGAAGCAATCCAAGAAATCCATCAAAGTTTTGTGCATTGACAATGGTGGTGAGTATGTCAACCATCAGTTTGAGAGGTTTTGCACTTCAGAGGGGATTGATTTGCAGCATTCAATTCCATACAATCCTCAACAAAATGGTGTTACAGAATGGAAGAATAAGTCCTTGAAGGAAATGGTGAACTACATGATTCACTCCAGATGTCTTGCACCACAATATTGGGTAGAGGCCATTAACTGTGCTTGTTATATCCAGAACTATGTTCCTCACTGAGCCTTGAAAGGAATCACTCCTTTTGAAGCTTGGAGCAGTAAGAAACCATCAGTTAAGCACTTTCATGTTTTTGGTTCTCCTGCATGGGCCCACATTCTTGCAAAGAAATGCAAGGTCTTGGATCCACAGAGTAAACCTTGCATATTTGTAGGTTATCCTGATGGTGTGAAGGGTTATCGGTTGCTCCACCCTACTACACATGAGTTGTTCATTAAGAGGAGTGTTCAGTTTGAGGAAGGCTCTTCGAGCTCACTTTCTATCACTTCTCCAACTCCTACCTTGACATTGGAGTCACTTGGGATACATGACAGATCTTTTGACGAGTCAGATTCACCCAAGTAGTCTTCTACCTCCACTTCCAATGCAGAGAGCGATTCAAAGGACTCACCTCCTTCCTCTCCTAGTCATCATTCAAAGGTTGATGATTCTCTTCCAGATTCTCCATCTTCTGGTCCACTTTGGGCTAGACAGACCTTGCAGTCTAGAGGTGATTGGGTTGGGGATCCATCAGACACCAAGCAGACTTGTTCATAGTTCCAGGATGCTTCACATGTCTTCATTGCTACTGTCTCAGATCCACAGTCTTTTCATGAGGCTTCTGGTATTCCTGAGTGGGATACATCTATGCAGGAGGAGTATAGTTCCTTGATGAGGAACCACACTTGGGATCTTGTCCCTCTTCCTAAGGGAAGAAAACTTTTTTGATGTAAGTGGATCTATTGGACAAAATTTGCAGCAGATGGGTCGGTTGACAAGCATATGGCTCACTCGGTCACCAAAGGATTCTCCCAGGTTCTTGGGATTAACTACTCTGAGACTTTTGCGCCAGTTGCCCGAATGAATTCCATCCGACTTGTTCTTGCCATTTTTGCAGCTAATCATTGGGAAGTACACCAAATGGATGTGAAGAGTGCCTTTCTTCACGGTGACCTTCAGGAGGAGATTTACAAGAAGCAGCCATAGGGGTTCATTTAGGATTCTTCACTTGTGTGCCATCTTTGAAAGTCTCTCTATGGCCTCAAACAGGCTCCTCGGGCCTGGTATGCCAAGATGGACTCCTTCCTTCTATCAATTGGGTTCACTCAGTGTCATTCTGATCCCAATGTCTACATTCTGTAGCAGGATGATTCACTCCTATTTCTGGTTCTGTATGTTGATGACTTGCTGATCGCAGGGAGTTCTCAATCCACCATTGGGGTAGTCAAAACTGCCCTTCATGATAGGTTTTTGATGACTGACTTGGGCTTGTTGCATTACTTTCTCAAGATTGAGATCTTTCAATCTTCTTCTGGGATCACCATCACATAGTCCAAGTATGCTCTAGATTTGCTCTCGAGGTTTCATATGGCTGACTGTAAGCCTACTCCAACTCCCTTCCTTTCTGTAGTCAAACTTGAGGCTTAGTGTTCTTCTCCACTTGTTGATGGCACTTTGTACCAACAGCTTGTTGGGAGTCTCATTTATATCACTCATACAAGACCTGACATTTCATATGATGTAGGCATGGTCTCTCAATTCATACAAGAGCCTCATGACCTGCACTGGAAAGCAGCCAAGTGGATCCTTCACTACATTTAGGGTACTCATAGTTTTGGGATTCACTACGCAGCGGACATTGAGCTTGATTTGGTGGGCTACACAGATTCAGATTGGGCAGGTGATTCTCAAGATCACAAGTCTACTTTAGGTTACAACTTATCACTTGGTTCAAGTCTTGTTTGTTGGTCAAGCAAGAAGTAGTCTGCTATTGCTCTATCTTCTACTGAGGCTAAGTATCAGGGGGCTGTGAATGCCTCCACTGAGGCCATTTGGCTTCAAAATCTTCTCACTGAGTTTAGTATCCAAATCAGATGGTGATCAGTCATATTTTGTGACAACCAAAGTGCCATTCAGATCTCACGAAATCCGATCCATCATCAGGCTTGATTTGTCGAGACCCATTTCTACATCCACCTAAGCTTCGCTTATGGGGGGTGTTATTGTAGGTTTTTATTTCCTAGTGGGTTATTTATTTTTTCCCTATATTCCTAGGTTTTTCCTACACTTCTATTAATCTCGCTTGGGTTAATAAAGCATGTCTTATTAGGTGAGTGGTTGCGAGGTGTGACCTTCCTACATGTGAGCATCCATTAGCTATCTTGGGAAGATACTTTACTATCTTTAGTCTGATAGATGGTTGCTCCTCATTGGTCGGTGTTGCCACCTTCTCCCTCTTCCTGGTCTATATAAGCATACTACCTAGCTTGTATTTTGCATCTTTTTCTTTTGCATCCTCTTAATGCTATTTTTATTCTAGCATTTGCATTACTCTCTTGGAGACTAACTTTGTTTTGCTATTTTGATTTCATATCTTTTGCATTCATAGTTTAGATATCTATTTTTTGCACTAGTTTTCTGGGTGAATAATCTTTTTAGATTCTAACACCATTTGGTCCACATACATTAATCCTCATCAATTTTCTCAATATACTCAACATTTCAGTCTTCTAAATAGGTAGCAAAATAAGATACAATTGACATCAATTCAACAAGAATATGTTGATATCAATGATAACACCACTTAGGCACATATTTGCAACAATCTCCCCCTTTGTCATTGATGGCAACATATGATGTGAAAAACTGATTCAACCATCAAGACAAGAACTTCTCCTCCTTTCTCTTATCACTTCTGCAACCACTTTCTTCACTGCTCCTTTCATTAGCAACTAGTTTTTCACATGACTTCTCTCCCCCTTTGACATCAATGGCAAAGGGCACATATTTGCAATATTTTCTCGCCCTTTGTGTTTCAGACTGATCTCCAATTAATTTGTATATTGACTACTCCCCCTGAGTAGTATCTTCTTAACACCAATCTGGAGCACAAGATGACTATGAGTTCCACCGGATTAATGCACCCTAGTGCATCTTTAGTTCTGATCAAGAGGGGTAATAACCCCTAACTTCTCTTTGAGATACTCAAAAGTATCCTTAGGTAGAGGCTTGGTGAATATATCTACAATTTGATCCTTTGAAGAAACAAACTCCATTTTGACTTCATTATCTTTTACCTTCTCTCTCAAGAAATGAAACTTGATGGATATGTGTTTTATCTTTGATGCAATACCAGATTCTTGGAGATGTTAATTGCACTTGAATTATCAAGAAGATTGTAACAAGCTCCTCAAATACCACTCTGATATCCTTCAACATTTACTTCATCCAAAAAACTTGAGTGCAATTACTTGTTGCTGCTATGTATTATGCTTCTGTAGTAAACAGAGATATTGCCTCTTTCTTTTTGCTCAACCAAGAAACCAATCTTCTCCCCAAGAAGAATGTACCACCACTAGTACTTTTCCTGTAATCCACATCTCCTACCTAATTAGCATTAGTATATGCATGAAGAGTGAAGTTATTGTCTTTTGGATACCATAAGCCATAGTCAAGTGTCCCTTTGAGATATCTAAAAATTCTCTTGACTGCTACCAAATGGGATTCTTTAGGATCATCTTGAAATCTAGCAACAAGTCCAACTACATTCATGATATCAGGTCTGGTCTAGTCTAAGTCAAATAAAGCAGTCCTCCAATCATTGATCTATATCTTTTCTAATTTGTTTTAGGAGAGTCATCATTTTTACTCAACTTGCACCCGGTTACCATAGGTATACCTACTAGCTTTGAATCTTCCATTCCAAACTTTTTTAGCAACTCTCTCACATACTTAGATTGAGATATGAAGATACCTTTATCTAACTGAATGATTTGCATACCTAAGAAGAAGTTTATTTCACCAAACATTGACATTGTTGCAAGTATGGGCCTAACTGGTGTTGTCATTGATGTCAACATACTCCTATTGCATTGATGATAAGGATTGGATGAGCTGTATGCTGAGGATATTGAGAAAATTAGTCCTATTAGAAATAGAGAAGAACAGTAAAGTCAGTGAGGTAAAGATCCCAGCTAAGATGAATATAAGAGGATGCGCTTCAAAGTGTTTGTATATATGTGTCTTAAGATGATCCAGAAAAGATTCAGAGGTCCGCATGAAGATCTGAAGAAGTTATGGCCACTCAAGTAAAACTGGTTCCAGTAGATGTTCAGAGGTGACAGAGTGACATAGATAGGTCTGGTGAGCTTCAAAGATGCAATATCTTGTTCTGCAGATTTGGTGAAATGTTTAGAAAGTTAATGTGAATTGACAACTAAATTGGTTTGTGGTTTGGAGGTCCACAAGCATCTATTCCAATATGATAGTGATGATAGACTATGTTCTTGAGGTTTCAGATGAAGGAGAGTGTGATTTTAGTAAGCAGAAGTAGTGTGGATGTTCTTGGTGATTCAGACAAGCTTGTGGAGGTCTTTGGATTGTGTCCAGTTTATGTTGGTGGTCCACATTGAATATTGAGCTCGTAATTGAAGAATTACTTCCGGATGATGATGCTCTTCCCAAGTCAGGTTGACCGGATGAGTTACACATTCTGCAGATGATCTTGAAGGTGTTCTATGAAGAATGGCGTGTTCCTAAGGAAAGACTGAAGTCTCAGATGTGTGTGGCCAACAGTGTTTTGATCTGTGTGAAGTCCTTTTGTAATTAATCATGTTGTATTTACGTGTTTTCTCTATAATGTAATGCTGACTTGGATGATTATCCCCAAGTCATCTTTTATAAATAATGAATTGTAAAGTCATTTCAAAGGTATGGTGTTGTGATGAGAGTGTGGTAGAGAGCAGAGGAGCAAAAGGCAGAGTAGAAATATTGTACTTAAATGGAACTGACTCAAGCATGGTGAAGATGCTATTCTTCAATTCAAGTATGTAATACTTATTATTCTGTAGACAGTGTGTCTCTTGTAGGTAGTGGGCCTCTTGTGAGTAGTGTGCTCGGGCAGTGAGCCCTAATTGACATGTGCCATTTTATTCTTTTTATTCTTCTAACAGAGAATACAATGTTGGGTTAGTCACCCCGTGGTTTTTCCCTTAACTAGGTTTTCCACATCAAAAATCTTGGTGTCATATGTGTTAATGTGTTTTTGCTCTTGAATTATTGCATTATATTTCCATGTTTGATTTATTATTATGTTGTTGAATTAAGGAAGGATTTAAGTGATTAATTGGAAGAAAGTTTTGAACAACTGATTCACCCTCCCCTCAGGTGTCTGTCCTATTTCTAACAATTGGTATCAGAGCTAAGTTCCTCTAAAAGAGCTTAATCGCTTGAGGAGATCCAGGATGTCGTCCTACAAGAAGGATAGTCCGAGGTTTGACGAAACCAATTTCACTCTTTGGAAAAGTCGCATGGAATGTCACTTGAAATGTATGGGAATGCAGTATTAGATCATGGCTTCAAAGAAGTATACTCCTCCACAGAATGGTTTGAGTACCGTAGATGAAATCAGAGATGCTGAAAACAATCTGCAGACTAAAGAAGCTCTTCTAAGTGCCTTATTTGATTTAGAGCTGACAAATGTTGTTGACCTACAAACTGCCCATGAGATTTGGGAAAAACTGGAACTTCTGCATGAAGGAGATAAGTATGTTAAATGTGTCATGCCCACTTTTTATGAGCAGCCACGACACGAGAAAACACATGTCATGCCCACATTGCCCATGTGGTCATGACATGAACCACCAAAAATTTCTCCCCTGACCCTAAATCCCCGTCGCACAAGGCAGGGAAGGAAGTCAAGGCATGGATGAAACATACATGATGCCTTGTTAGGTAAACTAAACCAAGGGGATAGTAACATTAAGTGACAATAACAACAACCATGCAAGAGGGATTGATCCAAACATCCATCTAACAAAAGAATAGGGTGTTACATTCATAAGCGGTTGCAATACAATTTGGTTCACTCTACCATACAGAGCAGAAGAGGATAACAAGACAATGTTTTACATCCATTACAAAATTATGACATGGCAACAAAATAAGGGTGAGAGGATACCAACATCCAGTTACTACATTTCAACCTAATAACAAAAATATAACAATAAACTGATTTCCTTGACAAAAGAGTGAAATCATACATCAATGATAATTTGATCAAAAGTAGATGAGATACAAATTTAATCATGCTAACATACATGTTTTGTGAAGGTCCTGCAGACATAAGATTAGAATCCCATCTCTAAAACATAGCATGAAAACTTAAATGAAAAGTACGACCAACCCATCATTCAGCACAACAATTTATTCCCATCTCTAAAACATAGCATGAAAACTTAAATGAAAAGTACGAGCAATCCATCATTCAACACAACAATTTATTCCCATCTCTAAGACATAGCATGAAAACTTAAATGAAAAGTATGAGCAACCCATCATTCAACACAACAATTTATTCCCATCTCTAAAACATAGCATGAAAACTTAAATGAATAGTACGAGCAACCCATCATTCAACACAACAATTTATTCCCATCTCTAAAACATAGAATGAAAACTTAAATGAATAGTACGAGCAACCCATCATTCAACTCAACAATTTTAACATAGCTAAAAATAACTAATAATTGACCTCCTTTAACAAGAAAGGGTTAAGCTAAAATATGATAATAAAATAAGTTACAGTTACAAGTGGAGGCTAACTCCCAACACATCACCAAGGGGGGGGTTGATAGCTAAAGAAGCTCAAGGCACAAGCTACACATGAAGAAGTTCCACTACAAATTCAACATAAGGAAACTCATGTCCCAAAAAAACAAGCAAGGGTGAGATAAGAGGCTAACACTAATAGCATCAATACAAACAACTCAAGTGAATCCTCCTGTATAATTACTAATACCATCTGAATCAGTCCAAAGCAATCAAAGAGGGAGGAAAATCACAAAGTATACTTTAAGCATCTAAGTACGTAGAATCATCATTCAACAAATTTAAAGAAAAGTAATACAGCTTCGAAGCAAGGTATCCATTCCTTTTTTTTTTAAAGTACATCTACACATTGTTTCCCTTGACAAGATGGGTTTTATAAAATTCTAAAATCATTATGTTCCATAGAAGTCTTCTGTTGAGCCTCTCTGTCAAACTCTTCGGTTGTCCTTTTTGTGTCTATTTAGATGCTGCAAGGGTGTTGGAGACTCATTCACTGGTTTGGCCGCGTATACCCATAGACTCACACCTTGCTTTTATTTGCAAAATGTTATTATTTTCTGTCGATCTCCTACAACATTACCACTCTGTGTTAATCCTTCAATCTGCATTCTTTTGATCTCGCGCCCTTAAGGCAAATGCTCACGTAGCTCGTGGCTCCTCTGGCCCACAGCGGGCATACATGTTGACCCGTTTAGCTGTGTTAAATGGAATGAAATTGGTTTTAGTTGATCAGTTAGCGTAGAAAACTTAGAACCCTGATCTCATACTTGCAAAGAAAATTTCTATCACCACACCATGTTGTTAAAGTTCTACACCTTGTTACTGATGTATTCCTTGAGTCTGATTAGCAAATAATTTCATCAACCAAAAACAAAACTCTCGTTAAGTTATTATTTCTTATATTCCCTTGATTCTCTTCATTAAGTTAATACTGCTCCTTTAGCTTGAGAGATTAGAGTCATTGTGCTGCATTTAGGGTCAGGGGAGAAATTTTTGGTGGTTCATGTCATGACCACATGAGCAATGTGGGCATGACATGTGTTTTCTCGTGTCGTGGCCGCTCGTAAAAAGTGGGCAAGACAAAATACACCAAGCTACAAAGTCTGAAAGGAAAATTTGAAAACCTAAAGATGAGAGAAGAGGAAAACATCTCTACATTTATGCCCAGAGTAAATGAGCTTGTTTGTGGCATTAGATGTGCTAGTGGAATCATGGATGAAGATGAGATTGTTGGCAAAGTTCTCATATCCCTTCCTAATTCTTACAAATACAAGGTTGTTGCCATTGAAGAATTCAGATCCTATTTAGGTATCACAAGAGATCAATTGGTTGGAAAACTAACTACATTTGAATTGATTGAGTTTGGAGATGCCCCCCAAGACTAAATCTGCATTCAAAGCTAGTGCCTCTGTAAAAGGAAAACAAAGGTTTGATCCAGGAGAGAATTCTTCAAGGAAACTATCATGGTATGAAAAAGAAAGAAAAGACCTGGAACAAGATGAAGTAGAAGCTACTCAACTTGAAGCCCTTATTGCAAAAATTCTACCTAGAGGATCCGGTAAGTATGAGGGGAAATTACCTTTTAAGTGTTTTAACTGCAATAAGATTGGTCATTTTGCCTCAAGGTGTCCAGAAAGATTTTCAAGGCCAAATCCTAACAGATCAAGGTTCCAAAAGAATTGTTACTATGTTCATGAAGATGATGATAATGAAGGAGTAACAGATGATGAATCAGAGATAGGAAACAAATCCGGAAGTGACTGGGTGTTTATTGCCATTAAGGAAGAAGATCCAATGCCCTTTGAATTTGTCAATCATAAAATTGTAGAAAGAGCTCTGGTTGTCTAAGTTGAATAAAAGGATGATTGGGTCATTGATAGTGGATGCTCTCACCATATGACAGGTGACAAATAAATTCATAGATTTGGAAAGGTATGAAGGAGGAGTGGTAAACTTTGGTGATAATTCTACTGGTAGAATCAAAGGTAGAGGAACTATTTATTTTCATGGAAAGAACAAAACTGATAATGTATTGTATGTCGAAGGCCTAAAGTATAATCTTCTCAGTGTTGGACAGTTGGTGGACAAAGGCTATGATCTCTAATTCAAAAATGGAAAATACAATATCTTTGAAAGTTTCAAAACAGAGATTGCATCCGGTACTCAAACTAAAGGTAATATCTTCCACTTGGTTGGTATTAGTAAAAGTTTCTTATTTGTTCAAATTGATTAGAGTTGATTGTGGCATAAGAGAATGTGTCATGTGAATTTTGATAATATCATCAAGATAAGCAGCACTCAAGCTATAAGAGATCTTCCAAGACTTGTGAAACCTACTAATAGCTTGTGCAAATAATGTCAGTTGGGTAAGCAGAGCAGAGTCACATTCAAAAGTAAGGAATAGTCTTCTACCAAATTATTGGACTTAGTTCATACTAATTTATGTGGTCTGGCAAGAATCAAAAGTGTGCAAGGTGATAGATACTTCATGCTATTAATTGATGACTACTCCTGGATGATGTGGGTGACTTTTCTGAAAGAGAAATCAAAAGCTCTTGAGAAATTCAAAATATTCAAGGCTATGGTAGAGAATGAAACCGGATTAAAATTTAAAATGTTTGAGGTCTGATAGAGGTGGAGAATTCACATCCGGTGAGTTCATAGAATTCTATGAGAAACATGGAATAAAAAGACAATTGTCTTCTCCTAGGACTCCATAGTAGAATGGAGTATTGGAGAGAAAGAACTAGGCCATCCAAGAAGCATCTAGAACCATGATGATGGAATCAAATGTTCCTCAGATCTATTGGAGAGAAGTTGTAAGCACTACAGTCTACACTCTCAATCGAGTACAAATTAGAAACAATACCGGTAAGACTCCTTATGAACTTTGGTTTGGCATCACTCCCACTGTGAGGTATTTCAGAGTCTTTGGTGCCAAATGTTACATTAAAAGAGATGAAGATCTAGGAAAATTTGATGCTAGAAGTGATGAAGGAATATTCTTGGGTTATTCTACACAAAACAAAGCATACCGGTGTTATAACAAGAGATTAAGGAAGATTGTGGAAAGTACAAATGTGAAGGTTGATGAAGGTATTGAAAAACCCTCAAGGTTTTGTGAATATGATGAAGGTGATCAAAATGATGTTTTTGTTCAAGAAGTCCAAGCTCCCTCTAAAATTTAGATTCAAACTGATTCAGTAAATCAAGAAGAAGAGATAAGTTTGAATGAACCTTTTGAAGAATCAGAAGTGCAAGAAACTCCCAAAGTTCCTAGGTATGTAAGACTAAATCACTCTGAATATCAGATCATAGGTGATAAAAGAAAAGGTGTACAAACAAGAAGAAGGATTGCTCAAGATTTAGAAGAGTATTGTCTAATTTCAAAGATTGAACCTAAGACAGTGAATGAAGCTTGCAATGATGAAAACTGGACTAAAGTAATAGAGGAAGAGCTGATGCTAATTGAGAAAAATTACACTTGGGATCTTGTTCCCAGACCTAAAAATAAGAATGTGATTGGAACCAAATGGGTCTTCCAGAATAAACTGAATGAAGATGGTGAAGTAGTCAGAAACAAAGCCAAATTGGTCTGCAAGGGTTACTCCCAAGTAGAAGGAGTTGATTTTGAAGAAACTTTTGCTCTGGTGGCAAGAATTGAAGCAGTAAGATTATTTCTTGCTTTTGTTGCCTTCAAGGATTTCAAAGTATATCAAATGGATGTCAAATCTACCTTCCTAAATGGTGACTTGGAAGAAGAAGTATACATTGAGCAATTGGATGAATTTCAATTGTCTGATCATGGTGATATGGTCTGCAAGTTGAAGAAAGCACTATATGGATTGAAGCAAGCCCCAAGAGCTTGGTATGAAAGATTGGATAAGCATCTTTTGAAGATTGGTTTCAACAAAGGTACTGTTGACAGTAATTTGTACTTCAAAATTGATCATGAAAATATCTTGATTGTTGAAGTGTTTGTTGATGATATCATTTTTGGGGGAAGTGATAGTATGTGCAAGACTTTTGCAAATCAAATGAAAAGTGAATTTGAGATGTCCATGTTTGGGGAAATGAATTTCTTCTTGGGTCTGCAAATCACTCAAACAAAGAAAGGAATCTTCATTTCTCAGACCAAATATGTGAAAGAATTGTTGAAGAGATTTGGGATGGAAAACTCAAAACCAATGAGTACTCCCATGGCAACTAGATGTGAGTTGAGCAAAGATGATGACTCTCCTAAGGCTGATCAGAGAAAGTATAGGTCAATGATTGGAGGACTATTGTATCTCACTCAAAATAGACCTGACATTATGAATGTTGTTGGTCTTGTTGCTAGATTCCAAGATGATCGTAGAGAATCTCATGTCATTGCAATCAAGAGGATTCTTAGATATCTAAAAGGGATAGATGAGTATGGTTTGTGGTATCCTAGAGATCATAATTTCTCTCTTCATGCATATACAGATGCGGATTGGGCAAGAGATGTGGATGACCGGAAGAGTACCAGTGGTGGAGCATTCTTTTTGGGGAAGAGATTGGTCTCTTGGCTAAGCAAGAAATAAGAGGCAATATCTCTATCCATAGCTAAAGTAGAATATATTGCAGCAGCAGGTAGCTGCACTCAAGTTTTGTGGATGAAGCAAATGCTAAGAGACATCAGAGTGGAGTATGAGGAACCTATCACAATCTTCTGTGATAATTCAAGTGCAATAAATATATCTAAGAATTCAGTGTTGCATTCAAATACTAAACATATATCCATCAAGTTTCACTTTTTGAGAGAACAAGTGAACAAGAATGAAGTCAAATTGGAGTTTGTGCCTTCCAAGGATTAGATTGCAAATATTTTTACTAAACCTCTTCCTAAGGACTTTTTGAGTATCTTAGGGAGAAGTTAGGGGTTATTACCCCTCCGATTTTGAACTAAGGCGCACTGATGTGCATTAGTCTAGTGGCGGTTAAGCCCTTGTCACATACCACTGCAATGTTGCACTGAACAAGGAGACCAAGGGCCACACCTTACAATAATCCCCCTAGCGCAAGCGCGGGGTTTGAACCTGTGACCTTAGCTCTGATACCAATTGTTAGCTATCATTGCACCAAAAGATTGACCTATTAATGCCCAATACAACCACTTGACTTAACAAGCACGAGAGGTGGTTAAGCCCTTGTCGCAAACCACCGTAGTGTTACACTGAACAAGGAGACGAAGGGCCACACCTTGCAACACACTTAAGTAAAACTAGTTCTGGCATATGTTTAGAGGTGACAGAGTGACACAGATATGTTCGGTGAGCTCTGGAAATGCAATATCTTGTTCTGCGAATTTGGTGAAATGTTTAGGAAGTTAATGTGAATTGACAACTCAATTGGTTTGTGGTCTGGAGGTCCACAAGGATCTATTCCAATATGATAGTGATGAAAGACTGTGTTCTTGAGGTTTCAGATGAAGGAGAGAATGATTTTAGTAAGCAGAAGTAGTGTGGATGTTCTTGGTGATCCAGGCAAGCTTGTGGAGGTCTTTGGATTGTGTCCATTTCGTGTTGGTGGTCCACATTTAAGATTGAGCTTGTAATTGAATAATTACTTCCAGATGATGATGTTCTTCCCAAGTCAGGCTGACCGGATGAGTTACACATTTTGTGGATGATCTTGAAGGTGTTCTATGAAGAATGGCGTGTTCCTGAGGAAAGATTGAAGTCTCAGATCTATGTGGCCGATAGTGTGTTGATCTGTGTGAAGTCCTTTTATAATTAATCATGTTGTATTTATGTGTTTTCTCTGTAATGTAATGCTGACTTGGATGATTATCCCCAAGTTGATGTCTTGTATAAATAAGGAATTGTATAGTCATTTCAAAGGTATGGTGTTGTGATGAAAGTGTGGTAGAGAGCAGAGGAGCAAAAGGCAGAGCAGAAATATTGCGCTTAAATGGAACTGACTCAAGCATGGTGAAGATGATATTCTTTAGTTCAAGTATGCAATACTTATTATTCTGTAGACAGTGTGTCTCTTGTAGGCAGTGGGCCTCTTGTGAGCAGTGTGCTTAGGCAATCAGCCCTAACTGGCATGTGCCATTTTGTTCTTTTTATTCTTCTAACAGAGAATACAATCTTGGGTTAGTCACCCCATGGTTTTTCCCTTAACTGGGTTTTCCACATCAAAAATCTTGGTGTCATATGTGTTAATGTGTTTTTTCTCTTGAATTGCTGCATTATATTTCCATGTTTGATTTATTATTATGCTATTGAATTAAGGAAGGATTTAAGTGATTAATTGGAAGAAAGTTTTGAAGAACTGATTCACCCCCCCTCAGTTGTCTATCCTATTTCTAACAATCTCATATTCACTTTGCATTTGATTAGCAAATGTTTTACATATGCTCTCATTTCCACCAAAAATGATATCATCAACAAATACTTCAACAATCAAGATATGCTCATGATTAATCTTGAAGTAAAGATTGTTGTCAGTAGTGCCTATGCTAAAGCCTAATTTTAGTAGATACTTGTCTAATCTTGCATACTAGGCTCTTGGGGCTTGCTTGAGTCCATATAGAACTTTTCTCAATCTGCAAACCATATCTTTTTTATCAGACAATTGAAATCCTTTCTGTTGCTCAATGTAGACTTCTTCTTCCAATTCTCCATTTAGGAATGTTGACTTGACATCCATCTGATATACCTTGAAATCTTTATAAGCAACAAATGTAAGAAATAATCTGACAGCTTATATTCTTGCCACCAGAGCAAAGGTTTTTTCAAAATCAATTCCTTCTACTTGAGAATATCCTTTGCATACCAACCTTGCTTTGTCTCTTACAACTTCACCATCTTCATTTTGTTTATTCTGGAAGACCCATTTTGTTCCAATCACATTTTTGTCTTCAGGTCTAGGAACAAGATCCCAAGTGTGATTCTTTTCAATTTGTATTAGTTCTTCTTCCATTACTTTTACCCAATTTTCATCATTGCAAGCCTCGCTTACTGATTTTGGTTCAATCTTTGAAATCAAACAAATCTCCTCCTGATCTTCAGCAATTCTTCTCCTAGTTCAAACACCTTGATTTCTATCTCCTATGGACTGATCTTCAGGATGATTATGTCTTACATACCTAGGAGTTTTGGGAATTACTTGAGCTTCTATTTCTTGAGCTTGTTCCTCAATATCTGCACTATCTTCCTAAGTTACTGAGCTTTCTGGATCAATCTGGATCTGAGTTTGGGTTTGAACTTGTCTTCCTTGAGTTTGAATTTCATCTTGATCATCTGAATCATATCCATAAGACTGGGAAGGTCTCTCCTTTCTTTCATTAACTCTAACATTAGTAATTTCAATAATCTTTTTCAATCTCTTGTTAAATCACCGGTATGCCTTGCTTTGAGTGGAGTACCCAAGAAATATTCCTTCATCACTTCTTGCATCAAACTTGCCAAGATCCTCATCTCTATTGATATAGCATTTACTACCAAAAACTCTAAAATATTTTACAGTAGGAGGATAACCAAACCACAGTTCATAAGGAGTCTTACCAAAATTGCCTTTGATCTGCACCTGGTTAAGAGTGTAGACAGTAGTACTCACAGCTTCTCTCCAATAGACTTGAGGAATATTTACTTCCATCATCATGGTCCTAGCTACTTCTTGAATGGTCTGGTTCTTTCTCTCCACAACTCCATTTTACTAAGGAGTCCTAGGAGCAGATAACTATCTTTTTATCCCTTGCTTTTCACAGAATGAATCAAACTCACCGGAGGTAAACTCTCCACCTCTGTCAGATCTCAGACACTTTATCTTTAGACCAACCTCATTTTCAACCATAACCTTGAATACTTTGAATTTGTCAAGAGCTTTTGATTTTTCTTTCAAGAAGGTTACCCACATCATCTGGGAGTAATCATTAATCAACAACATAAAATATCTGTCTCCTTGCACGCTCCTAATTCTAGTAGGACCACAGAGATAAGTACGCACAAGTTCCAACAAATCACTTGATGACTATTCTTTATTCTTGAATGAAGTTCTGCTCTGTTTACCCAATTGACATTCTCTGCACATGCTATCAATGGGTTTCACAAGTCTTGGAAGGTCTCTTACAGCCTGAGTGGAACTTACCTTGACAATATTATCAAAATTCACATGATGCATTCTCCTATGCCAAAGCCAACACTGATCAACTTGAGCAATTAGACAACTTCTATCAGAGCTACTTAAATAAAAGATGTTACCTCTAGTCTGAGTACCGAATGCAATCTCAATTCTAGATCTTTCCAAGATTCTGCATTTTCCATCCTTGAACTGGAGATCATAACCTTTATCAACCAACTGTCCAACACTGAGAAGATTATGCTTCAATTATTCCACATACAGAACATCATTAGTGTTATTCTTACCATCAAAAGAAATGGATCCTCTGCCACGAATTCTACCAGCTGAGTTGTCTCCAAACTTCACAAGTCCACCTTCATATTTTTCAAAGCTCACAAACTTACTTTTGTCACTAGTCATATGATGAGAACATCCACTATCAATCACCCATTCATCCTTTTCCACAACCTAAGAAGCCAAAGCACTTTCTACATTTTCACAGCTAGTAGGTTTCGTAGGCACTGGATCTTCCTCTTTGATAGAAATGGACACCCAATCATTATCAGTGGAACCTCCATGATCAAATTCATCATCTATGACTCCTTCTTCACCAGCTTCTTGGACATAGTAGCATTTCTTCTGAGTTCTAGATCTATTAGGGTTTGTCTTTGAAACCCTCTCTAGACATCTTGAGGCAAAATGACCAATCTTGTTACAATTAAAACATTTGAATGGTGACTTTCCTTCATACTTACCGGATCCTCTTGGCAATCTCTTGGAAAAAAGGGATTCAAGACTATCAAGCTCAATTTCACCATTTTCAAAATCCTTCCTTGTCTTCTCAAATCTTATTGTTCTTCTTGAAGAGTTCTCACCCGGACCATATCTTTGCTTCCCATGAACACTAGCCTTGAATGTAGATTTAGACTTAGGAAAAGAATCACCAAATTCAATTAATTCAAAAGCTGATAGTTTTCCAACCAGATTTTCTCTTGTAACCGTTAAAACAGTCCTAATCTCTATTAGACTTAGGGCATACAACTGAGAGGGGGCGTGAATCAGTTGTACAAAACTTTCTCCAAATTTACACACTTAAATCTTCTGAGTAATTAGTAGTATATTAAACATGAAACATAATGCATTCAAATCAAAAGCAAAAACTCATCAACACATAAGACACCAAGATCTTGACGTGGAAAACCTGGTTAAGGGAAAAACCACGGGGTGATTAACCCAAGAATGTATTCTTTGTTAGAAGAATAGAAGGAACAAAAATGGCACATGCCAATTAGGGCTCACTACCCTAGCAGACTACTCACAAGAGGCTCACTGCCTACAAGAGACACACTGTCTACAAAGAAATAAGAATCACCTTCATGAACTGGAGAATAGTATCTTCACCATGCTTGAATCAGTTCCATTTAAGCTCAATACTCCTGCTCTACCTTTCGCTCTGCTCTTCGCTACCACACTCTCATCACCACAAGGCTCAATTTGAAATGACTTCACAATCCCTTATTTATACACGACATCGACTTAGGAACAATCATCTAAGTCGGCAAACACCTACAAGAACATCTACAATACATGTAATACATCCGATCGGCCAGTCTCAGGAAGAACACCAACATCTGGTGGTTATTCTTCAAATACGAACCTTAACTTCAATGCAGACCACCAACATGAATTGTAAATGATCCACAGATCACCACAAGCTTTCCTGAATCACCAAGAACATCCGCACTTCATCTGCTTACTGGAATCCTTCTCTCCTTCATCTGGAACCTTGAGAACACATTCTATCATCACTGTCACAAAAGAATAGATTCTTCCGGACCTTTAAACCATGAGCCAATCGACTGGACACTTCATAAGGATGTTCTCAACACTTCCTCAAATCCGTAAAATGGGATAGTGCATTTCCAGATCTCACCGGACCTATCTGTGTCACTCTGTCACCTCTGAACATCTACCGGAACCAGTTCTACTTGAGCGACTATATTCTTTTGATCTTCATGCAGACCTCTGAAAACTTGACTGGAACATCTCAAGACCTATATCTACAAACCCTTTAAACCACATCCTCTGATCCTCAACCTATCTTGGACTTTTACCTTGTTGTCATCATTGTTCTTCACTATTCTTGATTAAGACTAATTTTCTCAATATCCTCAGCACACAGCTCATCCAATCCTTCTCATTAATGCAACATGAGTATGTTGACATCAATGACAACACCGCTTAGACCCATACTTGCAACAATCTCCCCCTTTGTCATTGATGGCAACATATGATGTGAAAAACCATCAAGACAAGAACTTCTCCTTACTGTCACAACTCCCCCTATCAACAACAACTATTCACATGTCTTCTCTTCCTTTACTACTCCCCCTTTGATCATCAACAACTTGTTTTTCACATGTCTTCTCTCCCGCTTTGACATCAATGGCAAAGGGCTCATACTTGCAACTCCAATACTTCAGAATCATACCTGCTGCTCCCCCTGAGTAGCAGCTCACCATCATCAATCCAGATCACAAGATATGAATGTGATATCCACCGGACTGATGCACATCAGTGCATCCTAGTTCATCACCGGAGGGGCAATAACCCCTAACTTCTCCCTGAGATACTCAAAAGAGTCCTTGGGAAGAGGTTTAGTGAAGATATCTGCAACCTGATCCTTGGAGGGCACAAACTCCAGTCTGACTTCATCCTTGTTCACTTGCTCTCTTAAAAAGTGAAACTTGATAGATATATGCTTAGTCTTAGAATGCAACACCAGATTATTAGAAATATTTATTGCACTTGAATTATCACAGAAGATTGTGATAGGCTCCCCATACTCTACTTTAATATCTCTTAGCATCTGCTTCATCTACAAAACTTGAGTGCAACTACCTGCTACTGCAATGTATTCTGCTTCAGTTGTAGACAAGGATATTGCCTCTTATTTCTTGCTTAGCCAAGAAACCAATCTCTTTCCCAAAAATAAAGCTCCACCACTGGTACTCTTCCGATCATCCACATCTCCTGCCTAATCAGCATCTGTATATGCATGAAGAGAGAAATCAGGATCTCTAGGATACCACAGACCATACTCAACCGTCCCTTTTAGATATCTAAAGATCCTTTTGATTGCCATGACATGAGATCCTCTAGGATCAGCCTGGAATCTTGCAACAAGACCAACAACCTACATTATATCTGGTCTAGTTTGAGTGAGATACAACAATCCTCCAATCATTGATCTGTACTTTGTCTGGTCTACCTTAGGAGAGTCATCATCTTTGCTTAGCTTACATCCGGTTGCCATGGGAGTATTCATTGGCTTTGAATCTTCCATTCCAAATTTCCTCAACAATTCTTTCACATATTTGGTCTAAGAAAAGATTCCTTTCTTTGTTTGAGTAATTTACAGACCCAAGAAGAAATTCATTTCACCGAGCATTGACATCTCAAACTCACTTTTCATTTGATTTGCAAAAGTTTTACACATACTGTCTCTTCCTCCAAAGATGATATCATCAACAAATACTTCAACAATCAAGATGTTTTCATGATCAATTTTGAAATATAAGTTACTATCAGCAGTACCTTTGTTGAAACCAATCTTCAAAAGATGTTTGTCCAATCTTTCATACCAAGCTCTTGGGGCTTGCTTTAGTCCATACAGTGCCTTCTTCAATTTGCAGACCATATCACCATGCTCAGATAATTGAAATCCATTTGGTTGTTCAATGTACACTTCTTCTTCTAAGTCACCATTCAAGAAAGTAGACTTGAGATCCATCTGATACACCTTCAAATCCTTGAAGGCAGCAAAGGCAAGGAATAATCTAACTGCTTCAATTCTTGCCACCGGAGCAAAAGTTTCTCAAAATCAATTCCTCCTATTTGAGAGTAGCCCTTGCAGACCAATCTAGCTTTATTTCAAATTACTTCACCAACTTCATTTAGTTTGTTCCGAAAGACCCATTTGGTTCCAATCCCATTCTTGTTTCTACTTCTGGGAACAAGATCCCAAGTGTGATTTTTCTTAATTTGCATCAACTCTTCCTCCATTGCTTTGGTCCAGTTTTCATCATTGCAGGCTTCATTTATTATCTTAGGTTCAATCTTTAAAATCAAACAGTATTCATCTGAATTTTGAGCAATTTTCCTTCTAGTTTGCACACCTTTGCTTTTGTCACCTATGATCTAATCTTTAGAGTGGTTTAGTCTTATATACCTTGGAACTTTGGGAGCTTCTTGCACTTGTGCTTCTTGATCAGGCTCATTCAGACCTATCTCTTCTTCTTGATTTACCAGATCAGTTTGAATCTAATTTTCAGAAGAGGATTGAACTCCTTGAACCAGAACACCATTCTGATCATCTTCATCATATTCATAGAACCTTGAGGGTTTCTCTATTCCCTCATCAACCTTCACATTTGTACTTTCTATCATCTTTCTTAGTCTCTTGTTATAACACCGATATGCTTTGCTTTGAGTACAGTAACCCAAGAATATTCCTTCATCACTTCTAGCATCAAACTTGCCTACATCTTCATCTCTTTTGATGTAACATTTGCTACCAAAGACTTTAAAATATCTTACAGTAGGAGTAATGCCAAACCAAAGTTCATAAGGGGTCTTACCGGTATTGCTTCTGATTTGAACTCGATTGAGAGTATAGACTACAGTGGTGACAGCTTCTCTCCAATAGATCTGAGGGACATTTGCTTCCATCATCATGGTCCTAGATGCTTCTTGGATGGTTTGGTTCTTTCTCTTTACTACTCCATTCTGCTGTGGAGTCCTCGGAGCAGACAATTGTCTCTTAATTCCATGTTTCTCACAGAACTCTATGAACTCACCGGATGTGAATTCTCCACCTCCATCAGACCTCAAACATTTCAACTTTAATCCTATTTCATTCTCTACCATAGCCTTGAATATTTTAAATTTCTCAAGAGCTTCTGATTTCTCCTTTAGAAAGGTTACCCAAATCATCCGGGAATAGTCATCAATTAGCAACATGAAGTATCTATCTCCTTGAATACTCCTGGTTCTTGCCGGACCACAAAGATCAGTGTGAACTAAGTCCAATAATCCAGTAGAGGGCAGTTCCTTTCTTTTGAATGAGACTCTACTCAACTTACCCAACTGACATTCCTTGCACAAGCTGTTAGTAGGTTTCACCAATTTTGGAAGATCTCTTACAGCCTGAGTATTGCTTATCTTGATGATATTATCAAAATTCACATGACACATCCTTCTATGCCATAACCAACTTTGATCAATTTGAACAAATAAGCAGCTTTTACCAGTACCAACCAAGTGCAAGATATTACCTTTAGTTTGAGTACCAGATGCAATCTCTATTTCGGATCTTTCAAAGATTTTGCATTTTCCATCCTTGAATCGGAGATCATAGCCTTTGTCCACCAACTGTCCAACACTGAGAAGATTGTGCTTCAAACCTTCAACATACAGTACATTACCAATTTTGTTTCTTCCATCAAAAGAAATAGTTCCTCTTCCTCTGATTCTACCGGCAGAATTATCACCAAACTTTACCACTCCTCCTTCATACCTTTCCAAATCTACAAACTTATTTTTGTCACCTGTCATATGGTGAGAGCATCCACTGTCAATGACCCAATCATCCTTCTCTTCAATTTGGGCAGCCAGAGCTCTTTCCATAGTCTTAAGATTGATAGATACAGAGGACAATGGATCTTCTTCCTTGATGGCAATGAACACCCATTCATTTCTAGATTTGTTTCTTATCTCTGATTCATCATCTATTACTCCTTCATTATCATCATCTTCATGTACATAGTAACAATTCTTTTGGAACTTTGGTTTGTTAGGATTTTGCCTTGAAAATCTTTCCAGACACCTTGAGGAAAAATGACCAATCTTATTGTAGTTAAAACACTTAAAAGGTAATTTTCCTTCATACTTACTGGATCCTCTTGGTAGCCTCTTTGCAATAAGGGCTTCAAGTTAAGCAGTTTCTACTTCTTCTTCCAGATCTTTTCTTACTTTTTCATACCATGACAATTTCCTTGAAGAATTCTCTCCCAGATCAAACCTTTGTTTACCTTTAACAGAGGCACTGGCTTTGAATGCAGATTCAGTCTTGGGGGGGTTATCTCCAAACTCTATCATTTCAAATGCAGCTAATTTTCCAGCCAATTTATCTCTTGTGACAGTTGTATGGGCTTTGAATTCTTCAATAGCAATAGCCTTGATTTTGTAAGAAGCAGGAAGGGATCTGAGAATTTTACCAACAATCTCATTTTCATCCAAGACTCCACCAGCATTTCTAATTCCACAAACCAGGTCATTCACTCTTGGCATAAAAGTGGTTATATTTTCATCATCTCCCATCTTTAATTTTTCAAATTTCCCTTTTAGACTCTGTAACCTTGCACATTTAATATATTGGTCTCCTTCATGCAAAAGTTCTAGTTTATTCCAAATCTCAAAGGTAGTTGGTAGGTCAATAACATTTGAGAGCTCTGAGTCAAATAATGTGCTTAGAAGAGCCTCTTTGGTCCGCAAATTGTTTTCACCATCTGTGATTTCATTTAGGGTTGTCGAACCACCCTGTGGAGGTGCATACACTTTTGTAACCATGGACCAGTACGCCATTCCCATACACTACAAGTGACATTTCATGCGACCTTTCCAAAGAGCACAGTTGGTTCCACCAAACTTCGAACTATCCTTCTTGTAAGAGGACATCCTGGATCTCCTCAAGCAGTTAAGCTCCTTTTAGAGGAACTTGGCTCTGATACCAATTGTTAGACTTAGGTCATACAACTGAGAGGGGGGGTGAATCAGTTGTACAAAACTTTCTCCAAATTTACACACTTAAATCTTCTGAGTAATTAACAGTATATTAAACATGAAACATAATGCATTCAAATCAAAAGCAAAAACTCATCAACACATAAGACACCAAGATTTTGACGTGGAAAACCCGGTTAAGGGAAAAACCATAGGGTGATTAACCCAAGAATGTATTCTCTATTAGAAGAATAGAAGGAACAAAAATGGCACATGCCAATTAGGGCTCACTGCCCGAGCACACTACTCACAAGAGGCTCACTGCCTACAAGAGACACACTGTCTACAAAGAAATAAGAATCACCTTCATGAACTGGAGAATAGCATCTTCACCATGCTTGAATCAGTTCCATTTAAGCTCAATACTCCTGCTCTACCTTTCGCTCTGCTCTTTGCTACCACACTCTCATCACCACAAGGCTCAATTTGAAATGACTTCACAATCCCTTATTTATACACGACATCAACTTAGGAACAATCATCTAAGTCGGCAAACACCTACAAGAACATCCGCAAGACGTGTAATACATCCGGTCGGCCAGTCTCAGGAAGAACACCAACATCCAGTGGTTACTATTCAAATACAAACTTTAACTTCAATGCGGACCACCAACATGAACTGGAAATGATCCACAGATCACCACAAGCTTTCCTAAATCACCAAGAACATCTACACTTCATCTGCTTACTGGAATCCTTCTCTCCTTCATCCGAAACCTTGAGAACACAGTCTATCATCACTGTCACAAAAGAATAGATTCTTCCAGACCTTTAAACCATGAGCCAATCGACTTGACACTTCATAAGGACGTTCTCAACACTTCCTCAAATACACAAAATGGGATAGTGCATTTCCGGATCTCACCGGACCTATCTGTGTCACTCTGTCACCTCTAAACATTTGTCGCAACCGGTTCTACTTGAGTGACCATAACTTCTTTTGATCTTCATACGAACCTCTAAAAACTTGAATGGAACATCTCAAGACCTATATCTACAAACCCTTTAAACTGCATCCTCTGATCCTCAACCTATCTTGGACTTTTACCTTGTTATCATCACTATTCTTCACTATTCTTAATTGAGACTAATTTTCTCAATATCCTCAGCACACAACTCATCCAATCCTTCTCATTAATGCAACATGAGTATGTTGACATCAATGACAACATCGGTTAGACCCATACTTGCAACAATCTCCTCTATAGCAGAAACCTTATGCTTATATGAATCAGGTAAAGATCTAAGCACTTTTGACACAATCTTTGATTCTTCCAATGTTCCACTAGCACATCTAATATCACACACAAGTTCATTTATCTTTTGCATGCAGATTGTGATATTTTCATCTTCACTAATTCTCAAATTTCCAAATTTTCCTCTTAGACTTTGTAGTTTGGCACATTTGACATGTTCATCACCTTCATAAAGATTCTCCAACTTCTTCCAAATTTGATGAGCAGTTTTCAGTCCAAAGACATTTGTCATTTCTAAATGAGTCAAGGCACTCAACAAGGCTTCTTTAGCTCGAATGTTGTTTTCAACATCTTTGAGTTCATCTAGAGTTGAAGGACCTTTCTCCGGAGGCTTATACTCATCCTTTGTTATCAACCAATAAGCATCACCCATACATTGCAAATGGTACTCCACACGCCTCTTCCAAACAATGTAGTTTGTTCCATCAAATCTCAGACTATCCTTCTTATAGGTCAACATCCTGGATCTCCTCGAGTGATTAAGCTTCTTCTAGATGAACCAACTCTAATACCAATTGTTAGAATTAGTCTGAATACCTAAGAGGGGGGGTGAATCAGTTGTCCTTATCTTTTAATAATTGCAGCAATTAACCCTTCTTTATCATTCAAAACTGATTATTGATGTAAACATTTAATGCATGATTCATCATCACATGAGCAAAAACAAATTAACACACATAACACCAAGATTTTTTTACGTGGAAACCCGGTTAAGGGAAAACCACGGTGGGGGTTAACCCACAAAGATTTGTACCCTATTAAAAGTACTTTAAGAAAATAGAAGGCACATGCCTTTCAGCACACTGCCCAAAGCTCACTGCTCAAAAGAGGCTTACTACCTACAAGACACTCACTGCCTACAATAATTGAGTTTATTATAGAGATAATGAACTGAGAGATATCATCTCTTCCATGCCTGGTTCAGTCCCTTTGAAAGCTCACACTTTTTGTTCTGCTCCTTGACAACTTGCCCACTATATCTTTATCCTTTACAACTCTTGATCCTCTGCACTTCTTCCTCTCTGCTCTGCTTCTGTACCTTTCTTATGATATGATCATTTTTCACACAAGGATAACTTTTCACAACTCGTCAACAAGTATTTATACGCTTCATCAACCTTGGAATGAACATTCAGGTTAGCCAAACTTAATGTGGATCATTATGCTGTCAGCCAAACATAGTTGAGACTTGAATCTTCCTCCAACAACACGCCATGCTCCAGAGAAACACTCTTTGACCATCCGCAACACAGTTGAATCATCCGGTCAGCCAAGACTAGGAAGAAAAGCAGCATCAATAAGTAAATCTTCACAAATGAGCTCAATCTTCAATGCAGACCCCCAACATAGCAGTTACCCAATCCAGAGACTTCCACAAGCATACTAAAATCAAAAAAAATATCTACACTCCTCCAAATCATCAGAATCACTTGCATCTTCATCCGAAACCTCAAGAACACTAACTGCCATGACTGTCACACTAGAAAGATTGCTTGCGGACCTCTAAACCACGAACCACTAGAGTTGGTGATACACACTAACTTCCCAAACATGCCTCTAGATCCATAGATCATAATATTTCAATGTAGAGCAATATGGACCAATTTACTATCACTCTGTCTTTTCTGATCATAGAAAAACCCAGTTGTACTCAGATGGCCATACCTTCTTCAAATCTTCATGCGGACCTCTTAGATATTGACTGGACCTACTTCAGACAATCCTCTATATAGCCATGTGGTTTGCATACATTAATCTTCATTAATTTTCTCAATATCCTCAACATTCCAGTCTTCTAAACAGGCAGGAAAATAAGATACAGTTGACATCAATGCAACAAGAATATGTTGACATCAATGACAACACCGCTTAGGCACATCTTTGCAACACTAATAAGGGTCCCATTCATCTTGACATCTACTATTGGACTGCCAGGTCTATATATTTAGGGATAGTTACATTCCCTAGCATAATGTCAACAAGGTTCCCTAGGACATGTACTATCTGAGGGTCCTTCCTCTTTCTTCCAGGCTTTTTAAGACAAAGGTCTTTTACTATCTTCGTATAGATTGGGATATCCTTGATAGCTTGAATGAGGGGGATTTTAATACTGACATTCTTAAGTTGACCCAATTTAGGTATGTCTTAGCTTGGGTATGATGTCTTAGAATGGATAAACACTTAGGGAAAGCAGGCTTTGGACTTGAGATAATCTGATTTACCTGATTTGACCCATGCGGCATAGATGAATTGTCTAAATCTTTAGCTGTCAGTTCCTCATCTACCATCTCAATGATTTGAGCAAATGAAGGCCCAGCTAGTGTTTTCCCTGACCTAAGGTGGACATTACTCACCTCTACCCCATAAGTGGGGTATTGAATAGCTTCATTAGTGTATGCCTGGTGGACAGGCTTGTTATTGGGGTTAGGTTCAGGTTGGGCAAGTAATTGTGGTGTTCTTGGTGGCTAAGATGTTGGGCTTGATGGATTGGGCATAATAGCCTACTGTTGTGGCTGAGAAGGCAACAAAGGTTGTGGTTAATTCATATTTTGGTGATGCCACTACTATCCCTTTTGCCATTGTGGCTACCACTAATTTTGTTGTACTAGCCATTGAGGATTGTAATTGGAACCTTGGAAATTTTGTTGTGTCCATACATTTGGTTATTGTTGGTTCTATTTTTGCTAAGGTTTTTTCCATTGTTGAGGGTTTTGCCATTGGTTTTGGGTATTTGGCTAAGGCTAGGGGTTCCAACCAAAGAAATTATGATTACCAACTGGAAATGATGCATTGAAACTTAGAGGGTCATGTGGCATACCTTGTTGGTTGCCATGGCTTTCTTTGTGTAATGTAGAACAACTACCCATCTTCACTTTCAAATGGTTAAAAATGTGGTTTCTCTGATTTATCTTCTGTAATATTGGCCACCCTTTTACACTTGCAGTTGGCTTTCCTTTTTCTACAATTGGGGTAGTATTTAGTAAGTATTGCTTGAGCCTCCTCCTACTTCTTCAAATGTAGATTGTCCAACTAAGTAGCTAGGTGACTTATAATATCTTCTTTCATATTGGTTAGTAGGTTCCTTAAATCCACCCTTGAAACCGCATTAGATATCAATTGCCAATGGTAGATGTTCTTACCCTACTTATCTTTTTGGTAAAGGACTTTGAGTAGTTCCTACAAACTTTGCAGATATTATCAAAGGGTAATTAAGACATGTCCCCTACCCCAATAAGATTCAGGGCATCCATGCAATCATCATTGACTCCTCTCAAAAATACAAGCTTCAAGGATTCTTCTGAGAGTTGATTCTATGGGTTTTTCTTCAGGCTAAATTGGAACCTTTCTACATAATCTTCTAGTGGTTCATCCTCTTTTTGAGTCATTCTGAAAATGCCATCTCTCCTCCTATCAACTCCTCTGCAATAATCTTGGTATTTTTCCAAGAATTTTGTTTTCATTGTGTCTCAATTTGGAATAGCATCTTTGCCCAGTCCCATAAACCATCTCATAGTAGCATCCTTCAAAGTTACAGGAAATAGCTTGAGCCTATGAGCATCAGTTGTGTAGTCATAGCTTCTATATAGAACATCAAACTTGAACAAGAATGTATCTAGATCCTCAGTCACCAAACCATAGAAGACTGGCAATACTGAAGGAGGTATATTCTTCAAGGCAGCAACCCTCTCTTGGTTGGTAATTGAAAATTCAAAAGTCATATGTTCTACTAGGTCATCCATTGCTACATCAATCATGGTTTGGAAGGTCCCCTCTGTGTTTTCAGTAGATGTTGGTGAATTGGAAAGTTCTTCTTCAGGAATACCCTCACTCTGATCACTGTGGTCACCAATATCTGCTCTAGCTTGTTGGTTTGAAGGGAGAAACCTTCCCAAAGTGTCTCTCTGCCTCCGCATATAATAGGTATGACTTTGTATAGCAATGGATCCTGCACAATGTTAGTAAAATGTTCTGGTATTTGAAGGGATGAAACCTAAGTATTCTAATACTAAAGGCAAAATTTTAAACTAGGAAATCTTGGAAATAACAAAAACTAATCTTTGAAAGTAGCACCATCCTTGGCAATGGTGCCAAAAATTTAGCGTCCTTACTATGTCTAATAAACTTGGTGACAATCACACAATTCAGAGGAAAAATCTAACTAAATAGTCCACTTGAACCTTTGGAAAGACCTTCATTGAATTATTGACCAATGCTAGTAAGTTTGTGATGGTACTAGCACTGTATGTGCTTTCAAAGATTTAAGACTACCTAACTCATCCTAGTATAGTGTTAGACTTGCTAGAAAATCTCAAAACTACATAACGGTAAAGAAAGTAATGCTAGCACTATTGCTACAGGTACATAAAATATAAGACTGCAATTATTTACTATCAAGAAATGAATGCTAAGGTTTAACTTGATACTGATAATCTAAACATAGACTCTAGAGTACAACAAGTTTAAGAAAACTAGAATAATTCAAAAATCTAATTAATCATGCATTTATAAAATAACTGTTACAACAAAAGTAATCGTATAAGAAATGAAGTGAGGGACAACTACCTTGAGTGGCCCTTGCTCAAGTGATTGTCTCCACTGATCTAACTCAAATCTAGCTTCTTAGATTGACACACTCATAATAATTCAAAATCATTCATTACACAATCTCCACAATATCACATAAGATTCTTCTGAAATATCTTATCCATGAATTCATCATTGAACAATAAACATTGTCTATGTAAAAATAACTAAAAAATCAAATAACTACATATGCGACTTGAACAACTTACAACTTACTCTACCTCAACCACTGAGCCATACATATAGGCATGGGGGAAGTTTATTAAAACAAGGTCTCTCAACTAAAATCATAAATCACCACTCCTATATCAAAGCATGATAAATACCAAGCAATCAATAACTGAAAAAGAAAGAAGAGTCCAAGTGAAATTGAGACTCTTATTGTAATAGAACTGGAACATAGACTGGTTGAATCAATCACATTAGATTCATAACTGCAATAGAGTTCTTCTCTTTCAATCACCTTTATTTATTGTCATCATGATGCACAATCATCTTCATTAAGTGCATCTATGTTGTAGTTATTGCACTTAGCTTATTTTGAAACCTCCCCTTCTCTGATGTCTGGGAACTCTTTTAGCTACGGGCTATAGTATATCTCCTCCAACTACAAAGAGTTAGTTCATAAAACATGCACACAATACTAACAACCATAACTAAGCACATATATCCTTTACAATTCATACATATCCACACATAATCATGCAATATCCATCATATCATAACCATATTTCTGTATACTTTAAATTAGGTTCAGGGTTGCATAATAAACATAAAAGATAGCATAGTGTAGGAATATGTATAAGATAAATGTCTGAAGATGTCTATGAACTTGCATTAAAATATAAGAAAACTAGCTAATAATTAGACTCATCACCTTTGTGGGATCCAACCCACCACAAACCAACCACCTCCACTAAGTTCCACCTACACCATTCTCTACAATCTCTACACACAAACACATAGCATCCACACACAACTCTACAACTGCAACGTTGTCCTTTACAACAACATCCTCTTCTACTCTCACTATGGAAGATAAATCACAAATAAAATCAAAATTTTCATAAATTACCTCTTTTTCCTTCACTGCTACAACATCCATCTTCTCATCCTCATTGGCAAGCTGGTTAAAGCACTCCTTCACTATCACCAAGGTCTACAACAATACATCATATTTATCCTTCTCACCTACTACAACATTATGCTCACTTTCAACTATTACAACCTCTTCAAGCTCTATCATTGTCATCTCAATCTCCATAGTTGCATCTTCAACCTCTTCTACCATCATCTCTTCTTCATCTTCAACGGTTGAACCATTGCACTTGTATCCTCTTGCTCATTCTTTTATTCTTCTTTCTCCATGCCTTCCTCATGGCATGTCTTCACTGCAACCTCTTCACTCTTGACATCCTCTCCATGCTGCCATGTTTCCAATCTATCTATCCTTGCATTTATATCCATGATCATCAAGGAGATCTTCATCTTTTGATACTTGTTCCAACCTTCCCATATCATGGGCTTCCTCACGAATATCCTAATGTTGCTACAATCTTCCACACATCACACCCTCAATCTATAATACAAATTCTTTTGTGGCTTTCTAGCCATCAATTGGTCAGGACTCTCTCCCACCTACAACAATCCTTTTGAGCTTCCCACAACCACTTCCTCTTCTCTACTCGCAGGTCCTAGTGGATCCTCTCCACTCTTAGGATTACTAGCTCTGATACCACTTGGTGCAAGAATTCTCCTCTTGCATCAACAAATCTCTTCACTCAACTCTCATAATCAATTTCACAAATAATGCTCTGCCCTAATTTCAAATTTAAACATATAGAAAAAAATATTGCAACACAAATAGAACTCACCTTCAACATTTTATCAAATTTAAATCAACACCAAAAATCACAATATTTACAAACAATTTATACATCAAGCCTTCAATGGCCTACTTAGCTCCACCAATCTACCTCATAGCCTCTATGGCTTCCTCTATATTCCATCAATCACTCGTCTCTACAACTCCAATTCACATTCTCCTATTTTTTCTCCTCACTATGCAACCATACTAAAAAAACATTCTTTGATAGCCAACTTTTACCCCTTATTTTTTTTGTCATGGCAACGAACTCTTTCTACCTAGCCACTTAGGCATTTGATGTACTCCCATGTATGCCTCTCCCTCCCTTCTTGGCTGCACCTACACACTTTCTTATATTCTGCAATGACATTTTATTATCTTTCCTCCTGAGATCGACTCTTCCTATACCTCCCTCTAACAGTTGAACCTCATCCCCATTGTCTTCTTTTTAGATTTTTGGAAGTGACCTCATTTTTAAAACTATCAATCTCCTCTTTCCTCTCAACACCTCTCTATCATCCGTGCTCTCTCCTACTCTTCCACTCTGGCCCCTGATTCCTTTATTTCAATATTCTCCCCATCGATCAAGATGAATTGGCAGGAAATGCCCCCCATCACGTAGCAGCTGAGGTGATGCCTCCCAAAATAGAATAAAACCAAGATTTAAATTGATTAATTTACCATTCCATACAAATGAAATGTGAGGTGACATCCAAACAATATTGATATTGGATCTTTTCTTGTCTGCGCACATCTTCAAATCAGAGAATTCTTACCTTTTCTTTTTGGCAACGACCCCATCAGTTTATATGGCTGAAAGGTTTTTTTTCCATAAAAAATTGTTCTTTTCCTTTTGATGCTTCCTCCTCCAAAATTTATAAATGAAGTTTCAATTCAATTAAAATAAATCAAAATACATAACATCTAACGTGATTCCCTTCGCAGCACACTAGTATCTTTGTTGATGCCTTAGTATTGGAAGAAAGAAAATACTAATGTCATAAAATATGATAGTCTTTAACACCTACACGCTTGGTATCAAACTAAGTATGTGATATAGAGCCATTTTGAGACATCTCCAAGTGAGCTATGGCTAATTTAGAGTAGCAAAAATTAACTTCTAGCTGACAATACGACATAAAGCTTTAGATAGATTTCGAGGGGAGTTTAATCCAATTGTCACCAATAATATTATAATCAATCATAAAGCCAAGTGCACAAAGAACATTACTTTCATAGGTAGTGAAGCACTTTGAACCAAACCCATCAACTATGATTCATACAGTGATGAACAATATTGGAGAAGAAAATGTGAAACTTACTGTATGTGACTTCGTCATGATGCATAGAGAGTAGAAACCTGACTTTCCTTATAAATTTTTAATAGAATCTGAGAATCATTTGAAAACTTGCAAAGATGAAGATGTCAATAATCCTAAACTCTCCACCAAGCCGTTCTACCTCAAACTTCACAAAATGTGAAATTTTAAAGTTTCGCCAATCTGCTAGCAAAAGTCATAAAAGCATTAAATCTAAAAAACTAGAAATAGATTGACTTTGAAACCTTCTTCAATAATTCAGGGATGCTTCTAATAATCTACCTATTTGAGTATTTGCCATGAAACTTCACTAATTTAATGGAACAATTATTTCTATGAAGTTAGCCTATTATGCCCCAGAACCCAAAACTATGAAAAACTAAAATTGCAAATCTACTCAATCCACCTATATTGCAAGGCTAAGAGATGCCAACAAAGCCCCACACACACACCAAAAATTAAGAAAAGAATTTGAAATGTTTTTGGGTGATGTTGATTACTAGTCTGCCTAGGTGCTTATGCATTAAATTTGAACTGGTGATTTGTGTTCCAAGATCTTTCGTCTTCTTGTCATTGTTTCATGTCAGAACCTTCTGATGTGATATACACACATGAAAGAGGAAAAATATTTGTGATGTATAGGAGCTTGCCTCAGTCAAGCCCCTGTGTAAGTGTTCCCACTTCCACAATAGAAAGGATTAGATCAAGAGTGTGTGCCCTAGGTGGGTAGAGGCAGATCTGAATAATCAAAGATAAATGTAAACAAGCGTGAAGGAAAGATGTTACTCTAAACATGAAACCCTTGATGGGATGATGTCACTATCAAATCACCACAAGGAGAGAATGAAGGAGGAAGGAAATTCCACCAATTTCTACAACAATGGTTAGTACACAGCAATAACCTATAGAAATAGAGATCTTGTAAATAGTTAGAGATAGCTTGTTAGAGAGCATCAACATAAGGAGAGTCATTAGGTGTAAATGAGTGAGAGAGACGTGTTTATATATGCATCTCAATTACTTTCCAAGGGCCCAATAGAGTTGAGCATAAGCCCAACAATAGAATATAAGTTGTCAGGCCAAATTGCCAGGACTCTAGCACTGGGCACCCTAGTCCTGGTAATTTTGGTTGTCCAAATTATAGATGATAGAGGATTAAGCCTTGATTCTCATGAAAGTAGCATAAATCACATATTCTAAACAAAGATGATCATATAAGCCACAACAGGTGCTAAATCTAGTGTAAAATTGTAAGAGGTCTCAATTTTATGATAGTATAGTTGAATCACAATGCATCACTTTAAAAAACTCTAATTCTAATAAACCACGCAAGATTGTATTCATGGCTTTCACATTGTTCTCACTAGTCTTATTTCCAACCTTATATGTTGGTGGAGATGCATGAGATTTATAACCACTTACTACTAATTGTCAAATATCAAAGCCAAGAGCCATTAAGTACACATTCTTATGCTCTAAAAAGCATAGTTTCTTCCATCAAACAATAGATCCCTATTGGAGGAGAATCTTTCTTGGCATGCCATGTGTGCTCTTGAGATCTTCCTTCTAGCGATTAAACTATACTTTAAAGGAGCCCACTCTAATACCAATTGATGAGCAAATGCTTACACTAAGAGGGGGGTGAATCAGTATAAGATTATTTTTTACTTTTTCAAATTAATACTCAGAATAATATCAATCACACAACATCAACATACAAGAACACAAGATTTACGTGGAAACCCTTTCGGGAGAAACCCATGGAAAATGATTGCTTATATAGAATTCTCTTACAAACTTTGTACGCACCAACCTACAGGAGACCCCAATCCCCATTAATCTTAGTATGCACCAACCCACTAGAGACACCAATCCCCACTACTAAGCACCAACCTAGCAAGAGACACCAATCTCTTTCATATGAGGCACCAACCTCTAACTCAACAAATTCTTGTCTTCTTGAATGTTTCTTCTTTAAAACATGATAATCATATAAAATCTACTTGCAGATATGCTATAAATCTGATTTAAATCCACTCAAAAATCTCCTTTAAATCTGCTCATAAATCTTCTTTAGGTCTGCACAAAAATATCCTTTAAATTAGCTCATAAAGTTTGATTATAATTCCTTCAGATCTGCTCATATGTCTGATAGTATATAGAAAGATATTGCATTAAATTCTTGCTACTCACATCTCCTACTTATCTTCTTTTACACCTCATCAAATACCTCTTCACCCAAGAGAGGTGACTCTCCTAAAGCAGCCAATCCATCCATGAGGGGTCGGCCCAAATAAAAGAAACAACTTTAATTTTAATTTCATTGAAAGAGGGCGACATCCTATGTGTGGTCGGCCCACATAAAAGCTAGGTGAATTACACAATGTGAGCACCATTAATTGGGTGCCAAAATGATGCAATATGGGTCAGCCCAATAAGGATAAATTCTGACTTTAAATATAATAAATATTTCTCATTTTTATTTAATTCTTCTTTGCATATAACTTCTAAATTGATCCTCATTTCACAACAACAATATGATGGCAGCAATCATATTCACTCTTTGACATCAATGACAATAATATTTCTAACATATGGAACGTAGAGGGGATGGCTTAAGGGGACATGCAATCACTTACTAATTTTCTTCTAGGCCTCATATTAAATCAATTAAATATAAATACTAAGATCCTAAACTTACTAAACTAAATTTAATTAACTATTATAGGGAATTTGAAGTAAAATATACAACTATACATTAGTTAAAAAATAAATATTAAAAATTTAAAAAATTCTACATACCTGCAAACCATTTATAAAATTTACTCCATTATACCATCTACATTGTCTCTTTTTTGTAATGTCGTCTATAATTGCCTCATGCTTCTCCATAGAAATTGTCCATAACTCTTTTGTAACATGTTTACCTTGATATCTCACTAATTGTATATTTGTTGCCACAACCAAATGTAAGTAATGCACAATTTTATTATATGTTTAATAATCTTCAAATGCAAGTAAACCATTATTCCTTATCAATTATTTATGTAGCCAAGTGCCAATAATAACCAAAGAATCTATTGAATACTCATAGTTATCATCATCTATTCTAGGCTCCAACAAATTATGTTTTTTTCTCAACATTTGAGCCAACCAATAATTTGTTTCCTCTTTATTTCACTCAAGTTTAACAACATACACATATCCTGCATAAAACATATAACTTAAATAAAGTAGAATATAATATATAATTCATAAAAATACATGCATGTTTAGAATTATATTACAAAACAATGTAATGAAACTAGATATTAAATTAATGTACCTTATTGTACAAGGTCTAAAATACAATCATAGTCATATAATGCAAACAATTGATATTCTCTTCAAATGATGTCTCATGTTGATCATGTGTTTGTACAGGTGTTTGAGGGATCTATGTTTCCATTCTTCAACTCATTTTTTATTTTCACATGCTTCCCACTCACTCCAATACAAAACTGACAAAAATGGGCAAGCTCCCTAGTCCATATAGTCCATGTGCTTACATTTGAACTCTTAAATGGATGCCATTTTGTTGATCTAGTATTTGTCTCACAATCATGTCAAGGAAGAATGTTTTATTCTCCAACTAACCAAAATAATCATTGATCTTTTGAGCTTTCACTTGATCTTGTACATAAGTTTACATTACACTAATCCATAATTGCATGTGCATCTTTAAATTTTGCTACATATAGACATTTTAGTTTCTCCCTAGAAAGATATCTTTTCACACATGTTCCAGATCTATCATTCTCTCCTTTACCATGTCCAGATTCAAAGAAACTCCACATATGTTGGATATTGTTTTCTTTATGGGCCCTACATATACAATAAAGCATTTGAGCATTTTTTAATTGTCATGTACAATTGTCTAACCATATGAGATGTTGTGTCATCTAGATTTCTCTTCCTTTAAATTGTCATAAAATACTTTGAAACAATATTGCACAAACTTTGATGAATGTAACCAATTATCACTCAAATTGAAATGATACTCCCTCAAAAAATTTCTATTATCTTTTGTACTGTCATCTACATGTCTATATACAATACAAACAAAAATGGCCACATGTACTAAATTATAATATTAAGACTAAATCTCCCTTTGTTGAGCAAGAGTAGTTTTTTGTAAAGTCGGCCACTAAAAGTATAGTTCTAATTGGAAATGTATTTTAACATATGTGAAACCATTCATAAATTCATCAAGCATATTGAGAGTGTTTCACATATTTATACACAATCTTATTCTTGAATTCTATGATGAATGCATGCACAATACTTTACTCTCTGACTAACAATGCTTTCCAATTTTTTCATCCTTTAATAGATATTGAACATTATTGAACCTCTTCACATCCACTAATTATTGTCCAAAATCATGTGAACTACTTTCATGCATGCATTATCCTAACAATCAAAGGTTACCACATCTATTGCATTCTCCAAAAATATAAAATTTTGAATAAAACAATTGTCCATAAGGTGTTTCACAAAATAAACTTGGTATAAACTCCTTAATTGTTGTAGGTGACATTATTAATACAACATTCTTGCACAATATGGTTAGCATGAAAAATAAAATGTATATATCGAAAAGCATCATAATAACAAGTGCCATGTAGTGAGTAGTACCTGCCTTATGTCTTTATTTGTATTTGTTTTATATTGAGAGTGGAAGACATGAATGAATTAGAACAAACATTTGGAACTTGTAATTATGGGATGAATTTAGTAAGAATTCTAATATCAATGTTAATTTTCCTTCTATATTACAATTTGCTAAAACAAGACATTGTCATATTTTTAATCATAGTCATTGAGAATTTTTCCAAGGTACTAGTATTGATAAACAAAATTAAAATAGATGAGAAGGCAATATTTTTCATTATAACAAAATCTTTTCAACTAGTCATATCAACTATCTCTAAAGTGGTTTCCTATAGAATCTACTCTAGAAGAGTGCCTATTTTGTTGGCAGAAGAATTGTAGCATTGATGACCAAATAGGAATTCATTGGTGATGAGCCTATCATCCATGCCATATTTTTCTAATTATAGTTGGTGGTCCTGATTGAAGTTCATGCACAAATTATATATGACATTATTAGTGCCAAATGTGGGAAAAGTAGTACTAGTCATATATGGAAGGATAATATCATAATCAATGTCATTGGAAATACTTTTGTTTTTGTTGTTTGTGGGATTTGATGGAGGAAAGAACTCGTTCATTATTTGATCCAATAATCCAACATATGTATTTGAATTCTTAGTGTAGACACCTAAATTTGTTCACTCTTAGTGTCATCACTAATTCATCCCTAAACCATCACTAACCATCTCTAAACATCCTTAATTCATCCCTTCTTATCCCCAATTCATCCCTATTCACCCCTAAACCATCACTAATCATCTCTAGACAACCCTAAATCACTATTTCTACCACATTAACTAAATAAACACATGTTTAGATAGTTAATTAACCAAATCCCCTTCAATCCGTGATTTTACAATATTTTATTGTTAAAATCACTATTCATGTACTATTTGTATGTAGCATACAATAGGACTTTCAACCAAATTGCAACTATTTTGTAAACCCTAAAATCACATTAAATGCCACATCAAATAAAGATCAAAGATAAAACTATTGCAATAAATAGATGTTACTAATGTATTGAATTGTGGTTGCTCAATTGTTTTCGCATAACTCCAAGTGTAAATTTCTCTAGGAGGGGTAAATGAAAGCTAAGGTTTGATTTTATAAAGTTTGGGGATGGTTTCAAAAACCATAAATTGGTTGTAAATTGGTTGAACGGCTTGAGTAGGTAAAAGGTGGTTAGGGTTATGGTAACAGGTTTTGATTTTTTAATTTTGCAAATGGATTAGTTTTTAGGTTTAGGTTTAGTAAATAATAAATTAAGTTATTTAACTTTAATTTATTATTTACGGGACGAGAATAAAGTGAAAAAGATTTAATTAATTAAACCTTAGGCTTAAAAAATAATAAATTAAATTTATTGATTTTAATTTATTATTTATGGAAGGGATAAAATGGAAAGTTAATTAATTAATTAAAATTAATTAAATTTTATGTGAAGGGAGAACTTAGGGAATTGATTATAAGTCAATTTGTTTATGTCTATATTTTTCCCCTCTTTGAGATGATGTTGCGAAGCAATGTCGTTTCAAAGAAAATTAAAACATAGGTCTTGGATTTGAATGGGATTGGATAGGGTTGGATAGGATGGGGTTCATAAAAATGGGGATTGGTAGATGATGCCCCCTTAAGAGGATATGCAGGGACAAAGGAGATGGATAGGCTCTTGAAAAGGGAAATGAAGAGAAGGGGGTGGAGTTATGTGGATTAACATTTGAGCAACCTAATGTTTGACATAGCACCTAACATTATACACCAAGGTATAAGGACTAGGGTGACGATGTGTCAAATGTGTAAAGGAGTAAAGTCACAAGAAAGCATATGCCTAATGGAACCATGATATGAAAGACCATGATGACATTGTGGCAAGTATGTTGCAAGGACCGATAACAGACACAAGACAACAATGAGTCAACACTCACAAGCAAAACAAGAAAAGCATGCATACACAATATTACTCCTAGTCAAAAAAGCAAATCATGAACCAAAAGACTTAATCATGACATAAATGATGAAGCTAGTGAGATCTTGTGCCAAAGATTAACACGATGAATGGGGAAGAGTCTATTGCGAGAATGATATATCCTGGGATAAGGCGAGGATGATGTATATGATATGATAGGGAATAAATTATTTAGCATGAGGGATCCACAACTTGATTACTGTGAGCAAGATCAAATCGCTAGGTGTCAATTTTTGCACTTTTGCCTAAGAGTTTCAAAGTGTTTATGAGATATGAATTGAATTGCAAGAGTCTCAAAAATTAGTTTGTGTTTGTTTGTTTGATTTTTTTGTTTTTATGATTTTGATGGAGGGAGATAACATTGAATTGGTGTTGAAAACTTTATTATGGGATTACATGAGATTGGAAATGTAGACGAACTCAAGAGTTTATTATGAGGAACCCAAAGGTACCAAGACACATAGACCTACATAGGTGGACAAAATAATACTAGGATGGGATCAGGTGAAGGGATAAGAAAAGACTAACAGAAAAGATGGTGATAATAGAACTTAGAATAGAAGGCAAGACAATGACCAAATGATACTAAGGAGATTCATATTGCAAGATATGGATGGAGGATGAATGGAGAATAGAATTTTATTATGGATGGGAGATGGATGGTGGGATGATGGGTGATGTGAAAAAGATACCTAAAGGATGGTGGGGATAGCTCAAATTCTACACATGGTGCCTGCGAACAGGTTTTCACCATGGTACTTATCTAGGGTGCCACCAAAGTGGTTTTCACAGTTGGATGATTTTTTTTTTGAACTGGGATACTCCGAGTCAGGTATAGAACCATTTGAGATGGGCTATGTTGATAGGCTCTTCCAAAGGTTGACCTTCCGAAGTGGAAAGTTGGTAAGCTCCTGATCCATAGCTCTTGTTTATGACAAAAGGTCCTAACTAGTTAGGTTCAAACTTCCCTTTCTTTACATGATCAGTAAGATCTCTTTGACCTCATATTAGAACAAGATCTCTAAGCTCAAATTTAGGAGGCTTCATTTTCTTGTTGTAACCTCGGCGAAGGCAATTCGGATAAGCTTTCAGATGATTAAGAGCTACAAGTCACTTCTCATCCAGTAGTTCAAGCTCTTGTAATTTTGACACATGATATTCTTCATCTAAAATCAAATGTTGTAAGGATACTCACAAGGATGGGAGCTCGATCTTAATGGGTAGAATAGCTTCTAAACAATGCACCAAGGAATAAAGTGTGGCACTCGTAGGAGTGCGGATGTTGGTTTGATAAGCCCAAAGAGCGAGATTAAGTTGCAAGTGCCAATCGCGACCAACCTCATTCACCATTTTCTTTAGGATTTTTAGAAGAGCCTTATTAGTTACTTCAGCTTGGCCATTTCTTTTTGGATAATAAGGAATGGAAAAGTGATGTTGGATCTTGACATTGTTGCAAAGCACTTTGACATCCTGATTCGTAAAAGGGCGACCATTATCTATGACTATGGCTTGAGGAATACCATAGCGACAAATGATATAATAGAAGATGAACTTAGATATTTGCTTTCCTATGATGTAAGTAAGAGGAATTGCTTCAACCTATTTGGTGAAGTATTTGGTAGAAGTGATAATAAATTTGTGGTCATCTGATGAAGAAGGATGTATTTTTCCAATGAGATCAAGCCCCCATTGTGAGAATGGCCATGGAGTGGTGATGGTTTGAAATTGTTGTGTTGGTGCATGGATTAAGTCGCTATGCTACTAACAAGGTACACATTTCTTGACAAAAGCATGCACATCCTACTCCATAGTAGTCCAGTAATATCTTGTGTGAAGAAATTTCTTGACTAAGGAAGGACCACTAGAATGAGCACCACATATGCCTTTGTGTATCTCATACAAGGTAGTTTGGACTTCTTCTAGGTTAAGACATTTAAGTAGGACACCATCTAGTGAACTTCGATAAAGCATGTCATCGAGGAGGACATATTGGGAAGAATGACAAATGAAGGAGCAATGTTGGGATTTTGAAAGATTTGTTGGGATGATTTGGCTATGAAGGTAATGGCAGATCTCATTGAACCAACTGGAGTTAGAACCAACAATATCACATACCAACTCTAATTCTGGGATATCGAAAGCTGGTATAAACAACTGCTCTATCAGGAATTCAATTTTAGGATCATTTACAGGCATCTCTCTCATTAAACCAATTGTAGCCATAGTGTCGGTAGCTTTATTGTAAAGCCTTGAGATCTATTCAAATGTGATCTTGTTGAAATATGCTTTGAATGTATCAACTAGTTTCTTGTATGGCAGTAACTTTTCATCTTTTGTCTGATATTCATTGTTTACTTGTTTGATAACTAGTTGAGAATCTCCATGAACTTGTAAGTCTTTGATATTCCAGGTTATAGCCAATTTCAATCCTTTGATTAGTGCTTCATATTCAGCAATGTTGTTTGTACATGGAAACTAAATGTGAAATGATTTTGGTATATAATCACCTTGAGGTGTAACAAAGAGTATTCCAACTCCTGAGCCACGCTGAGTATGTGAACTGTCAAAATATAATTGCCAAGATAGAAGAGCTTCTATGTCCAAAATTGATTTATCAGGAAATTCTTTTATTATTGGATGCTCATGGGAATAGAATAATCTAGAGGCATCCCCAATGTGTAAGTATGTGATGAGATAGATTGGGAGATGTTTGACACAGAGGTAGAAGGTGGTTGATGGAAAGAGAAGAGTTGAATTATAGGAAGAGAGGTATCTTGAGGCATCCCCAAGGTGAAAGTATGTGATGATGAGATAGATTGGGAAATGTTTGACATGGATGTTCAAGGTGGTTGATGGAGAGAGGGGAGTTGGATTGTAGAGGTATCTTGAGGCATGCCTAAGGTGAAAGTATGTGATGATGAGATAGATTGGGACATGTTTGACATAAATGTTGAAATTGGTTGATGGAGAGAGGGATTAGTTTGAGCTTTGGCCTTAGCTTTTTCTGCTTTCCTTTGTGCTTTTTCTCTCTCAAAGATATCGTTAGGGACTCTAGCCCCATAATCATAAAGATATTGCATATAAAAATCAGGATCATGATCCATGGAGAGATGAACAAGTTACAAGGTTTTAGGATCTCGTTGGAGTTGAAGTGAAACTTGATTTGTTTTAGTATAGTCATGTGTAGATCTAGGAGTTTTGGGGGTACCTGGTTGGTTTGATACATCATCTTGGATGTCTATGTAACTTGAAAGGTCTCCAAGTGGATCATTATGAAAATGTGATGAACTAGGATTTGGTTGAGAAGGATTGGTTTGGTAATGAATGGGATCTTCTTCAAGGAATCCTAAGGATTGAGGTTGCCATTTTTAAGGAGTGAACTCCATATTGTTTTTCTTGGCTTGGGCATGAGTAGTAACCATGAAAATAGATAACAATTTGGAATGGTAAAAATCTCTCAGACTGATTGAGGATCAAGATGGATATATATGGACAGACGATATGAAGGACTCTGAAAGATGGGGTAAATGATATGGATTAGATTGAGATATGGATACAGATTGCTTGATTAAGGATAAAATAGAGTCAAAATGATGACTCAAAGAGACCAAATGGACCTTAGGATTTGATACAGATAAAGGGCTCCTTTAAAACACTCAGGGTTATAATATGCCTAAGGAAGAAAGGAGATTAAGATGTCACCTCTACTCAAATGAAGTAAGGGCTTATTGAGTAGAGAAGATAAGATGGTCCAAGGGTACACTAACTTAAGAATGGTCAATGCCTCTTAAGAAAATGGATCGATATGGGATTGATTGAAAAAGGTCTTAGTCTCCTGAAGATAGGATAATGGGAGTCCACTGGTGGAAAGAGATTTTGGGAGTGAATGGATTTGGATGAATGATCAATTGAAAGAGCTTCTTAGGATTCAAAGTGACAAGGTTCCACTTGAGATGTGACACAGAAGGATGATAGGTTCCCAATTCTAAAGGCCAAGTTAATGATATAGGGGACAAGTTGTAGTGTTGATTAGAAAACACAATAGATAGTTTGCATACAAATCTTTGGCTGATTTGACTCATTGATTTTAAGGAAATGTTGTATTTTGCATGTTTTCTTCCACAAAATTCACCCAGCCTTGGTTCATAAAAAATTCAAACAAGCACAACCTAGGCTGGAAAGAGGATACTACTTACTGAGTCCCTATATGGATTTCTCCATATACTAAGACAAAGCAGACAGCTAGAGATATTGGTGACACCGGCTCCCCCTTACACGACACAGGCACACCAAATCTCCTACCCTAAAGATCTGGAGATCTTATGAATCGAGGGATTTTTTGTCTCTACAATGAATAGTACATATAGGGTGGCTTTGGAGGTCTGACCTCCTACACTAGCAAGCAAAAGGGATTTTGGCCTCTACAAATAAATGGTTTCTAATCAGTGTTTCAGGATAATCTAGTGTCTATACGTGCGGTAGTTTGCTCATTTAAGAGGCCTCCCAGCCCTTAGAAAGGGTTTTCATGCATCACATGGATACTAAGGGAGACTTCCTTTCATATAGAATAGCAGCACCAGGTGATTGATGACTTTCATCACAACTACATTATTCACTATTCATCCATACCTGCATCGATACCTACATCAGTACTTATCCCTAGCCAAAATGATTTATTAATCATTTATCCCCTTTCTCCATAGTCCAAACATTAGATAAATATAATTTATCTAATATCCCTTTATCCCATCCCATGAATTAAATAAATATTTACATTTATTTAATTCTCTATTTTCTACACTTTTGATTAGGTCAACTAAACCTAATTAACTAACCTAATCCCCCACTTGTACAAACTAAATCCTAATCTAACCTTGGTCAAATCCTCTCCATTCCCCCAAATGTACAAAGGTATGGGCCTCTTGTCCATGTCGACATTGCCTTCTTACAAAAGGCATGGTCAAGGACCCATGTACAAAGGTCCTTTTTTCCTCCATTCACTATTCCTCCAATTTTAAATTGGGCAAGTACCCATGTCTCCAATTTAAAATTCAAATCAATTCTAACTCATCATTTTTCCTCTAATTTTAAATTGGGCATGTACCCATGCCTCCCAATTTAAATTTTCAATCAAATCTAACCCATACCTCCCATCTACCAAGACAATTTCATACATCCATCTTCCCAAAGCCCAATCTTGACCATCCATTCCTCCTTGATCCAAGGACATCTCATCTCATCCAATCCTATCATGACACTTGGCAAGCTCTCCTTTCTTGAGAGCTCTCAAGCATCCTCATGCATTGATCTCTAAATCCAATCCCAACCATCCAATTAAGCCTCTAAAAATCTATAAATTAGAGCTCACCCCTTCACAAATCAACAACTTCTTGCAACATAATTTTGCTTATTTTCTTCTAAGACTCCATGAGAAGCAAGGTTATGTTACCCATTTGAGGAGCCATTCACATCAATCCATCATGGAGTACATCCACTTCATCAAAGGTTGCATGGTAACTAGTCTTGTTTAGTTCCCTTTCTTTATGCATCCTTTATTTTCTCAATCAGAGGTAGCTTAGGATTTGAGTGAAATAGGTTAGTGTTTAGCTTGTTTCTCATGATCAATTTCTATGTCATACACTTAGCAATAGCATTTTTAGTGTTGGAAGTGAATGGTTTTGATCACAATGGGCTACAAATCTTAGATGAGGGTGTAGTAATAGACTATTTCAATAAACAAAGAATATTTTGGTTTCCAACTTGGTTTTGTGAAGAGGGTGTAATTGGATTCCTAATAGGGTTTGTATTGGTAATGTAGGTCATGTGAAAAGAAGATTTTAACAATAGAGTTGGAGGAGAGTTGGGAACATTAAAATGAGCATGGAATGATCAAGTAATTAGTAGTGGCACCTCAATAACACATTTTAGGATTGTGCAATTCTAGTGTAGATGAAGGGTAAATTTAAAAATTAGGTTCATGATTACCTAAGCTATAGTCCCATGAAGGAATTATAATGGCCATGTTGGTATCAGTGGTGGTAGGATGTGTAGGAATAGAGACTAATATGTGGAAGTTATTGCAAGCACGTGATGTTTCTTCTCTATTATATCTGTTGAAGATTGCATAGAATTGGTAATGACCATGTCCCCAAAGTTGTTGAAGATTTTATCTTCTAATACAAGAGGTTGGTTGGAGAGGAACTTAGATGGCTCAAAATTGATATGGAGAACTTTTTATTACCTTGTTTCCTCTCATGGAAATGATAGCCATATCATAAGCATAAGAAACCTCTTCTGTTGTATCAAATGTTCCAAGCCATCGACATTGCTTCAACTTGGAGTCCCTTATTTTTGTAGCATAATGACCCCATGGGTGTCATCTAACACCCTATATCTTTTTGTGTCCATAGAATGTTTGAACTTCATAACATTGATACATATGTCATCAATTCACTGTATGTTTTCCCCCAGAGCCTTGATACTTGGATTGCATGATCTTGTTGGACTAAACATAAAATTAATATGATTTGGAGGTAGGATAGATGATATGTCATCCCTATTCAGTTAATTATAGAGTAGTAAAACAAGACAAGGAGGATGCAAATGGCGAATATGGAAAAATGAATGGTATTTTGAATGCGGTAGAAAGCTACAAGGATTATGAATAGTTCAAAAATTACAATGGAAAAGCTCCAGAGCATGACATCATCATAAAGAGGGTTAGCCATCATATCATATGTTGTAAGTGTTAAATAGAAATGCATAAGTCTTACGAAGTAGAGAAAGAGCAAGCAAGCAAACATCTACAAAGATACTTCCATGAACATAGAATCAATTTCAAATTATAATTGAGATACAAAATATATATGCAAATCAAATCCAATATTTTAGTCAATGTATTTTTTAATGTCCATCCTAGAGAATAAATTCTTCCACAAGTAGTTCAACATCAAATTTAAATTATTAAATATTATCCCAAAGTGCCTCAAAGAGATGGAATTCGATAAAGAAGTTGATGTGTGGCAATTGAATGGGGACTACGGGCTAGTGAAAAATATGGCAAAGGACATAATTTAGAGGAGGCACTAGAGTGTGTGATGAGATACATGGAAGACCCACAAGATCAAAGCTTCGTGTCACAACTAGAGATCTGAGGAAGAAACATTTAGTGTGATGATTGACACATGTGAAACTTAATATAGTTTGGGTTTTTCTCAAAGGCCCTCTCATATAAGGTCATAACCAAATATGAAGACCTCTAAAAAGATTACATTTAGAAGCCTTCTAAATAATATGTGTCTACAAATAATATCAAAAGTATTGTTAAAGTATAAAAGACAGCGTACCTAGTTATTGCTTTATCTTTTACATGATAGAATTAAGAATTAAGACAAGGTTCATTGCATTGATTCAACTTAAAGTGTCATTGTAGTGTCTCTATAAATTGTATGATACGGGTTGTAGATGGCATAACTATGTCATACAAAAGAGCATATCCAAGCATGGGATCAACATAATTTGATCTATGATCTCAAAGACCATCACACATGGATCTAAGAGAACTATTTAAAGCTAGAAAATTATTGTTAATTTGACCAATGAGTGAAAATTCAAAGTACACCGGGTAGAGTCATGATGCATACTAATTGGGTCAACCTTACATGTTTTTGTAAAAATGACAGAAAAATTCACTAGGTTGATTTAGAACATAAACTTTGTCAACCATATTTGTATTTGGTTTTCTTTCAAAAAAATTTGGAAGCGTCTTAAATCAAAGTCTATAAATCAAACCTGTTAAACACAAAAACATGGATTCATAGAAATAAACATCTCTAAATATCACATAGCATAGAGAAGCCAACAAGTTTGGTAAATCTCATTTTCAAGATGTTGTGAGATTTTTTTTTTAATTTGGGACTATTTTGTATGAAAAGAAGGGGGATGAGTTTCAAGGGTAAATCCTCCTTTCACTACAAAAATTCAAGTGTATATCAACCGAGTTGAATCTCCACTAAGCAAGAGCATTCACCTAAAAGGTTGGGCTGCCACTTGGAACGATGTAGAAATTCAGATGTTGTCAATCAATATCTCAATTCAATGCTCAAATGCTCTTAAAACACTAAATAAGCAAAATAGTAAGTAAATTGATGAATTACGACAAATCCTTTCAGATTAAGATAGTAGGTAGAGATGTGAATGGGGTTGTGCTTAAATCACAAGGCCATAGGGTTTTCAAGATGGAGATCCAAGTTTGAATCCCCCAAGTAACATCTATGTGGCTTCTAAGTTGGTTGAGTTGACTAAGTGGATTATAAGTTGAATATGTTGATGGGGAGGAGGTCCCCCTTGTGATCTCCAGCTTACAAATCAAAAAAAAATGATCGTAGGTAAAGAGTAATAACTAACTATTTTTCAAAGTTCAAGAAGTAGAACAGTCGGGGACGCCTCCATTAGCACCCATGTCCAAGGTACTATTTTTTGCGTGGAATCTGGATCTCCTACCGACATTGATATTCACTATATCTTTTATTTCTGCCCCAGAAGATGCAGACACCTCCACTAGTGACCTAGTATAGTGTCAGATGTTCTTCAGGGTGTCAAAAGCTCTTCGGATGCTAATTATCATTGTCCAAAATATTTCTATGTTTGTAACTTCGAAGGACACTACCACTAGCACCAGTGTCTTGAAATGTTCAACTCTGTCTTCTTTCTTTCAGATCATGAATCCTTGTCTTCTACAACTCCACTCCGTTAAACTTAGTACCTGTAATTTGTAATCACAAAGGAGTGTGGTTGGGGGTTGTGGTGTTTAGAGGCTTGCCTTGGTCAAGCCTCGAAGAGACATTCAAGTCTTCCAAACACCGTTGTTAGATGAGAGTGTGTATCCCTGTGGGATAGAGGCAAAAGCCAAATGATAAATGATAGAAAACACAAGTAAATGTCACCTTGAAGTGTAGATCTCATGGAAGGAAGATGCTCTTTGATGCCATGAGGATATGCAGTCAAATCTGCAACAAACAAGCACAATAACAACAAAATACTACTCTGCAACACAATGAATGCCTTGAATCACTTTTGCATAAAGTCACAAGTTCACAATGTCCATCTCTAGTTTTCAAATGAAGTCCTAAACATGCTTATATGTGCAACTACAAATATTCTCTCTAAGAATTTCATAATTCAAAATTGAGATGTCAGCATAGGACCTAAATAATGGTCATAAAACTAAAATTTAAATTTAGGGCTAACCCAAATAGGGCAAGACTAGGGCGCTAGCGCCCAAGTCCACCCTCCCATTTTTGTTTAGGGGACATCAAAATAGCATCCCCTAGGTCTTCTTTTCCATAAGACTTCAAGGTTTTCTCATTGGGATTCACAATTATCATGCAAGATGCTCTAAATGCATTCTAAGGACCTAGGAGCCAAACCTTAAGAGGGAAAAGCCCCCAAGGGGACATTTTTTGACATAAAATTTAGCCCCCACTTTAATGTATGTATAAACATGTAATGTCAAAAATTGTCCTCTTGTATGGAATGGTACAATTTCCCTCAGTTTAGCTCCACTCTTGGTGATCTCTCAACCTTTTCTTTTTCGATCTTCCTGAAACCCTAATTGACTAAGTCTAGGAGCAGTTTATTCACTTTTTGAGGTAACTTGTTGATAGAAACCGGAAAGAGATTTGAGATTTGGGTCCCTAGGACCCCCAAAAATGCATATCTGAGCTAAAATTAGGGGCTAGTACTTAGGCGCCCGCACCCTAGTCCTCCCCCATTTCACAAGATTTCAAATTTTGGTGGGGTGTCGGTTCCCGCCGAGTGCCTCAGGATTTTGTTTTCAAATTCTCAATTTTTGCACGATATCGAGATGTTATTTCAAAAATTGAATTCCCTAAAGCTAGATATAAAAAATAAATTTGTAAATCATTTTATCACACACAATTCTTATGCAAGCTTGATGCCAAAACTCTGCTGCAATTGCCATTGAAGATCAGTGACTTGTTGAAGCTCTTCAAAGTATTCTTTATTTGCTATCTTGGAGACAATGGATGAAGATTAGGAATCAAGATCTTGAGTCTATCTTGCTCTTCCTAGGGTTTGTACACCCTTTGCATGATCGGGAGAAGAGTTGAAGCCTCCAACAACAAGCTTGGAGATCCTTCGCAGATATTGCTAATTCACCTTCTTGTTCATGCAAGTCTTCATTTATCTCATCTCCTTGAGGTGAAGTTGTATGTGTTTATTGATGCAAAAGCAAGTTGTTGATATTCCTTTGATTGAGACATCTAGGGTTTGATTTGATGCATAACACATTGTTAGGTTTGCACACACTTCTACAAATCTTTATCGCTGGCTATTGTTGAGGTATAAATACCAAAGACAGGACTTGACTGAGGCAAGATCCTATATAGCTGCAACAATTTCCTTCTTTTGTATGTACAGATCATGTTTTGCAGGTTTTAGTGAAAAGAAGCTACAAGAAGAAGGATATTGCAGGTACAGTCACGATAGACTTTCAGATTTTTGGATTCTGAGACTTGCGGGACATTGGAGCGGGTGCCCTAGTCCAACCAAGGGTTTATTCTAGGATCTGGAAGCCTTTTAGCAGTCTTAGACACCCCATGCAAAAGATTTTCCTATGTGGAAACTTTCAGGACACTAGAATGGGTGCCCTAGTCTATGTAGCCCTCAAAATCTGGGTACACTGTCTCTGAAACCCTATCTCTACACTTCTATGATCAGTTTTTCCAGTTGCTTCATCAGTTTCTGTATATTGCTGATTTAAGGCATAATTAGGGTTTTACTTGGTTGAAAGGAAAATGCTTGATAAAATCTTGATTAGGGCCTTGGGTTTCACAACCACATGAGCATTAAGGATAGAAAAAGTGATTAGAAGCTTGTTCACAAGCTTGATCCTTGTCCTTCCAATGCTTAGTGGTGAAGTGGTAGTATTTAACCTAGTTTAAATCAACTATCAATTTTCACCCTAAACATTTTGGTGAACCCAAGCTTGAAAGAATTTGCATCCTTTTAAACTTTAGATTTGAAATAATTTGTTGTTCTAGAGCATAATTGGATTGAAAAACCTCTTTAGTGAATTTGCATATGTTAAATTATGGATTATATTCTTTATCCTTTCACTAAAAGGGTTGGAAATTAGCATTTATTGTTGGATATTGTATTTCATTTGCAAAGGCCATCATTGTTTAAATCTTGGTTTAAATAGAGCATGTTAGAATGTCAGATTATTTTTTGCAAGATTTTCATGCTTATGATGAGTCGTTTAGTCATGATGACTTCGATATGTTAGATGAAGCCCTTGAGGACTTTATCTCAATTGAACATTCCACTAAGGCCTCTAAGCCATCACTGTTTCAAAGATTTGTAAATGCAATTTATTTGCCTAAATCTAAAGAAGAGATTGAAATTTTGAAAATTGTGGTTACTCTATGTGCAAATGTGGTTAAACCACCCTCTAAACCTATGCTTGTTAAAGGTCTTTTATCTTCTTCTCAAACTCCTGATTATATCTATGATTGTGCAAAACAAATAGCGAAACAAAACTTACAACAAACCAATCATAATGTGGTTGCTCATGCATATAACACTCGAAATAAAAAACAAAGTACACAACAAACGAATGTTCTGATATCTTTACCAGCTTCTCAACCTATGCTTCCTCAAGCACCTCATTTAGCATATAAAGGTGGTAAAGACTATGATCTTGTAGAGCAGCTTTGCGCTACTCCTACAAAGATATCTCTTTGGGAACTTAAACAAACTTCACCTACTTACCATGGAATGCTATAAGAAGCTTTACAAAAGGTGATTGTTCCTCCTACTGTTAAACCAAATGATATTACCGCTTTACTAGATTGTATGCATGCAACGAAAAATAGACATTTTATTTCAACATGAGTTACCATCTCTCAAGGCTTAGAAGCAGTATGATCCTTTGATAATCTTTATTATGATCAACAAAACATTGGTTAAAAGAGTTATGATTGATAATGGGTCAGCCCTTAATGTTTATGGCATTGATTTATTGCATAAGGTTAAAGTTGATATATCTGCTATCAAACTAGAGTTGTTAAGTATCCATGGATTTTATAATGTTGGATGACAATCTGTAGGCACTATAACTTTACCTATACAAGTTGGATCTGTGATGGTGCCTACCTTGATTCATGTAATGCCTTGTTCTCTATTTTATAACATGATTCTAGGTAGACCTTGCATACATGCATTAGGAGCAGTTCCTTCTACTTTACACCATTCGATTAAGTTTATATTTAAAGGAAAATTGTATACTATCCATTCAGATCCTAAACCGGACAATTGTTTGCAAATGGAAGTGCATAAACATGATGTTGGTCCTAAGATTTTAAACAACCTAAAAGTTGAATGGTCAGCTCCTCTTGCTTCTAAAAATGTTATGCAAGAGTCCAAGCAATCGAATGCATTTGTTGGTGACGATTGGGGTTCATTATATTTCTCATCCTCCTCCACATGAGAGTATAAACTTAAAAACCCCATTCCTGAAACATCAAATATTGCATCAATCACATCACATGCTTCGAATGGTAAACATAAGACTTTTTTGGTGAAAAATAAAGATAATACTCTTAGTTACACTACTGATTATGAGACTTATGAAGCTCCACCTTCGTCTAAAGAAATGGTCTCTCTCTATGGAAGAGGATTCCGAATCCTTTACAAAAATTGTGACTATGTAGGTAATAGTTGTGGCATAAATCAACAAGGAATCAAAGTCCCTATAGAATCTGCTTCGCAACATTACTCAAGTGGCATTGGATATAATCCTTTTAAGGAATCCAAAGCCTGCAAACTCCCTACCCTAAATGTGAATACAATATCAACACTTAGTTTGATATTCCCTGAGATGATTGACACCAATTATCCTCCAGGATCACTTCCATTAGATATGTTTACGGTAGATGAAGCAATAATGTAATTCTTAGGTTCTTATGATGGTATTCATCGTTATCACCATAAACGTGGCCTACCTTATTATTTAAACAATGATGCATATTTTGGAAAGACTACTAGCACAATAACTGCTACAATAGAGAAAAATGAAGAACTTGAAGAACAATTACAATCCTACAATCCCCCTGACCATAGTACTCTCCTTAACGGAAAGACTATCGATGTCGTTATGGGTAAGGATAATCCTAAAAAAGTTGTCCCTATTGGCGATTGTTTAGATGCAGAAGAAAAAGAATAAATGACTAAATTATTGAGTGAATTCTCAAAATTGTTCACTTGGAATTATTCAGACATGCCTAGTATAGATCCTCATATTGTAACGCATAATATTGTGTTGAAGCCAGATGTTAAGCCTTTCAAACAAAAGATTCGTAAGATGAATCCTAAGATTGCTTTGCTTGCTAAAACTGAAATAGAAAAACTCTTACAAGTTGGCTTTATCCGACCTATTGATTACTCTCTGTGGATCTCGAATATTGTTGTTGCTACTAAACATGTTGGTTGTATAAGAATGTGCACAGATTTCCAAGATTTAAATTTAGCATCTTTGAAGGATGACTTTCCACTCCCTAATATCGATGTGATTATTGATTCCATAGTTGGACATGAGTTTCTATCTTTCATAGATGGGTTTTTGGGATATAATCAAATCCTTATAAATCCTTTCAATCAATATAAAATAGCCTTTATAACACCTTGGGGTACATTTTGTTGGGTAGTCATGCCATTTGGACTTAAGAATGCAGGAGCCACTTACCAACGTGCAATGACTCTTATATTTCATGATTATATGCACAATATTCTAGAAGATTATGTTGACGAAATCCTAGCAAAGTCTATCCATTGTAAGGATCATGTGACAAATCTTCGACAGATATTTGAGTGCATACAAAAATATAATATGCGATTGAATCCCCACAAGTGTGTTTTTGGCGTGGACAGTAGAAAGTTACTTGGATTTATCGTTTCAAATCGAGGTATAGAAGTTGATACGAAAAAGATAGATGTAATTGTTAATATGCCAATATCTAAGAACATATCTCAACTTTGTAGTTTGCAGGGAAAGATACAGGTCATTCGTCGATTTGTTTCACAACTCACGGATAGGACTCGCCCCTTTACACAACTACTAAAGAAAGATTCTCGCTTTCAATGGAATTCTGAATGTCAAAAAGCTTTCGATGATTTAAAGGATTACTTAGCTAATCCGCCTATTTTACAACCCGTTGTTTCTGATAAACCATTTCTGTTATACATCTCAACATCTAACAATGCCCTAGCAGCTTTGTTAGCACAACATAATGATGAAGGTAAAGAATGTGTTGTCTATTACATCAGTCATACTTTGCCTGATTATAAAGTGCAATACACAGTCATAGAGAAGCATTTCTTAGCTTTGGTGTTTGCCACTCAAAAGCTTAGACATTACCTCTTAAATGTTGAAGTGCATGTAATGGTAAAATTTGACCCTTTGAAACATCTCTTTGCAAGAACAGATTTATCAAGTCATCTCACTAAATGGGTTATGTTGTTAACAGAATTTGATCTTAAATTTATTTCACAAAAAGCAATTAAAGGGCAAGTGATAGCTGATCATTTAGTTGAAGCTCCCTCACCCTTTTCTATACAAAATGTTGATGCTTTTCCTAATGAACAGATTTTAACAATCTCTGTAGATGAAAAATGGGAGTTATACTTTGATGGATCAAAATGTCGAACTAGCTCCGGGGCGAGTGTTATATTAATACCTCCCATTAGTAAGCTGATTCCCTTATCTTACCACTTAGATTTCTTATGTACAAACAATATAGTTGAATATGAAGCTCTTATCGCTAGGCTTCATGCAACCTTGGCTTTTAATATCAAGAATATTACAATATACAGTGATTCTCAGTTAATTGTTAAACAAATAACGAGATCTTATCAAACTAAACATGATAAGTTATCTCAATGCTGTGAGTTACATTATCCCTTTTAAAATGATTCAAATCATATTCGATTGATACCATTCCTAGGAAAGATAACCGGCATGTGGATGCAATGGCAAGCACAGCTTCCCTTATATCCCCTGGTGGTTCTCCTAAGGAATTTACCTTCGTTGTTCATAATCTTAAGACACCGGTAATTGAAAGACCTATAGTTGCAAATTTGGAACTCTGTGGTAATACATACATGGATGAATGGTTCTCCTACATATTCAACTATTTACGCGATGGAACCATTCCGGACTCAACATCTAAGAATGCCCAACTCCGTTATGCAAGCTGGCAGCGCAATATATTATATTATCAAATGTCTTGTATCGACAAAGTTACAATGGTGTTTTACTTCGATGTTTAAGTAATGCAAAGATTCTAATAGCTTTAGAAGAAGCTCACTCTAGTGCATGTGGAGGGCATTTCGATGGAAAATCATTGGTGCAAAAATTGTTACATATGGGGTACTATTGGTAGCATATGGAACAAGATTCCTTTGCTTGCGTCAAGTGATGCCCGCAATGTCAACAACATAAACACCTAATCCATGCTCCTACTCAAGATCTTCGTGCCCAGGTGTCACCATGGCCATTCTCTATCTGGGGCTTGGATCTAATTGGCAAGATTTCCCCACTCTCCTCTCAAGGACATACGTTCATAATCACTACTACTAATTATTTTACAAAATGGGTCGAAGCGGTCCCTTTGCAATCCACAACTACCAATGTAATTTGTTGATTCATACAAGATAACATAATTTCTTGATTTAGAATACCTTCCTCCTTGGTTTTGGACAATGGTACACCATTTAAAAACAAGAATGTGAAAAAGTTCCTCAAAAAATATCATATACAACATCGCTTCTCTACGCCTTATTACCCTCAATCAAATGGCCAAGCAGAAGCTTCAAACAAGGTTATTAGATAGATTTTATGGAAAACTATTAATAAACATCAAAAAGATTGGCATACACAATTATCCTGTCCTATGGGCCTACAGAACAAGTATTCGAATGGCTACGAGTAACACACTGTATAATCTCGTCTATGGCACAGACGCGATAATGCCCTTGGAGTTAGAAATTCCTTCTTTGCGAATTTCCCTAAGAGACATCATGGATGATGACATAGAATGAGAGAAAAGATTACAGGAACTTGAGATGCTTGATGAAAGACGTATTAACACTCTTGAACATATCAAGGCTTATCAAAAAGTAGTACAACGAGCCTATAATGTGCAAGTCATACAACATTCATTTAATGGGGACTTGGTTCTTTATGAAAATCAACGCAATGTAAATGCACCGCCTAGTGAAAAAGGTAAGTTCAGCCCTAATTGGCTTGGACCATATATAATCACTGAAACCTTTGGATCCAGAGTGTATAAATTAGCTGATGAACAAGGTACACCACTTAAGGAAACTATTAATGCGGTGCAGCTCAAAAGATTTTATGCTTGATATCTAATGTTAAATATTCCTAAGCTAATTTAGCACATAGATTAGCTTCAATTTTGACAAGCTATTACTGTTTTGTCTTAATTCAGTTTGCATTATATCTTTGTTTAGTTGATCATGGTTGCATCGCATTTAAGTAGTAATTACTTAGATCACTTTTGTATTAACTGAATATAGCATGGAAATTAAATTTATGTGTAAACATAATTAATCATTGTTTTGTTACTATATGTTCTTTTTAGAATTGTTAGTATATGACAATAACATTAATTATAGCATTTAGACATCATCACTGGTTGCGTTTTTTTTTCAAAAATCACATGTGATAGATCAAAAGTTGTTACACATAGATAAAAAGAAGTAAACATTATATATATATCTTAGTTTCATGTATACATCCAAGTCAACTATCCCTCAAAACAAAATGGGATGTCGTAGTACCTAAAGTCTATGAATCACATAGCTAAGACTTGATCGCCAATACCCTCAGGCCCTTGTGGTGTGTGAATGATAGAAGCCTGACCATGTATGGCTACGGATTGCAAATGACTCCTAGAGATGCTTCACCATTGTAACCCCGTGATCTCACCTCTCATCTCTATCATTTGCTCATGTGCCTCCTGGTACATCCTCTGGTACCGGTCTCTCTCAGCCTGAACCCTATCTCTGTCAGTTCTAGCCTATTAGACCTCCTATAGTAAGAACTCACTAATAGCTGACTCTCCCTCTGATGTAGGAACTGCTATCATCTGCTCTCACTGTGCCCTGAGCTCAGCCTCAATGCACTCAACTCTCTGTCAAAACTCCTCTCTCTCTCGTGCAGATAGCTCTAGTGTGGCCTTTGTAGCAGTCCTATATCTAACAATAGGCATAAATATCTCAGCATGTCGCCCAGTGGATGATCATGGTGAATAACCTGCCTGCACTCACTACTCTGAGGCATCTGTTAGTACTATGTCTCCTATGACGTGACTCACAAAGTCTTGCCATGCATCAGTCCCAAATGCAAAACAAATGATGAGATAGATGTTAGACTCCCATATAAAAATCACAAATAATAAACTATACCAAAACATCAAAACAATAAATCTAACCTTACTTGGATCTCCATCTCGCCATGATGGATCTCAGATCGCCAATGGTGTGATGAGCTGCACCTTCTGATCAGCAACTGGGGGCATAGACCTAGTACTCTCCCCTCACTCTATCTGACTAGGCCTTGCATCGTCTATAGGAGTAGGACCACGATCAATGGACTATGGTCTCGACTCAGTCTCCTTGTCAGTGTCTATCTCCTGCTAGCTCTGTCGTGATCTCGCTCTGAAGATGTACTATGATGGGACCTCCTCAGACTCATCCTCATCCTCCTCCATACCCTCCTTGAGATCGTAGTATCCTGCAAAGTCACTGACATTGTCCTCCACCCCTATGTCACTAGCGTGACCGACCCAAGGTTAGGAATCCCTTATAGGGTGCCTGGGTGGAAAGATAGGTGTAGGCTGTGTTGTGTGCCACCAGGTCCAATATGCTCAGGTACAGCCGACATCATTTGGGCCTAATACCAGCTCTGCATCCTTAGGACCCTTGTCATCGCTAAGTGGTACATCTACTATAGTCAGCCGTTGGACAATATTGGCTCTTACTCCACTCTGAGTTGCACGTGAATAGCTCAGATGAACTGTAGGAACATCTTGTACCTATCTAAATTGTCATGCCACCCTGTCAAAGTAGAACCAAGATATAGCATGATCGAGGTGACCGGCCATCAGTCGATCCCTCTCATATGAGCTAACTGCCTCTGCTTGTCAGGCCATCTGATGTAGCTGCAATATGGTCTCCAGATGATGTCACCAAGCTATAATCTGTCAAATACTACTCTCCAGTATAATAGATTGTCGTGCCTCCAACACTTGACCAATGGATAGGCATAGATGCGTGAATGGGTGAATACTGCCTCTATGGGAAAACCCACCAGTCGTGTGCACCTGATGTGCCCAAATGCCTAGACCTGTAACAATGTGCAGACCATCAAACTATGCATCTCTTAGTGGACATATCACCCTAAGTCATGGTATAGGTGTGCAAGCATACTGTGCCCCCATGCGTAGATAGTTTGATGCTCCTCCATCGCTCTAATAGTGTGAACGAGACCCCCATGAAGGCGAGTGCCTCATCCATCTAGTGTGATCGCTAGTGCAACTATGACAATCATGATCCTCCGTAGTAAGGGAATGTCTCTGCATCCCTGCTCTAGCAAATGGAGCTAAATGTGTCCTCACTCTACCTGTGAAACAGTGCGACCTAAGCAGTATAGCTAAGTCTTGCGAGTATACTCTGTTGAGCGATGTCCAACAACCCTCACTGTCTCTCCTCGAATAAGTAGTTGAAGGATCCTAAATACATCCTCTAGTGTGATGGTAATCTCGCCATACGGTAAATGGAATGTGGATGTATCTGCATCCCATCTCTCCATCAGTACCATAAGCATCACACAGTAGAATCTGACTATGGGCATCTCAAACACCCACCATAGGTCCACCATCTATAAATCCTCTCTCTCTACAACAATCAAGGCACTAGCACACTCTCGTAGAAGTGCCATCAGACGACTGCCTATGTGCTCACGCATCTCAAGGACATCTTGCAGATCAGAAAGCAAGCAAGAGTATCAGAATCCCCTCTCAAAATCAAAGTAAGCTATCAAAAATTGAATAGAGTTTCCTGTACCTAAGGCTTGTGTCCTCTGTGGACCAAGGCACCCCAGAGGGACACTGGCACCCCTGTGGGACTAGGGTGCCCCAGAGGGACTCTGGTGCCCTAGGTGGACCTGGGTACCCCTATCTGGGAACCCTGTCCACCTTCCCCTCTTGGTACAGACATCGATAAACGTGAAATAAAATGCACAACGAAAGATAACCGAAGGATGGAATCAAGACCCTACCTCAGCCTCGAAGCATCTCTCTGCCACTCGGGCTTAAAGCATCTTCAGTCATGGTGGATGGTATGGATGTCAGCTCGGCATGGTTGTTCTCCTATTCTTCTTCTCACTCTCTCTACAATGACAAGAAACAAGAATGAGTTAAGTGATAAGTGACAACTCCCTTTTACATAAAGTAAGTGAGCGAGAAATCCTATCCCTATCTAGGTGCAAAAGTGTGCTCTTCCACTCTTGAGCCTTTTTCTTGAGCTGTCGAACTCTGATTTCAGTGTTGTTTGTTGTGTTGGAATCTAGCTTCTGTTCTCTTTCTTCCCCAATGTGTTGTGTTTGAGCGTTGTTTCTTCAAATGACCCACATAATACATTTCCCTTGAAATCAATGCATGTGGATATCTCCTTGTTTCTCCTCTCGGACTAAGCATGCAGAAACAATGGGGGGCATGTACCTCCATCGATTTCCTCCCTACCTCATCACTCAACCCCCTTAGCATTTTGATATTGACTCATTGGTGGTGGTTGTAGGATGATTTCATTTATGATTTTCTCTAACAAGTGTTCCTTTTTAGGTTGCGGGTCTTAACTTTGTGATCTTGCAGGATTGCAAACTTGTGGCCTCCTTCCTTTCAGTGACAACACTTTAGATTCCTCTATAGTATCCTTTTGGGTATCCTTTTCATGATTGATGTATTTACTTTCCTTTAGTTGGATATGCACATAGTGTCATATGGCCACTAAAGTGGGGGCTAAATGTAATGTCAGAAATTGTCCTCATGTATGGAATGGTACAATTTCCCTCAGTTTAGCTCCTCACTCTTGGTGATCTCTCAACCTTTTCTTTTTCAACCTTCCTGAAACCCTAATTGACTAAGTCTAGGAGTAGTTTATTCACTTTTTGAGGTAACTTGTTGATAGAACCTAGAAAGAGATTTGAGATTTGGGTCCCTAGGACCCCCAAAAATGTAGATCTAAGCTGAAATTGGGGGCAAAGACTTGGGTGACCGTGCCCTAGTCCTCCCCCGTTTCACTGGATTTTGAATTTTGGCAGGGTGTCGATTCCTGCTGAGTGCCTTAGGATTCTATTTTCAAATTCTCAGTTTTCACATGATATCGAGATGTTATTTTGAAATTTGAATTCCCTAAAGCTAGATATAAAAAAAACATTTGTAAATCATTTTATCACACACAATTCTTATGCAAGATTGATGCCAAAACTCTACTACAATTGCCATTGAAGATCAGTGACTTGTTGAAGCTCTTCAAAGTATTCTTTATTTGCTATCTTGGAGGAAATGCATGAAGATTAGGAATCAAGATCTTGAGTCTATCTTGCTCTTCCTAGGGTTTGTACACCCTTTGCATGATCGAGAAAAGGATTAAAGCCTCCAATAGCAAGCTTAGAGATCATCCACGAACATTGTTGATTCACCTTCTTGTTCATGCAAGTCTTCATTTATCTCATCTCCTTGAGGTGAAGTTGTAAGTGTTTATTGATGCAAAAGCAAGTTGTTGATCTGCCCTTGATTGAGACATCTAGGGTTTGATTTTATGCATAACACATTGTTAGGTTTGCACACACTTCTACAAATCTTTATCTCTAGCTATTGTTGAGGTAGAAATACCAAAGACAGGGCTTGACTGAGGCATGCTCCTATATAGCTGCAACAATTTCCTTCTTTTGTATGTGCAGATCATGTTTTGCAGGTTCTGGTGAAAAGAAGCTACAGGAAGAAGGATATTGCAGGTACAGTCACAACAGACTTTCAAATTTTTAGATTCTGATACTTGTGAGACATTGGAGTGGCCGCCCTAGTCCAACCAGGTGTTTATTCCAGGATCTCGAAGCCTTTTAGCAGTCTCAGACACCCTATGCAAAAGATTTTCCTATGCAGAAACTTTCAGGACACTGGAGCAGGTGGCCTAGTCCATGCAGCCCTTAGATTCTAGGTACACTATCTCTGAAACCCTATCTCTACACTTCTATGATCATTTTTGCCAATTGCTTCATTAGTTTCTGTATATTGCTGATTTAAGGCATAATTAGGGTTTTACTTGGTTGAAAGGAAAATACTTGATAAAATCTTGATTAGGGCCTTAGGTTTCACAACCATGCAAGCATAAGGGATAGACAAAGTGATTAGAAGCTTGTTCAGAAGCTTGATCCTTGTCCTCCCAATGCTTAGTGGTGAAATGGTAGTATTTAACCTAGTTTAAATCAACTATCAATTTTTACCCTAAACAAAACACAAGGCCAATACATGCATTAAAGTAAGGTCAGCAAACACACCAAGCACGGTGAAGACACACCAAGCACATTGAAGATAGCAACATGCACACAAAACACGGAGAAGATAGTTACAGTCACACAAAACACGGAGAAGATAGTATTGAAGACATGCAAAACATAGTGAATACATTGAATGCAGTGATTATTTCTTTTTCTCATTTTCTCATTTATGAAATGCAAATGCAAGTACAAGGAAAGTAAACACACAACCTAAATGTAGGAGGAGCTCATTGCCACCAGTCTTGAAACTGCATAAGGGGCAACCAACATGCAATACAAATTTTAGAGTGTAGGAGGAGCTCAACACCACCAGTCTTGAAACTACACTTGAGAAAAAACATGCCATATGTTACCTTTTCATTCACCCTTATTCAATTTTTCATAATCTTTCCCTAAGCAAAAGGTTGATCTACCATTTTCCCTTATTGGTCAATATGTTTATTCTTTAGATCAGCTCTTTATTTTTAAAAATCATTTGCATGTCGTCTTATGTGCAAAATACTTGCAGTATTGAACCTTTGAACTTGAACCTTTTCAAAAGTTCAATGGTTCAACATTTCTAGAGAAGTCATTCACCCTTGGTTCCCTTGCGTTACTCAATTTGTATCTTTGAACCTCCCAATTGAACCTCATATCGGAGTTCAAAGGTTCAATAGTTCAATATTCATCACGAAATGTTCCATAACAAATGTACCTATGTAATTAGTCTCACTTTCTGAAAGTCTTCTTTAAGTCAAAATTGCGGGAGATTTTAAAAGAGAAAATCATTTAGAGGGAAATATATTCGGAACACCTTATGAAATGGAAAGTTTTAACTTTCAAGAGTTATGAGTAATGATTACACATCAAGGTCATGTGTGAGAACTACTTACAATTAATGCATCTGTCAGAATTTGTGTCTTATCAAGCAAATTCAAAACAAATTAATTGATCCAGTAATTATTCAACCTAATTTTATGCATTTTATCAAGAAAGAATAGGCCAATTTTAGTAGTAAAACATACAGGGTGATACAAAAAGGAAACAGCGCTGGAGGTAAAAGATTTTTCTTGCCCAGTTTGACAGTGATTTTAGATCCGTTGAAGGTGAGTTTTGACTTTTCTTACAGTTGTTCCCATTACTTTGTTGAAAAAGAGAATCATTTTGAGTTTCTGGTATTGTTAAAGCAGTTCAAGCATTTTCCATTATATTTATCCAAACTGTAGTCATGAAAGCTGCCTGTCTTGGTTCCAAACATGGTTCTAGCCTTGTTTGTTCTTTTCCTAAATATGGAGATACCTTTTTGGCTCAATATGATTTAGAAGATTTTAAGGAAAGAGCTAAAAATCCTATGTCTACCCCTATAATGGAAAAGATAGTGGAAAGTGGTTTAATTGAGGCTGTAGCTTTTCCTATAGTGGTGCAATACCCTAAGTTAGTTCTCGAATGCATGAGAAAATATGACCCTCAAAATAGATGCATTAGAACTTCTGATGGAAATGTGTTATTGCCTGTTAATAGACAAACCTTAATGGTTGTAATGAAAATCCCACCTAAAGAGTCGTATTCTGATCTTGACATTACCTCCTCTTATAGTTATTTTTCATTGAAGAAGGCAAATTACAAGAGTGTAATTGCAAGGAATTGGCTATTAAAATTCTAAAAGGGAGCTTCGAGGCTACCCAGATCACTAACAAGGGAACATATGATACCAGAAATAAAGGATATCATGGTATTGTTACACAGGTTAAAAGGTAGTTCTCAAGCATTCTATTAGGAGGATTGGCTATATTTCTTTATTCAAATAATCCTTCAAGGAAAATAGTATCTGGATTGGGTAGAAATCATAGCTGAATGTTTACATCAGGGTTTGAGTAATTATCTGGGAAATAAAAACTTCTACATGTCCTCATATCTCTTTTACTATTTGGCATCCACAAGGGAATGGAGAGGGTTACCTCATGCATCCTTGGTTGAAGATATCAGAATTTATGATTATTACTCTCATTTACAGATGCAAAAGTGTTATCAAAAATATGGAAGAGTTAATGATGTTTTCACTGGTAGAATGGTTTATGAATTGACAGGCAATATTAGTAAAAGGATGTCTGATGAAGCCATGCAATTAATCAGCATTTATGGTAGCTTCTTCATTTAGTTTCCCAGATTCACTTACATTAGAGTTGGTGGTTTTGAAGGTGAACCTGTGAAACTGCCTAGATATGTCTTTGACCGCTTTGTATTAATTGAAGTCTGCAGGTAGTTAGCTCATATAGATAAGAAATTTTCAATGAAAAGAGGGTCTGGTATATCTTTCCCTATTGAGCTTGGTCACTATTCATGTCAATTAGTCTCTGATGCTTTAAACCTAGAGGTGGGTCTAAAGAAGTTCAATTTTCAATATTATAATGCCAAACCTAAGTTCGAGAGAAAAGGATTTGCTAAAGACAATTTGGACTTTGGAGAGGGATTTTCACAAATTCCCCAAATAGAGGACTATTGGGAAGACTACCCAAATGAATTTGAAGTTAGAAAAAGACTTTGGTGTAGATTCTCCTTAGGGAAAATAGTCACCCTTAACCTGAAAATGAATATTACTGGGATAATAGATGATGGGGAATAGGTGATCGATTCTCATTTTGAACAAATAAAATGGCTTCTTATTCCAGAAGCTAATTGGAATAGAGATGAAGAGGACTAGATTGAAGTTAAAACCCTCCCTGTAATAAGAAGAACTGAAAAATGGTTAAGGGAACAGAGATTGAAAAAGGTTCAAAATGAAGATTTCCAATGGTGTGTACCCATTGATGAATCACAATCTCCTATAAGCTCTTCTAATTAGCTTATTAATATCTGTGATGCAGGTACTCCAAACTCAAAAATTGAAAAGGGTTCCTTCACCAAAAAGTCTAAGAAAACCCTTGTGACTATTCTGCCTTCTCGCATCGCCAGGTCAAGAACTAAGAGTAGGAAGAAGAAGGAAAATTCAAAAAAAATAATTGTAGACCTAAATATTGAAGAAAATTTAGAAGAAATAGTGAGTGATCAAGGGTTTGGTTCACCAATGGCAAAAGAAATAAATACGAACCAACAGGCAAAGATTGCTTTGGATTCTACCAATCTAATGATATTACCAAATACACCATATGAACAACTTACTCATGATAAAGAGGTTCCAGTCACTGCACCTAAATGGTTCGAAAATTCAATTAATGATAAAAGGAAAATAGTTCCATTTTCTTTACCATTGGAAGACATGGTTAGAAAATGTTTGGGGAAGGCCCCAATATCTAAAAAGCTAAAAACCACTTCCAGGGTGGACATTGACCCCAATACAGGAAATTGGAGTGCAGAAATAGCTTGGCCAATAGCTGATCAAGAAGTTCAGGACCCCACAGTCTAGGATTTTGCAATGGAAAGAATAGATATTGGAATTGCATTGCGTGTTGTAGACGTGCACCATCTCAAGGCATCTACTAAGAAGATAGTTAGTCGTACATGGAAAGATGAAAAGGATAAGAGGGAGTTGAAGCAAGCATTATGATCAATGGCAGAATATATTAACGTCATTCACAATCCAGATCCACAACCTGTTTCTCAATTACCTCTATCTTTTGATCCAAAATCTCCAGTTAATCAGAAAATGCTTGATCAAATATATAGAAACAAGATGGTGACCAAAGTGTTTGATGACTGGCTCGGTGGTATCATTCAAAAGGGTATAGAATATATTAATGAGTTGAAAGGCATATATGATGAAACCATGGCTACTATTGAAGATTTAAAAATATAGAATGCCTCGTGGGAAAAGGATGAAGCAAAATGGATGAGTGTAATAAATCAAATAGCTAAAATTCAAAAGTTTGGGGTGACAAAGTTTTTATCAGAAAAGAACATAATAAGCCTGAACGACAACATGCTTTATGTGAGTAGAAGAAATATTGAATGGAGAAACTCAGTGTCTAGACAAGGACAAATGGAGCTTACAAAGATGATTAAAGAGATAATTGAGTTTACTTAGTCTCTACAACATGATTTAGAATGTATCGATGTGAAGTACATAAAAGATGATGGTGAGCCAAAAAGGGATATTGATATTGTTGTACAATCCTTCAAAGAGAAAATTAGTTTTGTCAAAGAAAATGATAACCTAATAATTGATGATTTCTCTTGGATATCAAGAGTGCAATCACTACTTCACCTTTGCATCGATACACTCCCAGAGCATGCAGAAAAGATAGAGAGCATTCAGAAAGAAAAAGATGTTTGGAAAGCACGAGTTAAGCATATTGGCATTCCTAATTTCCCAAAAATTTAGGAGTTTGTTGCCGCATATTAGGAATGGAAGACACAACGTGTCTCTTCGGTGAAACAGAGCAAATTTGGAGATTCCAACTTGCTATCCCAGTCATGATCGTGCTTATTTAATCTTTTTATTTAGTTATTTAGTTAGGGAATTATGTTTAAAAACTCTATCTTTTAATCAGTTTCAAAAACTAAATCCTGCTAAGGGTCAGAGTTTGTTTTAACTCTGGGTTTAAAGAACAGTTATTATGGGTAAACTATATATAGTTTTGGTTTTAAAAACTAGAGAAAAAAAAAGGAGACAAGGAATGTTTTGGAGCTGAACCTTTTATGTTTACAATGTATGCGATGTTTATCTAAAAAAATTTCATTTGTGAATGAGAAGAAGAAATGATTACTACAAACTTAAATTTGTGTTTAAGTGCTTGAAATCGAGTTCCTGTGAGAGCTCTACTTTTATGTGGTAATTATTCTTTCATTGAATGACTCGTCATATATGTTTTATCATTTGTTGGTTCAGTGATATATGCATATATTTATATATATTTGATTATTGTTGAAGATGGAATCTGTGCATTCTATCACTGAATGATGTTATATGAAAGAAAAGATATCGCATTCATGATATAGTGATGTGTGAATGTTAGTCTACCTTAAATGCTTTCTGGTTAAAAGTATATTCATATATTAGAATAGTTCAAATTCATTGAATATTTAAAAGGGAGTTGTACCTTAATTCAAAGGGGAATTATCTTTGATACTTCACCCAATTGTTGTTTAACTTAGTTTCTCTGAAAAGAAATGGTTATAGAGTCAGAACAAAAGTATCATTAGACCAAGACAAATCTGTTAACCAACACCATATAAATCCCAAAGCATAGGAGGAGCTCATCGCCACCACTCTTGAAACTATACTTGGGAACAAACACGCCATATAGACACACATGGAAGACACGGAGAAAACATGGCAAACAAGCAATCGAAGAAACCTATTGCTAGGTTCACAGCCATCTCAGGCAAATTGCAAGCACACATTGATGATTGGGCTTCGCCACAATAATTTTTGAAGACACGCTTAAGGGTTAGGATAGTCTCAAATCTACCCCACCTACTCGAAGGACTTTTAGAAAATGATAGGATGTGCAATCTCCTCGAGAAATACACCATCCCCACCTCTGCAAAGGGCTTAAAATAAAAATGATATGCATGATATACCACCTCCACAAAGGGCTTAAATGATTTCAATATAGAAAATAAAGATGTGCACTCGCTCGGAGATATAACATCCCGCCTCCACAGAGGGCTTCAAACATGCTTCGTTAGTACCAAAATCATTAGACAACTTACCTTATATATGCCCCCACCTTAAGGTGGTTGATATCATGTACTGATATCAAGCACGTTAAGGTAGAGAGAAAACACACAAGGGAACAAGAGCTCTCACAAAGCCCATGCCCCCAAAGGTGACATGCACTTTATGATCGCCAAATGTTCCCACAAACACACAATTTCTTGCAAGAAAAGGTGTTAGCATCCATATAATCATGATAAACAACAATGCATGTAATCATTTACATAAATATCCAAGCAAGGTGAGATCCAAGATAAACAAAGTGCACGGAGCAGAAGCATTGTTATGTTTTGTAAGTGCGACAAGACAACATCAAAGTATCACACGAAGTGATTCTGCTAGCCAAGCATCAGATAATATATATCAACCCCATTGTCATGTATGGACTAGGTCCATTTTTTTAGTTCTTGCTAAAGGGACACCAAATCTGTATTAGTATTATATGTTTTTCGTCATCCGCCAGCTATATAGAACCACTAGAGGAAGGTAAACAATAAATCAAGAGAGGAGAAACAAGTGTCTTAGGGACAATCACGTAGGAGGATGCCCCTAGGTCACCAACCACAACACTATGTCCATAAGACATAGCACACAACAATAAAAATAGAGGAGAGGCATTATAGAAGAATGATGATACAAATAGAAGTGTAACAACAGAGGCAGTCTCCTGATATCCTTGACCTTACAAGAGAATCAAGGGTCATCCTAGGAGGCCTAAACAACACATAACACATCACAGGCGAAACACAACATGGAGGTAAAGGGTTAGAAATACTTACCTGCAGACAAGCTCATGCTAGAGGCTATCAATAATCAAATCATCCTCCTCCCAATCCTGAATGCTAGAGGAGAGAGGTGTGTAAGGTACCATAGCCCAACTTTTGTTCTTGTCTTCAAATTGTTCAGTGTTAAGTTCGTTAAGGTTTGATTCAATGTTAGGTTGAATGTTTTCTTGTTGAGGTGCATTTCGTTGGGAAAAAGCTTGTCTTCTCTTCCTCCTTTCTCATACTTTTCTATTTCTTCTTGTCTTACTATTTATCTTTTCCAAGGCATTGTTACATTTTGCCATAGGGATTTGCACATTAGAAGAGGAAGCGCCATGTTCAAATTTCATTGATCTTGTTGAAATAATTTGTTGTCGATGAATACCTCCCGACCCTTGTAAGGATGACGGGGGAAGAACCTCATCATAAATACCATCTCTTCGTGGATGAGGTGAGTTATGAAACTTTTCCTTATCCACTTCTATCATGCCAATTATTTCATCATAGTCATAATAGTCTTGTTTTATTCTTATGTCATTTTGTCATTTTCCTTTTACTCTAAGAGCATCCTCAAATGCATGTTGTTCTTCTCTTATTGTCTGTAAACTAGCTAGTTGTTTTGCTTTGTATCATCTATAGTCTAGGAAAGATCAATCTCTTCATGGCTCAGGGTCTCTATCAGGTTGCGACCAAAAGTAATCAAGAGTGAAGTTCTTATCCTTAGCTGAAGGTTGATATGAATTACAATGGATAGTACTTATCTCTCCATGCAAAGGGAATTTTAGGAATTTGTGAATAGTTGAGGGTACGGAATTCATAGCCTTAAGCCATGGATGTCCTAGTTTTACACAGAAGAGGTTGAATAAGGGGATAACATCAAATAACTGATCTACGGCTTTAACATATACCGAGACCAATAAGGTTATCTTCCCAAATGTATTCATCAAAGCTCCATTATGTGTTTTAATTCTCAAATCCAAAGGTTCATAATAATCCTGTGTCAAATCATGTTCAAGAAGGAACTCTTCCGTAATTAGGGTCTATAAATGTTCCATGCACAGGTCTTTCCATTATGTTTATTGTGATGTAAAGAGGCCCTTCAGTATCTACCATTTCTTTGTCATGAGGTGTAAATGTTATTTCAAGTTCAGGAGCTCTTCTTTTCAAATAGGGTCTAGGAGGAAGCCTAGCATTATTTGTTGGACCACGATTATCGTTAGACCAAAACCCGCAGGCCTTAATCTCTGCTACAATCACCAAATCTAGGATCCACGAGAGGTGGTTAGTCCATGTCACAAAACATTATTGTTGTATTGAGAATCCATGTGTATATTTTAAAATGAATTAAAAATCATATTTTAAATATTTTCCATACTTATGCAAGAAACAAGTGCAAAAGTATATATGAATATGACCTAAAAATGCTTGATTTTTCAACTTTTTTCAATGCAAATCACTAACAAAAGAGGTGTTGTGAAAATTTTCAAGAGGGGTAGAGAATAAAAAGGTTAATATCAGCCCGATTATGTAATAATATCTTTCACAACATGCTTATAGTGTAGATCTACAGTGATGACAAGTCAAAACCTAGTGAAAATACACCTAAAATATGCAATTTTTCACCAATTTTCAATGTAAATGTCTAATAGAAAGGGTGTTGTACAGAATTTGAGGAGGGGAAGTAGATTATAACTCTGATATCAGTCAAATAATTCAGCAAAATCCCTTACAACATGCCTATAATGCAATTCTAGAGAGACGATTAGGCCAAATCTAGTGAAAATGCAAGGTTTTCAAACCCTAGACATGAAATTTTGTAAAAATGACACTATGATGCAACACTAAAATTATAAATCAGTCCTAATGAGTGTTTGAATAGGGTAGTAAAATCTGAAACAAGATTTTGACTACAAACCCTAGCTAATGCAAAACTAGGTTTTTATGAAAAATGCACAATTTTAAGCAATTTTTAACAATTTAAGCATGAAAATGTGATGCAAGTGAATACTAAATGATGAATTTCTGTAATTTAAATCAGATCTAATGAAAATAAAATAAATTAAATGAAATTAAATGCCAATTAATTCAAATTATGCCAAAATGCAAGCCTAAGATGCCAATTTTTTCAAAATTATCAATTTTTTTTGTAACTTTTTCGAATGCAATAAAATGAATGAATGCAAATCTATCACACAACACTCAGAAAGGTGCAAACAATTCAAAAACATGGGTTCACCAAAATTTTTTATAGGAAAAGAAGGGTGGATGAGTTTCAAGGGTAAATCCTCCTTTCACTACAAACATTTAAGGGCATATCAACTGAGTTGAATCTCCACTAAGCAAGAGCACTCACCTAACAGGTTGGGCTGCCACTTGGAACAATGTGGAAACTCAAATGTTGTCAATCAATATCTCAATTTAATGCTCAAATTCTCTTAAAACCCTAAATAAGCAAAATAGTAAGTAAATTGATGAATTAGGACAAATCCTTTCAGATTAAGACAGTAGGCAAAGATTAATAACTGACTGTTTTTCAAAATTTGGGAAGTGGAACAATTGAGGACACCTCCACTAGCACCCTTTCCAAGGTATTGTTTTCTGCATGAAATCTGGATCTCCTCTTGACACTGATATTCACTGTATCTTCTATTTATGCCCTGGAAGATGCAGAGGACACCTCCACTAGTGCCCTAGTCTAGTGTTGGATGTTCTTTAGGGTATTAGAAGTTCTTCAGATGTTAATTATCACTATCTAGACTATTTCTATGTTTGCAACTCTGGAGGACACTACCACTAGTGCCTGTGACCTAAAATGTTCAACTTTGTCCTCTCTCTTTCAGATACTAAATCCTTGTCTTCTGCAATTCCACTCCGCAAAACTTGATACATGTAACCTAAAATCACAAAGGAGTGTGGTTGGGGTTTGTGGTGTTTAGAGGCTTGCCTTGGTCAAGCCCCAGAGAGACATTCAAGCCTTTCGAACACCATTGTTAGATGAGAGTAAGTATCCCTACAAGATAGAGGAAAAATCCAAATGATAAATGATAGAAAACACAAGTAAATGTCACCTTGAAGTGTAGATCTCATGGAAGGAAGATGTTCTTTCATGCCATGAGGAGATGGAGTCAAATATGCAACAAACAAGCACAATAACAACAAAATATTGCTTTGCAACACAATGAATGCCTTGAATCACTTTTGCATAAAGTCACAAGTTCACAATGTCCATCTCTAGTTTGCAAATGAAGTCCTAAACATGCATAGATATATGCAACTACAAACATTCCCAATAAGAATTTTGTAATTCAAACTTGAGATGTCAGCATAAGACCTAAATAACAGTCATTAAACTAGCCTTTAAATCTAGGGCTGACCCAAAATAGGGCAGTGTTGGCAAGAGACACTGCTCCAATATGGACTTGTATGTTGTCATTAATGGAAACAAGGCTTAGAGAACTTATCACCATGATAGGAAGAGATATCTCTGGAAGAACATGTTGGATTCCAGGTCCAGTTGACAGAGAATGGCTAAGTATGGAAAGTATTCTGAGTAGAGGATAGTAAGTCAGATAGTATGCCACCGTAGATGATGATCTAATAATGCGGTTCAGGTATGATGTCAATTGAATTTTGATAGTGTTATGCTTCAATGATTAAGTTTTGACTTCCTCCGAAAGTCACCTTGAAGAAATGTCTAAATTCAGGTAAGCAAATGTATTGTAGGAACAGTGAACAGGGTCTAGTGCAGTGGTGCGCATTCCTCTGCAAATAAGTATTTTGTTATGCAGTTTCAAGGTATTGTAAACACTTATGTGAAGTGTCTTATTCTAGAGTTAGGAGATCTGAAGTCTACCAAAAAGATAGTTGCAAGCTGCTAAGTATCGGCATAGTGTTTGACAAAGTTTGACAAAGACAGAGTCTGAGTTATGATGGTCCATATTTCTCCGCAAGATGATATCATGCCTTGCAGTTCTGAAAGTAAGATTGGGAATGTGTAAAGAGTCCTTGATACAATTTTTGGAAGTGTTTTTTGATCCACAGTAGAAGTTGTAAGTCAGCAGATGAACCTATTAAGCATGCTCTTGAGGAACAAGATGACTGGTGAGATAAATTATGATGCAGAGAAAGGATAGTGTATGAAAGATCTATTTAAGTAATTGAGTGATTAGAGATAAACTATATGAATACGCTTGGGGAAAGTTTTGGGTCCGCATGACACATAGTACATTGGATTAAGCGATAAGGTATATCTTTCTATGTACACATTTTACTTCTTGGATGATGACCTGACTATGGACCAAATCATGATGCAGATATATAAGAGTGATAAATTTCTGTTGAGTTTGTGTGTGTGGGCTATGGAAGAGAATGTGAATATGCGAATAACATAGCAATGAGACAGATCAAGGAGAACGAAGACTTGGGATTCATAATTTAGCTATTAAATGACTGCACTTGGCATAGTGGCAGATGCTTAAGCAATATTCAGTTTTCATGAGCAATCTAATTGGAAGCAAGATTTCATCATCAAGGAAGTGAGCATTCAATAGGGTTTAATAGCCCTCAGGGTTTAACAACCCTTATTGTAATATTGCTAGGTTTAGGGTTGAGGCAGTGAGCCTGCTAGACCTAGTTGTACTTCATGGCAATGAGCCAACATGTTCTAGGCCTATGGAGTGACCAAGCTTGAACATTATTTTTGTAAAGATTGCAATATATATTTGAGAGCTAATCCTCTGTGGTTTTCCCTTCTTGGGTTTTCCACGTAAAAATCTTGGTGTTCATGTGTCATGTTTTCATGGTTGTTGTTCATATGCATATTATGTTTTTGTTTAATTAATTTTGGGAAATGGCTGAAAGTTAAAGTACATGAAAATATTTTTAGAACACTGATTCACCCCCCTCCTCTTAGTGTTCCTGACAATCAACAGGTAGGACTAGGGCACTAATGCCCAAGTCCACCCTCCCATTTTTGTTTAGGGGACATCAAAATAGCACCCCCTAGGTCTTATTTACCATAAGACTTCAGGCTTTTCTCATCGGGATTCACAATTATCATGCAAGATGCTCTAAATGCATTCTAAGGACCCGGGAGCTAAACCTTAAGAGGGAAAAGCCCCCAAGGGGACATTTTCTGACATAATAGGGACATTAGTTTTGGTAGATAATTATGCACATGAGAAAGTTGGCAACACCCTCTAAACAAATAAAATATTTATTCTATTTAGTCATATCCTAATGTGAAGTAGAAGACATCAAGTGTAGTGTAAAGTCTATCTATTCCAAAACCAAAAATTAATATCAAAAGGAGAAATCTATCATAGTTGAACACAATTAATCATATAGATATATACAAAAAAATTACAATCTGTTGATGTGTGTTTTTGCACACAACATAGATAAAATACTAAGTATCTTATCTCTCCTAAAAGGAATCAAATCCCAAAGAAATAGAAAATGACTACCCCAAGGTCTATACTGCTAGGTCTTGGCCTTCACAAGATAACTCAATTGTATGATGTCTTTGTTGTTCCAATCAAGGGGCCTACATGAATTTGAGAAAAATCCAACACACAAGGTTAAATTACACATAAACCAATCATTTTTTAGATTTAGAAATGCATTAGCAAACTAATATAAACATATATTGCTCTAAAATGATCATTTCAGCTCATAACCAGCAATATACTAACTTACATTCATAAAATATCAACTCTATAACAACAATATGCAAGTTTGAAAACCCTATTCTAACTCTACAGTAGCCAAATTTAATTAAAAAAATTGCAAAAGAAATGCAAGATAGAGAAAAGATATTAAGAAAATTAACTAAATCTTAAATCCATTCAATCATTTCAGCCTCAAAAATAGATAGACAAGTTTGCAAACACATTTAACCATCCTTGATTTGACCATGAAAACCAAACAATCAAGTTTCAAGGAGGTGCAATCTTCAATGGTGAAATTAGGCATTCAAGCTAACCACACAAGGTAATTTACAATCAGCAAATTACTAGTGGTATGAACACTTTGCAAACTCATCAACTATCCATGAATCTTTAGCTAAAAATGAAAGAAATACTTCAGCTTGGTGTTTAGAAACCATGAAAAAAACTTTGTAAGATGACAAGTTAAACAAATCTCAACAATTTCTATTCACAATCTTGACTAGAAACCATGAAGTAAACTTGTATTAAGCTCAAAAGATTGATAAACATCAACAATTTCCAAACTTGGTGTGGAGAAAACAATGAAAGTAACATGAAAAATCATAAAATACTATATATTTTCCCTCAAATCCCAATAGTACAATTGCTTTCCAATGAGTTTCAATGATTTTTTTCCAAAACACCAACAAGAACCAATTGTTCTTCACCAATTATAACTTCTCTTTAAAAATTCTAACCTCTTACAATGAGTTTCAGCTATATACATATTCAAATCATCTTTACCATACTAAGTTTTCACTCTAAAATCCAATGGCTCACATTGATGCTCCAACACAAAAGTCAATTTTGGTGGCAAGGAATATTCCACTTCATCCCATGTAGGTTCATCAACAAGCTTCCCTTAGTAACAAAAAGTAAGTTACTTTTTGTTACTAAGTTTTTCAAATATGACAAAAAGTCATTTTTTGAAGCCAAAAAATATTAAATAATTGATACTACATCCCAGACAAGTTGTTGTAGTATGATAAATCTTCATAATAAAGGCATAGGCAGCTATAGAAATTTATTTTCTCCATCATAGGTGGTTGTAGCTGTCCATTTTCCATGTGTAAACATGAATATATAGTTGTAGCTGACCGATTTTGTCATAAAGTTGATTTCTAGAGATATAGTGTATGACAGAGATAGTTAAGCATGTTAGATAAACATGATAAGGTTGTGTGCCAGGTGAAAGTTGTTGCGGAGGAATTTGTTGGATTTCAGGATGTTTCAAGATGTTCATGGAATACTCTAGATTGTGTTGAAGCCTTACATGTGATAAGCAAGACATCATTGGGTTTGAGGAAGCGTGCACTTAAAAGTTCATTGTGTTAACACAAGTTTGGCCGACCTTGGGTGTTTACACTAGTTGCAGAGGTGCTTTGATGATTGTGAAAGTGTGAAGTGGCATGCTTGGATGAATTTAGGTCTGAGGTAAGATGTGTTATGGTCTGCCTTCATTCCTTTCCACCGTGGGAATGTTTAGGTCCAGACCTAATTTGAATTTTCTAGGTTAAGGTGATTTGCCAACCTTGGAGAATGTTCTCAAAGTTGATGATAGTATAAATGAGTGTCAAGGGATCATGATTTTGTGTGCACATGATAGATGTGATGTGAGTAATAGTGTGGTTGATTGTGTGGTGCAGTATAAGCCTTCATGTTTTAGATTACTAGATAAAATGAGTAGAAGGTGTCCACTATTCTTCAGTGATGCTGTGGAGGTGATGTTGGTGTTGTGGTGAATATTGGTTCTATATTTTGAGCTTCATTGGAACTATACTCCTTGCATATGTTAGATGCTATTATAACAGTTCAACTCTGGTAGTGAGACACCTCTTCTATCTCTTTCTTTCTGGGCAGTGAGCCTTTTGTAATTCAGTGTTGATACTACATTATATTGTGAGCTAAACCTCATCGTGGTTTTTCCCTTCTTGGGTTTTCCACGTAAATATGGTGTTCTCTTGTGTTTGATGTTGGTTTGATTTAGTTTTTGTTATTTTATTTCATGCTTAATCATCATAATAGTCTAAGGGTTAATTGAATCTATATGATCTAAATATGTGTGAGGATTTGAAATTTTAAGCTACAACTGATTCACCCCCCCTCTTAGTTGTCTTGTGCATTCAACAATCGATATCAGAGTAAGGTTCCTTGGAAGAGAGCTTAACTGCTTAAGGTAGATCCAGGATGGCGTACAAGAAGGATGTTCCCTAATTCAATGGAATATATTATGCATTCTAGAAAATAAGGATGGTAGGTTATTTGATTTCTCTTAGATATGAGATCTGGAAGGCTGTTGAAATTAAATATACAATACCAGATAATGGTCCAAGTATTGTAAATGAGATCAAGGCCTTTGAAACCAATGGTAAAGCAAGGTATGCTCTTTTAAGTGGTCTTTCTAATTTTGAATTGGTGAAAGTTATGGATCTGAAAACTACTAATGAAATCTAGAAAAGGTTAAAAAGTATTCATGAAGGAGATGATAAGGTCAAGCAAGCTAAAATGCAGAATTTGAAGCTCATGTTTGAAACCATGTGGATGTCTAAAGATGAAAACATTACAAGCTACTTATAGAAGTTGGATGAAGTTGTCAATGGCATCAAAGGACTTGGTAAAGATATTGATGAAAAACAAGTGGTATTGAAGGTACTTAGAACTCTTCCTAAGGCTTATAGTTATAAGGTTTATGCTATTGAAGAATGCAAAATCTGAATCAATTTACTAAACATCAATTGCTTGGCACCTTAACTGCTTTTGAAATGAGAGAATTTGCTACAAGTAGTGTAAAGGCTGAAACTGCCTTCAAAGCTGGCAAATCTAAGAAGACTGTGGAATTAGATCAAGAGGATTCTGATGATGTGGAAGATAACTTTGTGAGAAAAATGAAATTGGGTACTGGTAAGTACAATAGTAAGTTTCCTTTCAAGTGTTTCAATTGGGGTAAGATTGGTCATTATGCTTCAAGATGTCCAGAAAGAATTTTGAGAAGTAAGAATAGGGAGAACAAAAGTAGAGTGCCTAAGAAAAGCTACTATGTTAGAGAAGATGCAAGTATATCTGATGATGAATTTGATTATGAAAATGAAGAGGATAATGAATGTTTGTTCATAGCCTTAAAGGATGATATTGTCTCTACTAACTCTGATAAATGTGTGAAAGAAAAGGCTCCGGAGGTAAGTCTTAATACTTAAGGTACTTTGATATCTACTTTTCATACCAGACAGGAAAAGAACCATTGGGTTATTGACAATGGATGCTCAAATCATATGACCAATGATAAAAGTAAGTTTGTTAAACTTGAAAAATATGATGGAGGACTTGTTAGATTTGGTGATGATACAACTACTAAGATATGTGGAAGAGGCTCAATTAGTTTTGATGGCAAGCATAATACTGATGATGTTCTTTATGATAAGGGTTTAAATCATAACCTCTTGAGTGTTGGACAAATGTGTAGCAAAGGTTACAATATTGTGTTTCAGGATGGTGGTTGTGAGATTAGAAAAGATTTTGGAACTGTGATAGCTGCTGGAAAGAGGACAGATGGAAATGTTTATCATCTCAAAGGTGGTGATGGTTATTGCTTCATGACTCAGATCAGTGAAAGTTGTCTATGGCATAGAAGATTGTGTCACATAAACTTTGATAGCCTAGTCAGGATAAGTTTAGTTCAAGCACTGTGAGATCTTCCAAAGATTACAAAGCCCATCAATGTTATCTGTAAGGAATGTCAGATTGGAAAGCAAGAAACAAGAAGTTTCAAAGTCAAGGATCAGTCTTCTATCAAACTATTAGAATTGGTGTATACAAATCTTTGTGGCCCTACCAAGGTAAGGATTTTTCAAGGTGACAGGTATTTCATGCTATTGATTGATGATTATTCTAAGATGACATGGGTTACTTTTCTCAAAGAAAAATCTAAAGCCCTAGATAAGTTCAAAGCATTCAAAGTCATGGTTAAGAGTGAAATGGATATGACAATTAAATGTTTGAGGTCTGACAAAGGTGGAGAGTTCACCTCCAATGATTTTAACATGTTTTATGAGAATCATTGAATAAAGAGTCACTTATATGCCCCTAGGACTCCTCAGTAGAATGGAGTGGTTGAAAGAAAGAATAGGATTGTTCAAGAAGCTACAAGGACAATGATAAAAGAAGCAAACTTACTAGAGGTCTACTAGAGAGAAGAAATTCATACTATTATTTACATACTAAACAGGGTCCAGGCAAGAGCAAATAGTACAAAGACCCCTTATGAGTTGTGGTATGGAAGGACTCTAATTGCCAAGTACTTTAGAGTGTTTGGAAGCAAATGTAATATTAGAAGGGATGAATAAAATCTAGGAAAGTTTCATGCAAGGTCTAATGAAGGCATCAACCTTGGGTATTCTACTAAAAGTAAAGCTTATCAGTGCTACAAGAGGTTGAGAAGGATTGTTGAGAGTGCAAATGTAAAAGTTGATGAAGATCTACAAAAGAATTCAGAAGTTAATGGATATGAATCAAATGAGTCATCTTGCAGAGAAGAAAATGTTGATGAAAAGGAAGTACAGATTGACGAAGAAGAAGCACTGGAAAAGACTCCTAAAACTCCCAAGTATGTGCAGAAGCATCATTCTAAAGATCAAATCATTGGCGACAATAACAAAGGTGTGCTTACAATAAGGAAAGCTATTGTAGAATAGGTAAATCTATTTTTACTCTCTAAAGTTTAACCTAAAATAGTTATTGAAGCATGCAAGGATGAGTATTGGATCAAGGCTATGGAAGAAGAACTAATGCAGATTGAAAAGAATCAGACTTGGGAACTTGTCCCAAGACCAGCAAACAAGAATGTGATTGGAACTAAGTAGGTATTCCAAAACAAACTAAATGAGAATGGAGAAGTGCTAAGAAACAAGGGAAGGCTTGTGTGTAAAGGTTACTCACAAGTAGAAGTAATAGACTATGAGGAAACTTATGCTCCAGTGGCAAGAATGGAGGCCATCAAGATGTTCTTGGATTTTGCAACACATAAGGATTTCAAAGTATATCAAATGGATGTGAAGTTTGCTTTCCTAAATGGCAATTTGGAAGAAGAAGTATACATAGAACAACCGGATGGATTCCAGTTATTAGATAAACCTGACATGGTCTGTAGGTTGAAGAAGGCACTATATGGATTGAAGCAAGCCCCCCAAGCTTGGTATGCAAGGTTAGACATGTATTTATTATAGCAAGGATTCAATAAAGGCTCTACAAATAGTAATTTGTACATCAAAGTAGGTGAAGATCAAATTATGATTGTGGAAGTGTATGTAGATGATATAATCTTTGGAGGAAATGAAGGTACGTGTAAGAGTTTTGCAGATGAGATGTAAAAATAATTTGAGATGTCAATGTGTGGAGAAATGAACTTCTTCCTTGGGCTACAGATCAATAAAATAGATAAAGGTATTTTCATTTCACAATCAAAGTATGTCAAGGAGTTGTTAAAGAAGTTTGGAATGGAAGACTCTAAACTAGTATGTACCCCTATGACAACTGGTTGCAAGCTGAGAAAGAATGATGAAACTCCTAAGGCTGATCAAAGAAAGTATAGATCAATGATTGGAGGATTGTTATACTTAACTACTATTAGACTAGATATTATGCATGCAGTTTGTCTTGTGGCTAGATTTCAAGATCCCAGAGAGTCACATGTTGCAGAAGTGAAGAGGATATTCAGATATTTAAAGGGCACTCTAGATCATGGCTTGTGGTATCCAAAGGATAATGACTTTGCTCTAAGTGCTTACATAGATACAGATTGGGTTGGTTGTGTAGATAATAGGAAAAGTACAAGTGATGGTGCATTCTTTCTTGGAGGGAGAGTGGTCATGGTTAAGTAAGAAGTAGGATTCAGTGTCTCTGTCTACTGTAGAGGTAGAATACATTACAGTAGCATCTTGTACACACATGTGTTGTGGATGAGGCAAACCTTGAAGGATATTAGAGTGGTATATGATGAACCTATTCCGATCTTCTATGATAATATAAGTGCTATTAACATTTCGAAGAATCTGATGATGCACTCAAGGACAAAACATATATCAATCCGGTATCACTTTCTGAGAGAGAAGGTTGTAGAGAATGAAGTGAAGCTTGAGTATGTGCCTACAAAGGATTAGGTTGTTGATATATTCACCAAGGCTCTTCCTAAGGATACATTTGAGTATCTCTGAGAGAAGTTAGGGGTTATTACCCCTTCTTCTTTGAACTAGATGCATAAGGAGATGTATCAGTCCAGTGGATTTCAAGTTTCATTCCTTATTCTAGATTGATTTTGGAGTCTACCTTTTAGGGGGAGCAAGTAGTGTTCGTGATGGTTGTGGTAGTTAGGGGGAGTAAGTTCTAATGTTGCTTGCTTCTATGGCGGAGCATGTAGAGTAGTAGAGAAGGTACAAGTTTGAGTAGTTATCTAAAAGTAAGATTGAAAGAGAGATGTGTAGCCCTTTTCCATTGATGTCAAAGGGGGAGAGAGAGCAATGTGAAAAAGAAAAGAGACAGTAGTTAGGGAGAGAGAGTAAGAGGTGTAGAAGAAAGAAAGAAAGAAAGGGGGAGAGTAAGAAAGAAAATAAGTTTGGTGCAAAATTGTGTCTTGATGGTTTGTCACATTATATGTTTCCATCAATGACAAAGGGGGAGATTGTTGCAAGTATGTGCAGTCGGTGTTGTCATTGATATCAACAAGCCCGTGTTGTCATTGGTGTCAACTGTGTTTACTAGTTAAGCAGAGATGAGGTTGTTGTAAGTGTATGAGCTATTTGGTTGAGTTTCTTTGTTGAAGATGATTTGGTTGCTTTGAAGAGGCATTGAAGATGTCAGGAATATGTTTCTGATGGTTGGTTTCCAAGTTCTGATGGTTGGTTTCCAAGTACTTTTGATAAAATTTGATTAATAAAGGAAACAGTGTGTGAAGAGACTGTTTGGCTTAACAAAATAGTAATCTGGTTTTGCTCCACATTTCTTCTATGTTTAAGTTCTATCTTTGTGGCTTGGATATGTTGTTCAAGGATGTTCAAAGATGTTATATTCCAAATTGTGTGTTCTAGTTCGTTATACTAAAGAAGTTGTGTTCACTAGTATGAAGACTACATTTCTAAGTGTTGTAGAGGTGTCTGGGAGAAATGTCTTTACTCTGCATTTCTCTGCAAAGAAGTTTTAGGTCTTACAGTTCTGGAATTATGCTTATAAGGTTTATATCTTTCTTCTATTGAATTTGTTCACAATTTAGTGCTTCAAAAGTTGATTTCTACAGATATAATGTATGATAGAGATAGTTAAGCATGCTAGATAAACAGGATAAGGTTGTGTGGCAGGTGAAAGTTGTTGCGGAGGAATTTACTGGATTTCAAGATGTTTGAGGATGTTCGTGGAATACTCTAGATTGTGTTGAATCCTTACATGTGGTCCACAATATGTCATTGGGTTTGAGGAAGCGTGCACTTAAAAGTTCATTGTATTAACACAGGTTTGGCTAACCTTGGGTGTTTACACTAATTGTGGAGATGCTCCAGTGATTGTGAAGCATGAAGTGGCATGCTTGGATGAATTTAGGTCTGATCTAAGATGTGTTATGGTACACCTCCATTCCTTTCCACTATGGGAATGTTTAGGTCCAGACCTAATTTGAATTTTTTGGGTTAAGGTGATTTGCCAACCTTGGAGAATGTTCTCAAGGTTGATGAAAGTATAAATGAGTGTTAAGGGATTGTGATTTTGTGTGCACGTGATAGATGTGATGTGAGTAATAGTGTGGTTGATTGTGTGGTGCAGTACAATCCTTCATGTGTTAGATTACTAGATGCAGTGAGAAGAAGGTGTCTACTATTCTTCAGTGATGTTGCGGAGGTGATGTTGGTGTTGTGGTGAAGATTGGTTCTGTATTTTGAGATTCATTAGAACTATACTCCTTGCATATTTTAGATGCAATTATAACAGTTCAACTCTGGCAGTGAGCCACCTCTTCTATCTCTTTCTTTCTGGGTAGTGAGCCCTTTGGCAGTGAGCCTTTCTTCTGGGCAGTAAGCCTTTTGTAATTTGGTGTTGATACTACATTATATTGTGAGCTAATCATCACTGTGGTTTTTCCCTTCTTGGGTTTTCCACATAAATTTGGTGTTCTCTTGTGTTTGATGTTGGTTTGATTAAGTTTTTAGTATTTGCTTTCATTCTTAATCATCATAACATCCTAAGGGTTAATTGAATCTATGCGGATCTAAATATGTGTGAGGGTTTAAAATTTTAAGCTACAACTGGTTCACCCCCCCTTTCAGTTGTCTTGTGCGTTCAACAAAGTTTTGTGTTGTAACATCTCCTAGAGTTTTTATTCATCATCCTTGATACCACATTGGCTTCATTTTGTAGGTGCAGTTGTGATTTGGACATGAAAATCGTATTCATCCATGGCTTGGATAGCAGGGTGTCTCTAGGTTTTCATCTCTTCATGATAGCTCCAATTGATCCCTTCATGTTTCAACCTCTTAAACCTGAAACCAACAAAGACAAGCATCAATTTCATGAAAAATAAATCATTTAGTTCAATAAATATCAAATCATATCCATTTTCATCATGGATCAGTCATGTGCAAGTTGACAAATAATGATTAAAACTTTGTTTTTTTTTAACTCGTAAACCTGTCATGAGAAAAAACAATCTGTTGCGGCATCCATGACTTTTATTTTACAATCTAGGTTTTTCTAATATTTTTAGGCAAGATATGAAATTTGGTTTTTTATATTTTCATAATAAATTAGCCATACCCAGATTGTAGATCTATAGATATGATTGAATTACTAATTGTCTATCTCTATTGATATTTAATTGGGATTATATTGTTATTAAATTTGTGGTTTCCCCTTGATTCCTTTGGTTTCTCGATGCATCCTCTTGACCTTTCCATCATCTCCACCTATTTAATCCTTCCATAAATTTAAAAATGTCTTTTGAGTCCATTATAGAGGCCAAAATAAAATCATAAATTCAACTTCTTCATGGTTGTCCTAGAGTTTCTAGGTTGTCAAAATTCAGTTTTAGGACTATTTTTTGACCATTTTAGATGAAACAATGATTTGATCTTGAATTTAGGATACTTAGACAACATTATCCTTCAAGTACTTTAGCCAATTATAATGTTTTTCTCAAGTTTTTGTGGCTTTTATGACCATGTATACACTATTGTTTGACTATGACAGTAGTAGGCAGTTTTGGAACATTGTATTAATTGTGCTCTTTTCACACTTGCATGGATTGTTTTCTTCACTTCCAGCTAATGATTTCACTTTATTAGTATGTCATGATCTTCATCAATCCCTTTGTCTTACAAGAAACTCAAAACTAGTTATAATGACATGATAAGATCTAAGCATACCATATGAATGCATTCATACATTTAGTCATCTTGACACCTCCTAAGACTCTACAAATATGAAGGATTATACTCTTAACTTTATATATGAAGATGAAGTAATAAATAAACTTGAATGGATCATCAAAATCAATGCCATACTCTAAAAAAAATAAAATTTCCTTCCTTTTCAAGAGTCCATAAGGCCTCAAAATGCAATCAATCAACCATGAAAGACTTGTCAATATGACTATGAGCATGATAAAATGAGACAAGACCATTCACCACAATTCCATGCAAACTAAAAATCAAATCAAACAATGAAGCACATACTTGATCAAGACTCATCAAACCCAAAATGTGCCAAAACCAACCCAATCAAAGCATATTAAAACTCATAAAAGTAGATAGATCATCAAAGTGCATCTAAAACTAGGTGAGACAACTACGACCCAAAAAATCGTCAAAATATGTCAACATAATGCAATGGATCATGAACTTGTAAAATCAAACCAAGCTACTCAACCATGACTTAGAGCACTCGTAAGAAATTGAAACATCTAAAAGAGGCTAAGAAACTAACCAAAAGACTCAAGCAAAAGAGGGGGTCCCCATTTTTCTCATGCAAAAAGTGGGGTGTGTGTTCAAGGCACAATACAATCCTACAATCCTCTAATGGTAAATTTCTTCATTGATCCTTGCACATAAACCATGCATAATTGAAAAAACCCTTTTATCTGCTTTCATAGGAATAAATTGATAAAAATTACTTTGAATCTTTAGCATTTGAGAAGACAAGGCATGATACCTATTTGATAGAATGCCTCAAAGAGATCTATTCTTATTCACTAGGATAGATGCAAGACCTCTATTTCTTTTCCCAAAAATTATAATGATTATCTTCCTAAATAGAATTGACCAAAAGAGGCTCACAAAGTGCAATCCTAATGCATACATACAAAAAATTTAGTAGAAATATGGTTGATGTCAAGATGGAGTGATAAGCACATCGACAATTAGATTCGATGTGCATGGGCCTTGCATATAGTTTTGGATCCAATTCCAAGCACATATCCAGTAGTGAAACCTACATCTTAAGATCAAGGAGTGTAAGAACTAGAAATAGACATGGAGTGAGCAGGGGTGACACAAATATATGCATCTAGAAGCTCTACATCATGATCTAGAATCACTAGTACTAGCATCTGAACTAGTAGGGATATTACTACTTTGAAACCAGATCTCCAATGAAATAACCTAGAGCTGCTTGCTTGAATGCCTCCTCAACTATGGGTGCTTCAAGGTCTCCATCGTGATCAACTACCTCTCTTATAGGCTCTAGAATGGATCTCACAATAGGTACTACTCAGTGACTCTACAACAAAAGAAGAAATTAGCAACTCGGTTTACCCATCTTCTACATAGATGAGAAAGAATAGAATTTGTAAAGTTTGAGAAGATGATATTGTTTACATCATATCAACAAAAAGAAAAAGAAAATGAATGTAAATATTTATATCTAATTTGTTACTAATATAGATAAGATTTGATAAAATTTCCTACAAGAAATGTCTTCTCTACATTGATTTGAATATTGAGTTTTACAACAATAACGTCCAATTGATTTGATTTAGAGTATGGGTCATATTCATTTCATTTAATTTTAGGTAATGGCTAATATTGATTGAAGCATTTAATATCTACATAGATTCACATGAAGCCTACAATAAAAAGGTAAAGTCCAATAGCCAATCATATTTTTTTCTAACATTGCAAAGTATAGTCATGTTGGTAAACAGATTTGTCACCACAAAATAACGTTTGGAATTAACTCGTTGCCCTTTGAGTGGTGACTAAATTGTCCCAACAGTTGGAGAGATCCCGACAGAGCAACAATCTTCCTCTGTGTTTGGGAGGGACAGCTCTCTCGTATGATGGGGGTATTTGTGGTTTTTGTGTACTTTTATCCTGAAAGTACAAAAAGGAAGGAAAGCAAAATAACAAGAGAATTGGGCATGTAGAAACCCTCGTGGTAGATGTATGAAAACCAACAGGAGTTTCACAATTTTATTGAAAAGTACGAGGGGGTTTCACCACAAAGCTAGAAACCACTTTCGTAAACTCCATGATGAATTTCATGACATATGTGCAACAATGATGAAGAAAGATGGCAAATCCCAACATACGAAGAGATAATTTATCTTAACACTTTCAAATCAGGATACCGAGACATGATTGTGCTTCATTACCCGAATTGCATGCTTTAATGGATAACTTTGATTTACACAAATACATAGAAAGATCACCAATTTGACATACAAGAAACTAGTAATCATAACTCAGAAATACATCAAGAACATACGAGTTGAAATGCATTCTTCATTATCTTTTCAAAATTATACAATTCCAAAAGTAAACTATACAATGTGTAAGACCAAAAATGTTCCAAGAAGTTTCTTCCTAAGTTCCCCCTGCAAAAGTTCTCTCTAAAGAGTCCCCCCTATTTTTACATTTGAAATAGCCTTGTATTTATAGGCTTGCTCCCAATAACTACCATGTAACCACTTTGTAACTACCTCAACTACCTAATAACTACCCTTTTGAAATACAATAGGATAATGAACTTTATTTTTGGTTATGTTTTATATTACTTTTCCGGAAATAAAGTTCATTTTCTAACTTTTAGTTACAATAAGTGACATAAGTCACTTTTACAGAAAGGTAACTTGAAACATGAAACTTTTGAGTTGTGAACTTCGCTAAGTTCTTTCCATCTAGTTAGCCAAAACTGAAAGTGACTCCCCTTTTTCACCTTTTTGAAAGTTGTAGACAAGTTTGCCAAAACTGAAAGTAGATGTGAACTTGGCCAGAAGTGAAAGTTGACATGAACTTAGAAAAAAGTGAAAGTTGGTGTTCACTTAGCCAAATTCAAAAGCGGACTCCAACTTAAACTTGACTTGAATTAATTTCTCTTTTTCCGTAGCTTGCCTTAAATCTTCAAATTTAATTGTTTTTACGATTTTTTTGCGTACCAGAACCATTTTCAAGACTTTGACTGAAATAGACAAACTATTTCCATTCTTACTGAACTTTCCCTCTCTATAATTTTCTGTTCTAACAGTGCTCTTTTCCAAATTGCTAATCTTCTCCCTGCTTTGTCTTGTTATTTCTATATCCCTTGTGATTTTTATCTTGCAATTTAGAAACACCCATCAAAAACTTTGAATCAGGTTCTTCACTAACTTCTCGGTGATACCACTCTTCATCATCTACATCCTTGTTATCATTTTGTTCATCCTTCTCAACATCCATAGTGGCTTGATTTTCCCTATTTGAATTTTTATTCAATGCTTGCTTGGCAAGTTCCTTCCAGCGAGCATTTGCTTCTTGCTCAGCTCTCCTCTGTTTCCGCAATGTTTCCCTTTGTTCAATGTTATCTCTTAACATCTTAATCTCTTCAAGTGTCTTTTTCACAAATTCATGGAAGATGATGCCTCCTGCACATAATCCTTCTGTATGTTGTTTAGGAATCTATACTTCTGTATTTCTACATATCCTGCATCCTCTCAATGTTTTTCTATTCAAATGGCAATCCACAAGTGGCCTAGACTTGTAGCTTCATATTTGAAGGCATATTGTTAAATTTCAAATTGTTCATGATCTTTTAGAACAAGTGAAAGGATAACATGCATGATTCTTGAGTGCAAACAAGACCCTTCATCAATCCTAGCTACCTTTGTTTCTCCTCACAGTTTTTTTTAAAGAATGCACTTTTTTTTTAGTTTGTAGTCTTTTCTACTCACCAATTTCTGCCAATTTTGTAATCTTTTTTTATCTTCTCATCTGTTGGAGCTGGTGGAACATAAGCAGTAGCATCAATTATTGCCTTCATTAACATTTTGTTCACCAGGTCCTCCACTTCTTGCAAAACCCACTGATATGTGTCCTAAAGACAATCATTTTGAATTTCTACCCTAATTGCTCATCGCAAACTATTGGCATTCATGTAGGACCTTTAGTCCCACATTCACCAGATATCAGTCATAACCGTAATATATATACACGACCACAAGATTGTTAACTGTCGACACTTATGCTGACAAGACCAACTAGTCTACCATTCACCGTTTGTCAGAGTGACTTAAGCAGTCAGAGTGATATCACCAAACAGCATAGAAGTTTCTTTTCATGCCGATGTCCAACTTTCATTGGAGAAAGATTTATTATCGAAAGGACTTATGAAACTGAGGCCAACAACGCTGCTTTCACTAATGCATTGATTCTTGATGCTAACTTCCATCAGAGTGACTCAAAACTATCAGAGTGACTTCCATGGGCTCAATCGATGGCCAACCTTATGCCGATAGACAAATCATATCGGTATGATACACATCAATCAGAAAAGCTTGAGCATGTCAACCTGATGGGTATGAACAAAACCAATGAAATGAATGAATGAGGTTTCATTTTTGGCAAACATATTGTCTTCTAATTCTCTGAGGAGCAGTTTTCAGTAAGTTTTGAACTTCAGTTATGGCGTCGAACCATCACAGCTCTCTGATGGTAGCACATCTTTCAACAGTTATGAGATTAGATCACTTCGAGCCATCTGATCGCATAGTTATGAATTTCTTTCACCTTTATTTTGGGAGGTATGAAGAGTTGTTCAATGAAAACTATTGTTAATAACTAAATCTTGTCCATACCCGTCGTGCCACGATACCACTTGTTTAACATTTTACTGTTTATCTTTTGCTTAACTACTATGTGCATCAGAATCAATGGTGAATGCTTGTCATTATAACAATAGTTGACATTTGTGGCATGAGTTTAGGGGCGCGTGGACACCTTCTCTTTTGTTCCCACAAGACTCAACAGAAATTTTAGGAGATGAATGTGGATAAATGTGGCAAGCTTTCACCCAAGTGAATAATTAACTTGAAACCTTGGATACCATTTATGCTTTTTGATTCTTCTTGCACTTGTTCGAAGGAGAAAAATGTGTCATTTGTGATTTTAAACAATAAAATTTACTATTTAACCCCAGGCTGCCGCAAGTAAAAAAAAATCATCTCTCCGAACTTGTAAAATTATGCCATCGGTAAAAAGCCAAAATGTTCAACTTAGCCAAACTCACAAGTCATGCGAACTTAGTGAAAGATGGAAATTGACACAAGTTTTGCGAAGAACAAAAGCCAACACATAGTGAACTTTGCGAAAAATGAAAGTTAATGTGGGCTTAGTATAAAATAAAAATGGACGCGAAATAAAATATTACTAAGTCGTGAATTTTTGCCTTGGCATAATATTGCTATTTAAAGCTTTAATGGAGAGAAATAAGACAAAGAATGACATTATGATAACAAATTATTGACATGACTAACACAAGAAGCACGAGGCTGACAAATTGCAACCAAAAAGATGACTTAGTACAGAGGTTTAATTTGCAAAAGGTTTTAAAGTTGGGTAGAAAGATGGGGTAAACAAGTCATGAGATAAATAAAATAAAATGATTGGTTAATAGTTGACAAGCTTATTGACAAAATTTGCATATTGAATACAAGAGTTCATTCCATGGAAGGTACTAATAATGGAATTGCACATGAGTTTTGCAACAACAAAAGATTTGTTGTTTATAAGAGATTACATACCAAGGTTTATATTTCTCAAACGATCTTCGACTTATATTAAAAAAATTGTAATTGAATCATCTAGAAACAAAATTATATAATTTTATTTAAGTCATGTCTAATTGATGCTTTGGATGAGGATCACAATTTTTTGACCCCACTCTTAATTTCAAAACATCTCTAGGATTAGACAACACCCTTATATTATCATGCTAATATTTTTCAATTAAAGACTTGATTTCATTATTTAATTTCATGTCAAACCTTAGGAGTCTACCACTAAAATCCCAACATTGGTTAATTGGATTAGATTCAATACTTACTCTTCTCTTTACCACTCTTCTCAAAGTTTTAACATTTACATTTAAAAATTCACTTGTCTTACTTATCACTCTTTTACTCAAAACTAATTTATTAACTAAACTAGTTGTTATTGCCCATCATGTTACATTTCTATCTTTAGACCAAGTCTTTTTTCTAATATAATCAATAGAATTAACAATACTAGAGATAATTTGTTTCATTGATTCATCTTTATTTTTAGTTTTTTATGAATATGCCTAATTTTTTCATTACTTTTCACATTCTTGACATTCTAATTAGTTGTATTACTAGTTGACATTGAAATCCTAGACACTTTTGCAAAAAAATAGTCTATACAATTTGTTTGCATGGGTTCAAATTGCTCTCCAAGATATCTTACTAGGAAGATTATCCAATACATTTCTTTCAATTTAAAAAAATTATTTTCACTCATACAAGGGATTTTCGTATCATTTTCTATTGTGTTGTTTTTAATAATATAATTTAAATCAACATTGCTATATCTAGCTTTGTTTAAATAACTAATATCATCATCATTGAGAGTAATTGAAAACTTACCTGGACTCATTTCCATAATCACCTTTTTCCTTATTATTCTCTTCCACATTTACTATTTTCACATTTGCATATTCTACATTCACCTCATCCATGTTGGTCTCTTTAATGTTCTCCTCTTCTACAATTGCCAAATTAGATGCTTCAACATTCTTCATTTTTTGAATCCTCTCTCTCCTATCTCTTTGTCATTTTGCCTCCTTTGGATGTGCTTCAATTTCTTCAAGTGTCATAAGCTTCCTTTTTTGTTGATGTTTATGTGATCCCATAATTACCAAATTATCTTTGATAAAATTAATAAATGATCTTTAAATTATAGATGAACTACTCCTTGATCTCTCTAAAGTACAAGTAGATGTAGATCCTTTGTTCAATATATCACCTATGCTTGATTCCTCCATAAACAAGTTCATGTAGTGTCATAAATTATGATCACTCACAATTTCACACTTTATTTGGCACTTACTTTAGTGTCCACTCCCCTAGTGTGTTTTAGGATTATCTCCAGCCTTGGCCTTACCCTCAACCCATGAGATGTGCCTTTGTGATGCTTTGACCCTTTTTGCTTGTCATATCCAAAACCCATAAAAGTGCAAAAATCCTAGCTCTGTTCCAAGTCGATTAGAACTTTCAAGAACTAGAATTGCAAAGACTCTAGCACTTTGCACAAATGTCTACATGGCACATTGATGTGCCAAAAGCATCTATCGGTCTTGTGATCATTTTAGAAGTTATTTTTTACTTGCGCAATTTGCCAAGATTTTCTTGATCCTTATATGTGCCCAAATGGCTCCTTTTTGCCTTTTCCCTCTATATTTAAGAAAGCAAATTTGCCTTTGCAAAGGATTAATTTCTTTCAATAGCGAAGCCCTACCAAAATCAAAACTCATTTTTTTCACACTCTATCTTTTTCTATTCCGTTGTTGCAACCAGTTTTCTTCAAGATCACATCAAACTCTTCTGATATATCACATATCTTTGTGGGTAAAACACATTTACTACTTCTCTTTGTCATATAGAGATCATTTTGTAAATCTTCTTAAGTCATTGAATAGGTTTTTACTTTATCAATATTGCAATATCATTTTGTCACTGCTTGTTAGGATTAAGGTGCCATCAACATTGTAAATCCTATGTAATTAATTACTCCTAATATTGTTTGTAAATCACCCATAAGGGATGAAAAGGTTTCACTAGTAGTGATATTGTTTCAGGTGCATGTTTATATCCAGTCCTCGACACTAATTCATTCCCGGTGGGGGCTCACAGGGGGTTTGGGGCCAACGCCCCTGAAACCACATTTTATTTATATTTTATCATTGTAAATCTGTACCATTCATCATTAGGTCATGTATCTGACGGTCAATAATATGTCAATTTTCTTTCCCTAGAAGGCAATCCCCTTTTATAAGGATATTTGTACTACTTTTTCATCAAAGTTGAGAGTAACAGGTGCTACTAGATTGAAAACTGAAGATAGAGGAAGTGCATGTATTGTAATCTCATATTTGAAGATAATACAATTTGGAGCCTCTTTTCTTGATGGAGCTTTTTTACCCAAAAGGGTTTTCTCCACATTACATACTGTGTTATGTGTTCAATTCTTAATGCATGTTATTTTTGTGTAGTGTGTTTTTATTTCTATTGCAATCTCCATTGATTCTACATTATTTAGAAGACATTAATAATGTTTGAATCAGATTTCCATTATGTGGTTTGCACCTTCATTTCTAACATTTGGTATAAGAGCCTAGCTAGTTTTGATTCTTGGGTGGTAGTGTGAAGGTTTTTTAGCTGTAGTGGAAGATTTGGTTGTTTTTTATTTGTAGATCTTGTGTAGATATCATGGCTTCATCCATTGTTCCCTCTACCTCTTAGTTGGACATTGAAAAGTTCAATGGCATGGGGTACGAATTGTGGAAGCTAAAAATGGAGGATTTGCTAGAAGAAAGAAACCAGTGGTTGGCTGTTATGAAAGAGAAGAAGTAAGATGATGTTTCTCCTGATGAGTGGGAAAGATTGGATAAAAAGGCACATGGTACAATTCGGTTGCATCTTGCAGATTCTGTTCTACTGAATGTTGCGAGTGAGAAGTTCGCACATAGCTTGTGGAAGCGTCTGGGTGAGATCTACCAAGCCAAGAGTATGGTAAATAAGATTTATTTAAAGTGTAAGTTATTTTCCATGAAAATGAAAGAGGGTGAATCAGTTGCAGAGAATTTGAATTCGTTTAATTTGATATTGAGTCAACTAGCATCTGTAGATGTTGAGGTGGATGAGGAAGATAAATGTATATTGCTTCTCTATTCTTTGCCTCAGTCATGGGAGTATGTTATTTTGGCTATCACTGCTAACCTCATAGATATGAAGTTGGATGCTCTTGTTTCAGTTATGTTGTCACATGAATTGAGGAAGAAAAGTTTGGATAGTTCAGGGAATGCTCTCAATGTCAGGGGAAGGTCTATGGAAAGAGGACCAAAAGGAGATCAAAAGGGGTCTAAATACAAGTCTAAGGGTCATTCTAAGACTCCTAGAAAGAAGAATAGAGTCAAGTGTTGGAACTGCAGAAAGAGAGGACATGTCAAAAAGGAATGTAGAAACCTGAAGAAACAATGGGATTCTGTGACTGATAAGTCTTTGAATGCAAGTGATGAGGTTTTACTTTCTGCATGTAATGTTGTTTCTCATGATCATTGGTTGATTTACTTGGGATGCTCATACCACATGACCCCACATAAAGAATGGTTTTCCACATACGAAGAGTATGATGGAGTAAATGTGTACCTTGGTGACAACTCTACATATCCTATTATTGGACAAGGGAAGGTAATGTTGTGTTTCAGTTATGGGAGAATTAAAAGGCTCCCTCATGTTTTGCATGTTTCTAGATTAGCTAGAAATTTGATTTATGTTTCAAAGTTAAATGATTTGGGAATACATGTGACATTTGATAAGCATGGTTGTAGATTGGTAAGAGGAAACTTGGTGGTAGCGAAGGAGAAAAGATTGGGAACTTTGTTTAAGCTAGAAGCCACTACTATTTGTAATGCCTCTTATGCATCTAAGGCTAATACTAAAAATACATGTATGTTGTGGCACTGTAGATTGAGTCACATAAGTCAGTCTAGTTTAAAGACTATTTTAAATAAAAAATTGTTAGATGGTTTATCCTATTCTGAGTAGAGTTTTAAATTTTGTGAACATTGTGTGTTTGGAAAATAGAATAGATCTCCATTACCTTCAAGTAATAATAAATCTAATGATAAATTGGAACTTATCCATTCAAATGTTTTTGGTCCAGTGGATGTTAAATCAATTGGAAAATCAAGATATTTTGTTTCCTTCATTGATGATGTCTCAAGGTTTACCTGGATTTATTTTATGCATCACAAATCTAAATTTTTCACTAAGTTTAAGAAATTTAAATCTTTAGTTGAAAAGAAATTAGATTATAAGATAAAGGTTTTGAGATCTGACAATGGAGGGGAATACTGTTCTAAGGAATTTGATGAGTTTTGTAAGCATGCAGGTATTGTTAGACAGAAAACTACTCCATATACACCACAGCAGAATGGAGTGGTAGAAAGGATGAATCAGACAATAATAGAAAGAGCCAAAAGTATGTTGAGTGAATCATAGTTGAACAAATGTTTTTGGGCAGAAGCTGTGTGTACTATGAACTACTTGGTTAACATATCTCCATGTAAGGCTCTTGTTTTAACTCCTTATGAAATGTGGACAGGTAAGAAACCTTTTGTTTCACATGAAAGAGTGTTTGGTTGTGAGGCTTATGTTCATGTGCCTAAAGAAAAATGAACTAAGTTGGATCAAAAAGCTAAAAAGTGTGCTTTCATTGGATATGGTGATAATGTAAAATGTTATAAGCTTTGGAATCCACTAACCTGAAAGATTATCTATTCTAGAGATGTTTTTTTCAAGTAACTTAGTGTTATTTCAGAACTTGAATAGCCAAAATAAAAAGAAGAAAAGGTGAAGAGAGTACACTTTGAATTAGAGCATGAAGATGCACCTCAAGAAGAACATAATGATGAATTGGGGGGTGAAGAAGCAAAAGAAGACTTGAGTGAAAGTTTTGATGAGGAAGAGTCTATTGTGACAAAAGAAGTTGGTACATATGAGCATGCAGAAGAACCTAAAGGGTCTATTACTCCACCTCTGAGAAGATCCACAAGACAACAGAACCTAGTTGACAGGTATAGCCCACCAAATTTATGTTGTGTATTTGCTTTATTGAGTACTGACAATGAGCCTAGATCTTATAGCGAAGCTATTCATGCAGATGATAGTGAGTCTTTATAGTCATCCATGTAGGAGGAGATGATGGCTTTAGACTCTTAGGCCATAGGTTGCAAGTGGGTCTTCAAGAAGAAGTTTGGGGTAGACGGTTCATTGGAGAAGTACAAGGCTAGACTGGTAGCCAAGGGCTACTCCAGAGAGGGAGTTTATTTTGGTGAAATTTTCTCTCCTATTGCTAAATTAACTTCTATTAGATTTCTCTTATCCATTGTTACAACTCTTGATTGGGAAATAGAGAAAATGGATGTTAAGACTGCATTGTTGCATGGAGATATTGAGGAAGAAATTTACATACAACAACCTACAGGTTTTGAGGTAAAAGGGAAAGAACATTGGGTTTGTAGATTGAAGAGGTCTCTTTATGGTCTGAAATAGTCCCCCAGAATGTGGTATCAAAAGTTTGATTCATTTGTGTTGAAATTGGGTTTTGTTAGGAGTGAAGAGGATCATTGTGTTTGCATTCATTATATTGATGATTCTATTCTTATCATTGCATTGTATGTTGATGACATGTTATTTTTTAGAAATACTACGGGTATGATCAATGAGTTGAAAGCCCAACTTTCAGGTGCATTCAAAATGAAGGATCTTGGAGTTGCCATGTATATTTTGGGGATGGAGATAAAAAGGGATAGAGGTAACAAAAAACTTTGGTTATCTCAAAGTAAGTGTGTGAAAACTATTTTGCAGAGATTTAGTATGCAGGATTGTAACCCAGTTAGAGTTCCTTTGCCCATTGGTACTAAGCTTTCATTAGATATGTGTCTAAAGAATGAGGATGATTTAGAGGATATGTCTAATGTGCTATATGCTAGTGTAATGTCCCCTTCTAGCAAGCCAAAAAAAATTCTTGACCTTGCACAATTTCAACATACAAAAGAGAACATTAGAGTTCCATTTTCCATTTTATATCGTCATTCTAGTTATCTAATCAATATCTATTCATACTTACGTCCTTGTGTTATGACCTTCTGTACTTACAATCCCATAATCGCATAATTCATATTCATAATCATTTTTATATTCTCTTTCATATTCATATTTATATTTATATTCATATTCATGGTCAAAGGCCTTATGCTCTATCCTTGAAAGGATCATGTGTCACCCTATCATTAATCCATCTCTAGCTCCATAGGTATGGTTCATGAAGGAGCCATTAACCATCCCATATAGAGGCCCAAAGGCTTCACTCCCACACAGAGTTCTTCACCATTTGGCTTGACGGAACTTCATGTCCACACAACATTCTTCATCCCAACAAGAGTCACCTCACGTTGGGCACATTTAACATTGATGAGCTCATCATTACCATAGGCCCAAGGACTTCACACCCACACAGTGTTCTTCGTCTCTTGGCTCAAGGGACTTCACACCCACATAGTGCTCTTCATCCACTTAAGGGTTACCTAGGTCCAACATACAATCTCCTAACTTACCCATACACCTAGGATAATGAGACGATTAATGATGAGGCTAATCCTTCTCTTGGATATAGTACAATCCTATGATTTCTAAATCCTTGTTGACATTATGATGTCTTATCATTATTTGCCTCATATCATAATTGGACCATCATATATTCATATGATCTAATGCATGATCACATTTCATTATCATTATTGATCATGTTCATCTTTATATACATATTTATCATATTAATTCATTCTTCCTTGCATATTAATTTATAATAACATTCATTTATTCATCTATTCTATATGTAATCAAGATTTCCTATTCTATAAGATATGATTTATACCATCGTAATCAGAATTTTCATTTTATTGATAATTTACTATGCTTTCTAATCCATATGCGTTACCAAGACTACCAACTTCTAATGGATGAAACATTCTATACTCAGACCTTGATCATGCAGAGATAACTACAAATCAGATTGTAAATAGCAATGATTACATACTTACCCTCTTAAAATTTTTATTACTCTATATTAATTCCCTTTTGTGGTAAAACTAGTTCTAACCATAGGTAACTTCGTTATCATAAGAGGATAGGTTAAAAGATGTTTTTATTTTATTTGTATTTGTATTATATCATTTATATTATAATAAATGATATATTATATATATTATATATTATTTATACTATATCATTTATATCATAATAAATGATATATTATTTAAATTATGTTATTTGTATTTATATTATAATGTAAGATAATTATAAGAATATTGGTATTTATATTATTAGATATATTTATAATATATTATATTTTTATTATTAGATATATTTATAATATATTATATTTATATATATTGTTATTTATAATATGGATATTATATTTTAATTATAATAAAATATTCATACAATAATATTATTTATTAAATAATATATAATGTATGTAATTATTTCTATCATCCGAAATAATATTTTACAAACCATCTTTATCATATTCAAATCTTTACTTTAACAGTGTCTTGATATGGCAACATGATAGCTAGTGTTGTAGGGAGTTTGATGTATGCAATGGTTTGCACTAAACCGGATATTGCCCAAGCAGTGGGAGTTTTGAGCAGATTTATGTCTAACCCTGGCAGACAGAATTGGAATTATGTGAAGAGGGTGTTTAGATATCTAGCAGGCACTCCTAATTACTATTTGGTTTATTCTGGTACTGACAGTGCTGACAAAACTTTGGACATATAGGGATTTGTTGATGCAGATTATGTAGGTGACTTGGATAGTCGAAGGTCCACTAGTGGCTATGTGTTTACTTTGTTTGGCGGAGCAATGCATTGGATGAGCAAAAGGTAGCCCATGGTTGCTTTGTCCACCACCAAAGTAGAGTACATGGCTGCTACCCATGTCTTGAAGGAGGTAGTTGGTTGAGGAGATTGTGTATAGGTATTGGTTTTGATTGTAGGATCATTCATATTGGTTGTGATAGCCAAAGTGCTATTTGTTTGGCCAAGAATCCTATGTATCATGCTCAGACTAAGCATGTTGATGTACAGTATCACTTTGTTCAAGAAATGGTTGCAAGTGGACAGATTGAGCTGAAAAAGGTGGACACTCAAGAGAATGTTGCAGATGCTTTGACCAAGCCTGTGAGCACAGAGAAATTTGTTTGTGTAAAGAGGCCATGGGCCTTGCTTCTAGTGCCTGATTATTTTATGGTTTTCCTATGGGTATTTACAATGTATGATGTCAAGTGGGATAATGTAAGGATTAAGGTGTCATTAACCTTGTAAATCCTATGTAATTAATTACTCCTAATATTGTCTGTAAATCACCCACAAGGGAAGAAAAGGTTTCACTAGCAGTGATCTTGTTTCAAGTGCATGTTTATATCTGGTCCTTGATGCTAATTCATTCGCGACAAGGGGTCACAGGGAGGTTTCCCCACTATGAGGGGTCCCCTTGGTGAGGGGCCCGGGGGTTGCACACCCGTAGCGCCCCCAAAACTACATTTTATTTATATTTTATCATTGTAAATCTGTACTGTTCATCATTAAGTCACAGATCTAATGGTCGATATTATGTCAGTTTTCTTGCCCTAGAAGGCAACCCCCTTTTATAAGGATATTTGTTCTACGTTTCTATCAGAGTTGAGAGTAACAAGCACCACTGGATTGAAGAATGAAGAAATAGAGGAAGTGCATGTATTGTAATCTCATATTTTAAGATAATACAACTTGGAGCCTATTTTCATGGTGTTTTTTTTACCCAAAAGGGTTTTCTCCACATTACATACTGTGTTATGTGTTTAGTTCTTAATTCATGTTATTTCTATGTAGTGGGTTTTTATTTATGTTGCAATCTCCATTGATTTTACATTATTTAGAAGACATTAATAAGGTTTGAATTAGATTTCCATTGTGTGGTTTGCACCTTCATTTCTAACACTTCTCACCACAATTCTAGACACACTTAAAATTTAAAGCACACACTCTTTTATCAACATATCGATATCTGGTTGTCGTTGAGGTGGAAACACAAAAAATAGGGTTTGACTGAGGGAAACCTCTATACATCCTAACCCTTTCTTCCATCTATGCATTTGTAGGTTTCATCAAGAAGTTTGACAATGAGAGGAAGGACTGAAAAGATTGGTACGAGAGCTGAAATCATGAATTCATACAGTACTTGCACCATACAGACTACATCATGACGTGTAGACGTCCACACCATGCACTATCATCCTAGATAGTGCTAGGTTCCTTGTCATTTTGTCTTTTCATTTTTGTACTTCATTTCTCAAAATTCTATTTACTGCTATTCATTTATGTTAAAACATAAAGTGGTTCTATAGACAGATTTTTTTCTTGAGACATTAGCTAACAGAACCCTAATGTAATGTTAGTGGAAATCTCACTTGATTGATATATTTAGTTGAGGGGTAGTTTTTCCTACATCACATTTTGGTGAACTCAACGTGTTGAACTTAAAACACCTTCTTTTTCATTCAAAAGATCTTTCTTTCCTAAAAAAAGATTTGGTAATACATCTCTTAATCTTTCTCCTAGTTTTTCTAAATTAGCATATTTTCTTCTTTTCTTACATCACTTTCTAACTTTTCTCAAAGGATTCATGAAATTGATGTTCCATTCAATGTATGTGATGGTGACTTAGCTCTTCCTATGTCACGATATTTTTTTTATTCCTCTCCTAAAATTCCTCTTATTTGTGAGCATATTTTGGCTCAAGAGGATGAAATCGTAGACACGTTTCTTAATATTACTCTACCTTCTCTTCATTTCAATTCTCTCCCTTGTAGAGATGAAGAATTAGTAGATGAAGAGACTCACTTCACATCAAATCCCCCATGGATAGATGTTGATCATACTTCTTATGTTCCTTCTCCTAAATCATGTATTTCTCAAGTAGATAATAATGTTAATTCAATCATTATTAATCGACTTATCCCACCCGCTAAGGGGATGTTCAAGAAGTGAATTAATGTTCAAAATATTTCTTCTTCTCCTAAAATCATTGTGCATAGGGCATCTGATCTACCCCCACTCTCTCATCCAATGATCACTATTCAAGGTATCCTGAAAATCCTCGATCTTCAAATCATTGGTTGGAAGTTGCTAAGTCTATAACTCAAAATGTGCCTATATGGCTCCTCACTACCATGTAGTAGCCCACACATATAATACTCAATGAAACAAACAAGTTACTCTTGTCCCTATTTCCCTTCCTCCACCAAATCCTATTCTTCCACCACCTCCTCGTCTTTCTACAGAGAGTACCAAAGAGTATGATCTTGTTAAACATCTCTAGGCTACACAAGCTAAGATCTCTCTTTGGGACTTGATGCAAGTTTTACCTTCTCATTATAATGCCCTTCAGCAGGCCTTGTGGAAGATATCTATTCAATCTTCAGTGAAGCCCATGGATGTGGCTACTATTCTTGAGGGTTTTCATTGTAACACTCCTAATATCAACTTTCATTTCTCCGAACTCCCTTCTACTAAAGTTTAGAAGAAAAATGATGCTCTTATGATTATTGTAGCTATAAAATAGATTGGGATTAAGTGAACCCTTATTGATAGTGGTTCCGCTCTTAACGTCAATAGTTTAGACCTCCTTAATCATCTTGAAATCAATGCTTCTTCTATGTCTCCTTGAAATCTATCCATCAAAGGTTTTGATAATGTAGCTCACCTAACTTTAAGCACTGTCACATTGCCCATTACGTTAGGCCCTGTTACATTACCTACCAAATTTCATGTCATTCATGAGACTCTTTCTTATAATCTTCTCCTTTGTAGACCATGGATTCATGTCATGGGTGCAATTCCATCTAACCTTCATAAATCTCTTAAATTTATTTATAATGGTAAAGTACATAAGGTAAGTGTTGATCCAAACCCCTTTCAATACTGTCAACAGGCTGAATTGGGTCACCAGAAGCCTACCCTTTATTCTCTTCATAGTTTTATACCTTCTACAACAAATTCTCAAACACCATCATCACCCTCTATTGATGATGATGTGCCTTCCTCATATAATGCATATATTGGTGATGATTGCTTACACTTCACCCTTCATGGGCCATGTGAATATATGGTTGACTCTTCTCACTTTAACATTCCCATGTTCAACAAGGATCTACATTCTCATATTAGGATCGATCCCTCTTCTCATGTGAATTTTGCTACTACTTCTTCTCCAACATGTGCAAACACATCTCATTTCAACAAGGCTAGTGATGTTGATTCTCCTCCTCTTTCTAATTTGGAGACACATTATGGCTCAAATACAAAATATTTTCTAAACATGGATATAATGAAAATGGTCTAGGGTGCATGGAACAAGGAGTTAAGGTCCCTGTGGAACCTACACCACACTTACCTTCTACATTGGGTTTAGGTTTTTGGCCTTCTCCTCTATCTACATGCCCTCCGCCATTGTCTGAGGTGGTCTCTTCTTTTCAAAAATCAAGCCTTTCTCCATAATAGAAAGGGTTGCTTCCTACTCCATCTCTTCTATCTAAACAATACAATATTTTGTTGAGGCTTCTCAAAGCTCTCTTAATCACTCTTCCTCCTCCTACATGCAAAAAGTTTCCTAAACAAATTCAATCAACACTTCCTTTCTATGCATATCATCAAGTGCTTGTCCATTTCACTAGTGAATGTCAAGCCTTGAGTAACAATATTCAACAAATTATTGGCACGGGTGCTCTCACTCCTCTTGTTGATGAAGCACCTATCTCTTCTCTGCATGACAGTGATATTGAGGTTTGAATATCTATCCAGTTCATGGTTCTTTCTCTATTTTCTCATGAGACTATTGTGTTGCTACCCATTATGTGGCATCTATAGTTGTCTCTATTTTCTTTTTGCCATGTTCATGGTGGTACAATCTTACATGCAACTATACTTCATTTCTCGTAACAACATAATATTCTCTTTCATGGTTGTCCTCACCCATATTCTGGGGGGCAGAGACAACTTGTTCAAGGGGTGTGCATTCTTTCTAAGGATCCCCCTCTTTCTTCCCCTTTTTTTTACTTTAACATATTTGCATATTATACATGCTAATATTTTAAGGGGGGCATATATTCTCCTCACATGTGCATCTATACATGCACCCTTCTTTGTTCACACCCCCTAAGATGTAGCTTATCAATTCACCCCCTAAGATGTTGCATTTAGTACTCCTTGAAGCATTCACCCCTTGTGGTGTTGGTGTTTGATACGCTCCCTGAGGTGTTGGTTTTTTATATGCTCCCTGAGGCATTGGTGTTTAATACACTCCTCGAGGTGTTGGTTTTTGATATGCTCCCTAAGGCGTTAGTTTTTGGTATGCTCCCTGAGGCATTGGCATTTTATGATCACCTAGCATAATGCATCTTGCTAGTCCGTGATCCATGTAGTCTATGAGCCACCTAGAATAATGTAGCTTTTTAGTCCGTGTGCTTCATATGACCTATCCTTTATACACCCATGGTCACCTATCATAATGCAACTTGCTAATCTATGATCCATGATGGTATTGTTATTTGCATGACCCCTAGTGATATAGCAAGCTAGTGTCTAAAGTCATGTACTCTCTTCTTCATCCTATTGATTAATACCCATCTATTTGTATGTCTTCTCTCCTTGAAACAATTGATCGACTCATTATATTTCTTCTATCTCCATTTAAGCATTCCTCTATTTGTGGTTTTCTTTATTTTTGTTGTATTATGGGGATGATGCATAGTATTGAGACAACCTTTCACATTGAGGTCTCTTTCACCTTGTTGACTTAGAATTTTTCTTTGTTTGATGTGTGTTTCTTTCCTTTATGTATATGATGTTTATGTTTATGTATATGTTTGTGATGTTTTGACATAGTGGTTTTTGTAGGTTTGTGCTCTAACACTATTATCCTGTAGGTTTTTGTTGTCTAACATATTGGTTTTGTAGGTTCTTTGTCTATGGGCTTGTTCCTTTGCTCAAAGAGCTCTACATCCTCTACAGTATCCTTTTGGATATCCTTTTCATGCTTATTTAATTTTAGCATTTTCTTTCTTGTACCTTAACAAGCATATACATGTAGTGTCATATGCCTGCCAAAATGGGGGCTAAATGTAGTGTCATAAATTGTGCTTGCTCACAATTTCATGCTTTATTCAGTAGTCACTTTAATGTCCACTCCCCTACTGTGTTTTAGGATCATTTCTAGCCTTAGCCTTATCCTTGACCCACGAGATGTGCCTTTCTGTTGCTTTGACCCTTTCTGCTTGTCATATCCAAAAACCATAAAAGTGCAAAAATCGTGGCTCTGTCCCAAGTTGATTAGACCTTTCAAGAACTAGAATTGCAAAGTGTTTGTCAGTATTGTGATCATTTTAGAAGTTGTATTTTTACTTGCACGATTTGCTAAGATTTTCTTGATCCTTATCTACACCCAAATGGCTCCTTTTTTTCTTTTCCCTCTCTATTTAAGCAAGTAGATTTTCCTTTGCAAAGGATTAATTTCTTTCAATAGCAAAGCCCTACCAAAATCAAAACTCATCTTTATCACACTCTATCTTTTGTTGTTCCATTGCTGCAACTAGTTTTCTTCAAGATCTCATCAAGCTCTTCTGATATATCGCATATCTCTATGGGTAAAACACATTCATACTTCTCTGTCATATAGAGATCATTTCGTAAATCTACTTTAAGTCATTGAGTAGGTTTTTACTTTATCAATATTACAATATCATTTTGTCATTTCTCGCCACAATTCTAGACACTTAGAATTTAGATCACATACTCTTTTATCAACATATCGATATATGATTATCATTGAGGTGGAAACACCAAAAATGGGGTTTGACTGAGGAAAACCTCCATACAACCCAACCCTTTCTTCCATCTGTGCATTTGTAGGTTTCCTCAGGAAGTTTGATGGTGGGAGGAAAGATTGAAAAGATTGGCACAAGAGCTAAAATTATGAATCTATATAGAACCTGTGTCGTATAGACTATAGCGCAATGCGCAGACATCCACGTGGTGCGCTATCATCCTAGACAGTGAGGTTGTCTGCCTAGTACCAAGTTCCTTATCATTTTTTTCTTTTCATTTATGTTCTTCATTTCTCAAAATTTTATTTACTACTATTCATTTCCATTAAAACATAAAGTGGTTTTGTAGACAGATTTTGTCTTGAGACATTAGCTAACAAAACCCTAATGTAATGTTAGTGGAAAGCTCCCTTGATTGATATTTTTAGTTGAGGAGTAATTTTTCCTACATCACAGTTCCTTTGCTTGATTCCTCTCAAAAATAGTTCTTGTACTTGATTCCAATTAAAAATGTTATTTCTAATTGGATCCCTTTAAAAATTAAATGTGATGTGGTTGAATAATGATGCTAAGAGATTGTAAGAGACACTTGCATTAAAAAAATTACAGAAATAGTTGTTGTCAATCCGTACACAATAAAAAAATTGTAAAAATGTTGTACTGTGTTTTACTCAAAATGGGTTGATAATGGTTATAATAGAAATGGGTACCCATTTCTAAACAAGTATGCATTCACTTTTAGAATAGGTACTTGTTTCTTTTTAGAACATGTACCAGTTATTTTTTAGAACAGATATGCATTCTAGAAATTTAAAATTTGACACCAACACTTTTACTTTGGTTTTAGGCTTGGAATAGACTTGGAAACCCAACCCTAAGCCTTGGACCTGTAAGTACAATGTCATGGTAGGATAAAGAATAAAAACTAACTTTGGCAATATAGTTGATGACTTTTTAAAAAAAATTTGATAAAATTAAAACCCATTACAAATGACAATGTCTATCTTTTGAATATGTAATTTTTTAGTGTTGAAAATATTTTTTATTTATTAATTAATTTTTAAACAAAAGGCCTCATAAGTTTGAAATGACATATATTACTATTTTTAATAACTTTTGATTTGGAATTTTTTTGAAAAAAAATATGTCTAACCAATCTAGACATCATTCTCTACAAGATGAAAAAAAATTCATGTTAGAATTATTTTAGGTCAAATTAAGTTGGCCGTACAGAAGGGGTTTTAAAAACACTTTAATCCCAGTAAAAAATTAATTAAAAAAATATTTATTGAAAAATATTTATTAAAATTTTACAAAAATATCCTGACTAAACTTCAACATCATATGCATCTTTACACAAAAAGGATTTTAAAAAATACTTTCATTTACTACTTTTTTTTTGTCACACACGTACATGTTTTGGCCTTTAGTATACTTTTTTTAAATGACACTTTTGTGCATTCTATACAAAACCAACTTTTATCATCTAAGTATTAGAATAAATTATATATTTAAAAACTAAAAGCAAAATCTTGCATTTCATATTTTTACACCATGTTAATATTTTGTGTAAGTGTTTCAAATTTTTACCCCAACTATGACAAACTTTGATTTTCAAGAAAAATACTTCCACTTTTTGGCCAAAAAATGGAAACCAACTTCTTGCACTTACCCCTAATCAATCTTCATTAATAAATCATAATAATAGTAACAAATAGATTCCCTTGTCCAATATACAATTGGGATGAGGTTCATTAGTCTAGTTACTAAAGCAATAATTCAAAGTCATGACATACTTGTGGTATACCGTTGGGTTATGTGTAACTTGCATATGTAAATATGTACCTTGCACTTATATTTATTTACATTGGTGCCTTAAATGGTTGGCCTACCCTTAGATAATATGTTGAGATGTGTAAAAATAGAGGTGATAACTCCCACCTTTTTAATAAAGCAATCAAATTTGTGGCATTTGATTCCATCTTATATATCAACGTTCTTTTAGCATCTCTCAGCACCAAGAGATCATGCATTATGTACAAGAACTATGGACAAACTTTTGTATTTGTATTTAAACTTTCTACTAGTGTCGAGTGGTCATTGATTTACCGAGGAAGTTTCTTTAATCACAGAGAGTCCACATGGATCAACTCTTTTCAATTCCATTGACTTTACACCATAAGGGATGAAGCTCGATTTGAGTTCTAGGTGAATTTGGTGAAATAAATACCCCTCAATCGTTAGCTCTAAAAAATGAAACTCTCCTCTAATAAATGCTCTAAAAAAATCCTCTATATAAATCTCATAAATAACTGGAATGAAATTTGTAGATTTGAGATGTTCTCTTAATCCCACTCTAAAAATTTGGTTCATTAATGTGGCTCCACATAAACATAACAAAACAATTAACATAACTACTAGGTCTTTTCCCCTAACTTATCTAAATATTTCCTCACAAACTACTTGTTTCTTATAATTACTATCTTTTTAAAAATATATGAGAATATTTTTTGAAACATGAATTCTAAGTTTAACTGACTCGACTAATAAGGCCTCATTCTCATACTTCAAAACATAAAGTATCACAATAATTTACTTGAAACATAATTTAACAACATATTATCTATTATTAAACTTGAACATAATACCTATCTCTAAACAACTAATATACAAATCATTCTATCATGCACCCATATAAAAATAAATAAAGAATATTAATATTATATAAAATTCTCTAATAAAACATTGTTATAATAAATATTTTAATAAACTAAAAATATTATATAAATAATAACCATAAGTTAAAGGTGGCTACATTGTTTGACATCAAAATTGCACGATATATCTATAGAAATGAACCCAACATTAGAAAGTCCTTTGACACATATATTTGTGAAATACAAAGAGAAAACAAAGAATGAAAAACAAAATAAGTATGTAGCCCAAATAAAATAAAGGAAGTTTATCATTTCAATAGATTGCATAATACAAACAAAGGATATGGAACTATTTTGCACTCCAAGAGTACTTTCATGGTAAAGTATGGCTGAGTTGTTTGACATTAAACTTTAGAAGGATAAAAGTGGTTCAAAAGCCATGGTTTGAGTTCCTTTTTTTTTTTCCTTCTCTTTTTCCCTCCACCTATCACGTGTAAATATCCATGGAAATCTTGTGTTGGTAGTTTGAACATGCAACTCCAATACAAGGGTCAAAAATTTGTGGAAAATGGAAGAAAAAACTCAAACAATGGAGTCCAAAAGTTGAGATATTTCTCTTCAAACGAAGCCTTTTCTTTCTCAACGTACTAATCTAAAAAACGAGTAGGCCCATCAATTTATTTTTGTTCTGTCAAGAATCAATTTGTACTAAATGTGGAAGTCTATGTCTTTAATATAAGTATTGATTATATGTGGAGTATGGTAGTAACTTGGCATGTGGTATATGGTGATACCGTTGGGCGACCCATATAGAAATAAAATCTCTTCCGTATATATTTAACATAATTATTAAGAATTTGTTTTAATTTTTTTTAATTTTTATATTGGTGGTGTATTTATAATGTTTTTTTTAATAGTATATTTGGTTTAGGATCCAAGAACCAAACAAAAAGGAATTATCTTAGATGTTGGAGGTAAGGAGCTCCTAGGTCCAATCATCTAATCATAGAATCAATAAGATATGGATGTCATAGAAGAAAATTGTTAAAAACTATATATATATATATGCAAGCAACAAGAAAACCCCCTATACATAGCATCTACCACCATGCTAATCCTAGCAACCAAAACCACCAAACAGAACCACCAAATCCCGACCCACAGAACACCCACCCCATCTCAAATAGCAAAACAAAACAAAAATCGTATATAGTTTGTTGGGTGTCGAGGCAAATTACGCAAGCCCCGACGCACCAAGAAGCATCGGATCCATACATTTCATTTCATTACACTTAGCACATGAAACATCCTTACTTAGGGGAGAAACCATTATTGCCTCAGCAAACTCATCTTCGTCGCAATAGTCAAAGAATGAAGTAATGGCCTCTGCTAGAAGAAAAAACCTTGACCCCTTAGCAATCTCCTCCACGGCACGTTGTAGACATAATTGCCACCGCTTAGTCACATGAATATGTTTAAAAATGCATTTGAAATAAACATATGCCTAATGAACAACATCCTCAATACCATCATGGAGGAGGAAGCAACTAGCAGCATTCAACAACATTGAAGCACAACTAAGAGTTTGCACCACATCGAAGACATTCCTCCACCCATGAGTATGGCCTAGGTCCAATAACAGGGTAGCCATAGCCTCCCAAATACTAATGTTGGGAGCCCCATTCAAATATTTAGCAATCTCTCAAATCCACACCACCCAATGCCAAAGATCAATATTCTTAATTTCTTTCTCAACAAACACCATAAAATCAAATATCATCTCCTCTTCCAAAACCTGTTGCTTCCTCTACCTATCCATCTTACCAATCATGGGTGCTTTCCCCTTTTCTACCATTGTCTTCCTAAATTTCCCACACCTATCTCCAAATGCCATCACATGACCAAAGGGAGAGCCATTAAGAGCATAGAAAACCACAAACAAACCTAACATTGCATTACCACCGCCAACCATGAATGAACATAAATGTAACTACTACAACATAATGAAACCTATCCCATCCAATCTCCACATGATCTTTAAAAGAAATCAATAGATAATAGCCCCTAAACCCCTTATCAAGTTAGTATTTATAGTTTATTGATTTATATGATGTTTTAATGAGATTTAATTGTATATTTTTGAGTTAATAATGTCCATAAGAATTTATTTCTCATGAGAATGAATGGTCCACTCAACACTTATTGCATCTAGGAATATAAAATGTTTTACATAGATTATTTAAATTAATTAAATAAAGTAATTAAGTAATAATTAACTTAGATCATTAGAGTTGGGAATGCTGATAAACTTAAAATAATTGTGATACTTAAATATGAGGATAGATGGGCTTAGATCTAGAATTGATGATAGAAATATTGTTAATGTTGTTTTGGAATGATTTGCCTCTATCATGAAATTAATTGCCTTGGTTGATGAATATCTCAGAGTCTCAAAAATATGCTATCTTGGAATGATTTGCCTCTTTAGAAAAACTCACTTTTACCATTAATATAAAAAATATCTCAAAGTCTGAACAAGCACAAAGATCTGTGTGGATCAATGTTGCACCTTGTGTGATCAATCTCAACTACTATGAACCTGATCTTGATATGTAGAATTGATATGTGATGTGTGGGAATGATTTGATTAAAAATGTTGTAATGGAATTTGTTAATCATCGCCTACTAGATATATAAGAAATCAAGGTGGTGTCTAAAGACACCATTAAAGAGTTTGTCAACTCAATAGATGAATGAATTCTCCCAAGTTGAACCCCTTGGTAACCTGAATTAATGGTGTTAAGAAAAATCAAAGACATCATTCATAGACATGTAGATGGCCTATATGATGATGTAGATTTGATTCCTTTATTGCCTTTTAGAATTAAAGTGTGCTCTAATTGTTCTTTTATATGATCCTTGCATTCTCCTTTGGATGTGTTTAAGTGCACAATGAATATCCTTAATACCATGAAATAACATGATATCACATGAAACATGTATGAAGTTAGCTCACAATGGTTAGTAAAAGGGAGCAAGAAAGTTTAAATTTGAATTTAATGCCTTGGATTTTGGGGGCTATTTCTATGCTCCTCTGGATTGATAGGAGGTCAATCCTACATCCCATTGTAATGATCTATAAGGATAAAGTACTTATTTCAAGATAGGGATCAAATTAAGAGAATCAATGTAAATGGGGATGAAAGATGGATGAATAGGGATGGGGCCATGAGCCAAGATAACACAAGAGTATACCACTTATTGATAATAATACATTCCTATCAAGGTAGACACAAAACTAAATGGAAAATAACAAGGGTGTGCTAATTTTACCATTACATTTTTCTGCCTATTTGATGTGTGTGTGAATCCAATATGAGCATGCATTTCAAAGTATATGGACTTTCTCCACCAATATGAAAAGTAAATATTTTATTCACTCATTAAAGGATGTGTATCCTTCAAAAAGGATATAGTTATTCTTCTTGTAATCTCCTTAGAATGAGTGCTCCTTGAAAATCTATAAAACAACAAAAAAGTATACAATGAGTAGTGTCTACCACATGATCAAAATAAGCACAAACTACAAGTTGCTCTATCTTCCTATTCAAAAAGGGGTATAAAAACTCCATGTGATATGGAAATGTGAAAAGTGTCCATGGGATATAGCCATGTGATAAAACTCCATGTGATATGGAAAATCAATAAAAGTCCATACATTAATATGGCAAATTAATAAAACTCCATGTGATGTGGCAATGTGATAAGTATCAATGTAATGCATCCATTTGATAAAACTCAACATGATATGGCAATATAATAAAACTTTGTGTGATGTGGGTGTGTCTCTACAAATGATATAAGTCCATCTATTAAATATAGTGATATGTCTCTATCTACCACAAGATGTTGTTTGAAATCTCAACCATGAAGAGTGTTAGCAATAATATATGTCCCCTCTCCAATTAGTTGCATCCAATGAATGCAAGGAATCAGAGGAGAGGGAAAAAGATACATGATAATGCTAAAATATTAAAAGTGATAAAAGAATTGAATAAGATGTAATCATTATAAGCATGTATATCATGTGGAAGGAATGATGCCCCCACAATTACTCTTAATTTGGCCAATCAATACTATCACTCTCAAGATATATTATCATGTTAGCATAACATATGATGACATAAGTGATGATAAGGAATATAAAGATGTAATCATAATATAAAAACATGATAAGGATCCAAGCATGAAAAATATGTGAGATAGGCATGATAATTTAACTCAAGCATGTAAGCATAAGCATAATATAGATCATAATGTAAACATGTATCAATAGATGAATCATTGATAAGTATTATAGCTTGAACATGAACATGTCATCATAAGATAAAATTAGTGATTAGGAGCATGGCATCTGATATCCTTAGATAAGATAGGCATTATAAGCATATAAAAATATAAATAGAAAAAGATGTAACATTAGGAGCATATGAGGATGAATAAGCATTAGGCACGTGAAATAAGGAAATTAAGGAAACATGACACACACATAGCATAGGAGATAAAATATCAAGAAGGAATGTGTGGAAATATAAAGGCCAAATAGAAGAAGGCATGATCACCCATTGAGGAAAGCATAAGGAGCTAAAATATGTAACATAAAGGAGATACTCCCAAGTGGGGGAAGTCAAAACATATAGAATATGAAATTAGGATAAGTAAATAGGAAAAACATGTTATAAGAAGCATTGATCAAACACATATAAAGTAATAGGGAATGTGAAAAGATGAAGAAAGAAAGGATGGCGACATGGGAAAACAAAGGACATGGAGAAGTAAAGGTTCTAAGAAATAAATATAAAAATATTCCCCAAAGTAAGGAAGGAAAGATATGAAAATATTACATGGAGGGTGATATAATCAAGAGGTCAAAGTGTTTAGTAAATATAGGATAGATAGATTAAAAAGGAAGGTGAATCACAACATACATGGCATAACATAAAGATAAAATCAAGGAAAGTGGCATGAACGATGGGTGGAAATATCTAACCAGTGCAATTATGGACACATCGGGTTTGTCTATTTTATACTCAAAAGATGTGTCATTATGAAAGGCAATGCCCCCCATGAGGCCATCCAAGTCACTATAAAGTGTACTCTCATGAATAGGATTGAACTATAGGGATGTCAACTGTGATGTATTCTTTGAAATCTAACCAACATAGATGTTGTATTAGGTGGTTTCTCTTTTGCGTCATGTGTAAACTTAACATAAAGTGTGTTATGGTGAACAAGACCAATATTGTGATAGACAATAGAATAACCCTCATCATTTTCTTTCATATGATCAACCTCATCAAGTGAAGGAGTCATGTGCTCAATTTTTATCTTCTTGTTGTCTATAAGTTGTTGAATTTTGTACTTGAATGCATGATGTATATCTATATAATGTCCATGAATGTGATGATAAGCACAAAAGTACTTATCCGTTGGCTTGACAAGAGGTAAGGTAATGAGATTGTGTTTTAAAATTTGATCTAATACCATATGTGGAGGCTCTTTCACTATAGTGAACTCTCTAAATCTCCTTGGTTTGATTAGTACAAGATGATCATCATGAAGATCATTAGGTACATCCTCACTGCCACCATTTTCTAATTGTAACAATGATGTTAATTCATGGGTAAAGGGGGAAGTGCTATATGTTGATGTTTGTCATTGATGTCAAAATTGTTGTTTGTGTTGATCTATTTGTCATTGATGTCACTATGGTGAGTTGCTTCAGGAGTTGCTTCAAGACAAAGTCATTGTTGATACTTGATGTTGTTGATCATCTTATGATGCCATGATGCCTATATTGTGTTGATACTCATCTTATGGATTGATGTCAAAGATAATGTCCAACAACCACCTTGAGAATATGATTGTTCTTGATTTGCTTGTTATCTTTAGAGGTGTGATGAATATCATTGAGAAGACTCTTTGGAAGATCTACCTTCCACTTGTGTATAGCCTTGAGTTGAATGCCTCTAGCAAAGTGGTTATGTATCACTCTAAGCTACAAATCTTGAGAGAAGGATTTATGTCCACCATGGATTTGCAAAGGTCTTGTTAATACGTGATGCATCCAAAGTATAGGTACACTTCATGATGTTGATGCTCATTGCTCATTCATCATTCAGTTCATGATGTTGAATGTTGTTGATGCATCCTTTGATCTTCATGACAAAGGCAAGGTTAGTGTTGTTGCTTGATGACAAGGTATGGCAGAGTACTTGTTCATTTCAGTTCATGGTGTCAATGCTCATTACTCATACTTCATTCAGTTCATGGTGTTGATATTGTTGATGCAAAAAATGTTGAAGTTGTAGTGTTGAAGGTTGTCATTGATGTCATTAATATTCAATGGTGAATGTTAGATCTATAGTGAATCAGTGTAATCAGTTAGTGCTCATCATTATCTAAGGTTGCATCATTGTTATGGTGCTTATTATCAATTCATGAAGAAGACAATCTCAAAGCATGAAGGAGACAATCTCTAAGAGTATATATGTGTGGTGATACTTCAATGGTCAATGGATGACTATATCTACAATTGGGATATACTCAATCTGAGTCATGATGTTGGGGTTTGGTTCTTTATAGATCTTGAATCAAATGGTCTAAAACCCTAAGCACAAAACCCTAAGGCTAGTTCTAAGAACCCTAAAATGCCTTTATCATTTCTATTATCTCTCTGTAAAGATAAGGATCATGTCAATGCAGATTTAAAATGTCTAAAATTCCTAAATCCCATAAAACCCTAAGGGTTCCTAAGCTCTAAAACCTAAACCCCAAGTTTGACCTAAACCCTTAAATGCAAGTTATAAAGTTCCTTAAGTGACGGGCAATACACTTTTTATATTTTGAAAGTGACTTGTTCTAGTAGGTGAGATATCACTTAAGTGACAAACTAAGGGCTCGCTCTCATGGGGCAACCGACCCCTACTCCTAGGAGCTACCGGATTCTCTGGTTAAAACATTGAGAACAAAGCACCAAATCATATATGCGTTGTTTATTTAATATCATCAGGGCACAAAAAAGAGGATCGATGGCCACAATTTACACTCATTTAAACATGTATTAGTTCCTTCTTGTGTATCAACATTGATGAGTAAATGCACATAGCAGTTCAGTTAAGGTTTTCTTCTAACTATTTTTGAATGTAGTGTTGGCAGTTTTCAAACAAATGAAAGGGTTTTTGTTTTGTTACGGTGAAGGGATTGTGTAATGAAAAACATGAAGTAGGGCATGAAAAAGAGGATCGATGGCCACAATTTACACTCATTTAAACATGTACCGCTTCCTTCCTATGTATCAACATTGATGAGTAAATGCACATAGCAGTTCAATTAGGGTTTTCTTGTAACTATTTTTGAACGTAGTGTTGGTAGTTTTCAAACAAATGAAAGGGTTTTTGTTTTTGTTATGGTGAAGGGGTTGGTGTAATGAAAAACATGAAGTATTGATATGTATAATGTATATTGGTTCGAAGTTGTTTTTTGGATGAAAGACAATACAGATGAAATGCATTGATTGAATAGTGAAGGCATGATTGATGTTGCAGAATGATACAATTTGCAGAGGTTGTGTTTGCAGGGGTTTGATATTGAAGTATGTGTTGTAGTAGAGTATTCTACAGGTAATCACCGTAAGTCATGATGTCAATAGAGAAGATCAATGATGATTGAAGTAATCAAAGCGTTCAAGAAATGAATACAGAGATATGTGCTATAGATAGGGGAAATGAAAGTAGAGGTTTGTGATCATTACAAAGGTAAAAGAATGATTTCTCACAGTATGATAATAAGTCCTCTTTAATGTTTGATTTGTATTGGTACTATACAATCCTTGAGTGCAATAGTATGATGATACAGGGACATATGGTTATGCAAAGTGCATGTATGTATGCTAGATAGATTATATGACAGGAAAAATGATGTATTATGTAAAGAAGGGATTCTTGATATAGGTTTGAGTATCTTTTGGGTTTAGGAGATCTTGTATTGTCCTATGATGTCAAAGTAATGTTCTTTAGTATTGGATGTATGATGGGTTGTTTAAAGAGTTTTTTTTGTGTAAAAGAAAGGAGTTTTTGAGATATTCATGCAGATCTAAGAGAGTGGACTTGATTGAGTAAGAGTTATAGAAATCATCTATAACTTTGTTATTATTGTAAATAGAGTAGTACTCTGTATATCTTCATGTTTTGTATTGGGATTTGGTGCTCCTAGTTTGTGCAGAGTTGGTGTTCGGGTTGGTGCTCCTAAAAAACTTGGAGTTGGTGTTCCTAAAAGATTCAGAGTTGGCGCTCTTGGTATAGGGATAGGTGTTTCTATCTGTGAGGCTGATTATTATACCTTCCTTATTTTGATCATTATGTATTTCAGTTGATGACATTATCAGACTTTTAGTGACTATGGTTTCATTATGCAGACTTGACATTATCTCCTAATTATGATAGGACATTGATTAGACATATGTGATTCGATTTGATCATATTTGATGCTATTTTGAGATTCGACATCTGAGATATATATTTGATGAGGCTTTATGATGAGATTCTAGTTATTTATGTGATGTTGACTATTTGACATGTGATTGAAAAATACAGTTTAATTTGGAATTATGTATTGATGATTATTATTGTATTCGATTGCATGAATTTAATTCCAGTTGCTTCGGCTATGATTAGTCATGATATGATTGACACTTGATCGAGATGTGCAGGTTTTACATTCCCTAGCCACAGGAAATTGGAGGTAGAATTCACACCAATGTTAGCCCCTGTAAAACCTATCCATTCCCAAGAGGGATAAGGATCACGTTTGAATTTGAATGTTGGTTTAAGTGCTTGATTTAATTTTGTTATTTTGGCCTTAGTACCCTTTGTTTAAATTAATTAATAAGTGTTGTATAAATTTTATTTGATTTACACCGCTTGGTATTTATTTTATTTTTGAGGCCATTTAAAGTGGATTTATGACCCCTTTGTGAACCTTAGAGTCCCAAAAGTTACCCTAGGTGGTTACCCATGGGTCTAGGGTCAATTTGGACTAACTAACCCTTGACTAACTCACTTTTGGTCACTCTAAACTATGGTTTAGTCAAAGTGACGAAATTTGAAATAAGGGAAGGTGGGAGATGAGTCATGCCTTGGGAAAGACTCATCTCCCTTCCCAAAGTTTGGGAACCCATTCCCAAGGAAGACTTGGGAGGTCTCCAAGACTCCCAAGTGTGTGGGGACTTCCTCCAAGACTCTCACACACGTGTGAGAGCATCTTGAAGGGAGATGGCTCCTTGAGAGAATAAGAGGATGCCATATGGCATCCCTTATCCTCTTGGAGGTTTGAGTGGGAATGCCACCTCACCACTTGTCCTCTCACACATGTGTGAGAGCACAAGTGGATAAGGTGAGGATTGAGATGGAATGGGAGGATGACACTTGTCATCCTCACACTTCCTCTCCCTTGCAAGTGGCATTGGAGGAGGAAGGAGAAGGTGACAAGTGTCACCTTCTCATTCCTCAAGGCCAAATTGATGGCCTATATTATCTCCTCTTGTTGAGGAGTGTGGGGTTCTTGCAATTTTATTTTTTTCTTGCTATTTTGGAGGAGTTTGGGAAGTTGGAGAAATTCTTGCAAGATTGGAAGGTTTGGGAAAGCTTGGAGCTCTTCACCAAATGTGCTTCCATTATAGGGCTTTGAAGGTAAGCCTCTTAAACTTTGTTTCTTCACCTTGCTTATTTTAATGTGTTGTGTTGTAGTTTTGGGTTGTTTTGTTGTTGCATTGTTTTTGTGTGGGATGGGAGTATGGTGAGAGCACCTCCAATGGAGGTAATGCTCAACTTGTTTGGGTAGGGGAAAGGAACCTCCTTGAGGTCACTCCCACATTGTGTATTTATGCCTTGAGGGCTTTTATTTGTTGAGGAGATTTTTGAATGGCAAGAGTGCCATGGAGGTTATTTTGTGATATTGTGGAGAGTGGTGTTTTTTGGAGATTTTTGGCTTGAGTCCATGAGCTTGATATTTTATCATTTGGGTGACCTTTGAAGTAGAGGGGTACATTCCCTATCCTCATCAAACTCATTTTCATGAGTTGAGTTTTGTGTTAAGCCTATGGGTTGTTTTTGTGTTGTTGTGTTTGATTTTTGTTGTGGAATGTTGCACCTATGTGAATCCCTACCTCCCTAGCTCGGGGGTGACCCACTTGCAGGTCTATGGTAGGGAGGAGGGCATTTCGAAGTGGTTGGGTTGTTCTTCCTTTGGTTGTGTTATTTGCAAGTCTTGAGAGAAGAAAGAGTTGTGTGGAGCTCATTTTGGGTGGCTTAGTAGTTTTATTTTTGGCTGTTTTGAGCCATGGCCATTGTGGCCTTAATGTAAGATTTGTTAAATTTTCCTTGCCTTGAAGTTGGCCGTAGTAAATGTTGTAATGAAAACATTCTTTACAGTTTATTAAAAAGTTGTTTCTTTTTTTTGTGAAGTTGGTTTTGAAATAAGAGAGACATGGGTTGATAAAATTTTATGTCACTTTCCTTACAAAAGAAATATATATATATATATATATATATATATATATATATATATATATATATATATATATATATATGAATGTGTTAATAAATGTAGTTAATGCAAGGGAAAGAAGAAGGAAATTTTAGTAAATTATTTTATGTTAGAAAGTTCATTTTATTAGATGCTGATTTTGGAGGTGAACTGTTGTAAACGAAACTTTGACAGTTGTCATTTGTTTATTACTTGGTAGTTAAAATAACAATTGTTGTTAGAAAGGTGAAAAAAAAGAATGTTCTTTTGCCATTTAGATTCCTTTCAAAACAAAAATATAATACTGTTGTTCTATGTTAAAAAAAAAAGAAAGAAAAAAAAAGAGTGAAGTGATATTATTTTGTTTCATGTGTAAATCTGAGAGTTAACATTACTTCTTTTACTACTTTTGGTTGTAAAAGTGAGTGCTACATGGAAATGTATTTGCTGGTTATTATTTCATAAATTCTACATTGTTGTTTTTCCTTTCACAAAAAAAAATATAATACAGTGTTAGCACAGAAAAGTATAGAAGAAAATCTATTTAGTCATACCTTCTTTTGCTGTATATGTTACTTAATGTGTATACACTCTCATATATGTGTGTGTGTGTGTGTGTGTGTGTGTGTGTGTGTGTTAAGTGTATACATATTTATATATTTAAATACAAAAAAATGGAAGAAATGTAGTTACTGTATTTCTGCCTTTTATTAAACTGGGTTTATCATTATATTTATATATATATGCAAACATATATATGCACACATATATATAATATATATATATATATATCCAAAAAAAACTAGGATTAATATCTATACACAAATTACAGAGATCAAAATTACTATGCGCGGGTTGTGCTATTGTTACAATTTTTAGGTTTTACAATATATATATATAAAGAATCGACTGTGGGCAGCGCCCATAGTCCCACGCTACATAACAGAAAAGGGGTGTGGGAGAGGCGGTGCCTCCACCCACACCCCCAACCGTTTAACCCCTCAACCCCGAGCCCCTTGCGCTCAGCGAACACCACGCGGTTGCGGTCCCCTTCAGTACCTCACCTCCCCACCAACCACGCCACCACCGCCAACATCCACCCCCAAACCTCTCTCCACCTCCACCAGTTGCTTCTACGTCGCCCCTCTCAAAACCGCTGCCGTCAACCCTCCATTCACTCCTCAGCCTGCAATAAATTTTAAACTTCTTCAATTTTATTGTGCTGGTCACCATTTAACAAAAAAAAGAAATGAAAATATAGTTTTATTCTGAATGCATATAGATGATGAAAACTCCTTTGTGCACACCTCCGTGAGAGATAATGGCATATTCAACCATGGCCTCCAAAGCTCTCAAAACCCTAACCTGCAACACATAAGGCTAAACAAACAAAGAAAACAAATAAAGAAGAAATGAAGTTAGGGCAAAATTAGTAGAAGAGAAAACAAAAGGGAGATAAGAGATTAGGGCAAGAGAGGAGAATAATAGAATAGTAAAATTAGGTCAACTTGCATTTAGAAGACAATTTTAATTTGAAATAGGGCTGTCATTTTTGTTTTTATTATGAGGATATTTTATTTGGAGAGGATTTTAATTGTGGGGATTTACTTTATCCTTTATTTTAAAACCTCTTTTTCCTTTATTGTTTAATTTAACTCTTGGGAATCTTTTATATTGAATTCAATTTTTTTTGATAGGGCTATTTTAGCATTTTGATTTTTGTCATATGATTGAGTTTTGTTTAGGGAGGAGTTAATTATTTTATTCAATTTGGGGAGAATTTTTCCCTTGTTTTAAGTTCACTTTGGTGGGGGTATTGATTTTATTATCCTTGGCGAAATTTCAACGTCTTTAATTATTATCAGTTTTATCATTATTTTACGGGATGAGTTATTTAAACTCTCCCCCCTCCTAAATTAATTATTCGAGTTAGTTATTAAATATACTTATATTTAATAACGGACTCAATTTTTCTTTTGGGTTTTATTTGACGTCTTGTCATTTATGTTAATTTTATTTGCTACTTTATATCGTTTTAAATTCGTTCTTAAGTTTAATTTAATTTATTGATTCTTAAATTTTATTTAAGATCTCATTGATGTTTTATTTTAAATTTTTTTTTGCATTTATCGAAAACGTGTTATGCTGCTGAAATTTTGCTAGATTTCTAGGGTTTATTTTATGCGTTATTTTATTTATTTTTATTCCATCATTCCACTACGATCTTGCACCATCATGCCATATTATTTAATCACTTCTTAATCTAAGTTAAATTAGGGTTCTATATTGGCAGAATCTTCTTCACCTAAGAAACTTAGGGTTCAGATTAAATTCAGTCTAACCCTAGAAGCGACACACTACGTGTTGCATACCCCCTAGACGGACTTCACCTTAGCGGTTATGTTGACATGTTTACGCCTTAGGCGTATTACCACCGAGCACGCAGACGCGTGTGAGCGGGTTCCTAGGGATAGGTAGAAGATTTTTCGTAGTTCGTGTCATGACCACATGGCAAATGTGGACATGACATGTGTGTTGTGTGTCGTGACCGCATGGGAAATGCGGGCATGACATTTGGTATCAGAGCCAAGTTTAAACATTGGGCTTGTTTTGGGCACATTATTATTTCCACAACTTTGATTAATTTGTGGTTACTTCATTTTTGTAGGATGCCTCCCCGACGCATTCGGCGAGCACAGTCCCACCACACTCCACCAGCCGAGGTGCACACTGACTCTTTAGCTGAGGGACCGAATCAGCCAGTCCCACAGCCATAGCCAGATTTATTAGTACCACAGGCACCACCGGCCCTACCAGATATTGGGCTATAGATATTACAGGCTTTACAGGCAGTTTTAGATAGGCTTCCACCAGTTGTAGCAGAGCCACGGGTTGAGCCACGTGTTGAGCCGCACATAGAGCCACGTGTCGAGCCCCGCGAGGATCTGCAAGAGGAGCCACGCGTGGAGCCACGAGCTGAGTCCCATGTCGAGCCACGTGTGGAGCCCCGCATTGAGCCGCGAGGGGCACCACGTATGGAGCCTTATGTTGAGATGCTAGAGACAGAGGAGGTTGGTTCGGCCGACTGGGCCCATAGCAGGAGCCCTTCACATCATGCTAGGTATAATGAGGCAGTATGAGTAGAGCACATGGTTCATAGGCCTTATGACTATTATGCAGATGAGCCTATCAGGAGGCACAAAAACAGAGGGGATCCCATTAGGGATATATTGAGGCTGAACCCTCCTACATTCATCAGGACCACAGAGGGAGCTGAGGTAGAGGCCTGGCTTATCAGCTTAGACAGATGCTTCACGTTGCGTCCTTACGAGGGCAACACGAAGGCCCGTGTGGCAGTACACCTATTGCGAGATGCAGCAACTACCTGGTGGCGCACTAAGGAGTGCAAGCGTCACCTTTCATTAGATACTCTCACATGGGAGACCTTCATCGAGCGCTTCAATGCGCGATACTATCAGATCATTACAGGCAGCGTCGCATAGACAAGTTCCATGATCTCCAGCAGAGAGGACTTACAATGGCACAGTATGAGGGTAGATTTACTGAGTTATCCTGTTATGCGGAGTATCTCCATGACAAGAAACTCTTGTGCATAAGTTTATCAGAGGACTGAACCACAATATAGCAGGGCCTGTTCATATGGCAAACCCCCAGACTTTGAGTGATGCTACCGAGAAGGCATATATCGCTGAGGAGATTCAGGGACAAGGGCAGAGTTCACGCCCTTAGTTTCAGGATCATGGACAGCAGCAGCATCAGCAGAGTTTCTGCAGACCATCATAGCCACCTCATAGGGGAGGATTTAGTTTTGCACCCTTACCTCCTAGGCCCCCACAACAGCAGCAGCCACAGCAGCAACAGAGAGCTAGGACATAGCAAAGGGCACATGGGGGACATAATAGAGGTTGGCAACAGTAGGGCTTGCACAGAGATAAGAGGCAGCAAGCACCACTTGCGAGACCTGCGAGGTCGTAGCAATCTTATAGGGGCTCACAGGGGTCTACTGGTAGATCAGGGCAGCAGCAGTCGAGTAGGACTCAGACTGGACAGGTACAGGCTAGGGGCCCTTGTTATGTTTGTGGTGGAGCTGGACACCTAGATAGAGAGTGTCCACAGGGTTTTACAGCAGGGGATAGCCTCGTGCAGGGGGATCCGAGCAAACTATTGGTGATGTGGGTAGATCCCATCGTATGTTCGCGGCAGTTGATAACCGCCAGGCTGATTTTCAGGCGTCATTGATTGAGACATCAGGTATGATTGGGGGTAACCCCATTTCTATTCTCTTTGATTCTGGTGCTACTGACTCTTTCATATCTCCATCGTTAGTGGAGCGTTGTAGGCTGGTGGCCTCTAGGCAGGGTGATAGGTGGGTGGTTGAGTTGGCCTCAGGGGCCAAGATGATAGTAGATGCCTTAGTCCATGACTGTGAAATTGCTTTGGGACCCTTTACCATAGTATGTGACCTTAGAGTCATGGCATTAGGATCCTATGATGTGGTGTTGGGTATGGATTGGCTTGCAGCTCATCAAGCTAAGCTAGATTGTCGTCGAAAGGTGATCAGCTGTTTAGACGACCATGGTACCTCAGTCGAGATAGTGGGCATGCAGAAGCCCATAGCAATACGTATGATTTTCACTTAGCAGCTTAAGCACTACATGCAGAAGGATTGCCAGATGTTCTCCATCACAGTGAGCGACAGATTAGATGATGAGCCTAAGGCATCTTTGGATGATCATCCCATCCTTAGAGAGTTTGCTGATGTGTTTCCAGTAGAGTTACTGGGGATGCCACCGCAACGTGACGTAGACTTTCACATAGACTTAGTGCTGGGTGCCGAGCCAATGTCTCGTGCACCCTACAAGATGACCACACATGAGCTCACCGAGCTCAAGTTACAGTTGGAGGACTTTCTTGAGAAGGGGCACATCCAACCGAGCGTTTCACCTTGGGGCACTCCTGTCATCTTCGTGAAGAAGGATGGGTCTCTTCATTTGTGCATGGACTACAAGCAGTTGAATAAGGTGATGGTGAAGAACCGTTATCCTCTACCCAGGATTGACGATCTTTTTGATCAAATGCAGGGAGCCAGGGTGTTCTCTAAGATAGACCTAAAGTCTGGGTATTATCAGCTAAGTATCACAGAGGCGGATATCCATAAGACCACCTTCCAGACTTGTTATGGCCACTAGGAGTTCACAGTGGTTCCCTTTGGCTTGACAAACGCCCCTGCAGTGTTCATGAGTCTCATGAACAGGGTGTTCTGTACCTATTTAGATCGGTTTGTGATCATTTTCCTCGATGACATTTTGATCTACTCATAGACTGAGGAGGAGCATGAGGAGCACCTTCGTCAGGTTCTACAGTGTTTGCGAGAGCAAAATCTTTATGGGAAATTGGTGAAGTGTGCATTTTTCAGGATAGAGGTTCAGTATCTAGGGCATATCCTATCTAGTGATGGAATCTCAATAGATCCATCGAAGATCAGGGCTATCAGGGATTGGCCAGCACCCACTAGTGTGATAGAGGTCAGGAGTTTTATGGGGTTAGCTGGTTATTATCATCGCTTTGTTGAGGGTTTTTCTCAGATAGCGCATCCCATCACTTCCCTTAAGTGGAAAGGGAAGAGTTTTCTTTGGACTGAGCAGTGTGAGAGGGCCTTCGAGGTCCTCAAGGAGCATCTTACCAGCACTCCCATTTTAACGGTTCCTAATCTTGCAGCAGATTTTATGGTTTGCACGAATGCATCACTTGAGGGATTGGGAGCTGTACTTATGCAGGGTGGTAGAGCGATCGCGTATGAGTCACGAAAGCTCAAGACTCATGAGCTAAACTACCCCACACATGACTTGGAGTTAGTAGCAGTGGTTCATGCTCTAGTTTGTTGGAGACATTTCTTGTTGGGTCATCACTTTAAGCTCCATTTAGATGATCACAGCCTTTAGTATATCTTTACACAGCCGAATCTAAACACCCGTCAGTGGCGTTGGATGGAGTTCCTCTACGAGTATGACTTTGATGTCCACTGCATCAAAGGGAAGGAGAACGTGGTTGCTGACGCATTGAGTTGGAGGTGCCACGAGCTCTCGACCTTGACTCTGAGTGTGGACTTGACAGGTCACATTATTCAGCATCTACCAGAGGATGAGTGTTTTCTTGAAGTGCAGCAGGAGATTAGTTCATAGAGGGCCCTTGTGGGCAAGTATGTAGGGTATTCAATTGAGGCAGATGGGTTACTTCATCATTGACAGTGCATCTATGTACCCCGCGCAAGTGACCTACATACTGTAGTGTTATCAAAGGCTCACAGAGCACCATATGCGGCACATCCGAGGGTGAAGAAGATGCATGCCGACCTACGATAGTTGTACCATTGGGCAGGTATGAGACATGACATAGCAGAATTTGTTGCTCGATGCCTTGAGTGCCAGAGGGTCAAGGCCGAGCATCAGCATCCAGCGGGTCTTCTTTACCCACATGATATACCTGAGTGGAAATGGAACACTATTTCCATGGATTTTATTGTTGGTCTTCCTATGTCTTCGCGTTGCCATGATGCCATCATAGTGACAGTCGACAAGTTGACCAAGGTGGCACATTTCTCACCTGTATGCATGACGTACAATGCGCCAGTAGTGGCAAGGGTATTCTTAGACGATATTGTGAGATTACATGGAGTACCTCATCGCATCATTTCAGATAGAGATCCAGTTTTCACTTCAGCTTTCTGGAGAGCCTTACAGCAGGCGTTGGGCACACAGCTCAACTTTAGCTCCGCTTATCATCCCGAGACAAATGGACAGACAGAGCAGGTGTCTAAGGTGTTGGAGGACATGCTTTGGATGTATGTTATGGACCATCAGTCTAGATGGGAGGAGTATCTGTATCTGGTTGAATTTGCCTACAATAATGGGCATCACAGCTCATTGGGTATGCCTCCCTTTCAGGCTTTATATGGAAGACCATGCAGGACACCATTGAGTTGGGATCAGATAGAGGACAGAGTTTCCATTGGTCCAGAGTTAGTTTAGGATATGGAGCAGTAGGTCACACTGATTAGACAGAGGTTATAGGAGGCACAAGATAGACAGAAGAAGTATGCCGATGCTAAGAGGATTGATCAGAACTTCTCAGTGGGTGACAGGGTATTCCTTAGAGTGCGGCCACATAAGAGTCCAATCCGTTATTGAAAGGGCTCTAAGCTTGCACCATGGTTTGTAGGACCCTTTGAGATTTTAGAGCGGATAGGACAAGTTGCCTATCGTCTAGCGTTGCCACCTAGCATGTCACGTATCCACGATGTCTTTCATATTTCTATTTTGAGGTGATATATATCTGATTTATCTCACGTACTGGACTGGAGTGCTCTATAGGTAGAGGCAGACGGGCAATTGGCTTTGGAGCCAATTCACATATTGGCTCGTCAGACGCTGGGCCTTCGAGGTCAAGAGCTGGACCAGGTTAGGGTCCAGTGGGATCGCTATGATGAGGTCACAACGACTTGGGAGGATGCAGCTACTTTGAGGGCACTCTATCCTCACTTTTTTTACGACTTCCAGGAGGAAGTTTAGTCTTAGGGGGTGAGGATGTGAGGCCAATTATTATACCTTCCTTATTTTGATCGTTATGTATTTTAGTTTATGACATTATCATACTTTTAGTGACTATGGTTTCATTATGTAGACTTGACTTTATCTCCTGATTATGATAGGACATTGATTAGACATATGTGATTCAATTTGATCATATTTGATGCTATTTTGAGATTCAACATCTGAGATATATATTTGATGAGGCTTTGTGATGAGATTCTAGTTATTTATGTGATGTTGACTATTTGACATGTGATTGAAAAATGCAGTTTAATTTGGAATTATGTATTGATGATTATTGTTGTATTCGATTGCATGAATTTAATTCCAGTTGCTTCGGCTATGATTATTCATGATATGATTGACACTTGATCGAGATGTGCAAGTTTTACATTCCCTAGCCACGGGAAATTGGAGGTAGAATTCACACCAATGTTATCCCCTGTAAAACCGATCCATTCCCAAGAGGGATAAGGATCACGTTTGAATTTGAATGTTGGTTTAAGTGCTTGATTTAATTTTGTTATTTTGGCCTTAGTACCCTTTGTTTAAATTAATTGATAAGTGTTGTATAAATTTTATTTGATTTACACCACTTGGTATTTATTTTATTTTTGAGGCCATTTAAAGTGGATTTATGACCCCTTTGTGAACCTTAGAGTCCCAAAAGTTACCCTAGGTGGTTACCTATGGGTCTAGGGTCAATTTGGACTAACTAACCCTTGGACTAACTCACTTTTGGTCACTCTAAACTATGGTTTAGTCAAAGTGACGAAATTTGAAATAAGGGAAGGTGGGAGATGAGTCATGCCTTAGGAAAGACTCATCTCCCTTCCCAAAGTTTGGGAACCCATTCCCAAGGAAGACTTGGGAGGTCTCCAAGACTCCCAAGTGTGTGGGGACTTCCTCCAAGACTCTCACACACGTGTGAGAGCATCTTGGAGGGAGATGGATCCTTGAGAGAATAAGAGGATGCCATATGGCATCCCTTATCCTCTTGGAGGTTTGAGTGGGAATGCCACCTCACCACTTGTCCTCTCACACATGTGTGAGAGCACAAGTGGATAAGGTGAGGATTGAGATGGAATGGGAGGATGACATTTGTCATCCTCACACTTCCTCTCCCTTGCAAATGGCATTGGAGGAGGAAGGAGAAGGTGACAAGTGTCACCTTCTCATTCCTCAAGGCCAAATTGATGGCCTATATTATCTCCTCTTGTTGAGGAGTGTGGGGTTCTTACAATTTTATTTTTTTCTTGCTATTTTGGAAGAGTTTGGGAAGTTGGAGAAATTCTTGAAAGATTGGAAGGTTTGGGAAATATTGGAGCTCTTCACCAAATGTGCTTCCATTATAGGGCTTTGAAGGTAAGCCTCTTAAACTTTGTTTCTTCACCTTGCTTATTTTAATGTGTTGTGTTGTAGTTTTGGGTTGTTTTTTTGTTGCATTATTTTTGTGTGGGATGGGAGTATGGTGAGAGCACCTCCAATGGAGGTAATGCTCAACTTGTTTGGGTAGGGGAAAGGAACCTCCTTGAGGTCACTCCCACATTGTGTATTTATGCCTTGAGGGATTTCATTTGTTGAGGAGATTTTTGAATGGCAAAAGTGCCATGGAGGTTATTTTGTGATATTGTGGAGAGTGGTGTTTTTTGGAGATTTTTGGCTTGAGGTCATGAGCTTGATATTTTATCATTTGGGTGACCTTTGAAATAGAGGGGTCCACTCCCTACCCTCATCAAACTCATTTTCATGAGTTGATTTTTGTGTTAAACCTATGGGTTGTTTTTGTGTTATTGTGTTTAATTTTTGTTGTGGAATGTTGCACCTATGTGAATCCCTACCTCCCTAGCTCGGGGGTGACCCACTTGCGGGTCTATAGTAGGGAGGAGGGTATTTTGAAGTGGTTGGGTTGTTCTTCCTTTGGTTGTGTTATTTGCAGGTCTTGAGAGAAGAAAGAGTTGTGTGGAGCTCATTTTGGGTGGCTTAGTAGTTTTATTTTTGGTTGTTTTGAGCCATGGCCATTGTGGCCTTAATGTAAGATTTGTTAAATTTTCCTTGTCTTGAAGTTGGCTATAGTAAATGTTGTAATGAAAACATTCTTTACAGTTTATTAAAAAGTTATTTCTTTTTTTTGTGAAGTTGGTTTTGAAATAAGAGAGACATGGGTTGATAAAATTTTCTATCATTTTCCTTACAAAAGAAAAATATATATATATATGAATGTGTTAATAAATGTAGTTAATGCAAGGGAAAGAAGAAGGAAATTTTAGTAAATTATTTTCTGTTAGAAAGTTCATTTTATTAGATGCTAATTTTGGAGGTGAACTGTTGTAAACGAAACTTTGACAGTTGTCATTTGTTTATTACTTGGTAGTTAAAATAATAGTTGCTGTTAGAAAGGTGAAAAAAAAAGAATGTTCTTCTGCCATTTAGATTCCTTTCAACACAAAAATGTAATACTGATGTTCTATGTTAAAAAAAAAGAAAGAAAAAAAAAAAGAGTGAAGTGATATTGTTTTGTTTCATGTGTAAATCTGAGAGTTAACATTACTTCTTTTACTACTATTGGTTGTGAAAGTGAGTGCTACATGTAAATGTATTTGTTGGTTATTATTTCATAAATTCTACATTATTGTTTTTCCTTTCACAAAAAAACATATAATACAGTGTTAGCACAGAAAAGTATAGAAGAAAATCTATTTAGTCATACCTTCTTTTGCTATATATGTTACTTAATGTGTATACACTCTCATATATATATATACATATATATGTGTGTGTGTGTGTGTGTGTGTTAAGTGTATACATATTTATATATTTAAATACAAAAAATATGGAAGAAATGTAGTTACTGTATTTCTGCCTTTTATTAAACTGGGCTTATCATTATATTTATATATATATGCAAACATATATATACACACAGATATATATATAATATATATATTATATATATCCAAAAAAAAACTAGGATTAATATCTATACACAAAATACAAAGGTCAAAATTACTATGGGTGGGCTGTGCTATTGTTACAATTTTTAGGTTTTACAATATATATATATAAAGAATCAACTGTGGGCAACGCCCACAGTCCCACGCAACATAACAGAAAAGGGGTGTGGGGGAGGCGATGCCTCCACCCACACCCCACACCCCCAACCGTTTAACCCCTCAGCCCCGAGCCCTTTGCGCTCAGCGAACACCACACGGCCGCGGTCCCCTTCAATACCTCACCTCCCCACCGACCATGCCACCACCACCGACGTCCACCCCCAAACCTCTCTCTGCCTCCACCAGTTGCTTCTATGCCGCCCCTCTCAGAACTGCCTCCGTCGGCCCTCCATTCACTCCTCAGCCTGCAATAAATTTTAAACTTCTTCAATTTTATTGTGCTGGTCACCATTTAACAAAAAAAAGAAATGAAAATATAGTTTTATTTTAAATGCATATAGATGATGAAAACTCCTTTGTACACACCTCCATGAGAGGTAATGGCGTATTCAACCATGGCCTCCAAATCTCTCAAAACCCTAACCTGCAACACATAAGGCTAAACAAACAAAGAAAACAAAGAAAGAAGAAATGAAGTTAGGGCAAAATTAGTAGAAGAGAAAACAAAAGGGAGATAAGAGATTAGGGCAAGAGAGGAGAATAATAGAATAGTGATATTAGGTCAACTTGCATTTAGAAGACAATTTTAATTTGAAATAGGGCTGTCATTTTTGTTTTTATTATGAGGATATTTTATTTGGAGAGGATTTTAATTGTGGGAATTTATTTTATCCTTTATTTTAAAACCTCTTTTAACTTTATTGTTTAATTTAACTCTTGGGAATCTTTTATATTGAATTCAAATTTTTTTGATAGGGCTATTTTAGCATTTTGATTTTTGTCATATGATCTGAGTTTTGTTTAGGGAGGAGTTAATTATTTTATTCAATTTGGGGAGAATTTTTCCCTTGTTTTAAGTTCACCTTGGTGGGGGTATTGATTTTATTATCCTTGGCAAAATTTCAATGTCTTTAATTATTATCAGTTTTATCATTATTTTATGGGATGAGTTATTTAAACTCTACCCCCTCCTAAATTAATTATTCAAGTTACTTATTAAATATACTTATATTTAATAACAGACTCAATTTTTCTTTTGGGTTTTATTTGACGTCTTGTCATTTATGTTAATTTTATTTGCTATTTTATATCATTTTGAATTCGTTCTTAAGTTTAATTTAATTTTTTTGATTTTTAAATTTTATTTAAGATCTCATTGATGTTTTATTTTAAATTTAGTTTTGTGTTTATCGAAAATGTGTTATTGATGCAGAGTGGCACAAGGGAAGGTATCAACACAAGATAAGTTTGGTTTGTTCTCCTTAGCCCACTCACCTAGTCTTCAACCAAGCAAAGCCACTCACCAAGTGCAAATTATGGATTTGTGGTCTAGGCTATTGTCTAACCCCTGAGACTATTTCTACACCTTATGGAAGGTCTGCAAACACCTTTCCAACAGTTGGTTTGGTTCCCAACTTCACACAACCCTCTAACCTTGACTAGGCCTAGTGAGGCTACTAGCCCTCTTCTACTAGTTTTCTTCACACCAAATGACAAAATCCCAAAGGACTAGGCAAAAAAATGATGGAATTGAACACCCTTCAGGGCACCCTAACAAACCTCCAAATCTCCAATCCCAACTCTACTCTGGCAGTTCAAAACCCCCACTAGGTCTCTAGGCCTAATTGATCACTTTAGGCCTGGGTTAAAAAGCAAAGGGTTCAAATTGGGTTCATAGGTCAGGGGAAGGAATTTAGAATGTCTCTACCAGGTCCCTACAACACAAAACCACCATTCTTTCATTCACCTTGTCTAGATTCTGTCACCTACAACAGCAAATAGCATAAAACAGGCCAAATACATGGTAATACTTGACCTAGGGCATCAGATTAAAAATAGAAGACTGCATTTCCCGACAAAAATCTTTTGGAATATTATAGTACATATCCCTATCCTACATTTCACCAATTTTTGTGAATTTTCACCAGTGGGAATGCATTCTAGGGCCGGATTTCTATGGCTACCCTAGAAAACAGGGTTTCTGGACCTGTTTTGAAAGAAAAATCAATAACTTTTGATCCCGACCACTTCAGGACCTCAAACTAGTTTCATTGGAACCTTGACTCCAAGCACTTTCAGAAAAAGTACATTTGCACCCTTGGAAAATCCGTACAGTCCATACAGCAACACATTTTCTTCAGAAAAATAGTCAAATCCTTGATTTTTGTGCCCAAAATTGCATACAAAAACTCTTCCTCCGTACTGGAGTCATATATCAACCATATTAACCCATCCAAGTTAGTTTCCAACTTCTACAATAGCATTCAACCACCCAAAGTGGTTTTTTTGAACCGACCCAACACATAACACCTTTGACAACTATGGTGTTTTACATTAACACAAGGAGGTTGATTTGTTTGGCTTGTCTAGTGGAGTCCAAATGATCAACACACTCCTTCCAACATACTAAAACACTAAAACAACCAAAAAAACTCAAAACCAATCCTTAAACCTTCTAGGCCTAATTAGCACAACAAGGGTCCAAATGGACTAAGAAGGATTTGAGGTTTATATAGTCACCCCAAACCTCTTGACCATACAAAATGGACCAAACAACAATGGCTAAAAGCCTTATTACAAAACACATTGAACAAAAAAAAACATAACTTCTCAAAATGCATCAAAATGCCTTTAGGAACCAAGATGCTCCTAGGTGCCCTGCACCATACACCCACTGTCAAAGAGAACTCAAGTCTCTTGAGTTGGAATGCTGTCAAATGTGAAACCTACCTTCTCAATGTTTGCCCTACTCATCCAAGTGGCATCCCCCTAAGGTTTCTTTAGCCACTTCACCAAATAGTCATGATAGGTGTGCCTTCTAGTTTGTTTTGCAATCCTCTTGTCCAAAATGCACTCAATCTGATTTGGAGATGAAGGAATGAGTTCCTGGAGTGTCTGATTAGTTTGATCTTCTTCCATAACAGTTGGAGGATCAGATCCTTTATAGGGATAAAGGTCTGAAACATTAAAAATTGGAGACAAAGCAATGCCATCCGGAAGTCTGATTTCATAGGCATTTTCTCCACATTTCTTGAGCACTTCACAAGGCCCAATCTTCTTCATGAGTAGCTTGGTATGTTTACCTACAGGGTGCCTCTCCTTCTTCAGATGGACCATTACCAAATCACCTTCCTTGAACTACAAATCCCTTCTTTTCCTGTCAGCAAACTGTTTGTACTTCTGTGAAGTGGATAGCAATTTCTGTTGTACTTGTTCATGGATATCTTTCATGACTTGAATGAAGTCTTTAGCCAAGGCACTACTATTTTCCAATCCTTTAACCTCCCTAAGTTCCAAAATACCCCTTGGGTGAGTGCCATAAACAATTTGGAAAGGAGACAGGTCGGTACTTCTATTGATAGTGTCATTGTATGAGAACTCTACCTGAGCCAAAATTGAATCCCAACTAGCACCCTGCTCCTTTGTTAGGCATCTTAGGAGGTTGCCAAGTGACCTATTAATCACCTCTGTTTGTCCATCAGACTGAGGGTGATAGGTAGATGATAATGACAAGTTTGTACCTAGTCTCTTCCATAGTGTCCTCCAAAAGTGTCCTATGAACTTGGGGTCTCTATCTGAGATGATTGACAAAGGTAAACCATGTAACCAGACTATTTCTTTGAAGAAAATACCTGCTATGTGTGAGGCATCATGTGTGGTTTTACAAGGGATGAAGTGAGCCATTTTTGAGAACCTATCTACAACCACAAAAATGCTGTCATGTCCATTCTTTATCCTAGGCAAACCAAGTACAAAGTCCATGCTGATGGAATCCCAAGGCTTTGAAGGAATAGGTAGAGGAGTGTATAAACCTGCATTGGATGTATGCCCCTTTGCTCTTTGGCAAATTTGACAAGTTTCAACAAACTTCCTTAAATCAATTGGCAATTTTGGCCAAAAATAGTACCTCCTAACCAATTCTAGGGTCTTGTCAATACCAAAGTGACCTGACATGCTGCCACAATGCTTTTCCCTGACTATATTCTCTCTAACAGACCCTCTTGGGATACACAACATGCTACCCTTGAAAAGATATCCATCTTGCAACAAAAAATTAGAAAAATCAGTATTATACCTTCCTGTCATGGCCTTGCAAGAGAGGTATGGTTCTTTGAAGTCCTCATCTGCTGCATACTGATCTTTGATGGCTTGAATACCTGTACTTTCCAACTGTATGTTCTGCACAACAAGATTCCTCCTACTTAATGCATCGACTACCTTATTGGCCACTCCTTTCTTGTGTTTTATGGAGAAGGTGTATGCTTGGATGTACTCCATCCACTTGACATGTCTGTGATTCAACTTTTGCTGCCTATTCAAGAAGCTTAATGCATGGTTGTCAGTAAAAACTATAAATTCCTTTGGCAATAAGTAGTGTCTCCACTTCCTCAATGACTGAACCATGGCATATAACTCTAGATCATAGGTGGAGTAGTTTTGTTTTGCCTCATTTAACTTCTCACTAAAGAATGCTACAGGCCTCTCATCTTGACTTAAGACTCCCCCAACAGCCCTCTTACTTGCATCACACTCTACCACAAAGACCTTGTCAAAATTAGGTAGCACTAGGACTGGTTTTTCTAAAAAAAAAATCTTTAACAGTTTAAAGGCTTGAGTGGCCTCATTTGTCCACACAAATACACATTTCTTGCCCCCTTTTATGGTGTCAACAAGTGGAGCACAAATGCCACTAAACCCTCTAATGAACTTTCTCTAAAAGCTACACAAACCAAGGAAACTCCTTACATCCGAGGCTGTTGTAGGTGTTGGCCAATTAAGAATGGCTGCAACCTTACTTGGATCCATTTTTAGGCTACCCTTTGAGATGATAAACCCCAAAAATATCAACTCTTCTTATAGGAAGACACATTTGTCAAGATTGATTCTCAACTTCTCCTCTTGAAGCCTCCTGAGCACTTGATGGATATGCCTTATGTGGTCTTCCTTGATGTCACTAAAAATCAGTATATCATCCAAATATGTAACAATAAACTTGTTAAGGAAAGGTTTTAGCACTTCATTCATCAATCTCATGAAGGTGCTTGGTGCATTTGACAAGCCAAAAGGCATGACAACCCATTCAAAGAGTCCTTCATTGGTTTTGAAGGCGGTTTTCCACTCATCCCCCTCCCTTATCCTAATTTGGTGATAACCACTTTTTAGATCTATCTTGGTAAAATACTTAGCCCTACCCAAGCAATCCATTAAATCTTCTATTCTAGGCATTGGAAATCTATACCTGATAGTAATCTTGTTGATGGCCCTGTAATCAGTGCATAGTCTCCATGTTCCTTCCTTCTTGGGTGCAAGTACTGTAGGTACTGCACATGGACTAATAGTCCTCCTGATAAGTCCTCTATCCAATAAGTCTTGGATTTGTCTTGCCACTTCAGCATTTTGCTCTAGAGTCAACTTGTAGGCTGCTTGGTTTGGTAGGGTGGATCCAGGGATGAGATCAATGCAATGACTAATCTCCCTCTTTGGTGGAAGGGCATCCTTGCCTTCATCAACTATCACATCCTGAAACCTCTCCAATAGTTCTTCCACTTCCTTTGGTCCAATCCTCCTAAGAGGTTGCTGCACTTTGACCTTCTTGGGATTTACATCCTTGGGCTTGATGACTACTAAAAAACATGGCACTTTCTCTTCCTTGAGGTTAGCCAAAAACTCTTTTTCACCTACCAACATAACTAAACTAGAAATGACTTTCTCTTTGCAATCATCAATCAAAGGAATCATTGTAAACTTTTCACCATTCTTGGACAAATGAATTACATTGTTCTTACCATCATGTTGGGCACTTGTGTCATGTTGCCAAGGCCTTCCAAGAAGAAGGTGGCATGCATCCATATCCACTATCTCACAAAGAACCTTATCATGATATTCACCTATCTTGAATTCAACCCAACATTGCTCTTTCACCACAATTTGTTGTTCCTTGGTTAGCCAAAAGACTCTATAGGGGTTAGGATGAGGCATTCTTTCCAATCCTAACTTAGTCACCATTTCATTAGAAGCCAAATTTTCAGAGGAACCTGAATCTACTATTACCTTGCAAACTTTTCCTTTCACCTTGCAAGTGGTTCTGAACAAGTTGTTTCTTTGGGGATGCTCCTTGGTGGCTAGCATGATGAGTGACCTATTGAACATGATGCATTCTCCACTCTCAGGTGCTACAGACTTGGAAGAGGCTGTTTGGTAACTTGTGGTGCTTTGACAGTCCTCTTCTTGAAGGAGTTGCACTCTTCTTTCTTTCTGATTTGTAGCAGTGTTTCCCATCTTCTATAGGCATCTAAAGGACTGATGTCCAATCTGATTGCAAGAGAAACACCTTCCAATAAACACAATGGGACCTCCGCCCCCACTTCTTCCTCTGCCATTTCCTCTGCCCCTAAACTGACCCTCATCAGCACTATTTTTATCAGCCTGCCCTTGGCTGCCTTCTTGTGATCCGCCACCTTGGAGTCTAGAGAAATTATCTCTGTTTTGGAATCTGCCCCTGCCCCTAAAGTTCTGATTTCCTCTGCCTCTGCTGCTGCTGCCAAAATCCCCTTTTCTTCTCTGCTTATCCTCAATCCTCAGTGCCATTTGAAAGCACTTATGGACTGTCTCCAGGTTAAAGAGAGTTAATTCATCTTGAATGGAGAACTTGAGGCCATTGAGATACCTTGCAAGCTTCTGTTTTTCATTCTCAGGCATCTTGGCTTTCAATGTCATCTTGTGAAACTCCTCTGTGTAGGTGCTCACATCCATATCCTTCTATCTCAAGTTGTGCAACTTCTTGTTCAAGTTGACTTCATAATCCTCAGGGACAAATTGCTTTTGATTTCAAGTACCATCTTCCTCCATGTAGAGATAGGATTCTTATCATCTTCTATCCTCTCATTTTGAATAAAATTCCACCAACTCAAGGCTGCCCTTTCATTCTTGATTTGGCAATCTTCACTTTCTAATTTTTTGCCACTTCTTCACATTCAAAATAGTTCTCCATGGCCTCAATCCAATCAAGGCACTCCTCTGGATTCATCTTACCAGGAAACATAGGTAAGTCTGCCTTAGTGTCCTTCCTACTCAACTTTCCAAGTGCATCTAGGAATTGTCTCTCTGACATGCCTCCTTGTGGCTCTTCCATTGGCACTTCTTCTTCCTCATCTTGATCCTCTTCATCTGAATCTAAGATGACTTCTGGCTTCTTCTTCTTGTCTTTGTCTTTCTTCAACTTTTCTATCTCAGCCTCCATCCTTTTGTTCTTGGCTGCTTGCTCTCTCACTATCTTTGCCAATTCGGCATTAGTCACTCTTGAAGGGACTTCCTCCTCTTCTTCTCTATCTCCCATATCTTTGATGGCTCTGATACCACCTGATGCAGAGTGGCACAAGGGAAGGTATCAACACAAGATAAGTTTGGTTTGTTCTCCTTAGCCCACTCACCCACTCACCTAGTCTTCAACCAAGCAAAGCCACTCACCAAGTGCAAATTATGGATTTGTTGTCTAAGCTATTGTCTAACCCTTGAGACTGTTTCTACACCTTATGGAAGGTCTGCAAACACCTTTCCAACAGTTGGTTTGGTTCCCAACTTCACACAACCCTCTAACCTTGACTAGGCCTAGTGAGGCTACTAGCCCTCTTCTACTAGTTTTCTTCACACCAAATGACAAAATCCCAAAGGACTAGGCAAAAATATGATGGAATTGAACACCCTTTAGGGTACCCTAACAAACCTCCAAATCTCCAATCCCAACTCTACTCTGGCAGTTCAAAACCCCCACTAGGTCTCTAGGCCTAATTGATCACTTTAGGCCTAGGTTACAAAGCAAAGGGTTCAAATTGGGTTCATAGGTCAGGGGCAAGAATTTAGAATGTCTCTACCAGGTCCCTACAACACAAAACCACCATTCTTTCATTCACCTTGTCTGGATTCTATCACCTACAACAACAAATAGCATAAAACAGGCCAAATACATGGTAATACTTGACCTAGGGCATCAGATTAAAAATAGAAGACTGCATTTCCCGACAAAAAGCTTTTGGAATATTATAGTACATATCCCTAGCCTGCATTTCACCAGTGGGAATGCATTCTAGGGCCGGATTTCTATGGCTGCCCTAGAAAACAGGGTTTCTGGACCTGTTTTGAAAGAAAAATCAATAACTTTTGATCTCGACCACTTCAGGACCTCAAACTAGTTTCATTGGAACCCTGACTTCAAGCACTTTTAGAAAAAGTATATTTGCATGACTGGAAAATCTGTATAGTCCATACAACAACACATTTTCTTCAGAAAAGTAGTCAAATCCTTGATTTTTGTGCCCAAAATTGCATACAAAAACTCTTCCTCCGTACTGGAGTCAGATATCCACCATATTAACCCATCCAAGTCATTTTCCAACTTCTACAACAGCATTCAACCACCCAAAGTGGTTTTTTTGAACTGACCCAACACATAACACCTTTGACAACTATGGTGTTTTGCATTAACACAAGGAGGTTGATTTGTTTGGCTTGTCTAATGGAGTCCAAATGATCAACACACTCCTTCCAACATACTAAAACACTAAAACAACCAAAAAAAACTCAAAACCAATCCTTAGACCTTCTAAGCCTAATTGGCACAACAAGGGTCCAAATGGACTAAGAAGGATTTGAGGTTTATATAGTCACCCCAAACCTCTTGACCATACAAAATGGACCAAACAACAATGGCTAAAAGCCTTATTACAAAACACATTGAACAAAAAAAAACATAATTTCTCAAAATGCATCAAAATGCCTTTAGGCCTTTAGGAACCAAGGTGCTCCTAGGTGCCCTGCACCAGTTATGCTGCCGAAATTTTGCTAAATTTCTAGGGTTTATTTTATGCGTTGTTTTATTTATTTTTATTCCATCATTCCACTACGATCTTGCACCATCATGCCATATTATTTAATCACTTATTGATCTGAGTTAAATTAGGGTTCGATATTGGTGGAATCTTCTTCACCTAGGAAACTTAGGGTTCAGATTAAATTCAGTCTAACCCTAGAAGCGACACACTACGTGTTGCATACCCCCTAGACGGCCTTCACCTTAGCGGTTATGTTGACATGTTTATGCCTTAGGCATATTGCCACCGAGCACATAGACGCATGTGAGGGGGTTCCTAGGGATAGGTAGAAGATTTTTCGTAGTTTGTGTCATGACCACATGGCAAATGTGGACATGACACGTGTGTTGTGTGTCGTGACCGCATGAGAAATGCGAGCATGACACTATCAGTGCAAGATCAGTGAGATCATTTGCCAGTGAGGCACAAATGTAATCAGTGAGATTTTGGTTAGTGAGACCTAATAAATATTTTGGTGAGGTTGGATAGTGGTTTTTCCCTGTTTAGGGTTTTCCACTTTACATCTTGTGCTATGGTTCTATCTATATGATTATGATCTTTGTGATGACTTTGGCATGTTGATGTTAGTAATTTTTTTACAAGTTTGATGAATGAACTAGTTTTATTTGATCACTGATTCACCCCCCTCTCAGTGATCCATTGTATTCCAATGTAATAAATATGTTGATATTAAAGAGGGTTTTCTAATAAAGTATGGCCAAATTTAAATATTCTAGCACGTAAAACTAAAAATGAATGATAATACATGGAAAACATGTCCTTTGATGAGAAGTAACTTGTCAATAAATATATGTTGAAACTCATCATCCTATAATGTAGATCCCATATTAGTAATCAAAGCTTGAAATCTAAAAATATAATCCTTAATTGGCTCTTGTTCTTATTGCTTACATTGCATGACTTGTGCGATAGAAGTCTTAGGCTTAATATTGTAATGAAAATTCTTCACAAAAGCAATAGCTAACTCCCCAAAAGAAGTGATAGAAGCATGAGGCAAGGAATAAAATTATGTAAAATCAATGACCACTTAAGCTTGTTGAAAATAATTTGGCAAGTAACTGTTCCTCATGAAAATAAGCAAACCATGTACTAGTGAAAGTTCTTATATGAAGTAGTGGATCACCTTTACCATCATACTTTGTAAAAAAAGGTTCCACAATCCACTTGGTGAAGGATAAATCAAAATTTTATATGCTAAAGGATTATGGAATATTTTGCTAATATCATCTTGTGGTTCTACATATTTATACATAACTATCAACATACAATTCTAGATGATCAATCCCAGTGGTGAGATAAGTTCATATAAGGTGAAATATCATGTTCAAGGTGTCCCATATTCATATGTGCATGCATCATGTCATGTGTAGTAGTGGTGGAGGATGCAAAAGATGTATCATCAACAAATAGCACAATATCCTCACACATACCAAATAAAAATTGTAAAATATATCCTAATTGTTCTTCATCCTTAGGTATGTCTAGTAAATCATTTATTTGTTCAAGAGGAGGTGTATAAGAATTTATTCCATAGTCACTCGGAGATACATTATAAGAAAGTATGAAATGATCCAAAGGTGGGTCTCCATCAAAAATTGGTATATGATCATGATGCAAAGAAAAATCCATGGAATCCAATAAGAAAGTGCCAATAGAAGGAAAATAATGAGAATCGTGAGTAAAGCATGATCTAGGCTAGATAGTAAAGTGATATATGAAAGAACATGACAAATAATGGAAAAGATTATGTGATCCAAAATAGATCAGTATTTTCCAAATGTATCTAACAACATTGATGGAAGTAAATGGAACAATATGTAAACACAAGAGTACATGAGACATCAAGATTTACATGGGAAACCCTTATGGGAGAAATCCCACCACCAAAAGACAATCATTGTTATATTATTCAAAATCAAAGGATTCAATACAAAAATTCTTTTGTAGAGTCTCAATCTATAGCATACTCTTCTACAATCACTCTAAACTCTCACACCAATAATGATCTATCAATCTGCTAACCTTGAACAACCTTGGAACCTTCACATGAGATTATATAAATAGATGTAATCATGGATCCCAACCATCTAATTATCCAATCAATATGTGGAATACCAAGTCACACAACTATATTCTAACCATATTATGATGTCATCATGCTACATATATCACTAATCATGATGTCTCCAGGATAGTCACTGTGTCTATGTAGTCACTATCGTACACTATGATTCACTAGTTGCTTACTCAACACTGTCGATGAGTTCATGTTTTCCTGTATAGCCACCACTATCGGATCCAAGCTTGTGGTAGCACATACAAACATTTCATCACTTCTAACTACTTGTGGTACCTTGTATCATCTTCCAAAATATTACCATGTTCATAAATAGTGTTGCATGAACTCCAACTCTATTGTAAGTGCACCTACATCACCATTCATTCTTCCAGCAACACTATATGCTCTATGTAGTTGTGAGTTCTCCTCCAAATGACTTGTGGTTTCTACCATAGTATCACCACATGTAAACCAACATGCATTCTATACCACAACATCTAAAATTCACATCTTACTGCATTACATTATCTAGATAAACTCTTACTTTAAGAACTCTCTACATGTGAATATAACCTAAGTCCCAACATTCTCCCACTTGATATTTACCACAAGAGAAAGTGCGGTATACATCCCAAGAAATTAACCTCATGTCTAGGAATGGGGCAGTCCCATTTCATCCCTACACCACATGAACTTGGCAATACTTACAAGCTTTGTCAAAGAATCAACAACATTTACCTGAGTGACAATTTTTTCCATTTGAACTTTTTCCTAATCTCAATAATTTCCATTTCCCTCAAAATGATATTGTACATCAATGTTCTTGGTTCTAGCATGGTAAATAGGATTTTTTGCCAAACAAATTACACTTTGTGAATCACAAATCACCACTATATGACTCTTAAAACAAGTATTGTCACATAATCTCTTTAACCACACTACTTCCTTACAAGCATGTGTTGGGGTGATATATTCTACTTCAATTGTGGATAATGCAACTATTTTCTATTGCTTTCTCATCCAACTAATTTCTCCACCAAATAGATTAAAAGCATAACTTATAGTTAACCTTTGGTTATCTAGATCTCCAACTTAATTAGAAACCACAAATCTTTGTATGTTCAATATTTTACCCACATCATTAATACCATGATAAGTCAAATAGTAATCTAGAGTTCCTCTCAAGTACATATAAACACTCTCTTCACCTGTGTCCAATGGTCCTTACCTAGCTTAGCCATGAACCTACATAGAACTCCCACTACTTGGGCAATGTTTGGTCTTGTGCAGACCATCTCATACATTAGACTTCCTATTGCACTAGTATATAGAACATTCCTCATGTCCTCTAGATCCTCCATAGACTGAGGATATTGTTCCAAACTCAATTCTGTTATTGTCCTACATTCAAAACCTCTACAAAATAGTTTCAATATACTTTCTCTAGATTATCCACAACTTCCTATTGGTCCTATCAATGTAGATCTCCAAGTATGTACCTAGTAGCACCTAAGTGTTGCATAAGTGTTGTCATTGATGTCAACAGTGGTATGAAGTGCTACACTATGGAATGAAGATTATAATAATATGGTGATCAGTGAAGACAACAGAGTAAGTAATTAGAAGTGTTATGAAGAGGAAAGCAAAGTGATGTGCATATGCTGAGATGGTCAAAGAAGCAGACAAAGGAAGTTGAACAAAAGATTGTGATAGATCAGTATCATTTGTACACAATCACACCATATCTTCTGAAGTTCATGTGTAAGTTCAAATCTCTGATATGTTGTGAAAATGTTTATGTTTGAAGTCTATAGAGTTGGCATCTTATTGTATGATGGTGATATGAACTCTTGGTTTTTGGCATCTGATGGAGAAAGTTACAAAAACTTGAAGAAGAATTGTTTAAGTATAGTTTATATCAGAAAAGGTGTTACAGGCTCAAAAGAATGTATCACATTCTACCGCATTTGAAAATATGGTCCTATGGATTGGATAGATGGATAGGTATTACACTCAGGTATCTATGTTTCAAGTTTGAGATCATAAAGTTTATAGCAAGGTGTTTTAGAGAAAGAAGAATGAAGACGGTAATGGAACAGGGTAAGTGCAGTTATAGAGAGACAAGAGAATGCTCTACACTTCTACGCAGATGAAGATATGATGTTGCATCTTGGAGGACAAGTAGATATGAGTCAAAGGTATGAGTGTCTCAAGTTTCAAGTGATAAGAAGTACTACATCTACTTCTCCAGAGTCAATTATGTGAACACATGCCTTGGTGCTAATTGAAGTAAGCAGAGGGAGATAGTTGAAGCCACCACGATTCACCACACAATGGTATTTGGCCTTGATAATTGAATGATAAGCTCATATGGCTGGTTGGTATGTGTTGTACAAGTTTTAAATGATTATGTTCACCGCAAGTATGCTCTTCATTATTTTATCTTAAGACTGTGTAAGAAGAGTTTGTTAAGGACACTGGCATCAGAGTTCAAGTGTTTGCACCAACATGAAATATCTTGAAATGATAAAAGAAGTGTACAAGAATGTTTTGAAAGTCATATAATGTTCATTATGTGGTCCACATGATGTAATTTTGTCTCCTCTTGTACCGCTTTAGGTCTAGAGCTAAATGCAAGGAGGTAAAAGTGTTTGTAGAGCCGACTTGGTGTATGATGAAGATTTTGCCATGTGTTTGAGTGTACGCCAGCTTGGAAGAGTGTGCTAAGGTTGAATAGGACCTGATTATGCTTTGTTCTTAAACCGCATTAGATGTTGTGAAGAAATTTTGTCTCATGAGAATGTTGCATTAATGTATTATCCATATCCTTGGTGAATCCTTGTTTGGTGAGAAATGTTAACCGCTCTTGTTGTGAGATTGATGTGTTTAGATATCTTGGTTTTTCCTAGCTTAATCTTGGTTGCTAGATGTTTCCTAGCATACAACTGTGTGTGTCTTTACATGGTGATTATGATTCCCTTGAATGGGATGCAACCTTTGTTACTAGGCATCTTGAATGATGTTCATGTGGTTAAGTAGAAATGATCACATGTTATAGATGTGATTGGAGTCTTAGAAGACTCGTTTGTTTGATGTGATTGAGTGTGTTCTCTTACTCGCCTTAGATTTTGGAATCTAGGTATAGTGTAGCATTGTACTCCCTCTCTAGTGGCTAGAATTAGTAACATAGTTCATGTAATGTGGAACTTTTGAATTTTGATACTTATTTATTTGACTTGGATAAATTCTCTAAACATTGAAAAGGCCAACATTGAATTTTTATTCTTGTTATGAATAAGTATAGCCATCAAAGATTGATATTTATTTATCTTGTGACCTTTCTGGTCATGTTTGATTTACTGTTAAAATTGAGATCATTTTATGCCTTATTGTTGGAATTGACTTTTCTTCCACTTTGGTATTTTATTTATTTATTATTATTGGTGGCTATGCTTGAATATTTTAAAATGTTGGTCATGTACCATGTTGTGTTCTCTATCATGTCCATGATGGGCCTCTGATGGATAGTATAAGGGAGTAGAATGTAAAGAATATACTAGTTCTTGGTGTGTGTGTGTTACTGGAACTATGGTAGATTAAATTCTTTGGTTTGTTGATAGATGTAAGTGAATATTGTGTGAAATGTTGAGAAAGTTTTGAAATAGTTTTTTGTTTCTAAATATCACTTGATGTGAATTGAATTGTTGTATGAGTTTAAATGTTGACTATGTGAATGAGATGTGTAGAGAGCTCATATGGATTGAATCTTGATTTTAGTAAATGCATTTGGTGAGTGTTTTGTTATTTGACCTTTTTGGTCTAGTCTAGTTAAGAGTTGAAATGGTATTGCGAGTAGTCTTGCACCTAGTTGGTGTGTTGTTGCCACCTTAGATGTGTCCCTAGTGAGTAACAAGTTGCTAAGCCTTGCTAATGGAAGTGCTTATATTGTTAGAGGATGTGGTTAGATTCTTCCCTCTAAGAACCTATTTGGTTGATCCTAGCTTTGGTAGTTTAGAGCTAGAGTGTTAGAGAAGCCCTCTCTTTTAGGAGTGGAACGTAAGGAAGTACCTCATGTAGGGAAACCATGTCTAGAGTTGAGGCATGTTTTTGGTTAGGATGAACATGTGGTAGTGGCGCCTATAACCTTTTTGGGTTTGCTTTCCTTGATCCTTGAGTTATTTTGTTGTGGGTAGTGCCCGAGGAAGGATTGTTGAGAGAGTAATCTTTTGTTTGTAATTCTCCTTGATAATGGTTATGGTAGCCTTGTGAGTTTCCTTAGACTTAGTTGAGAGCTTGAGAGGTTATCCCACTATAGTTGAGGTCCCGATTTTTATGGACTTGACTTGCTTGTGATCTGTTGTGCCTTTTGGCTAGAGCCTCTTCTCATTACAGTGGCAATTGGAGGATGGAGTGGTGTAGTCTCAAAGGAGTTGTATGCATGAGGAATGGTCTTGAACTAGTTGGTGCACATTTGGAGATTTGTTTTGTTTTGAGATCTTGACCTAGTGTTGGTAAGGAGGACTGATCTTTTGAGATTATGTTTTGTTTACCACATATGATAACATGTGTATTGTGATGCTTGATTCATGCTTGTATGTATCTATGATGGACTAAGATTTATGCCTCATTTGGCATACTTTGGAGGTGTGATTATTTTCCTTGTGCTAGAATGTTGTGATGGTATTTTGTTATGCTTTAGCAAAGTGACATATGCTACCTAAATGCAATTGGATGGTAGTTGTACCATGTGTTGGTTATATGCATTATATTGGCAGTTGTGCCATGTGTACTGATTGTATTGATTGACATGCTTTACTAGATCCAGGAGTGGTGTTGGTGTAGCCCACTTGAATTCTTGATAGATGCAAAGTTAAGTTGCGTAATGGAGATATTGCTCAGTATAAGGTCCAATGGGACTAATATTTTTCTCGATAGTGGCACATGGGATGATGCAAAGGGCATTAGTGAGATACTTTTCTTATTATGTATGTGTGTAATAAGACGTCCAGACGATATCTCTTCCTAGTGGGGAAGGATTCCACATCTCAATTTTTGCTTGCAATATATTTGATAAGGCTATTAGAGATTTCATTATGATTATTTTACTACTGGATAATGACATGTGCGTAAAGGTAAATTGTCATTATTTTTATAAATGCATAAATATGAAAGTCGATAAAATGATGGATTAATATTTTATGATTATGGATTTATGATTTCTCAAGCTTCAGCTATGATTTTATGGACTAACATATTGATGAGAATTTGAGTGCGACTGAGTGTAGGAACATGTCGAAGGCAAGAACATGGTTGAGGTAGAAGCATCCTAGCCTCCAAAAAGAGTTGACATGATGGAAAAAAATTGATGCATGCACACACTCACTTAGTTTCATAAATATTGCATTATTGAATGGCTTTATTATGCATTCACTACTTGGTTACTGTAATGTCAAAAAATGTTCCCTTGGGGGCTTTTCCCTCATAAGGTTTAGCTCCCAGGTCTTTAGTGTGCATTTAGGACATCTTACTTCATAATTTGGCATCCTGATGGAATGAACCCTAGGTTTTATGGCAAATAGGGCCTAGGGGAACCCCTTGAGCTTAACCCTACCCAAAATAGGGAGGAAGGACTTGGGCACCCGCACCCTAGTCCTGCCCTATTTTGGGTCAAGCCCAAATTTGAAGTGTTGATTTATGACTATTATTTGGTCCCTAGGCTGACACAGTAAGTTTTAATTTATGAAATCTTAGTGGGAGTGCTTATAGTTTCATATAAAAGCATGTTTAGGCATTCATTTAGAGACTAGATGGCAATTGTTATGTTTATGCATTCTCAAGGTGATTCAAGGCTTTCATTGTGTTGCAAGAATAGATTTGTGTGGTTTATGTGTTTGTGTTTGCAGATTTGAGCATCCATTTCCTCATGGAATGAAGAGCATCTTCCTCCCATGAGATCTTCACTACAAAGTGACATTATATTATGTTTTCATCATTATTTCATTTGTATTTTGACTCTACCTCACAAGGGTATGCACTCTCTATCTGACAATAGTGTTTGGAGACTTAAGTGTCCTCTGGGGCTTGACTGAGGCAAGCCTCTAAACACCACAACCCCCTCCCAAAGTTTTCAAGTTGCAGGTTAAGGAGCTGGACAAAGTGAAGTTGTAGGAAGACATCTTGGAGTGTCAGAATTGTAGAATAGAAGGAAAAATTACCCCTAGACTTGGGCCTCCACTCATTAGTCCTCAAAGTTATACAATAGGAGAATCTTTGGAACAGTAGATATAGGTTGTAGACTGAGTTTTCAAATCCAGACAAAAAGTAGGGCCTTGGACTTGGGCACCTGCTCTTTAGTCCCTAACTTTTCTGCCTTGGAACCCCAAAAATAGGTACTTTGTGATTTGTCATTTAACATCCCTCTGCAAGAGCATTTTTGGTAATTCATCAGTTTACTGTCGTATTTGCATAATTAGGGTTTTGATGGTTAATTGGGCATAAGAGAAGAAAATTTGATAATCAAACACACTAATCTAAGATTCCCTACATTTGTAAGTGACCAAGGGTCTAATAGTGCTTTGCCACTTGATCCTAAGGTCCTTGAATGTAAAGGGTGAAAGGAGGATTCAAACACTATACTAAACAATCCAAATTTTACCCTAAACATTTTGGTGAACCCGTGTTTTTGGACTTAATTGAAACTTGCTGAGTGTTTGTCTTTAGATTTGGATTGATTTCATTCATTCATATAGTCATTCATTTTATTGCATTAAGAAAATTTCAAAATTGAAAATTTTGAAAAATTCAAAAAAATGGCATTTTAGGGTTACTAATTTGCATCAATTCATTCTAATTTTCCCTAATTTATGATTTTTGAATCAGATTTGATATAAACTATAGAAAAATATAAAAATTCAATAGCTTTCATTACATTTCCATCATTAATTTGCTAGGGTTTTGTGAAAATTTTGACAATTTTCATATAACCTAGTAATTCAAAAATCTAGGGTTAGTAGGAAACATCTTCTTTTAGATTTTTCTACTGATTTTAGAGACTCATTAAAACTTACATTTGGCTATATTCTTGCATTTTGGTGTAAATTTGCATTTAGATTTCAAATATTTGCATTTTTGCATAGAAAATTTCAACAAAAAATGAGCAATTTTCATGCATTTTCATTAAATTTGCACTTGCGTTTTGCATGTTAGAACTTGGAAATCATTTTCAGATCTGAGAGCATTTAATTTTCATCTTGGAAATCATTTTTAGATCTGAGAGCATTTAATTTTCATCATACATTATCTTGCAAAACATTCATATAACATTTTGTGTCAAGATCTCAAACCTAGGGCTTCAAAAACTTTGATTTTCACTAAATTTGGCCTTATCGACTCTCTAAATTTGCACCATAAGCGTGTTGTGAAGAGTATTTTTGCACTACTTGGTTGTTATCAGGGTAATTATTTTTTTCCCCTCCTAAAAATATTCACAACACCTTTTTATTGGCCTCTTATATTGAAAATTTTGTGAAAAACTACATATTTTTGCTATTTTCGCCCTAGGGTTTGACCTAGTTTACACTCCAAGCGTGTTGTGACCAATTTTATGGATTGAGGTGACTAATATCAGTGCTTTTATGTTTTTCACCTCCTTAAATTCATTACAACATGCTTTTAGTGCCACTTAAGGTCAAATCCTAGTGAAAACATAGCAAAAATATACTATTTTTTCACGGTTTTTCAACTCCAAGACCTAGATGAAGATGCTATTCTTCAGTTCAAGTTTGTGATACTTATTCTTCTCCTCTCTACCATGCTCTCATCTCCACAAGATACTTTTGAAATGACTTTCCAATCCCTTATTTATACAAGACATCGACTTAGGAATAATCATCTAAGTCGGCAAACATGCACAAGAACATCCACAGGATGTGTAACTCATTCGGTCGGCTAGACTTAGGAAGAACACCATCATCCGGAAGTAACTTCTTCAATTGTGAACTCAACCTCTAATGCAGACCACCAACATGAACTGGACATGATCCAAAGACCTCCACAAGCTTGCCTGAATCACCAAGAACATCCATACTACATCTTCTTACTGAAATCCTTCTCTCCTTCATCCAGAACCTCAAGAACACAGTCTGTCATCACTGTCATAAAGAAATAGATGCTTGCGGACCTCCAGACCATGAACCAATTGAGTTGATAACTCTCAAAGACTTCCTAAACAATCCACCAAATCCGTAGAACAGGATAATGCATTTCTGGATCTCATCGGACTTATCTGTATCACTCTGTCACCTCTGAACACCTGCCAAAACTGATTTTACTTGAGCGGCCATAATTTCTTCATATCTTCATGTGGACCTTTGAAATCTTTACTGGATCATCTTAATACACATATATACAAAGCCTTTAAACTGCATCCTTTGATCCTCATCTTAACTAGGACTTTTACCTTACTGTCTTTACTGTTCTTGATATGATCAGTTTTCTTATTATCCTCAGCAAACAGTTCATCCAATCCTTATCATTAATGCAATAGGAGTATGTTGACATCAATGACAACATCGGTTAGGCCCATACTTGCAACAATCTCCCCCTTTGTCATTGATGGCAACATATGATGTGAAAAACTGTTTTGACCATCAAGACAAGAACTTCTCCTTACTGTCACAACTCCCCCTATAAGCAACAACCATTCACATGTCTTCTCTTCCTTTCCTTCTCCCCCTTTGATTAGAAACCACTTGTTTTTCACATGTCTTCTCTCCCCCTTTGAAATCAATGGCAAAGGGCACATACTTGCAATTCCACCACTTCAGAATCATACCAGCTACTTCCCCTGAGTAGTAGCTTCCCATCATCAATCCGGACCACAAGATATGACTGTGATATCCACCAGACTGACACACACCAGTGCACCTTAGTTCATCACCGGAGGGGTAGTAACCCCTAACTTCTCCCTGAGATACTCAAAAGAGTCCTTAGGTAGAGGTTTAGTAAAGATGTCTGCAATCTGATCCTTGGATGGCACAAACTCCAATCTAACTTCATTCTTGTTCACTTGCTCTCTCAAAAAGTGAAACTTGATGGATATATGTTTAGTCTTTGAATACAACACCAGATTCTTAGATATATTTATTGCACTTAAATTATCACAAAAGATTGTGATAGGCTCCTCATATTACACTCTTATGTCTCTTAGCATTTGCCTCATCCACAGAACTTGAGTACAACTACCTATTGCTGCAATATATTCTGCTTCAACTGTGGACAGAGATATTGTTTCTTATTTCTTTCTTAGCCAAGAAACCAATCTCTTCCCCAAAAAGAATGCCCCACCACTGGTACTCTTCTGGTCATCCATATCTCCTGCCCAATCTGCAACTGTATAAGCATGAAGAGAAAAATCATGATCTCTGGGATACCACAATCCATACTCAACTGTCCCTTTTAGATATCTAAAAATCCTCTTGATTTCCATGACATGAGATTCTCTAGGATCAGCTTGAAATATAGCAACAAGACCAACAACATTCATAATGTCAGGTCTAGTTTGAGTGAGATACAACAATCCTCCAATCATTGACCTGTAGTTTTTCTGATCAACCTTAGGAGAGTCATCATCTTTGCTCAATTTACATCCAGTTGCCATGGGAGTATTCATTGGTTTTGAGTCTTCCATCCCAAATTTCTTCAACAATTCTTTCACATATTTGGACTGAGAAATGAAGATTCCTTTCTTTGTTTGAGTGATTTGTAGACCCAAAAAGAAATTCATTTCCCCAAGCATGGACATCTCAAATTCACTTTTCATTTGATTTGCAAAAGTTTTGCTCATACTATCTCTTCCTCCAAAAATGATATCATCAACAAACACTTTGACAATCAAGATGTTTTCATGATCAATTTTGAAATACAAATTACTATCAGCAGTACCTTTGTTGAAACCAATTTTCAAAAGATGTTTATCCAATCTTTCATACCAGGCTCTTGGGACTTGCTTCAGTCCATACGGAGCTTTCTTTAACTTGCAGACCATATCACCATGATTAGACAATTGAAATCCATCTGGTTGCTCAATGAATACTTCTTCTTCCAAGTCTCCATTCAGGAAGGCATACTTGACATCCATCTGATATACTTTGAAATCCTTGAAAGCAACAAAGGCAAGAAATAGTTTGACTGCTTCAATTCTTGTCACCAAAGCAAAAGTTTCTTCAAAATCAACTCCTTCTATTTGAGAGTAACCCTTGCAGACCAATCTGGCTTTATTTCTGATTACTTCACCAACTTCATTCAGTTTGTTCCGGAAGACCCATTTGGTTCCAATCACATTCTTGTTTCTAGGTCTGGGAACAAGATCCCAAGTGTGATTTTTCTCAATTTGCATCAATTCTTCCTCCATTGCTTTAGTCCAGTTTTCATCATTACAAGCTTCATTCACTTTCTTAGGTTCAATCTTTGAAATCAAACAATACTTATCTGAATCTTGAGCAATCCTCCTTCTTGTTTGTACACCTTTGCTTTTATCACCTATGATCTAATCCTCAGAGTGGTTCAGTCTTACATAATTGGGAACTTTGGGAGTTTCTTGCACATTTGATTCTTGGTCAGGCTCATTAAAACTCATCTCTTCTTCCTGATTTACCAGATTAGTCTGGATCTGAATCTCAAAAGGGGCTTGGACTCCTTGGATCAAAACATTATTCTGATCATCTTCATCATATTCATAAAACCTTGAGGGTTTTTCAATCCCTTCATCAACTTTCACATTAGTACTTTCTATAATATTTCTCAATCTCTTGTTATAACATTGGTATGCTTTACTTTGAGTAGAGTAACCCAAGAAAATTCCTTCATCACTTCTAGCATCAAACTTGCCTAGATCTTCATCTCTTTTAATATAACATTTGCTACCAAAGACTCTAAAATACCTCACAGTAGGAGTGATGCCAAACCAAAGTTCATAAGGAGTCTTACCAGTATTGCTTTTGATTTGTACTCGATTGAGAGTAAAGACTGCAGTACTGACAGCTTCCCTCCAATAGATCTGAGGAAATTTGCTTCAATCATCATTGTCCTAGATGCTTCCTGGATGGTCCGATTCTTTCTTTCCACTACTCCATTTTGCTGTGGAGTCCTAGGAGCAAACAACTGTCTCTTTATGCCATGTTTCTCATAGAATTCTATGAACTCTCTGGATGTGAATTCTCCACCTTTATCAGACCTCAAACATTTCAATTTTAATCTAGTTTCATTTTCTACCATAGCCTTGAATATTTTGAATTTCTCAAGAGCTTCTGATTTCTCTTTCAAAAAAGTTACCCACATCATCCGAGAATAGTCATCAATTAGTAACATGAAGTATCTATCACCTTGCACACTCCTGATTCTTGCCAGACCACAAAGATCAGTATGAACTAAGTCCAATAATCTGGTAGAAGATTGTTCCTTGCTTTTAAATGAGACTCTGCTTTGTTTTCCCAACTGACATTCTTTGTACAAACTATTTGTAGGTTTCACCATTTTTGGAAGATCTCTTACAGCATGAGTATTGCTTATCTTGATGATATTATCAAAATTTACATGACCCATTCTCCTATGCCACAACCAACTCTGATCAACTTGAACAAATACACAACTTTTACCGGTACCAACCAAGTGAAAGATATTACCTTTAGTTTGAGCATCGGATGTAATTTCTGTTCCGCAACTCTCAAAGATCTTACATTTTCCATTCTTGAATCTGATATCATAGCCTTTATCCACCAACTATCCAACACTGAGAAGATTGTGCTTCAATCCTTCAACATACAATACATTACTGGTTTTGTTCTTTCCATCAAAAGAAATAGTTCCTCTACCTCTAATTCTACTAGCAGAATTATCACCAAACTTTACCACTCCTCCTTCATACCTTTCCAAATCTATGAACTTATTTTTGTCACCTGTCATATGGTGAGAGCATCCACTTTCAATGACCCAATCATCGTTTTCTTCAACTTGGGCAACCAGATCTCTTTCCACAGTCTTATGATTGACAAATATAGAGGACATTGGATCTTCTTCCTTGATGGCAATGAACACCTGGTCATTTCTGGATTTGTTTCATGTTTCTGATTCATCATATGTTACTCCTTCATTATCATCATCTTCATGAACATAATAACAATTCTTTTGGAACCTTGGCTTGTTAGGATGAACATATAAACACTTAAAAGGCAATTTCCCTTCAAACTTACCGGATCCTCTTGGCAGTCTTTTTGCAACAAGGGCTTCAAGTTGTGCAGTTTCTACTTCTTCTTCTTCCAGGTCTTTTCTTGCTTTTTCATACCATGATAGTTTCCTTGAAGAGTTATCTCCCAGATCAAACCTTTGTTTACCTTTTACAGAGGTACTGGCTTTGAATGCAGATTGAGTCTTGGGGGGTTCATCTCCAAACTCAGTCAATTCAAATGCAGCCAATTTACCAACCAATTGATCTCTTATGACAGTTGTATGGGCTCTGAATTCTTCAATGGCAGAAAACTTGATTTTATAAGAGGTAGGAAGGGATCTGAGAACTTTACCAACAATCTCATCTTCATCCAAGACTCCACCAGCACACCTAATCCCACAAACAAGCTCATTTACTCTTGGCATAAAAGTAGTGATATTTTCATCTTCTCTCATCTTCAGATTTTCAAATTTTCCTTTCAGACTTTGTAGCCTTGCACATTTAACATACTTGTCTCCTTCATGCAGAGTTTCTAGTTTTTCCTAGATCTCAAAGGCAGTATGTAGGTCAACAACATTTGAAATCTCTAAATCAGACAAGGCACTTAGAAGAGCTTCTTTAATCCGCAGATTGTTTTCAGCATCTATGATTTCACTTGGGGATTTTGGGCCACCCTATGGAGGAGTATACTTTGTTGAAGCCATGTTCCAGTACTGCATTCCCATACATTGCAAGTGACATTTCATGTGACTTTTCCAGATATTAAAATTGGTTCCTTCAAACTTTAGACTATCCTTCTTGTAGGATGACATCCTAGATCTCCTCAAGCGGTTAAGCTCTTTTAGAGGAACTTAGCTCTGATACCAATTGTTACATTCAGGGCAGACAACTGAGAGGGGGTGAATCAGTTGTCCAAAACCTCCTTTCAATCAAACACTTAAATCCACTTTGTAATTCAACAGCATAATAATAAATTAATCATAGAAACACTATGCATCAAATCAAGAGTAGAAACACATTAACACATGAGACACCAAGATTTTGAGGTGGAAAACCCGGTTAAGGGAAAAACCATGGGGTGACTAACCCAAGTATGTATTCTCTATTAGAAGAATAGAAAGAACAAAATGGCACATGCCAATTAGGGCTCACTGCCTGAGTACACTGCTCACAAGAGGCTCACTACCTATAAGAGACACACTGTCTACAGAAGAATAAGTATCACAAACTTGAACTGAAGAATAGCATCTTCATCATGCTTGAGTCAATTCCATTTAAGCCCAAAACCTTTGCTCTGACTTTCCATCTTCTCCTCTCTACCACACTCTCATCTCCACAAGATACTTTTGAAATGACTTTCCAATCCCTTATTTATACAAGACATCGACTTAGGAATAATCATCTAAGTCAACAAACATCCGCAGGATGTGTAACTCATCTGGTCGGCTAGACTTAGGAAGAACACCATCATCCGAAAGTAACTTCTTCAATTGTGAGCTCAAACTCTAATGTGGACCACCAACATGAACTGGACATGATCCAAAGGCCTCCATAAGCTTGCCTGAATCACCAAAAACATCCATACTACATCTTCTTACTAAAATCCTTCTCTCCTTCATCTGAAACCTCAAGAACACAGTCTGTCATCACTATCACAAATAAATAGATGCTTGCGGACCTCCAGACCATGAACCAATCAAGTTTATACTTCTTAAAGACTTCCTAAACAATCCGCCAAATCCACAGAACAGGATAATGCATTTCCGGATCTCACCAGACCTATCTGTATCACTATGTCACCTCTGAACACCTACCGGAACCAGTTTTACTTGAGCGGCCACAATTTCTTCATACCTTCATGCAGACCTCTGAAATCTTTACTGGATCATCTTAAGACACATATATACAAACCCTTTAAACCACATCCTCTGATCCTTATCTTAACTAATACTTTTACCTTATTGTCTTTACTGTTCTTGATATGATCAATTTTCTCAATATCCCCAGCAAACAGTTCATCCAATCCTTATCATTAATGCAACAGGAGTATGTTGACATCAATGACAACATTGGTTAGGCCCATACTTGCAACAATTTGTTTTCCATCATAATTTTACTCACAACACCCTTTGTCATGCTCTTTTGCATTGAGATTTGGTGAAAAAATTGTATATTTTGACATATTTTCACTATATTTTGACTTATCTTCATCTTAGATTTGCATCAAGAGTGTGTTGTGAAGGATCTTATTACTGTTTTGGACTAGTATCAGATGTATAATTTTCTTCCCCTGATCAAAATCCTCACAACACCCTTTGTTTCATTCATTTGCATTGAAAAAGCATAAAAACAATCAAGCATTTTAGGCCATTTGTGCATATAGTTTTGCACTTGTCTTTGACATACTTTTGGAAAAACTTTTAAATCTAATTTTACATTGATTTGATCATATAAACATGGCCTCTAATCACAACAACAACAATAGGTTCCCTCCTAAACCTTACATGAAAAGAAAGGTCCCTAAACCTGAAATTGTGTTTACACCTCATGATAGAACAATCGGAGACTCTAAAGGGCCTCTTTACATCATGGTGAAAATAATGGGAAACCCTGTGGATGGAACTCTTATTGATCCTAATTGCATGACTAATGTTTTCACCAAAGAGTTCCTCTTTTCACATCATTTAATGCAAGGTTCTTATGACCCTTCAAGCATGATGATTAAGACACATAAGGGAACCTTTATCAAGCCTCTGGGTAAGATAGCATTATTGGTAACACTATGTGGAAAACATGTCAAACAATGGTTTGATGTTGTCCCTATTTCTTACCTCTTCTGTATTAAATTGGGACACCCTTGGTTAAAAGAAATGAACGCTATCCCTTCAATAATACACCATTGTCTAAAATTACCTTTTGATGGACGTGTGATTACCATCCCTCACAACAAGTATAAACCTTTGGTTGAGAAAAAGCATTACATATTGGACTACTTTTGGGATAAAAATGAAAAGGAACCAGAGCCACGAATGGACTTTACCTTTTTGAGCTATAGAAACTATAAAGCAAAACTTTTACACTTAATGCCTGGTCCTTCTATGCAAGAGATGATAAAAGATAAACAACCTGCATGTGAAGAGAACCTTAGACCGAGAGGACAAGGTCCCCATAGTGAGGTTCCTCCCCCAAAATCCTTACAAGGATAGGGAGGTCATTGTCGACAACAAAATGATCCACCGCGACAAATGAACTTTGATCCCAGTGCTTCATCTTCTAAATTGCACAAACCTATGAAAGAGGAAAGCCCTATCTTACAAGAGATAAGTGGTAAAAGAAAACAAAATAGAAAAGCAAGAGAAAGAAGAAGAAGAAGACAAGCTTACACTATAAACCTCGCATCTCAACAAGAAAACATTGATCCAAACATTGAACCAAACAAACATGATCCTAACAATGAACAACATGATGAGCAAGACATGAATTGGGCTATGGTACCTTATGTCCCACTTTCCTCTAAAATCTAGGAGTGGGAAGATGACGATGCTTTACTTGATGATGAGACTTAGCAGGAAGACCCTACAAGTAAGTATCTCTAACCCTTTATCTCTCTCGTGATGTGCTTCCCCCGTGATGTGTTATGTGTTGTTTAGGCATCTTAGGATGACCTCGGATGCTCCCGTAAGGTCCGGGATACTAGGAGACCACCTCTGTTGTGACCTTCTATTTGTATCATCATTCTTCTATATTACCTCTCTCTAATTTCATCGTTGTGTGTTGTGTCTTACGGACATAGCATTGTGGTTGGTGACTTGGAGGTACCCTCCTACATGATTGTCCCTAAGACACTTGTTTGTCCTCTCGTATTTATTGTTTCCCTTCCTCTAGTGTTTCTATCTAGTGGGCGGATGACAAAAAACATTTATACTGATGCGGGCCTAGTGTCCCTTTCGAGAGCAATCAAAAAATGGACTTAGTTACTAATATGATGATGGGGTTGTAATAAATTATTCAACGCTTGTCTAGTAGAAGCACTCCATGTTTTCTGCATAGTGATTTTGATGGTATGCTATCTCATTTACAAACCTTAACAATACTATTGCTTTGTGCACCTTTGTTTGTCTTTGAATCTAGCCTTGGTGGTACTCGATTTAGAGAGCTTTGTGATATAGCCCTGTGGTTATCCTCAAACTCTGAATTCATTGTATAACCTTGGATCTTTGTGTGGTTAATCATATGCATTGATGTTGTTGTTTATCATGATTTTGTAGACACTAACATGTTTCTTGCAAGGATGTGTTTGTGGGAACATTTGGTGATCGTAAAGTACATGTCACCTCTGGGGGACATGGGCTTTGTGAAAGTCTATGTTCCCTTGTGTGTTTTCTTCCTACCTTAACATGCTTGATATCGATACTTGATATCAACCACCTTAAGGTGGGGGAATATATAAGGTAAGTTGTCTATTGTAGATGTTAGAAATGTGCTTGTCCTCAGGTGCAGTTTAAAGACTTGCTCGATGAGTGCATCCTACATCCTGAGTTTGTTTGCAATCAATCAATCTTTTAAGCCCTCTGCGGAGGCAGGGATGGTGTATTTCTCATAGTAGATTACATCATCTTGTCATTTTCAAAAGTCCTCTGCGGAGGCGGGGAGCAGTTATGTGGCTAACTCAACCCTTAAGCGTGTTTTTAGTGATTGTTGTGGCAAAGCCCAATCGTCGGTGTGTGCATGTAATGTGCCTAAGATGGTGATGAACCTAGAAGTAGGAACACACCATTGCTTGTCTACCGTGTTTTCTCTATGTCTTCAAAGTGTGTGTGTTTGGCGTGCTTGCTTTGTTTGGCGTGTCTATTGCCCCATATGCAATCTAAAGACTAGCTTGATGAGTTCTTCCTACATTTTGGGAGGTTTTGCATGTCTTGCATGTATGTTGCCCCATATATATAGTATAAAGACTTGCACGATGAGTGCATCTTGTATTATGGGAGGTTTGTTTACTTTCCAGTACTTGCATCTGCATTTCATATATATGAGAAAAAGAAAAGAAAAGAAATCATTTATGACTTCCATGCATTAATGTGTCTTCTATGCATTTACTATATTCTCCATGTTTTGTGTGACTGTAACTGTCTTCTCCATGTTTTGTGTGCCTGTTATTGTCTTCTATGTGATTGGCATGTCTTCTCCGTGCTTGGCATGTTTGCTATGTTTGTGACCATACTTTAATGCATGTATTGGCCTTGCATTTATACATACATTAAAGTGGGGGCTAAATGTAATGTCAAAAGATGTCCCCTTGGGGGCTTTTCGCTGATAAGGTTTAGCTCTCGGGTCTTTAGTGTGCATTTAGGACATCTTACTTCATAATTTGGCATCCTGGTGGAATGAACCCTAGGTTTTATGGCAAATAGGGCCTAGGGGGACCCCTTGAGCTTAACCCTACCCAAAATAGGGGGGGAGGACTTGGGCGCCCATGCCCTAGTCCTACCCTATTTTGGGTCAAGCCCAAATTTGAAGTGTCAATTTATGATCGTTATTTGGTCCCTAGGCCGACACGGTAAGTTTGAATTTACGAAATCTTGGTGGGAGTGCTTGTAGTTGCATATAAAAGCATGTTTAGGCATTAATTTAGAGACTAGATGGCAATTGTTATGTTTATGCATTCTCAAGGTGATTCAAGGTTTTCATTGTGATGCAAGAGCAGATTTATGTGGTTTATGTGTTTGTGTTTGTGTTTGTGGATTTGAGCATCCATTTCCTCATGGAATGAAGAGCATCTTCCTCCCATGAGATCTTCACTACAAAGTGACATTATATTATGTTTTCATCATTATTTCATTTGGATTTTACCTCTGCCTCACAAGGGCATGGACTCTCTATCTAACAATGGTGTTCGAAGACTTAAGTGTCCTCTGAGGCTTGACTAAGGCAAGCCTCTAAACACCACAACCCCCTCCCAAAGTTTTAATGGTTGCAGGTTACAGGTTGAGGAGCTGGACAAAGTGAAGTTGCAGGAAGACATCTTGGAGTGTCAGAATTGCAAAACAAAAGGAAAAACTATCCCCTAGACTTGAGCGCCTGCTCATTAGTCCTCAAAGTTTTGTAACAAGAGAATCTCTGGAACAACAAATACAAGTTGCAGACTGAGTTTCCATATCCTAACAAAAAGCAGGGCCTTGGACTTGGGTGCCTGCTCTTTAGTCCCTGACTTTTCCACCTTGGAACCTCGAAAATAGGTACTCTATGATTCATCATTTTACACCCCTTTGCAAGAGCATTTTCCATAATTCATCAGTTTACTGTCGCATTTGCATAATTAGGGTTTTGATGGTTAATTGGGCATAAGAGAAGAAAAATTGATAATCAGACACCCTAATCCAAGCTTCCCTACATTTGTAAGTGACCAAGAGCCTGATAGTGCTTTGCCACTTGATCCTAAGGTCCTTGAATGTAAAGGGTGAAAGGAGGATTCAAACACTAAACTAAACAATCCAAATTTTACCCTAAATAGTAACATAGTCTTGTTTGGGTATTGTACTTTGGATATTGGTTGTGGTTGACGTATGACGATTAGATAATTATGTAATTTCAATTGCTAAGTATGTTCATTTCAATTGCATAAGTTAGTCATGTATTCATACCTTCACATTTCAACTTTAGATTTAATAAAAATTATATAAGTTGATTTCAAATTGATTTATTAATAATATTTAAAGTTTATATATATATATATATAACTCTTGCATGAAATGATATTTTAGATAAGATATATATATATATATATAAAGATATATATAATATAAAATATATTAAAAATCTATATATAATTATATATATAAACATATACACTCATGCAATATTAAAAATAAGGGGAATTGCGGTATTAATGGAAGCCTTAATTAAATTCAAAGGATCAGATGCTTTTTGGAACCCACATACCATGCAAAGTGGGAGTTAACTAAAATAAGAGAAAAGCTTGATCTAAAAATATATCAACGCCTATTGTGGAGGAAAAGACTCCCATAAGAAAAAGAGATGAAGGCATTAAAGAAGAAAAAATATAGAGAAGGAGGAAAATCATCAGCGACAGGAGGCAAAGATCAATCTACTAAGGAGAGTGTGGGTAATCAGGTAGTCTTTTCTAAGCTTTCATGAATTTTGCAACTGTTGTATTTTCCATTTTATCGGCATGTGTCTTAGTTTATTAAGGACTATGTAGCGTGCTTTTTAGCTTGTTTATGAGGATATTGGCCCCTATTATTTATCTTTTAGCCTAAACATTATTCTTGTTGACCTCTTTACTAAACTTAATGGCCTATTCTACGTTGGTATCTGCATCTTGCAAATCGATCGACCTGTTCTCGACCTGTGCATCCTTTTCCTTCACCATGACCTGTATTCTTGTTCCCAGCAGCCTGAAGTCGACCTTTGTTTCATGTTATACGCCTGTATTTATTTATATCGATCTGTTTGTAAACTTATCAACCTATATTCTTGCTACCACTGACCTCTGTGTATCTATTGGCATGTATCTTATTTCCCACGACCTTTGTATTCTTTGATCAGCCTGTTTAATAATCTTCTCACATGTATATTCCTCCTTGGACTGTGTATTATATTTTATGGTCTATGTTTTATTTTTAAGCTATCCTTATATCTTTTTAAAGCATCCTGAGCATTATCTTTCTAGCCTGTGTAAGATCTTAGCATCCTATTCTATGATTTTATCAGCCTGAATGATGTGCATCGGCCTGCATGAGATTTATATCGACCTTAAGTGCTTTTCTAATGACTTGTGTAATAACTAGTCAGCTAGCTTACTGATTCCTGTTGCAGCAGACTATATTTCATGTCACGGTAGACTATATTTCCTATCGCAGCTTATTGATTCCTCTCGCAGCAATCTATATCCCTATAGCAATTAGTTGGACTCCTATAGTAGTTAGCTAGATTCCTATAGTTGTTTCGTGATCACCTATAGGACTGTTATAGCAACCTCAACTTGTAGCCTTTAGATGTTTAATTGATTAAATACAGTGCCAAACTTGTCCTTTTATGTTTTTAGATCTTGTGAATATATATGAATAATTTAGCATGTTCTATTTGTTTATGCATTCAATGATTATGACTTTAGTTTATTCTCTATTGGCAATGTTTGCTCAATCTTAGGGAATGAATTCCCCACTTAATGGATTTTTGTTTATTTACCCAACTTATATAAATCTAAATTGATAGAAAATATTATTCTTCTTCGAATCCTTATTTTAAACATGACATTACTATAAATCTGATCTTACATACGAGTATAAATTCATAGAACTAGCCTCTATTTTGAAATATTTGTGCATGCAATGTGGATTATGTATATATACCATATATATATATATAATACTAGCATTTATTATTATATAACTGAATTCTCTTATCCATGTTGCATAAATCAAGAAATGGTTAGAAAAATATGAGCAAATCTATAGTATTGGTATTTCAAATAAATCATGCATGAAGCTCATTGTTAGAAGTATGATATGCATACATCATATAGATCTTGCACTTTCTTGAAAGTGTATTTATGTTGTTTTGCAAGAAAGTAATTAGTAATTGTTATTAGGCAAATGCTTGTGTTACCTTAATTGTATTGAAAAGAAAATAGTTTATCTTTCTATGAGAGTTATGGGCTTACCTTCCAAGATAGGGTGCCGAATATGGATTAACAGAGAAGGTTGATCCTATTTTCAGGATTTGACTGATATGTATAAGTTCTTTGGCCAAAGCCATGTCTTCATTGAAATAGATGAATTTTTGTCTAGCAAAATTTATATTGATATGTTTCTTTGCCACATCCTATTTGTGAGATATTGCACATTCTAGTAGAAAGAAATGCATGTATACATCGGATTCCACCAATTTTTCCCTCTTGCCTATTGTTTCTAGGTTGATAGGTACTTTGTGTAGGGTCATGTATTCTTCATGTTAGGAAGAATTCTAGGGAAGCGTAATGCTTCATGGTTGGGCGGAAACGCACCTAAACCATGTTCTTGTCTTTGGCGTTGCAGATGACCATGTGGGTTAGTGGAGGCTAGTGACAATGACTTTATTCATTTATCATACTTGTATAATTCTGATATTGTACTTACTGTACTAAGATGACTATATAGCATGAGAACCAAAGATGTATCATTGTATATTATATTGTTGTGCTAACACCTTGATTTGGCACGTGTATTTGTAAGATGTAGTTGATATTTCTACATATATGGAAGATGTATCTTATCTATTTTCTATTAATGAGAATGAGATAATTTATTTAATTCTATGATAAAGTTTTTGGGAAGCATGCTTTACACCACACCCAAAGAGATGTTATGCTTGTATTAAATCCTTAAAAAAAATCTACATTTAATACTGAATCCTCTCTGGATTCCAGCAACACTTCGTTGCTTCTTCAACTTCAAAACCTGTCATATATTTGTACCAACTCAAAGCATCACTATATAGAAGCCATGGATCTCAAAATACAATAAACTATATCCAATAACATGAGACAAATCCTCATGCAAAAACCAAGTGCCCAATATAGTGAACTCCAAAGTTACATAGTAGAAATCACCCTATTAACTACAAGTCTCAAACAAGAGCACCCAAGTTGTCCCATTCAGACTTAGTCAACTGAAGTATCATGTCACAATAAAAAGCACAACTAAAAGTCTCAAGATTGGGTGCCCAAGTTGTTCCAATCCATTTCAGTTAACTGAAGTGCTCCAACACACATCAATGTCATGCAAACAACATGCATGATTGATGTCCCCAATATTATTCTGTAACAACCTGTTTTGTAACATGCAAGAGTCATGCAACCACTTGTAGCATAATGCAAGAGTTATCCAAAATTGATCCTGAGTTAGAGTGTTATGCAAGATACATGCAACACCATATAAGTGACATGCAAGTCCATGCAACTGACATGCAAGTGGCATGCAACAACATGTAAATACATGCAAGTTCATATAAGTGACATTCAACAACATGCAAGCATGTGCAATTGACATGCAACAACATGCAAGACCATGCAAGTAATATGCAACAACATGAAAGCACATGCAAGATCATACAAGTGACATACAACAACATGCAAGTGACATGCAACAACATGCAAGTTCATGTAAGTTTTTATGAGTTCATGCAAGCAATATTCTAATATCATGCATCTCTAACTCTACTAATAACTCCCACATCATATTCATGCAAAGTGTACCAACATTATCCACTCATGCAAACAAAAAAGAAAAATCCTAGTCTTCATTGGAAACACCTCCAAAGTGAGCACCCAAAATAGCTCCCACCTCCTAAGAAGTATCACGAAGTTAACATAGAGTTCAAGAAGTCAACACAAAATCTCCATGGGCTCCACTTCCAAAGTGGGTGCCCAAATTGGGTTCTACCTCATAGCAGTTAACTACAACATGTCATAATGATATAATTAAATATTATTTTATCTCTCAAGTCCCTATGTGTTGGAGAACACTTTCCAAGGACTTTGGAGAGGCATGAAATTGGTTAGGATTGTAAAGTTAATGACAACTTATCCCAACCAATTAAATCAAATTCTTAATGGTGCCCACAACCCAAGACATTGATGTTATGTAAGATATATAAATAATTTTATTTTTTATACTTCACCACTTAACTTACAAATTTGTATTAATTTAGCTTTTAATTCACCGCCACAATAAAGAATTTATATTACATTAGGTTTTAATTCACCCACTCAATTACAAATTTATTGAAATTTAGGCTAACTTTGCCACCTCAATTAAAAATGTATGGACAATTTGAGCTTAATTCACCACCTCAATTAAAACATTTATGAGAAATTTAGGCTTAATTCACCACCTCAATTAAAAAATTATCAAAAATTTGGCCTTTATTCACCACCTCAATTAAAAAATTAGACAAAAAATTACTTTTTTTTGCCACCTTAATTAATATTTTATGAAAAATTTAGGTCCTTGTCTGCTAGATTGATTAAAAACAAGAATGAATTTTGGTTTCCAAATCACCCACAATTTATTTTTAAAATTATGTTTGAACATAAAATAGCCACCCACTCTCTGACTTCGATTCAATTTTTGAAAAAATTGCCAAGACAATTATATTGCTACATAAGGGATTTGTCAAGGTTTCTATAGAATTTTCTAAGGGCCAATTCTTAAAGTTTACTCAGAATCCATCCTCCCTTCTTGCTTTCGACCTTGACAAGGACAAGGGCACAATGTTGAAATATGCTTTGGACACCTCTTGGTATACCTGATATTTTGCAACAAATCCTACCATTTATCATCCCAAGCATTGTAGCGTAGCATCATGAGGGGCATATCTAGAGTGGGGCATGTTATTCCTATATGATATATTCCTTGGAGATCACATCCTAAATCCCTCCATCCATCTCTCATGAACCCCCCATCGATCCCATCCACTATCGACAATCCCTTAATCCTTCCATCCCATTCTCCTTTCATATATGTCCCTAGACTTGGTTTTCCCTTGTCATTGATTCCAAACACAAGGCTATCCTAACATAGTCCAATGCAATGATCCCATTTATCCTATTATAATCCAATCTAACAAATCTCATCAAGCAATCTAAGCAAATCATCCAAAAGCATCAAATGGGTTTGTTCCCAATCTTGCTACAAGCCTTGATCATCTCAAATCCAATAATCTTCTAGATATATCATTCCCAATTCTCATGTTGTTTTTGGGATATATAATGCTCGCATCAACAACACTATCATCATCAATCTTTGGCTTTTTAGCTTGACCAGGGGCAACATCATTGTTTGTCTTTGTATCATTTTGTGCATGCTTGTGTGTATTATCATTTTATTCAAACATCTTTAATAGTCCTTGCTATATATCACCACAACAACATCATGGTCTTCCATATCATGGTGCCATATGGCATATGTTTTCTTGTGACTTTCCTCTTGGGTCAGTTCTTCATGCATATATAACAACATCATGGTCCCTTATACCAAGGTACATAATGCCATATGCTATATCAAACACCAAGTTTCTCAACATAATCATCATTCCTATCATCCACCCCATACATTCACATCTCCCTCTCCTCCATCTCTCAACCAATCTTCTCATCCTTAGCATTCATCATGTACCTACTTCTATCTGTTATCCTCCAATCTCGTCCATCCATCATTAACATCTAATCTTGTATCCTCATCTTTCTTTCCCAACATATTTTTCATCCATTTTGACAACACACCCATGTTCTTCAAACTTGCCTCTCCTCTCGAGGGGGCATCATTACCTCATTCTAATTCATCACCGCTTCTTTATAATGACTGGGGTATCTTGTCAATAGTCCTATCTCTTCTAAAAATCACTATAGTTTATCTTTCTTTGAAATGTTGTTACTTCTCTTAGTCACAACATCATTCTCAAAGAGGGGGAAAATGTAGACACCTAAATCTAACCACGTCCCAACATCACTAGATTTCATCCTACATTTCCCCTTCTATCATCAATTCAATCATTTTATAATATTAATTAAGTAATTCTAGTTATTTAATTGATAAATCTAATCATATTCCTAGCAATAATTAAACAAATGTCAATAACTTATTTAATTAATCAATCATTTCAAAACTTCTTCTAATGTTCTATCCTTTAATTAAATCAGCCAACCTATGTCCATTCCTCCAAAAATTAAATAAATAGGTAATATTTATTTTATTCATCTATTTCCCCCTCATCATTAGTTAAATAAATAAATCATGTTTACTTAATTAATTAATCACTTGCACATGTCTAAGCATCATTAGCCAAGTCAACCTTGCACATGGCTCAAGGTTACACATGGTTCAATGCATGCACAAGGCTCCACAAAATCCTCTCATCAAATCTTGTCCATCCATTCAATCTAGAAAATCATATCCATCAAAATTCCTTAATCATGAGCCTATCCATGTGCACCAATCACAAGCTGCCACTTGGTGGCCTCTCATGCATCCTCATCTCTTAATCAACCCTAGCCATTGATCTTCCAAATCAATCCTAGCCAGTGATCCTCCTCCATTTAAATCTATAAATTGACCCTTTCATAAGCTATTTTCAAACAATGTTGCAATGCATGGTCATGATGCCCATTTAAGCAACCAAATTTCATCTCATTAACCAACAATACTTTTAAGCATAACTACTTAGTTGCAACAAGGATTGTTGTTGGTGAGATATCTTTAGTTCTCATTAACTTTTCTAATCATTTGCTTAATCTAGAGGTTACGATGTAATGTAGATTAGGAGCTTAGTTTATTGCTTTCTTCCTTTATTTTTATTTTATATTTTCATCATATATAAGAGCAATAGCATTAACATTGGTAAATTTGGGGGTCTTAGTCAGGACAAAGCCAAACTGTCTTGAGGATAAGACATCATTTCAAAGAGGGGATAATGTTGGCATGATAGAGATGAATTTATAGCAAGGCAAATTCACCACAAAGGAAATGTGTCATGCTCAGTCAACTATAAGAAACATAATCCTTTGTATATCTAGATATAAGGAGGACTAGGAGATATAAGATGAATGTAATATAGAACATAGAATATAGAATGTAAGCGTAAGGATGAGAATATGAATAAGAACAAAATGTAATAGCATAAGGATTAAGGAAAGAACTGATGTATAAGTGAATGTTGTATCAATGATGTATATATGATGAGATAAGAGAATACAATATACCATTTATTGATATAATGGATGTCTAGTGTGTTATGATATATGATGAATATGTGTAAGTGTGGATATATTCAATTTTAGTTGTTCTATCCTACCACAGCCTTCTATAACCTACCACATAAATCCCTCACTTTCCTCTTATCACTCATATTGGGGTATACATACAACTCTCAAGAAAATCAATCTCAGATCCTCAATCTATACTACGTTCTTGATAACACAAAGGATAAGGGAAATAACAAAAAATACAAGTGATCTAAATCTAAGGGGAGATCTAAGTCTCCTAGAAATCTAAGGTCAAGAGTTGGAACTACAAAAAATTGACCATATCAATGACTGTAAGGAGAAGAAGGCCAAGAAGGAGTCTATGATGATTCAAACTTGGAAGCTTCTAATGAAGACACTAGTCATGTGTTCATTGCAGCCCTTGCCATGCATTCATGTGAGGTAGCATGGTTGATCATCTATAGAGCTTCCTTCCACCTAAATCCTCACAAGGACTAGGTTTTTTCTTATGATAAATTTGATGGTGGGAAGGTTTATTTTGGTCATCTCTCAAGATCATTGGTCATGGTGTTGCAAGTATGTGCAGTCAGTGTTGTCATTGATGTCAACAAGCTTGTGTTGTCATTGGTGTCAACTGTGTCAACTGTATGAGTAAGAAATGTTGCAAGAGTATGAGTAGTTGGTGTTGAGTGGGTGCTATCTCTGATGATGAGGAAGTTGGTGGTAATATGCTTCGGGTGCTCAGTTTCCAAGTGCTTTTGAGAAAATTTGATTAATAAAGGAAACTGTGTGTTGAAGTGGCATTTTGGTTTACAGAGTTGTGTTCTGGTTTTGCTCCGTATTTCCTCTATGTTGAAGATCTATCTGTGTGGTTTGGATATTGTTGGCAAGAGACACTATATGGATTCATGGCTGTTGTCATTGATGGCAACAAAGGTCATCCCACATATCTGCAAGTCATGGTGTGCCTCCACTGGAAGTCAGGATGAAGAACTGTTATGGTCCGGTGAACAAGAACAGAGCATGTGGCAAGGTCTGACAGATTGGTCCAGACCTCTCAGAGGAAGTGTCTTGGTGTAGTGCGGATTTGGGGAAGTCAAGAGGACTACCTTGAGTAGTATATTCCAAGGATTTAGCCTCCGGTGATGGACAAAGAAAAAGATATGAATAGCTGAGTACCGGATTCCTGAAAGACAATGAGAACAGAAGGAAGAACTGACTGACAGAGCATCAGAATCTTTTCCGGATATGTTACTGTTGATGGTAAAGGTTGTGAAGGCATGAATCATGTTTGGCCAACATGACTAATGATATCTACAAGTATATGCTTGATCCGCATTGCTTGGTGAGCAAGGATTCAGCCGACAGAACAGAGCTTGTAAGAAACCAGACTGTTCCGGATGCCGACTAGAAAGGTGATGAAATTACTTGTGCGGATATATATAGAGGATGGATTTAGTTGTGAAAAGAGAGATTGTGTGATAGTGTATGCGAATAAGTACAGATCAGAGCAGCAGTAGTAAGAAAGATCCGGTATGTGAAAAGATAGCAAAATAAAGAACAGAGGAAAGATGAAGTGCAGCAGATCAGTGTACTGAGCCTAACCGGAACTGAACCCTAGCATATGTAGGTGCTTCCAATCAGTTCAAGTATTGTATAACATTCTTTGTAGACAGTGTGTCTCCTTGTAGGCAGTGGGCCTCTTTGTGAGCAGTGTGCTCGGGCAGTGAGCCCTAATTGGCAAGTGCCATTTTGTAACTCCTTATTCTTCTAACAGAGAATAATCTTTGGGTTAATCACCCCGTGGTTTTCTCCCTTAACCGGGTTTCCACGTCAAAAATACTGTGTCATGTGTTTCTCATTTCATGATAATGTTTGTTTGTTTAATTCAATGCTGCTTTGCTTAATAAGAAAGTTCAAAAGAAGAAACAATTAGGATAACCGATTCACCCCCCCCCCTCTCAGTTATCAACAATTGGTATCAGAGCAAGGTTCCTCCTAATAGAGCCTAACAGCTTGAGGAAGATCTGGGAATTCAAATGGATGCATATGGTTTAAGGGAGCAACTCAAGACTGCCCTTGAGGAAGATCTGGGAATTCAAATGGATGCATATGGTTTAGATATGTTAAGAGATGTTATATTCTAAATTTGGTGTTCTAGTTCATTATGCAGAGGAAGTTGCATTCACCAGTATGAAGACAGTGATTTGTAGAGGTTTCCAAAGGTGTCTAGGAGAAATGTCTTTGCTCTGCATTTCTCCATAAAGTGGTCTTAGGTCTTGCAATTCTGGAAGCATGCTTATAAGGTTCATATCTTTCTTCTATTGAAGGTTTTCATGGTTTGGTGCTCTGAAAGTTTATTTCGAGAGGTACAGTACATGATAGAGTTAGTTAAGTATATTGGATAAATAGGATAAGGTTGTGCAGCAGGTGAAAGTTGTTGTGGAGGAATTTTTTAGATTTTAAGATGTTTCAGGATGTTAGTGGAATACTCTAGATTATGTTAAAGCTTGGTTTGTGTTCTATAAAGTTGTATTTTATCTTGAGGAAGCGTGTACTTAAAAGTTCATTGTGTGAACATAGTGTTGTGTGGTTACACAACACGCCCCATTTTGACTTGGCAAAACAGGGACCCAACTTTTGGCTTGGCCTGTGTTGTCTGTTTTCTGGCGGTTTGGTAAAAATGAGTCAGGTGCATCATCATCATGATATTCGATGAGAAAGGTCATCATCATGAGGTCAGTTTGTCAAAGTTCATATTTTGTTTCTATGACCTCATATTTAGAAAGAGCTTGAAATTCCATGCAGGTTTGCCTTTTACATCACCTGAAAATTCGTCCATATGAGGGAGTTATGAGCAGTCAAAGTTTTGGTCAAACCTGATAATTGCAAGAGGATCATCATATTTTATAACCTCAGTTTTGTTGTTTGAAGAACATCATCCTGATATTTCAAACGCCCCCCCGATAATATCCTGAGGTTCAAATATCCGGACGTCAACTTTAAGTCATAGTAAGTTTTCCCCGTCAAGCGGTCTTTTGTATCGCGAAAGGTCATCATCATGATCTTGATCTATCACCCGATAAAAATCATGCAGTCCCAATATCCGGACGTCAATTTTAGGTGATAGCGTGTTTTACCCGTCAAATGACCTTAGGCGCATCATGTTTTGAGGGTAACCCGATATTTCAAATTATACGAGCATCATGATATTTTAACATCACCCGATATTATAATATCATGCTGATATATAATATCCTCCTGCTTAGAAAATCCACCATCTGCATAATTTGCATGCGCACGTTAAATATCCTGATGATCATCATCATCCTGATCTTTCACAAGAGGATCATATTTGCTGATATTCGCTAATATGATGATGACATCATCATATCATCCTGATCTCCTTTTGGCATGATCATGAGGATCATCCTGATCTTTTATAGGAGGGTGATATTCCATTCCTCAGTCGTGTTGTCAAGATCATCATGATCTTGTTTGTCTACCCGATATTTCGTAATATCATCCTGATGCCGGGAAATACGACCTTATGCAAATATCCTGATGACGTCATCCCGACCTGATAAAAGAAGAAGCAAATATCAGGATGACATCATCATCACATTTCTCCTTCGGCAGGATATTTTGTAAACATGATCCGGTTCGCGAATATGATGATGACGTCCTGTTCTAAGTTTTAACAAAAGCCCCGGATATCCTGATCATCATCATCATCCTGATCTTTCGAGAGGGTTACCTTGGCCGCAAAAGGGTTCATCATATTTTTAGCCTGATCATCTTCCTAACGTGACCCGATATTGCATTTTATCCCTGATCTTAACGAATATGACGATGACGTCATCCTTTGCACTTTAATGAAGCCCGAATATGACGATGACGTCACCATCATTTTTTCTTTCCTCAGCAGCAGGATCATATTCCACATCCTCCTATTTTCCTTCGACATGATGATGATGACGATGTCTTTCTTTCCCCAATATGCAGAAGCGAAACATCCTGATGTGTTTTTCATCAGAGCATTCGGAAGGGAGGAGCATCGTATTTCATGATATCCTGCAGCTAGATAGAAGACGATGGGTGGACATCATCATGATTTTTGGCGTCGGTATAACTGTTGCCATCGGCCAAGACTAATTTTGTCACCTGATCATATGTGGTCACACCGATGCGAACATGATGATGACCCGAAACATACAAACAAAGCATGCAAAGCCGGATTTGAAATAATTTGTTAAAGGCGATTGATTCCTCGTATATTTTGCGATGTACATGATCATATTTGAACCTGATACACATGAAAATGGGCGGGAAAATGAAGCGATAGAAATTTGAAAGCCCGACTGCCTGATTTTTGGTCAACGATGGTTGACCCGAGTGTTTTAACGTTGTTTATGCATTTAGTGCATAATTTTCACTGATTTGGACCCCGATTGCCTGTAGCTGCACATTTTGGAGGCTTGTTTAATAAAACGTTTTACTTCCTGCTGTTTATCCACATGATGATGAACTTAATGTTTGTCTGTTTACTTGCAGGAAGTCATGATGCTGCTGTTGAAGCTGAGCATTGCAAAGTTGCGCATGGAGGCAACATGAACCAGAAGTGAAGAGGATATTGTCAAATATGTTGTTTGCCAGTTGGAGACCGAATCAAGTTGAAGATGCTGGAATATTCTATGCCAGCTGTACATTTACCAACTGGCGAAGCATGTGCTTTTCATCTGGACCGTTGATTATTATGAGAGGATCCTGATCCTTGGATCATTGTAACCGTTTTCTGGCATTTGTTCTATATAAAGGCCAGAACCTGTACATAGAGATATATATAGAGAGATATACACATCTGGCAAGAAGGCCAATTACTGTAGAATCAATTAGGAGATCGGATTACTGAGACTAATGAGGATAGAATTGTTGAAATGTCAAGGTTCTTTCTTCAGATCACTGTAAATGTACCTGTTCTTGAGCATACTGAATGGATATGAAGTTTCAGATTACATCCTGATTGTAAATTTTACGTAATCTTCATGTTGATTTCTGGATATGTACTAGTGAATGTTGTGTTCAACTGGAAGCGCTTTCATTTCATTACATGTTGTTATCAACTTTTCCTTTGAAGATTTGCACTGGATCATGCGGATTTGTGGAATGTCCTGGTGAAGTATGATTATAGTTTCCTTCTTTTCATTGCATGTATGGGAGCTTGTATGTGGATCAGTGATCTAAGTCAAGTAGTTTTGGGAATCTCATTCTTTAACCCTTTCCCTTTTTTTCAATTTCATAAATTCATCACCATAACTGCAAATCATGATAAATAATAAGCAGAAACAGAGAAATATGTTGAAATCCCGTAGGTAACTGAAAATCATTAGCATATTTGAGTTAAATGCATGTAGTATTGAAAATATCATGCAAAGAATCATAAATAATGGTAGAAATCATGCAAATATCAGCCTGTAGGCATATTATTTGACTAAATTCACAGTGCAGAGGTAGAATTGTTGGAGATTTATGCAGAGCAGACATACAGAGCAGGATATTTGGAGAAATAATGATGAACTTTGCAGAAATACGTAAGGCCCCTGAATGGAAAACAGCAACACACATCAACCACTGAGTAATGTCAGTAGATTAAGACCTAATCACCGGAGACTTGGGATCATGAATTCACTGAATTCATCGTATCTTTCAAGATGAGTAAAGGTTGTTGTGTAACTTTTATTCTATGTTTGTGAATGACTAACATCATGACCAACACATAGGTTTGGCCGACCTTGGGTGTTTACACTAATTGTGGAGTTGCTTCAGTGATTGTGCAAGCATAAAGTGGCATGCTTGGATGAATTTAGGTCTGAGCTCTGATGTGTTGTGGTCTACCTTCATTCCTTTCCACCACAGGAATGTTTAGGTCCAGACCTAATTTGAATTTTCTGGGTTAAGGTGATTTTCTGACCTTGGAGAATATTCTCAAGGTTGAAGACAGTATAAATAAGTGTTAAGAGATCATGATCAAGTGTGTACGCAATGAAGGTGATGTGAATAATAGTGTGGGTGAATGTGTGGTGCAGTACAAGCTTCCATGTGTTAGATTACTAGATGCAATGAGTCGAAGGTGTCTATAATTCTTCAGTGTGACTGTGAAGGTGTTGATAGTGTTGCGGTGGAACTCCCTGTTGCATTGAGATGATTTTCTCCTTGTAACAATCTTCTCTCTCTTCTTCTCTATTCTGGTAGTGAGGCTTGGCAATGAGCCTTTCTTTTGGGCAGTGAACCTTCTGGCAGTGAGCCTATTGTTTTTTGGTGTTGATATTACTTTATACTATGATCTAATCCTCACCATGGTTTTTCCCTTCTTGGGTTTTCCACGTAAATTTGGTGTTCTCTTGTGTTTGATGTTGATTTGATTCAATTTTTGTTATTTGCTTTCATGCTTAATCATCATAACAGTTTAAGGATTAACTGAATTAATGTGGATCTAAATGTGTTTGAGGGTTTTGGAATTTTAAGTCACAACTGATTCACCCCCCCTCTCAGTTGTCTTGTGCATTCAACAATTAGTATCAAAGCAAGGTTCCTTAGAAAAAAGCTTAACCGCTTAAGGTATATCATGGATGGTGCACAAGAAGGATGTTCCTTTATTCTATGGAACAGAGTATGCATTCTAGAAAATAAGGATGGAAGGTTATCTGATTTCTCTTGGATATGAGATCTAGAAGGTTGTTGAGAATGAATACACTATAACAAAAAATGGTCCAAGTACTGCAAGTGAGATCAAGGCCTATGAAACCAATGATAAAGCAAGGTATGCTCTTTTAATTGGTCTTACTAATTCTGAGTTGGTGAAAGTTATGAATCTAAAAACTACTAATGAAATCTGGAAAAAGTTAAAAAGTATTTATGAAGGAGATGATAATGTCAAGCAGGCTAAAATGTAGAATTTGAAGCTCATGTTTGAGACCATGCAAATGTCTGAAGATGAAAACATTACAAGCTACTTACATAAGGTGGATGAAGTTGTCAATAGCATCAAAGGACTTGGTGGAGATGTGGATGAAAAAGAAGTTGTATTAAAGGTACTCAGAACTCTTCCTAAAGCTTACAGTCATAAAGTTTCTGCTATTTAAGAATTACAAAATCTGAATCAATTTACCAAAGATTAGTTGCTTGGTACCTTAACTACTTTTGAAATGAGAGAATTTGGTACAAGTAGTGCAAGGGTTGAGACTACCTTCAAGGCTGGCAAATCTAAGAAGACTATGGAATCATATCAAGAGGATTCAGATGATGTGGAAGCTAACTTTGTGAGAAAAATGAAATTAGGTACTGGTAAGTACAGGTTAAGTTACCTTTCAAGTGTTTCAGTTGTGGCAAGATAGGTCATTATGCTTCATGATGTCCAGAAAGAATTTTGAGAAGCAAGAATAGGGAGAACAAAAGTATTGTGCCTAAAAAGAGCTACTATGTTAGAGAAGATGCAAGTATATCTGATGATGAATTTGATTATGAAAATGATGAGAATAATGAATGTTTGTTCATAGATTTAAAAGATGATATTGTTTCTACTAACTCTGAGAAATGTGTGAAGGAAAAGGCTTCGGAGGTAAGTCTTAATACTAAAGGTACTTTGATATCTACTTTTCATACCAAATAAGAAAAGAACTATTGGGTTATTGATAGTGGATGCTCAAATCATCTGACCGATGATAAAAGTAAGTGTGTTGAACTTGAAAAATATGATGGAGAACCAGTTAGATTTGGTGATGATACAGCTACTAAGATATGTGGAAGAGGCTCAATTAGTTTTGATGGAAAGCATAATAATGATTATGTTCTTTATGTTAAGGGTTTAAAGCATAACCTCTTGGGTGTTGGACAAATGTGTAGCAAAGGATATAATCTTGTGTTTCAGGTGGTCGTTGTGTGATTAGAAAAGATTCCAGAACTGTGATAGCTGTTGGAAAGAGGACATATGGAAGCGTTTATCAGCTCAAAGGTGGTGATGGTTATTGCTTCATGACTTAGATCAGTGAGAGTTGGCTATGGCATAGAATATTGTGTCACATCAATTTTGATAGCTTGGTAAGGATAAATTCAGTTCAAGCTATGAGAGATTTGCTAAAGATTACAAAGCCCATCAATGTTGTCTATAAGGAATGCCAAATTAGAAAGAAAGCAAGAAGAAGTTTCAAAGTCAAGGATCAATCTTCTACTGGACTATTGGAATTGGTACATATAGATCTTTGTGGCCCTACCAAGGTAAGGAATTTTCAAGGTGACAGGTATTTCATGCTACTGATTGATGATTATTCTAGGATGACGTGGGTTACTTTTCTCAAAGAAAAATATGAAGCCCTAGATAAGTTTAGAGAATTCAAAGTCATGGTTGAGAATGAAATGGATATGACAATTAAATTTTTGAGGTCTGACAGAGGTGGAGATTTCACCTCCAATGAGTTTAACATGTTTTGTGAGAATCATGGAATAAAGAGGCACTTATCTGCACTTAGGACTCCTCAGCAGAATGGAGTAGTTCAAAGAAAGAATAGGATTGTTCAAGAAGCTGCAAGGACAATGATAAAAGAAGCAAATCTATCAAAGGTCTATTGGAGAGAGGTAATTCATACTGTTATTTATATACTGAACAGAGTGCAGGCAAGAGCGAACAGTACAAAGACCCCTAATGAGTTATTTTATGGAAGGATTCCTACTGCCAAGTATTTCAAAGTATTTGGAAGCAAATGTTATATCATAAGGGATGAAGAAAACCTAGGAAAGTTTGATGCAAGGTCTAATGAAGGTATTTTCCTTGGGTATTCTAAAAAAATCAAAGTTTATCGGTGCTACAACAAAAGGCTAAGATGGATTGTTGAGAGTGCAAATGTCAAAGTTGATGAAGATCTACAAAATAATTCAAAAGTAAATGGATATGAATCAGATGAATCTTCTTGCAAAGAAGAAGAAAATGCTAAGGAAAAGGAAGTGCATGTTGAAGAGGAAGAAGCTTTGGAAAAGACTCCTAAGACTCCCAAGTATGGGCAGAAGCATCATTCTGAAGATTAGATTATTGGTGATAAAAACAAAGGTGTGCTAACAAGAGGGAAAACTGTTGAAGAACAGATAAATCTATGTTTACTCTCTAGAGTTGAACCTAAGACAGTAATTGAAGCATGCAAGGATGAGTATTGGATCAAGGCTATGGAAGAAGAACTAATGCAGATTGAGAAGAATCAGACTTGGGAACTTGTCCCAAGACTAGAAAACAAAAATGTGATTGGAACTAAGCAGGTATTCTAGAACAAACTGAATGAAAATGGAGAAGTGATGAGAAATAAGGCAAGGCTTGTGTGTAAAGGTTACTCACAAGTAGAAGGAATAGACTATGAGGAAACTTTTTCTCCGGTGGTAAGAATGGAGGCCATCAGGATGTTTTTGGATTTTGCAGCACATAAGGATTTCAAAGTATATCAAATGGATGTGAAGTCTTCTTTCTTGAATGGTGAATTGGAAGAAGTATACATAGAACAACTGGATGGATTTCAGTTATCAGATAAATTAGATATAGTTTGTAGGTTGAAGATGGCACTATATGGATTGAAGCAAGCCCCCAGAGATTGGTATGCAAGGTTAGACATGTATTTATCACAACAAGGATTCAATAAAGGTACCGTAGATAGCAATCTGTACATCATGGTAGGAGAAGATCAAATTCTAATTGTGGAAGTATATGTGGATGACATAATCTTTAGAGGAAATGAAGGTATGTGTAAGAGTTTTGCAGATGAAATGCATAAAGAATTTGAAATGTCAATGTGTGGTGAAATGAACTTCTTCCTTAGGCTACAAATCAATTAAACAGATAAAGGTATTTTCATTTCACAATCAAAGTATGTTAAAGAGATGTTAAAAAAGTTTGGAATAGAGGATTCTAAACCAATATGTACCCCTATGACAACTAATTGTAAGTTGAGAAAGAATGATGAATCTCCTAAGGCTAATTAGAGCAGGTATAGATCAATGATTGCAAGATTGCTATATTTAACTGCTACTAGATCGGATATTATGCATGCAGTTTGTATTGTGGCTAGATTTCAAGAAGATCTTAGAGTCACATGTTGCAGCAGTGAAGAGGATATTCACATATTTAAAGGGCACTTTGAATCATGGCTTGTGGTATCCAAAGAATAATGACTTTGCTTTAAGTGCTTACATAGATGCAGATTGGGTTGGTTATGTAGATGATAGGAAAAGTACAAGTGGTGGTGCATTCTTTTTTGAAGGAAAAGTGGTGGGTTCTACCATAATAATGGGTTACACTTTCTAGGACATCCTAATTTTTGCTGAAATCACATATTTTTAGAAAATATAATGATTTAAGCCTTGAAAGGTTCCATTTAAAGGATTTTAATTGAAGAGGGTTTTATCAAACCCCCTTTGATTCAAACCCCCTTGGATAGAAACCCGCTAGTTTTAAACCATACCTATAATGGAGTCTCCTCTACACCTATCAAAATGCTGATAAAAAACCACTTTTGATTTACATTTTGGGGGATCAAATGAATTCATTTAAAATTTATGTTTTGTAAATATGTAGTCCTTATTATAAGCTTCCAAAAAAGTATAATTTTAGATATATTTTATTTGATTATTATATTTATTTTTATTTCTTGTGAATGTATGTTTTTCACCAAACATCAAGTTCTCTGTTCTGCACACATGGAAAATTAGTAAATTAGTAAAAAAAATTCTAAAAAATATCTATGCCCTAGGTATTGATGTCCTTGTTTCAACAAAAAAACATTGAATTTCGATACATACAGAAAAAGTTATGTTTTACAGAATATGCCTATGTCTAAATTATAATTGGTTTAACTTCAAAACTTAATTAAGAAAAAAATATTCAACAAAACATTATGAAACCAAATGCATGCCCTATATATCGGTGTTACCAATCTAAATTCAAAAGAATCAGAATTTTATCCTTTGTAGAAAAAAAGTTATGTGCTACGGAATACACATCACTTTAAAAAATGTTGTTTACTATTAAAAACTAGTTATCAAAGGAGATGCAAAAAAATTTACAATTTAACTCTAAATTTTTTTTTTAAAATATATTTAGAATCTACAAACAAAATCTCAAAAATCACTAGTTCGCATCATCTTCAAATTCCTAATGGTTTGGTGGCTATAGGTGTCAGAAAGTGAAGATTTAATTCAAAATTTTGATTTCAATGTCAAGTTTAGCCAAAAAGTGTAACCCATTATTGTGGGATGACCTTGGTGTCATGGTTAAGTAAGAAGCAGGATTCAGTATCTTTGTCTACTATAGAGGCAGAATACATTGCTACAACATCTTGTTACACACATGTGTTGTGGATGAGGCAAACCTTGAAGGATATCAGAGTTGTATATGATGAACCTATTCCTATCTTATGTGATAATACAAGTGCTATTAACATTTCAAAGAATCCGGTGATGCATTCAAGGACTAAATACATCCCAATCTGGTATCACTTTCTAAGAGAGAAGGTTGCAAAGAATGAATTGAAGCTTGAGTATGTGCCTACAAAGGATTAGGTTGCTGATATATTCACCAAGGCTCATCCTAAGGATACTTTTGAGTATCTCTGAGAGAAGTTAGGCATTATTGCCCTCCTTCTGTGAACTAGATGCATAAGGAGATGCATTAGTCTAGTGATTTTCAAGATTCATTCTTTATTCTAGACTAATGATGGAGGCTACCTCTTAGGCGAGTAGGTAGTGGTCGTGATGGGTGTTGCAGTCAGTGGGAGTAAGTTCAAATGTTGGCTTCTTTTAAGGGATAGTATGCAGAGTAGTAAATGAAATGATGTTGTAAAGCAGTAGTGAGTAGGTACAAGTTTGAGCAATTGTCTAAAAGTGAGATTGAAATAGAGATGTGTAGCCCTTTGCCATTGATGTCAAAGGGGGAGAGAGTAATGTGAAAAAGGAAAGAGTCAGTTTTCAAGAAGAGAGTAGCAAGTTGAGGGGAGAGAAAGAAAAAGGAAAAGAGCTGGTATGAAGCATAGTATTGAGGTTGATGTTGTGTTGATGGTTTTTCACATTATGTGTTGCCATCAATGACAAAGGGGGAGATTGTTGCAAGTATGTGCAGTCAGTGTTGTCATTGGTGTCAATTGTTTCAACTGTATGAGTAAGAAATGTTGCAAGAGTATGAGTAGTTAGTGTTGAGTGGGTGCTATCTTTGATGATGAGGAAGTTTGTGGTAATATGCTTTTGGTGCTCAGTTTCCAAGTGCCTTTGAGAAAAATTGATTAATAAAGGAAACTATGTTGAAGTCGCATTTCGGTTCACAGAGTAGTGTTTTGGTTTTTCTCAGCATTTCCTCTATGTTGAAGATCTACCTTTGTGGTTTGGGTATGTTGTTCAAAGATGTTAAGAGATGTTATATTCTGAATTTGGTGTTCTAGTTCATTATGTAGAGGAAGTTGTGTTCACCAATATGAAGACAGTGATTTGCATAGGTTTGCAGAGGTGTTTGGGAGAAATCTCTTTGCTCTGCATTTCTCCATAAAGTGGTTTTAGGTCTTATAATTCTGGAAGCATGCTTATAAGGTTCATATATTTCTTCTATTGAAGGTGTTCATGGTTTGGTGCTTTGAAAGTTGATTTCTAGAGGTACAGTGTATGACAGAGTTAGTTAAGTATATTGGATAAACAAGATAAGGTTGTGCGGCAGGTGAAAGTTGTTGTGGAGGAATTTTTTAGATTTCAGGATGTTTCAAGATGTTCATGGAATACTCTAGATTATGTTAAAGCTTGGTTTGTGGTTTGTAAAGTTGTATTTTGTCTTGAGGAAGTGTGTACTTAAAATTTCATTATGTGAACACAGATTTGGCCGACCTTGGGTGTTTACACTAATTGCAAAGTTGCTTCGATGATTGTGAAAGTGTGAAGTGGCATGCTTGGATAAATTTAGGTCCAAGCTAACATGTGTTCTAGTCCACCTTCATTCCTTTCCACTGCGGGAATGTTTAGGTCCATACTTAATTTGAATTTTCTGGGTTAAGGTGATTTTTTGACCTTGGAGAATGTTCTCAAGGTTGAAGATAATATAAATAAGTGTCAAGAGATCGTGATCAAGTGTGTGCATAATGAAGGTGATGTGAATAACAGTGTGGGTGAATGTGTGGTACAGTACAATCTTTCATGTGTTAGATTATTAGATGCAGTGAGCAAAAGGTCTCTACAATTCTTTAGTGTGACTGCGAAGGTGTTGATGGTGTTGCAGTGGACCTCCCTATTGCATTAAGATAGTTTTCTCATTATAACAATCTTCTCTATATTCTTCTCTATTCTATAAGTGAGCCTTTGTTTTGGGTAGTGAGCCTATTATTTTTTATTTTTGATATTACTTTATACTGTGAGCTAATCCTCACTGTGGTTTTTCCCTTCTTGGGTTTCCCATGTAAATATGGTGTTCTCTTGTGTTTGATGTTGAGTTGATTCATTTTTTGTTATTTGCTTTCATGCTTAATCATCATAACAGCTTATGGATTAATTGAATTGATGTGGATCTAAATGTGTTTGAGGGTTTTGGAATTGTAAGTTACAACCGATTCACCGCCCCTCTCAGTTGTCTTGTGCATTCAACACATGGTAGATTCATGCTTACTTTTGGATATCAGAGGACCAAATCCCCTTCTAGTTTTTTACACATTCTAGTTTTGTCAAGGAATCTATTATCATTTAGCAATATGAATCATTTGGGAATGCAAGTACTCTTTAGTAAGGATGGATGCAAGATGGTGCATGGAGCCATGGTTTTAGCTAAGGGAGTTCATTCCAAAATTTTGTATCATCTTGATGCAAGCAGTATTGAATGTAACAATTTTCAGGTTCTTATTTTTTAGAACTAGAAGCTTCTTACTAAGAATAATATGTTAGGGCATGATCGTATGGGTTACATTATTGATAAAGGTATAAGAGCCTTGAAATCTAAAAACTTTGTAGAGGGATAATTAATTTTTCCCTTGATTTTGACTTTTGTGAACATTGTATTTATGGAAAGCAAAATCATGTTAAGTTCTACTCAAGCTTTGTTGGATCTATAAGGATTTTGGATTTGATTCATAGCAATGTTTTTGGTCTCATTTATGTACCTTCACTTTGAAAATCCCTGTATAATGTTTCTTTCATTGACCAATTCTCAAAAAAACATTGGTGTTCTTCATTAGGCATAAATCTAAGGTCTTCCTAAAGTTTAGAGTTCAAATCTCTTATAGAGAATCAAACAAAGAAGAAGAACAAGATGTTAAGGACAAGAAATGGTGTAGAGTTCTATTTAGTAGAGTTTGACAACTTTTAGAGGGAACATGATTTTGTGAGGCATAAAATAACTCCATACACTCCTTAGTAGAATGAAGTTGTAGATATAATGAACAAGACATTGCTGGGGAGAGAAAGGAGCATGATCAATTGAGCTAGTTTGGATAAAAAATTCTAGGTAGAAGTTGTAAGCACAACTTTTTATCTAAAATCAATGGATTTCTTATTTTGGCTCTTATCAACAAAACACCATATGAGGCTTGGACTAGTAAGAATCCTTTTTTGTAGCATATTAGGGTTTTTAGTTATGAGGCATATGTATATGTTCCTAAGGAGAAGAGATCCAAGTTGGATTTCAAAGTAGAAGAGTGTATATATTTACTGGGTAGAGTAATGGAGTCAATGGGTACAAGATTTGGAATCATAAGACTAGAAATATAATATATAGTTGGAATGTGATCTTTAAGGAGTTCATATCTTCTCCTAAGCCTTTACAACTCGAAGATAAGGAGGAAAATTTTCTATAAATCAAGCCAAAGACTAAGGAGGCTACACTTAAGGTTAAACCAGAGGTTTAAGATGGACATGATAAGGTGGTTTATTCAAAGAGTGAGTTAGAGGATTTAGAGGAAGAAAAGAAACCTCATACTAACTTGTGAGGTCTACTTGATAGAGAAAGGATATAGAAAGGTATAGCACACCCAATTTTCACTATATGTTTTCTTTATCTACGAATGAGGACAAGCCTAGAATTATGGAGGTAGTGGAATATAGAGACAAGAAATCTTAGAAGAAGGCTACAAATGAAGATATGGTTGTGTTGGAGAAGAATAATACATGGGACTTGATAAAGCTTCCTGGGGATAGGAAAATTGTTAGCTACAAATGGGTTTTTAATAAAAAGTTTAGTTCTAATGGCAAGATCAAGAAAGTATAAAGAAATGTTAGTGGATAAGGGATATTCATAGGTAGATGGAATTATTTGGGTGAGATCTTCTCTCGTGGTGTGAATCTTACATCTATAATATTATTTTTAATTTTTTATTGCCACATTTGACCTTAAGATTTAACAAATAGACTTTAAGACAAGTTTCTTGAATGGGGATCTAGAGGATGAGATATACATGTCACAACCATAGCACCTTATAGTGAAGGGTAAGGAGGAATTGGTTGGCAAGTTAAAAAAATCCCTATATGGTCTAAAACAATCCCCTAGGATGTGGTATCAAAAGTTTGATTCATATGTTTTATAGGTTGACTTTGTTAGACCTAAGTTAGATAATTGTGTTTACTTTAAGAAGATATGTGGTCAATTTAATGTTATTGTTCTTTATGTTGATGGCTTGTTGTTGATCAATAATATTAAGCAAATGATTAATTTTCTTAGATTTCAACATTCTTTATAGTTCGATATGAAGAAATTAGGGGCAACTAAGTTTATCTTAGGGGTGGAGATTAGAAGGGAGAGATAATAGAAAACTTTATATTAGTCAGAAGAAGTATGTAAACTCTATTTTGCACTTGTTTAGGATGTAGAAATATAAACTAGTGAGTATTCCCATTCTTGTGGGAACAAATGTTTTAGTTGAGTAGTATCCTTTGACACCATATGAGATAGAGGACATGAGTTGCAACCCTATACAAGTGCAATTAGTAGTCTTATGTATGATATAATCTTCACAAGGCTAGACATTGCCCAAGTAGTGGTAGTCTTAAGAAGGTATATGTCCAACCTAGGCAAGGAATAATGGACTGTAGCGAAGAGGGCCTTCAAGTGTCTTTGAGGCATGTATGAGTGTTTGATTTGCTATCAAGGAGGATCAAATTTGAGCAGGCTAATGGATATATGGTGATTTATGGACTTTTATTGGGTAAGACATATGGATAACAGGAGACCTACCAATGTGTGTTATAACTAGGTGTGTCATTCACCTTGTAAGTTCTAAGTTGTAATTATAATTTAATTGTGTAGATGATAAAAAAGTGTCTAGTCTCCAAACATCATGGAATAATGCCAAGTTGGATGCCCATGTGAGGGAGGATATTTATTTATTCTTTAGGATGCTTTGGATATTGTTTAAAAATGCATTCAATAGGGAGGTTACAAAGAATCAGTCAAAATTACAAGTTGTAAGATGATCTTTCATATTTGGTGCTATGACAAGGTAATCAATGCCCTCATGGAGCACCTAGGATTAGGATCTTGGTCAATTTGACCATTATGACTTAATCTATAACATCTATGATGCATAAGGGGTGTGTAAGAGGTATCACATACTATTCTAAGATAATTGACCTGTTGGCAAGATACACTATGTGGCTTCATGAGTGTTGTCATTGATGGCAACAAAGTCCATCCCACACATCTGCAGAACATGGTATGTCTATACTAGAAGTCAGATTGAAGAGTGTTTTGGTCTGGTGAACAAGAACAGAGCATGCAGGAAGGTCTGACAATCAGGTCTGGATTTCTCAGAGGAAGTATCTCAGCAAAGTGTGGACTTGGGGAAGTCACGAGGAGTACTATGACTAACACATTCCAGAGATTGAGCCTCTAATGATGAAAAAGTGAAAAGATATGAGCACCTAAGTGTTGGGTTCCTGACAGGCATAGCAGACTGAGCAAGAACTAACCGGCAGAGTATCAAACCTTAATCCGGATGAGAAATTGATGGTGATCAAGCTTCTTAAGGGATCATTCATGGTTGTCCAACATGATTGATGACTTCTATAACTATCTCTTTGATACGCATCACTTAGTAAGCATGGATTCAGCTGACAGACCAAAGTTTGGGAAAATCTTGAGTATTCCAGATGCTGACTAGAAAGATGTTGAAATCCTTGGTGCAGATATATATACCAGATGGATTTTGATGCGAAGGTGTGTGGTGTGTGAAATATTGTGCAAGAAAAGGCAGAGATAAGGGTGGAAACGGCAATATAGATCCGGTATGTGATAGAACAATAGCACCAAAATAGAGGAAGAATGAAGTGCAGCAGATCAGTATATTGAGCCTAACTAGAACTGAACCTTAACACATGTGGATGCTTCTCATCAGTTCAAATACTTGGTTACTTTCTATAAACCATTATAGGCAGTGAGCCTCTTGTGAACAGTGTGCTTGGGCAGTAAGCCCTAATTAGCAAGTGCCATTTTGTACTTATTCTTTTAACAAAGAATACAATCTTGGGTTAGTCACCCCGTGTTTTTTCCCTTAACAGGGTTTTCCACGTAAAAATCCTTGTGTTATGTGTGTTGATTTCATTTCTACTCTCATGTTCATTTATGCTTATATGTTTTGATACTACACTAGAAAGGTTTGGAACCTTTCAAGAATTAAGTGTGAAAATACATGTTGAAAGGAGACAACCAAAGATAAAAAGGAAAGTGAGAAGGGAAGTGGAGGAAATTGCCAAGAAATATGGCATATCAAAGGAGGTAGTTGATGCCAACAGAGAGAAGGTAGAAAGAGTAGAGAAAGAAAGACAAGAAGTAGAAAAAGAAAGTGTTCTGGTGCAAGCCCCCTCATGGACTAGATCCTCAAAGAGCTCTGCACCTGCCACTTCTAAGAGCCCAAAAGCCTCAAAACTAGAAGCAAAGACATTTGGAAAAGGAGAAAAGAGAACAAAGACAAAGGCCACAAGGTCATACACAAGCCAAAAGGATGATGAAGAGATAGAGACTGATGAGGAGATTAAGAAAATGAAGAAGAAACAGAAAACTTCCAGGAAATCCTCTGTCGATGAAAATAGGGAAGTAGAAGCAGAAGAATTTGTTGAAAGGCCTACTCTTTCTTTTGATTATGTCTTCAAGGCAGTCATTGTAGATGGGAATCTGTAACCCATAACAGAATTTTATGATGAGTATAATGACACTGACAAAGGAATTTTGGAGGAAGCCACAGTCAAGTATTTGAATATCTATAATAAAGCATTCATTGAAATCATCTCACTAATTCCCAAAATCCTAGAGAAAGTACTTGAAATGAGAAAAGAAAATGCTAAGGCAAAGGACCTTGAGATTAGGGAATAGATAGCTATTCAGCTCTATCCTTCCATCACTCCAAAACAAATGAACATGATCTTCAAGGATTGCAAGGATGAGTTCTGGAGCAAAGCCAAAATCAACAAGCTTATGCTCAAAGAGACTGAAGACATCCTCCAAAATGCATATAAAAGATTCAATCTTCCTATTATAGAGGACATAAGTGATGAACCTTTTACTATGGACGTCGAAGGATCAAGTGCATCAAAGGAAGATTCTATTGAGAAAATTGTAGAAGAGTCAAAGGAGATAGATGAGGAGAGGACTAAGGACTTGGATTTATTTGTTCTGGTAGAGGAAGTCCCTGAAGAAGTAAACATCTCTCTTCCAGATCCCCCTGCTGACTCCGAAACTGAAGGAGAAGAAAGAAAAGAAGAGAAAATCAATCAAGAAGAAGATCAAACAAAGAAGACCCCAAATGACAGTTTTGAGGCTGCAGAAGGAAAGAAGAATGTCTCCGACAAGAGACACTGCAGAAGTTGTTAAAGACTTCCTAACCAAAGAAATGATGGAATTAGATGAACCGGAGCTATTTCAAGGACCACTCAATTTTGACTCTCTCTCTCCGGTCCAGACAATGAAGATAGCATCTTTTGCTCAAGCCAAAACAAAAGAAAAGCTTCTGAAGTCTCAGATGGAAGACTATGAGCTGATAGAGATTGCATCCAGTGTGTTGGAGAAGATCGTGCCATCCTTCCAGAAGGATCTTTTGGCCTCTTCATCTGGTAACTTGAAATCTCTTGTTAATTCTATTGGCACACATTTTAATTCTTTGGAGAAATTAGTAGAAGAGAAAGTCCAGAAAGAGTTTCTAGGAAAGAGATTCTCTGAAGTACAAGGACTTATAGCAAATGATAGGAGAAAACTAGATATTGGGATAAAGATCCTAGAAAATGCTCTTAAAGATGGTGGAGATTTATACAAATTTTGTCTATCTTGGTCCATAGTGACAACAGACATTGCCAAGGTGGAAGAACAAGAGAGTAAACTATCAAGTTTATCTCAAAATTTTGATCCTCTCACCTCATCCATAATGAATCAAGAGTGCCAGGCTAGTGCCACTATAAATGAGATAAAGAGGCTTGAGAAGAAAAAGAAGAATAGAATAAGCAGAATGAGTGAACTAAGAGGGATAATTATCCCTAAGTTAGAGGCAATGCATGAAGCCCTAACTGATGCTCAAACTACAACCCAGACTAGTGATCCAGCAAACTTAAAGAGGGCAGAAGTTTTTGCATTTTTGTTAAGTGGTCACATCTCAATTTTGGACAGAATGAAGCAAAGTTGGGCAACAGAATTTGTCCAATTGAAAACCACTTTTGTGGATATACTTAAATATATGTAAGTATAACTTGTATATATACTTATGTGGCTATGTATAGGTTACTTTTTGCAAATTCTTGTGTGTGGATTTCACCCTTTGCCATTGATGTCAAAGGGGGAGTGAGGAGCAATGAAAAATGTGGAATCTAGCTAAGGGGGAGCTCTAGTAAAAAGTGTACATAAGATAGAGCATCAGCCAAGGGGGAGTTTGATACGACACTTAGTCATTTTTCACTAAGTGTTGCCATCAATGCCAGAGGGGGAGATTGTTGGCACGAGACACTATGTGGCTTCATGAGTGTTGTCATTGATGGCAACAAAGTCCATCCCACACATCCGCAGGACATGGTCTGTCTATACCGGAAGTTAGATTGAAGAGTGTTTTGGTCTGGTGAACAAGAACAAAGCATGCAGCAAGGTCTGACAATCAGGTCCGGATCTCTTAGAGGAAGTATCTCAGCAAAGTACGGACTTGGGCAAGTTAAGAGGAGTAACATGACTGACACATTCCAGAGATTAAACTTCCGGTGATGAAAAAGTGAAAAGATATGAGCACCTAAGTGTTGGGTTCCTGACAGGTAGAGCAGACTGAGCAAGAACTAACCGGCAAAGTATCAAACCTTAATCCGGATGAGAAATTGATGGTGATCAAGCTTCTTGAGGGACCATTCATGGTTGGCCAACATGATTGATGACTTCTATAACTATCTCTTTGATACGCATCACTTAGTAAGCATGGATTCAGCCAACAGACCAGAGTTTGGAAAAATCTTGAGTATTCTGGATGTCGACTAGAAAGATGTTGAAATCCTTGGTGCGGATATATATACCAAATGGATTTTGATGTGAAGGTGTGTGGTGTGTGAAATAGTGTGTAAGAAAAGGCAGAGATAAGTGTGGAAGCGGCAATACAGGTCTGATATGTGACAAAACAATAGCACCAAAACAAAGGAAGAATGAAGTGTAGTAGATCAGTATATTGAGCCTAACCGAAACTGAACCTCAGCACATGTGGATGCTTCTCATTAGTTCAAATACCTGGTTACTTTCTATAAACCATTGCAGGCAGTGAGCCTCTTGTGAGCAGTGTGCTCGGGCAGTAAGCCCTAATTAGTAAGTGTCATTTTGTACTTCTTATTCTTTTAACAGAGAATACAATCTTGGGTTAGTCACCCCTTGGTTTTTCCCTTAATAGGGTTTTCCATGTAAAAATCCTTGTGTTATGTGTGTTGATTGCATTTCTACTCTCATGTTCATTTATGCTTATATGTTTTGATACTACACTATTGTCAAAGAAGAAAAGAAAGTTAAGAAATTTAAGATAACTGATTCACCCCCCCCCCCCTCTCAATTATCAACATTATTTCCAACATGACCATGACCATAGGGGTGTTGGTTTTTTTCCTTGGCTCATGGTATTGGATACCACTTGATGGTTTCTTGTTTCTAATTTTCCTATTTATTAGAGGCATGGGATAAGGGATTGTAATGGTCCTTTGTAGGTACTCTTATGTAGCTAGTCTACTATCAAAGAGATAAGTGGATTATATTATTATACTTCATCTTTTGAGAATAATATAAGGTTGGATCTCTTTGGGGTGGATTTTTTTCCTACAAGGGTTTCTCCATGTATATCCAATGTAATGGTTTACATTTAATGAGTTTGTTGATTTGTTATATTGGTTCTCCATTATTTCATTAATATAAGTTTATTGGCTTAATAACATCATAATTAGATTAAATTATGTATTGTTCATTATTTCTATCATGTCATTTGCCTTGTAATTCAACATTTGTTATCAAAGCTTCAACTAGATTGTAGAAGGCGGTGTCTTTCTTATAGTGTTGTTGGGATTTTTATAGTTGTGGTGAGAGTATTGTTTTAGTGGTTTTGTAGATATGAATGTGGTTAGAGAAGCTATAGAAAGCATATCATTGTCAAAAATTGAAAATTTTGGTGGCTTCGGATACACGTTGTGGAAATTAAAAATGGAGGATCTCTTGGAAGAGAGAGATCAATAGGAGTTGTAAAACAAAAGGAAAAGTTTATAGATATGTTTCATGCAGATTGGACAAAGATGGACAAAAAGGCTTGAGGGACAATATGGTTATTTCTCTCTAACTTAGTCCTTTTGAATGTCTCTGAGGATTCTATGGAGAAGGATTGGTGAAATTTATACAATAAAGAGTCTACTAAACAAGTTTTATTTAAAAAGAAAATTATATTCCTTAAAAAATAAAAGAATGAGACTTTGTAGCTAAGTATTTAAATGCATCTAATCTTATTTTGATTTGGCTAGTAAGCATTGATGTTAAGTTAAATGGGAAGGATGAATGTATTTTACTATTATGCTCTTTACCTAAATCTTGGGAGAATCTAATAGTTGCAATTAGTGGTGGTATGATATAGCCTAAGATGGATGTTCTTGTTGCTACTTTGATCAATGAAGAAATAAAAATGAAAATCAATGTACAAGGATTCTAAAGATGCACTACATGTAGGGGTAGACCCAAGGAAAAAGGTGGTAGGAAAATAGAAACTGTAATGCCCACCCATATAAACACATACAAGTGGCCACACACTTACGTAACTACAATTTTTTTTCTAACTTAAAGACATTGATCTAGACAAAAATTTAAACCTCCATTTTCAAAGGATCTTTTAAATCACTGATTCTAACTTAATGAAGACGCAATGTTCTTTAAAATAATTAAGTTTTCATCCTAAAATAGTTTCCTACTACAACAACGTAAATTTTCCACTACCTGAATAAATATAAACAAACATATCATTTCTATAACCTTTAATAATTCTAATTTAATCAATTCTAAATAAGATAAATAGACAAAATACATTAATAATATTTATGAAATCTTAGACTAAAAGTTTAAAGCTTATCATTATAAATCAATTAGCAAATATTAAAGGATAAGAGTCAAAGAAATAGTAAGTATGCCAACAAAAGATTTGGCCAACTAAAAGGTAGGGATTTATTGACACAAAAAAAGGATTAAATCTTACTAAATTGCACTATCATTTCTTGCTATTTAAAACTCATATACTAATTTGAATAGATTTAATAAAATGACTAAATAAAATAATTTGTTCTAATTTGAAAATAAATTATTAAATTATAAATGCAAATAACTAAATCTTAAAATAATTATTGCATTCAAATAGTTTTAATAAAAATAGTTGAATGAAAACAATATGTTTATTTTTTTAAAGAATATTAAATTAGTAAATAAAGCACACTCACTAATTAACTTAACTAATTGGATTTCTCATTTAAAACATTAAAGAAACTTACTAAACGATATGTTTCCAAATAAAGATAAATGGGAAAAAATTTATACTAGTTAATTTTAAACTAATAATATTATAAATCAAATGAACATTAATAAAATATTTAGAAACTATTAGAATTGATTTTATTTCATTTAAACCAACCAATAAAACAAGCTTTATTTCTAAATTTACTTTTCAATTATTTTTGTTTTTATATTATTTTCTTTCAATTTTTTTTTCCACAAAATGCTTTGTCTTCTTTTTCTTTTAATTAAACTAAATATCCATGATTTTTCCTATTTTTAAAATGTGTTAGAAAGGTAAAAATAGTGATCTGAAATATCATAAATAATAAAATATTAATTTCCTTTAATATAATTTTCTAAAAATCATTTAATCACATATAAAATCATAACCTTTCAGAATAGCAGTATAGATAGACAGTTACTAATTCGTACATATCTCATAATTGAGAATCTGAGTATCGCTGAATTCTTGTGAGAATTTAGACAACTAGGTTGTGCATCTTCAATAAAAATATTGAAAAAATCCAGTTTCTAAAATAAAATGTATAAAAGATACAATGTACTGGTTTTTATCAAGATAATTTTATAACAGTCCATACATACAGTCACAAATATTTTTATATCTCAAAAAGTAGAATCTAGGAATCACTGATTTTTCTATATGATTTAGAAAACTCAATGGAGCACTTGTCCTAAAAATTTTTGATGAACCCAATTTCTAAAACAAAAGTTAATGAAGATAGAATAGATTGGTTTTTCTAAGGACAGTTTTACCAATTTTTATAACAATTAGTAAACTTGTTAAATTCACAAAATAAAATAATGTTAGATGAAACTATAGAAATTATACAGTAAAGTCATTTCACATGCACCACCGAAAACATACACATGCAACGATGACCTTCATTCCAGATTTGTACCCAATATGCAATACAAACATTTACTTTTTTTTTCAACGCAAAATAACACTATTTCCACATTTTTAAACCATTACAAAAGATACAACTTTACAAAGACTCTTTTTGTACAACCAATAGAAGGATTCCAAACAAAAATCTGATACAATGGCACTTTCGCCAACTTGCAAACACATTTCTTTCCTTTCTTGAAAACATATAGAGACTATTCGAATTTCCAATCTTCAATTGGATTCTTTTCATAACCTGCACACATACAGCCAAAAGGATGGTCAAGTCCTGCTCTCCACCCTACCATAGGGATTACATAAGCACATCCCATCCCCGAGTAGGAGACTCCAATGAACCAATTTATACACATATGCAAACAACCAAGCCCATAAACACAAAAAGACAACAAAACAAAAAAAAATTCCCATGGTTTGACTCACAAACTCAGGATCTATCCTAGATCTAATTTAAGGGGGAGAGAGGGGAAAGTCAACCCTCTTGGGAACACAACAACTATCAATAATCACCACAAATCACAATAAACAATTCCATCACCACTGACCCTTAGACCTCCCACACATACCTCCTCAACAATACCAAGAATCAAACCCCAACACCACCAATCACCACCACTCCATGCACAACAAATCAACAACCCCACTTCTCCACACACCTCTAAAACCTCCATACACCTCAATACAACAAAATATACCAACATGCATCTCCACAACCTCCACAAATACACCAATCACATATCCATCAATATATCAATAAAACCAGTAACTATTTCCCCAAGAGAGGTTCATGCCTCCCTCAACCCCAAGACTTGGGAGGCTCTCATCAATTTGGAGAGCTGCTCCCATACAACCCATAAACCTAGCTATGACAAAATAGAAAGACACATTCAACCCTTACACAAAACAACATATCAAACAACACATTCATTTTATAAATCACAGAAATTACCAAAGTATCCAAAGTGTTACCTCAGCTCCCCACATTAGGGTGAGATCGACAAAAACAAGCAAAATAATTAAAATCTCTTGTTCTTGAATCCCCAAAATCCTGTGCTCAAACTTACAATCCTCTTTAGCCACTATTTCTTCTTCTTTTCTTATTATTTTCTTCCCAAAATCTTGTGCCCAGAAAAGATGATAAAAAACTCCAAATCCTCTCTTCCCATAAAATAAAACCCCATAAAATAAAATAAAAAGAGGGAAAAGCAGAAAATAAAGCAATTTCCTTTCTTTTTCCCAAAAAGACTCTCCTTTTTTCCTAAAATAAAACAAGGAAATAAAATCCTCTCATAAAAGAAAATATTAAAATATTGAATTAAAGCACTTATCCTCATCCCACTAAAGAAATAATTAAAATAAAATAAATAATTAAATTGACTCTCAACACATAAATGCAATTTGTAGACACCCTAAAATGACCAAGTTGTCACACCACTTGCATTTCATCAAATCTGTTGAATCACCTGCATGTCAATATTAATTGAATAATCTAATTATTTAATTAATTTCATTAAATTCTTCCAAACCTTCTAAAACTTGAAATTAATTAAATAAATTCTATTTATTTAATTAATTAAATTAAATTCCTCTATATTCTTCCAAAATTAAATAATGTTAATTATTTAATTAAATCATTATCCTTTTTCAAATTTCAAGTCTCCATTAATTAAATAAATCCAATTATTTAATTAATTCATCCAATTCTATCTTCTCTATAATTAAATAATCTATATTATTTAATTAAATCACTTGTTCTTCTAAATTTAAATAAATCATGCAAATTTATTTAAATTGTCTCAATCCTCTAAAAATAAATAAAATCAAATATTTTATTTATAATCTTTTGTTCCTCAATCATGCACAAACAATTAAATAAATTTATTTATTTAATTTCAGTTATCTTCTAAATTCCTCTTAAAATATCTTGTTAACTCATGTGCACAATCAGTCTTATTTTTAGAACTCTAAAAAAGGTAAAATTACAAGTTGAGTTATCTATTCAATCAATCTTGTTTTCATCATATTTTACTAAAAATATCCTTGTGGATTGACACATGTCGTGTGCACATTCACCATGGTTATTTCTTTTATCTTCTCCGTTGATTCTTTTGAATTATCTAGACCGTTGATTGATCATGTTTGAAACCTATATAAACCCCCTCATCTCCTTCACAAACCCTCTTCGATCACTTATTCTCAGGCATCCTTTAACAACGCTTTGAGCATACATCGCATCGATTGAGCATCTTTACGATCTTTTAACATTGATCTTTGAGCACTCTACTTGCTTGTTGCAAACATGGTTTCGCAGCACTTTTGAGCAATCCACATTCATCCAAAGAGAACAATACAAATCTCAGTAAAAGCTTTCACATTTCATTGATTTATTGGTAATGGATTTTATTTAGATTAGTTTTCTTCATGTTATGGGCTTTTGGTTTATTTAGTTTTGATATAATCAATTTTTTCTCATACACATTCTGGCACGCCCGGTGGGACCCACTAATCCCTCTTTTTCTTTGAGAAATTAAATTTTTTAAGTATAGTACGGAACAGCGCAAAAGACACAGAAAAGTGATATTGGCAGTATCTTAAAGCGCTTCTGGAGGCATAGTACATCGCCCTCGGGCGATACTGTAGCGCTTCTAGCCGCATAGTAATGCACTTTTGGTGAAACAATCTGATGCGTTTGGTAGTATCGTAAAGCGCGGTTGACAAAATTGGTTTATTCTGATCTTGTTTGGTGATTTTGCAGGGTTTTTACTCACATACATATCTTTGATTTGACTGACAAGCTAGTTTATTTATTTGTCAATTATCTCTTATACTTCCTAAGCTGACGTATTTAGGGGTATTTTTAATATTTGAGTTAACCCATCTATTTGTGACATCCTTTGAGTTTTCTTGATTCCAGGGTATAGATCTATCAGATATTACATCTCAGAACATTAAATTAACTATGAAATCATATCTGAACCTAGTTATTTTGACAAAGTATAACTTTTTTTGGATCTGAGATAGGGCAGCGCTATTGGTAGTATAGGACGGCGCTTCCGGCCGCACAGTACATCGCTTCTAGTTCTATTTCAGCGCTCCTGTGAGTCACTTCTGATCTGCATCACCACACTTCTGGCAACACAGTGCAGTGCTCTCGATATCATAGTAAGTCACTTTTGGTTAGACAGTAGCTCGCTTTTGGTCAATTGATTTATTTTTGCTAACTTGTGAGTTTCTGTAGAACTAATCAATCTGTTGCAGCTTCTTATCACTCACACAGAGCAAATAGGTTTTTTTAACATGTTCATGCAGGACGAGCATTGAAGAAATCTTGATTCATTGCACTAAGTCTTAAAAACATATTGCCTTCTTAAGGGACAATTGAACAAATCATTTTGGCAAATCTAAGTCTTAGAAACATATTGTTTTTTTAAGGGACAAGGGACATGTATGCGAAAACACCTCAATTTTTTAAGGGACAATGGACATGAATGCCAAACACTTCAATTTCATAAGGGACAATTGACAACTACAATCATGCATTTGCCTAATCTAGTTGCACCTTATTTTTCTTATAATGGGACAATTGAACCTTTGTTCGATGTGCTTGCTCTTACATTTTAGTTATTCCTTTAGAAGGGCCTACTTTTAGATTATGTTTCATCCAAAAGGGATGACCCTAAGTGGAGTTTTTTTTTTAACCGCTATATAAGAGGGATAAGGCGAAAGCCAAGTCCTAACTGACATCAGCCTTACCTTGTGGTGCCAAACTGAAAAGAGGTGTACTAGCTCTTTGTGGAAATGATTTTCACATCGAGAGAAGTGTTTGATACTCTTAGTAGGATTGGTTAAAGCTTTTAGTAGCTTGTTGCATTGCTCGTAAGGCGTTGGTCCCTCAAAGTTACTAAGAACCATTCTAGATAGTGACTACCTAATCTACCTCCGAACATTGCAGTAATCATCAGTGCAAGGGGAATCGATTTAAGCCCTTAAGATACCATTGGCTCCCTTGAGAAGACATAGTATTCCCTTGGCCATAAAGCTCTTGTGACCTACTTGAGCATTCCAAGGGGAGGGTGAGATATCCCTACCTATCATCTCTCATGAAGATACAAAATGTTTGACACCTTTATGGAATGACATTTTTATCAATGGAATATTAAGTTATGAGTTGATCTACTACAATGAAACCTTGTCTCTATGGATAAAAAAGTGCTTGATATTTGTTTACAATTGTCTTATACCTATGGAAATATTAGGCTTTTTGTGAGCCTCGAACATACACTATCTATTGTGTCAGTCCTTTTTGCCAACTTTGTTTGCTGTGTTTTCTTATGCCAAAGCAAATCCAATCAGAACCAAAATCAAATCTATCAAAATTTGCCTTTTAAAGCATCAAACACTACTTCAACGCCTCTGGTATTATAGTAGCTCGCCCTTGGTGGTACAGTAGCTCACTTTTGTTCACCGTAGCTCACCTTTGGTATAGCAGTACCTCACCTTTGGTATCTCAGTCCATCGCCTTTGGTAATACAGTAGCACGCTTTTGGTTGCACAGTCTTGCACCTCTGGTCAAATAGTATAGTGCCTTTAGTCCAGTGAATTGTGCGTCAAGAGTTTGTCTTTCTCAAAACACAAACAAAATCCCAGCATTACTTTTTGTCCTAGTGTATTCCATGGTAACCACTAGGCTCCAGCAAACTATGAAGTCCAAGCAAGATGTCCCTAGGAAGCACAAATCACCTCCTCATACACCGCAATCAGGCCGTCTCAACATTACTACCAAGGTTACTCTTAGGACACCCGTGGAAAGATCTACCAACTCTCCCAACATACCGCACCTTGATCAACCAAACAATCCGCAAGAGGGTAGAACCCCTTTGGTAAGTACACCTTACTATACCACTGGCATGCCTCCAGATTTTGTGCCACAAGGATATACTATTGATCAAGTCCCATCTCAAGAAGGTAGGGTCCCTTTGGTAAGTATACCTCACTATACCACCGGCATGCCTCCAGATTTTGTTCCACAAGGTTATACCGCAGATCAAGCCCCATCTCAAGAAGAGCGACACTTTGAAATAGGTCAATCCTCTCAAGAAGATGGGCAAGATCTTGATGAATTCATACAAGATCCTAGAGCCATGGCCGCCTTTGACAAAATCCTTAGTGAGAACCAAGATCATTTCTTTCACTTGCTAGCAGAGCAAGGAGCCAAATTACCCAAAGGTTTTGATCTATCCATGCTTAGCAAGCCTAACAATACCCAAGACACCATACAAGCAGTGCAAACCATGTCAACAATGACCACACCTTTACCTAAACAAGGCTCACAAGGGAGAATGATTGCACAATATGAGAATCCCCTTTATCAAAACCCAATAGGAAAGAGGGCCATATCACCACTTCTGACTCCTATAGAGATCTACAAAAATCAACAAGAAACTCTCCAACATCAAGTGGAGCTAGCTAAGCAAGCCACCTTAACTCGATCAAATATACAACAAACTCCTAAAGTGTCCACACCAATCGCAAGTGAAATTTTGGTTACCCCATCACGAATGGGTTTCCCACCAAATTACAATCCGGGGAACAACTATGTAGCCATGCAACAAGGGTCTCAACAAATACCACCTCCCATATCATCAAACCTTCATGTCTCTCGACCAACTAGAGTCATGCAATCCCAACCACAACATTCTTCTACACCCATCCTCAATCGACCTCAACCATCGCAAATCACATCCACCTATATCCTTCCTCCACTACATTCATCAGCACTAAATTTATTTCACACATTGCCTAGCCACCCTCAACATTCCCAAAACCTAACTTCCCAAAGCTATCTTCCGCAATCGCAACCTAACCTAATGAACTTTAGCTTTCCTCCACCAAATTATTTCCTTCAACCATCACAAAGCCAACATTCTTGCCTAGCGCCACCCCCACCTCCTCCAAATCAAAGCATCCAATTCCAACCCAATCTCAACCCAACATACAACACATACGACCCCAACCAAACCTATGACCCTTATAACACCAATACGCATGGCTTACACTACAATCTACCGTATGGGCAACAACAACCACTTCTAGGACAACAAGAGATGTTTCCAACCCCTCCCACAACGATGGAGCAAAAAATTACGGAAGTTCAACAACGACTATCTGATCTTACATTTGGCCACACCAAGAAGACCTTCTCTTTAGAGGAAGTGTGTCCTTATCCTTTTGATCGGTCATTACCCATGATCCCTTTTCCTCAAAATTTCACTATTCCCAAGTTTGATAAATACAAAGGAAAAGGTGACCCAAAAGACCATCTCAAGGAATTATATCTTGCTTGCTTTGAGGTCTCACATAACGACACATATCTTATGTCTCTTTCCTCGCAGTCTTGGAGGTCAAGCTATAGAATGGTTCTCACACTTACCCATGGGAATCAAGTCTTTTAACGAGCTAGAAGAGAAATTTGCCACCCATTTCTCCTACAACGTAGAGCATGAGATCTCCATGACTGATCTATGCAACAACAAATAGAAAAAATGGTGAAACTTTCATTTCTTTCCTTCAACGATGGAGACAAATGGCTAGCAAATTCCCATTCAAGATACCTGAAAAATAGCTTGTTAGCATATTTGTGCAGAACCTCAACCAAGAGTTAGGTTTTCATTTGCAAATCCTTAGTGCGACAACCTTCGACCAAATCATGTACAAAGGAATCAACATCGAAAAAGCTCTCATTGCTAAGGGTGTGGTCAAAATCTTCAAAGAAACTAAAGACAGTGCTCCTCAACACCAAACAAGCAATAAACCCAAATATTGGAACAAAAACAAAAACAAAAACAAAAACGTGGTCAACGATGGTGTGGTTGATTCTAAACATGTTTAAACATTAGAAACACCTCTTCATCTTTCCAAACTGAGTCAACCTCAACAACAGCAACAACAATGGCAACCGTACCAAAACCAACAACAATGATAACAAGAGTGGCCTCAACAAGATTACCCTCCGAGACGTCAATTCACTCCCTTGGGAGAGCCCATAGAATTGGTCCTATAGAAGCTTTTACACAAAGGGCTCATCACCTTACCCGATGCTCCCCCATATGGCAAACCAGTTTACAAAACTGCATGGTACAGAGAAAATGAATACTGTGAATTCCATAGGAGAAAAGGGCACAGAACCGCATCGTGCATGAAACTCAAGAACCTAATCCAAAATCTCATCGAAGGAAACCAAATCTCTCTTGAAGATGATCCACCAGCTCAACACATGAACAAAGACCTCCACATGTACAAGGAACCATTCCCTCACCATGGTCCACCTCCTCCCCAGGATAAAGGTAAAGGTGTCAATCATGCTTCCACTTCCTTTGACTCCATTGTGGGTCATTTTGAAGAGAGTCGTGTATCTACCCTCACAATCAAAGGCAAATCTACAAATTGCATTGTTACAACTTATCGTGGTCGTGTCACCATTCGCGGTCCTACACCCAGTCTCCTAGCTCAATTTGATTATAATCTTGTCAAACATCTAGGTAAAATGCCAGCACAGATCTCTATCTTGGACCTTCTACGGTCATCACCTGCACATAGAGTGGTGCTAGAAAAATCCCTCCAAGAGTCTTCGGTTCCCAACAACATAGCAATCACAGATTTCTGAGCTATAGTGGGTAACATTACCTTGCCCTACAATGTGGTCTTCTCTTAAAAGGACCTCCCATCCCATGACCCGTGTCACAATGATGCCCTTCATATTGAGGTTCTCATCCATAAGCGTAAAATCAAACACATACTTATAGATGGTGGTGTTGGACTCAACATCTATTCTTTAAAGTTACTTAAGCAATTGGGATACTCTGAGGATCATGTCAACACTGAACAAAGTATTACAATCAAAGGGTATGATGATGTTGAACGCCACTTTGAAGGTGTTATCCACTCACCTATACAACTAGGCCCTGTCATGCTTGAAACCAGGTGCCAGGTCCTTGATATTGAGCTGCCTTACAACATTATCCTCGGTCGCCCATAGATCCATGCCATGAAAGTTGTTCCCTCAATGTACCATCAGTCTCTAAAGTTCCTAGACAATGGTATGGAGATCACTATCCTAGGAGACCCTAATCCCTTTGAATTATGTCGTGTCCTGCAAGGCAGTTATAAGAATTGCAACCAAGTGCCTCAAAATGACAAAGCCCTTGAATCCCCACTATATGTCAACCCTGACAATCTGACACAAGCCTCTACAAGTGAACCCAATGCTCTTCTTGAAATCAAAGCTCACATCCGTGATATAGGCTTTGGAACTTATGATATCTCAAAATCTTGTTGTGTAGGGCGGATGCCTTTATCTAAATCTTACAGCTAACCGCCCATTGCCAAAGCAACTCAAAAAGTAGCTATTCCTCCCCCAGCATCTTTAACCCAGTTCCAACAGGGAAAATTATTGTTAGAGGAAACTATTGAGGACATTTCTTCTTGGCTCTATAAGGAGAAAGAACCGGTCACAATACTAGTCAAGCAATATGGCAATGGCTTAAGGATAGTCAAAAACATGGGCTATAAAGGCAAAGGTGGCCTTGGGAAACAAAATCAAGGAACAATGGATCCCATTAGTGTGACAAAGAAACTAGACAAGAAGGGGTTAGGATTTGGTAGAAAGGTACCGCGCGCCTTGGACATCGAGGGTATCCTCGACAAGGTGGCTGAAACTTCGCTCATAGATTCAATGTCTAATGAGGATACCATCGATGACTCTTCCCTCCATATGACTGACCTATTTATAGAATCCTCCATATTTATGCTATCCTCTGTATCTCTAACCTCCACCACAAACACCTAGAAAGTAACACTTGTCTACCCTAAACTTATCGATTGGGACCAACAAGGATCCCCCATTATAGATGTATTTCAAAAAGATGAAGCTATAGCTAAATTCATGGGGCTTCAGGAGGGTATCCCTCTTGGTGATCATAAAGCAGGTTTTGTAATGGAACTAGAGCCAACAGCTTACTTTGGTGAGAATGCCAAATCCTCCAGTCGCAAAAGTAAAAGTAAAGAAGGATCTCTAGGTGAAAACCACACTGTGGCACACTGTGGCACCTCTCGATCATAAAATAGTAAAAACAAAGGATGTATCCAAAGGTGAAAACCCAACTATGGCACCTGAGGATGGAGGATTTGACCTTTCCCTACCATCTAAGTATCAAGAGAAATCAGCTCTCCTAGTGGAAGATTCTATAGAGATAAACCTTGGCACAGAGCAAAATGCAAAGACCACATTCTTGGCAGCATCATTATCAAAAACAAAGCACACGAATCTTAACAATTTATTCCTACAAAGAACCATCAACTTTGCATGGACCTATACGGATATGCTAGGGCTAGACCCTAAGCTAGTGGTTCACTATCTCACAGTTGATCCAAAAGTTAAACCAACCAAGCAAAAGTTGAGGAAGATGCACCCACAGATAGCTCTCTTGGTAAAAGTGGAAATACAGAAGTTGTTAGATGCAAAGTTCATCTGACCTATTGATATTTAGATTGGGTATCAAACATTGTACCTGTGTCTAAACCCAATGGGCGCATCCGCATATGTAATGATTTTAGGGATCTTAACAAAGCATGTCCCAAAGATGATTTTCCATTACCGAACATTGATATTATAATAGACTTGACAGCAGGTCATGAAAAGCTTTCTCTCATGGATGGATTCTCTGGTTACAATCAGATAAGGATAGCAGAAGAAGATCAACACAAAACAACTTTTACTTGTCCTTGGGATAATTATTGTTGGTGTGTCATGCCAATTGGTCTAAATAATGCAGGAGCAACCTATCAAAGAGCAATGACAGTGATATTCCACGATCTCTTTCATCATATCATGGAGGACTATGTGGATGACATACTAGCTAAATCTTCTAGGGTAGATCACATACAAGTTCTAGGACAAATCTTTGACAGGCTTGAAAAATACCAAGTGCGCCTCAATCCAAAGAAGTGTGTCTTTGGTGTAACATCAGGGAAACTATTGGGATACATTGTATCTCGCAGAGGTATTGAAGTAGACCCCGCAAAAGTAAAGGCTATAGTGGAGATGCCTCCATCAAAGAACCTCAAAGCATTAAGGAGCCTTCAGGGAAGGTTGCAATCCATTAGGCGTTTCATCTCACAGCTAGCAGATAAATGTCAACCATTCCAACACTTACTCCGAAAGGATGTCTCATTTCAATGGGATGATAAATGTCAAGCAGCATTTGATCAGTTCAAAGAGTATCTAGCTACACCTCATGTATTGGTTCCACCAGTTGCTGATAAACCTTTGATATTATACATCTCAACTACAACTTCGGCCCTAGGGGCCTTGCTAGCACAAAATGATGAATCAAAAAAAGAGCATGCAATTTATTATATCAGTCGAACCTTGGTGGGATATGAACTCAATTATTCACCGATGGAAGGGCTTGTTTAGTAGTAGTGTTCGCTTCCCAAAAGCTATGGCACTACATGCTAAACCAACACACAAATCTTATAGCCAAAATTGATCCCTTGAAGTATCTACTCACAAAAGCAGCTCTTACAGGCAGACTAGCTAAATGGGTCATGATACTTAGTGAGTTCGACATTGAATATGTGGATCGTAAAGCAATCAAAGGACAATCCCTAGTAGATCAACTAGCAGAAGCACCCATGATAGATACACACCCTATGGTAGCAGACTTTCTAGACGAGAATCTCTTCACTCTTTCCAACTCCATAATGTGGAAGTTGTATTTTGATGGTTCCTACACACAACATGGATCAAGGGCTGGTATCTTATTTATCACACCTCAAAATGACTATATTCCAAAGTCATATCGACTTGCATTCCCTTACACCAACAACATAGCTGAGTATGAAGCACTCCTCATAGGTCTCAATATAGTAGTTCAATGGGACATCATAGAATTATAGGTGTATGGAGACTCACAACTAGTCATTTGCCAAGTCACAGATGAGTACCAAACAAAAGATGAAAAGTTGGTTCCCTACAAGCAACTAGTGGATGCCTACAAACCACACTTTTCTAGCATCACATTTGAGCAAATTCCAAGAAAGCATAATAAAGATGCAGATTCTATGGCTTCTGTAGGGTCACTTATAGACATGCCTGCTAATACACAGAAATGTGAATTCTTGATCGAGCAATTGTTGATACCTGCCGTCGACGTTCCAGTTACTGAAATCATCTGTGAACTTGTTGGTCCCAATTCCCCATGGTACAAAGATATCTATGAATACCTTAAAAATAGTTCCTTTCCCTCTAACCTTTCATCCACCCAACATAAAACCTTTATCCGACGATCCTCCCACTACACCATTCTGGGTGATACACTATATTGTCAGAGTCTCGATGGTATCCTCTTACGATGTCTTAACGTGGAAGAAGCCGAAGCTACCTTACGAGACATACACAAAGGTGTTTGTAGTGCACATTCTATCGGTCCTAATCTCGCTAAGAAGATACTCAAAATAGGTTATTACTGGCCTACAATAGAGCATGATGCTTTACTGTTTGGTAAGAAGTGTCTACAATGCTAGCAGCATGGAGATTTGATTCACGCACCAGCTCATGAATTACAACCTATGACAACTCCATGGCCTTTTTCTCAATGGGGTCTTGACCTTCTAGGACAAATCCACGCATCCTCATCCAATGGCCATAAATTCATTATTACTGCCATTGAGTACTTCACGAAGTGGGTTGAAGACATTCCCATGACCTATATCACTAGTAATCAAATAGCCAAATTTATCCTTAACTACCTCATTTGTCGGTATGGTATCCCCCAAGCCATTGTCACTGATAATGGGAGACCATTCAAGAATCAAGATGTTCATGCCTTATGCACACAATACAATATCCAACATCACTTTTCAACTCCCTACTATCTGTAGAGTAATGGCCAAGCTGAGGCTTCCAATAAAACCATTCTCAAAATCCTCAAGAAAATGGTCAATGAAGCTGGTCGTGATTGGTACTTGCAACTCAATCCCGCCCTATGGGCCTACCGCACTAGTATCAAAACACCCACTAGTGCCACACCATATACCTTGGTCTATGGCTCTGAAGCCATCCTACCTATAGAGGTCGAGATCCCATTCCTCAGAGTATCCATGCAAGACCTGATCGGCGGAGATGAGTATCGCACTTCTAGATTAGCTAAGTTAGAACTACTAGATGAGAGGTGCCTTGCCGTGCTAAATCATCTCCATGTCTATCAAAACTGCCTCTGGCGTAATTACAACAAAAATATCAAAGAAAGACAGTTTCAAGTTGGTGATCTTGTACTCAAAGAGAATCAGAGAAATCAAGCAGACCGAGAAAAGAAGGGCAAGTTTGAGCCTAACTGGTTAGGTCCCTTTATTGTGATAGCAGCATATGAATCAGGAGCTTCTACTTTAGCTACACCTGACGGCATTCCTCTAGATGAGCCACTTAATAGTGTTCATCTCAAGAAGTTTTATGCCTGATCCTCAGAGTATTCCAAAAAAAAATATGAAAAACACAAAAACACAAAATAATCCGTCCTCTAGTGAAAACCTGGTAAACAGACGCCTTGGATAAGTACTATAGTGAAAACCTGGCAAACAGGTGCTATGTGTAGAGTCAGCATCCATCATCTATCAAGTCTTGTTCATTCCATATCCATTTCACAACACGCTTCATCCATCCATCCATAATAAAACCATTGACCTTGTTTGCATTTCTATATCCCTATCTATTATAGCTTGGAAATTTGTCAATGTCCCTCGTCATCATCCCACGTCTTGATCTATGTCTACAGTTAACACTGTCTTGTCCTAGGTCAAAGCTTTCTACATCTTCTTCGTCAGTCACCCATGCAAAATCCTCTACCAGAATGGTGGCAACTATTTCCTTAACCTAGGTCTAGGAATGGATCCTTGTTTGTGGTTCGCAAACACTTCAATCTTTTCTCCTTTCCGCAAATAACACCCTTTAACGACACATCACTCCTATGATAAGGCTGTTATCTTCTAAACGTATTTCCTACATCATCACATCAACCAGAACTACATATTATTTCATCTTTCATCTTAAGGTACCTTGATCCCATGGACATGGGTATGTAGGCAGTCTAGAATACGAAGGAAGTTTCTAGCACTCAGGTACATAAGATCCCCTCCTTTCACCTTGACCCATCCCATCACTCTATCAAGAACTACATATTATCATCTTTCATCTTTCCTTGTAATGTGCCTTGATCCCATGGATATAGGGTATGTAGGCAGTTTGGAATACGAAGGATGTATCCAGTACTCAGGCACATACGATTCATCATTATCCACCCATCTCAACCCATTAGCATGTCACATTTCTGGTCTTCCATTTATCAAAACCCATTCACCTCCACTTGACTAACTCAAGAATCAAGCTAGCACATCCTTTCCAAGCAAAAGTCCTTAAAAAACCTAAAGCAAAGCAGCTTTCTTCCAGATTCATCTACTATCCTGTTCTGATTACCAACATCAGCTAAGTCCCGCTTAACCAAAGCATCAGATCAACAAAGCTTGTCTTCTGCCAAGTGTTCCATTGTCAAGCCCAACACACACGTCTCCTGCGACATGTGGCATTTCCTGCAGCATGACATTATCTTTTTAGGTAGATAGCCCCCTTTAACGGACACATTGCTCCTACGATAAGGCTGTTATCTTTCCTATCCAATCTATCCTAAGAAACCTCTTTGGCAAGAGAATATGTTGGTTGTATGTTTACTTTGTAAGTCAGTCAATTTGCTTGTTGGTTTATCTTTTTCTCCTTTGTCCAATACCTATTCAAGTCTACCTTGATTTATCTATAATCTTGGTATGTTGCGATGCAGTACGGATTGGGGGCATAGTCATTGCTTTTGTGTGTCGTGTTTGAGGAATGATCTTTAGCATCTTTCTTAGCAACATATTTATCTTATGTGTGTTATGACCTACCATCTTACATATTAATAATCTTCTTGCATTTACATGTATTGAAGTTTATTTTATGTTCAAGACTATGGCTCATTCACATGTACCAAAAAGGTTCTATTATGTCTAAAGGATCTAAGTTCAAACCGCTTGCTTGCAGAGTCAACATCCATGCACTCAGATATTACAGCACCTTGGTCTTTTATACCTTGGTGGCAAACTATCCATGTGCTATATCAAAAATAAGGTTTGCTCTTTATATACAAATGTGAAACCATTGCAACAAGCTCATCATTTACCCATCCGTTTGTTAGATTTAGGGCACACAACTAAGAGGGGGGTGAATCAGTTGTATAAAACTTTCTCTTATTTTAAATACTTAACTCCACATTGTTAATTAGTAGCATAATAGAAGATCAACCATGAAAGCACAATGTAACAAATCAAGAGTAAAAACACATCAACACATGAGACACCAAGATTTTTGACGTGGAAAACCCGGTTAAGGGAAAAACCATAGGGTGATTAACCTAAGAATGTATTCTCTATTAGAAGAATGGAAAGAACAAAATGGCACATGCCAATTAGGGCTCACATCCCGAGCACACTACTCACAAGAGGCTCACTACCTACAAGAGACTCACTGTCTACAAAAGAATAAGTATTACATACTTGAACTGGTAAATAGCATCTTCACCATGCTTGAGTTAGTTCCATTTAAGCCCAAACCTTCTGCTCTACTTTTCGCTCTTCTCCTCGCTACCACACACTCATCTTTCACACCCACACTTGAAATGACCTTGCAATCCCTTATTTATATGCTACATCAACTTAGGAATGATCATCTAAGTTGGCTAACACTCATAAGAACATCCGCAAGATGTATAATTCATCCGATTGGCTAGTCACAGAAGGAACACCATTATCCGGAAGTTATTCTTCATTTCCGGGTCCCAACTCTAATGCGGATCATCAACACAAACTGAACTCGATCCAAGGACCTCCATAATCTTGCCTAAATCTCCAAGAACATCCGCACTTCCTCTACTTACTGAAATCCTTCTCTTCTTCATCCAGAACCTCAAGAACACAGTCTACCATTGTTGTCACAAAGGAATAGATCCTTCTGGATCTTCAAACTAGGAACAAATCAAGATTACACACAATATGGACTTCCCCAACACTCCTTCACATCTGCAAAACAGGAAAATGCATTTCTGAATCTCATCGAACCTTTCTATAACACTTTGTCACCTCTGAACATCAACCGGAACCGGTTCTACTTGAGCGATCACAACTTCTTCATATCTTCATGCGGACCCCTGAAATCTCTACTGGAACATCTTAAGACTCATATATACAAACCCTTTAATCCGTATCCTCTGATCCTTAACCTGTCTTGAGCTTTTACCTTGCTATCATCACTGTTCTTCACTATTCCTGATTGAGACTAATTTTCTCAGTATCCTCAACATATAACTCATCCAATCCTTATCATTAATGAAATAGAAGTATGTTGACATCAATGACAATACCAGTTAGGCCCATACTTGCAACAATCTCCCCCTTTGTCATTGATGGCAACATATGATGTGAAAAACTGATTTGACCATCAAGACAAGAACTTTTCCTTACTGTCACAACTCCCCCTATCAGCAACAACCATTCATATCTCTTCTCTCCTATTACTACTCCCCCTTCGATCAGCAACCACTTGTTTTTCACATGTCTTCTCTCCCCCTTTGACATCAATGGCAAAGGGCACATACTTGCAATTCTACCACTTCATAATCATATCTGCTGCTCCCCCTGAGTAGCAGCTCCCCATCATTAGTTTGGACCACAAGATGTGACTGTGATATGCACTGGACTAATGCACCTTAGCGCACCTTAGTTCATCACCGATGGGGTAATAACCCCTAACTTCTCCCATAGATACTCAAAAGAGTCCTTAGGTAGAGGTTTAGTAAAGATGTCTGCAATCTGATCCTTGGAAGGCACAAACTCCAATCTGACTTCATTCTTGTTCACTTGTTCTCTCAGGAAGTGAAACTTGATCGATATATGTTTAGTCTTTGAATGCAACACCGGATTCTTAGATATGTTTATTGCACTTGAATTATCACAGAAAATTGTGATAGGATCCTCATACTCCACTTTGATATCTCTTAACATCTGCTTCATCCACAATACTTGAGTGCAACCACTTGCTGCTACAATATATTTTGCTTCAGTTGTAGACAGAGATATTGCCTCTTGTTTCTTGCTCAGCCAAGAAACCAATCTCTTCCCCAAAAAGAATGCTCCTCCACTAGTGCTCTTCCAGTCATCCACATCTCCTACCCAATCTGCATCAGTATATGCATGAAGAGAAAAATCATGATCTCTGGGATACCATAGGCCATACTCAACTGTCCCTTTTAGATATCTAAAAATCCTTTTGATTTCCATGACATGAGATTCTCTAGGATCAGCCTGGAATCTTGCAATAAGACCAACAGCCTACATAATGTCTGGTCTAGTTTGAGTGAGATACAACAATCCTCCAATCATTGATCTGTACATTATCTGATTAGCCCTAGGAGAGTCATCATTTTTGCTTAATTTACATCCAGTTGCCATGGGAGTGTTCATTGGCTTTGAGTCTTCCATCCCAAATTTCTTCAACAATTCTTTTGCATATTTGGTCTGAGAAATGAAGATACCTTTCTTTGTTTGAGTGATTTGCAAACCCAAGAAGAAATTCATTTCACCAAGTATGGACATCTCAAACTCACTTTTCATTTGATTTGCAAAGTTTTACACAAACTATCTTTTTCTCCAAAAATGATATCATCAACAAACACTTCAACACTTAAGATGTTGTCATGATCAATTTTGAAATATAAATTACTATCAGCAATACCTTTGTTGAAACCAATCTTCAAGAGATGTTTATCCAGTCTTTCATACCAGGCTCTTGGGGCTTGCTTCAGTCCATACAATGCCTTTTTCAACTTACAAACCATATCACCATTGTTAGACAATTGAAATCCATCCAATTGCTCAATGTACACTTCTTCTTCCAAATCACCATTCAGGAAGGCAGACTTGACATCCATCTGATACACTTTGAAATATTTGAAGGAGCAAATGCAAGAAATAATCTAACTGCTTCAATTCTTGCCACTGAAGCAAAAGTTTCTTCAAAATCAACTCCTTCTATTTGAGAGTAACCTTTGCAAACTAATCTGGCCTTATTTCTGATCACTTCACCGGCTTCATTCAATTTGTTCTTCTTTTTTGTACACTTAATCAGATTCTTCTCAATTTGCATCAGTTCTTCCTCCATTTCCTTAGTCCAGTTTTCATCATTGCAGGCTTCATTTACTGTCTTAGGTTCAATCTTTGAAATTAGACAATACTCATCTGAATCTTGAGCAATTCTTCTTCTTATTTGTACACCTTTGCTTTTTTCACCTATGATCTGGTCTTTAGAATGGTTCAGTCTCACATACCTCAGAACTTTGGGAGTTTCTTGCACCTCTAACTCTTGATCAGGCTCATTGAATCTTATCTCTTCTTCCTAACTTACCGGATCAATTTCAATATGTTTTTCAGAAGAGATTTGAGAACTTTGAATCAGACCATTATTCTGATCATCTTCTTCATACTCATAAAACCTTGAGGGTTTTTCAATTCCTTCATCAACCTTCACATTAGTACTTTCTATAATCTTTCTCAATCTCTTATTATAACACCGGTATGCTTTGCTTTGAGTAGAGTAACCCAAAAATATTCCTTCATCACTTCTAGCATCAAACTTGCCTAGATCTTCATCTCTCTTGATGTAACATTTGCTACCAAACAATCTGAAATACCTTACAGTGGGTGTAATACCAAACCAAAGTTCATAAGGAGTCTTACCGGTATTGCTTCTAATTTGAACTCGATTAAGAGTATAGACTGCAGTGCTGACAGCTTCCCTCCAATAGATCTGGGGAACATTTGCTTCCATCATCATGGTCCTGGATGCTTCCTGGATGGTCCAGTTCTTTCTCTCAACCACTCCATTTTGCTGTGGTTTCCTGGGAGCAGACAATTGTCTCTTTATTCCATATTTCTCACAAAAATCTATGAACTCACCAAATGTGAATTCACCACCTCTATCAGACCTTAGACATTTCAATTTCAATCTGGTCTCATTTTCCACCATAGCCTTGAATATTTTGAATTTCTCAAGAGCTTTTGATTTCTCTTTCAGAAAGGTTACCCACATCATCCAGGAATAGTCATCAATTAGCAACATGAAGTATCTATCACCTTACACACTCATGATTCTTACTGGACCACATAAGTTAGTATGAACCAAGTCTAATAATTCGGTAGAAGATTGTTCCTTGATTTTGAATGAGATTCTGCTTTGTTTTCCCAACTGACATTCTTTGCACAAACTATTTGTAGGTTTTATCAATTTTGGAAGGTCTCTTATAGCCTGAGTATTGCTTATCTTGATGATATTATCAAAGTTAACATGACACATTCTTCTATGACATAACCAACTCTGATGAACTTGAACAAATAAACAATTTTTACCAATACCAGCCAAGTGAAAGATGTTACCTTTTGTTTGGGTACTGGATGCAATCTCTGTTCCAAAACTTTCAAAAATTATGCACTTTCCATTCTTGAATCTGAGATCATAGCCTTTGTCCACCAACTGTCCAACACTAAGAAGATTGTGCTTCAATCCTTCAACATATAATACATTACCGGTTTTGTTCTTTCCATCAAAAGAGATAGTTCCTCTACCTCTGATTCTACCAGCAGAGTTATCACCAAACTTTACCACTCCTCCTTCATATCTTTCCAAATCTATGAACTTGTTTTTGTCACCTATCATATGGTGAGAGCAACCACTGTCAATGACCCAATCATCCTTCTCTTCAACTTGGGCAGCCAGGGCTTTTTCTTCAACTTTATGATTGACAAATTCAGAGGGCATTAGATCTTCTTCCTTGATGGCAATGAACACCCAGTCACTTCCGGATTTGTCTCCTTTCTCTGATTCATCATCTGTTACTCCTTCATCATCTCCTTCATGAGCATAGTAACAATTCTTCTGGAATCTTGGTCTATTAGTGTTTGGCCTAGAAAATCTTTCCGGACACCTTGATGCAAAATGACCAATCTTATTGCAGTTAAAACACTTAAAAGACAATTTCCCCTCATACTTACCGGATCCTCTTGGCAGTCTTTTTGCAATAAGAGCTTCAAAATGAGCAGCTTCAGCTTCTTCTTCTTCCAAGTCTATTCTTGCATTTTCGTACCATGATGATTTCCTTGAAGAGTTTTCTCTCGGATCAAACCTTTGTTTTCCTTTTACAGAGGCACTAGCTTTGAATGCAGATTCAGTCTTTGGGGGATCATCTCCAAACTTGGCCATCTCAAAAGTAGCTAATTTACCAGCCAATTGATCTCTTGTGATAGTTGTGTGAGCTCTGAATTCTTCAATTGCAGCAGCCTTGATTTTATAGGAAGCAGGAAGAGATCTGAGAATTTTTCCAACAATCTCATCTTCACTCAAGATTCCACCAGCATTTCTAATTCCACAAACCAGCTCATTCACTCTTGGCATAAAAGTGGTAATATTTTCATCATCTCTCATCTTCAGTTTTTCAAATTTCCCTTTTAGACTATGTAACCTTGCACTTTTAACATATGCAAAAGTTCCAGTTTTTGCCAAATCTCAAAAGCAATTGGAAGTTCAATAACATTTGAGAGCTCTGAGTCACATAATGCACTTAGAAGAGCTTCTATGGTCCGCAAATTGTTATCAGCATCTGTGATTTCATTTAGGGTTGTCGGACCACCCTATGGAGGTACATACGGTTTTGTAACCATGGACCAGTACGCCATACCCATACACTGTAAGTGACATTTCATGCGACCTTTCCAAAGAGCAAAGTTGGTTCCATCAAACTTCAGACTATCCTTCTTGTGAGATGACATCCTGGATCTCCTCAAGCGGTTAAGCTCCTTTTAGAGGAACTTGGCTCTGATACCAATTGTTAGATTTAGGGCACACAACTAAGAGGGGGGGTGAATCAGTTGTATAAAACTTTCTCTTATTTTAAATACTTAACTCCACATTGTTAATTAGCAGCATAATAGAAGATCAACCATGAAAGCACAATGTAACAAATCAAGAGCAGAAACACATCAACACATGAGACACGAAGATTTTTGATGTGGAAAACCCAGTTAAGGGAAAAACCACGGGGTGATTAACCCAAGAATGTATTCTCTGTTAGAAGAATAGAAAGAACAAAATGCAACATGCCAATTAGGGCTCACTGCCTGAGCACACTGCTCACAAGAGGCTCACTACCTACAAGAGACTCACTATCTACAAAAGAATAAGTATTACATACTTGAACTGGTAAATAGCATCTTCACCATGCTTGAGTCAGTTCCATTTAAATCTTCTACTCTATTTTTTGCTCTTCTCCTCGCTATCACACACTCATCTTTCAAACCCACACTTGAAATGACCTTGCAATCCCTTATTTATATGCTACATCAACTTAGGAATGATCATCTAAGTCAGCTAACACTCATAAGAACATCCGCAAGATGTATAATTCATCCAGTTGGCTAGTCACAGAAGGAACACCATTATCCAGAAGTTATTCTCCATTTCTGGGTCCCAACTCTAATGCGGATCATCAACATGATCTGAACTCAATCCAAGGACCTCCACAAGCTTGCCTGAATCTCCAAGAACATCTGCACTTCCTCTACTTACTGAAATCCTTCTCTTCTTCATCTAGAACCTCAAGAACACAGTCTGCCATTGTTGTCACAAAGGAATAGATGCTTCCGGATCTTCAAACTAGGAACAAATCGAGATTACACACAATAAGGACTTCCCCAACACTCCTTCAAATCTGCAAAATAGGAAAATGCATTTCTAGATCTCACCGGACCTTTCTGTAACACTCTGTCACCTCTGAACATCAACCGGAACCAGTTCTACTTGAGCGATCACAACTTCTTCATATCTTCATGTGGACCCCTGAAATCTCTACTAGAACATCTTAAGACTCATAAATACAAACTTTTTAATCTGCATCCTCTGATCCTTAACCTGTCTTGAGCTTTTACCTTGCTATCATCACTGTTCTTCACTGTTCCTGATTGAGACTAATTTTCTCAGTATCCTCAACATATAACTCATCCAATCCTTATCATTAATGCAACAGAAGTATGTTGACATCAATGACAATACCAGTTAGGCCCATACTTGCAACCCATGACATTATATCATTTTCAAAGCAATGATTGATCAACAGTCTCTCTCTTCCATCTCCACTCCCCTTCTCTCTGGTGCATATCTGCAAAACCCACATATTAGATAAGCATATCATGTCATCATCTCATCATATATCTATAAGCATCATGTTATCATAGCATCATGCATATCTAAGCATCATGTCATCATATGTCATACATCTATAAGCATCATATAAGCAATATATGTCATCACATAAATCCATAATCATACATACATATCATTTCATCCATGTCATCAAGTAGTGCATACACAAAAGCATGAACATCAATGCACAAAATCTGTCATCATATGTATATCATGTGATAGTCATCAAAATACAAAATGTCAGTGTCTACATCAATAGTCCATATGTATACATCAATAAAGTACATTAGGGCTATCAAAGGACCTCAAAATATACATCAGGATGCACGCAGACATTAGTCAAAATATACAAGGTGTCCATCATAATACAACAATGATACAACATGATTAAATTATACAAGTATCCGTGCTCTAGTGGGTATTGTTGCCCTCCTGTTGTGGCCCCTGTCCCCCAACTGTGCTCGGTGCAGGCCCCCCTGATGGTACTCCTCCTGCTGGTCCTCCTCCCCCTGGAGGCACAATAGGTCCTCTCACGGAGGATAGTGACTGCCCTGTCCTGCAAGACCCGGATGCTCCGGATCTACTCCTCTCTCTATAGCTAGGTGCCTGCTGAGTTGCTGGCACCGCACCAACATAAATCCCCCTGTAGTACTCGGCCTCTCTGCCTGCTGACACTAACTCACCCTGCACCCGGACAAGCTCACTATACAATGTCCTCTGGTCAGCACCCAGTGCACGGCGTGCCTCGTCTCTCTCCCGCCTCACTCTCTGTAGTGTGGCCTCTATTGTCCGGCACCTCTGCATCTCTCTCTCCCTAATCGCCTAGGCTAACTATCCGTCATCCCCTACTAGTGCGAGTGCTGCCTATGCCTATACCTGCACCGCTACCTATACCTGTGCCTATACCTGCACCTGTACCTGCGCCTGTACCTGTGCCTGCATCTGTGACTATGCCTACGCCAGGGCTGTCTATGTCGCTGCTGCTATTTGTGTCTACACCTGTGCTAGGGCCTTGGCATGTCTCACCTCTGCCCTCGCCGCATCCCTGTCTCTCTGTAGCCTCACCATCTGAATCTCTAACTGTGTCCTCTGGGCTATCTCCTCCTGTAGTAGTCGCTTAGCCTGCTATAAATCGGTCTCTATGATCGGATCCCCCTCCTCAGCCATCTCCACATCTACCTGCTGGCCTCTGGCCTCCCCAATTGCCTGCTGTCTCGCCTCTCTAGCCTATCGCCTCATCTTGGCCTCTACACCTGGGACTAGTACCTCCCCCACTACCCTTGCCACACCTGGTGTAGTCAATTGCACTGGCCTGTGTGTCTTCCAGTACCTGTTGTACTCTGGCAGTGTCCCTAGATCTGCCAGTCCTAAATCCCAATCCCATCTGACTGGTACAAGTCCCTGTACCTCGGCCAAAGCTGTCACCACTAGAATCTCTACATCCCAGTCTCTAACCTCCCACTATGTCCACGCATGTGCCACCTCTCCAGCTGGGAACCCCTGGGGTAGCCCAAACTATCTAAGTACCCGCTCTGGTAGGTATCTCTCTATGGTATCTATCTACCTCCCAAATAGATATCGAGCCTAGCGGTAGTACATAAGTTGCTTGTGCTCATCCTCCCACTCCTCGCACAGTAACCACGGCCTCCAAATGAACCGATCCATCTCACTGATTTGTCACCTCCAGTGGCTAATCGATCCTAGCCTCTGGTGTGTGATGACTCCCTCATATAGGAATGCAAACGACTCCCCCTCTCCCAATGACGCTGTGCCATAGGTCCGATCGCTGGGATATGCTCCCACGCCCACACCTGTAGAAGAGTCACCCCTACTAAAAGACTTTGACCTCTCCTGTAGACGCAGTCATGCACGTCTTGATACAACTATCCAAGTACACATGGGCCCCATGCATACTGAATTCCATGTGTAAACATCCTAGATAGTACAGTGCCTCATCCCACAAATAATCCTCTCGATCGCCTATCTGGGCACAGGAAACCTCCAATCAATGAAGAAACTATCCACCTGATCCGGTCACAGAGTCTCGGGACATCTGCCCACCGAATCTCACCATCGTCTATCCATAAATCATTTGTGCAGAATACCTCTACCAAGCCCACCTCACCTCATGCTGAGTTAAATTCCACCTATTCTCCATCAATCTGAATCCTAAGGATGCGATACACATCCTCCAAAGTCACTGTAGCCTCCCCAGTCAGAAAGTGAAATGAGCATGTCTCACTGTGAAATCTCTTTACCACCACTGTCACTAGGGCAAGATTCACCCTAATGTGTGTCAGGTGCGTCACATGCCATAATCCCGCGTGCTCTAGGAATGCATCCTCCTCCCATGTCAGTTGTACCATCTCGTGTGCTATAGGGTGGTGTCACTCTCTTGACATCAGTGGCGGCATCATCCTCTGCATCCACAAAAACCATTTGTCAAACCTTTTAACCATTTCTCCATAGTCCTACCGACTTCTACCCTATGACGCAAAACCCTAGGACTAATTCTCCCCTTGCTCTAACCTAAGTGGTCACCTCCACGGTCAACCCTAGCTAGACTCCTCTTCTCACCTAACCAAAAGCGCCTTGTTTCATACAAAAGCACTGTACTATTGTACCACACGCTCCCCACTGCATATGCAAAAGTGCTTCACTATCTCATACCAAAGGCGACCTGTTTTACAGGTGTGCTTCCCTATACTTCCAACTGCGCCTCACGGTGTTACCAAAGGTGACCTGATTTTCTCCCTCCCCTACCAACTGCGCTTTATTACCTATCTAACCGCGCTCTACTGCTACACTAGAAGTGCTGCCTGATCCTACCAAATGCACTGCGGCGCGGCCCCTAAAAACCAATAGTGCTTCGGCATTACCAAACGCGTTGTTCTATCCTACCAAAAGCGTTGCGGCGTGCCAAAAGCGTTAAGACGACTACCAAATGCACCATTCTAGCCTACAGCGCTTTTGGCTAACCTAAACCTAGTCCTAAAACCTGACCTAAAATGACAAATTACAAAGATGTTTTTTAGACACTTACCACTGCCGGAGCTCCTGCTGGCCTCCTATACGTCCGCACTAGCTCCGCCCGATGCCTATGTGCTGGAATCGGCACCTTTCTTCGCTGCAGGCTGCTTCTTCACTCAACTCTCACACCCTAAAGCTAGGAGGCTCTACACTCTAAATTTAGCAAATGCTTAGTGTGTAAATGAGGATGGTGGTCCCCATGGGACCTATTTATAGTATCCCACCCTCATTTTTTCTTCCCTCCCCATTCCTTTTTCTGCTACCTAGTCGCGCACTCTTCTAGTCGAGTGTCAACCCAGTTCTCCTGTCACTTCCCTGTCTTCCCACTCGAGGGGGCATACGCTCGGGCAACTACCTACACTAGGGCATCAAAAATTGTCTCATGTATTCAACAATTAATTTCTTTGACGCAACATTGTAAACTGCATTGCATCAAAGAGGGGCAAAATATAGACACCCTAAAATGACCAAGTTGTCACACCACTTGCATTTCTCAAATCCATCGAATCACCTGCATGTCAACATTAATTGAATAATCTAATTATTTAATTAATTTCATTAAATTCTTCCAAACCTTCTAAAAATTGACATTAATTAAATAAATTATATTTATTTAATTAATTAAATTAAATTCCTCTATATTCTTCCAAAATTAAATATGTTAATTATTTAATTAAATCATTATCCTTTTTCAAATTTCAAGTCTCCATTAATTAAATAAATCCAATTATTTAATTAATTCATCCAATTCTATCTTATCTATAATTAAATAATCTATATTATTTAATTAAATCACTTGTTCTTCTAAATTTAAATAAATCATGCAAATTTATTTAAATTGTCTCAATCCTCTAAAAATAAATAAAATCAAATATTTTATTTAGAATCTTCTGTTCCTCAATCATGCACAAACAATTAAATAAATTTATTTATTTAATTTCAGTTATCTTCTAAATTCCTCTTAAAATATCTTGTTAACTCATGTGCACAATCAGTCTTATTTTTAGAACTCTAAAAAAGGTAAAATTACAAGTTGAGTTATCTATTCAATCAATCTTGTTTTCATCATATTTTACTAAAAATATCCTTATGGATTGACACATGTTGTGTGCAAATTCATCATGGTTATTTGTTTTATCTCCTCCGTTGATTCTTTTGAATTATCTGGACCGTTGATTGATCATGTTTGAAACCTATATAAACCCCCCTCATCTCCTTCACAAACCCTCTTTGATCACTTATTCTCAGGCATCCTTTAACAGCACTTTGAGCATACATCGCATCAATTGAGCACCTTTACGATCTTTTAACATTGATCTTCGAGCACTCTACTTGCTTGTTGCAAACATGGTTTCGCAGCACTTTTGAGCAATCCACATTCATCCAAAGGGAACAATATAAATCTCGGTAAAAGCTTTCAAATTTCATTGATTTATTGGTAATGGCTTTTATTTGGATTTTTCTTTATATTATGGGCTTTTGGTTTGTTTAGTTTTGATATAATCAATTTTTCCTCATACACATAATTAAATAAAATTTCACAACACACAAAAATGAAAATTAGAAAAAAAATAAAACAATAATTTTACACCACACTTTAGTCTTAACCCCTTCCATGGGTTAGACTAGGCTAACTGGTATAACATAGGGGTTCATGGAGTCTCTGAATCCACTTAAGGAATCTTGGCCACCCACCTACATAGTTAATTTTGAATGTCAATATGTCAAGATAATATAGCCGAAACAACTTAATGCATAGCAAAAATAATTTAAATAATCAAATTTTCATTCATGGTCACATACTCAAATAATTTAAAAATAATTTATTTGATAACTAACATATAAGCATTGAATTCTTTTAACACTTTCTTTCCCACATAATTATTAATCTACTCAAATAAATTAAATCATATAATTCAACACTTAAATCCATAAAGTTTAAATATCATAATAATGTCCAAAAGTGTCAACTAGCATAATGTCCAACATAATAACCATAAATGTCCATAGTACTAACATAGTGTTTTACACACATCAAATATATAATCCAATTAATAAAGTCTAGTACTACAAAGTAAATCAACTAAAATGTCAGAAAGGGATGGACCTCACAAGGAGAAGTCCAAGTTAAAAGGATAATCTAAAACCCTGGTAAGACTAGAGTAAAATGTTGGAACTGTGGTAAATGGGGACATGTAAATAAGGAATATAGAAACAAGAAGAATCCTTCTAAATATTCCACTAATGATAAATCCTCTTATGATGAAAATGATGCTTTAATTATTAGTGCTAATATTGCTAGCGACGAATCATGACTAGTTGATTCAAGTGCCTCGTATCACATGAATCCTAACAAGGAGTGGTTTTATTTATATAGAGCATATGATGGTAGTGAGGTGTTCCTTGGTAACAATAATTCACATTGGATTATTGGCAAAGGGAAGGTAAAAATTATGTTCAGTGATGGTAGAGTTAAATCTCTCATAGATGTGTTGCACATTCCACGACTAACACAAAATTTTATTTTATTTTCTAAAATGAATGATGTTGGAGTACATGTCACATTTGATAGGAGTGGTTGTAAGTTGGGGAGAGGTAATGTGATGATATCTAAAGGATCATGATGTGGGACTTTGTTTAAGCTTGATGCATCTACGCATTGTTACTCTACCCATGTAACTAAAAACTTATATTCATGTATATTGTGGCACCACAAGATGAGTCACACTGGTGAAAAAGGGCTTACGATCATTGTTAATAAAATTATGGTGGATAGTTTGTCTGGTTATTCTATATATTTTAATTTTTGTGAGAATTTTTTGTTTGATAAACAAAGTGGAGTAAAGTTTAACTCTAGTAGCACTAGAGAAAAAGGATTAATGGAAGTAACTCAGAGTGATGTATTTGGGCCTATTGATGTTGCTTCTATTTAAAAATCCCACTATTATGTTTTCATTATTGATGACAACTCACGTTATACTTGGATTTATTTTTTGAAGCATAAACCTAATTTTTTTAGCAAGTTTAAGGAATTTAAAGTTCTTGTTGAAAATCAAATGGATTAGAAAATACTAAAAATACTAAGCTCAGATAATGGAGGGGAATATTGTTTTAGATATTTTGATGACTTTTATAAACTTACAAGTATTGTAAAGAAGATAACAACACCATATACACCACAACAAAATGAAACCACAGAAAGGGTGAACAGGACATTAATGGACAAAGCTAGAAGTATGTTAAGTAGTGCTTAGTTGCATCAATGTTTTAGGGTTGAAGCTATAATTACTAATTTTCATTTGATCAATGAATGGCCATGTTCTACTTTGGTTGAAAAAATACCATATGAAGTGTGGATAGGTAAGAAACCCTATGTTTCACACATTAGAATATCTGGCTATGAGGATTTTGTTCATATGCCTAAATAAAAATGGTCTAAGTTGGATTTCAAATCTAACAAATGTATTTTCAATGGTTATGGTGACAATTTTAAGGGCTATAAGATTTGGAACCCTCTAACCTTGAAAATGGTATATTCTAGAGATGTAATTTTCAAGTAGCTTAGATTTAAGTTTGATCAAGTACAACCAAAAAAAATGAAAAGAAGACCATGCATTTTAAAACCAAAATTGAGAAGCAAGAAGATGCATAGGTGGAAGAACAAGAAGTTGGATATGAGGATGTAGAGGAAGAATAAGATTTAAATTCAAAGAGTTTTGAGGAAGAATAAGAACCTCTTACTACACCCTTATGTTGGTCCATAAGGTAATGGAAACTAGTTGACAGGTATAGCCCACTAGATTTCGGTTGTGTATTTGCTTTATCTTGTACTAACAATGAATCTAGATCTATGAAGGAAGCTCTTTCTTCGAAGGAGTATAAGTCTTGGATGGAGGATATGTAGGATGAGTTAATGGCCTTGAACAAATGTGAGACTTGGTATCTAGTTAAGTTAAATGAGGGAAGGAAACCCATTGGTTGCAACTGGGTATCTCTGAAAAAATTTAGAGTAGATGGATAGTTGGAAAGGTACAAGGAAAGACTGGTGGCAAAAAGGTACTCCCAAGTGGAAGGAGTTAAATTTAGTGAAAATTTCTCTCCTATTGCAAAACTAAATTCTATGATATTCCTACTTTCTATTGCTACTACTTGTGATCTAGAAGTAGAGGAAATAGATGTTAAAACCACTTTCTTGCATGGGGATCTTGAGGATGAAATTTATATGAAACAACCTAACAGTTTTGTGGTAAAAGGGAAGGAGAACTTGGTTTACAAGTTTAAACGATCATTATATGGTCTAAATCAATCACTACAAATGCAATATCAGAAGTTTGATGCCTTCACATTAGACCTTGTGTTTTTTAGAAGTGAATTTGATCATTATGTTTATTTTAAATTAATTAAGGATTAGTTGCTAGTCACTGTCTTGTATGTTGATGACATGTTGTTCATGGGAAATAGTAATAAAATGTTTAAAGAGTGACCAAACCTTAGAATAATCTAGTGCCTTTCACATTAATGATTTAGGGGCTATGAAGTACATTTTGGGCATGAAGATCAACATGGATCAGGTAGGCAAAAATCTTGTCTCTATAACATACCAACTCATACAACTTGGAATTTACTCACAAAATTTACTAAGAAAGTAAATGAACATGTTAAACCAAAAGAGAGAAACTTTTTTTTTAACAGTTTCTTAATCACATAAAATTAAATACATATCTTTTCTGAATATTTTTCAACCTTGAAAATACAATATATTCAAAGATAAAATCATAGTGAAATCATTTCACTTTACAATTACAAATAATTGCACTTGGCAATATGAATAAGTTTACATAAGTTTGACAATCATAAGTCACAACATGAAGTATACAGCATCTGGAATCTAGTATCTGTCTCACAAGTCTCAGCGAGTCTTCTACTATAAAGGGAGAGCATCATCTGAGTGCTTTTCCTCCAACAAAAGACCGATGGTCCCCTGCTCACCTTACTTCCTAGAAGTGGCCCTACCCTTTACGAAGAGTATAGACATAAGGAACCAATAGGTTTCCATCTAAGTCCTAGTGTTGTGTCATATGTAACTCAATTGACCATACAACTCTAGACAATCTTCTAGCTAAGTATGATCATTCTGACAGGTTATGCAATCTAGACATGGTGAACTGACTAATGCATACAAAGACAAATGCATTGCTTTGGCCAAAGTTTCTCTATAAATAGATGTTTGCAATAAACGTAGTCATGTGTTCACACACCTCTAACTTGACTTGGAAACTATCACATCCTAAAAGTCTGACTTGCTTGACTAGTACCTCTAGACATAAATTGTCTCAACTAAATTCAAATCCTAGTCAATCTGACTTAGAATTTAATCCTTAATCTAGGATATACATAATATATTGGTTTAGGTGAATTTAACCTTTTTAGAGAGTCCCTCTTTGTATACTTGCAAACACTAGGGTCTATGACTTCCTGTCATACTACTCAATTACCCAAAGATTGTACATTCTTGTGTAATATATCAAGTTTCTAACTTGATCAAGAAATCATTTAATTTATCATAAGTGTTTCACATTTTCTTGACCATTCACTGTCAACCATAATAGACTAATTTGATGTTATAATTGATTTAAGAGTTTCAAGTTTCCTAAACCCTTCTAGGTTGATTCTAGGGTTTTAACTTAATTCTTTAGCCCAATATATTTTATTATCAAATACTCTTATTTTCCAAAAAAATAAGAATTTATAATACATAACATAGAAACAATAGCCTCTAGTCTTCTCTCGACCACTTGACCATTATTCGAATTCACATATCTAAAAACATGTATAAACATAGTACGTGAGGTATATTCTCTTACATATAAGATCTTAATGAATATTATCATTATCAGAACTAATATTTTGACTAAGTTCAATCTTTCAACCTAAATAGGTTTGAGTCTAAAATAATAAAATAATGTTTTTCAACCACTTGGTCTTCTTAAGTCCATTGAATTTCAATATAGGACAAGTTAACACCCTTTGAATATCATGATAATGCTTATCATTATTTGCATAATGCATATGCAATACTATATCTCTATACTTAGGTGTTTATCGTTATATGTAAATTCTAAATAAGTGAATGGCTATCACCATAACTTTTGATTATAGACATTAAAGCTCATATATACAAATCATTGAGAAAAGTGAATCTATCACTGACTAACTTTCTTTAATCTTACACATCTCAACTCTTATGATTACATCTAAGTTCTAAAAAAGTTTAGTCTCTGCATATCATAAATATATAAAACTATCCATTGAACTAGTTTTCTAATGGGTTATACATCTACACATTTTGGACTTACCACGGCCTTCTTTCAGAGATAACATCTCATACTTTGGCTTGGCCCATATGAATATGGAACATTGTTTGACTATGTTAAAACATAATGCTATCAGTCCTCTTTGGGCGCATTGCATACAAAATAGAAAAGTCTAAAAGTTGTTCTTTGATCCCTACAGGTTTCCTAAACACCATCCAATTGACCTTAGCTTGACTTTCTCTATCTACTCTTGGCATTAGAACACAAGTTACCTGGCCTTTTGGCCTTCAATAGTTTAGGCCAGACTACACTGTTGGCCTTCAACAGTTTAGGCTACTCTATTCTGTCATCCTTCAACAGTTTAGACTACTCTATTTTATTGGCCTTCAATAGTTTAGGCTACTCTATTCTGTCGGCCTTCAACAGTTTAGACTACACTATTCTATCGACCTTCAACATGTATAGAAGAGAATATAAATGGTATCAAAGACACTAATAAGATATGGGTTTATACAATGATATAATAGGTTTACACATGTATACAAGAATGATACGACATATAACAAATACTAAGAGAATTTCACCGAATACATAGATATAAATAGACTATTCAGCCTCAATCCAATATATAAGTTCACCAAGCTTATCGACCTCATTCAATCTAAATACAGAGCCGATTAAGTAATAAGAATTTCAGTCTACTATTTTACTTTTCTAGAAATATATTTGAACTTGGTTGAATTTGGAGTATACATGTTTACAATCCCTTTTGTTCTTGCACAATGAGTTACAATCTTCTCTCTCCCTCTATCAATGTTTAAACCTAAAAGAAGCTTAAATTTGTTTTCTTTATGTCTTCTACACTCTTTCTCTCCACAGATCCTTCCTGCGAATTGACTCTGTGTTTTACACAGTCTATGTTTTCATATCACTTCGATGACCCCTCTCTTGGCTCTGTGTCATTCACATGTTTTAAGTTGAGTGCTCTCTGCCCACATCCATGCTCCTAATTGCTCAATGATGTCACCTTTTAAAAAGGCTTTACACTACCCATCACCGTAGAGATCCTTCCCTCAACATAGCCTATAAACTCTCAAAAGTAGCATGCAAAGGGTGATGGAGTTACTGGTCATAATGACCACTACAAAACTGTTTGAAATATCCTCATTACTCTCCAAAATCTATGTGGAGTAAAGGAGTTGAATGTCCAAATGATCATGTAGTGGTTTGCATTAAACTTGCAACAATACCACATTCCTAAAAAGCTCAACGACTAAAACAAATAGGTTTAAACTAATAGTCTATGTCAAATAAATATTTAATAACATAATATCATTGTATACAACGTATACATATGTTGTTTCTAACACACAATAAGATTTGAGAATGGGGTTGAGGTATTCTCCCCCTCTCAAATTTGCTTAACATAAAAAAAGATAAATAATCATAACGAAATTCCAATCGAGAATTACCGATATTAAAGCAGTTTATCTACTAGCATTTATTTGCTCTAGTAATATAACTTTATATTCATAGCACGTAAAGAAAATAATGACTATTGACCATTTCTTTGTCGACGCCATGATCTATCCTAACTTAGTTTTCGACAAAAACCTCAACTTAATAAATCTAGTTGACATTTGACGATTTGTCGAGTTAGAACCAAACTTAGACAAATTGGTCAAACATAACTTACCATACTTGACGAAGGTTCACTAAGTTGTGAAAGCATGAGACTTAGATGGCAAACAATTTGTTTTATCCATACATCTATTCTTTTCTCTCTGATGATGCTTTCCCTCTCTTTCTAGGAGGGTGGAAAACATGTTTCCTAGTTACAACTTGCAATCACCAAATTGGGATTAGTGCATCATTAGTCAATTCATAAACCTTATGAATAAATAATCACATGTCTAAATTCTAATCATATAAACATAAACTCATGATATCATTGATTTATCCTGACATTTTCACATAATGTCAAATCATTAATTCATGCATAATTAACTTCTAATTACATGTAAGTAAAAAGTAAATCACAATCAAAATTTGGGGTGTGACAGTCTTAGTTAGAGTAAGTATGTTTGATAAGACTATTTTGTAAAGTTTTGTGATACATGACTGAAATCTAGTTAATATTCTTTTAGCTATCAATACTAAATTATCATTGGATTAGTGTCCTAAGCCATATAGTGATTTAGAGGACATGTTTAATGTTACTTATGCTAGTGTCATGAGAAGCCTAATGTTTGTTATGGTCTGTACTAGACCAGACATTGCCCAAGCATATATCTAAAGAGCACTAAGAGGAATGAAACAATAACAAATATTCACAAGGATATCCCTCTTACCAATTGGGATCTACTACTATATCTCTCTCAAGGCCCTACTATTGTGGGTCTTGCTAAGGAGCATCCTAATGTGGGGCCTCCTCTAGCACTCTATGCTCTCCTTACTCTTCTACTTCCTATCATTCTAGAGCTAAAGCCTACCATTGAGGCAATGCCTACTATTGTGATAGACCCTAAGTGGAAACATTTCTCCCAACTCTCCTAATCAAGACTCTTTGAGTCGCTAGATTTCATACAACCACCCACAAGGATTCTCATGGGCCTCCTTGAATGATTACTACACTATAGCCACTAGGGGAAAAGTTGTTAGGGGATCTATACAAACTACTGTAGTACCCTACCCATAGGATGGGTATTAATTAATCCCCTCGTATCTATCAACATGGCAACTCCATGACAAAATTTTGGAACTATATCATTTTGATGCCAACAACCAACCATATCAATGTAGGGATCTCCAATCATATTTACATCTCCTAAATTAGAAAGAGTCTGGGTCTTGGCATCAAAGTGACTAATTCCTACCCATTTCATGGCTTTAAGGTTCACAACATCTATGATTGACATTTACCTCTAATACAGAGTAATGTGCTTGTAGAGATCTAAAAATGACATAACCCATATTACCATTTCCTAACACGCTTGCACTAATTTATTCCCCTTTCCATAATTAATTAAACAAAATCAATTTATTTAATTAATTCATCAATCCCCCATAGTCACTTATTCATGATTAATTAAATATGTCAAATTTAATTAATTACTCCCCCCTAACCATTGTCTATAATTAATTAAATAAGATCAATTTATTTAATTAATTTAACAATAGTCCATAGTCCATAATTGATTAAATAAATATAACAATATTGATTATCATATCCTTTGCCACTAACCCAAATTAATTAAATAAATTTCACTTATTTATTAATTAATCCACCTAGCCCATGACTAAACCTAGGCTAATTAAATAAATATCCTTTATTTAATTAGCTACCATACCCTACATAGCCCCTAGACCCAAATTAAATAAGTAAACCCTTAATTAATTTATGCCACTAATACCCATCTCTTAATTTATAATAGCCATATTAATTAAGTTAATCACTTAATTAATTAGCTTAACCCCTCATTATCCCATCTCCGACACTTGATTAAAAAATTAACATTTTTTAATTAAGGGGAGTCACATGTGTCTCCACCTCATATTTCCTCGTTCATGCAAGAGCATTATTTAAATAATAAAGCTCACACATGTCTCCACCTCACCTTTCCAAATCTATGCATATGTCAATTCTCATCCCATTCATCCATAAAATCTAATTTTTAATTCACTCTCCCCCACATAAATGAATTTTTAATTCATTCATAAGTCATTATCTTAATTAATGCAAAGTCTTCCCAAGGTGGAATTTTAAATTCTAAAATATTGTGAGCCCTCCAATATTGATGATGCAACCCTAGCCCTTGATTTCACTATGAAATCTCCACCATTAGATCTCCACTTCAAACCTCCACCATTGATGTCCAAAAATCTATAAATACAAGCCATCTCCAAGCATTTTAACAAGTCTTCAAGCATCCAATTTATGCCAAAATATTAGCCAATTCCTCTCATCTCATTGCCAAATCCTTACCTTCACTTGTGCTAGTTGGAATAGAGCAATACACATTCATTTTGTATTGGGTATAGCTAAGAATTGCTTCTTGGGTGCATGCATTCCTCCACCGTATCAAGGAGAATGGAGTGTTGAAGATTAAGGTATAATCATTGTTTTTATGCTTCTTTTGCATTTTAATCTCTTCCAACTTTCCACCATCTTCATTTGGCACACCTGGTTAGACCTCACATCCCTGGAACTAACAATTTTTTTTGCAGGTTTTCAATTTTTTGTCATGCAGGTCGTATCAGCGCTTTGGGCTATGGATTAGCACTTTCAGGAGCTAGGGTAGCGCTTCTAGTTCCACTGTCAGTGCTTTTGACTATGTTTAACATCAATTTTGCAGAGTTTTAGCACCTACATCATCTTTATTAGTGCCTCTGGTCTCTATTTTAGCGCCTCTATTCCTTGCAATAGCACCTGTGTCATCTATATCAGCACTTTCATTTTGATACTAACTGTTTGAAATTGACCTTTCTCTATTGGTTGGCAATCATTCTTTACAATTCTTTTGACACATTTTTTGTAGGTCTAACATCCTATTTTGTAGGATATCAGGGTTTTCATTTAGTCTATTGATTAACTTGAAAATCTCCTTTTGTTTGCGATCATTTTGGGACTCCTAACACTCTGTTTCACCTTGAAAATGATCACATCTTGGTGAGGTGACTAACCTTGTCTATAGGAAACAAGTTGGCCTACTTGTTCTATCAAAACAACTAACATTTTGTAGGGTACTTTGTTCTCTGTGTTAAAATAGCACCTCTATTTTCAGATTCAGTGCTTCCAAGATATGTTCCAGTGCCTTCGATTTCTGTGTCAGTGCTTTCGGTTGTAGGTAAAGGAGGTATAATATTGTGTTTTAAGTCACTAATTAGTGCATTAGATCTATGTTTTAGTGCATAAGGTCTTTTTTTAGCACAAACGTTATCTATTGTAGTGCATCTATTAGCTATTTTAGCTCTTTAGTTTACTGTTGTAGCACATTTGCTTACTGTCTTAGCACTTTTGTTGGCTCTATCAGTGCTTATGTGAGCTCTGTCAATGCCTTCAAAGCCTCTATTAGCATTTTAGTTCATTCTGTTAGCGCATGCGATAGGACAAAGTAGAATTTAATATTTTGAGGACTAATCAACTCTCTTGTAGCTATCAATAGTTAGTCAAAGATAACTAAGCAAACTACTAACCCTTTTTGTGTAGCCCCGCTATCAAAGTATTCTTTTTTCGTGCTAATCTTAGTTGCACATTAATTAAAGTAGGAGGAAAAGAATTTTTTTCCCATGTTTTGACTTGCATTTAGACGTATGCTCTCCCCTCGCACACTTGGGTGATCTTGGGGATCAGAAATCCTTGGTGCAAGTCCTTTGTTTTGTTTATCCTCAAGGAGTACTACTTCACGTATGCTCTCCCATTATGCTTTGTGCGATCTTGGGGATCAAAAGTGAGTAGTATCTTCTTCCTCTAGGGGGACTACCTTGGATTTCATCACTAAGAGGACAACCTCAACTACATGTTCTGGAACGGGATTTAAATGTTGTGAGAATCAAAAGACTCACTTCAAAAGGACTCCTTCCACCTAAGAAAATCCTTGAGACCCTCGATCCACTAAGACTTGTGTTTAGTTGGCACTTGGTTGGATGATTGGGACACCCCCATTCATAGATCATCCCCCATACCTTGTGTGTATTAGGACACCCATTAAAAACTTGTGAAACCTATTTAAGAGCTTTGACCATCATATCATGTGGTGCATTACTATAGCAAGTGGAGAAGAGATCACACTATTACCTCCATTGGTTGAGATAGAATAAATCTTGGGCAAGACTTTAGTCTCCAAGGTATGGGGTGTAAGGTGGTACATGACCTTACATTCCCTATCTATCCAAGCAATGGTAGATGGTATCAAGGGGATGGAAATCACCATTATCTAATAGTGGAGATTGAAGTCGCACCTGAGTCCATGGGATATGATACTCCTACTTGAATAAATCTAGGTTGTTCATGTGCTTGATGTGTCTTCTTTGTTCAAAACCTGTATAAGCCATTATTAGCTACAAAGTGATTTACACAAATTACCTTGTTAAGTCAAATAGACATTGTGTCTCTTTTTTACAAAGTCTCTTGCCAATAAAATTAGTCAACCTAAAAACATCATTCAAATTCACCAATCAAACAACTTTTTATCACTTTAGTCAAGCCTGTCAATGCCTCTGGTCTCTGTCTCAATGCCTCTGGTCTCTATCTCAGTGCCTCTGGTATCTGTCTCAATGCCTTTGGTTTTTGTTTCAGCATCCTTGGTCTCTATCTCAGTGCCTCAGGTCTCTATCTCAGTGCCTCTAGTACTATCATAGCACTACAATTTGACCTGTCAGCGCTTACGTTACTGGAATTAGCACCTCTATCTGACTAAACACTATTGCTAGTTTGATCATTTGCCCAAAATAATGATCAAAATAGACCTGTCAAACCATATAGCCAGATCTTATGACCTACAAACTTCCCATTTTCAGCACCCTGCCAGATCACACTAATCAAAACTGTTAATTTTACCAAATTTAGCCATTTCAGTCTGTGCCTATCCTTACCAGTCCTGTTAGTGTTTTTGGTCATTTTGTTAGTGTTTTTGCATATCTTATCATTGCCTCAAGTTTTTATCTCAGTGCCTTAGGCCTATCTATCTATGTGTTAGGTCTGACTATTAGCACTTACGGTCTTTCTATCAGCATTTTTGGCTTTTCCCTCAGCGTTTACATCTAACATGTCAATGCCTCTGTCTGATTTATCAATGCCTGCATTTTGACTATCAGCACTTTTGTGTTGACTGTCAGCACTTACATTTGCATCATTAGACAACCGAACCTAGTGACCTCTTGATCATAAATCTGACTATCTTAGGACTATGGAAAACCTTTAAAGGTGATCTAAAAATCACTCATCTTCCACTTCACCAAAGTCATCCCTCTTTCAAAATCACCCAAATCTCACTATCATCCATTTTCAATTTGACCTTAGGAAAACTTTGATTTACCAATCCCATTTTGGACCTTCACATCAATATCACCCATAATCAAATTCTATCAAATCCCCAAAACCCACCAAAATAAACTTCATCATCTCAAAACCAAATTCAAATCGAATCCAATCCAATCATCCCTCAAATCAAAATTTCGCTAAAAGCAAATTTAGATTTTATTTGTATCCCCTGATTTATATTAAGCTTAATAATTACTTGTCTATCTTAAGTTTGTATAAATTAGCCTTATCAATCTTAGGTAAATTAGCTTAGGAGCTTAGACTACTCCTAAGTTGATGGACTCGAAGAATCCCATTTTGCTTGTTGTGTCTTGTCTACCCCAAGTGAAATAATCTTGTATCTCTCTTTTTCTTAGGCTCTTATCTATCCTAAGTAAGAGAAGTTAAATCCTTTATATCTCACAAGATCTAGATTTTCCAAGGCTTCCTTTGATTTAATATCCAAGCTATCCTTTGATTAGCCTTACATAAGGTATTATCAAAATCATCCCTATCATCCTTTGATCATCAATTTTCATCCAAAATCATCTCAAATCATCCTTCATCCATCAATCTAGTCCATTTGGTTCAAAACTTTTGAAAACTGAGGTCCTAAACTCCAATATCCTTCATCCATATCTTTCACACAACTCATCCACTTGAACATAAATTCAAAGTCACTTTTGTATACCACAAATAAGGTCACAAGCTAGGAGAAACCAAGAGATGGAACCAAATAGACCATTTGGGATGCCTCCTACTAATGAAAACAATGTCATAATTGATCCCTTTGGAAATCAAAAACCATCCAACGATCATGACACCAATCAAGAAAACATGGACTTCACACAAGACCCAAGTTCTATGGATTTATTAGACTGAGTCCTAAAATTGGATCCCAATAGATACTTGGACTTCTTGATTCAAAATGGTGCCATAATATCAACCTATACCCCCACTAACACATCTCAACCTCATCCAATAATCTACCCAACACATACACCATCCACATCGATATCAACATCAATTCCCACATGAACACCTACGTCAACCATATCCACATCCATTCCACAAATCACCCTCAATATTCCTAACAATACCACCTAGACCAGTGCTTCCACTAGTGTAGCCCAACTTGACCAAAATACCATCACTTTCATATCCCAATTTCTTTCTCAACCACCAAACAATACATTTAACATCCTCAACAACAATCCATAAACATCCACATTCACTTCCCAAATTGCTTCCACATACACACAACCTCCTATTTCCCAACAACCTACATCCACATCCACTCAAAATTCTAACCACACACTTCTACTACAACTTCAACAATTACAAATTCAACAACAACAACAACAAAATCAAAACCAACAAATACCAAACATCCTTCAACAACTCATCACACAACAACAAAACCAAAACCAATAACAACAACAAATTAATTTCCTCCGACACTTCATCAATCAACAACAAACCAACATACCAAAACTGCCTTCCATGGACTTATCATAAGTCATCCAACACTTGATGCAAAGAGTGGATGACATACAACAAAGGCACAAAAGGAAACAATACTCCTTTAAGGATATTTGTCCATATCCTTTTGATCACTCTCTCAACATGTCACCCTTTCCCAAGAACTTTGAAATAACAAAATTTGACAAATACAAAGGGAAAGGAGATCCTCAAGAACACCTCAAGGAATTTTATATTGCTTCCTTAGAAGTCTCTTATGACAACACTTATCTCATGAGACTTTTTCGTCAGAGCTTAAGAGGACAAGCTACTAAATGGTTTGCACACCTTCCCCCTGGAATCAAAACGTTTCATGAAATTGTAGAGAAATTTGTTAATCACTTCTATTACAACTTCAAACATGAAGTGTCGATGACGGACCTCTGTAACACAAAAAAAAAGAATGGGGAAACCTTCACTACCTTCTTGCAATGATGGAGAAGCCTTGCAAGCAAACTTCCATGGCCTATCCTTGAGAAACAACTAGTCAACATGTTTGTAACCAATCTAAACCAAGAAATGGGATTTCATCTCCAAGTATAATGTGCCTCAACGTTTGAAGAAGTCCTCAACAAAGGTACTACCATTGAAAGAGCCCTTATTGCAATAGGGTCTATCAAAATTTATAGAGACAACAATGACAACAAGAGTAACAATAAAGTCAACCATAGCACCAATAACTCTAGTAACAACAATAACAATAACCAATCCTGTGAGAAACCCTATTTTTGGGGCAAAAATAAAAATACTCTTAATGATGGTGTAACTCTAAGCACAAAAATCATGCACAACCTCCATGAGGACCCCTATGATGTTCAAATCCTTGTCACGTACATGTAGGCATGAAATAATGTCCTTTAAGTAGCAAGCCTCTTGATGACGTGTCCTCTTTTCTTGTCTTGTGTTAATTCCTCTTTGTCGATTTCTCTCTCTCTCCCCATTTGTGACACTTTTCGACACTTGTTGTGACACTTGTCGACTTGTGTTTTCTAGCTTTCGACCTTGCTCCTAGGCCTTGTGAGTGTCTTGTAGGTGATTTTTCACCTTTTCCCTTTGTTTTTCATCTAGTGCACCTCTTATCTCCCGATCCATCTCCCACTATTGATTTTTAGTTCCGCCCAACCAATCCAAATCTCCCCCTACTATTTCCAGATCTCCCTTGGGAGATCCTACAAACGTAAGTGGAGATTTGGATTCTTCCACATGACTGACCTGTTTCTTCATGCAGAACCCTTCCTTTTCTTCTCTTCTTGCATCTCCCAGCCTATTTTTCTGCATCTGACCCTGTCCAGCCTAGATCTCCCCCAGGCGACCCTACTAGCAAAAGGGGTGACCCTGTCATTTTTACAGCCACTGAAAAACTTGAGTTTCTCACTCATTTTTGCTCCTTTTTCACCTATTTTTCTTTCTATTTGCATGGTTTTTGATACCTAATATAGAGTTAACTATTTCATGCACCCACACATGCATAATTAGCTCTATTTGATTTATAAATAACTCCTTAATAAATCTCATGCATCCGCACATCTCCAATTCTTCTTCAGTGATAAGCTATCATTGCTTCATCACTCTCTAATCTATTGAGTTCACTGGGTAATCAATCTAGTTTACTCCCCAATCAATCCTTGTTAACTCTTCAATCAATTGAGTTAACTTCTCAATCAATTCCACCTCTCATCCCTTCTTCTAAACTACAAATACCCCTCAACTCTTCATTATTTTCCAAGTTGAGCAAGTTGGAGAATACTCTTCTCGTCTTTGTAAGTTTTTTCAAGCTTCTTCACAGGCCTTTGAGCCTCTTTCTTCATTTCTTTCTTTACTTGTTCCAAAGCTTCAAAGATTTCATTGTTGCATAGCTTCAAAGCTCTTCCATGAAGGCAAATTCATTGTGCACACAAATCTTGCCAATTTTTGCTCTCCAACTTAGCATTCAAATGCTCTCATAGGATGAAGGTGCCTTTTGCTTTATTTGTTCAACCAAGCAACACTACACTACTTCATTTTATGCCATTGTGCTCAATCCAAACTCTCATTGAGCTCATAAAAGCTTCATCAAAGCTTCTTTCTGCTTCTTTGGGTCATTTTGTTGTCGACAGGATCACCCGCTACCACAAAAGGATTCGAGGTTGCCTATTACAAGGATTATTAAGGGTAGTGGAGTCAACAAATCTTCATTTCTTCCAGATTCCTTCATTGTTTTTACTTAAGTCATAGTAATTAGAGAATCAAATTTGCTCTTGGGAATGGTAAAACATTGCTTTTTCCTTGATAGTTAGATCTTACATGTTAGATTAATTGCTTTCATATTTCTAGATCTAGATTGTTAGAAGAAGCATTTTCCTTTTTCTTTAGAATAGATTACATTAAAATCATTGAAAACCCAAAAAACATAGGTTAACTTTGCATTAGAAAAGTCATATAGGATTACATACATATTTCCTTTTCATAGATTAGAAGCACTTTTATTTCCAAAATACTCTAAAAAACACCAAAAAGATGTTTTGCATATCATTTAGCTTGCATGCATATAGAAACCCTAGAGTAAATAAAATTGCAAACCCTCGGTTCCATCATGAGGTAACCACGGTTGAACGATCCAATCAAACCCTTGATTTCATCACAAGGTAGAACACAAGTCAAACCCTAGGTCAACTAAACCCTAGGTCAAAACCCTAGATCTGGTTAAAGTTAGCAATTACACAACTTCCTCTATCCTGATCCACAAATGTGCTTAGGAGTGAGAGGAGATTGGGTAAGGGCTATTCGTGATGAGATCAAGGAGATTCATCCATGACCACAACCACAAACGTTTGTTCTACCACAAGGAGACCCATTTGCCCTCTTGTTGTTAGAAGAAACTAGACAATTGCAACTACAACGAGAATTCCTTTGAGACATTGAAATAGTAGAAACCATCAACAAAAACAATCGTTTACCCACACAGAGGTGGAATCTAAGGAATCCAAACCGAAGGAGAGAAACTAGTGACCCTTCAGGTCATAGGGTTATCTCATCTACAACAATTGAACAAAACATACAACTAAACACACAACAACAAAGGCCACAAAACTTGTCGACCCCTCTTTGCGAAGTCTAGTTCTCCAATGAGCCAGACCCCCATCATGTCTCACCTCCTCTCGACTGGATACTTCCACATGAGCAAGAAATCCTACCATGCTGAAATCCTACCCGACAACCCCAGGCAACTGGATCACGATTTTGAGCATACATATTTTGGTGAACCTGATGTGAAGAGCAAAGCCTTTTGGTTAGGTTGTTTTCATTACCATTACTTGGATCTCATTTTTCATCATCATTCACATACGACGTTAGCTTCACCACATATTTTGGTGAACCCGACGTGAAGAGCAAAGCCTTTTGGTTAGGTTGTTTGCTTTACCATTACTTGGATCTCATTTTTCATCATCATTCACATACGACATTAGCTTCACCACATATTTTGGTGAACCTGACGTGAAAAACAAAAACTTATGATGGGATCTTTCACATTTCCATGTGCTTCTTTCATTGCATGCTCATCTTTCATGTCCCTCTGCATTTCATGGTGTTTCCTACACCCCAAAACTAGGACAAAATCACACAAAGCTCATGGGAATCACCCATCCAATGAAAGTAGCACATGTTTAGATCTAATATCTTCAATCTCGAATTAATCAAACTCAAAAGACTCAAAGGGGTTCCAACAAGATCCCCACAACATTGACCAAATCAAAACATGCCAAGTGAGTGTCTAGTCTAAGATCCATCAACAAAACCAACCCATAACATGTGATACAAAAATGGCCACCCAAATGGACAATGAGGTAAGCCATCAAAAGAAAAGCTTACAAGAAGCTTGGGGGGCACAAAAACCCCTCCATGTAGTACATCAAGATAAAATGTCTATGACATGTGAAGTGTCCTCAAAAGGGACAAGTGGGGTCAGTCAAACCCCAACACAAAGCAATCCATCTCATAGTTGTAAAACTCAAAGAATGGAGGAAGCTTCACTCACAGACCTTATAGAAACCTTGGTCCAAAGAATCAAGACCTTTGAAGCTATAAATGGTTGTCAAAGCAAAATTCAAGAAAAACCTAGGGCACAGGGAAATTCTTTCATTGATAAGATTGAATCAAACCAAGGGGCAACAAAAAATACCCATCATCTAAACTCCCATTTGTATGACACACATAACAAAGCATTCAAGCCTCCCTTGCCCTCACAATCCAACATGACAAGTTTCAATCAAATAGGTGGGATTCCTATGACGCAAGATCAACCACAAATGATCCCACCCAATCTTCAAAACATAAACATGATGCCATCTAGTCATCCAACTTTTTTAGGATATCAACAATCTAGCATACCCTTTCAACAAACACAACAAGCTCCACTTGAAGGGCTAATGATTGGAGGAGAAAAATCTTCTACACATAACTCCCTCCCAAGAACATACCTCGAGTATTTAAAGGAGCCTCTTGACTACAACATTCGTCAAGTAATACTACCACGACCTCTCCCTGAGCTTCCAAAATGTAAAGGAGAGGGTGGTCCCAACTCTCATATCAAGGCTTACACCATGGTAGTGCAAGAAATCCTTCCTTGGGATGGGGTGGTAGCCAAGATTTTTCCAAAGACTTTGGAGGGTATCACTCTATATTGGTACTATCAACTTCCAGAAGCATCGATCCACTCTTTTAGGCAACTTATTGATCAATTTGTGGCTACCTTTGACATAAACAAATTGGTCAAGACATGAATACGAGAATTTTTAACAATCAAACAGGAAGCCAATGAGTTGGTTGCACATTTTATCACATGATGGAGAAAAGTTCTCTATTATTCAACTAGTGCACCAAACATGGATCATAGAGAACTTTGTGATCTCTTCTTACATGCTCTCAACAATGACATACAAGAACAAGTCCAAAAACTCCCTTACAAATCATACAAAGAAGCACTTGAAAGTGCCTTTAGAATTGACCAAGTTGCTATTGATAGTGAAAAAAGGGAGTATGATTCTAATGGAAGGTTGATAAACCATGATACAAATGAAAAATACTCAACAAATGATCAAGACATATATGGGTCAACAAACACTTCACCATCTAGAAACAACAATAATTGTGACTACGATAGTCATACAAATTTGGGGAATGGAAATGCCAACAACTATCCCTTGAGAATCAACAAGAAGTCATACAACAATCATCATAAATCTTGAGATCACAATCATGATAAATATTTCTCATTTCACAAGACAAGGGGGCATGAGATCAAGTCATGTTAGAGGTACCATCGCTTAATATCAAACCCCCCAAAACGTCAACAAAAATCATTCATGGACACATTCTCAAAAGATGAAGTCCCAACACCTTTGATCAAAACACCTTAGGCCTTGTGGAATTAGATAAAGATCAAGAAATTTGTGTCATACAAGGACTAGAACAACCATATGACACCAACAATTCAAAATTTTCTCACATGCTAGACCTTATCAAGAGTTCTCGTACACACAAGAATGCTCTCCTCAAAGCCCTAGATCTAGGCCATATAGTTCAAAACACTCCAAATGAAAAGTGTTCTTCTTTAGCATTTGATTTTGAAAAGTTACCCTTGGACAATGGCATAGCTAAACAGTGTGATCTTTCCGTCCATCTGATAGTCCAAGTTCAAGTTTATTCCATTAAACTTTTAATGATCAATGATGGGTCTACAATCAACATAGTCTCCTTTTCACTTCTTCAAAGAATGGGTTATGATGAAACTCAAATCAAAAAACAAACTTCCATCCTTAGAATTCATGATAACCCAAACACTCAAACCATAGGTAAGGTCAATCTTCAAATCACATTGGGTCCTAAAACTCTCCCAACTAAATTTTATGTCATCAATGAAGAAACCACTTACAACATGATCCTAGGAAGGCCTTGGATCCATAGGATGAGCGCCATTCCCTCCACATTATTCCAAGAATTACACTTCTCATACATGGGACAAACCTATGTCATCAAAGGAGATCCTGATCCTTTTAGCCTTTATAGAGTTGAACAAGTCAAAAATAAGGGAAAGTCCATGGAAACCACTAGTGACCCAAAAATCAACACTTTTAAAAAAAGAGAGACATCAAAACAAATTGCAAACATAAACAAGACCTCAAAATGTATATGGAAGGGGGAAACAGGAGAATTCCCCTTCGATCCCAAGTTAACAAAGTCTTATGCTCCATTCAACCTAGTGGTCATTCCAATTGAACCAGACATAAACATCACTATAGTTGAAACCATGACTGAAGAAGAAGAACCGAAATCCACACAGAAACTAGCAGAGTCAACACCAACTCCAATTGCCCTTAACAATTTCAAAACAAACATGGGAACTCAACAAGAACAAAAAATGATAAAGCTAGGGGGCAAATCATGAAACAATGAAACATGTGAGTACATGAAACTTCTCACTGAATACAAAGACATTTTTGCACCAAGTCTTCAAGTGTCCTTGCAAAGACTTTCAAGTGAAGTTTAGACAAAATTGGATAGGTCCGCACATAGTTAAGGAAGACATCAAAACAACACTACCTCTTGTGCATTATGGAAGGGGAAGAGTTCAACATCTCAAAATGTTGTAAACGCCTCTAAAAATACCAAAAAAATCATAAAACATAAAAAAATACAAAAAAAATCAAAATGTCAAAAATAATTTGTTTCTTGCATTTCTGGTTCATTCTATTCATCTTTCATTACAATGAATGACTTGATCTTGTATTATTTTCTTCTTATTAAGGAGTCTAATGTTGCCTAGATATACGTCGTCCTTTCAAGACCTAGAGATTCCCTATTTTGCTGTAATGAAATAACATGCACAATGGAAGAAGATGATATGAAATATTCTACAAATACTTGATAATAACTGAGAATAACAGGCCACTTCGAGGGGGCAACCTCCAAATATCTCCAATGAGAATACACTTCATAATATGATGATTAAATAAGACTCACATCCTCCTATATATACCTAATTATGCTTAGGATGAATAGACACACCCCTACATAAGACCTAGTTTGACCTATCTAACTAAATAATAATATTATAATGATAACATGACCTAATTAGGAGTTAAGATATCCACAAGCTGACTATTCATAACCCAATGTACACCAACATTAAGGGCGTAGCATGCCCCCCCTCTTCAAAGAAGCATTGTCCTCAATGATAACCAAGTGTGGATTCTTTGGAATGAACTCCTCATCCTCCCATGTGGCCTCTTCAACTAGTAAATTCTTCCATTGGATGAGATACTTAGTGAGGGTTCTATTCCTCAGCTTCTTCGTGCTTGTTTGAAGAATGCACTCTGGTTCCAAAATGATTCTTCCTTCTTCATTGATCTCTGATAGTACTTTTTGAGTAGGAATATTATGCCCAATTACCTTCTTCAAACAAGAAACATGAAAAACTAGATGTATCTTTGTTGTTGGTGGCAACTCTAGCTTGTAGGCAACACTACCAATCTTTTGCATGATTTGGTATGGCCCACAATATCTTAGAGACAACGTATTATTCTTTTTTTGTTGCTTCAGTGAGATTTGCTTATAAGGCCACAATCTCAAGAAGACCCAATCCCCAACTTCAAAATATATTTCACTACAATGTTGATCCGCCTGTTGTTTCATTCAATTTTGTGCCATGGCTAAATTCTCCTTGAGTCCTGAAAGTACCTGTTGTTGATGAAGCAAGTGATCCTCTACTACCTGAACTCTTGGTGACACCTTTAATGATGATGTGATGGAAGGAGGATGATATCCATAAAGTGCCAAAAATGGAGACATTTTTTATGAGCTATGAAAAGAAGTGTTATACCACCATTCTGCAAGTGGTAGCCAATCTACCCATTGAGACTGTTTCTTTGAAGCGAAACAACGTAGATATCCTTCCAAACACTTATTAACAACCTCAGTTTGCCCATCTGATTGAGGGTGGTATGAAGAACTATGAGCCAATTGAGTACCCAAGCATGAGAATAAATCTTTCCAAAAGTGACTAGTAAAGATAGGATCACGATCACTGACAATAACCTTAGGTGTACCATGTATCTTTTGGATATTCTCCAAAAAACTTTTACCAATGCACTTGCTGTAAAAGGATGTGATAATGCAATGAAATGTGCATATTTAGTGAGGCGATCAACTACTACCATGATGACATTATGACCTTTAGATTTGGGAAGCCCTGTGATGAAGTCCATGGATACTTCTTCCCAATGTTGGCTAAGAATAGATAAGGACTTCAAGAGACCTGGTATCGTAATTGTCTCCCCCTTATTTCTTTGACAAACCAAACATTCAACCACAAATTTTTGAACCTCACCTTTTAGCCCTTCCCCAAAAAAATCTTGCTTGACCCAATGATATGTCTTCAAAAATCCTGAATGACCACCAATTGGGGACTCATGTAGCTCTATGAGAATCTTGTGTTTAAGAGTGGAATTCTTGTAGAGATACAAGCGCTCTTTATACCAAAGAATATCCCCCTTCAAACAAAACTTATCTAAACTACCAGGATCACTTTTTAATTGTTCGATGAGATTACTTGTCGCAACATCATTTTGCCACTCTTCTTTGGCTTCTTCCACCCAATTTGCTTGTAATATTGAAAGGGCACACAATAAGGCTTCATCTTTCTCATCCTTCCTAGAAAGTGCATCGGCCACAATATTTTCCTTCCCTTTCTTATATACAATCTCAAAGTCATATCCCAACATCTTAGTGACCCATTTTTGTTGCTCTTTAGAGGATAATCTTTGTTCCAAAACATATTTTAGGCTATCATGATTTGTCTTAACCTTGAAGTGTCAACCCATTAGATAAGGCCTCCATTGTTTAACTGCGTTAAGGATCGCTAGCATTTCCTTCTCATAAATAGGTTTGAGCTGATTCTTACCCTTTAATTGATGACTCTAAAAAGCAATTGGTCAACCTTCTTGCATGAGAACTGCTCCTATCCTATTTCCAGAAGCATCACATTCCACAATGAATTCCTTGGTGAAGTCCGGAGTGGCAAGCACTAGAGTTGTACACATAGCCTCCTTCAATTTCTCAAATGCTGAGGGGTGCTACTCTATGACCATAATTCTTCACAAATATTCTATAGTACCCTGTTAATCCCAAGAAACCCCTCAATTTCTTAATGGTTTTTGGAATAGGCCATTCCATGATAGCCTTAATTTTGTTAGGGTCCACCTTTACTCCTTCATGTGAAACTATGTGTCCCAAATACTCCACCTCCTTAAGACCAAAAGCACACTTGGATGGCTTAGCGTAGAGTTGATAATCTTCAAGTAATTGTAATGCTTGATCTACATGTTGCCAATGTTCTTCCCAAGTCTTGCTATAAATCAATATATCATCAAAGAACACTAACACAAACTTTATCAAGAACTTCTTAAAAATGGAATTCATCAAAATTTGGAATGTAGATGGTGCATTGGTAAGACTGAATGGCATCACCAAAAATTCATAATGACCCTCATGAGTTCAAAATGCTATCTTACAAATATGTTCCTCCTTAATCTGAATTTGGTGATAACCAGATCTAAGATCTAACTTAGTAAAATACATAACTCCATTCAATTCATCTAGCAAATCATCAATGACTGGAATGGGAAACTTATATTTAATGGCGTACATGTTGAGCACTCTATAATCCAGACACATGCACCAAGTTTCATCCTTCTTACGTAGCACCACCACAGGCGAGGAGTAAGCACTTTGGCTATGCTTGATAATTCATGCCTCTAGCGTCTCCTCAACAATTTTTTCTATCTCACTTTTTTGTATGTGTGGGTACCTATAAGGCCTGATGTTCGGTGGTTGGCTCCCTGGAACTAGTTGTATGGCATGATCATGATCCGTCTTAGGAGGAAGTCCTTTATTCATATCTCCAAGAACCACTAAGTGATGATCAATTATTGCTTGTAAATCTAGATGAGCAAGATCATTAGATTGACAGACTTCTAATGAACATAGCCGGGCCACAAATCCATCCGCTCCTTTCTTAAGCAACTTTTGCATTTGATGAGAGCTTACCATCTGTGGGGATTTTGCCTTCAACCCCCTTAGCTCCACTACCTTTCCTTCTGATTGAAATCTCATGAATAGTTCTTGGAAGTTCATCTCAATTGTTCCCAATGTAGTAAGCCATTGTACTCCCAAAACAATATCTGTTGCACCCATGGATATCGCATACATTGGGGTGTCATGTTGATAATCTCCCATGGATAATTTAATGCTATGACACTTCCCCGAACAACTAATTGTACCACCATTTGCAATCAAAACCTGAAACTCTGTGGCTAGATATATAAAATAATTTAGACAAGTTGCCAACTTTTTGTTGATGAAATTATGAGTACTACTTGAGTCGATCAACACTGTTACTTTCTGCTTCTTTAAGAAACCCACTACCTTGAGAGTTTGTGGCACAATGAAACCTAAGAGTGTATGACAAGAAATGATTGGTTGAGAATCATGTGATTCCTTACTTGGCTCCCTATCCTCCTCTAATATGGGTTCCTCCTCTTCATCCTCACTTGGACCTTCAATATAGAACAATTTCTTTTCACTACATTTATGTCCTCGACTGTATTTGTTGTCATAATTGAAACGCAACCCTTTTGCTCTTTTCTCTTCAATTTGTTGTGGAGTCAACCTAGTAGGTTAAGGAAGAGAAGGTGTTGAATATCCTTTCTCTCTTGTCACATTAGCCCCTTGCTTCCTAGGAATCAAATACTTCTCCTCTACCTTGCATGCCAAGATAAAAGACTCATTTACCAAGCTAGGACTAAACATGCATACCTCATGTTGAATGTGATCCTTGAGACCACCCAAGAATAAATCATTCAAGTTCTCCTCTATAATTGTATCCACTCTTAAGGATAGATTTTGGAATTTTTGAATATAATCCTTAACTAATCATGTTTGTTGAAGTTTAGCAAGCTGGTTGAAGAAGTTGTCTATCACACTATTGCTATATTATGCTTGGAGTTTCTTCATAAAAATTAACCATGAGACGGTGAGACCCTTTTTCCTTTGATGAGTACAAATCCAACGATACCAAATGAATTGATCTGGTTCTAAATATAGGGAAGCCATCATGACCTTTTGTCCATATGGGATTTGATGTACTTCAAAAAAATTCTCCATTTAGTTTATCCATGTTAGAGGATCCTTGCCATCGAAGTTGCGCATATCCACCTTTGGAAACAAATTCCTAGATCCCATAGGAGTATTAAAATTTGTGTCAGTATTAGCCAACTTGGAGGTTTCACCTTGGTTTCTTGAGAACTCCTTTCTTGGTTCATTCATATAGGCGCTTAACATGCTTCGTATATCTGATATATCTCCTCTTAGGTCACACATATCCCTCTTAATTAAGGACACATCTTCCTTGACCTTACTTATTTCCTCATTGGGATTACTATCCTCTATTATTTCCCCATCCTTATTAGAGGATTTCCCAGGTGTGACAACATTCTTTTTGCCTCTTGTTGCAGGCCCCGTCATGATGGAAACCAATATTTTTGAAATAAATCACACAAATGAAATGTAAATTCTGTAAAAAATTTATTGTAACTTACAAGGGCCAAGATACCACTTACCCAAAAAAAACTCCAAAACATTAGCAGATTTGTAGCCTTGAGAGTGAATTTGTTGGAAACCCTAATTTTGCAATAACTCGCTTATTTTTGCTTCAATTTCTCCAATTTTTGGATTGTAGGCTCCTCTATTATGTCTTCAAAAATCCAATAAAAATCAGGCTCCAATTCGTTAAGATGTGAGATATGTAGATCCCAAATAAATTGTGTAGAAATCTTAATTCTGCAATAATTCACTCAATTCTACTCCAATTCGTCTAAAATCTGGACTGTAGCTTCTTTAATATGGTCTTCAAAAACCCTTTAAAAATTATAAAAAAATTCACTAAAATCTGAAAGATATGCTCTTCCAAAAATTGCCTCTACTATTGAGAAAAAAACCTTGCCTTTACGGTGCCAAGATCATGCTTTGATACACTTGTAATGAAATAACTTGCACAATGGAAGAAGATGATATAAAATATTCTGCAAATACTTGATAATAACTGATAATAATAGGCCACTTCAAGGGGGCAACCTCCAAATATCTCCAATGAGAACACACTTCACAATATGATGATGAAATGAGACTCACATCCTCCTATATATACCTAATTATGCTTAGGCTGAATAGACACACCCCTACATAAGACCTAGTCTAACCTATGTAACTAAATAATAATATAATAATGATAACATGACTTAATTAGGAGTTAAGATAGCCACAAGCTGACTATTCATAACCCAATGTACACCAATATTAAGGGTGCAGCATTTTCACAATTGCCATTATCCCCTTATTCATTCCTAGTGATTCTAATCAACGCCTAGCTCTTAGCTTTACATTGATCCCAGTCTTAATAAGTCAGGAGTTAGGTCAAAACAAGGTTAGTATTCAAACCTATAGTGTTCAAAGGAAGCTTGAAATTAGACCTCCCCAATTCTTCCCTAGTATTAGAGAAGTCCAACCAGATTACAAAAACTTTAGGTGACACTTAGCGCCTTATCTCTCTTGGCCAAAAACGCCAGAAAGATCAAAACTCTGAAGGAAGCAATCTAAGATCTGAGTGAATAAAAAAATGAGTGATCAAAATAAGAGTGTTGAAAAAGTGATAATTCAAAGATCAAAGTGCTACATATCAAAAGTTTCAAAAAGCATTCCTTTCTTGAAAAGCCAAAAATCCAAAAAAAAATGAGAATAATCAAGTGAGGAAAATACAAAAAAAGTGAAAAGAGCAAAAAAAAAAGAGAAAGAGAGAAGATTGTTGAATGTCTGTACTCTTGGGTGGAGATCAGTCTAAGCTCAAAGCCTCAAGGGTGACATTCTAATAGAGAAAGAGAGGTACAAAGCACACACACGCACTAGCTAAGAAAAACCAAAGAGTCTAGTAGTCTCTAGGATCATCTTCTATCTAGGGACCCTTATTCTTTCCCATTTATCCTTTACCCTAGGTCTACTTTTCTTGCCATCTATGATCTAAGTCTAGCGAACACCAATAAAATTTGTTACTTGTATGAAGTTGAAAGCTTATCAATTTGTTTTATCTAGACAAGGATCAGTGTTTAGCCTTTAGTGAAGTCTAGAAATCAGAAATGCTCCATATTCATTTCCACTCCCCACTTGAGTTTTTCTATATCCTATCTCACAGCCTTGAATAGATGTCTTATATCAGGACAACTCGCAATCCCTTGAATTGAGAATTGCATTTAAGAGCAGTCACATTGTTTGTTCCACATTGCATTCATGCCAAAATAAAAAAGAGTCTCAAAGCAATAAATTCAATGCAATAACTCATGGCATTCCACAGAAGTAAAAGTTTTATTTCAGCATTTCTTGTGTTATTGCATCTGCATATTGTCACCTGCATTCATATATATGTGCTCAAAAAGACAAAAACAAATTGCATCATCCATATGTGATCATCTTAGCTATACATTCTTGTAAGCAAAATAAAATCACTAACCAACCATATGCACAAAAGGGAAAGTGAATTAAAAGATGTCGACTAAAGCTATGTATGGATCTCATCAAATCAAGTCTTGTAACAATAAAGTGTAAAAAAATGTCTGAGCACAAGTTACTCCTCCAACAAGTCAAAGGAGCAAAACTATATAATCAAGTACACGAGTCTCGCCATGCAAGGGGGAAAGGGTAGAAACCTCTTAAATGTAGGCCTTCCAAAGACCTTAAGGAGAATCAAATCAAACCTTTGCAAAATCTTCACAAAAACCATAAAAATCAGAAAAATTGAAAAAACCTAAAAAAATTGTAAAACATAAAAAATCCCTAAAAATCAAATATGTTCTTCAAAATCTGCAATAAAAAGGAGAATCTATTCTCCTCTCTAGCTTAGCATGTGTTCTTTTGCTTTTATGCATCCATTTCATGCATTGTTTTGCATGCTCTCATCCCTACAGGTCCAAACTGATAAAAGCAAGCAACTAGTCGAACTCAAACGATCCATGGTAAGTTTGTTATTTCAATTTTCATCATCTGTTTTGATATATTTAAATGTCAAACTAATACTAGTTATTCTAGGTACAAATTTGTGGAAAAATCGACAAGGCCTAGTTCGAGAACGGTACCTACCTTTCATGTAGATTACTATCCCCGAGGGGGCAAATATGTAAGCACAAAAATTATGCACAGCCACCACGAGGACCCCTATGGTGATTCAAATCCTTGTCACGTACATGTAAGCATGAAATAATGTCCTTTAAGCAGTGAGCCTCTTGATGATGTGTCCTCTTTTCTTGTCTTATGTTAATTCCTCTTTGTCTATTTCTCTCTCTCCCCATTTGCAATGCTTTTCAACACTTGTTGCAACACTTGTTGACTTGCATTTTTTGGCTTTTGACCTTGCTCCTAAGCCTTGTGAGTCTCTTGTAAATGATTTTTCACCTTTTCGCTTTGTTTTTCATCTAGTGCACCTCCTAGAAGCCTTCTAGAAGTCTCCCGATCCATCTCCTGCTGTCAATTTTCAGTTCCGCCCAACTAATTCAAATCTCCCCCTACTATTTCTAGATCTCCCCCGGGAAATCCTGTAGATGCAAGTGGAGATTTAGATTCTTCCACATGACTGGCCTATTTCTTGATGCAGAACCCTTCATTTTCTTCTCTTCTTGCATCTCCCAACCTATTTTTCTACATCTGACCTTGTCTAGCCCAGATCTCCCCCAAGCGACCCTACTGGCAAAACGGGCGACCTTGCCATTTTTGCAGCCGTGAAAAAACTCAAGTTTCTCACTCGTTTTTTCTTTGTTTTCGTCTGTTTTTCTTTTTGTTTGCATGGTTTTTGATCCCTAATATAGAGTTAACTATTTCATGCACCCACACATGCATAAGTAGCTCTTTTTGATTTATAATTAACTCCTTAATCAATCTCATGCATCCTCACATCTCCAATTCTCTTCAGTGATAAGCTATCATTGCTTCATCTAGTTTACTCCCCAATCAATCCTTGTTAACTCTTCAATCAATTGAGTTAACTTCTCAATCAATTCCACCTCTCATCCCTTCTTCTAACCTATAAATACCCCTCACCTCTTCATTATTTTCCAAGTTGAATATAGGAGAATACTCTTCTCATCTTCATAAGTTTTTTTTAAGCTTCTTCACAGGCCTTTGAGCCTCTTTCTTCATTTCTTTCTTTAGTTTTTCCAAAGATTCAAAGCTTACATTGTTGCATAGCTTCAAATCTCTTCCATGGAGGCAAATTCATTCTGCACACAGCTCTTGCCATTTTTTGCTTTCCAACTTAGCATTCAAATGCTCTCACAGGATGAAGGTGTTAGACTTAGGGTAGACAACTGAGAGGGGGGGTGAATCAGTTGTCTAAAACTTTCTTCCAAATCAAATACTCAACTCCACATAAGCATAAAAGTAAATCAATCATGAGAGCATAATGCAACAAATTAAGAGCAGATACACATTAACACACATAACACCAAGATTTTGACGTGGAAAACTCGGTTAAGGGAAAAACCACGAGGTGATTAACCCAAGATAATAATCTCTGTTAGAAGAATAGAAAGAACAAAATGGCACATGACAATTAGGGCTCACTTCCCGAGCACACTGCTTACAAGAGGCTCACTGCCTACAGGAGACACACTGTCTACAAAAGAATAAGTATCACATACTTGAACTGGTAAATAGCATCTTCACCATGCTTGAGTCAGTTCCATTTAAGCTCAAACCTTCTGCTCTACCTTTCGCTCTTCTCTTCGCTACCACACACTCATCTCCACAAGTTCATCATTGAAATGACTTCGTAATCCCTTATTTATACATGACATCAACTTATAAATAAACATCTAAGTCAGCAAGCATCCACAAAGACACCCGCAAGATGTATAATTCATCCGATCGGCAAGTCACAGAAAGAACACCATCATCTGGAAGTTATTCTTCATTTCTGGGACCCCAATTCTAATGTGGACCATACACATGAGCTGAGCATGATCCAAGGACCTCCACAAACTTGCCTAAGACACCAAGAACATCTGCACTTCCTCTACTTACTGAAATCCTTCTCTCCTTCATCTGAAACCTCAAGAACACAGTCTAGCATTATTGTCACAAAGGAATAGATACTTGCGGATCTTCAAACCATGAACCAAACGAGTTGAGACACCACACAGACTTCCCCAACACTTCCTCAAATCTGCAGAATGGGATAATGCATTACCAAACCTATCTGTGTCACTCTGTCACCTTTGGACACCTACCGAAGCCGGTTCTACTTGAGTGACCATAACTTCTTCAGATCTTCATGTGGACCTCTGAAAAATTGACTGGAGCATCTCAAGACTTATATCTACAAACCCTTTAAACTGCATCCTCTTATCCGCAACCTATCTTGGACTTTTACCTTGTTATCATCATTGTTCTTCACTGTTCCTGATTGAGACTAATTTTCTCAATATCCTCAACACACAGCTCATCCAATCCTTCTCATAATGCAACATGAGTATGTTGACATCAATGACAACACTAGTTAAACCCATACTTGCAACAAAAGGTGCCTTTTGCTTTATTTGTTCAACCAAGCAATGCTACGCTGCTTCATTCTATGCCATTATGCTCAATCCAAGCTCTCATTGAGCTCATACAAGCTTCATCAAAGCTTCTTTCTATTTCTTTAGGTCATTTTGTTGTCAACGGGATCACCCGCTACCACAAAAGGATTTGAGGTTACCTATTACAAGGATTATTGAGGGTAGTGGAGTCAACAAATCTTCATTTCTTTTAGGTTCCTGCATTATTTTTGCTTAATTCATAGTAATTAGAGAATCAAATTTGCTCTTGGGAACACTAAAACATTACTTTTTTCTTGATAGTTAGATCTTGCATGTTAGATTAATCACTTTCATGTTTCTAGATCTAGATTGTTAGAAGCATTTTCCCTTTTTTTAGAATAGATTACACTAAAATCATCAAAACCCAAAAAACATAGGTTAACTTTGCATTAGAAAAGTCATATAGGATTGCATACATATTTCCTTTTCATAGATTAGAAGCACTTTTATTTCCAAAATACTCTAAAAAATACCAAAAAGACATTTTGCATATCATTTAGCTTGCATGCATATAGAAACCCTAGAGTAAACAAAATCACAAACCCTCAGTTCCATCATGAGGTAACCATGGTTGAACAATCTAATCAAACCCTTGATTTCATCACAAGGTAGCACACAAGTCAAACCCTAGGTCAACTAAACCCTAGGTCAAAACCCTAGATCTGGTTAAAGTTAGCAATTACACAACTTCCTCTATCCTGATCCATGAATGTGCTTAGGAGTGAGAGGAGATTGGGTAAGGGCTATCTGTGATGAGATCGAGAAGATTCATCCACGACCACAACCACAAACATTTGTTCTACCACAAGGAGACCCATTTGCCCTATTATTGTTAGAAGAAACTAGACAATTGCAACTGCAACAAGAATTCCTCCGAGACATTAAAATAGCAGAAACCATCAATGAAAACAATCGTTTACCCACATAGAGGTGGAATCTAAGGAATCCAAATAGAAGGAGAGAAACTAGTGACCCTCTAGGTCATAGGGTTGTAATGGGTAAAATTTGGATAGTTTGTTTTTGGTAGTTTTAGTGTGTCTATCCTCCTTTCACCAATTACATTCAAGGACCTAGGGTTGAGTGGCAATGCACTATCATACCCTAGGTTGTTGTGAGATGTAGGGAAGATTGGATTTGTATGATTTGATTGTCAGTTATGTTCTCTTATGCTCAATTATACCTTAAAACCCTAATTATGCAAATACGACAGTAAACCGATGAATTGCTTAGAATCTTGCTACAGAGAGATGTAAAATGACAAATGGAAGTGCACCTGTTTTCAGAGCCCAGAGGCAAAAAAGTCAGGGACTAATGAGCGGGAACCCAAGTCCAAGGCCCTACTTTCTATCAGGATCTGAAAACAAGATCTGCAACTTGTTCCTACTGTACCAAAGGTTTTTCCGTCATGGAAGTTCAAGGACTAATGAGTGGGAGCCCTAGTCCAAAAGGCTATTTTCTTCTCTGATCTGCAATTCTGACACTCTGTTGTAGCCTCCTGCAACTTCACTTTGTCTGTAGCTCCAACCTGTAAGCTACAACCATGAAACTTTGGGAGGGGGTTGTGGTGTTTAGAGGCTTGCCTCAATCAAGCCCCAGAGAGACATTCAAGTCTTTCGAACATCGTTGTCAAATAGAGAGTGCATGCCCTTGGGAGGCAGAGGCAAAAACCAAATGATAAATGCTAACAAACAAAAATAATATCACCTTGTAGTGAAGATCTCATGTGAGGAAGAAGCTCTTCATGCCATGAGGAGATGAGTGCTCAAATCTGTAAATACAAACACATAGACAACACAAATTTGCTCTTGCAACACAATAAAAGCCTTGAATCACCCTTAGAACACAATAGCTTGCTAGTAATCGTCTAGTCTACAAATGAATGCCTAAACATGCTTTTATATCCAACTACAAACACTTCGGCCAAAAATTTTGTAATTCAAACTTGTAATGTCGGCATAGGACCTAATTAACGGTCACAAGCCGACACTAGAAATTTTGGATTGACCCAAAATAGGGCAGGACTAGGGCGCAGGCACCCAAGTCCTCCCCCCTATTTTGGGTAGGGTTAAGTTCAAGGGGTCCCCCTAGGTCCCATTTGACCTAAAACCTAGGGTTCATTCCATCGAGATGTTAAATTATGATGCAAGATGTCCTAAATGCACACTAAAGACCTAGAAGCTAAACCTTATGCGGGAAAAGACCCTAAGGGGACTTTTTTGACATTACGTTTAGCCCCTACTTTAATGTATGTATAAATGCAAGGCCAATACATGCATTAAAGTATGGTCAACAAACACACTAAGCACTGAGAAGACATGCCAGACACATTGAAGATAATGATAGGCACGCAAAACATGGAGAAGATAGTTACAGTCACACAAAACACGAAGAATATAGTAAATGCAAAGAAGACACATTAATGCATAGAAGACATGAATGATCTCTTTTCTTTTCTTTTTCTTATATATATATAAAATGCAGATACAAGTACAAGGAAAGTAAACACATCTCCCATAATGCAGGAAGCACTCATCGCGTTGGTCTTTAAACTACATATATGGGGCAAGACACACGCAAGACACACAAAACCTCCCAAAATGTAGGAAGCACTCATCGCGTTGGTCTTTAGACTACATATGGGGCAACAAACATGCCAAACAAAGAAAGCACACCAAACACACACACTTTGAAGACACGGAGAAAATATGGCAGACAAGCAATGGAGTGTTCCTATTTCTAGGCTCAACACCATCTCAGGCACATTACAGGCACACACCGATGATTAGGCTTCACCACAACAATCACCAAAGACATGCTTAAGGGTTGAGTTAGTCATGGAACTGCTCCCCACCTCCCGATGAGGACTTTTTGAAAATGACAGGATGGGCACTCTCCGCAAGAGATACACCACCCTCGCCTCTGCAGAGGGCTTAAGATGTTTGATTGATTGATTGATTGATTGCAAACAAACTCAAAGTGCAGGAAGTACTCATCGCATTGGTCTTTAAACTACACCTGAGGACAAGCACATTGCTAACATCTACAAGAGACAGCTTACCTTATATATGCCCCCACCTTAAGGTGGTTGTTATCACACATCAATATCAAGCACGTTAAGGTAGGAAGAAAACACACAAGGGAACACAAACTTTCGCAAAGCCCATGCCCCCCAGAGGTGACATGTACTTTACGATTGCCAAATGTTCCCACAAACACATCCCTACGAGAAACATGTTAGTGTCTACATAATCATGATAAACAACAACATCAATGCATATGATTATCCACACAAAGAGCCAAGGTTATATGATGAATTCGCAGTTCAAGGATAACCATGGAGCTATATTGTGAAGATCTCCGAATCGAGTACCACCAAGGCTAGATTCAAAGACAAACAAAGTGCACAGAGCAACAATATTGTTAAGGTTTGTAAATGAGATAGAACGCCATCAAAATTGCTACACAGAAAGCATGAGTGCTTCTACTAGCCAAGCATCGGATAATTTATTACAACCCCATCGTCATATTAGGAACTAAGTCCAATTTTTTATTTCTCGCTAAATGGACACTAGGTCTGCATCAGTATAAATGTTTTTCGTCATCTGCCTGCGAGATAAAAACACTAGAGGAAGGGAAACAATAAATAAGAGAGGAGAAATAAGTGTCTTAGGGATAGTCACGTAGGAGGGTGCCCCCAATTCACCAATTGCAACGCTATGTCCGTAAGACACAACACACAACAATGAAATCAAAGAGAGAGACAATATAGAAGAATGATGATACAAATAGAAGGAGGTCACAATAGAGGTGGTCTCTTGGTATCCCAGACCTTACAAGAGAATCAGGGGTCATCCCAGGAGGCCTAAACAACACATAACACATCATGGGGGAAGCACATCATGAGAGAGATAAAGGGTTAGAGATACTTACCTATAGGTGGGTCCATGCTAGAAGTCAACATCGGGTGGGTCAGCGTCTTTCCAATCTCTAATGCTAGAGAGGAGAGTTGTATAAGGTACTATAGCCCAACTTTTGTTCTTATTTTCATGTTGTTCAGTTGTAAGATCTTCTAGGTTTGATTTAATGTTAGGTTGAATATTTTCTTGTTGAATTGTATACATTATACTCTTGAGAGACGAAAGAAGGAATTTAGTTTGAGTGATTTCCATATCTATTGAAGAGAGTTTTAATGTAGGAGACCTTTCCTCATCCACTAGTGCTACATGTTTTGAGAACAGAGCATCGGAATGAGGGGAAGGTAAGGTGTTGTGAGGACAATTATCAATGTTTGTATCTTTAGTGATGTTCAAAGAGGTAATTGATGTTTTTAAATCCTTAGTGATGTCCAAATGACTTGAGTGGTCAATCAAATGAGGAACATTAAAGGTCTTCTCTTCCATAGTGAAATTCAAGGTGTATGAACAATCAACTAAAGGAACAAGGTTGGTAGGATGATCCATAGAGGTTTCATGCATTATGATAGAGTTTTTATTGTTGTTAGATGAAAGCTCATTATCTACCCATAGAATGTTCTTTGTTGAAGGGAGTTCTTCATTCTCTAATGCTTCCTCTTGGCCAGGGAGAGCATTGGAATGGAAAAGTGGTGATGTCTCTTCATTTGCTAATGCTTCATCTTGGCCAGAGTGAGCATTAGAATGAAGGTTTGGTGGTATGATGTTAAGAGATGTGTTAATGAAATCATCCTCTTGCATCAAAGTGTCCTCATGAGGAAGAACAATCTTGGGAGAGGGATCGTAAGGTAAACCAAAGTTATCATCACATGTTTTAGCAATAGGTGCCGGTGGGGAATGTTCGAGAAAGTTGTCTAAGGCTTCGTCTAACATTTTAAGGTCGTCACTAGTATATATACTATTGATCATGAATTTAGTGAGATCATCTAATATAAAAGGATATATTCCCATGATATTTGTGAAGCTATCAAAATCAGATATATAACAAAGGATTTCATATGTGGAGCACATAGAGAGATCAACATCATGTATGTATGCTATTTGTTCCAAAACTTGAGGATGTTTATCAGTGAATTTAGAGAAATGATCAATGTCTATGATGTATGAAAACAACTCTTCCACAGAAGCAGCCATGATATATAAATCAATTTCAAATCATATTTTTAAAATCTTTCAAAAGTTCATGCAAAAGACAAGTGCAAAACTATATGCAAAAATTATCTAAAATGCTTGATTTTTATTTTGTACTTTTTTAATGCAAATATATGAAAGAAAAGGTGTTGTAAGGATTTTGATAAAGGGAATCAAATAATATGTCTGATATTATTCCAATACAACAATAATATCCTTTACAACACACTTTTGATGCAAATCAAAGATGATGATAAGTCAAAATCTAGTGAAAATGCCCTAAAATATGCAAATTTTTACCATTTTTCAATCCCAAGACCTAATGAAAGAGGTGTTGTAAGGAATTTTATGAGGTTTAGAAAATGGTGGCAATGATATTAGTCACCTAGAAGCATAAAATTGGTTACAACATGCATAGGGTGCAAACTAGGCCAAACCCTAGGGCAAAAATAGCAAAAATGTGCAATTTTTCGCCAAATTTTTAATACAAGAGGCCAATAACAAGGTGTTGTAAATAATTTTAGGAGGGGAAGAAAATAATACCCCTGATATCAGTCAATTAATGCAAAAATATTCTTTATAACACGCCTATATTGCAAATTTAGCGAGTCGATAAGGCCAAATTTAATGAAAATCAATGTTTTTCAAGCCCTAGGTTTGAGATCTTGATGTAAAATGCTATATGAATGTTTTGCAAACTGATGTATGATGAAAATTAAATTATCTTAGATCTGAAAATGATTTCCAAGCCCTATCATGCAAAATGCAAGTTCAAATCTAATGAAAAATTAATGAAAATGCTAGTTTTTGTTGAAAATGTTTTTATGCAAAAATGCAAATTTTTGAAATCTAAATGCAAATTTGTACTAAAATGCAAGACTACAGCCAAATGCAAATTTGAATGAGTCTCTAAAATCAGTAGAAAAATCTGGAACAAGATTTTACCTACAAACCCCAGATTTTGGAATTACTAGGTTATATGCAAAATTCATAATTTTCAATAAAACCCTAGCAATTTTATGATGAAAATGCAATGCAAACTAATGAATTTTTGTAATTTTCTGTAATTTATCTCAAATCTAATGAATAAATCAGAAATTTGATGAAATTGAATTTAATTAATGCAACATGCAAAACCCTAGCATGCAATTTTTTTTCCAATTTTTCTAATTTTTCAAACTTTTTGTAAGTTTTCCAATGCAATAGGATGAATGACTATATGAATGAATGAAATCAATGCAAATCTGAAGCAAAACACTCAGCAAGGTGTAAACAAGTCCAAAAACATGGTTGTTTTTGGTAGTTTTAGTGTGTCTATCCTCCTTTCACCAATTACATTCAAGGACCTAGGGTCAAGTGGCAATGCACTATCATACCCTAAGTCACTATGAGATGTAGGGAAGATTGAATTTGTATGATTTGATTTCTAATTATGTTCTCTTATGCTAAATTATACTTTAAAACCCTAATTATGCAAATACGACAATAAACAGATGAATTACTCATAATCCCGCTATAGAGAGATGTAAAATGGCAAATGGAAGTGCACCTATTTTCAGAGCCCAGAGGCAAAAAATTTGGGGACTAATGAGCGGGCGCCCAAGTCCAAGGCCTTGCTTTCTATCAAGATTTGAAAACAAGATATGCAACCTGTTCCTGTTGTACCAAAGGTTTTTTTGATATGAAAATTTGAGGACTAATGAGCGGGTGCCCTAGTCCAAGGAGCTATTTTCTTCTCTAATATGCAATTCTGACACTCTGTTGTACCCTCCTACAACTTCACTTTGTCTGTAGCTCCAACCTATAAGCTGCAACCATGAAACTTTGGGAGGGGGTTGTGGTGTTTAGAGGCTTGCCTCAGTCAAGCCCCAGAGAGACATTCAAGTCTTCCAAACACTGTTGTCAGATAAAGAGTGCATGCCCTTGGGAGGTAAAGGCAAAAACCAAATGATAAACGCTTACAAACACAAATGATATCATCTTGTAGTGAAGATCTAATGGGAGGAAGAAGCTCTTCATGCCATGAGGAGATGATTGCTCAAATCTACAAATACAAACACATAGACAACACAAATCTGCTCTTGCAACATAATGAAAGCCTTAAATCACCCTTAGAACACAATAGCTTGCTATTAATCATCTAGTCTACAAATGAATGCCTAAACATGCTTTTATATGCAACTACAAACAATCCTGCCAAGAATTTCATAATTCAAACTTGTCATGTCGACATAGGATCTAATTAACGGTCACAAGCTGACACTAGAAATTTAGGACTGACCCAAAATAGGGCTAGACTAGGGTGTGAGTGCTCAAGTTCTCTCCCCTATTTTGGGTAGGATTAAGTTCAAGGGGTCCCCCTAGGTCCCATTTGACCTAAAACCCAGGGTTCATTCCATCGTGATGTTAAATTATGATGCAAGATGTCCTAAATGCACACTAAAGACCTGGGAGCTAAACCTTATGAGGGAAAAGTCCCCAAGGGGACATTTTCTGACGTTACAAGGGTTATTTCAACTACAACAACAATTGAACAAAACATACAACTAAACACACAAAAACAAAGGCCACAAAACTTGCCGACCCCTCTTCGTGAAGTCTAGCTCTCCAATGAGCCAGACCCTCGTCGTGTCTCACCTCCTCTTGACTGGCTACTTCAACATGAGAAAGAGTGACATGGAAGATCACCCCGTGGTAAGGAGGGAAGGGTCCGTGTGCATACTGAAATCTGACCTGACAGCCCCAGGCAACCAGAGTCATAATTTTGAGCATATAGTAACCAACATAAAAAATGTTCAAAACATACAAACTCCCACACCATATAATCCATCCACAAGCAATAATAATGTTAGCTTTCCTAGAGGTCAACCAAGACAAAACAATGCACCTAAATGAAAGTTTACAACTTTGGTGGAACCCATCGAAAATGTTCTGTGTAACTTGGTTAAAGCTATCTTGATCCAATTACCTGTGATTCGACCATATGATGACAATCAATTCAAACCTTCTTGGTTTAACAAAAGTGCCTATTATGAATACCATAGAGTGAAAGGGCATAAAACATTTGATTGTATGTAATTAAATAATTGCATACAAGATCTTGTAGATCGTGGCAATATAGTAATCGATCACCCTCCCAAAAGGTCGTCTGATGAAAAGCTAGGAGCATACAAAGATCCACTTCTTGACCACAAGGGAAAGGCCTCTAATTCAAACCAAGCATACAACATTGTACCTCCTCCCTCCTCTTTCGATCTCATTGTGGTTGAATAAGGAATGCCCTAACCACATAGCCATTATCACCATAAAGGCTAAAACTCCCGATTGTGCTGTCACCACTCGTCGTGGCCACATCACAATTTGAGGAGCCTCATCGAGAGATCCACCCACCACTACCACATCCACAAGAAACACATACTCCCACAAATACAACCTTCTTGACCACCTCAAAAAAACTCCTGCTCAAATATCCATCTTAGAGTTACTCTGTACATCGCCCCTCCATAAGGGAGTTCTTGACAAAGCATTGATGGAAGCTTGAGTAGCTAATGACCTTAATGTCAACCAATTTCAAGCCACGGTTGGACACTTATCTTCACCTCACCACCTAACTTTCTCTGAACAAGACCTATCCACCTCTAATACATCACACAACAAAGCCTTGCATATCAAATGTCGCATCCACAAACATATCATTAAACGAGTCTTAATGGATGGTGGCTCTTGTCTAAATCTTTGCACTCTAAAGTTAATAAACACTTGGGATATTCTAATGAAGTCATGGATTCATGTAAAAGTATAACTATCAAAGGCTATGATGACACGGATAGACAATCTCAAGGAACCATCAAGCTCTCAATTCAGGTTGGACAAAAGATTTTGGAAACAACATGCCAAGTGCTTGATCTTGATCTCCCCTAAAATATTATCCTCAGTCGTCCATGGATCCACACCATGCAATCTATTCCATCCACTTTCCACCAATGCCTAAAGTTTCCACATAATGGGATCGAAGTCACCATATATGTCGATCCTCATCCTTTCCAATACTATAGCTTCCTGGAAGGACATGATAAAACTTTTTGTCCCTACAATAATGCCACAATATCATCCACATCCTACATTGATCCATCTAACATTACATCCACTTAAAAATCGCCAATTACCACCCTAATATCAAGATCAAAGTAAGTGACATGGGGTGTGGAGAGTATGACCTACATGGTGCATTTTGTGTAGGGCAACTTCCACTATCCCCTAAAGCATTTGGCCAACCAAAATATGATGCAGTATCCACAATTATCATCAAATGTAAATCATCACCAACCTTTGAACGAAGACACCTAATGGAGCAATATGTTCTTGAAAATATATCCTCTTGGCTATACAAAGAAAAAGAAGAAGAAGACAAAGCTCCTGTTCTACCTACAGAAAAATATGGAAAATGTCTTAGCAACGTGAAGGGCATGGGCTATAAAGGACAAGTCAATCTAGGCCTTCATGGACAAGGAATCGTTGAGCCTATCCAAGCATCAAATAATCCCCGACATCAAGGTCTAGGATATGGAGAACATGAGCATGCATCCTCATAACTAGAATATATCTTAAGTGAGGTAGCTAAGGCCTTTCCTACTATCGAGAATGTTGACGAAGGGTACCATCAAGACTCTTTTGAAGATTTGCCCAAACTCTTTGAATCATCCATCTGCACCATATACAAACTTTCAACCACACCATCAACCTCCAATGACATTCCACTTGTCTATCCCCAACTCATAAATTGGGACCAACAAGGACCTCTAGTACTTGATATTATTCAGAATGATGAGGCCATAACAGAACTAATGGGAGTAAGAGAACACATACCCCTAGGAGATCATAAAGCAGGATATATCATAGAGCTCAACACGTCTACCTACTTTAGGGAGACCACAATGTCTCTTAGTCATAAAAACATAAAAATAAAAAATACATCCCCTAGTGAAAACTAGAATGTGGCACTTTTAGATGACAGAAGAGTAAAAATAAAGGATGTATCTCATGTTGAAAACCTCTTTGAGGTGGTAGAAGATGAGAGAATGGACCTCCCCAAAGTACCAACACTATATCAAGAAAGGTCTCCCAAATTAGTGGAAGAATCGCAAGAGATGAACCTTGGGACAAGTGGGTCACCTAAAATAACCTTCAGAGCTACTTCTCTCAACCCTATAGAGAAAGCAAAATTTTCAACATTCTTCAAATAAAGAAGCCAAAATTTTGCATGGACATATGTCGATATGCCTAGTTTGGATCCAATGCTAGTGGTACATCAATTGGTGGTACAACCTGATGCAAAACTAGTCAAACAAAATCTTAGAAAGATGAATCCACAAATAGTACTTCTAGTCAAAGATGAGCTCAAGAAACTCTTAGATGTCAATTTTGTTCGACCCATAGACTATCCTGAATGGGTCTCAAATATTGTACAAGTAGAAAAAGTCACTGGGAGCATCTTGTATGTACAGACTTCAGAGATATGAAGAAAGCATGTCCTAAGGATGACTTTCCCCTTCCAAATATCAACATCATAGTGGATTTAATAGATAGACATGAGATGTTATCTCTCATGGATGGTTTTTCAAGGTACGATCAAATAATAATAGTTAAAGAAGATCAACATAAAACTACATTCATTTGTGCATGGGGCACTTACTACTGGGTAGTCATGTCCTTTGGGATTAAAAATGCAAGAGCTACATATCAAAGGGCAATGACCGTAATATTCCATGATGTGTTTCACAAAATCATGGAAGATTATGTGGATGACTTATTGGGCAAATCAAAAACAAGAGAAAAGCACCTGAATGTCTTAGCTAAGATCTTTGATTGATTAGAAGAATATAAGGTGCCTCTTAATCTAAAAAGTCCATCTTTGGAGTTACTAGGAGAAAAATCCTAGGCTACATTGTATCTCGATGAGGCATAGAAGTTGATCCACAAAGGTAAAAGCTATAATTGAAATGCCTCCTCTAAGAAATTTAAAGCAACTTCATAGCCTACAAGGAAAACTCCAATCCATTAGATGCTTCATCACATAGCTAGTTGACAAATGCCACCCATTCTAGCATCTCCTCTAAAAAGATGTAGCATTCACATGGGATACAAATTGTCAGAAAGCCTTTGAACAATTGAAGGAATACCTTGCAACACCACCAGTTCTCATGCCACCAAAACTAGGACAACCCCTATTATTATACATCTTAGCAACAAAAACAACAATAGGGGCCTTGCTAGTACAGTATGATGATAACGAAAAAGAAAGAGCCATATACTACATCAACCATACCTTAGTGGGATATGAGCTTAATTATACACCAACTTAAAGGGAATGTCTTGCGGTCGTCTTTTCATCTCAAAAGTTGTTACACTACATGCTTAATCACAAAGCTCATTTCAAAAATAGACATGCTAAAGTACCTTCTATTAAAAGCAACTCTCACAGGTTGTATGGCTAAGTGGGTAATGATCCTCAGTGAATTTGACATTGAATACACAGATAGAAAGGCAATAAAATGACATGTCATAGTAGATCAGCTAGTAGGTGCACCTATCCCAATAGAACATCTGCTTCTTTTTGAATTCCTAGATGAATCTATCTTCATAGTCGCACCTACTCCAAGATGGAAAATGTACTTCGATGGATCATACACACATCGTGGATCAGGGGTAGGGATCCTATTTATCCCTCCTCAAGGAGACTGCATCCCTAAGTCCTACAACATAACATTCCCCTACACCAATAATGTAGTAGAATATGAAGCACTCATCACTGGACTCTGCATGGACATCTAATGGAGAATAGAAACACTATTAGTTTATGGTGACTCTCAACTAGTTTGACAACCTTTGCCCTATAAGAAGATGGTGGAGGACTTTAAGGAATACTTCTCTGAAATCTTGTTTGAACAAGTCCCTAGACTTAATAGCAAAGTAGTAGATGTGATGGCTACCATAGGTTCTCTTGTGGACATGCAGAAAAATAGTCGGTGATGTGAATTTCTCATTGAAGAATTAGCAATGCCAACATATGATCTTCCTTAATCCGAGCTAGTTTGCGACATTGTTAGTCCCATATCCCCTTGGTACCAGGACATCTACTACTATCTCCATGATGACATCATTCCACCAAACCTATCATCTAGCCGACGTCAAACATTCATCCGCCGAACCGCCCGTTTCACCATCATCGGTGACAATCTATACTGAAAAAGTCTTGATGGTACCCTCTTAAGGTGTCTTGATTCAAGCAAAGCCCAAACTACCTTAAAAGAGGTACATGGTATCTATGGGGCACACTCCAGTGGACCTACCCTAGGAAAGAAAATCTTAGGAATAGGATACTATTAGCTGACTATGGAACAAGATACTCACCAATTTGTTAAGAAATGCCTTCCCTATCAGCAACACAGTGACTTAATCCATGCTCCATCTTAGGAATTGCAACCCATCACTACTCTATGGCCCATTTCACAATGGGGGCTCAACCTTGTCAAAGAAAACCATCCACCCTCCTCTAATGGCCATAAATACATTATCACCGCTACTGAATATTTTACAAAATGGTTTGAAGCCATTCCACTTACATATACCACAGGCATCCAAATATCCAAATTCATAAGTACATTATATCATCTGCCGCTATGGTATTGTTATCACCCAAATTTGTACCCTTGCTGTTGTTGTAAAACTTTAGCAATCTAGAGAAACATGGGAATGATCTCGAAGTGTGGGACCTTGCAAAATGAGATCAGACCTCCGGAGAAGGCCGGCTTCCTCTTTCTAAGCCTATTACTTAGAGAAATGCATCTAAACCTAGTGCTAATGCTTGTTGGGAAAAGGGGTAGAAGGAATACTGAAATGAAATAAGTGGTACACCATATTTAAATGTGTTTGACTGCAACTGAATCTACACAGTAATAATCTCACAGCTGGAAAGACTTACACAGACTCATATTAATTCTAATAGAGGTCAAGACAGAATAATGGAGGAATGAAAGGGATTGTTTTGTCCACAATACATAGCCTACACTAATCCAAAGAGCAGACATAGTGCTAAAAATAATAAAAGAGAAGTAAAATACCAGTTTATATTGATTATAGAGGCCAAGTAGCCATTACTAAATAGCCCAAAAGAACAACCAACAACAATACATTTGTTTTCCATGTATATATAGCATTTGCATTTTTGACCTCAGTCAGTTACAATCAATTTGCCCATGGGCACAGTCAGGAAAATATTTGCCTTTGAAGGGACGTGCTGACCTATAAGAAGTTATGGCGTGAAAAAGATCAGGAACCTGGGCAGGTGGAAGATATTTTGAGTCTTCAATGTAAGCTGTTGAAACATAGACCTGCACCCATAAATGCCACAAATATCTGCATCTGCATATGCCAAATTGGTCGTTGAAACATCCAGTCGATCAAGCAAGTAAATTTACATCAAATTTTGAAAGTGAAGATATTCCCCTCAAAAGCCCACCAAATGAAAGAGGAGGCAAAAATAAGCACTTTTGCCTTTTGAAGCATGTTGAAATTCACCAGAATGAGGGAGATATGGGTGGTCAAAGTTATGGTCAACTATGTCTTATATCTGTATATCACTTTGCATCTACACTTGTATATACAATTGCACCTGCATTTTTAGATTCACTTTATACATTCATGCAAAGTCTCCTTCACTTTTGGCCTTTTTGCATATTCAATTCGGTTTGCATGTGTGATTGTATGTGCTAATGTATGTGTAAAGATACAATTACAAACATACAATCGTGGGCCTTTACTTTTGTATCACCTTTTGCATGTATCCCCCTGCTACATGTCATCATTCCATTGGTCGCTGAGCTGAACCTGAAAGCCATCGCTAAACAATTGCATATTCCTTATCGAATGTCAGAAAGACTAAAAACAAAGCGGCTGATACATATTGTCTTGCCGAAATTCCTTGTATGTGACTTTTGTATATGCGATCGTATATGAGATACAATCGCATATACATACAATGTGCGAACCCCCACATTTTATGAAGCAAGTTGAAATTAACATCGGGTCTGGCCTTTGTATCTCATCCTCTTGTATGTTGCACCTTTCGAACCTTGTATATGCAATATACAACTGCGGACGCCAAATGATTATCTGCCACATTTGATTCTTCATCGCGTCTGGATTGTATGTTTCTCTTGTATATTGCCTTTGTATATCGCATATACAATGCGAATATACAAACAAAAACTGCATACAAATGCCTTTGTATCTTCCTTTTCATTTTTTGTCTCAAGTCCGCCTTGTATGTAACCTTCTTGTATATCACAAACATACAATGCGAACATGCATACAAAGATGCATGCAACTGCATCTGCCTTTATAAACTAAACTGCATATTCTTTCGGGTCCAGGCTTTGTATGTCAGAAATGTATATGCCATTGTATATGTGATTGTATGTGAGATACAATCGATATACATACATTTGGTGGACCCCACCTTTTGTATAAACTCTTTGCATATGCACTTGGCATATGCACTTGTATCTTTGACTTGTATATCGCACACATGCAATATACAAACAGAACCGCATACTATCCCTTTGCACTTGATCTTTGCATCTAACCTTTGTATATGCCTTTGTATATCGCATTTACAACTTGATATACATTCATCTTTGCATTCCACCCTTTGCATATTCCCTTTGTATCTTTTCCTTGTATGCTTCATCGGTCATCGAAGAGACTATGAGTTGAGCCGTCGATAAACATGTCACGCCGAAAATCTTTTTATGTTTGCCTTGTATGTTTTCTTTTGTATCCCGCTTTTTGCATATTTTCTTTGCATCTTCCCCTTGTATCTTCTTCTTTGTATGTGTGATTGTATATATGAACATACAATGCAAACATACATATAAAGAAACATACAATTGCATATGCATATAAAAATGACTAAGCATAAAACTAAGAAATATCTGTGATGGAAAGCACTTGAAGACAAAAGATTTCTGGGTTTTTCTGAGTTTTTTGCAAGGATTCTTAAGGCAAGATTTTGGGATTTTTGGAAAGGTATAGCATGAGTATTTGAAGAATTTAGGCCTTCTAGGGTCATTTTCTAAAGGATATTCAAGGAATATACAAGGTGAACTATTTAACTCTGGACACAGGAAAATAGGTCAACAGGTATCCCCCTTGCCATAATTATTGACAATGGGAAACCTTTTAAAAATCAAGAAATTTGCACCCTTTGTCAAAAATTCCATATCCAACATCACTTTTCCACCCCCTAATACCCTCAAGGGAATAGTCAAGCCGAAGCTTCAAACAAAACCATTTTGAGAATTTTAAAGAAAATAGTCAATGAAGCCAACTATGATTGGCACCTACAGCTTAACCCTGCACTTTGGGCCTATCATACTAGCATCTGTACCCACACAGGAGCCACTCCATATTCCCTCGTCTTTGGATATGAAGCCATCTTACCTATTGAGGTCGAGATCCCTTCTCTGAGAATATCACTACAAAATCTCATTACTGAGGAGTATCAGGTTGCATGACAAGATGAGTTGGAACTCTTGAATGAAATGCACCTCAACACTCTCAACCACTTGCAAGCATATCAAAATTGCCTCCGCAGAAGCTACAATAATAAGATCAAGACTCGCCACTTTGAAATATGTGATCTTGTATTAATGGAAAACCAGAAGAACTTGCAAGATCGTGATAAAAAAGGAAAATTTGAACCAAATTGGTTGGGACCTTTTGTGATAACAACTAGTTATGGATCAGGAGCATATCAGCTAGCAACACTTGAGGGACAGCCTCTGGATGAACCTATGAACATCATGCATCTCAAGAAATTTCATGTCTGACTCATCAAATATCCCAAGCAAAAAAAAATTTAAAAAAAAAAACCAAAGGCAATAAAGTTGTCCAATAGTGAAAACCACTTCGATGGCACCTTGGATAAGTACCATGGTGAAAACTTGTCTTAGGCGCCATGCATAGTGGCCACAAACACCATCTACTAAGTCAATGTTCGCATAGCCAATTCATACTCCATCCTCTATCAACCCATACCTAACACACCATGGCTTGATATCATAAACATTAAGTGTCAAAATCCCTCCCATCATGACCCACCCACTATTATCCCATGCCAAAATAAAATCCCTACAGAATTGGATCTTTGTATGCATACTAGCGACCCCTTATACAAACAAAATATCTAAAAAAACGCAAAAACATCAAAATATCCAGAAAAACACAAAAACATCCAAAATATCTAGAAAAACACAAAAACATCCGAATATCCAGAAAAACACAAAAACATCCAAATTCCAGAAAAACACAAAAACATCCAAATATCTAGAAAACACAAAACTCCTCAAAACACCAAAAATATGTGGGACAAAAATTCTATTTTGCTAAGTCGAAAAAGACTCAAGAACAAATTAAATACACTTTCTGCCTACTAAGTAGGGCAAGTAATTAATCCCTTACAACTATTCAAAATCCATCAAGAACACAAAAAAATCAAAATATCTAAAAAAACTCCCAAAGCAATAAAATACGGGGACAACATGTTAGAGCATTTGAGAATAAACAAAGCTGGCAAAAATAGCAACATACTTGATACACCATTCCAAATCACCATACAACCATTTGATCTCAAGCCTATCCCATGCCTTAGGATATATCATTCCCACAATAGGTATGGTCCAATCACATCTATCCACACTCTTGGCAAGAGACTCAATGGCTATTGGTGCGTCTATCAGTCGATCTTTTGGTTTTGATTTATCCTTTTGATATCTATCCTACGCTTATTCAAAAGTACCAACTTGATCTTCCATATTTTGGTGTGTAAATTGGATCGTATAGGATGAGGTACAAGTCATCTGTTGTTGTATGCCATGTTTGTTGGATGTTCTTATTACTCCAGCTAGTATTCATATCTTGTACGTAACGGGATAGCTTTTTGCATACCATTGTTCCTTTGTATCTAAGGCTTATACCTTCCATGTATTATGATTTTAATGCTCTAAGTTTTCTCCCCCACATCTAGACAAGATTTTACTAAGTTGGGCATGTCTAAGGACACCCTTTTGTTTAAACATCAAGTCCATGCAAAATTGGATATACATCATCACCCTAGTACTTCATACCTTGGAAAAAATATCCTCTTTGCTATAATGAACTTAGGATTGCTCTAAAACATAGCAGCACAATGTCCACCCTTAACCAATCTATCCAATCTATCCTATACACAAATCAACCCATCATCCCTACCTGTATCTTCAAAAACATAAGGGTTCACAATACCCCCCACTTATCCACCCAACCACCCAACAAACTTCCCCACTAGACCTGCACCCACCAAATCATGTGGTTTTTATAGAACTGATGTGACATTTTCTACCACTAAGACCCAAATACATTAGTACCCTACCAAGACCCGTATCTCCCCATAACACACCCACCTATGGCTTTGTATTAATAAGGACAATGATTGAATCCTACCCTAACATCCCCTAACCAACATACCTAACTAACTGCCAGCAAGCATGTATCTCCCCCACCCACCCATCCCCCCATCAAGGACATATTGTATCATGACCAAGATCATCCATTCTTGTTGCATCCATATCACACTTGCATCCACATACATTATAAACATCATAGTACCATAATCATTGCATCATTATCAACATCATAATCATTGCATTATCATATCACAATCATAATCATCATAATTATCAACATCATAATTATTGCATTATCATATCACAATCATAATCATCATAGTACCATAATCATTGCATAATTATCAACATCATAATTATTACATTATCATATCACAATCATAATCATCATAGTACCATAATCATTGCATAATCATATCATAATCATAATCATCATAATACCATCATCATTACATTATTACAACATCATAATCATAACCATAATCATCATATTATCATTATATTGCATCATCCACATAGTGCCATACCATAATCATATTACCATTGCATAATCATCAATCATTGCATTACATAATCATAATTATTCTCATTTCATAACCATTGTTTTGGATGTAGTGAAAAGAGGGGAGAATGGTTTATGCAAAATCCTCCTTTCACTACAAACATTCCAAGGGCATATCAACCTAGTTAACTCTCCACTAAGCGAGAGCAATCCCCTATCAGATTGGGCTGCCACTTGGGAAACTGTGGATTCTTGGATGTGTTAAACAATGTCTCTATCTAATGCTCAATTGTACTTAGAAACCCTAATTATGCAAATTAGTAAGCAAATTATCGAATTATGACAAATCCTTTTAGACTGAGATAAGGGACAAAGATATTTAACTCACTATTTTTTGAAGTTTAAAAGATGGAGAAGTCGGGGACACGGGGACTAGTGTCCAAGTCCAAGGTACCTTTTTCTTTGCAGAATCTTGATCTCCTTCCAACACTTATCTACACTGCAACTTTCATTTTTAGGAATTCAATTGCAGAGGGCACGGGGACTAGCGCCCTAGTCCAGGAAAAGCTCTAGTGTCCTACTTCTTTTTAGATCTTGAATCCTTAATGTCTTCCACTCCTTCCTGCAACTCCACTCCATCCAGATGCAACACTTGTAACCTGCAATCACAAAGAGTGTGGGAGGGGGTTGTGGTGTTTAGAGGCTTGCCTCGGTCAAGCCCCGGAGAGACATTCAAGTCTTTTGAACACCATTGTTAGATGAGAGTGCATATCCTAGTGGGATAGAGGTAAAAATCCAAATGATAAATGATTGAAAACACAATAGATATCACCTTGTAGTAAAGATCTCATGGAAGGAAGATGCTCTTCATGCCATGAGGAGATGGATGTCAAATCTACAAATACAAATAGAATAACAACATAAAGTACTACTCTGCAACACAATGAATCCATTGAATCACTTTCACAAAAGCTTGTTAATAAAAAATGCCATCTAGTTTGCAAATGAAGCCTAATCATGCTTATATATGCAATTACAAAGATTCCCGCTAAGAATTTTGTAATTCAAACTTGAGATGTTGGCATAGGACCTAATTAACAGTCACTAAACCAACATTTGAAATTAGGGTCCACCCTACCATTTTTGTTCAGTGATCATTAAAGTGCAACCCCCTAGGTCCTATTTGTCACAAGACCCAAGGGTTTTCTCATTGGGAGTTAGAAATAACATGCAAGATGCTTTAAATGCAATTACAAGACCCAGGAGCTAAACCTTAAGAGGAAAAAGCCCTCAAGGGGACATTTTTTGACATAACATTTAGCCCCCACTTTAATGTATGTATAAACACAAGGCCAATACATGCATTAAAGTACAGTTAACAAACTCAACAAACATGCCAAGCACGGAGAAGACACACCAAACACATTGAAGACAGTAATAGGCACACAAAACATGGAGAAGACAGTTACAGTCATGCAAAACATGGAGAAGATAACATTGAAGACACACAAAACATAGTGAATACAATGAATGCAATGATTATTTTCTTTTTCTTTTTCTCATATATATGAAATGCAGAATGCAAGTACAAGGAAAGTAAACATACAACCCATAGTGCAGGAGGGACTCATTGCCACCAATCTTTAAGACTACACACATGGGGGAACAAACATGCAAAACAAATCTTAGAGTGTAGGAGGGACTCATCACCACCAGTCTTTAAGACTACACTTGAGAACAAACACACCATACAAATCCCGAAGCATAGGAGGGAATCATTGCCACTGATCTTTAGACTATGCTTGGGAATAAACACGCCATAGACACACACATAGAAGACATAGAGAAAACATGGTAGACAAGTGATGGAGTGTACCTATTTCTAGGTTCACCACCATGTCAGGCACATTACAGGCACACACCGATGATTGGGCTTCGCCACAACAATCGCTGAAAACATGCTTAAGGGTTAAGATAGTCTCAGATCTTCTCCCCGCCTGCTTAGAGGACTATTTGAAAATGACAGTATTGTGCACTCTCGTGGAGAAATACACCATCCCCGCCTCACATGGAGGCTTAAGATAAAAATGATATGCACGATATCCCGCCTCTGCCAAGGGCTTAAGTGATTGCAATAGATTTAAGATTCACAAACACACATTGCTAGCATCTACAATAGATAACTTACCTTATATATGCCCCCACCTTAAGGTGGTTGATGTTGTGTACCGATATCAAGCACGTTAAGGTAGGAAGAAAACACACAAGGGAATTTTAATCTCTCGCAAAGCCCATGCCTCCAGGAGGTGACATGTACTTTACAATCACCAAATGTTCCCACAAACACATTCCTGCAAGAAAAGTGTTAGTGTCCATGTAATCATGATAAACAACAATGCATATGATCAATCACATAAAGAACTGAGGAATGCAAGATTCAAGATAGACAAAGTGCACGGAGAAACAATATTGTTATGTTTTGTAAGTGTGATAAGACAACATCAAGATCACATAGAATGATTCTGCTAGCCAAGCATCATATAATATATAACAACCCCATCGTCATGTATGGACTTGGTCCATTTTTTGATTACTCACTAAAAGGACACTAGGTCCACATTAGTATAATATATTTTTCGTCATCCGCCCGCTAGATAGAACCACTAGAGGAAGGGAAACAACAAATCAAGAGAGGAGAAATAAGTGCCTTAGGGAGAGTCACATAGGAGGGTGCCCCCAAGTCACCAATCGCAACGCTATGTCCATAAGACACAACACACAACAATGAAAATATAGAAGAAATATAGAAGAATGATGATACAAATAGAAGGGTCACAACAGAGGCAGTCTCCTAATATCCTTGACCTTACAAGAGTATCAAGGGTCCTCCTAGGAGGCCTAAACAACACAACACATCATAGGGGAAACACATCACAGAGGTAAAGGGTTAGAAATACTTAACTGCTAGTACAATTGTACTAAAATTTGGAACTTGTGAGCCTCTTGGAGAGATGCTCTATCAAGTTGTGTGCAAAGCATGAGTGGTTCTTATGAGATTCTTGTTTGTTGTTGGGTAGTCCATGTGATGTTTGTTTCTCATATCCTTGTGTATATGAAGTCTTTTGTTGCTTATGAGGAGGAGAACCACTATTATTTCCAACCGATGATAATTGTCTTGCTCTTTTTCAATTTTTAGCTAGCTTTCTTTGTTGAGTTCATCTATCATAATAACAAGGAGTATCTTGTACTATCTTGATCTTTTCATTTGTCAGAGTCTCTTATTCCATTTATCTTTTTGATGTATGTTGTGTATCTCTTGATCCCTAAAGGGATAACAGAGGAGGAACTTTAGAATAAATACCATTCCTTTGTGGACAAGGTGATACTTTAGTATTTTCCTTATCCACTTCTATTGTAGCAATAATCTCATTGTAGTTCAAGTAGTCATCTTCTACTTCAAGTGTATTTTGTTCCATCATGTTATTATCGGTATGCTTATGAAAGGGATTAGTGAAGATCTGTAAGTTTTCAGTGGAGCAACCAACTTATTCCCATTATCATTCACACCCGATACCTATATCACATTCGAGTCAATGAGGTCTTGTATTTCATGTTTAAGACGCATACATCATTTGGTATCATGTCCTTGTGTCTGATGGTAATGACAAAAAGCATTAGCATCAAAAATAAGGTCCTTACGTTCTACTAGGATCTAAAGGTTTAATCGAGGGAAGCTTCATAAGATTATTAATCAGAGCTTGATTCATGATAGAATGATAGGATTCAGATATCAGAGTAAACTTTTTTTGTTGATACAGTACCTTCTTTGGATTAGTGATAGAAGACACTTGTGAAAAGTTGTGTGAATTCGGCCCATTAACCTTGATGAAACTCCTATTATTCCTTTTGAATTTATTTTGTGACGGTCCACCCATGGATTGACCAACTTGAGCCGATGAGTTCTGGTTTTCATACTAACTAGATGAAAGTTGATAATCACGAAGGGCAGTGCATAAATGTTGAAAGGAGTTATACTTCGTCAAGAGAATCTTATCATGGATGTTAGGTTGTAGATTTGTAATAAACACCTTCTGAACATCCTCATCCTTCATATGATATTGAATTTGCGCATAGAGAGATTGATATCAACTAATAAACTCAGTTAATTTCTCTTTCGAACCTTGCTTGCAATGAACCAAATCAATCAAAGAGACTTGAGGTCTAATATTTGCTTGAAAATGTTGTAAAAATTGATCAACTAACTATGAAAAGGAATGTATTGAATTTGGAGGTAAAGAGCAAAACCATTCTAGAGTTGTATCTTTGAGAGATCACGGGAAAAGTTTTGCTAACAAATCCTCTTCAAAGTATAAATTGCTACACATAGCTATGAATGCCGCCACATGAGTATTAGGATCACCTTTTCCACCATATTTTTCAAAGCAAGGAGTCTCAAACCTCTCAGGAACAGGGGTTCTCAAGATTGCATAAGATAAAGGGTTACGGGCATGATAGGCTGGTATATTAGGTTGTGAAGAATTTGTCAAGTTTGTCACCTTTTGTTGTAAAGAAGTGATGCCTTGCAATAGTTGGTTTAAGATGGCATCATTGGGAGATGTAGTTTGTTGTGAAGAATTAGAACCAAAGTGAGGAGGTGATTGAACCTGAGTAGTGATGGGTGGAGGCTGTAAATAGTTCAATGGTGGTTGGATATATTGATACGTGGAAGATGGTTGCGAATAGGTGGGATGGGGAGGTGGTTGAGAGTACTTATTCATAGAAGAAGTCCCTTTAGATACCAAGTTTTGATAGTTAAATCCCATAACTTTGTAATTTTGTGAATTTGTCCCATTGGATACTCCAATACCAATGGTAGCATTACTACAAGTTGCATTAGTGGTTAAATTTTTTGATGTAAATGTAGATATTCCCATAGTCAGTATAGGTGTCGATACTTGTGTATAAGATGGTGACAACACGTTCTTAATACCATTCTCACATTTAGTCATCATCATGACATTATTGTGTACTATATGCATTAAAACTTGAACAACATTAATACCATCATGTCCTTTTATCAATTCTCTTATATTGTGGATCATAGGGATAGCTTCTTTCGCTATCCTTTCATTTCCAACAAATGCTTAAAATTCGGCTAAGTCTTTATCAAGTTTGTTTATTTGCTCATCAGGTACATGTGTGACCACATCAATAGTGTCATCGACATCATGAAATTTTTTATCTTTCATAGTGGTTGTAGGGGGTATAATGTCTTGCAAAATTTGTCTCAGCTTTTGTAAATAAAGTATTCAATGGATTTTTAGAGGTAGGAATATCGAATTCTTCAAAGGCACTAGACCCCATGAGTCTTATCCTTCTTATTAAATGGATATTTCTATTAGGGCATCAGGTTATAATACTCATACAATAGCATGCAACTCTTAATGCACAAACTAATAGAACAAACCCTAGGAGCAAGATATGTTTAGGATAAAAAATGCTTGATTTTTCAAAAAATTTCAATGCAAAACACTAGGAGAAAAGATGTGAAAAATTTCAAGAGGGACAATGAATGATATGTATAATAATAGTCCAATTATGCAGCAATATCTTTCACAACATGCTTTTTATGCAAACGTAGAGTGATGACAAGTCAAAACCTAGTGAAAATGTGCTAAAATATACAATTTTTCAACAATTTTCCATGCAAAGGCCTAGTAAAAGGGGTGTTTTAAGGAAATTGAGGAAGGGAAGTAGATAGTACCCTAATAAAAGATAATTAATGCAACAAAATCCCTTACAACACGCCTGTGATGTGAATCTAGAGAGGCGATAAGGCCAAATCTAGTGAAAATGCAAGGTTTTCAAACCTTAGACATGAAATTTTGCAAGAAGACCACTATGATGCAACACTAATATTAGAAATCAGTCCTAATGAATGTTTTAAAATGGTAGTAAAATCTGAAACAAGATTTTGACTATAAACCCTAGTTAATGCAAAACTAGGTTTTTATGAAAAATGCACAATTTCAAGCAATTTTTGTCAAATTAATCACAAAAATGCAATGCAAATGTATTCTAAATGATGAATTTATGTAATTTAAATCAGGTCTAATGAAAATGACATAAATTTAATGAAGTTGAATGCCAAATAATTCAAACTATGCTAAAATGCAAGCCTAAAATGCTAATTTTTTCAAAATTTTCAATTTTTTTTTGTAATTTTTTGAATGCAATAAGATGAATGAATGCAAATATATCAAACAACACTTAGAAAGGTGCCAAAAAGTTCAAAAATACCGGTTATTTTTTGGATGTAGTGAAAAGAGGGGAGAATGGTTTATGCAAAATCCTCCTTTCACTACAAACATTCCAAGGGCATATCAACAGAGTTGAATCTCCACTAAGCGAGAGCAATCACCTATCAGATTGGGCTGCCACTTGGGAAGCTGTGGATTCTTGGATGTGTCAAACAATGTCTCTATCTAATGCTCAATTGTACTTAGAAACCCTAATTATGCAAATCAGTAAGCAAATTATCGAATTACGACAAATCCTTTTAGATTGAGATAAGGGACAAAGATATTTAACTCACTATTTTTTGAAGTTCAGAAGATGGAGAAGTCAAGGACATGGGGACTAGCACCCAAGTCCAAGGTACCTATTTATTTGCAAAATCCTGATCTCCTTCCGACACTGATCTGCACTGCAACTTCCATTTCTGGGAATTCAACTACGGAGGACATGGGGACTAGTGCCCTAGTCCAAAAAAAGCTCCAGTGTCCTGTTTCTTTTTAGATCTTGAATCCTCAATGTCTTCCACTCCTTCCTACAACTCCACTCCATCTAGATGCGACACCTGTAACCTACAATCACAAAGAGTGTGGGAGGGGGTTGTGGTGTTTAGAGGCTTGCCTCAGTCAAGACCTAGAGAGACATTCAAGTCTTTCAAACACCGTTGTCAGATGAGAGTGCATATCCTGGTGGGATAGATGGAAAAATATAAATGATAAATGATTGAAAACACAATAGATATCACTTTGTAGTGAAGATCTCATGGAAGGAAGATGCTCTTCATGCCATGAGGAGATGGATGTCAAATCTACAAATACAAACACAATAACAACACAAAGTATTACTCTGCAACACAATGAATGCCTTGAATCACTTTCACAAAAGCTTGTTAATAAAAAATCCCATCTAGTTTGCAAATGAGACCTAATCATGCTTATATATGCAACTACAAAGAATCCTGCTAAGAATTTCGTACTTCAAACTTTAGATGTCAGCATAGGACCTAATTGACAGTCACTAAACTGACATTTTAAATTAGGGCAGACCCAAAATGGGTTTGGACTAGGGCGCTAGCACCCAAGTCCACCCTGCCATTTTTGTTTAGTGATCATTAAAGTGCAGCCCCCTAAGTCCTATTTGTCACAAGACCCAAGGGTTTTCTCATTGGGAGTCAGAAATAACATGCAAGATGCTCTAAATGCAATTACAAGACCCGGGAGCTAAACCTTAAGAGGGAAAAGCCCCCAAGGGGACATGTTTTGACATAACAACCACAACATCCATACCCATAACAAAATCATTAACATCATAATCCATATCATACATCCATAAATCAAAATAAATATACATCCATAAAACATATAATCCGCATCATAATCCATATCACAATCCACAATATACATCCATAAATCAAAATGCATCCACAATCCAAATCATAATCCGCATCATACCATAACATCATCCATTATCCATAATCCATCACATGTTCATCCATAGCATAATGCATATATATCTATAAAAAACATGAAACTATAAAATAATCAATATATCCATAACATAAACCATAACATAACCCATAAACCATCACAAAATCATACATCATAAAACACATCATATAAGATGCCAACAAATATATACATCCATGTACATCTCATATATACATCAATGGTCATGATACAAAAATGTGCCTAAAAGGCTAAATCCATCAAATGTCTACAATAAATAAGCCTACATGCAAATACAATATCACTACACTGACTCCCTTAATGAGGAGCGAGAGAATGAGGAGGTGATGATTGTGGTGCTGTGGAAGGCCTTGCCCTTATAGTCCCTAACATCACAACTAGTGGAGGCATCGTCGAAGGAGGTTGTCTCACTACCCCTGTATCCCCTAGTGTCATAGCTAGTGGAGGCATCGTCGAAGGAGGATGTTTGATTGGCCTTGTCATTGATAGTGTCTGTGTCCTCATAGACCTACTCACCCCTAACTGGCTTCGCTAGCTATAGCTAGCCACCCTTTGATCCACTAGCACCACCACATGATATAGGCCACGGTAATACTCTATCAGCCCTATAGCCATGCCCAAATCTCCCTGCACACGGGTATAGTCACCCCACATCTATGCTATCCCACTACCATCTACCAGCACCTACAATTGCCACACCTGCTATTGTAGTTGAGACACCTATGTCTCATCCCTCTGCCTCATAGTCTCAGCACTGTAACAGAGTACCCTCTCTCCATCTCACTTAGCTACTACCCTCGCTACCTCCTCCTTTAGGCTCGTTACCTGAGCCCTCAAGGTATCCATATCCTCTCCATCCCCAACCCCTCCTGCTTGTCCATCCACCCTAGGGCATACTCGATGCTCCCTACCTAGTCCCCCTACTGCAACAGTAGCCAAAACATTCATCTGGTCCCCCTCAACACCACCACCACTGTCACTGCCACCACCACCATCGCCATCATTGCCGCCACCACCACGATCACCTCCATCATCCCCATGTCTTGGATCATCCTCCTCCTCCACATTGTTTATCTCCACTACCACCAACTGAGCCTCTGGAATAGTCAGCCACACAGGCCTAAACCTCACCCACTAGGCATCATACTTTGGAATCATGCCAACATCAGCCACGATTGATCCCCAATCCCAAGCCACTGCAACCAAATGTTAGAACTCTACAATCACCATGGATGCATCTAAGCTAGCTCCCCATCACCCAGTCTCCTACCTCACTCAAGCAACAAACCACCTCTACCTGAGGCACATCCTATTGTAAACCAAACTACTATAGTAACCACTCAGGAAGGTACCAATCCAGGGTATGCTCGATCCTGCCAATCAAGTAATAAGGTTATTGCATAAATGGTAGGTGAACATCATCGTCAATCCACATCTTGCAGCCTATCCATGGCTGCCATGCCACTGTAGTCACATCATCGAAGGCACGCCTCTAGTATCGCCACCCTCCTAGCATCCAATGCACTAATATACCTCTATAGCCATATATGTACGACATAAACTATGGTCATACCTGTGAATAGTATAGTTGAGTAATTGTAATATGCTCCAAAGCCCAAATGTGAAGGAGCCTAACTCCACATCCAACACTCGCCCCACACCGATAGACTATCAAGTGCATGTCATGGTACATCTGGGCTAGTAGACATGGCCCACAAGCATATACAACACTCTATGCCATCATTTGCTTTGAAACATCCCCCACACTATGGGGTATCCACGCAATCACCAATCTGTAGCAATAATCTCACTATCACTCCACAAGTGTATAGCTCCAAACCTCCTAATAACCCCATTGTAGTGGTCTATAACATCTCCTTCCATGGCCGGTCTGTAGGGACCTGGGTAGGGGCAAACGCATGGCATAGCACCACCAATCTGCCAACCTCATCATAAACCACCCATTCACCACAGATGGGAATATGCAAAATCCTAAATGTCCTCAAGGGTGATCATAATCTCCCCTGTAGGTAACACAAATGAATAGCTCTCGTTGTGCCAATACTCTATCAAAGCCATCATCATGGCTCAATTGGCCCGAATGGCCAACATATCTGCAATGTATAGCAAGCCAATTGCCCTCAATCGACCATGCTTCGCCTGTGACAATCCTTCCCTCAATGCTAACAGTGGTGGTTGGTGCTCCCTTGAATGAAGTGAAGGAAGGTCATTCTGCATCCACCAAGCCATCAAGTTAAACTTTTTTCTACAAACTACACGAAAGTACTAATCTTTCTTGCTAAAATGCCAACAGGCGCAAAAGTGCTAACAGTCTTCGCCAAAGCACCAAACTACGTGTAGGCGCTAATAGACCGACTGCAAGCACCATTCATATGACTTGCGCTAATAGACCAACCCCTAGCACCTTTATACATGAAAGTGCTACCCTATTTCATGCTCGCGCCATTCTAGATGCAAGTGTTGTCCTATTTTGTGCTAGCACTATTCCAGACACAAGCACTATCCTATTTCACACTAGTGCCATTCCAGATGCAAGTGCTATCCTATTTCACGCCGGTGCCATTCTGGATGCAAGAGCTACCTTCCTTAACACAAGCATTGAACTAGCTGCAAGCGCTATAAATCACAACATTGGTGCTAACCCAGCCCCAAGCGCTATTCTACCTATCTTAAGCGCTAAAACAACACTGACTCCTTTTTTCCATGCTGAAAGCGTTGAATGAGACATAGGTGCTAATTGCCCAGCCGCTAGCACTACGACACCTAACCTATCCGCATTTAATGCCCAAAATAACTTGAAACCTGTAAATGACAAAGTCAAGGATAGGTGACATACCATCTCGCCAGCCTACGGAGGTCGCTGATACTCTTGGACCCTCTTAGTTTGGTGTACCTCATGTGGAATCCTCCTCTATGCCATCACTATCACTCTCTTCTCTCTCCTAGTCAACAAGCTTAGGTGTGCAAATGTGACATAATGGACCCTTCATAGCCTATCTATACTTGTCACGTAAGCCCTGAACCTACCTTTTCATCCCCAGACCACAAAACATATCTATTTTCACCTGTTTTTCCTCCTATTGACCCTATTTTTCATCTTGAATCTCTTTTTTATAACCATTTTCTCCTTTTCGAGAGTTTGCCTAAATAAATTTATTTTTTCACTCCATCTCTCAAGTGGGCATCACTCATCCATTCTTCCTCTCCCTGTTACTTGGGGCAAAAATTCAAAATTCTTTGATCTAACACCACTCCCACTTGGTCATGACGCCACATCAAAGAGGGGTAAAATGTAGACATCTGAAAATGACATAACCCATATTACCATTCCTTGACACACTTGCACTAATTTATTCCCCTTTTCATAATTAATTAAATAAAATCAATTTATTTAATTAATTCATCAACCCCCCATAGTCACTTATCCGTGATTAATTAAACATGTCAAATTTAATTAATTACTTCCCCTAAACCATTGTCTATAATTAATTAAATAAGATCAATTTATTTAAAAAAAAATTCAAGAGTCCATAGTCCATAATTGATTAAATAAATATTACAATTTAATTAATTGATTATCCTATCCTTTGCCACTAACCCAAATTAATTAAAAAAATATCCTTTATTTAATTAGCTACCATACCCTACCTAGCCCCTAGACCCAAATTAATCAAGTAAACCCTTAATTAATTTATGCCACTAATTAACCCATCTCTTAATTTCCAACAACCATTAATTAAGTTAATCACTCAATTAATTAGCTTAACCCCTCATTATCCCATCTCCCCACGCTTGATTGAAAAATTAACATTTTTTAATTAAGAGGAGTCACATGTGTCTCCACCTCATATTTCCTCATTCCTGCAAAGGCATTATTTAAATAATAAAGCTCGCACATGTCTCCACCTCATCTTTCCAAATCCATGTGCATGTGTCAATTTTCATCCCATTCATCCATATAAATCCAATTTTTAATTCACTCTCCCCACACAAATGAATGTTTAATTCATTCATAAGTCATTATCTTAATTAATGCAAAGCCTTCCCAAGATGGAATTTAAAATTCCAAAATATTGTAAGCCCTCCAATATTGATGATGCAACCCTAGCCCTTGATTTCACTATGAAATCTCCACCATTGGATCTCCACTTCAAACCTCCACCATTGATCAAAAATCCTCCAAAAATCTATAAATACAAGCCATCTCCAAGCATTTTAACAAGTCTTCAAGCATCTAATTTATGCCAAAATCTTAGCCAATTCCTCTCATCTTATTGCCAAATCCTTACCTTCACTTGTGCTGGTTAGAATAGAGCAATCCACATGCTGGTTAGAATAGAGCAATCCACATGCTTGTTAGAATAGAGCAATCCCCATTCATTTTGCATTGGGTATAGCTAGGAATTGCTTCTTGGGTGCACGCATTCCTCCACCTTATCAAGGAGAATGGAGTGTTGAAGATTTAAGGTATAATCATTGTTTTTATGCTTCCTTTATATTTTAATCTCTTCTAATTTTTCATCTTCTTCAATGCTCAAGGATCCATCCCATAACAAAGGATGGATGGCTAAAGAAGCAGGCTCAACATGAAGTGATCTTGAATGAGTCCTAATAGACCCAAGATAGGATATCCACACCCCGTGCATAAACTTTGCCCTACTCAATTTGTTGAATAATGGCCCCCATTATATAGGGCACATGCCTTCCTTCTTGTCACCAACTAACCCAATGGTAATCAAGCCAATAATTGCCTTCTGTAGAGGTGGAATGATTGAGTGTGGAACTAATGCCAACTAGATGCTATTCCACACATCTGGATAGGTATCTCCAAAGTATATAGCCCACTAGTCCCTCTACTCATCAAAAGCAACCTCTCACAATGTAAGTCTATTTCCTTGAATGGGAACACCCAGGATGTACTAAACACCACACAAGGTGATTGTACATTCACATTAGACATGTGGAAACTAGAAATTGTTCTAGTTAGTGTACCAATAAGTGAGGATGTCAAAACAAATCCAACTAAATGGGTGAATGAGGGGAATCCTAGCTACCCTATCTAAGTAAACATGCTCTAAAATCCTCTATTCTATAGTAAAAAGACTCTAAAATCTTTGTGAGCCAACTCTATTCCTATGTGTTGCTCCATCAAATGTAAGGATCCTACCATACCACATTGTTAACATCTAAAAATCCCTAAAAATCATAAAATCCCCTTTAAAAATTTGAGAAAAACTAGGAAAAATTGTTTCAAAACTATAAAATTCATCTCTTTAACTATGTTCATCAAGATGACAGATTGTTTCTAAAATCAACAAATGTAGTCCATGGGGGTGAACTCGCTAAGTAGCCTTTGAAATATATTTTTATCATAAAATGTGTAAAAATGTACATGAAAAGATAAAAAATAAACAGCTACATAATCCTTGCCCAATAATGATTATTTTGACTAGCCTCATTCTAATTTCATAAACTAAAATGTCTAGATCTAGGAAAACTAAAATCTAAGGCAAAGGGAGTTTTTTTTAAATGTGTATCTATGACTCCACCTATGTTGGTGACTATTGTAAGAGTCACAAATGGACTCAAGCTCCCAATATCACCTACAAAACTAGAGATTACCTTCCACAAGAGAAAAGCAAGAGGATAAATTGCTTGATTATGGATGCAATAATGATATTATGATCTAAAGATTACATGAGGGATCTTGATTATATAAGTAAGGTAAGAAACCATAAGTAAACTTAATAAAGTGCAATTAAATAAATAATTACACCAACACCTCCCTTTAAGTGCAACTTAGGGAGAATGAGAAAATGCAGAGATGTATCTTGATAACTAGGTCTGATGAGGTACCCATGTACAAAAAGTCTCATAAATGGAGAGAGGGAGAAAACCACATGGGAAAACACTCCTCCCCAAAAGAGAGAAAAGATGAAATATGTACAAGTGATGGATCACAAAATTCCAAGTCCATCACAAATACATAATGAATACCTGCATAGGAGAGTTCTAATGAATGAAATAATGCATCCCCTCCAAGAAGTAGCTCTTATACCACTGATGAATACCTAAATACATAACACAATCCACCACCTGCAAACAACATTTCTCCCCTTCGAAAGAAATAGATCCGCTGGTAAATGTAGAAAAACATTCAAAATTTGGATGAAAGGAGAACCCAAATCCAAATGTGTGCCTCAGAATACAACTCTGGTATCCTCATACTAGAAAAATGTGTCTCCTCCAAATCAAGAACTATTTGTGGAGAAGGAGAACTAGAAGAGGAAAGATATGTAACCGCATCTGAAAACACTAAAGATGTGATAGCATCATTTCTATCAAAGAGGAGAGATAATCCCTCAAATGTGTCCTCCAAATCTGAAATGTTAGACTCCACAAATAAGAATGATATGTCTGATAAATAGGAATCCCGGTGAGGTGGATTTAGAAGATTGAAATGATCCTATTGCAAAGAATCACTAGAAGCTCTCAAAGAAGCAACTCTGAACTCTGAAGTAGCAATAGGTGATGGAGATATGATCTCGATAGGAGGAGAAGTAGAAGCAAGAAAAGTCTCTATGTCATCTGAACAATCAAGACCTACTAGATATTCAAGCTCCTCTTCTATATCATCATCAAAGGGTATGAGTCAATCCATAATAGGATCATCTGGGAATGGAGAGAGATGTGGGTCTCCATAGATCTCCTGAATCTTGGTCCAAATAGTGTGTGAGCACTCAATATGTGAGATGGAACACATAGTGTCAAAATCAAAATTGGAAAAAATCAATCCAAGGACATGATCAATATTATTTTCGCATATAGATTTCCTCCCAGGTGTATCTAGTTCATATATGAGTCCATAAAGATAAGGCAAAAGATTGAGCAACCTGAGATGTGTCAAGTTGCCTTTTCGCCAAGACTCATAATTATCCTTAGTCAGGGTGACCACATAAGGATGAACAAAAAAACCCATGATATCTCTTCAAATGATAAAATTAGAGATCAACAATCTCAACACATATTCATGCTAATAAATTGAGCCCACCCAAGAAAATAAAACCTTTCCAAGTGCCAAAATGTCTAGGATATTAACTAGAATACAAATAACTGACAAATTGAATAAAAGATACCTAGGGATGAATCTAGAAAAAGTGCATGGATGGCTGTGTAGGGCTCCTTAATACCTTTCCAACACCACAAGAATCATGAAAATCAAAGATTGTGGAAAAAAGTTACAAGCTCAGAAGCTAGAATGGATGATCTAAATTCAAATATCAATAAAATTCACTAGCAACCAAATTTGGAAAAATTATTGACACCATTGGAAAGTACTCATAACCAAATATCTGACACCTATTTGTTTGTGAAAATCTAACTTCGTATGTGCAAGATATACTTGTTTGCGTAAAATTGCTTATTTAGATAATGAATGGGAACTACAGAAGCTCCTAGTTGCCCATGTGACAAGGGGCGATGTCTTTAGGGATTGGCGGATAGGGTGCTAGTCACCCACATGACTAGGATCTAAGGGCCTAGGGGTTGACACCTAGAAGCTAAGTGTTGGTCACCCATACCAGGGGCTAAGACACAAATAAAAAAACCCTTTTTTAAGATTAAAAAAATAATAAAAACTCAGCTATACCTATGCACAAAAAATGAGGTGGCATGGAAATTGAGGTGGCATGGAAATTGAGATAGGCTCAAAAAATGATGGCACAAAAATCAAGGTAGTTGTATGACTGCACATAATTCATACGGGTCATACATAATTTTCACAAAGAAAATCTTCAAACCCTAAAAAATGGCTAAATTTTTTTGATGCCAAAATATAGTGTTTTATATCAAAATTCATCTCTTAGGCCTTCTGGACTCAATGGTGGGGTCCTTTTTGCCCAAGAATGCACCCAACAAAAGATCTTGGCTGAATCACTCCCATATTTGAGAAGGGTCTTGCGGATTTGAAGCTCTAATACCATGTAAAGTTTACTAATGGACTCAATCTCCCAAGATCACCTGCAAAACCAAAGATTACCTTCCACAAGATAGAAGCAAGAGGATAAATTGCTTGATTATGGATGCAATAGTGATATTATGATCTAAAGATTACATGAGGGACCTTTTTTATATAGGCAAGGTAAGAAACCCTAATTAAACTTAATAAAGTGCAATTAAATAAATAATTACAACAACAACTATAACATAATCATGACTAATATCTTGCTATAATTTTATAGACTACTCATGCACAAATACATTACCATTCATTCAAATCTCAAAATCACTCACAATCTCTCAAGCATTTGAATACAAATGAGCTTATGGAAATCTAGTTTTTCTATATGTATGTTGGCTTAACTCTTTTGTAGGCCACCATTCCTTATGTAGGTGATCCACACAAGGCTACATAGGTATATTTTCACTCCTAACACAAAAGGTATATCCTCTTGTCTTTGATTAAGTTAAAAGTTTGAGTTGATTACATGTATGAAGAATACACTTGAGTCATGTAGACAAGTTTGTTTTACAAGTTCCAAATGAATGTAAGGAGTGCATGTTGAGGTACTACTTCATAACCCTGTGCAAATGGTAAGTGACCTTGTCCATGTTATCAATTCAAGCCTTATTTTCAAAATGAATTTATACTGCACATGATCCTTTAACTTGTTTTTGTAGGTTTGGATGCAAGATATTAAGCTAAGGTAAGTACAAGTAAGTTTTGAGGTCCCTACACCACATTTTAGGAAGTGACACTCATCAAGTACTATGGGATACCTTTCTTGAGGCCCAGACAATGTGTAAGTGCCTAAAAATAAATAGACATACATGGCAATCTGATAATGATTCATTAATCTAGCACATGACCTTGTGTGGCATAAAATTAATATAACTTGCACTTCAAAGTCTAAAATTCCATGGTGAAATTGCCTTGTCAACCTATTAGAATCTCCCATGTGTTGCCTAGAAGTCAACCAAAGTCAACCACTAAGTAGACACAACCTCTTTCTAAGAAAATACATTTATTTTCGGCCAAAAATCATGCATTCAAGCCCTTAGTTGTTGATTCACCCTAGCGAACATCCTATCCACCCTTGCGAACTAGTCTTCACCTATTTTTGCCTCTAATGCATTACACGAGTCTTTGCATGAGTGATTTTTTTCTTATTTTTGACGTTTCAACTCAAAGTTGGCACTTTTCTTAGGGAGTTATCTTTAAAAAATGATTTATTTTCCATTCTAAGATCCAAACATAATCTTGCTTTACCATAGATACTTGATTTTGAATTATTATTAGGGGTCTAGATTTATTTTGAGAACTCTATAATCCATGCAAATTTATGATCAAACTAGAGTTTCTAAGCTCCTGATTATCAATCCTTTATATAACCATTGTAAACAATTTACAACTTTGAGTCTGGCCAATAGTATAGTTTCCCTCATCATTGAAGGAGGTTCCAAAGTTGAAGAAGGAGAAAGATACTAAACAATTAGATTCTCGAGGACACAATTAGCATCAAATTTGCTATGTGCTTTGGATATCTCTAATCTCAGGTATAAAAATTTAGTATAAGTTTGTTTATATTGGTTTTAGTTTTAGATAGTTTCATTTACTATGTTTGTTGAAAAAAGTGTTGAAACATTGTAGGATATATTAGATTATATTTTATTATAGTTTTAAATCCATTCTAAAGACCTTGCACTGTTATTTTGTGAATATTTGTAATACCATTGCTTCTAAGCATCTTCTGAATTCATTGTTGGAAAATTTTTGATTTCTTTGCCTCAAAGTTTGCAAAGGAAACTAATTCAAAAAGAATTTCTTACTTTTAGCTTATGAAAGGAAATTGATTTAGATTTATATCAACAAACTATATACTTCAAAGGAAAACAATCACATATAAAAGAGGTTTAAAACATTTATCATCGAATATTTGCATTGTTAGTTTAAAAAGAGAAGCTAATTCAACATTGTTTTCCTCTTTTCTCCTTCCATTCACTTGTTGGAAATTGTATGAAAAAGGAATGAAAATATTAGTTTTCTTTGTATTGCATTTGTTTGGGAAAGGAAAAGAAAATAAGTTACAATAGTATCTATTCATTTGTATTTGCATAAAAAGATTTCCTTGCTAATTACGTTGTTGATTTTACAAAGAGAAAGGATCCTAAAAAGAAAAGGCGATTGTTTATCATTTCTATGCACTTATTTTGATAAGATCTAGATTGTTAATCAATTGCATTCATTGAAAAAGGCATAGAAAAATACAAAAGTATTTTGAAATTTGTTTTTAGCATACTTGCATTGGTTAATCTAGTTTGCATAAAATTTTCAACCCCCCAAAACACGTTAAATTTGTTTATTTCTGCTTGAACTAAAAAATTATGAAAAAATATTAAAAACATCTAAAATATGTGAAAAACACCAAAAACATTAGCATTTAAACATCATCTTAGATTTCTACAGGTGATCCACACTTCAAATACTGCACAACAAGCATCAAAACATCAACCTTGAACTTGAAACAATTCATTGTAATTAGAACCAAGCAATAAATCAAAACATTAAACCAAGCACACTAAGAGGACTTTACAATTTCTATCTCCACTTTGTAGGCCACATTAAACATTTCAAACTTATGTATCTTGGGTTGAGACCTAATTTAGTAGAAGAAATCTTAGGAGAGTTGAAGGAAGCCTTATTTGTTGTAGCCACTATCGTTCAAGAATAAGTAGCCATCCTTGAGGATATCTAGCGATAGAATACATGTTTAGAAGCAATCCAAATTGCAAACCTTGTTGAGGTCTTAGATAATGCAGCTTTGTGTTTAAAGGCTCTTGCAAATCAAAGGGGAATTAATATTCAACCCCATCATCCACATAACCTTCCATGTGAAGAAGGTAGTCTACCTCACTCACTGCCACTTGATCAACTCCTACCATGTATGCAACACTAAGTTACCACCTCATTTGATCAATGAGAACAATCATGTGTGAGTTGATTTTGGATCATACATAAGTAACTACAAACCTATCTCAAAGGTCTGAGGAGTTGGAAAGAAAGTATACATTTACCATGAGTGTAAACTCATGGCAAGTATAAAAATCCTCATTACTAATCTTTCTAGTGTGTTGGTTTTGGAATGATATGAATATTATGTAGTGATTCAAATATCCCATACTATTATTAAAATGTGTTTTCCATTAGAAATTAGCATTAGACCAATCTTGTTCATTCCAACAGAGAACAAGGTTATACAATATTGATGAATAAAACTTAGCATGTTAAGTTTAGGGTTTTATCTCTACGAGACTATACAACATGGGTAGACAAGGAGTGGAGTTGTGTGTTAAGATCTTCACTATATGTTGGTTCTATGTAGTAGAAATATGACTTGTAGCCAGATAAGGATTGTGAATAGTCTGTCTAAGAAATCCCATTTGATAGTTGAATAAATGTATTGGTAACACCTTGTTTAATGTAATATTGAGTATGGAAATGTTGTTGAATGAATCTCTTCTTTTAGGATGGGAATGATTTTATCTAGAATGTCTAAGAACCTTGCTTGGATGTCATGAGCTCGCTAGGTTATTCATTAATGGTGATAATTTGTCATTAATGTCAAAAGGTATTGAGAGAGTTGAGTTGTTGTGCATCTTCACAAGGTTTCATTAGAACTGTAGGACATTTGAGGATCATGCATTTCACAGTTGTTTACTTATGGTAGGAATCAGGAGTTGTTCATATGCAAAGGATTTATATAAGAAGGTTAACAAGATATTTATATCAAGATGCATTCTTCATAATGTGTCCTTATCTTCATACGTTCTTTGATTATGTCAAGATATTTTACTCATAATGGTGTCATGAAAAAGCCTTGCAGAATGTTACATGATTGCAGAGTGTCTGATTTGATCAGTTGATGTTGTTTAGTTGTTATGCAAGTTTCATCAAGACATATTGTTTGTATCCTTGTATTGTTAATAAGGAGTGTTTCATTGGCATAATGTTGGTTTGGTGTTCATACTGTATTGATGACAAAAGGTGTTGTGCATTGATCTGAGAGAGGTTGCTTCAATATGGATTGGTGTTATTCATTCTTTGCATGGGTTCATGATATAAGTTTGGTGTCAAGGATCTATCAACAAGGCTTCATGATTCTACAGTGTTGAGAAGTTCACAGTGTTATGGAATATGTCAAAGATTTATAGTATGCCACAGCTGCAAAGACATCTGACCATATTTGTTAAGAATGATTTATTTTTTGTTTGAAGACATCTATGATTATATTATTTTGACAACCCTAAAGGCTCTTAATAAATTCTAAAATCTTGACCTACCTGTCATTACAAAAAGGGTTCTTTTGTTCTATTTTGAAGTTGACCCGTCGAGCAGGTCAAAGCCACTTAAGTGGTAACTTTTAGGGTCTTTACACCATGTGATAACCGGCCCCTTTCTTCCTTGTCACTGATGGAGCAAGTCTCCTCTAATATATGCGGTGTGTTCAATGTTTAAAGCTTTATGGGTGCGTGGGAGCATGTGGAGCGCAATTTCCTTAAAGTTTTTTTTATGAATTTAAAAAGCATTAAAAATGCCTTATGTATTATGAAGGGCCCACAATGCATTCTAAAAGGAGAGTTGTTTTTTTTAAAGTTAGAAACTTTTAGTCGGCCTCCATGTCATATTTTTATGACAATTAAATAAGGTGATTTTTTATGCAAAGCCACCGAATTTGTATGGGTTTTAAAAAAAAAAAAGGAAAATATGTGGATTAGAAATTTTTTAAATTTCTATTTTATTTTTTTTTAAAAAGGTATGAGATCTAAAATGAGAAGTATATGAGTCTTTTAAGGAGTTTTTCAAGGAGCTTTTAAAGGAAATAGTTGATGCCTTTTTAAAGCAATTTTTTGAAAAATCTTTTTATTTTTCCCATACCATTGAAGAAATTAGTGAAGATTTTTTTTTAAGATACAGAGAAATAATTACAGAGCAAGAGGAAGATGAAAGGTTTGTTGAAGATTAATTTTGTATCAGAGAAGATCAAGAGTTTTGGAATGTGTTTTTGCAGAGAAGATCAAGAGTTTTGGAATGTGTTTTTGCAGAGAAGATCAAGAGTTTGGAAATGTGGTTTTGCAGATAGAGATAGAATGAATTGTAATTTTTATTTAATAACATTTTGAATAGGGTTGTAAATGCAGAGGTTGAAGAATATCAAAAAGTGAAGAGATTGATTGTCTTTGCAGATTGAATATTCAGTTTGATAGAGATTTTATTCTCTCTTACAAGAGTAGATTCAAAATATATTATTGAAGATTTTAATCTTGTTTGGAAATGATTTTTTTTGGAAGAAGAAGAAAATGAACAGTCATGGGCATGAAGAGAAAATTAATTTCTTCTCAGATGAAAAATGATTGTGTAGAATATGAAAGGTTATTCAATTTGTATAAAATTGTTTTTCAGGTGCATTAATGATGGGGTTTTGAAATACAGAAATGAAATATACAGATGATGAGAGATTGAATACATATAGTGTGAGTGATGTTGTGCAGATTGATGATGAACTGACAGTATCAAATACAGATACATAGATTGACAAGATTATCAGAAAGACAATATGCAATTGCAATGTAAATCAGGTTGAATGTAATTGAACAGAGATGTACAAATTCAGAAAAGAATGTTATGAAATGGTGCAAATCAGATTGTGTTACAATCATTTATTGCACACCTTATTTTATGTTTTGATGATGGGGATTGGTTTGCCAGTGAGGCCTTGTTTTAGCCAGTGAGACATGTAGGTCAGTGAGACCTAATTGTTTGCCAGTGAGGTATATCAGTGTAGGAAGTGGGTGCTTCTATTTGGTATTGGAGTTGGTGCTCCTAGATACATTTTGTATTGCCAGTGAGGCATGCTTTTCAGTTAAGCCAGTGAGGCAGTTTCGAGTGGTTTTTCTACCCCAAGAGGGTTTTCCACTCCAGTAATTCTTGTGTTAATGATTTGCTTCTATGTGTGTATCTGCTTCTATGTTGAGATTTATCTCTATGTGGTCCTGCTCATAATTTTTATTATCAAACCTGTACATGTATGTGTAATAGTTTATTGATGACTTTCTCTTTCTAAGTCTTGTAAATTAAAAGTTCTAATAAGTTGCAAAAATCTACACAACACTGATTCACCCCCCCTCTTAGTGTTGTCCTAGACTCCTACATTCATCACATAAGAGACTATTACTTAATGAATTTCCATATAATGTATGCATGTCAGATATACAACCAAGCAATTTTAAACAATTATTGAACTAAGTTGCATGTTATAACACAACTAAATCATGTACAAGCCAATATCATTATCTTGACAAAAGAAGACCAAATTATGCATGGATATCCATTATTTGAATGTAGAAGATTCTATAATAAGTTAATATAGAAGTAAGATGCTTATGGAAGATTATAGATAGTTCATTGAGGCCCAAGATTGTCTTAGATTTGATGAGTTGCAATAATGATTGAAGCTAGTGTAGTGGGAACACGGTTAGTGTTGTACCTTACAAACCAAAATTTGAAACAATAATACATGGTGAGACCATTGTTACAATAGTTATCTCTTGTTATGCTTGACCATATCTAGATGTATTCTATGTGAATCTCATGAGTCTATCCTATTCTTTAACTAATGTATTAGGACATAGATTTTTTATTAGATTGGAAATATAAAAGCTTAATTGTGCTTTATTTGTTAGAATGCAAAAGCTACTTGTTTGTGCCAAATTCTAGCATTTATACTTTATATATACACTTGGTTCATGCTCTACAATGTCTAAAACTGGCCACTAATGGTGTGTAGTAATAGACAATGAAAGATAGAGGAGTAAAGCTTATTCTTGAACTATTTCACTAATAAAAGATTGCATACAATTGTATTGATAGTCCACTGTGTTGAAAGGTTTAATAATGGCATAAAGTTTGTACTTAATAGGAAATTGATGCTCTTGTTTGAGTGGAGAAGTATGCTATTGAATGTTGAATTGATTAAGGAACCCTTAAATTTGCACATATAGTATTGCTAGTTTATGCAAGTGACAACTATCCTGCTAATTGTTTAAGGATGAAGCAAGTATATGAGATGCAAATCTATTGCCATATGTGTTTTGGTATCACAATAAGTGGGTAACAACTACACTTGGATTGTCTAAGGATGTAACCTTGGAAGGGGTTGTCTAATCACCTATAGGGTTTTGATTAAGTCAAGAAGATATCTTTGAAATGAATCTATGACCACATACCCACTACATACTTGAATGCTTGGATTAGTAGAGAGATTTGTAAATTTGTATTCATGCACTTAGCCTATGTAAGATTGAGCTATTGACATGTAGTATGAAGACATTCAATGGGATCCACACTTCCTCACCCGTAACCAAAATTCATTCTTGCATAGCTAAGTTATTATACATGTTCTATAAGTAAGGTCATAAATGTAGTTTTATTTTAGGGACTAATATGACATCTCTAGATAGTTAATGAGAACATGCCACTATCTTGTGTAGGTACACTGTATGTGTTGTATGTTTGTCTAGTGGTCCTACACCCTAGAGAGTGCATCTATTTGGAGTATTTATCCATCTATTGGAGATGAGAGGTACACATATACCTTTTATTAAAATCCTTGGCCAAGGCATTATGTGTTCATGACACAAATATTAATTATGAAGTAACCTACATTAGTTATCTTTTTTTCTCCCTATGTGGTTCTTATGCATGAATCCATGTATGAAGGGAGTCGTATCAGCTCTATGGTTGGCAGAAAAATACCCTCATGATATTCTCTCTCCTCTTCTTGATAGATCAAATGTTAACATTAGTTGTGGTACTCAAGGTAAAGTGGTAAAAAGATATTTCTATCAAGATTAAATGATTTGTAGTTCCATACTTAAATGGCCATGTATTTAATATCTTATATTAAGATCTAACTTGGTATATGTATTGTAGGTTGTACATTATGTTTTGGCATTTATTATACTTGAGGCATTCTAGACATTATTAGATTTGATGATCTATTATTACCTCTGATGTTGCTCCTAATCTATACTTTTGTTTTAATAGTGATGCCAATATTGTTGTATGTGATCATTGGCACCTTCAAGGGTGCTTGGGCATGTTGAAAAAGTAATATAAGCAATCATAAAATGCAAAAAAAATGTTAATTATCTATTTGTATTGAAAGATGGAATTGATAAAATAGTGATAATGTTATTTCTTGTCTATACTCAATCATGAAGTGTTGTGGCTTAATTTCTCTTAACCATATGTGTGCATAATGATGAACATAGCAACCAAGACAAATAAAATTATCTCCTACATGACTTAAAATAAACATTAATTGGATCATGATTAGATTTAAGACTAAAGAAAAAATAGATGTAAGATATGGTATTTTGTTATCCTTCACGACCCCTTAGAGTGGGTTGTGACACTAGTCATTCATCCACGCTAGCAAAGTCGTGTGCACTAGATTTTAGTGCATGTAGGCATTGTGTACGTTCCATGATTTTTGGAGGGTGGTGGTGCAAGGGGCACCTTAGGAACTTGTCATAATAGAGGTTTAATCCATGTCTTCATTGATCATGATCAAGTCTCACAAGTATTTAACAAAATACGAAGGATGATAATTAAACCTTGGGAATTATGCAAAAGAGTTCTTAGGCTAGTGTGGTGTGTGCAAACATTAATGGTTACTAGTGAAACTGTGTATGCTTCAATTCTTTCACTTGTGCTCTCTTTTCTAATTCTTTCTTATGATAATTAATTTCTAACTTGCCCTTGTTTTAAAAAAATGTTTATTTGCTTGTTTATGCCCATTTGGACACAAAAAAGGATATGCAACAAGTAATGAAAAATTAGGAGTTGTAATTAGAAAAAACATGTTTAGTCATTAGGGACATGATAGCATCCAAATTTGTTAGGTGGTCAAGAGTGAGTGTAGAGTTAGCTAGTTGGGGTTTATTTCTAAGTTAGATTTTAAACATGTTAGGGGAGTAGGGATGTTCAATATCTAAAAATAGTTGTAAACAAGGTATCATAATGCTTGATAAGATAAGGGGATAAAAATGGATACTAAACAAGAGCGAAAAGTATAAATAGGTTTTTTTTCTCTACATTTTACCTTTACTTCACACACATTTTTAGTCATTAGGGACATGATAGCATCCAAATTTGTTAGGTGGTCAAGAGTGAGTGTGGAGTTAGCTAGTTGGGGTTTATTTCTAAGTTAGATTTTAAACATGTTAGGGGAGTAGGGATGTTCAATATCTAAAAATAGTTGTAAACAAGGTATCATAATGCTTGATAAGATAAGGGGATAAAAATGGATGCTAAACAAGAGTGAAAAATATAATATCGGTTTTTTTTCTCTATATTTTACCTTTACTTCAACGTGTGTGTGAGCTACAAAGAATCACATATACTGAAATAAAGTATTGCATTTAAAAAACTTGATATTTTCAAAAAAATACAATAAGATACAACAGAGTTTACTTGATGTCTTCTCTTATGCAAATTGTCCTCCTTTAACATCATAATTTACCTAAAAGGCTGACATTGCTTTTTCTATCACCTTCCACTTTAGTAACTTCATATTTTTTCTTATCCATTTTGAACTCATCTTGAAAAATCACAAATCCAACAATTGTACTTAGGATAATGATCAAAGTGAACTAAAAAATAATTCCTCTAGAACAAGGATAAGATATGAGTAGCACGGTGTGTACAACTGCTACCCACTATGGTATGAGTAGTTTCCATCTTTTGACCATCAAATGTCAAATTAACGTGATTTAAATTTCCCATCTGCTTCCACTTCCTCTTTTTAATCATTAAATGTCATATTCAGATGATTTGAACATGATTTGAACTCGTGTTTGGTGTACATCAAATCATATGAAAAGAACTGGAGACCAGAAAAGATTTTTGATCACAGCATGGGCGTTCCAAAGCATTTGAGCGGATACATGTACAGATTTAGATGAAGGACTATCATTGAAACGATCTTGTCTGTATGTTTCACAAAATAATCTCGTCCATAAGGTTTTGAAAATCAACGGCTCCAAATTCTTGTGCAGCTGCTTTTAGCAATGGGGAAGGCCGTATTTAGGGTTATGTCTTCTGGTCGGCAAGGGTAAGTTTGAGAACTACACTATTCGAACAATTTCTTCTAAATTCAATCCTCTTCCAATTGCCTCTCGCATTCTCTGATTCTATTAAAAGAAATCACCCCAAAAAACCACTTGGTATTTTCTTCAATTGGCATAGTACATGCTCAGGAAACCTCTGCGTTGTTGGATTTTAGGATTGGGTTCTTATTTGGGTACTCTGCAATTCCCGTCTATAATCGATTGCCTCATCTTTGAGTTTAAAAAATCAATTTACCCCTCTTTTCCCGTCTAAATGCAGCAAATCAATCATAATTCATTGTTTTGCAGCATAATATTAATTTAATTTACATCTGTATTGGTTTATGGTCTCAGTTGTTTTCGTAGGTGGGAGAGTTCATTAACAAGTCCAGCCGTCTGCAGTGAATGGGATTGTTTAGATATTGTTCAATTCAGATTTTATTTTTTAACAAGATATTTATCAATTTCGAAAGATTATGAAAGAATACAAAAATGTTTTGAGTATTGAAGAAGGATGCTGATGTTGAAATCTACACTAACAACACATTTGCTGCATTAGAAAGTAAGAAGAAGAAGAGCAGCTGTAAGATAAAGGACAATACCAAAGAGGTTAAAAAGGACACACAGTTTTGAACAATACTAGTATCTGTCAAATCTGGGGCTGATTGTGACAACGACAATGACGATTACTGTGCCACTGCCCTACCCCCTGCACGGGGTAAAGATAAGTCCCATGAGGAGGTAATTTTCTCCTATTTCCGTTTCTTTTTTTGGTATAGGAAATCAAGTAAGAATTGTTATTTTTCCTTTATATCTAAACTGTAGCACTCGCTCCAGTAATTAAGGGTTAATTGCAAATACAAAAACAATCTTATAGTGCCTTCAAGTCATTGAAGTCTTTAAAATATTTTGAGAATTTGATGCCCTTTGCCATTTGCTCTATGAGCAAATTTGACATTGTCTCATTGTAAGGCAAATATATGAAAATGCATTGGTTGAGCCTCCCCTGACTATTTTCATTATAATAAACATGTATCTATAGTTTGACTTAAGTACTTTGTCTATTATAAAAATTGTTAGTTAAATTTACGGTTAAGAGGGATACACGATATGTCTCAACTCCCATAGGGATGTCCTCTGGCCATCATATGTGCGTGGAGAAATCAGAGACTCCAACTGATTAGGCTGGGTGGCCCAGGGATGGCTGGTCATCCCTGAGATGTCTGGCGATGTCTATGACATCCCTTGACTATCCCGGTGATAGCCAGGTGTCCTCTTTTTTCTTTAAAAAGCCTGTCAGTTTTTCCCAAAAAACAGAAAAAAAAAGATGTGAGTCCTACAATCTCTTCCATGCCCTATATGACACCCTAAACACTTAGTCCTACAATAAAACCAGTCAGTTTTCCCAAATAAACAGGAAAAAAGGGGTGGGAGTCCTACAATATCTCCCATGCCCTTTATGACACCCCAAATACACTCTATATGTAACTCAATTACCCATTTGCATTGCCACTCACAATTACAATAATCATTTTTGCACTTGCAGCTGTGAACTTCAAGAGGAAGCAGAGAAGAGGAAGGGACTATGCATAGTTTGTGACTAGTCTGTAAAGTTTCAACCCTAGGTGACTGCTGTCCTAATGTTTTCAAATCAGAATTAATTAAACAGCAGAAAATTAATTAATTAACATTGCATCAATCACACAGTAGCTGAAACTCAAACAGCAAAAACATAAATACACAGATAATTACTCCTTTCAAATCAGCTTTTCATTCTCTTTCCATAAAAGCTTACAAGGAAACCTCTACAAACTGCCTGAAAGACAGCTGCACAATAATAATGAACAGATCTGTAAAAAATAAGAAGGAAAGTAGGTCTGTAGTACAAATTCATATGACTGTAAGGAATTGTGCGGATGCTGTACTGCTGGAGCTGTACTATCTTTGTGCACTGTACTATCTCTGCACCTATTCTTTTCTTCCTTTTTTCTGCTTTGCTTAAATTGTTCACAGTGTTATTTTCCTCTATCTTGCACCTATCCTTTATACTTTTAGCTGAGATCCTTATCCACCAAAAAAGCCAATAAAGCAGTTGTGGAGATAAGTTTAAATCATTAATGCATATCTACACTTTATTAGACAACTCAACATCTAAAAAGAAGACTGTAATGTCCCCTTCCTGTGATTGCCCTAAATCTTGCCCTAGAATCACAAGTTTAATATAATTAGGGGTATAACTTACCAATTGAATGCTTTAAGCAAGATAATTCCTGGTTTAGGTCCTGTAATCAGGTTAGACAATATTGGAAATATAATTCATATGATCAAAACATATATAATTAATGTCTTCTCTATTTAATACATAACTATTTCCATATTATATAAACTACACAATATCTATAATGTATAATGGAAGTTTAATCATAGTAGGATTTGGATGAGAAACATGATAGGTCCGCCCGAAGCTGTCCATGCTAAGCCCAGGAGCAGATATACCATCCCTCTTGGCCCCAATTGGCAGCCACACAGAAAGCCCACATGGAGTGGCGTACTTAGTGGATACACTTGTATCTGCTTTCCCAATCCATGCTGTCTTATCCATCCCTCTTATGACTGAAAACTCCTTGAATCCATCCCACAGCCAATCCATGGGGAGATTGGGGAAAAAGCTACCATAGGAGGCCCGTAGATTCCTCTTTCTAAGCCCAAGGGCAGTTGCTTACCCCCCTGGCCCCAGTGGCAGCCACACAGAAAGCCCACATGGAGTGGCATACTTAGAGAGTAATCTAGTATCTGCTCACCCTACTGGCATTTTTCCCACTCCTCCTCATGGTTGCTTGATGAGAATTACAAGCATTAAATATTTCCAGATTCATAGAGATCATACAATTCATAAATATATCATTATACACCATAATCATGATAGAGCATACCACAATACTTGCTAAAATATAAGACTGCTATATTCTATAAGCAAAGGTATTGACTGCTGATTCTGCCTTTTGTCTCCTGTGTGCAGATATAATTCTGAATGTGTTCCCTGATTCCTTGATGATCCTCCTCCTTTGGTAGTGTCCCTCCCTTTATATCCTCACGGTGGAGGAAGAGACATAACTGTTCAACATATTTGTCCCTTGGTAAGGGATACATCCCTCTTCAAACTCAAGCGCTGCCTTATCAAGAAGTCGCTGCTCTAACAATATTAATTACTACTCTTCATAAATACAAGTCGCAGCTCTTCACTAACTAATCGCTGCTGTCAATGTAGTTGCTGCCTTTGTTTATTAATTCAAATCGCTACACTATGAATGCAGATCGTACCTTTAATTATCTTCATAATCGCATGTATTGTAGTAACCACCCTAGGTTAAGGCTTAATGAACTTAATGAAATTCATTGAGACTGATGCAAAAACTTGTTAAGTCTGATTTTCGATATCAAATAATACTGCTGTAGATTGCATGGGAACATGAGAATACAGAAAGACAAAAAATTACCTTTGAAAACTCATGATTCAAGCTGATATGACATTTCAGATGTTGGAATGAATCCTTTTACAATTAACAATCCCTTATGTTGTCTCAGAGATGACTGTATTGGGGTCTGCTGTAGAAATCAGACTGCTGTAGATGCCCAGAAATCCACATAAATTGCCCAGATTGCTCTCATTATGCAAATCTCACACTACAAAGGCTGAAAATGTATTCTGCTATACCAGGCGTCCAGATTGCAATGAAGAAACAGGCCTAATCTGAAGCATTTTCTGATGCAGTTCCCTAATGTCCTTGCTGGTACGACAGCCAGGGATCCACTAAAATGTTCATAATCTAGAAAATACTCCAAAGTCCCTCCTAAAACCAGTTGCAACAGTGATTACTGTGCTAGGCGCTCAGACTGAGTGATAGAGGAAGCCCTAAACAGCAGTGTTTCTTTGTTCCTTGTCACACGTACCATCTGGGGTTGTACGGCAGTTCCCAGTCTTCACAAACTGCAAGAAAGGAGCTCAGAAAACATACAACATGGTCGCCCCATTAAGAGTTTTCTTCCCATTCAACTGTAACTGCAAATAACAATGAAACTCCATAGAAGTAAGTTGGATATCAGCTGGTACGACCCTGTCTGGTACGGCCAAGTATGAAGCTCAACACAAACTTCAATGGAAATGACCATCAACTCCAACAAATGCAAATAACCCACACAAACTGAAGTCAAACTTGCAAACCAAAAGTTATCAAAATACATCATACTCCATGATGCTCGGTGTGATTTCCGGATGAAATCACCAGTTATCCAGCTGGGGTTGATCTTTCACAACCGGAACCAGATGAAAGATTGAGGCTAAACAACCTCAATAAGAAAACTCTGCTCAACAGCAAAAGTTCACAGAAGAAAATGAGAGTAATTCCAAATGCATAAACTTTTCAAATGAGCCCAGAAACCACTAATTAGGCCTCCTGAAGAATCCCAGCGCTCCTGGCAAAAAATAGCATATTCATTTCTTTTATTAACCTGAGCGCTCGACTCCAAAGAAAGCACTCCCAGAATAGGCATCACATAGAGGAGGGGCCCACCAGTAGCCAACGCCCACTTTGAGGAGTGTAATTCATTTACTTTTAAAAGAATATAAGTTACAAATAAATGATTTGTAAAATGAGACATAAGATAACTCATAATGATCTTTAAAAGCACATTTCCCTTTAATCACCCAAGTTAGCCTTCGGGAAATAAATAATAAGGCTAATGTTCTCCAATGTTTACTGATGGAAAGGGGACATTACATGTATTAACAAACTCTTTTGTTTTGTATATATGTATCCAAGGTGCTTCAAACAAAGGAAGGTCGGCCTGATTTCAAGTCGGCCCAGAGAGGTAAGTCGATTATTGTCAGTTATAATGAAGATTGAAAAAGGGACATTTCAAAGACTTTCTCTTTATTAATAAAAGTGAAATGCAAAATAGAATAACTTGAACCACTTCCAGCACGTTCACACTAAACCTGGATGGAAGTTCCTATTTGAGCTAAAAACTCAACATTCCCTCCTAGCGAGGAAGGAATTCTGCACCAATCCAAGTCTGTCTCTGAATGATTCAAACTTCCCTTTTGCTAAGGGTTTGGTTAGAATGTCAGCTACTTGTTGATTTGTGGAAATCTATTGGAGCTAAATTGCTCCTTTCTGAATCTTGTCTCGAATGAAGTGATATCTGATCTCTATGTGCTTGGACCTATCATGAAACATTGGATTCTCAGAGAGTTTGACATAACTCTGATTATCACAGTAAATGACCGTGGGATCCAACTCTTGATCAAACAATCATGCAAGTAACTTGCAAAGCTAGATGGCCTCACAACTGGCAGTTTTGGCTGCCATGTATTCTGCCTTTGTTGAGCTAAGTGCCATAGAAGTCTGCTTTTTGCTGAACCAGGATATTGTCGTTGAGCCCAAGCTAAAGCAACACCCTAAGGTGCTCTTCCTATCTGCTGCACTACTTGCCCAATCTGAGTCTGTATACCCTTGCAACTTCACTTCACCATCTCCAAGATATCTCAAACCATACTCCACTGTGCCCCTAAAGTAGTTAAGCACATGTTTTGCTGCTATCCAATTCTCTTGCCTTGGCTCCACCATGAACTGACTTAAGGTGTTAACTACAAAACATATATTTGGTCTAGTGTTCGACACAACTCTGAAACATTGGATTCTCAGAGAGTTTGACACAACTTTGATTATCACAGTAAATGACCGTGTGATCCAATTCTTGATCAAACAATCTTGCAAGTAACTTGCGAAGCTAGATGACCTCACAACTGGTAGTACTGGCTGCCATGTATTCTGCCTCTATTGAGCTAAGTGCCACAAAAGTCTGCTTTCTTCTAAACTAGGATAGCATTGTTGAACCCAAGTTAAAGCAACACCTTGAGGTTCTCTTCCTATTTGTTGCGCTACCTGCCCAATCTGAGTCTGTATACCCTTGCAACTTCACTTCACCATCTCCAAGATATCTCAAACCATACTCCACTATGTCCCTTAAGTACTTGAGCACATGTTTTGCTGCTATCCAATGCTCTTGCTTTGGCTCCACCATGAATTGACATAAGGTGTTAATTGCAAAACATATATCTAGTAAAGTTTCAACCCTAGGCGATTGTTGTCCTGATGTTCGACACAACTTTGAAACACTAGATTCTCAGAGAGCTTGATGCAACTTTGATTATCACAGTAAATGACCGTGGGATCCAATTCTTGATCAGACAATCTTGCAAGTAACTTGCGAAGCTAGATGGCCTCACAACTGGTAGTACTGGCTGCCATGTATTCTGCCTCTATTGAGCTAAGTGCCACAAAAGTCTGCTTTCTGGTAAACTAGAATAGCATCGCTGAACCCAAGTTAAAGCAACACCTTGAGGTGCTCTTCCTATTTGCTGCACTACCTGCCCAATCTGAGTCTGTATACTTCACTTCACTATCTCCAAGATATCTCAAACCATACTCCACTATGCCCCTCAAGTACTTGAGCACATGTTTTGCTGCTATCCAATGCTCCTACCTTGGCTCCACCATGAACTGACTTAAGGTGTTAACTGCAAAACATATATCTGGTAAAGTTTCAACCTTAGGCGACTACTGTCTTGATGTTTTCAAATCAGAATTAATTTAACAACAAAAATTAATTAATTAACATTGCATCAATCACATAGTAGCTGAAACTCAAACAACGAAAGCATAAAAACACAGATAATTACTCCTTCAAATCAGCTTTTCATTCTCTTTCCGTAAAAGCTTACAAGGAAACCTGTACAAACTGCCTGGAAGACAGCTACATGGTAATAATGAACAGACCTGCAAAAAATAAGAAGGAAAACCGGCTTGTAGTACAAATTTGTACGACTGTACGGATGTTGTACTGTTGGCATCGTACTATCTCTACACCTATTCTTTTCTTCCTTTTTTTTTTAGTGGCCCCCTATGGTTCCACTGCTGATTCTGAATTATAATGATTCAATTTTTTTCCTTTTATGGTTTTTTACTTTTTTTTTGTGTTTTGAAAATATTTGCCAGGTAATGAGAAATTGCAGATAATGAACTACAAACTAAATCTACAATGCAAACACAAGCTGGAAATTGATTATTTAATTATGAGAGATATCTACAAGCATTATAGATGCACATGCATACCTGATTTTGATCACATGAATTAATTGTGCAGATCTGGAATATTCCTTCAGCATGCATTAATGGAACCTGAAGATTGTACAATCAGCCTCAAAATGTGATTTCTCCCTCACAAAAGTATTTCCAAATGCCTGATTTCCCTTAGGTGACCTCAGATAAAGAAATTGCAGCCACAAACTATAGGCGATTCAGCCTACCAATGAAACGCCTCTATATCAGATGTACGGCCTGCATTTAATGCAAATGGTACGGCCCATGTAGAAATAAATCTCCTCTCAAAAACTCATTAGAATGGCTGGCATTTATTGTCATTGATTGTAGATGATCAGACAATTAAATCAGACATGATAGCATCAAAAAAATCCTCTGAATTTATCTTCAAATTTGCACAATCAACTCAAAATTGAGCTCTCCTGAAAGGCCAAATTTCAGTGGAATCTCTCTCCACCTCAAATCGCTGCAACATTGAAGAGTTGGGCGTTCTTCAATGGCTGATTGATCTGCAATGCACAAACCCCAAAGCTCTCCCAAAGTTTCACAAAGTCAAATGCTCATAATGGATGAGGTTGATTTGTTTTTGGGAGCTTTTATATCCTCAATAACATGCACGACTTTCCAAATTGCTTTTTGCATTAAATAATATTTGATTATTCACTTTTGATATAACTTTCATTTACCTTGGTTTTAGAGCCACTTTATAATTTGTCATTATAATTCAGTAATGATGGGTCATGGCCCCATTCATTAATTAACTTTATATTTTATAATAAGAGATCATTAATAAAGTACCTTTATTAATAATATAATAATGATATTATAATCAATGAAGCCAACTCGCCAAACCAAATGAAAACTAAGGTGTCCCACTGCAACTCCACTGATGTCAGGTGCCTTGCCAAGAATAGTAACGCCGAAATATGACTTACTATAAATAGTAAGTATCTCAAAAGGAGCCAAATAAGATGTGCAAAAGCCAACACCTGAATCACTGACAACACTGAAGAGTCGTAATGTCCCCAACTGATCGAATCACAGCTAACAATAGATCCTCAAAACATAAATGCTAGCCCACAAGGGTCGAATGATGGGCTAACCCCTCGACATTTGATACTGACTAAGGAGGGGACATTACATTTTTGCTCTGCTCAAATTGTTCGTAGTGTTATTTTCCTCTATCTTACACCTATCCTTTATACTTTTAGTTGAGATCCTTATCCACCCAAAAAAGCCAATAAAGTAGTTGTGGAGATAAGTCTAAATCCATAATGCATATCTACACTTTATTGGACAACTCAACATCTAATTATAGGACTTTCCCTTTTTTTAATAAAAGTGAAATGCAAAATAGAATAACTTGAACCACTGCCGGCATGTTCACACTAAACCCGTGCAGAAGTTTCTATCTGAGCTAAAAACTCAACATAGTCACCCTTGAATCTTCATATTACTCATACAAATGAAACTCATGGCTTGAAGGCATAAATCAAAACATGCCTTGCTTGATGCCAAATATGATAATTTTCTACAAAATCTACAAGTAGCCCCAAAGCCACCTCAGCGAAGTTGGCTACAACAGTTTGCTTGATATGTTTTGATGCTCTCCAAATAATGTGACATTGTGATTATATATTCACACACTCTTATTCTCATCGTGTTATAAACTTGGAAACATGGTGATCCTATTTTCATCAAGAGAACAGTGTGGATTGTTGTGTAGTGTTCTTCAGTTGTTTAGTTCTACAAAGTAACAGATTGGCCACATCATATGTTCAATGCTACTATTTCTTCTGCTAAAATCAGGGGCTATTGTAGTTACTTAGTATAACTATACATTCTTTCATCTCCTTAACCATTTGCTATAAACATATTGTGAACTTTTTGAGCCTGACATTTTTTTATCTATTTTATTAATATGTAATAATTTGTTAAACATTAAAGCTTATATATTTGAATTTCTCTATATATAAAACTTCCCCATATATTCTAAAAATTTATACACTGCAGACCCCTGCTATCTGCCAAAAATAGCCTCCTAGATTGTTGTCCCCCAAATGCTGTGGAACATAGCTATTTACCCATCTTATATTTGAGGCTGGTTGGAGCATTCACCAGAATTACTCTATATTCAAAATTCCATTATTGAAATTTCCTTTGGTCCTTAGTCTCAGTATATCTTTTATTTTTTCATGGTTATTTACTTGAAGCTTCCAGTGATGCATCTGTCTGGAGTAAGCTGGTCCCTGTAAATGGGATTGCTGTAGATTGATATCTTTCTGTTGTGTTTCAGTGAGAAAAACACTTTTGCTGTTTTTCGAGGATTGCAGTCCATTGAGCAGGTTGCTTTGCAAAAGACTTTTTTAAAATCGTCTCTGGTTTTGAAGAAGAATGCATCATTTCTAAAATGTAGATGTGTGGCGAGAAGTGGATCTTTGCAAAACACTGGAGGGGTTGATGAGGCAGGTACTCAAATGGGAAGCTTGGTCACAACTAGTGATGTTAGTGTGATTCATTTAGGGAAAGCTCTCATAACATCAACTCAGTTAGACACTGACACAATTGCATTGATACAGCAGATGCAGAAATCACCCAGGAAACAAATCAAATTTTTGTTAGTGAAGATGATGGTGATCTTGATTGCCCGTCAGAGGGATTTTGCTCCATCCCTGAGGCAATTGAAGCTATTAGACAAGGGAAGGTGAGTCTCCCGACTCTCATCATGCAAGGCTTTATATTGTGAATCCTAACTTGGAATTGTGTCTATTGGTATTTTTCTTCTGCAGGTTGAAGAAATATTATTACACTTATGTCCATAGGATGGATAGTTTTTAATAATACAATTTGGTCATGGGATTGGTCATGATATCAGCTCTTCTATGTATCTGATGATTGCATTACCTTGATTTATAGAAGATGTTGAGAGTGTAGTGAAAGTGTGCAATTTTCGTGTCTTCAGTTTAGATCTCAGTTCAGTACTTACAATGTTCTTGGTATAGAGAAGAAAAGGAAAAATTTCTAACTATCTGAAAGAGGATTGTACCTACATGAACTGAAACTGTGATCCCAGTAATTTTGTTTAATCCAACATCAGATTGTATATCCATTTTCGAGATTGTTAGAATTAATGATTTCTTCTTGATATATGCTTCTGCAGCTTGTTATTGCAGTGGATGATGAAGACAGGGAGAATGAAGGGGATCTTATTATGGCGGCATCCTCAGTAACCCCGGAGGCATTGGCCTTCATTGTGAAGCATGGAACTGGAATTGTTTGTGTTGGAATGAAGGAAGAAGATCTAAACAGGATCGGACTGCCCCTAATGGTACCGGACAAAGAAAATGATGAGAAACTTCTAACTGCATTTACATTGACTGTGGTATGTAGATTAATTTTGTTTTGTCTCTTCGCTATAAAAATTGTTCTTTCCTTGATGTGCTTTCTTCCAATGCAAATTTGAAGGTTTATTAATGTACACCTTACCTGATGAATATCAGGATGCAAAAGTAGGCACATCCACAGGTGTATCAGCAACAGATAGGGCAAATACAATTCTGGCACTTGCGTCCCCAGATTCTAAACCTGGTGATTTTAGGAGGCCTGGTCATATATTCCCTTTAAAATACAGAGAAGGTGGAGTACTAAAGAGAGCTGGTCATACTGAAGCTTCTGTTGATCTTGCAATACTAGCAGGATTGAGACCTGCTGCAGTGCTTTGTGAAATAGTTGATGACGATGGTTCAATGGCACGCTTACCGAGATTACAAAAGTTTGCCAAGGAGCATCATCTGCCCCTCATAACTATTGCAGACCTTGTTAGGTACTGACACTTCTCTTTGACTGTATTCTTTTGTGACAATGGTCACTGATTCTCTTGTTGGCAAGTTTTGGTTAGCAGCCTAGTCTTAATAGTAATAGTTTAATAGGTGGATTTCCTGCCAACAAGTTTCAGTGTACAATATTCTTTTTTCAGCAGTGTTGTTGCGAAAGAGAGGATGATAAAGCTTAACTATTCGATAAGTTAGTCAAGTTTTTAGTTTGATTAAAGGAAAAAATAATTTCACTGTAAAAATATGAGCAAGGAACCTCTTGGAAGGAAATTTTGACTTTACAATTCAGTTCGAATCCAGTGAATTTCTGAAAATCTACTTCATAAGGCATTAATACTTCCTAACAAGTTTGAGAATACTTGAAGTTTTTTACATGATATAATGTTTTCTTTCTTTTGATTGTCCCACTGGATAAAATTGCTTATATTGCAGATACAAGAGGAAAAGAGAGAAGTTGGTTGAACGAAGTGCTATCGCTAGGCTGCCTACAATGTGGGGACCATTTCAGGTGTACTGTTATCGTTCAAAGTTGGATGGCATTGAGAATGTTGCCATGGTTAAGGTGAGATCCTACACATATTCAATTTTGATTTGAAATAACCTTTGCCATGTTTTAATGATATGTATTGCAAGTTGAAAATTTTCTATAATGGATGTCGTGGAGCACTTTTTTTTGGTTGATCAATTAGTGTCATCAATAGGTCCCACCAAAGAAGCAGAAATCGGGAAAAAATCACAGAAATCATGATTAATCGTGATACTTTGAAAATGCGAGTTGGAGTAAAAATTGTTGACCCGAGCAATTGAACGATTTTGGCGATTTATTCGCGATTTATACGCATTTAATCGCAATTAAATCACATGTTTGATAAATTTTGACGCTTTCTTCTAAAACCTGCAAAATTCTTCATTGCCGGTAGGCTTAAAACCCACCTATTTTTGCATTTTTTGTTACGTTCATTCTCATAACAGGTTTGCGCGAGTCCATGACGACAATAGGGTTTGCGCGACAAAAATCACCACAGGATCTTTGCTATTTGGCACGAAATCTGCTGCACGCGGTTAATAACAATTTTCTTCATGTAAGTTTCACCATCATCCCTCCATTTACAAGTTTTGCAACAATATATTCAACACACAATCTCTAATTTGCAGTCCATAAATGTTTGTACGACATAGGAGCATTTTCTTCTTTAGTTTTAAGAAGATTAAATAATTACATTTTCTATCCGGCAAAACCCATCTCTGCCGATCTGGTTCAGCAGGCTCCCTGTCCTATGGAGAAAGGTAAAAACCCTATTGTGTCTGAGCCCTGTGAGTCTTCCTCACCCCTTGCTCATACCAAGGTTGTGGATGAAACGGATAGCCACCTTAAAAAGGTGAGCTTTAAGATCCAATCCTCTGTTTCCCCAAAGAAAACCCCTAAATAGTTGAAAGGTACCAAGCTCTCAACTTTTACGGCTAAGGAAAAACCTGTTACCTCCAGGGAGGAAGTTGTTGGTTTGTCTGCCCTTAAAAACAACCTTGTTACCAAACAAGCCACTTTCAAAATAACTAAGAAGAGGAAATTGGAGGACCCCGTGGAGAATCTTGATGCTAATGTCTATAGTAAGAAGCAAGAGTAGGAAGGTATGGATGATCAGGCTTAGGAAGGCATTAACTAGTTTGTTGGGGAGGCGGAGTTTAAGCCTTCCCCGATGAAAAAGAAGAAAGTTAGGCGCAAGGATGCCCCTGTTAAACAAAAATGCATTGGTAATGCTGTGAGGCGCTTCACTACACTGGCTGTGACCCCCCGTGGTGGACATGGACATCGATATCTCTACTGACTCTATGGAGATACAGTATGACAAGGGTACCAAAGATAATAAAGAAGGTAAGATTGAGATTACCCCACCTTTGAAATTTGAGGGCACTAGCTGTTTACTGCAATATGGTGTGTTTCACAGAATATGAAGTAAACAAAGATAAAGAAGTAGTAGTATAGTGCATCGTACAAACATAACAAAATTACTCAGAATGGACCATTGTATTCATCATTGATTCACAGGAAACATTACAATATTCATGACAACTTACATATTCATTATGACTCCAATGTCTGCATATCAATTATTCTCAAAATCACTGATCTCTGACTACAATGCATTGACGATTTAAATACTCATGGCCAAGGTTGGTTGTGATGCCAACCGTTGGTACCGACTCCAAACTACCCGACCCGTCAGTTGGTACCGACAACTAATTACATCATTTGTTTACTTAAACTATTTTGCTGTCTACATCTATCCCCCCCTCAAAATTGGTGGTCTTCCAGACGACGTTCACATCAAAATGACAAAATTATGACAAAACTCGTAAACATCTATTGAGAGTGGGGAGGTTGGGAGGACGTCCCTGGGTGTACTGACAAGGTTGGGGTGGCTGATCGCTGTTGTGCTTGCAGCTTCCTCGCTTCCTCGGTCCTTTGTCGCAGCTGGTGTTGGGCTACTAGCTCCCGCTCTCTTGCTGCCTTCACCATGTGACCGTCTTCCATTACTTGTGCTTTAGCCTTCATCACTTCTGCCTCCTTTGCCCCAAGCTGTACTCCCATGTCCTTCATCTTAGCCTCCATCTCCATCAACTTGACCTCTAAGCCTGATGCCTTGGCCTTCTCTATTTCAGTGGCCTCTGTCTGTTGTGCTAATTGTTGGTGGGATCTTTGAATATGCTCAGCCAATTCTTTCTTCTTTGTCTATAGGGCTACCTCACTCTCCTCCTTTTTCTCCAACATCACCTCTTTTTTCTTCATCTCATAGAATATTTGCTTGTATGCCTTCTCTATGGTGAACAGGGACTCTATGACCTCTGCGTCCCTTCCCCTTACCACTGGCCGTGACCCTCTCCATCGGTCATGCATCTCTCGAGTGTCAATCTCTGGCCATCCCCTCGCTGTGAATTGTCGAGCAAACTCCTCACAGCCCTGCTGTACGAAGTTCCTGATTTTCCTTGCCTCTTGGGCCACTACCTGTGATCGTCTCAATCTCAGCTGTTTGGAGATCTCAGCTATCTCCCCCATGTAATCTGCCACGTTCTCCAAGTCCTCCATGTACCTCTGAATGGTACCTATTGGGTCTGAGGGGTCGGGTTTGGAAAGTGTGAGGGTCAATCCCTTTGGAAATCCCTCCTCTGGTGAAGTGGTCATTGGAGTGGTCGCTGGGGAGCTCATAATGTCCATGGAAGGTCCCCCTACCTCCTGTGTAGCCGGTACTGGCTGTGGTAGAATGCACTGCTGAGTGATCTGGCCAGTAACGCTGAGCTGCTCTATGCTCTCCGTCCCCCTTGATGTGTTGCCCTCCTCCTGACCTTCTATCACCATGTGTAGTGGGCTCAGCGAGTGTACCTCAGGCATGTCTACTGTTAGGCCAATGTCACTTAACCAACTATCTATTTTGTCCTGACCTCCTGCCGATGTTGATGGTAACTCTACCTGTGGTGTGACCAATCCCCCTACTGTGGAGGGTTCCACAGGTGAAGTCGTCACCAAAGGTGTGGCTAGTGATGGTGTGACTCCTGCAGACAATCTTATCCTGACTGGCAGTGTGGCTGTGCCCTGTGCCTCTGTACTCTGTGAGGGTGCTGGTAATGTGAATGATGCTGATTTGAGTTTTGGAAGTACCAAAACTCCTTTAGGCTGCCCCCCTTTTTCTGCTGCTGTATTTTCCTCAGTGTCCCTCGTGGTGGCCTCTCTCACCACACTCCGTGTCATTCTTGGTGCAGGTATTTCATCTATAGATGAATCACTTTCTACTATTGGTGACTGCCCCCTGTCTTCCTCTTCTTCCTCCTCTTCTTCACTTTCGGTGTATGTTTCCCTTTGCTTCCTTTTCCTCTTTGGCCGTCGTGATGGCTCTTCCCCATGAGCTGTATCGAGTCCCTTCCAGTAGAAGGCTGTAGGCCATTCGGGCTCTATCTGTGATGTCAGTTGCAGCCCACCCCATTTGTCCGCTGGAACCTGGGTATGGACAGCATTGAGAAAGAGGGCAATGGCGTGCTGTGTCATATAAAATACCTTGTGCCGTTGGGATAAAAATTCCTTGATCCTCTTTGTCAAATACCTCGCCCAGTTGTAGACCTTGCCAACACTCAGTCCTATCATATAGTCGACCATCCACAGGGCGATGTCCGATGCCTTACTGGAACCCGTCAGTCTGCATTTCATGACATCCATGATACATTTCCATTCTTCATTTGCAAATAAATTTTTCCTCAAACCCCGATTACCTGAATTCCAGATAGTATCTTTTTCTGTCTGTGAGGTCACTTCGACATACCCTCTGGATTAGGGTCTCCTTGTGCTGCTGTGTCATTTGGCCCGGTTTCACAATGCTCGAGCCGATGGCTGGAACTCCCATCACTCTGGCGAAATCTTTTTGCCGGAATGATACTGTGACTGTATGGCCCTGATACTCAACAATGGTTTTGTTGGAGTGTTGGCAAAAGTTGTCGACCATGGCTTTCAAATACGGCTCGAACTCCCTGGCATTGAAGTAGGGCATCAATATTGCTTTGTCTACCTGGGCATGTTTTAATGCAATCTTCAGCACATTGTTTTCCTGTGCATTTTTCCACCATTGTTTGCACTCATTTCCCGTCAGACTTTCCCAGGTAATGGCTTTCATTCCTGTATCAGCGCTTGATTTTTTCTTCTCCTCCGATGCAATCTTCGGCCTGTAGGATGCAATCTTTTTTCCTTTGTCCATGTTTTCTTGACCGGATACTTACCCTTTGCACAGCAATGTACGGAATTTTTTTTTTTCTGTTCAACATTGTAAATGAGTGCTTGGGGCCCGAGATGGCCTTTTATGAGGCTGAAGTGGTGGGTCCGTACGCCGTACGGATTTTTTTTTCAATTTTTTTTCAATTTTTTTTGCCTGGTCGTACGTCGTATGACGTATGACCTACCTTAATTTTTTTTTTGGATACCTAATCTAATTTTTCCTTGCCTTTCCGTTGCTGCTTCGTCCCGATTGCCTCAGTCTCTTCCACGATCTCGATTTTGGACCTCGATTTCTGTCATGTGACGAAATATACAATGTATATACCCTTTCTATCGGAGGCAATCGTTGGAGCAGCATTGATCGACTTCTTCTAGTTCCCATATCCGATCCACTACTATATTTTCATCTTGCATCATCCTCAAGTTCCATCCCATCGGTTCCTGGGTCCATTGGAATGTTCTTCCGTCACTGTTCATCCTCATACTCTTGGTCCTGAACTTTGCTTTCCAAATTTGACTTTTTGGAATCTGGACATATGGGGTTCCCTGGTTCTTCATCCTTAGTTGTAGAATCTCATTCTCATAGGGTGACCTTTCAATTATGAACATGCTCTCCGCTACATACCTTCTCACCGGAGTTTTTATTTCTCTTGGTAATAAGAATTCAAATTTATCCCTTCCCTTGTTGCATTCGGCTATCCACCGGTTCCATGCTTGTTCCTCCTCATTTTGAGTGTCATCGTCGCCATTTTCAATAATGTCGCTATCGACCATCCCTTCTCGAATGCCGGTTTGCATTGTTCTTGGTCCAAAAAACCCGGTTACAGGTTTATATGGTGCACTCCGGAAGCATATTCCATCGGTCCCCTTTGTTGTGTCTTCCATCATTGCGTATCCCAACATGTTGATTTCTATTGTCTCTTCCCTTTTTTGCTTATATTTCTTCAGTTTTGACCCGTTCACTGTCACTGATTTGGGTTCTGTCAAGATTATCCAGCCTTATAGCTCCATTGTCCAGTACTTCCCGTACCCTGAACGGTCCCAACCAACGAACTTTGAACTTACCGGGTTTGATCTCGTTACGACTGTTATACTTGAGGACCAACTGTCCCGGTCGGAAGTTCATTCGGTGGATGTGTTTGTCGTGCTAGAATTTCCTCCTCTTCTGCATCACTTCTGTGGACCACTGAGCCATGATCTGTTTTTTGTCAAGTTTGTTTAATTGGAATAGACATTCTTGTAGACTCTCCATGTCCCCCAGTCTGTTCTCTACTGCTACTCTTAGGCTTGGGACTAGGTATTCTGCAGGTACCATTGCTTCTTGGCCGTACATGAGTTAGAATGGTGTGTGTCCCGTGTTTACCTTGTACGTCGTTCGATAATCCCATAGTACGGCTAGTAGTCTTTCTTCCCAGTCTGCCCTTTCTATCCCACAGGACTTGTAGATCACCGAGATCAACACCTTATTTGTTGATTCTGCTTGCCCATTCGCTCTTGGGTAGTATGGACTCGACAGTGTATGAAAGATCTTAAACTCCGTTGTCATCAGTTTGATCACGTGGTTGACAAAGTGTCCCCCACGATCACTCGTCAACTGTATGGGTATGCCGTATCTTGTTACTATATGTTCATAGATGAATCTTGCAGTACTTAAGGTAGTATTGTCCTCCAGTGCTCTTGCCTCTGCCCATTTTGTCAAATACTCGGTGGCTACCACTATGTATCGACATCGATGCAGTTGGCTGACCTTCAATGGTTCCACAAAATCTAGTCCCCACCTCTCGAAAAGTTCTTGAGGCTGAGTTGGCCACAGGGGCATATAGTCCCTCCTTAATGGTTTCCCTACTCTCTAGCACGTGTCGCACTCCAATACCCATTCTTTGGCATCTGCATACAGTGTTGGCCACCATAGTTTGGCTAGCAAAATTTTTCTAGCTGTGGCATCCGGACTCATGTGCCCTCCTGCCAATCCCTCATGTGCTTCTTCTAGTACACCCCTTACTTCTTCCATGACACGTCTTCTCAGGATATAGTCTGGTCCCATCTTATAGAGCAACCCCTTTATGAGCTGGAATGTCTTGCTTTTCAATGCAATCCTTCTCTCATTTGAAGGCATTTCCTGAAGGAATGTTGACGTCGACAAGTATTCACCGATCTTCTCGTACCATGATGGCAGTGCTGCGATCTGGAAGAGATGAGCGTCGGGGAAGTCTTCATTTACTCCTTCGGCCGGTTCCCCTGACCTAATGCGTGACAACTGATCTGCTATTATATGACTCTTCCCCGGTTGCACTATGATGGTAAAAGTGAATTCCTACAAGAGGAGTAGCCATCGACTGATTCTCCCTTGGATGATTGGTTTATTCACCAAGTACATAAGTACTTGATGGTCGACGTAGAATGTGAATGGTGTTGCCAGTAGGTAGTGCCGAAATTTTTGCACTGAATACACCATTCCGAGAGCCTCCCTCTCGGCTGTGCTATAATTTTTTTCTGCCTTCGAAAATAACCTGTTGGCGAAATACACCGGGTGGTCCAGACCATGGGTTCCCACCTGTGCCAATGTGGCCCCGATTGCAAAATTTGAGGCATCGACGTGTACATGGAACTCTTTATCCCAGTTTGGGTATGCCAGTATGGGTGCACTTATCAATCTGTTCTTTAGTTCCTCGAATGCCTTCTGGTGTTCATCAGACCATGCGAATTGGACTCCCTTGTTAGCATGTCGAGTGGGCAAGAGATCTTGGCAAAATTCTTGATGAACCGTCTGTAATATCCGACGTGACCAAGGAATGATTTTACTCCTGTGATGTCACTCGGGGCTTCCATCTCCACGATCACCCATATCTTATCCGGGTCTGCTTTTAGTCCCACTTTGCATACAATGTGACCCAATAACTTCCCTTGAGGCACCATGAATCAACACTTTTTCGGATTCAGTGCCAATCGTGCGGCTTTGCAACGCTCCATGCATTCAGCAAGTGCCTTCAAATGTGTTTGCTGATCGCTATAGATCGACCAATCATCCAAAAATGCCTTGAAATTTCCTAATGACATTTTATCAAAAATGTGCAAGATAATTCTTTGAAGGGTTACCGGTGCATTATAGAGACCGAACGACATCCGGTTGTATGCATAGACGCCGCCCTCGACCACAAATGTCGTCTTCAATTTATCCTCTCCCGCAATACTAATTTGGTTGTACCCCGAGAATCCATCCATGAATGAATATATTTCATAGCCAGCTACTTCCAGAATTGAGTCTGTAAACGGGATGGGAAATGGATCCTTGATAGTAATTGCATTCAGGCATCTGAAATTTACACATATTTTGATCTGCCCACCCTCTTTTTTGAGTGATATGACGATGGGAGAGACCCATTCGCTAGTTTCTACTTTGAATATGATTCCAGCCTCCAACATCTTCTCTATCTCCTTGACTTTGGCCGCATAATTCTTATTCATTCTGTATGGTTGTTTCCTCACAGGACGTGCTCCGGGCACCAGGGGAATCCTATGAACACATAGCTCTGGAGGGATTCCTTTCAAGTCCTTGTACGTCCAAGCAAACACCTCCTTATACTCCATGAAGATCCTGAATGCTGCTGCTTTGATGACGGGATTCCAATCATCCCCTGCCAGTATTACTCAAGGGTTACTTTCTTCACCCAGATTTAGCTTTTCCATGGATGGTTCCTCGTATTTGATCTTTCCCTCGGCTCCAAAGTTGTGAGCAGGTGTACTGTCTATCTCGGCGATCCCTTCTATGTATTCCCCGAAGGCAGTTGGCAAGGTGTGTTGGTCGTCGTTTCCTTCAGATTTGTCATGTTCTTTGTCTCCATTCCCTCGAGAGGTCTCGCCGATTTCTTTGATGGAGATTATGTTACACTCCGGCTTGAAAAACTCATAGTACTCCATCTGCCAATGGAAGAGCCCACTCATTGAATCAGTTTCATCCTCGGAACATTCTTGTAATTTTAATACTCCTTCCTCGTCAGGTTCCATTGGCCCTCTGCCAACTGATTCCCCTCCGTCTGAGTCAGAATCTGACGCTAGTTCCTCATAGCCTGTGTCCTCAGGTCTATGACAATCTTCTTGCCTTTATTCTCTATTGACAATGTGTTCTTTTTCCAATTATGGTTGGCTTTGGCGGCTATCAGCCACCCTCGACCGAGTAATGCATTGTAAGACGCATTTTATGTTGTTATGACAACAAAGTTTAATCGAAAGAGTTGGGTGCCAATCCTTACTTTTTGAGCCATTAGCACTCCCGGCGCTTTAATTCCGTGCTGGTCTGCTCCCAATAACTGGAAATTTTGTGGCCACAGTGTAGGTTTCCCCAAGCACTTCCACGTATCTTCTGTCAGCACATTCACTTCCGATCCACCGTCAATTATTGTGTTCGTCAGGTGACATCCACCGATTTCCATGTGTACGACGGTTGGATTCTTGCCATTGTTAATGGCCAACGGTCTCGGATCGACGACTTGTTCTCCTTCCAGCGGTGGCTCCACTATGACATCTTCATCCTTTGTTTGCCCTTTTGAGTTCCCTTCCATCGCCTTCGAGATCGCCACCCTCAGTTGTGGCATGCTGTGTAGAAGATCTGCTATCTTGACCGATACAGTGGTTTGCAGCACCTGATTCACAATACTTTTGTCCGACTCTGGTCGTACGGTAGTTGTTCTTCTGTTCTTTCCTTCCGTTTCCATTGCCATCTCTACTTCTTTCCTAGCCTCTCGAAGTCTCTCCTTCTCGGTTCGGGGATCTGGATACGTTGCCTTTTTCCATTGTGCTCGGGTGACCGCCAGGATCTCTTCATCATTCTCCTTGAAACTGATTAGGTTTACCCCTTTTTGCTTCGGGCAATCTTTTTCTTCGTGATCTCCAGGCCCACACCACTTGCATAATGCATTTATTGTGTTCTAATTGTTGTTCGGGCATTCTCTTGCAGAGTGCCCCCACTTGTTGCATTGCCGGCACTGTATCATAGGTCGCCCCTTGCTGTCATACTGCAATCTGTTTCTGGGGCTGTTATTATTCATCCTTCTGTTATTTCGATATCCTCCAGGGGATGCATTCGGACTATTCTGAGGCTTCGAAGGTGTCGTCGATGGAGTTGACGATTCTCCCTGTGTAAATAGCACTTGGTTACTTCTTGCTTTTAGGTTAAATGGGAATTCCTTGATTGAATGCCCCATTACCTGGCAGATATCACAAAATGACTTTCTTTGGCAGTTTGCTTTTACGTGACCTTCCCCGTTGCACTCGGTGCACCATAATTCCCAGCCTTATTTAGTTGTCTCTTTATCAGTTTTTAGTTCTTTCATCATGCGGATCATATCTCTTCTCAGTGCTTGGATGGTTTTTGACTCGCTTTCACTGCTGTCATCACCCGTACTTTCATCGTCTTCGGTTCTTCTCTTACTCCGGGAGGATGCTTTGTTCTCACTTTCTATATCCATCGCCCGGTTGTACGCTTCAGCGTACGATGATGGGGGTACGACTTTCATCTTTTTTCTTAATGACGAGACTAACCCTTCGATGAACCATCTCTTTTTCAGTGCATCGGCTGGCTAAGTTTCTAGTTTCCCGAGTAGTTCTTTGAGCCTCCTATTAAATGCCCTTACATTTTCATTCTTCCCTTGTCTGGTGTTGTAGATTTCCACTACAATCTCATTGTCATCTCTCAGAGGTTTAAATTCATTCTCGAAGACTTTCCTCAATTCATCCCATGAAGTTTTCTGTGCTGCCTCCAAGTCTGTATACCAGTCAATTGCGATACCTCTTAGCGTCACTGGGAACACTTTTACCCAATAGTCTTCGTCCTCTTGTCCATTTGCCACCCATATGGTTTCACAAGTTTTGCAGTGCCGGACAGGATCCTCTGACCCATTGCCCATGAACTTCGACAACTTCTGTCTTTCACTCGCCGGTGGAGTTACCATCTTTTTCCGGGGGTACCCTCTCTGTGTCTTTGACTTGATTGGACTGGTTCTACCGTGTCGTTCCGGTGTCCTCCCGACACTGTCGGCCAAGTACGGTTCCTTCCCACGTCTGTTCCTGGCGTCCTCTACACTTCGAGTTACCTTTGGTTCTTTCTGGTTCTCCCTCTGCGCAGGGGTCTTGGGCTCAGGTCCTCTTATCCTTGATCTGTCGTCTGAAATGGACAATGCCACAATACGACGTATACTGTCCTCTAGTTCTTCTGTCAGTTTCTTCCCATTTTCTTTTTCTCTATTTGTTATTGGTGTTCTAAAATTCTGTTCATCAACCCCTTGGTTTACTTCTTCGTGTCGTTCATTTTCTTTTTCAATAATCTGTTTTAATCTTTTTCTGCGTTCTTGTTCCTTTAGTCTTAATGATTTTCTCGCTATTTCTTCTGGTGTTTCTTGCCCAACTAGTATTTTATTCTTGTCCTTATTAAGCTGTATGGGCATTAATTATGCCTACCCTTATCAGTTGTACGGCGTGCGACGGCGATTGGCGTCGCGTTCCCTCTTGTTTCAGACGTTCTTCATACCTCTTGAGTATTTGTTGCCGTCGCAATTCCCTATCTCTTTCTTCTCAAAGGTCTTGGAAGGTTATCAGGTTCCTTGCCAGAAGTCGAGGAATGCGGTTTAAAAGGTTGTCCACCTCGCTATTGACACACAGGTTTTCTGAAATAACCTCTTCTGGAACCTCTCTGCGGATGGATTCGTCTCTCATGTATTGTCCAACTGATAACAACCACAATTTTACCAACTCCTATGTTACTTCATCTTCTCGGCTTTTGGGTTCATTCTCTTCTTTGTCGCTTCCTTTGCGTTCTTCTTGAATTTCTTGTACTATTTCTTCTACGTGCCTTTTATTTTGTACTTCCTCGTCAGTGTTAATCAGTTGCCCCATTATGCTGCCATCTCCATCGTGTTGTTCTCAACCCTTGTTACACCCAACGGTTTGCTTGTTTTTGACAATGTCACTTGCCTGATGGTTCCCGACGACTTAACTTGTCATCGACAGTCAACTTGTCATCCGATGGCCTCGGACGACTCAACTTGTCATCGACTTGTCACCCTCGACCCGTTTTCGAACTGGCAACAGTGCCAAATGTTTACCGCAATATGGTGTGTTTCACAGAATATGAAGTAAACAGAGATAAAGAAGTAGTAGTATAGTGCATCGTACAAACATAACAAAATTACTTAGAACGGACCATTGTATTCATCATTGATTCACAGGAAACATTACAATATTCATGACAGCAACTTACATATTCATTATGACTCCAATGTCTGCATATCAATTATTCTCAAAATCACCGATACTTGACTACAATGCATTGACGATTTAAATACTCATGGCCAAGGTTGGTTGTGATGCCAACCGTTGGTACCGATTCCAAACTACCCGACCCGTCAGTTGGTACCGACAACTAATTACATCATTTGTTTACTTAAACTATTTTGCTGTCTACACCAGTTTATTTGATGAGATGAATGAGCCATATGATTGGGATGATTCCAACCAGAAGGCTGCAATGGAAGAAGGAAATCAAAGTAACTGTGTTCTTTGCACCCAGACCGCTAAACAAATGGAAAATATGAAAGAAAAGATCGAGGAGATGGAGAAAAACTTGAACATCTCAACTCGGTTCAGCACCAAAATAATGAATAGGTCTGCTTCCACTTTGTTCTGGCTGTATGAGAAGGAAAAGAGAAGGCAGGGGACTGGGAGTACCAGTGGAGATCACTATGAAGACATGTACAAATTCCTCACTGATGACTGGGGAAAGTTGTCCCCTTAGTGTCCTTTGTTTCAGGTGTTCTGTTGTTTTGGATTAGTTGTGTCTGTGCTGTTACTGTGTTGTTTCTGGCCATTGTTGGGCCTGTTTTGACTTGCCTTCGGGCTGATATGTAAAGGGTCAGGACCCTGGTTTCCCGCTTACACTAATAAAAAACAAAGAGCCCTGTAATACAAAGTTCTAAGAAATCATTAAAATTTTCTAAAATTCAATAAAATCCTTGACAAATAATTATTAACTTTACTAGAAAAATGGCTTACCTATTAACAATCTCTTCATGGTTTCAAATTTAAATTATACCTTTATTTCACAAAATAACAGTTTACAGTGAAGTCGGCAATAACCAGCAAAGATACAAGTTGAAATCCTTTTCTTCAAAAAACCCTATCATCATTCAAGTGTTTCATGACCTATTGCCTTTCCTAACAACAATGAAAAGAAACTAGTATGTTGCAGATCTGGATTTAATGAAGGTTCCATGACTGTATATCCACATTATATGCAACTAGCATTGTCCTAGTAGGATGCAATTTAAATTTCTCTTGAAGTTTATTTTTTTTCCTCATCTTTTTCATAAACAACATAAACATTCTGACCTAATATGTCTGTAATTTATAGTCTAAAACAGAAAATTCAGGCTAAATGCCATACAAAAAGGAAAGCCTCCATTCTCTTTAAGACGCCAACATTGAAATAGAAAGTATATCTACATTATATGCAACTAGCATTGTCTTTAGGATTCTTCCTCCTTTTGGAATCACCGATTTTAACATTTCTTTTGTTGTACTGGCATCCTCACTTGCCCACATTTATTTCTTCTTGAATCTTCTTTGTCAATTTCCACTCTTCACCACATTCTCATTTCTTTTGATTGCTCTCATTTCACACTTGCTGGTTTCAACCATAGATTCCTACATGCTTATTCATTACATCTCTTCTAAGTCTCCCATTGAAGCATATTTTCTTGCATAAAAGCTTTAGAAACTTTGCAATGTTCTAGCACCTTCTTCATTACTTGCTTCATCATCAAGGCCTGCAGCCTTCTAGTGTAGCTCTCTTCCTAGCAAAAAGAGTCATTGGCTATGTCTGATTTTTTGGAACTTTGTACTTAGTTTGTAGGTTGATTTTGTACAAAGTAGATTAAAATTGAGTATTTGAAACTCTTAGCATCTAGTTATTATTTATGCACTATGAAGTATGCATTATGCAATGCAATGTAATCAGTGATATGAACATAAATGACAAAAAGTTATATTCTACAATTGATGGGCTAAACTCTCAATTTTATTTGCTCCCCATATCTCTATGCAATTGAAATACCTTTAAATTTAAAATATAGTAGGTTTTTCTCCTCTTTTTTGTGTATTTCTACGTTTTTTTAAAATCCAAAATTTTCCCGATTTTTTTGTTTAAATCCCGATTTTTTGAAAAAATCTTATACTTTTGGTTTGCCAATTTTTCCTCAAAAGATTTTTTTTTTGCTATGGGTCTCATAGCGTTTTAAACAGTGTTCCATGGGGATGCATTCCCCCCAAAAAATCCTGCGTTTCCAAGACGGGGACGTTTCAGGGACTTGGGGACTTGGGGGAGACGTCCTCCCGCCGTCCCACCATTGCCGCCCATGACCTGGGGACGTTTCCGAGACGTCCCCTCAAAGAGGGTATGTTTTTTGGGACGTCCCCTTTAATTTTGGTCTTCTAGGAGACTCTGGGACGTCCCCAAGACACCTAGGGGACTCCCAGACGTCTCCTAACTGTCCCTGAGACTTCCAGACGTCCCCCATGGCAACTAAGGTAAAAAGTTAATTTTTTTTTCAAATCATGATTTTTTTGGATCTTCGTGCCAGTAACCCTAACCCTAATGGTCAATGGGTCCTATCCACACCCTAAGCAGTAACAAAAATGAAAAAAATTCAAAATGAGAAAGGATAAAGGTTGTAATCAGGGCTGGTTGGTATTGGTTTGTAGGAGCTTGAGCATGTGGAGTCAAGTAGTTCTAGTGATGAGGAGCTTGGCGAAAACTTTGGGGATGATTAGAGGTATCAGGCCATTAGCCATTGACTCACAGTCATTTGTATTTTGTTTTTAAACATTATAATCATGAATATCATTATGAAATTTTGAAAATTCAACATGTCACATTTTCATTGTTAATGTTCAAATGCAATCATTGCAATGTGTTTAAAGTTTAAAGTTTATTGTTTAGTAGTTACTACTTACTAGTTTACTTAGTATGTGAAAGTTTCATTTGTAATTCTTATACTTATTCCTTATACATCTTTTTATAACTAATTTTTCAAGTACTATATGTATTTGTGCCAACCCCCCCCGCCGTCCCCAAACTTAAGCCCTTGGTCCCTCTGTCCCTGAAACCCGTCCCCCATCCCCCCGTCCCCTTGTCAGGAACCATTGAACTATGGTTTGAAATGACATAAACAAGAAAGTCAACCTCAACTGCCAAGAGTGAATTATTGGCACTCGAGACAGACCTTTCAAATAGACATAATAATACAAATGTTTATTTTTCTTGTCTATTTTCCAGCTGCTACTGATACACCACACTTCAAAATTAAAATAAAAGTCTGCTTAATATTCTTGATGGATCTACATATCCCGTTCCTAAGCTCTAAGTTTGGTACAACCTTGGAAGATGTTCGCAAAGGGTGATGAGTTTAGTTTTAAATTTTAAAGCTTTTTGCAATGTTTGTTTTTGTGATGGCGTGCTTCTAGGATCAACATGTGAGAGATTTTAAGCCCCAGTATTTCCAATTCATCTTGCAGATCCATCTGCAGGGGAGAACTGTTAAAGTGCTTGCTCCATGGGAATTCTTGTCAATATTTCCAATACAGTAGGCATGAGTTTTCCAGTCCATGAAAATGATTTTGAGTGCTTTTGGATTCAACTGTGTAAGTATTTTTTCATCAACGTTTTGGATGCATCATTAGTATAAGGAGAAATTGTGATCACTCAATGTGATCTGAAACGTCGATGAAAGAAAATTTACACAATTGAATCCAGAAGCACTCAAAACAATTTCCAATACATATAAATCAGTGTATCTCCAAGTTTTGGGGATGAGGGGATGAGACTTGAGGACTGCAATAATTCTTTCTGGATGTTGGGGATGGTAGGGGAATGGCTATTAAAATAACATAGAAAAGTTAATATATGAATTTTACATATACAACAAATTAAAAATACTAAAAATAACCAAGACACACTAAAATACGCTGAAATTTTACAAACCTGAACATTTAAACATGAGCCCAAAAAATTTCAGTCTGGAAGGAATTTATTCAATGGTATAAGTTTTGTAGACACGTTGAAGATATTGTTTAACAAAAAATTAAGTTTGAATGGTTCAGTGTATTTCCTCTGGAAAGCATAGGATAAGAACCTCTTCTTGACAGGTGGGCAGCCTCCTATGCTTTAGTAGTTTAATGTTGACTTAAATTCCATCTAGAACAAGCCTCTTAGTTGGAATTCCAATAAACCTTTGACCACCAATATGATGAGATCACAAATTTGCTTTCCATTCAACAGGTCCCCATCTTTTGTAATTCCTGATTTTGACATCAGACATTATCATGTGACAACATGACTAACATTTTTTTTTTTCAGTCACAACAACAAGGGGCTTACCTTGCACACAACATGCGTAAGTGTTGTCAACTACACATGAAATAAAAGATAGGTGACACAATCACAGGGAGAACACCACATTCTTCCACAAGGCAAGAGTGACAATCACCCAATGTGACATACTCCCCCAAATGGATTTACAATATGACGAACCACATACACAAGTATATATCAACTCCATCTACCAGGCAACATGCATTCACTATGTGGCAAAGCACCTATCATAGTGGAATACTTACTACAGAAAGATGACAACAACCAATTCATTTATTTGGTTAATTAATCATGGTAAAGATATAGGTTGGAGTTCAATTTGAAATAAAGCATAATCCTATTCCATTCTTTAACATTAGCATAAGGATCCCAAGCAATCATATCTTTACTACAACCATTAATTCATTACCTCTACCAGCAACTCATATGATGCGTAAATCATATGCCTTTAAGCAAAGGTACAAGAAGTAATACACTCGCAGTTTTCTTACAAGGTACATTTTACTAACTCACATATTCCTATCTATTTTGGAATCAGACAAAGAGCTAATGCATATAGATTTTGAATCATTACAAACACAAGAGGACAACACTAACAAGAGAAGACCTATGCTCCTTTTAATTAAGCAAGGATAGGAGTTAATAACTATTATAGTTCCATTAATCTTTGGAACCATTCATAAAAACAAGAGAGAATTAACTACTTACCACTATAAGGTCTATTCATTTTCGCTCTACCCATAGATGAAATTTACAAGGATAAGGAAGGAAAATTAGATAGTATAACCTATCCAAATGTTTTTGTTCACAACAATTATGTGCCATAATAAGAAGATAAGGGAATATGAGTCACTAAAAACACCTAAGATTCCACTTTCATGATACAAGAATATGATAATAGGAAAGGATATTCAACATTTATTAATCTAATCCACTAAGCAAGCATGATCATACAATACCTCTCCTGACATATACAACGGGAAGTTCACTTTACCATCTAAAGATCTCCTCACATAAATAGGGTTAGTTATCCCATGACAAGTGACAAAATATTATTATATTAACTATATTCTAATTATCCAAGTGATATCACAAGGAAGGAAGAGGCACTGTAAAAATATATTCATTCCTTATCATTTACACATAAGCCATCTAGCATAGGACAATAGGTTAAGAAATCATTTCATATGTAACTATATAATCTCATTCTATCACTTCTTGTTCTACTGAGAGATCAAATAGATTATAGAGGAATATTTTGCACACACATTAATGATCAAGATTCTTTTACAGCACTATTCTAGCCTATTCATAAAAGCCATCTCTTTAATCTATTAGGTCTTTTAGTTGACAAAACTTATTTGCTTTGAGTAACAAGTACTAAACAATTAGGAATACTTGAGAGAGAGAAAGATTAGTGCAAAGGTAAGTCATTCTTTACTCTTAAGACTATTACAAGTCCTACAAGACATTAAGGTGGTTATGAGCACAACCCAATATTCCTTCTCAAGATGATTTAGGTGTTCTATTTAGACACAAACATGAAGAATCTAACACAAATTATATAGTAGTCCCTAAGACCCTCAACTTAATAAATACCGAATTGCATTTTTTTCACAATCTAACAGTTACACACATAAGTAAACTCATCTAAATTAAAGACTCGGCATTTCATAATTTGAAACTCTACTCAGATTTAGACATACACCTCATTTCCAAGAGGAAAGAACTAAGGAGTGAGGGAGAGAGAGATTTTAATTCAGTTCGATATAAGGCATCCATTAATTCATATAAAGTATTTATCTATTTTGTAAAAAGGTATTTCATGGCTTTTAAAAAAACATCTAATTAATTCCAAACTTTAAACATAAAATTAATTCTTGAAAGAATGTTAATTTGATTTCTAAAAGAAATATTAATGTAATTCCATAATGCCAGTGTGCAAAATGACGTATGTGGAGATACACAAATGCATGCTAACTGTTTTGACGGAATGTTGGGCTAGCGTAAAGAAGAACAGTTTTATATGCAGTTGCTAAAACAATCATAACTTCCTCATTTCTTAAGAAAATTAAAAATTTTAAAATGACCTGGAAAGTTGACATTAAGGGCCATAAAACCTAGAAATAGTTTAAAGAGATTTGCTAACATGAATGAGCAATTTTATGTGGAACAACAACATAAATTGAATTAAGATTAAATGAGGAAACATGCAATCTACATCCTATATTCATTAAAATTCAATTGCAATGTCAATCTACTTACTAGTAATTGGAATTACAGCATAGGGGGTTCTTGAATTAATATATTATGAAATATCCTTAAACAGAATTGTAACTTTCAACTACTTTCTTTCCTCAGAATTATCACTGTTCTATAGATTAACACAGCAGATTGATCTTGAACAAACATCGATAAAAGTAAACAATCATGTGACAACACTATGCCAATTCAGTTAAAACAACAGATCTGGATTTTAGTTGTTCAGATAGAAATCAAATGTGTACAGTTACAGTGGCAACAAGCAGAATAGCAAGTGGATCACTTATACAAATCGACTTACAAATGAGTGTGCCGCTGTCCTGATTGCAAACTCCTATGTCGCATGTGTTTACATGTGTTAGTAATCAGGATTGGTAGTGCTCCTTACTCAGCGGTAGTAGTGTGGCTGGTCGAAGACTGAGGTTTCGCCTGAAATATTTGCTTGGACTGATACGTCTATCCGCTGCTCACCCTGAGTGTTCACTGTTATATGATATTCAGATGCCACATAAGAACTAGTCACTGGTTAATATAGATTTCGCCTCCAATATAGATGCTGTGAGCTAGCGTGAGTCATGGCAATCTACAGGATCCCCTTCGTTGAGATTTGCTATGCAAATGACCGACCTGCTGGTAGATACAACGATTCACAATGTCTAATGTTACTCGCTTGGCCTTGTGATCCTTTGTTCCTTTGACTATGGCTGAGTAGTGAGTTGGTATTTGTTGTGATTTCTCCTTGGACTATGGGTAGGGCGTGGTCTTGGTGCAATGGTGTGCTAGTCACACGAGCTGGGTGACATGCGAGTAGATATGCTCTTACAGATATCAATGTTGACCCTACTTGAAGTAGTTGCAGCCGCTCAACTATAGACTCCCAGCATGAGGATGATTTCTAGCGACGATTTCAAGGGACTGCGACTTGTGAATGCAAAATTGACTCAGAATTTGAGAGGTTAGTGTTCACAATTTACTCAGTGTGTTCTGGATATTGGCATAGCTGCTAGCAACCGATAATGTAACAATCCTTCCAATGATGGCACACCGGAAGATAATGTTAATTGTCTTCAAATAGGCTTAAACACTAGTGATTAAAATTTGTTTGCAAATGCTCTGTTGCTCGACCCTCACAGCGGCAAACTAGGGTTTTTGTCTTGGAGAGCAAAGTATCTTAATCAAATCAATTAAAATGGATTCTCAGAATTCCTTACCTTCCAAATAAACTAGAACCTTCATATATACCAGCTGATTTGAGACGCCTGGGTCCTATAGGTCGGCGCCGAGGTTATAATTTCAAATTTTTAAACTTTATTAATATATATAATTTATTATTTAATATATATATATAGTGTTAAAAAACATTTTTATTAATAACAATAATATTATTAGTTTGATGACGTGGAGGGGACATGACAATTCCCCCCTCCCAAATTTTGCTTGTCCTCAAGCAACTTTAGATTTGGATGATCAAAGATTTCAGCTCCTTCCCATGTAACATCTTCGATAGAGAAGTTCTTCCATTTCACCAAATATTCCGGAATGACCTTGTTTCTTAGCTTCTTCTCCCTCATATTGATTGCTTCGGGCTCCAAAATCAATTTCCCTTTGTCATCAAGTGGAGGTAGCTCCAAGAAAGGGGTAATGTGCTGTCCCAACACCTTCTTAAGGTGGGATACATGAAAAATATTATGAATTCTGCTGTTTGTTGGTAGCTCCAGCTCATAATCTACCTCTCCTACCTTCCCTGTGATCTTGTAAGGCCCATAAAATCGTGGCTTAAGCTTCTCTGCACCACTCCCTTTGAGTGAGGATTGCCTATAGGCTAAGTTGCCGGTTCTGGTACGTGAACGGGTACGAAAGCGGGGTTCTGGTACGTCAGTATGACGTTTTTTTTATGGGTACAATTGGGTACGACTGTACTATATATATATTTATGTACAAAAAAAATTAAAAAATATACAGAATTGAACATACATTTGATATATCAATGATTCAATTATATTATTATCATATATTAATATAGTTGAAAGAGTGTGTGCTCCAATACTTCATCATTGGTCAATGATAGTGATAATCATTAAAATAAACTTTGGAAGTTTAAAATTAAAGTCTAAAGATAATCATAATGATAATATTTATATATAGTTGTCAATTGATAATTTAGATAACCATTGAAAATCATTACAATTACTGTATTACAAAATTTGAAAATACTATGATCAAAAGTCTATATTTCGATCTTCAATCTTTGTCGAATGGATCTAGATCTAAGTCATCGATTGGTTCCAAATCATTTGAAGCACAAACATATGGAGTGCCACTCCCACTAGGTATATCATGTAAAATTTTTTCCTCATCATCTACATTGCAAGCTCTGCAATAGATGCATCCAAGTTGGCACACTTAGGGGCTAGATCCCAATTCTTCGCTGCCCTATACTTGTACTCAACTTGCTTATGTGATAGAAGACACAAGTTGGAGTGGACATAGACCAAGTCTTCTGCTTTTTTAATAGCGAATCGATTATGCTTCACTGAGTGGATAAAGGAGTATGTACTCCAATTCCGTTTAGCCGAAGAACTTACAACCTATTGAAATTTCAAATTAGATCTCTAGTTAATACAACTTAAAAATGCAAAAAATGGTAAGTACTAAGAATGTTAAATAATAAAACATGCTTACTTGTGATAGAATTTTGATTGCAAGAGGCTGGAGGAAAACATAATCTGGCCCATGGAGGTACCACCATGTATGAGCATCTTCCTTGTACATGTCTTGAAGAGTACACAAACTATGCTCTCGTCCTTGTATGAACCTGCCAAACTCTTTCCTAACACTATCCACCACTTTTGGATCTGAGTAGATTCTTCAAAATGCTATCTTGCAGCTATTAGCAACTTCACTATCTCTATATGGTGAGGTTCTCCCCGGAAAAGAAAGTATCTCAGTGCTATAATATTTGGGGGACAAGGCATATGCAAGGAGGTGCAAGGGTGTGTTCATCTTGTCCCAACGGTCATGAATGATTTTTTTGACACTTAGGAAAAATGTTTCATTGGGGTCATTGTCTTTTTGTGCTATTATGGTCTTTATTTTTTCTACCATAGAGTCAATGCCATCATAGATTTCCCCCAAACATGGCCGATTTGTATCAACAAACCTAACCATACTCATAATAGGCTTGGTGAAACTCAAAACATATTGCACACGATCCCAAAAATCATCATCTAGGATCAATGACTTCACCTTTTGAGCCCTCTCTAAATTAGATGTCTTCCATATACTCCATTGGTGGCTAGTGACCATGGCGCCTAATGCCTCTTTCACCTTCACAAGTCGTCTCAAAACGACTGTGTGTGATGCGAATCGGGTCTCAGCAACCTAATGTTATGTAAAAAACAAGTTAATAACACATTAAAAATTAAAATGTAATCATGTAAGTAAATAAAAATATGGCATAAATTAAAATAAAAATAAATTAAATTTACCTTCAACAACTCCAAATGCGAGAAAGCCCTGAAGATGCCTTGTGACATATGATGGTTTGTCACAAACATTTGAATCTCCTCACCCTCATTGTATGTAGTTTTCACCCAATCTATTTGAGTGCCAATTGATTGCATCACCAAGTTAAGGGAGTGTATGGTACATGGTGTCCAAAATATGTGAGTACCTTTCCTCAACCAAAGCACCTGTTGCCCCACAATTTTTTGCATTGTCCGTAATGACTTGGACAACATTATCAACACCCGCCATCTCTATGGACTCAATGAGGATTTTGGAAGTGAATCCTGCATCCTTCATTTGCCTCTCACAATCAATCGACTTCAAAAACATTGCTCCTTTGGGGGACACTACAATAACATTTATTAAAGGTCGGTTTTTGCAATCTTTCCATCCATCAGAAACAATGGACACTCTTGTTTCAATCCGTGAATCTCTAATTGGTTTTAGTGATTTCTCTACAAATTTTATTTCTTTTGCTAATAAGGTGGTGCACACCTTTTCATAACCAGGACCTGTGTAACCAGAAGGTGCATTACTAATTGCTACCACCATTTCCCGCCAATGTGGTGATCTCACCAAGTTGAAAGGAAGACTATTTGCATAAATGCAACGTGCAATTTTTTCATCTACAATATCTCTTGTTTCATTTTGAAATGCCTTAGCCAATGGACCTCTTTTGCGGGAAGAAGGAGAGGGATTTTCATCTTGGATAGACGTTGTCGTTAAGAAAGAATGTTGGGGCAAGGAGAAAGGAGGTTCTGTAGATGGATTCATTGCTGTTTTCTTTGCTAAAAGATGAGCTCTTAATTTTGCTCTTGTACTCTTTTCATCAGCTTCTTCTTGTTCTTTAATGAATGCCATAATTTGTCCTTTTGACAACCCCTTCTTGTTTGGCCCTTAACATATTTTAATTCTTTTTCCATTTATGGCACATAAGTGAGCTTTCACTTGACTATATGAGCTCTTAAATGTGACCTTGCACTCATTACAAATTCAAACAAAAGCCCCACCTCCTGGTAGTTGTTCAACCATGTTGACATGTTTCCAAAGAGGAGATGATTGATCATATTTAAATTGTTTATCCTTCTCAAGACCCACTGAACTTGAACTAGTAGCCATTTCGATTTCAAATAGATTGTTGTAAGAAATTACAAGATTTAAATTAAAATATAATTAAAAAAATGCAACCCTACACAATATATAAACTAATAAAACACCTAAACATTCAAGACAAACACTAAAATAGGTTTAAAAAATGTTAAAACTTGTTTTTTTTTTTTCAAAAAGAAAGTTGATTTTTTTTTTTAAAAACTTGAAAAAATCCATAAAAAAACTTGAAAAAATTCAGAAAAAATTAGAAAGAACAGGTTAAACTACTTACCTTAGATCAATGGATGACCTTTGTGCAAGCTAAAATCCTCCCTTGGCACTTTGCATTCGATTCCCTTCGAAAATATAGCAACAGCCCTCCACAATGCAAAAATGAAGAAAGTATGAACTCTTCTCAAATAGAGTTGTTGTGAAATAAGAAGTTTTTGCTTTTAACAACATTTTAGTGTTTCATTTTGCTTTATTTTTCACTTAAAAATCATTAATAAATTGCCTTTTTTTTTTAATTTTTAATATAAAAAAATATAGGTTTTGGCTCTGGGAGTGCTCAGGAGCGGGCTTGCCGCCTCGGGTCCCTCATGGGTTCGTGTATGCGAATCCATAGGGGACCCGGGGCAGCAGGGCCGCTCTCGGCACTGCTTCGGGACCCGCTCCTTGGCGGTACGGGACTGGCACCCAAAACAGGAGAACCCGATAACGTTGCCTATAGGGCTGCAACCTCAAGAATACCAAGTATCCAACCTCAAATGTCCTCTCCAAACAGTGGCAATCAACATACATCTTTGGCTGATTTTGGGCCTGCTGTAAGTTCTCTGAGTGCATTCAAAATATCCATACTTTGATGTACCAAATCTCTAGCTCCAACAACTCTGTTGTCCGAAAGAATCAAGTACACAAATGATAATGCCTCATAACCATATAGTGCTTTGAAATGAGTCATACCTATTGACATGTGATGAGTGGAATTGTAGCAAAACTCTCCAAGATGAAACCACTTAATTCATGCTGTTTGTTGTCTTGTAACATAATTCCTCAGATACCCTTCAAGTCATTTATTCACAATCTCTGTTTGTCCATCCCTTTGAGGGTGATAGCTAGTACTTGGAGTTAACTCTGTGCCTATCAATCGAAAAAGTTCTTGCCAAAGCAACCTAATGAACTTGCTGTCCCTATCACTCTCAATGTTTCTAGGCAGCCCATGTAATCTAAACACCTCTCAAAAAAACAAATCAGCCATCTGTGGAGCTCTATATTCAGAAGATATAACATAAAAATGAGCATACTTAGTGAGTCTATCCACCACCACAAAAATACAATCCTTACCCTGCACTCGTGGAAGACCAATGACGAAATCCATAGAAATGTTCTCCCATTTTTTATTTGGAATGGGTAGGGGCTGCAACAACTCGGCTGGAAAAGTCTGCTTTACCATGTTTTGTTGACAAGTCAAACACTCTCTAACATGCTTCAAAACATCCCCCTTGAGGCCTTTGCAATAAAACCGCTCTCTCACTTGTCTATATATTTTGTAGTACCCCTGATGACCTGCCAAAGAAGTGTCATGACATGCCTCAAAATCTTCTCTTTCATCTTCGATCTTGGGACAAGGTACACTTGGTCCTTATAGAAAATGAGCTCATCAATCACCTTGTACCTATCATCTTGCAACTTGCCATCCAAAATGTCAATAACAAATGTATCCTTAGCATGCATACTCAACTAGTATAGAAGTTCTCCAATCAGTAGATATGTCAGTCATGGAACATAAATAAGGCTTTTTAGATAATATATCAGCCACTGCATTGTTCTTCCCCTTGACATACTCAATATCAAAGTCATAAGCCTGCAACTTACCCACTTCTGTTGCCTATCATTCAAATCTTTTTGATTGAGGAAGAACTTCAAACTGTTATGATTCGTCTTCATAAATCTCCTTCAAACCAAATACTACTTGAACTTAGCCAATGCATGCATGATGGTTAGCATCTCCTTGTCATAAATAGAGAAACTCCTCTTTGATTCCTTGAGCTTCCGACTTTCAAAGGTTATAGGGTGTTTGTTTTGCATCAATATCGCTCCAATACCCTCTCCTGAAGCTTCACACTCCAACATAAACAAAAGTGAAAAATCTGGAATAGCCAACATGGGACATGAACTCATTATCTGCTTGAGCTTATCAAAAGTTGTTTGTGCTGCTTCATGTTGCACATATGGTTGTGTGGTTGTCATTGATGTCAACACTCAGTATGGTTGTCGCTGATATGGTTGATGTGGTTGTCATTGATGCCAACACTTTGCTTGGATGTTTATGATGATGATATACTATGTTGATAGTGTGCTAGCTGTGGTTGCTGATGTTCATGGTTGGATGTCATGCCTTGATTAATGTCAAGTAAAATTGTATTGAGCATGTTTGTGATCAGCAGAGATGATTTCATGATGATATATTAAGATGGGAATTAGAAGCATTAAGATGAATGATGATATATTAAGATGGGAATTAGAAGCTATGCTGAGGTTGAGAAGATGTTGCTGATGACCTTTAGCATGTTGTATGATCCTTCTTGTTGTTCCTAAGGAAGTATGTGTCGCTATAAGACTCTGGTCTCTGGATGTTGGTAAAGGTTGTTGTTGCAGGAAGCTGCTTGGAAGACTATTTAGTAAAATGCTCCGCATTCCTCCACATTTGAAAATATGGTCATGCGGTTCAAAAGTTAAGTTTAGTGTGCTGTAAAGGTGCTCAATCCAAAGTTTCAAATCATTTTCTCCTCCGCAGTGGAAGTTATAAGTGACAGAGTTCCGGTCTATATGCTCTGGCAAAGTGAAGTAATGATGAAGGTTTGTTGGAATGCTCCATATTCCTCCGCAAGTGAAGGTTTGCTCATGCGGTTTTGAGAACATGATCAGAGATGTTCAATGCATGCTACTTTGCAGTATCAGGTGATTTGGAGGTTTGCAAGTTCAATTTTCAAATGACAGTGTACTACAGATGGTTCTGGATGCCTAATTGTTCTCAGGACATATGTTTGAGTACTTGTGCCAGTTGGAGAATGTACAGATCAGTTATATGAGTTTATGTGGACATTCCACATGTCTCTATGCTTCTTAGGTTTGATGCACATGCAAATCTTTCAAGTTTCCAGTACCACACAAAGTTTTCAAGTCAGTTTGTGAAGAGTTGTTGAGGCTGACTGAGGAATGTTGATGATGTGCGCCACAAAGCTGTTGCTGTGCGGAGTTCAAGGAGTGTTTGGAGATGTTGTGTAGGTCCTGTCGACTCATTTGGAAGAAGAACAAGTAATGTTTAATCATTCTGACATTCATGAGTACCGCCAAGATTGTAAAGATCGATGTGCTACAAGCTTCATGTTTTCTTGCTTAAGGGCGACCTATTTCAAATGAGCGTGGCGTGCGGATGTTATTATTTGAAGGATGATGCCGTGAAGGATGTTTAGGACCAGGTTAAGCATGTGTTGGGGTCCACAAGGCGTGTCTCTTTTTGGAGTGGCGTGTAGTTCATGTTAGGGCTTGCCCTATGCATGTTTCATGTTGTGTGATCTCTGGCCGACTTGTAATGTAATCAATGTAATATCATGTATATAGTGTAAACCTAGTTGATCTAGGTGAGGTATGATTGTGAAGATGAGAATATGAGTGTATGAAGAGAAGAATATGAATATGATATGCATTATGATGTGCGACTGAAGGAGAAAGAGCAGAAGCAATAAGGGCTGTCCTGATTTATCTTGAAGACATTTTTGTGATAGGAGGGAAGTGAAGAGTGTGCCTAAATGATCCAATCATCAAAAGAGGAGTGAAGAGGCAGAATTGCAATCATCAAAGATGTGAGCTTCAATGTCAATTTTCAGGTAGAAGGACTGTCATACTGTAATCATTTTTGAGTTCATTCTTAGTTCAAGGAGGAGTTGTTTCCTTGGGTTGTAGCCCTAAAACAAAGTTTGCATGGAGTTGTAGCTTCCTTGGGAGTGACCCTAAAACAAAGTCTTCAGGGAGTAGTAGCTTCCTTGGGTTGTAGCCCTAAAACAAAGTCAGTAGGGAGTAGTAGCTTCCTTGGGTTGTAGCCCTAAAACAAAGTTGTAATTTTTATAGCAGTGAGCTTCATATATTGTGAGTTAATCCTCACCGTGGTTTTTCCCCTTTTGGGGTTTTGCACGTATATCTGGTGTTCTGTTGATGTGTATTGTGTTGATCTTTCATGTTTATGTTAATGCTGTAATGTTTAAGTTTTAATTTGCTCCAAAGGATTTGAAGTTTGTTTAGATACTGATTCACCCTCCCTCAATATTCGGGTGTGTTCAATACTTCACTCCAAGAGAAAGCTCCCTTGTCAAATCCATCAACGGGGCAGCTAGTTGTGAAAAGCCTTTGACAAACCTCTTGTAATAGCTGCAAAGTTCCACAAACCCTCTCAAGTGTGATAAAATCATGGGTCGAGGCCAATCCACTATTGCTTTGATCTTCTTCTCATCTACATTGACACCTTGGGCACTAATCTTATGCCCTAGATACAAAGTCTCAGTCATCTCGAACTCACATTTGGATGCCTTGTCAAAAAGTGACTGCTGATCAAGAATACCCAATACCTCATTATCTGCCTCAAATGATCCTCCCAAGTCTTGCTATAGGTCAATATGTCATCAAAGAAAGCCAATACAAATTTCCTCAATTGCTTAACAAATACCTGGTTCATGCAAGACTAGAACATGGTCGGCGCATTTGTCAATCCAAATGGCATGACGAGAAACTCATAATGCCCAATGTGACACCTGAAAGTTGTCTTGTGAATAACCTCCTTTCTCATCCTTATATGATGGTACTCGGATTGCAAATCAATCTTAGAAAAATATACTGCACCATGAAGCTCATCTATCAACTCATCGATCATGGGAATTGGGTAGCAGTTCTTGATTGTCTTCTTATCGAGTGCCCTGTAGTCGATGCACATCCTTATGGTAGCATCTTTCTTCTTAACCAACTCCATGGAGGAAGCAAAAGGGCTAGAGCTCGATCGCATATGTCCCATATCCAACAATTATTTAATTGCCTTCTCGATCTCTTCGTTGTACCTCCTCGGATGATGATATAATGTAGTGATGACCGACTTCGATCCCTCCTCCAGCTCAATGACATGTTGAAATCCCCTATATGGAGGTAACCTTGGAGGAATTGCAAATCAATCTTAGAAAAATATACTACACCATGAAGCTCATCTATCAACTCATCAATCATGGGAATTGGGTAGCAGTTCTTGATTGTCTTCTTACTAAGTGCCCTGTAGTCAATGCACATCCTAATGGTGCCATCTTTCTTCTTAACCAACACCACGAAGGAAGCAAAAGGGCTAGAGCTTGATCGCATATGTCCCATATCCAACAATTATTTAATTGCCTTCGCGATCTCTTCGTTGTACCTCCACGGATGACGATATAGTGTAGTGATGATCGACTTCGATCCCTCCAACTCAATGACATGCGGAAATCCCTTATCTGGAGGTAAACTTGGAGGAATATCACTGAATATCATTCTATGTTTGTCCATAATAGACTGAATATCTATATGAGTAGTCTTTTCATTCGTGGGTGCAAATCCGTCAGTAACCAAACATTGTACCGCCCAATCTACTTGTCCTCTATGAAAAGCTCTCTCCATCCTCTTGGCTGAAACAACCCTCGGAGCTCCATTAGACAAGCCCTGAAGAACCGCCTCCTTACCCTCAGATTTTAATTTCAGCTCCATAGTTTGATAGTTCTAGGTAAACTCACCGAGTGAATGCAACCACTGCACACCCAAAACTACATCTGTCTCACCAATGCCAACCACATAGAAGTCATCGCATACTCTGTGCCTCCCTAAGATGATGTCAAGCTGTTGGATCCTTCATGTACATGGAATAGTGAATCCATCGACCACAATCACATTGAACCCCTCAAAGTTATTTGTTTTCAGTTTCATCCTAGTCTCCAAACCCTCATTAATGAAATTATGTGTAGCCCCGCTATCAATCAATACTATCACTCTATGTCCTTGTAACACTCCTTGCACACGAAGAGGATGATATCTTGGTTCACCCGAAAGAGTGGCAAGTGTACCTCATGAAGACTCTTCTCCTCCTTGATCCTCATGCTCAACCTTATCCAAAACAACCTTGGGTTCAGATTCTTTTGCCTCAGAATCCTCATCGTAGACTACCTCTATGTAGTGTACCTGCCCCTTCCCAAAGCATCTATGTTCTGGCTCCCATGGCTCTCTACAGGAAAAGCACAACTTCCTTTGAAGTTCATTCTTAATTCCTTCTACCTTGTTTGGTTTTGGAGCTAATACCTTGGGTTGCGGAAAGTCTTTGTGGAATGGTCTCCTATGCTGTCTTAATGGTGGACTCTTGGAATAGGACTTGTTCTTGGTCATGGTATCCTCCAAATTCAAAGCCCTTCGAATAGCATCTTGTAGTGATGTCGACTCAAAAGCTCCAACCAAACCTCAGAGTGACTATGATAATCCCTCAATAAACAAAAACATGAGTCTCCTCTCCGTAACATTTGACACCATGATTGAAACCCGTTGAAATTTTGCTACATAATCTTCTACTGAACCATGCTGCCTCAACTGTGTCAACTCTCTAAAGTGCATCTTTGGATCTCTCCTGTCAAACCTGTCTATGAGCCTCTATGTGAAATCAACATATGTCACAATGTGATGATGCCCTTGTATGAATAACCTATGATGCCACCATTCATGCGTTGTACCCTCCAAATGAAGAATAACAAACTTGATAGCTTCATCTTCCATCATAGGGCTGAGTGAGAGGTATGTATCCAATTTTTGAACCCAAGCCCGTGCAGTAACCTTTCCCGAACCATCAAAAGTTGGGAGAGTCAACTTACTCACCCTTTGCAATAAATCTCTATTGAACTGCTGCATAGGTTGTCTTCTCTCTCCTCTTGACCCATTCCTTGATTTGGCATTATTGAGTTGTGAAAATGGGATCTGACTTTTGACATCTAGATCAAGTCTTATGTACTCATCTATGCAGGTGTTAAAGTCATTTGTTGCTAGGTTTGGCTCCTCCTCTTCCTATGGTGGCTCAACTTTAGGCAAAAATGTAGGCTGGAAGGGTTTGGGTGCTGATCCAATTGGGGTCCTGTTGTTATTTGTGTGATTTTCAGGCCCATCCTGATTCAAATTACTCGCTTCTCCCCCATAATGTTTTGTAGGTTTGGTGGAATTGTTAGTGTTGTTCATGTTTTGAATCATTTGGATGAGTATTTGTGTCATTTATTCTTGTCTTTGTGCCATTTGTTGCTGTATTTGCATGAAAGTTTTCCACTCATCTTCCTGATCTGCCATCTTCTTACCTCTACCTCCAATTTCAATGCTAACTATTAAACTAAAATTAGTTAATTTCTATTTAATGGTCAATGATGTAATATAGTAGATAGTTTCTAAACTGCTTTAAGTTAGCTTTAGTTTATTTAGAAACTTCTGTATTTCGTATTTAGAAACATCATCTTGTAATCTGTATATAGAGCTTTGCTCTCTCATTAATTCATTCATTCGATTATTTACCATTCTATTTTTCCATAATATGGTATCAGAGCTTTGAGTTCGAGCGGGAAAAGTTTCTTTTTGAAATTTTTCTGACGCCTCCTGTATTTTCTGTACATTGTACGAACGACGTACTTGTTCGACTCTCCTGTTTGGAGTTCTTCTGCGTGCTTCCTTCTGGTCGTGTTCTTTCTCTGCTTGAAGGTCGCATCTGTTTCTTAGAAGTCGTGAGTTTTTAAAATTGCGGATCAAAGTTGTGGGTCGCGTTTTGTGCCCAGATCATCGTTTTTTTGGTTGCACCATTTTTGGTGTTTGAAACGTCTGCCTTGATCGCGTTTTTGTCATGATCATGGGTTTTCTTCTAAGGTCACAGTATTTTATGATCGCGTTTTACCCTAGTTGAGGATCCTTCAGGGTCTCGTTTTTTATTTCTTGGAGGTCACGACTCCTTTTTTGGCGGCTTTCTTCTATTGTTTTGTTGTAGAAACGGGATTCACAATCGTTTGCTTCTGATCGCATTTTCCAAGCACGTTAATCACAGACGTTTGGAAACTCGCAATTTATAGCCGTGGTTTCTCATAGCCAACGATTCCTGTCTGATTTTCGGTGGTTCTGTTTGGCAGCGGATTTGGCGAGATTAGTCGGCATCCCTAAGATCGCATTTTTTCTTTTGAAATCGCGATTTTTGGAGGCTTTAAATTTGTGTTCCTAAAAGGTCGTGGTTTCTGGTTTGGTGGGTTGTGATATCGCCGGTCCAAGACTTTCCGTGGTTGTCGGTTGCTTTTTTGGCGTTGGCAGGAGTTTTATTAGCGGTTTTTTCTCTGTTTAGGACAAACATCTTAGTCGGTGTTTTGTCTCATTTCCTCTGAGGTCACAATCTCTTCATCAGGCTTTATCTAAAGCGGCGTTTTTGTCCCTCCTGATCGGTGTTTATGTGCTTAAGTGGTCTATGTGTTGCAAGCGCTTATAGCGCCCCAACTACCTGAATGAGGTCTTGCTGAAATCCAGTGCCTATATATTAGGCGTTCTATAAGCTCGACAGTCTTTAGGTAGTCTGTTTATTTTGGCGGGTTCATTGTTTCAACCATCGCCGGAGGTTGGCCAGACTTAGCGTCTTTTGCCTAGCGCCTAGCTCAAAGCTTCAACGTCTGGTCATATCTCAGACCAGCGACTAGCCCCAGGCGCTCAGTTATTTTTTTACCTTTGCATGCAGTAATATAACTAACAGGTATTTGTTTTGTCTTGGGATTTGTGTCTCAAAATCCGTGTTCGGGTTTTTGAGTCTATTATTTATCCTATCTCGGGATTTGTGCCGTCTTTTTTGTTTCTCATTTTTTCGTGCCTCAAAAAACATGAAGATGGCCTCAGAAAGCGTGAAGATGGCCCATGTTGTAGAGCACACTGAGTAGGAGTCTGCAGTCTATGCCTCTATGGCCAAAAGACCTGCAGATCATGTCAAATCTTCTGCCTGGTACATTGATTCAGGTGCTTCTCAACATTTCACACATCGGCGAGATTGGTTCACTCAGTACACGCCATTCGAAGATTCAGTCATCTTTGGAGGAGGCGAAGAGTATATTGGTGTTGGAAAGGGCAACATGCAGATTTAGTCTGGTGGGAGAAATTTAATATTTCACGACGTATACTTTGTACCTGGCATGGAGTTGAACCTTATCTTAGTCAGATTATGTGGCACTCTCCTCAGTTGGATGTTGTTTTTAGCATGCACACATGTAGCATAGTGGATCGTGAGACACGCACCACCATTGCCCAAGGACTTGAGGATCATGGTTTGTATAGACTTGTTGATTCTAGTGATTCTCAAGAGCATGCTATGGCAGCCAGGAGTACATCCATCAACAAATTCTGGCATTAGCGTTATGGGCACCTAAACATGCACTATCTCTCTTAGTTCGGGAGGGTCTGGTTGGTGGTCTTCCTGAGATTTAGACTCAGATTCATGGTGTCTGCGAAGCATGTCAAGCTGGAAAGCAGCATCAGACTCCTTTTTTAGATGGTGATTTTTGGAGAGCATCCAAGGTACTTCAATTGGTCCACGCTGATGTATGTGGCCCAATGAACACTCCTTCAGTTACTGGGTGCAGATATTTCTTGCTTTTTGTTGATGATTTCAGTAGAAAGATATGGGTGTATTTTTTGAAAAACAAATCAGATGTGTTTGGTATATTTCAGCAATTCAAGGCCTTAGTTGAAAAAGAGTCAGGCTATCCAATAGTCACTCTTAGGTCTGATAATGGGGAGGAGTTTTGTTCTTCTGACTTCTCTCATTTCTGTGCTACACATGGCATCAAACACCAGCTTAACACACCTTACACCCCTCAGTAGAATGGTGTTGTTGAGCGTCGCAATCGCACCATTACAGAGATGGCATGATCTATGCTAGAGCATAGAAGTGTTCCTAAGAAATTCTGGGCTGAATCAGTCTACACTGCTGTCTATCTTCTGATCCGGTCTCCTACCTATGTCGTCAAGAAGATGACTCCGGAAGAACCCTGGTCTAGACGTAAGCCCTGGGTCAACCATCTGAAAATTTTTGGCTCTACTGCTCATGTTTGGATTCCAGATGCCAAGCGCACCAAGTTGGACTCCAAAAGCCAAAAACTCATGTTCACTGGTTACAGTGAAAATCATAAGGCATACAGGCTGATTGATGTAGACACTGATCGTCTCATATTCAGTGGTGATGTAGTGGTTGATGAGACTACTGGGCCATTTCTTTTGTCTACTCCTGTTAGCCTTGAGGGTCAGCGTTTGAAGGCTTCTGATTTAGGTGTTTGCCTTCCCCTAGCTCCACCTGATGGGAGGGATTCTGCAATTGTACCAACAACTCAGCTTGTTGTTCCACCTTCCGCCCCGCCTCAGGATATTCTGGATCCTCCTGATCTTGTTCCAGCCACATTAGGTGATGCTGTTTTAGATGTTGGTACATCTACTCTCCGGCCTAAATGGTGGGGCAAAACAATTGGTGATCTTCATGACAATGAACTCATCGAGGGTAGATCTGCTCGGAAGAAGAGCAAGCAGCAGAATATTGTAAATTTTGCTCTTATGGCCAACCTTCATAGCATCTCGAAGCCTTAGACATATTCTGAGGCTAAAGACATACCTGAGTGGAAACAGGCTATGGACGTTGAACATCATAGTCTTCTGAAGAACAACACTTGGGTCCTCTTTGATCTTCCACCTGGGAAGAAGCCCATTGGCTGCAAATGGTTGTGCAAAGTTAAGTACAAGGCTGATGGAACCCTCGATAAGTATAAGGCTCGGTTGGTAGTCAAAGGGTTCTCATAGAAAGAGGGCATTGACTATGAGGAGACTTTTGCTCCCACAGCCAAAATGAGTACCATTCAGCTTGTCCTCGCTATGGCAGTCGAGTTTGGATGGAAAGTCCATCAAATGGACGTCAAGAGTGCCTTCCTCAATGGAGATTTGCAGAAAGAAGTCTACATGATGCAACGTCCTGGCTTCAAGGTTGCTGGTAAAGAACACCAAGTGTGCAAATTGGTGAAAGCTCTCTATGGCCTTAAGCAGGTTCCACAGGCATGGTACATAAAAATTGATAAGTACATTGCGGATCATGGATTTCAGTGGAGTCCTTCTGATTCCAATTTGTATGTCAATTAGAATCCTGATGATAGTCTTTTTATAGTTGTTTATGTTGATGATTTGATCATTACTGGCAGCTCGGAGCAGTTGGTTGAGGGGATCAAACATGATCTCAGTCAATCATTTGACATGACAGATTTGGGACTCTTGCATTATTGCCTAGGTGTTGATGTTTGGTAGAAAGCTGATAGTATTTTCATCTCTTAGTCCAAGTATGCTAGAAGTCTGCTGGATAAGTTCTGGATGACCGATTGTAAACTTGCATCCACACCTATGGAGAAAGGGCTGAAGTTATCAGTCAATTTAGGTTCACCGGTGGAAAATGAATCAACATTCAGGTATCTAGTGGGCAGCCTCATCTATCTCACTGCCACTAGACCTAATCTCAGTTTTACAGTGAGCTACATCTCTCGCTTCATGACCTGAACATTGGGTTGCAATGAAGCGTGTGCTTCGATATGTGAAAGGCACTTCTGACTTTGGCATTCTATATGGAAGGTGCAAAGATCCTAAGCTGATTGGTTTTACAGACTCAGATTGGGCAGGCTCTGTTGATGACAGGAAGTTTACTTCTGGGTATGTTTTCAGTTTGGGCATAGGTGCAGTCACATGGACCAGCAAGAAGCAGCAAGCAGTGGCTCTCTCCTCGACAGAAGTTGAATATCGGGGAGCTATTAAAGCAACGTGTGAGGCAGTTTGGCTTTGAAGGATGCTTTCAGACATGCAAATGTCTCCAGCAGGGCCTTCACCCTTGTATTGTGACAATCAAGGGGTGCTGAAACTTGCCAAAAATCCAGTCTTCCATGAAAGGACAAAGCATGTTGAACTTCATTGTCATTTCATCCACCAACTTGTCGAAGACGGATCAGTGGTGTTGTAGTATGTTCCAATTGAGGACCAGACTACAGATATCCTCACCAAGTCTCTGAGCCTAGATAAGTTTGTCAAATTTAGGGGGCATCTTGGTGTAGTTGACAAATTGACCATTAAGGGAGGGTATTAAACTAAAATTAGTTAATTTCTATTTAATGGTTAATGATGTAATATAGTAGATAGTTTCTAAACTGCTTTAAGTTAGCTTTAGTTTATTTAGAAACTTCTGTATTTCATATTTAGAAACATCATCTTGTAATCTGTATATAGAGCTTTGCTCTCTCATTAATTAATTGATTCGATTATTTACCATTCTGTTTTTCCATAATACTAACCTCTTGTGATGCTGCCTCTAACCTTCTTCTTTCTCTCTCCAAGGCTCTTTAATCTCTTTGACTTAGCTGCATAAACTAAATCAAACCCGCAGGTTGGCAAGACTACCTGCTTTGATACCACCAAAATAGTCTTAAACAAATTTGTAACTTTCAACTAATTTGTTTCCACAAAATTATCGTTGTTCTATAGATTAACACAACAAATTGATCTTGAACAAACATTGATAAAAGGAAACAATCATGCGACAACACTATGCCAATTCAGTTAAAACAACAGATTTGGATTTTAGTTGTTCAAATAGAAATCAAATATGTACAGTTACAGTGACAACAAACTGAATAGTAAGCAGACCACTTATACAAATCGACTAACAAATGAGTGTGCTGCTGTCCTGATTGGAAACTCCTATGTTGCCTATATTTACATGTTAGTAATAAGGACTGGTAGTGCTCCTTACTCGACGGTGTTTACTGCATTATGGTGTGTTTTACAGAATATGAAGTAAATAGAATTATGTAGTATAGTGCATAACATAGAGCATGAAATTATAATAGCATTGCACAGAATAAAGCATTGTTCCCATTCATTGAATATATCAGTATTACACTACAATGTTACAATGCTGCCTCTACATTGGAATGACGATACATATATAGGTTGTCTAACGGTTGCCAACTGTTGCCGACACCGGTCGGGAGTAACTACTCGCCGATACCAACTAACCAACATATTTACCGGTACAACAACATAACAAATATACTTTCCGCCTAACAGACGGTAGTGTTGTGACGTTTTCACACATCGCCCCATTGCAAATGGGGACCCCCTCTTTTTTTTTTTCTTTCTGTCTTCGTTTTGCTTTAGAGTTTAGGTTTTCTTTGAGTTTGTAGGTTTGGAAGTATAGATTTGCACATGCCTCGCCAACTTCTTGTTAAGGGGTCCATATCCTCTCATTCTGATGCAAGTCCTGAAGCCCTGAAATTGACTAAGTCTGATGTCCTGAAGTCTGATGTTCTGAGCCCTGAAATTGACTAAGTCTGAAATTTGGTGGATCCTCAAAAATCTAGAATCTACATGTTAAATCCTATGGATCCGGGACCTATCTCAAACATCCTGGAAGTATATTTCAAAATATTTAAACTATAGGAACTTAAATATATTTTTAAATATACTTCCACCAAGACACTTCTAAATTGGGCAAAAAGTTTAAGTCTTGGACCTTGAGCGCAAAATGTTCACCAACAAGGAAAATGCGCTCTAGATTGAAGGAAAATGCTCACTAGCAGGGAGAATGCGCTCTTCCTTATTCCTGAAATTCAACAATTTTGGAGATGATTTTAGGACTAAGAAATTTGAACAAGACTTCAAGAGATCCAAATGAGAAAAGGACTTCTAGAAGAGCGCAAAATGTTCATTGGCAAGGAGAATGCACCTAACATCAAGCACGTAGAAAACCTTTCAATCATCAACAACTTTCAAGGAAATCTTAATCTCCATTCGCTAAAATAAAGAGGTTTTGAAATTTCAAGGAAAATGCTTAAGGTTTGATCAAAGACCAGAAAAGGTGGAAAATGTTCATCAATGAGCATTATGCGCCCTAGGAGATGAGGCATTTGGAGATAGGGATTATCATGCAATGAAAGTTTGAATAGTGAAAATCCCTGGGAGTTCATTTGAAGAAGTCATTTTGACACTTAGAAATTTTGTGATTAGGAAAAGTGGAAAATGTTCATCAATGAACATTATGCGCTCCAGGAAGGTAGAGAATCATCATCAAGGATGCGCTCAAGAAGAGGAAATTTCAACAAATCATCTGGAGAATGCACGTCAACTTCAAGCAATCAATTCCACTATAAACAATTTGCAAATTTAGACAAAGTCATGAAAAGTTTCAAAAGTGAAAAAACACCTGAGTATAGAGGTCGCAAATTGTTCATCAATGAACATTTTGCGCCCATCTAGAGGAGTATTCTTGCGCAAAAAGGAAAAGACCCACTCAAACATTCTTGCAAATTGATGCCATTTTATGAGGATTCAATGCAAAGGAATTGGAAGAATTTCACCAAGGAAGTTGGAAAGTTGGAAGAAGGATAATACACTAAGATTTGATTGCAAATTGTTCATCAATGAGCATTATGCGCCCATCAAGAGAAGGAAATTTCTCACCAATGAGGAAAAAGTGCTCTCCCAATCCTATCATATTTTGTTCAATCAACAAACTTGAAGATGATTCCAACGAAAGGCTAAGAGAAGTTACTTGAGAAATTTGATGAAGGAACAAGTTAAAGTTCGACAAGTGAAAATGAGAAATGGTTGCCAAATGAAGGAAATTGTTCATCAATGAACATTTTGCGCTCACTTGGAGATATGCTTTCAAGATCAAATTTGCTAAAACCACTTGAAACTCATTAAAGTACATTGGAATCATTTGAAATCCCTAAGTGTTCATGATGAAGAAGAGAAAGGAATCAAACTTGACAGTAAAAATGCCTAAGTGTGGAGATGATGAAATAAAGGAAAATGTTCATCAATGAACATTATGCACCCTAGGAGGAGGAGAATTCACTAGCTTAGAAATTGAAATGGCATTCCCAAATTGCATGAAGATAAATCCTTAAGACACTTCAAACTTATGAAGAATGTATTGAAACAATTTGTCAAGTGTTGATCAAATGTAATGATGAAATGAAGGAAAATGTTCATCAATAAACAATATGCACCCTATTGAAGATCTCATCTTTGGAGTCAAGATAATAGAATATTACTTTCCTTAGTCAAATCCATGAGAATACAAAAAAAAAAAACATATCAAATTGCTTGAGAAAGTTGGAAGAGATAAGAAATTTTATGAAAATGCCTAAGTCCAAAAGGAGGAAAATGTTCATCAATGAACATTATGGGCTCTAGGATGGCGCATATTGTTCATCAACAAGAAATTTCCGCCCTCAAAGTCCTTCACCAAAACATCAAATTCGGCTAGCATGTGGAAGAGGTCGGCCTAGGAGAGGAACAATTTGAGTTTTTATTGTCATAAGAAGGCCGACCTGCACTACAAGGTTAAGTTGAAATGCTATATAAGGAGGAGTGAATCTTTGTTTTCCACATTCATTTTGAAACAAATAAGCAGAGCAGCGAGTCATTGAAGGCAGGGCATATTTCTTCATCAAGAACAGCAAATAACACTAAGAGTCTAAGAAAAGCAGAATTCATCACAGCAAGGTAGCTGACTTCATTCACTACAGCAGGGGCAGAAATTTCCTCAAGGCAAAGGAAGAATTTCACTTTAAAAGAAGAGCAGAATTTCGATTCCATCAACAAGAAAAGCAGATTTCACTAGAAAGAAGCAAGTTTTCAAGGAGGGAGAAAAGTAGATTTCCTCAGACAAAAGTGAAATTTCATAAGGGAGAGATGAATTTTCCTAAGGAAGAGGACAAATTGTTATTTCATATTCTCTCTTCATAAGTACATCAAAATTGCATTGATTTTCCATGGAGATCCTTATCCCACATGCATTATTTTATGTGAATTCTTTACTTTCGAAGTGAAATTTTCCTTTACATTTGAAGTGAATTTTTATTGTAACATCCTTGATCCTCACTTGAGTTTGCATTTTATAGGTGATTAGCAAGTGCTGGAACTGGATCCACTTCAGGAGAAAAGACTATGTTGTGAAGATGTTCGAGGAATTGTGAAGAACTTCCAAGGCCGGTTGAGGAAGCTAACATTCAATCAAGAAGACCTCACAAGAATTCCAAACTCTGAGGAAAACTTCATCGCCGGAGTGAAAGAACTTCATCTTGCAAGTTCCATCATCTGAGCATCCAAAAAAACATTTCAATGTTCAAATTCCACATCCAAGCTTCCAAAGTTATCATGCGCCAGAAAGAAGAAAGACAAGATATCCTCTACTTCCTACACCATCCAAAGCCAGAATCTTGCACAAGAACAAGAATTTTGCAAGATGAGAAATGAGCATGTACATCAAGCAAATCCATGAATTACATCAAGACAACAAGATTCAGAATTCCCAAATTTTCAAGTTCCAGAAGCTAAGTTCCAGAGGTGAAAATCCAAGTTTGAAGACTATTCCAAGAAAAAATGACATAATTTGGGAAGATATTCTAAGTAGTGTGAACACATTGAAAATCAAACCAGTTTACAAGTTGTTGAGATGGCATGTGCACATCATCAATCCAATCACAGCTGGCCACATCACCCGTGCAAATTCAATGTACAAGAAGCCAAAGAGGGCGTCCATGTGGAAGATGCTTCAAAGATTCCATTTCAAACTTATCACATTGGGAAACGTGCCTTCATTGCCTCTCTCATGTTCTAAAAATAGTAACTTTTGTAACAAACTGCTTTGTTGTCTCAATCTTGGCCATTGATTCTTGAATCGATCTTGGCTGTTCATGTAAATTTTGGAGTCTATAAAAGGCTCACTTCTCTCATTTGTAAGGAGGATATATTAGAATTAGAGTTGCTGTAGGAGAGTAGGATAGCAAGTAGAGTAGAGGAAGCTCTTCGAAGTCATTGAAGAGATATTGTGGAATTGTTGTAGAAATACTTCCTGGATCAATACAAGCTCATTATTGATTTTTTCATGGTGATTTTGTGTGGTTATGGAATGTTCGCACGGTTTCAAATTCTTGCAAATGATTGAGAAATGTTTCCAAGTAGCTTAGATAGTAGATTAGAAGTTCATTGATATGATGGATTTATGATGAGATATTTGATGAATTCCTTTATGTTCATACTTTTTGTGACTTGTGGCTTGCAATTCACAATGCAAAGTTAGTTTGAACCTTCATGTGCTTTAGTTCGATTGTGGATGTTCATTCAAGTTGCACCAGCTGTGGGTATTTGGATGAATGTTTACACTATGAAAATCCTTGGATTACCTTAGAAGATTGCACCGGTTTCGTGTAATTGTTGGTTCTCATGGTGAAGCGAAGCTAGGTTTTCAAGGAATTTGTCTATTTGAACATGATTCATTATTTCACTATCCTTAGAATGGATTCTCTAAACCCTTATCTTTTGCTTTTTCTTTTAAGTTTGATTGAAGAAGTTCCATTCATTCACATCCAAGGAGTAGGGAATTTCATCCATGTTCGTGAAGGAGAAATTCAACGTAAGTCTCTTTGTGATTATCAGCAAGATCACATCAAATCACTGAGTCTATCCGTTGCAAATCACGCATAAGGAACCTTGGAGCATTCTTGTTTGATCACATAGTTCAGCATTCAAGAGGCTTTGTTCAAGAGAGTAGGATACTTGGTATTTTATTCTATTGTTGTTGTTGTCACAAAAACATCATCAACAGGTAGTAGTGTGGCTCGTCGAAGACTAAGGAATTTCGCTTGAAATATTTGCTTGGATTGATATGTCTATCCGCTGCCCACCTTGAGTGTTCACTGTCATATGATATTCAGATGCCACAAAATACCGCAAAATAACTAGTCGCTAGTTAATATAGATTTTGCCTCCAACATAGATGTTGAGAGCTAGCGTGAGTCGTGGCAATCTGCAGGGTCCCTTCCGCTGAGATTTGCTATGCAAATGACTGACCTGTTGGTAGATACAGCGATTCACAATGTCTAATGTTACTTGCTTGGCCTTGTGATCCTTTGTTCCTTTGAGTACGACCGAGTAGTGAGCTGGTATTTGCTGCGATTTTCCCTCCTTTGACTACGGGTAGGGCGTGGCCTGGTGCAACGGTGTGCTGGTCACATGATTTGCGTGAAATGCGAGTAGATCTTCTCTTACATATATCAAATGTTGACCCTACTTGAAGTAGTTGTTGCCGCTCAACTGTAGACTCCCAGCACGAGGATGATTTCTAGCGGCAATTTCAAGGGACTGCGACTTGTGAATGCAAATTTGACTCAGAATCTAAGAGGTCAGTGTTCACAATTTACTTAGTGAGTTCTGGATGTTGGCACAACTGCCAGCAACCGATGATGTAACAATCCTTCCAATGATGGCGTGCCAGAAGATAATGTTAGTTGTCTTCAAACATCCTCGAACACTATCGTTTAAAATTTGCTTGCAAATGCTCTGTTGCTCAACCCTCACAACTGCAAACTCGGGTTTTCATCCTGGAGAGCAGAGTATCTTAATCAAATCAATTAAAATGGATTCTCAGAATTGCATACCCTCCAAATGAAACTAGAGCCTTCATATATACCAGCTGATTTGAGATGCCTGGGTCCTATAGGTCAGCGCCAAGGTTATAATTTCAAATTTGTAAACTTTATTAATATTTTTATTTTATATATATATATATATATTGTTAAAAAACACTTTAATAGTATTAGTTTGATGACGTGGAGGGGACATGACATATTATAAGTATATTATTCATAAGTTTGAGAATCAAGTACATTTAAGAGGTGACATGACACCATCCTGAAATAACTATATACTACAGCTGAAAGTGTATATAAATAATAAATTCAAGAGCTTTTACCCAGATCGACAAGACAAAGGATCAACCGAAAAGAATCAACATGCTCCAAGATTGAAGAGGGGGCAAGTTAGTTACCACCCAACCATAATACCATCGTTGGGTGCATGTGGGAGCACCAAGCTACTCTAGGCATCCCCCTAGTGCGAAGAAGAGCCATGGATCCACATACCAAACATTACACACAAACAACCTACACATAGGTTTAATCCCAAAGTTCCAAAATCCATCTTTAGGTTTACACAAGACTCACATACAGATTTTAATTTAGATTATACAACCAAATTACTATTCTCTATATATAAGTGTTTCTCACAAATCTACTACATCATCCTCATACAAGGATTGATCATATTCACAAAAGCATAGTTAAAAGGAGGAGTTTGAAACTAATAACAAGCCCAATAAAACAAAGTAGATTCCAACAGTTAAGGGCAGCCTACATAAAAAAAAAATCTGTTTTTAACAGGATAATAAGGATCCCGAAAATCCAATTCCCAAATTAAAGCAAGTTAGGAAGGCTACAATACAAGGCATCAACATTGATTCCCAAATCATAAACCATATGAAGAATTCAACAATTTAACTCAACAACATGAGATTATTAGTACATAAGTGACTCATTTCAGCACAATGAAATAGTGAGTAGTGAGGTAGTAGTAGTTTATCAAAACTCATTTATTGATGGCATTTTTTATTTAAGTATAAAATATGATCAAAAGAAGGTTTAGTTTAAGGTTTGAGTATGATTTGTTTGCATATGCCTTCATTGAGTATGTTCTAACATCAACCTTCAAGCATCCATGATTGAGTGCAAAATTAATGAATTTGAGTGTTGGATTGAAATTTTTATTGATGGCATTTTTTATTTAAGTATAAAATATGATCAAAAGAAGGTTTAGTTTAAGGTTTGAGTATGATTTGTTTGCATATGCCTTCATTGAGTATGTTCTAACATCAACCTTCAAGCATCCATGATTGAGTGCAAAATTAATGAATTTGAGTGTTGGATTGAAATTTTTTTCAGTAGAAATCAGTTATTACACATGGCATCCAAGTCTGGGAAAGTAATTTCACTCTCATGGAGTCTAAGATGGTGTGTAATTACTATAGATTTAACGTCAAAGAAAGTAAGGGTTTTCGACAAATTTTTGGGTAAAACCCACTAGAATAAATCAGTACACAAAATTTGTAAAAGAGGATAAATTTCAGCAATAATGGCGTTCAAGGTTGAGTGTGTTAAATGCAGATTTTAGTGTAAAAAAAAAGGATTCTTAGCCATTATTTGAGTGTCTAAACAAAGGGTACATGCCAATTAGAAATGGCATCCGAAATGGAAGAGGAACTCATAACCAATGCAACCAATGTGGGAGGATTGAAGTTCAGCAACAATGGTGCTTAGGGAGGTCATTTGCAGCAAAAAATGTCCCATACATGAAGCCATAAATGTCCCAAGAAGAGTAAGAAGGCAAGGGTTTAAACATATATCAAAAGCCATGAACAATCCCTTCATTTTGGCACATCCAACATGCCCAAAAACTGCCAAAAATATACTTGTAGCAGCTATGGCGGCCAGCCTTTTTTTGTTTCCCTTCAGCATCTTTTTCTCCTTTTTTTCAATGCTTTTTTTCTTTTCTTTTCTTTCTTTTCTTTTCTTTCTTTTATCTTATTTGATTTTATTCTATTTAGCCATAAACCCCCAAAATAAATAAACAAAACCCTTAAATAATTCTTACTGACGACAAAAGAATAGCAATCATAAAATCCAATTAAAAAAAGGCCCGAACTATCAAATAACTAGGCAATTTTATTTATTTTTAGTTAATTTTTTATATTAACTTTATTTTGAAAGTCGGAAAAGCCTATATAAAATGGAAATTAAAATCCCCAAAGGTTTAACTAATCAACCCAAAAAACTAAATTTAAATAGTACACATAAGATTTTAAAATTGCAATCCAAAAAGACTGTAAAATTGACTTGGATGAAGTAAATTGAGTATATTGATTTACGACTGCCACAATTCCGCGTCAAGCAGAAATCGACAAGATAAAAATAAATAAATAAAATGTAGAGGAAATTATGAATAACAATAAAAATAAATTGAGGGAAAAAATACTTACACAGTTAAATCCAGAAGCATTCATAATGGCATAATGGACTATGGAAAACTAATGAACTCCATTATGAATAACAATTTTAAACAACTAAATATCCAATAACTCAATGGAAATAAAACAAATGCCAGCAAACAAAAGATAATACCTTTGCAACCTGATTTACCTTGTAGCTTCCATTGTTGCCTATCTCGTATTGATCTTATGAATGAGTTGAGCTCTCAGAAGTGTGTACTTCCTTGCTGTTGAAGATGACAATAGCAGAATGGCTATATGATGGATTGTGCAATGGAGATTAAACTAACAATGCAACTCTATGATGATGGATAATGGAGATATGGAGACATGGTTGGATGATTGTGATATGAAGATGGGATTATGCAAATGCAATGGGTGGGTTTTTGCCAAAGGCACGCTGGTAGGATTCCTGTAGAGTAAGATTACTAAAGCTTGAGATGGATCAAAATGAGTGTGAGGACCTTACTTTTATAGGCTTAAGAGAGGCCAAGTCCAAGTGTCAATATATCCACGACTGGAGGAATTATCTGTGATATGTACGGTTGAGATGGAGTTGAGGGAGATAATCATGGGAAATGTTCCTACTATGTTTACAAGGTAGAGGAATAAGTGGATCCATGAGCCACATGTCATTGTGCTCACAAATGACCTATGAGTTAAAAGTGGAAGACTTTGAGCAGATTGTGGAAGGTCTCTTGACTTGTGGGAATGTGAGAGATGAACTAGAATTAGAAAAACAAGTGTCTTTGAGCATAAAGGTGATTGAGAAATAATAGGACACGTGGGTGAGGATAATTAGCTAATTAAATATTAAAATATTTAATTATGTATGTAACATGGTGAGGTGGAAGAATGACATGGATGAGATGATGTGGAATTATGAAATTAGGACTTTGGAATAGAGGAGTTTGTGATTAATTAAATAATTTAGGATTATTTAATTAGATGAGACATTAGAGGAATTAGGGAATATTAATTAAATAAATTGATTTTTATTTAATTGATAGAAGAATAAGAATTAAAATAAATATTTAAAATATTTATTTAGTTCGACATGAGCCAATTTTAGGTGTATACATTTTGCCCCTCTTTGATGCAATGTGTTTTATCACGTTGCTTCAAAGAATAAAAATTTTCTGACTATGATGCATGCCCCAGTTTGCCCCTGGTTTAGGTTAAATGACGATACGATGCCCCCTCGGGAGATTGGTCGGGTTGGATGGTTTTTGGCAAAAAGATGACGAACAATCTCACGATGAACAAGAATGATAAATAATGGCTAAGAAAATGGAGGATGCAAGATAAGGGATGGACAAAAGGGCTGAATGATATGTTATGCAAGGTAAAATGATAACACACACAAGCAAGCTAGCAAGTATGCACAAATGATACAAGAACAAACAAGGTATTGCCCCTGTCAAGCTGTAAACCAATGATTAATTGATAATGATTGATGATAGTGTTTTTCATTGCAGGGAACGATATATCCCTAGATCAACACAAAGATGCGAGAAAGACATCCCACTGATGATGACGATTGATTGATTAATTGAGTTGGTTTACGACAAGATTAGGATCAAGATCATTGATTGCAATTGGATAATTTGACAAGATTGATTTACTTGATTGGTATGGATTAAGGATGGACTTGCATATGGATCATTGCTTGGATTGATTGGATTGATTTGATGATCGGATTGACGCTTGGATTGATGATTGGTGAGGCCCCAGTCACTCAAGAGTGAGGGTGACAAGGAAAGATAATGGTAAGTTAGTAAATAAGATAAATGATGATGATGACGCCCCCTCGGGAGGACAATTGGTTTGCTCTCAAAACGAAAAGAGAGAAAAGGGTGAGTAGACAAGGAGATGTAGATAAAGAAAGGACTTGGATCTTAAGCCACTTGGAAAATGATATGTATGAAATGCTTATAAATGAAATGAAATGCAATTTGGTATGTATAATAGTGGATTTTGTCATCTTCTTGTACAAGTTTTTGAAGTACTTTGTTTCATCATTGAGCTTTTAAAATGTTGTAAGAAAATACAAGCATCTAGGTATAATTAAACCATGATGACCTGAGTATTACTTACATGGATTTTGATTTAGCAAGTTAATACAAGCATCTAAGTATAATTGAACCAAGATGACCTGAGTATTGCGCGCGTATCAACAGACAAGGATTACACCTGTTTCATGTTTAGATCTCTAATGTCCTCGATGATTATTATGTTGATCATGTCTTTAGACAAGGCTTCACATTACTAAAGATAAACCCACAAACAACAAACAAATAAAATAATTATGCCCCCATCATAGCTCCTCTAGTTTTTGATATCCTTGAGTAGCGTAAAAAAGACTAACAAAAATCATGATATAAGACTTTAAACAACCATTAAAAACCTTCTTGCCATAGATATATTTTTCTTGCAATAACTGATAGTCCTTTTGATAGTTTAGGCAGGTAGGGATTTGTCAGGGGTAGTTTGATGTCTCTTTGTCAAGATGATGTTTAAAGCTTGCTTGTTGTGCTGCTTGCCATCTAGTGATAAAACCATGATCCTAATTGTTATCCTTTGAGGTTGTGACATTCAAGAATCCAATTCTCCAACTAGGTCGAGGATTTGCCCCCAGTCAAGTAATGGATCGATTTATTATGGATGAACTGACGATAGACATGAAGAAACGGGCCCTAAGGGACTGACCTAGTGCCTCGGGGGCTCATCGAAGATGGCCTTGCTTACGTGATGACGCAGAGGCAACATAGTTCGGGGTGTGGACCATGCGGACCTAAGACCTAGGCGATGGGAAAATGGTGCGGAATTGGATGGACAAAGGGATGGGCAATAAGGGATGGAATGGATGGGAAGCCTCGGGGGCCCATCGATGATGGCCTTGCCTACGTGATAACGCAGAGGCAATGTAGTTCATCAATGGTAGCAATGATGGAGTTATAACAAATGACAAGATGGACGAAGGTTTGGATGGATAGACTGATGGGACAAGAAGATAAGGGCAAGCGATCAACAAGCCATGATAGGTATCTTTATGTGATTTGATGGATGCAGAAGGAAAAGATGAATGGACTGAAATCTTAAAAGATGGAGGAAGTGGTTTACTACTGACATTGTTTTTGATTCCCTTGCGTTGGAGTTTGTAGAATTGACGATTGGATAAAAGGATGGGCGATAAGGGATAGAATGGATGCACGCGGAAGAAAACAAGGATGCGATCTCCAAGGACTATGTCGCATAGGAATAACTTAGGATTGGACATGACAACGCTTATGACGAAGGAGGATGATAGGTTTGGATTGTTTTGAAAAAGATAAGGTATATCAAGAGCTTTTCCAAAGCATGTTTCGACATTTTGCCCCCATATCTTTATCAAGATCAAAGGAGGAATGGAGGATGAATGGACTCAATATGATAGATATATGTAGGATAAGGATGATAGGATAGTATGATAAGATAGGATGGTATGGTAAGATAGGATGGAAAATGATAGGGTTGATGAGACAATGTGCTCCCAAGGGTAAATGACATAGAATATCAACCTACATATGATGCCTGTTTGTTAGGTTTTCATCATGGTACTTATCTAAGGTGCCACCAAGGGTGGTTTTCACTGTTGAATGAAGGGATTTTTTTTTTTTTGGATATTTGAATAGGTGGAATATGGACGAGAGGGACTCAAATGTCTAGTTTCTTGAAAGGTGGTAGTCCCACTAGAGATGGATGTCATCACATGGACAAAGTCAAGTGTCGTTATGCTCATAGATGTTGATATGGGATTGCATGGAAGGGTGATGGATTAGGTAGATAGTGGATTATGGCGTGGATTATGGAGGACTTTATGCAAAAACATGGAGGGAAGGCTTATGCAAAAGCATGGACCATAGGAACAGGATTGGGAAGATATGTGGGATAATAGTTGAATGATGGGCTGATGGAGGTATGGAAAGACATCATGACCAATAGTTGCACAGACCGTGTTAAACATTGAAGCTTTTGATGGGAAGGTGGTGTAGGAAGCAATGGCAATGTTGGCTTAGGAGATGGGTGACGTAGTAACTTAGGTACCCACATAGACTTAGTATTTTTATGCTTTTTGTTTTGCTTGTGGGATTTTTGGGATTTTTGAATGGAATGGGGATTTTGGATAGAAGGGGATTGTTGGGATTTTTGAGATGTGGATGCTTCATTTGAATTTCGTTCTTTTTGCTTAGGTACCCAAACCATTTTAGTTTTAGACTTCGCTTTTGGAGGTATGGGCTTGGATAGCATTTTAGATGGATTTTGCTTTGAATTTTGGCATTTATACCCTAAGGCATTAGGACCTTTAGGGTTTTTGGCTTTATAACAGGAGACATCCCAATGTTTATTTTTGAATCCCATGGGTATGGTGGAATGAGTGGAAGCTTCATGTTTAGACAATATGTGCATTTGTCGGTCATGATTCGAAATGTGAGGGAATGTGTAGATGGATGGATTTGGTGTTGGGAGAAGTAATGGTAAAATGGATGGAGGGATGTTAGGAGTTGGAAGTAGTGGAGGTAAATTGGACGGTGGAAGGTGTATGGTCACATGCTTTTGGGATTTGTATGATAAGGGAGGTGGAATGGCGACATATGTTATGGGGATATGATAGGATGTGCGATGGGAATGAGTGGATTTAGAAGGCATGGAGGAAGTACCAACATCATGAGATTGCTTTTCTTGGGGAGTATAACCAAGGCCATAAGAGGGTGAAGGGACTTTGACATGGATAGGCTCCAAAATACCTTGTTCGTGAAGGCCTAAGCCTTTACCTTGATAGTTCATATTTTGGAGTATGTGGTGGACAATGGGGTTATGGGTGATTTGGACACTAGATGCGATCTCATTGCTTGATGGGGAGGGTGACGTGGTAGATAATGGTTGTTGCTCTCCTAAGGAAGAACATTCATGGATGAAGGTAGTGAGACCAAGGGGATAGGATAATGGATTTGCAACATGGTCGATAATGGATGGTGGAGGATCATTAGGATCTTGATTATCATTATGCTCACTAAGATCCAAGTTATTGGTTGATCATCTATGTGCACTTGGGAGGCAAGTGTCTCATCAAGGAAAGAGTGTGTTGTTGGATCATGGATAGGACTAGGTGGAGGATGGCTAGGAGTAATGGAGGTTTCTTGCTCATGGATAGATGGGGTAATAAGCTCGTGACCATGGAATGCATAAAGTTGGCTAAGAGGATCATCATGGTTTGCTTGATCATAGATAGGATCTTGATCATAGATGGGATTAAGTGTGATATGGATGGGATCAATTTGCTCGTGTATAGGTTCTTCATTAACGATAATATCTTGATCATAGAAAGATATAGGTTATGGATGGGTTGGATTTGGATTTCTTTTTCATGTATAGGTATAGGATCAAGTTGCTCATGGATATCTTCTTCATAGGTAATATCTTGATCATGGAAAAGATGAATGTTATGGATGGGTGGAGTGAAAGTGATTTGATCTTGATTGGGACTAGGACTTGATGTTTTCACATGCTTAGGATTAGGTTCTTGACATACCTCTTGGGTTACTTGAATAGAAGTGATAGGATCTTGGATAGGCATGATATGCTCTTGAGGGTTATCAACATGAAGGGATGAAGGATCTTGACTTGGATTCATTGGTGGAGATTCTTCAATAGGCTCAAGGGGTTGTGGACTATATGATGGGATTGTAGGATTGGACATGGCGTTGGAAGAATCTTTTGTAGGTTCAATGATGGGAATGTGGTGACATGGTTGACTCCTTGCTAGTGTAACCCTTGGATCACATCCTTTGTAGGTGTATGGGCAGATGAAGGATTTAATGGATGGGTGGATTTGGGTGAAAGAGGCAATGGTGTGAGACAAAAGGTTTGCTCAATGGAATACTCTCCTACACCTTTATCCTTGATCTTGAATTTTTGTTCCGCGGATTTTGATGTAGAAGGTATTGAGCTTGGGTCAACATTGGTTGTAGAGGGTGAACCTGCACGGTTGGTGGGGATTACAACTTCGGGCTTGGATTGGATGGAATTGCAATATTGGAATGGATCAGGGTCACCTTGTATGGTAATTTCTTGGCCATTGTGTGGGAACTTGATACATTGATGGTATGTTGATGGAACAACCTTCATTGCATGGATCCAAGGTCTACCTAGAAGAATGTTATATGATAGCTCCATGTCTAGAACTTGGCACACAACATCTCTCTCTACTAGCCCAACCCGTATTGGCAAGATTACAGTTCCTTTGGAAGTTCTCTCTTCTTCGTCATATGCCTTGATAGTTATTTTCTTTTTAGGATCAACAGCATTTTGTGAAAACACCAATGCGAGGATTAACTTTAACGTGCATATGTTTAAACTAGCACCTCCATCTATTAGGACCCTTTTTATTCGGTGTTTGTGGATTTGGGCCTTAATGTGGAAGGATGCATTGTGTGGTTGGTTGATGGACATATCATCTTTCTCTGTGAAAGATAAGAAATGTGGTGTGGTTAGATGACCTACCATAGCTTGGAATTGCTCTTGAGCAAGGTTTGTAGGAATAGTTGTTTCCAAGAGGGCTTTCTCTAAGATGGCTTTGTGAGACGAGGATAGACGCAATAACTCCAAAATGGATATGTGTGCAGGTGTTTTATGGAGTTGGTCAAGGATGCTGTATTGGTTTGATGTGGATGATGACTTGGGTGGAGCTCCTTGTAGAGTAATGTTTCCACGACGAGTGGTCACATTACAGTCGGGATTATTATTGATAGTGATTACATTGATGTGTGAATCACTTTGTGAGATATGATTAACGGTGTACTCGTAAGAAACGTTATTATAGCTTGCTTTGTCAACACTGTTGTTGTTTTGATTGGATGATCCTCCTTTCTCATAGTGAGGAAGAGGATTTTTGAATGCTATGTGCTCTTCGTTAGAGGTATGCCCTTCAATTGATATTTGTTTTTGATCCAACAAGTCTTGAATGGCATGTTTTAGCGCTTGACAATCATTAGTTTTATGTCCTTTGTTTCGGTGATATTCGCAAAAATCGGAATCACTCCACCAAGAGGGTTTAAATTTTGGTTCATAATCACGCACCGGCGGAAGTGTTATGAGGTTGCCCCCTATTAACTTCCTAAGGGCGGATTCGAGAGACTCTCCTAGTGGTGTGAACTTTCTCCTAGGAGGAAAGTTGGTAGGTCTTTGCTCATTACTTTGAGGCTTGTTGGATGGTGTATTGTTTTGTGGTTTTGATAGATTGAAGATTGGTTGCTTTTGCACCACATTTTTAGTATCTACCACACCATCGTTTACAATGGGTTTGTTCTTGGTCCAAAATTGTGACTTGTCTGCATTGTTGTTAGAACTAGGGGTGTCTTTGTATAGCTTAATTTGCCCCTTTGTTATCAAGGCTTTCTCGATGAGTAGCCCCATTTCAATGACCTTACTAAAAGTAGTTGGGCATTGTATTTGGATTTGATAACTCAGTTCCGTGGTTAGGTTGTGAACAAACATTTCTATCATCTGTTTCTCCGGTATGTGGTAGGGACACTTGCTTGCAAGTTGTCTCCATCTTTGTAGGAAAGAGGCGAAGGATTCTCCCCCCTTTTGCTTGTTATTACAAAGGTCCAACATGGAGATTTCGTGTTCGATATTGTATGAGAAATGTGTTACAAATTTATCCACTAGCTCATCAAAAGTGCGGATGCCGGGAGGTAGGTGAGAGAACCATTCCATTGCTTGGCCTCCTAAGCTTCGTGGGAATAGTCGCATAAGATATGTTTCGTTGTGTGCGACTTCTAGGCGTGCTACGCTAAATTCGCTTATATGATCTCTTGGATCACCTTTTCCTCTATACTTATCGAATTTTGGAATCTCAAATCTTGAGGGAAAAGGTATCATGAGCAAAGATTTATCAAAGGGATACGGTGAAATATCCTCAAGAGAGTAATGTTTTGGTGTTGTCCCACTTTGGATGTCCATCAACTGTTTTTGTAAGGCTTGGATTTGTGTTGTTAATGTGTCCAAGGGATTGAGTGTATCCTTAGCCTTTTCTGATTTAGAAGCATCTTTGTCATTTTTGGGGGCCTCTTTGTCATTTTTGGAGCCGTCTTTCGAAGACTCAGCTTCATTCGAGGAATTGTTCTCTCTTAGATTTGAGACATCAAAATATGAGGCAACTTAGCTCCTTGTTGAGCTAGCATGAGAAAATATTTATGAGGATCGGTAGCAATGACCTTATCCATCATTTGTAGGAATTTTGGATCTTGAAGTTGTTTAAGGATTTCCTCTTGACTAATCTCCTCATCATCAGAATTATGCCCACTATTGTGAAGGGAACCCATTTTTTGTTTTTGTTTAGATTTGGATGTGAGAGAAGTTGGATTGTGAGACTCGTGGGACTTGGTTTGATGTTTTGGTATGAAAATGATGTGAGGGTGAATTTGGTTGGATATGGTTTTGGTAAGATTTTGCTAAGGTTTTATATTGATCTATGTTATCCAAACAATGTGCTCTTGAGCTAAAAGGTAGTCAAAATAGGGATAGTTGATCACCACTATTGATCTAGACTATTCTCTTATCAAGATACACAAGTATAGTTTCGATGTGAAGGATGATTGTAATCCTATTATGAAACTAGCTAGGTATTGTTTGAATTTGGTAGAGTAACAATTATGCCTTGATACAAATCTTGGTTTGGTTTTGATGTGTTTGGATAGCAAGACTATGGTATGCAAACGGTGATGTTGTGAAAATGGTATGAAGGTGAGTCTGCAAGGTTGAAATTATTTTCCAAGTGTACTAGAGCAAAAAGGGCACTCAGAAATGGTTTCACTTTTGTCTCAAAATGTACGAAACACCGCTCTGTTGCGAATGCACAGGACTGCAGAAATTTTGCTTTTTGTTTCAATTTGTTAGTTTTGGCTTGTTTGTGCAAGTTTTCCTAGGATGCTCTAAAGTTTGTGGCATTGTTTTTGACTCAAGTTATTGCCAGAAAACACAATAAACAAGAAGTTGTCATGATTTTTTTTTTGATACAAGTTTTGATAAATGTAAAGACAAACAAGTACAATCCTAAGGATGGCAAGGACAATATTCGTTGAATTCCAACTTGGATTTTACTCCAGCCACTTACATAAAGGTGGACAGTTAGCAACTTGGTAGCACTGGCCCCCCCTTACAGTGCACTCACTTCTCACACATACCAAGTTACAATCCCTCTGAAGAGTTGGATTTTCTATCTCCACACTAGATGAGTGTATGACGTTGGACAGCTTTAGAGGACTTCATTCTGTGTCAACAAATAGGGGTTTTTGACTTTCTAAAACAATTGGCTTTTTAGTTTGGGCATCCGTTCGGGTGGTTATACGTGCGGCAATTTGCTTCGTTATGGAGGCTTCCCAGTCTGAAGAGGTTAGGCTCAACAAAGTTAAACGCACCACAAGAGTACTATGGGAAACATTTGTCGGTATAACACAACAGCACCCATTGTTTGTGCCTTTCAACACAAACACAATTTATTTATAGCGGCTTAGAAGTGGCTTGGCTTTAGCCCGTTACCACTCGAGGTTGTCCCACTTGGAAGAAACGCAATGCCAAGGGCAAGCCTCTTCTAAAGGTTACACAAATAAAATGATGAGTTTGGCATTTTGGTCACCCAAGAAGGGGAGAGCATAGTCCTATCGTCATTTTCAAGCACAATAGACACTGCTTCTTTATCCTCCTAGAGTTAAAAACCAAAAACTAGGTGTGTTTTACTCTACCAAGCACACTCCATTGACAAGATAGCAAAAACTTGAAAAAGATGGTTAATTTTATCCTCCTAAACAAGTCTATGTGAAGATTGTTGTTGAAGAATTAAACAAATTACTTTCCCCAATTTAAGCTGAATGATAGTTTGTAGTGCCAGATAGCAAAATGAAAAATTTGTTCAGTTTTATCCACCTAGGTTGGGACTACGTGCAAGTTGTAATGCAACAATTACAATTTACCTCCATCTAATTAGATCTAGGTGAAAATTTGCATGAAGATATCAAATTACTTTTCCCCTAATTAAGTCTAGATGAAGATATGATGCAACTAAATGACTAAACCAGCTCTTAAAACCTGTAAAACCAATTGTCAATAGCCTCCATGGATGATTAATACAGTCTTAGGCGTTCTGTTTGGAGGCCAAGTGGGCCGTGTGAAGTTGAAATGAGGAGATTTGAAGCCTATGGAGTGAGGTGATTAGCCTGCAGATGAGGTCTCCGCCCACAATAGTAAGCCTCTTGAAATAATAAACCATCAATCAAACCCTGTAATAAACGTCGACGAATGGAACCTTGGCTGCCTGCAAGTAAAATGATCAGCACTTTAGACGGGTCGTGAGGCCCAAAAAGGGGTCGATGATGAGGATGCAAGGGCGATTGAGTGGTAGAGAGCACAAACAAATTCTTAAATGCAAAACACAATGTGTGTTGAGGCGACCGTTTGTACTGTGTGTGGGCGATTTTTCCAAACTGCTAAGTCTACAACCTTGGTCTAAGCAAAGGGATGGTTGTTGAAACAACGACAACGACCTAAATAGCAGATTGAAACCACAATCTAGGAAATGCAAACCACGAAGGAAGCTTCAACCATGATTTGCGTTGAGAAGCTTGCAAACTATGGTAGACCGTTGAAGAATCTACAAGTTCCAATATGCAATAATAGACAACCACCGAGGAATACAATAGACCTGCAGACAAAGGAAACACTCGACCAGAAATTTAAACCACAAATGAGATGAACAAATAGTCATTTGAATCTTGCGGCTCTTTGAGTCAGCACACGGCCTACTCTTTGAGGCCCGCGACCTGCTAAAATAGGGGCTTGACCCTTTGAAACAAGGGCGCAACTCTTTGAAATAGGGGTTTGAACCTTTCAAATAGGGGTTCATGCCGCCTTTCAGATGTTATGCATTGGTCTGCCTTGCGCTCTTAAGCCACGAATAGGGGAAACACTACGAACAGTCAAACAAAATAAGATAAACAACAGTGGTTCTGCATTGGTGCTGCGTGTGAAATAATAGCGATTTCGAGGAGGAGTCGGCCTTTTCAAATTGGAAACGGCGACTTTACTAATGAAGCTGTGATCTCTGTATGCAGAAGCTTCCAATGATCTTCATGACAGTAGCTTCGTAAAAACACTCAAATGGGGATTAAAAACAGGGCTAGGCCCCACGGTGGGTGCCAAAAATATTAGAGGAAATTATGAATAACAATTTTAAACAACTAAATATCCAATAACTCAATGGAAATAAGACAAATGCCAAAAGATAATACCTTTGCAACCCGATTTACCTTGTAGCTTCCATTGTTGCTTATCTCGTATTGATCTTATAAATGAGTTGAGCTCTCGGAAGTGTGCACTTCCTTGAGAATGGTTGTATGATGGATTGTGCAATGGAGATTAAACTAACAATGCAACTCTATGATGATGGATAATGGAGATATGGAGACATGGTTGGATGATTGTGATATGAAGATGGGATTATGCAAATGCAATGAGTGGGTTTTTGCCAAAGGCACGCTGGTAGGATACCTGCAGAGTAAGATTACTAAAGCTTGAGATGGATCAAAATGAGTGTGAGGACCTTACTTTAGAGGCTTAAGAGAGGCCAAGTCCAAGTGTCAATAGATCCACGATTGGAGGAATTATCTGTGATGTGTATGGCTGAGATCGAGTTGAGGGAGATAATCATGGGAAATGTTCCTACTACGTTTACAAGGTAGAGGAATAAGTGGATCCATGAACCACAGGTCATTGTGCTCACAAATGACCTGTGAGTTAAAAGTGGAAGACTTTGAGCAGATTGTGGAAGGTCTCTTGACTTGTGGGAATGTGAGAGATGAACTAGAATTAGAAAGACAAGTGTCTTTGAGCATAAAGGTGATTGAGAAATAATAGGACACATGTGGGTGAGGATAATTAGCTAATTAATAATTAAAATATTTAATTATGTATGCAACATGGTGAGGTGGAAGAATGACATGGATGAGATGGTGTGGAATTATGAAATTAGGACTTTGAAATAGAGGAGTTTGTGATTAATTAAATAATTTAGGATTATTTAATTAGATGAGACATTAGAGGAATTAGGGAATATTAATTAAATAAATTGATTTTTATTTAATTTTGTGATAATGAACCAATCAAATAAATTAGAATATTTATTTAATTGATAGAAGAATAAGAATTAAAATAAATATTTAAAATATTTATTTAGTTCGACACGAGCCAATTTTAGGTGTATACAAAATTCAACAAGCAAATTTAATTAAAATGCTAAAATATCAAGTTAAATAAATGATCTCGAAAAGGGATAAAATCCATTAAACGACTTCAAACTTTGTCATATTTAAATATTTGATAGCACAATAAGAACATAAACAAAACACAATGCGACAACACACCTAAGTACTTACAAACACCACTGGGTCTTCCATACCCATAGTGACGAGATGAATGGGTCGACACATAAGGATGGTCTCATTGATTCCTTGGATGAAGCGAGACGATTACCAGACAATTCCATGAGCTACTTCTTCACATGCTACCCCATCAGCCCTTGTACCTGTAGGACCTGCACAATTAATTACATGCATCAAATCCAATAACAAAATCATAGCGAAAGCAATAAGTGGTGTCTAGACAAATCTAGGAGCTACTTCTCCACATGCCATCCCATCAGCGATTGTACTTGTAAGACTTGCATACTTAATTACACACATCGAATCCAATAACAAAATCATAGCGAAAGCAATGGGTGGTGTTAATCCATTATCATGTTCTACGAAACCTCATTACGACAATATTTAAATATTACCAAACTTAATTAGTCATCTAATTAGAACATGAGTGATTTCTAATCAATTTCATGGCATTTAGCATGGTGATGTATTAGCCAAAACATTGCCTCAACAAGTCATAATATCTGTTTAAGAATGAAAATATGATTTTGCTAGCCACATTCAAAAAAGTTAGCATAACTATGATAACAGATGTAATTAAGCATAAATAAATGCGGATACACAGGCTAACCATCTAATTGTTAGGTCCAGAAAACATAATATATCAAACAAACAATAATTATGGTAAGACAAGAGCTAAACACGGGTGGGCCTTACATCTTTCATTAATCTATTCAATGCTTCTAACCAGTGATGCTCTCTTGTCTTGTAATGTCCCCTTCTCGCAACTTGAAATTTCTCAACCTTGTCCACAAATTTCAACTTGCAAGAAGAGAACATTAGTACACTAAATCCTTGATCACTAAATAACATAAGATATATTCATCATATTGCTCTTTTACTCTTATATATATTTCATGATTCTAAGATTCACAATCTATGTTCACTATTTACACTATTACTTTCCTTATGATCATTTCATTTCATATCTTCTACTACTAGACATTATTTCTCATTCACTAACTTTGACCATCATCATTACATAATGTACACTCTCTAATTATATTTCTCAATTCTCTATTCTCATATTCACTTTATATTTCACTTTCTCTATTATTCTCTATCACTTGCATTTCATATGCACTATCACTTGATATCTCATATCATTATAACATCTTGCACTAATTCATGGATATCATATGAGAGTAGGGAGGGAGTATCTTTGCCATTTGCCATTATGGGGCTCTACTATATCCTTGGTGTATTGATGCCTTTTGCATCCTTTGCAGCCAAGGCCTCTAAGGTGACCTATCCTTGACACAATGATGCCTTTTGCATCAATTGTGAACAAGGCCTCTATGTCACATTTATAGGATGACCTATCCTTGGCACAATGATGCCTTTTGCATTACTTGCACACAAGGCCTCTATGTCATAAACCTTTGCATATGGTACCTTTTGTACTCATAATGTCAAAGGGCTCTAAATACCCATTGGTTAATGGCAAGGATCCTCTTCTACCTCCTCTCCTATGAGGTTTATGTGTTATTGCCTCAAGAAAGATATATTCATTCATGCTTATTGAATTAAACATATTGGCTATCTCTTCTTATGTCACTCATTAACAGCCTATGAGAGGTGAGCTAAGAGTTGCCACTATCCACCATGGGGCTCTAATGTCTCCTATCCTTAGACTCAAGTTCAATACTCTTACAGTCAAGGCCTCTATGAGACTAACTGCCCACGAATGGCCTCTTAGGCACTTACTCTCACTGTCATAAGAGGTTAATGGGTCACATAAGATCCATACAACTTACATTACTATGGTATATGACTATCTAAAAGAGATGATTGCTTACAAATCTGAACTTATCATAATGATACAAATCTGAACTTATCATAAGCAATAAATGTAAAAGGGGCATTCGTACCTGATATACATATGATTGACTGATATGGAAGTGATAAATAATAGAAACTTACTTGCTGTTGCAGTTTCTCCTCTGTGTAATAATGCTTTGAGATCTTCTACGGCAGATATAGTATATATTCGATGGCTGGTATATTTAGAGACTTGTAAACATTTAATGTCTTAGTCTTGCAGATCGTATTAATGCATATGTATCCTTGATCGCTGGGTATGCCACGATCTTCTACTTGTTGAATGTTATCAATCAATATTAATGTGTTTGCTACCTTGCAGAGATAGATTGTATCCTGTTCAGTGATTCTATTCGATCTATCCCCCCTTCCCTCATTGATTGATTCATCTTTAAATATCATATGCTTCCTTTATGAAAGGTGACGTGGCTGTTCATAAGTCACACCCTTTCTTAATAATTATTAACTTTGTTGTTTATGGACTGTTGCGTAGCCTTTTAAAGGTATCGGGGGTTTAGGGACATTGCTCCCCTTATGATTTCATTTATTTATTTTAAAATATGTTATCTTAATATTTGTTTAATATATATAATAATATTTAAATTTAAATTTATATTATAGATTATATTAATATCTAATAATCATTAATTTATAACATTAATACATATTTATTATATTGTAATAATAATATGTATTTATATTTATCATATATTATATTAAAATATCCATATAATAATATTATTTATTAAATAATGTATAAATATAATGATTTCTATTATATTCAAATTGATATTTTATAAAAGCAGCTTCATCGTCTTTTAACATGATGTTTAAATCTTTAATTTAAACAATGTCTTAATATGGGGATATGACATGTCTACGCTCTTGCTTTTGTGTAGCGAAATGGATGATAAAGAGTTGCCTTTTAAAACTGTGTTTTTTTAAAATTAACTGACTATTTTATTTAGGGCCAATGAGGACCCACCCCTGATTCGCCCATGACAGTCGAGGGACGCCTGGATGTCCCCCAGGCTGTCCAGATGAAGTCCAACTTGTAGCCCTTGTCATTGTATCCTTTCAATACTATAGGGTCACTTAATGTACAACATTGCCTCTACTCAAACTGTTTCCAAATACCATTATAGACTGTGATGTAGACCAAAGATCAAGAACCCAATGAAGGGCTATTGATCTACGCAGCACCTCACAGACAACTGAACCAATACATGAACATAACAGGAAAATTTGAAAAGAAAAATTACCGAATGACTATAAAGCAAGCTCATAAATTGTCCAAATACTCAGTCTGGAACATTCAACAATATTTTGGTGTCTTCATATTGAACAACGGCATAAAGAATTCGGACTGAACAGTTGCTCATTTGTTGCGATTTAGCCCTTTAAATGTGCTGCCATCCTATTTTTTGTTTGAAACTGCTGCCCAAAGATGGAAAGGTTTAGGAATATTCTTCATGCCTTGTGGGTCTGAGCCAAGGATCTTAATCCAAATTTATAACTTCTATATTTTGGTAAGCGTATGCGGGACCCAGTAGAAATGGACAATCAGCAGACAAGGAGAATGAAAATTTTATTATTTAATGGATGCCTTTTGATTTCCAGCTCAACTTATGTGGCCCTGTAATGTCCCACCCTGTTTGTATTTTTTCCGTTCTAATTTTTTTTGTTTTTTGATGCTGCTGTTGTTTAGGGCTTGCATGTGGTTTTTGCTTTGCATATGATTGAAATATAACAATAAAAAAGCATTTCCAATAATACCCAGAAGCTTATATGAAATGAAACAACCACTAAGAACATAAATCAACAATACCCATATGATAGGAAACCCTAGAAATTCAGATATTTCAAAACCCTAGCTGCTGTCATATGTTTTTTGAGATATATTTGCTGAATACATTAAATAGAGGGATTATAACAAATACCCATATGATAAAATCACTCAAACATTATATTTGAAACATACCCATTTGCTGCCTTACAATGTGCAGGTCTGAAACAGTCTGTGAACAGCAATGGAAGCTCCAAAAAACCCTAGCAGAAATACTCATATTTCAAAATACTCAAAACCCTTTATTCTCCAGCCCTAGCCAACCACATTCAAGGTGAAATAACACTGAAATCATCTGAAAATAACTCCCAAAATCCCAATGTTCAGCTACAACACTTGGAGCGGCTAGCAATGGAGAAGGTACAACTCGAAAAAACACTTAAAATCTGCAATGATCCTTTGCTATGCTCTTCTAAATCACTCTGTAAAATCGGCATCCAAACCCTTGCTTCAAATCACTGAAAAAATCTTCGACTATTTAGCTCCAGCGTAACCCCTGTGTGAGGCTATTAGCAGAGTATTCTTGGGTGATCTTTCACACCTGCAAATATTGTTCCTCTTGAGGGTTTTTGTCCTCAAAAAATCAAGAACCAAGTTTGGTCTCCAACCTGTAGAAGAAAAAATATTTTCCAAGCATAAAGCATAATGAGCTCCAAAAGAACTTTTTATAAGCTTCCCAATTCCAACGCTTCAATTTGGGAGAAATATAATAACTTTAATTTCTTTTATTTCCTTATGTCTCCCTTTTTGAAAGGGACGCCATAAAATAAGTTATAAAATTATCTTTATTATAACTTAACACATTCCCCAAAGCTAGGCGCCCAAAAACAATATTAAAGTCACCTTTAAAATATTTAATTATCGTAAGTTCAAATATTTAATTTAACTTAAATTGCATAACAATAATTAAATATATCAATTGCATCCATAAACGGACACCAACGAGCAACTGGTGAAGGGATTGATTATGACGAGCCATTGTCGATGCTGCGTGATGAAGTTGGTGCCGAAACGATGACCCTACTAAAAATAGCAAATGCGGCAAAAGGGTTCGAAAACGCTTCCAAAAGCATCACCGCAAAACCCTTGACAACTCTAAGCACAATACAACACCCCCTGATAGCCAAATGATTGAACTAACAAATCACCAAAAACAGTGCCAAGTTGACACTTACTATAAATGGCAATGTTCTCCGAGGACCAAAGAGGGCAAACCCAAAAAAACCAGAAATATTGTCGCCATGCAAGCACTTACTATAAATAGTAAGTACAGACAAGTCCGAAATCCCTCTGAAAAGTGTCATACAACTCCACTGGATACTGAGCTCAATGCAACACCTGGAAAGGCCCCGAGACGACCGAACTGCCATGTCACCAAAACAGTGTCCAGACTGAGACTTACTATAAATAGTAGTGTTCTTCGAGGACCAAAGAGAACAAACCCAGGAAAACCTAGAAAGATTGTCGCCATGCGAACACTTACTATAAATAGTAAGTATGGACAAGTTGTTCGAAATCCCTCTGGAAAGGGTCATACAGCTCCATTGGATCACCTGAGCACACTGGTGACATCAAAATACTCCTTTGATCAGGTTGTCACAAACCCAGAAAGTCAGCTCCAACTGTGCTGCAAGAGAACCTGAAAATGGGGACATTACAAGACCCCACATCAACAGTCTTCAACTGGATGCTCCTACATCAGACTAAGGAGAACTACACAAGCAGACAGAAAGAAAATGCATTCCTTACAGCATTCACAGCAGTGCCATAACAAAAGATTTCACCTAGAGGATAGCTTCTTGCAGAGAAAAGTGAAATGTCTGGACTCTGTCTTCATCTAATAGTCTCCGCTTTTCTCAATTCAAGATAAAAGTCCAATCCTCTCCAATCATCACAGGTCTAAAGAGTATCATGAGTTATTAGAGGTCCTAATCTCGTCCAATCTTTAATAGACTTGTTGACCCTCAACTCATTGTTGTTCTGAGAAACAATAGCTCATGCGAGGAAATTGGCCAATGTATTAGCCTTCCTGAAGCCAAGGATGGAAAGAGAGGAGATCAGAGCATGGAAAGAGATCAAAAGCTTTTTCAAGAATTCCTTGTAGTTTCCAAGTTGGGATGTACCTAGATTTCAAAGCATTTGACGATCACAAGTCTCCTTCCACAATTAAAGATCTGAAGGTGAAGCAAAGTTCCATTTAAGGCTTTGGACAGAACCAGTAGCTTAAACCATGTTGTTTGACCCATTTAGTCTAGAACAGATTAGTTAGCCTCACTTAGCAGACCAGCAGCTCCTACTCTGCACTGGATGCCTTTGGAGGCCCAGTTAAAGTTTTCACGTTACCCCTTTCTGCCCCCCATACCACATTCACACTATTGGCTTTAATCAAGGTAGCCCCATTAGCATAGGGTGGGTCTGTAATGAGAGGCCACTCTTTTAAGAACTGCAACCTTATCATATAAGCTATTGGAATAGGCCAATAGATTCAGCCTTGTTGTTTGAGCCCTTCTCGATTTTGACATTGTAAGCTCCTAAAAGAGATCTTTGGTGTTCCTTAGCCAACATTTAGCTCTTTCTCTGCCCAGGTCGCCTTTGGAGGCCCTGTTAAAGGTGACTGCACTTTTAGCTCTGCAGTATTACGATATACAGGAACCTTTTCTCCCACCTGGCTCTTAATCAGACTGCCTCTGAGATAGCCACTTCTAACTTATCTAAGAAGCGGCAGAGGGTAGTCCCTTTTCCATGGGAAACTCTGCCATTTCTCTTCTTTGGGATTTCTTAGGCAATTTAGGGAAGGGGATGTCTCCCAGATGGGTGACACACTTAAATTGTTCGAGTCTTGGCCATGAAAATAGACCCCAAATAATTTGGGCAGATTCAAACCATACTTTGTCTTCTGTAAAATTCATGTCAATACTTCATAAACAAGTTCACAGTTTAAGAGGAGTTGGTAGCAGACTCACCATATCTTGCAGAACCATGTGAAGACACAAGCCTTGGAAATGCTCCCCTTACCAAAATACAGGATGAGTCAGAGATGAAAGACTAAAGAGGAATTTCAGACAGCAAGCAGATAGCCAGAAGTAACTGAATAAGACCCTGATTTATGACTTTTCCACCTTAGGATGTCCTGACCAGTAGCACAAGGATAATAATAGATGGTAGGAACTTCACAATGCTTCTGCTTGATTGCTATTCAGATGGAGAGCATAAATGTCATCCTGACTGAACTTCTGGCCTCTTAAGTCATATTGTCAATCACCCAATAATCACATACTCTGCAACCACAGGCACATTGTTGTTGAAGTGGAATTCTTATCAAGAGTTGAGATTGCACTCTCGCAATAATTTCACGGTAATTTAGAAATAGTAGAAAAAAAATGGATCATTTGTTAATGCATTTGCGAGATTTTATTAAATGTAAACTTTGGGAATTCACCCTTAGCTCACACAAGTCATTTGCATTTGTTTTGTCTAACAGGATATTGTTGCAAAAGTGTTGTGTGTTGTACTCTTGTTTCTATATGAAGGACTCTAAACATGTATTCTTGATATTTTGTTCAATTCACGTGACTGATATTTTTTGGTGTTTAATTATTGCTCTCATCTATTGAAACACAGGGCAACATTGGCGATGGACTAGATGTACTGGTAAGGGTTCATTCTGAGTGTCTTACTGGGGATATCTTTGGATCAGCGAGGTGTGATTGTGGAAACCAACTTGCACAAGCCATGCAACAAATTGAGCAAGCTGGCAGAGGAGTTTTGGTTTACTTGCGTGGTCATGAAGGCCGTGGTATTGGTCTGGGACACAAACTTCGAGCTTATAATCTCCAAGATGAAGGCTGTGATACTGTTGAAGCTAATGTGGAACTTGGACTGCCTGTTGACTCTCGTGAATATGGCATTGGAGCACAGGTGAAGTCTTATAGTTGCATTGTTGAGCGGAGGAATTTGTTCCTTGAGTTTTATAAATATTCTTGTTAAAGATCCATGATACTACTTATATAATCATGGGGAATTTTCGCTTTGTTCAAAATGTTTGATTGTATACTATAGAATTAGGTTCCAAAAAATCCACCCTGTTATATGTGTCTTAGGTTTGGTAATCCTGAATGCCTGTCTAGTAGATACACTTGTGATTACTGTCATGTTATTACCTTCATGATGACCATCATGTTACTATTTCTGTCTTTACCATGATGTCACTACCACTGTGTCAATGATAGATGCAGATGGTATGTGCCTTAGTATTTATACTCGGTTAGTTTCCAATGTTAGAGTACCTGGTATTTTGGCATTGATGTTTTTGGTCCACAGTTATTGACACTAACTCGAAACACCTTGTAACTGTAAAACAATTGCCATGTTATGCATTCTAAATAATTTTATCAGAAGTTCTAACATTATCTCTCCTTTTTTGCCCCAGATCCTGAGGGACATAGGAGTTCGGACTATGAGGGTGATGACAAACAATCCTGCTAAGTATGTTGGTCTTGGAGGTTATGGGTTGAAAATAGTGGGACGGGTTGCTATTAATCCAATATTAACACATGAGAACAAGAGATACTTGGAGACCAAGCGTTCTAAAATGGGCCACATTTATGGGACAGATGTATCAGTGCCTTTTTCTTCACTCCTTCAAAGCAATGTAACTGACAAAACTGCCTCCAAATCTTCATGATTTTAACTACAGATCAGATTTGTAGTTTGTGAAGGATAGTAATGAAATTTCTTATTTTTTAGTTCTTTCACATTAAAAGTGTAATAGAGGATAATGAGGATTGTCAATTAAATCTTGAATGAAAAGAAATAAAAGAATAAATGCTAGGTATTATTTCTTTGTATTTAATTAAATCTAGGATAAGATAAGAAATAATCAGACTAATCAGAATATCCTAGATTAATCAGAGCTGGGACTGGGACTGGAACTGGAACAATTATTAAATGTTCAAAATGGATAAGAAAATTAATGGAGCACAGCTTGAAATGTGAAGAGATTGATGAATAACCTGTGACTGAAACTCCTTTCTAAGTGACAACTGTGACAGAAGTGCTGTAGCAGACCTGATGATTAAATCTGGACCTGAAGAATGACTGTCAGAAATACCAGATCATTTCCACAATTGTGGAACTGATCTCCATGACTGCAGATCTGATCTCTGATAAAGCAACTGTCAGTGATGTGTTTGCCTTGGCACCTGTAGCTGATATCTGTAAAAAACTGGGTTGTTAAGAAGGGGATTTGCGATGACAAGGACTGATTCCTCTTATTCGTCAAACCCCATTTCAGATTCAATGGTTTGGCACAAAATCGAAGACAGCAAGCGAGCGTGTAGTGGCCCTAGGATGAATATGCAGATTTAATGTGATTTAAATGCTCTAGATGATACATTGATATCTTTAAGGTGTACTAGGTTTGTCTTTAAATATGACTCCCTAGCATGCTAATTTCAAATTTTTGTGCTTTAGTAGGTACACAACAGCCAACAAGGATGAGTTGGCAAGGGCCTAACAATAAATTTTAATTTTGGAAAAACTAGTCACATCTGCAATCAGGGATCTGATCTGGGCAACTGTGGGGATAAACTGCTGATTGGAACCAGTTCTTGGGGATCGGATAAGGCTGAGTTGGGCGGGGTTCATGTCATGTGCCAACTATAACACTACTAATTCATCACTTGCATGGTAGTCATCACACTGAAGAATGACCTGGTCAAAGTGAGCTTAAAATGAAGGGGAAACGTTCAAGGTTGCAATTTTCATCATTACAATATTAAATACGAAGAGTGTTCAATTTCCTAAACTAGTATAGATATCTTCAATACATCCATCTAAAAAATGTTGAGAGATATCAATCTTGAGTTATTTTATTTATTTAAGAGTTATTTTATTTTACTTTAGAACTATTTTATTTAGCACATATATGGACACAAATTTTAATATTGATTTATATTGTTTACTTAATTTTTATTTGAAGTGCTATTTTTTGGTTATAGAGTTTTGTATGTAACTTTTAATTTTACTTTTTAAAAAGCCACAATCCATTATTTTGGTAATTCTTATGTTTTGTTTTTACTTTGAAAAGTGTACTAAATATTATTTACTTATTTGTTACTTTTTAATAGTTTCATTTGTAGGTACTAATATATATTTTAAAATATTGATGTCATTATATTCTTGTTGTTGCAAAATCTGAACAAATAATGAGAGTTAAATGCATTCAAACAAAGAACCCATTTCAAAAAAATATATATTCTTGTGGTTGCAAACTCTAGACAAACAATGAGAGTTAAATGCATTCAAACAAAGAACTCACAATCCAAACTAAGCAAACACGTTCAATAGAGCAAATAAAGGAAACAAACAACATGCAAATGTAATATAAATACCAGCATTAAATGTCCATGATGTTTGGGATGGGCTCCAAAATGAGTTGCAATGCTCTGCAACGGATGTTGGTTGCTCTTTTGCTTGAAGTTATTAAATTTGACAACATGTACTTGTTTGAGGATGAAGGCTACCCATTGTTCTTTAAATAGACTCTTCACCATGGACATGTAGGGCCATGATTTGATGATAGGATGAAGGGTGAGGATTGCTTTGCATGCATGTGCAAGCTAGTGTCATGATAAGTGGAAGGAGATGAAATGGACTCAATGGAGGGTGGAGAATTTCTTAAATTGCATGGAGATGGCAGATACAAGTTGGAGAAGACAAATGGATGAACATGATTGAATCTTGAGATGGAGGGTGAAGATTGTTCTATGTTGCATGAGAATGGGGTATTCACACGTGGGAGCATGAGGAGACAAGTGGTGAAGATGTGTGAAGTTGAATGGCCAAGGTGTTGTTGATTTTGAAATGGATGGTGAGGGTTGGAGGGAAAATTCTTTAATATTGTAGTGGAAGAGGGCTTTAATATTTAATTAGAAAAACAAAAAAAAGAATTAGTCTAATTAATTAAATAAGCATGTTTTTTATTATGATAAGCGGCAAAACAAGGGTGCTGATCCCATATACAGAACAACCCAAAGGAGCCAAGAAATAAGGCCCCAAGAGCAGACAAGTAGGTCAACCAAACAAAAGCAACAAAACAAAAAGAACCCAACAACCCAAAGGGCAACCCAAACAGTGCACCAGATGCGCACTGACAGCAGAGCAACCAGACAGGGGATCAAACAATAGCCGATCTCGAACAAGCAAATATTACACCCTTAGCCCTAGGGCGCTGCTCCGCAACAGATTTGGGGAGCCCTTACGTCGATTAACCACAGTCCAAGAAAGCTCAGAGTCAGTCCTCAGAGCGTGGTGAGAGGGGGGAACATCCCCCGCAACAACAACCAAGGAAGGCACAGAGGCTGAACCAAAAATAGGCCCAGCCGAAAGAGACCGGAGAGGAGGAAGTAGCTAGACCCAAAGCCTCTGTGCGCAGAGTAGCCACGCCAACCAAAGAAAGACCAGTAGTAGAAGCAGGAATGATTCGACCCAGAGTAGGAGCCGACATGGGAGCCGCAATATGATCCGCAAAATCCAATGTAGTCAAGGGGTTAGCAATAGTCTCCACCACCCCCACATGATCAGTCGCAAGAGGGACCTCATCCTCCTGAGAGGAATCATCCCTAAGAGACGAACCCTCCTCCTGGGAAGCACTGATAGTCAGGTGATCCAGGAGAGCATCCTTCCACCAAGTTGCAGTGCCTTTGCGGTGCAAAAGATGACAACCGGAAGCCACATGACCAATAGCAAAGCAACGCCAGCATCTGAAGGGGATACCCTCATAGTCAATCAATTGTTTCCAAGGCCGGTCCCCAACCATTAACACAACATCTCCAAACAAAGGTTTGGAGATGTCAATGTCAACCAATATTCGGGCAACCGTGGAGTGCCCCATGAAGGAGGTAGTAGAATCAACTCTCAGGAAATGACCGATGGCATTGCCAATGCTCTCGTAGCAGGGGCCCTCCCAAAACTGGAGAGGGAGGTTCGGAAGACGTACCCAGATTGGTTTGATATTAAGCGGTTCGGTAAGGGGATTGAAAGAAAGCGTCCATGGTTTAATGAAAAGGGAATGCACCCCCCACATCCAGACCCTACCATCAAGCACTAAGTCTCACTGCTCAGAGGAAGCAAAAGTCACGATGAAGAAACCACGTGCACTGGGAAAAAGCTTAATCTTACCAGCAACAAACGGCTTCCAAGTCTTAATGACCCAATTGTGGAGATCTGGCAGGGAGGGCCAGAACCCATTAAACCTGCAAATCACGCCTGTATTACACTAAAATGCTTCATTTTCAGCAACTAACCACAACAGGGGAGGTGCAGGCATAAGGGGCTGATCGGACCCCACCCTGAGGACAACGAGCACTTGAACTCGTCACTACCGCAAATGAACTATGAACACCTGGAGCCCGATGCCTAGGAACAGATGAATCCAACCCCACTACCTGCATAATGTTTGCAACATTTGCATTTGCCGAGGGATCATGTTCCCCTCCTGAGGAAGCACCAATCATTGCCTGCACTTCACACGTGGCCACCTTTAAGTTTTCTGTAGGGACCCCATCACCAGGGAGGCCCACAGACTGCTTCTTACTCCCGTGAGAGCCAAAGGACAAGCCTGCAACAGTGTCCAGGCCAACAGACCAAGGGGCAACGGTTGAACCCTGCTTCCTGCTCATGCCCATTTTCAAATCATGCAAATTACACTATACCTTGATATGTTAGCGGGCAAGCAAGATCTGATTTCCAGTAATGTATACTCTATTAAATAAGCATGTTAATTAGTTGGAGGAAGGTTAGTTTATATTAATTAAACAAAATGAGTTTTATTTCGCTAACTATTGATCATAATGGATTGGTAATTAAATAGATAAAAAAATATTTAATTAGCAACAATGGGCAATTAGTCGAATTTTAATCAGTTAGTTAGCTAAATTGTGAAGGGAAGTGATTAGCCAATTTAATTAAATAAAATATGATTTATTTAATTAATCTGTGGCAAGGGAGTAATTAGCCAAATTAATTAAATAAATACGATTTACTTAAGTGATCAGTGGGAAGGCAACATAAGGAAAATTTGAGGCGGATTTGGAGTGTCTACATTTTGCCTCTCTTTGATACAACATCGTGATCACAAGGGATAATGTTTCAAAGAAAAAATAAATATTTTTGCAGTCAAAATGGCAAGGAGTTGCCCTAGATGCTTTAGGGGAATTGTGGTGAGAGAATGGTAAGAGAATGCCCACTCAAGAGAGCCGGTTGGTTAATGGGGGCTCGGGGGGTCTCTTGAAAGGAAAAATAGGGCTTATGAGGAGAAAAAAGAAAAAAGGGGGGAAAAATATGAAAAAGGTAGATTTGGAGGTAAAAATTAGGGTTGAGGGAAGAAAACCCATAAATAGGGGAGGGAGGGAAGAAAAGAGCTCGGGCCTAGGAGGAAAGAATGGAGAGAATCCCGATGGAAGAGTATAAGAGCAAGTGGGTGTGGGAGTACATGCGATTGACAAATCAAGGGGCAATAATAAGTACTTTGTCAAAGCTTGAAAAATTGATTTTGGTGCATTTATTAGGGTAAACAGTGGGCCAGAAAGTGCAAGTGTTATTAGGGTGATTTAGCTCCTGACGTTTGCACTAGGGCACATGTTGTTTGTGCAAGCCTCGACGACATTTGCGTAACACGAAGTGGTGCTTACATGGGAGATGAGGAAGGGCATCTAAGATGGGTGCCCTAATGCTTGCATTGGATCAACATTTTTGTGGGATGCTTGACATCTGTGTGATTGGCTAGGGTGTTTGTGTTGAAATGGTGCTTACGTGAGGAGAGAGGTGTCTACACAAGCTCCTAGATCACTTGTGTAAGAATGGCGCTTGTGCTTCAAAGTGAGGTGCTTGTGCTAGGAGATAAATGTTTGTGCGGCAAGGGGGCAACGCTTGCGTTGGAAAAGAGGAATTGGACAAAGTTAGATAGAGGAAGGGAAAGTATTGATGAGGTGTGATAATGTGGTGATGTGCAGGAGGTGTTACTGATAGTGGTGACACAAGAGACGATGGGGGTTGATGAGGTTGTTGTGAGGGTTTGGCAAGGTAAAGCAAGGGTTCCTAACAGCTATGGGGCTCTATGACATTGCTATGATGCTAGAGATTCGAGTGGAAAAAGCTATGTTGACAGTGCTAGCGGAGCGATGGCATTGTGAGATAAGCACGTTCCAGCTCCCTACAGGGGAGATGATTGTCACCCTAGAGGATGTTTGGCATATTTTGAGGATTTCGATTGCAAGGGAGATGGTATATTGGCAGATGATGGATCCACTAAGTGCGATGGAGCATTTGACAGGGAGGAGGGATATCCCACTACGGGGGATGGGATTGGACCTAAATGCATGCTTGGCAAGGGGTCTAGTTAAGGAGTTGCCATTGGTGCTGGTGGGTCTTGCCAATGGCATCTTGCTACCTGACAAGACTCATAGATTCTTCTAGATGGGCGTGGTAGATAGTTTGTCAGACATGATGGAGGATGAGAGGGTATTTTCCTAGGGCCCCTATGTACTGACACAATTATGAGGATTTGCACTTAGTGGTTTACTGTGCTAGGTAGAGCATAGCATCGTCAATGCTATTGCAGGTTTGGGCCTAGGAGCACATTGCAGTGGTGGGACTAGAGAGAGTACTGCAGGTGAGACAACCACAACAATCATTCATATATGGGTGGAGGATGCAGCGAGGGTGTAGGTTGAGCCATCTAAGGGATACCCAATATTATCAATGGGTCTTGTATGAGCTAGTGCCATGGGATATTGTATGGAGACCGTACAGGGGAGTGGAGACCTAGGCAAATGAGGTAGCACACATGGGATTGGTATTGACAGAGTGTTACCTGGTGGTGCAGAGGGAGTACATTATAAAGCGATATCAATCGGATAGGGTGGTATGCCAGTTTGGCATCCAGAAGGGTATCCCAACATTATCACGTGTTTGCTCATGTGACACAGGGGACTCCATGATGGGGCAAATTGATACATTGGAAGGTGGCAGTAGAGAGTTGGTGGAGTCAATTGGTGTTACCATGTGTATCGAGGGAGGATGTGGTGGATGTAAGAGTGGTGGTAGGCTATGATGCATGGCGGGAGCATATGCGGCCTATGAGACTATCTATTCCTAGGATGCAGAGCTTACGACAACGATTGGAGGAAGCAACTCGTGAGTGGAAATAATAGAGGGAGGTTGGGATTGTTGGTTCCCAAAATTGCAGATTACAAACCCTAAGAGGATGCCAGGCTCTATGGTCAGGTTTGCAATGTTTTGGCCAACGAAACAGAGCAACCCTATGTGGTTTTGGACTCCCTACTCTTTAGGCTCTGCTGGACCTATGCAGGGGTACTTTCATAATTAATGCAGAATTAAAGGTTGTGTGACTTCTTTAACTTTAGGGATCTATCCACACTGGCATGTAAATGTGAAATAGATGCAAACTTAACAGTTACTCCTACTCCTAATGTTTGAATTTTGAATAGGTAAATAAAGTATTGCTTTGAAATGAATGAGATTAGTGCCTATTCCTATTGGGTAAATGGAGTCAAGATGTGTATGATATGTGGATCCTCTCTCCTAGCTTAACTCTAATTGTTCGGCACTTTGGATGTTTATACTTTGTATAAACGTGCAACGCTGTCAGTTATCAGGATCTTCTTACAAAATCCCAGTGATATCTTCCTAAGTTACTTTGATGTTTGAAAGGAATTTTAATTCTTGTTTGAAGGAAACCAGTTAAGATGATCAGTTTTAAAGGATTTTAATTCTGGGCAGAAACCAATTAAAATAAATCTCTTAAGAGGATTTTAATTCACTTCTTACAAAAACCGATCAAGAAAATCACACAGAGGCAGCAAATGTGTCTTGACAAATTAAATATATTTTTGATACACTTAATTTGAATAACAGAGAAAGACCATTCTGGAGACAACAAGATAACATATATTAATATCAACAGAACAGTTGAACACCAGAAATTGGGCCACTAGTTTAAACTTTCTTCTCTATTAGATTGCTTCAAAAGATTTTACAATATGCATCAGAAGTCTTCATTTTGATATTTTTATTTACTACCTAATCCTACTGTTGTTGATGTTTTGATCTTTGATTTTCATCTGTCATTTATTCATTATATTTCCAAGGGTTATGACCCTTCACATATTCGCCCAATGCAATTTTATGTTAATTATCTTCGACAAATTAAAATATTTTAATTTTACTCTTCTTTATCTTGGCATCCCGTGAAAATCAATTTTAATGATTATTATAATCCCTCCTTTGCTGGCAATTTTCATTTTACTTGTATGTATTTTCACCCATAAAATGTTATTTGGGTAAAAATAACTACCCACTCCAAGATTTTATGCTCTCTTAATTCCTAGGGTAAAGATGTTTTACTTCTGAGGGGAAATATTTTGCAAGTGCATTTTACATTATTGACGAAATAATATGCTCCAAAGTAACATCAAATTCACGGTGATTATTTTAATAAGGCTTAACTTTGCACTTTATGCAATTCACACACTTTCCATTTTCGTTCAATCAGAGGGATTTAAACTTACTCCAAACTTCCACAATCTCTTAGATTTACTTTATGCAAAATCATTTTATCAGAGGGACCCAAAAATACTTATTCCGATGTTTCAAACTCCTCCCGATATAATCTTTATTTAATATTCACTTGCATTTTGGCGGGGAGGTATTGTGTCGGAGGGACAAATCATTTTGTTTCACCGATATTCATTGTTCTTTCCAATGAATGCCTTGCATATACTTTTCATGCATTTCAGAGTTTCGAAGGGACTGAATAAATGGTCAATTTGATATCAAAAGTCCCCTCGATGAATTTCTATGTGGATCTTAGACTGAAAACCCTAATTCCTTTTCCTCTTTTTGCGTGAGTTGTGAGATACAAGTTGGCATCTGCGAAATGCATAAACATTTTAACAAATTGATTCTTTATACATACCCCACGATCATTGAAATCCATGAGATCTCATTTCCCTCGATATTCTCTGAAAAAGCTCCAAGGCTGCATCTAAACACCAGATTCGATCATATCCCATAATCATGTGCCTTATTTACGTCTCCACATTCTGCATACATTTCGCCAGAGTAATTGCAATTGTTGAGCGCCACTACATCTCTTCGAGGCATTTTCCAAACAGTTCACATTTCTTGTATATACTTCCACATTTTCAGGTTGCATATTCTACCTTAGTACTGCACCGGTTTTAGGGTTTCTTGCTTTAGCTCTTATCTCCAGCTTGTTCTTTCAATTTAGAGAGTTTGTTTGCAAATGTGCTTAACATAATAACCTCTTTAACTTCGTCCTATGTAATTTGTCCATCATCATTCTTGTCCACAATGTCAAAAAAGATTTGCATCTTTGGCAGGGAGGAATGATCAGCTAGTTCTTTCCATAGCTATCTGAGAGCTCTTTTATCTATGCTGTCACTGCCACAAAAACACCTAAACACCTGCTCAACAACCACATGAACTAGAGCTGATGACTGAGGTAGCAAAGAAAGCAATGCATCTATAAGAACATCCATACAAGCAGGGGTTACATTCTCCTCATTGTGGCCTTCAACATCAAGTTCTATAACATTACCAAATGCCTCCTTGTAGCATATCAGAAGTTCAATAGCCATTTCACAAATTTCCCCATGCTTAAGGGGAATTTGAAGTAACAATTGTATAAGCAAAAAGCCCATCGCTTGCATTCTCCTGATGTTACACCCACCTTTATGGGTCGCTCGAAAAAGTTGTGTTTCTACATCAAGTAATTTGTTGAATGTATGTTCATCATCCTTACTCAAGGGCCAAAATAGAGAGACAAATGAGATATTCTGCAACGTCCCTAGAAAGCACATTGCATATGCTCCCAAGTCATTCGATTCCAATGGACTCAATTCATGTTGCATACTTTCTTGCATGTTTATCTGAAATCAATAAGCATTGTGCATCTGCTAATAAATGTTGCATTTGCTTGATATTAGGGTTACCCCTCATATCGGCTTATCAGAGGGACTCCTACAAGCCTCACTCCAATGTATATAAGTCACTTCGACATCCACTTCATATACCTTATACCTTTTGATTTCAGCATGTAGATTGGTTAAAGTCTTTGGGACCCACCTTATTAGAATATTGGAGACCTCTATAATCTCCCACCGATATGTTGTAGTCTGCTCATTGCTCGATCAGGTTTTCGAAAAGACCACAATACACTCTCTCTGATAGTTAAAGCCTCTCTGATCTTCATATCTCATATATCGAAGAGACCGTGTAATATGTCCCACTGATATATGTGAGTGTCTCCGATGCTTCTTACCCTTATCATGTATTTGTCCATCTCTAAAATGAATCTTGCATTCCTCATGTTTGTATAGTTTGCACCTTTGATTTGTAAATAACTTTATCCTCTTTATAAGGTCTGCACCTTCATTCTCATATTGCTGATACCCTCCATTGTTTTGCTTAAGCGCCATCATTTATGGCTAAGATTCATCTCATAAATGTTAGTGCCATGGATATTACTATGCGCCTGATTTGATGGCTTGCCTTGCATCATTATAAATCCCTGTCGTGCATTTTATGATTCTACCATTTTATGATTTTCAAGCCACTTTAGAAGTTGCTCTAAGGCTCTTTGATGGCATTTCAAAGTAAAAGAAGTAAGAGCAATATGATTCGATACTGAATTTGTTTTACCCCTTTTGCTCACAAAAGGATTATGACACTTATTCCGGTGGAATGTTTCCTGCGAACCATTAGATGCATTAAAGGAAGCATTTTGGCATTTCTTGTGTTTTTTTACATCTTCTAAATTTCAAATTGTATTGTGTATTTCTACAAGCACTTTCAGAGCCTTCTTTTAAGTCATTCAAACTGTATCATCTTTACACCACAATGATCAATGCTTCAAGTATCCATCTCAAATGACATGAATTAGACTTCCTGAAGAAGTCACTAAGGTTTTCTTGCAAAGACTACCAAAAGGAACCTCCTAAATATCTTACAAAGATTGAATCAACTAGCCTTATAACTCCATAACTGTGTGAAGCATGTTAGGTCCCCCTATGGGCCCGACTAAAAAAATTTCATTTTGAAACAAGTGTTTTGTCATGAATTGACCTGAGATTACCTCTGTATGCTCCTGGAGTGAAAAAATGAGATGGGTAACAGTCAGAATTTTTTTTCTGGCACTTTGTATCTGTGACCAAAACAAGCCAAGTAGCCTCCATAATTGCCCTAGAAAACTGGTCAAACCATCTCTTGAAGTCATGAAAATGCACAAGCATGTAGAGATTTGATCCAATAATTCATTGCAACAAACAGTTTGGAAGGAACCATCCTGATGTGAAAAATATTCAATGCCGAAGTAGCTCACTCAACCTTTTCTAAAACTGCACCTGTGAAAACTAATTAGGGCTCACCACGTCACCATTTTGAAAAGATATCAAATCTCTTCCTTGGGGGGGCTGCCACTTGGGGGATTAGTTCATTTAGGTCAAATGAGCATACGTGCAAAAGGGTTTCTTTCCAATCCACTTCTTTCATGAAATATTAAAAGCCAAAGTTGACCCCCTTGAAACTTTCTGGAGGTGCAGACATCAAAACAATGAAAATTCCATTTGTTTTTTATTTTGAAAAAATAGCAAATGAGATGTTGGGGTTTTAAAAATTTCCATGAAAGTACATTAACATGGGGCAAATCTGGGACACCAATTAGTTTTCCATGAAAATCATCTAGTTGCTAGTTATTGGCTTCCAAAGTTGACCTCCTAGGCAGATTTAACACTGTGCAAACAACAAAACTTTCCAGAACTCTTCAACTTGGCGCTTTGAATCCTTGTCAAATCAGATCATGGGGAGATGAAATCAGGTGGACACACTTATATATGGTAGATGAACATATCTACAAAGTGGTTTGGCATAAGAGTGAATAGGTATCAAGCTGTGGATTTTCAAAGTGGGCTCCTGAGATAGATTTTATAGGTGCATTTCTGAGTGCTATAATCAGTTTCTCATCACGGGCATGTAAAATTTTGCCAAAATTTTACAGTGCCAACAGGGAGGAGGGGAGGTGGTAGAGGAGATGGATGGAGACGGGGCATAGATGGGTTGGGGAGGAGGAGATGGGTAGAGACATGTTGCGTAGGCGCATGAGGCATAGGATGCACAAGTGCTAGATGTAGAGATGTAGGAGGCATAGGTGGGTTCCCTAATGGCATTATCAAAAGGTGTAGGATCATCAATGGTAGGTCCATTAGGCATAGACCATCAATGGTAGGCCCATTAGTAGTAGGTGGGGCGCCTTTGGAGACCCTGGCAGTAGAGATAGTGGCATGGGATGCGACTATAGTAGGGCTAGAGGGGGAGAGGGATAGGGCTTAGATGGAGCGAGATAGCCTACAAGGATAGTTGGCAATAATGCAGGTAGAGAGGGATGGGCTAAGGCGGCAAATGTATGTGGTGTAGGGTGATAGGGACATAGGGATTGCAGAGAGAGATAACATGCAGACCCAACTAGATGGGTTGCAGGTACTGTTGATTGCATTACAAGCAAAGTAAGACAAGGCTCTAATAGAGGTGTAGAGATTATATTAGGAGAGGGATACAGTTAGGGAATTACTGGGCACTCAAGGCATGTTCCAAGCATTTAGTGAGCTAGCTAGTGCTACCAAGGGGATAGAGAAAGCACTCAGAGAAACATAGTATTACAAAGGAATGTATGAGCATGTAGTGCCGACAGAGCAGAGGGAGCCTTCCTTTGTGAAGCCCTAAAGTACTCAGTCAATGAGAAGGCCACTGCAACCAAGGTCATCAAGAGGACCACCACCATCACCAGGACCATTTATAGGGCCACATGAGGGAGAGGGTGATAGTGAGTCATATGTGAGTGCACACATTTTTGTCATAGATTTTTTTATGAGTCCATATGCTATTTTGTAGATATCGATTATTTTTTGAGACATTGTACACACCATTTTTTGATATATAGAGATGGACGTGGATTTGACATAGCATTGATGTGATTTTGATCATTGATGATTAAATATAGATTTCATGGGTGTACATGTGTTTTATATATATATATATATATGATGATGATGATGATGATGATGATATATGTTCTCATTATAGTTGTTTTGGCATTTTCCTTTGATGCTTTGATATTGGGGACACAACTATTTATTATTGATGGCACATGATGTGAATAATGTATTGAAATGATGACTTTTGCGGTAGATTAGAATAATCATGATGAAAATGTGATGAAAGAAATGAAATGGAAGAAGAAAATGAATGAAATGGATAGAATAGGAATGAAATAGATAGAATATGAATGTGATTAACATGATGTGATGTTTTTGATGATAGATACATGTTGAAGAGGCAATTTTTGTGTAGAGAGCAACTAATTTTTATTGTAGCACTGGGCTTATGCATCATGATATAAGGGATCATGATGACGATGTGGAAGGTGCATGGAGTGATGCAAGTCAAACAAGATGCAAATAGCACACTGCCCCAGTAAACAATTTGTCAAGGTACACCATGATATGGTAAATGATGGCAACCTAGATGGTGCATTGTGTGGAACAATAGATCTATAAGCAACAAATAGATGCAAATAGTCAAACAAGCACAAAACACATAACTCTAAGTTGTGCAGTGTTGAAGCCAAGGGGGTTTGGGGGATATGGTGAAGGTCATGGGTTAGGGATAAGGTTGGGTGATAGGATAGTGGTCAAGCATAAGGTTGGGGTGGATAAGGGATAAGGGTTAGGGATAAGGTTGGGGTGGATAAAATATGGGTTAGGGATGAGGTTGGGGTGGATAGGATAGTTCCAAGCAAGGAGTGTGTTAGTGGTACATAGTGTAGTTACCCTGGTTAGAAGGATGTGAGATCATGATGTGACACAAAAATAGTGCATTTGGGGTGGGGATGAAGGGGTACCAAAGGCTCAAGGGTAGGCTAGTGTGTGAGGGGAAGGGATGTCGCATTGTGAGCATGTGAGTTTTAAATGAATATGATGATTATCCATGCGAGGTGATCTAGGGTCATGCCATGAGGGGGTTGGTGTCGGTTGGCAAATGGGGAATATGTCAAGGAGCTAGTCCAAACATGAATTGGCAAGGGGGTGTCCCAAACTTGAGCCAAAAGCAAGGTAATACGAACATGACAAGGGAAAACCAAGTCAAGGGTCAAGAATGGAGGGTAAATTGCATGGATGGAAGAATTAGTGATGGGATGACCAAAGGAGTCTAATAGAGAATGAGATAGTCAAGGGATTTCAAGAGTGGTGGAAGAAGGATGTGGAGTGGGAGGGATGAGAGATGGCTTGATGGAGGGATTTCAGGATATGATCTCCAAGGTCTACATTGCATAAGGATAACATGCCTCCACTTTATATATGCCATTTATGATGTTGTGCTTAGTGATAACTTTAAGGAACCTAAAAAAACCTATAAAATCCTGGTGAATCCTAGCCATAGGTAGTAAATTTTGAGGTGAATGTATGCCTATTTTCAAAAAAAAAAATCATTGATGATTTTTTTAAATTTGTCCTCATTGGTGATTTTAATTGGCAAATTATAGATAGATTTGAAAAAAAATTTCGTTGGCGAATTATTGTTGTACTAAAAATAAATAAATAAATTAGGTGACAAATTGTATAAATCTATTCAAAAATATAAAATTAATTATTTGGCGAATGTGCTGGCAAGTTTTTGAAAAATCATAATGTGGCCAGCAAAAATATCAAATACTAAATGATAATGATTAAGTTACTTGGTGAATTTATAGCTTTAAAAGATTTACATTTACCTCGTCGGATGATCGTAGATCAACAACATAAGTTCTATTTCGAGCCAAAGTTTTGACAAATCCAAATTTGTACATAAAGTCTCTGGAATAATAAGTGTCAACGAGTGAACGATTTAGATTAACCTTATTTTTTACATATATTATGAATTATGATACTTCTACAATTAACCAACGATAATAATCATAAATAATAAAAGTTTTAGAATTATGTTATTAATGAAAAATAATAGATAATAAAACAAAATTTAAAAGGATGACAACAATTACAATTTACATCAAAACCCATATTATAATATTATAAAAACCAAAGAGTTTATAGCAGCGATTTTTTAGATGACCCTACGCCAAGGTGCCCTAACACAAGCCTTGGATAAAGGCGTACATAGAAAAAAGAAAATTCAAAAGATCAATTTTTTTGAAAACTCAAAACAAAGTTGTTAATGGCTACCATTGATGTGTCTCCTAACAATTGCCACTTGTAGAAGAAAAGATGTAGAATAAATAATTGACCTTGCCCTTCTTAATAAACAGGCACATAAATCATTATGTATAATAAGGGCCCTGTCAAAGGATTCCAATGAGCCTTTAACAAGTGCCCTCCTTGCCTCCTAAAAAATGCAGTTAGCTGCAGTTGAGTGCTCTAACACATGTAAAGAGAAAATTTTGGCCTTATCGCATGGTCTTGCATCACTGTCATAACCATTTAAAGCTAAATCAAGCTTATCCCCATGGATAAGTGATTCCTGAACCATTGCCTTCCTGATCATCTTCACTAGACCTAGATCATTTACCAGATCCATTAAATTAGACAAATGTAGAGATGATGTCATTGAATAGATTTTTTTGAAGAAATTTTAGAAGAATATCATGACCAATAACTAGTCTAGCTATAGGAACTTCATCATTCTGGTTCTCATCTTGAGGTTCCAAAATATTTTCTAGTGTACATTGTCTAGCTTTCAAATCTTGCACGGTTTATTCTATGTTTTCCAGTCTATCTCTTTGTTCCGTCAATAGACTAATGATTGCATCTATGCCTGCATTGGGGTTCTTGGGTGGTTTCTGGTTTGGTTTTTTATTAGTTGGCTTCCTCCCACAAAGATTTCAGGTTCTAACCATTTTAATTCTAGAAACAAGGAGAATAATCTACCATTTAATACAATTTTATGTATACAATATACAAAGTGCATACAAATAAATTTATCAACACATCTATAGATACATATTTATTTATACACAACGGTTACATGTACAAGTCTTTATTTGCCTTGCATTTACAAAAGCTTATGTACATTATTTCCTCTCTATAAGAATCCTAGAATTATTTTTTCTCCTCAGGTTCCTCCTCAGAATCAAGAGTGGGGCGTGTCATCATAGAGTGCACTCTAGAATATTCGGCTATTGCTTCTTGGCTAAGGGTTGGGGCATTACGCCTATACCTGAACAAAAAATTGTGAATTGCGGAAGGCTTAGTCTTCTTGGGTGTTGCAACTATTTATTCCTTTACTTCCTTCTTCCTTTCCCTCCTAAGCTTCAACTGGCTAACGACTGAAGCGAAGGTTTCTGTGTCCAAAATTTCTATTACACCCTCTGGGGAGGGTTTCTTGTTGGGTAGTTTTCTTCATGTCTATCAATAACTAGACAATCATTAGATCACAAGGGGGAATAAATACCTAGCATCATATTCTAACATCTTATATGTCAATTCTTTCCATTTTTAGGTTAGTAGACCTCTAGGCCGAGTGTTTGAGCCTTGACTCTGACAGCACATGTAAGGACCTCGTTCAGGGACCTTAGGGATTTTTTTTGTTTATCTTTCTTAAGTGAGCTCTAGTTTTAGTTTTTAGAAAGAATTCTCATACCATTTTCTAAAATGTACCTAGGTCTTAGCATTTGTTTTATGAACATTTAGTTTAGTCTAAGTAATCAGGAAATATCAAGTAGCCAATTCGGGCTAAGGTGTCCAAACGGGACATGTTGAGAATAAGCCAATACAGACTCTTTTGTCCTTTGGGCATACTAGCTCATACGGAATAGGGTCTGTGGACCAAACCTCTACCCATTACGAGGTAGGTTAAATAATGGCCATATGGGCCTAATACTTGGTCATACGGACCAACACTCAATCCAATACAGGATCGGTAGAGAGAATAGCCATACTGGCTAACAAGGAGAGGAATAATTTATTTTCCTTTGGCTAGAGACTTAGACTCATCAGGATCAATCCAGATCCTAAGTCACTTACATGAAATTACACAATAGGCCCATATATTGCACCAATGAATCTCCATAAGTTCATTCGATTAAGGTATTTATGGACCTTGTACCTCCCTCAGATTTCGGCAACAGGCCAGGTACAAGATCAATCCCCTTGAGGATTCTTCTGAGCACTGGAGACTTCTTTAGTTTATCTAGTTTAATCTTCTTATGTTTAGATTTTGGGATTATGAAGTTGATTATAAAAGAACACCCTATATCCTAGGTACCTGAGTAATGGGGGCATCCTTCGCCTTCCAAACTACCTACATACATTGTATCCACGGGATCAAGGTACACATAAGATGTGACTAACGATAGGATTTGTGAATATGTAGTTCTGCCTTGCACTATGTTTGATGCAACTATGAGTGGGTATGCAACCCTTTCTAGGGTTATTCCCCGCCCCAGACAATTCTTCACCAGCAACCACCTACTCAAGTGAAACAGGGACGGTAATTGGTCCACTATCACAAACATCTAGAAGGGGTGTTTGTCATTTAAACTCTAGTGTTGAGGAGTTCCTATAAGGTGTCCACTCAAGGAATTAAGTTTGTATTCACAAGTCAAGATGAGTATTATGGCGACCAAGTCCATTTGAAGTTTCCCTATTGCTTTCTGATCACCAAGATCCACGAAGACGAGGTGAGAGCATACGATAATTCAGATTTCTTGTTTGAGTTGGTCTACTTTAACTGACATCTTATAAGCTATCTTGGAATGAGACCCATGTTGAGGATAACTCTCATTTTCTGATCACCAAGATCCGCAAAGGTGAGGTGAGAGCATACAAGTGCCCATCATCAACGGAGGTCTATCCATATGAGGAGTTGTGTTTTATTGAGTCATCAAGACATTGATATTCTAATCAAGTTAATATACTAAATATCGATTCAGATGTTTGCTCAAGGTAAGGTAATGGGGCGAAATCCCATTAACAATGTTTTGAAATACAACAATTAATAAAATAACTCAATTACTAAGTTACGAAATCTAATGTTAATTAAAACTACATGCCACACTAAATCTTATTGTCACCTAATTGTACCTATGTATATTTATACATTCCTAATGCACAATAATCAAATTAACATAGTAGTTTCATCTATCTTATCATATATTGATATTCTTTCCCAGTATAACGTTTTACATTCTGAACTAATACTTTATCACTTATACTCAACTCACCACACAATAGTTATACTTGTCTGATTTTAATATCTTCTATAACTAAGTTTCGTTTGACTAACCAAATTATGTCCCTTGTTCTACATCTGGTTTTACTATGAAATCATAGATTCTATAGGAACTAATAATTAGAACTATAAATATTTGCATATATGAAAGGGCTAGCAATTGAAGCTAGATAATCTCATGTAAATAAAACAAAAAAATTAAGCTATATATATATATCAATTAACAACCTATATGTTTCCATGTAAATAAAATGCTAGCATTTAAACTATGTTTTATTTTCTTTGTAACAATTAAAACTATAACTTACTAAATAACTGACAAAATAAGAAATTATTTGTTTCCATATTTCCATCCCCTCATTTATGCAAATTGAATTTTATCTTGAAATCTCTTCCATTTCTTTGTCATAGCTTGCATTGCTGGGAGAATAAAAGGGTATGGAGATTCACAATTTGTTATTTGTTGCATACTAGAAAGTATCTATAGGTTTCTGTTATTATATCCTCTTCTTTTTTCAGCATGCCAAAGTGTAGCTATATGTGGCTGGTTTGGTTTCATTCCTCCCTTGTTTTTTTTTAAAAATTTCTGGGAGATATCATGTTTTTATACCAACATATTTTTGTTTGAATTTACAGAGAAGGAAATTAGATGCAAGTATATATATATATATATATATATATATATATATATATATATATATATATATATATATATATATATATATATATATATATATATATATATATATATATATATATATATATATATATATATATATAAGGCAAAGGAAATATTGGAGGGGTCCACTCTATTGGGACGCTGCCCATCATAGAGGACACCCCTCTATACTCTATGGCTGGGTTCGCCCCAGCCAAGGTAACCCAAAAACATGGATATATATATATATATATATATATATATATATATATATATATATATATATATATATATATATATATATATATATATATATATATATATATATATATTTTGTTCTTCATTTCTAATTTCTGAAAACTTTTTTTTTTTTTTCTGGTTTATTCCTCCAGCAATGGAATAAAAGAAACCCTCAATTTTAATGTATGTTGTTGTGTTGGGTTGCAGGTAAAAGAAATTTGTGTAAATGGAGCAATAAGAGATACTTAATCAAGAGGTCAAGCTAGGGAGTAATGAGAGAAATTAGAATAGGTGATACCCATGAAATTAATAGGGAAATCAAGTAATGTGGCAAGAATAATCCTTCTCCTCCAAGTAAAACAAGTCAAAAGTCAATAGGGAAATTGTATGTTTAATATCAAATATGTATTCTCAACTACTATAGTATCCATGTTGAACAGATTTTCGATGAAATAAATCTCCCATGGGTCCAAATAAATGATACTACATATCTAGAAAAATTACATAAGAGAGTTTAGAGGCATACTTGGGGATGGAGACTTACAAATGCCGAGATTTCTTCTAAAAATTTCCTCTTTATTTTCTCCCTTCCCTCTGTAATCTCTTTTTTTCTCCTTTTTTTTTTGTTTTCGTGGAGGAGATAAAACATTTATATCTTCCCTCTTTTTAGGCGGTGGAGAATGGCGGTGTAAAAAAAAATCAGATGTCTTGTTGTATCCTGCAAACTTGTTAAATGTCCACATTTGCAACATGTTTCGCCTTCTTGGACACTGGTCCAAGTTTTACACAGTATAAAAATGTATTTATGCCACGTGTCTCTCAGTATTTTAACCATTTTACCTTGATGTTTTAAATAAATTGCATTCCCCTAAGTAAATTAATATACAATAACCACAAAGCATTCATTGATGAATAAAATCCCTAAAGCCATTTAAACTGATGGCACAAGATTTTAAAATAAACTAAGGGAAACCTAAAAATTTAACGGGAGTTGGCGTTACATGAAAACAAATTTAGCATTTGATACAGAGCTAGTCATGCAATTATAATGTAAATATTATTTGTAGTATGAACATTTGAAAATGAAGCAACTGATGTTTGATAAGGAAATTTTATGAAAATAATATTTATACATACATACATATATATATATATATATATATAGATCAAGTAATAATAATAATATACAATTATGAAATTTGCCAAACGATCATTAATGAACAATAATACACAAGTTTAGTATATATTGAAAAAAAATGCTATGTCTTATTGAATAGAGGAGCGCCCAGCCATAGAGGCACACCTCTATGATGGGCAACGTCCCAACAAAGAGGACCCCTCCAATATTTCCTCTGCTTTATATATATATATACTTGCATCTGATTTCCTTCTTTGTAAATTCAAACAAAAATATGCTGGTATAAAAACAACATGATAGCTCCCAAAAATAAAAAAACAAGGGAGGAATGAAACCAAACCAGCTACCCTTCAGCATGCTGTAAAAAGAAGAGGATATAATAACAGAAACCCGTAGATACCTTTTGGTATACAAACAAATAACAAATTGTGAATCTATGTACCCTTTTATTCTCCCAGCAATGCAAGCTATGACAAAGAAATGGAAGAGATTTCAAGATAAAATCCATTTTGCATAAATGAGGGGATGGAAATATGGAAACAAATAATTTCTTATTTTGTCAGATCTCTTAAATTTAGTAAGTTATAGTTTTAATTGTTGCAAAGAAAATAAAACATAGTTTAAATGCTAGCATTTTATTTACATGGAAACATATAGGTTGTTAACTGATAGTTTTATTTATTTTTATAAATATACATGAATATATATAGCTTAATTTTGTTAGTTTATTTACATGAGATTATCTAGCTTTAATTCCTAGCCCTTACATATATGCAAATATTTATAGTTCTAATTATTAGTTCCTATAGAATCTATGCTTTCATAGTAAAACATGATGTAGAATAAGGGACATAATTTAGTTAGTCAAACAAAACTTAGTTATAGAAGAGATTAATATCAAACAACTATAACTATTGTGTGGTGAGTTGAGTATAAGTGATCAGGTATTAGTTTGGAATGTAAAGAGTTATACTGGGAAAGAATATCAATATATGATAAGATAGATGAAAATACTATGTTAATTTGATTATTGTGCATTAGGAATGTATAAATATATGTAGGTACAATTACGTGACAATAAGATTTAGTGCGGCATGTAGTTTTAATTAACATTAGATTTCGTAACATAGTAATTGAGTTATTTTATTAATCGTTGTATTTCAAAACATTGTTAATGGGATTTCGCCCCATTGCCTTATATTGAGCAAACATCTGAATTGATATTAGTATATTATCTTGATTAGAATATCAATGTCTTGATGACTTAATAAAACACAATTCCTCATAAGGATAGACCTCTATTGATGATGGGTACTCGTCGTATGCTCTCACCTCGCCTTTGCGGATCTTGGTGATCAGAAAATGAGACTTATCCTCAACATGGGTCTCATTCGGAGATAACTTATAAGATGTTAGTTAAAGTAGACTAGCCCAAACAAGAAATCTGAATTGCCGTATGCTCTCACTTTACCTTCGTGGATCTTGGTGATTAGAAAGCAATAGGGAAACTTCGAATGGACTTGGTCACCAGAATGCCCACCTTGACTTATGAATGCAAACTTAATTCCTTGAGTGGACACCTTATAGGAACTCCTCAACGCTAGAGTTTAAATGACAAACACCCCTTCTAGGTGTTTGTGATAGTGGACCAATTACCATCCTTGTTTCCCCTGAGTGGGTAGTAGCCGATGAAGAACTGTCTGGGGCGGGGAATAACCCTAGAAAGGGTTGCATACCCACTTGTAGTTGCATCAAATATAGTGCAAGACATAACTACATATTCGTAAATCCTATCATCAATTGCATCCTATGTGTACCTTGATCCTATGGATACAGGCTGTGTAAGTAGTCTAGAAGGTGAAGGATGCCCCCAGTACTCAAGTACCCAAGATATAGGGTGTTCTTTTATAATCAACTTCATAATCTCAAAATCTAAACACAAGAAGATTAAACTAGATAAACTAAAGAAGTCTCCAGTGCTCAGAAGAATCCTCGGGAGGATTGATCTTGTACCTAGCTAGTTGTCAAAATTTGAGGGAGGTATAAGATCCATAAATACCTTAATCGAATGAACTTATGGAGATTCATCGGTGCAATATATGGGCCTATTGTATAATTTCCTATAAGTGACTTAGGATCTAGATTGATCTTGATGAGTCTAAGTCTCTGGTCAAAGCAAAATAAATGATTCCTATCCTTGTTGGCCCATATGGCTATTCGCTCTACCAATCCCGTATTGGATTAAGTGTTGGTCTATATGACCAAGTCATAGGCCCGTATGACCATTATTTAACTTACCCAATAATGGGTAGAGGTTTGCTCCGTAGACCCTATTTCATATGAACTAGTATGCCCAAATGACATAAGAGCCCGCATTGGCTTATTCTCAATATGTTTCGTTTGGACACCTTAGACCGAATTGGTTACTTGATATTTCCTAAGTACTTAAACTAAACTAAATGTTCAGAAAACAAATGCTAAGACCTAGGTACATGTTTAGAAAATGGTATGAGAGTTCTTTCTAAAACTAGAGCTCACTTAAGAAAGGTAAACAATTTTTTTTTTCCCTAAGGTCCCTTAACAGGGTCCTTACATCATTAAATGAAGGTGATGTTCTAAACATTGATCCTATTAGATATGTAGGAAAGGCTAAAAACGCTTAATAGTTTGGATAGCCTAGGTTTTCTTGTGGGAACCCAAAAAGTGTTGCATAATTTGGCATGTGGGTTTGAGGAAACCCAAAAAGGAGATATGTGGAAGCAACAATATGTTGTGGTGGTGGGTAAGGAGGTGAAAATCCCTCATTATTATTGTTACATGGATTTAAGATAGCATGGGGGTGGTTAATCCCTTGATTAACTTCATTGGGAGCATTTATGAATGGGTTGGTCTTTGTGTGACGTCTAGGGGATCCTAGTCTCACATTATTGTGGACTATATTTTGGTGTGGTTGTGCATCCACCAACCTGTAGATTCCTAATTATATCAACCATTGTGGGAATTATAGCCTTAGGAATGGCATGGCAATCTGTTAGATTAGGCTAAATCTCATTTCTAATGCTACAACCTTGAGGATGGCTTTATTTGTTATTGTGATTTGAATCAGGTCAATGAGGGTGTGATGTCATCGCTTCTTGCTCAAGCCTAACATTATGATGAGGCCCTTGGGGCTCCAGGTATAACATTATCATGGTTGGTGGTGGTGGAACTATGAGCTTATGCAATGCCATTTTGAGTTGGTCCACCTATTTTTTAATAGACATACTCCTCTCCCTATAGAGGTGAGGCTTGTGGTCTTGATGGATGGGGTAAATCATAAAATAGACAACAAAAATTGCACACAGAAAATATAACTTTCTTTTATTGATTTGGACAACTCATTGTATTACAAAATGTCAAATACAATTAGATGAATCAACCTTCCACAAGCTACAACACATTACCACTTCCTATCACAAGACTCTGGAATCATCTGCCTTATGTAACCACAAATCAGCTAGGGTTTCTATTTTTTGTCTATTCTTGACTCTACACTTTCCCCCTTAACTCTACTACTGCCCAAGGTTCCCAAAAATAGTTATTAATAGCCTTTTTGGTGGCTAACAACCTAATTTCAAAATTTGCATCTCCCTCCAAAAATAGGTCAACTTCCGAGAGCCATAACTTTTGATCCGGGTGTTCGATTGACAAACCATTTTAAGCATCGGAAAGCTCGCAGAGTGCTCTATGTGTTAAGAACTTGCTCTATCAGTTTTGGCCATTTTTGGGCTCGTACGGGGTCATTTAGTGCCTCAAACCTAAGTTTGAATAATTTTCAAGCATTTTTCGGGAAACAAAAACTTTAATATCTTTCAGCTCACAAATGATCTTTGTGTAATTCCTTTGCCAAAGGTCTTATTTTTTAGTTATGAAGCTTCCTGTAAAATTTCACTTCAATCCATGCCCAAATGTAAACTTTCCTAAAATAGCAGGTTGCTATTTTTAGTAGTTTGGAAAAATTGAAAGTTCTACATCATTATTCAAGTGATTATGGAACCAGAACCACAAATTTTGAAAAGAAATGGAAAGAACATCAATGATTTTGAAACACATCTTTTTTGGGTGATAAAAGATTGCCCTTACACCACTGGATGCTCCTGCATCAGACACTCAGGGTAATTTGAGAAGTGATTCTATTACATCTCAGGTGTTTGTGAGGAAAACCCAAATAGTTAACCTCTGCTTTAGACAACCAAGAAGAATCTTCAACATGCCTTCCTTTCCATTTCACCATATATTCTTCATATTGCCTGTTCTAAGTACTTCTTCCCACACGGCTATCCAAGATCTCTTCTATCTCCTCTGTTGAATTAGATGCCAGAATACTCCACTGTTCTTCTGTTGGTCCATCCTCTGTTCCACCTTCATGATATTATGATAAATCAACAATGTTGAAAACGGGGGAAATGTTGATCCCACTCAGCAGCTCTACCTCATATGCATTTCCTGAATCATGTTTCTTTAAAATTCTGCATGGTCCAAATTTCTTCATTTTCAGCTTATTGTATGTTCCAATTGGGAACCTTTCTTTCCTCAAGTGAACCATGAATTCATCTCCTACCTAGAATTCCTTATATCTCCTCTTCTGATTTGCCTTAGCCTTGTACTGAATATTCATCTTATTAATGTGCTTTTTCAACTCTTCATGCAAATTCTTCATGTATTCTGCAAAATCTTCAGCCTCAACACTTGTCTTTTCTCTTTTGTCCAGATTCCTTAACTCTGAAGCATTTCTTGAACTATTCCCATATATAATCTGGAATGGTGATTTACCAGTACTCCTATTGACAGAATTGTTGTAAGCAAATTCTGCCTGTGGTAAAATCAAATCCCACCCCTTGGGCTTATCTCCTACTAAGCATCGTAGCAGATTACCCAAACTCTTATTCACCACTTCCGTTTGTCCATCAGTCTGTGGATGGTGTGTAGAACTGAACTTCAAAGTTGTCTTCAACTTCTACCACAATGTCCTCCAGAAATAACCAACAAACTTGGTATCTTGATCTGAAACTATGCTCTTCGGTAGACCATGTAATCTCACCACCTCCCTGAAAAATAACTCTGCAATATGAACAACATCATTAGTCTTCTTGTAAGGAATAAAATGTGCCATCTTCAAGAATCTGTCCACCACCACAAAAATAGAATCATGTCCTCTCTGTGTCCTTGGTAAGCTAGGAACAAAGTCCATACTAATATCATCCCATGGCTTCTCCGGTATAGGTAATGGCTAATACAACCCTGTATTCTAACTTGTTCCTTTTGCCATCTGACACACTCTACAACTCTATACAAATTTCCTCACATCCTGCTGCAACTGTGGCCAATAATAATTTTCACCTACAATAGCAATGGTCTTATCTCGACCAAAGTGTCCAACCAATCCCCCACGATGCTTCTCCTTAATCAGGTTCTCTCTCATGGAACTCTTCGTAATGCACAACTAGCTTCCCCTAAACAACATGCCATCATGGATTATGAAATCCAACCATTTTGTCTTGTCCAAAGTAACAGCTTCCAGACAAGCTTTCCGGGCCTCTACAAAATCTAGATCTTTAAGATACAAACTTTTGAGCTCATCAAACCTAACAACCTCTATCTTCATTTCTGTCAACAAATTTTGCCTTTTACTCAAGGCATCTGCAACTCTGTTGGACTTCCCACTCCTGTGCTTCAAAACAAAAGTATAGCTCTGCAAAAACTCAACCCATTTTAAGTGCCTTTGATTCAACTTTCCTTGACTATTAAGATACTATAAAGCCTGATGATTAGTATATAAAACAAACTCTTTTGGCAACATATAATGTCTCCATTTCTTCAAAGCTTGAACTATTGCATAAAATTTCCAATCATAAACAGAATATTTTTTCTTGGCATCATTAAGTTTCTCACTAAAATAGGCAATGGGCTTACCTTCTTGACTCAAAACAGCTCCTATAGCACTACCACTAGCATCACAATCTACCTGAAATACCTTATTGAAATCTGGAAGTGTCAAAACAAGTTGCTCTGTGACTTTTTGCTTTAATATATCAAAACTCTTGTCTGCTCCTTTAGTCCATCTAAACTCTTTCCTATCCCCTCTCATTGTCTCAGTTAGGGGTGCACAAATGCTATTAAAATTCCTGATAAACTTTATGTAAAAACTTGTCAAGAAATGAAAATATCTTACCTCTGTAGCACTCTTCGGTGTAGGCCATTCAATGATAGCCCTTACCTTTTCTGGGTCCATCTTAAGACCTTCCTTTGAGACAACAAATCCCAGGTATACCAACTCCTTCTTTGCAAAACTACATTTCTTCAAATTAATCAACAAGTTCTCCTCCCTTAACTTCTCTAGAACTCTTCTAATATGCATCAGATGCTCATCCCAAGTCTTACTAAAAATCAAATTATCATCCAAATAAACAATAACAAAACTTCCCAAAAATTCTTTCAGTACCTCATTCATGAGCCACATGAATGTGCTCGGTGCATTGGTTAGTCCGAATGGCATGACCAACCACTCATAGAAACCTTCCTTTGTCTTGAAGGTTGTCTTCCACTCGTCTCCTCTGATACGGATCTAGTTATACCCACTCTTTAGGTCAATCTTCGTGAAGTACTTGGCTCCACTCAAATAATCTCTTATGTCATCCATTTTGGGCAACAGAAATCTGTACTTGATCGTGATCTTATTGATGGCTCAAGAGTCTGTACACATTCTCCACTCTCCATCTTTCTTTGGTACTAGTACTGCAGGTACCACACATGGACTTAGGCTCTCTCTTATCAATCCCTTCCTCAACAACTCCTGAACTTGTTTGTTCAACTCTTCACTCTCAACTGGAGTCATTCTATGGGTTGCCTTATTCGGCAAGCTAGCTCTTGGTATCAAATCCATTTGATGACTTATCTTCCTTACTGGTGGTAAACCTTATGGTACCTTATCAGAGACAATATTATGAAATTCTTCCAACATTTTTGAGACTTCTGTTGGTACATCTTCACATTTCTCTTGACTAATCTTAGGAATCAATGCAAAGCAATGACACTCATGCTTTATTCCCTCCAAAATTTTTCTACCATCTACCAAGCAAATTCTAGCAGTACTACATACCTTTTCTTCCACCTCCTTCAAGGGCTTCAACTTATGACGAACTCCATCCTTTGTTAGGGAATATGTGTTTGCACGGCCATCATGGACAACACTCCTATCATACTGCCATAGCCTCCCCAATAGCATATGACATGCATCCATCGGTATGATATCACACAGCACCTCATCATAGTAGTCCCCAATCTTGAACTTCACTAAACACTGCTCATTGACTAAAGCTCTATGGTCCTTCTACAACCATGCAATCCGATATGGATGTGGATGCTTTCTTCTTGTCAATTTCAATTTGTCAACCATCTCCTCTGAAACAAGATTATCAGTGCTTCCACTGTCAATAATAATATCACAACACTTACCTTCACATTTGCACCTTGTGTGGAATAAACTCTTCCTCTGATTTGGTTCTTTCTCCTCATTCAAAAAGGTTCTTTTGACAACTAGGGTTTCTCCCCTTTCAGCATCTTCAGAACGCTTAGACTGTGCATCTTCATCTACATGTGCAACTCATGCATTACCTTCAGGTCTTCTATTTGTCCTTCCTTAATGTTGTGGACACTCATATGCTCGATGCCCTTCTTCTCCACATTGGAAACAGGTTCCTCTAAAACCTCCTCTTCTAGGCCCTTGCCCAAGTTGGTCTCTTCCTCTTCCTCTTCCTCTTTGCTCACCATTGTTCTAGTCACAAGGGCGGCAGGCATTATCCCCTCTCTGATTTCAACTGGTTCCAGCTTCTTCACTTTTCTTTTGATCTTCATTACAACCTCCATAGGGTCTTCCACTAGTCCTTTTGCCTTGACCTCTTCCCCTTTGCTTGCTATCAAATCTTTTATTCAGCTTCTCTTCCACCTTCAGGGAAAACTGGTACACATCTTCTATGGTGGTCATTCTGACCAGGCTCAGCTCCTCTTGAATACTTGGCCTCAACCCATTAATTTAACAAGCTACCTTCTCCTTGTTGGCCTCTATATGGCCCTATCCTAATAGTAATCTTATAAAACTCTTCTGTATACTCCTTAACAGACTTGTTACCTTGCTTCAGTCCTTGCAGCTTCTTCAGCAACTTCATCTCATAGTCCACAGGAATGAACTGCTTCTTTAGTTTCTCCACCATCCGATCCCATCTAGTGATCTTTCCTTTTCTTCTTCTGTTCCTCTCTAATTGGACCTCCTTCCATCAAATATTGGCATAGCCCTTCAACTTTGTTTTTGCAAACTTGACCCGATCTGAGTCTTCCACATCTTCATACTCGAAATATTCTTCCATATCATTGATCCAATCAATAAGTTGTTCTGGATTCAAATCTCCAGAATATGTAGAAACTTCAATCTTGGGCCTCTTTCCAATCTTAGAAATGGCCCTCAACAACCTAACTTCTGCAGGATCTTCTGCAGCTTCTTGTTCTTCCTCAAATAGCTCTTTTTAGCTTCATCTTCGCTTTCTTCTCTTGTTCTTGGCTCAAACCCTTTTCGTAGCTCCTCTTGCAATGCATCGATTTGTCTTTATAGGGCTCTAAAACCCTCTTCCATCAAAGCATTCCTCCCAATATGATGTCTTCATGTAGGCATCTCGATCTCTGTAGCAAATCCACAACCTCAGGTCCTGGTGCAAATTGCCTCACGGTCGGCGATCTGTCTACACACTCAAGAATCCTTGCTCTGATACCACTTGATGAAGTGGGTAAATCATAAAATAGACAACAACAAAAATTGCACACAGAAAATAGAACTTTCTTTTATTGATTTGGACAACTCATTACATCACAGAAGCTCAAATACAATCAGATGAATCAACCTTCCATAGGCTGCAACACATTACCACTTCCTATCACAAGACTTTGGAATCATCTGTCTTATGTAACCCCAAATCAACTAGGGTTTTCATTTTTTACCTATTCTTGACTCTACACTTTCCCCCTTAACTCTACTAATGCCCAGGGTTCCCAAAAATGGTTATTAATAGCCTTTTTGGTGACCAACAACCTAATTTAAAAATTTGCATCTCCCTCCAAAAATAGGTCAACTTCTGGGAGCCATAACTTTTGATCCGAGTGTCTGATTGACGAACCGTTTTAAGCGTCAGAAAGATTGTAGGGTGCTCTACACGCTAAGAACCTTCCCTACTAGTTCCGGCCATTTTTGGGCTCGTACGGGGTTGTTTAGTGCCTCAAACCTAAGTTTGAATAATTTTCAGGTGTTTTTCGGGAAACGAAAACTTTAATATCTTTCAACTCACAAATGATCTTTGCGTGATTCCTTTTCCGAAGATCTTATTTTTCAGTTATGAAGCTTCCAGTAAATTTTCACTTCAATCCGTGCCCAAATGCAAACATTCCTAAAATAGCAGGTTGTTATTTTTAGCAGTTTGGAAAAACTAAAAGTTCTACATCATTATTTAAGCGATTATGGAACCAGAACCACAAATTTTGAAAAGAAATGGAAAGAACATCAATGATTTTGAAACACATCTTTTTTTGGGTGATGCAAGATTGCCCTTACACCACTGGATGCTCCTGCATCAGGTCTAATGATAGATCTTAGGAGGAACCAACAAGTGTGTATGAGGGCTCTATGACGGTGAATGGTTGGGAGCTATTGTTGAGGTGTGAACATCTTGGGATTTGTCTTACCATCTAGGTTCTCAAATGTGACAATGTTCATATTATCCTCATGATCACCATTGGGACTATTTGAATCAAACTCTTAATTTTTTATGATGATGGCATTGTAGTCCCTAGGAAAGGGGGGAACCCACCCTTGGGGTACCTCATAGCTAAAACTATTTAGGGGTGCTATAAGCATCACATAAAAAATGGATAGAAAAGAGAAATATGGAGAAAGGGTGAGATGGAAAGAGGAAGAAAGAAATACTTAGCATGAGGATTTGGCTTTCACATCAAGTTCACTAGTTTATGTATACACCAAAATGGGCACACTATTACATCCCAATTTCTGACTTGCTATACTTTTACTTTTTACTTGGGCATAAGTAAATTTGTTGAGATGTTATAGACTTATGACATGATATGACATGGAATTATATTGAATATCATTTATGAAATCATGGAAATGATTATGTTATTGTCGATTTTATATCTATATGATAAGATTTGATTTACTAGTTGAATTTATCGAATAATGATGCACTGATCTCTTATTGTTTGATGACAAGTGAAATAGGATTACAAGTTATCGACTCTTAGAGAAGAGAGAGAGAGAGTATCTTTCGAGAAGAGAGAGATAGACCTTAGATTACGAGTGGTTAATTTGCCAAACGAGTCTAGTGTTAAACGATAATGTGAACCAATGAGTCGTATGAGGTAAGTCTTGTCCTGCTAGTTACTTTCGAATCTAATTGACAGGTAGTCGATATCTCAATTTTCATTTAGTCAAGTCAATGATGAGTCGACATAGTCGTTGCGATGTAAACAACGTCATAGCCGTAAAACGGTTGTGTTATTCTTCTTGAGTCACTTGAGGTTTTATTGTCACCTCTTAAACGTCAAGACGTTCCCATCAAGTTAGATGTTGCTAATATTGTCGACGTTTAACGTCAACAGATGAACCTATTTGTGGCAGATTTGTGGATCACGTCTCGTAGTCGAAAGATGCGAGAAGTCATTTTGTGCGTCAAACGATTTAGAAAACTTGTGTTGCGTTACGCCCAATCCATCGTGATTGCCGTAAAAACGCGTTAATCATGTGTTATGAATTTATTCCCTTTTGTAAATCGACGGAAGTCTAATGTGAAGTCGATTTATGCTATAACTGTTTTGGTTGTCATTTGGAAGGATATTCCAAAATTGTTTAGTCGTAATTCGGCTAACAGGATGTAGTTTTTCGCCAGTTTGCTTGATGTCGGTTTTCTCGTCGAGTCAAGTGGTTTTCGCCCAAGCTCTGTCGATTGGGATGTCATCCTTTGCGAATACGTCTTTTTCTTTTCGAGTTTACGACTTGAGTTGTCTTAGATCGAACCCACACTTTCTTTCTTTAGTCAGTTTTGATTCTTTACCTCTTTTTCGACCTTGGAGCCACCTTGTGCATCATTAGTTATCACCTTGTGAGAGCTTCACTCCTCTAGCGATGTTAGGCTGCATGTTTCAAAGGTTAGAAGTCTCCTTGTGGAAGAATGACGAAGTTGTTATGCCACGTCGTCATTTAGAAACCTCCATCTTGTTGTGGCCGCTGCAAATGAGGAGTCGGGTAGCTGCAGTTATGTCGACCCTTGTGTTTAGGCATGTGCTGGCCGTGAGTTCAATGCAGAGATTCTCCTTCACCGTGGGTGCGAGAGGGAGGAAGTTATGCGGTTGGGATCAAAAGTATAACCATTAAATAAATGCAGATGCTCCATCATTGTTGAGGGTGCGAAAGGCATTGGTGTTGCTGTGTTTAGAATAAAAAGCACCGCAGTTAAAGAGCAGTCTCCTTCTTCGCTGAGCTCGGGAGGAGTAATGCTGTTATGATAAGAGTAATAAGGGGTTATACCGTTGAGATTTATGTGTAACTGGGAGTTAAATTCTGGACACTCCATCTTAGTGGGGTGGGAGGTAGTAGTGGAGGAGTCGCTGTTTAGAAACAAAAAAAAATGGCAGAGAGGATTGAGGGGAGTCTTTGGCATTCGCTGTGCTCGACTAGCAGAGTAGATAGTGTTTTGAAAACTGAAGGAGGCACGTCTTGCCAGAGGAGAACGTGGATAGATGTGCAGAGAGTCGAGAGTCTGCAAAGATCGTAGGGAACTGGCCACAGCAGTCTTCAACTCTGTCGACAGGTTTTTTCCCATTCTCTTCTTTTTCACAGTTTAGGTCAGTAATTGTGTCTCATCTAGGCAAGGATAATGTAATACGTTTACAACGAATAGAATATGATGACAACGTCATCCTACTGCAATTTCTGTGTGAGGTAAATCAATATAATTGTATCATTGTTGTCTTTTGGTATTTGAAACCTCAGAAATAGTATCATTGCTGTCTTTTAGTATTCGAGAACTCAGAAACTAGATCATTGCCTATCATGAACGACACCGTATGATGATAGAACATAGTTCTCAATGTGCACACATCTATGAATGATCATTGCATGATGTAAAATGTAAACTACATCCTACAAATGGTTGGCAATGACGTATGTCTAGAAAGTTTCCTTTAAGACTATATTATCAACTTAAAACTGCCTTTGGTGCACTTGGAACGATAGCTCCATAGGGAGAAGACACATTGCTCCATGTGCATGTTGTGTAGGAGTTAAAACCTCAGATTTTAAGCATGTTTTGACGTAGACTTTAGTGTGTTTGACAACCGGAAGTGTAGTTGCAACTAGCTAGTGTCTTATTCGTCTTATATCTTTAGTTAGAGGTCAACCATGTGTTTGGTCATCTCTAATGTCGTAAGAAAGATTCCAAATCCTTTATTATCATATTTTATGACTCTTACCTCAATGAACCATGTGAAACTATTTGACTTGAAAAGGGGAGTGGAGAGTTAAAGTATTAGTATTGGTCGAAAACCATCATGGTTTTGTAAGGAACAAGTAGGGTGGGAAATCCCGCATTTTGAGTCTAAATTAAGCTGCATGCGATGATTCTTGTGTTGCTATTACCTTGTAGACCCTTATGAGTCTAAAACTTTAAATTCTGGGCTTACGAGAAATTGTATTATATACTTGAGTATGTTGTATAAACATATGGGAATCGAATAGCCACGTTAGAGACCACTTAGGAGTGGATATTTATAAACGATGTTTTGTATGATTATGGGATTATGAATTGCATTACAAATGCTATCCATATAAACAATGAAATAGAAAACCCATTGTACAACGTGTGAACGGACATGAATCCATAAACTCAGGAATAGAGTAAACCTTTGCGCTATGCGCTAATGCATGAGGAATTCAAACACCTTGAGGGTATCGAGGATGTTTTATAGAGCTTATAAGTGGGCGAACTCATTTCGTGAGTAGACATTAATGTGACGTGAACCCTAATTTTTGTAAATGCTCATATCTATCTTGATGAAAAGAGATTTGTTACTAGTCAACAAAGATTAACCTTAGGTAGGGAAAACTCCTTGTTGAGTTAAAAGTCGAATTGAATTACAAGCTGTGAGCCTCAAATTTTGCAAACATGTAGGAGGTACCATTAAATGGTTAAGTCAAACATTAATTCATTATACCTTTTATCACAACTTCTCTAAGCTATTACTTGTTGACAAGGGAGTAAATCTCAAACGTTGCAAAGATGCAAAGAGAGAAACCTAAGAATGGATAGTCAATCCATAATGATTAATAGAGCAACGATAGTGTCTTGTGAATTCACCTAAGTCAGAAAGACTAGGTTTGAGTTAGGCAAAACTCATCAATTGAATCTAAATTTAACCTAGATATGGCAATTATTATATTAAGACATTGAGATCATTATTTAGATCATGAATGAAGGGTCAAGTGCCCTGACTATGCGTAATTATTCTTACTTGCAAGAAGTGATTTAGATTCCTAGACTATAATGCTTAACCTGGTTAAGGTTATCATCTTAGTCAAAATTTATCTATCTTTATTTATTATGAGACAATAAGTCATGGACCTCAGGATTGCAATGATGCAATGAGAGTCCTTGGAAGAAAGACAAAAGAAAAAGTCTATGGATTTTAGATAGTGAAAGAAAACATGTATTGGGTCGAGAAGACTAGATTATTGAAATCATCATGACTTCATAAGTTAAATGTAGTTGACCAAGTCGAACTGTAGGAATATGATAGTATCCAAGTTGAGTTGGAGTGGGTGAACAATACGACATCGTTCATTGTGAACGTTAATTTATATTGAAACTATGGCCATAGTAATGCATATGTCTCTGCATGCATTGTCAGTTCATTATATCTGGATTGCACATCCTATCGGGAATCATACTTAGCTAGAGGGTATCTAGGGTTGTATGATAGATCGAGTTGTGTAGGATACAACACTATGTACTCGGAAAGGGAAATTACCACTGGTCACCTTGGTCTATACTTCTCGTGAAGGGAAGGGCCACTTCCGGTTAGGAAGGAGTGTGGGAGACTGACGGTCTGTGGTTGGAGGTAAATCACTGGAAAGATAGTCTCTCTCTCTAGCAGAAGACATGCCGAGGCTTGCGATAAAGATGTCAGATTTCCGGATGCAGTATATCTCTGAGACTTGTGTTGATTGAGATTAAGTAAAACACTATCTGATTTAGGTATTTATAATAGATTTATTTTTGTAAACATTGTACTTGAGAAAGACAATATGGTTTATTGAATTTGTAACGAGATATCTTGTAATTGTAGTTACTCGACTATATGTTGAATAAAAGAAAAATTTTCTCTATCTCATTTTTACCTTACAGTAAATTTACTTTATGGTGAAATTTTTGGTTTTAACTATGTTTTTAGAACGTGGATGTTACACACACACAAAAATGTTCACATGGTTGGATGATCTGACATTTTATTGTTGTGGATGAGATGAAAGCTTGTGAAGTGGTGGTCTTCGTGGATAGATGTTTAGATTATTTGTTTGATTTTAGTCTTCTCATGCTAATAATAAATAGATGATAGGTGGTTGAGGTGTTGGTTGAAATGACACAAAACTCTAGGGATTATTCGAATGGTTTATTCACTAGTCATTTTTGTAGGATGTCAAGCTATTCAAGGAAGAGACTAGGCACACATAACCTCTCCCTATAGCTCTCCCATAAGGTCTAGTCACAACCCAAGACATATTAAAGAGTAAGTTCTAATTTGTGTTTATTTATTGTCTTTGTAGGAATTGTTTACCTGTTTGGTGATGTTTGAATGTGTTTGTGAGCATTTTTCTAAATTTCTATTGTTTTTTAAGGTCCTTTTGTATTTAAATGAAAGAAGTAAATTAATCTAATTAAATAATTAAAATGAATTAATCTAATTTAAATATTTTAATTAACCTAAATGAACTTGCAATTGATTTATTTTTTATGTTTTATGAAATAAATAAATGAAATAACTAATTAATTAATAATTAATAATTAATAACTAAACAAATTAATCAAATTACCTTGATTAATTTAATATAATTAATTATAAATGTTTTTGATAGTATAAGGCGGCAAAACTAGGGGTCGAACCCTTACAAAGCAGAACTCAAAAAGGGCAAAAAAGGCTTAGAAGACAAAAAGAGCCAGAACCACCACAGAGAACTTACATATAGCCGATATATAGAAAAAAGAAACTATCAGTAAAAAACTAGCTAACAGAAAGCTTAGAAAGAAGACTAGGAAAGGGTGTCTTCCCAGCATTTAAAAAGAAACTTAAACATTTTGTCGAATTCTTTAGCCCTGTCATCATCAACACCATGAGTGAGAACTTCATGTTCCTGCAGCAGAGAGAGATTAGCCATAGCCGGCCTACAAAGCATGCTTGTAATGAATCTGCCAAGAGAAAAGACCCTCTTTTCTAGAAAATCTACCCGCTCCTTCAACTGAGTCAAAACATCAGAATGATTACCTTCCTCATTAGCTTCCTCCTCCATACCATCTTTAGCATTGTTGCAATCCTCCTGAATAAAATCAAGATCTGCAGGAACCTCAGTAGGAACGAAGTGAACATCCTTCCCATTGTTATCATCAATGTCAGTAGCCTCCACATGAGTAGTAGTAGCTCCCACATCAATACAGTCACCAATGGGAGTAGAACTTTCAAACCCTTTATTACCCTCAGTATCAAAGGTCTCCACAGGAATTTCTTGCCCATCAATGTCCCCAACACCACCTGAATCTTCAACAACAACTTCTTGAACATCATCACTCTTGGACTTATTCTCCCCCTCTTTAGTAGAGGCTTTAGAAATGCTTTCAGAGTAATCAATCAACTTCAACTTAGGAGCCGGTTTGCCAGCAATACAACTAGACCGCCTAACAACAACAAATTTACCCTCCAGTTTGACTTTTTTCAAATTTCTTGAGAGTCCCTCCCTGACCAGTTCCTATTCATTCTGGGGCCCAGAATCCCCAATGTCCTCTTTGAAAAGGTTAGCTTCCACAGCAGAATCAGAGAGACATTTTTTATATTTCAATTTGGATTTGGTAGGAGGGGTTTGAACATTTTTAACAATAGAAGATTTAGGAGTACCAGAACAAGGAGAACCTTCGAGAACCAACTTAGGAGTAGCATGACCAGTTTTCACAGAGGCAGTAGGTGTATTAGCAAGAGGTTCGAGACCAGAGGGCTGAATAGAAGAAGGAGGGGACAAAGCCATGTGAAATTGGTATAACCTATGGATAAGCCCTTGATGGAGGGGAATAAGCTTTTCATTAGGCTTTTTAAGCATAATCTTCTTAACATGTCGAACAAAACACTTAAGAGAAGAAAGCAAAAAGAAAGGGAAACTAATAGTAGCATTCCTTCTGAAGTGATTTAACTAATAAAACCTGGAGAAACGACCCTCCAGAGTGAAGTACTTCATCACCATATAGCACATATCTGCCCACGGTTCAGGAAGTTTGGCTCTCTCAAATCCTCCTTGATAGGGCACCAACTCCTCACCTTCACCAAGGAATGGTTTCTGGTTCTGGGCATTCGAAACCCTATACTTCTTTTGCAACTTCGTACCCTTAGTAGATAAACCTATAGCCATAGCAATTTCATTCTTTGAAACCTCAAAACTGATATTCCCAATTTGAAACTTAAGATTTTCCCATGACTGAGAAAATTGAATGGACAAATTTTCATCATGTCCATTCAAACATTCAAGGAATAGAGTGATACCACCTTCTTTACAATAATGCCAGACCAAGGCATTACCTTTAAATTCCCCGTAGTTATTAGGTTTGGTTCTGATCTTGTCCCCTCCCATAATGAAAAACTAGCAAACCCCAAAGAGCTCAGAGAAGGAAGTAGCAGAGGTTTGAAAATCTCTGACCCAAAGGTTCGCAATAATATTTTGAAGAATACGAGAGACTTCAATCATAGAGTAATGTATAATAATGAAAAAGGCAATAATGCAAATATGAGCAGAAGTAGGGCAATCATTACACCGATAGCCCAAAGTTTTTATGCAATAATTTCTCATTAACTACCTGTCCTTCACACGTATGCTTCGTTGTCTGAACTCACTCCAATCACCAGCAAAGTGTCTAATTGGCATGAGTTGAGTTAAAAGACAAGCCACGTAGGTAAGCCAAGTGAAGTGATGTGTCATCATCATATAGTTACTTGCTCTTTTTAAATGATATCCCCAATGTGGTGTGGGATATTATGAAAATGGCACCAACAATGCCAGTTTTGAAACTGCTGACCAAAATTTGCCAGGCTGTCAGCAACAATATTCCCTTCTCTATAAATATGAGAGAAGGAAATGACAGGAATGGCCTATATAAGAGTTTGAATATTAGACACAATGTCTCTAAGTTGCCATCCACACTCTGAAGCTTTGGTGACAGCATCAAGAATAATTTTAGAGTCACCCTAAACATGAAGTTGGTGAATTCCCAGAGATATAGCCAACTTGAGACCCCATAAAAGAGCTGAGGCTTCAACAAAGTTATTGGTCTGGTTCCCAATTCCTCTAGAATAAGCAGTAATTAAATCTCCTCTATCATTCCTTAAAACTCCTCCTCCACTAGCCTTGCCATTTGACTTAGCAACACCATCAAAATTCAGTTTAAGCCACCCTAGGTCTGGGGGAGTCCAAATAGTATTTAACCTTTTAAGGCGTTTGGAATCATCAAATGCAGGAATTTGATTCATGATCCCCCAGTTTGAAGGCATAAGGACCTCATGCTGAGTAAGAGGTGTATCAATAGTTTTGATGCTAGAATTAGAAACATTTTCCAAGAGGTTCTTAGATAAAGAGCAGAAAACCTGTGAAGGATTCCTAGAAGTTTCTCTAAAAATTCTATTATTTCTTTCTTTCCAAAGGAACCAAGCAACAAAAGGAATAGTTTGATTCCATAGTTCCACTAACCAAGGATGGGATAGAGGAGGGATCCAATTAGCAATGAGTTCTCTTATTTCCTTATTGCAAACCCATTGTAAGCCAAAATTCAAAAGGACTTTGCTCCAAATATCAGTTGCAAATTCACAGTGTAAAACAAGATGAGAGACAGATTCTTCCTCTTTCAAGCACATGACACATCTGTTAACCAGCTGAAGACCCCTTTGCTAAAGATTGTCCTGAGTTAATATCTTGTTATGAACAGTTGTCCACCAAAAAAAGTTAACCTTAGGAAGGAGTTTGTGATTCCAGACTTTCCTCCAAATGTCATCCATAAGATCCTTCTCAAACATCAAATGGTAAGCCAATTTAACTGAGAAAAACCCTTTTTTATCAGCAGACCAAAAAAGTTGATCATTTCTAGGAAATAGAGGAATCTGGGTATTAAGAAGCATTTGTTGTATGGCATTAGCCTGGTGATCAAGATTGGGATAATTAGTACAACATTCCAGTAGATTTTTCTATTTTCTAACACCATGGTCTTGATAAATATAATGGCTAACTTTAGTGCCAAAAAATTGTTTAGCAAGAGCAACAATAGCTTCATTTCCCATCTGATTAGAGAGAGGTCCATCCCCCAACCAAGGATCTTCCCAAAAATTGATGAGAGATCCATCACCAAGCTTCCATTTCATTCCCTTATTAACAAGACTTTTGGATTTAATCATTTTATTCCAGATAACAGATCCTTGAGGAAGACCCTCCTGATTGAGAAAAGAATATTTGTCAGTCTCCTAAGTACTTAGCCTTTATAATACCTCCCCAGTTAGTATCCCTGATTATGAAGTTCCAAATAATCTTAGACAAAAGAGCCTTGTTCATTTTTTGGATGGTTCTGATGTTGAGCCCACCATGAGACTTAGGAAGATAGACTTTGTCCCATTTAACCAGAGAAATTCGCTTTTTTTCCTCCGTACCAGTCCACAGGAAAGTTCTCTGGATTTGCTCCAATTTGTCAACCAGATATCTAGGCATTTTGAATAATGATAAAAAATAAGTAGGTATACCCTGAAGAGAAGCCCTTAGAAGCTGCAATTTACCAGCACTACTTAAAAGTTTGCCTTTCCAGCCCAGCGATGTCTTTTGAGTTCTTTCGATGATGCTATGCCAAAAACTAGGAGTAACTTCCTTAGTAGTTAAAGGGAGACCAAGGTAGACAGATGGAAGGTCAGCAGCCGCACATCCAAGGATATTAATAATTTTCCTTTGAAGATCCCCTGAAGTATTAAAAAAGAAGACATTGCTTTTTTGAAAATTAATATGCTGACCAGAAGCCATGGCATAATCATTAAGTAAAGATTTCCATCTTGAAGCTTCTAAAACAGAGGAAATGCCAAAAAGAATGGTATCATCCACAAACTGCTGAATGGGCATCGGAGAGAGAGAAGAAGCTGGTTTAATCCCAATTAATTCTTTTGAGGTGATCTTGTTGAGGACTGATCTACCAAGAGCTTCAGCAAGCATAATAAAAAGGTAGGGGGACAAGGGATCTCCCTGTCTTATTCCCCTAGTGGGAGAAAAGAAACCCCTAGGAACCCCATTAACAAGGACATAGTATTTAGCAGTAGTAACAGCTTCCTTGATAAGAAGGGACACCTTATCATTAAACCCAAACTTTTGAATGATTTTAAACAAAAATTGCCATGAGACCCAATCATAAGCTTTATAAATATCAAGTTTGAGAACCATACCTGGGATGCGACTCTTGTCCATAGAATGAATAGTTTCATGAGTAGTAATCATAGCATCTAAGATTTGTCTCCCTGGAACAAAACCCTTCTGTGAGGGAGAGATAATTTTATCAAGAAGGGGTTGTAATCTAACCACCAAAAGCTTTGTACAAATTTTATAGATTGTGTTACAGAGGCTAATAGGCCTGAAGTCAGCAAGCATCTCTGGATTAGGCTTCTTAGGAACAAGGGAAATAAAGGTATTATTTAGTTGTTTCAGTAATTTCCCAGTTTTGAAAAAATCTTTGACAATAGCAGTGACATCATATCCCACTATGTCCCAGAATTCTTGGAAGAAGAAAAGGGGAAAGCCATCTGGGCCCAGAGCTTTGAAAGGGCCCATAGAAAAGACCACAGCACGAACCTCCTCCTCAGAGATAGACTTTAAAATATCAGCATTGTCTTCTTTAGAAATCAGTGAGGGAATGTTATTCAGAAGCTGATTGACAATCTGAGAGTTGTCAGCACTCGTATCCTGTTCAGACAACAGGTTATGAAATAAGCTGACAGCATGATCTCCAATCTCCTCATCCGTAGTAATCATTCTACCATCCTCCAATCTCACTTTGGAAATAGAGTTAGAGTTTCTATGCTTTAGAGCAGAAACATGAAAGAAAGTTGTATTACAATCACCTTCCTTAAGCCATTGCACTCTAGATTTTTGTTTCTAGAATAACTCTTCTATGTTCATTAAATTCTTCCAATCTCTAATAAGATCATTCTCTAATTGCATGGAAGTATCAGAAGTATCTCCTTGAGCAATCTTATATTGAATATCTGCCAACTTCTCAGACAAGATCTTTTTCTGGGAAAAGACCTTACCAAAACTATATTTATTCCAACCATAAACTTCTCTCTTAACATGCATCAACCTTTTAAAGAGTCTAAACATGGGAGTACCCAAAACTGGAAGTTGCCACCAATTATAAATGTTATCAAATAAATAAATGTAGTCTTTTTGTAAATAAGAACTTTTGGGTTTTCTAGATTTTACAAGGCAATAAAATGTAGCAAAAAACAATAAATTCAATATTTCTTATTTTCAATTGATTGATGAAAGACACAATAAATAAAGAAGATTCAATCAATCTTACTGAAGCACACACCAACATATATTTTTTAAAGAAATAAATTGTTTTTTTATTTAATTAATATTGGAAGCTTGTTGTTGGTTTAATCTTAAAAGGTGTGTTGGAAGTAAATTAAAGTCCATTGAGATGTTTCATTTTTTTTATGGTGACAGCGTGCATGGGAGAGCAGGTTAGGGTACCTGAGCCCTAGCTTGTAGGATTGAGATTTCTCTATGCGCAAGGGATTTTCATGTCAGCAGGGGGTCAAGGGGATTGTGTCTACTTCACTGTTTCGCCTTTTTTCTGGGTTTAGCTGGTTGTGAGGCATCCTTTGGTGTGAGTGGTGGTGTGCAGGGTTTAAGGGTTTCTAACTCTGGGTTTTCTTCTATTGTGTGCCCTCTGGTTTGTGTTTGTTGCACGTTGGGGGGGTTTTTCTTCCTTTGAGGTGTTGTCTTTGGTGGGGGTGTGCCTGTTTGGAGCCATTGCTTTGGATTTAGCATGGTGTGGGGGGGCATTTTGGGCCCTCACTTGTTTGGTATAAATGGCTTTGAATGTGCCTTTGGATATGGTGGGTCAGGCTTCTTCTATGGATGTGGAGGATGTCAGAATACCCATTCAGTCTTCTTCTGGATCAGACGTGGTCTGAAATGGTTCCCTTAAATTGCTAAAGGTGAATGGATGCTTGGAGAGGGCCCAGGAGCGGCCGGTTTTAGTAATACAATCGGAGTTGGTAGCCAATGATATTAATTACTACTGCAATCATGTTTTGATTTGTAAGTTCATGGGGATGAGGGTTTCTTCCCCATTTCTTGATACATGGATTTGCAAGACATAGAACCCAGAAGGAGATTTTTATATTTAGATGGCTGCAGATAACTTCTTTATGGTGGATTTTTTGTGTGTCTCATATTAGAATAGGGCCTTTGAAGGGGGTCCATATTTTTATAATCGGGTGGGTCTCTTCATCAAACCATGGCATGTTGGATTTAACTTAGTGGAGGAGTTGCCTTCTAGAATCCTAGTTTGGGTTCGTCTTCCTTAGTTGCCGCTTGAATGCTGGAGAAGTGATATATTGCAGTCGATTGAGTTGTTGCTGGGAAAACCTATTGGTCCTTCTCAGCAAACTTTGAATAAGAGAATTTTTTCTTATGCTAGGGTTTGTGTTGAAATTGATTTGAGCCAGTCGCTTCCAGATTCTATTGATATGACTGTTGGGTCTTACCCTTGGACTCAGCCGTTAGATTACGAAACATTACCTTTTAGGTGTGGGCTATGTCATGAATATGGTCATCTCTAGTGGAGGTATCCCCGAGCTTCTGGTGCAACTGGTTCACGTAATGCTCTTACTCAACCTGATTTGAAAGCAGATAAGGGTAAAGCCCCCATGCAGGGAGGTGGGGCTGATAAAGAAGGTTTTATTCTGGTTAAGTCTCATAATCATGGTTGAGGCCTGAAGAGATCCCTCAAGGATAGGTAGGAGGAGGAAACTTTCAACCGATTTGAGACGTTGGAGGATTTGGTCTAGGAGGAAGGTTTTCAGACAAAATTGGATCTTTTACTGAGGTTGTTCCTAGGGACCAGTCTAATGTGATTCTTAGTTCAGATCAGCTTGGTGAGAAGGGGAATCAGATGGACATTGAATCGGCTCCTCTGGCTCCTATTCAGGGAGTGTTGGCTTTGGTACTAGAAGCTTCTGGTGGCTCTCCTAGTGTTGGTGGTGTTCTATCTGAAGTGTGGGGTACTCCAGACTCAGGAAAAAGTAAGGCTCCCTCCCCAGCCTTGGGTTTGTATCCAAAAACCCTCAAAAAAGGGGCTCCTGAGAAACCTCTTAAGGTTGGTAGAAAAAAAGACCTGGAAAATTAAAGATATTTGGTGAGACATTGGTTGAGTTAGGTTCAGTGAGGACTATTGATGCTCACTTCTCCCAACCCCAACGATGATTGTGCTCTCTTGGAATGTGAGGGGTATGAATAGCATCCCTAGACAAAAGGCTATTCAGGATTTGGTTTGTATTCATTCACCTAATGTGGTTTTCCTTTAGGAAACTAAGTTATCAGTTGATAATATGATGAGTGTGGCTTCAAAGATTTGGAGTTGCGGTCAGTGTCAATGTGTTGGTGCACTTGGTAGCTCTAGTGGGGTTGCATGCTTATGGGACCCACATAGAGTTAGGCCAATTTGGTGGTACTCTTGTAGAGGTTTGATTTCTTGTGTTGCTTCTCATCTTGAGTCTGGAGAGAGAGTACTCTTTTCTAACATCTATGCTCCGACTGACCTTCATGGCAAGGTAAAGTTGTGGGGTTTTGTTAGATATGTGAGGACTTTGGATCCTTATCTCCCGTGGATTCTAGCCAAGGATTTTAATGTCGTTGTTTCTCTGGATGAGAAGAGGGGAGGCATTTCTCGTTTGGAGCCTTCTTCTGATATCTTGAAGGTTAATGTGGCTCTCTTAAATTTGGTTGACATCAAGCCTATTAATGGGGTCTTTACTTGGAATAATAGGAGATGTGGGGACGCTGCTATTTCTGAATGCCTGGATAGATTCTTGGTGTCTAATTTTTGCTTGGGGGATAGGTGGCTGACTAGCTCTAAGATTTTGGATGGGCGGGGTTTTGATCATTGGCTGATCAAACTTATTGTTGAGCTACCCCGGCATTGTGTAAAGCAGTCTTTTAAGTTTCAGCTCATGTGGTTAAGAGATGACTCCCTCCATGATCTTCTTCCTGGTTGGTGGAATTTGGGGAAGCTGTCACATGGGACCGCTATGTACTCCTTCCCCAAGAGGCTCCAATATGTGAAATATAGGTTGAAACAGTGGAATAGGCAACACTTTGGTAATGTTTTCCATGCAAAGCAGTCTGCTTAAGCTCATTTGGACTCGATCACCAGGCAGATTGGTGATCAGGGCCTCACTGAGGATCTGGGTTTGCTGGAAGCTGCTGCTATGAAGGAAGTTGAGGAATGGGAATTACGTGAGGAAATTTTTTGGAAACAAAAGTCCCGAATCGAGTGGCTTCAGGCGGGAGACAGGAATACTTCTTTCTTCCACAATTCAGTTAAAGATAGGAGACAAGGTAATGTCATTTATTCTCCCAGGTCTTCGAATGGGGAGATTCTCTCGTCCTCTACTTCTATTTCTGTTGAGGTTGTTCGTTTCTTTTCTATTCTACTATATGAGGATTCCCTTCCTGTGGAGGAGGATGAAGCTAATATTTTGAATAGTATTCCACCCTTAGTCACCAGTGAAATGAATGCTTCTTTGCTTAATCCTATTTCTTTGTCAGAGCTTGAAACTGTTGTGTTCCAGATGAAAAAGGGAAAAGCTCTAGGGCCTAATGGTTTCACGGTTGAGTTCTACCAAGAGTTCTAGGAAGTGATTAAGTTTGATTTGTTGGAGGTCATTCAGGAATCTTTCATGAATAAACAAATGTTGAAATCCATGAATGCTACCTTCCTTTCTCTCATTCCAAAGAGGGATGAGGCTAATTCTCTGGATCTTTTTAGGCCCATTGCCTTATGTAATGTGGTTTATAAGATTATTACTAAGTTGATTGTTGAGCAGCTGAAACCTTGGCTAAGCAGGTTAATTTCTGAAGAGCAAGGGGGTTTTGTGGTTGGTAGGTAGATTATGGATGGTGTCATCATTGCAACGGAGACGATTCATTCTATGGATCGTTCTAAAGAGAAAGCTATGTTTATTAAGTTGGATACGACCAAAGCTTATGATCGGGTTAAATGGGCCTTCTTATTTAAGATTCTAGGAGAGTTTGGTTTTGTTGGTGAATGGATTAAGTGGGTCAAGAGCTGTGTTACTTCTCCTTACTTTTCGGTGCTGATTAATGATGAGTCGATGGAGTTGTTTGGTGCTTCTAGGGGGCTTAGACAAGGGGACCCTTTATCCCCCTATCTGTTCATCTTATTGGCAGAGGGTTTGGGGAGGTTTATTAGATCCCAGGTGGAGACTGGTTTGATTAAGGGCTAGAGTTTTGGAAATAATATTCCCCCTCAGTCACATTTGCAGTTTGTTGATGACACGACTCTGATGGGCAGAGCCAAGATTGAGGAGGCTTCCGGTTGGCGAAGGATTCTGGACTATTATTTGGTTGCGTCAGGTCAGAAAATTAATGAGGGGAAGTCTTCTATCTACTTCTTTCATACTCCGCGGGCTATTTAGAGGAGAATTACTGGTATCCCTCATTTCCAGATTGGCACTCTCCCTTTTGTGTATCTTGGTATTCCACTTGCTATTCATTCGCTTCCTAAATTGTTCTGGCAAGAGATTATGGATAAGTTCAAAAATCTAGTTAGTCATTGGACTAATAGGTGGCTCTCTTCTGCGGGTAGGGTGACTCTTCTAAAGTCAATGGTGCAGACTCTTCCTCTGTAGAGATGTTTTGTTCTCTCTGCATCTTCCAGCTTTATCAAAGACTTTGAGAGTTTGTCTCGACAGTTCATTTGGTCTGGCAACCTCCTTCATAGGAAGTTGAGTTTGGTCAAGTGGGAAGCTAAATTTGTAGGCTGAAGCAGGTTGGTGGGCTAGGTCTACGTAGAACTGATTTGAATGGACAAGCTTTAATAGCTAAGTGGTATTGGCGGTGGTGTTCGTAGCAACATCAATCATGGGCAAAAATTCTCACCTCAAAGTATTTGGGAGCAGTTGAGAGTGTGGATGTTTCCCGCTTCAGTTTGGAGGGGAAGGGTTCTATGATTTGGAGTACCCTCAAAAGGGGTGCTAAGTTGGTCAAGCAGGGGTTGCTTTAGATTTGCAATGGTGGGCAGGATGCTCTCTTTTAGCATGATTCTTGGAATGGTTATCCTCCCATTTTGTCTACTCACCCCCACCTACAGAATTTGAGTAGGCATTTTATTGATGCTGGGTGGTGCCATGTTGTTGATTTTAAAACTCTTCAGAATTTGGGACAAGTTATTGTGTATAGATGGAAGGTTCCGCAGGAATGGCCTCCTAGTGGGGCAGCTGGGGATTATCAGGAGCTTGTTGGGATTCTGTCGGGGCGTGTCTACACTTCTCTTCCTGGGAGAGATGTGTTGGCTTGGGGTCCTGATCCAAAAGGTAAATTTTTTGTTGCCTCAGGTTATCAAGTTCTTGATAAGCAAATGTTTGGGAGCTCAGAGGTCTCGTGGTAGAAACAGGTTTGGAATAAGTTTTCTTGGCCTAAGTGTAACTTCTTCTCGTGGTTACTTGTTCATGGGAGGTACCTTACCTAGGAGAACCTCTGGAAACATGGGTTTTAGGGGACCTCTATGTGTGTTCTGTGTGGTGGGCATGAGGAGTGCATCCCCCATCTCTTCTTTCAGTGTTCCTTTGTGAAAGTTATTTGGCATTTCTGGTGGAATCTCTAGCGTATACCGTGTAGACATGCTTCTTCTTTAGAGGACTTTTGGAGGAGTCTAGGGCCTCCCCTTGTAAAGACCTCTTTTCTCCTCACTGCTTGGATCATTGGCCCCAGTTTGATAATTTGGCATATTTGGTTGTAGCACAACCATAGAATTTTTCTGGACAAGAAGCTACTTGTTGGTCAACTCTGGTTGAGGATTTTGGGGGGTCTACAGGAAACTTTGGCTGCTAAGTGTGATCTATTTGTCCCTGTTGTTTTTGGTGACTGTGATGTTGTTGAAGTCCTGGGTCTCTTTTGGGGGTGGACAAAAAAATTTGAGGGCAGTTCAGCATGGGCGTGGGAGAGTGAGGGTCTGTCATATTGGTCACTGGTGTCCTCCCACTGTGGGGGAGCTGAAAATCAATACTTATGGATCTTCCAGAGGTAATCTTGGCCATGCTAGAGTTGGTGGCATTGGTAGGGATAGTTCGAGGGTGGTAATTTTTTTCTTCTCTATATATAGAGGTCAGCATATACAAATAATCTCATGGAGGCTCTTGCTATTCTTCTGGCATTAGAGTGTGCTTGTGCCCTTGGCTAGAAGCGGATTATTTGTGAATCAGATTCTCAGGTGGTCATTGATATGTTGAATAAGAGACATTTTGAGGAGGTGAACTGGCAACTTGCAGTGGTGGCCAAACAAATTGTTTCTCTGAGCAAGGCTTTAGATTCTATTGCTTTTTGTCATGTGCCACAGGAGTGGAATAAGGTGGCGGATGGTTTGGTGAGGTGGGCGTCTGAGCAGATGGAGACTTGGAATGTGGATGATTGAGGCAACCTTCTTGGTGATTTGGCCCCTATTCTTGAAGATTGGGTTATGGAGGATATGAGGAGCTTTTTGGGTGTTACTTAATTCTTGTTTTTGGTTGTGCCCCTTATGGGTGTTTCTTTCTGCTTTGTAATGATTTTCTAATTCAATAAAGCTTTTACCCCCTTTTTATTAAAAAAAAATTAAAGTCCATTGAGAAAAATTCTAGTGTTCCCTTAGAGCTTACCTTTGAGAAGTCTCCAAGGGTTGTCAAAGAATTGCCAAGAAAACACTATAGGGAAGATCTCTTAGGAGTTTATGTCTTCTTGTAAATCTTTTGTGATTCTTCTAGAGAAGATATGAAAACTTGAGATGAATAAAGAGCTTCTAGGTAATAACAATAAATAATATATAGATAATATATATATAGTAAATAAATCCTTATACTTCTAACTTCTTTATCCTAACAAATTCTAAGCTAATAAACTAAAACTATGCTAATTAAAACAAGTTTTCACATACAATAATTTCCTAAACTATTAAAAGGTATTCTAAGTCAAATTAAACAAAAACTTCCACACCTAGAGATAGGTTGCTTCAAGTGCAGATCAAATTTTTATGTTGGCAACAAAGTCCTTAGTGATTCATTCTTGTCCCTTTCCTTTGGAAAGCTAGTTAGTCTTCCAATGTAGAGGGTGTGAGGAAAAGTCAAAGAGGCAAGAAAGAAATGATATATATAGGCAATGGTTGGATGACTAGTAAAGTGGTCAAACAAGAAATGGTGTAGAGGATTGGCTGGAATTTTTCCAAAATCAAGGACTCGAGAAATGAATTAGACTCAAACTTTTGTAAGGAAAGGGTTAACACATCCAATCATAATAATTTTGGATCTAAATTGGGCTAAATAGATGAAGAACAAGTGAAAGATTGAAGGGAATCTTATGTTTCAATATAAAATCATGAATATGAACAAAAAAGATTATTTCACTATTTCTGCATGAATTTGCTAGCTTACTAGTATTTTGTTTGTTATGGCTAACATGGGAAAATTTGTAGTGAATATAAGATTATTATAGTGAACATGGGAAAAGTAACAATGAATGACAAATGATCATGACAAACAAAAACTCTCCATGATGAATATGTGTTCACCATTGCAATTCCTCATATGCCACGTCAAATTTGTCATTATATGTAAAAGATAAAAGTTACTTAGACAATCAACATGATAAACAAGGGTGATAAAGGGGTAGAAATGAGACAAAATAATTACAAGTGGGACCTCACCTTGGAGACATGCGTTAGTTTTCAAAGTCTTATTTTGTTTAATGTCATTCTAAGGCTTATTGGGATGTTGATTATCATCATACTTGCCTTGTTGGTCTGTTTGTTTTTAAGCACTCAAAGGTCCTTAGTTTTTGCATTGTTTGTTCCCACACCTAGGTTAGATAAGCAATCGCATTTATGATCTAGATCACTTTTTCAATTGCAAATTTGACTCACATGTCAAAATCCAGATTTTAAAATTGGGCCCTTGTTGACTTCCTCCTAATTTTTGTGTGTCGACTTGAGCAACAAATGTGTTACTGTGTGTGTTAGGGTGTTGTATTTATGAACAAACCCGTAGACATTTTAGTCTCTCTATCACTTATCAACTACCCTAAATCCAATTGACACTTGCATCAACTTTATAGGCATATTCCATGGTTGCCTGCTATCCTTATTTTTATACACAAGACTGTTAAATTAGAAGCATGGGCTTGTCATAAGGAGAACCTTCCATGCTCTACAAGTTCCTCAAGGTATTTTAAATACTACCAGTTCTTACTCATCGATTTAGATTAGCAAGGCAAATAAGTTGTCAGATGTTGTTATTATCTAGGTCACTTCCATATAATAGAAGATTGGTTCTGCAATTTAGATTTGTTCCACAATTTTAATGATCATTTGTGTAATTGTAGAAGTGATCTAGACTTTTATACAATTTCAAAATTGATAAATCTCAGTCATCTCAATTTAGAGGTTCGAGATCACAAACATATATATACATATTTATTATTGTATTTATCACTCATTTCCATATCAACTTATATACTAGCACTTGCACCAATTTGTGGTTCAAAGAATACGTCGATAGGAACAACCCACGAGTTTAGGAAATTTTCCGGCATGAATTTTTTTACGGCATGAGACAATTCCGAACACTATAATGTTCACATATAAAAGCCTATCAGCTAATAACAATCTTAACTCTATTATTTTCAAACAAATAATTTCTAATTATTATTTATTACTTTGAATAAACATATTAAATATAACTGAAAACACTTTATTTTATAATAATAAAACATCAAATAAAACACTAAACTATTACACTTGAACAAAGTTCATGAACCAGGAAGATACCTCTACCTACAACAAGAAAAAGATTGTCCATAATAAAAACATGTTGTTACATATAAAGAACTAACTAGGTACCTACTAAGATATCCTTTGGATCTTCCAGATCCCTCTCTTTGACCATCAATGTCAAATTAAACATATGTTACTTGAACATTTGTTCTTCCATGAATCTTCCCATTTCTGTACCTATTTGACCATCAAAGGTGAGTTAATGTATCTTGATTGAACTCTCTGTTTCTTCCATTCAATTACATTTTAAGGATCGTACGCTTCCTTTATTTGACCATCAAATGTCCAAATTGACACGATCTTATCCATAGATTTGACAAAATAATCTCTTCCAGCTGTTATTTAAGGTTATTTATTCTCGTCGGAAGGGGCTAGTTTGATATCTACACTGTTCAACATTTTATTCTAAATTTAATCCTCTTCCAATTTCATCCTGCATTCGCTGATTCTATTGAAAGAAATCCCCACAATACCATTTAGTATTTTGTTCAATTGGTATAGTACTAGGTCAGTAAAAATCTGCATTGCTAAATTTTGTGATTGGATTCTTATTTGGGTACTCTGCAATTCCCCATCGGTTGCCTCATCTTTGAGTTTTAAAAAATCAATTTACCCATTTTGTTCCTGTCCAAATGCAGTAAATCAATCATAGTTCATTGTTTTGCAGCGTAATATCAAATTGATTTACATCTACATTGGTTTATGGTCTCAGTTGTTTTTGTAGGAGGGAGAATTCATTAACAAATCTACCCATCTGCATAAGATAAGCTTTTTCATAAATATTTCTGATTTCAGAGAAATAAATATTAGTATACAGAAATCCACCCATCTGCAGGGAAACGGGATTTTTTAGATATTGTTGAATTCTTAGAAATAATCAGTATACAGAAATCTACCCAGGTCAGATATTGGTCAATTCAGAGGTTTTTTTACAAGATATTTATCTGTTGAGAAAGATTATCAAAGCACGCAAAAGTGTTCTGAGTATTGAAGGAGGATGCCGATATAAGAAGAAGAAGAGCAACAGTAAGAAAAAGGATAATACCAAAGAGGTTGGGAAAGACACAGTTTTGAACAAAGGTTACTTTATCTGTCAAATCTTGGGCTCATTGGGAGGACGATGATGATGAATACTATGCAACTGCCCTACCCCTTGTTTGGGGTAAAGGTAAGCCCCATAAGGAGGTAATTTTCTCCTATTTCCGTTCTTTTTGTATAGAAAATCAAATAAGAACTTTTATTTCTCCTTTAGTGTAGCACTCATTCAAAGTAATTAGGGGTTAGAATTGTTTTCTATGACAACCTATCAACTATTCAATGTTTAGTCAACTTGGATTCTCTGCTTGAGTAAATAAGATGTTTTTGATAGTTATTCTTTATGTCAGTTCTCGACATATAGCATTATCATTTGTCGACTATGGCCTTTATGCCCTTGTTACGAAGGAACAAGCGCTTTATACTCGACTAACAATGGTCGAAGGGTTTAGAACATACTCTTTCTTATTTAACTTATTTGTAAAACACTTGAACTTTCTGACACAAAGTGTCAGTTTAGTTTAAACCTTTGTTACTATAATTAGCTATAGGGTCTTTAATCATGTCTTCTCTCTTTAATTAGAATGTTTGATAACAATATTATTGTTATAGATAACATATTTATTTTATCAAATGGCCTTAATTCTACCATGGTAAAGCGTCGACCAATCTTAGCCAAATTACATAATAGGTTCAAGGCTATTCATAGCCGGGATTAATCCTTCATAAACATATCAATGTTGTTCTAATATAAACTTCCATAATGCAATACATAAGTTCTTCTTCACATGATTAAGAGTATTATATTTTTTGGCCATTCGGCCTTACCAAGTTGCCAATAATTGTTTTCTAAGCAACTGTGTTACTCCAAAATACAGTGAAGTCGGCATGCCACAAGCTTAAGGATAAATATAGAATAGAGTTCATAGCCCACACATAAGAGTTATAAAAGAGCATGATAACCCTTGTGACAAGCACAAATAAAGATGGGTATTGCCCCTCATAGACTTAAGCATAAACTTATGACTTTGGGCCTCTAGACCATACTGTCTATTGGCATCTATCTAAAACATCTTCCTAATCAAGCATATAGCTTTTCAGAGGGTCATCTTTACTAATTAAAAACTGTTGTTCAAACAAGAATTGTGTAAGATACACATGGGTATCGACCTTCTTTGAAACTGGGCTTCATATACCTTGCGCATAAGGTAGTCCAGAGTTACTGCCATTTACACGGTGAAACACCATTATTAAAGACATTTAAAATATGCAATGCTTGAGAATGCATTTTCCAGTAGTTGAACTAAGTTTAAAGAGGAGATACTCTCTTCCCTTGGCCTTAGCATGGTCTTTCTTGCCGAGAGTCGGCTTGTTCAAGAAAAGAGATTGGTTTAAAAACTAGGCTCGTGGCCTTTTGAACTTTTGGCCCTTGAGAGGCCTTTAAAGATTATGCAGTCTTATAAACTTATGACTTTTTAACACAGATACACGATAACTGTGAGATATCAGCCTTCCATCGTCCATTATAGACAATTTAAACACTTAAAGGCTCTTGGCCTTCTTAAAGAAAATTAAAGGAAATATACTCATTTGGTCCTACAAAGTGGTTTAATACAGACTGAATTCTAAATGTTCATTCGATAACCAATTCTTTCACATATGTAAGAATCTTTAATAGAAAACTATGCATGAAGCTAGTTTGAAAGCCTAAGTTAAAGATTGAAGATTTGCTATGAATAATGTAGATGTGGGAGCTCCTCTTCACCAAGCACCTCTCTTCTCACGCCAATAATACTCAATAGGACCAGCAATTACGATATTTTTAAACTTTCTATTCTCTTATCCAAGAGAATGAAAAAGACTTCAAAGGAAAGTGAAAGAGACTCCTCAAACAAATCTCCTTCCAAGCCTTTCAAGCTTGGTCTCCCAACTACTTATGGCCATGCCTACGTTTTAGCTTAGTGGAGCTGGCCGCTCCTTACCTCCACTCTCCCTAGATTCTAGGAGAGTGTTAGATGAGGTTTATCCATAAGGGCATTAGATTGTTTTAAAAATTTTATTGCAAAGCTTTCGATTCAAACAATATTTATTAATAAACTTTGACAAGGCATTAAAAAGGCTTTACTAAGCATTTGTTGGCATATTAACATCTCTAGTGTTATGCAAAACCGACTTGCCCTTCTAAGTCATTACAATCGAGATAGATAAGATAGGTCGATTCCTTGGGTTGTCTAGACAAACAGAGCAACTCAACCAAAGAGAATGTCGACATTGAGGATAAGGTCGTCAGCACAATGATTAACGACTCCGCCCAGACACGAAAATAACCACAACATAAAAGCAATAATATCATGACTGGGAAAACATGCAGACTAAGACACTCACCAAAACAACGTAACCTCTACATGATTATAATGTGTGTGCGTTCTCTGATGGCATGTTAATCACTCGGTTCTTGCAATCTATAACCCTCTCCCTAGTGATGCTCTCCCTCTTCTTCTAAAGGAGATAAATTTTATCCCTACATACACCTCATGTGCACACGAGTAGTTAGTCCATCACATAATCATCAAATTTCATAAATAACACTTCAAATATCACTTCATTTCATTACATATTTAATAAAAATATTTAATGAACTCATTTTTCTAATCTATTGTATCTTCATAATCATTGTAATTATTTCTCTCTTAACTAACCGTTACTGAAATAATTTAGATGAAATAAGTTTGTCTTTTAAAAATGGCCTGTATTAGGGATGTTGCAAGTTTTGCATGTGTATGGAGTTGATGATCTTTTCACCAATTATGTTCTTATTCTTGCTAGAGAATTTTGGTTTTTTAGCTTGGTTTTGATCTTAGGAGAAAAGCTTGAACAACCCTTTAGCAATGAGTGCTTTCTCAATGTGTATACCCTTCTCAATGATTTTGTCAAAGGTGGTTACGCAATGTACTTGTAGGTGAAAGGCAATTTCTGAGTTAAGACTGGTAATAAATATATGGACAAGTTGCTTTTCCAGAATAGGCTAGCGGAATCTACTTGATGGACCCCTCCATTATTGGAGGAAGGACAAGAAGCTCTCCCTAAATCACTTCTTGGTGTTATAGAGGTCAATCATTTTTTAGCTCATGTTCAACGTTATAGGATAATTTTTTTACTAACTTCTCCACAAGGTTGCCAAAGGAAGTGATAGATCCTTTGGGTAGATGCAAGAACCATTCCAATGCTTGCCCTCCTAAGCTTCAGGGGAAGAGGTGAAGCAAGTAGATGTCCTCATGTGCAACCTCTTGACATGACATGTAGAATTATTTGATGTGGTCCCTTGTATTTGTCAAATTTTAAGATTTCAAAGTAAGGGGGGAAGGGAACTTGTGAGATGATGTGGTCAACAGGATAAGGACATAGCTCCTCAAATTTATATGAATTGCTTTGCATCCCATCCTATAGCCCCTTGTGGTATCCTTTATATCTTACTATTCTTGATCAAAGGGTGTACTAGGAGGTGGAGGAGCTGGTCTATAGTTGTGTTTGTAATTTTGGTGGCATGGTTGATATTAGTGAGGGATTGAACTATTTTGAGGTTGGTTTGGATGGGTAGGGTTGTTAAGGGGGATATGGGTAGGAATTGGGATGTGAGTACGGTTAGGGATTGAAATGTAGCCATGTTTTGGTTGATAAGCATGATGTTTGGATTTTTTAATTTTTGTTGTGGGTGTGGGTTGATTAGATGGTGGATCATGCATATTTAGCTCGCTTGGGTTCACAGGATCAGTTTGGTGGGAAAGTCACATCTTGTGTTGGCTTGGATCCTCATTTGGGGTTTTGGCTTTTATAATGAGGGGTCTTTTGGGTTGGCCTTGGTGTTTTGATTAAGATGATGGTTGGTGTGATCATGGCTTCAGCTATGGACTTCATGGTTGGTAGTGTTAGAAATGAAGGTGAATAGCTATAGAATGGAAGTCTAATTTAAACTGTTATAAATCCAGTGCAGAAACAAATGGAGATTATAGGAAATCAAATCAATGATACAAAGAAATAAAGGAACAGAAAAATTGAACACATAACACAATGTTTATGTGGAGAAACCCTTTTAGGAAAAAAATCCACACAAGAAGAGATGCACCAGTTTGTATTAACTTCAATAGAGTTTACAATAAATCACTAACAACATCCTCTTTAGTCTTCAATCTAGTAGCACCTATTTTTTTCAGTCTCAACTCTCTACCACACCCCAACTGTAATACAATGCCCTCATTAAAAGAGTGTTTCCATTTAGGGCAACAAAACCCTAACAACTTGTACCTTCAGATTGGTAACCTAATGATTAATGGTCTAGATTGACTACGAAATTACAATATTTTACAAGGTAATTTTCTAAAAAAAATTCCTTCAAGGGCAACATTGCCCCCTGGACCCCACGTCAAGTTCTAGGATCCAAATGTGGCTGAAACAAGACTGTTGCTTGGTGAATACATCTTCCCTTATGGAAATTCACAAACAACATTAGGAGTAATTAATTACATAGGATTTACAAGGTTGATGGCACCTTAATCCTAACAGGTAGTTTGATTCTCTCCATGGTCACGACCATGATTAGAGAGCTTAAGATGCACTATGTTGTTGAGATTGGAAAGATCATAGTCATGTGGTAACTTAGCCCCTAATTCAATTAGGTGTCAAGAAGTGTGTCATCTTTTTTTGTCTCTATGAATCTATCCATAAGGGCACATCCTTGTTTGGAACCAAGGAAGTCATGGTAATAAAAAAACATACCCCCTTTGGTTAGGGGCATCATTGTTGCTATCACTATCATGGGGATGAGATGACTCTCCCATGTAGGTATTTTTGGCCAATAAGGGTTTAATGGAAAATGGATTTTCCTCATGGAACTCCATATTGAGCTCGACTTGTTGTCTAGGAATGGGGAACATACAAGTTAGCTTCAAAAGATGTGGATTTGGATTTTTGAAAGATTAGTTTTTTATTTGATTCTTAGATTGTTTTCCTAAGGATAACCTTGGATGACAGATTTTGCATTGAACTAAGATTTCCAAAGGTCAGTGTTTGGATTTGGATTGTTTGGATAATTGGATTTTGGATCTCAACGATGATTGTTGGATTTGGATAGTTGACTTGTTGGATAATGGGATCTTGGATCCCAAAGATGGCTTAAGGATTTTGATTATTGGATGATTAAATTTTGAATCACAAGGATGACATTTGGATAGTTGGCTTTGAACTTAGGAGTGGCTTGAGGATCCAAGGATGAACTTAGGATAGTTGGATTTTGATTTAGGAGTCCAAAATGACTTGGGATGATGGGACCTTTGGTTTAGGACCTTTCAAGGATGGGATAATTTATATTTGAGGAACCTTGGCTTCAAATGTTGCTTGGATTTATCAATTTTTGATACTTGTGTTTTCAAGATGACCTTATCTACAAAGGTTTGTTTAGTTTGGATTTTTTGAATGCAAGCGCATGTTTAAAACAAAGTGTAAACAAAGCATGCACATCAATAACCTAGTGTATTCAAGTGGGAGTGTTCGCATTTGTGAGCCCACAATATACCTTGACCTAGGTGTGAAAAGTAGGGTCCATGAGGAGACACTAATCACTTTTGATCTGCAAGGTCACTCTAAGGTGTGAGAGGAGAGAATATGTGGCCTACTTTCTCATTTCCAGAGGCACCTTGTGAGTAACTTCTCAAGGATAACTACTTATTGGTGCATCACAAAAACAAATGACTAAAAAGTTTTTTATGCTAGGTTTGACAGTTTTCTAGGGATGTCCTCATTATACATGAAGGTACATGAGGCCCAAGTCCATGAAATAAGGTGCATGTCTAATGTATTGGCTTGAGAGGGTAACCAACTCTCATTTGTCACTTTGCAAGCTTAGCCTAATGGTAAATGTACCTTGGTGGGAGAGTCTTTTGATTCTCTCACAAATTTCTATACCCCATTAGAACACATGGGTTTGGGTCACCACTTGGTGATGAAATCCAAGATAGGATTTCTAGAAAAAAATAAAGAAAAGTGGTACTTGTTTTTGATCTCTAAGATCACATTAAGGTGCGATGAGAGAGCATACACAAGGTTCGCTCCTTGATATATGCAAGTGGAGAAGGGTTCTTTTGATCCTTAAGTTCGCCTTATGGCACGAGAGGAGAGCATACACAACCTTATCCATGAGCACATGACAAAACAAGAAATGCAATACAACACATAAAGGATTCATTTGCTTATTCGAAAAAAAATGTGTGAGCAGGTTTCAATTTTTTGATCTTTGACAAACAAAGCTACAACCACAAAAAGTATTAATAGTCTCAAAATTTATAGGCTTCAATAATCAATATTGTAAATAATCAAAGATAAATCACTAGATTATCAAGCTAGCAAATCAAACAAGGATCAACAAAAATGGTTAGTATAATACTGGAAAAACTATGATGCAACATAAATGCCAACACATAGAGTGGAAGAACCGAAATAGACACACAAACATGTACTAACTGACTCAAAAATGTTGAGATATAGATATACTAGAGACAAAAATAACAGATGCCTAATCACAAAGCACAAACGCTAAAATGTTGAGCAAAAAAACTGAATTAAGAAAAACCAGACAGAAAGAACATAGATGCCAAACCTACATCATAGACATGGAAAACTAGCATGCCAACAGTGAAAAGCCTACAATAATAGGGTTAGCAAGAAAAATGAAACATGCAAGCAACAACCTATGAAAGTGTTAGCAAAAAAAGATAGCAAACAAAGCCACTTATGACCAAATTAGTCTAGATAGTAAGTAGCAATGGATAAACAAACACAAGGACCACAAGACCCTAGGTTTAAAAGGGTTATAGCTAAGATTTAAAGGGTCTAAAAACTTGAAAAATTGAAGGAGAGGTTTAATGTGCACCACAAATGAAGCCTACAAGGGAGAGAACCTACAAAAAATGATGTTAGAAACTTAAGAACATGTAGGGAAGCAAAGGCACTAGACAAATATGTGTATACACTAAAGTTATGGTGTAGACACCATAAACTGGAAAGCAAATGTAGAAAGCTACAAAACACAAAATTTGGTATGACTGACTAACCAAAATCTTACAAACATAGGTTAGTTGAGAACCCTAGATATGACTAGTGACGTACCCTACAAATTTAGGTTAGTATACATGCCTAATGAAACCAAAGTTTGTAATCTATATTAACCCATAAAACCCTAGCCAAGTATGTAATAAGATGATTGATTAAGACCCTATGAAAGGTCTAGCTAATAAGGAATATTCTACTAGGAACCTCTAGAGGCATAAAACTTGAATAGGAAACAAAGTGAGCGACCCAACAAATAGGAAGTTCATAGACATCACTGTCACATTCACATATGGTAAGACCCTACCATAGATGCCTTGAAATAGAGTGAGGATGTTGAACCTACTCGATACCAACACAGTTAGTCCAAAAAAGCAAAGACACCATAGGAAGCTTCATAGATGTTCAAGGGTAATCATATATGCTACGAAATAGAGCATAGATGCATGTCAGAGCCATGAACACACCCAAAAACACAAAAAATATACAAAAAGATCAACTCAACACACTCTAAAATGAGAATTAGTGTTGGGACAAAAGTCCCATTGAGCATGCTAGAAATGTGGTTACAAAATACAGAGAAATAATGAGAGTTAAATGCATTCAAACAAAGAACTCCATTCAAACTAAGAAAACACCTTGCGTTAGAGCAAATGAAAACACAAACAACATGCAAATGTAATAAAAACACATGCATTAGACCTTCATGATTCTTGGGATGTGCTCCAAGATGAGTAGTTGCAATGCTATGTAGTAAATGTTGGTTTCTCTTTGCTAGAAATTGCTAAATTTAGCAACATGCACTTGATTGAGGATTGATTTCTCAATTGTCCTTTGGGTGAAGTTACTTAAATAGAATCTCCACCATAGACATGGAGGGATAGGATTTGATTATAGGATGAAGGGTGAGGATTGTCTTGCATGAGTTTACAAGCTAGCCTCATGACAAGTGGAAGAAGGAGATGAAATGCACTCAATGGAGAGTGGATATTTTCTTAAATTGCATAGAGATGGGAGATGCAAGCATGTGGGAGAATGTGAAGGAGATAAATGGATGAAAGGGATTGAATCTTGAGATGGAGGGTGAGGATTGTATCATATTGCATGAGGATGGGGGTGTAGACACCTAAAATTGACCACATCCTACCATCGTCTGATTCATCCCACATATCTCCCCTTCTAGCGTTAATTATATAAAACTACTTATTTAATTAATCAATCCAATCATATTCTCAACATTAATTAAATAAATCACGTCATTTAATTAATTAATTAATCATTTTAACACTTCTAATGTTCCAACCTTTAATTAAATAAATCAACATTTATTTATTTAATTAAATTAGTCATCCCTATATCCATTCCTCTAAAAATTATATAAATATTTCCTATTTATTTAATTCATCTATTTCCCCCCTCATCATCAGTTAAACAAACAAATCATGTTTACTTAACTAATTAATCATTTACACAATCCTAAGCATCATTAGCCAAGTCAACCTTGCATATGGCTCAAGGTTGCACATGGATCCATGCATGCACAAGGCTCCATAAAATCCTCCCATCAAATCTTGTCCATCCATTCAATCTAGAAAATATCCACCATCCAAACCCCCTGAATCATGGAGCTCCTCATGTGTGCCAATCACAAGGTGACACTTGGAGGCTTCTCATGCATCCTCATCATTTAATTTCATCCATTGATTTCCCAAATCAATCTCATCCCTTGATCCTCCTCATCCAAAATCTATAAATGGACCCTTCCAAAGGCCATTTCTAAAGAGGAATCACAAAAATGCATGGTTGTGTTATCCATTTGAGCAACCACATTCTCTCTCATCAACATCTAAAATCCTTTAAGTGCATCCATTTTGGTGCAACAAGAGTTTGTGTTGGTGAGAAATTTAGTTTTTCATTAACTTTACAAATCCTTAGCTTAATCATGAGGTTATGATTAGATGTGAAATAGAAGATTAGTTTATTGCTTAGTTCCTTATTTATGTTTCATATTTCATCATATACAGGGGATTCACTCATGTGGGAGCATGAGGAGGAGACAAGTGCTGGAGAAGACATGTGTGAAGATGACTGGCCAAGATGATTTTGAGTTTGAAATGGATGGTGAGGATTAGAGGGGAGATTCTTTTGGATTATAGTGGAAGAGGGTTTTAATATTTAATTAGAGGAAAACGAATGAGAGTTAGCCTAATTAATTAAATAAGCATGTCTTATTTAATTAATTAGTTGGAGGATGGTTGGTTTAGGTTAATTAAATAAAATAGGTTTTATTTAACTAACTAGTGATGAGAATGGATTGGTGATTAAACAAATAAAAAATTATTTAATTATCACCCACGAGGAATTAGTTAGATTTTTGATTGACTAGTTAGCCAAATTAATTAAATATGATATTGTTTAGTTAATTCATGAAGGGAAGTGATTAATTGAATAAAATATGATTAATCCATGGGAAGGGAGTAACTAGCCAAATTAATTAAATAAATATGATTTATTTAATCAATCTATGGAAAGGTGATTTGGGGAAAATCCAAGGTAGATTTGGAGTGTCTACATTAGTAAATAGAGAAGTTGTGCTATTATATGTGTTAGCATAGTGTGATATTTAATTGTAATCTTGTGTAATATGTTATACTTGACAAGTGGGCCCAAAGGCCCCTAGTCTCTGTTGGCTAGAGCCAAAGGCTATACCAAGGAGGTTCGGGGGGGGAAGGGGGGGTAGCATCTCCCCACCCCTATAATGAGGGGTTTATTTTTTGGTCTTTTTTGGGTGCTTTTCACTTTGTTTTTTTGACACATGGTTTTGGTGCCCATGGTATTGTAAAACTACATTTTTATGTGCCTATTAATATTCATGCATGCATGAGGGGTTTTAGTAGTGAATTTTTTAGAGATTTCATAGGTACATAGGGGCTGCCAAAATGTTGTCAGATTGAAGGGAGAAAATGTTTTGCATGTGTACTCTTGTTTTGAAGAATAATGCATACTTGTGCTTCCCCTTGATGGTGTAGTTTTTTCCTGCAAGAGTTTCTCCACATACATTTGGTGTCATGTATTTATTTATCATGGTTTGCTGATTTTAACTTCCACATAATCTCTTAATGGGTAGTCCAATGTTGAATTAATAAAAATCAAATTTGTATACTCTTTGAAGCACTAACATTTGTAGTAGTTTACCTTGTGTTAACAACATTTGGTATCAGAGACTTGTTTCTATTGAAAAGGGGACACCTTTCTTGAAGTGTTAAAGGCTTTTGTCTATAGTGGGATTTTTTTCTTTGATTGGTTTTATAGATCTAATATTACAAACCATGGCCTCTACCTCTCATTTAGAGATTGATAAGTTCAATGGCACTAGGTACAAGTTGTGGAAGTTAAATATGGAGGACCTCCTTGAAGAGAGAGATTAGTGGAGATTCATTTCAAGTGAAAGGAAACCAAATGCTATGTCTGATGATTGTTGGAAGAAATTGGATAAAAATGCATGAGGAACCATTCAGTTATGCCTTGTATATTCACTCTTGCTAAATGTTTCCGAGGAGGCCACCACATATCTTATTTTGAAAAGAATTAGTGAGATCTACCAAGCAAAGAGTAGTAAATAAATTGTATTTGAAATAAAATTATATTAATTAAAAATAAAAGATGAGAACTCTGTGGTAGAACATTTGAATGCATTTAATTTGATTTTGAGGTAGTTAGCATCCATTGATATTATGATAGATGAGGATGATAAGTGTATATTGCTACTTTGCTCTTTGCTTGAAACATGAGAAAATCCAATCTTTGCTTTGAGTGGTCAGATGACAAATCCAAAGTTGGATGCCCCTGTTGCTACTTTGCTTGTAAAGAAAATAAGGATAAAATCCATGGAAGAGAGCTCAAAGGATGCATTACATGCTCAGGGAAGGGCCGAGGATAAAGGAGGGTCAAAAGGGAATAAAAAAGTCTACTGAGAGATCTAAGTCTCAAAGCCATTCTAAGACCCTAGGGAAGAGTAGAGTGAAGTGCTAGAATTGTAGAAAAGGGCATGCTAAGAAGGAATGTAGAAATAAGAAGAAGACATATGACTCTTCCATTGAAAAATCCTTTGATGAAGATGATGATGCCCTATTTACTTTTACTGATGTTAATTCTAATGAACCATGGTTGATCGATTCAAGTTGTTCATATCATATGACTCCACATAAAGAGTGGTTCTCTTCCTACCATGCTTATGATGGAGAAGAAGTGTATCTAGGTGACAACAATTCATATCTTATTGTTGGTCATGGGAAGGTACATTTGTGTTTTAGTGACAGGAGGGTAAAAACCCTTAGTGGTGTTTTGCATATTCCTTGACTTGCAAGAAATTTAATTTATGTATCTAAGTTGAATGATTTGGGATTGAATGTGACACTTGACAAGTCTGGTTGTAGGTTGGTGAAAGAAAATTTGGTGGTTGCTAAAGGATCTCATGTTGGGACTTTGTTTAGGTTGGATGCCTCCACATTTTATAATTCTACCAATGTAACTGGAAAATCTAAAAATACATGTATGTTGTGGCACCAATCGTTGGGCCACATTGGTGAAAAAGGCCTTAGGACCTTGATTTTAATAATAAGATTATGTTACATTCATTGATGATGCCTCAAGATACACCTAGATTTATTTTATGTGTTCTAAATCCAAAATTTTCTCCAAGTTTAAGGAATTCAAGGCTTTAGTTGAGAAATAATCAGATAATAAAATAAAGGTGTTGAGATTCAACAATGGTGTTGAATACGGTTCCAAGAAATTGGATGATTTCTATAAGCATGCAGGTACTGTTTGATAGAAAGCTATCCATTACACACCATAGAAAAATAGGGTTACAAAGAGGATGAATCGAACCTTGATGGAAAGAGCCAAAAGTATGTTGAGTGGTACACATGTTGATTGGTGTTTTGGGGCAGAGGTTGTGCGTACTACTTGTTACTTGGTAGATAGATCTCCTTATTCAGATCTTGTTGATAATCCTCCTTATGAAGTGTGGATAAGTAAGAAACCTTCTATTTCACATTTAAGGGTATCCAATTGTAAGGATTATGTTTAGTACCCAAGGAAAAATAATCTAAACTAGATCCAAAAGCACAAAAAAATCTTTGTTGGTTATAGTGAGAATGTAAGAGGTCATAAGCTTTGAAATCCACTAACCCAAAAAATGATCTATTTTAGAGATGTGATTTTTAGGGAGTTTAGAGAATCTTTAAATCCTATACAACCAAAGGAAATAGAAGGAAATAAAATAGTGTATTTTGAGACAAAGGTCAAAAAGTATAGAGATGCACATGTTGAAGAACAAGATGATGGATTAGAGGATGGAGAGGAAGAAGATAGTTTAGATGAAAGTTATGAGTAAGATGAGCAGGTTAAGCATGTAGAAGAATATGCATACCCCCTTACTCCTACCTTAAGATGATCCACGAGACAATGGAATCCAGTTGATAGATATAGCCCACTAAATTTTTATTATGTATTTTCTTCAAATGTTATGTAATGATAATGAACCGAGATCTTTCAAGGAGGCTCTCTTTGAAGGACACCAAGTCTTGGATGTAGACCATGCAAGAGGAGATGATGGATTTAGATGAATGTATCAATTAGGATCTTGCTAGTTTGCCCAAGGGAAGAAGGCTTGTTGGTTGAAAGTGAGTGTATAAAAAGAAGATCAAAGTAGATGGATGGTTAGAGTGACCTACAAGGCTAGATTAGTGGCTAAGGGCTACTCCTAGAGAGAGGGAGTTGATTTTAGAAAAATATTCTCTCATGTTGATAAGTTATCTTCTATTAGATTCCTATTATCTATTGTTACAACTTGTGATTTTGAGATTGAGAAAATGGATGTTAAGATTACTTTCTTGCGTAGGGATCTTAAGGAGGAGATTTATATGTGACATCCTAATAGTTTTGTTGTGAAGGGGAATGAATATTTGGTTTGCACATTGAAATGGTCATTGTATGGTCTAAAACAGTCACCCAAGATGTGGTACCAAAAGTTTGATGTGTTTGCATTAAGTTTGACTGTTGTTAGGAGTGAAGAAGATCATTGTAAATTTATGTTAAAGTTATTAATGATTAGATTCTAATCGTCTTGTATGTAGATGACATGTTTATTGGTAATAACAAGGTGATGACTAGGGAGCTCAGAACTTAGCTTTCTATCACATTTGATATGAAGGATTTGAGGCTGCAAAATACATTCTTGGTATGGAGATTAGTTGGGATCAAGTACATAGAAAGCTTTGGCTAGGCCAAAGTAAGTTTGTTGATACCATTTTGCAATGATTTAGTATGCATGATTACAAACCTATGAGTATTCCTTTTCTCATTGGTACTAATCTTTCATTAGATATGTGTCCCAAATTGGACAATGATTTTGAGGATATGTCTAATGTGCCTTATGCTAGTGTTGTTGATAGCTTGATGTATGTAATGGTTTGCACTAGATTAGATATTTCCCAAGTAGTGGGAGTTTTGAGTAGGTTTATGTCCCTAGTAAGGAGCATTATACTTATGTTAAGAGGGTGTTTATATATTTGCAAGGGACTACTAATTATTGTTTGTGTTATCATGGTACTAATGATGTCATTAAGACATTGGACATATAGGGCTTTGTTAATGCAGATTCGATAGATGACTTGGATAGTTGAAGGTCCGCTAGTGGCTATGTGTTCTCTTTGTTTGGCAGTGCAATTAGTTGGATGAGTAAGAGCCAAACCATAGTTTCATTGTCCATCATCAAACCAGAGTATATGGCTACTACACATGCCTCTAAGGCGGTGGTATGGTTATAGAGACCGTGTTTGGTATTGGTTTTGATTGCAAGGTGGCTAGAATAGGTTGTGACAATCAAAGTGTTATTTTTTTGGCCAAGAACAACATGTACTATGCTTGTACCAAGCATATTGATGTTTAGTATCATTTTGTTTGGGAGATGGTAGAGAAAGGTAAGGTGACATGTTGTAAAAAGGTTGACACTCATGATAATGTTACAGATTCCCTCATAAAGCCAATGAGCACAAAGAAGTTCTCTTGGTGTAGGAAGGGCATGGCCCTTGTATCCTATAGTTGATTTATTTATGGTTCCTATGGATGTCATTGCAATGTATAATATAAAGTGGGAGAATGTTAGGGTAGCGAGATATTTAATTGCAATCATATGTGTAATATACTATAGTGACAAATGAGCTGGAAAGGTCCCCCATCACTACCAGTTAGAGCTGACATTATTTTCTTGGCCCATGGTATTGTAAAAATACCTTTTTATGTGCCTATTAATATTTACACATGCATGAGGAGTGGTATCTAGTGAGTTTTATAAAGATTTCATGGGTACATAGGGGCTACCAGAATGTTGTTAGATAGAAGGGAGAAATAGTGTTACATATTTACTCTTATGTTGAAGATTAATACATACTTGTGCCTCTCTTTGATGGTGGAGTTTTTTCTCACAAGGGTTTCTCCATGTACATATGGTGTCATGTGTTTATTTATCATGGTTTGCTGATTTTAACTTCCACATAATCTCTTAATGGGTAATCCAATGTTACATTAATAAAAATTAGATTTTGCATACTCTTTGAAGGGCTAACATTTGTAGTAGTTTACCTTATTTTAACATCATTAACTGAAGATGATGTTCTAAACATTGATCTTATTATATATGTTGGCAAGGCTAAAAACACTTAATAGTTTGGATAGCCCGGGTTTGCTTGTGGGAACCCAAAAGTGTTGGATAATTTGTCACGTGGGTTTGAGGAAACCCAACAAGGAGATATGTGGAAGCAACAATATGTTGTGGTGGTGGGTAAGGAGGTGAAAATGCCTCATTATTATTGTTACATGGATATAAGATAGTATGGGGTGTTGCAAATATGTGCCTATGATGTGTTGTCATTGATGTCAACATATCTCTTTGTCAGAGACAATGAAGACAATGTTGTTTAGTAAAGTAGATTGCTTCGCATTCCCAGTGAGACGAAGATTAGAGTTTGCGGATTAAAGGGTTTTGTAGAGGATTGTCCAAAGTTGCTCTAGTTAAGATTTGAGAGGTCCGCATGAAGGATTGGTGAAGTTATGGCCATCTGAGTAGAACCAGGTTTTGCAGTTGTTCATAGGTAACATAGTGACAGGAATTTGGTCTGGATTGCTCCACATTGGAATATTATGGTTTACGGTTCTAGATGTAAGTGGTTCATGGTTTGGAGGTCCGCAAGCAATCTTTCTAGTGTGACAGTCATGACAGTTAGTGTTCTTAAGTTCCTGTATGAAGATGCAAGTGATTCTGGTGATTTGAGGTGGTGTAGTTGTTCTTGTTGATTTCATTGTGCTTGTGGAGGTCTCTGGATCGTGTGCCTATTGTGTTGGTGGTCCGCATTGAGGATTTAGGTCGTAGTTGAAGATTTCTCCTTGATTGTTACTGTTCTTTCCAATCTTGGCCAACTAGATGCTTCGTGCGTGTTGTAGATGATCTAAGAGAAGTTCTACGGAGCATGGCGTGTTGTTCGAGGAAGATTTGAGTTCCAACTATGTTTGGCCGACAGTGTAGTGGTCTGCATGTAGCATTTTGTATTAAGTCAAGTCTTGTGATTGTAATTGCTTGTAATGCCTATCTTGGAGAATGTTCCAGATAGATGATTGTAAGGCTGACATTGATGTTCAATCCAAAGTCAATGTCATATATAAATAAGTGCAATGAAGTCATGTAAATGTGCCCATGTGTGTGAAGATGCGGAGATAGCGAAGAAGTGTTTGGGGGCAGAGCAGAGGTGTTGTGAGCTTCAATGGAATTGAACCTTGGCATGGAGAAGATGTTGTTTCTCAGTTCAACCTTTCAGTGCTAACCATGTGAATGTTTTTGTAGACAATGAGTCTCTTGGAGTAGTGAGCTTTGGGCAGTGTGCCCGAAGGCAAGTGCCTTCCCATTTTTCTATTCTTTTAATAGAGAATAAATCTTGTGGGTTAACCCCCACTGTGGTTTTTCCCTTAACCAGGTTTCCACGTAAAAATCTAGTGTTATGTGTGTTGATTATGTTTCTGCTCATGTGTTGTTGATTCATGCTTTCATGGTTATATCATTAATTTGTTAATAAATAGTAAAGAAGATTAAATGCAGCAAAAGATAAAGTTCTGTGACAACTGATTCACCCCCCCTCTCAGTTGTTTGCCCTAATTTCAACAATGGGGGTGGTTAATCCCTTGATTAGCTTCATTGGGAGCATTTATGAATGGGTTGGTCTTTGTGTGAGGTCTAGGGGATCCTAGTCTCACATTATTGTAGGCTATATTTTGGTGTGGTTGTTGCATGCCACCATCCTACAGATTCCTAATTATCTCAACCATTGTGGGAATGAGAGCCTTAGGAATAGCATGGCAATGTGTTGGATTAGGATAAACCTCATTTCTAATGCTACAACCTTGAGGATGGATTTATTTGTCATTGTTATTTGGATCAGACCAAGGAGGGTTTGATGTCCTTGCTTCTTTCTCAAGCCTAACATTAGGATGAGGCCCTTGGGGAGGTATAACATTATCATGGTTGGTGGTGGTGGAACCATGAGCTTACGCAATGCCATTTTGAGTTGGTCCACCTATTCCTTAATATACCTAGTCCTCTCCCTATAGGGTGTGAGGCTTATGGTCTAATGATAGATCTTTGGAGGAACCAACAAGTGTGTATGAGGGCTCTATGATAGTGAATGGTTGGGAGCTATTGTTGAGGTGTGAGCATCTTAGGATTTGTCTTGCCACATAGGTTCTCAAATGTGACAATATTCATATTATCCTCATGATCACCATTGGGATTATTTGAATTGAACTCCTAGTTTTTTATGATGATGGTGTTGGAGTCCCTAGGAAAGGGGGAACCCACCCTTGGGGTACCTGATATCTAATTTAACTATTTGGGGGTGCTATAAGCATCACATAATAAATGGATAGAAAAGAGAAATATGGAGAAAGGGTGAGATGGAAAGAGGAAGAGAGAAATACTTGTCATGAGGATTTAGTTTTCACATCAAGTTCACCTGTTTATGTATGCACCAAAATGGGCACACACAAAAATGTTCACATGGTTGGATACAATCTAACATTTTATCATTGTGGGTGAGATGAAAACTTGTGAAGTGGTGGTCTTCATGGATAGATGTTTAGATTATTTGTTTGATTTTAGTCTTCTCATGGTAATAATAAATAGATGATAGGTGGTTGAGGTGTTGGTTGAAATGACACAAAACTCTAGGGATTATTCGAATGGTTTATTCACTAGTCATTTTTGTAGGACGTCAAGCTATTCAAGTAAGAGAGTAGGCACACATAACCTCTCCCTATAGCTCTCCCATAAGGTCTAGCCACAAACCAAGACATATTAAATAGTAAGTTCTGATTTGAGTTTATTTATTGTCTTTGTAGGAATTGTTTACCTATTTGGTGATGTTTGAATGCGTTTGTTTGTGAGCATTTTTCTAAATTTCTATTGTTTTTGTAATTGTTTTTTAAGGTCCTTTTGTATTAAATGAAAGAAGTAAATTAATCTAATTAAACAATTATAATGAATTAATCTAATTTAAATATTTTAATTAACCTAAATGAACTTGCAATTTATTTTATTTTTTATGTTTTGTGAAATAAATAAATGAAATAACTAATTAATTAATAATTAATAATTAGTAACTAAACTAAATTAATCAAATTACCTTGATTGATTTATTATAATTAATTATAAATGTTATCAAATAAATAAATTTAGTCTTTTTGTAAATAATAACTTTTGGGTTTTCTAGATTTTAGAGGCAATAAAATATAGCAAAAAGCAATAAATTCAATATTTCTTATTTTTAATTTATTGAGGAAAGACACAATAAATAAAGAAGATTCAATCAATCTTTTTGAAGCACACACCAACATATATTTTTTAAAAGAAATAAATTATTTTTTTATTTAATTAATATTGGAAGCTTCTTGTTGATTTAATTTTAAAAGGTGTGTTGGAAGTAAATTAAAGTCCACTGAGTAAAATTCTAGTGTTCCCTTAGAGCTTACATTTGAGAAGTCTCAAAGGGTTGTCAAAGGGTTGCCAAGAAAACACTATAGGGAAGATCTCTTAGGAGTTTATGTCTTCTTGTAAATCTTTTGTGATTCTTCTAGAGAAGATATGAAAACTTGAGATGAATAAAGAGCTTCTAGGTAATAACAATAAATAATATATAGATAGTAAACAAATCCTTATACTTCTAACTTGTTTATCCTAACAAATTCTAAGCTAATAAACTAAAACTATGCTAATTAAAACAAGCTTTCACATACAATAATTTCCTAAACTATTAAAAAGTATTCTAAATATAATTAAACAAAAAGTTCCACACTTGGAGCCAGGTTGCTTTAAGTGTAGAGCAAATTTTTATATTGGTAACAAAGTCCTTAGTGATTCATTCTTGTCCCTTTCCTTTTAGAAAGTTAGTTAGTCTTCCAATGTAGAGGGGGTGTGAGGAAAGGGGGTGTGAGGAAAGGTCAAAGAGGCAAGAAAGAAATGATATATGTGGGCAATGATTGGATGACTAGTAAAGTGGTTAAACAAGAAATGGTGCAGAGGATTGTCTATAATTTTTTCAAAATCAAGGACTCGAGAAATGAATTAGACTTAAACTTTTGTAAGGAAAGGGTTGACACATTCAATTACAATAATTTTGGATCTAAATTGGGCTAAATAAATGAAGAACAAGTGAAAGATTGAAGGGAAGCTTATGTTTCAATATTAAATCATGCATATGAACAAAAAAGATGAATTCACTATTTTTGAATGAATTTGCTAGTTTACTAGTATTTTGTTTGTTGTGGCTAACATAGGAAAAGTTGTAGTCATGATATTTCCACAGTCCATGATGATAGAATTTCAATGCTTCTGGCAAAAAACTGTGTTTGCTTTTTTTGTCTCAACGTTTCGGATCACACTCCATGATCCATCATCAGGAGGAAAGGAAAGAATGTGAATGAATTGGATTGCAGAGATGTTTCTTAAAAAGTGAGAGGAGGTTGGCACAGATAGCAAGAAAAACTAGAGGAATTATTAAAGGGGGATAAGTAAGGAAAAGTAAAGAAAGTTTAAAAATAAGAACATCAAGGAGCAAAAATAAAAAGATAAAAAGAAAGAAAGAAACCAAAGAGGTTGAATAAAGCAAAGCTAATGGAGAGGTATGAATAAATAGCTATAAGTATGTGTACAACAATTTCAAAAATAAATTCTATAAATGTAAGCAAGAAAGTGCATGTAATACTATATACGAAGAAATAAAAGAGTCCAAAAATGAAGGTGAAAAAGATTATAGTGAATATAAGATTATTATAGTGAACATGGGAAAAGTAACAATGAATGACAAATGATCATGACAAACAAAAACTCTCCATAATGAACACGTGTTCACCATTGCAAAGTTCCTCATATGCCACGCCAAATTTGTCATTATATGTAAAAGATAAAAGTTACTTATACAATCAACATGATAAACAAGGGTGATAAAGGGGTAGAAACGAGACAAAATAATGACAAGTAGGACCTCACCTTGGAGACGTGTTAGTTTTCATAGTTTTATTTTGTTTAATGTCATTCTTAGGCTTATTGGGATGCCGATAATCATCATACTTGCCTTGTTGGCATGTTTGTGTTTAGGCACTCAAAGGTCCTTATTTTTTGAATTGTTTGTTCCCACACCTAGGTTAGATAAACAATAACATTTATGATCTAGATCACTTTTGCAATTGCATATTTGACTCACACATGTCGAAATCCGATTTTAAAATTGGGCCCTTGTTGACTTCCTCCTAATTGTTGTGTGTCAACTTGAGCAACAAATGTGTTAATGTGTGTGTTAGGGTGTTGTATTTATGAACAAACCCATATATATTTTAGTCTCTCTATCACTTATCATGTACCCCAAATCGAATTGACACATGCATCAACTTTATAGGCATATTGCATGGTTGCCTGCTATCCTCATTCTTATACACAAGACTGCTAAATTAGAAACATGGGCTTGTCATAAGGAGAACCTTCTTTGCTCTACAAGTTTCTCAAGGTATTTCCAATACTACCAATTCTTACTCATTGGTTCAGATTAGCAAGGCAAATAAGTTGTCAGATGTTGTTATTATCTAGGTCACTTCCATAGAACAGGGGATTGGTTCTACAATTTAGATTTGTTCCACAATTGCAAAGATCATTTATGCAATTGTAGAAGTGATCCAGACTTTTATACAATTTCAAAATTGATAAATCTCAGTCATCTCAATTTAGAGGTTCGAGATCCCAAATCTATATATGAAGATTTATTATTGTAGGTATCACTCATTTCCATATCAACTTATCTATAACAATCTTTTTTTTTTTGATCGGTAATGGGAGCACATGGCCCCGCGCTTTTAATGACTAGAGCTATGAACCTGTGGTTCAAACCTGCGAGCTCTCGAGATCCCAAATCTATATATGCAGATTTATTATTGTATTTATCGCTCATTTCATTTTGAGCTCTCAAGATCCCCAATCTATATATGTAGATTTATTATTGTATTTATCACTCATTTCATTTCCATATCAACGTATACATAATAATTTTTTTTTATGGTAATGGGAGCACATGGCCCCGCACTTTTAATGATCGGAGCTATGAACCGGTGGTTCAAACTCGCGAGCTCGTTGGCCCAATGAAGACACAAGCCCTGCGAGCTCTTTGGCCTAGTAGGAGTTTGAATATGGATGGCCGCCACTACAACCGAGCGACTTGACCACCCAACCACACCCTTATGAACTATTTATATATAACAATCTTAACTCTATTATTTTCACACAAATAATTTCTAATTATTATTTATTACTTTGAATAAACATATTAAATATAACTAAAAACACTTTATTTTGTAATAATAAAACATCAAATAAAACACTAAACTATTACACTTAACAAAGATCATGAACCAAAAGATACCTCTACAACAAGAAACATATTCTCCATAATAAAAATATGTCGTTACATACAAAGAACTAACTAGGTACCTACTAAGATATCCTTTGGATCTTCCAGATCATTCTTTGACCATCAATGTCAAATTAACATATGTTAATTGAGCATTTGTTTCTTCCGTGAATCTTCCCCTTTCTGTACATATTTGACCATCAAATAAGAGTTAATCTACCTTGATTGAACTGTCTGTTCCTTCCATTCAATTACATTTTAAGGATTGTACGCTTCCTTTATTTGACCATCAAATGTCCAAATTGACATCATTCGAACTTTCTTCTTATAAGATCTTCTACTTTCTCTCTTTGAGAATCAACAAGTTTTGATTCGTTACGCCTCCGCGTTCTGTGTTTGGGTAGCATTTGACTGGCTGTAGTTTTAGATGACAATGGAGATTAAGGGTTATCATTAAAACGATCTTATCCGTAGATTTGACAAAATAATCTCCTCCAGCTGTTTTCAGCAAGGCCGAAGGCCGCATTTAGGGTTATTTATTCTCGTCGGAAGGGGCCAGTTTGATATCTATACTATTCAACATTTTATTCTAAATTTAATTCTCTTCCAATTTCATCCTGCATTCGCTGATTCTATTGAAAGAAATCCCCACAATACCATTTAGTATTTTGTTCAATTGGTATGGTACTAGGTCAGTAAAAATCTGCATTGCTAAATTTTGTGATTGGATTCTTATTTGGGTACTCTGCAATTCCCATTTGAGTTTTAAAAAATCAATTTACCCATTTTGTTCGTGTCCAAATGCAGTAAATCAATCATAGTTCATTGTTTTGCAGCGTAATATCAAATTGATTTAAATCTACATTGGTTTATGGTCGCAGTTGTATTTGTAGGAGGGAGAATTCATTAACAAATCCACCCATCTGCATAAGACAAGCTTTTTCATAAATATTTCTGATTTCAGAGAAATAAATATCAGTATACAGAAATCCACCCATCTGCAGGGAAACGGGATTTTTTAGATATTGTTGAATTCTTAGAAATAATCAGTATACAAAAATCTACCCAGTTCAGATATTGGTCAATTCAGAGGTTTTTTTACAAGATATTTATCTGTTCAGAAAAATTATCAAAGCACGCAAAAGTGTTTTGAGTATTGAAGGAGGATGCCGATGTGAGAAGAAGAGGAGCAACAGTAAGACAAAGGATAATACCAAAGAGGTTAAGAAGGACACACAGTTTTGAACAAAGGTTACTTTATCTGTCAAATCTTGGGCTCATTGTGAGGACGATGATGATGAATACTATGCAACTGCCCTACCACCCCTCGCTTGGGGTAAAGATAAGCCCCATAAGGAGGTAATTTTCTCCTATTTCCGTTCTTTTTGTATAGAAAATCAAATAAGAATTGTTACTCATTCAAAGTAATTAGGGGTTAGAATTGTTTTCTTTTTTATGCTTCTGTAAATTGCAATTCACACATCATTGTGTGTTCTTTTTAACCCTTTTTATCTAAGAAATTAGAATGCTTTTGTTCTTTATCTAAGAATTTATAACTCTTAATTCTTAGATGCATAGTAGAAGAGTCACATTGAAAGGAAATTGAAAGTGTCTTAGGGCTGCGGCTCTTTGTCCCTTAGGCTGATTGGCCTCTGGAAGTCATTAAAATTCATTCATTCATCATTAGAAAGCAGCATTAGAAAGCAGCATTGGGAACTTTTTGCAACAGATCAGACATATCATATGTTAAATGCTTCTATTTCCTCTGCTAAAATCAGGGGCTATTGTATTTACGAAGTCTACTTTCTTTCATCTCCTTAACTATTCTCAATAAACATACTATGTGCTTTTCCAGCCTGATTTTTTGGTCTGTTTTATTAATATGTAATATTTGAGAAACATTAAAGCTTATATATTTGAATGATTCTATACATGAAAGCTTCCTCCTATATATATAAATTTATATACTGCTGTCCCTGCTGTCTCCAAGAAAAGATCTTCTAGACTGTTGTCCCCAAGATGTCGTGAAGCATAGCTATTTACCTATCTTAATGTTTGAGGCTGGCTGGAAAATTCACCAGAACTACTCTATGTTTAGTATTCCATTATTGAAATTTCCTTTTTTCATTAATCTCAGGATATTTTTTATTCTTTCATGGTTATTTGCTTGAATGTTCCAGGCATGCATCTGTCAGGAGTAAGTGGTTCCTGTAACTGACATTCCTGACATTTATGATTTTTCTGTTGTGTTTCAGCCAGAAAAACACTGTTGCCGTTTTTCAAGGATTGCACTCCATCGAGCAGTCTGCTTTGCAAAAGACTATTTTAAAGTCGTCTCTAGTTCTGAAGAAGAATGCATCATTTCTAAAATGTAGATGTGTGGCTGGAAATGGATCTTTGCAAAACACTGGAGGGGTTGATGAGGCACGTATTCAAATGGGAAATCTGGTCACACCTAGTGGTGTTAGTGTGATTGGTTTAGGGAAAGGTCTAGTGACATCAACTGAGTTAGACACAGACACAATTGCATTTGATACACTGGATGCAGAAATCACCCAGGAAACAAGTAAATTTTTTGTTAGTGAAGATGATGATGATCTTGATTGCCCGTCAAAGGGATTTTGCTCCATACCTGAGGCAGTTGAAGCTATTAAACAAGGGAAGGTCAGTCACCCAGCTCTCATCATTGAAGGCTTTATATTGTGAACCTCAACTTGGAATTGTGCATATTGATAGTTTTCTTCTGCAGGTTTAATAAAAATATAATTACAGTTATATCCATAGGACAGTTTTTAATAATACAATTTGATCATGGGATTGGTCACAATATCATCTCTTCTATGTATCTGATGGATTGCATTACATTAATTTTCAGAAGACGTTAAGAGTGTAGTGAAAGTTTGCAATCTTTGCGTCTCCAGTTTTAGATTTCAGTTCAGTACTTACAATGTTCTTCTGATAGAGCAGGAAAAGGAAAAATTTCCAACTATTTGAATGGGGATTGTAACTACATGAACTGAAACTGGGATCCCACTAATTTTGTTCAATCCAACATCAGATTGTATATCTATTTTCAAGATTGTTTTAACTAATAATTTCTTCTTGATATATGCTTCTGCAGCTTGTTATTGCAGTGGATGATGAAGACAGGGAGAATGAAGGGGATCTTATTATGGCAGCATCCTTAGTAACCCCCGAAGCATTGGCCTTCATTGTGAAGCATGGAACTGGGATTGTTTGTGTTGCTATGAAGGAAGAGGATCTAGACAGGCTCGGACTGCCTCTAATGGTACCGGACAAAGAAAATGAAGAGAAACTTTTAACTGCATTTACATTGACTGTGGTATGTAGTGTAATTTTTTTTTAATTTCTTTGCTATAAAAATTGCGCTTTCCTTGATTTTCTTTCTTCCAGTGCAAATTAGAGGGATTTTTAACGTAAACCTTACCTGGAGAATATTAGGATGCAAAAGTAGGCACAACCACAGGTGTATCAGCAGCAGATAGGGCAAATACAATTCTGGCGCTTGCATCTCCAGATTCTAAACCTGGTGATTTTAGGAGGCCTGGTCATATATTCCCTTTAAAATACAGAGAAGGTGGAGTACTAAAGAGAGCTGGTCATACAGAAGCTTCTGTTGATCTTGCAATACTAGCAGGATTGAGTCCTGCTGCAGTGCTTTGTGAAATAGTTGATGATGATGGTTCAATGGCACGCTTACCAAGATTACGAGAGTTTGCGAAGGAGCATAATCTGCCCCTCATATCTATTGCAGACCTTGTTAGGTACTAACATTTCTCTTTGCCTGTTTTCTATAGCGAGAATGGTCACTGATTCTCTTGTTAGCAAGTCTTAATGGTAATAAGTTATAGGTTAATATGTGAATTTCCTGTCAACAAGTTTTAGTTTATAAAATTCTTTGTACAGCGGTTTTGTTGCTAAAGAGAGGGCAGTAACTTAAAGCTTAACAATAATAAGTTATTCAAGTTTTTAGTTCGATTATTGAAAGAAAAAATTAACTTCACCTTGAAGATATTATCAAGAGAACCTCTTGGATGGAAGTTTTGACTTTGCAATTTAGTTTGAACCCAGTAAATTTCTAAAAATCTACTTTGTAAGGCATGAATACTTTCTAACAACTTGAGAATACTTGAAGTTTTTGACATGATATGATGTTTCTTTTCTCCCAATTGTCTCATTGGATGAAATTGCCTATATTGCAGATACAAGAGGAAACGAGAGCAGTTGGTTGAACGAAGTGCTATTGCCAGGCTGCCTACAATGTGGGGACCATTTCAGGTGTACTGTTACCGTTCAAAGTTGGATGGCATTGAGCATGTTGCCATGGTTAAGGTGAGATCCTGCACGCATTCAGTTTTGATTTGAAATACCCTTTGCCATGTTTTAATGATATGTATGGCAAGTTGAAACTTCTCCCTAATGGATGTTGTGGAGCATTTTATTTTGGTTGATCAATTAGGGTTAACAATAAGTCCCACAGCCTTTTTGATGAGATAAGCAAGAAAGTCAACCTCAACTGCCAAGAGTGAATTCATTTGCACTCAAAGAGAAGACCTTTCAAATAGACATATAATAATACAAATGTTTATTTTTCTTGTCTTTTTTCAGCTGTTAATACACCACACTCAAAAATTAAAATAAAAGTTTGCTTAATAATCTTGATGGATCGCCATACCCTGTTCCTAAGCTTGAAGTTCGATACAACCTTGGAAGATGTTGGCAAAGGTTGATGAGTCTAGTTTTAAATTTAAAGGCTTTTGCAATGTTTGTTTTTGAGATAGTGTGCTTCTAGGATCACCATGTGAGAGGTATTAAGCTCAGTGTTTTGAATCCATCTTGCAGACCCATCTGCAGGGGAGAAATGTTTCGTGCTTGCTCCATGGGAATTCATGTTAAGATTTCCAGTACATATAAATCAGCATTTCTCCAAGTTTTGGGGACGAAGGGATGAGTATCAGGGACAGCAAATTTTTTTGAATGTTTGGGATGGGCTATTAAAATAATATATAAAGAATAATATTTGAATTTTATAAATACAAATAAATTAAAAATACCAAAAACCAACTATAAGACAAACCAAAGTAAGCTGAGATTTTAAAAACCTGAACATTTAACATGAGCCCATATAATGCCAGTCTGAAAGGGATTTAATCATGTTATCAGTGAATTTAACCTGCTTGGTGCAAGCTTGTCTAGTCTTGTAGACACATTGAAGACATTGTTTAACAAAAAATTAAGTTTCAATAGTTAAATGTATTTCCTCCAGAAAGCATAAGATTAACAATCTCTCCTTGGCATGTGTGGGCAGCCTTGCATGCTTTAGTAGTTTAACATTGACTTAAGCTTCATCCAGAACAAGGCTCTTAGCTGGCATTCCAATGAAACCTTTGACCACCAATATGATGAGATCACAAGTTTACTTTCCATTCCACAGGTCCCCATCTTTCATTAATGGTATGTTTTATAATTTATTCCTTGCTTCTAACCAGCAATGTCCTACTGTCTACTTTTTGCTTTTGTGTAGCAAATGGATGACAAAGAGTTGATATTCAAAATTTTTTGTTTGTTTTTTGAAATTGAATTGACTGTTTTATTTTGGGCCATTGAGGACACCCTCATGTCCCCAGGACAGTTGAGGGACACCTGGATACGCCCCCAGGCCATTCATATGAAGGCCAACTTGTAGCCCTCATCGTTGTATCCTTTTAATACTAATAGGGGCACTTCATGTACAACATTGCCTCTACTCAAACTGTCTCCAAATACCATTACAGACTCGAGAACTACACAAGCATATAGAAAGTTAAAGCATTTGTTATGGTAGAGATTCTCAGCAGTGCCAAAATAAAATATTTCACATAGAAGATAGGTTCTTGCAGAGAAAGTGAAATGTTTGTCTTCATGTAATAGACTCCTCTTTTGTCAAGTTAAGATACCAGTTCGTTCCCCTCCAATCATCACAGGTCTAAAGAGTATCACGAGTTATTAGAGAGAGGCCCTAATCTTGTCCAATCTTTGACACACCAATGAGGCAGAACAAAAACGATTGCTTGCTTGAAAGGAATAAAATTCCCCAAGCATTGGGTGCCAATTTCTTATGGTTACTATGCCAGACAGTGTTTATATGGTTGCTCCCACAAGAGGATATTAGTTTCTGGAATAATCCTTAGTAGGATTAACAGATTATAATCAAATTGCAGAAAGCAATTTTTGCATTTTGCATTTTATGTTTTACCAAAATTGTAACACAAGCAAAATTATTCTATCTCAGGTAATAAAGAAAGTCAAAAGATTAGGGGAAAGAGAAATGAAACTAATCCTGATGCAATAAATTGCCAAATCCAGATGCAGATCAGAAACTACCTTAGTGAATGATCAGCTCAAGCACAACCTATTCAATAAGTAGTTGGATCATCTAAGGACATAAATGGGTTTAATAACCCACCCAAACCACTATGGACGTGTGTAGATTCATGTAAGCTACCGTAAATCACAAATTTTCAAGAAGACACATATATGAAATAACCTGTACCATTTAGATTCATATAAATCATGTAAGTAAAGCTCCATACATCCTTAGTTCTCAGGGAAATAGAAAATCCGATATTTTGTCTCTATCTCTATTGCTATCTGTCTACATACTCTAGCAGTCTATACATCTAACCATCTGACCATTTGCAGAGCTAAGCAAATCAGAATATAAAGAGTTTGGGATGGCAGTTACAACTGTTCATAATTGTAAGGACTGACATTACAAATTTTTGGATAATTAAATTTGCAGAATTCAGTGACCCTTAGACATCCTGGAGAATTGGTCTCGACAAACTCTATAGTTGGCCTCAATCTTATCTAAGTTGATTACATGGGTGAGTGACACCCGGGTCTTTGATTGTTTTAAAACTTCAACTGCAGCCTTGACTTGAGTATCCACATTCTCCACCAGTGCCTTAACCTGCTCCACCTGCACACAAGTTTTGATGGGTGAATCAAGGATCCGTTTACTCTCCTTCTTGCCTGCCAGCTGCACCCTCTGTAATAAATCCCTTGAGGTTTTCATTAAATGTCGTTTGTTTGATTATTGTTCCCTGTTTGCCAGCTATCTTGGACAGCCTGGCTGAGGCGAAGACATCTAAAATTCTTGATTTTAACCATTTCAATAATTTTTTTTGATCCCCTAACCATGCATTCCTCTGTTGATTTTGTAATTGGTTAGGGTGGCATATGCATTTACAACAGTCCAGTTCAACCTTTGACAACAAACTGTAGTGCTTCAGGCTTCCTTCATTTTGCACAGCAGTAGTCACATCTAGCTCCCCATACAATTCCCAGAATTTCTTTTCCTTCTCCTTTATTGCAGCCTGAATTTGCTCAATTCCATCCAGAACATTTTGTACATCACAGATGACCTGGAATAAATCTTTAACACTGTCTTTGGCGGCTTGAATGATATGCCGAGGAACCTCTCAATTACCCTTCTGTATCAAATTATCATTTTCCTCTGCTAAGGTGTCAATCTTATGGACCACAATATCTTTGAGGGTATCAATGACAGACGTCGTCAGTTCTGCCCCTTTTCTTCTTTTGGACACATGGAAAAGATCTTCCTCTTGGCACAAGGCCACAATCTGCTCTCCTTGTTTGACTTTCTTTGTATAAGTCCTCTTCACTTTTCCAGTCCTTCTATCATATTTCAGTTGAACCTCTATTTACTCTGGTATAATTTGTAGATTTTCAATCTTTAGAGATTCCTGTTGTATGTGTTAACCAGAAGGTGATTGCTCTAGGGGGAGTGGGTGTGCTACCACTGGTCTCTTCTGTCACAATTATGTTTACAGGTGGGGCAATGGGATTGACATATTGTGTTTCTTCCTCTTCTAAGACTTTATGAATAACATGAGAAACATCCTTTAAACTCATATGTGTAACAGGGGAGATGGGAGTATCTAAAATAGGTGAAGATGTGGATTGTACAGGTGGAATTTGTAAAACTGAGGGTGATACATTTTGCTCAGGAAGACATACCTATTTCTTTGCTTCCTTTGAAACAATTGGCTGTTGCTTGAAACCTGAAGGTTCAGACCCTTGCTGTTCTTCTCGAGCGACCAGACGATCTCCAGATTCTTGAACTTTCTTTTCCTAATTTTGAACTTGTTGAAATTGTTCTTAAGATATTTCTTCTATTTCCTCACAATGTACCAGAGTCTGATTATTAATCTGTTCTGTTATTGGCTCTGGGGTTTTCTCAGTCTCTCTTTGAACCAAAGAATCTTGTAAAACCTTTATAAATTTCTTCTTGTCAATGATAATGGACTGCTCCTTTTCCACTGCAACCTCTTTACTAGCCTCCCTGGATGAGAAAGCAATTTATGAAGGCAGCAGGTTGTATCTCTGGGCATCCTTCAACTTCTGTATCATATCACCATCATACCATGCATAGATATTGAATTGGTCATCATCCGGCTAGGTGACATGTACATAGATATATTTGACCTTTCTTGTTATGATGACAAATTCCCAAACCCTGCTCTTGGGGTCCCAATTTCTGGCAACAACTCGCTAAAACCCACACTGCATGATGGAAGATGCCAATGGTGCAAGGGCCATGGGATAAATTTTGTTGTTACCCAGAATAATGGGTGGAGGTGGGTATGTACTGACCTCCTTGTCTCTTAAAAAGGAAGTGATTCCAGCATTAAGCTGGTAACAGGCCTCAGAGATCAGGATGTGGGGGATGACATACTTTGGAAGCACATGAGGGGGCTGCAGAGCTCCCTTAATTCTGTTTATGGTGGAGTTGGGATACAACCACCAGGCCCTATCCTTGTTAAATCCTCAACTAGGTGCAATGGCATCCTAGGCATTGGTCTACTATATAGCCAAAATCACAGATAATTTGTAAATGTTCCATAGGCTTGTGAACGTACAGAATATCAAATACGACATGCACTGGGTATCTTGAGGGAAAATTCCAGGCCAACAATTCCAAGCTAAACTGGTGAGAGATGCAGATTGCATCTATCAGATAACTCGCCATGCAGAAACTTTCCCCAGCCTGTGCTTTCTTAAACTGTTTTTGGAGGTTGACGGCTATAAGCTCAACCCAGTTTGGTACCTGTTCCTCATCCATGATTTTAAATAGCAAAGGAATTTAGGCAATGTTCGAGTGCTCAATGTCCTCACATCTGAACGGTTTATTAAGAAGAATAATCTCATATCTCACTGTTTCTTCAAATTGCCTGACTGTGAGCTAAGACATGCCAGTGACCTTTGGCAATGCCTCAGGAGCCAGATCTGTTAGTATTTCCATTACATCGGGTGTATCTTGCCACTGTTTTGCCTTTACTGCATCATACTTATAGCTTGTCTCTGGTAATCTCAGAATTTGCCGGAAGATAACTCCAGGTACTGAAATGATGGTCCTACCCTGGGTGTTTGATGTTCCTGGATTTGTTGGTGCAATTCTGAAAAATTTGTGCCAACAGGTCATGGCAGGGGAAGACATTTGACTTCCCCACTGCCCTGTGTAAGAAAGAAGCTCGGAGATTCATGGCTCTATCAATCCTGTTACCCACAGTTGGCAACTCATCTAGGTTTTCTTTGCTGTAATTCTTGAAATAGAAGTATAGGTTGTTAAAGGATTTTGTATGTGTTGCAGTGCTAATGGCAGGGTCCCTGTATTTAGGCTTCCGTACAGCTTTATTTGGAGCCATCCTCTATTCCCAAACTCAACACTCATCCTCCGAGCAAACTCTGCAAGTTCTTCAGACTTCATAGCTTTAACTCTAGTGGCAACAGGTAAACAATCCTGGTTTACAAGTTCAAATGAATAATATTCATTAAATGCCCATCACCCCAGATATCACATCCAATTACTTACTGATTTCCTCAGATCCGGGGATTAAGCATTACAACACAAAATCATGATTACCTTCATCGATTGTTATGCCTGGATTAAAGTGTGCATTTATTAGACATGACATCTGATTTAAAATGGACTTTCCAGTTATAAAATAAGTAAAGTTTCCTAATATTAAGAAATTGTGGATGCAAAAAAGATTTAAGCGCTGGGTTTGAACTTGGGGAAAACTCTATAGTTAAGCATGCTTGAGTCAGAGTAGTACTGGGATGGGTGACTTCCCAGAAGTCCCGATGCTTCACCCCTGTGAGCATCTCCTAGATGCAATGAGTGCTAAGTTGACCTTTCATGTTCATGAGAGATGGGGTTCTTGTGAACCACTATCCATCTACTCATGAAATATGGGTTAACGAGAAACTCCAAAAACTATGCAGTGAAATCATGATAAAAAAATCACATAAAAAGATTTAATTACAGCTCACAACCTCAGTGGTTCCGGATGTCAGGAGAGACCTATGGTTCTTTTGAAAACCTTACCACAGAGATAACCCTGGATCCAAAATCCATTTAACTGAAATCAATCAGGTTGGCGGGTCTGGATAACTTTGGCAGAATAAAAATGACTATGATTAATCCTTCACCGAGTTGACTCCCTATCTGAAAATAGATTTTAAAGCAGTTTACCAAAGAGGAAACTTAACCTAACAGATGCCAAGATGAAACAATCTGGATTTGAATGAGTTTCAGGTCCAGACCACTTTTGCGCATAAGAGAGTTAAATTTGATGAACAAATCACCAAGGTTGAGGTGGAACCGAAGTTTTAATGCAACAGGGTTTGATCAAAATTCAAAAGTAAAAGACTTTATATTAGGAAATCACTTCAGATGCAAACCACTTAACCAGACACCTGCGGGAAAAATTAAAATTTTTCCATTAAATTCAAACAGATAAACCGATTCATAAGGATAACATACAAAGCCATGACTATTAAATCAGAGACAACAGAAATTTTGTCATGAGCAGCAACAGTCATTCAGAACATAAAAACAAAACTGCAAAGGGGTTCCAAGTTTTCTGAAATTGGGGTCTGTGGTGAATGTGGGGCCTCAACACAAAGGATGGAAAGAGAGGAGATCAGAGCATGGAAAGAGATTAAAATCTTTTGCAAGAATAACTTGTAGTTTCCAACTTGGGATATATGTAGATTTCAAGGCAATTTATGATCTACAAGTCTCCTTCCACAATTAATGATTAAAGTTGAAATGCCATGCAAGCCCTTGGACAAAACTTGTAGCTTAATCTTTGTTGGTTGACCCATTTATCAATCATGAGAGTAAGTGCCTAGGACAGATTATTTAGCCTACCCTAGTGGACCAGCAGCTCCCACTCTCTGCAGGATGCCTTTGGAGGCCCCATTAAAGTTAAGTTCCGCCTTATCCCTTTCTTGGGGGTATCCATAGCACATTCACACTGTTGGCTTTAATAGAGTTAACCCCATCAACATAGGGTAGGCCTGTATGAGAGGCCACTGTTTTGAGAACTGCAACCTTATCATATAAGTCTTTGGACTAGATCAATAGCTTCAGCCTTGTTTTTAGAGCCCGTTTCAATTTTGATACTGTAAGCTCCTAAAAGAGATCTTTGGCGTTCCTTACCAGTTATTTATCTCTTTGTCTGGCTGGGTTGCTGTTGGAGGCCCTGTTAATGGTGACTGCTGTTTTAGAATGTCAGTTTTATCGTGTACAGGAACCTTTTCTTTCACCTGGCTCTTAATTAGACTACCTCTGAGATAGACTACCTCTAAGAAGCAGCAGAAAGTAGTTTCTTTTCCATGGGAAATCCTTCCATTTTTCTCCTCGGATTTCTTAGGCAATTTAGAGAAGGGGCTGTCTTCCAGATGGGTGACCCACTTTAATTGTTCTTAATTATTTAGCCATGAAAAAAGTAGTCCCCAAATAATTTGGGGAGATGCAAAACATACATGTCTTATGTGAAAATCACATCGATACTTTATAAACAAATTCACAGTTTAAGACTCATTGTATCTTGGTAGTAGACTCACTGTATCTTGCATAGCCATATGAAGACAGAAGCCTTGGAAATGCTTCTGTTCACTGAATACAAGATGATGACCACTCAGAGATAAAAGACTAAAGAGGGATTTCAAACAGCAAGCAGGTAGCCAGAAGTAACAGATTAAGGCCCTGATTTATGACCTTTCCACCTTAGGATGTCCCAACCACTAGCACAAGGATAGTGATAAATGAAAGGAACATATCAATACTTCTGCTCAATTGCCATTCAGATGGAGAGCATAAATGTCATCCTAACTGAACTTGTGGCCTCTCAAGTCATATTGTCAGTGAGCCAATAATCACATACTCTGCAACCCCAGGCACATTATTCTTGAAGGGGAATTCTTATTGAGAGTTGAGATTGCACTCTCACAATAATTTTATAGTAATTTAGAAATAGTACAAAAAATGGATCATTTGTTAATGTATTTGTGAGATTCTATTAAATGTAAACTTTGGGAATTCACCCTAGCTCACACAAGTCATTATGTATTTGTTTTGTCTAATAGGATATTGTTGCAAAAGTGCTGTATGTTGTACTCTTGTTCCTATATGAAGGATTCTAAACATGTACTCTTGATATTTTTGTTCAATCCACAAGACTGATATTTTTTGGTGTTTGATTATTGCTCTCATCTATTGAAATACAGGGCAATATTGGCGATGGACTAGATGTACTGGTAAGGGTTCATTCCGAGTGTCTTACTGGGGATATCTTTGGATCAGCGAGGTGTGATTGTGGAAACCAACTTTCACAAGCCATGCAACAAATTGAGAAAGCTGGCAGAGGAGTTTTGGTTTACTTGCGTGGTCATGAAGGCCGTGGTATTGGTCTGGGACACAAACTCCGAGCTTATAATCTCCAAGATGAAGGCCGTGATACTGTTGAAGCTAATGTGGAACTTGGACTGCCTGTTGACTCTCGTGAATATGGCATTGGAGCACAGGTGAAGCCTTTTTAGTTGTATTGTTTAGAGAAGAATTTGTTCCCTGGGTTTTGATATAGTTCTTTTTAATGATCCATGATACTACGTATATTATCATGGGGACTTTTTGCTTTGTTCAAAATATTACCATCTCCATGATTTATGATACTCCGCATAATTATATATGTAGTATCATGGATCATTAACAAGAATATGATACTCCATGATTACCATTATGTTACTACCTCTGTCATTAACATCGTGTCACTACCATTATGTCAATGATAGATGCAGATGGTATTTGCATAAGTATTTATACTCGATTAGTTTTCCATGTCGGAGTACCTGACAGTTTGGTATATTGATGTGTTTGACCCATAGTTACTGACACTAACTCAAAACACCTTTTGACTGTAAAACATATGTCATTTTATGTTGTCTAAATAATTTTATCAAAAGTTCTAACATCGTCTCTCCTTTTTTGCCACAGATCCTGAGGGACATAGGAGTTCGAACTATGAGGTTGATGACAAACAATCCTGCTAAGTATGTTGGTCTCAAGGGTTATGGGTTGAAAATAGTGGGCCGGGTTGCTGTTAATCCAACAATAACACAGGAGAACAAGAGATACTTGGAGACAAAGCGTTCTAAAATGGGCCACATTTATGAGACAGATATATCAGTGCCTCTTTCTTAACTCCTTGAAAGCAATGTTATTGACAAAACTGCTTCCAAATCTTCATGATTTCAACTACATATCAGATCCGGAGGGAGGTTGTCAAGGCTAATAATGATTTTTTCTATTTTTTAGTTCTTTCACATTAAAAGTGTACTGAAGAGGCATACTCATTGCTTTTCACTAGCACTGCTAACTACCCTTCTTCTGTGTTTGATCTGGTTACAGTTCTGTTGGTCAAAATTCGACATATTGTCGAAATATATGGTAGCCATTTCACAATCTGATCAAGAAGGAATTGTATTTTGTATTTTAATAGTGGGTTTTACTAAGAAAATTCATTTCATTGAAAAGTATGGAAATGTCGCCAAGGTTGGAAATATGCCACCTATTTTGTTGTCCCCGCCTAATTGGGACAATATCATTACATGCATTTTTACTTGGGCATGCCCTGGATTTTAAGCTCTTTCACAGATAATATTAATAAATGCCAAAAGGAATCTCATTTATTATTATTTTCTTACTATTGTTGAGCCATTTTTGACAGTTATAATTCAGTCCTTTTTAATATTTTATTTTGGAATTAGTAAATTATATTTTTCATAAATAATTAAAACATGTAAAAGGCAAGTTTTGTTCAGTTACATGAGAATAGGAACTCATGCTTGGAGCTGGGACTATGATGTCTCTTTCAAAATCATAACTTCAACTTTCAACTCTAAAAATCATCACCATTTAGAATGTTTGAATTATATTTAGACATGGCTATCTCATTTAGCTGTTTTCTAAAGCCTAAAATATGAGGCAATTTCAAGCGCGGTCATGGAATGCTTTCACACCAACATTGTGTTCAAATCGTGCATGGATTTAAAGTCTTAAAAATGTATGCATTAATTTTGGTTTGGCTTCAAGAACCTTCATATAATGCTGAGTGTGGCTGCCTTTTCGTTAGTACCCCATTAAAAGTCCAAAGCCCAATTTGGCATGGAATATACAACTAACTAGAAATGGCTTTATTAAATTGCTTATCATATACGGGAAGAGGCTATTGCCAAGGTCATTCAAGTCCAATAATTAAGTTGTTCCTTACGTCATTTATTAGACATTGGAAACGTATCATTCGATTTCACATTTCGAGGCACTTGTATCTGGATTTCAAACGTATATATTACACTTGTCACATCTAAACATTTTGTATTTTGTATTATTTGCTTGGTGTGTATTTATTTTGTTTCAAAATTGTTGGATCAATTCAATGAGGTTTGATTGAGATTAAGGAAGTCTCAAAGATCCCTTTTGTAGCAAGCCCTAAAAGTGCTTCTCAACCTCGCTTGGGATAGATTTGTAAGATTTGCCAAGGCAAATGGATCTCAAAGTGGGCAGAAGCAAAAGCTTGCAGTCACAATTGTCACATCAAACTTGTAATCTCCTAGATTGAGAATGTAATGTGGTTTTGGCCTAGAATAGTGTAGAGAGCACTTCTAGGTTTGTTTAAGTGTACTAAGTAGATTTGATAATAGAAATCATTTTTTGGTGGCTAATCTTGATCGATAATTGAATATCCTTTTTTGACATGCAAAGAGCTAAGCACATCTTATCCTTCTGTGATTTTCAGCATTAATTTTTTTTGTTTTGGCACACCATATACATCTAGCGTTTTGATTTAAATGCATTTAATTAATTAATACATCCCTTATATTTCATATTTAGGGTTAGTTTTTTTTGCTAAATTTTGGTGAACTTGACTATTATTCCCTTTGGTGATTTGCCCTAGGATTTGACCTTCTTTCTTGTTTCAGATTTTAGATATTTCTAATTTTTGGATTTTTTGTTTCAAGTTTGAAACTATTTTATTGATCTCTTCTTTTTCTAAATTCTTCTTTTTTCTTCTTCTATTAGAGTTGTATGCTAAATCATTTACCATGATCTCATCTTCCCATTAGGCAAAGTCCTAGGCTTATCCCTTCACTACCCATGGATCATAATGATGTTTCAATAATTGAATATTTGAACTCTTACATCATTGAATATTGAAGACTTCCATATGCTTTAAAGAGGGCAATGCATTGTATCATGATTTACACATCACCAATATTGAGAATCATTAAAAAATTGGATATCACCAATAAGCTTCAATCACTCAGAGAGAACATTACCAAGTTAAAAAAAAAGGATCTAGTTCATGAATGGATCATACTTAGGTTTCAATTATTGAAGATTTATTACATTTCTATATACTTTAAAGAGGAGGTTGCATTGGATCATGATTCGCCCATCACTAATATTGAGAATCATAAAAAAATGGATATGGCTGATAAGCTTCAATTACTTTGAAACGATATGAGTAAGTTAACAAATGGATCTAGTTCATTAGAGTTAGTGGATGCCCTTCATAACATGGTTTTATGTATCTCTAATGGCATTGAGGTGTCTCATGGTAGTGGTTATATGATTGATACAACTCAAGTACCTCATAGTGTTACCTATCCCCTCCTCTTCAATTCCTCCTCCACAACCACCTTCCTCAACTTTCTCCCTCCCACATCCTATCACTCCCCTTGCCACCCCCACCCAATTTAAAACTCAACACCATGTTTTCCATCATATCCTTATCTCCACCTCACATCTCTCATTCTTCCACTAGCTATACTTCTCATTTCCCTACTAGCCTTCTACGTCATACCTCTCATGTTCCTAGTAGCATCCCCTCATCTACTATACCCTTCCAACCCACTTACACTCATGCTATTTCAACCCACATTCCTATGCCTCCACCCACAATCTGCCAAACTACTATTGATGACATGTGGGGCATCTTGATGAAGTACAAAGTAGGATCAATGCCCTACCTTTGAGTGCCAATAGAGGTATTACTTATGAATTTAACACATAATCCTCATACATATGACATCTTGGCACATCCTTTTCCTATGGGATTTGTGGTATCTAGGCTTGAAATATATAATGGTAAAGGTGATCTCACGAATCATAGTCTATCATTTAATGCCACATGTTTGGATTTTCTATATGATGATTGATTGTAAGAAAAAATATTTTGAACTCCCAATGATTATGCATTGGATTAGTTTTTCTCATGGCCCCATGGATCCATCTACTCCTATTATGAATTGGGAAGGCTTTTTGTAAAGACATTTCCATGTAAATATTGGCTTAAAAGTTAACATCATGGATATAGTTCAATGCAAACAAGGTACCAATGATCACATACATGATTGTGTCATACAATTTTAATCTTTGTGTGCCAATGCAGTATCACCTATACAATGATGAATTACAATGCACAAAAGTCTTCTCATCATCAAAGATAAAGTCACCTATAATCATTATGCTACCTTTGAGGAACTTTGTGTTGGTGTGAGATATTTTGAACTAAAGTTATTATAGGTAAATGCATTGAATATGGATCTTTAGATACTCCTTCCTCTTATCCTTCTAAGTTTACACCAAAAAATAATTTCAAGAAGAACAATGACAATCATAAACAAGACGCTAGGCCAAATGTCAACAATGTTTGAAACACATGAATGCCATTGAATGTCATTCTCTTAAGCCTTAAGCTCAATGAAAATTCACATGGCTTCATGATCCCCTACATGTAATGTTTCAGCATCTCCTTGGGGTTAAGTTGATTACTCTTCCTCCCATAAAACTATTGGATACATTAAAATATGTACCTAAAGAATTTGATGAAAAACTATTTTGTGATTATCATAGTGTATCTGGTTACAATACATAAAGATGTGTCGGATTCAAACATAATATACAAGACCTCGTTGACAACAACATGATACAAGTGGAAGGCATAATAGTGGAGGCAATCGTTTGGTTTCTCCCCTTAATCAGAATTTGCAAATCTATATTAATCCCTTTCCACAACACAAACAATCCAATAATGTAGAGTGTATCAAGGAAGGGTCATTAGTGGAAGAGAACATAAATGTTTTTGATTAAGATAAGCAACTAACAAGGGGTTGAACCCTTTACAAGCAAGGCCACCAAAGTAGAACAAAACATACCTCAAACATACCAGACACAACACAGAAGCAGTACAGAAACTGCAGACAAACAACAGTCAAGCTGCAAGACAAACTAAACAACAGCAGAGCTCGAGGGCAAAAATCAAACTCCCTTAACCCTCTGTCACGAAGCAGTGATAGATTTGGGGAGTTGTTTCTATTTTCTCTACACAACAATCCAAGCAAACTCAGAATCAAAATCCTCAGAACAAGGCAAGAGGAGGGGACCCTCTGCAGAAACTGCCTCAGAAGAAAAATCACACATTGAGCGAGAATCCGGTAGCATAGAAGAAGATTAGGGATTGACGAAGAAGCATCCCTACCCACAGTGGATGGAACTAGTAGGGGAACAGATGGAACCAATAGGGGAACCGACGGCCCAACAGAGGTGGCCAAAGCCAGTGGGGATCAGGTCAATTCGGCAAGATCAGCAACATCAGCTCTAGTTGTCATAGGCTCCATAATAGGGGCAACCGACAAAGGGTCCTGGGATAGGTCAAACACCTGGGGAGAATCACCCACCAGGGAAGGCTTGCCCTCTTGTGAAGAAGCGTCCGATAGGGAAGCGCAAACAGTCAGATGCTTAGAGAGTGCATCCTTCCACCAGGTTGCCGAACCCTTGCGACGAGAATGAGGGCAACCAGAGGCTAAGTGACCAATAGAGAAGCATCTCTTACACCTAAAAGGGAGACCCTTGTAGTTCATTAGCTACGTCCATGGCCTATCCCCAACCATCAAAACATCTCCACGAAGGGGTTTGGAGATATCAATGTGCACTAGTATGCGGGCAACCGTAGTATGTCCTAAATCTGATGTCGTAGAGTCAACCTTCAAGAAGCGCCCTGAAGAGTTGCCAAAGGCTTCATAGTAGGAATCCTCCCAAAACTGAAAAGGGAGATTCAGTAGTTGCATCTAAATAGGTTTGGTATTAAGCGGCTCAGTGAGAGGATTGAATGAGCTAACCTATGGTTTGATGGACAATGAATGATCACCCTAAATCCAAGCCCTGTCCAACACTAAGTCTCTTTCCTCGGCGGAAGCAAATGTTGCAATGAAGAACCCCCTTGCACTGGGATAAAGCTCGATCTCTCTGGCAACAAGAAGTTTCCAGGATTCCATGACCCATCAATGCAGATTAGGGAGAGGGCCATAATCCATTAAATCTGCAGATTACTCCACGCCTCGTATAAAAACCCTCATTCTCAGAGACCTCAGGGCCACACATATCACCACTGGAGATGAGCAGGCACAGAGCATAGGCCTAACCCTAGCCTGCGAAGGTCGAACATGATCTTTAGAACCATTAACAGCGTCGAAAAAGGATTTCTGAGGGTGAAAAGAGGCGTTGGGAACCCCCAAAGACAGATGTATAGCTCCGAAGCCGGCACAAGCGGCTTCAGTGCAGGATTTGTCTTCTATGTGACCGTTGGAACCACAGTCTCCAATGGAGAAGAGGGCCAAGAACCTTAGCCAACGTACCGGCCAGCAGAAACACCCTGTGAGGCATCCAGAGAGGGAGCACGCTGCTCAGACGACCTTGCCAGAGGTGCCGACACAACCTGCCAAGCAATATTCAAAATTGTATTCTCCCGCCCGAAGCTTTCGCCTCCATCTTCAGCCACAATCACTCTTATTATTGAAGAGAACATAAATGTCGAAGAGATTGAGGAAGAAATAAATGATGAAGAAGAAATGGATATTTTTTTGCCTCTACATAATGAATTTGTAGGTATTGTTATTTGTAGGTATTGTTATTGGAGAATCACATGCTTGTACATCATCATCTCTTCCATCCCTTGCATTCTTTCATGATGAAATACTAAATAATGGATATCTTGGCCCCATGTATGTAAAAGGATCTATTGCTTCAAAACTCGTACAAGGTACAATGACTCAGCATGCTAATTTGATATATGTACAAAGGAACTTTTCTTTAATCACCATTTTCAACCAGAGCAATATGCCAATTGGAGAATTGTCGTGATGGAATACCAAAAATAGATATTTTTTTTGCCTCTACATAATGAATTTGTAGGTGTTGTTATTGGAGAATCGCATGCTTGTACATCATCATCTCTTCCATCCCTTGCATTCTCTCATGATGAAATACCAAATAATGGATATCTTAGCCCCATGTATGTAAAAGGATCTATTGCTTCAAAACTCGTACAAGGTACAATGACTCAACATGCCAATTTGATATATGTACAAAGGAACTTTTCTTTAATCACCATTTTCAACCACAACAATATGCCAATTTAGGGGTAACATTAAAATGTTCAAATGGTCTAATGAACGATACTTTGGGATGTATTATTATGAGATTTAGTCCAAAAGAAGCACTTATTCTTTGTCATATTGTACCTACTTCAAATTGATTTAGCATTCTTCTTGAACATTTTAAGATTAAGCAATGTCAAACTATCCCTTCTATATTACATCAATTTATAAAATTTGTTTATGATAATGAAATAATTTGATGATTGGACTAATGGGTGTTGGAGTAAGGAATTCAATTGTGTTTGGAAACATGGGTAGTCTAAGTGTCTAAATGGTCATAAAAAAGGTTTAATGTTTATGTTAGCTTAATATAAATGTGAGTATAAAATTTAGGTAGAAGAAAAGTGTTGTGTATGTTTTTTTATGAATAAGTGCCTTATATTATTTGTATAAAGATTAGTATTACACATATAAAAAAAAGGTGGATGGAAGAAGTTATAGTGATTTCGTACCATTTTTTACCGATTTTGAGTTTAACCCACAAATTTTTTTGTTAGAAAAGCCTTTGACACATTTTTTATCATTTGTTTGAAGGCATATTACCTTGTTTGGAAGTGGCAAAGGCATTTTCCATGTTTGGAAGTGGTGATGACAATTTACCTTCAGACTACAATTGCTCCTTCACCTTTTACCTTCATACTATGACTTCAACAAATTCATCAACACATTGTACCTTCACACTTCGACTCCTTCGTCGTTCATAGTCTCTTATCCATTTTCTTGCAAAATCCTCAATGATTTTTGCACAACCTATTGTCCATTTTTGTTGCATAGTGACAATAATCAACAACTAAGTATGATAGGTTAGACATAGGTTACATCTTGATATCTTAAGGCAATAACAATCAAAATTCTTATTGCATTTGCCTTAGCTATTTATTAAAAGGACTACGGTCTTTATGTTTTGCTACCATAAGTTGACACTAAATTCAATGATTTCAGCTCCTTTGCACATGATTTTTGTTGTCAGCACCCAAAATCTAATCACAATTGAAGCTTGATAGCAAGGTTGTAAATTATAGGTAATAATTTTGGTTTTAATCTCTATTTGTTTTCTAGAAATTCAAGAAAATTTACTATAATTCTAGTATACTATAAAGGCCTTAAAAATGGTTCAACATTCTCATTAAAACTCTTTCTTCAAACAATTTTTTCACAAAACTTATCATTTCATTTATAAAAAATAATTTACAATTGTTAAAAATATGCCCTTCCTTTCTTTTGAGGCAACAAAGGCCCTAACTCCCAACCTTAAATGCTAGTTTTTTTTTGCACTAGGTTTAGGACAGTTAGTTTTTTTCTTGTCAGGACAAAATAGTCCTTAAAAAGCCATAAATAATGAATTTTTTTTAGGAATCTTCAGTTATGGTTATGACTTATTATTATTATTATAAAAAAAATAATTCTACCTCAAACAACTAATTTTTAGCATTTAGGGTTAGGGATTAGGATTTAATTTTAGGAATTGTTTAACATTGTACATGCTTGACTTTATTCTAAAGCATTAGCATTTGTAAGGAATTTGATTTACTCAATTGCAAAATCTTTGTTCTTAAGCTCCTCTATAGTGCACCAGACGCAATATTCAACAAGATTACCCACTTGTACCATAGGAAGTGATGCCCAAAAGTATATTTCAGGGCTATCAAGGATAGAGAGATAAGGAGACTACATACACCTTTCTATATAGTTGTTTTAATTTACATTTATTCTCTTCTTCTCTCTCTTTCTTCTTTTGGTGATCTATTGTTCAACTATAACTTGGACATAGGGGATCACTGTCACGTCTCGAATTTGACTTTCATTTAATTTCCGTAATTTTGGGACTCAATTAGATAAAATCTATGATGATTAGTTAAATTAAGGTGAAAATTGCATGTGAATGTGTTAAATGTATTTAATTAATTGATTAATGATGCTTATTTATTACGGAAAGATTGAATACTTGTGCTTTGGCTATGATTTCTTAGAAACTAACCTATTAATGGTGGAATGAGTGCGCATGATGCATGTTGTCGAAGGCGAGAACATGGGTTAGGAAGAGGAGTCCTAGTTGTCGGTAAGAATAGGGTGGATGTAATCTGTGTATCACACACACTCACGTAGTTCATGATTGCCTGAAAATTGCATTGATTGACTATCTTGCATACTTGAGTTTGGTCTTATCATTTCTATTCACTGGTTAATTTTTGTCATGGTGTTCAGTGATTCTCCTCGTCATTTTATTCCAATAGTTGTTTTCGTTAATGTATTCCAATATTGTTCGTGTGCATATACGTGTTTATTTTCCGTCAATGATTTCGACGTTCATCTCTTGTGCATAGTAATCTTTGGCTACTTCCCTTTGTTATTCAATGTTTACTTCATTGTGTGTATACATGTTGGAAAGGCAACTAATCGCCATTTTTGGATATATAACTTAATGCATGATTATTCTTCTATGTTGAATTGTTAAACACACACACACACATACACACACATATATATAAATAAGTATATATATATATATTACATATTTAAATATTTATAAACTTGAAATCTTAGATATATATATCATAAAGAAAAGGATACATGCGTGAGAATGGGAGGCGACCAATATAGGCACCCCCAAATTTGCTATAAATAGCAGATCAAAACATGAATGCAGGCCGGAGTGGAGGGCTTTTCAATAAAAAAACTAAAGATGAGTATATGCAAATATACCATGCAAAAGAATGGAAGTTTGGGATGGGGGTTTTAAAAGCTAAAAATAAAAGGAATGGGCTCTCTTTTGGGATGCCATTTTTTTTAGGGATTGGAAATGCTTTTTTGTAGGAAAATACATAGAATAAAAAACACAGCCATAAACAGAGGAATCGAGAAGGAATAAGAGGAAAAAAAGAGGGCAAAAGTAAGGAAGAACATATACAATAAAAGGAAAAGAAATACAGAGGAAAGAAAATAAGGAATTGGAAGGAAAAAGGAAGAAGAAACTCCCTTCATTGGACAGAGAAGAACAACACACAGGAAGAATATAGAGTTTTGGGGATTATTGTTTGGAAATAGAAAAGAAAGAAAGGGTAGAGACAAGGAGGATATAAAGAAATTATAGTCATATACAGAAAAAAGAGAAAAGAAGAACAATAGGGACAACAAATTGGAAGAAAGAGGAAAGGAAGAGAAGAAATTCTTGGAGCATTGTCAAAGATCTTCATATTTACAGGTTCTTCTTGTTTGTTTACTAGCTGCACCATTAAATAGCTTGTTAATTCTGAGAAATTATGTGAATGATTTGTAGATCTGAGTTTGAATGTTCACAATAACCTCTTAAATCATCAATTCCATGAATTATTGTACTGTTAGTAAAGGATTTCTGTAGATATCTTTCAAAAATTATGAATAAATATGCATACATTTTCCAATACATGCATATATGTGCATATTTATGCCATTCACATGGCTGTTCAAACTAATGATTAAGATAAAATTAGTGCTGTCACGCTGATTCAAAACATTTGAGACCAAAAATTCTTCCTGTTATTGTATTTAAATTGTTGAAACATTCTTCAAATACTGCTGTAGCGTGTATATGCACTGTTGTAGCATGCATATACACTGTTGCAGCATGTATTTATGCTGCTGTTCAAACATTTTTACCACTATTACAACATTTATACTGTAGCTTCAAACTTCATACTACTGTCCCAGCTTATTAGATCGTTGTTCCAGCTTATCATACTGTTGTTCTAGATTATTAGATCGCTGCTCCAGCTTATCATACTGTTGTTTTAGGTTATTAGATCACTGTTCCAGCTTATCAAATTGCTGTTCCAAATTATTAGATCACTGCTCCAACTTATCATACTATTGTTTTATCTTATTAGATCATTGTTCCAGCCTTATACATTATTTTTTTGACCTTTCATGCCGCTGTCCTGATTATACACTGTTATCTCATCATATATGCTACTGATATAAACTTAAGAGACCAATTTTGAGTGGAAATTGATAGCTAATTGATAGGGGAAAGCAAGAATAAAACTAGATTTTAGAGACTAGATAACATAGATACTCATTTTTATACAAGAAATCATACTTGGAAACCTTCATTGGAGAATCATGACTGAAACATGGCATTTAACTTACAATAAATCATTGAATGGATGTTAAAGGCTAAAAATAATGATTGATTTATCTTATGAATTAAATTGATAGAAAGAATTGACATAATTTTCCTTTTGAATCGAATAGAAGTGATTGAATGTCTTTGAAAGAAACTATTTGCCTTGTGATTGATATGATATTTGGAAACATTATTTAAGTATGTTGAAATCAAACATAACAATTTGTTTATTTCTGAAGTCATACTTGCATGAAAATGAATATTTAATCTAAAAATAGAACTGAATGCATTGCTTGATATGCTTTGTGTGTTTTGCAGAAAGATACCTTCCAGGATGGGTGTTGAATGAGGAAAAATAGAGAAGTAGGTTTTCTTTTTCAAAACCTACACTACTATTATAATCAGTTTCATACTTTGATCAAAGTTAACTTTTGGACCATTGAAATAGATGGAATTATGCCTAGTTGTTTTATTTCTCTGTCTCATCCTATTATTGAGATGCTGCGTTCATGTTAGGAATGCATGTAGGTTAACAGGCACGCACTAGATTCCATCCTGCTTATTGTTACAGATTGCTAGGCTCTTCGTGTAGGGTCAGGTATCCTTCTTATTGAATCATTCTGGGGAAGCGTATGCTTTGTGGTTGGGTGGAAAAGCACCCAATCCATGTTCTCATCCTTGGCTTGCAGATGACGGACTGACTCGTCATTAGCTAGAGAGACTTTTAGATTTGATTGACATTATTGTTATTTCCATACTTGTATTATATTGAGATTTCTTCATTGATGATAGTACATTTGGATGGGCTATAAGCCTAGGATGTATAGATATTCAGAATTTGTAATAATATGAACTTTTAAGTGGTATTTAGATGTATTCATGCAAAAAACTGATAATATGAATGAAAGATGTATATATTTATTGTTTTATTTTGAGATTTATGAACTAGAGTTTAATCGTTGACTATGGTTAAGTTAGTGGAACTTTTAGGACCTTACAATCATAGTGTCAGATAGATGAAAATGCTTACATGCTCTGGATTGCCCCTTGTGAGTAGCTATGCTATTAGATAGATTTGAAACCTTTCATGTGTCATTTCTTATGGTGCCTCTCTACTCTCTTATACCACTTTGCTCTCATGTACATCTCTCTTCCACATACTATCACTCTTCCATGTACCTTTGCTTATGTAGGAAGGTGGGGTATGGTAGAAGGTATATTGAGAGGTTTGGTATAGTAAGAAAATCATTCTTTTGTACCATCAATTTGGTATATAAGGTAATTTTACATAGGAGTTCTAGGTGTATCAAAAGATAGGATGATAAGGTTGAAGCAATAAGTGTTTCTTTTGGGAGTGATAAGGCAAAATTTATAACCCTGAAACATATGAAAGGCTGAATTCAAATTTTTTGTTTGGTCATCCTGTCGTGTGAAAGAGACTTTGAGTGGATACATTGCATATTATTCTGAGGTACAAAAAAGGTCAAATGCATTTTTTGCAAGCATATATCATTTCAAATGATATTTGGTGAATGTGCTAAGACATGACACATTCCTTGCTTAGATTGCCTTATAGGTATCACATATTAGGCACAACATGCTCTTAAGGTAATTTTTGATGGTAAGGCTAAAAGGGAAAGAATTGAGTGGCTTCTAATTTTGTAGATGGTAGGGGTAATTATTTGGATGAGACACAACAATCTTTTATAGAGTCTCAATCAACACCTACTTCTACAACAAGCAACCCAAACACAACTAGAGGAAATATTAATTCTTTTTTTGCACCTCATACTTCACTAGGATCACAAACCACTTTAGAGAGTATAGGATGGAGGAAGAACATCCACAAACATGCAAGGAAGGAAATTAATTTTTTTTGGGTACTATTAGGACTAGGTGATATTCACCTAGGAGAGTCTTGGTAGGAGGAGTTCATCTACAATCTTCATTTTGGTGGAATGTGATGGAATGCAATGAGTTTTTAGGTATTGTAGCATGTTTTACATATGTTAAATGATGTTGCAAGTCTTGTAGTGCATCATATCTATTGGTCCACATGCGATGGTGCTATGCCAGTAACCACAAGTCAATTGTATGAAGAAATCACAATTGCATATAAGTTTATTATTTACTATAGCATGATCAATGTAGGAGCACTTGCAGAAGATATGGTTCACATGTGGCATGATTTAAGGACTAGACAATGTCCTAAGATATGACACAAGGTACAACAAGCAATCTAGAGTGGATTTATGTTTGTATGTGCTATCACAAGTGAGAAGTTGGTAGTGGTGGCTACATTGGAAACATACTAATATTGATAGTGTAAAAGACATAACTATTGTTTCATAGTGTGTGGTAACGACAAAGTTTACAAGGATCTTGTCCATGTGGATACATCATACTTAGTGGTAAGTACAGTATACTAATGTCACATGTACAAAATATGGTTACATGACTCTTGGTATTCTATGAGTTAGTTATACAGTTGGATAGTTGGTATTCCCATACATACATCTATATAGAATATTTGTGTGAATGCATCAAGGTTACTTAAGGTTATAAATTCATTGTATAGACACTGAAGATGTTTGTGTACATTGATGGTGTGTAAATACTTGAGAGATTGCAAAAGAAGGCTGTTTTGTTCATAGAGACTCTGTAAAAGGTTGTCCAAAGGCCTTATTGTATTAATCTATATTGGTTCTAAATAATACAATTGTGAATGTTTTTTAGTGGTGAATTTTCTCTTGTAAGGGTTTCTCACGTAAAATCTTTGTGTCTTGTGTAATCTTGTGACTACATACTATTGTATTACTTTCATACATGTTGATGTTTAGATTTGATACATGTTGATTGTTAATTGAACACATAATCTTAAGACATTGTTATTTTAGTTTATCAGTCCTTTGCTACAAAGGGTAAAAATCCCTAACATGTGCTACTTTAGCCTACTATTCTATGTTGCCAAGTCTCCATACTACTAAGGTATGGTGAATGATATTGTACCTATAGGTCATGGGTTCAAAGCCCCATTGTACAAGACATTGAGGGTTGATATGATCAATGATGTAGTATGAGCTATTATATATTTTAATGAACACTGATTAGAGTGGTCAAAGATTGGATGCACCATAATGTCAGATGCGTGGATAGATAGAACGAAATGAACTCTCATCATTTTTTTTATCTTCCATATTATTGTCACAATATTTTTTAAATTCATGGATTCATTAGATATGATCAAATTTGCAACTTAAAATGTTTGATGAGGTGGTCATGGATGTAGGGCCACCAAATGTGGTTTAGTTTATTATAGATAATGATACTACTTATGTTGCTACTAGGAGACTCTTGATGGAAAAGAAGCCCAATCTATATTTTTAGCTAGTGCATGACATGTTACCTTGATCTAACCCTAGAGGACATTGAAAAAATTGAATGGGTTAAGGAGGTAATGAAAAAGGTTCAAACACATGAGGGTGTTGCATATGATGTGTTCCTTCTTAAAGGGAAGAAGCTAGTTCAACTAGGGGTGACAGATTTGCTAAAGAAAGTGAGCAAATCTTGCATTGTAGACTCTTTGCTAGTAAAAAATAAATTTGAAGCAAATGTTAACTTCAAGTGAGCAGACAGAGTCTAGATTCATCAATCAAACAAATGGTAGAATATATTTTTTTCTAAGTTTTGGGATGCAACATAACATATTGTCAAATTTTTAGAGCCTTTATTTTAATTTTTGAGACTAGTAGTGGGGAGAAATCCCCCATGGGATATTTGTATGAGGCCATAGAGGTGACAAGGGCTAGGATGGAAAACAACAAGGACATGTACATGATATAATGGAACATAATTGATAGGAAATAGGATTGATATATTCACTCCCTTCTCCATGTTGTTGGATACTATCTAAATCCATTGTTGCTCTATATCCCCTTATTCAAAGACGATGATAAGTTCACATAGGGTCTCCTCATGTGCATGGAGAAAATGTTCCCTACCCTAGCAACATTGGATACATTTGTGGCAAAGTTGTCAATATATAAGAGGGCAAGGGGTTTTCTCAAGTATGGTTTCCATGCAAGGCAAGAAGACCTTTAGACTAGGTAGACTTCATAAACTTTCAATACTATCTATGTTATAGACATGCACATTAAAGTTGTTAAGGTTTTAATAGATATTACATGATATAATATCAAAATAATTAATGATTATAGTGTAATGATGAGATTTTTTATGGCTAAGAAGCCAAAAAATATTTAATGGATGGTGATAAGTATTTTGACACATACAATCAAAGAAAAACAATTGTCTAATGCAACAACAGATGAATGACTTGGTGTTCATTCACCATAGAGTCTACCTAAGGCTAAAGAAAGCGAGCAAGGTTAGAGTTATAAAATACTTGCAATTATAATAATTGTTTTTGTTTCACTTTCAATTACCAAAATCTAATTTCCATATGAAAAAACTAGGTATCGTCAAGGAAGACCAAACAATTGACCTTGACAAGATCGATCTAGATTCTGAGTTGATTACAAATGATGATGTACTTCTTGATCCTAATAATTTTGACATCCTAATAGAGGCCAACACTGATAGTGATGTCATTGAATGACTTAGGAAAGACTTTGACCTAGGAGCTTAATCATCAAGACCTACAATCCTCTAGTGTATCTCTCTTCACAGTAGCAAGAGTCATTGGCTATATTTGATTTTCTTATATATTTGTTGGTATACATATTTGTCACCTAACTCTATTTTCTTTCACCCAGGAAGTGACAAATGTATCCACAATTGAATTAGTAATAATAATATTTTATGACCAATTCTCTGCTTATTTTACAAGGTGGCAGCTACCTTCAAATTATATGCAATGAATTTAAATCTACGTTGCTTTTAACCAGAAAGTGATAAAGGTAATGCTTTTAACTAGAAATCTTAGAAAGGATGTAATACTTCCTACAACAACTGAATTTCAAAAGAAGTTCAAAGACTTCAAAGTAACCACTTAATAGAACAACAAAGATTTCCACAGATATAATATAACCACCGCCACAAAATATTCACCAAAAGATAAACATCTCATAACAATGAAAGACGTAGATATCTAATACTTCAAAATAGATGACATAATAACCACTGACAATATATTCAACATAAGAAGAATAACATCCAAACATACATAACACAAAGTTTATGCCTACTTGAACTTCACCTCATGTATCTTCTATATTAAAGTAGTAGCACAGAAAGAACACAACAAAATTTATCTTAGTGAGGAATCAAAGTTACCCAAAAAGATCCCTACATCATCCATGAGCACCCATATATATAGTTCTCATACAATAACTGTCTTTAAAAGAACGGTTTCTTGGAGACAACCGCTTTAAAAATAATAATAAGTCTTGTAAATAAGTTTTTGAGCCAAATTTAAAGAAATAGCATAAAACAAAGAAAGTAATCATGTAGCCACGCCTTCGCCATCTTTTGGGTCTTCAACACTCTTGCCATCTTGCTCGTCCATCAAGGCTTCATGTATCCTCCTCTTTGTTTTGTATTCCTTGTACCTGGTGACAACAACAGTAATGTTTTTACTACCAGGTGTGGTAGTGATCTGCAATCTAGTTCTCCATTTAGCTAGCACCTTATCTGCTTTGGCTATTGTCTCATGAATGTCATCGCCTCTGGATTTGAAAGAGTTGAGGTACACCTGCATGTGGCCTAGCTTTCCCAGTGATTCTCTAGTGATAGTTTTGGGATCATCTATCTCCTTATGAAAAACTTCTTTAAATTTTAGGGATATTTCTTTGACATCCAATAGCTTTTCTCTGAACTCATCTATAATGTCTACCTCCAGGAGATTGCAATCCCTTTTGATTTCAACCAATATTTCAAGATATTGACCCAACACCTTATTGATTTCTACAATGAAATTATCATACATCGACAATTTCCATTCCAATGTGTCAAACCAAGATGAGTCTATATCTTTTGGATCATTAATCGGTTTCTCCTTGATTAGTGATAGGGAATCCATGGCTATTAGCTCTGAGACATCTTTAGAAAGGACATACATACTACCCTATTCTTTCCTTACTTGATGCAATTTAGTAACTAGTTCCTTCCTCTTATCAAACACCTGAGAATAAGTTTAACACATACCTGCTAAGGAAGAAAAGAGCTTCGCAGGAGAGTTTTTCCATCCACTCATTAACAACTTTGGCAAAATTCAAGTTTTTCTTTATTTGTTGCATTGTATTGGAATCAATGCCTTCAACACCAAAACTGGAAGCTTCATGATATGAGGAAGTCACAATAGATTGAATAAAATTACTTAAAGAAAGAACTTGAGACTACAATTTCAAATTTTCTTTTCTCTCCTCCTTCACTTTCTTGATCAAAGCACCAATAGAATAATTTGAATGATAAACATCACCTTCGAGAGTGGAAGGGCCCATGTCAATGTGACTTATTTTGTAATCAGCCTCTGTTATCTCACTTTCATTCAAACCCTTGACTGGATCCGCAATCTCTAACAACTAATGACTAGATGTAGTATCAGTTACAATTATGGACATCCTCTTATCTCTTTTAGGCTTTGAGGTACTTTGTAGCAACTTGGCAATTGTATCAACTTCTACTGTCATCGTTGGAACATTTTTCCTCTTCTTTTCAACTACTTTCTTTAACCAACCAGGAGAAGACGTTGACATACCAACATCTTTGTTTTTCACAACAGTTTTGTTCTGATCAACCAAGGGAAGAGAAATGGGAACTTCATCTATAGGGGAAGTGGGAACATCAAATGAAGGAGGAAAAGCACTATCATCAGCAATTTGTTGGAAAATGGAATCAGAATCCACAAGCACAGGTTTCACCATATCAACCTTCTTCTTTGGAGTAGACAAAGATAAGCTATCTTGTTCACAAGTTGATTTGAATTTTGCAGCATCATCTGGTCTTTCACCATCACCTCCAGATTGTGAATTAGTATTAGACTGTATTGCCTCTTGTCTCCCAGGTGTAGTATGAGTACCAGAATTCTATGCAAACCATTGCTCATTGGCTCTAGACATTAGGGGAAATTTACATATAAAATGGGCCTCCTAAGAAACTCTTAAAAAGCAAAACATATCTCAAATAATATAATTTACTTAATTATAAATAAATAAAAATTAGTTAACTACACGAGTTAAGGGAGTCACATATTTCTCTTATAAATGCTTTAAGAATTCAAGTTCACTTTTCTTTTTATATTATTATTTTTTTAAATTTTATTTTCTATTTAAAAAATCTTTTATCTTAAACTTATTTTTCTAAAAGAAAAACTATCTAAATTTTTAAAAAACACTTCATGCTTTAATTACAATAGAATTTTTATTTTTCTTTTAAGATATAAATATAATTTTTTTTCTTTTTAGTATTTCTTACCTTTTTTTTTTTTCACAAAATAACTTTCAAATATTTTTCTCTTTAGTATTTCTTAGCCTTTTATTTTTCTTTCACAAAATAATTTTTTTATGAGTATTTGTTAGTTTTTTATTTCTTTTTTCACAAAATAACTTTTAAATATTTTTCTCTTTATATTTCTTAGTTGTTTATTTTTCTTTCACAAAATAAAATTTTAATGAATATTTGTTAGTTTTTTTTTTCACAAAATAACTAATAAATATTTCTATTTAGTATTTTTTAACTTTTTTTATTTTCCTTTCACAAAATAACTTTTTTTATGAGTATTTGTTATTTTTTAAATATTTCTTTCTCAAAATAATATTTTGTGTTTTTCTTATTTTAAGAATAATTTTGAAGGGAAAAGTGAGAAGAAATTAAAATATTTATCTAATAATTAGATCTACCATTTTATAGATTTAATTATTAATTTATATATATTTAAAACACTATTATATATATAATTAAAATTTTAAATAAGAAAATGTTGTAGCATTTGTCTTTCAAATATCATTTTTTTAATAAACTCATTAATAGATTGAGATTTTTTTTAAATTTTTTTTTTAGCTTTAAAGGTTTGTTCTATTTTAATTTTTCTTTTATCTCATCTTTATCCATTCTTTTTTAATTTCTATTTTAGTTAATTGTCTTCAAATTATGAACAACTTACTATATAGTAAAGATATTTTAGTGTTACTATTTATAATTTTTATTCTTAACAACTTTCATAACTACATATTTTTATTATAATTCAATATTGTTTTAAATTTATTTATTTTTATGATTTTTAATGTTATTAAAGAATAAGAAAATATTTTTAAGAAAAGATTTGTTGAAATATTTTTGAAATGCTTTTTATTTTAATTTTTTTTAAGAATGAAAATATTTTTAAAAAAACATAATAATTTCTATAATAGAACTTAAGAATATAAATCTAAAAACAAAAAGAATATTTTATATTTAGAAAGATGAATGAGATAGAATAGGATATGTAATAATTTCTATAATAGAACTTAAGAATATAAATCTAAAAAACAAAAAAAAAATATTTTATATTTAGAAAGATGAATGAGATAGAATAGGATATGTAGAGTTAAATTAACCATCATGAGTTAATTCATAGGATTATAGAAAGTTTTATTTTATAAAATAAATAATTTTATTTTTATTTTGGATGATGTCACCCATACAAGTTGATGTCATCTTTTAGTTGATTTTTGATAACTCAAAAAACTGATGATGTCATCCTTAGGAGGCCCATTTTTTATGTAAATTTGCCCTAATGTGTTCTTTGTGTTGGCAAGAGACATTGTGTGGCTTCATAAGTGTTGTCATTGATGGCAACAAAGTCTATTCTACACATTCGCAGTACATAATATGCCTATACCGGAAGTCAGATTGAAGATTATTTTGGTCCGGTGAACAAGAACAAAGTATGTAACAAGGTCTGACAATCAGGTCCAGATCTCTCCGATGGTGTAACTCAGTAAGTTATGGACTTGGACAAATCAAGAGGGGTATCATGACTATTGTATTCCAGAGATTTAGCCTCCGGTGATAAAGCATGAAAAAGATATGAGCATCTGAGTGTTGGGTTCCAGTCAGGCAGAGCAGATAGAGGAAGAAGTGACCGACAGAGTATCAGACCTCAATCCGGATGTGCAAAAGGCGTTGATCAAGCAATTTGTGGCATTATACATCGTTGGCCGACATGATTAATGACTTCTATGCCTACATTTTTGATGCACATCACTAATCAAGCATGGATTCAGCCGACAGATCAATAACTTGCAAATATCTCAGGTATTCTTGTTGCCGACTAAGAAGTTGTTGGAAATCCTTGATGCGGATATATATACCCAATGGATTCAAGCTTGTGAGTGTGTGGAAGTGATAGTATGAATGATCAAGTGGAAAGAAAAGTAGAGACAAGTGCGAAGACAATAATTCAAGCCTGAAATGTGACAGGAAAGTAATATTGAGCAGAGGAAGAATGAAATGTGCCAGATCAGTATACTATGCCTAACCAGAACTGAATTCCTGCATGTATAGATGCTGTTCACTAGTTCAAACTGTTGGGAATTAAGGTGTCTCAACCTTGTAAATTCCTTACATTATTAATGTTTGTATTTATTATTTAATTGCCTATGTTATAAATATTTGTAAATTCCAATTGTCATATTGTGGGATGTGGCATGGTGATGTGTCAATCCTACATGGAATATGACAACTTGTAATTTTGTCCTCACATGAGGAGATAGGCAGCCCACTTTGCGGTAGGAGCATTTTACCATGTGTCGGCATCTTCCATGTTGTGTAAGGGAATGTTTGACCGAAACGATTATGACGGATTCCTATGACGAATCTATGACATGTAAGAGTCAGAAATAGAAGGTTGTAAGATAGGTGAAGACATGTGTCATGGAGCATCTTTGAAAAAGGCATATTTGGGCGCCCCAAGGTGGACTATGACATGTTGTAAGAGAATATGCTATTTATAGCCCGTGTATGATAGATTCTCTTACAGTTGTAATTTGTAACCTCTATGACAGATTCTATGACGGTCGTAAGTGTTGTAAGAGCATCTGTCATAGCCCATTTTGGAAATAGGTGACCCCTTTGGGATGGGAGCTGTGGAAAAGTGTTAGGCATGTTCTACAATGTTGACCAAGTGTCCTTAGGTGTGGGTTTTGGTCCACGAAGCCAAGTTGGACGCCCATTCCAAGAAAGGTCCAATATTGCCTTGTATTTTCTATATAAATAGGTGCTTGGAGAGGGAGTTGTATCATAGGTTCTATAGGTACTATTATGCTGCCGGTTTGACTCCAGACACGAGTGTGAAAGACCATTGAAGCTTGCATTGCAAGTGTATTGTAAACATATTTCAGATTTGTTAATACATTGAGCAGGTTTCTGAGTGTGGGGTTTTTCACCCGATAAGAGTTTTCCCCACCGTAAATCTTTGTCTCTATTCTTCTATCTACTTTGGGTTCTTGTGTTTTGCTACAATATCTCATGTTAATGGTTTAACATTGTTGTAATAGTTAGGATAAAATTAAATTTGCATATCCCTCTCCTCATTAGATTAGTGTAGGAAGTGATTTCTACACACCTAACTTCCTTTTAGTTAGTATCAGAACTTGATCACCTTTGGTCCGAGTTGTTGGGTAGGGGTTTTTTAAGCTGAACTTAAGTTGAGTGGGAGTCTGTGTAGAGTATTCTGTATGTTATTGCAGCAAGGAGATGGCAAGCACATCCAGAAGATTTGAAGTGGAGAAATTCAATGGCATTAATTTCGAGCTGTGGAAGCTCAAGATGGAAGACATGCTTGTAGACCGAGACCTTTGGGAAAGTGTTAATGGAACTAAACCAACTGCAATGTCACAAGATGAGTGGGATCTCAAGGATTGGAAGGCTAAGGGTCTCATAAGACTTAATCTAGTTGATTTTGTTTTGTTAAATGTCCATGAGGAGACTACTACAAAACTACTTTGGAAGAAGTTGGGGGATGTGTATCAAGTCAAATCCCTAGTTAATAAACTTTTCCTGAGAAATAAGTTCTATTCTCTTCGAATGGAGGATGGAGGATCCGTCGCTGAACATATGAATACCTTTAACATGCTGGTTGCACAATTGACATCTATTGGTGTGAAGATGGAGGAGGAGGATCGGTGTATGACCCTGCTTTGTTCTCTGCCGGACTCATGGGATCATCTTGTCATGGCTATTGGAAGCACCACATCCACATTCAAAATGGAAGAAGTGGTTTTTTTGCTATTGTCTGAAGAGATGCGAAGAAAGTCTTCTAAGGCAGACAAAGAGGCCCTTGCAGTTCGTGGAAGACCCAAGGAGAAAGGGAAGAAGAAGGACAAGAAAGTTGAGAAGGGTAGATCCAAATCCTGTGGGAGATCCAAATCTCCTGAAAAGTACAAGGCTCTTTGTTGGAACTATGGCAAAACTAGGCATTTCTAAAAGGAATAGAAAGAGGAGAAGAAGAAGAAAGCTCCTGATTTAGATTCTGACAAGTCACAAGATGACGGTGATGCTTTCATTGCAGCCCTAACAACCCATGCATCTGACGATGTGTGGCTAATCGACTCTGATGCATTATTCCACATGACCTTGCATTGAGACTGGTTCACTAAATATGAGGAGTTTGATGGTGGAAAGGTGTATCTGGGTGATGATTCTCATTTGAATATTGTTGGTCGTGGAAGAGTCTCTATCCAATTCCTTGATAGTCGAGTGAAGGGGATCTCTGGGGTTATGCACATCCCAGGCTTAGCACATAACCTACTTTCTGTAAGTAGTTTGAATGATGCAGGTGTGCATGTTGTCTTTTTGAAAGAAGGATGCAAGATGACTAGAGGAGCTATGGTGCTTGCTAAGGGTACTAGGAGAGGTACTCTATTTTAGCTGGAGGCATGCATTTCACAATGCAATAGTTCTTCTGACTCAAGGAAGAGGGCAGCAGTCACTTCATCCCTGCCATATGAATGAGTAGTGAAGAAATCTATTTTTTCTAGTCTTGATGGTTGTAATCGTGCATTGGAAGTTAAACTTCCTGCTGAAAAGACAATGTTATGGCATAAGAGATTTGGCCACATTGGTGAGAAGGGTCTGCGTACGCTGAAAAATAAGAACATCATTGAGGGGTTAGATGATTGTAATCTTGAGTTTGACTTTTGTGAACATTGCATCTATGGAAAACAAAATCGTGTTCAGTTTTACTTGAGTTCTCATAAGTCTTCTGGTGTGTTGGACCTTATTTATTCTGATGTGTTTGGTCCTGTTAGTGTTCCTTCGTTATCAAAGTCTATATATTTTGTATCTTTTATAGATGATTACAGTAGAAGGACATGGATTTATTTTCTCAGAAGCAAATCTGAAGTCTATAGCAAGTTTAAGGAGTTTAAGGCCTTTGCTGAAAATCAAACTGGTAAAAAGATTAAATGTTTGAGAACTGACAACGGTGGTGAGTTCTGTTCTACAAAATTTGATAAATATTGCAAGGAATTTGGGATTGAAAGACACAAGACAACTCCATACACCCCGCAGCAAAATGGAGTTACAGAGAGGATGAATAGGACACTAATGGAGAAGGCTAGGAGTATGCTTAGTGGAGCTAACCTAGAACAAAAGTTTTGGGCTGAAGCTATTTCCATTGCCTGCTATCTGGTAAATAGATCTCCTACATCAGCTCTTGTTGGTAAGACACCCATGGAGGTGTGGTCTGGTAGAAATCCTTCAATAAGGCATCTTCATGTTTTTGGTTGTGAGGCATATGCACATGTGCCTAGGGAGAAACGGTCAAAGTTGGAGAACAAGGCTGTTAAGTGTATCTTCATTGGCTATGGTGTTGGTGTGAAAGGATACAAGCTTTAGGACCCTGTAGCTGAAAAAGTGTTGTATAGCAGAAGTGTCATCTTTAGAGAGCTTACACCTTCTTCCACTGTTTTACAGCCAGAAGAAAAAGTAAAGAAAGAGGATGTTGTTCAGTTTCCTGCTACCCCTGAGAAGATTGAACAGAAAGATAATGTTGGACCTGATGATGAGGAGAGCTCTGGCAACTCTGAAAGCTCAGATGAAGAAGTCGAACCTTAACCTTAGCCATTGAGGAGGTCTACATAGATAAGAAAGCAACCTGAAAGGTTTAGTTTTGCATGGGTTGATTCTAGTTGTGCTTATGCTTTACTCACTAATAGTGATGAACCTAGAACTGTATCAGAGGCTTTGGACATGAAAGATGCAGGTTCCTAGAAGGAGGCCATGGAGGATGAAATGGCTTCTTTGGAAAAGAATCAAACTTGGGAACTGGTGCCTTTGCCTCCTGTATGGAAACCCGTTGGATGCAAATGGGTGTTCAAGAAGAAAATTGGTGCAGATGGGAATGTTGAAAAGTATAAGGCCAGATTGGTTGTGAAGGGGTATTCACAAGTGGAGGGTATAGATTATGGTGAGATCTTCTCTCCCATTGCAAAGCTGACATCCATTCGATTCCTGTTGTCTCTCACAATAGCTTATGACTTGGAGGTAGAACAGATGGATGTGAAGATAGCTTTCTTTCATGGTGATTTGGAGGAAGAAATCTACATGTCACAGCCAGAGCATTACATGGTGAAAGGTAAAGAAAATTTGGTTTGTAAACTTAAGAAGTCTTTGTATGGTTTGAAGCAATCCCCTAGGAGATGGTACTTGAAGTTTGATGCCTTTGTGTTGTCAATTAGATTTGTGAGATCGAAATCAGATCACTATGTGTACTTTAAGTTTGATGGTGATCATATTCTCATTGTTACACTATATGTTGATGATATGTTGCTCATTGGAAAGGGTAAGAATATAATTTCTGATTTCAAATCTCAGTTATTAGCATAGTTTGAAATGAAAGATTTAGGGGCTGCCAGGTACATCCTAGGAATGGAAATCAGAAGGGGCAGAGTTAACAAAAAACTTTGGTTAAGCCAGAGTAAGTATGTGAAGACCGTGTTGGGTAGGTTTAGCATGGCAGATTGTAGACCATTGTGTGTTCCTGTTTCTTTGGGGACAAAGTTATCTGTTGAGGATTGTCCAAAATCTCCTAGTGAGGTGGAGGACATGAGCATAGTACCTTATGCTAGTGCTGTTGGTAGTTTGATGTATGCTATGGTCTACACAAGACCAGACATTGCCCAAGCAGTGGGAGTCTTTAGTCAATTGATGGCTAATCCTGGACAGGTTCATTAGGATGCAGTTAAGTGAGTGTTCAGATATTTGAGGGGTACTTATGAGTATTCCATTTGCTATCATGGTAATGTTACAAGACCTCTGCATTCCATTGACATTCGTGGATTTGTGGATTCAGATTGGGTAGGTGACATTGACAGCAGGAGATCCACTAGTGCTTATGTGTTTACACTGTTTGGTGGTGCTATTAGTTGGTTGAGTAAGTGACAACTTGTTGATTTGTTCACAACAGAAGCTAAGTATATGGCAGCAACTCATGTTTGTAAAGAAGCCATTTGGATTAAGAGATTGTGTTTAGATATTAGTGTTGATACAGGACAGATATCGATCAGTTGTGACAGTCAAAGTGTGATTTGCCTTGCAAAGAATCTAACTTTCCACGCTAGAACCAAGCACATTGATGTTTAGTTTCACTTCGTACGAGACATAGTTGAGGATGGAAAGGTAAATTTGGAGAAGGTAGATACTTTGAAGAATGTTGCTGATGCATTGACGAAGCCAGTGAGCACAAAGAAGTTCAGATGGTGTTTGGAGTCTATGGGCCTCTCGGCCTATAGTAGTTAAATCCTGTAATTCTATTGGCTCTTACAAGGTGTTCGACAAGTGGGAGAATGTTTGGAATTAAGGTGTCTCAACCTTGTAAATTCCTTACATTATTAATGTTTGTATTTATTATTTAATTACCCATGTTGTAAATATTTGTAAATTCCAATTGTCATATTGTGGGATGTGGCACGGTGATGTGTCAATCCTACATAGAATATGACAACTTGTAATTTTGTCCTCACATGAGGAGATAGGCGTCCCACTTTGTGGTAGGAGGATTTTGCCATGTGTCGGCATCTTCCATGTTGTGTAAGGGAATGTTTGACCAAAACGGTTATGACGGATTCCTATGACGAATCTATGACATGTAAGAGTCAGAAATAGAAGGTTGTAAGATAGGTGAAGACATGTGTCATGAAACATCTTTGAAAAAGGCATATTTGGGCGCCCCAAGGTGGACTATGACATGTTGTAAGAGAATATGCTATTTATAGCCTATGTATGATAGATTCTCTTACAGTTGTAAGTTGTAACCGCTATGACAGATTCTATGACGGTCGTAAGTGTCGTAAGAGCATCTGTCATAGCCCATTTTGGAAATAGGTGACCCCTTTGGGATGGGAGCTGTAGACAAGTGTCAGGCACATTCTATAATGTTGGCCAAGTGTCCTTAGGCGTGGGTTTTGGTCCATGAAGCCAAGTTGGACACCCATTCCAAGAAAGGTCCAATATTGCCTTGTATTTTCTATATAAATAGGTGCTTGGAGAGAGAGTTGTATCATAGGTTCTACAGGTACTGTTATGCTGCCAGTTTGACTCTAGACACGAATGTCGAAGACCATTGAAGCTTTCATTGCAAGTGTATTGTAAACATATTTCAGATTTGTTAATATATTGAGCAGGTTTTTGAGTGTGGGGTTTTTCACCCGATAAGGGTTTTCCCCACCATAAATCTTTGTCTCTCTTCTTCTATCTACTTTCTAGTTCTTGTGTTTTGCTACAATATCTCATGTTAATGGTTTAACATTGCTATAATAGTTAGGATAAAATTAAATTTGCATAGCCCTCTCCTCATTAGATTAGTGTAGGAAGTGATTTCCGCACAACTAGCTTCCTTTCACAAACACCTTGGTATCATCTGTAAGCATTTATAGATTGTAAGTCTCTTGTAGGCAGTGGGCCTCTTGTGAGCCCTAATTGGCAAGTGCCAAATTTGTACTCTTTATTATTTTAACAGAGAATACAATCTTGGGTTAGTCACCCCATGGTTTTTTCCCTTGACAGGGTTTCCACGTAAAAATCCTTGTGTTATGTGTTAATTTCTTTTTCAGTTCTTATGATTGCCTTGTTTTGATATGACACTAAATAATAAGATAAGAAAAGAAAGTAAAAATAGAAAATTTATAAGATAATTTATTCACGCCCTCCCTCTCAGTTATCTGCATTGTTTCCAACACTTTGCTCATAAGGAGAGCCTGCATGTCGACGCCATTTTCCTAACAACCAATTCTCGGTTCTTTTTAACACCGCGACAGAATGAGACTTTAAATTCACAGCCTCCTTCTCTGACCAGTTAATTCAAGGAAGGGGTTTCAAAATCAAAATTTGATACTCAACATCAATGACTTCTAAATTTTCTTCAATACCATCTAGGATTTGCAAAGGGAGACCAAAAACCCGAATCTAACTCAATGTGAGTCTCATACAATCTCTTCTTTGCACTTCTCTATCATTGATACAATCCTCCCATAAATCTTCTAAATGTGGATGGTGTTTATAAGAACTAGAGCCATGAAAAGTCTAATGTACATAATTCTTACTGTCAAAATTTGCTCTCATAGACAAAGAATGAAAATTAAATTCACTAAGGGCCTGCTCATCTCCCTTCGCAACATCATTAGTTTTACAAGTGTACAAGGAAAGTGTCAATGAGAAAGCATGTCCTTTCTTTCTCATGCTTTGATATTTAACATTCACAATAGACATTTGTCTACAAACTTCCAGAAAAACAAGGAAATCACTTGCATATCATGGCAATTTTGTTGGGGCCTTTTCATAACCCCCTATCCCCAGATAGGTGAACCTGTTAAACTGAATGTAGAAACTCCTAAACTCCATAATTAAAGCAGTGACCTCATGTGAAATTCTGAGTTCAAAGTTTCCATCAAGTTTCTATTAACCTTTTTTCCCTCTGTCCAGAGCCAAACAGTTAACCTGATATTTTCCTTGAAAATCCCTTTGAAAGGGTCCCTATAAACCAAAGTGCCAAAATTTCCCAGAGGCCTTGCCTAATAAACCTTACCATTGTAAAGAGCTTGAAAAAATAGGTAGGTTTACTTTTTACAGCACCCTGAAATTCGTCCAAATGAAGAAGTTATGCATGGTCAAAGTTTCGGTCAATTGACAGTTCAAATGTGCCTTTGGCGGGCTCTCAAAAAAATTCCATCGGCCTTTTGAAAATGATCGCCGCGGATCGCGACACGTGTCAACGGTGGAGCAAAGTTTCTAAAAGTTTCAATGTTGCTGCGGAGGGCACCACGTGTCAGCTTCCGCCACAGTTTCTTTGCAGTTTCTTTAAGTTTCTAACTCGCAGTTTCTAACAGTTTCTGAGAGTGGCGTGGAAGGCACCACATGGAGGCACCCGAGAGACACACAAAAAGAAACTTGAGTCCTGCGGATGGTGACAAGTGGCAGCCTCCGCTTACATTTCTACAAGTTTCACGGCCTCCGCCCAGTTTCACGAGCTCCCTTTTGTAAAGTTTCTCAGTTCCGCGGGTTGCGACACGTGTCAGCAGCAGGGAGAGCCCCTGTAAAGTTTCTCAGAGTCCTGTGGAAACCGACGCGTGTTGCTTTCCGTTGAAGACCCTTTAAATGTTTCTGAGGTGGGGCGGAACGCTCCACATGTCCCTTGTGGTTTCTGCAGAAGCTGACATGTGTCAGCTTCCGCATGAGTTTCTTTTGTTTCAATGCAAAGCCAAGGGAAGAGGTGGGCCCCTGTAATGTTTCTAAAGTGAAGCAGAACTTGCCAAGTGTCGTCATCCGCGTGAGTCCCAGCTGAGCCTTAACGACGTGGAACTTGCCACGTGTCGCTCTCCGCTAAAGTTTCTAAAAGTTTCAACGTTGCAGCGGAGGAGGCCACGTGCCCCTTAAAAAGGCTTCTGCGGAAGCTGACAAGTGTCGGCCTCCGCAGTAGTTTCTATTTGTTTCAAAGTTTGACACAGGCAGGATGGGTCCCAGTGACGAGCCTCCGTTGCTATGGATCATGCCGCGGGTTGCGACACGTGTCACGAGTGGAGGCCACTTCAAAATTTTGATACAGTCTTATAAGGCATCACGGGGCTCGACACGTGTTGGTTTTCGCCAGAGTTTCCGCTAGTCTCTACTATGTTTGTCAGAATGAAGCGGAAGATGCCAGATGTCGGCTTCCGCGTAAGTTTCCGGCAGGGGCTTCTCAAGGGGAAAGTGATACAAGACAGACCCGGCAGGAAAATGAAATGCAGCTAAGGGTGTTTTTTCAGGTCCGCAGCTTGTATGTTTGTGTAGACAGAAAGGGAGATGCGATTGGTGGGGTCCGCAATATGCAGGTACTTTTGTATGCTGAGCAGATATATAAGGCTCAACATACAACACGGACCCGACGGCGTTTTTCAATAGTTTCAGAAGAAGCTTTGGGTCCGCAGCTTGCATATTAGGTTTATACAAACAGAAGACACAAATGAAGATACAAGGCTGATATACACACAAATGCAGAAATGATATATATATATAGGCGGTTGACCTAAACTTTGACCATCTGTATCTCCTTCATCTTGGCAAATTTTCACATGCTGTAAGAGGCAAAGTTGTATGTTTTCATCCCCTCTTTCATTTGGCAAGCTTTTCAGGAGGTTTTGTCACTTTTCCATAGATGAGAATTTTTTGGGGCAAGCAGCTCGCATTAATGGCAAAATATCTCGCCACTGCTTCATCTCCAGCCTGTTCTCCGCGCCTAATTGTCAAGAATTGTCAGAAGCAGTTGTTAGCATTCAATGCTAGGTTATCCTCCACCATTTCTGAGGATCAGATCGATGACGCGGCTGTTTGCATTGAAGACCCAAAATATCTCTCATCTGCCCCTGTTCTAGATCTTTTGCACCATTACTCCTGGCAGGTGGACGTCCCTTCAGGAAGATTTTTTTCTGATTGCATCTCTCTGAGTGGATTTTTGTAACCAACCTAGGTTAGTATTTTGTAGTGCTATATAAGCTGAGGCTTATGATGTAATAAGGGTTGGAATTTTTTTTGAAAACATTCTGTTCTCCCTATTTCCAAACAGAACTTTTCATACTGTTACCTTGCCTTTCTTTAGATATATGAAAGCTATCATGCCTTTTACTGATTTTTCTATCTCTGTGTAAATCTGCATATGGTTGTTTGTGAATATTTATTGTTCCTCTCAATCATTTTGCTCCTTACATCTGTTAAAATCATCTATTCTGTGTATATTTGCTTGCTGTATCTAATTATATTGTGCATGCTTCATCTTTGCAAAGGTTCTTTAGAACTGTCTGGTGCATCACCCTTTCATGTTTTAAGTATTGTTGCTTTATCTTTCATTGTAGCACATTTCTTCCCCTTTTCACCCCAAAATACAGTAGTTTTAGGTGACAACTAGACAAGGAAGCTAGCCTTCTCCGGAGGTTTGATCTCATTTAGCAAAGTCCCACACTTAGAGATCAATCCCATTGTGTCATTGGAATGCTTGGAATCTCATTCAAGCAGGGTGCAATTTCATGTGACAACAGCTTTTGGCACGCCTGGTGGGACCATACAAACTCTTATTACTAGTTTTGATGTGCAACCGGTGATTTTTTGACCTATAAGAGGTTAAAAATTGCATATCTGGCGACTCATACTGAGAAAAATCAGCCAAACCAGTTCTGCTGATATACTTTTATGAAAAGGATACAAACTAGGAGCTAAAGTTCCAGCTCATTTGATTATCTATAGCTTTCTCCACCTAGGAGGCAGAGTAGAACTGTAGTAAGAACTCCCTATTCTAAGAGAACCTTATCAACTCCACCAAATTTTAGACCATTTGCCTTTGTAGTCCTTGTAGCAACTCAAGCAAACCCACTTCCAGCTGCTCAGATGGCAAGAAATCAACCATTTGTGGCTTTTGATGGGGGAAGCCCTTTGAACTTAACAGTACATGATGTCATACCTATGGCAGCCTTGAAGAGCTTGCCCTATTTCACAGGGGAGACCCAAACTACACCTATTGAACACATAAGAGATGTGGCTTCTCTATGTGGAGTACATCATGTAACACAAGAAAATGTGGCCATCAGATTACTAGCTGCCTCATTTAAAGGAAAGGCATTACAATGGTTCAGAAGTCTACCAGTATAGACTATAGGGACCTGGGATGAACTAGGAGACAAGCTGAATAAGCAGTTCCAAGATAAATCAGATAATCTGTCATTGGTGGAACAGATGACCACCATAAAGAGAGCTCCTTAGGAACCAATGATGGACTTCAACTTTAGATTTTAGAAGACATGGGACAAAATCCTTGCCACGGTAAGACCTCCAGTTGAGTATGCATTCTTATATTTCTTAAAAGCTTTAAATAGTCATATTTCGGTGATGATACAATCACTAGGAGGTGTAAGACTACCTGATGCCTATGAAATTGCCATTAGAGCAGAGAACAGCCTACTTCAGGCTGGAAAAATAGCACCTAGGCCCCCTATGCCCATTTTTCCTAAGATTTAGGCTTCTATGCCTTTACCCACCCCATATTTTGTCCCTACACCTATTGTGGCAGCATTACCAAGTACCTCTACTTCTGAGCTTGCTGCCTCTAGTTCATCTCAAGAGCTAAAGGAGATAAAAAGTAGCCAACAAAAAATAGAAAATCTTCTGCAGACTTTTGGGAATGATCTAGTAAACATCAAGAAGCAGTAGTCTCAAGGTAGGCAGCCTTATCAACAACAATATCAGGGGCAGAACCAAGCATATCAGGGGCAGGGTCAACCTTACCAAGCCAATAGGCCATCTTATCAGAACAACTACCAAGGTGCCAAGCAAAATATGAACCAAAGGCCTTTCTAGCCTTACAATCTAGCACCTGTTAATATAGCAAGGGACCTTGTCCTTGTCCAGAATAACATTGCAGCTGATTATGATTGGTGTGTCCCATGCCATATGCCACACAATCAGGCAGCCTGTTCAAGTGGAGTCCTAAATCAGGCTCTAATGGCATAAAATGTGGTAGCTACACAGCCATACACACAAAATGATGGAGCTGCACAACAACAAGAGCAACCTCAGAATGATTCTGCTTTCATGAATTGGTAGGAAGGAGAATTCTGTGGGGTAAATAGTGATAGTAGTCTAGTTGCTGCCAATAGAAGGGCTAAGAAGAGGGGTTATGAGGTTGACCTAGTAGCAAGCAAAGGTAGAGAACATACTGATGCTTCCACATCCCGCATTCCTCGCATCTTGCAAAGAGGTGCACCAGCAACAAGGGAGATACCTCATTTGTAGGCTGATACTGCTACTACAAAGTCAAGTCAGAAGGTAGGTGCCTCTCCACCTTTCAATATTATTGAAAACATGAAAAAGATGAGTGTAACCATGTCTATGTGGGATTCTTTAGAGATCCCTGGACAAAAGAAGATGTTGTAGTTTGCCTTGTCTGATTTAAAGGTATCCAATGATACCACTGTTGATCCTGATAGGACTGCCCTTACTAATTCATCCCAAGATGATATCAAGCAGCCTAACCAAGGCGCTAAACCTCTTCCCTTTTATGTATCACTGATAATTGGGGACAAACTGGTGCACAATTGCATGGTGGATAGTGGAGCAAGCAGTTCTGTCATGCCTAAGCAGATTGCAGATCAGTTGGGGCTTAAGTACCAGCCACTTGAGAAAGGTGTACTCCAGTTTGATGGAACATCTGTTAATACTGTGGGTATCATAAGAGACCTAGGTCTCACCCTACATGCCTGCCCCAATGTCTCTATTTCACAGGAGGTGTTTATAATAGATTTGCCTCCTCATTTTGCCATGTGCTTATCAAGGGAATTTACAGCCAAAATAGGAGGATATCTATCTTCTGACTGGTCCCACATGTTTTTTAGGACCAGATATGGCACTAAGGTAACTTTGAAATCTAAGTTACTTTCAAACTATCACATAGAACCTTACACACCCAGTGTTGTTAATACAAATTGCATTATCTTTGATGACCCTAAATTAGTTGCTGCTCAGGAACTACAAGCTGAGAGCATACCAGAAGTACTCTTGAAGGAGTGGGCCTCTGAAAATGTTGTAGATGATCCTGAGGGACATATCCAAGAGGCTAGCCTGGGAGTATACATATTGAATGAGCATGAAACAACAATACCAAGTCTTCTGAAGAAAGTAGAGCTGCAGGTAGAGCATCATGATGAGGTATGGAAAATGTATTTTGATGGCTCAAGGGGCAAAAATGGATCTGGTGGTGGTGCAATGCTTATGTCACCACAAGGTGAAAATTATTATGCTGCTTTTTGTTTTGCCTTTTCTTGTACTAACAACACTACCGAGTATGAAGGGTTGATCCAAGGTCTGCAGTGGGCAAGAAGGAGGAAGATTGGCTGTTTACAGGTGTTTGGAGATAGTGAGCTCATTGTGAATCAGGTGAGGGGAGTGCACCTTACAAAAAGTGATGCCCTGAAGTGCTACAAACACAGGGTATGGAATTTGATTGAAGAGTTTGATGCTTTCAATCTGATCTCCATTCCAAGGATTCAGAACCATCATGCTGACAGATTAGCTTCAATTGGGGCTCATTTTGACATCCCCAATGACATTCAAAGGGAGAAGGTTCAACCTCATGTAAAAATAATTTCTAGGCCTTCTATCCCTGATAATAATATTCACTGGCAAGTTTTTGACAGTGATGGACAGATCCTGAGATTCCTATTAGAGGAAGATGAGTTTTCCATGATGAATCAGGATAAACTCAAACAACAATATGACAATGATCAAATCATTCAGCTGAGAACAAATAAGCTGCCCAAGGGATTGGTCACCTTGGAATCTATTTTTGGCACTGATGACCAAAAGAAGAAGACAAAAACCAGTATGTAAGTAAAGGAGGAGCATTATGAAGAGCTAGAAGTTTTCAAGGGTAGACTCCTTAAAATTGGTAAAATCTACTCAGCTGAAGACAAAAGAGCTTTCATTGCTCTTTGTAAAGAATTTGAAGAGGTGTTTACTTGGGACTATGTAGACTTAAAGGGATTTGATCCTCATATTGCCCAACACACCATAGAATTAGAGCCGGGTATAAAACCTGTGAGGTAGAAACAAAGACCTCTGAATCCAAAGCTAGAACCCCTGATGATCAAAGAACTAACCAAGCTGATTGAAGGGAAGATCATCTTTCCAATCAAGCACACTTCTTGGGTTTCTAACCTTGTGCCTGTGAGGAAGAAAAATGGGGAGATCAGGTTGTGTGTTGACTTCAGAGACCTCAACAGAGCCTCCCTAAAAGACCATTACCCATTGCCTTCAATGGAGCAAATTTTGCAGGTGGTGGCTGGTTCAGAAAGGTTTTCTTTGCTCAATGGATTTTTCGGTTATAATCAGGTGCTAGTCAAGGAAGAAGACCAATTCAAGACTGCTTTCACAACCAAGTGGGGTACTATGGCCTACAAGAGGATGCCTTTTGGTCTCTCCAATGCTGGCTCTACTTTTCAAAGAGCCATGGACATGGCCTTTAAGGGTCTGATGTATAAGCTAGTGCTGATATACCTAGATGATATAACAGTTTTCTCTAAAAATGCATCTGAGCATTTATCCCACCTAAGGCTAGTCTTTGAAAGATGCACAGAGTTTGGGATATCCCTCAATCCAAAGAAATGCATTTTTGCTATACATGAGGGCAAGTTGTTGGGGCATATTGTGTCAAAGGAGGGTATTACCATTGATAAAGAGAGAATACAAGCCATTTTACAGTTGCCCTTACCCAGTCATAAGAAGGGATTGCAGCGCTTCATTGGCAGAATTAACTTTCTGAGAAGGTTCATACCTGATATTGCGAATCTCTTAAAACCCTTGACGTCTATGTTGAAAAAGAACATAAATTTCAGTTGGACGTCAGAGGCCAGACTTAGCTTCCAGTCCATAAAGGAGGCATTAGCAACTGCACCAACCCTGATCAATCCTGATTTCTCTAAGGATTTTATCTTGTATGCTTATGGCGGCCTGGATATCATTTCTGCTATTCTGGTGCAGCAGCAGAGCGAGGGTTTCAAACAACCAATCACCTTCTTCAACCAAGGGTTGGAGGAGTATGAGTAGAAGTATAGCTTCGTTGAAAAGCATGTCCTGGCAGTAGTCAGGAGCCTAAAAAAGTTTAGGCATCTTGTTTCAAATAATAAGATACACCTGATGGTGGCTCATCCTAGTGTGAAGGAGTTCCTGCTGAGTAAAGATGTTAATGAGAAAAGGGCTGGTTGGATCACCAAGGTCATGGAATATGATGTGGAGATCAAGATAACCAAACTGGTCAGAGGCAGAGGACTCAGTGAGCAGCTTGTCACTAATTCTAAGGATGATGTAGAAGAAGAAGAAGAGGTGCTCCTGATCATACAAGAGGAGCATCAAGATGATACAGCAGCAGTAGGTACTAGTTGGGTTAATGATATGACCCAATTTCTGCAAGCTGGTAGATGTCTTGCAGGCTTAGATAAAGCTAAAAGAAGATACTTCAGGTTACAATCCATTCCATATGTTTTAATAGAAGGCATCCTTTTTAGAAAGGACTTTAATGGTGTATTGCTTAGATGCATTGATATTGATCAAACTGACAGGGTGCTACATGAATTCCATGATGGAATAGCAGGAGGGCATTTTACCCCAAGAACTACTGCTTGGAAAGTAATGAGAGCTGGCTATTATTGGCCTAGCTTATTTAAAGATGCCCATGCATGGGCTAGAAAGTGTGTTAAGTGTGCCCTTTTTGCAGGAAAAGAGAGGCTGTCAGCTTTGCCTCTACACCCAATCCAGGTAGAGCAGCCCTTTATGAGATGGGGCATTGATTTTATTGGACCTATCAACCCAGCATCAAGTGCAAGCCACAGGTGGATACTCATAGCCACAAACTACTTCACAAGATGGGTTGAAGCAGTGGCTTTGAAAGATTCTAATAAGAGTGTTGTTTTGAATTTTTATTGTGATTTGGTCTCTAGATTTGGAGTGCCTAAATCAATCATCTCCGATAATGCTCTAACGTTTGTTGGCGTGAGAATAACTGACTGGGCTGTCAAGAACGGGATTTATTTGAATACTTCATCAAATTATTACCCACAGGGTAATGGTTTGGCTGAATCCACAAACAAAAATCTCATCAGGATTATTAAGAGGGCAATGGAGCATAATCAGAGGGCCTGGCACACTAATTTGAAGTTTGCTCTGTGGGCTGATAGGATAACTCCTAAGAGGTCTATTGGGAAGTCCCCTTATCTGCTACTGTATGGAAAAGAGGCAAGGTTGTTGATGTCTATAGAGCTGCCAGCGTTAGACATCATGCATCATCTAGAAATGCTTGAAGCAAAAAGCCCCATGGCTGTAAGGTGTGCTCAGCTTATGGAGCTGAAGGAAAGTAGAGATAAAGCTATGGCAACCATGGAAGATCATCAGCTACAAACAAAGAGAAATTTTGACAAGAAGGCCACCCCCAGACATTTTAGAGTGGGTGATATGGTGCTTAAATGGGATGAGCTGAGGAATAGACCAGGGAAGCATTCCAAATTTGACAGCATGTGGAGTGGCCCCTTTCTCATCACTGAATGCAAGGAGCACAATGCATTTCAGTTGTCTAATATGAATGGAGAAAATCTGCATATCCTAGTTAATGGGATACATTTGAAAAGATGTTTTGAGGTATGAGCACCCTGTAAATTAGTAGATTAGATTTCTTGTTTCAATAAGTGTTGTTGCACATTAGTTTAGATTTTTTACTTCCCTAAGTGCTTCTGCACAGGCTGCTTTGTCATTAGGAGAAGGCAGGCCTTTCCCCCCCTTTTTTTTGTGTTTTGAGAGGCAAGTCTGAGTTTCCCAGCATATTTTAGACTTGACTCCATGCCCAATGAATGCTTAAGGCCACTGATCTCATGTTTAGCAGGCAAACATCCCATAGAGGTTGCCAAAAATGTTAACCTTTTTTCCCTCTGTCCAGAGCCAAATAGTTAACCTGATATTTTCCTTGAAAATCCCTTTGAAAGGGTCCCTAAAAAGCAAAGTGCCAAAATTTCCCAGAGGCCTTGCCTAATAAACCTTACCATTGTAAAGAGCTTGAAAAAATAGGTAGGTTTGCTTTTTACGGCACCCTGAAATTCATCCAAATGAAGAAGTTATGCATGGTCAAAGTTTCAGTCAACTGATAGTTCAAATGTGCCTTTGGTGGGCTCTCAAAAAAATTCCATCGGCCTTTTGAAAATGATCGCTGTGGATCGCGACATGTGTCAACGGCGGAGCAAAGTTTCTAAAAGTTTCAATGTTGCTGCGGAGGGCACCACGTGTCAGCTTTCGCCACAGTTTCTTTAAGTTTCTAACTCGCAGTTTCTAACAGTTTCTGAGAGTGGCACGGAAGGCACCACGTGGAGGCACCCGAGAGACACACAAAAAGTAACTTGAGCCCCGCAGATGGTGACAAGTGGCAGCCTCCGCTTACTTTTCTACAAGTTTCATGGCCTTCGCCCAGTTTCGCGAGCTCCCTTTTGTAAAGTTTCTCAGTTCCGCGGGTTGCGACACGTGTCAACGACGGGGAGAGCCTCTGTAAAGTTTCTCAGAGTCTTGCGGAAACTGACGCGTGTCACTTTTTGATGAAGACCCTTTAAATGTTTCTGAGGTGGGGCGGAACGCTCCACGTGTCCCTTGTGGTTTCCGTGGAAGCTGACACGTGTCAGCTTCCGCATGAGTTTCTTTTGTTTTGATGTGAACCCAAGGGAAGAGGTGGGCCCCTGTAATGTTTCTAAAGTGAAGTGGAACTCGCCAAGTGTCGTCATCCGCGTGAGTCCCAGCTGAGCCTTAACGTTTCTCACGGCAATGCGAAACTTGCCACGTGTCGCTCTCCGCTAAAGTTTCTAAAAGTTTCAATGTCGCAGCGGAGGAGGCCACGTGCCCCTTAAAAAGGCTTCCGTGGAAGCTAACAAGTGTCGGCCTCCGTAGTAGTTTCTATTTGTTTCAAAGTTTGGCATAGGCAGGATGGGTCCCAGTGACGAGCCTCTGTTGCTGTGGATCATACTGCGGGTTGCGACACGTGTCACGAGCGGAGGTCACTTCAAATTTTTGATATAGTCTTATAAGGCATTGCGGGGCTCGACATGTGTTGGTTTCTACTAGAGTTTCTGCTAGTCTCTACTATGTTTGTCAGAATGAAGCGGAAGATGCCAGATGTCAGCTTCCGCGTAAGTTTCCGGTAGGGGCTTCTCAAGGGGAAAGTGATACAAGACGGACCCGGTAGGAAAATGAAATGCAGCTAAGGGTGTTTTTTTGGGTCCGCAGCTTGTATGTTTGTGTAGACAGAAAGGGAGATGCGATTGGTGGGGTCCGCAATATGCAGGTACTTTTGTATGCTGAGCAGATATATAAGGCTCAACATACAACCCAGACCCGACGGCATTTTTCAATAGTTTCATAAGAAACTTTGGGTCTGCAGCTTGCATATTAGGTTTATACAAATAGAAGACATAAATGAAGATACAAGGCTGATATACACACAAATGCAGAAACGATATATACAGGCGGTTGACCTAAACTTTGACCGTCTGTATCTCCTTCGTCTGGGTGAATTTTCACATGCTGTAAGAGGCAAAGTTGTATGTTTTCATCCCCTCTTTCATTTGGCAGGCTTTTCAGGAGGTTTTGTCACTTTTCAACAGATGAGGATTTTTTGGGGCAAGCAGCTCGCATTAATGGCAAAATATCCCGCCACCGCTTCATCTCCAGCTTGTTCTCCGCGCCTAATTGTCAAGAACTGTCAGAAGCAGCTGTTAGCATTCAATGCTAGGTTATCCTCCACCATTTCTGAGGATCAGATCGATGACGCGACTGTTTGCATTGAAGACCCAAAATATCTCTCATCTGCCCCTATTCTAGATCTTTTGCGCCATTACTCCTGGCAGGTGGACGTCCCTTCAGGAAGATTTTTTTCTGATTGCAGCTCCCTGAGTGGATTTTTGTAACCAACCTAGGTTAGTATTTTGCAGTGCTATATAAGTTGAGGCTTATGATGTAATAAGGGTTGGAAATTTTTTTGAAAACATTCTGTTCTCCCTATTTCCAAACAGAACTTTTCATACTGTAACCTTGCCTTTCTTTAGATATATGAAAGCTATCATGCCTTTTGTTGATTTTTCTATCTCTGTGTAAATCTGCATATGGTTGTTTGTGAATATTTATTGTTCCTCTAAATCATTTTGCTCCTTACCTCTATTAGAATCATCTATTCTATGTATATTTGCTTGCTGTATCTGATTATATTGTGCATGCTTCATCTTTGCAAAGGTTCTTTAGAAGTGTCTGGTGCATCACCCTTTCATGTTTTAAGTATTGTTGCTTTATCTTTCATTGTAGCACATTTCTACCCCTTTTCACCCCAAAATACAGTAGTTTTAGGTGACAACTAGATAAGGAAGCTGACCTTCTCCAGAGGTTTGATCTCATTTAGCAAAGTACTACACTTAGAGATCAATCCCATTGTGTCATTGGAATGCTTGGAATCTCATTCAAGCAGGGTGCAATTTCATGTGATAACAGTTTCCTCACAACAAACATCAGAGAAGCATCATTAACACGGCAGTAATCTTTCATTCCAACATCTTTGGTAAGTTGTGGAAAATAACTATACATAGGTGTAGCTGGTGTCAATGACCCTTGAGGTCTCAACCTGGCCCAAACAACCTCTTGACTGGCTAAAATGTATACTAAATATGAGCAAATATGGAAAGTGGCAGTCTACTGGAATTTAGCCAATTGTTCATTTAAATGATAACTAATGATCTCAGCCCAATTTATGAATTGGTTTTCACTACATATCAATAGAATAAACTAACACATCCAATGTTCAAAAGAATCCGTTGTTGCACTCCCAACCACATAATGTAATAGAGTGATAATGTCAAAAATTTCATCCTTAAAATGAGATCTTTTCAGTTTTGGAGGCAATTGGGACTTACCTCTTTTCTTAGACTTCAGTCAGTTTCTCGCAATTGAGTTCATGCACCAGTCCTCATTCACTTTGAAGAACTTTAACCCTTCTACAACGAACATATCTTCGAAGTTCTCTTTTTCTGGAATCCTCAACGCGTGAGATAACACTAGGGTCGACTTTAACCACCATAGAGTCATCTTTAGCCTTAATTTCTTGAGTTTCTGGGATGTATCTCTACATGCATGTAATTATCAAGTCAACACACTACACAGAAGTTGAGAAACCTCCAGCATGTGCCAAGCCACTCGGTAAAATCTTCTCTGAAATTGGTGACTTATCGTCTTGTTTCAGAATTCTCCCAAGTCAATATGCGTGAGATCAGTATCTTTCACTCTACTCTAGCTGCTCTCAATGCCCAAAGAATGAGGGGCTCCTTGATATTTAAATTTCATCGCAAACCGCAATAGCAGAAGCACAGAGAGAAATCACTTATGCATTCAGAGAGTTACGACGGAGAGTAGAAGCTTGTACAATAAAATGATTTAGAGAAAATATTGCCACCATAAATAAATGTCTATACCATTATCTCGACACGACATGCTCATAGTGGTTTAATTAATATTGCATTAAATTCCCACCTTGAGAGAATGCCATTGTGATCTTCACATGCCTTCCAAAAATTCTGAAAAGACGTCCATTAAATGAGTCGTACACTTCATTAAATGAGGAAAGATTTGTTGGAGTGCAGGACCATTGAGAGGGGGGGTGAATCAGTGGTGTATAATCCTTAAAATCTTTTTGCACCTTTTAATTTACAAGACAGAGAGTGAAAGAGACATCAATGATCTATCAAACACATATGCACAAGTATGATGATGAATAGTGTGAATAGGACCTTATGAGCAAAATATTAGGATACACATACATAGAGACAAATAACATAAACCATAACACATGTTTTTGATGAGTGGAAAACCCTCATAGGGATAAAAAAACACTCTAAAAAATTTGCCTCATTGGTTTAATAGAATCTCACTGATTACAAAGCCTCACTGGCTACTTTGTTTAGAAGCACCTACTTCAAGGAGCACCTACCCTTAATACATTTAGAAGCACCAACTCCAAGGGTACCAATCCGACTACAAGAGTATGAACATATATAGAGGAAAACTCTATTTCTCTACATAGCAAAACCTTATATCTCCTTTTGTTTACAACCAATACATACTTTAATTACAACTTTCTCAAATACCAAATCAGGACTCCTTTATCCTCTGCAGACCAAAATACCTTTAACACATAACAAAAATTGGAAAAGTACTGATCAAAGCCAACAAAATCACTAATTAAATACCACCTCAGACCTATGTGGAAATCTCTGAACCTGCAAGACACTTGTCATCAAAATTCTTGTCTCCTTGGCATGGATCACATTGTCAAATAATCTGCCTTCCTAAAACCTCTTTTTCTACATATAAAAGAATATATTTTCATCTCTATTAACACTAAGAAATTATTCTTGAAACCTGTGTCAAATGTATATTTCAACCCCTCTCATATACTGGAAGTCACATTTCAATTTGAGCCATTCAAAAAACTACAATCAATCTACACTCATTTTCACAATCTGCATATAGGGTAAGTGCAAGAAGATGGGGGGCCAAAAAGGGGTCTTAATTGGCCACTTTTTTTCTGAAATTAGGAAATACTGACCTTGGATGAGAAATTGAGCATAGTTACACTCAAAATTTGGAGATGCAACCAAAACAATGTTTGTAGTGCTCCGAGTCTACTTTCTAAACTACTATTTTTTTTTTTGAAAATGGCATAGATTAAGGGGTTCAAAAGAGGGAGCCACAAAAATTGGTGTTGTTTCTATCAAAAAAACATAACATAGCATGTTTTGTAGCTCCCTCAAAAGGTCAACTTTTTTTTGGTATTTTTAAAATCGCTTCAGTGAGAAATTAGCTAATAGCATGTAGTTTATGCCCCATTTTTCTGATAATGTTTTGATGATTATTTGATTTTTTACTAATTTTCAAAGTGGACACATCCTAAAAAATAGAATTTTAGCTGTGCTACCCCTATAAATTTTGAAAACTAATTGAAAATCATTTTTTTCTTTTTTTAATATTTGTAGAATGGAGTCTAGTTTCTAAATATGTATTTTTTTTGAAATTTCAATGAATAGTTAATTTACAATGAAAAAAAGACCAAACAGTGGTTTTTGCCCAAAAACGAACACACAAACAAAAGAAATTAAAAATGAAAGGCTTAACATTGTTAAAATATGAAAAAAATCACATCGTCAAATAGCTAAGAGAAAGCTTAACATTACCCAAGTGTTTGATTTGTTCGACCTTGAAACACATGCAAATCTGAGGGTTGGCACGAATGAAATTATGTGAAATCTTGAAGAATATGGAAAAACACGTCTGTTACTATTCAAAAGGCACTCCAAGCCTTTGGGTTGGAAATCCAAACCAAATCCCAAGCCCTAGGCTTGGGATTCCCAAAGCAGGACATAACGCGAGCGCGTTATGTTTTGCTTTACATTTTCCTTTTCTGCAAGTGTTGTTTGTCATGTTTGACATATCGCGAGCGCGTTATAACACGCTCGCGTTATGATCCCCTTAAATTTTTTTATGTTCAAGGCTATTAATCATGTATGTATGTATGTATGTATGCCTATATGTATGTATGTGTAGTGTCGAGGGCAGAGGAAGGTAGAGATGGGAGTGAGCCAGATAGGGGAGGAGAGGGGTGGATAAGGATTGAGTGATTAAGGTTTAAGGTTGAGGGTTGAGCATTTAGGGATAGGATTTAGAGTTTAGGGATAAGGGATTAGAGTCTAGGACCTTGAGGGATTAGGGTTTAGGGTTGAGGCTTTAGGGATAGCGTTTAGGGTTAAGGGTCGAGGGATTAGGTTTAAGGTAGAGTGTTGAGGGTAGAGGGATTAGGGATAGGGTTTAGGGTTGAGGGATTAGGGTTTAAGGTATAGTTTAGTAGTTCTTGTGGATAGAGCCAGTAAACAATGGGAGATTATTTGCCTATTTCATAACAATATACCTTCCCTAAGTGCGGGGTGGACAACAAGAAACATAGATGTACCCCAATGCAAATCTTTTCTCATAATGATCATCCTTTTGATTTCAACTGTTAATTACTCACTGTGGATGTACCATACGCAAAGCTTTTCTCATAGGGTTTAAGGTATAGTGTCGAGGGTTGAGGGATTAGGTTTTAGGGTTGATGGATTAGGGTTTAAGGTATAGTGTTGAGGGTTGAGGGTTTAGGGATAGGGTTTAGGGTTGGCGGATTAGGGTTTAGGGTTGACGGATTAGCATTTAATGTCGAGGTTAGGGTTAGAGTGTCGAGGGTAGCGGGATTAGGGATAGGGTTTAGGGTTGAAGGTTTAAGGATTGAGGGTTGAGGCTTTAGGGATGAGGGTTTAAGGCTTAAGATATAGTGTCAAGTGTTGAGGGTGTAGGGATAGGGTTTATGTTTTAAGGGTTAAGGGTTGAGGGATAGGGATTAGGGTTTAAGGTATAGTGTTGAGGGTTGATGGTTTAGGGATAGGGTTTAGGTTTGAGGGATTAGGGTTTAGGGTTGATGAATTAGGGTTTAATGTTGAGAGTTGAGGGTTGAGGGTTGACGGTTGAGGGTTGAGGGCTGAGGTTGAGGGATAGGTTTAATGGTCAAGGGATTAGGGTTAAATAAGAGTGTCGAGGGTAGAGGGATTAGGGATAGGGTTTAGGGTTGAAGGTTTAATGATTTAGGGTTGAGGTTTTAGGGATGAGGGTTAAGGGATTAGGGTTTAAGATATAGTGTCGAGTGTCAAGCGTGTAGGGATAGGTTTTAGGGTTCAAGTTTTAAGGATTAAGGGTCGAGGGATCATAGTTAAGGGTTGAGGGATTAGGGTTTGACGTTGAGGGTTGAGTACATTAAGGTTTGAGGGTTAAGGGTTTCGGGATAGGGTTGAGGGTCGAGGGATTAGGGTTAAGGGATAGGGTTGGAGGGTTTAGGGATAAGGGATTAGGGTTTAAGGTATAGTATCGAGCCTGTTGAGGGTCTAGGAATAGGGATAGCATTTAGGGTTTAGGGATGAGGGATTAGAGTTGAGGGATGACAGATTAGGGTTGAGGGATTAGGGTTTAGGGATAAGGTTTAGGGTTGGGGGTTGAGGGATTAGGGTTTAAGGTATAGTGTTGAGGGTTTAGGGATAGGGTTTAGGGTTGAGGGATTAGAGTGAAGGGTTGAGGGATTAGGATTTGACGTTGAGGGTTGAGGGTTTAGGGTTTAGGGATAGGGTTGAGGGTCGAGGGATCAGATTTAAGGGTTGAGGGATTAGGGTTTGACGTTGAGGGTTGAGGTTCAAGGGTCAAGGGTTTAGGGATAGGGTTGAGGGTCGAGGGATTAGGATTAAAGTAGAGTGTGGAGGGTGTAAGGATTAGGGATAGGTTTGGAGGGTTTAGGGATAAGGGATTAGGGTTTAAGGTATAGTATCGAGTCTGTTGAGGGTTTAGGAATAGGGATAGCATTTAGGGTTGAGGGATTAGGGATTAGAGTTGAGGGATGATGGATTAGGGTTGAGGGTTGAGGGATTAGGGTTTAGGGATAAGGTTTAGGGTTGAGGGTTAAGGGATTAGGGTTTAAGGTATAGTGTTGAGGGTTGAGGGTTTAGGGTTGACGGATTAGGGTTTAGGGTTGATAGATTAGCATTTAATATCGAGGTTAGGGTTAGAGTGTCGAGGGTAGAAGGATTAGGGATAGGGTTTAGGGTTGAAGGTTTAAGGATTTAGGGTTGAGGCTTTAGGGATGAGGGTTTAAGGGTTAAGATATAGTGTCAAGTGTTGAGGGTGTAGGGATAAAGTTTAAGTTTTAAGGGTTAAGGGTTGAGGGATATGGATTAGGGTTTAAGGTATAGTGTTGAGGGTTAATGGTTTAGGGATAGGGTTTAGGTTTGAGGGATTAGGGTTTAGGGTTAATGAATTAGGGTTTAATGTTGAGAGTTGAGGGTTGAGGGTTGAGGCTTGAGGTTTCGGGGTAGGGTTAATGGTCAAGGGATTAGGGTTAAGGGATAGGGTTGGAGGGTTTAGGGATAAGGGATTAGGGTTTAAGGTATAGTATTGAGCCCGTTGAGGGTCTAGGAATAGGGATAGTGTTTAGGGTTTAGGAATGAGGGATTAGAGTTGAGGGATGACGGATGACGGATTAGGGTTGATGGATTAGGGTTTAGGGATAAGGTTTAAGATTAGGGTTGAGGGATTAGGGTTTAAGGTATAGTGTTGAGGGTTTAGGGTTGAGGGATTAGAGTGAAGGGTTGAGGGATTAGGATTTGACATTGAGGGTTGAGGGTTTAGGGTTTAGGGTTTAGGGATAGGTTTGAGGGTCGAGGGATCAGAGTTAAGGGTTGAGGGATTAGGGTTTAACGTTGAGGGTTGAGGGTTGATGTTCAAGGGTCAAGGGTTTAGGGATAGGGTTGAGGGTCGAGGTATTAGGGTTAAAGTAGAGTGTGGAGGGTGTAAGGATTAGGGATAGGGTTAGAGGGTTTAGGGATAAGGGATTAGGGTTTAAGGTATAGTATCAAGTTTGTTGAGGGTTTAGGAATAGGGATAGCACTTAGGGATTAGAGTTGAGGGATGATGGATTAGGGTTGAGGGTTGAGGGTTGAGGGATTAGGGTTTAGGGATAATGTTTAGGGTTGAGGGTTGAGGGATTAGGGTTTAAGGTATAGTGTTGAGGGTTGAGGGTTTAGGGTTGACGGATTAGGGTTTAGGGTTGATAGATTAGCATTTAATGTCGAGGTTAGGGTTAGAGTGTCGAGGGTAGAGGGATTAGGGATAGGGTTTATGGTTGAAGGTTTAAGGATTTAGGGTTGAGGCTTTAGGGATGAGGGTTTAAGGCTTAAGATATAGTGTCAAGTGTTGAGGGTGTAGGGATAGGGTTTAAGTTTTAAGGGTTAAGGGTTGAGGGATAGGGATTAGGGTTTAAGGTTTAGTGTTGAGGGTTGATGGTTTAGGGATAGGGTTTAGGTTTGAGGGATTAGGGTTTAGGGTTGATGAATTAGGGTTTAATATTGAGAGTTGAGGGTCAAGGGTTGAGGGTTGAGGGTTGAGGGTTGAGGGTTGAGGTTTTGGGATAGGGTTAATGGTCAAGGGATTAGGGTTAAAGGATAGGGTTGGAGGGTTTAGGGATAAGGGATTAGGGTTTAATGTATAGTATCGAGCCCATTGAGGGTCTAGGAATAGGGATAGCGTTTAGGGTTTAGGGATGAGGGATTAGAGTTGAGGGATGACTGATGACGGATTAGGTTTGAGGGATTAGGGTTTAGGGATAAGGTTTAGGATTAGGGTTGAGGGATTAGGGTTTAAGGTATAGTGTTGAGGGTTTAGGGATATGGTTTAGGGTTGAGGGATTAGAGTGAAGAGCTGAGGGATTAGGATTTGATGTTGAGGGTTTAGGGTTTAGGGTTTAGGGATAGGGTTGAGGGTCGAGGGATCAGAGTTAAGGGTTGAGGGATTAGGGTTTGATGTTGAGGGTTGAGTGTTGAGGTTCGAGGGTCAAGGGTTTAGGGATAGGGTTGAAGGTCGAGGGATTAGGGTTAAAGTAGAGTGTGGAGGGTGTAAGGATTAGGGATAGGGTTGGAGGGTTTAGGGATAAGGGATTACGGTTTAAGGTATAGTATCAAGTCTGTTGAGGGTTTAGGAATAGGGATAGCATTTAGGGTTGAGGGATGATGGATTAGGGTTGAGGGTTGAGGGATTAGGGTTTAGGGATAAGGTTTAGGGTTGAGGGTTGATGGATTAGGGTTTAAGGTATAGTGTTGAGGGTTGAGGGTTTAGGGATAGGGTTTAGGGTTGACAGATTAGGGTTTAGGGTTGACGGATTAGTATTTACTGTCAAGGTTAGGGTTAGAGTGTCGAGGGTAGAGGGATTAGGGATAGGGTTTAGGGTTGAAGGTTTAAGGATTTAGGGATAAGGGTTTAAGGCTTAAGATATAGTGTCAAGTGTTGAGGGTGTAGGGATAGGGTTTAAGTTTTAAGGGTTAAGGGTTGAGGGATAGGGATTAGGGTTTAAGGTATAGTGTTGAGGGTTGATGGTTTAGGGATAGGGTTTAGGTTTGAGGGATTAGGGTTTAGGGTTGATGAATTAGGGTTTAATGTTGAGAGTTGAGGGTTGAGGGTTGAGGGTTGAGGGTTGAGGGTTGAGGGTTGAGGTTTCAGGATAGGGTTAATGGTCAAGGGATTAGGGTTAAGGGATAGGGTTGGAGGGTTTAGGGATAAGGGATTAGGGTTTAAGGTATAGTATCGAGCCCGTTGAGGGTCTAGGAATAGGGATAGCATTTAGGGTTTAGGGATGAGGGATTAGAGTTGAGGGATGACGGATGATGGATTAGGGTTGAGGGATTAGGGTTTAAGGTATAGTGTTGAGGGTTTAAGGTTGAGGGATTAGAGTGAAGGGTTGAGGGATTAGGATTTGATGTTGAGGGTTTAGGGTTTAGGGTTTAGGGATAGGGTTGAGGGTCGAGGGATCAGAGTTAAGGGTTGAGGGATTAGGGTTTGACATTGAGGGTTGAGGGTTGAGCTTCAAGGGTCAAGGGTTTAGGATAGGGTTGAGGGTTGAGGGATTAGGGTTAAAGTAGAGTGTGGAGGGTGTAAGGATTAGGGATAGGGTTGGAGGGTTTAGGGATAAGGGATTAGGGTTTAAGGTATAGTATCAAGTTTGTTGAGGGTTTAGGAATAAGGATAGCATTTAGGGTTGAGGGATTAGGGATTAGAGTTGAGGGATGATGGATTAGGGTTGAGGGATTAGGGTTTAGAGATAAGGTTTAGGGTTGAGGGTTGAGGGATTAGGGTTTAAGGTATAGTTTTGAGGGTTGAAGGTTTAGGGATAGGGTTTAGGGTTGATGGATTAGGGTTTAGGGTTGATGGATTAGCATTTAATGTCAAGGTTAGGGTTAGAGTGTCGAGGGTAGAGGGATTAGGGATAGGGTTTAGGGTTGAAGGTTTAAGGATTTAGGGTTGAGGCTTTAGGGATGAGGGTTTAAGGCTTAAGATATAGTGTCAAGTGTTGAGGGTGTAGGGATAGGGTTTAAGTTTTAAGGGTTAAGGGTTGAAGGATAGGGATTAGGGTTTAAGGTATAGTGTTGAGGGTTGATGGTTTAGGGATAGGGTTTAGGTTTGAGGGATTAGGGTTTAGGGTTGATGAATTAGGGTTTAATGTTGAGAGTTGAGGCTTGAGGCTTGAGGCTTGAGGTTTCAGGATAGGGTTAATGGTCAAGGGATTAGGGTTAAGGGATAGGGTTGGAGGATTTAGGGATAAGGGATTAGGGTTTAAGGTATAGTATTGAGCCCGTTGAGGGTTTAGGAATAGGGATAGTGTTTAAGGTTTAGGGATGAGGGATTAGAGTTGAGGGATGATGGATTAGGGTTTAGGGATAAGGTTTAGGATTAGGGTTGAGGGATTAGGGTTTAAGGTATAGTGTTGAGGGTTTAGGGATAGGGTTTAGGGTTGAGGGATTAGAGTGAAGGGTTGAGGGATTAGAATTTGACGTTGAGAGTTGAGGGTTGAGGGTTTAGGGTTTAGGGTTTAGGGATAGGGTTGAGGGTTGAGGGATCAGAGTTAAGGGTTGAGGGATTAGGGTTTGATGTTGAGGGTTGAGGGTTGAGGTTCGAGGGTCAAGGGTTTAGGGATAGGGTTGAGGGTCGAGGGATTAATGTTAAAGTAGAGTGTGGAGGGTGTAAGGATTAGGGATAGGGTTGGAGGGTTTAGGGCTAAGGGATTAGGGTTTAAGGTATAGTATCAAGTTTGTTGAGGGTTTAGGAATAGGGATAGCATTTATGGTTTAGGGATGAGGGATTAGAGTTGAGGGATGATGGATTAGGGTTGAGGGTTGAGGGATTAGGGTTTAGGGATAAGGTTTAGGGTTGAGGGTTGAGGGATTAGGGTTTAAGGTATAGTGTTGAGGGTTTCTTTCATCAAATGTAGATTTATGGGTTCGATTATATTGATTGCCTCTCCAGTTTTGGGGTGTGGATGTTTTGGAATCAATCAGGAAGTCTTCTGGAGACTTTGTGGAAGTGGATTGGAAATCACTTGATAGAACCCCTGCTATTTATGCTTGGATAAGGATTTGTCACAAAATAGAATTTCTTCTTCCAAAGAAGATCTATCTTTCTTCCTCGATGGGCATTTTCTATCAAGAACTTGATTATGAGGGCTTGCCCCTTCGTTGTTATGCCTATCATATGGCGGAGCATCTGGCAAGCTCTTGTAGGAAACAGGAAAAGTTCTCCCTCAAAAACCTTGTGGTCATTCAAGTCTGAAGGGGAAGGTTTGGAAAGAGATGTGATCAATGCAAAGGATGTGATCAATTTATAGCAGGAAAAAATGCGAGCGCGTTATAATGCGCTCGCATTTTGTCTTACTATTAAAATGGTAAAAAAGTGTTGACCCTTGTGATCCAGGCCCACATGCTCTATTTTCTTACTGATTCTGCACGTGCTCTGACAAAAAAGAAGTGCTTTCATGCTATTGGGAAGTTCACATGCACATTTGACACATTGTACCACCTTTGCATGATCTTTCCACCACCTTTTCTGCTTTGCCAACTTGAGAAGGAGGAAATAACATAGTTTTCACACCAAGTTTGATATATATCTATTCAAGTTTTAATTTTTGTAGTGTTGCAATGTTAATTGTGATTCAATTTTAGGAATTTAACATTATAGATTGGTTAATAGTATTGTTGTTAGTAATTATATTTGAGTGTTATTCAATTTAACATTGAAAAGGAAGCAAGTGGTGAAAAACTCAAATTGTTGAGGAGTTTGATGCAAGAAGAAAAAAACACTACATAATTGGGTACTCTCTCCATTCGAATCTTCATTTTTTAGGTATGTCAAGTCTTTACATGCATGTTCTTTACATTTTCCTTATTTCGGATTGAATTACTTTATCATGCTTTATCATACATGTTTAAAATAGACACATTCCCAATCAAGAAAGCAGCCTACATATTCACATGATGCCATGCATATTTTCTACACTTGGGCTCTTTAATAATTATGTGTAATAAATAGACCTTAACATACCATGATGTCAAACTATACAAGAATAAATCCTTACAACATAATAAAAATACAATCCCACTATTATCATGTATTCATTTCTTAGGAACTAATATTGGTCTCTTTATCATGCTACAGACAAATTCTCTGTCATGCCGAGGAAACGATCAAGAATTAAACCAACACAGGAAGAGATAGAAGCTAAGAATGCAAAGAAAGCAGTGGCTATGAGGGAACTTCGTGAGAAGAGGAAATTAGACACGATAAATGAAGACATACCAATTGAAGAGGAACCACAACCATCACAAAGAGATATGGTATTGGCGGCACAAAGAGAACGAATGCAAAAACTTCGTGGTATGAGAGATTTGAATAGCATAGTTGGAGACACGTCCTCTACTGCAAGTCAACATGTAGGGACACCATCTACCACATCTCAAGTTGAGAGTACATCATCACTCACATGTGATGAAGGAGGTACGCCATCATTCCAACCTTAACCTCAAGGTATGTCATCTATTCCATCTTCAATCCAAGGTATGCCATCTAACCCATCTCATTTAAATATTGATGGAATTCCTAATGTTGAGATGAATTTACCTAACTTAACACCACCTAGAATTTTGCATAGAAAGCCAAAGTATTTGATTGATATTGATGAGAATATTTTGCAGCCAATGGAAGGTAAGATTCCAAAATGCACTTGTAGAAGATATGCTAATAAGATTTAGAGATTGTTCTTTGAAAAGTTAAATGAGACTGCAAGATGTCAACTATTTGTTGAAATGATGCGAAGTATAAAGTATAGGTCTATCATGAAGATTCTTGGGTTGAGAACATCAGAGGCTTCAAGTGAAAAATCTATTGTCAAGAATCTAATGAGTGCGTATGAGAGTGTGGGTAACACCTCATGCACAAAAGATAGTAATGCAACATGGCGTGTGATTACATCGACTATAATAAGTAGTCAAACAAGGAAATCTTGTCTCATTAGAAAGACGAGTCAACAATTGAGAATTAATAGGAAAACTTTATCAAGAGCCATTGGAAGATGCCAAAGAATTGAGGACACTAATGCCAATGAATTATGGGCGTTCTCAGGGAGACTACCACGAGAAGATAAACTAATTGTTGAAGCATTGAGATCACTAATTGAAGACTTTTGGAAGAATTACACAAGGGTATCTCCAAATCAAAGGGATGTGGTGAGAAGGAGAATCGGTAGTCAGAACTGCGAGCCACATCCAAAGCATTTTTTGGATGAGACTCAAACATAGTTTTATGGTAAATTTCTAGAGAAGTATCCTCAAATTAAAATTTGTCAAAGATATTTTGAAATGCTAAAACCTTTCTATGTTAAGATAAATCACACATGCACTACTTGTTGTAGATTACATATTGAATTTTCTAACCATTTTGATGCTTATAGGTCTATATGTTTAGATATGCATACTAACAATTATTTGCAGGGTTGTGCCATATGTGCCCCACCAACATCTTCAAGAGACTTCATATCAAGAATTTTATGTGAAAGAGAGGAAGGTCAAATATTCTACAAGAAATTATGCTTGGATGGCACATGTCATCATTGCGGTGGCTTGCAACATTTGCCAATATGTGAACATATGGAAAGAACACATGCGGTTGGAAATGAACTAGTATAGTTTGGAAAGTATAAAACAGTGGCATACAATACAAAAGATGGTAAAGAAGCAAAGAGGTGTGAATTGGTTATTGAAAAGATTCCAGTGTATCAGTTTATGCCTATATTTCCTGACAACATAGTGTATGAGTATGCAAGACATGCCCATAGAGCTCGATGGTTGGACTTGCAATTTAAGTTATGCAAGGACACATTTTCGGTTGATAGCATTGTTTCAGTCGTCAACTTTGCAGAGAACTACAGTCTACAGCCACAACGTGAGGTGCAATCACAATATTACAACTCCACACAGGTTTCTATATTTGTGCACATCGCATTCATTCATGCGAATGATGATACAGAGGATGACAGGAAGATCATAAGGGAGTATAATTTCTATATTAGTGATGATCGCACACATTCTACGAAGTTCATGCAAGGTTGCTTTCAGGTGTTCTATAATGATTTGGGTAGAAGGGGCATATCGTTCAATCAGCATATCATATGGTCGGATGACTGTGCGTCACAATTCAAGAACTCACGGAATTTCTATTGGCTGAGTAGGAGGCATAATTTTACAAGTATTTAGCATATGTGGAACTTTTGTGAGGCCAGGCATGGAAAGGGGGAGCATGATGGTGTAGGAGCATGTATCAAAAGAGCCATAGCACGAGAAGAGTTAAAGTATAAAGACAATGCAAAGTTGATAGATGCAAAATCGATTGTCAAGTGGTGTAATGCTTCCATGGGTCTAGGTAATGAATGTAAGTCTTCAGTTCATAGATTTTTTTGGTTGATAGATGATACTAACATTGCACCATATGAAGACTGTTGTACACTGACAGGATCAAATGATATGCACTCTTTCAGAAGCTCAATTGTAGGTTCATGGAGTATCCATACATGAAAGATGTCATGCTTTTGTTCTTCCTGTACAATTCAAGTCTGGGATGAGTGCGAGTCAAAGGAGTGGGTTGACGAATGGTAGTTAAGTTATCTTAGCCCACTTGACACGTATCGACCCCCGACGGCACTGGAACTAACACAGATGGAATCATTAGTTGACTTTGACCACATATCAGATTTAGTTCAACTAGGTAATATAGGTCACGTATATGCATCTAATTTCATCTAGTTCAACAGGTAATGTCATCTTACTTTGTAGTGTTTTTGTAATGTTGACTAATTTCATCTAATTTTCTACACATATCAATGTAGGGCACGTATATGCAGTTATTGCAGATGAAGATAATGAAGAAGGAACATATTATTACTTATGTCATTGTGTTGAGGCCAAAAAGAAATTGGAGGCCCCTATTACAGATGGAGAAAACATCGAATACCCTAAAGGCTCAGTGGTTATTACTAGAACATGGCTTAGAAGGTACCCACATAAGAGTTTTAATATTTGGCTATTTCAGGACTTTGACACGCATCAGAAGATTCTTCATTACTTGAACCTTGTCATGGCATCCAATGTTCATTTGATAAAGTATCGAGGTAGACCTTTGAACAAAATCTTGTGGAAGGTGCGTGAGTCTAACCATGAAGCAATACTTGACACAATAAAGAGTAGAGCAGACCCAGATGGTTCATTGGATTAATTTGTAAGTATTCACATTGATTTTGTAAAGTCATGTTACATTGAGTTGTAAGTATGCACATTAATTTGTAAGGTTTGTCTTTTTTATTTCCTCCTGCGTTTTTACACATATACACATTTTTACATCATGTTATGCATTTTTGGTGTCCTGCTCCTGATGTGACCAAACTCATAACTCACCCTACTTTCTCTAGACACCATTTGATGATCTCTCCAACACTCTGGATCTAGGGCGCCCAATCATGATGATGACCTATATACCATTCTCCCAATGCACTCATAATGAATGAAAAGAAGACCAAGGGCACCCAAGCTTAATAGACTTATTTCTTTCAATTTTGATGATCCAAACTCTTGCAAAACGACATCCACTTTCATGCCTTTAGATCTTCCTTCACATATAGGGCACCAAATCAAGTTGAAAAATCTACATAAGGGCGCCAAAATGGATGAAAGGAGACATGAAATGCGCCTTAGGACTCCATGCTAAGGTTTGAGCCATTAAAGTCTCTTGATATTAGGCGCTCATGATGATGAAACTTAGAGCTTTTTCCTTTCCTAGGCACTCATCTAAGATGTTTGAATGATAAGGAGCGGCTCGACCACTATAATGTACATTGGGCACCAAAATCAAGGAGTTTTAAGTCACTTTGAGTCATTTGGGGTCAGTTTGAGTCTTTAAGTCATGTTGCAAAAAGGTGTCAATGTTGTCAAGTTGCACAAAGCAACTTTTGCATTTTTGGTGTCCTACTCCTGATGCGACCAAATTGACTATTCCAATGCGTCCGGATGGGTACATTTAGGCTAGGCATGGTTCTATTTTTCACCCAAACATGTCGAAATAGTCCAAACTACATTGTACTAACGATATCCCTGAAGAGTCCAAAGTGCAAAAAGGCAGCAATCTTTGATGAGATATTACTTGAAAACTATGTCACTTAGAAATATTCCGTCTAAGGCAACACGATCACGTAGAGTGCTTCTACAATAACCTCTCTTAATTTTTTATGTCTCTGAGGCATTTGCCCGTGGTGAAAGGTTTTTTGCTGCCCCAAAAATTGTCAAAAGGAGGCAGTGTAAAGTTGCAAAGGGGTGTAACTTTCGTCCTGCTCCTGATGCGACCAAACTGACTATTCCAACGCATCTTGATGGGTACATTTAAGCTAGGCATGGTCCTGCTTTTCACCCAAACATGTCAAAACAGTCTAAGCTACATTGTATCGACGATATGCCTGAAGAGTCCAAAGTGCAAAAAGGTAGCAATCTTTGACGAGATGTTACTCAAAAACCGTGTCACTTAAAAACATTCTGTCTAAGGCAAAGAGATCATGTAGAGTGCCTCTATAATAACCTCTCTCAATTTTTTATATCTCTGAGGCATTTGCCCATGGTGAAAGGTTTTCTGCTGCCCCAAAAATCGTCAGAAGGAGGCAGTGTAAAGTTGCAAAGAGGTGTAACTTTTGTCTTGCTCCTGATGCGACCAAATTGACTATTCCAACAAGTCCGGATGGGTACATTTAGGCTAGGTATGGTCCTATTTTTCACCCAAACATGTCAAAATAGTTCGAGCTACATTGTACCGATAATATCCCTGAAGAGTCCAAAGTGCAAAAAGGCAACAATCTTTGATGAGATGTTACTTGAAAACCATGTCACTGAGAAACATTCCATCTAAGGCAACGCGATCATGTAGAGTGCCTCTACAATAAACTCTCTCAGTTTTTTATATCTCTGGGGCATTTGCCCGTGGTGAAAGGTTTTCTGCTGCCCCAAAAATCATCAGGAGGCAGTGTAAAGTTGTAAAGGGGTGTAACTTTCGTCCTGCTCCTGATGCGACCAAACTGACTGTTCCAACACGTCTGGATGGGTATATTTAGGATAGGTATGGTCCTATTTTTCACCCAAACATGTTGAAACAGTCCGAGCTACATTGTACCGACGATATCCCTGAAGAGTCCAAAGTGCAAAAAGGCAGCAATCTTTGACAAGATGTTACTCAAAAATTATGTCACTTAGAAAAATTCTGTCTGAGGTAACGTGATCATGTAGAGTGCCTCTACAATAACCTCTCTTAGTTTTTTATATCTTTGAGACATTTGCCCGTGGTGAAAGGTTTTCTGCTACCCCAAAAATCATCAGAAGGAGGCAGTGTATTAAGTCAGGATGAAAGCCTATTCACTCTAGGTGCCAATCTCAAGTTGCACAATCATGAATGGGCACCTAGAGCAATAAGGTGCTACATCATGGTTCCAGGACCTTGAAATGGCGCCCAAGCATGTAGGAGGAATTTTCAAGGAGCCAGAATGTTTTTGAAACTCTAAGGAACTAGTCCAAAGACTCTATGGTGCCATCGTGATACCATTGAGTCAACTTTGGAACTCAAACATATTGAAACAAGGTCTAGGAAGGTAGGCGCCATCTCTTGCTAGTTCAACCTCTCAGATGCGCCAACATTGGAAAGACTCTTAATGAGCGCCTAAGTTTGAATTGATCTTGTGATTGAAAGTTTGGTGATGTATTGTGCAAGATGATCTTCAGTTGAAGCAATGTAAGTTCCAGGAAGGGTTTAGAAGTTATCAACCTCTTCACTAAGTTAGGCACACTTTACAAGCTTTGTTACCCAAGAGTTGCACCTCATTAAGACAAGGCGCATCTTAACCTCCGGGACTTTTCCAAAGAAGCGCTTCACTTTATTAGCACCTTTGGACCTTGTTTTGCATTCTGAAAGAGAAGGCACACTTTGGAGGTATTTCTAACCCATATTGATGCCTAGGTGTAGTCATCTCTCTGGAGCATTACAATATGTTTTAAAATGGAGGAGGACATTTCATAAGTTGGGGATTTGATCACTGAAGACCTTGGAGTGTTTGAATTACTCTAAGCAAGAAGGCACATTTCCATGGAGTAGCATACTCTAGATAGCACCTAATGCCATCAAGGCGTAATTCCACCCTCACTTTGGTGCCTATCATCAAGAAGGGGCATTGGGCATTCCTTGAATAGTTCTGAGCATTTGAAGTTCATGAAATCACCAAGGAATGTTGGGTGCCATGTGTATCCTCAACAAGCTTGAGTTTGTGCCTAGACAAGTTGGCGCTTATTCATGTTTTAACTTCCCTCTTAAATGGCCTAACTTGGGAAAAAGTTATCTTGTTGTTAGTCAAGTGTTTGATGTGTTTTGGAGACTCCAAAAGACTTCCTCTTGCTAGGCGCTCTTCTTGGCAACTACAACCTTCAACTGGCGCCTAGATCTTGAAGAAAAACACTTGCAAGTGTGGGTGCACTTTCCTTGTGATGGAGCATCAAACTGGCGCCTAGAAATCATAATGCATGAAGTGAGCACCTAGGATCCTATTGGTCCAATAGGTGGTTTTGGGATCCGTGTCAAGTCATTGGATTAGGTTGCCAACTCAGAATGATTTTCATGCACTTAGACTTCAAGGTGCCAAAACTAGTAGGAAAATATTTGGGGGGAAACCATGCTGATAAAAGTTGGGTAAATTTAACCTCCGAGTCTGATTAGGCTCTATATAACAACAATATTTATATCATGTCCCTTTGCTTTATGAAACAAGCAGTATGTGTCAAGTCATAGGGATAACACTATGGTCCTTACAAATTTCTCTGTGACTTTTGATAAGATTATCTACTCTCAAATTCATACTTAGGAACTCTCAAAATCTTGCCTTGACCAATTTGTTCATATTGAAAGGTATCACAAAATCACCAATGGGTTGTATGAAGAAATGTATAGAGACCTTTGGAAGGTAATAGTTGGAGTTCTTATGAACATGAGACCCATGGATGGGGCTTGTGTACTAAGTTGATTTTTCATTTACACATTTGTTTGATATCCTAGATACATTGGTTGGATAGTGATGGGATGATACACTATGGGAGTCACATGATTTTGTGGCGCATAAGCTCCACTAGGTTGTTGAAGATGTGGGAAAGTGTCATTACTAGTTTTTTGAAAAAAAAAAAATTAGATTGGGAAGATTGAGTTGCCCCCTAGTTTTTCTCAACCCTAGTGTTGAATGGATTCGTTTGAACTTTTGGTCTTTCTATAGTTTTGTCCTTTAGAGGTTTCTCAACACCTCTAGCCTTTAGCATCCTAATCCATTGGACTAATGTGGCTATGAGGTTGGAAAGTGTTGCAAACTCCATCCTTTAAACTTCTCCACCTTGTTATGGGTTGTTTTGAGTATTTTCACTTGCTTTCTCTTTGAGAATATTTTCTAATGATACATGATGTGTCATAGATCATTCAACTTGATAAACAACATGGAGGGATTCTCATGCCTCCTATACTTCTTGCAAGTTTATTTATAGATAGCTCACATCATTGTCCATCTAGGTGGTCATTTCCCTAAATATTATGATAAGATAATCCTGTTAATGAACTTTGGATTAAATGAGAATCAACATGCTTTGTCTTGACTAGAATAGTTGGGATGGACAAAAATCTATTGATTCTAGGTTGGGTTGTTAAAGGTCAAGAAGTTTTGGTGTCTAATGCCCTCTAAATCTAAATATTCAAAATCATAGTGGTTCAATAAGTTACAACACACCGATCTCACCAATGACAACCTTCGGACCACACCCGTCGGTGAGACTCCAAACATCGGTGAACTCTAATCTCATTGGGCCGATACATCGATGGATTTCGACTGTCAGTGTGACCCCCTTCATTGGCGAAGCTCTCAACTGCTCTTCCGATGCACCGATGGGATTATCTTCTGATACACTGATGTCTTTGACTTCGAACCACACTCGTCGGCAAGATAGAACACTATTGGCGAAGCCTAACCAAGGTCTGTCGATACGCTGATATGACCAACTCTTGATGTCGATACAAGGTTCTTTTGAAGGCAAAGGGCGCCTAGGCTTATGGGGCTCAATTTGATGTATTTATTGAAAGCTCAAGGTGAATTGATGCTTATTGAAAATACCACTTAGTCCTTCATTTTCATTCTAGGCACCATTTCCTATTGACTTATATACTCCTCCTCATGCTAGGGTGCCATAATAAAGTGGTTTAGACAATAGGTGCACTTCACTTACTAGAGGCTTGTTCTCCTTCCACCTTAGGCGCACTTTTATGGTGGAACAGGTGTCAATGGGCGCCTTGTCTTAAATGAATGCTCTCTCTAAGTTGTGCGCCCTTTTGAGGCTTTATGAGTTGTAAATTGCGCCTTAACCCTTCATGCTTGTTGCTCAATGTTTGAATGTTTAAGAAAGTCTCCTTTAGGCGCTCATCTTAATGAATTTTTCTCAAGGCACAATCATTCTAATGACTTGGATATTCATCCTAGTGTTTTAGGATATCAAGCTACCAGAGTTAGTCATTTTTAGGATCTCAAACATAAAGAATAACATGATGATTCATTTTTTTGTATTGCATATAGTTGACATTCTATGCTACTCATAAAGAATATTAATATTTTCTGTTCAACATGATGATTCATTTTTTTTTTAAATACAACTTTTATCTTTTAGTTCCAAAATGAGGTTTAGGTGATACTTGAATAACAATAGCTAGCTTATTGGATCAACAAACATCCTATGTAATACAATTGGACTTTAAATATTTGAAGTAGCCATCTACAAATATCCATTCAAACGTGGATTTATAATGCAAGTATGGATGCCATTAAGAAAAAAGATTTGTATTAACCAAATATCCATATAGGCATACATTAATATCTGTCGATATAAGTATAACATATATACAAAATAGCCATATAGGCTTACAAGAATGCCATATAGGCATACAATGTCAACTATATACAATACAAAATATATGTCCACAAATGCCATATAGGCATACAACAAAGGAACACAATAAAAAGTCATTCCCCTCTGGCTGGTGAAGAGAATATATCACGGGCAGCCTTTGATCTTCTAGGGGATGGAGACACGCATGTGGGTGGTCTACTACGAACCCGAGGGCTAATCCTCCTATTTAGTTCTTCCTGCATCTTTAGCTGTTACAATAAAAAGTATAGACATTAATATATAGAAATTACATGTTATAAAAAATGAAACATTTAACAAAATAATCACTTACCACTAACATATGATCTATCTCCTCACTTGCCTCAGTAGCAGGAATAGGCCCTGGTGATGTCATGTCCTATAGAAACCATCTAGATAGAAATTAAACTTCAAATCAATAATCTTTTAATTTTTCAAAAATAGACAACTATAACAATGAATGTAAATTCAAATTTACTAATTTGCCTCATACCCCTATCAATGCCATGGAGCTATGAATTGTAGAGGCCACACCATGCTCCATTGCCCTCTGAACATGGGGAGGTGTCTCCGCAGCCTGCATCATCTAGAAATAAAACAACATTATTCAATTACAAAAACTATAATAATGATGCAAATCATGGCTTCTAACATACACACACGTTCATCTAAACATGGAAGTACACACAATAAAGCACACAAGTCACATACAAAAATCTAGTAAGTACAATTCATTCATTAAACTATTTATTTTATTACATCTGTAAAGCTTTGAAGTCCACCACCGTTGGCAGGTGTTACCATGAAATCTACAATATTAACCTATTCAACATCTAAAATTAGATATTAGAATACCATTCATATAACGATGCTATTCACATGTAATATTTATAATTGTTTACTAGTTACATACCCCGACAATAGATGATCTAGTGTAAAATGCAGGTGGCGAACCACTGAAAACTGCATCGACACTATGACCCTAAAATTGTATTAAAATCATCAATTTAAATTAGTTAATCTTGCATTTCAAAAATAAAATTTAATAAATTAAATTCAATAAACTCGCTAGTATTTACCTGAGTATCAAGGCCGAAAGTCTCACTCAGGAGGGTATCTATCATCACCATCTACTCAGCTGCAGATGTAGCTTGTGCACCTACGTCCTGACTATCCATGGTGTCATAACCACAGGCTGACCCGCAAGCTTGACAAGCATGGGGTGGGACCCTACTCCTCGCACTATCTCCCAACCCACTCTGTGTTGCAAGACCAGCATGCTCTATGATGCTCTGGGTCAAGGCACTAATGGATTGAAGTGTATCGACCTCAACACTCTCCTTCACAATGGAAGGGATAGAAACATGCTCATGGGCTGGTCTGCTGATTACTCATCTCACTACCTGTTGTGGGTCAAAACATGCCCCTGGTCTATCTTGTGCTGACCCCCCCCCTCTACCCTGGAAGTCCCGCATATCAAAATAGTTTGGCACTTTATTGAGGACAAACTCGCATTAGAGTTTCCTCAAAAAGTATTGCGGGACCTCATTATTATTGCATGGAGGATGGTCAAAAACCATCCACCACCTTTGCCCAAAATTGTCCCTTATCGCTTGGTTGTTGCACCAATGGATAGGGAACCTCTTGCATGTAATGGGTGGAGGTTGATTTGTTTGTGGGTTTGTGAAAATTGAACACAAGTCTAATTTTGTGATTTGTAATTTTTTCACATCTTGGTATGACATCTTGTCTGCATAATAATCTCTAAAATCTCTCCTCTTATCCATTCAACTAGTTATTTGCTTACTAATTGAATCTACATTTGATAACATAGATTCAAAAGATTCAGCAAGCGTGGACCTATGCAAGGTTGAAGTAGAAGGATTTTTCAACCTTGCAATTATATCTTCAATTTCTTTTTTGTTGTTTTCAATTTGCTCTATTATATTTTCTTGTGTTCCAGGGGCATGTCGAGGAATGGATGGAGGAGGTTGTTCCGCAGGTATTTCCTCCTCAGGATTTTGTGGATTTTGAGGAGGAGGAGGAGGTGCATTAACATTTCCTGACAATTAATGAAATATACATCAAAAAACAACTCAAACCTACCTATTTAGAAGCAAATTCAAACAAAAAATAAATAAAACTCACTCCTTTGGCATGCTCGACGTCGTGGTGGCATTTTGGTGACGAATCAGCAAGATTTTGGTGTTGAATTATCTTTTCCAAAATGCGAGCGCGCATCCTAGGGTTTGAAAGCCATGGGGATAGAGGAGAAAAATAGAAATGAAATGAAATGACAAGCCTTTTTTTCATTTATTTATAATAGTTAATAACACGCTCGTGTTATGTATGAGGCTCATCATTACCAACCCATAACGCAAGCGCGTTATAACGCGCTCGCATTATGTATGATTTTTTTAAAAAACCATTTGGCCACTTTTGGGCCCCCCATCTTTTTGCACTTACCCTATATACTAATATGTTTGTGCCATTTGAACTCATATATATCAGTTACCTCTCAAAAAAATATATACATGGCTCATTAAAAATTCCCTGGCCCTCTCGGTTAATTGAATATGAACAGTCTTCTCCTTTTTAGTCTTCAAAAACAAATAACACTTCTTCTTTTTAGACTTCAATACTCGAGGAAGATTAAAATTAGAAAGAAAATCTTCTCAAGATAAATCCTTAAATCACCAACCAATTGTCTTTAGAAAATGGCTAAAAATAGCCTTAAAAAAGATAAAACACTGCAGTCTTAAAGCTGTTGATGACCTTCTGCATGTCAAAGTGCAAGCACAAGTGAAGGGGTCAAATTTTAAATTCAGACCACCGATCTTAGACTGAGCACCCATCAAAGTTTTAAAAACAACCGTTGATTTGGAGTTGGCACCGCTGCTCCAAATGATATGACTGAGGGAGTTGGTTTCATAAGAGAGAGGGTCAGTCACTTTAAGTGGCAGAGACTTGTGATTACAAGTCAACGTTGATTTAAAAAATAAAGTGTAACAGGGTTATGACGGGTGCAGTTAGGTCTTTAGGAAATGTAGCTTAGGGTATAGTAAGAGCATAGGAATTTAAAGTTTGCAAAATAGATCAATAGGAATTAATCAACCCTAAGAAAAGAATGCTTATTGACATTAAAACTTGTAGACCCTAATTACTGACGAATATTCTTGAGCATATTTGACTAACACCTCTAATATAAAGAAGATAATGAACTAATGAAGACAAGAAGCTTTGTAGACCTTGAATTGCCAATAAGAAGTCTTAACATACAATATGCAACTTTCTAAGAGTATGAATCTTGATCTCTGCCCACATTTTGCAGAATTCTCTCTTTGTCATGAACAACTCTGTCAGCATCAAACACCACCATGATCAAGCATAGAGAGAGAGTATATAACAGAAGATGATCAACATTGTCATGACAACCTTTTGAAGATGGATGGCATATCCATTCAACCTTACAACTCTTCACTCTATTCATCCTACCTTACAAACTCCAATCAACATCATCATGAATAAACCAAACATAGAAGACAATTGAACACCATAGCATAGATACATCACCATCACCTATGAACTTGAGATCATCCTAAGACTATGAATACTATGAGGATTGTCATATCTCACAAAAAACAATATGAATCCTTAATCATCATGAACCCACTTAAAGCATGGTCAACTCACAAGAACCAATATGAACTCATGAAACCAAAGCACCATTAAAGCCTCAAACCAACAAGTCCTTTACAATTTAACTTTGATATTCTTGCTTTAAGACACTCTTGCACTTGCAACTTTGATACCTATCAATATCACTTTAACATCCCTATGTATTGGCATTCAATAACATGCATCACTAACATAATCAATTCAACTTGCAACTTAATGACCAACATGTGATCTGTCCTCAACACAACTCCACATGTTATCTATCCTCAACACAACTCCTAATGGTATGGTCAACTTGTTATCACTTTGACATCAATGACAAACAATGCCAATGCTTCAACAAGAATGTCTTCAGAAATGGAAAAGGCCACCATGTCATGGAGTTGCTGAAAACAAGAACTTAAGAACTAAAAGTCAGGAGTTAAGAAGTTTTGAAAACCTCCGACTTAGCAACAACAAAGGGAACAACATGCAGGAAGAAAGACTCAACAAAGGGAAGCCAAGTCGGGAGGTCGAGGAGTTAGGAAACTTAAGAACTGAGTGACATAGGTTATGGAAACTCTGAAATCCGTGACTTAGTTATGATAACTTAGAAACCCGTGACTCCTTAGAGAAAAAGAAAGGCGACTAAGGGAAAAACAAACTTTAGGACTAAATAATGAATTAGGAACCCGAAAGGAAAGTTTAAAAATTGTATGACACCAAATTTGAATTTTAGGGTAACAATTGGCTCTGAATGGGGACAAGGATTAACAGGACCTAGAGAATCCAGAATGACCATGACTCAAAACCTTATTCATTAGGCCCAATAGAGACAAGACAAGAAACATACCAAAACAGAACAAAAACAAAAAGAAACTATGATACAAGGGAAACTCAAGAAAATCACCAATTGAACATTTTCAAGTCTTGCCCATTATAGGGAAGAGGTAGAGGGGTACCATCTAGATAAACCAACAAGAAAGTGTTGTCTCCAATGACCTACCTGATCTGAAAAGGTCCTTTCCACAGAGAGTCAAACTTTTTATGTGCTCCTTTTGGTTCTCTCCTTCTATCTCAGAGCAATACAAAGTCTCCAATAACAAAGCTTCTTTGTCTAGCCCTTTTATCAATTTTTTTTACCATTTGCTGATGTTTGGAAATCTTGTCCACCACTATCTCTCTTTGTTCCTCTAGTTTATTCAGATACATGATCCTTTTCTCCAGTGCTCACTGAAATTGTTCATTCTCTATTGCCTTTTGTAAGCTTAATGCTGAAAGCTCCAAAGGAATGGGTATAGCACTGTTAATTCCATACACCAACTAAAAAGGTGACATGCTAATGGCCCTTTTGTACGTTATTCTATCCACCCACAGAGCATCATATAATTTCTTGTGCCATCCCCTTTGATTTTTGTCTACTAACTTCTTGACAATGGAAATCAAATTTTTGTTACTCGACTCAGCTTGCCCACTGCTTTGGGGATAATAATCAGCTGAATGTGCCAAATTGATACCATAATCATAGAAAAAGAGAGTAATCTTAGAAGATGAAAAAGAACTAGCATTATCATCAATGATTTTCTTTGGGACACCAAACCTCACTAAAATGTTTTTTTTCAGGAAGGAGCACACAACCTCAGAAGTTGTTTGCTTAATTGGGATAGCTTTCACCCACTTGGTAAAGTAGTTGGTGGAAGTCAAGATGTGTGTATGCCCAGCACTAGAATTGGGGTGAATGGGACCAATGAAATCTAAGCCCCATTGTTGGAAAGGCTCATCAATTACCACAGGCTTCAAAGGTAATGCTACAAGGTGAGGCCTACCAGTGAACTTCAAACATTTCTCACACTTGGATACCCATTCATAGGCATCCCTAAACATGCCCAACCAGTAGAAGCATTGGCGTAGGATCTTGAAGGCTGTTACTGAAGCTGAAAAATGCCCACCGCATGCTTCGTTATGGAAAGACTCTAATAACTTTTTTTGTTGCTCTTTATCTACACACCTCAGGAATGTTCTATCCACACCATTTTTATACAGGTTCCCTTCCCAGAGAATGAATTTATTGGCTTTAAGTCTCAAATTCCTCTTTTCTTTAGCAAAAAGGTGAAATGGGCAATCACCGTATGTTAGAAAATAGGAAATATCAGAGAACCACTCATCTATTGTACTGGTGAAAAGGACTAGGGGCAATTGTTCTTCTTTAGCAATTTTGTTTTCTGTAATCCTTTGACATAAGCCTTTTCCCTTGACTAAATTGGTGGGTTTTATATCAACATAATATTCTTGCACCTTAGCTGTCCAAGACCCCCTTTTATTGCACCCAATTTCTTGTTGAGTGAGGATACTTTTCACAGCAGACTCTGGGACAACAATAGTAGCATGAGAGTGCAGAATATAAAATCTAAAGTTTTTCAGGGCCTTTACTATAGCATATGCATGTTTCTCAAGTTGAGAATAATTTAATTCATGCTTTTTAAGAGGTGTACTCATGAAAGAGATAGGAGCTTCAATACCTTGCTCATTCTTTTGTAATAGGATGGCTGATAAGGTGTGTTCCGAAGCATATCAATATATATTGACGTCCTTTCTGCAATCAGGGTGTACCAGTCTAGGTGCATTTGCAATGGCCATCTTTATATCCTTGAAGGCTTGCTTCCCTTCATTGTTCCACTTGAAGACAAGGTGATTTTTCATCATATCAACAATAGGCCTAGTTAATTCAGCAAATTCTGGCATGAATCTTCTTAAGAAATTTACTTGGCTGAAGAAGGATCTGGTGCTATCTTTATTGGCAGGTAAAGTCAATTGCATAATGGATTTCACCCTTTCAGGATCAACCTTAATTCCATCATTTGAAACGATATGGCCCAAGAGTTTGCCTTCAGTCACAATAAAGATTGATTTCTTTGGGTTTAAATAAATTCCTTGCTCTCTGCAACGCTGCAACACTACTTTCAGATCATGCAAATGATTAGCCCTCTGAAAAGTTGCCCCTGCATTTATGAGACCAAATGGCATTCTGTTATATGCAAAGACACCAATGGGAGTAGTGAAGGCAGTTTTATGCTGATCTTCTAGGGCTACTTCAACCTGGTTGTATCCTGAAAAACCATCGAGCATAGACATCATCTCAGAACCAGCAACTGTCTACAATATATGATCCATTACAGGTAGCGGATAGCTATCCTTTAAGGAGGATTGATTCAGATTTCTAAAATTGACACATCCTTATTTCCCCTTTCTTCTTCCTAACATGAACTATATTAGCTACCCAAGTTGAGTGATGGATGGGATAAATAATTTTGGCTTTGAGAATTTTGTCTATCTTACTGAAAAATAGCTTCTGCCACCTTAGGATTATAAGTTCTCTATTTCTGTCTGTAAGGTGTAGCACTAGGCTTTAATGGAATATAGTGTTGCAACTCTACATTTCTAAATCTCTTCAAATCTGCATAGCACCAAGCAAAAACATCTCTGTAGTGAATCAACAAGGAGATCAAATGTGCCCTCTTGAGGAGAACAACACTTCCCAATGCACACAATTTTAGGATCTTCCTTTATGCCTATGTTGACATGATCAAAGTCAGTACATGATTCAACATAGACTTTTCTTTTTTGCTTCAAATACTAATCATGTCTATTGAACAAATCTTCCAATGAGACTAGTCCCTTAGGAATCTTGTTTCCCTTCAATTGGATGACTTTAGATCCTTTACCATCAGTAGAACTAATATCACCTCTAAAACATCATTGCTAGCATCACTACTTCCTTCAAAGAAAATATTTGCAAAAGATTCATCTTTCTCTAGAAATGCAATTATCTATTAATCATTGTTAAATACTTGCCAGTGATTCATGTTATCAGGAACACTAGGTCTGTATACAATTTCCACCCTGTATGGCTTATCCTTAAAATCTGGATGTGGTAATAGTAAGGATGCAAAAACAACCAACAAATGAGCCCTAGTATTATGATCTCTAGGTACTACCTCTATAGAGAAAGCATCAAAGTCTTCAATACAATCCCAGACCCTATTTCTATAGTGTCTGAGTCTACCATTTTTTACAGTATATACTTTCCAGACTTGTTTGACAATTAACTCAACATCACCTACGGCTTCCAACTGTTTTACACCTCTCTCTTTAGCCAAAGTTTAACCAAGTAACAGAGCTTCATATTTTGCTGTATTATTGGTATTGTCAAACTCGAGCTTACAAGCAAAACACAATTTATAACCATCTGGAGAGGTCAAAACTACTCCTGCACTAGACCCGGCACTAGAACAACTTCCATCAAATTCTAAGGTCCACAGTTCATCCACCAAGTCAGGACTAATCAGACTTGAGCATTCCTCCTCCATTGAGGTACACATGTACGTGCCCGATCCAATTTCTACAAACAATATGTCTGCCCTTGGATCACCTGATTTTAACACAGTGAATTTAGCTTTGGGCTCAGGATTGAGACGCACCTTCTTCCCCTCTACTGGTATTAAGGCATGAGACCAATCCATCTATATTTCTCCCCCCAATCTCTACAAAAACTTCTGTTTAGGAGCATCCCGTAAATAGTACGAATGTTAGCCACTAGGATGGTTAACTTCAACCTCTTGTTTGGGAAAGAAGCTAGGGCAACCTGAGTATCCTTAATTTGTCCTATTTTGGGGACTGGTGAACCATCCATAGAAAAACATCTACCATGTGAGGATGTAAATGATAAACCTAGAGCATTAGCTACTTGGGCAGGTATTACATTGTCAGAGGCTCCAAAATCAATGACACAATTGCTCAGCCTAAAACCAACAATATATAACGGCACATAGAAAGGTTCAGGTTTTGTGAAAGGGTTTTGCTAACTTGGGCTTTTATCATTAGAATTTGAACAATTTTGTTTTTCTATGTGGGCTTCATTTTCATTTGACACTTGTGCATTACAATGGGAAGGCGAAGGTTCTTGTTTGACATATTTGACTAGCCTATCTAGCTTTGAAGGGTTAAGTCTAAGGTATTCATCCTACGAGATCTAGATTTTTGTATTTTTACAGGACTCAATTATGTCGAATGAACTAGAAACAAGTGTTTTAGAAGGAGCAGAAGGTACCTCAATAGATGCACTTTTTGACATGACATTCTCCATCTTCTTGGAATTTGGAGTGACTTGTCTTGACAATATATATTTTGGAGTAGAGGATGAACTGCCAGCTTGACCTTTCTATTCTTGCCCCCTCTGAGCTTGTTGACCCCTTGTAAAGACTGTACAATAGGGATTTTCATTCTTAGTGTATACATCCTCTCCCGCTTCTCCATCAGATTCATATTCAAAGAAGTTCACACTGGCATCATTAGACTGGCTAGGCTCTTCCACATAAGGTTCCTCAATATGCTCATTAGTTGAAAGCATTTGCATGAACCTAACCATTTCTAGGAAGGTACTTCCATCATGGTCAGAGATCAAATGGAAATTGCACATCATGTGATTGTTCTTGCTGGTAGAGGGCCTTCCTTCAATAGCCAATCTCTGAGCTAGACCAGTCAATGGCAATGTTCTATTATAGTTTCCTTGAGGACCATATTCTTTCCTTAGTATATCCTGATAAGGTAGCTAGAGTGACCCTTTAGGCATTTGTCTCTTCAAAGTAATATTATCATTTGCCAACCTCTGAATAATAGGATTAGTAGAATTCAATGTTGAGGGTTTGCCAGTTTAAAGTTCTTTTTTCCATTTCCCAGCAATAATCAAACCATCTTCTATAGATATAGCCCTCTCATGGGCTGCATCTAAATCAGCTGCACCTTCCCTTTTAATAATGAAACTAACATCTTGGAAGAGTATTAATGAAAAAGCACTTTAATAGAACCTCTCCAAGCCTCATGTCCTTAGGAATCCTATTGACTAGTTTGTTAAATTTGGCCATAAACTCTCTCATAGGCTCATGCACTTCTTTTTCATAGAATCTAATTGAGAGATAAGGACCTGTTCATTCTTTTCAGATTTAAACATACTTTCAAACTTGGATCTTAAAGTATCCCAATTGATGATGGAACCATTTGGAAGGTGGTAAAACTAGTCAACAACAACATCAGTTAAAGATTCCAGAAAAAGCCTTATAGAGACATCTTCGTATTATACAAGGATAGAAGAACCAACAAAGAAGACTTGCATGTGCTCTTCAAGAGTGACCTTCCCATCTCCTCTGAACTTAGGTATAATCATCCCTGAACCTTTTGGTAAGTCACGCAACTGAGCTCCTAGGTTAAGAGGGCCTACTGTGGCTCCCCATGGAATAGGTGGAGGCTGGGCCATGATAACAAGAAAATTAACTTGTGAAGGAAGGACAGTTCTGTGCAAAAGAAGGGCTTGACAAGATGCACCAGGAGTACTGGTAGTACTTTGTCTAGGAGGAGGGGATGATGGTCTACTAATAGACTTAGCCTTCCGATTAAGTGTGAAAGAAGAGAAATTAACAACTTCTAGTAATTCAAAATCTTTATCCCAAATTCCTTTCTTTTTATCTCCCCTAGTATATCTCTGAGAAACCAGTTTTGAACAACAACAATAATAATTATAGAGTCACCAACTTCACTTATTGATTGTTTAAGTGGAAGATTTTGTCAATTGTTCAACTGGTTCCTTTGATTAGAGGCCTAATTTTTGGGTTGATTTTTGGGAAGAGCTTGTACAGGAAAGACTCTCTCTTTGTGAGGAACAAGTACGACATTTTATACAAAAAATTATTTCTTGAGCTTTGCCGAAATGCCTGACATTCTCTTATGATTTCACCAAGTTCTTCCTCTAGTACTTCATTAACTTGGTTATATTGCAAATTGGTTCTTCTTTGTTGCCAGGAATGTAATTGAAGGCTTGTAATAATATCCTCTTGATCACCAATAAGCCAATCTACGTTGGGTTGAAGGACTGGAGTGTTATGCCTTTGAAGAATAATGTAAATTAATCACAAAGAAACTCAAAATACATATATAATCAAGCAGTATCCCCAATAGAGTCACCAAAAATCTGTTAGTATACAAAGTTGTCACCTAACTCTATATTCTTTCTGTTAGAATCAAGACAGACAACTGAGAGGGGGGGTGAATCAGTTGTCCCAAAAGTTCCTCTTATTAATCACTTAAATCCTTCTTGTAATTTAGCAACATAATAATAAATCAATCATGGAAACATAATGCAACAATTCAAGAGTAGAAACACATTAACTCATATGACACCAAGATTTTAACGTGGAAAACCTGGTTAAGGGAAAAACCACGGGGTGACTAACCCAAGATTGTATTCTCTGTTAAAAGAATAAAAGGAACAAAATGGCACATGCCAATTAGGGCTCACTGCTCGAGCACACTGCTCACAAGAGGCCCACTGCCTATAGGAGACACATTGTATATAGGGTAATAAATATTACATACTTGAACTAAAGAATAGCATCTTCACCATGCCTGAGTCAGTTCTATTTAAGCCCAATACTTCTGCTTTGCTTTTCGCACTTCTCCTCTCTACCACACTCTCATCTCCATCAAGATATTTTTGAAATGACTTCACAACTCTTATTTATACAAGACATTGACTTTGGGATAATCATCCAAGTCGACATACTTTACAAAGCAAATGCACAAATACAACAAGACTAATTACAAAAGACTTCATGCAGATCATCACACCATCGGCCACATAGATCTGGGACTTCAATCTTCTTTGAGGAACACACCATCCATTGCAAAACATCTTCAAGATCATCCGCAAGATGTGTAACTCATCCGGTCAACTAAACTTAGGAAGAACATCATCATCCAGAAGTAATTCTTCAATTACGAGCTCAATCTTCAATGTGGACCACCAACACAAACTAGACACAATCCAAAGACCTCCACAAGCTTGCCTAAATCACCAAGAACATCCACACTACTTTTGCTTACTAAAATCATTCTCTCCTTCATCCAGAACCTCAAGAACACAGTTTGTCATCACTGTCATATTGGAATAGATGCTTGTGGACCTCCAGACCATGAACCAATTGAGTTGTAAATTCACATTGACTTCCTAAACACTCCACCAAATCCGCAGAACAAGATATTGCATTTTCGGAGCTCACCGGACCTATTTGTGTCACTCTGTCACCTCTGAACAACTGCCAGAACCACTTTTACTCAAGTGGCCATAACTTCTTCAGATCTTTATGCAGACCTCTCAAAACTTTACTGGATCATCTTGAGACACATATCTACAAACCCTTTGATGCACATCCTTCGACCTTCATCTTAGCTGGGATCTTTACCTCATTGTCTTCACTGTTCTTCTCTGTTCTTGACAGGACTAATTTTCTCAATATCCTCAGCATACAACTCTTCCAATCCTTGACATCAATGCAATAGGAGTATGTTGACATCAATGACAACATCGGTTAGGCCCATACTTGCAACACTTTCACCCAAGAAGTGACAAATGTATCCACAGTTGAATCAATAATAATAATATTTTATGACCGATTCTCTGCTTATTTTACAAGGTGGCAACTACCTTCAAATGATATGCAATGAATTTAAATCTACATTGCTTTTAACCAGAAAGTGATAAAGATAATAATGCTTTTAATTAGAAATCTTAGAAAGGCTGTAATACTTCCTACAACAACTGAATTTCAAAAGAAGTTGAAAGACTTCGAAGTAACCACTTAATAGAACAACAGAGATTTCCATAGATATAATATAACCACTGCCACAAAATATTCACCAAAAGATAAACATCTCATAGCAATGAAAGAAGTAGATATCCAATACTTCAATATAGATGACAGAATAACCACTGGCAATATATGCAACATAATAAGAATAACATCCAAATATACATAACACAAAGTTTATGCCTGCCTGAACTCCACCACATGTATCTTCTATATTAAAGTAGTAGAACAGAAAGAACACAAAAAAATTGATCTTAGTGAGGAATCAAAGTTACCCAAAAAGATCCCTACATCATCCTCGAGCACCCATATATAGTTCTCACACAATAACTATCTTTAAAAGAATGGTTTCTTGGAGACAACCGCTTTAAAAATAATAATAAGTCTTGCAAATAAGTTTTTGAGCCAAATTTAAAGAAATAACATAAAACAAAGAAAGTAATCATGCAGCCATGCCTTCACCATCTTTTGGGTCTTCAACACTTTCGCCATCTTGCTCATCCATCAAGGCTTCACATATCCTCCTCTTCATTTTGTATTCCCTGTACCTGGTGACAACAACAATAATGTTTTTACTACTAGGTGTGGTAGTGATCTGCAATCTAGTTCTCCATTTAGCTAGCACCTTAACTACTTTGGCTATTGTCTCATGATTGTCATCACCTCTAGATTTGAAAGAGTTGAGGTACAACTGCATGTGGCCTAGCTTTCCAGTGATTCTCCAGTGACAGTTTCAAGATCAACTATCTCCTTGTCAAAAACTTCTTTGAATTTTAGAGATATTTCTTTGACATCCAATAACTTTTCTCTGAACTCATCTATAATGTCTGCCTCCAGCAGATTGCAATCCCTTTTGATTTCAACCAATATTTCAAGATATTGACCCAACACCTTATTGATTTCTACAATGAAACTATCATACATCGACAATTTCCATTCCAATGTGTCAAACCAAGATGAGTCTATATATTTTAGATCATTAACCAATTTCTCCTTGATCAGTGATAGGGAATCTTTGGTTATTAGCTCCGAGACATCTTTAGAAAGGACATACATACTACCCCAAGATGTTCTTTCCTTACTTGATGTAATTTAGTAACTAGTTCCTTCCTCTTTTCAAACACTTGACAATAAGTTAACACAGACTTGCTAAGGAAGAAAAGAGCTTTGCAGGAGAGTTTTTCAATCCACTCACTAACAACCTTGGCAAAATTTAGGTTTTTCTTTATTTGTTGCATTGTATTGGAATCAATGCCTTCAACACCAGAACTAGAAGCTTCATGAGATGAGGAAGTCACAATAGATTGAATAAAATTACTTAAAGAAAGAACTTGAGACTGCAATTTCAAATTTTCTTTTCTCTCCTCCTTCACTCTCTTGATCAAAGCACCAAAAGAATAATTTGCATGATAAACATCACCTTCGAGAGTGGAAGGGCCCATGTCAATGTGACTTATTTTGTAATCGGCCTCTGTTATCTCACTTTCATTCAAATCCTTGACTGGATCGGCAATCTCTAACAACTAATGACTAGATGTAGTATCAGTTACCATTCTAGACATCCTCTTAGCTCTTTTAGGCTTTGAGGTACTTTGTAGCAACTTGGCAACTGTATCAACTTCTACTGTCATCGTTGGAACATTTTTCCTCTTCTTTTCAACTGCTTTCTTTAACCAGCCAGGACAAGACATTGACATACCATCATCTTTGTTTTTCACAACAATTTTGTTCTAATCAACCAAGGGAAGAGAAACAGGAACTTCTTCATCTCCAGGGGAAGTGGGAACATCAAATAAAGGAGGAAAAGCACTATCATCAGCAATTTGTTGGAAAATGGAATCAGAATCCACAAGCACAGGTTTCACCATATCAACCTTCTTCTTTGGAGTAGACAAAGGCAAGCTATCTTATTCACAAGTTGATTTCAATTTTGCAGCCTCATCTAGTCTTTCACCATCACCTTCAGATTGTGAATTAGTATTAGACTATATTGCCTCTTGTCTCCCAGGTGGAGAATGAGTATCAGAATTCTGTGTAGACCCTTGCTCATTGGCTCTAGATGTTCTTTTCTCATAAGGAGAGCTTGCATGTCCACACCATTTTCCTAACAACCAATTCTTAGTTCTTTTTAACACCACGGTAGAACAAGACTTCAAATCCACAACCTCCTTCTCTAACTAGTTAATTCAGGGAAGGGGTTTCAAAATCAAATTTTGATACTCAACATCAATGACTTTTGAATTTTCTTCAATGCCATCTGGGATTTGCAAAGGGAGACCAAAAACTTGAGTTTGACTCAATGTGAGTCTCATACAATCTCTTCTTTGCACTTCTCTGTCATCGATACAGTCCTCTGAGAAATCATCTAAATGTGGATGGTGTTCATAAGAACCAGAGCCATGAAAATTCTATTGTATATAATTCTTATTGTCAAAATTTGCTCTCATAGACAAAGAATGAAAATTAAATTCACTAAGGGCCTACTTAGCTCCCTTCGCAACATCATTAGTTTTGCAAGTGTACGAGGAAAGTGTCAACAGTAAAGCATATCTTTTCTTTCTCATGCTTTGATATTTAACATTCACAACAGACATTTGTCTACAAACTTCTAGAAAACAAGGAAATCACTTGCATATTGTGGTAGTTTTGTTGGGGCCTTTTCATAACCCCTTATTTGTAGATAGGTGAACCTGTTAAACTAAATGTAGAAACTCCCAAACTCCATAATTAAAGTAGTGGCCTCTTGCAAAATTCTGAGTTCTGGGTTTCTATCAAGTTTCCTCACAACAAACATCAGAGAAGCATCATTAACATGGCGGTAATCTTTCATTCCAACATCTTTGGTAAGGTGTGGAAAATAACTATACACAGGTGTGTCTGGTGTCAATGATCTTTGAGGTCTTAACTCGACCCAAACAACCTCTTGACTGGCTAAAATGTATACTAAATATGAGCACATATATATGGAAAGTGGTAGTCTACTGGAATTTAGCCAATTGTTCATTTAAATGATAACTAATGATCTCAACCCAGTTTATGAATTGGTTTTCACTACATATCAATAAAATAAACTGACACATCTAATGTTCTTAAGAATCTATAGTTGCACTCCCAACCACACGATGCAATAGAGTGATAATGTCAGAAATTTCATCCTTAAAATGAGATCTTTTTAGTTTTGGAGGCAATTGGGACTTACCCCTTTTCTTAGACTTCAGCCAGTTTCTCGCAGTTGAGTTCATGCACCAGTCCTCGTTTGCTTTGAAGAAATTTAACCCTTTCGCAACAGACATATCTTCAAAGTTCTCTTTTTCTGGAATCCTCAATGTGTGAGAGATAACACCAGGGTCAACTTTAACCACCATAGAGCTGTCTTTAGCCTTAATTTCTTGAGTTTTTGGGACGTATCTTTGCATGCATGCAATTACCAAGTCAACACACTACACAGAAGTCGATAAACCTCCAGCATGCGCCAAGCCACTCTGTAAAATCTTCTCTGCAATTGGTGACTTATCGTCTTGTTGCAGACGGGTCCAGAATTCTCCCAAGTCAATATGCCTGAGCTCAGTATCTTTCAGTCCGCTCCAACTGCTCTCAATGCCTAAAGAATGAGGGGCTCCTTGATATTTAAATTTCATCCTAAACCGCAATAGTAGAAGCACAGAGAGAAATTACTTATGCATTCAGAGAGTTACAACAGAGAGTAGAATCTGGTACAATAAAATGACTTAGAGAAAATACTGCCACCATAAATAAATATGTCTATACCATTATTTCAACACGACGTGCTCATAGTGCTTTAATTAATATTGCATTAAATTATCACCTTGAGAGAATGCCACCGTCATCTTCACATGCCTTCCAAAATTTTTGAAAAGACATTCATTAAATGAGCCATACACTTCATTAAATGAGGAAAGGATGCCTTGAGAAATGGAAAAATCCACCATGTCGCGGAGTCACCGAAAACAAGAACTAAGAAATAAAAGTTGGTAGTTAAGAAGTTTTGAAAACCTCTGACTTAGCGACAACAAAGGGAACAACACGCAAGTAGAAAGACTCAACAAAGGGAAGCCAAGTCGGGAGGTCGGGGAGTTAGGAAACTTAAGAACCGAGCGACATAGTTTATGAAAACTTTGAAACCTGTGAGTTAGTTATGATAACTTAGAAACCTGCGACTCCTTAGAGAAAAACAAAGGTGACTAAGGGAAAAACAAACTTTAGGACTAAATAATGAATTAGGAACTCAAAAGGAAAGTTTAAAAACTGCATGACACCAAATTTGAATTTTAGGGTAACAATATTAGAGATTATTCACAAAAATAGGATGTACATTATAAGGAGTATATCAACACCCTGTTAACAAATACAAACTAAAGACCATACAGCAACTAGTATCACTATCTTAAACAAAAAGCACAACATCAGCTATCAAAAAAAGCTAATAGTATCACTGGGGATGGAACATAAAAGACACAAAAAAACTTATACAAGACTGTCAATAGAACAAAAAATTACTCTCAGTAGCACATCTGGTTGCTGCTAGACTCATATTTATCAAACTCAAAGGTGGCATTAACCAAATCTACCATATTCTTTAGATCCAAGTCCTTGACAATAAGCTCAAATTTATCTTTACTAGCATAATTCTTCTTAGCTTTATCAGGCTTGCTAATGTTATGAGTCTTCATATACTCCCTTAGGACCTCCAACTCACTATGATTTAGATTACTTCTATCATAGGCCATAAATAAGCTATTTTGACCTCTTTCTTGTAAACCAAAGTGAGTCCCTCTAGTAGAATCAAAAACCTATCCTTAAGAATCTCAAGGATCATAAAAACCTGCATCAAGATACCAATAAGGGTGAGCTCATAATGTAACTCAGTAAGACATCTTCTCTTTCCCTGGGAGACCTCCTTATTCTTATTTTTCCAAATATGCCACAAAATTTCATTAGTTAAAAAAAGCCAAAACTTATTGAACTCTTTAGAGAAAACTTTAACATACCCAAATGGAATTTCATGCAAAGTAAAACCTTGTTTGAAATCCCACCCCAAATAGTTACCAAGAAAAGAAGACCATAATTGAAAGACATACTTACAATTAAAGAAGAGATGCTCAATAGTATTAAACTTATTACACATGCTACACATTCTAACAAGAATACCTAAGGAAGTCAAATTAGTATTCACAACAAGCTTTTAAGAATGAAAATCCATCTAAACAAGCTTTCTTTGACGCAACCATAGAAGACCACACATTACCCAAAACACAACACCATTTAAAATTAGACCACTTAAGATTCTAATTCTTATTAAGACTACTGATAATATCCCTTGTATCAGAAAACAAACCAGATAATATTTTAGTAAATATTTGATCAAAAAAAGAACCATCAAGCTAGTTGAAGTTATCCACAATCTCATTGTTCAATTTCATAGAAATAGGAAATTTCACACCATAGAAGGCCTTCTTCAAAATAGAATAAGACCTCTTTTGATTAGAAGGAATTTTGAACTCATTTTTAAGAATATCCGAATCTTTAATTCTACCATTAATGAAATATTCTTAAACTTAGAAATACCCTTAGAATCCTAATGCTTAGCAAAACAACCTTGAGTAAGTTCAAGAGGTTTATTATTCTAGTCCAAGTACTACCAAATGGATCTAAATGCAGTAAAGATACCATCAACTTTAGAAAAATAATTTTTATTCTTTACTAGGTGCTTAACACTTTCTTAGGCCCTCCAAATACTGTTAAATATATTAGAACCAAAAGGCTTAACATAAAACTTGCCAAATAACAAGTCACAGGGATGCAAGGTAGTCCAATTCCTACCTTTTTTAGGATTGGAGGGGGCAATATTGTTTCTAACCAAAACTTTCTAAGGTTCAAAACCAATAAAAGATTTCAGTATCCATTTTACAACTAGAGAAACCCCTTGCAATTTTAAATTCTTCAACCCCATACCCCCCTTCATTTTGGAAGGCAACAGTAGGCCCAACTAACATCATGCCTTTTCTTAAACTGCTTACCATCCCACCATAGGAAATCTCTAAGCATCTTCTAATTATTTTAAACTGATAACTACCAATTAACCAAGTAGAAGAGTAATAGATACTATAGGAAGCAAGAATCTTTTGAATAACTTGCATTCTCCCTACCAAAGATAAAAGATGGGATTGCCATTTTGAATTCTTCTTCTCAATTTTTTTGAACGTCCACTCCCACATCTCCTTCAAGAAAGGATCAATAGAGAAGGGTATACCAAGATACCTAACAACAACAGTAGACCCCTCCATTTCTAATTTCCCCCTTTAATCCAATCAGGGGGTGAGTTATTCCATCTTAGAATAGTAGATTTTCTATATGAAATCTTAGCCCTAGAGGATTTACAAAAAAACATTGAGTCTTTCAATCACATTAGAAAAAATATCCTCCTTCATTTCAATAAAAGGAATCTTATCATCAACAAATTGAGAAACATAAAATACAAAAAAACACAAGGTCCTATATTTTGAATTTTGTAAATTTATGCTTCAATCAAAATACACTATTCATATTCCACCATTGAAGACTATAAATTTCTTCAAAATAAAATCTTAAATTTAAAAAAACTAACTATACCCTCTTATTCCTAATGTGCACAATACTACACTTTTTGCATCACATATGAATTCAGGGAAATTTTACTAGCACAATGGTTGCAAATTAAAATTTTCAAAAAATAAAATACATGGAAATACAATGCAAAAAAATAAATCTAAATTAGGTTTGAATTCTTATTGAAACTTATGAATGAACTACAATATGCAATCCACCTAATGTAGGAATGGTAAAGAGTTAAAAAAAAAGCATAAATCAAATTATAACAAGAGGAATACCTTGAAAATAAAACACTTTTCCACACAAGGGTTTTGAAGAACTTTTTTGGTCTCCACACGCACAATCAATCTTTCTCGAATCTTTTTTCTCTATAGGTCTAGCAATCTAAACACTATCCCAATCCCACTTTCAAGCCACCTTAAACCTTTAGAGAGAGAGAGAGAGAGTTTCCAACAAGAGGGAAAAAGATGAAAAGAAACAAGTTTTTCTTCCTTTTATTTCATTCCTTTCCAAAAAACCCAAACCCCTTTGCTTTTCTTTCATTTGCCACTTTCAACTAATTCACAAATGGATATTTTACAACTTTAGCATTTTCAAATAAATGATATGCACAAAGATATTTTCCAAATAACAACTATGTTGGGAATTAAGGTTTCTCAACCTTGCAAAAATTCCTTGTTTGATTTATTAATTATTTAACATTTTCTCGCATATTATTATATTTTATATTAATTAAATTATGCTTTAGCCAAAGTGGGGCGTGCAATTTTGAGTTGGAATCATATGCCACATGTTAGTACTTTGTGGAGTGTTGTAAGTTTTATTTAATTTGCCTATTTTGAGCACAAATTGGATGCCCTACTTTTGTGGGATCCTATGATAGATGTTATGACAAATTCTATGACGCATAAGAGCCAAGAATATCTAGGGAGTTACTTTAGAATCTTGACCAGCTATGACAAACATTATTATTTATCATGAAGTGCCTATTTCTAGATAGGAATAATACAAACTTGGGTGCCCATGTTGGGTGAAATATTATTACAGATTATGATAGGTGTAAGAAGCTTTATCTATTTAGTATTTTAATCCAGTTGTTGGAATCTCAATAGTGGTGTTGGAATTTAGGGTCCAAGTTGGGTGCCATACCACTGGGGGTTTCAACACATGGTTTAGAAAACCATTTATAATTTTCAGGTTGTTCATTTGTCTATAAATTGGGTGCTTGAGGAGTTGTATTGAATTGATAATTTGTCTACAGGTATTGCCATAATGCTATTGAAATGAGTCCAAGTTTAATATACTTGTGAAACTCCTATGAAAGTTTGTTCTACAAGTGTGTTGTAATCTTGTTATTGATTTGTGTGTATGCTAAGATATGAAACAAAATAAGAAACTATGCATCAAATCAAAGCTCCTATTTCATACCTAACAACACCTCTGATTGAGAAAAGGGATAGCGAAAACCAAATAAAAGATGAAAAGATCTCACCAATCTAACTCTTATTACACTAAGAAATGGTGGTTCTGCTCCAATGGATTCTTGATAATGAGATTGATTGTTGATTTCTCACTTTGATAGCATAAATTATCTTCAAAGCTCTTGTTGCAAATGGCTTGATTTATAAATTTTTAGATGATAGGATGAATGGCTAAGATTTGATTAGAGATGGATGGATAAGATTGAATGATACAACATTAGGGCAAAATTAGAGGGTTTTAGGGCATATCCTTATGTGAATGGTTGAGATTAAAGATAAATGGATGGATAAGATTGAGTGAGAGGAATTAGAGTAAGGATGGAGGCTTCTAGGGCTTATTCTTATGTGAATGGCTAGGATTAAAATATGTAATATGGAAATGAGTGGTAGAGATGTAAAGTTAGTTTGACTTTTGTGGGAGTGTCTAGGTTCAATGAATCTAAACCTCTTAGCTAATCATGTGACTTTTTTAGAATTTTAATTTATTTATTTGTGGAAAATGGATAAGGATGGGATTAATTAGGATAAATGGGGATTTGGAATATGATTTAGTATTTTTTAGATTAATTAATTAAATAATAAAATTAATTAATTAATTAATGGAGAGGAATGTGGGAAAATTGAATTAATTAAATAAATATAATTTATTTAATTAATTTAATGATGGAAGAGGGAATGTTAAAGGATATTCCTAGGATGAATGTGGTTTAAAATGGAATTAGGACAATGTTGAAAGGTGTCAAAAGTGGTGTTAGATGTGTCGTTAGGACATGGTCAATTTTAGATGTCTACAATTTGATATTACATTGAGTTGGTTTTTTAGTATGGGGTTTTTCTACCAAAAAGGTTTTCCCCACATAATACTAGTATTATGTGTTAAATTGTTTTTGCTGATTTATGTGTTTTTCATAATTCCTGTAATAGTTTAGATTGGATTTAAAAAGTTCTGTACAATACTTCTCTCAAGGTTTAGTGTAGGAAGTTGATTCTGCTACTCATACTTCCTTATAAACTACACCTTAGGAAATTACTAGCTTTTACAATTTAAAATCAATTAATGTAATTATTTTCTCAAAAGCATTAATACATATAATTTAATTAATTTGGCTAAGGCATAAAGCCCAAAGAAACTTTTTAATTATTTTGTATGCATTTCACCATAACACAATATTTAATGCATAGAATTATTCCACGATAATAATTAAATATTTAACTTTCAAATTTAACATAAAGGTGGATTGCAACCACTCTATAATAAAGTAAATTAGAAATTTAATAAATAAAAATAGAAACTGGAAGCTGAACTAAACACACATAATGAGAATACACACATTACTGGTTTATTCACAATACATGGATCCAAAACTAACTTTGATTTAGATCTTGGTTTCTTAGATGTCATAAGATACATTTCATAACTTAGGTTGAGTGAAATGGGAGATACACAACATATTTACCAAAACCTAACTGTGTCCAAATAACCACCATTGGGGCAAAACCTATGCCTACACACTCAATGATACATCAGGTGCACTTGCTCCATACAAGATAGCTGAAGCACAATAAAAACACCCAATGTGATATAACATAATTGAAGTAACATCAATAACTGCACCAACTAAAAATCATTTTAAAGCCACTTGATTTAGAATATAAATGTAGGTATCAAAAATCAATAATAAACATTTTGCTAAACTAGATAACATGATAAATCACATATAATAAACATAGTGAAAATAGTGAATTTGAAACATCGAATAGTCCAAACACATATAGTCTGAGCAATGTATGCATCCCATAATACACAATTGAATGAAAGGTGCCAATACAAAACATTATTGATAAGGTACATCGATGGTAATACAAAATCTCATTAGGAAGTATAGTATAGTAAATAAATCATACTAGGAACATATGCTCGAGACCTTACATCCTACCCCCAAAGCTACACTTACTCTTAGAAGCCCTCAAATAGGTGAGGATGAAGAACCCTCAACTACGTCTTGTCTTCTGAAGTAGCTACTAAATGATCTAGAGGGTCCCACTAGACTCTAGTCCCTTATGTGATCTATATCTCGAACTCGAAGGCTCAATCTCTAGTGCTGCAATATGCAAATGGGCTCTAGAGAAAGCTTCTCACCCTCCTTGACCTGCAAAACACCCTAATCAAGAACATGCATCACACCAGAAATATATCATCTAAGCATAGAAACATGGAACACATCATGGATGCGAGAAAGAGTGGGTGGCAAGGCAAGTTGATCGGTGATAGGACCAATCCTCTCAAGGATCATGAAAGGCCCAAAAAATGTGGTGCAAGAGATTAGAACCTTTTCTTTATGGATCAAGCTCTTATATGGTTGCACTCTCAAGAAAACTCAATCCCCAACTAACAAATGTAGACCCAACTTCTTAGCATTGACATACTTCTTCAGTTGATCTTGAGCAATCAACAACTGTTATTTACTCAAAATAACTTGTTGCTCCATATCCTAAAGCATCTTAGGTCCAAGGGATACTCGATCCTCAATCCTATCCCAAATCAATAGAGTCTGACAATTACACAAACTCAACAAGGTATAATAGTCCTCCCACTTAGACTATTGATCAATAATGTACATGTGCACCATGTCCTCCAACACCCGATTCATGCCCTCAATCTAACCATTTATCTTTGACTGATAGGTCAAACTAAAGTTGACCTTAGCATGCAATGTGTGTTACAATGAAGTCCAAAATATGGATGTGAACACATAATCATGACTTGAGATGATATTTTGAGGTGCTTCGTGTAAATGAATATCCCTCATGAAAGTGCATGCCATTGATTTGGCATTATAAGATGCTCTCATGGGCAAGAAATGGACAATCTTGGTTAACTTGTCCATTGTCACCATGATAGTATCGTGATGATGATAAGATAGAGGTAAACCAATAATAAAATCCATAGATATCATGTCCCATTTTCACACAAGAATGTCATGTGGTTGTAGAAGACCTACATGCTGTTGGTGCTCTATATTCACTCTCTAGCACTCAAGGCACTTAAACAAAAACTCAACAATATCACACCATATCCCTACCCACTTATATAATTTCTAAAGTTTGGCATGCATCTTCTTCACACTCAAATGTGCTACATAAAATGCCTGATGCACCTCAAACAACACAATAATGTCAAGATCAACAAAAACTAGGACATACATACAATCAAGATGTTGTAATAGTCCATCTGGCTCCAAGGAATAGCCAAAAATCTTGCCCACAAGGGCCCTTTGAGGATCTATCTTGGCCTAAACTTGTTGATACCAAGAATCCTCAAGGAGTTGCTTAAGAATATGGCTCCAGAAATATGTGCTTAGGGATAAAACTAAGATTTTGTGCCACCTCCTACTCAACTCATTTGTGGCAACATTTTCTTTCCCTTTGATGTAGTGAACATAAAAGTCATATTCACACAAGAACTCCATCTAAAGATGCTAATGAGAGTTCAAGTTTGGTTGCATTCAAAGATATACTAAAGACTATGATGGTCAACACTCAACTCAAATTGATGGCCCAAAAGAAAATATCTCCATTGCATAAGTACATGAATGATTGTAGCCAACTCAAGGTCATGGGTAGGGTTATTCAACTCATGGACCTTGAGATTTCATGATTCAGAAGCAATCACTTGGTCCTCTTGCATAAGGATTACACCTAACCCATCCATCGAACCATTAGTGAAAACCACAAAAAATGTTGTAGGATTTGGCACTACAAGGATTGGTGCACTAGTTAGTTGCTCCTTGAGGACCTGAAAGGCTCTCTCACACTAATTAGACCAAAAAAACTTCTTCCCCTTTCATTAAAGAGAATTAAGGGGATATAAAATCCTATTGAAAAAATCTAACAAAATTCAAGTGTGTTAGACAAACATTCATGGAAAAGAGGTGCTCTATGGTACAAAGATAGGTTGTACCTGTTACCCCATGTTTGAAATTTTACTAAAGCATTCTTGTTTTAGAAAATTCCAATTCTTTCTTTGCCACTTTTCATTTCCTTTTCCTGAGTTGCATCTTTTACTTGGTCAATTTCATGTGTTGTCAGAAATCATCTAAGTTTTTTAACCAAAGTTGACAGGTTCAAGAGTTCATGAACCACCTGACTTTCTGACTATTCACCAGTCTAGTATCTTAATTTCTTTCCTTCGTTGGTCTTGGTCACTTTGTAAAGAGTCAAGTCTTCATTGTCGGGACATCAAAAGTTCTTTAAACTTCTGAACTCTCAAACTGGTGGTTCAAAAGTTCCTCAAATCTCTGACTTGCCAATTGAACATGCTCGCTACTCCCGTGGCACCTTTTTCTGAGCTATCAAGAAGTACGGGGAAATGACACATGTCATCTCACATTTAATTTGGAATGCATGTAAGTACATTGGTACACTTTTCAAAGGGAAACCCAAGGGGATTTATTTTATAAATTTCAAAGCTTGATACGTCGCCAACAATTAATGATATTTATGAACGAATTTATGAAGTGACATAAACTTGAATAAGTTAGCCACCCTGCAATGAAATCTTCATAATTTCATGAAGGAGATACGTTGCACAACTAAGAGCTACTGGTCTACCATACACGATAAGTTCATGGAATTATTGGCTTATAAGTTAGCTCAGTTGGCTTTCTTTTTTCCATTTTTTTCTCTCTTTCTTTAGGAACACAATAATTCATTTGGGTGGTGGAAATATTTCATTTTCATGAATCTGTATAATGATTGCCCTGCACATATATTGTGGACTTCTGTTGTGTCTGTGAATGTTTTAGAGTTTTTAGCTGGCTAGGTTTTCAAGTTGGTTAAAATGAAATTCAAGTTTCAAGGGGCGCCTATGGTTCTTGTGGTGGAAAATGGGTTGTCTGGTGTGAAAGACACTAAGCTGGGTTACATTGACCTCTAGGATTTTTGGAAAAGGATGCAACCCGAGGGTCAAACTTCTTTGGTTAACAAAATTGTGGGTAGTGGCTTAGATAGAGCTGGTGGTTTTCCGCTTGCTGTGCGTTGTCTTGACCTGGTGGTTGCTTGTGCCAATAACTATTTCCCAGAGTCTCAAGAAATAAGAGCTTCAGACGACTCTGTTGTTGCTAGGATTGATTCAGAATCCATTGCTCTTGCTCTGAATTTGGATGAGTATGAAGAGAATGTTGATGTTTCCATGTCCTCTACTTGGGGGTTTTATAATGAAAGAAAGGATTGGTGACAGAGTTGCATTGCTAAAACTTGGCTAGAAGCTGAGAAGAAAGGAAAGTCGAGACTTCCCACTAATTTGAAGAGAAGCCATTTCAAAGAGGAGATTTCTAATATGATCACTCTGCTAAATCACGTGGTCGGAGATTAGACTCTGATTCCTATGAATACTGGATGTGTCGATTTATCTTGCTTATTTGTGGAGATCATTATATAGATTGGGCAAGAATAATCAATGAATGTATGCATGAACAATTGGTGAATTTCCCATAAAAAGTAAGTTTTCACATGTGCTCTCAACTGATTTATGTATTAGTCATTAAAGAGGTTGCTTGGCCTAGTTTTAGAGCTTAAGGAGCTCCTGCCCTAGGCACACCTGTGTATCAAACTTTCCCACAGTTGTAGAAGAATGTTGGTATGAGAGATTTTTGTTGGATAAATGATGCCTTTTCTATGTTGCTTACAAAAAAGATTGAAGGCTCACTAGAGCGGAGGTTCTCTACTAAGGCAACTGCCTTAGTAATGAATTTTGGAAGTTTTTATGTTCAATTTGACCACTTCTCATACTTGAGAATTAGGGGTTATGAAAATGCCCCACTAAAACTGCCAAGGTATCCATCAGACTACCTTATATTTCTAGAGGTGTGTTGTCAAATGACAGTCATGACTGCAAAGTATCATGCGATGAAAAAGAAAGGATATTCTTTCCCTGTGAGAATTTATTTCTATTCTTGTAAGAGTAATGATAGTGCTAAAAGTGTGGATAAGTTACTGGCATAATTCAATCTTCATAGTTTATTTGCCCAAGTAGATTTTGATAGTGTAGTCACGGTTAGGAGGGTCCTCAAAGAGAACTATCTAGACTGTGTAGCTAGAGTAAACACAAAAAAAACAACTCAAATATATGAAATAAATGTAGATTTAGTCTTTCAGTATAGTATAGAATTCAAATACAAATTGGCCGGCAACATGCAGGATTACAGTTAGGGCTCACAGGCCTGATCGTAGAATATCAGAATATGCACAAGATATAGTTTTAAAGTTCCCTTTCACAAAATCCAAACTATCAACTTCTAAATTATCGATCATTACTTTCCTATGGATCTATTACATCATTATATATCATATTCAGAACATAAGATTCCTCCGCGTCATCGAAGGAAGATCACAAACTCCAATGAAGAGCCGTAACATGTGTACATGGATAGGTTGACCCTAAATGAATAGAACTCCTTCACAAATGAATGGAATGATGTGTGGATCTCGGGGAAAGTCAGCCATGAACCAAACAACATTGAATGATGTGTCATTAAGCTTCAAAGGTTGTGAAAATTCTCCACAAGTCTTCTCCCTTAGCTGATTATCTGAGACTGTTAGGATTCTTTGCTCTGAGAAAATAGTTGATCTTCTGATAGCAATAACTTTCCAGTACTTGATCCAAATGCTCTGAATTTCAGATATGTTGTGCATGAATGAATGTAGATGCTAAGTCCATCTCCACAAGATCTGAGATGCAATTGCGGTAGAATGTAGACAAAAATAGAGAAACTGCTACTGACTGAACTGAACTAGAAAAAGAAACAAATTGAAATGAAAACAAATTAAAATACAAATATTTTTGGTTGATGCAAGATTGCTCTTGAACCAGGGATGCTCCTACATCAGACATCTAGGGTTATTGAAAAAAGTGAGTCCCTCACTTTGCTAGGACTAGAGGGAAACCAAGACGTTCCACCTCAACCTGAGAAATCCAAGATGAGTCTTCTTCTGATTTGCCTTTCCACTTTACTAGATATTCTTTGTACTATCTTCCTCTGGCGCTTCATCTAATTTTGCTGTCTAAAATGTCTTCAATCTACTCCAGTGCTTGTTGTGGTAATTGCTTCTTCAAATCTTCTTCCATGCTGTCACTAAACTCTGCTTCATGATATTGATATAGGTCTACAATGTTGAAAATAGGTGATATACCCAATGTCTCTGGTAACTCTACTTCATATGCATTTCCTGAATCAAATTTCCTGAGTATCCTACAAGGTCCAAACTTCTTCATCTTCAGCTTGTTATATGTTCCAACTGGAAATATTTCTTTTCTCATGTATACCATCACTTCATCTCCAACTGCAAATTCCTTGTGTCTCCTCTTCTCATTTTCCTTTTCCGTATACGTTCTGTTCATCACCTCCAAGTGCTTCTTCACTTGATTATGCATTATCTCCATGTGTCCTACAAATTCCTCTACTTCTGCACTTCTCTTTTCCTCCATATTAAGATCCCTCAATTCTACAACTCCTCTAGGATTTACTCTGGTAACAATCTCAAAAGGTGTTCTTCCAGTACTCCTATTCACTGAATTATTGTATGCAAGCTTTGCTTGTGAAAGAATCAAATCCCAGCTTCCTGTCTTCTCTCCAACCAAACATCTCAACAAGTTTCCCAAACTCCTATTCGCTACCTCTATCTGTCCATCAGTCTGTGGATGAAATGCTGAACTATACTTCAAATCTATCTTCATCTTCTTCCAAAGTGTCTTCCAACAGTATCTAAGAAATCTTCTGTCTCTATCTAAAATTATTCTCTTAGGTAATCTATGCAATCTCACAATCTCCTTGAAAAATAGGTTAGCTACATGCACTGCATCAGTTGTCTTCTTGCAAGGTATGAAATGTGTCATCTTTGAAAATATGTCTACTACTACAAATATTAAATCATGTCCTCTATGTGTCTTTGGCAATCCCATTGCAAAATCCATGCTTATGTCTTCCCAAGGTCTCTCTGGTACTATCAAAGGTTTATACTATCCAGTGTTCTGACTACTCCCTTTTGCAACTTGACAAACTCTGCAACTCTATACAAATTTCCTAACATCCTTATGTATCTGAGGCCAAAAGTAATTTTCATTCACTAAGGCCACTATTTTATCAATGCCAAAATGTCCTGCCAATCCATGACTGTGTTTCTCTTTAATCAATTTATCTCTCATTGAACTTCTAGGTATGCACAACTGACTTCCTCTGAACAACATATCTTCCTGAATGAAATAATCTAACCACTTACTCCTATCCATCACAATAGGTTCCTTACATGCTTTCCAAGGTTCTGCAAAATCAAGATCTTCCTCATACATGATCTTCAATTCATCAAATCCCAATACTTCAACTCTCATCTCTTTCAATAAGTTCCTTCTCCTACTCAAAGCATCTGCAACTTCAATTTTCAACTCCTATGCTTCAACACAAAAGTATAAATCTACATGAAATCTACCCATCTCATGTGTCTCTAATTCAGCTTACCTTGATTGTTCAAATATTGCAAAGCTTGATGATCTGTATACAACACAAATTCCTTAGGCAACAAGTAATGTCTCCACTTCTTCAAGGCTTGATTTATGGCATAGAACTCCGGATCATAAATTAAATATCTTCTCCTTGCATCATTCAACTTCTCATTGAAATATGCTACAGGTCTACCTTCTTGACTTAACACTTCTCCAATTGCACTTCCACTTGCATCACAATCTACTTGAAATACCTTATTGAAATCTGGCAATGCCAAAACAGGTTGCTCTGTCACTTTTTGCTTCAACAATTCAAAACTTTAGTCTGCTCTTGATGTCCACTTGAAATCTTTTCTGTCACCTCTCATTGTCTCTGTCATAGGGTTACAAACTAAACTAAAATTTTTGATGAACTTCTGGTAGAAACTAGCCAATCCATGAAATGATCCAACTTCTCCAATGCTCTCTGGTGTAGGCCATTCAACAATTGCTCACTTTCTCGGGGTGCATCTTTAATCCTTCTGTAGAAGTCACAAATCCCAAATATACCAACTCTTCCTTCATGAAACTACACTTCTTGATGTTTATCAGCAATTTCTCCTCTCTCAGTCTCTGCAATACTTGTCTAAGGTATTGCAAATGTTCTTCTTTTGTCTTACTGAAAATTAGAATATCATCCAAATATACAATAACAAACTTACCCAAAAATTTCTTCAGAACTTCATTCATCAATCTCATCAAAGTACTGAGTGCATTTGTCAGTCCAAAAGGCATCACTAACCATTCATACAATCCTTCATTTGTCTTGAAAGCAGTATTCCATTCATCTCCTTCTCTGATTCTGATATGATGGTATCCACTTTTCAAGTCTATCTTTGTGAAATATTTTTCCCCACTCAAACAATCCATGATATCATCCATCCTAGGTAAAGGAAATCTATACTTAACTGTGATCTTGTTTATTTCTCTAGAGTCTGTACACCTCCATTCTCCATCCTTCTTAGGTACTAACACTATAGGTACTGCACAAGGAGTTGAGCTTTGTCTGATCAAACCTTTCCTCAACAATTCTTGTATCTACCTATTTAATTCTTCGTTCTCTACTGGTGTCATTCTGTGTGCTACTTTGTTAGGCAAACTACCTCCAGGTATTAGATCCATGTGATGACTGATACTTCTGATTGGTGGCAATCCTTTAGGTACATTATCTGATATGATGTCTTCATACTCTATCAGCAATTTAGTTACCTCCTCTGGTTGTGATTCTTCTATCCCCTTTAATGTTTCAGGCTTCTTAGGAATCAAGGCATAACACATATTCTCATGTCTCAAACCATCCAAAAATTTCCTTCCATCTACCAAACAGATTCTAGCATTCCCACATACTTCACTCTTAGGATCATCTTCAAAAGGAATCAAGGCAATTCTCTTTTCATTTGATGTTATAGTGTATGTATTCTTTCTCCCATCATGTATAGCTTTTCTATCATATTACCAAGGTCTACCCAACAAAATATGACAAACATCCATAGGCATAATATCACACAAGACTTCATCATGATAAGATCCAATATGAAATTTCACCAAACATTGTTCACTCACCTGTACCTTATGATCATCTTGAATCCATGATATTTGATAGGGCTTAGGGTGTTTCAATCTTTCCAACTTCAGCTTAGTCACCATCTCCTCTGAAACTAGGTTATTAGAACTACCACTACCAATTAGAAGTTTACAACATTTACCTCTTGATTTACACATGGTTCTGAACAAGCTTTTCCTCTGCGGTGGTTCCTCATTTGTCTCTACTTGAAATAGTGCTCTCCTCATCACAAGTGATTCTCCTTTCTTAGGTTTACCAATTGAACTAGGTGATCCAATAGGTTCTTCATCCACATAAGCTACTCTTCCACTGTTCTCTGTCTTCTTGCTTGTACTCCCCTGATTACATTCAAATGCTCTATGTCCTTAACCTCCACACTTGAAACAGGTTTCTTTGAATGTTCTCCTATCAGGTCCTCTTCCTTCTCTTATGTATCCTTCACTTCAGTATGGACTATGGTTTCCTTTGCAGTAAAATTTTTTGTCATCCCTTCGGTATGCGTTATTATCTCTGTCATCCTTCTTGAATGTGTTCTCTAATCTATTCTGCTCCACAAATGATCTCTCTCCTCTGGAAAATGTTCTATCTCTATAAAATTTACCTCCTCTGCCTCTCTATCTCTGATCATGCCTCTTGTTCAACTTCTCTTCAACTTTCAGGGCAAACTGATATGCTTCTTCCAGTGTTGTCATCCTCACCAAACTCAGTTCTTCTTGAATGTTCAATCTCAGTCCATTGATGTATCTAGCCACTTTCTCTTTGCTTGCTTCACTATGTCTTGTCCTTATCATCATCTTATGAAATTCTTTAGTATACCTCACAGATTTCTCCTTTTGTCTCAGGTTTTGCAATCTCTTCAATAGCTCCAACTCATAGTCAACAGGTACAAACTGATTCTTCAATTTTGTCACAATCCTATCCCACTTTGTAATCTTTTCTTTTCCTCTTCTGTTTCTATCCAACTAAACTTCTTTCTACCTGTTACATCAAAAAATGTCCCCTTGGGGGCTTTTCCCTCTTAAGGTTTAGCTCCCGAGTCCTGTTTATGCATTTACAACATTTTTCATATTAATTTGACATCCCGATGAGAAAACCCTAAAGTTTCATGGCAAATGGGACCTAGGGGGTGCACTTGACATAAGTCATGCCTGAAATAGGGGGGAGGACTTGGGCACTCATTCCCTAGTCCTGCCCTATTTTAGGTCAAGACCAAATTTGAAGTGTCAGTTTATGACCGTTATTTAGGTCCTATGCCGACACGGTAAGTTTCAATTATGAAATTCTTAGCGGGAATGCTTGTAGTTGCATATATAAGCATGTTTAGGCATTCATTTGTAAACTAGATGGCAATTGTGAACTTTATGCATTCTTGTGATTAAAGCATTCAAAATATTCATTATGTTGCAGAGTAGAGCATTGTTATTGTGTTTGTATTTGTAGATTTGGCAGCCATCTCCTCATGGCATGAAGAGCTTCTTCCTTCCATGAGAGCTTCACTACAAGGTGATATCAATTGTGTTTTCAATCATTTATCATTTAGATTTTACCTCTATCCTGCAGGGATATGCAATCTTTATCTGACAATGGTGTTCGGAAGACTTGAATGTTTCTCTGGGGCTTGACTGAGGCAAGCCTCTAAACACCACAACCCCCAACCTATTTTTTCATGATCGTAGGTTACAGGTTGCAGGAGAAGAAAAAGTGGAGTTGCAGGAGAGCAGTGCAGACTGTCGGAATTGCAAATCAGAGAAGAAAATAGGGACCTGGACTCGGGCACCCGCTCATTAGTCCTCTGGATCCCGCAACAGGAAAATCTCTGGAATAACAGGAACAAGTTGTAGACAAGGTTCCCAGATCTTGACAAAAGTTATGGCACTGGACTAGGGCACCTGCTCATTAGTCCCTAACTTTTCCATTTTCTAAACTTCAAAATCTGGTATGCATTTGATTGTCATTTGATATCTCTGTGTGCGAGCATTTTCCATGATTTGTCTGTTTGCTTCCGAATTTACATAATTAGGGTTTTGAGCATAAGTGGATTTAATTGAATAACTAAATCACACAATTCCAATTTTCCCCTATATTTTAAGTGACTGAAATCCTGATAGTAGACTTCCTACTTGGCTAAAGTCCTTAAATGTTTAGAGGTGAAAGGATGATTCATACAAACTAGCAAAATTAACCCTAAACACAAAAAAATCCTCTTCATCAAATTTCACCTTAAAAATTTGGGTGAACCCATGTTTTAATGAATTTTACACCTTTATGAGTGTTGTGCTTCAGATTTACATTTTTTTCATTCATTCATATCATTGTTCATCTTATTGGATTTGAAAAATTTGAAAAAAATTGAAAAATTTGAAAAAAATTGAAAAAATTGGTATTTTAGCTTGCATTTTCATATAATTTGAATTAGTTGCATTTAAATTTCTATCATTATCATCAGATATGATTTAAAATACAGAAATTTTTCATTCATCATTCATTTAGATTGCATTTTCATGCTTAAAATTGTTGAAAATTGCTTGAAATTGTGCATTTTTCCATATAACCTAGTTTTGCATTAGCTAGGGTTTGTAGTCAAAATCTTGTTTCAGATTTTACTACCCTTTTAAAACAATCATTAGGATTTATTTCTAACTATAGTGTTGCATCATAATGGTTTGTTTACGAAATCTCATGCCTAGGGTTTGAAAACGTTGATTTGTCACTAGATTTTGGCCATATTGTCCCTCCAGATTTGCACCATAGACGTGTTGTAAAGGATTTTTCTGCACTAATTGGATTTTATTAGGGTTAATATATTATTTCCCTCCTAAAATTATTTACAACACCTTTTTATTGGCCTCTTACAGTGGAAATTTGGTGAAAAATTGCATATTTTGGCTATACTTTCCCTAGGGTTTGACCTTGAGTTGCACTATAAGCATGTTGTGACAGATTTTTTGGAATTAGGTGGCTGTTATTACTGTTATAATTTTTCTTCCATCATAATTTTCCTCACAACACCCTTTGTCATACTCTTTTGCATTAAAATTTGGTGAAAATTTGCATATTTTGGCTATATTTGCCCTAGGGTTTGACCTAGATTTGCACTCCAAGCATGTTGTGAAAGATTTTTATGGCTTTAGGTGGCTGATATTACTAATATAATCTTCTTCACCTCCTAAAATTCTTTACAACACCCCTTTTACTGGGTCCTTGCATTGAAAATTTGTGAAAAATTGCATGTTTTAATGTATTTTCACTAGGTTTTGACTTGTCATCATCCTAGATTTGCATCAAAAGAGTGTTGTGAAGGATATTATTTCTTTATTAGACTAATATTAGACATATTACTTTCTACATTTCATCAATTTCCTTACAACACCTTTTCTTTCACTTATTTGTATTGAAAAAGTTGAAAAAATCAAGCATTTTAGGTCGTTTTCATACATAGTGTTGCACTTGTCTTTTGGATAAATTTTGAAAAGATTTTAAAATATGATTTTGCATTGACTTGAAAAATTACATACATGGCTTCTAATCACAACTATAACAATAGGTTCCCTCCTAGGCCTTACATGAAAAGAAAGGTCCCTGAACCTGAACTTGTGTTTACACCTCATGATAAAACAATTGGAGAAACTAAAGGACATCTCTATATCATTGTGAAAATAATGGGAAATCCTATGGATGGAACCTTTATTGATCCTAATTGCATGACTAATTTCTCCATGGAAGAGTTCCTCTTTTCATATCAATTAATACAAGACTCTTATGACCCCTCGGATATGGTGATTAAGACACATAAGGGAACCTTTGTAAATACTTCTGGGAAGATATCTTTATTGGTCACTGTATTTGAGAAACATGTAGAACAATGGTTTGATGTTTTCCCTGTTTCTGACCTCTTTCACATAAAATTGGGACATCCATGGTTAAAGGCTATGAAAGCTGTCCCTTCAACAATTCATAACTGTGTCAAATTTCCTTTGAATGGACAAGTGATCACTATCCCTCGCAATAAGTATAAACCTTTAGTTACAAGAAAACATTGTACACTAGATTACTTTTGGGAAAGATCTGAGGTGGAACTATAGCTACGAACAAACTTTAACTTCTTGAGCTATAGAAACTATAAAACAAAACTATTACATCAAGTGGCTGGTCCTTCTATTCAAGAAACAACAAGAGACGAACAACCCATATTTGAAGAGAATCCTAGACCGAAAGGAAATGGATTCTATGCTGAGGTTGCTCCCTCGCGATCCTTACAAGGATCGGGAGGTAGTTGTCGACAACAAAATATTCCACCTAGACAAATGAGATTTTATCTTGGTGCATCCTCCTCTAAAACACAAAAACCTATGGAAGAGAAAAACACTATCTTACAAGAGATAAGTGGTAGGACAAAAAGAAATAGACAAGCAAAAGAAAGGAGGAGGAGACGACAAGAATATGCCCAACGACTTGTATCTCAACAAGAAAACATCTCACCAAACATTGAATCAAACCATGAAGATCTTAAGAATGGACAACTTGAAAACAAGAACAAAAGTTGGTCTATGGTACCTTATGTCCCACTTTGCTCTAACATTCAAGAGTGGGAAGATGACAATGATTTTCTCGATGACAACCCTTAGTTGGTTATCCCTACTAGGTAAGTATTTCTAACCCTTTATCTCTCGTGATGTGTTTCCCCGTGATGTGTTATGTGTTGTTCAGGCCTCCTGTGATAACCCTTGATTCTCTTGTAAGGTCTAGGATACTAGAAGACTGCCTTTGTTGTGATCCTTTTTCTATTTGTATCATCATTCTTCTATATTGCTTCTCCTCTATTTTTCATTGTCGTGTGTTGTGTCTTATAGACATAGCGTTGTGGGGGCAACCTCCTATGTGATTGTCCCTAAGGCACTTGTTTCTCCTCTCTTGATTTATTGTTTCCATTCCTCTAGTGATTCTATCTAGTGAGAGAATGATGAAAAACATATTATACTAATGCAGACCTAGCGTCCCTTTAGCGAGAAATAAAAATTTGGACTTAGTTCCTATATGACGATGGGGTTGATATATATTATCTGACGCTTGGCTAGTAGAATCACTCCATGCACTTTGTCATGTGATCTTGATGATGTCTTATCACACTTACAAAACATAACAATACTACTGCTCTGTGTACTAAATTGTCTATCTTGAATCTTGCATCATGCATTGTTGTTTATCATGATTATATGGACACTAACACTTTTCTTGCAGGGATGTGTTTGTGGGAACATTTAACGATTGTAAGGTACATGTCACCTCTGGGGAGCATGGGCTTTGCGAGAGCTTGTGTTCCCTTGTGTGTTTTCTTCCTACCTTAATGTGCTTGATATCGATACTTGATATCAACCACCTTAAGGTGGGGGCATATATAAGATAAGTTGTCTGTTGTAGATGTTAGCAATGTGCTTGTTCTTAGGTGTAGTCTTAAAGACTGGTGGCGATGAGTCCCTCCTGCACTCTGAGATTTGTTTGCAATCATTTAAGCCCTCATCGCGAGGCAGGGATATCGCATCCCTTTTCTATCTTAAGCCCTTTGCAGAGGTGGGGATGGTGTATTTCTCATGGAGAGTGCACATCCTGTCATTTTCAAAAGTCCTCATCGTGAGGTGGGGAGCAGTTATGTGACTAGCTCAACCCTTAAGCGTATCATTGGTGATTGTTGTGGTGAAGTGCAATCATCGGTGTGTACCTGTAATGTGCTTGAGATGGTGTTGAACCTAGAAATAGGAACACTCCATCGCTTGTCTGCTGTGTTTTCTCCATGTCTTCCAAGTGTGTGTGTATTGCGTGTTTGTTCCCAAGCATAGTCTTAAAGACTGGTGGCGATGAGTCCCTCCTATGCTTTGGGATTTGTATGGCAATTTTGATTTGTATGACGTGCTTGATTTGTTTGGCGTGTTTGTTGCCCCATATACAGTCTTAAAGACCGGTGGTGATGAGTCCCTCCTGCATTATGGGTGGTGTGTTTACTTTCCTTGTACTTGCATTTGCATTTCATATAAGAAAATGAAAAAAAAAGAAAAAGAAAATCATTCACTATCTTCACTGCATTCACTATGTTTTGCGTGTCTTCAATGCTGCATTCTCTATGTTTTGCATGTCTTTAATGCTGCATTCTCCGTGTTTTGCGTGACTGTAACTGTCTTCTCCATGTTTTGCGTGCATGTTACTATCTTCTCTATGATTGGTGTGTCTTCTCTGTGCTTGGCGCGTTTTCTATGTTTGTTGTGTTAATGCATGTATTAGCCTTGTGTTTATACATACATTAAAGTGGGGGCTAAATGTTACGTCAGAAAATATCCCCTTGGGTGCTTTTCCCTCTTACGGTTTAGCTCTTGGGTTCTGTTTATGCATTTAGAGCATTTTTCATGTTAATTTGACATCCCAATGAAAAAACCCTGAAGTTTCATGGAAAATGGGACCTAGGGGGTGCACTTGACATAAGTCCTACCTAAAAAAAGGGGGAGGACTTGGGCGCTTGCACCTTAGTCCTGCCCTATTTTAGGTTAGGACCAAATTTGAAGTGTTAGTTTATGACCGTTATTTAGGTCCTATGTCGACACGGTAAGTTTCAATTATGAAATCCTTAGCGGGAATGTTTGTAGTTGCATATATAAGCATGTTTAGGCATTCATTTGTAAACTAGATGGCAATTGTGAACTTTATGCATTCTTGTGATTAGAGCATTCAAAATATTCATTGTGTTGTAGAGCAGAGCATTGTTATTGTGTTTGTATTTGCAGACTTGGCAGCCATCTCCTCATGGCATGAAGAGCTTATTCCTTCCATGAGAGCTTCACTACAAGGTGATATCAATTATGTTTTCAATCATTTATCATTTGGATTTTGCCTTTATCCTGCAGGGATACACACTCTTTATCTGACAATGATGTTCGGAAGACTTGAATGTCTCTCTGGGGCTTGACTGAGGCAAGCCTCTAAACACCACATGCCCCAACCCATTTTTCTATGATTACAGGTTATAGGTTGTAGGAGCAGAAAAAGTGGAGTTACAGGAGAGCAGTGTAGACTATCAGAATTGTAGATCAGAGAAGAAAATAGGGGTGTGGACTTGGGTGCCCGCTCATTAGTCCTTTGGATCTTGCAACAGGAAAATCTCTGGAACAACAGGAACAAGTTGTAGACAAGGTTCCCATATCCCAAGAAAAGTTATGACACTAGACTAGGGCACCCGCTCATTAGTCCCCAACTTTTCTATTTTTTGAACTTCAAAATATGGTACACATTTGATATCTTTGTGTGCTAATATTTTCTGTGATTTGTCTGTTTGCTTCCGAATTTACATAATTAGGGTTTTGAGCATAAGTGGACTTTATTGAATAACTAAATCACACAATTCCAATTTTCCCCTATATTCCAAGTGACTAAAAGCCTAACAGTAAACTTCCTACTCGGCTGAATTCCTTGAATGTTTAGAGGTGAAAGGAGGATTCATACAAACTAGCAAAATTAACCCTAAACAAAAACAAATCCTCTTCATCAAATTTCACCTTAAACACCACCATATAGTAGCATGTCCTTTCAACTTTGTCTTTACAAATTTCACCTTCTCCGGATCTCCAATTTCTTCATACTCAAAGTATTCTTCCATGTCATTTATCCTGTCAATCAACTGTTCAGGGTTCAAATTGCCAGTGTAATTTGGTACATCAACTCTAGGTCTTTTTCTAATCTTTGAAATAGCTCGCAACATCTTGACTTGATCTGATTCTTCTTCTTCTCGTCTCCTAGGGTTTCACAAATTTTATCAACAGATTGAAATTCCTCCTCATCATCACTTTCAACATTAGGTCTAGGTGTCCATCCTCTTCACGTATCTTCTTCAACAACATCTAATCGAATTCTCATTGTTTTCATCATTTCCATTATCTCATCCATCCTACCAGCCATTGTTCCAACATTAGGGATTCTCCTCGGTGACATTTTTCCTAGGATAAAGTGTAAACTATCTCAATTCGGTGATCGGGCTACAAGGTGACAACTGCCTCACAATCAATGATCGGTTGTGACACAAGTAACCTGCCTCAGATTCAGTAATCTGTCCACAGCAAGATCTTACAGAATTCACTCCCAAAGACTTGAACTTTCGCTCTGATACCACTTGGTGCAGTCACAGTTAGGAGGGTCCTCAAGGAGAATTATCCAGACCATGCAGCTAGAGTAAACACAACGGAAACAACTCAAAGATATGAAACAACTGTAGATTCAGTCTTTCAATATAGTATATAATTCAAATACAAATTGACCGGAAATATACAGGCTTACAGTTAGGGCTCACATGCATGATTACAGAATATCAGAATATGCACAAGATATAGATTTGAAGTTCATTTTCACAAAATCGAAACTATCAACTTCTAAATTATCGATCACTACTTTCCTAGGGATCTATTACATCATTATATATCATATCTAGAACATAAGGTTCCTCTGTGTCAGCCAAAGAAGATCACAAACTCCAATGAAGAGTTGTAACGTGTGTACACGGATAGGTCGGCCCTAAATGAATAGAACTACTCTGTAAATGAATGGAATGATGTGTGGATCTCATGGAAGGTCAACCACGAACCAAACAACATTGAATGATGTGTCATTAAACTTTGAAGGTTGTGAAAATGTTCCATAGGTCTTCTCCTTTAGCTGATTATCTGAGACTGTCAGGATGCTCTACTCTGAGAAAACAGTTGATCTTCTGATAGCGATAACTTTCTGATACTTGATCTAAATGCTCTGAATTTTGGATATGTTGTGCATGAATGAATGTAGATGCTAAGTCCAGCTCCACAAGATCTGAGATACAACTGTGACAGAATGTGGACCAAAATATAGAAACTGCTACTAACTGAACTGCTTGAATTGAACTGGAAAAAGAAACAAATGAAAATGCAAACAAACTGAAATGCAAATGTTTTTGGTTGATGCAAGATTGCTCTTGAACCAGGGATGCTCCTGCATCAGATAGCAAAAGATTTGTGAAAAGAAATATGCATGGTGGAGGTTCATACCAACACAAACCTCAACTTGAAGACTTCTAGGGGGATTGTTTAAATGAGAGGGAAGTGCAAAGGAGGATTTGGATGAGGCTTACCATTGATCAAGTCCGTGCCTTTGAACTGCCTATGCAGATTCTTGATTTGGTTGATGATAATTAAGATATTCTGGATGAGGGTTATCACGATGCCTCACTGTAGCCTTTTCATCCTATAAAGTGGTTAGATAAAGAGATCACCGATGTCAAGTTTTGCTCCTTCCATGTGTTAATAAAAATAAAGAAATGGTTGAAAATAAAAGTAAGAGAACACGCTGGTTCAACAATGCCGAGGGACTCATTTGCTTAAGGATAGAACAAATCTCAAACCACTCACACCCAGAGGAGATCATCTAGTTTGGACCCAACTCTTCAAAGAGTTGGCTCACAATTGGGGGGAGATGCCTGAGGATGTCAGCAAGATGAAAACAACTTGTGAACAAGATAGTCAACTAGTGAAGAGTAATACTAGATTGGCTACTTCTCCACCAAGCGCAGACCATGTGTCCCCTGTCAACAATTTTGTAAGGGTGTGTGCAAGAAGTTGTGTCCACTTATTGGCCAAAAAGTGGAAGTGTTTTCCTTGATTTTCAGAATTTGTCACATTTGACCTAAAAATTTGAAGCACTTAATGGTGGAATCTTAGAAAAATTCACTAAATATGAAATGTAGTACTCGGAGTCTAGTTTCCAAATATGTAATTTTTTTCAATACCCAGATGATAGAAAGTGATTTTGAATAGGTGTTTCTAAAAACCACTGTTTAAAAGTCACTTTTTTTTTACTATACCATGTACGTGTACGTCATCCATATTTTGACCTAAATAATCATATTTTTCAAAATCCTTTTGGGAAAATATTTGTAACTCACTGAAACACGTTTTCCATATTTTTTTGTAATTTTTTATTGAATATTTTTTTTTATTAATTTTTTATTGGCCATTTTTGGTCTTTTAAAAAATCATCGTGTACGTCACGCATAAGATGACCTAAACTTAACATTTTTTGAATTTTTTTTTTTAAAATTGAAAAGAATTGTCTAAAGTACGTTTTCCTACAATTTTTTTTACAAAAAATTATGTTAATAAAAAGTTATTAAAATACTAAAAAACCCTAATAATTCAAGTTTATGGACCTATTTCATCAGTGATTAAAAAATAGAAAAATTAATCCAATTGTAAAAAAAAATACATATTTGGAATCTACACTGTCTCATCTATAATGGGTTTTAATTTCGTCAAAATATTCTGCAAAATAGACCTTTAGATATATGCCCAAAGTCACTATTTTGTTGTGACATTGATAGGACCTTCAAGTTGCAGGTCAAACCTGGTCTAGAGGTCAGGTTCGGGTCCCCAAAGCATTTCCCGAACCGGCTTACAAAGCAAAACCCGAGCTTAAAATTCAAATTTTAAATAACGGGATCCCGTTTTAAAACGGGATCTCGTTTTGAAACGGGATCCCGTTTCATAAAGGTTAAAATATTAACCTTTATGGAACTCAAAACGGGATCCCGTTTCTTGAAAACGGGATCCTGCTTTTGGCTCGGGATCCCGAAGCAAAACGGGATCCCGTTTCATAAAAAGCGGGATCCCGTTTTGGTTAACCCGATTTCGGATTTTTTTCTAACTCTGAAACTTCCACCTTAAGTGGACACAACTTCTTGCATTTACCTGTAAGTGATAATGATTCTTTAATTTTTACTCAGTTGGGAGACTTGATAATATGCTGTAATCTTTGTTAAGTACTCTAAATTCACCTAGTCTAAGTAAACCTTCGGAGCATAATTATCCACCTGTGCATTCGGATGGTGTAATAAGTGTGGTTGGTAATACCAATGTTCCCTCTTCATCCCCTACCTGGCTGAGAAAGGCAGTAGAGAAAAAGAAAAGGTACACCCCAATGGTGGATACTAGTGTGGATGTTGTAGCCAAGCTTTTGCAAGACACACCTAAGCCTAAAATGCCTAGGAGGATGTCAAGGATGGTAACCGATTCTGCCACAGGACACCAGATTCTGGAAATTGTCGACCTAGTGGGAAACAAAAATGAGGATGAAGTGACTGCAGCAAATTTCAATTTGAGCAGAGTGGACATGGGACCTTCAACTGTTGAGGGGGACATAAATTATCATGCAAAATACTCAGTCATTAATCTGTCAAAAAGGGTTAAAAAGGAACAAGAGAAGAATGCCAAGTTGCAAGCACAAGTAAGTTCTTTGTCTCTTTTTATTCAGTCATTTTTGAAGATAACATTGCCATCAGCAACTGCCTTGCATGATTTAAGTTATAGTGCCACTGACCCCAATTTATTACAACAAATTAAAAGATCTCAAGCCTTGAGTAGTGTTGTAGAGAAGTGGATAGAGAAAGTGACCCTAAACGGCCTCATATTTATTGAAGAATCTTTTAAGTTATTTAACTCCATTTCCAGCAAGAGAGAGACCATGATAGTTGATTTCCAAACTATCAAAAATGATAACAATATCCTGTCCTTGGTCTCAAAAGAAATACAAGATATGGATGGAATGGATGTTAACATTTTGGTGGCTGAGGAAGTGTTGAACGACCCTAAGGAAATGAACTCTGTTGCGTGGGCTAATATAATTGAATGTAAGTTGTCTATTGTGGGGGAACTTGAAGAAGAAATGAGGAGCACTCTTGCCCTCTACTACTCAGAATTAAGAGATATCAAAAGTAATTTTGCCATCTTGGAAATAGAAGCCATTGGTGATGATGATGATAAGATGCTTGAAGTTAAAGAGATCAAGCAAAATTTCAAAAAGATGGTGACTAAGAAAATGGTGAGTTACGATATTGTCACAGCGGAATCAATTGGAAAGGTTGCAAGAATATCCACCTACATTAGAACACTAAAAAATAGACTAGATGACACGCATAAAAAGGTGACTAATGCTGATAGGACAATAAGTAAGAAGAAACTCCAAGTCAGCATGACTGGAAGTCCAAGTGACATGGCTTTATCATCAATCATCAACAAGTATCGAGCTTATAAGGCAAAGTTAAGGGCATATGCAGCTCAAGTGGCACAAGGAGACTCGTGTAATTAAGAAAGACATGTGAAGGAGAAGGAAGCGACACAAAATGACACTGCTGAGGAGGAAGACATGACAATAATCAATTGATTTTCTTTTCTCATGCTTTAGTATTTTCATATTTGTAAAGAAGCTATTGGCTCTAGAGAGCTTATTATTTTAATTATGCTTAATTTTAAGAGTTCTTTTAATCAGCTATCCTCAAGAAGCTGTTATGTTTTAAAAACAGTTATTGGGTGACTTGGCTATAAGTTTAGTTAGCCGGTCGATGTAGGGATCTTTTGGCAAACTTTGTGTTGGTGATAGATCAAATTTTACTTTAGTTCAATTGCTTTAATATATGAAATAGAAATCAATACAACAGAGTTTGGATGATCGTAAACTTTGTGTTATGGTTGTTTGAATTCATATTCTTCCTACGTTGAATATATTATTGTTGATTGGTTATCTTTCTGTATTGAAGTAGTTGGACATTTCAATTCTTGCTCACTGCTGTGAAGTATTTATCTTTCGGTGAATGGTTTATGGTGGTGAATGTATGATATATGGTGTAATTCTTATTTATTTCATTGAAGTTGTTTATGTGGAAGTCTTTGTGCTTCATTGATTTCAGTTGATATTGGGAAATATTGCCTTTATTGCTTTCTAGTTAAAAGCACCACCATTTCCTTTGCTTTTTGGTTAAAAGCAATTTGAGTTTTCATTCATTGGATATTATAAGAAGGTAGCTACGCCTTGGTAAATAAGTAGAGAATCGTTGTAAAATATCATTGTAACTAATTCAACTCTTGTTACATTTGTCACTTATATGGGCATGCGGATATAGAGTTAGGTGGAAAATCTGTAAACCAACAGTACCTATGTAAGAACTCAACCCTTAGGTTTAAGGTTTTAGCAAAGATCTGTGCTTCACTAGTAAGTGAGCATTTAGGCTTCTTGAAGAAGTATCATAGAGTCAAGCAATATTTATTTTGGGATGGACTCAAAGGGGATGTCCAGAAATTTCTTACAAAATGCATGGTACACCAGTAAAATAAAGGGGAGACAATTAAGATTCTACATATTCTACAACCCTTATCTACTCCAAGCTAGAGATGGGCAGAGGTGTCCATGGATTTCATCATTAGGTTGCCTGATTCAAAAGGAAAAAATGTCATCATGGTTGTTGTGGACCAACTCACCAAATATGCACATTTATGTGCTTTGTCAACACCCATTTGTAGCAAGTGCTATAGCAATAGCCTTTATGGATACCTTTCAAAAGTTGCATGGGACTCCAAAAATCATAGTAAGTGATTGTGATCCTATATTTACAAGTAATTTTTGGATTGACTTATTCTAATGTTTGGGCACTTAGATTGCTCATAGCTCATCATATCACCCCTAATCAAATGGAAAAATTGTGGTGGTCATCAAATTCTTGGATGGTTATCTCTGATGGTTTTCTTCAAATAAACAATAGAAATGGGTGTAATTGTTGCCACTAGTAGTTCATGGTTGTATAACACTTATTTCCACACTACATCCAAAATGTCTTCATTTTTGGCATGATATGGGTACCATCCACCATCTATCATCTCTTCATTGCAGGCACACCCAAATGTTAGAATAGTTGAAGAAAAAAATTATGAACAACAAGAGGTACTCTCTAGTCTTGTAGGGAGAACTTGACAATGGCATATAATATAATGAAGTAGCAAGTTGATCAACACTATAGTGAAAGAAAATTTGAGGTAGGAGATTGAGTCTTTGTGTGATTACAAACATATAAGTAAATGCCACATAAACATTAGAAGAAGGATAATGAGCTTGTACTCACATATTATGGCCCTTATAAGGTTTTGTAGAAGATTAGCAGTGTAGCATATAGACTAGAGTTACCTACGTAACCAAAAATACATCTAATCTTCCATGTTTATTGATTGAGGAAGGTTATTGGACAAAGAGTTTCAACCTAGATAGAATTGCCAAAGCTTGATGAGGAAGGCATAATGATTTTGGAACTCAAGGGAATCCTTCAAACATGTACTAAGAGGTTACAAACAAGGGTGATTATAGAATATTTGATCAAGTGGAAGAATTATCCTATCAAAAATGCTACAAGGGGAGTGATGATTTCTTGCAAAAGCATCCACTTTTGATTTGTATTGAGGATAATGTTTCTTTGAAGAGGGGGCATGCTAAACCTTTAACCATTGATTGCATTGAGATATGTGTGACCAACTTGTGGCTAGTATAACCCTTAATTAAGTTATATGATCATTTATATAGTCTTATATAGGTAGTTAGGTTGGCTTGGTTGACATCCATGGCATAAGTTTGGTATATATAGGAGTTGATGGTTAGTTTATTATCATCATATTACAATTTTTTTCCTATTTGAGACTTTTGTAGGCTTTCCCCCTCGAAGTGGCTTATTATTATTGAGTATTATCAAGTATTTGTAGCTTATTTCCTATTATATTATTCTTGTGTGAAAGTAATTTCTTTACACCAACATCCAGATGAGGATTAACATTTTTCATAGCATTGGCTAGTTTTGGATCCATGAGAAGTATCACCTTCACTAGACTCTGTATCCATATGAGAACCAAAGGTGATGTGGCATGTAAATGAGGATCAATAGGTAAAGAGGAAGATGTTTGATTTTCATTACTTTGTTTATTTCCCTAGGACTTGATGCTTCAAAATCTAGTGGACTCTAATCATCCCAAGGATCGATGTGAGGCATGAGAGAGTTAGGGGTATTTTTTGCATGCAACATAGGCATCATTAGTTGTGTTGGAAATTTCAACATTTTATCTTCAACATTTATATGGGTTGTCAGCAGTGCTCACCACACATTACATATTTTGATGGGTAAACTTAAGTTTATGATGAAGTGTGGATGGGACAACACCCATTGCATGGATCCATGGATGTAATAAAAGAATGTTGTACACTAATGTTCTAGGCATCACATGAAAAGTAGTTTGGAGGGTAACGAGCACTAAATTGATAAGAAAAGTTACATAACCAAGGGATTCCTATATGACATTGTCAAATCCTTAGATGGTTACTTTAGATTTTCGGAGATCAGAATAACAAACTATGATCACATCAATAAAATGCTTACTACATATTTGCAATTCAGATACATTATCTACTAATAAATATTTAACTCTAATGGACCTCCATACCTAACCACAATTTATAATGGACTATACTCATCGATGATATGTGTAGATGACAACTCATGAAGTGCAAAGGAGATTTGGGAATCATGTTACATCATTGTTTGGAATATCAAGGCTAATCCCTTAGGAGTAAGATTAGATGAAACAATTGCGTGCTCTATGATGTCCTTTAAAATGTTCACCCAATCTCAAAGATGTATTTTGGTGGGAAAATTATGAGAATGAACATGTGTATCATACCCCATATTTGCATGCTTAGGTGTAGGATGAATTGATTGTATGATCAAGGCATGGAAAGTGGGAATTGATTTAGGCCGAATGTGAGATGTGAAAAATAAGAGGTATATCAGATCTGAAAATGAATATAAAATGTAAACCTTAAGGCTAAAGAGAGGGGTGAGTAGGGTGTGTGAGAGATAGGAAATGTAAAGAAGAGTTGAACCCTAAAATTTGCATATGTCAATGAAGCACAATGATGAAATAGAGGATTCGGATCTTAAAATCAGATGTGAAATTAGAATATTGTAGATATTAAAAACCATAATGTTGATTAGAAACAGTAGAAGAAAACTAGGTTGTGCATGATCAATCGGGTTCACAAAAATGTAAAGGAAAATAAACTTTCCCTGAGCTTAGTCTAGGCTAATCAAATGAAATGCCAACTCAACACAAATCAACCCAGACTACTAAGTAAGGGTTGTGGGCTAAGGTATTTTGAAATTAAATGCTAAGATGCAAAAGTAAATGTAGAAAACAAATATACTTAGCTCTATGACCAATGAATGAATGATCTTGATGAAGATTCTAGAATAGAGCATGTCTTTGATTTGGAAGTAATTCCTTTGTATCTATGTAACTCTGTAGATTCTATACAAGACTTGTTCTCTATCTTAGGTCGAGTCTATGGGTTTGGGTTTATTCTGCACTCACGGACTTGTCCTCTGTGTGCAAATTTGACCTTACTAGATGTGTACTTTTGCTCTTCGTCTTGTTTGGTTACCATTTGTCTGCTCTGCATTTTTCTCTGCTTTGAATACTAGCAATATTCTAATACCTTAGAAGGGTTGCCATTGTGTCGCTTGGGAACACATTCTCTTAAGTTAACCCAATATACGTGAAGAAAATAGATCTCAGTCATATAAATACTCTTAATTTCCTAAAATACAAACAATAAACAATATACAAATAAAACTGTAAAGATTAAAATTTATGAACTGAATACAAATAAATACCTTTCAATACTAACACAAGACTAAATCATGCAAACATATACTTAATCAGCTTAGGGAGGGAAAATAACGTGCGGCAATTGACCAAAATTTAAATACAGAAAGACAGAAAACATACGCCACTGATCTCCACTCCTTTTAAAGAATTAAATTTTATACGATGTTGTACAGGAAGTGATTGTTTTTCTATTCTGGAGTACAGTTTGGTCTAAAGTAAGAAAATTTATATTGGTGGCGTAAGCAATTTGTAGTTTCATAGTTGTTGCAAGCTGGATCATGATTTCATAGTGTTTTCTTTAGGATTATTAAAATGACCTTTATCTTCAGAATCCAATCGGTCTTGACCTTCTGTTTAGTCTCAATAATCGAGACTCCAAATCCCAATTGGGCACGCAAACTGTTTCTTTAATGTTTATCACTTTCCTATGTCGGAGATATTTCAATTCTCTGCTTATATTTAAATTTTAAATTGGTTAATAAGGCAAACGTGACATAAAGTCTTCTGTTTCCTTATCTTTCCACCCAACCTCTTTCCAAGTATTATTGTGACAATTCTGTGTCTAATAAGAGACAAGATGGGATGAGTTTTTCTGCTTCATCTATTTGGTGGAATAGATCGATATGCTTACATGAGCAACCTCTTAATACTCAATTGCATAGCAAGATTTTATTTTAAAATATATCACAGAATTCAGGGATATCTTGGAGTTCACATCATTAACTTGGAAAAGTGACATGCAACTCAAGCATGACTTCAAACTCCAATGCTCTTATCAGTGACAATGACATTCACAAGGTGCAAAATGATGTTCCTCTAACTCTTCAATTAAAACTTTCTACTCCCATTCCACACAATTTTTTTTAAGATTGGAGGTGGTTTCCAGGTTATAATATTGAAAAATTCCCTCTCAAACTCATTTACCATAAACTTCTCCCTCCAATCCAAATACAGCCAAGATTAAATTTGAAATGGAGAGTGAATTGGTCTAAGTCCAAGTGGTTCAGCTTGAGCCTTGCTGTTTGGAAATCCAAAGTTGAAGCTAAAGCTCAATTTCCAACATGGAAGATTATCCACTGTAAAATTGCAGTGGGAGAATGCCTCACCTTTCTTCCTACTCACTCTACCAAATGTCCTTTCTGTCACAAGTTAGAAACCATTAAACATGCTTTTTGGACTTGAAAGCATACTCAACAAATTTGGCAAACAATTATGACCTTAATTCCGGATATATTTAACAGAAAATTAAGATGGAAATCAGCTCTTTTAAAGCTGCATTGTTCACAAAATATGATTTTAGAATCTTTTTATTAATGTATCTTATTATATATTTGGATGCTTTGATGTAAAGCTGTTTTTTTTAATACCTTTCTGCCTACGGAAGTGATTATGCATGGTATATTCTCTAATATTATTTTGCAGTAGTCAACTCTTGCTAAAGCCTTGAAGGAGAAACAAAGCAACAATACAGAGCTCAAGACACAAATATCGAATGTGCAGTCTCAGCTGGCAGCTATTGTTAAAGATCACAATGGACCTCTACTTACAACTACCAATATCATTACGGAGTGCTATGTATTCTTGGAGAAAAGTGATCTTATCTCTTATTGTATTATGCAATCTGCCCTAGATCTGTTTCTTTCAGCTGTTATAAGCTGATTAGTTCCTTTTTGACTCTTTGTAATGCTTAGTTTTAGTTGTATTCAGCCCTGAAATTGCTACTTTCAAGCTACTTAGCTTGGAAGTGACACCTTCAGGCTTACTCTTTCAGTTGTAAATTCTTTTTCTATTATTAATATATGCATTTTTCCAATAAAAAAAAAATTAAGTCTTCTGTTATGGATAAATTCTGTATGGTTATATGGGATTGGGAAAAGGAGTTTCAGAGAAAGAAGAAATATTATGTAGATGTGATTACCATTAAAAGGTTTATTTGAGGTAAATATTATAAATATATAAATGGAAAAGATAAAAAGAAAATGGAAGGAGTGGGTATGTGTCTTTTGAACAATTGAGACAGTTCACTCAAAGAGATTTTATTTTGTAGTGTGAAGTTTATAGAGACATTCCTGTCAACTATATGAAAATGTTAACCATTACTTTTTACAAAATCTGTTCAAAAAATAAGAAATCTAGAAAACAACAGATCTTATCATCAAAATAAACAATAAAAAGCCAACACTTTAAAAAATAAATTGGATGAATCAACTGTCCATCTTCAACATCACGTTAAAAACATTCTATTCTATTCTACTTCCTTTGAATGCTAAAAATAGATATTCAATCAGTGTTCAGAAACTTTGAAAGTTTATAATGTTGGTCCATGTGACTAGAATCATACCATTAATAGGTACACTTATTTACTGTTTATTTAATAGTTAGTGACCATTATAATGATTATGCCCTGGAGATGCCTCACAGTAAATAGTCAGTGCATTGTTTGTTTACTGCTAAACCTGATTCCTCTTAAACGCCCAATTGTTTAAGCCACTGTTAATAGATTAATAATATCATTTGAGATTTACTTGTGATGCAAGTTTGCTTCTGAAAGTCATTGTTGACTGATTGTACTATAAATCTATCTTGGCCGGTTTCAGCAGATCATATAGTTTTTCACAGTTTAGGCTGTTTCTGAGGCTTGGTGCTGCTTGTTTGGTGATAAACATGAGAATAACAAACAGACCCCATGCTGTAATATTGGCCTTTCCTGCTCTGGGCCACGTTAAGCCCATGATGCAATTTTCCAAAATTTTGTCCGCCCAAGGCTTCCACATCACTTTTATTAATACTGAATCTATGCAAGAGAGAATGTTGAAATCTGGATCGATCCAGTCCATGGGTGGCATCAGCTTCGAAACTATTCCAGATGGGCTTCCTCCACAGCAAGGACGAACCAGCCAGATTGATGAGCTTTGTAAATCCATCACAAATAATTGTCCAGCGCATTTCGAAAAGTTGATAGATAAGTGGAAGGCCACGGCAGATGTCCCTCCCTTGAGCTGCATTGTTTATGATGCACTCATGACTTGGGCTCAACAATCAGCCAAGAGATTGGGAATTCCTGGAGTATCCTTCTGGACAGCCAGTGCTTGCGGCTTCAACATTTACTTCTCAGTGCCTCTTCTTAGGGAGAAGGGATATATTCCTCTCAAAGGTATGCCTGTTTTTGCTGGAAACATCTGTTGGGTGCAGCTTCATTTAATGTTTAAAGATAATTGTTTTGGTCAATAATAATAATAGTATAGTTTTTTTTAAGAAAATGAAGTGTTAGATTGCCATAGAAATCGTTTAGGTTTAGGTTTAGCATAGTTCATCTTCCAATACCTTATTGGAAATCTAAAAACTTTCCTCTGTTTCTTAGTTTATAGCTCTGTATCCTTCTGAAATCTTAAAAAATAAAGAAAGAATACAAATTTTATACACTATTTACAATTAACTAAAGATATTGTTTACAGTTTACATGGTTGAACTCTATTTGATGAGATTGTTACTTTCATAAAGAGCCGACCATGGTGTTGAAATGTGAAGTCAGTTTTACTTATTCTAGTAGTGACGAGCAGTGAACAAGAAGAATTTTTTTTTTGCTTTTATTACTAATTCACTATTATTTCAATTCTGTACTGCTTATTTTTGTTACACATGGTTCTAAGTCTGTTGGGTTTAAACAACTTTTGGCTTCTTATAACTCATTAATAAGGTCTCTCCTAAATCCTCTTCATTATTCTTATAATGATTATAGGTTATAAATGGTCATCTTCATTTTCCTTTCACCCAACATCTTGCAATCTTGAGAGTTTTCAAATGTTATCAACTGCCTAATTTGACAGTGTAGATCTTGAGGTGGATCTATTTAGTAGATTCATTATAAGGGTAATGATAAAAAAAAATCATCTTTGATTTTTTTGGGGTTCCCCTTCAAAACAGTCCAATAAAAAGATCATTTAGTTTTTTAATAGATTTGAAAACAAAAGAAAATGTGACATATGATTTGCAGATAAAAGCTATCTCACAAATGGATATCTGGAAGAAGAAGAGATCAGCTTCATTCCTGGAATGCCCTCATTGCATATGAATGATGTGCCGAGTTTCTGCTATGATGCTACCAACTACTTGTTTGAATTTCTAGAAGTCCAGTGCCAAGCTGCTCTGTTAGCTGATTTCATGGTAATTAATACGTTTGATGAGCTAGACAGGCCAATTATAGAGACACTCCAAGCCAGGCTTCCTGTGTACAGCATAGGTCCTCTGTTACTTTCTGCAGCAGAAGAAACGAATGGATTATCCAATATGATTTCTGTGAGTATATTTACTGAAGAAACAAGCTGTGTGAAGTGGCTGGACGATCAGGGTACCCATTCGGTTATTTATGTCTGCTTCGGAAGCGTAACAGTTATCTCTGAAAGGGAGCTCTTGGAGTTTGCATGGGGTTTAGAGGCGAGCAAGCAGCCTTTTCTGTGGGCTATTCGTCCAGACCTAATTCATGGAGCTTCTGCTGTGCTGCCTATGGAATTTGTGGACAAAGTGAAGGGACGAGGTTTCTTTGTGAGCTGGGCACCTCAAATACAAGTGCTCTCCCATCCTTCCGTGGGAGGTTTTTTAACTCACAATGGATGGAACTCCACCATAGAAAGCATCTGTGCAGGTGTGCCCATGATTTCATGGCCCTTCTATGCCGAGCAACAGATTAATAGGACTTATGTGTGCCAGACTTGGAAAATTGGGATTTCAATGAATGCTGATGTGAAGAGAGGAGAGGTGGAAGAAATGGTAAGAAGATTGATGGAAGGGAAGGAAGGGGAAGAAATGAGGAGGAGGACTGGTGAGTTGAGTGATGCTTCCATTAGAGCAGTCAAGAAAGGAGGATCTTCTTACAATAATTTGGAGAAGATTTTAGTGGAGATGGAAGGAAGAAATAAGATTTGATTGATCTTACTGTACCCTGCTTAAATATTATATGACCTTTGCAGTGAAAAACTGCATTGATTGTATATCATTTGATAAAAGTAACAAAGCACTACATATATAGTGTATTGTTATCTACAAACCTTATGTTCCAATTTTTTAAAAATTATATGGATTTGAAAACTTGCTTGATGGTTAACTGCTTCTACTAGTTTGATTACAGTTTCCATTTGTATGTGCTATAAGCAGCTGTTACCAGTGAATAATTTTCTTTTAGTTTTCATTTCAATTCTTTGCATTAGAATGCAATTGGTATTAGCAGTTCTGTGCACAAAACCTTGCATAAACAATAGATTCGGTTTGTATATCATCAAGTTTAATGACAAAAGCTACAATCCGATTTAACAAATATTAAGTTTTAGGATAAATTCTGTGCTATAAATACAACTATCAACTCAAAAATGGCAAGAAGATTACTTTCAAAGCATAGAGAAATTGGGGATAAAGACATGCAGAATATCAAGAGTTAAACTAAACTGATTTTTCAGTTAAATAATTGCAAAGCTACCATATATTATGTTTCACAATATCAAGAGTTATATATATGAGTTGAATATGTAGCTTCTAAGTTGAATATATTTCATAAAGTGAATGTGTTAGTAGGAGAGGAGGTCTCCTTGTGAGGCCAGCCTAAATAATTTGGCATGATCTTTTATATATATATGAATGACAAATTAAAAAGCACCAAGTTGCAAATAAATATTTAATATCTTATAAGTTTTGTAAAATATAATATAAAATTAAATAGATAATATTTAAAGATTTGAAGAAAGATTGTGTTGTCTTAATATATATAATTTATAAAAAAAATATTATTATTATGTGAGAGGCATAACTCACATGGCAATAGGGGGGAGAAGCATGTAATGTGAAAGAATAGGTGAAAGAAAAATATATAGAGCCAACATTTTTTTAATATAAAGACTAACTCTAAAGTAAATAAAATAGCTCTATAGTTATGTAGAGAGGTGTGTATACATAAAAACCAAAACACAACCACATATATTTAAAAATAAAATAGTTTTAAAGTAAAATAAAATAACTCTTAAGTGAATCCTTTTTCTTGTTTTCCTTCTCGTTGAAGAGGATTGCATCTAGACCCCTTATGGGGATCCTTGGTTTTTGGGTAAAATGGGGTTGTCCTTAATAAATGGAAACTAAGTTTTGACCTAGAGGTGGATCCCATTTTTTGGGTCTTTGTTTGGGTCAGGCTTCCGAGTTTACCTTTGGAGTATTGGGAGGTTGAGGTTTTGGATGGTATTGCTAGATCTTTTGGTCAACTTGCAACTATTGATGAGGGTACTAAGTCTAGATCTCAACTATTGTATGCTAGATTTTGTGTGTATGTGGATGTGGATAAACCTCTTCCGGCTTCTCTTATTCTATCTTCTAGATTTGGGGTTTGGACTCAACAAATTATTTTTGAGGACTCATTGTCATTTGCCAATTGTGTCACAAAGCGGGCCACTCTAGATATTGCTACTTGCAAGGGCAAAAAGGGGAAGCAAAAGATTTGGAGAAGGAAGGATTCTTGTCTAACTCAGTCTTTAGATTAGACATTGTGTAATGAGGCTTGCCAAATGGTAGATAAGGAAAATGTGGTGGATTGGCCTATTGAAGTTAGAGATGGCTCTATTGTCACCTTTCAAGAGTCCCATGGTAGAGTTGTCTCTTCTTCGTAAAACAAAGAAAAAAATTAGAGATTTCGTCCCCTAGAGTTGGTAAGCTTAGAAGGGGTTCTCATCAATGATTTTTTTAGTGGTGAATCTTTGCCAATTGGAAAATAGTTCATATTCGGTAATTCGAATTTGGCAAATATATTGCAACTAGCAGGAGGCCAAATCGCTCGGATTTTACAAATTATCGGTCAAATGCATTTCAATTCACCACCAATTTATTTATGAGGCATTTGTAATTAATATTTTCACCACAATAACATACACATTTCTAACGATGATTCGCCTGAAATTTCAGAGGCATGTTTTAATTTACCCACATATCCTCCAATAGCTTTAAAAGTTCACTGTGTATGAGGATCAATTTTGCCAATAGCATTATAATTCCATGCTAATCCCAGGGCCATAATTTCCTTAAAAATTACAATGTATGTGTTTGATCAAGGTCCGATTCACCCAACATTTCTATGCGTCATTTTACAATCACACAGGATTCGCCAAATTATTACTCTACCATTTTACAATCCCATGGGATTTGCCAAATATGGATTGATATAAATATAATTGAAACTCTAATTAATTTTCTACAAATTTTGTTCTACTCTGAGCTCTCGATTCAGATCATAGACAAGTTACAACTATAAGCATTAGCAAGTCAATGAAAGGTGAGTGATCACTTATTTACTATGTTATAATATAAGATTCCTCATGATTATTTATCTCTTTGCCAGTTTGGTTTCATTGTTATAGATGATATTGAGTAGGGAGACATCTAGGACCTAGGGATCTATATTATATGATTCCTTCTTAAACAAAAGGACATTTTCATGAGAGATGTCGAGTAGGAATAAGTTTCCTAAAAGTTGTGAAGGGAGGTCACCAAAATGAAGAAACATAATGTCATACTTTGACAATGTTTGCGGTCCATCAGATGGAGATACAACATCAACATTTGTATCATCTATTAACAAATAAGGCAATAGCTCAAAGCAAGATCAAAATGAGTTGGATGGCAATGCCACAGATGATGTTCTAGGTGATACCTAGGGTAGCAAGAATGATAATATGAATAAATCAACCTCAACAAGTGATAATGAAGATGTAGATCTTGTACGAAAGTGGGAAAAAAAGACAAATAAAAATTAGGCATGAGTGGGATATGACAAGGAATTTTTAGATTGATTGGGTTTCAAAGTACACATTTGTTGAATTAGTAGAGAATGCAAACAAAGATGGACCTCCCATAGAATGCAAGTGTAAGATTTGTAGTTGGAAATATTGTAGGGACAAGAAGTTGCAACTAAAACTTAACACTATAGAAAAACATATTGGTAAAGTTTATGAAAAAAAATCAGAGTTGAAAAGGAAAAATCAATAATAAGAAGGATTTAACAAAGGAAGAATGTCTTCATCTTAAGTATGCCTTGGAATATGATGTGCATATGGAAATAAAGGCAAAGCTTGCTGCATGTGGAGGTTCATTTGAAGCTCAATTTGGAAAGATGATTGGAGAAGCACAAATGATAAAAACTCTTTAGTTGAGTGTTGTTTTTCATATTTTGACTAGAGGATGTCTTATGATAGACTACCCAGAATATAATATTTTATTATCTTTTATAGGCATTCCTAAATTTTCTAACACACATTGGTCAATAAATAGTAGATGGGAATGAGCAAGTTATATTGTTGAGGTGGAAAATCAATGATTTATAGGAAAAAATAAAAGAGCCAACTTTTATTGCATTATCTTTAGATGAAGTTACAACAATAGATAATACTTCTTGAATATGTATGCAAGTGTGTATTGAATAAAATCATATCTGCCAACCTCATTTACTTTCTCTTTATAAAATGAAGGAGAATGCATCATCGCAAAATCTATTTGAACTAGTTAAGAGATATTTGAATCAAATTGGAGGTATGAATGACTACACAATTGCCAAAAGTTGGTGTGTGTAGGGTAGATGGAGCTTCAGTAATGCAAATTCATAGGAATGGTCTTTGTGTAAAGCTACAAACTTCTTTCTCACTATACATTATTGCCATTTACTGTATGGCCCACATAATGAATTTAGCATTTAAAATAGTTAGCAAGTTTTTTGTAATATCAAAAGTTGAAGATCTAGTCTGTGAACTCTACTCATACTTTTGTCGAAGTGCCAAACATTTTTTGAAATTTCAACATTTTGCTAAGGGAATAATTGCAGGAAACATGCTTCTTAAAGATGTTGATACCAGATGGATCTCCTTGCATGGACCAACACAGCTCCATTTATTATATTTTTACAATATCAATTTGATAGTTTCTCCTAGAAACTCTTTTTGTTTTATTAAATTTATTTACAAAAAAGTCTATCAGCTTCAAGGATGAAGTTGTGACAAATTTTAGAATAACACTAAATAGGTGGTTTTGCAAGTTTCTTTGGCAAGTTTTAGGAATCCCACTTGCCTAAATCTAAGGTAATCCCAAGGAATTTTTGGAGGCAATCCATATTTCAGCTAGAAATATTAACTTTTCCCATCAAAATCTAATTATATTGTCTAAATGTTAGCACTTTTTCATCCAACAAGTTTTTTTGCTATTGCCACTATTTGGCCCGTCATGATCTCACACTCACCTAGTTGTCAAATCAAGAATATTATGGGTCTTTTGATCATTGATAATGGAAGCAAAAAGTATCTAGTTACCATTTGTGTTGGGTAAAGGAATATGGGCCTTGTAAGTTAATCAACAAGGTCTATGCATTGACATTTTCTATTGGGCCTTTCTAAGATAGAATTGAATGTGATGTAACACCATTGGATTGGTCAAATATCCTTCTTGGATGACCATTCTAGTATGATCGTAGTGCAATTTATGATGGATTCCTAAACACCTACTAGATCCAAAAAGATGGTAAGGTGTATAAGCTTACTTCTACTTCTGGTACTAAATCACATTTCATTTCAAGTAAGTCTTCTATTAAATAGGTAAACTTATCAAAATATGTAACACTTTGTATCATTTTCCAAGATAAGGAGGATAATTAGGATAAGTTGTGACAAGGGTCATTGGTCCTTGGCATTTAGTCATATTTCATTTGTCAAATCTAGGGCTGTGTCCATGGTTGTCTGCAATTAGGAATCCTATAGTTGCCAGTTTTATTTAGCTAACTCTAATGATCTTTACCGATTTAAAGAAACTAATATTACTGATCTATCTGCTATGAAAAATGAATTCCAAGAATATTAAAAACAAAACTGAACAATGGATTGCTTAAAGTAAATCTATACTATTCCTTTCAATTGAAACATGCATTTATCTATGAAAATAGTAACTATCTCCTTAAATAGAATCTGAAATAACAAAACAATAGTACTAGCCTTCTGCCTTGGTGGTGAGAGTGGGCCCTTGTTCCACACCCTTAGGGCTGAAGACTAAAGTAAAGAATCAACACAAGAAGATAATATCAAAATTCACTTTCAGTCCAATTCCATCAGCTTTGTATTCAGAAAAAGTCTATGTCAAAATAAGATTACAGAAATCATAAATTAATCATTGCCTTCTTTGCTGCTACTTCTGTAAGTTTATATCTAAATTAGTTATGAGATATCACTTCCCCTAACTACTAGTTCATCTATGAGATAATACCAATCTCTTATTCTACTAAGTTCTGTATAACTACAAAATAAACATTCATGCAATTAAAATAGATTTAGTGAAACAACAATCTCACTAAATCTGAGTCTTAGCTTTAAATACACTTGGGCAGCGAGGCCCTGAAATATAGGTATTTAAACCAGTTTATCAATAACTCATGCAAAATAAAAAAGAGAGATAAAACTTCTAGCAGTTAACTATGGTTTGTACTCAATTACTTAGGTGCTGATTTGAGTAATATCTGGAGCACCCCGATTGCTACTGGAAGTGTTTGACAGACAGCTGTGCTGAAAATCTGCACTGTACTAAAGAGACTCCGAAGATGTGTACTTTTGTCTATAGATCCAGAGATATGATTGTGACCTTCTGTTCAGCTCCAGAGATGCTCATGACTTCAGTCTAGCTCCGAAGATGATTCTCCTCCTTATCTCAAACTCTCTCCAATCATATTGGAAAATATTGGAGACCAGTTGTGGCATTCTGATGTCGGCTCCGAAGATCATTAGGACCACCTCCAAAGATGCACAAAATTGTCTTTACCTGAATACCTGCACCTGTTGATTCAAAAAGAGAAGATTTCTGCATATTTCCATTAATTCAGTGCACATTAGTCCCTCAATCAGAAATCATGATTTTAAGTAATTCATCTCTTATTAATCATAATTAGAACAATCTTGTTAATCTATTTTGGTGCAGTCATCAGCACAATGGAATAAGCAGGAAGGAAAATAAGAGGTAAAAAGGTGTATTTCATGGGTGCTACCTGGCACTCATCATCCCCCCATACTTAAGGATTAGCAGGTCCTCCTACTTCTCATAATTTGGACTTGTTCTGGTGGAATATCCTATTAGTCAATTTGTACTCCTTTGCATAAGTTGTCCAAGTGGTGTGGTCTGTATTACCATTTCCCCTGAATTGATCAACCTGCTTCATCCATTCCTACAATTTATCATCTTCCATTTGTTCATCCTAGATTGGTAGTGGCTCAATGATGAGAGGGGGTCTGAAACGTCCACCTATCCACTCCTGTTGGTATTTATCCATCATTTTGGATACTAACCTGGCCTTCCTCATAAACAACCTAAGGTTGGCAGGGGACACCACTTCTCTTATCTTCTGTTCTGTAGTTAAAATGTTCCACCTTTTCTTTGCCATTGCAAGCACTTGATTAGATGAACTGTTCATGAGGAGACCAAAATCAATGGAACATTCCTGCAGATGTTTTAGATACAATGGTAGAATCTTGGTCTTACTGTCTTGGTGGTAAATGTATGCCCTGAATTGGACCTTAAAAGCATGGGGATTTGGACATTCTTTTCTGATAAAAAGGCTTGTTTCTGCATCCTTCTTTAGATATGCCTCCATCCTTTCATTCCAAATCTGATGATTTCTCATCAGTGACATGAATGCCTTGAGTTGACATTCTCCTACAAAATAATTGATAATGAAGGTCATATCATCAACACAAAAACCATGCAAATATAACTCACACATAATTTTTTTGTCTTCATCATAATTTCTCATGTATGCTTCCATAAACCCTTCCCCTGTTTCTATGTGCTTAGTCAAATCAGACAGAACCAAAGATAATTTTCTCTGCAGGATTCTTTCTTGTAAGAACAGAGCATAACTTCCACTTGGGGCCTGCAAGATAGGATCTCAGATGCAATGGAAGCTATTTGAAGAACCTTTTCTTCCAAGGTTTGTACTCTTTTTGACATGGCAGTTACTACCCTTTGTAATTGCAGCATGGGCTTAGAAGCCTCATATTCCCTACATCTTCTTTCCCAATAGAACAGGGCTCTAGGAATATCTATTGGAATTGGGCCTACATATGGATCTATTTGCACCCCCTATTCCATGGTTGCCCCTGGGCCAATGAACTTCTGAATATACTCTTCTTGATCATCTATTTTATTATTGGCCCATGTCAATTGTTTGTCTTGACTTTGTACTTTCTCCACAAGTGCTACAATTATTGTGAAACTATTGTCTCTGGCCTTGGTAAGATCAGAAATATTTTGTATTGCCTCTGCCTCCTTTTCACTGATGATTTGAGCTACCTCTGTCACCTTTTCCTTGATGCTTTGGGCTGCCTTTGTTTCTTGGTCTCTCAATTCTGCACCTTTCTCCTGAATTATTTGCTGTTTATTCTGGAGCTCTGCTTGTAGCCCTTCAATCTCCTATTTTTGCTCCATTTCTTTTTCTTTTATGACCTTCTTGAGGTCAGTAATAATTAGGTTCTTCCCCCATAATAATCTTTTCAGATTATCAATTTCCTCTAGCATCTGCTGTTCCCTTGAAATCTCAATATCCTCCTAATCAGAGGGATGAGAATAAGTCCTTGTTTCTTCTTCTATTTGTTGTACATCAGGGTTATCCACAACTATTTACTCTTCATTGCCTGCTACACCCACTTGATCTATCTCACCTTCCCCTGCAGTCTCCTTGCCTTGAGCTTCCTCTTGACTTCTCTGTGTAATTATTGGTGTTGATGAAGGCCCAACCTCATCTGTAGAAGCTCTGAAGCCCAAGAGAACTTCATTGAGGAGAGCAGTGTCTTTTTCAGCTTGGGTAAGCTGTCTTTTCCTTTTGCTTCTCCATAGCACAGGTGGAGTAGGTGCCTCCGGAGCAGGTATATCATCCTCAGAGTCTGAGGAAATGGTAAAAGTTTCCTTTGGTTCTATCTTTGGAGCAGGGGAATGTTGTGAAGTTTGACTATGAGAATCTAGATGAACAGATGGTTTTGGGGAAGCTTCTCTTATTTTCTTCTTTCTTACCAAAGGAATTTCATCTGAATAATGAGATGCTTCCTTCGCCGAGTAGTGTATTGTGGAATAAATTTTCTTTGAAGTTCTTTTTGTTTTCTGACCCTACCTTTCCCCTATTGGTTTTGTTGGACTAGACTCCTCAGCCGAGGTCATCTTTCATTTTGCTGAGTGAGTCATATATGGAGTTTGTTTAAGAGCAGGTTCTCTAACTTCCTTCCCTTTTCTCTTTCTGTCAGAAACAGGGGTAGCAGATGAAGTTGTCTCCAGTGAGGGCTTTAGACCTTTACCTTTCTCAATAGCTAGAGAGGAAGTTGAAGGTTCTGCCTCCTCTTCTTGCTGGGTAGAGGAAGCCTCACCCACTTGTTGTGCCCTCTCTGGTTCTTTGTCTTGGGGTTTTTTGTCTAAAAATGTATGCCATAATGCTTCCCCATCAGGTTGAGACAGAAAGTGATGTTTTACTATTAGAAAAATGAGGCCATGGTGTTTCATAGGACCTTTTCCTTGTTGATACTTTTCTATAGTTGCTCTGATGGTAGAGTACAGAAAGTTTGGAATATTTATTCTCAATTTTGGGTGAGCATTTCCATGCCTAAAAAAAATAACATTTTCATTATTGGTCCTAGAACTAAGGAAAATTGGCCATCACATGTAAGGTATTTCATCAACCATAATGCTACAAACTACCATGGGTTTGGAAGTGAAGACCTAACAATTCCTTTAACCTCATTCTTTCTTAAATGTAACTGTATTGCAGGTTCACCTTCTTCAGAGAAATTTTTAATTAAGTCAGCATATAGGGTTTTCAAATGGTAAAACCTCTCACCTTATTCTGGAAATCTGGAGATATGACTGATGATAGTGGCAGAGATATTGACCTGAACCCCTTTGATAGTTGTTTGATTATCTCTCAGGTTTCATAGGAAATCATCAACAATATCCTTCTGAAAAGCTTCAAATTTCTCAAAGAATTCCAACCACCCTACATTCCTAAGAATGTCTGCCACAACTTCATCCTACAAAAGACCCATTATACTTTCTGGCTCTGATTTCTTTTTAATCCCCATCTCTTAGTCCTATTCCATCCTCTGTAGCTAAAATTCTATTTGCTTCTCTCTGTGGTATGTTTTTCCTCTTTTAACTCCGTAGGCTCCGGAGGATTGTCTTAATAGACTTGGATTTATAGAGAATTTTGTAATCTTGAATGAGCGTTGTTATGTCAATTTGTTTCATTGCTTGAATTATGGGAAGGGACCTTGAAATTGGTTAGCATGCTTATAAAGTCATAATTGTAGCAAAGTGATGGGACACTTCGTAAACATGTTGACAGTGTAGCAAAGATGGCGGCATGCATGAATTAAGAAGGGAAAATAATGGCAGGGGGACATGTCATAATGGCGAGACCTATAAATAGAATTTGAAAAGATAGTTACTAATTAATGCTTAATTAAAGAGAAGTACCTGAATCAATCTTAATGATGTCGACCCGATGTACTTGGTTGTAATGCCACGGCTGTGATGAGACTTGATGTGACTTGGCACGTGAGCAACTCTTGCATGGTTTTGAAATTACGTCAGCATCCATGTCGTCACATATCCTGCAATTATTCTTGCTGAGTGGTTCGAGAATGCCATGTTGTCAAGTGACGTCAGTGCAGTCATTTGTGAGGACCTGTGCATGTGAGAGTGATGACTTTTCCTGATATGCATGTTGACTTCATCTTTTTCCTTGTCATAAAGTGGAGGATGAGTCATGTTGACCTATTAAATGATATCTCTGCTTTATTACCTGGAGAGGTGGGTCCCCACCTTTTTTTAAAAAATATTTTGAAATGGCTCTTTAATTGGTGGAGTGCCAAAGGTGCTCCTTGTTTGTAAGTGCCAGAGGTGCTCCTAGTTCATGAGCACTGAAGGTACTCCTAGTTATGAGCGCTGGAGGTGTGGTTTAGTGACTCCCGGCACCTGATTACCTCTGTAGCTTGATTATTCCTATTTGGCAAGAAGAAGGGAACCGCCATTTGCTATTTTTCAATCCCCTTGGTCAAGAAAAGCCATTTATTGGTTTTCCATCCTTCTCTCTCTCTTTTTTTAAGAAGGCTGCCATTTGCTAGTTTTTAACCTTCTCTTCTCTTTTTTTTTAGTCCAAATCTGTGACAGATGATATGTCCCCTATTACCAAAATCAAATCTTTGATGAACTCTTCCTTAGTTGATGGCCTTTTATAGAGTTAAATTCAGTGACCATTCACAAGGAATGTGTCTGTGCTTCCATCAACGGGTTCTAGAAAAACTGTCCCATTCTCAAAAATTTCCTTTATTTGATAAGGACCCATCTAATGAGTTTGTAGCTTTCCCTTGAACTCCTTGAACTTAGAATCATATAGAAGAACCCAATCACCTTGCTGAAATGCCCTCCTCTTGATGTGCTGGTCATTCCATTGCTTCCTTTGATACTGAACCAATTTTGTTTGCTAAATGGCTTCTGTCCGGATTTCATCTATCTCATTGAGCTAAAGAATCCTATTATGTTGGGCAATAGACAATGGTAGACCAATATCTAATGCAGTTCTAAGTGTCTGGAGCTCAAATGCTATAGACATAATGGGATTCTTTCCATAAACTAATTCATATGGTGAGAATTTTGTTGTGGATTTCCAAGTGGTATTGTAAGCCCAAACTACTTTAGGTAATATGTTAGCCCTTTCCTTTCTATTCATGGCCAATGTCCTTGTCAGAATACTCCCCAGTTCTCTATTAGTCACCTCTACCTGCCCATTGGCTTGGGGATGGTAAGGTGAAGATTTCATGTGCTTAACGTGATATAAATTTGTGAATGCTCTGATTACTTGTGAAGTAAACTGAGGTCCTCTGTCTGAAACTATGGATCTTGGGGCTCCAAACCTCAAGAAGATCTTGTTATAAAGGAAATCAACAACTTTCTCTTCTCTTGCAAATTGCAATGCTTGAACTTCAACCCATTTAGTCACATAGTTTGTGCATACTAGAATATACTCTTTGCCTGATGATGGTGGAGAAATTGGTCCCACAAAGTCTAGGCCCCATTGCTCAAATGGTTCTGGCATTACTTAAGGATGAAGTGACATTTCCTAGGTGAAAGTTTGCTGTCCCATCCTTTGGCATTGATCACACTGCTACACATACTTCTTGGTATCCTTATGAATAGAGGACAAGTAGTAACTGGTTCCTAGAATCTTGTGGATGGTTCTGTGTGAAGAATAATGCCCACCAGATGGTTCATCATGGCATGCCCTCAGGACATCAAAAATTTCATCAGCTTTTAGACACCTGCGCAAAATGAAATCAAGACCACATTTGAATAGTAAACCATTTACCATTTGTAAGATAAGATTTCCTTCAGTAAGCGTTTCTTTTGTTTTGAGGTAAAATGGGATGGAAACAAGCCTATAGACAAAAGATTAGCTATGTCAGCAAACCAAGGTGTAGTAGAGGAGATAGCGAAAAGATGTTCATCTGGGAATCTATCCTCCACTGGATGGTTCTCTCCACCTATATGCAATCTTGACAGAAAGTTAGCAACCAAATTAAATTTGCCTGGATTATCAACTATGGTAATGTCAAATTCCTGCAAGAGCAATAACCACCTAATTATCCTTGCACCCACTACTAACTTATTCATTAAGTATTTGATGGCTACATGATCAGTATGTACAAATATTTTGTATCCAGTGATATAATGCCTAAATTTGTTTATAGCATATATATGAATGCCAAGAATTCTTTTTTAGTTGTAGTATAATTCCTTTATGTAGAGGTGAGGTTTTTACTGATGTAATAGATGGCATGCATACTTTCTCCCTCCTCTTTCTATCCTAAGACTGCTCCAATAGAGTCATTTGAAGCATCAGTTTATATGTGAAATGGTAGAGTCCAATTGGGTCCTCTTAAAATAGGTGTGACAGTAAGTTTCTCCTTAAAGGTCTCAAATGCTGATTGACAATCCTCTATCCATAAGAATTCTGTGTCTTTGTTAAGCAGGGTAAACAGAGGAGCATCTATTCTGCTAAAATTTTCTATTAATCTCCTATAATAGCCTGCATGACCCATAAAACTTCTAACATCTGTCTAATTTTTAGGTGAAGGTAATTGCTTGATCACTTCTATTTTGTTTTGGTCCACTTTGATCCCATTTGCTGAAATGTGGTGTCCCAATACAATTCCTTCTTCTACCATCATGAAGCACTTCTCATGGCTCAAGGATAGTCAGTTTTTTTCACAACATTTTAATACCTTTTCTAAGCTTATGAGAGCTTTTTAAAAGTTGTCCCCATACATAGTAAAGTCATCCATATAGACCTCCATGCACTCATTAGCAAGTTCAACAAAAATGGCTAAAACAAGCCTCTGAAATGTAGCTGAGACATTACATAGTCCAAATGGAAGAACTTTGTAGGAAAAAGTTCCCCAAGAACAAGTGAAAGTGGTTTTATCGTGATCTTCAAGTGCCACTTGGATTTGATTATATCTACTAAACCCATCGAGGAAAGAAAAGTACTTCCTTCCTGCAAGGTTGTCTAGCACTTGGTCAATGAAAGGTAACGGAAATTAGTCCTTTTGTGTGGCTTTGCTTATCTCTTTATAGTCAATACACACTCTCCACTTCCAATTCTTTTTAGGCACTATGACTAAGGGTGAGACCCATTGACTATCTGAGATTAGATATATAAACCCTGCTTGCAGCAATTTTTCTATTTCAGTCTTGACAATGTCTTTTAAAGAAGGATTCAATCTTCTCTGGGGTTGTCTGACAGGTTTGACATCTTTAGTGTATATGGTATTCCAAAGCAAAAGCTACTGAATGGGAAATTAAGAGTTTGATAAGTTCTTCTTCCTGTTTCTCTGCTAACTAGGTATTGATATTCAATGTTTTCCCAAGTAAAATCATGACCTGTTTTGTGATCTGATCCATAGATGTGTTCAATCCATATCCTGGAGTCATGGTATTGAGGGGGCAAGAATGTGGAAGCATCATGTGGAATGTGGCTAAGTCTCTATAAAAGGTTTCTCCACAAGGAATGATATTTGTTAGGGTACAATGAGCAGAAGTGAGAAATTCTCTCCTTGAATCTTGGGCTAGCTCCATTATATCCTCATTAATAAGAATGTGGGTGATATCTTCTATTGTATCATAGTGGATATCCTTCTCTAACTCACCCAAATGTTCTCTGATAGTAACCATAGCTACTAAGGCACTATTTTCCATGTTATCCAGCTCATCTAACCATACTCTTCCTAAATAGTGTATTGATGGTTTAGTTGGTGGATACAAAGATATTTTCTTCAGATCTATTCCATTAGAAATCACCATATCCCCAGTTTGACAATCAAAGGATGCTGCTACTGTAGCCAGCCATGGTCTTCCTAATCTCAATGGATAAGCATTCCTCTAGTTTCTAGGTTCTAATATCAGGAAGTCTACTGAAAATTCCCATGATTCTACCACAATTGGAACATCAGTAATCGCCCCTTTTGGAATAGCTACCGACTGGTCAGCAAGTTGAAGGATTGTAGATGTGGATTGGATACTTGTTAGGGCTAATTTGTCCATTTTATGAACTATCATTACATTTATTGTTGCTCCCAAATCAACCAAAACATTTGAAATTTCCACCCCTGAGATGTACACAGTTATGACAGGATTTCTAGGATCTCCATATTTTGGAAGGAGCATTTCTCCCATTAGGAGGTCTACTACTTTTCCTTCCACCTGGATGGTGGGGGGAAAGTTTTTCTTCCTTCCTTGGGTCTTAACACAATGTTGTTTATGTTGGTGTGAGCACGGTTATCACCTAATCGGTTTACCCTTGTGTGGATAATTTATATTATTTAAGTATTTACTAGTTAAATAATATTCACACATCACACATAATTCACACATGTTAAGTTGATTTAGTGAGTCTTCTAGATGTCTAGTTGAGTCTAGTTGTGTGTTGAGTTGTTGATAGTTGGAGTGAGTTGTCTTATCCTCCACATGTGCAATTAGTTATCATCCTCTAATTGTCACATGTTGTAGGAATATCTCCACTTTCCACTCCACCTTTCACTCCACCTTTCTAGCTCTCACCTTGCCTTCATAAGCAAGGCTTTTCTTCATGTATTGTAATCTAATGTAATCTTGTAATCTTTTGCATTCATTGATAGAATAGCATCATTCTTTCATTTGATCTCTCTTGTGCTTTCATGAAGTCCTAGATCCTGGGTGGCTTCAATCATAGCCAACTCTAACATGGTATCCGAGCTCTAGGAAGAATCACTTTGTGTTAGTCATTTTTTGAGAGATCTTGAGTGTAATTCATAGTGGATCTTGATAGTTGAGTATGCTCTTCTCTTGCATCAAATGATGACCTAGAGAATCAAGAAGACTCGATAGAAATACCAGTTTTGTGAGGGTTTCCCTTTCCTACCCAAGTATTGTAGGTGCATTTTGGTGCATGTTTTTGCAAATCAGACTTCACCATTGCATCTGCAGCAGCTAAAATAGTCAAGATCGCCTTTTGTTTCGTCCAAATCAGACATTGGAGGAAAAATTGACGGATGTTTCAATTTGGGGCTCTTTGGTGTGATCCGAGAGGTACCAGCAATTTTAGAGTAGTTTGGCCCAAATTGGACACTGCCATTGCATCTGGAGTGGCCAAATCAGTAAGGATCGACTATCCAAACGCCAAAATCTATTATTGTCACAAAAAGCAAATTTTTTTTGCCCCACAACCCATCGTATGGACTACATGGAATATACCGTAGGTGGAATCTTGGTCGCTGGCATCATCAAAATAGCCGTACCAGGCGCAGGTGAATTAACTATTGGGTAAAAAAATTAAAATTGCTGGTTATAAGGTTGTCTAAAGTTTTTTTTCCCGCGGGTCTTCTTTTTTCTATCGAATTTGGTTGTTGCAGGATTGTACCTACATGTAGTGTACTGAGCCACCCGCTAGGTGCCACTTGGCATGAGTCCTAACAGTCCTATCGGCTGTCATGCATCACCCTATCAGTAATTGTTATACCATTCTTGGCGGGGCAGTTTGAGGCCGTTCAAATCTTAGGCGTTAAAACCAGTGAGAGGCTGAATCAATCTGAAGAAGCCGGCGGACTATCAAACCAAACCCGGTGTTGAAGAAAATACTTCCATTTTAGTGATCTAAAACCGCCATCAGTAGTCACCAGCTTCAAAGACTCCTCACAGTCACAATGGTCATTTCTTCCTCAGCGACGTATATCACCACTGGCGGCAGGGGATTGACCACCTAGTTCTCCCCATAGTGGTTATAATCATAAACCGCCAACATTCAAACAACACCTTTGTAGTTTGCTAAACACCACGGCAGGCTTTTTTTCTAGTCTTGGAAACCAAATCATTTAGCCGACAGCTAAATCACACACCCGGTGGGAAGCTTCAAAGGACATCTTCAACAAACATCCACTTTGGCGCGGGCTTGTAACAGTCTTCAGTGACGTCATAAAAAGTTTCATGCCAAAAAATTTCTCAACTCGTCGGTGGTTTATCACAAACCATCAGCTGATAATTAAAAACTGTCGACGACATTTCAAACCTGCTCAGCAGCTTCCAAACCACTCTCTTGCCCTATGATCAGTGGTTTTCTGAGCGGTTTCCGTCAGTAGCTAGCTAGCTTCCGTGTGATATACTGGCTGTTTCAAATTGAAAACCAGTGGTTTTCGACTTCCGAAGGTGGTTTCAGTAGTTTCGTTGTATATAAGTGGTTTTGGCCACAGTACATGGTAGTTTCTCCCACAACTGGTGGTTTCAAGCCTCTGCCAAGGTGGTTTTGTGAAACAGGGTGTTTTCAATTGCAAACTATATACACCTTAAAAATGACACGACTCGGTCTAAATAAATATTCTTAATATTTATTTCATTCTATTTCCTCTATCAATAAATAAATAAACAAATTTATTTATTTGATTCACATTCCTCTAAGTTAATTAAATATCAAAATATTTAATTATCTCTTCTAAAGTCAAAATTAAATAAAATCTTTTATTTAATTAAATTCTTCCAAACAATTAAATAATTCTTAATTATTTAATTAAGTCTATTCTTCCAAATTTAAATAAATCAAATCACATTTATTTAAATTCTCTCAATCTCTAAAAATAAAATACAATCAAATATTTTATTTATTTTTGCAAATTATGCACAAACAATTAAATAAATTTATTTATTTAATTTACTTTCTTATCTTCTAAATTCCTCAAAAATCTTCCAAATCTTCTAAAAATAAGTCTTCTTCTTTATGCACACAAAATTAAATAATTTATTATTTAATTTCTCTCAAATCATACAAAAGCAAATCACAAGTTGAGTTAACTAATTCAATCAAGCTTGTTTTTATCAACAACTCTTCAATTAGAAAAAAATATTCTAATTTATGAAGGCATATCTTATCTTTATAAAAGAAAGCAGTTAACTCAAACAAAACAGTTTTTGTGTGACACTTGTCTTCTTTCTATTCGCGCACATTCTCTCAAGGTCTCTATAATGTTGATCTTCTCTCTCTCAAGTCTATAAATTGAACCCTCTTCTTCCATTTCATTCATCCAAGCTTTTAGTATCGTTACTCTTCAGAATTAACAGCGCGCCTTTGGCTCCCAAATCCATCCATAGCTTGTGATCACCCTTTTATTGTATTGAAGCTCATCTTCCTTACAAAAAAGTATCATAGCCATCTCTCCATCGTCATCTTGAAAAATAAAGCAAGGAAGTGCATCTTCTGAGGGCTTCAATTGACATACAAAGATCGATTGAGACTAGGCGAACAATGGAAGCAATAAAGTAGCAAGGTTTGCACGGTTTGTTCTTTGTTATTTGATCTTTGTCACTTGCAATTTCTATTAATATTATTGGTTTATTGATTGACTTTAATAGTTTGAAAATATTTCTGGTAACATTTTTGGCACCCACCATGGGGCCTTGCCCTAATTTAACCCAAAAACTGAGTTTTTGTGTAAAGGTTCCGTACATAGGAGGATTCAACGCATCTAAACAATTCTAATGTGCATCTGAGCTTTGTTTCAGCACATCCACCCTTTCGGTGCATTTACCTCCTAAAGTTGCGCATCTGCGTTCTGTTACGGCGCATCTATCGAACGACGCATATACTCTCTGTTTGAGCACTTTTAACCTCTATTTTTGCGCTTCTAAAATTCCTGCGCTCTGAGCTCTGTTTCTGCACATTAAGGCTATGAAGCTATGCATTTGTTCTGAACAATGATTTTAGGATATTTCTTGTGGTTTTTTGCTAATGCTAACACTTTTCCACAGGGATATTCTCTCATCTACTTGCAGGTTAAGAAGTTGGTTTAGACATTCTAGTTGCACTGTTAACACACATCATATTTTCTAAAGGATAGTAATCGGATGTTCATGCAAAATCACACCTAGATCTAACTATGAAGGGAGTAACTTGAATCTTGTTGCATCAACAAATTGAATCTAGTCCCAATGCTAGGAGGATAAAATTGAACCATTGCTATCTTGCTTTCAAAGTTAACAACTTGCGTGTGTGCCCAAGTAGCTAGCTCATATAGTCTTTTTCATTTTAATTAGGGGGAAAGAACCACTGTCTTTCGTGTTTTTGGGAATGATACTAGGCCTATGCTTTCCCCTATCTTGGGTGACCAAAATGCCAGACATATCATTTTCACATGTGTTAAACTTTTAGAGAGGTCTACCCTTGGATATCCTTCCATCCAAGCAGGAATGACCTTAAGTGGTAACAGGCTAAAGCCAAGCCCTACCAAGCCACTATAAACAAATTGTGTTTGGAGTGAAAACTTCAAACAACGAGTGAAGTTGTGTTATACCGACAACCAACCTCCCCCAAAACCCTCTAAGGCGCAACCCTTGCAGGCTGGGAGACTCCATAATGGAGAGTAGTACTACTGCATGTATAACCACTTGAACGGTTGCACTTATTAATCATCCTTTGTTTTTAGTAGCCAAAAACCCCTATAAGCTGGTGCAGGGAAGGGCGATTATCACCTCCTGAAGATGGCTCATCTAGAAATAGTGAGAATTCAATTTATATTGTCCCAACCAGCCTGGGATTTGTACTTGCTTTTGAGTCAAAAAGAGTCCAAAAATTACAAAAAAAATAAAAAAATCATGAAAACTTCTTTGTGTTTGTTGTGTTTTACTTGCCGTAATTGAGAAATTAGATAAAAAAAACCAACTTGCAACCAAGAAACCAAAAACATCAAAAAACGTGTCAAGAAATAGCAAAAATAATCAGAAAAACCAGAGCTGCGCATATACCCTCTGAAGCTGTGCATCCATTTCGACCTGCTGTGCATTTGCATCGACTGTTTACGGATTTGTTACCTGTTACTGCGCTTTTGAATTTTACTAGAGCTACGCATTTTCATCGACTTGCTGCGCATTTACCTTCTATTTCAACGCATTTATTGCTACGCATCTGCAACAGTGAGTTTTACCACATCTTTTAAGATAAAATTTTTAGCATTTCTGGGTACCCATTTCAGCCTTGTGTCAGTTTCTATGGAGAGGACAAAATAATTAGAAGCAATAGAACAAGAACTCCAATCCATAAAACAACAAATGACAATCTTACAAGCTGAACAGGCCAGTACTAGCTACCCCTCACACCAAGATCATACTTTCTTTTCTTGTCTTAATGAGACTCTTAACAAGGGAAGCACCACCTCAAGTTTGAAATCATATACCACTCCAGCTACTAGTCCTCTTTCACCATCTCTTAGAACATGTTGGAAAGAGACACTATGTATCTTCATGATTGTTGTCATTAATGGCAACAAAGCTTATCCCACACATCCGTAGCACATAATATGTCTTTACCAGAAGTCAGATTGAAGAGTGTTTTGGTCCAGTGAACAAGAACAAAGCATGCAGCAAGGTCTGATAATTAGGTCCGGATCTCTCAGAGGATGTATCTCAACAAAGTACAGACTTGGGAAAGTCAAGAGGAGTACCATGACTGCTATATTCCAGATATTGAGCCTCCAGTGATGAAAGAGTGAAAAGATATGAGCATCTAAGTGTTGGCTTCCTGACAGGCAGAACAAACTGAGGAAGAACTGACCAGCAGAACATCAGACTTTTATCTGGATGAGAAAGTGATGATGGTCAAGTTATTTAAGAGATCATACATGGTTGGTTGACTTGATTGACGACTTCTAACTCTATGTCTTGGATACACATCTCATTTTAAGCATGGATTTCGTTGACAGATCAATGTTTAGCAAATATCTTGAGTATTCTGGTTGCCGACTAGAAAGATGTTGAAATCCTTGGTATGGATATATATACCAGATTAATTTCAGTATGAAGGTGTGTGGTGTATGAGTTAGTGTGTGGAAAAAGGCAGAGATAAGTGTGGAAGCAGGAATACAAATTTGGTATGTGACAGAACAACAACATTAGAGCAGAGGAAGAATGAAGTGCATTAGATCAATATATTGAGCCTGACTGGAACTGAACCTCAGCATATGTGGATGCCTCTCATCAATTCAAACACTTGGTTACTTTCTATATACCTTATAGACAGTGAGTCTCTTGTAGGCAGTGTGCCTCTTGTGAGCAGTGTGCTCAGGTAGTGAGCCCTAATTGGCAAGTGCCATTTTGTACTTCTTATTCTTTTAACAGAGAATACAATCTTGGGTTAATCATCCCGTGGTTTTTCCCTTAACAGGGTTTTTCACGTCAAAATCATTGTGTTATGTGTGTTGATTTTATTTCTGCTCTCATGGTTATGTATGCTTATATGTTTTGATGTTGCACTAATTGTTAAAGAAGAACATAAAGTTAAAATATTTAAGATAATTGATTCACCCCCCTCTCAGTTATCTACCTTGTTTCCAACAATTGGTATTAGAGCTAGGTTCCTCCAAATAGAGCCTAACATCTTGAGGAAGATCTGAGAATCTCAATGGATGTGTATGGTATGAGGGAACAACTTCAGTCTGCCCTAGATGATCTTGAGCAATCTCACTCTGAAGTCAATAACCTAAGGGAAAGACTCAAACAAGCTGATGATTTCATAAATGAACTCAAAGAAAAACTGAGTATCTCTGTGAAAAAGAGAAAGGAACTACTTCAACAATTAGCAAGTCAAAGTAAAGCCAATGACACTAATGAAGATCTGAATGAGAAAAACAAGTTATGTGAGAAGCTATCAAAAGAGGTCATTATGGTAAGACATGAAATAGAAGTCAGAAGACTGCCACAAAATGGATAGAATAATCAGGCATCTGGAATCTGATCTTGAAGAAGTTAGAGATAATGAAGAACAACTTGAGAATTAGATAGACACTCTTAAAAGGGATCTTCAAACAACAAATGAATACAAAGAGAAATTCAAGAAAAGCTCTTCTCAACTTGAAGTTCTTCTTGAAAGCCAAAAGAGGGTAGATGACAAGCATGGCTTGGGGTATGAGAAAGGTGATAATCAGGATCTGGTCAAAAGAACTCTGGATCAGCAAATCTAAGGAATAGGCCTAGAAGATCTGCGGTAAGGCAACCAAATGCTCAAAAATATCCATCCTTCAATGGATACTGCCACAATTGCAATAACTTCGGTCATAAAGCAAATAAGTGTAGAAGAAGAATGAATCAGACTAATTCAATCTTCTTCAGACAATGTTTTAACTGCAAAAGGTATGGTCACAAATCTCATGAAAGTAGAAATATGCAAATAAATAATTCATTCAATGGTAGATGCTTTGCATGCAATAGAATGGGACATATGGCTAATCAATGCAGATCAAGAGGATATCAGTCAAATATGCAAAGCAATGTTGTTTGCTACAATTGCAATAGATCCGGTCATATTGCCAAATTCTACAGAAGTAAGAATTAGGGTAAAAAGGGTCCGGTGCATCATAACCAAAATCAAGACAAAGGAAAAGAAAAAGTGAATGCGGATGAAGTTCAAAGGGAGATGAACAAGATTTGGGTGAAGAGAAATATAGAAAATGTTGGGAATAGATCTGCACCAGAATCTGGTGCTGATATTCCTTTCGGAAACTAAATTAGATGAGCTCTGGCTTAGGGGGAGTCACAAAGGAAAATAAATTCCCCCAGCCAGTCAATTGGTGCCTAAATTTGGCACATGGAATGCTGCAGATTAAAAGGTTCTGAGAGATATATCTAGATAACCCTTGGTAAAAATATGAAAGATCCGCAAGGAGCTTTGAAGAGTTTAATCATCCAAGATTCATTTGGTTTGACAACCATCTGGCAAAAGCAAGATTCTCACAGTTAGGTCCGGTGTGGTTCTAAATTGAAATATCTTGATCTGTGGATAAATGGGATGATTTGAGGAAAGGAGACACATTGTCAATTATAACTAAAAATAGTTCTAAGTGCATCTCAGTAATCTGGAAAGATCTCTCTTAGAACAAGGCAACCAGAATGACTTAAGTTGTGCATTTATTGCAATATGAATTTAGGGTTTGCGCAAAGATAAAAGGGTTCTTTTATTCTTCATTTGCACATTTGCATTCGAGAAGAAGAAAGAAAGAGCTCTGCAAACAATTTTTCTTGAACCCCCTCAAAGATCAACCGCAGAATCTGATTCAACCAACAATCTTTTCCGGCTCATATCGTGAACCCTAGAAGTGTAAAAAGGTATTTTTGTTCTTGACTGTCTCTCTCTGAATCTTTTGCAAGATGGCTACTCCAAATGTTGTTAAGATCACTAATAGGCCATGCCCAAAGTTCAAGAAACATCCTTACAAATCCCTAGAAGTTGATCCCTTAGGTGCCTTCTCTAGCATTCCGCATGGGGTTCTGCACGTAGAAGGTGTTAGGGTATACATACACGCCAATATTGAGGAATTTGGGGAATCAAAACTGATGGATATCTACCATAAGCAATTAATAGATGAAACATTTGAACTTAAACCTCAATACAAGGCCCTCCGGGACAAGCATTTTGGACATTGCATCCAGTTTCCTTGTTTTGTAGAGGATGAATGGGTTCGGTATGTTCTTAGCAAAATACATGACAACTTCATGTGGTTGATGAGGCCATTCAAGATAACAAAAGATGCCATTAGGGCAGTAACCAGATTGCACTCATTTGGTGGGTTGCCTGCTCTCAAATCTATCAAGAATCAGACAGTAAGTGAGGCTACCAGATCAACAAAAGAGCAATGACAATAGAAGATATCACAGATCCAGATATCAAATTTGCCTTTATGATAATTGGGTATAAAATATATCATTCCAGCAGGGAGAATTCTGTGTCCGGAACTACAATATACACTGCATATCAGATGCTAAGGGAAAATGTAGATTATGATCTATGTGACCTTCTTCTGAACCAACTGTTAGAAAACTTATAGAAAATAAAGAAGGATAAGAAGAACTCATTTAAGTATGGTGGCCTAATACTATGTCTCTTCTTTTACTATATGAATGAGCTTCCCAAATCCAGTGGTTGGGTATGGGAAAATGACAGACTGGTTGCCATACAAATCAAAGATTATATGTATGGGCTTGGTGATGCCAAGGCTCAAAGTACAACACTCTGGGGAAACTTCAAAAACTTCCAAGGCATGATGCAGGCTAGAGAGAATTCCCCAATCTATAGTTGAAAAATACAAGGATACAGTGTGCTTCATGGTAGACACTGATCAATGCCTAATGGAGGCAGTTGAGCCCATAACAATCTGGATTATGCAAATGAGCTATGAAGTAGATGAGAAAATTCTGGAGCTACATGTTCAACATCTACTGAGTCAGCCAAAGGACCTTGAGGCAGAAAGGTTTGGAACTTTTTAATAATTGAGTATAAAAATACATGTTGAACTAAGACAACCAAAGATAAAAAGAAAAGTGAGAAGGGAAGTAGAGGAAGTTGCCAAAAGATATGGCATTTCAAAAGAGGCAATTGATACAAATAGAGAAAAATTAGAAAGAGCTGAGAAGGAGAAACAAGAAGCAGAAAAGGGAAGTATTTCGGTACAAGCCTCCTCCCAGACCAGATCCTCCAAGAGCTCTGCACCTGCCACCTCTAAGAGCTCAAAATCCTCAAAATCAGAAGTCAAGACATTCGGAAAGGGAGAGAAGAGAACAAAGACAAAGGTCACAAGGTCTTACATAAGCCAAAAGGATGATGAAGAAACATAATCTAATGAAGAAGTTAAGAAGATGAGGAAGAAGAAGAAAACATCAGGGGAATCCTCTGCTGGTACAAACATAGAAGAAGAGGCAGAAGAATTTGTTGAAAGGCCTACTCTCTCCATTGATGATGTCATCAAGGCAGTCATTGTGGATGGGAATGTACAACCAATGACAAAATTTTATGATGATTATAGTGACACAGACAAAAGGATCTTGGAAGAAGCTACAGTTAAGTACCTAAACATTTATAATAAAGCATTCATTGAAATCATCTCTCAAATTCCCAAAAGTTTAGAGAAGGTACTTGAACTCAGAAAAGACAATGCCAAGGAAAAGGATTTGGAGATCCGGGAATAGATTGCAATTTAGCTCTATCCTTCCATTACTCCAAAACAAATGACCATGATCTTTAAGGATTGCAAGGATGAGTTCTGGAGCAAAGCAAGAATGAACAAACTTATGCTTGGAGAGATTGATCAGGTGGCAAAAGAGACTGAAGATATACTCTAGAATGCATTTAAAAGATTCAATCTTCATGTTATAGAGGACATAGATGATGAACCTTTTGCCATGGATGACAAAGGACTAAGTACAACAAAAGAAGAATCTACTGAGAAAATTGTAGAAGAGCCAAAGGAGATAGGTGAGGAGAGGACTAAGGACTTGGATTCCTTTATTTTGGAAGAGGAAGTCCATGAAGAAGTAAACATCTCTCTTCCAGATCCCCCTATTGACTCCAGAACTGAAGGAGAAGGAAGAAAAGAGGAGAAATTGAGTCAAGTAGAGAAGAAAAAGGGAAGAGAAGAAGAACACACAGAAAAGATATCTGATGATAGTTCTGAGGCTACAAAAGAAAAGAAGGCTCTGTCTCTGACAAGACATTGCAGAAGCAGTGAAAAACTTCCTGACCAAAGAGATGATGGAAATAGATGAACTGGAACTATTCCAAGGACCACTCAATTTTGACTCCCTCTCTTCGGTCCAGACAATGAAGGTAGCATCTTTTGCTCAAGCTAAAGAAAAAGAAAAGCTTCTGAAGTCTCACATGGAAGACTGTGAGCTAATAGAGATTGCATCCAATGTGTTGGAGAAGATCATGTCGTCCTTTCAAAAGGATCCTTCAGCCTCTTCATCTAGTAACTTGAAATCTCTTGTTAATTCTATTAGCACACATTTTGATTCTTTAGAGAAATCAATAGAAGAGAAAGTCCAGAAAAAGTTTTTGGGAAAGAGATTCTCTGAAGTATAGGGACTCATAGCAAATGATAGGAGAAATCTAGATATTGGGATAAAGAGCCTAGAAAATGCTCTTAAAGATGGCAGAGAATTATAGAAATTTTGTCTATCTTGGTCCATAGTGACAGATGACATTGCAAAGGTGGAAGAACAAGAGGGCAAACTGTCAAGTTTATCCCTGAATTTTGATCCTCTCACCTCATCCATAATGAATCCAGAGTGCCAGGCTATTTCCACTAGAATTGAAATAAAGAGGCTTGAAAAGGAAAAGAAGAATAGAATAAGCAGGATGAGTGAGCTAAGAGGGATAATTATCCCTAAGTTAGAGGCAATGCATGAGGCCTTAACTGATGCTCAGACCACAGCTCGGACCAATGATCCAGTAGACTTAAAGAGGGTAGAATCTTTTGCATTTTTGTTGAGTGGTCACATATCAATTTTGGACAGGATGAAGTAGAGTTGGGCAACATAATTTGTCCAGTTGAAAACCACTTTTGCAGATATACTTAAGTATATGTAAGTATAACATGTATATATACTTTTGCGGCTATGTATAGGTTGGTTTTTGTAAATTTTGGTGTGCAGATTCCATCCTTTGCCATTGATGTCAAAGGTGGAGTAAGGAGTATTGAAAAATGTGGAATCCAGCAAAGGGGGAGCTCTGGTAAAAATGTACATAAGACAGAGCATCAGCCAAGGGGAAGTTTTCTTTGACACTTAGTCATTTTTCAGTAAGTGTTGCCATTAATGCCAAAGGAGGAGATTGTTGGCAAGAGACACTGTGTAGCTTCATGATTGTTGTCATTGATGGTAACAAAGTTTATCCCACACATTCGCAGCACATAATATGTCTTTACCAGAAGTCAAATTGAAGACTGCTTTGGTCCGGTGAACAAGAACAGAGCATGCAACAAGGTTCAACAATCAGGTCCAGATCTCTCAGAGGATGTATCTCAGCAAAGTATAGACTTGGGAAAGTTAAGAGGAGTACCATGACTGCTATATTCCAGAGATTGAGCCTCCGATGATTAAAGAGTGAAAAGATATGAGCATCTAAGTGTTGGGTTCCTGACAGGCAGAGCAAACTGAGGAAGAATTGATCGGTAGAACATCAGACTTTAATTTGGATGAGAAAGTGATGATGGTCAAGTTATTTAAGAGATCATACATGGTTGGCCGAATTGATTGATGAATTCTAGCTCTATATCTTGGATACACATCTCATTTTAAGCATGGATTCAGCCAAAAGATCAGTGTTTAGCAAATATCTTAAGTATTCTGGTTGCCGACTAGAAAGATGTTGAAATCCTTGGTACAGATGTATAGACCAGATTGATTTTGGTATGAAGGTGTGTTGTGTATGAGTTAGTGTGTGGAAAAAGGTAGAGAGAAGTGTAGAAGCATGAATACAAATCCAGTATGTGACAGAACAATAACATTAGAGCAGAGGAAGAATGAAGTGCATTAGATCAGTATATTGAGCCTAACCAGAACTAAACCTCAGCATATGTGGATGCCTCTCATTAGTTCAAACACCTAGTTACTTTCTATATACCTTGTAGACGGTGAGTCTCTTGTAGGCAGTGTGCCTCTTATGAGTAGTGTGCTCGGGTAGTGAGCCCTAATTGGCAAGTGCCATTTTGTACTTCTTATTCTTTTAACAAAGAATACAATCTTGGGTTAATCACCTCGTGGTTTTTTCCTTAACAGAGTTTTTCGTGTCAAAATCATTGTGTTATGTGTGTTGATTTTATTTCTTCTCTCATGGTTATGTATGCTTATATATTTTGATGCTGCACTAATTGTTAAAGAAGAATAGAAAGTTAAAATATTTAAGATAACTGATTCAACCCCCCTCTCAGTTATCTACCTTGTTTCCAACAGAACACATATCCCAAAGCATACCAGTCCTACACCAACACCAACATCAAGTTCCCCAAGCTCAAATTTGCCCAAAGAATCCATTGATGATTAGATCCAAAGACTATTCTACAAACCTAAAAGCAAAAGAAAAGATATGGAACAATCCAAATCCACTCATCCATTACCTCATTCATCTACCCATGCACCTACAAAGGATGTGATACAAGGGCTACTAGGAGAGAGTCAACCATGTCCCCAAATTCCAGTCCTTGACCTTACCAACAATCATTCCAATAACATGTCCTTTTCTCCAACCCCATCATGTAATCCACAACCCCTCAAGCTTATTGAAGAGTCTTCTACCATGAATCCAAGTAAAGAGCTATACTACCCTCATGTTGTCAACCATCTGGAACCTATCAAGCTTATCCAAGAGTCCTCTACCTCCACTCCAATTCAAGCACACCAAGAGTTATGTCAAGGGAACACTTTAGAGCATGTGGAAGCATCAATCCCTTGTCTAAATCAAGATCAAAGCACCCCCATCCAATCCATCCATAACATTTATCTTTTCCATGATGAAGATATTACATATGAAGAAGCTATCCATGAGTAGCTTGATCCTATACCCATACATAAAGAAGAGATCCAATTCCACTCCATCCATAACCTTTATCTTTTCTATGATCAAGATATTATCATTGAGGAAGAACCTATGCATGAGCACATTGATCCCATCACGCTTAATCCTATCTATGATCAAGATCCCATCTATGATCAAGATCCCATCTATGATCAAGAGACTATCTATGATCAAGCAAACCATGATGATCCTCCTAGCCAACTTTATGCATTCCATGGTTATGAGCCTATCACCCCATCTATCCATCCTCCAACTAGTCCTATCGTTGATCCAATAATGCCCACTTTCCTTGATGAGACACTTGCCTCCCAAGTGCACATAGATGATCAAACCAATAATAATCCTCTGCCATCCATCATCGACCATGCTGCAAATCCCCCACCATATATCTTTGGTCTTACCGCCTTCCTTCATGAGTGTTCCTCCTTAGAACATGAACAACCATTATCCTCTATCTCACCTTCTCCATCCAATAAGGAACTCATGTCTAGTGTTCCACCTATACATAATCCCACTGTTCATCGCATACTCTAGCATATGAACTATCAAGGTAAAGGCTTAGGCCTTCATGAACAAGGTATTTTGGAGCCCATCCATGTCAATGTTCCTCCTTGTTCGTACGGCCTTGGATACATACCCCAAGATGAACAATCACAAGATGTGGGTACTTCCTCCATGCCTTGTAAATCCACCACTTTCCAGCACAAACCCTATCATATCCCTAAAACATATATCGCCATTACACCTCCCTTATCATATGTGTCCCAAATGCATGTGAACATACACCTTCCACCGTCAAATCTACCTCCACTACTTCCAACTCCTAACATCCCTCCATGCATTCTACCTCCACTTCTTCCAACACCTTATCCATCCATCCATAAATCCTCTAAAAATCCCAATTATGGCCAACAAAAATGTTGTTTAAACAAAGAGCTTCCACCAACTCCACTTCTACCAACTCCACTTCTACCATCTCAAGGGAATTCAACAACAAAAATTTGGATACCTCTACCTATAAAGTCAAAAATCCTAAGAGTACTCATGACCTAGGATACAAAAGCCAAGAATCAAAGAAAAACCCATCTCAAAAGTTGCATACACCCACACACCTCAATGCCAAATTGAAAAAGGTGTGGGTTCCCAAGAAACAAGTAATTACCTCAAGAGCTGCATAAAAGATGCATATACCCAATCCTATACCTTCACATGTAACATCTATAAGCAAAATGGTTTGGGTACCTAAGCAAAAAGCCACCAAGTCAAATGAAACATCCACCTCTCAAGCATCCCAACCATCCACTTTCTCCTTTTCCATCCAAAAGTTGCCAATCCTTCCATCCCACATGACAAGCAAAAGCAAGAAGTATACACAATCTATGTGGGTCCCTAAATGCCTACATCATTCATCCACTACGCAAAAATCTCCATTACTTCCTACACCATCTTCCTATCATAAGCTTCATTGTTTATCATGGTATGTGCAACTGTTGGTCATGATTCCCTTCCATCCCACAACATTTCCATATACCTCCTTCTCCCCTTCCTTCCACTATTATCCTACATATCTTCCCCATCCTACTCCCATGATCCATGCTTTTGTATAAGCCTTCCCTCCATCCATACGTAAGTCTTGCATTATCTGCATCATCATCCACTATCATACCTTCCATAATCTACAATCTACCTACTCCATCTTCCTTTCATGCAATTCTTACCAACATCTGTGAGCATAGCAACACTTTGACATAGTCCATGCGACTTGCGTTTCTAGTGGGACACTATCACCTTCATGGAACCACCTCTCATTCATATTCCATCTATTCTATCCAAATATTCCAAAAAAATAAAAATAAAAAATAAAATAGAAATCCCTTTATCCAGCAGTGAAAATCTGGCAAACAAGCACCTTGGATAAGTACCATGATGAAAACCTAGCAAACAGGCATCATGTGTAATTTGATCTTCTATGTCACCTACACTTGGGGGCACCTTGTCTCATCAGCATATCACTTTCTCCTATCATTTCCTTCTATACCGTTTCCTATCCTATCCTTCTATCCATTTCATACCTATACTATCCAGTCCATCCATCCTAATCTTCTGTTCCTCTATTTTGTTTGGTCTTGATAAAGATTGAGAGCACAATGTTGACAAATGTTTTAGGTGTCTCTTGACATACCCTATCCCTCCAAGCCAAAACAATCCTATCCTCTCATCCTCCTATCGTCATAAGTATTGTCATGAAAAATTGTAGGTATCCTACCTACAATGGGGCATGTTATTACTAAGCAACTTAGTCCTTGGCGATCACTTCCTTCCCCTTTTTTGTGTGCATTACTTCTATCTACTATCACTCATTCATCTGCCTATCCATGGTGTTTTCCTTGTCATCAGTATCTAGCATTAAGGCTATCAAAAATTCTTCTCCAATGTCATCCCAAAGCATTTCAAAATCCCAACGATATCAAAGCTACCTAACAATAACCTATCATGGCTTGATACTCTATCTCTTTTATCGCCTTGTCAACTAAGGCCTTATCTAGTATCCTATCCACCATGTTAGCCTAGCATAATGTCTGTTGTCAGTATCATAGGGTCAACCCCTGAACTACATTGCCTCTACATCGTCACGTAGGCAAGGCCATTATCAATGTGATCCCGAGGCTTCACTTTCGTGTCCATCCCATTTCTTGTCGTCTATCCTCTAGTCCATCCATGGTCCAAGTCCCTGAACTACATTGCCTCTGCGTCGTCACGTAGGCAAGGCCATTTAACAATGTGCCCCCAAGGCACTAGGTCAGTCCCTTAGGGTCCGTTTTACCATGCATGCATGCAAGCACAAGCAAAACCCGCTTTCAAGTAGAAATCTTGAAGCAAGACATCAACTTATCCAAAGCAAAGCAAGTAAGTACCTAAAGAACTCTAAATGATTCTATCTAAATTATGGAAAGAAAAACACATCTAAATGCAAGAATGTTTTATGGTTGTGATCAAGTTAGGTTACAATGTCTTGATTTGTGTTAACACATCTTTCTATGCTACTCGAGGATGCTAAAAGCTAGAGATGCTATGATGGGGGCATGATTATTTTCTTTGTTTGCTATTTGTGGATTAATCTTTAGTAATGTGAAGCCTTGTCTAACGACATGATCGACAAAAGATCATCGAGAACATTAGAGGTCTAATATGAAAGGGGGCAATCCTTGTCTGTTGATATGCAAGAAATACTCAGGTCATCTCAATTTAATTATACCTAGATGCTTGTATTAACTTGCTAAATCAAAATCCATGTAAGCGATACTTAGGTCATCTCGGTTCAATTATACCTAAATGCTTGTATTAACTTACAAGATTCAGAAAAAGTACCAAAAAAAATTGCCTAATGATGAAACAAGCACTTCAAAATACTTGCAATATCAAGATGTCAAAAAACAATTCATATCCATATCCATACCATATCCAATTGCATTTCATATCCGTATCCGTATCCATATACATCCACAAAGCATCCATATCCCATGCAATGAAAATTCTATGCAAAGTATCAATGTTTACAAACAAAAGCTTGTGATTCCTTCTGTGATGTCATTCTTCTGTCATATTTCAAATTTCTATCTATCATTGTATCTCTCATCAATAGTTCTAGTTGTCAGTTTGAGCAATGGTCCAAATGCAAGTCTATCCTTAATCTATACCAATCAAGTCAAGTCAATCTTGTCAAATGATCCAATCACAATTAGTGGTCTTGATCCTTGTCTGGTTGTAAATCAACTCAGTCAATTATAATAAATCAATTGTCTTATACAGGATGTTGTATTGTCGAAATCAGACCAACACACGCGTCTTACATGACATGTTTTTCCTGAAACTAGACACTATCTTTTGTGTTTCTCTAGGGACATATCGTTCCCCACCATGACAACACTATCATATTTCATATCGATTGATCGTTGGTTTACAATTGGACAGGGGCAATACCTTGTTTGTTCTTTTATCCTTTGTGCATACTTGCTTGCTTGCTTGTGTGTGTTATCATTATATCTTGCATCACGTATCATTCATCTCTTTCTTCAACCATTTTCTTCACCTTAACCTTGTTCTTCCATCTTCTTCATCGTGAGATTGTCCATTTCGCTCCCTCGAAACTCTCTCCCTGTCCAATCTCCCGAGGGGGCATCCTCATCCTATCTTTTGATTATCATCTTTTTTCTTCTATCCATACCTTAACTTCTTTGAAATGATGTTACTTCACACAAATCTCATCATCTCGAACATCACATCAAAGAGGGGGAAAATGTATACACCTAAAAATGACACGACTCGGTCTAAATAAATATTCTTAATATTTATTTCATTCTATTTCCTCTATCAATAAATAAATAAACAAATTTATTTATTTGATTCACATTCCTCTAAGTTAATTAAATATCAAAATATTTAATTATCTCTTCTAAAGTCAAAATTAAATAAAATATTTTATTTAATTAAATTCTTCCAAACAATTAAATAATTCTTAATTATTTAATTAAGTTAATTTTTCCAAATTTAAATAAATCAAGTCACATTTGTTTAAATTCTCTCAATCTCTAAAAATAAAATACAATCAAATATTTTATTTATTTTTCCAAATCATGCACAAACAATTAAATAAATTTATTTATTTAATTTGCTTTCTTATCTTCTAAATTCCTCAAAAATCTTCCAAATCTTCTAAAAATAAGTCTTCTTCATTTACAGAAAATTAAATAATTTATTCTTTAATTTCTCTCAAATCAATGCAAAAACAAATCACAAGTTGAGTTAACTAATTCAATCAACCTTGTTTTTATCAACAACTCTTAAATTAGAAAAAAACATTCTAATTTATGAAGGCATACTTATCTTTATAAAAGAAAGCAGTTAACTCAAACAAAACATTTTTTGTGTGACACTTGTCTTCTTTCTATTTGTGCACATTCTCTCAAGGTCTCTATACTGTTGATCTTCTCATTCTTTCTATACAGTTGACCTTCTCTCTCTCAAGTCTATAAATTGAACCCTCTTCTTCCATTTCATTCATCCAAGCTTTTAGTATTGTTACTTTGCAGAATTAATAGCGCTCCTTTGGAACCCAAATCCATCCATAGCTTGCAATCACCTTTTTATTGTATTGAAGCTCATCTTCCTTACAAAAAAGTATCATAGCCATCTATCCACCTTCATCTTGAAAAACAAAGCAAGGAAGTGCATCTTCTGAGGGCTTCAATTCACATACAAAGATCGATTAAGACTAGGTGAACAATGGAAGCAGTAAAGTAGCAAGGTATGCACGGTTTGTTCTTTGTTATTTGATCTTTGTTACTTGCAATTTCTATTGAGATTATTGGTTTATTGATTGAGTTTAATACTTTGACAATATTTCTGGTAAAACAAACAGGTGGTTTTGTTTTCCTAAACAGCTGTTTTGCACACAGATTGGCAATTTTTTCCTTCTGCTGAGAATATTCCGATGGGAAGGGAATATTCTATCAGCACCAGGGGGTCATTTTTGCCCCTCAAAGCCCTAAAAGGGGGCTTTTTTTCTTTTTTTGCATAACTTTTGCCCACGGAGGTGAAATTGGGAAAACGAGATATCGTCAGAAAGATGATAGAGAGGACTTCGCAATGGGTAAGTGCAGGAAGATGGGGGGCCAAAAAGGGGTCTTAAGTGGCCACTTTTTTTCTAAAATCAGGAAATACTGGCCTTGGATGAGAAATTGAGCATAGTTACACTCAAAATTTGGAGATGCAATCAAAACAATGTTTGTAGTGCTCTGAGTGTACTTTCTAAACTACTATTTTGTTTTGAAAATGGCATAGATTAAGGGGTTCAAAAGAGGGAGCCACATAAATTGGTGTTGTTTCTGTTAAAAAAACATAACATAGCGTGTTTTGTGGCTCCCTCAAAAGGTCAGCTTTTTTTTGGTATTTTTAAAATCACTTCAGTGAGAAATTAGCTAATAGCATGTAGTTTATGCCCGATTTTTCTAATAATTTTTTGATGAATATTTGATTTTTTAATAATTTTCAAAGTGGACACATCCTAAAAAATAGAATTTTGGCCGTGCTACCCCTATAAATTTTGAAAACTAATTGAAAATTATTTTTTTATTTTTTTAATATTTGTAGAATGGAGTCTAGTTTCTAAATATGTAATTCTTTTGAAATTTGAATGAATAGTTATTTTACAATGAAAAAAAGACCAAACAGTGGTTTTTGCCTAAAAACGGACACACAAACAAAAGAAATTAAAGATGAAAGGCTTAACATTGTTAAAATGTGAAAAAAATCACATCGTTAAATAGCTAAGAGAAAGCCTAACATTACCCATGTGTTTGATTTGTTCGACCTTGAAACACGTACAAATCTGAGGGTTAGGACGAATGAAATTATGTGAAAATTTGAAGAATATAGAAAAACACGTCTGTGACTGTTCATAAGGCACTCCAAGCATTTGGGTTGGAAATCCAAAGTAAATCCCAAGCCCAAGGCTTGGGATTCCCAAAGCAAGACATAACGCGCTTGCGTTATGTTTTGCTTTACATTTTTCTTTCCCGCAAGTCTGTTGTTTGTCATGTTTGACATAACGCGAGCGCGTTATAATGCGCTCGCATTATGTTCCCCTTAAATTTTTTTACGTTCAAGGCTATTAATCATGAGGGTTAAGGGATAAGGGATAGGGTTGGAGGGTTTAGGGATAAGGGATTAGTGTTTAAGGTATAGTATCGAGCCCGTTGAGGGTTTAGGAATAGGGATAGCGTTTAGGGTTTAGGGATGAGGGATTAGAGTTGAGGGATGACAGATTAGGGTTGAGGGTTTAGGGTTTAGGGTTTAGGGATAGGGTTGAGGGTCGAGGGATCATAGTTAAGGGTTGAGGGATTAGGGTTTGACATTGAGGGTTGAGGGTTGAGGTTCAAGGGTCAAGGGTTTAGGGTTGAGGGATTAGGGTTAAAGTAGAGTGTGGAGGGTGTAAGAATTAGGGATAGGGTTGGAGGGTTTAGGGATAAGGGATTAGGGTTTAAGGTATAGTATCGAGTTTGTTGAGGGTTTAGGAATAGGGATAGCATTTAGGGTTTAGGGATGAGGGATTAGAGTTGAGGGATGATGGATTAGGGTTGAGGGTTGAGGGATTAGGGTTTAGGATAAGGTTTAGGGTTGAGGGTTGAGGGATTAGGGTTTAAGATATAGTGTTGAGGGTTTAGGATTAGGGTTTAGGGTTGACGGATTAGCATTTAATGTCGAGGTTAGGGTTAGAGTGTCGAGGGTAGAGGGATTAGGGATAGGGTTTAGGGTTGAAGGTTTAAGGATTGAGGGTTGAGGCTTTAGGGATGAGGGTTTAAGGCTTAAGATATAGTGTCAAGTGTTGAGGGTGTAGGGATAGGGTTTAAGTTTTAAGGGTTAAGGGTTGAGCGATAGGGATTAGGGTTTAAGGTATAGTGTTGAGGGTCGAGGGATCAGAGTTAAGGGTTGAGGGATTAGGGTTTGACGTTGAGGGTTGAGGGTTGAGGTTCGAGGGTCAAGGGTTTAGGGATAGGGTTGAGGATTGAGGAATTAGGGTTAAAGTAGAGTGTGGAGGGTATAAGGATTAGGGATAGGGTTGGAGGGTTTAGGGATAAGGGATTAGGGTTTAAGGTATAGTATCGATTCTGTTGAAGGTGTAGGAATAGGGATAGCATTTAGGGTTTAGGGATGAGGGATTTGAGTTGAGGGATGATGGATTAGGGTTGAGGGTTGAGGGATTAGGGTTTAGGGATAAGGTTTAGGGTTGAGGGCTGAGGGATTAGGGTTTAAGGTATAGTGTTGAGGGTTTAGGGATAGGGTTTAGGGTTGAGGGATTAGAGTGAAGGGTTGAGGGATTAGGATTTGACATTGAGGGTTGAGGGTTGAGGGTTTAGGGTTAGGGTTGAGAGATGAGGGATCAAAGTTAAGGGTTGAGGGATTAGCATTTGACATCGAGGATTGAGAGTTGAGTTTCGAGGGTCAAAGGTTTAGGGATAGGGTTGAGGTTCAAGGGATTAGGGTTAAAGTAGAGTGTCGAGGGTGTAAGGATTAGGGATAGGGTTGGAGGGTTTAGGGATAAGGGATTAGGGTTTAAGGTATAGTATCGATTCTGTTGAGGGTGTATGAATAGGGATAGCATTTAGGGTTTAGGGATGAGGGATTAGAGTTGAGGGATGACGGATTAGGGTTGAGGGATTAGGGTTTAGGGATAAGGTTTAGGGTTGAGGGCTGAGGGATTAGGGTTTAAGGTATAGTGTTGAGGGTTTAGGGATAGGGTTTAGGGTTGAGGGATTAGAGTGAAGGGTTGAGGGATTAGGATTTGACGTTGAGGGTTTAGGGTTTAGGGTTTAGGGTTAGGGTTGAGAGATGAGGGATCAGAGTTAAGGGTTGAGGGATTAGGGTTTGACGTCGAGGGTTGAGGGTTGAGGTTCGAGGGTCAAAGGTTTAAGGATAGGGTTGAGGTTCAAGGGATTAGGGTTAAAGTAGAGTGTGGAGGGTGTGAGGATTAGGGATAGAGTTGGAGGGTTTAGGGATAAGGGATTAGAGTTTAAGGTATAGTATCGAGTCTGTTGAGGGTTTAGGAATAGGGATAGCATTTAGGGTTTAGGGATGAGGGATTAGAGTTGAGGGATGATGGATTAGGGTTGAGGGTTGAGGGATTAGGGTTTAGGGATAAGGTTTAGGGTTGAGGGTTGAGGGTTGAGGGATTAGGGTTTAAGGTATAGTGTTGAGGGTTGAGGGTTTAGGATTAGGGTTTAGGGTTGACGGATTAGCATTTAATGTCAAGGTTAGGGTTAGAGTGTCGATGGTAGAGGGATTAGGGATAGGGTTTAGGGTTGAAGGTTTAAGGATTGAGGGTTGAGGCTTTAGGGATGAGGGTTTAAGGCTTAAGATATAGTGTCAAGTGTTGAGGGTGTAGGGATAGGGTTTAAGTTTTAAGGGTTAAGGGTTAAGGGATAGGGATTAGGGTTCAAGGTATAGTGTTGAGGGTTGATGGTTTAGGGATAGGGTTTAGGTTTGAGAGATTAGGGTTTAGGGTTGATGAATTAGGGTTTAATGTTGAGAGTTGAGGGTTGAGGGTTGAGGGTTGAGGTTGAGGGATAGGGTTAATGGTCAAGGGATCAGGGTTAAATAAGAGTGTCGAGGGTAGAGGGATTAGGGTTTAAGGTATAGTATTAAGCCTATTGAGGGTCTAGGAATAGGGATAGCGTTTAGGGTTTAGGGATGAGGGATTAGAGTTGAGGGATGATGGATGACAAATTAGGGTTGAGGGTTGAGGGATTAGGGTTTAGGGACAAGGTTTAGGGTTAGGGTTGAGGGATTAGGGTTTAAGGTATAGTGTTGAGGGTTTAGGGATAGGGTTTAGGGTTGAGGGATTAGAGTGAAGGGTTGAGGGATTAGAATTTGATGTTGAGGGTTGAGGGTTTAGGGATAGGGTTGAGGGTCGAGGGATCAGAGTTAAGGGTTGAGGGATTAGGGTTTGACATTGAGGGTTGAGGGTTGAGGTTCGAGGGTCAAGGGTTTAGGGATAGGGTTGAGGGTTGAGGAATTAGGGTTAAAGTAGAGTGTGGAGGGTATAAGGATTAGGGATAGGGTTGGAGGGTTTAGGGATAAGGGATTAGAGTTTAAGGTATAGTATCGAATCTATTGAGGTTTTAGGAATTGGGATAGCATTTAGGGTTTAGGGATGAGGGATTAGAGTTGAGGGATGCTGGATTAGGGTTAAGGGTTGAGGGATTAGGGTTTAGGGATAAGGTTTAGGGTTGAGGGTTGAGGGTTTAGGATTAGGGTTTAGGGTTGACAGATTAGCATTTAATGTCGAGGTTAGGGTTAGAGTGTCGAGGGTAGAGGGATTAGGGATAGGGTTTAGGGTTGAAGGTTTAAGGATTGAGGGTTGAGGCTTTAGGGATGAGGGTTTAAGGCTTAAGATATAGTGTCAAGTGTTGAGGGTGTAGGGATAGGGTTTAAGTTTTAAGGGTTAAGGGTTGAGGGATAGGGATTAGGGTTTAAGGTATAGTGTTGAGGGTTGATGGTTTAGGGATAGGGTTTAGGTTTGAGGGATTAGGGTTTAGGGTTGATGAATTAGGGTTTAATGTTGAGAGTTGAGGGTTGAGGGTTGAGGTTGAGGGATAGGGTTAATGGTCAAGGGATTAGGGTTAAATAAGAGTGTTGAGGGTAGATGAATTAGGGTTGAAGGTATAGTATTGAGCCTGTTAAGGGTCTAGGAATAGGGATAGCGTTTAGGGTTTAGGGATGAGGGATTAGAGATGAGGGATGACGGATGACAGATTAGGGTTGAGGGTTGAGGGAATAGGGTTTAGGGACAAGGTTTAGGGTTAGTGTTGAGGGATTAGGGTTTAAGGTATATTGTTGAGGGTTTAGGGTTGAGGGATTAGAGTGAAGGGCTGAGGGATTAGAATTTGACGTTGAGGGTTGAGGGTTTAGGGTTTAGGGTTTAGGGTTTAGGGATAGGGTTGAGGGTCGAGGGATCAGAGTTAAGGGTTGAGGGATTAGGGTTTGACGTTGAGGGTTGAGGGTTGAGGTTCGAGGGTCAAGGGTTTAGAGATAGGGTTGAGGCTCGAGGAATTAGGTTTAAAGTAGAGTGTGGAGGGTATAAGGATTAGGGATAGGGTTGGATGGTTTAGGGATAAGGGATTAGAGTTTAAGGTATAGTATCGAGTCTGTTGAGGGTTTAGGAATAGGGATAGAATTTAGGGTTTAGGGATGAGAGATTAGAGTTGAGGGATGATGGATTAGGGTTGAGGGTTGAGGGATTAGGGTTTAGGGATAAGGTTTAGGGTTGAGGGTTGAGGGATTAGGGTTTAAGGTATAGTGTTGAGGGTTGAGGGTTTATGATTAGGGTTTAGGGTTGACAGATTAGCATTTAATGTCGAGGTTAGGGTTAGAGTGTCGAGGGTAGAGGGATTAGGGATATGGTTTAGGGTTGGAGGTTTAAGGATTGAGGGTTGAGGCTTTAGGGATGAGGGTTTAAGGCTTAAGATATAGTGTCAAGTGTTGAGGGTGTAGGGATAGGGTTTAAGTTTTAAGGGTTAAGGGTTGAGGGATAGGGATTAGGGTTTAAGGTATAGTGTATCAGAGTTAAGGGTTGAGGGATTAGGGTTTGACATTGAGGGTTGAGGGTTGAGGTTCGAGGGTCAAGGGTTTAGGGATAGGGTTGAGGGTTGAGGAATTAGGGTTAAAGTAGAGTGTGGAGGGTATAAGGATTAGGGATAGGGTTGGAGGGTTTAGGGATAAGGGATTAGGGTTTAAGGTATAGTATCAAGTCTGTTGAGGGTGTAGGAATAGGGCTAGCATTTAGGGTTTAGGGATGAGGGATTAGAGTTGAGGGATGACAGATTAGGGTTAAGGGTTGAGGGATTAGGGTTTAGGGATAAGGTTTAGGGTTGAGGGCTGAGGGATTAGGGTTTAAGGTATAGTGTTGAGGGTTTAGGGATAGGGTTTAGGGTTGAGGGATTAGAGTGAACGGTTGAGGGATTAGGATTTGACGTTGAGGGTTAAGGATTTAGGGTTAGGGTTGAGAGATGAGGGATCAGAGTTAAGGGTTAAGGGATTAGGGTTTGACATCGAGGGTTGAGGGTTGAGGTTCGAGGGTCAAGGGTTTAGGGATAGGGTTGAGGTTCTAGGGGTTAGGGTTAGAGTAGAGTGTGGAGGATGTAAGGATTAGGGATAGGGTTGGAGGGTTTAGTTATAAGGAATTAGAGTTTAAGGTATAGTATCAAGTTTGTTGAGGGTGTAGGATTAGGGATAGCATTTAGGGTTTAGGGATGAGGGATTAGAGTTGAGTGATGACGGATTAGGGTTGAGGGATTAGGATTTGACGTTGAGGGTTGAGGGTTTAGGGATAGGGTTGAGGGTTGAGGGATTAGAGTGAAGGGTTGAGGGATTAGGATTTGATGTTGAGGGTTGAGGGTCGAGGGATCAGAGTTAAGGGTTGAGGGATTAGGGTTTGACGTTGAGGGTTGAGGGCATTTTCTATCAAGAATTTGATTATGAGGGCTTGCCCCTTCATTGTTATGCCTATCATATGGCGGAACATCTGGCAAGATCTTGTAGGAAAGAGATGTGATCAATGCAAAGGATGTGATGAATCTATAGCAAGAAAAAATGCGAGCGCATTATAACGCGCTCGCATTTTGTCTTTCTAGTGAAACGGTAAAAAAGTGGTTACCCCTATGATCCAGGCCCACATGCTCTATTTTCTTACTGATTCTGTGCATGCTCTGACAAAAAAGAAGTGCTTTCATGTTGTTGGGAAGTTCACATGCACATTTGACACATTGTACCACCTTTGCATGATCTTTCCACCACCTTTTCTGCTTTGCCAACTTGACACGCATCGAAAGATTCTTCATTACTCGAACCTTGTTGTGGCATCCAATGTTCATTTGATAAAGTATTGGTGTATACCTTTGAACAAAATATTGTGGAAGGTGCGTGAGTCTGACCATGAAGAAATACTTGACACAATAAAGAGTAGAGCAGACCCGGATGGTTCATTGGATTAATTTTTAAGTATTTACATTGATTTTGTAAAGTTATGTTACATTGAGTTGTAAGTATGCACATTAATTTGTAAGGTTTGTCTTTTTTTATTTCCTTCTGCATTTTTACACATATGTACACATTTTTACATCATCATGTTATGCATTTTTGGTGTCCTGCTCCTGATGTGACCAAACTCATAACTCACCCTACTTCCTCCAGACACCATTTGATGATCTCTCCAACACTCTGGATCCAGGGCGCCCAATCATGATGATGACCTATATACCATTCTCCCAAGGTGCTCATAATGAATGAAAAGAAGACCAAGGGCACCCAAGCTTAGTAGACTTATTTCTTTCAATTTTGATGATCCAAACTCTTGCAATATGACATCCACTTTCATGCCTTTAGATCTTCCTTCACATACAGGGTGCCAAATCAAGTTGAAAAATCTACATAAGGGTGCCAAATTGGATGAAAGGAGACATGAAATGTGCCTTAGGACTCCATGCTAAGGTTTGAGCCATTAAAGTCTCTTGATATTAGGCACTTATGATGATGAAACTTAGAGCTTTTTCCTTTCTTATGCGCTCATCTAAGATGTTTTAATGATAAGGAGCGCCTCAACCTCTATAATGTACATTGGGCACCAAAATCAAGGTGATTTTAAGTCACTTTGAGTCATTTGGGGTTAGTTTGAGTCTTTGAGTCATGTTGCAAAAAAGTGTCAATGTTGTCAAGTTGCACAAAGCAACTTTTGCATTTTTGGTATCCTGCTCATGATGTGACCAAACTAACTATTCCAACACATCTGGATGGGTACATTTACACTAGGCATGGTCCTATTTTTCACCCAAACATGTCGAAACAGTCTGAGCTACATTGTACCGATGATATCCCTAAAGAGTCCAAAGTGCAAAAAAGCAGCAATCTTTGACGAGATGTTACTCGAAAACTGTGTCACTTAGAAACATTCTATCTAAGGCAACGCGATCATGTAAAGTGTCTCTACAATAAGCTCTCTTAGTTTTTTATATCTCTGAGGCATTTGCCCGTGGTGAAAGGTTTTTTGCTTCCCCAAAAATCGTCAGAAGGAGGCAGTGTAAAGTTGCAAAGGGGTGTAACTTTTGTCCTGCTCCTGATGTGACCAAATTGACTATTCCAATGCGTCCGGATGGGTACATTTACACTAGGCATGGTCCTTTTTTTCACCCAAACATGTCAAAACAGTTCGAGCTACATTGTACCCACGATATCCCTAAAGAGTCCAAAGTGGAAAAAGGCAGCAATCTTTGACGAGATGTTACTCAAAAATCATGTCACTTAGAAACATTTTGTCTAAGGCAACACGATCATGTAGAGTGCCTCTACAATAACCTCTCTCAATTTTTTATATCTCTAAGGCAATTACCCGTGGTGAAAGGTTTTCTGCTGCCCCAAAAATTGTCAGAAGGAGGGAGTGTAAAGTTGCAAAGGGGTGTAACTTTCATCTTGCTCCTGATGCAACCAAACTGAATGTTCCAACGCGTCCGAATGGGTTCATTTACACTAGGCATGGTCCTTTTTTTCACCCAAACATGTCGAAACAGTCTAAGCTACATTGTACCGACGATATCCCTGAAGAGTCCAAAGTGCAAAAAGGTAGCAATCTTTGATGAGATGTTACTCAAAAACCATGTCACTTACAAACATTCCGTTTAAGGCAACGTGATCATGTAGAGTGCCTCTACAATAACCTCTCTCAATTTTTTATATCTCTGAGGCATTTTCCCGTGGTGAAAAGTTTTCTGCTGCCCCAAAAATCGTCAGAAGGAGGCAGTGTAAAGTTGCAAAGGGGTGTAACTTTTATCCTGCTCCTGATGCAACCAAACTGATTATTCCAATTCATCTGGATGGGTACATTTATGCTAGGTATTGTCCTTTTTTTAACTCAAACATGTCAAAACAGTTCGAGCTACATTGTACCCACGAGATCCCTAAAGAGTCTAAAGTGCAAAAAGGCAGCAATCTTTGACAAGATGTTACTTGAAAACTATGTCACTTAGAAACATTCTGTCTGAGGCAACATGATCACGTAGAGTACCTCTACAATAACCTCAATCAGTTTTTTATATCTCTGAGGCATTTGCCCGTGGTGAAAGGTTTTCTGCTGCCCCAAAAATCGTCAGAAGGAGGCAGTGTAAAGTTGCAAAAGGGTGTAACTTTCATCTTGCTCCTGATGCGACCAAACTGACTATTCCAACGCGTTTGAATGGGTACATTTACACTAGGCATGGTCCTGTTTTTCACCCAAACATGTCAAAATAGTCTGAGCTACATTGTACCGACGATATCCCTGAAGAGTCCAAAGTGCAAAAAGGCAGAAATCTTTGACGAGATGTTACTCGAAACCCGTGTCACTTACAAACATTCTGTCTGAGGCAATGCGATCACGTAGAGTGCCTCTATAATAACCTCTCTTAGTTTTTATCTCTTTGGGACATTTGCCCATGGTGAAAGGTTTTCTGTTGCCCCAAAAATTGTCAGAAGGAGGTAGTGTATTAAGTCAGGATGAAAGCCTATTCACTCTAGGTGCCTGTTGTGACCAAATCACACATCGCACCAGAGAATCCCAAACATGCACCTTGAACAAGTGATGCTACAAGTGGTGAACAAAATGGGCGCCTTGAAGAATTGAGCCCTCCAAGACATCTTGCAATTGCCTAAAAGTCCAAAATTTACATAAGTGAGTTAAGGCACCATTTTCCATCTCCAGAGCCTCCTTTGAGTGCCTTAATATGGAGTGAATGTTTTAGTCTATGAAAGATTGCGCCTAAAGAATATAACAACCCCTTGAGTCACTAGGATGAATTAAGTTAACAAAATGAACTTCATTGAGGGAGGCACACTTGTGCATCTAGACAACTCCAGTTTAGTGCCTAAGAAAAAGCATGTTTAGAGACACCCCTCGAATGAACCCTCTAGAACCAATAACCATAGCTCAAGATCCATAACCATGAGAAGACAAAGCATTAAAAAAATTCATCTAAAGGATGGGAAATACCTCTTAGATGATAGTCTGCTGAGTAGACCAAGAGTAGGGAATGAGAATGCTCCTCGAAGATACACCAAGCCACAATGACTCTCTCCAATAAGAATCTTCTCTAGGTCCATAATTAACTCACACCCATATCCAAGTGAAAGTCTCCTTGGTCTTCCTGCTAAAACCTCTAAAGGGTAACCATCTCAAAAAGTGTCTCTAATCCCAAGAGAACTCTAGCCTCACCCAAGTCTCGAAGTATGTATGAGAACCTACAACCAATCAATCCATGTTAAGCTCCAAATGCAACACCACATTATCATGAATCTCCCAAGCACATGACCAATGTACTCAATACCAAGAGAACCAACAAGACCACTGTCAAAACTCTAACTACAAAATTAGGTATCCAAACATGACATCATGATCTAACATCTCCTCCTAGAAGATCACATGCACCAATACAGACATCCTAGTCTCAAGAGAACTTGTATCATGCTAATACTCTAATCTAGAATCAAGAGTCCACCAAGACACACTACCAAACACCTCTAAACCAAGGATTGACATCTACAACCACATGAAGATAACCATCTCCTAAAAATAGTAGCCAAGATGTCAAAGCACTCTCACTACAAATAATAATCATAATCCAAGAGTTTGTCCATTACACCCAACCACTATATAAGATCATCCATCACTAGGTGATGAATACACATCACTATCAAAGCTCCCACTGAACCATGATATGAACTACACATGGCATTGTGATAACCATCTCCTAAATGAAGATCACCATGGTCCACACACACTCAACTATAATACTAATAACTCCAAAGTAGAACCAAGATCTCCAATCTAAGAAGATAAACCATCATTACTATCAAAAGCTCACACTAAACTATGCAACTAAGATATCCATGACATCATGATAAACATACTACAAGTCCCAATAACCAACTATCCAATCATTCTCATCATCCATCCTCTCATCCCAATGCAACATACCAATGCGCAAATGAGCATAGACAAGGAAAAATAACAAAGTCTACATCAACACTGCATCAATCCTATGGATATAGGCAATATGCATTCAAGTCATCCCACTACAATCAATGAGGTGTGCATCCCAAAAAAATGCATAACTTGTAGATCCCAACCATTGAAAACATGCAAAATCATCATCACATTAGTAACTTCCAAACTGAGATATCAAATAATATAACTTATAGACTTCACCAAATCAATCATAGATTCAACTTTCCAAACAAGTTTACAAATGAGTAACCATAGTCAAGGAACTAATCAAGCATCTAAGAGATAAGAACAATGTGCTAAAATTAAACCACAACACCACCTGTAATCATGAATCAAACATCATAACCCATACCTATCAACTACAAACATGGTCAAGTCTTGCCAATGCTCAAATGTACCTACATATCCATGACACCATAATTATCATCATTGCTATACCTATGCTCAAATCCCACTGAAACAAGACTCCTAGTCTCACCATGTATCAACCATGTCCTCAAACCAGAATATTGCTGAGCCCATGGAGATTGATACACCCACTTCAATAGAATAGGCAATTAATGTACCTGATGTGTCTTCATTTAATAAACTAGTAAACATCATTTGCATCCATACTTAAACCAATCTTATTATTGTGTTTGATGTGTCCTCTTTCAAACAACCATTTAACAAAATTTGAGTCCAAACAATAAACATTTACAACCATAAACATCTCAAAGTCCAAAATCCAAACATTCTATCATCCTTAATCATTTCCATCATAGACCCTTGGTTTGAAAAAATCATTATGCAAGATAAAAACCCTATGCCTATTACCTTGTGCGAGGCTCATGTAAAACCCAAAATCACAATCAAATAGGTCCTCAAACCATGCATCCTTTAAATGAGATCTTTTATCCAAATCAATCAAAAAATCCCTTTGACGATGATGATGATGATAGTCTTGTAGATTAAGATGATATCAAGATGACAATAGCATTAACTATGAGATCATTACATGCAAACTTTCCATAAACCTTCATCTCCCACTCATGAACATGCAAGAATATTTCAAACAAGAAATGACTAGCACTAGCTATCATGCCAATCCTAAATACACATCTAATGGTCGTCCTTATGGTACCTTTGGTAAGGGAAGAACCACTCTAGACCAAGGTCCTCATATTCAATTCATATCTCCAATCCCAACCGCATGTGAGAACTGTTTATCCTATGTATCCTATTCAAATCCTCCATCTCATAATCCTTACATTCCAACTTATCCCATCAATCCAAACCCACTACATCCAAATCATCCTTTTTAGATTTCCTCCAAGGACTTCTAGTGGAGGAAAAATCTCAAACTAGAAATCACAAATTCAATTAGTGTACCTCTCCCAAGCCTATCCAAAAGTCACATAGTACCATGCCTATCCATCAAACACCACAATGCAATCAAAATCCTAACAACATGCCCATGATCCAAGATCAAGTGCAATCATGCAAAGATATTATCAATCACAAGCCTATTAAGAATGAACTTGTTGTTCTCAAAATCAGCTACGCTCATTTTGTAGACAACCCCACGAAACTTGTCCGTTTCGTGAAACTACACTCTAAGATCGCAAATCGAGAAAAGATGTTCTTGATCTCGTGCGAGGTCATTTGATGTTTTTACGACGCTTCCTTGAATTAATTTCTCAATGAAGGTGAGGAAAGTTCAAGTCGTAAATTGGTCAAGGTGTTAATGTTAGTCTTTTTAAAAGTCTGGTGAATTTTGACTCTTGATAGGCAAGAGCGGCAAAATTTGCCGCTCTTACATATCCTTTAAATTTATTTTGTTTTGATGTATAGTCGGCGAAATTCGCCGCTATTACGTCGTTTTTAGTCAAAAGTGCGAAAGCGGCAAATTCCACCGCTCTCGCATATGTCGAGTGACCATCACATGCATCGGCGGCATTTTTTGCCGACTTTGCGTATTAGTCAACAGCGATGCACGAGCGTCCGAATTTGCCGCCCGAACGAGATCTTCGGGATTTTCGTGTCGGACGCCATTAATGGCCACTCGTGCCAGGAGTTTTCAACTCCGTTTTTGATCTTTTAAAAGCCTTTTCTTTCTTCTATTCGTCATTCCTTATCCACAAAACCCCTACGAGACTCGCTCGACGCTCGTCTGATCTCACCGTTCGCCGATTCACCGACCGAGCTATCCTTAGGGTTTTCCTCTACAAGCACGGGTAAGTCTTCCTTCCACTCGTCGTTCAAACTCTTTCTTCAGAAGGTTTTGTTTCTTAGTTTTTGGTTTTTGTTTTCGTTTGTTTTTGTTTTGTTTGCAAGGTTTTTGTTTCTTGTCTTGTGTTGACAACCATAGGCTGCCCTAGGTTTTTCGCCTTCAAAATCTTTAAACCTACCTACTACCCCGAAAACCCTAGGGATTCCCTCGCCCTCGAAATCCCAAACCCTCAACACGAAATTCATCTCACACGACATAGGTGAATTTTGCCGTGTTTACATTGTTGGTTACCTGAGTGTCGGATCGGGTAACATCTCGGCGCTCAAAACTTGCGGAGGTTACCTTGCCATGCAACGTCGGCGAAAGTCGCCGTTCGTGCATATGTAGAACCCAAATGCAGTGACGGCGAAAATCGCCGCCCGAACACAAAAACCTTTCGTTCCTATTTCCTGCAAAAGCGGCGAAAATTGCCGCTCTTACCAAACGAACCTCGGTTTACCTATTTCCTGCATTGTCGGCAAATTTCGCCGCTCCAACCATCTCACAGTTTTTTCAAGCTGCACGGGCGGCGAAATTTGCCGCCGATGCACAAACATCAAACCCCTCACATGCAAGGGCGGCGAATTTTGCCGCCCATGCAAAATTATCTCAAATTTTCCTAACACTGGAAAATTTCCAATTTCATTTTCCCGAGCCCGCTTCTCCTCTGATTCTTGGCCAGCTCGCACTATAGCCCTTTTTCAAGCGCACTCCCATAGTCGTGATCGTCAACATGCAATTTTCCCAGATTGCCCATATTTTCCCTGATTGCATGATCATGATTTCTGTTGCAGTTTCTTCTGCGGAGCTCCTTTCGACGTCAAATTTCCTCTCAGTGAAAGATCGTCCAAATGACTGATTTGTCTCCAAAGAAGGCTAAAGCAATGAAGTATAAATACCAGGGTGTTTTCCCAATCACCTCAGTTCACTCTAATGTTGAAGATATTAGAGATACAGAGATTGGCCATGTTGATATGGCTGAGTTCGTAGAGAGAACCAAGTCGAGCAACCCCAGTGCTATGATGAGGAAAATAGTAGAAAGTAATGTTCATCTGGTATCCTCCTTCCCAGTGGCGGCTCACAATACAGAATTTATTCTTCAGTGCGCCCATTTCTACAACAAAGATATCAGAGCTGTGGTGGACGCCAGTGGTAATGTAATAATCAGGTTGGACCCTGAGTTTATTGACAAGGTGTTCATGTGTCCTCCTGCAACAGAGGTGTTGAAGCTTGATTTCACCGATGCTCAAAAGGAATATGATAAGAATCCAGAGAAGGCGAAGAAGGTAATCAACAACAAATGGTTGAAGATTGCGAGGTCAAGTTTGTCTAGATGGCCACGCAGCTTCCCCCGAAGTGATTTCGTGGAAGAAGTTGGTGACTTGATTACCCTTCTCAGCAGGATAAGAGGTTTGTCTTCCTCTTCACAATTTCAGGAATGGATGTATCCCTTCATTAAGGTCATACTCCAAGGCAAGCAGGTTATTTTCTGGGGAGAGCAAATTAGTAACGCTTTGCATGATCAGCTGACGAAGGTATCCACTACCTCCAAGTTCTTCATGACTTCCTATCTGGTATACATTGCAGCCTCCATGAGGATTTTTCCAGGGTTGTCGTCAGAAGGGGATAGAAGAGTAGTCCCAGTATACCAGTACTATTCCCAGCTAACATTGAAAGGCTCGATTCACCATTTCAGGAGAGTGAATGATGCATTCTTTGCTGTATTCTTGTGCCTTTTCAATCCCCAACTGGAGCAGAGAAGAATCTCGGATGAGGCATGGACGGTGGTTAATGGTTTTGGTTGTATGTTTCTGCAATTTCCATCTTTCTCCTACTTGAGGGTTGGCTTTTTCCAAGGTTACCCTTATATGCTTCCAAGGTTTCCTTCAGATAGATTGGTGTTGATGGAGTTGTGCAGGCAAATGATTGTCGTGCATAACAAGCAGATGGAACTCAAGAAGCCTGGCTTCAGATTTCCTGTAGAAATCGGCAGATACTCAGTATTGACTGCCGCAAAGGCAAGAGCTATGGAAACGGAAATGCAACTGGTCACCATGAAGCAATTTAAGAGGAGACCAAAGTTTGATTACCGAGGTGTAAGGGATAAAATCAAGAGGAAAACACAGTTCCATGAACCCATGGTGGAAGATGTCTGGATAGACTTGAGAACAGAGGAAGACATCCGAAAACTGGACTATAGCAGGCTGTCTCTAGAGCAAATTGAATACCTTGGACTTGCTGATATTCCAGAGGACCTTGTAGATGATGGCGAATTGGTTGATGCCAATTATGAAGTAGAACAGATAGCTGGTACTCCTCTACCGCCAATTCAATGGTCCCAAAAGGAGCTGACTTCCCTGAGGAAGAGATTTGAACCCATATTGGCCAACACCAATAAGTGGCTGGAAGATAAAGGAATTACGCTGAAGGAATTCTTCACTGGTTCAGAAACCGAAGTTCAAGAGCAAACTGGTAAGAAGGTTGAAAATAGAACGAAGAATAAGAGTGATGCTCCATCATCCTCTAAAATGCATAAACCTAAAATCAGATTTGTGACAAAGAAAGCAAAGGTTGTTGAGAAGGAACCTGAAGCGAGGGATATGGAGATTGAAGAACCAACGGCCGAAGATCCAGCAACTGAAGAGCCAGCTACAGAAGAGATGGATGTCGGAGACAAGGGGTCAGAGGAACAAGAAAAAGAGGCTTTGTCTCCACAAGACAATACACCTGTTGCACCCCTTGTGCCTGCTTCCCCCATTATCATTCCTTCTTCTGAATCCCCCTCTCCTCCTAAGATAATCTTTGATAATCCCCAGGGCACTTTTGAAAATGTTCTTCATTCTTCTGACTCCATTCCTAGTTTGTCTTCTTCGTCATTTGATATAGGAGATACTTCTATGTTTGATCATTTTGTGATGAATACTGAGCAAATTTCAAGTGCCAATGTAACAGGTGCGGTTTTTACCAACACCCCGCCTATTGTTTCTACCACCGGCACAAGTACAGTCCCAGTAACACCAGTGGCAGAAATGGACTCCAATGTAAATACTTCTCTGCTGCCACCTTGGTTATCAGCTTACACGCCAAAGAGGAAAAAGCAAGTCATCTCCCCAGATGATTTTGATTTCACTAAGCTGACACCGGCAAAACCTAAGGCTCCAAAGAAACCAAAGATCTTGTCAAGGGTACTTGAAGAAAAGGGGCAGAAGGTTTTGGAGATAGCAAAACCCCCACAGGATGCAACTGTCGAAAATTTTGACATGAATGACTATTCTATTTCTAGGGTCGAATTGGGCAAAATCACCCATGAAAGCGCTAAAAATGATATGCGGTCAGCCATGGACATCCTGATCCAGAAATTCGACAGGGAAAAGGAAATGAAAGACTACTACAAGGCAAAGGCAGAACAGCTGACTGCAGTGGTAAGAAAGATCACGTTGAATTCAGAAGCAGTTACTCCGGAGGCCGTGTCTGTAGAAGACCCCGTCATCCTGAAAGCAGAAAAGACTCATCTCAGAGGAAAAGTACTTGAAGAGTATTTAGATAGGATGCGAGCTCAGGGAATCTCTTTGCTCAAGGAGGTATTTGAGAAAACGGATAAGATGAGGAAAGTAAGAGCAGAACTCAACGATCTCATCGATGCCATCTCTCATGATATTGAGCACACAGAGGATACTCATGATAAGTGGGTTGAAATGAGGAAGCTGAAAATGAGCACTTTAATATCCATTGGCGCCATTTCCAACAGGGATTCATATATAGAGACAAAGGAAGCTCTAACGTACAGGAGCAATGTGCTAAGAAGTTTGATCAAGGATCTCGAAGCTGCCAAGGAAACCAGTGAAGAAAATGATGTTAACATTTTGCATAAGCTGGAGGAGTTGCCCTGTAAATTGGTATCACAGGATAACCAGTTTCTTTCTACAGAAGAAATGGTCAAGGAATTTGAGGACATGTTTCAGCAGGAATTTGAAGACAAGGTATTCTCAATAACTTCTGTGGACAACATATTAGACAACCAGTTAACCTTGGACAATTTGAAAACCAGGTTAACCAATCACGCCAAGTCAATCACTACAGTAAGGGATGCCATAGTGAGGGCCAGGATGATTTTCAAGAACACATTCAAACCAGATAGCATTGAAATGCAGGCGACCTTCACTATGTATGATGACCACGTGAAAAAGGGCGGTGACACAAGTCGAAGCAGCTGATTTTTTCCCTTAGTTTATTTTCTGATTTCCATATGTACTTTCAAAACAGTTTTGGACATTTTTACATGTACATTTTTGATATGCAATTACATGTAAAAAATAGGAAGTCCCAAGTCAATAAGGACTCCTATTTTTGAATAAGTCAAAGTAGTTGTAGATTTCCTAGATTTTCTCAAGGTCTTTCCCTATAAATAAAGGGGACCTCTTTTGTAAATATTATCTTTTATCTATTGCAAGAAAACTCTGGCGAATTGAAAAGCAAATCAAGACTTTGTGCTTATTGTGAAAATCAATATTCAAATATTCATCAATACAAGAAAGCAAGTTCAATTCCAATCTTTGTCTTGGGATTATTTGTGTTGTGATAGTTTTGTTCTTATGTCTTGCTATCATAATCTTAATTGATAATAATTGAAAGGTGGAGTTTGTTTCAAGTGATTGAAGAGCGCTCTAGATTTGATTCTGATAAACTTTGTGTTATCAAATCGGTTGTGGGTTATATGTTCATGTTTGTGAAAATACAACAGTTTGAAGACTTTGTGCTGCAAGTTGTTATATTTGAATCATTTTTATCATATTGAAGGAGAGTGAAGACTTTGGGCTGCATTTTGCTTCAAACAAGTTCTGGTTACAAGTAGTGAGTGAGGTAACAGAAAACTTTGTGTTTCTGTGATATTGTGATAATTTATAAGTTTTATATTGAGAGTTTGAAATATAAACATCTATTCTGAAAAAAGAGAATGAGATGAGATGGAACCACCCCAAACATAGTTTTTAGTGTACATAGATTTGATAAGTGTTTGATTTACAAAAGTTAAGCAATTAGAGGGAACCTCCCCTTGCTGAGAGGAGAGACTTTGTCTCATCATAGCTGTGGCTGATATACCCATTTTGCCGTTAGAGAGTTAACGACAAAATATTCACCCAACAGTTTTTTGGCGACTCCGCTGGGGAAGGAACGCGCAAGTTGAAGCCTCACGCTTTGAGTTGAAGCATTTTTTCAGTTCTTTTCCATTTTTCTTGCAAATATTGTGGTTAGTATAATACAGTCTGGCAGATTCCTGGTACACCAGAAGTAAGAGGGCTCAGGGTATTATTGATCCTGCATTTGAATTAATGCGGCAGAATAATTTTGGATTCTTAACTCCACGACCTCGTCTTCAGCGCACCAGGAGTTTTCCCCCTACAAACACCAGGTCTCCAATACCAGGTGAAGTTTCTATTGCCAGTACTAATAGAGTTTTGGCTGTTCATACACCACCAAGGTTTACCATACCACCTTTCAACCGGCGTATCATGGCAGCCCAAGGCCCTTGGGGTAATACCTTTGGTCCTCTAAACTTGACCCCACCATTACATGAACTACCTCGTAGTTCAAGAAAGAATTTCCCCAAATTCTATGGTGACGGAAAAGTTCATCCTGATGAGCACATTACGGCTTTCTGTATAGCTTGCGGTGTAATAGGTGTCGAGCACGAAGACGTGGCTGTGCGACTCTTTGTAGAAACACTACAAGGCGCTGCTGCAGACTGGTTCTATCACCTCCAAGCTCAGACCATAACAAACTGGGCTACTCTCAAAACTAAGTTCGAGGCCAAGTTCAAACCTGCGGAAGATGCTCATGCGTTGTTAGCACAGCTGACACAGATGAAAAAGGAACCTCAGGAACCAATGCGAGATTTCATCGCTAAGTTCAACAAATTGAGGAATAGGATTCCTGCTACTGCTGAGCCCACAGCGGAGAATCTCAAATGTTTCTTCATTAATACACAGCTTCCAGAGGTGAGTTTCCTATTGAGGCGAGCTGCTCCTACTGATCTTGCTGCGGCTCAGATTCTGGCAACAGAAGTAGAAGATGATCTTATCCTAGCGGGTAAGATAAGAAGGGATGCTAATAGAAACAAAAGCTCCTCTTCTACTGAAAACCATTCCACAAGCACCACGGATCCCATGGTGCAAAAGCTAGCGAATGAATTGCTGGCTCTCAAGAGACAAATGTCCCAAGGTGTATCTGCGTCTCCTTCTTACCGAGATATACCCAGGAGGACATTCCCAAACTATTCATATCAAGGCACTGCTGCTAGGAATCAAGGACAGCAAAACCGTCTTCCTCCTACTCAGGGGAAGCTTGCTATTGAGGCAGCGCCGATCAACTCTGCTGTTGGCTACTATGAAGCCGAGAATGAACTCTCTTTCCAACCTGAGTTGGAATATGAAAACGGTGCTAATCTCTTCACAGAAGGAGAAGAAGAGTTAGCTGGCGACTCTACCATCAGCTTTCTGAACTACCAGGACGAAGCTGAAAAGGGAGAAGTGAGTGAAGGAGCATATGCTGTTTTCACTAGGTCTCAAAATCAGTCAGCTCCTCAAGCGGATAAAGGGAAGGTGAGAGAAGAATCTCAACCGGCGATTTCAATCGCTAAACGGGGGACTCCACTACCTTTCCAGTCAAAAGACCCAGTGATAAATAAACAGGTAAGTGTTTCTAATGAATTTGCACCTTCCACTTCTAATCCTCAGACTAGTGCTGTTTCAACCAAAAATCAAAATGATGGTTTTTCTTCCTCCGTATCTAATTCTTTTCAGCAGTTCGACATAATAGACCATGCTAGGAGAACTAAGATACAAATGTCTGAAGTTGAATATTTACAGGCTGATCCTGAACAGTTTGATAGATTAGCCAAATATGTCAAAAATAAGACCGTTCCTGCAGGACAAGAGTTTCCCAAAGCTACCCATGACTCCTCTAAAAGTAAAACTACCCAAAACAATCTTGTTACTACTACCCCTGAGGTTTCTGGAAAAATCGAACCCTTCTATGTTTCCCTATTTGTAAATGGCCATAAATTGAGCAATTGCGTAATAGATTCTGGAGCCTCAGACAATGTAATGCCTGCTAAGGTAGCAAATGCCCTTGGCCTCACCTTAACCAAAACTTTTGGAAGGTGTTTCTCTATGGAGAATAAGCAAGTTCCACTTTTGGGTCAAATCAAAGACGCCCAATTTGCATTTGCGGCTTTTCCGGATAAGAGAATCAAGATGACAGTCTTGGTAGCTGATGTCCTAGCTTCATACGGCATTCTCCTTGGACGGAATTTCTGCAAAGATGTGGGTGGTGAGCTGAACATGGATTTGTCTGAAGCTAGGATACCCGTTAAAGGTGTCATGCAGAAATTGCTTCCTGAGAAGGAAGCGAAATATATTGTTACTCAAACATCAAACCCCAAAGCTCAAATTTTGTTTGAATCCTCAGGAATGGGTAACTATTTTCTATCTACTGAAGATTTTTCCGATTCATCAGATGAGGCTACATCGGGTGATAGCTCCGATATGTCGGATGGAGACTCAGAGGAGTTTTCAGACGAAAGTTCAGGTAAAGATATAGCAATTCCAGATTCTTCCCTCACCGATGAAGAGGAATCTTCTGATCAGAGGAAGTCCAAGAAATCAAATTCTGATGGAGTCTGGATTTTAGAATTTGATGGTAGCTGTTCTTCTACCGGTTCTGGAGCCGGAGTGGTTTTGATATCGCCACAAGGTGATATTTTGCCTTTTTCATACAAGCTACAATTTGACAATACCAATAACACCGCCGAATACGAGTCCTTGTTGCTCGGATTGGAAGCGGCGCGTGCCAGAGGTGTTAAGATCCTTCATGCTCAAGGGGACGCCGAATTGGTGGTTTGTCAAGTAAGAAATTTGTACCAAACAAAAAATGAAAGGTTAAGACACTATCGCAATCGCGTATGGGATTGCATTGAAGATTTCGATGCTTTCAATATTTCAGCTGTGCCAAGAGAGTTCAATGACCGTGCAGATTCATTGGCTGTTTCCGCCACTCTCATGGTGCCTCACAAGGATTTCAAAGGAAATAAGTACACTATTGAACTGGTCTTCCGACCAAGTGTACCTGATAACTCTGACCATTGGCAGGTGTTCAATGGTGACAATCAGATCATTGCTTTCCTGGAAAAGATGGATAGTTTTGATGAGCTTTACTTTGAAGGAAGTGAATCACCACCTCGTGAATATGTTTCTGAGGTAGATTCGCAGACTGGCGAAGAATTTCTACAGTTGAAAGGAAATAAAATCCCAAAAGGATTGGTTTCCCTTGAGAGGCTCTTTGATAAACACGACAGGTATATCAAGCAGCGGCAACAACAGCAGGATTCGAATTCCTCCATGGAATTTGAATAGGTCAATTTGGGTACAGAAACAGATCCTAAGATGGTCAACATCGGAAAATGCTGCACGGCTGATGAAAGATTCAAATTCATTACCCTCCTCCGCCATTACATTGATGTTTTGGCTTACTCCTATGATGATCTGAAGTCTTTCAGGCCTAAGGAGGTTCAACACGAAATTCCCCTCAAAGCTGGATCGTTGCCTTACAAACAGAAGCAGAGGCAATACAATCCAAAGATATCAGGTACGATTCTTTCTGAAATTCAGAAGATGCTGAATGCGAGGATTATCTTTCCAATTCATCATTCCACATGGATTTCAAACATAGTACCTGTAAGGAAGAAGAACGGAGAAATCCGTATCTGTGTTGATTTCAGAAATCTCAACCAGTCTTCTTTGAAAGATAACTACCCCTTGCCCATCATGGACCAAGTATTGCAAACAGTGACAGGTTCAGAAATGCTATCTATGTTAGATGGTTTTTCAGGGTACAATCAAGTGGAGGTAAATGAAGCTGATCAGTTCAAGACCGCCTTCACCACACCGCGGGGCACATTTGCATATCGCAGAATGCCTTTTGGACTGATTAACGCTGGCGCAACATTTCAGAGAGCGATGGATCTTGCTTTCAGAGATGAAATGGGTAAGTTCATCGTGGTGTATCTCGATGACTTGACTGTGTTCTCCAAAAACCGTCATGATCATGTACATCATTTGCGACAAGTGCTGGAGCGCTGTCGGCAAAATGGTATTTCACTCAATCCCAAGAAGTCAGTTTTTGGGGTAACGGAAGGCAAGCTTCTCGGACACATTGTATCCCGAGAAGGTACTAAGATCGACCCGGAGAGGGTCAAATCTATTCAAAGTCTCACTCTGCCGGCAAGTAAGACTGCTGTTCATTCTTTCTTTGGAAAGGTGAATTTTCTGCGAAGGTTCATCCCAGAGTTTGCAGAAAAAACCTGTCACATTGTTAATATGATGAAGGGTAAAGCCACTTTCCGTTGGACTGCGGAAGGTAAGGAAGCGTTCGAGGATATCAAGAGAGCTATTGCTCATGCTCCGGTTCTTGTCTGTCCTGACTACACCAAGGATTTCCTAGTCTATAGTTACGCTTCAGAACACACACTTTCAGCTATTCTGGTCCAGCAGAATGAGGAAGGCGTTGAATCCCCCATATCATTTATGAGTTGTCCTCTCAAAGCTCATGAATTAAAGTATTCGAATATGGAGAAGCATGCCTATGCCGTAGTCAAAGCGGTTAAGCATTTCAGGTTCTATATTCTAAATTCACACACTGTTGTCATGGTGCCTGATACAACAGTCAAATCCATCCTAACTCAACAAGAGTTCGGAACGAAGAGAGGTAACTGGATCGCTAAAATTCAAGAATTCGATCTGGATATCAAGCCTACCAAGCTTGTGCGGGGTAAAGGTTTGTGTCAATTGATCGCAGACAACGTTCCAAAAGAGACAGGGGACGAAGAAGAAGAAGTTGTGGACACGCCAACTGTTCTTTTTGTTACTACGACTGACGAGTGGTATTCCAATATCGCTCATTTCCTTACCTATGGTGAGTGCCCTTCTCACTTGTCTTATAAGGAAAGGAGAACTGTCAAGTTAAAAGCTGCTAACTACGTCCTTTGGGACAATGGTTTGTACAAGAGAAATCTTGACGGAGTATTTTTACGTTGCGTGGATAAAGCGCAACAAGGTAAGCTTTTGGAATCTTTCCACAATTTGGCTTGTGGTGGACATTTTTCAGCACCTGTAACGGCTCACAAGATATTGCGAGCTCGATACTATTGGCCCACACTATTCCAAGATGCGTATAATTGGGTACGCAGGTGTGAATTATGCCAGCAGTTTGTTGGGAAACCAAAATTGGCAGCCTTACCTCTCAAACCAGTGGTGATTGAGGAGCCTTTTCAGCAATGGGGTATTGACTTCATTGGCGCAGTGAATCCATCATCAAGTGCCGGACACAACTATGTCCTCACAGCAACAGACTATTTTACCAAATGGGTGGAAGCTATTCCAGTCAAACACGCCACTTCAGAGGTGGTATGCAGTTTTCTTAAAGAAAACATTATTTCCAGCTTTGGAGTCCCAAACAAGATTGTAGCAGACAATGCTACTTGTTTTTCCTCTTATGAGATCACTGAGTTTTGCTACGAGCATGGGATCACTCTTTCCCATTCTTCAGACTATTATCCGCAAGGGAATGGTCAAGCAGAATCAAGCAACAAGAATCTGGTCACTATCATCAGGAAGCTGGTTGATGAGAATCATAGAACTTGGCATAAGGCGTTGTTTGATGCTTTATGGGCAGATAGAATTACACCCAAAAGAGCAATAGGCATGTCGCCATTTCAGCTTCTATATGGACTAAATGCGGAGATACCGATCACCTTGGAATTGCCAGCATTGAAGTTGGTAAAGGCATTGGAAGATAGAACTTTTGATAGTTCTATTGATAAAAGGATCATGTATTTGGCCGAACTTGAGGAGCAACGCACTGTTGTGGTGGACCACATTGCTGAGCACCAAAATCAAGTAAAGAGACTCTTCGACAAGAAGGCGAAGGCTCGTGAGTTTCAGGTTGGAGATCAAGTCTTGTTGTGGGACAAGAGGAGAGAACCAAAAGGAATGCACGGAAAGTTTGATTCCTTGTGGAGAGGTCCATTCACCATTCATCAGTTCTGTGGTGAAAACAGTTTCTTGCTGGAGTATCAAGATGGGACACCATTCTTGTTGCCTCACAGTGGACATCATCTGAAGCACTTCAATCCTTGAGGTTTCAGATAAGTTAAATTGTACATTTGTATAGTTTTGTGTTTTATTTTTGTGTTTTCGTTTAGTCTTTGTGTCTTTTTCTTTTTAGCTTGACTCTATAGCCCAATGGCATGGATGAAGGCACTTAGAGACTGGATTCTACTCCCCTCAATCGTTTCAAAGTTTGATTGAAGGAAGTTCCCCAGTTAGAGCCAGCTGTTGTTCTCAAAATCAGCTACGCTCATTTTGTAGACAACCCCACGAAACTTGTCCGTTTCGTGAAACTACACTCTAAGATCGCAAATCGAGAAAAGATGTTCTTGATCTCGTGCGAGGTCATTTGATGTTTTTACAACGCTTCCTTGAATTAATTTCTCAATGAAGGCGAGGAAAGTTCAAGTCGTAAATTGGTCAAGGTGTTAATGTTAGTCTTTTTAAAAGTCTGGTGAATTTTGACTCTTGATAGGCAAGAGCGGCAAAATTTGCCGCTCTTACATATCCTTTAAATTTATTTTGTTTTGATGTATAGTCGGCGAAATTCGCCGCTATTACGTCGTTTTTAGTCAAAAGTGCGAAAGCGGCAAATTCCACCGCTCTCGCATATGTCGAGTGACCATCACATGCATCGGCGGCATTTTTTGCCGACTTTGCGTATTAGTCAACAGCGATGCACGAGCGTCCGAATTTGCCGCCCGAACGAGATCTTCGGGATTTTCGTGTCGGACGCCATTAATGGCCACTCGTGCCAGGAGTTTTCAACTCCGTTTTTGATCTTTTAAAAGCCTTTTCTTTCTTCTATTCGTCATTCCTTATCCACAAAACCCCTACGAGACTCGCTCGACGCTCGTCTGATCTCACCGTTCGCCGATTCACCGACCGAGCTATCCTTAGGGTTTTCCTCTACAAGCACGGGTAAGTCTTCCTTCCACTCGTCGTTCAAACTCTTTCTTCAGAAGGTTTTGTTTCTTAGTTTTTGGTTTTTGTTTTCGTTTGTTTTTGTTTTGTTTGCAAGGTTTTTGTTTCTTGTCTTGTGTTGACAACCATAGGCTGCCCTAGGTTTTTCGCCTTCAAAATCTTTAAACCTACCTACTACCCCGAAAACCCTAGGGATTCCCTCGCCCTCGAAATCCCAAACCCTCAACACGAAATTCATCTCACACGACATAGGTGAATTTTGCCGTGTTTACATTGTTGGTTACCTGAGTGTCGGATCGGGTAACATCTCGGCGCTCAAAACTTGCGGAGGTTACCTTGCCATGCAACGTCGGCGAAAGTCGCCGTTCGTGCATATGTAGAACCCAAATGCAGTGACGGCGAAAATCGCCGCCCGAACACAAAAACCTTTCGTTCCTATTTCCTGCAAAAGCGGCGAAAATTGCCGCTCTTACCAAACGAACCTCGGTTTACCTATTTCCTGCATTGTCGGCAAATTTCGCCGCTCCAACCATCTCACAGTTTTTTCAAGCTGCACGGGCGGCGAAATTTGCCGCCGATGCACAAACATCAAACCCCTCACATGCAAGGGCGGCGAATTTTGCCGCCCATGCAAAATTATCTCAAATTTTCCTAACACTGGAAAATTTCCAATTTCATTTTCCCGAGCCCGCTTCTCCTCTGATTCTTGGCCAGCTCGCACTATAGCCCTTTTTCAAGCGCACTCCCATAGTCGTGATCGTCAACATGCAATTTTCCCAGATTGCCCATATTTTCCCTGATTGCATGATCATGATTTCTGTTGCAGTTTCTTCTGCGGAGCTCCTTTCGACGTCAAATTTCCTCTCAGTGAAAGATCGTCCAAATGACTGATTTGTCTCCAAAGAAGGCTAAAGCAATGAAGTATAAATACCAGGGTGTTTTCCCAATCACCTCAGTTCACTCTAATGTTGAAGATATTAGAGATACAGAGATTGGCCATGTTGATATGGCTGAGTTCGTAGAGAGAACCAAGTCGAGCAACCCCAGTGCTATGATGAGGAAAATAGTAGAAAGTAATGTTCATCTGGTATCCTCCTTCCCAGTGGCGGCTCACAATACAGAATTTATTCTTCAGTGCGCCCATTTCTACAACAAAGATATCAGAGCTGTGGTGGACGCCAGTGGTAATGTAATAATCAGGTTGGACCCTGAGTTTATTGACAAGGTGTTCATGTGTCCTCCTGCAACAGAGGTGTTGAAGCTTGATTTCACCGATGCTCAAAAGGAATATGATAAGAATCCAGAGAAGGCGAAGAAGGTAATCAACAACAAATGGTTGAAGATTGCGAGGTCAAGTTTGTCTAGATGGCCACGCAGCTTCCCCCGAAGTGATTTCGTGGAAGAAGTTGGTGACTTGATTACCCTTCTCAGCAGGATAAGAGGTTTGTCTTCCTCTTCACAATTTCAGGAATGGATGTATCCCTTCATTAAGGTCATACTCCAAGGCAAGCAGGTTATTTTCTGGGGAGAGCAAATTAGTAACGCTTTGCATGATCAGCTGACGAAGGTATCCACTACCTCCAAGTTCTTCATGACTTCCTATCTGGTATACATTGCAGCCTCCATGAGGATTTTTCCAGGGTTGTCGTCAGAAGGGGATAGAAGAGTAGTCCCAGTATACCAGTACTATTCCCAGCTAACATTGAAAGGCTCGATTCACCATTTCAGGAGAGTGAATGATGCATTCTTTGCTGTATTCTTGTGCCTTTTCAATCCCCAACTGGAGCAGAGAAGAATCTCGGATGAGGCATGGACGGTGGTTAATGGTTTTGGTTGTATGTTTCTGCAATTTCCATCTTTCTCCTACTTGAGGGTTGGCTTTTTCCAAGGTTACCCTTATATGCTTCCAAGGTTTCCTTCAGATAGATTGGTGTTGATGGAGTTGTGCAGGCAAATGATTGTCGTGCATAACAAGCAGATGGAACTCAAGAAGCCTGGCTTCAGATTTCCTGTAGAAATCGGCAGATACTCAGTATTGACTGCCGCAAAGGCAAGAGCTATGGAAACGGAAATGCAACTGGTCACCATGAAGCAATTTAAGAGGAGACCAAAGTTTGATTACCGGGGTGTAAGGGATAAAATCAAGAGGAAAACACAGTTCCATGAACCCATGGTGGAAGATGTCTGGATAGACTTGAGAACAGAGGAAGACATCCGAAAACTGGACTATAGCAGGCTGTCTCTAGAGCAAATTGAATACCTTGGACTTGCTGATATTCCAGAGGACCTTGTAGATGATGGCGAATTGGTTGATGCCAATTATGAAGCAGAACAGATAGCTGGTACTCCTCTACCGCCAATTCAATGGTCCCAAAAGGAGCTGACTTCCCTGAGGAAGAGATTTGAACCCATATTGGCCAACACCAATAAGTGGCTGGAAGATAAAGGAATTACGCTGAAGGAATTCTTCACTGGTTCAGAAACCGAAGTTCAAGAGCAAACTGGTAAGAAGGTTGAAAATAGAACGAAGAATAAGAGTGATGCTCCATCATCCTCTAAAACGCATAAACCTAAAATCAGATTTGTGACAAAGAAAGCAAAGGTTGTTGAGAAGGAACCTGAAGCGAGGGATATGGAGATTGAAGAACCAACGGCCGAAGATCCAGCAACTGAAGAGCCAGCTACAGAAGAGATGGATGTCGGAGACAAGGGGTCAGAGGAACAAGAAAAAGAGGCTTTGTCTCCACAAGACAATACACCTGTTGCACCCCCTGTGCCTGCTTCCCCCATTATCATTCCTTCTTCTGAATCCCCCTCTCCTCCTAAGATAATCTTTGATAATCCCCAGGGCACTTTTGAAAATGTTCTTCATTCTTCTGACTCCATTCCTAGTTTGTCTTCTTTGTCATTTGATATAGGAGATACTTCTATGTTTGATCATTTTGTGATGAATACTGAGCAAATTTCAAGTGCCAATGTAACAGGTGCGGTTTTTACCAACACCCCGCCTATTGTTTCTACCACCGGCACAAGTACAGTCCCAGTAACACCAGTGGCAGAAATGGACTCCAATGTAAATACTTCTCTGCTGCCACCTTGGTTATCAGCTTACACGCCAAAGAGGAAAAAGCAAGTCATCTCCCCAGATGATTTTGATTTCACTAAGCTGACACCGGCAAAACCTAAGGCTCCAAAGAAACCAAAGATCTTGTCAAGGGTACTTGAAGAAAAGGGGCAGAAGGTTTTGGAGATAGCAAAACCCCCACAGGATGCAACTGTCGAAAATTTTGACATGAATGACTATTCTATTTCTAGGGTCGAATTGGGCAAAATCACCCATGAAAGCGCTAAAAATGATATGCGGTCAGCCATGGACATCCTGATCCAGAAATTTGACAGGGAAAAGGAAATGAAAGACTACTACAAGGCAAAGGCAGAACAGCTGACTGCAGTGGTAAGAAAGATCACGTTGAATTCAGAAGCAGTTACTCCGGAGGCCGTGTCTGTAGAAGACCCCGTCATCCTGAAAGCGGAAAAGACTCATCTCAGAGGAAAAGTACTTGAAGAGTATTTAGATAGGATGCGAGCTCAGGGAATCTCTTTGCTCAAGGAGGTATTTGAGAAAACGGATAAGATGAGGAAAGTAAGAGCAGAACTCAACGATCTCATCGATGCCATCTCTCATGATATTGAGCACACAGAGGATACTCATGATAAGTGGGTTGAAATGAGGAAGCTGAAAATGAGCACTTTAATATCCATTGGCGCCATTTCCAACAGGGATTCATATATAGAGACAAAGGAAGCTCTAACGTACAGGAGCAATGTGCTAAGAAGTTTGATCAAGGATCTCGAAGCTGCCAAGGAAACCAGTGAAGAAAATGATGTTAACATTTTGCATAAGCTGGAGGAGTTGCCCTGTAAATTGGTATCACAGGATAACCAGTTTCTTTCTGCAGAAGAAATGGTCAAGGAATTTGAGGACATGTTTCAGCAAGAATTTGAAGACAAGGTATTCTCAATAACTTCTGTGGACAACATATTAGACAACCAGTTAACCTTGGACAATTTGAAAACCAGGTTAACCAATCACGCCAAGTCAATCACTACAGTAAGGGATGCCATAGTGAGGGCCAGGATGATTTTCAAGAACACATTCAAACCAGATAGCATTGAAATGCAGGCGACCTTCACTATGTATGATGACCACGTGAAAAAGGGCGGTGACACAAGTCGAAGCAGCTGATTTTTTCCCTTAGTTTATTTTCTGATTTCCATATGTACTTTCAAAACAGTTTTGGACATTTTTACATGTACATTTTTGATATGCAATTACATGTAAAAAATAGGAAGTCCCAAGTCAATAAGGACTCCTATTTTTGAATAAGTCAAAGTAGTTGTAGATTTCCTAGATTTTCTCAAGGTCTTTCCCTATAAATAAAGGGGACCTCTTTTGTAAATATTATCTTTTATCTATTGCAAGAAAACTCTGGCGAATTGAAAAGCAAATCAAGACTTTGTGCTTATTGTGAAAATCAATATTCAAATATTCATCAATACAAGAAAGCAAGTTCAATTCCAATCTTTGTCTTGGGATTATTTGTGTTGTGATAGTTTTGTTCTTATGTCTTGCTATCATAATCTTAATTGATAATAATTGAAAGGTGGAGTTTGTTTCAATTGATTGAAGAGCGCTCTAGATTTGATTCTGATAAACTTTGTGTTATCAAATCGGTTGTGGGTTATATGTTCATGTTTGTGAAAATACAACAGTTTGAAGACTTTGTGCTGCAAGTTGTTATATTTGAATCATTTTTATCATATTGAAGGAGAGTGAAGACTTTGGGCTGCATTTTGCTTCAAACAAGTTCTGGTTACAAGTAGTGAGTGAGGTAACAGAAAACTTTGTGTTTCTGTGATATTGTGATAATTTATAAGTTTTATATTGAGAGTTTGAAATATAAACATCTATTCTGAAAAAAGAGAATGAGATGAGATGGAACCACCCCAAACATAGTTTTTAGTGTACATAGATTTGATAAGTGTTTGATTTACAAAAGTTAAGCAATTAGAGGGAACCTCCCCTTGCTGAGAGGAGAGACTTTGTCTCATCATAGCTGTGGCTGATATACCGATTTTGCCGTTAGAGAGTTAACGACAAAATATTCACCCAACAGAACTAGAGTCTTCTAGTACCATACTTTTCTATCAAACACCATCATTTAATCCATGGCCTATCAAGCCTATCAAAGACAATGCAAACATCCTATGTAATACAATCAGACTTTAAATATTTGAAGTAGCCATCTACAAATATCCATTCAAATGTGGATTTATAATGGAAGTATGGATGCCATCAATAAAAAAGATTTGTATTAACCAAATATCCATATAGGCATACATCAATATCCGTCGATATAAGTATAACATATATACAAAATAGCCATATAGGCTTACAAGAATGCCATATAGGCATACAATGTCAACTATGTACAATACAAAATATATGTCCACAAATGCCATATAGGCATACAACAAAGGAACACAATAAAAAGTCATTCCCCTCTGGCTAGTGAAGAGAATAAATCACGAGTAGCCTTTGATCTTCTAGGGGATGGAGACACGCATGTGGGTGGTCTACTACGAACTCGAGGGCTACTCCCCCTATTTAGGTCTTCTTGCATCTTTACCTGTTACAATAAAAAGTATAGACATTAATATATAGAAATTACATGTTATAAAAATGAAACATTTAACAAAATAATCACTTACCGCTAACATATAATCTGTCTCCTCGCTTGCCTCAGTAGTAGGAATAGGCCCTGGTGATGTCATATCCTATAGAAACCATCCAGATAGAAATTAAACTTCAAATCAATAATCTTTTGATTTTTCAAAAATAGACAACTATAACAATGAATGTAAATTGAAATTTACTAATCTGCCTCATACCCCTGTCAATGCCATGGAGCTATGAATTGCAGAGGCCACACCCTACTCCATTGCCCTATGAACATGGGGAGGTGTCTCCGCAGCCTGCATCATCTGGAAATAAAACAACATTATTCAATTACGAAAACTATAATAGTGATGCAAATCATGGCTCCTAACATACACACACGTTCATCTAAACATGGAAGTACACACAATAAAGCACACAAATCACATACACAAATTTAGTAAGTACAATTCATTCATTAAACTATTTATTTTATTACCTCCATAAAGCTTTGAAGTCCACCACCGCTGGCAGTTGTTGCCATGAAATCTATAGTATTAATCTATTCAACATCCAAAATAAAAAATTAGAATACCATTCATATAACGATGCTATTCACATGTAATATTTATAATTGTTTACTAGTTACATACCTCGACAGTAGATGATCTAGTGAAAAATACAGGTGGAGAACCACTGAAAACTGCATCGATGCTATGACCCTGAAATTTCATTAAAATCATCAATTTAAATTGGTTAATCTTGTATTTCAAAAATGAAATTTAATAAATTAAATTCAATAAACTTGCTAGTATTTACCTGAGTATCAAGGCTGAAAGTCTCACTTAGGAGGGTATCTGTCATCACCATCTACTCAGCTGCAGATGTAGCTTGTGCCCCTGTGTCCTGACTGTCCATGGGGTCATAACCACAGGTTGACCTGCAAGCCTGGCAAGTATGTGGTGGGACCCTACTCCTCGCACTATCTCCCAACCCACTCTGTGTTGCAGGACTGACATGCTCTATGATGCTCTGGGTCAAGGCACTAATCGACTGAAGTGTATCGACCTCAACACTCTCCTTCACAATGGAAGGGATAGAAACATGCTCGTGAGCTGGTCTGCTGATTACTCGTCTCACTACCCGCTGTGGGTCAAGACGTGCCCCTGGTCTATCTTGTGCTGACCCCCCACCTCTACCTTGGAAGTCCCGCATATCAAAATAGTTTGGCACTTTATTGAGGATAATCTCGCAGTAGATTTTCCTCAAAAAGTATTGTGGGACCTCATTATTATTGCATGGAGGATGGTCAAAAACCATCCACCACCTCTGCCTGAAATTGTCCCTTATCGCTTGGTTGTTGCACCAATGGATAGGGAACCTCTTGCATGTAATGGGTGGAGGTTGATTTGTTTGTGGGTTTGTGAAAATTGAACACAAGTCTAATTTTGTAATTTGTAATTTTTTGACATCTTGGTATGACAACTTGTTTGCATAGTAATCTCTAAACTCTCTCTTTTTATCCGTCCAACTAGTTATTTGCTTGCTAATTGAATCTACATTTGATAACATAGACTCAAGAGATTTGGCAAGCGTGGACCTATGCAAGGTTGAAGTGGAAGGATCTTTCAACCTTGTAATTATATCTTCAATTTCCTTTTTTTTGTTTTCAATTTTCCCCATTATATTTTCTTGTGTTCCAGGGGCATGTCAAGGAATGGATGGAGGAGGTTGTTGTTCTGCAGGTATTTCCTCCTCAGGATTTTGTAGAATTTGAGGAGGAGGAGGAGGAGGAGGAGGAGGTGCATTAACATTTCATGACAATTAACGAAATATACATCAAAAATCAACAAAAACCTACCTATTTAGAAACAAATTCAAACAAAAAAACAAATATAACTCACCCTTTTGGCGTGCTTGACGTCGTGGCAGCATTTTGACGATGAATTGATAAACTTTTTGTGTTAAATAGTGTTTTACAAAACACGAGTGCGCTTTTGAGGGTTTCCACACCGCGGGTTGAGAGGAGAAAATAGAAAAAAATGAGATTGGAAACCTTTTTTTTAATTTATAGAAAGTTATAACGCGAGCGCATTATAACGTGCTCGCGTTATGACTTAATTTTTTTTGAAATTAATTTGGCCACTTTTTGGCCCCCCCATCTTCTTGCACTTACCCCAATGGTGTCAGTAGTTTTCTAAAATTCTACTGTAGGTGGTTGCTACAACAGTTTGAAGACAGATTTTTTTCTGCTTCCGAGCTCACAACTTTTAGCCACGATCTCCAATTTTCACGATTCTTACAACATCAGAAAGGTATTCAAGATATCTTTAAATCCATCCATGCACTTTTCTTAGATTTTTCTCTAGGTTCATTTTATTTCATTTGTTGATTTTTTAGTTTTTGGGTGATAACTTGGGCATTCTCACACTTGAGGAAGTGAAACTTGTTTTGAAGAGATCTATTTGTTGTGGTTAATCATTGTGAGCAATTGTAGTCTCCCTTGAATCTTAGTTTTTAGATATTTTGATACTTTCCCAAATTTGGTCCCTTGAGGACAATTGTAAATCGCACTAAGTATAAAGTGCCACAATCATTCTTTTTTTAGGGGGTGATCTCTTTGATTGAGTAATAGGGGGGTTGTCTTGTGTTCTTTTTTGTACTCTTGCATCATGGATCCAAACAAACTTCCTCTACTGACACCATATAACTATCATGAGTGGAAAACTAAAATGAAGATTCATTTAAGAAGTTTGAAAATTCATAGAGTAACAATGGGTACAAAAATTGAACCAACTGCAACTGTAGAAAAGATAAAGTGGTACAATAGATGTGATCAAGCCTATGAAACACTATGCTTGTCTATCTCTCCTGATCTTCTTTTTCATATTGAATCTTGTTCAACACCTAATGAAGTGTGGACTACCTTAGAAAAACTATTTGGTAAGCAAGATACTATGAGAGGTTTCAAATTGGAGAATGAACTAATTGGTTTGAATCCAACCGATTTTGCAAGTATCCAAGACTTCTTCACAAAACTAAAGTCACTTAGATTGCAGCTCAAACAATGTGGAATTGAGAAAGAGGACACTCAATTGATTCTTTCAAACCTTACCAAATTTAGTCCTGACTATTTAGTTTTTGTTTCTACCTTTTATGCTACGATGGATGCACTTGGGAAAGATTTCACAATGCCTTCACTTGATGAGTTTGCTACATCACTCACAAGGGAGCAAGCTAAGTTAGTACAAATGGGCACATTGAAGTCTCTTAGGAATCAAGCTCTCCTTGCTATTAAAGGTTCAAAGGATCAAAAGGCTTCAACTAGCAAAGGCAAGAAATAGGAAAATAAGGATTTCAAGAACAATGAATAAGTAAAAGAGTCAACCAAATCACCTAAGTCCTCATCCTCTCCCAAGGAGGAATCATTTAAGAAGGAGAGACCAAAGTGTGCATATTGCAAGAAACTAGGACATGATGAGCATAAGTGTTATGAGAAGAAAATTGATGAGTTGACTCACATTATTCAAAAGCACAATATCAAAATGCTATCATCATCACTTAGTACATCCTCTTCTTCAACACCATCATCATCTACACAGATAGTGATAGCAGGCATTGCCAATGGGACATACAAAGGAAAAGGACAAGCACTCTTTGCTTCAACAAGTCTACAGTCAGAGAGATGGCTTCTTGATTTTGGAGATTCTCATCATATGGCATCTTCACAGGAGATGTTCTCTTCATTTGAGTCATGTACTTTGCCACCTATCTTGATGGGTAACAATACATACATGCATGCATCTAGAAAAGGGACAATTGATATTGGAGATAATACATTCAACAATGTATTGTGTGTACCTTTCTTGTCAACTAATCTCCTTTCCATCTACCAGATTACTCATTGTGGTGTAGGGAAGACAGTTGAGTTCACTCCTGATTCTATGATCATACGAGACTTGGAGAGCAGAGATATCATTGTTGTTGGGATGGCTGATCATGTATCTCACTTGTATACATTCTCCCATTTTGCTTCTTCTGATGATGTAGATACATTGATTAATATTCACACTCATGCATCAAGTGTGAATCATATTTTCGAGGAGAAGTTTGGTCACTTGAACCTTGGTGTTCTTTCATCTACTTTGGTTCATGAGACGAGTGCTTTGCTTCCACCACCTCATCCTCTTTCTCCTTTAGAGATCAACATCGACTCAGTTGAGCAGGATCATTTCAGTCTTTCAGACACATCTTTGTGGGATACTTTCTTGGCAGGGATATCAGGCTTGTTTTGTGAATCTCATATTGCAGATTTGGAGGACACACATGATAGGATATCTCTCCTCTTTGATGACAGTTACAACACAACTGCTATCCCATCTACTTCTTCTTTAGAGGTTGTTCTTCATGAGTCTACCCAGGATTTTGGATTGGTGACACCTCATTGCATTGTGGCATTCCTTGATTCTGACATATGGACATTTCAACAGTTTCCAGAGACACCCATCATAAGGATTTTTCCCTCATTCCTTGAGATCGATTTTCTTCTACATCGGCCTTTGGAATGGTTTCTTCCTAAGGGGAGAAATGTTGTTTGCAGGTACATGACACTTTCCAGTGTTCATCTTCAGGCATTCACCATCAGCATAGGAGCTACTTCATTGTGGGGGGGACCTATAGTCTCACTCTTGCTCTCCTATGGGGGGGTAATTCATTGTACATATGTGATAGAAGTTGTCCTTGGGGGTCATGTTGAGTCCTCCTACTATCACTTCTTTCACTTTCATTGTTTCATGCATTCTCCCTTTAAGAGAGGACTTTTTTTTCCCATGAGGTTTTCTCCTTTTCTCCACTTGAGATTTGTTGTGCATGGATACCTAACATGGCCTAGTAGCTGGGACCCATCATCCATCATTGCATCTTGCTTTAGTCAACTACTCCCTAAGTTGCACTTAAGGGGGGGTGTTGGTGTGAACAAGGTTATCACCTAATCGGTTTACCCTTGTGTGGATAATTTACATTATTTAACTATTTACTAGTTAAATAATATTCACACCACACATAATTCACACATGTTAAGTTGACTTAGTGAGTCTTATAGATGTCTAGTTGAGTCTAATTGTGTGTTGAGTTGTTGATAGTTGGAGTGAGTTGTCTTATCCTCCACACGTGCAATTAGTTATTATCCTCTAATTGTCACATGTTGTAGGAATATCTCCACTTTCCACTCCACCTTTCTAACTCTCACCTTGCCTTCATAAGCAAGGCTTTTCTTCATGTATTGTAATCCAATGTAATCTTGTAATCTTTTGCATTCATTGATAGAATAGCATCATTCTTTCATTTGATCTCTCTTGTGCTTTCATGAAGTCCTAGATCCTGGGTGGCTTCAATCATAGCCAACTCTAATAGTTTAATGAATTGGTTTAGTTCAAGAACATCTCTAATTTCTTGTAGGAGTGGAATTTCAATGTTCAGTTGTCTAATTTCTTATAAAAGTTCTGATTCCAGGGTAGGTTGGACTTGTTTTGGCAAGACCTTTTTCTAGGGAACATACTGTTTGAGTCATTCTAGGTATGGTGCTAGTTTTTCCATCTTTGGAGCATCTCTGGAGCTCTTATCAGAAATGTTTCTAGGGATGTTTTCTAGAGTCATTCTTTTAGGAGGAACTCCAGAGTTATCCAAGGATGATTCTTTTAACACTATTTCGGTAGTAATCTCCTCTGGAAGCTGAGTGGGTGGATTTTCAGGTTCCTCATCATTGGTTACTTCAACTATAGTTGGAGGAGATGGTCTTGGACGTTCTTTCCCAGAACGTAGCTGGAGATTATTGGAATATATGGCATTAATACCAGCCATGTTTTCTTGTTCTGTCATGTAAACAATAGCTCCTTGCTTATTTCATGGGTTTGGCATAGGTTGAGTTGGTAAGGGTGGTTGGCTAACTTGTTCATTTTGTGACTGACCTTGTGTGTTGGGGGTTCTAGTTAGCAATGCTTGTTGTTGAGGTTGGAAATGTCTAGGTTGTTGCTGGTATTGTTGATTATATTCCTGTTGAGGACCCCAATGACCCTGCATGTTTTGTGATCCAAACTGTTGTGGCCATTGTTGATCTCCCCAGGGTTGATTTTGCTAATGTTGGTTCTGCCATTGTTGGTTTGGCCAATCTTGTGGTCCCCAAGGAGGATTATTCTAAGGCCCATGCCAAGTTGGATTCTGTTGATTATTTCCCCAATTAGAAGGACCCCTATAAGAAGCCTAGTTTGGATACTGATTATAAGGAAGATTCCCAGCTTGTTTTTGTCCTACATAGTTCAACTCCTCCTCTATAATGGCATTATTTTTACTTAGCCTTTTTAAGGTTGGGAGCTGATCACACCGACTGATAAGATGTTCCCTATCACAGATCTGACAGATTTCTGATTTATCCAAAGGGCATTATCTCAAAAGGTGTTTGTTTCTACACCTAGGACAATAGATGGAGAGTGGTTCAGTTGTTATGTCTTGATCATTTTTTCTAGTTTTTTCCTGAATCCCATCTAATATGGTATTCAGTTGGACTAGAATATCTATTTTTAGATTTGCAATCTCCTCCATTAACTGTCCTATTTCGTTCTTCCATTTGAAAGATTTGGGTGTTCTCACTCCATCTTGGGTTCCAGAATAGTTCTTGCAGATTTCTTCTATAGGAGGCATATCTGTTTTATTGATATTCCCTTTTCCCATCAGATCCAGTGCCTATTTTGATTCTTTGTCTAATCCTTTTACAAACAGGGTTCTAGCCAAAGGGGTAAGTGCAAGAAGATGGGAGGCCAAAAAGGGGTCTTAAGTGGCCACTTTTTTTTTGAAATAAGGAAATGCTGGCCTTGGATGAGAAATTGAGCATAGTTACACTCAAAATTTAGAGATGCAACCAAAACAATGTTCGTAGTGTTCCGAGTCTACTTTCTAAACTACAATTTTTTTTGAAAGTGGCATAGATTAAGGGGTTCAAAAGAGGGAGCCACAGAAATTGGTGTTGTTTTTGTCAAAAAAACATAACATAGCATGTTTGGTGGCTCCCTCAAAAGGTCAACTTTTTTTTGGTATTTTTAAAATTGCTTCAGTGAGAAATTAGCTAATAGCGTTTAGTTTATGCCTAATTTTTCTGATAATTTTTTGATGAATATTTGATTTTTACTAATTTTCAAAGTGGACACATCCAAAAAAATAGAATTTTGGCCGTGCTACCTCTATAAATTTTGAAAACTAATTGAAAATCATTTTTTTCTTTTTTTAATATTTGTAGAATGGAGTCTAGTTCCTAAACATGTAATTTTTTTGAAATTTCAATGAATAGTTAATTTACAATGAAAAAAAGACCAAATAGTGGTTTTTGCCCAAAAACGGAGACAAACAAAAGAAATTAAAGATGAAAGGCTTAACATTGTTAACATGTGAAAAAAATCACATCATCAAATAGCTAAGAGAAAGCCTAAAATTACCCAGGTGTTCGATTTGTTCGACCTTGAAACACGTGCAAATCTGAGGGTTAGCGCGAACGTAATTATGTGAAATCTTGAAGAATATGGAAAAACACGTCTATGGATGTTGAAAAGGCACTCCAAGCCTTTGGGTTGGAAATCCAAAGCAAATCCCAAGCCCAAGGCTTGGGATTCCCAAAGAAAAACATAATGCGAGTGTGTTATAATGCACTCAGGTTACTTTTTGCTTTGCATTTTTTGTTTTCCGCAAAAGTTTGTGTTGTTTGTCATGTTTGAAATAACGCGAGTGTGTTATAACGTGCTCGCGTTATGTTTTCCTGTAATTTTTTTATGTTCAAGGCTATTAATCATGTATGTATGTATGTATGCCTATATGTATGTATGTATGTATGTATGTATGCCTCTATGTATGTATGTATCTAAGTATGCCTATATGTATGTATGTATCTATGTATGCCTATATGTATGTATGTATAGTGTCGAGGGTAGAGGAGGGTAGAGATGGGAGTGAGCCAGATAGGGGAGGAGAGGGGTGGATAAGGATTGAGTGATTAAGGTTTAAGGTTGAGGGTTGAGCATATAGGGATAGGATTTAGAGTTTAGGGATAAGGGATTAGAGTTTAGGACCTTGAGGGATTACGGTTTAGGGTTGAGGCTTTAGGGATAGCGTTTAGGGTTAAGGGTCAAGGGATTAGGGTTAAGGTAGAGTGTTGAGGGTAGAGGGATTAGCGATAGGGTTAGGGTTGAAAGTTTAGGGTTGAGGGATTAAGGTTTAAGGTATAGTTTAGTAGTTCTTGTGGATAGAGCCAGTAAACAATGGGAGATCATTTGCCTGTTTCATAACAATGTACCTCCCCTAAGTGCGGTGTGGAGAGAAAGAAACATAGATGTACCCCAATGCAAATCTTTTCTCATAATGATCATCCTTTTGATTTCAACTATTAATTACTCACTGTGGATGTACCATACGCAAACATTTTCTCATAGTGTGTACACCTATTGGCACAATGAACCCCAGATGGGTTAGAAAAACATGAGATATAACATTACTAACATTAAAAAAGTTCATAGTCATTTTTTAGAAATATTCTAGAAAATCAAATATCTTTAAGAGAAGAGTGTCAAAAATGATGGGTTTAACAACCTAACATAAGGCAAAGTAGTTTTGTTGGGTTTAGGGATAGGGTTTAGGGTTTAGGGTTGAGGGATTAGGATTTAGGGTTGAGCGATTATGGTTTAAGGTATAGTTTTGAGGGTTGAGGGTTTAGGGATAGGGTTTAGGGTTTCAGGTTGATAGATTAGGGTTTAGGGTTGACAGATTAGGGTTTAATGTTGAGAGTTGAGGGTTGAGGGTTGAGGGTTTAGGGATAGGGTTGATGGTCAAGGGATTAGGGTTAAAGTAGAGTGTTGAGGGTAGAGGGATTAGGGATAGGGTTTAGGGTTGAAGGTTTAACGATCAAGGGTTGAGGCTTTAGGACTGAGGGTTAAGGGATTGGGGTTTAAAATATAGTGTTGAGCGTCAAGGGTTTATGGATTGGTTTTAGGGTTTAATTTTTAAGGGTTAAGAGTTGAGGGATATGGTTTAGGGTTTAGGGATAAGGGATTAGAGTTTAAGGTATAGTGTCGAGGGTTAAGGGTTGAGGGATTAGGGTTTAAGGTATAGTGTCGAGGGTTGAGGGTTTATTGATAGTGTTTAGGGTTGAGGGTTGAGGGATCAGGTTTTAGGGTTAATGGATTAGGGTTTAAAGTATAGTGTTGAGGGTTGAGGGTTTAGGGATATGGTTTAGCATTGACGGATTAGGGTTTAGGGTTGACGGATTAGTGTTTAATGTTGAGGTTAGGGTTAGAGTGTCGAGGGTAGAGGGATTAGGGATAGGGTTTAGGGTTGAAGGTTTAACAATTGAGGGTTGAGGCTTTAGGGTTGAGGGTTTAAGGCTTAAGATATAGTGTCAAGTGTTGAGGGTGTAGGGATAGGGTTTAAGTTTTAAGGGTTGAGGGATAGGGATTAGGGTTTAAGGTATAGTGTTGAGGGTTGATGGTTTAGGGATAGGGTTTAGGTTTGAGGGATTAGGGTTTAGGGTTGATGAATTAGGGTTTAATGTTGAGAGTTGAGGGTTGAGGGTTGAGGGATAGGGTTAATGGTCAAGGGATTAGGGTTAAATAAGAGTGTCGAGGGTAGAGGGATTAGGGATAGGGTTTAGGGTTGAAGGTTTAAGGATTTAGGGTTGAGGCTTTAGGGATGAGGGTTAAGGGATTAGGGTTTAAGATATAGTGTCGAGTGTTGAGCGTGTAGGGATACATTTTAGGGTTCAAGTTTTAAGGGTTAAGGGTCAAGGGATCAGAGTTAAGGGTTGAGGGATTAGGGTTTGACATTGAGGGTTGAGTACATTGAGGTTCGAAGGTTAAGGGTTTTGGGATATGGTTCAGGGTCGAGGGATTAGGGTTAAAGTAGAGTGTTGAGGGTATAAGGATTAGGGATAGGGTTGGAGGGTTTAGGGATAAGGGATTAGGGTTTAATGTATAGTATCGAGCCCGTTGAGGGTCTAGGAATAGGGATAGCATTTAGGGTTTAGGGATGAGGGATTAGAGTTGAGGGATGACGGATTAGGGTTGAGGGTTGAGGAATTAGGGTTTAGGGATAAGGTTTAGGGTTGAGGGTTGAGGGATTAGGGTTTAAGGTATAGTGTTGAGGGTTTAGGGACAGGGTTTAGGGTTGAGGGATTAGAGTGAAGGGTTGAGGGATTAGGATTTGACATTGAGGGTTGAGGGTTGAGGCTTTAGGGTTTAGGGTTTAGGGATAGGGTTGAGCGTCAAGGGATCAGAGTTAAGGGTTGAGGGATTAGGGTTTGACATTAAGGATTGAGTACATTGAAGTTCGAGGGTTAAGGGTTTCAGGATAGGGTTGAGGGTCAAGGGATTAGGATTAAAGTAGAGTGTCGATGGTATAAGGATTAGGGATAGGGTTGGAGGGTTTAGGGATAAGGGATTAGGGTTTAAGGTATAGTATCGAGCCCATTGAGGGTTTAGGAATAGGGATAGCATTTAGGGTTTAGGGATGAGGGATTAGAGTTGAGGGATGACAGATTAGGGTTGAGGGTTGAGGGATTAGGGATTAGGGATAAGGTTTAGGGTTGAGGGTTGAGGGATTAGGGTTTAAGGTTTAGTGTTGAGGGTTTAGGGATAGGGTTTAGGGTTGAGGGATTAGAGTGAAGGGTTGAGGGATTACGATTTGACTTTGAGGGTTGAGGGTTTAGGGTTTAGGGATAGGGTTGAGAGTCGAGGGATTAGAGTTAAGGGTTGAGAGATTAGGGTTTGATGTTGAGGGTTGAGGGTTGAGGCTCGAGGATCGAGGGCTTAGGGATAGGGTTGAGGGTCGAGGGATTAGGGTTAAAGTAGAGTGTGGAGGGTATAAGGATTAGGGATAGGGTTGGAGGGTTTAGGGATAAGGGATTAGAGTTTAAGGTATAGTATCAAGGTCGTTGAGGGTTTATGAATAGGGATAGCATTTAGGGTTTAGGGATGAGGGATTAGAGTTGAGGGATGAAGGATTAGGGTTGAGGGTTGAGGGATTAGGGTTTAGGGATAAGGTTTAAGGTTGAGGGTTGAGGGATTATGGTTTAAGGTATAGTGTTGAGAGTTTAGGGATAGGGTTTAGGGTTGAGGGATTAGAGTGAAAGGTTGAGGGATTAGGATTTGATGTTGAGGGTTGAGGGTTGAGGCTTTAGGCTTTAGGGATAGGGTTGAGGGTCGAGGGATCAAAGTTAAGGGTTAAGGGATTAGGGTTTGACGTTGAGGGTTGAGGGTTGAGGTTCGAGGGTCGAGGGTTTAGGGATAGGGTTGAGGGTCGAGGGATTAGGGTTAAATTAGAGTGTGGAGGGTATAAGGATTAGGGATAGGGTTGGAGGGTTTAGGGATAAGGGATTAGGGTTTAAGCTATAGTATCGAGCCCATTGAGTGTTTAAGAATAGGGATAGCGTTTAGGGTTTAGGGATGAGGGATTAGAGTTGAGGGATGATGGATTAGGGTTGAGGGTTGAGGGATTAGGGTTTAGAGATAAGGTTTAGGGTTGAGGGTTGATGGATTAGAGTGAAGGGTTGAGGGATTAGGATTTGATGTTAAGGGTTGAGGGTTGAAGCTTTAGGGTTTAGGGTTTAGGGATAGGGTTGAGGGTTGAGGGATCAGAGTTAAGGGTTGAGGTTTGAGGGTCGAGAGTTTAGGGATAGGGTTGAGGGTCGAGGGATTAGGGTTAAGGTAGACAAGGAGTGACTAAGAGACATAGAGAGGGGAGAGGTAGAGAGGTGAGGGGGAGAGATAAGTGAGATATAGAACATGAGCTAATGGAACTAGAGGTGAGATATTGTAAAGGTGCTATCGGAGGTGAGATAGGTAAAATATTTATGGATCAATCTATAGTAGGACAAAATGTGAGCGTGTTATAACGCACTCATTTTTTGTCCTGCTATAGAAATGGCAAAAAAGTGTTGACCCCCATGATCCAGGCCCACATTCTCTATTTTCATACTGATTCTGGGTGTGCTCTGAAAAAAAGAAGTGCTTTCATGCTGTTGGGAAGTTCACATGCACAATTTACACATTGTACCACCTTTGCATGATCTTTCCACCACCTTTTTTGCTTTGCCAACTTGAGGAGGAAATAACATAGTTTTCACACCAAGTTTGATATATATCTATTCAAGTTTCAATTTTTGTAGTGTTGCAATGTTAATTGTGATTCAATTTTAGGAATTTAACATTATAGATTGGTTAATAGTATTGTTGTTAGTAATTATATTTGAGTGTTATTCAATTTAACATTGAAAAGGAAGCAAGTGGTGAAAAAATCAAATTGTTGAGGAGTTTGATGCAAGAAGAAAAAACACTACATAATTGGGTACTCTCTCCATTTGAATCTTCATTTTTTAGGTATGTCAAGTCTTAACATGCATGTTCTTTACATTTTCCTTAAATCTATTTGAATTACTTTATCATGCTTTATCATACATGTTTAAAATAGACACATTCCCAATCAAGAAAGCAGCCTACAATCTCACACGATGCCATGTATATTTTCTACACTTGGGCTCTTTAATAATTATGTGTAATAAATAGACCTTAACATACCATGATGTCAAACTATACAAGAATAAATCCTTACAACATAATAAAAATACAATCCCACTATTATCTTGTATTCATTTCTTAGGAAATAATATTGGTCTCTTTATCATGCTACAGACAAATTCTCCGTCATGTCGAGGAAACGATCAAGAATTAAACCAACACAGGAAGAGATAGAAGTTAAGAATGCAAAGAAAGTAGTTGCTATGAGGGAACTTCGTGAGAAGAGGAAATTGGACACGATAAATGAAGACATGCCAATTGAAGAGGAACCACAACCATCACACAGAGATATGGTATTGGTGGCACAAAGAGAACGAATGCAAAAACTTCATGCTACGAGAGATTTGAATACCATAGTTGGAGACACGTCCTCTATTGCAAGTCAACATGTAGGGACACCATCTACCACATCTCAAGTTGAGAGTACATCAACACTCACATGTGATGAAGGAGGTATGCCATCATTCCCACCTCAACCTTAAGGTATGTCATCTATTCCATCTTCAATCGAAGGTATGCCATCTAGCCCATCTCATTTAAATATTGATGAAATTCCTAATGTTGAGATGAATTTACCTAACTTAACACCACCTAGAATTTTGCATAGAAAGCCAAAGCATTTGATTGATATTGATGAGAATATTTTGCAGCCAATGGAAGGTAAGATTCCAAAATGCACTTGTAGAAGATATGCTCATAAGGTTTGGAGATTGTTCTTTTAAAAGTTAAATGAGACTACAAGATGTCAACTATTCATTGAAATGATGTGAAGTATAAAGTATAGGTCCATCATGAAGATTCTTGGGTTGAGAATATCAGTGGCCTCAAGTGAAAAATCTATTGTCAAGAATCTAATGAGTGCGTATGAGAGTGTGGGTAACACCTCACGCACAAAAGATAGTAATGCAACACAGCATGTGATTACATCGACTATAGTAAGTAGTCAAATGAGGAAAGCTCGTCTTATTAGAAAGATGAGTCAAGAATTGAGAATTAATAGGAAAACTTTATCAAGAGCTGTTGGAAGATGCTAAAGAATCAAGGACACTAATGCCAATGAATTATGGGCGTTCTCGGGGAGACTACCATGAAAATATAAACCAATTGTTGAAGCATTGAGATCACTAATTGAAGGCTTTTGGAAGAATTACACAAGGGTATCTCCGAATCAAAGGGATGTGGTAAGAAGGAGAATCGGTAGTCAGAACCATGAGCCACATCCAAAGCATTTTTTGGATGAGACTCAAACACGTTTTATGGTAAATTTCTAGAGAAGTATCCTCAAATTAAAATTTGTCAAAGATATTTTGAAATGCTAAAACCTTTCTATGTCAAGATAAATCACACATGCACTACTTGTTGTAGATTACATATTGAATTTTCTAACCATTTTGATGTTTATAGGTCTATATGTTTACTAACAATGTTTTACAGGGTTGTGCCATACGTGTCCCACCAACATCTTCAAGAGACTTCATATCAAGAATTTTATGTGAAAGAGAGGAAGGTCAAATATTCTACAAGAAATTATGCTTGGATGGCACATGTCATCATTGCGGTGGCTTGCAACAATTGCCAATATGTGAACATATGGAAAGAACACATGCGGTTGGAAACAAACTAGTAGAGTTTGGCAAGTATAAAATAGTGGCATACAATACAAAAGATGGTAAAGAAGAAAAGAGGTGTGAATTGGTTATTGAAAAGATTCCAGTGTATCAGTTTATGCCTGTATTTCGTGACAGCATAGTGTATGAGTATGCAAGACATGCCCATAGAGCTTGATGGTTGGACTTGCAATTCAAGTTATGCAAGGACACATTTCTGGTTGGTAGCATTGTTTCAGTCATCAACTTTGTAGAGAACTATAGTCTACAACCATAGCGTGAGGTGCAATCACAATATTACAACTCTACACAAGTTTCTATATTTGTGCACATCACATTCATTCATGCAAATGATAGTACAGAGGATGACAGAAAGATCATAAGGGAGTATAATTTCTATATTAGTGATGATAGTACACATTCTATGGAGTTCGTACAAGGTTACTTTCAGGTGTTCTACAATGATTTGGCTAGAAGGGGCATATCGTTCAGTTAGTATATCATATGGTCAGATAACTGTGCGTCACAATTCAAGAACTCATAGAATTTCTATTGGCTGAGTAGGAGGCATAATTTTACAGGTATTTAGCATATGTGGAACTTTGTGAGGCCGGGCATGGAAAGGGGGAGCATGATGGTGCAAGAGCATGTATCAAAAGAGCCATAGCACGAGAAGAGTTGAAGTATAAAGACAATGCAAAGTTGACAGATGCAAAATTGATTATCGAGTGGTGTAATGCTTCCATGGGTCCAGGTAATGAAGGTAAGTCTTCAGTTCATAGATTTTTTTGGTTGATAGATGATACTAACATTGTACCATATGAGGACTATTCTACACTGACATGATCAAATGAGATGCACTCTTTCAGAAGCTCAATTATAGGTTCATGGAGTATCCATACGCAAAAAATGTCATGCTTTTATTCTTCTTATACAATTCAAGTCTGGGATGAGTGCGAGTCAAAGGAGTGGGTTGACGAATGACAGTTAAGTTATCTTAGCCCACTTGACACGTATCAACCCCTGACAACACTAGAACTAATACAGATGGAATCATCAGTTGCCTTTGACCACATATCAGATTTAGTTCAACCAGGTAATATAGGGCACATATATGCATCTAATTTCATCTAGTTCAACCAGGTAATGTCATCTTACTTTGTAGTGTTTTTGTAATGTTGACTAATTTCATCTAATTTGCTACACATATCAATGTAGGGCATGTATATGCAAATATTACAGATGAAGATAATGAAGAGGGAACAAATTATTACTTATGTCATTATGTTGAGGCCAAAAAGAAATTGGAGGCCCCTGTTATAGATGGAGAAAACATCGAATACCCTACAGGCTCAGTGGTTATTACTGGAACATGACTTACAAGGTACCCACATAAGAGTGTTAATGTTTGGCTATTTTAGGACTTTGACACGCATCGAAATATTTTTCATTACTCAAACCTTGTCGTGGCATCTAATGTTCATTTGATAAAGTATCGGGGTAGACCTTTGAACAAAATCTTGTGGAAGGTGCGTGAGTCTGACCATGAAGCAATACTTGACACAATAAAGAGTAGAGCAGACCCAGATGGTTCATTGGATTAATTTGTAAGTATTCACATTGATTTTGTAAAGTTATGTTACATTGAAATGTAAGTATGCACATTAATTTTTAAGGTTTATCTTTTTTTTAATTTCCTGTTGCATTTTTACACATACACATTTTTACATCATCATGTTATGCATTTTTGGTGTCCTACTCCTGATATGACCAAGCTGATAGTTCCAACGCGTCCAGATGGGTACATTTAGGCTAGGTATTATTCTATTTTTCACCCAAACATGTCGAAACAGTCCGAGCTACATTGTATCGACGATATCCCTGAAGAGTCCAAAGTGCAAAAAGGCAGCAATCTTTGACGAGATGTTACTTGAAAACTGTGTCACTTAGAAACATTCCGTTTGAGGCAACATGATCACGTAGAGTGGATCTACAATAAACTCTCTCAGTTTTTTATATCTCTGAGGCATTTGCCCGTGGTGAAAGGTTTTTTGCTGCCCCAAAAATTGTCAGAAGGAGGCAGTGTAAAGTTGCAAAGGGGTGTAACTTTCGTCTTGCTCCTGATGCGACCAAAATGACTATTCAAAAATATCTGGATGGGTACATTTACATTAGGCATAGTCCTGGTTTTCACCCAAACATGTCGAAACAGTCCGAGCTACATTGTACCGACGATATCCTTAAAGAGTCCAAAGTGCAAAAAGGCAGCAATCTTTGACGAGATGTTACTCAAAAACCATGTCACTTAGAAACATTTCATATAAGGAAACGTGATCATGTAGAGTACATCTACAATATCCTCTCTCATTTTTTTATATCTCTAAGGCATTTGCTCGTGGTGAAAGGTTTTCTGCTGCCCCAAAAATTGTCAGAAGGAGGCAGTGTAAAGTTGCAAAGGGGTGTAACTTTTGTCCTGTTCCTAATACGACCAAACCGACTATTCCAACACGTCCAGATGGGTACATTTATTCTAGGTATGGTCCTATTTTTCACCCAAACATGTTGAAATAGTCCGAGCTACATTGTACCGACGATATCCCTGAAGAGTCCAAAGTGCAAAAAGGAAGCAATCTTTGACGAGATGTTACTCAAAAACTATGTCACTTAGAAACATTTCGTCTAAGGAAAAATAATCATGTAGAGTGCCTTTACAATAACCTCTCTCAATTTTTTATATCTCTGGAGAATTTACCTGTGGTGAAAGGTTTTTTGCTGCCCCAAAAATTGTCAGAAGGAGGCAGTGTAAAGTTGCAAAGGGGTGTAACTTTCGTCCTGTTCCTGATGTGACCAAACCGACTATTCCAACACATTTGGATGGGTACATTTACACTAGGCATGGTCCTTTTTTTCACCCAAACATGTCGAAACAGTCTGAGCTACATTGTACCGACGATATCCCTGAAGAGTCCAAAGTGTAAAAAGGCAGCAATCTTTGACGAGATGTTACTCAAAAACTGTATCACTTAGAAAAATTTTGTCTAAGGAAACATGATCATGCAGAGTGTCTCTACAATAACCTCTCTTAGTTTTTTATATCTCTAAGGTATTTGCCCGTGGTGAAAGGTTTTCTGCTGCCCCAAAAATCATCAGAAGGAGGCAATGTAAAGTTGCAAAGGGGGGTAACTTTCGTCCTGCTCCTGATGCGACTAAACTGACTATTCCAACGTGTCTGGATGGGTACATTTACACTAGGCATGGTCCTATTTTTCACCTAAACATGTTGAAACAGTCCGAGCTACATTGTACCGACGATATCCCTGAAGAGTCCAAAGTGCAAAATGACAGCAATCTTTGATGAGATATTACTCAAAAAATGTGTCACTTAGAAACATTCCATCTAAGATAACGTGATCACGTAGAGTGTCTCTACAATAACCTCTCTCATTTTTTTTATCTCTGAGGCATTTGCCCATGGTGAAAGGTTTTCTGCTGCCCCCAAAAACGTCAGAAGGAGGTAGTGTAAAGTTGCAAAGGGGTGTAACTTTCATCATGCTCCTGATGCAACAAAATTGACTATTCCAACGTGTCTGGATGGGTACATTTATGCTAGGCATGGTCCTATTTTTCACTCAAACATGTCGAAACAGTCTGAGTTAGATTATACTGACGATATCCCTGAAGAGTCCAAAGTGCAAAAAGGCAACAATCTTTGATGAGATGTTATTCAAAAACTGTGTCACTTAGAAATATTTTGTTTGAGGAAACGTGATCAGGTAGAGTGCCTCTACAATAACCTCTCTCAGTTTTTTATATCTCTGAGGTGTTTGCCAGTGGTGAAAGGTTTTCTGCTGACCCAAAAATCATCAGAAGGAGGTAGTGTAAAGTTGCAAAGGGGTGTAACTTTTGTTCTTCTCCTCGTGTGGCGAAACTGATCTTTGTATGATATCTTCAATATGATTACTTTGATAATGAACACATGAGATGTATCTTGTTGATCTTTCCTTGTTCATTGTAAGTAGGATATGTATGATGCTTGTAGTTTCATTTGACTAACTCTATGATATTTCTTCTTCTTGTAGGTAGGTTGATGACCTTCCTTGATGCTCTTTCATGTAGAGTAGATTAGGACAATAATGCTACTTCATGACTCAGAGTAGATGATGAAACTTCATTGATGACATGGAGTAGAAGACTCTTCTCAAAGACTTGAAGATTGGGAGAACTTGAAGTATGATGGATGAAGTGCCTTGCTTGATGATATGATGAAGATGAAGTAGTGCACTTGGCATGTTGACCTTGAAGCAATGATTGATGAAGAAGCTAATTGATACTTGAAGATGAATGGAACTTGAAGTGATTGAAGATCTCCGGACATGATGCAACTTGATGAAGTATGTCAAACTTGATGTGATCTAACATGATGTCATTGATGAAGAAGACCTGAGATGTATCTTGTTGTGACTTCTTGGAGAAGCTACCTTTTGAAGTGGTGTCTCTTTGGTAGTGATTACTTCCCATCTTAACTCTCTGGCATGAATGAATGTGAATGACTCCTTTGAAATAGCTACATGATGACTCCTCCTTGAAAGTGACTCCAAGATCTTGCTCCTACCTCTGTGATACTTCTTTTCCTTCAATCTTCCTACAATACAAACCAAGAAACACATCAATCCTTATGATAAACACTTTTTAGCACAAAGGAACATGTAATAATCTTATTTCAAATCTAGGTGCATATATAGGTGAAAAGAGGAGCAAACGGCACCTAAATCCAATTTGACTTTGTATTGCTATTTCAAACATTTGAGGATGACTTATAATAATTCTTGCTTACCAGACACACTTGGAGGTTATACAGGTTGAAGAACTTGCCTAGACTTCCTTAATAATGCTAATCTCTCATAAGGTGCATTTTGATGATGATTGGGGTGTAAATTTGCGCCTTAACTCAGGTAAATACCTTCTTCAACTTTAAAGGGGTTCAAAGCATTGCTATGAAATCCTCAATACTCAAACACTCCAATGAACTGAAGCAACTTCTTCTTAGGTGCAAATGTAAGGGTACACAAGGGGAAAATGGCACCTAGATGACTTAGTGCATTTCTATGACTTCATTCACATGTTTAAATGTTTGAGAAACTCTCCTTTACTAACCGCTTGTCCTCATGTCAATGTTAAGTTTTATACCTCCTAGGAGCTCAATTAGGTGATGTCATTAGATACAACTTACCCTTAGGCACCAATGTAGCTTATTCAATCCATCACACTTCTAGGTGCTCAAATTTGAGGTCTTGGACTTGTATCTTATTCCTAGGCACAATTGGATGATCTTCCTAGATCTAGGTGCTCATGATGGTGGGAAATTACATAAAGGGGTGCCTAAGTCCAATTTGACTTTGTATTTAATATTTTATGACTCCAATTGACTAGGAATGGCTCAATTTCTAAAGTGCTGACTCAATAATGTAAGTTTAAGGTCTTTTCCTCCTAGGCACCAATTAATGATTTCACTATATGCAATTTCTCCTTAGGCACCAAAACTAGATTTTAGAGACAAAAGGAGGTGCCTAGCATCAATTCAGGATCTATTCGTTATTTGTAAGACCTTGAATGATTAAACATGCTTGAAGTAAGCCTTTCTCTCTTGGAACTTACTTAATGATATAGATTTGTGATACTTTATCTAAGGCACCAATCTAGATCTATATGGAGGTGAAAGAGCGCCCAACATCATGAAGCTTTATACTTGGCATTTTTTATGTTTTAAATACTTATGAAGGTCTTAGGATGACTTTTCCCCTCTAGGCGCCTACTCTTAGATGTCCTTGGATGCAATTTCAATCTAGGTACTCATGGAGGTATTGAATGACAAGCAAAGGTGCCTTAGCTTACTTATCCCATTTCTTTGGATTTTGATGATCTTGACTCTTAAATTCCATCTAGTCTCATGCTCTTAAGCTCTCCTCTTACAAGGTGCCATGTTGAATGGATTTAAACTCTCTTGTTATGCTTAGGCACCAATTTAAGGTCATTTTGAAGGCAAAGAGCACCTAGAATCCATTTGACTTAGCTTTTAACATTTCAACAAGTTTAAGCAATGGGAGAGATCTCATCAAGAAGTCCACTCAAAGGATTGTTTCATGTCAACTCTTCCTAGATGCCAATGTGTGATTAGATGACAAGGAAAGTGTGCCTAAACTCCAAACATTCAATCAATCTTCATATACATACTTCTCTCCTTCAAGGTGCTCAAAGTGGTTAACTCATTCTTCAATTCCTTATTCTAGTTGGTTCTAAGACCTTTAGGCACTATCATTCACCAATTCAAACCTTCAAACACTTTTAAGGTGCTCAAAGTGATGTCCATCACCAATCCACTCCTTAGGCGCTCAAATTTGATTGTAGAAGCAAGAAATTGCACCTAAGGTTTATGTTGGTCAAGACCTCCTTTGCAAGGCACCTTAGATGATGATCAAGGTGTGAAAATGCTTCTTACTTGAATTTGGATTATTCCTTGATATTTTAAGGCTTTTAACACTTGTTTGCACCCTTGTATGACTACATCACCCTTAGGCGCTCATTTTGAGGTGTTATTCATCTACTATGTTGCCAAGGTGCCAAAATTGGTGATATGAAGCATGAAGGGCGTCTAAACACATAATGTGTTTTCCTTGTCAAATTTTCAATGCTTAAGGTCATTTGTATCAATTCCATTCAAGGTGCCATAACTTGGGATGATCAAAGGTTTGTTTTCTTTGCATCCCAATATGGTATAATAATAAGAAATTAAGAAATATTTTCAATTGACCAACTCATAAAGAATATGGATCAGCATACTCATTTGAATATTTTCAATTGAGCAACTCATAAAGAATATTAATATTTTCTGTTCAACATGATGATTCATTTTTTTCTAAATACAACTTTTATCTTTTAGTTCCAAAATGAGGTTTAGGTGATACTTGAATAACAATAGCTAGCTTATTGGATCAACAAACATCCTACGTAATACAATTGGACTTTAAATATTTGAAGTAGCCATCTACAAATATCCATTCAAACATGGATTTATAATGCAAGTATGGACGCCATCAATAAAAAAGATTTGTATTAACCAAATATCCATATAGGCATACATCAATATCTGTCGATATAAGTATAACATATATACAAAATAGCCATATAGGCTTACAAAAATGGCATATAGGCATACAATGTCAACTATATGCAATACAAAATATTAGTCCACAAATGCCATATAGGCATACAACAAAGGAACACAATAAAAAGTCATTCCCCTCTGGCTGGTGAAGAGAATAGATCACGGGAAGCCTTTGATCTTCTAGGGGATGGAGATGCGCATGTGGGTGGTCTACTACAAACCTGAGGGCTACTCCTCCTATTTAGTTCTTCCTGCATCTTTAGCTATTACAATAAAAAGTATAGACATTAATATATAGAAATTACATGTTATAAAAAATGAAACATTTAACAAAATAATCACTTACCGCTACCATATAATCTGTCTCCTCACTTGCCTCAGTAGCAGGAATAGGCTGTGGTGATGTCATGTCCTATAGAAACCATCCAAATAGAAATTAAACTTCAAATCAATAATCTTTTGATTTTTCAAAAATAAACAACTATAACAATGAATGTAAATTGAAATTTACTAATTTGCCTCATACCCCTATCAATGCCATGGAGCTATGAATCATAGAGGTCACACCATGCTCCATTGCCCTATGAACATTAGGAGGTGTCTCGACAGCCTGCATCATCTGGAAATAAAACAACATTATTCAATTATGAAAACTATAATAGTGATGCAAATCATGGCTCCTAACATACACACACATTCATCTAAACATGTAAGTACACACAATAAAGCACACAAGTCACGTACAAAAATCTAGTAAGTACAATTCATTCATTAAACTATTTATTTTATTACCTTCGTGAAGCTTTGAAGTCCACCACCGCTAGCAGGTGTTGCCGTGAAATCTCCAATATTCGCCTATTCAACATCTAAAATTAGATATTAGAATACCATTCATATAACGATGCTATTCACATGTAATATTTATAATTGTTTACTAGTTACATACCCCAACAGTAGATGATCTAGTGTAATATGTAGGTGGAGATCCACTGAAAACTGCATCAACGCTATGACCCTAAAATTTCATTAAAATCATCAAACTAAATTAGTTAATCTTGCATTTCAAAAATAAATTTTAATAAATTAAATTCAATAAACTTGCTAATATTTACTTGAGTATCAAGGCTGAAAGTCTCACTCAAGAGGGTATCTGTCATCACCATCTGCTCAGCTACAGATGTAGCCTGTGCACCTATGTCCTGACTATCCATGGGGTCATAACCACAGGCTGACCCGCAAGTTTGACAAGCATGGGGTGGGACTCTACTCCTCGCACTATCTCCCAACCCACTCTGTGCTGCAGGACTGGCATGCTCTATGATGCTCTGGGTCAAGGCACTAATGGACTGAAGTGTATCGACTTCAACACTCTCCTTCACAATGGAAGGGATAGAAACATGCTCATGGGCTGGTCTGCTAATTACTCGTCTCACTGCCCGCTGTGGGTCAACACGTGCCCTTGGTCTATCTTGTGCTGACCCCCCACCTCTACCCTGGAAGTCCTGCATATCAAAATAGTTTGGCACTTTATTGAGGACAAACTCGCAGTAGAGTTTCCTCAAAAAGTATTGCGGGACCTCATTATTATTGCATGGAGGATGATCAAAAACCATCCACCACCTTTGCCCAAAATTGTTCCTTATCACTTGGTTGTTACACCAATGGATAGGGAACCTCTTGCATGTAATGGGTGGAGGTTGATTTGTTTGTGGGTTTGTGAAAATCGAACACAAGTCTAATTTTGTAATTTATAATTTTTTCACATCTTGGTATGACATATTTTCTGCATAATAGTCTCTAAACTCTCTCCTTTTATCCGTCCAACTAGATATTTGCTTGCTAATTGAATCTACATTTGACAACATAGATTCAAGAGATTCAACAAGCGTGGACCTATGCAAGGTTGAAGTGGAAGGATCTTTCAACCTTGCAATTATATCTTCAATTTCTTTTTTGTTGTTTTCAATTTGCCCCATTATATTTTCTTGTGTTCCAGGGGCATGTCGAGGAATGGATGGAGGAGGTTGTTGTTCTGCAGGTATTTCCTCCTCAGGATTTTGTGGATTTTGAGGAGTAGGAGGAGGAGGTGCATTAACATTTCCTAACAATTAAAAAAATATACATCAAAAATCAACTCAAACCTACCTATTTAGAAAGAAATTCAAACAAAAAATTAAATAAAACTCACTCCTTTGGCGTGCTTGACGTCGTGACAGCATTTTGGCGATGAATCAACAAGATTTTGGTGTTGAATTGATTTTCCCAAAACTCGAGCGCACTTCCTAGGGTTTGCAAGTTGCGGGTATAGAGGAGAAAACAGAAATGAAATGAGAAGATTACCTTTTTTTATTTATAATAATTCATAATGTGCTTGCGTTATAACGCGAGCACATTATGGTTTGGTTTTGATGAGCCTTAGGCTTGTCATTACCAAACCATAACGTGAACGCATTATAACGCGAGCATGTTATAATGCGCTCGCGTTATGAATTAAATTATTTTGAAAACAATTTGGCCACTTTTTGGCCCCCCATCTTTTTGCACTTACCCAAAGAGTGATTTACAAGGTTGCCATACCTTCTCAAAGCAAAGTTGAACCTATCCACATAATCCTCTAAGGTCTCTTCCTCTCTCTATTTAATTTTGAATAATTCCTCATTTTTATCACTGACTCTACAGTAGTCCTAGTATTTTCCCAAGAATTCTATCTTCATCTGATCCCAGGAATGGATGGAGTTTTAGGGCAAACCCATAAACCATCTCATTGCAGAATCTTTCATGGTTGAAGGAAACAGTTTATGTTTTTGATTATCTGATCCATAATCATAGGTTTGGCATACCACTTTGAATTCAAACAAAAACTGATCTGGATCCTCAGAAGCAAGACCCCTAAAATTTGGCAAGTGTACAAGTGAAATATTTTTCATAGGGGCATTATCTCTAATAGCCAGAACAATGGGGTATGAGAAGATTTTTAGAGCTTGATTTTTGTCCTTTTCATGATTATCATCCATGTCTAATATTGGTTCTTCTCCTAGGGATTTAGTGGGAGTTTCTGAGGAATTAGTTTCTATCAAAGGATCTGCCTAGAATTTCTGTTGCAATTCCTGGATGTAGTCAGCGAGTGGAAGATTTGGAGGATTTAAGGGATTATTAATTTCAGCTGCATCTTCCAAGGTAGGTTCTAGATGTCTCTCTTCAACAAGATCTTGTGCCACCCCACTACTTTCTCCTATAGTTTGTTGATGGGGTATTTGTTTTGTGTATCTTCTTTTTGAATCTCTATCTCTAACCATATAGATTCAATCTAAACTGTTTAATTAAATTTTCCTAAATGAGATAGAGTCCCCGGCAATGGTACCAAAAATGACAAGGGTCATTGGTCCTTGGCATTTAGTCATATTTCATTTGTCAAATCTAGGACTGTGTCCATGGCTGTCTACAATTAGGAATCCTATAGTTGCCAATTTTATTTAACTAACTCTAATGATCTTTATCGATTTAAAGAAACTAATATTGCTGATCTATCTGCTATGAAAAATGAATTCCAAGAATATTGATTCAAATAAAATTGAACAATGGATTGCTTAAAGTAAATCTATACTATTCCTTTCAAATGAAACATGCATTTATCAATGAAAATAATAACTATCTCTTTAAACAGAATTTGAAATATACAAAACAATAGTACTAGCCTTCTGCCTTGGTGGTGAGAGTGGGCCCTTGCTCCACACCCTTAGGACTGAAGACTAAAGTAAAGAATCAGCACAAGAAGATAATATCACAATTCACTTTTAGTCTAATTCCATCAGCTTTGTATTCAAAAAATGTCTATGTCAAAATAAGATTACAGAAATAAAAAATTAATCGCTACCTTCTTTGCTGCTACTTCTGTACGTTTATATCTAAATCAGTGATGAAATATCACTTACCCTAACTACTAGTTTATCTATGAGATAATATATTCTACTAACTATCTAACTACAAAATAAACATTCATGCAATTAAAATAGATTTAGTGAAACATCAGTCTCACTAAATCTGAGTCTTAGTTTAAATACACTTGGGCAGCGAGGCCCTGAAATATAGGTATTTAAACCAGTTTATCAATAAATCATGCAAAATCAAAAAGAGAGATAAAACTTCCAGTGGTTAACTATGGTATGTACTCAATTACTCAGGTACTGATCTAAGTAATATCTGGAGCACTCTGATCGCTACTAGAAGTGTTTGATCAACAACTGTGCTGGAAATCTGTACTGTACTAAAGAGACTCTGGAGATGTGTGCTTTTATCCGTAGCTCTGGAGATATGATTGTGACCTTCTGTTTCAGCTCCAGAGATGCTCGTGACTTCAGTCTAGCTCCGGAGATGATTCTCCTCCTTATCTTAAATTATCTCCAATCATATTGGAAAATATTGGAGACCAGTTGTGGCATTCTGATGTCGGCTCTAGAGATCATTAGGACCACCTCCGGAGATGCACAAAATTGTCTTTACTTGAATACCTGCACCTATTGATTCAAAAAGAGAAGATTTCTACATATTTCCATTAATTTAGTGCACATTAGTCCCTCAATCAGAAATCATGATTTTAGGTAATTCATCTCTTATTAATCATAATTGGAACAATCTTGTTAATCTATTTTGGTGCAGTCATTAGGACAATGGAATAAGAAGGAAAGAAAAGAAGAGGTAAAAAGGTGTATTTCATGGGTGCTGCCTGGTACTCATTATCCCCTCGTACTTAAGGATTAGCAGGTCCTCCTGCTTCTCACAATTTGGACTTGTTCTGGTGGAATATCCTATCAGTCAAGTTGTAGTCCTTTGCATAAGTTGTCCAAGTGGTGCGGTCTGTATTACCATTTCCCCTGAACCGATCAACCTGCTTCATCCATTCCTGCAATTTATCATCTTCTATTTTTTCAGCCCATAATGGTAGTGGCCTAATGATGAGAGGGGGTTTGAAATGTTCACCTATCCACTCCTGTTGGTAGTTATCCATCATTTTGGATACTAAACTAGCCTTCCTCATAAATAACCTAAGGTTGGCAGGGGACACCACTTCTCTCATCTTCTGTTCTATAGTTAAAATGTTCCACCTTTTCTTTGCCACTGCAAGCACTTGATTAGATGAATTGTTCATGAGGAGACCAAAATCAATGGGACATTCCTGTAGATATTTTAGATACAATGGTAGAATCTTGGTCTTATTGTCTGGGTGGTAAATGTATGCCCTAAATTGGACCTTAAAAGCATGGGGATTTGGACATTCTTTTCTGATAAAAAGGCTTGTTTCTGCATCCTTCTTTAGATAAGCCTCCATCCTTCCATTCCAAATTTGATGATTTCTCATCAGTGCCATGAATTCATTGAGTTGACATTCTCCTACAAAATAATTGATAATGAAGGTCATATCATCAACACAGAAACCATGCAAATATAACTCACACATAAAATTTTTATCTTCATTAGAACTTCTCATGTATGCTTCCATAAACCCTTCCTCTATTTCTATGTGCTCAGTCAAATCAGATAGAACCAAAGATAATTTTCTCTGTAGGATTCTTTCTTGTAAGAACAGAGCATAACTTCCACTTGGTGGCTTGCAAGATAGGATCTCAGATGTAATGGAAGCTATTTGAAGGACCTTTTCTTTCAAGGTTTGTACTCTTTTTGACATGGCAGTTACTGCCCTCTGTAATTGCGGCATGGGCTTAGAAGCCTCATATGCCCTACATCTTCTTTCCCAATAGAATAGGACTTTAGGAATATCTATTGGAATTAGGCCTACATATGGATCTGTTTGCACCCACTGTTCCATGGTTGCCCCTGGGCCAATTAACTCCTGAATATACTCTTCTTGATCATCTATTTTATTGTTGAACCATGTCAATTGTTTGTCTTGACTTTGTACTTTCTCCACAAGTGCTGCAATTAATGTGAAACTATTGTCTTTGGCCTTGGTAAGATCAAAAATATTTTGTATTGCCTCTGCCTCCTTTTCCTTGATGATTTGAGCTACCTCTGTCTCCTTTTCCTTGATGCTTTGGGCTACCTTTGTTTATTGGTCTCTCAATTCTGCATCTTTCTCCTGAATTATTTGCTGTTTATTCTGGAGCTCTACTTCAATCACTTATTTTTGCTCCATTTCTTTTTATTTCATGACCTTCTTGAGGTCAGTAATAATTAGGTTCTTTCCCCATAATAATCTTTTTAGATTATCAATTTCCTCTAGCATCTTCTGTTCCCTTGAAATCTCAATATCCTCCTGATCAGAGGGATGATAATAAGTCCTTGTTTCCTCTTCTCTTTGTTGTACATCAGGGTTGTTCATAGCTATTTGCTCTTCACTGTCTACTATACCCACTTGCTCTGTCTCACCTTCCCTTATAGTCTCCTTGCCTTAAGCTTCCTCTTGACTTCTCTGTGCAATTATTGGTGTTGATGAAGGCCCAACCTCATCTGTAGAAGCTCTGAAGCCCAAGAGAACTTCAGCAAGGAGAGCAGTATCTTTTTTAGCTTGGGTAAGCTACCTTTTCCTTTTGCTTCTCCGTAGCATAGGTGGAGTAGGTGCTTCCGGAGTAGGTATATCATCCTTAGAGTCTGAGGAAATGGTAAAAGTTTCTTTTTGTTTCTTCTTTCTTACCAGAAGAATTTCATTTGAATCATGAGATGCTTCCTCAGCCTAGTATGTATTGTGGAATCAGTTTTCTTTGAAGTTCTTTTTCTTATCTAACCCTGCCTTTCCCTTGTTGGTTCTGTTGGAATAGACTCCTCAACCGAGGCCATTTTTCATTTTGCTGAGCGAGTCATATATGGAGTTTATTTAAGAGTAGGTTCTCTAACTTCCTAGTTTAGTGACTCCTGACACCTGATTACCTTTGTAGCTTGATTATTCCTATTTGGAAAGAAGAAGGGAACCACCATTTGCTAGTTTTCAATCCCCTTGGTCGAGAAAGACAACCATTTATTGGTTTTCCATCCTTCTCTCTCTTTTTTTTAAGAAGGCCACCATTTGCTGGTTTTCAACCTTCTCTTCTCTCTTTTTTTTTAGTCCAAATCTGTGATAGAGGATATGTCCCCTGTTACCAAACTCAAATCTTTGATGAACTCTTCCTTAGTTGATGGCCTTTTATATAGTCAAATTCAGTGACCATTCATTAGGAATGTGTCTGTGCTTCCATCAAAGGGTTCTAGAAAAATTGTCCCATTCTCAAAAAATTTCTTTATCTGATAAGGACCCATCCAATGAGTTTGTAGCTTTCCTTTGAACTTCTTGAACTTAGAATCATATAGAATAACCCAATCACCTTGCTGAAATGTCCTCCTCTTGATGTGCTGGTCATGCCATTGCTTCCTTTGATACTGAACCAGTTCTGTTTGTTGAATGGCTTCTGTCCTGATTCAATCTAACTCATTGAGCTGAAGAATCCTATTTTGTTGGGCTATAAACAATGGTAGACCAATATCTAATGTAGTTTTAAGTGTTTGGCTCAAATTCTATAGACAGAATGGGATTCTTTCCATAAACTAATTCATATGGTGAGAATTTTGTTGTGGACTTCCAAGTGGTATTGTAAGCCCAAACTACTTCAGGTAATCTGTTAGCCTAGTCCTTTCTGTTCATGGCAACTATCCTTGTCAGAATATTCTCCAGTTCTCTATTAGTCACCTCTACCTGCCCACTAGCTTGGGGATGGTAAGGTGAAGATTTCCTGTGCTTAACTTGATATAATTCTATGAATTCTCTAATTACTTATGAAGTAAACTGAGTTCCTCTGTCTGAAACTATGGATCTTGGGGCTCCAAACCTCAAGAAGATCTTGTTATAAAGGAAATCAACAACTTTCTCTTCTCTTACAAATTTCAATGCTTGAACTTCAGCCCATTTAGTCACATAGTTTGTGCATACCAGAATATACTCTTTACCTGATGATGGTGGAGAAATTGGTCTCACAAAGTCGAGGCCCCATTTCTCAAATGGTTCTGACATTACTTGAGGATGACGTGACATTTTCTGGGTGAAAGTTGGCTGTCCCATCCTTTGGCACTGATCACATTGCTGCACATACTTCTTGGTATCCTTATGAATAGAGGGCCAGTAGTAACCGGCTCCCAGAATCTTGTGGATGGTTCCGTGTGAAGAATAATGCCCACCAGATGGTTCATCATGGCATGCCCTCAGGACATCAAAAAATTCATCATCTTTTAGACACCTGCACAAAATGAAATCAGGACCACATTTGAACAGTGAACCATTTAACCATTTGTAAGATAAGATTCTTCAGTAAGTGTTTCTTTTATTTTAATTCAAAATGGGATGGAAACAAGCCTATAGCCAAAAGATTATCTATGTCAGCAAACTGAGGTGTAGTAGAGGAGATAGCAAAAAGATGTTCATCTAGGAATCTGTCCTCCACTGGCTGGTTCTCTCCACCTGTATGCAATCTTGACAGAGAGTCAGCAACCAAATTAAATTTGCCTGGATTATCAACTATGGTAATGTCAAATTCCTGCAAGAGCAATAACCACCTAATTATCCTTGCACCCACTACTAGATTATTCATTAAGTATTTGATGGCTGCATGATCAGTATGTACAAATATTTTTTATCCAGTGATATAATGCCTGAATTTGTTTATAGCATATATATGACTGCCAAGAATTCTTTTTCAGTTGTAGTATAATTCCTTTCTGTAGAGGTGAGGTTTTTACTGATGTAATAAATGGCATGCATATTTTCTCCCTCCTCTTTCTGTCTTAAGACTACTCCAATAGACTCATTTGAAGCATCAGTTTGTATGTGAAATGGTAGAGTCCAATTGGCTCCTCTTAAAACAGGTGTGATAGTAAGTTTCTCCTTAAGGGTCTCAAATACTAATTGACAATCCTCTATCCATAAGAATTCTGTGTCTTTGTTAAGCAGGGTAAACAGAGGAGCAACTATTTTGCTAAAATTTTCTATAAATCTCCTATTGTAGCCTGCATGACCCAGAAAACTTCTAACATCTGTCTAATTTTTAGGTGAAGGTAACTTCTTGATCACTTCTATTTTGTTTTGGTCCACTTTGATCCCATTTGCTGAAATGTGGTGTCCCAATATAATTCCTTCTTCTACCATCATGAAGCACTTCTCATGGCTCAGGGATAGTCAATTTTTTTCACAGCATTTTAATACCTTTTCTAAGCTCATGAGAGCTTCTTCAAAGTTGTCACCATACATAGTAAAGTCATCCATATAGACCTCCATGCACTCATTAGCAAGTTCAACAAAAATGGCTAAAACAAGCCTTTGAAATGTAGCCGGGGCATTACATTGTCCAAATGGAAGAACTTTGTAGGCAAAAGTTCCCCAAGAATAAGTGAAAGAGGTTTTATCCTAATCTTCAGGTGCCACTTGGATTTGGTTATATCTGTTGAACCCATCTAGGAAAGAAAAGTACTTCCGCCCTGCAAGGTTGTCTAGCACTTGGTCAGTGAATGGTAAGGGAAAGTAGTCCTTTTGTGTGGCTTTGTTTAGCTCTCTATAGTCAATACACACTCTCCACTTCCCATTCTTTTTAGGCACTATGACTAAGGGTGAGACCCATTGACTGTCTAAGATTGGATATATAAACCCTGCTTGCAACAATTTTTCTATTTTAGTCTTGACAATATCTTTTAAAGAAGGATTCAATCTTCTCTAGGGTTGCTTGAGAGGTTTGACATCTTTAGTGTATATAGGATGAGTACATATCTTAGGAGGGATGCCCTTCATATCTTGGTATTCCCAAGCAAAAGTTGTTGAATGGGAAATTAAGAGTTTGATAAGTTCTTCTTCATGTTTCTCTGCTAACTAGGTATTGATATTCAGTGTTTTCCCAGGTAAAATCATGATCTGTTTTGTGATTTGATCCATAGATGTGTTCAAGCCATATCCTAGAGTCATGGTATTGAGGGGGCAAGAATGTGGAAGCAGTGGAATGTGGCTAAGTCTCTGTAAAAGGTTTCTCCACAAGGAATGATATTTGTTAGGGTACAATGAGCAGAAGTGAGAAGTTCTCTCCTTGAATCTTGGGCTAGATCCATTATATCCTCATTAATTAGAATGTGGGTGATATATTCTATTGTATCATAGTGGATATCCTCCTCTAACTCATCCAAATGTTCTCTAATAGTAATCATAGCTACTGAGGCATTGTTTTCCATGTTATCCGGCTCATCTACCCATACTCTTCCTGAATAGTGTATTGATGGTTTAGCTGGTGGATACAAAGATATTTTCTTTAGATCTATTCCATTAGAAATCACCATATCCCCAATTCAACAATCAATGGATGCTGCTGTTGTAGCCAACCATGGTCTTCCTAATATCAATGGATAAGCATTCTGTTGGTTTCTAGCTTCAAATATCAGGAAGTCTACTAGAAATTCCCATGATTCTACCACAACTGGAACATCAGTAATCACCCCTTTTGGAATAGCTACCGATTGGTTAGCAAGTTGAAGGATTGTAGATGTGGATTGGATACCTGTTAGGGCTAATTTGTCCATTGTATGAACTATCATTACATTTATTGCTGCTCCCAAATCAACCAAAACATTTTAAATTTCTACCCCTGAGATGTAAACAGTTATGACAGGATTTCTAGGATCTCCATATTTTGGAAGGAGCATTTCTCCCATTAGGAGGTCTACTACATTTCCTTCTACTTGGATGGTGGATGGAAAGTTTTTCTTCCTTTCCTGGGTCTTAACACAATGTTGTTTATGTTGGTGTGAACAGGGTTATCACCTAACTAGTTTAGTGTGGATAATTTACATTATTTAAGTATTTACTAGTTAAATAATATTCACACATCACACATAATTCACACATGTTAAGTTGACTTAGTGAGTCTTCTAGATGTCTAGTTGAGTCTAGTTGTGTGTTGAGTTGTTGATAGTTGGAGTGAGTTGTCTTATCCTCCACATGTGCAATTAGTTATCATTCTCTAATTGTCACATGTTGTAGGAATATCTCCACTTTCCACTCCACCTTTCTAGCTCTCACCTTGCCTTCATAAGCAAGGCTTTTCTTCATGTATTGTAATCCAATGTAATCTTGTAATCTTTTGCATTCATTGAGAGAATAGCATCATTCTTTCATTTGATCTCTCTTGTACTTTCATGAAGTCCTAGATCCTGGGTGGCTTCAATCATAGCCAACTCCAACATGGTATTAGAGCTCTAAGAAGAATCACTTTGTGTTAGACATTTTTTGAGAGATCTTGAGTGCAATTCATGGAGGATCTTGATAGTTGAGTATGCTCTTCTCTTGCATCGAATGATGACCTGGAGAATCAGAAAGACTTCATAGAAATACCAGTTTTGTGAGGGTTTCCCTTTCTTGCCTGAATATTGTAGGTGTATTTTGGTGTGTGTTGTTGCAAATCAAACTTCACCATTGCATTCAGAGAAGCTGAAATAGTCAAGATCACCTTTTGTTTCATCCAAATCGGACATCGGAGGCAAAATTGACAAGGGTTTCAATTTGGGGCTCTTTGGCATGATCCGAGAGGTAGTACCAATTTTGGAGTAGTTTGGCCTAAATCAGACACTGCCATTGCGTCTGGAGCAGCCAAATCAATAAGGATCAACTATCCAAATGCCAAAATCCGTTACTGTCGCAAAAAGCAAATTTTTTTGCCCAACAACCCATCGTACGGACTACAGGGAATATACCACAGGGGAATCTTGGTCGCTGGCATCATCAGAATAGCCATACCAGGAGCAGGCGAATTAACTATCAGGTAGAAAAATTAAGATTGTTGGTTATAAGGTTGTCTAAAGTTTTTTTCCTGCGGTTCTTCTTTTTTCTACCTGTTGGTTTTTTCCTAGATTGGATTCTTACTCCTAGATTTCCCTACAAGGTAGCCATCAATGATCAACAGGATCTCTGGGCCAGGGGCCAACAGTGTAGGAGATAGACTCTATATTTTATCTCCTCTTCTTCTTCAGGCTCTGCAAAACCTAGGGGGGTATTCCTTACTCAACATCCATGAGGATATGCATACAAAGGCTGGGATGCTGACAGAAAGCACATAAGTCCTCTTGTAAGTAGACCAAAACTGTAAGATAAGAGCAAAGGGACTGGCTTTGGGCCTATTTGCAGTTGTAGACAGAGGACTTGGATCCTAAAACTAATTCTACTGTCCTAATAGTTGTTTTTGAGTTTTGATTTTGATTTTATATTTGGATGCAAAGCTGGACATGGTATATAACACAAACACAAAGCTAGATCAGTGCCTATCCAAGGCTTGGAGTCAGTAGACATACACCTGTGAATGATATGCATGAACAACTAAAACTTGATTTCAGGGGGATACATGTGATACCTGCCTTACAGATATCTCCCAATACAAAGTGTTAGGCTATCTATACTTATGGCATCCCTATTGCAGTATATCCTTCCCAATATTCAATCTGAGAACAATTTAATCTACCCCTTGAGTAGAAGTTAAGAGATTAAACATTCAACATAGGAATTCTATGTTCTAGAATCTTAGACATTCCTTGAATACCTAGACTCAGAAGAAAGATACATGCAACACTGGAGACAAAATTATCACAACACATGCAAACATAGCATTATTCATATAAAATTAACCATGAAATCAGTGGATTCATGCAAAAAACATACAACAGGAGATACATAAACTCACAAGTTTTGCTGCACAAAGCAACCAAATCAGCTGTATTACATTATAGAGCCAAAAATGTTCAACTTTCAACAACCACAAAAATGGTAACACAGTCTACCTATATCCGCCAGAAAGTGTACCTCTAGCAATTAACTACATGTTTTTTGACAAAAATCTGTTAGATACAGTCCTTAGAAGGAATGGCGCTCAGAAGTTATTGCTGCAATAGACAAGAGAGTTGACAAGGGTGGCCTTGAGCCTTGTGCTACCATCTGGGAGTCTTCATTCATAATCGGGCAGTTTAATTATTTGTACCATTGCCCATACCCCTGCTACAATCGCCATTGATGGCTCAACCACCCGCATCCACTGAGAAAACAGTCGCAGCATTCAAAAAAGAATTTCTCGCCAAAACACGTTTACTGAAGGTTCAAATTATGCAGGGAGATTAATCCCACATGCACGGTGCAGAGACCACTTCAGTAGTTTAAAAGCATAGTCACAAAGACAAAAGGTGTCGAGTGCTTTTTCCACGCTCGACACATGCCTCTTAGCCCAAAGCCCATCGCCAAGACCCAAACCGTCAGCCAAGCCCACGAACCTCCTGCCGACCATAGTTGTCTCACCGACCGCTACATTACAATCCCCTCCGTCGGCCAGAGATGAACCATTAAGCCAGCATTCCACTGTTCACCTGATGCACAAAGTCACACCAACAACACCTTCACTTCCCATCTCCATCGGTGAGACCTAGACCATCGGCGCAACATCTCAAACCTACGCCGATATGCAATTTCCTGCCGATGAACACAATGCCCAAATCCTCATCGGCTTGAGTAATGATATCGGTAGAGGCCAAAACCCCTCTGTCGATAGCAATAGTCTCGCCGATGGTCCTCCCATCACCAAGACACACTCTTCTGTCACCCCAAAATGTCGAACACCAACCTCACCATCGGGTAGACTTAGACCGTCGGCACAACACAATATCCTCCTGCCGACAACAATAGTTATACCGATAACACTTTGGCTTCCCACTTCTCCTCCGTTGGGTTGAACCATTGGTTCAATGGCTATGTTCAAATGAGAGGTTCAACCTGATACCTCCTCTTTCGGCAGCACAAAATGCAACCCCATGAACCCATCGAACCGATGAACCGGTTCAACCCAACGGTTCAACGCCGAGGTTCAAACATCAAAACAATACACCATCGGCAAAACACTTCGGCCGAGACCAAAATCACAAAGCATTGAACCATTGAACCTTGAACCGTTGAGAAAAGGGTTCAAGCGGGAGGTTCAACGATACAATATTTATGCAAGGTAAATACAAGATATGACCCGTTAGAAGAAAAATGAACCTTGAACCGTTGAACCATTGAACTTTCAAAAAAAGGGGTTCAAGTTCAAATTGAAATGTTCGAAGACACAAAAACAAACTCATGCCGATGGAGAAAACATGAAGACCACCTCCTCAAGAACTAAGATGCAGACGCTGAAAAACACTGAGGGGCCCCAAAACTCAGAACTTTTTGGATTTTTTGGGAAGGTGCCTGCATGAAAATTGCCGAATTAACTGACAGTCAATTCAGGCACCAACACTACCGAATCTGGTTGTTGCAGGATTGTACTTACACGCAATGTACTGAGCCACCTGTTGGGCACCACTTGGCGCAGGTCCCAGTGGTCCTATTGGTTGTCATACATCATCCTATCAGTAACTATTATACCATTCCTAGTAGGGCAGTCTGAGGCCATTCAAATCTTAGGCGTTAAAACCAGTGAGAGGCGGAATCAATCTGAATAAGCTAGCGAACTATCAAACCAAACCTGGCGTTGAAGAAAATACTTCCATTTCAGTGATTTAAAACTGCCATCAGAGGTCACCAGCTTCAAAGATTGCTCACAATCACAACAGTCATTTCTTCCTTAGTGATGTGTATCACCACTGGTGGCAGGGCATTGACTGCCCAGTTCTCCCCATGGTGGTTATAATCATAAAATGCCAACATTCAAACAAAACCTTGGTGGTCTGCTAAACACCATGACAAACTTTTTTGCTAGTCTCGATAGCCAAATCATTCAACTAGCATCTTAATCACACACCCGGTGGGAAGCTTCAAAGGACGTCTTCAACAAACATCCACTTCGGCGTGGGCTTGTAATAGTCTTTGGTGACACCATAAAAAGTTTCATGCCAAAAAATTTCTAAACTTGTCGGCGGTTATCACAAACCACCGGCCGACAATTAAAAACCATCGATGACATTTCAAACCTACTTGGTGGCTTCCAAACCACTCTCTTTCTCTATGATCAATGGTTTTCTGAGTGGTTTCTGTCAGTAGCTAGCTGGCTTCCATGTGATATATTGGCTATTTCAAACTAAAAACCAGTGGTTTTCAACTTCTGAAGGTGGTTTCAGTAGTTTCCTTGTATATAAGTGGTTTTGGCCACAGTATAGGGCAGTTTCTCCCTCAACCAGTGGCTCCAAGCCTTTGGCAAGGTGGTTATGTGTAAACACATATTCCAATTGCAAATAGGTGGTTTTGTTTTCCTAAATAGCTATTTTGCACACAGATTGGCTATTTTTTCTTCTGCTGAGAATATTTCGGTGGGAAGGGAATATTTCGTCAGCACCAGGGGGCCATTTTTGCCCCTCAAAGCCCTAAAAGGGGTTTTTTTTCTTTTTTGCATAACTTTTGGCCACGGAGGTGAAATCAAGCAAACAAGATATTATCAGAAAGATGACAGAGAGAACTTCACAGTGGTGTCAGTAGTTTTCTGAAATTCTATTGCAAGTGACTGCTACAATAGTTTGAAGATAGATCTTTGTTTTTTGCTTCCAAGCTCACAACTTTTAGCCACGATCTCTAATTTTCGCGATTCTTGTGGCATCGGAATGGTATTCAGGAGATCTCCAAATCCATCCATGAAATTTTCTTAGATTTTGCTCTAGGTTCATTTTATTTCATTTTTCAAATTTTTGGCTTTTGGGTGATAACTTGGGCATTCTCACACTTGAGGAAGTGAAACTTGTTTTGAAGAGATCTATTTGCTATGGTTAATCATTGTGAGCAATTGTAATCTCCCTTGAATCTTAGTTTTTAGAGATTTTGATACTTTCCCAAATTTGGTCCCTTGAGGACAATTGTAAATCGCACTAAGTATAAAGTGCCACAATCATTCCTTTTTTGGGGGGTGATCTCTTTCATTGAGTAATAGGGGGGTTGTCTTGTGTTCTTTTTTTACTCTTGCATCATGGATCCAAACAAGCTTCCTCTACTCACACCATATAACTATCATGAGTGGAAAACTAAAATGGAGATTCATTTAAGAAGTTTGAAAATTCATAGAGTAACAATGGGTACAAAAATTGAACCAGCTGTAGCTACAGAAAAGAGAAAGTGGTACAATAGATGTGATAAAGCCTATGGAACACTATGCTTGTCTATCTCTCCTGATCTTTTTCATATTGAATCTTTTTCAACACCTAATGAAGTGTGGACTACCTTAGAAAAACTATTTGGTAAGCAAGATACTATGAGAGGTTTCAAATTGGAGAATGAACTAATTGGTTTGAATCCAACTAATTTTGCAAGCATCCAAGACTTATTCACAAAACCAAAGTCACTTAGATTGCATCTCAAACAATGTGGAATTGAGAAAGAGGATACTCAATTGATTCTTTCAATCCTTGCCAAACTTGGTCCTGACTATTCAGTTTTTGTTTATACCTTTTATGCTACGATGGATGCACTTGTGAAAGCTTTCACAATGCCTTCACTTGATGAGTTTGTTGCATCACTCACAAGGGAGAAAGCTAAGTTAGTACAAATGGGCACATTGAAGTCTCCTAGGAATCAAGCTCTCCTTGCTATTCAAGGTTTAAAGGATCAAAAGGCTTCAACTAACAAAGGCAAGAAATAGAAAAATAAGGATTTCAAGAACAATGAGCAAGCAAAAGAGTCAGCCAAATCACCTAAGTCCCCATCCTCTCCCAAGGAGGAATCATCTAAGAAGGAGAGACCAAAGTGTGCATATTGTAAGAAACTAGGACATGAGGAGCATAAGTGTTATGAGAAGAAAATTGATGAGTTGACTCCCATTATTCAAAACCACAATATCAAAATGCTATCATCATCACCTAGTACATCCTCTTCTTCAACACCATCATCATCTACACAGATAGGGACAGCAGGCATTGCCAGTGGGACATACAAAGGAAAATGACATGCACTCTTTGCTTCAACAAGTCTATAGTCAGAGAGATGGCTTCTTGATTCTGGAGCTTCTCATCATATGGCATCTTCACAGGGGATGTTCTCTTCATTTGAGTCATGTACTTTGCCACCTATCTTGATGGGTAAAAATACATACATGCATGCATATGGAAAAGGGACAATTGATATTGGAGATAATACATTCAACAATGTATTATGTGTACCTTTCTTGTCAACCAATCTCCTTTCCATCTACCAGATTACTCATTGTGGTGTAGGGAAGACAGTTGAGTTCACTCCTAATTTTGTGATCATATGAGACTTGGAGAGCAGAGATATCATTGTTGTTGGGATGGCTGATCATGCATCTCACTTATATACATTCTCCCATTTTGCTTCTTCTGATGATGTAGATACATTAATTAATATTCACACTCATGCATCAAGTGTGAATCATATTTCTGAGGAGAAGTTTGGTCACTTGAACCTTGGTGTTCTTTCATCTACTTTGGTTCATGAGACTAGTGCTAAGCTTCCATCACCTCATTCTCTTTCTCCTTTAGAGATCAACATTGACTCAGTTGAGCAGGATCATTTTAGTTTTTCAGACACATCTTTGTTGGATACTTTTTTGGCAGGTATATCAGACTTGTTTTATGAATCTCATAGTGCAGATTTGGAGGACACACTTGAGGGGATATCTCTCCTCTTTGATGACAGTTACAACACAACTGTTATCCCATCTACTTCATCTTTGGAGGTTGTTCTTCATGAGTCTACCTAGGATTTTGGATTTGTCACACCTCATTGCATTGTGGCATTCCTTGATTCTGACATATGGACATTTTAGTAGTTTCCAGAGACATCCATCATGAGGCTTTTTCCCTTATACCCTGAGATAGAGTTTCTTCTACATCAACCTTTGGAATGGTTTCTTCCTAAGGGGAGAAATGTTGTTTGCAGGTACAAGACACTTTCTAGTGTTCATCTTCAGGCATTCACCATCGGCATAGGAGCTCCTTCATCGTGGGAGGGACCTATAGTCTCACTCTTTCTCCTATGGGGGGGTAATTCATTGTACATATGTGATAGAAGTTGTCCTTGAGGGGTCATGTCGAGTCCTCCTACTATCACTTCTTTCACTTTCATTGTTTCATGCATTCTCACTTTTGGAGAGGACTTTTTTTCCCATGAGGTTTTCTCCTTTTCTCCACTTGAGATTTGTTGTACATGGTTACATAACATGGCCTAGTAGCCGGGACCCATCATCCATCATTGCATCTTGCTTTAGTCAACTACTCCCTAAGTTGCACTTAAGGGGGGGTGTTGGTGTGAACAGGGTTATCACCTAACCGGTTTACTCTTGTGTGGATAATTTACATTATTTAACTATTTACTAGTTAAATAATATTCACACATCACACATAATTCACACATGTTAAGTTGACTTAGTGAGTCTTCTAGATGTCTAGTGGAGTCTAGTTGTGTGTTGAGATGTTGATAGTTGGAGTGAGTTATCTTATCCTCCACATGTGTAATTAGTTATCATCCTCTAATTGTCACATGTTGTAGGAATATCTCCACTTTACACTCCACCTTTCTAGCTCTCACCTTGCCTTCATAAGCAAGGCTTTTCATGTATTTTAATCCAATGTAATCTTGTAATCTTTTGCATTCATTGATAGATTAGCATCATTCTTTTATTTGATCTCTTGTGCTTTCATGAAGTCCTAGATCCTGGGTGGCTTCAGTCATAGCCAACTCTAACAGTTTAATGAATTGGTTCAGTGCAGGAACATCTTTGATTGCTTGTAGGAGCAGAATTTCAATGTTTAGTTGTCTAATTTCTTATAAAAGTTTTGATTCCAGGGTACGTTGAACTTGTTTTTGTAAGGCCTTTTTCTAGGGAACATGCTGTTTGAGCTGTTCTAGCTATGGTACTAGTTTTTCCATCTCTGGAGGATCTCTGGAGCTCTTATCAGAAATGTGTCCCGGGATGTTCTCCAGAGTCATTCTTTTAGGAGGAACTCTGGAGTTATCTAAGGATGATTCTTTTAGCACTGTTTCGGTAGTAATCTCCTTTGGAGGCTAAGTGGGTGGATTTTTAGGTTCCTCATCATTGGTTACTTCAACTATAGTTGGAGGAGATGGTCTTGGAAGTGCTTTCCCAAAACACAGCTAGAGATTATTGGAATATATGACATTAATACCAGCCATGTTTTCTTCTTCTGTCATGTAAACATATGCTCCCTGCTTATTTTGTGGGTTTGGTATAGGTTGAGCTAGTAAGGGTGGTTGGCTAATGGGTTCGTTTTGTGACTAACCTTGTGTGTTGGGGGGTCTAGTTAGAAATGCTTGTTGTTGAGGTTGGAAACATCTAGGTTGTCCTTGGTATCGTTGGTTATATCCTTGTTGAGGAACCCAATGAGGCTGCATGTTTTGTGATCCAAACTGTTGTGGCCATTGTTAATTTTCCCAGGGCTAATTTTACCAATGTTGGTTTTGTTGGAAAGAGACACTATGTGGCTTCATGTATGTTGTCATTGATAGAAACAAAGTCTTTTCCACACATCTAAAGCACATAGTATGTCTCTACTGGAAGACAGAGTGAAGAGTGTTTTGGTCTAGTGAGTAAGAATTGGGCATGCAGGAAGGTCCGACAATCAGGTTCGGATCTCTCAGATGGTGTAACTTAGAAAAGTGTGGACTTGGTAAAGTTAAGAGGAGCATCATGACTACTATATTCCAGAGATTGAGCCTCCAGTGATGAATGAGTGAAATGATATGAGAATCTAAGTGTTGGGGTCCTGATAGGTAGAGTAGACTAAGGAAGAATTGACCAACAGAGCATAAGAATTTAATCTGGCTGAGAAATTGATGGTGATCAAGATAATTGAGGGATTATACATGGTTGGTCGACATGATTGATGACTTCTATGTCTATGTCTTTGATACACATCACATATTAAGCATGGATTCAACTGACAGATCAGTGTCTTAGAAATATCTTGAGTATTCCGGTTGCTGACTAGATAGATGTTGAAATACTTGATGTGGATATATATACCAAATGGATTTCAGTATAGAGGTGTGCATGTGGTGGCATAGTGTGCAAGGAAAGGCAGAAAGAGGTGTGGAACCAGCAGGACAAGTCTGGTATGTGACAAACAACATCACCAGAACAGAGGAAGAATGAAGTGCATTAAATCAGTATTTTGAGCCTAACCGAAACTAAACCTTAGCATTGACAGATGCTTCTCATCAGTTCAAACACCTGGTTACTTTCTATAAAACATTGTAGACAGTGAGTCTCTTGTAGGCAGTGTGCCTTTTGTGAGCAGTGTGCTCAGGCAGTGAGCCCTAATTGGCAAGTGCCATTTTTGTACTTCTTATTCTTTTAATAGGGAATACAATCTTGGGTTAGTCACTCCGTGGTTTTTCCCTTAACAGGGTTTTCCACGTAAAAATCATTGTGTTATGTGCGTTTATTTTATTTATGCTTTCATGGTTATGTATGCTTATATGTTTTGAAGCTGCACTATTTGTTAAAGAAGGAAAGAAAGTTAAAATATTTAAGATAACTAATTCACCCCCCCTCTCAGTTATCTACCTTGTTTCCAACAATTGGTATCAGAGCTAAGTTCCTCCAAACAGAGCCTAACAACTTGAGGAAGATCTAGGAATCTCAATGGATATGTATGGTATGAAGGAACAACTTCAGTTTGCCCTAGATGATCTTGAGCAATCTCACTCTGAAGTCAATAACTTGAGAGAAAGAATCAAACAAGCTGATGATTTCATAAATGAGCTAAAAGAAAAACTGAGTACCTCTGTGAAAAAGAGAAAGGAACTACTTCAACAATTAGCAAGTCAAAGTGAAGCCAATGATACTAATGAAGACTTAAATGAGAAAAACAAGCTATGTGAGAAGCTATCAAAAGAGGTCATTATGATAAGACATGACATGGAATCAGGGGTTATGAGATTCACCCAAGAAATTGAAGAGAAAAAAAAATTGAAGATAATCTAAAACAATCTCTCCAAGAAAAGTCAGAGGACTGCCACAAAATGGATAGAATAATTAGGCATCTGGAATTTGATCTTGAAGAAGCTAGAGACAATGAAGAACAACTTGAGAATTAGATAGACACTCTCAAACAAGATCTTCAAACAACAAATGAATACAAAGAGAAATTCAAGATAAGCTTTGCTCAACTTGAATTTCTTCTTGAAAGCCAAAAGAGGGTAGATGACAAGCATGGCTTGGGATATGAGAAAGGTGAAAGCTCTGGATCTGGTCAGAAGAACTCTGGATTAGGAAATCCAAGGAACATGCCTACAAGACCTCCTATAAGGCAACCAAATGCTCAAAGATATCCATCCTTCAATGGATACTGCAACAATTGCAACAACTTCGGTCATAAAGCAACTTAGTGCAGAAGAAGAATGAATCAGACTAATTTATCCTTCTCTGGACAGTGTTTCAACTATAAAAGGTATGGTCACAAATCTCATAAATGCAGAAATATGCAAATAAACAATTCATTCAATGGAAGATGCTTTGCATGCAATAAAATGGGACATATGGCTAATCAATGTAGATCAAGAGGATATCAGTCAAATATGCAAAGAAATGTTGTTTGCTACAATTTCAATAGATCTAGTCATATTGCCAAATTCTACAGAAGTAAGAATCAGGATAAAAGGGATCTGGTGCATCATAATCAAAATCAAGATAAATGAAAAGGCAAAATAAATGCGGATGAAGTTCAAAGGGAGATGAATAAGATTGAGGTGAAGAAAAGTACATAAAATGTTGGGGATGGATCTGTACCAGAATCTAGTGCTGATATTCCTTCTGGAAACTAAAGAGATGAGCTTTGGCTCAGGGGAGTCATAAAGGAAAATAAATTCCCCCAACCAATCAATTGGTGCCTAACTTTGGCACATGGAATGTTGCAGATTAAAGGGTTCCTAGAGAAGTATAAAAATAACCTTCAGTAAAAATATGAATGATCCGCAAGGAGTTTTGAAGAGTTTAATCAGCCAAGATTGATCCAGTTTGACAGCAATCCGGTAAAAGCAAGATTTTCACAGTTAGATCCAGTATGATTCAAAATTGAAATATCTTGATCTGTAGATAAATGGCATGATTTGAGGAAGGAAGATACATTGTCAATTATCACTAAAAATAATTCTAAGTGTATCTCAGTGATTCAGAAAGATCTCTCTCAGAATAAGGATGAATAAGGCATCCAGAATAACTTAAGTTGTGCACTTATTGCAATAAGAAATTAGGGTTTAGACATAGATAAAAGGGTTTCTTTATTCATCATTTGCACACTTGCATTTGAGAAGAAGAAAGAAAGTGCTCTACATTAAGATTGTTACAACCTTCTCAAGGATCAACCGCAGAATTTGATTCAACTAGCGATCTTTTCAGCGCATATTGTGAAGCCTAGAAGTGTAAAAAGGTATTTTGATTTCTGAATATCTCTCTCTAAATCTTTTACAAAGATGGCTACTCCTATGGTTGTTAAGATCAATGATAGGCCGCACCTAAAGTTCAAGAAACACCCCTACAAATCCCTAGAAGTTGATCCTTTAGGCACCTTTTCTAGCATTCCACATGGGCTTCTGCACGTGGAAGATGTTAGGGTATACATCCATGCCAATATTAAGGAATTTGGAGAATCAAAGCTGATGGATATCTACCATAAACAACTAATAGATGAAACTTTTGAACTCAAACTTCAATACAAGGCCATCCGGGATAAGCATTTTGGACATTGCATCCACTTTCCCTATTTTGTAGAAGATGAATGGGTCCGGTATGTTCTTAGCAGAATACATGACAACTTCATATGGTTGTTGAAGCCCTTCAAGATAACAAAAGATGCAATTAGGGAAGTAACTGGATTGAACTCATCCGGTGGGTTGCCTGCTCTCAAATCTGTCAAGAACCAGATAGTAAGTGAGGCTACTAGATCAAAGTTTGACAAAAGAGCAATGATAATAGAAGATATCACAGATCCGGATATCAAATTTGCCTCTATGATAATTGGCTATAAAATATATCATTCCAGCAGGGAGAAATCTGTGTCCAGAACTGCAATATACACTGCATATCAGATGCTAAGGGAAAATGCACATTATGATTTATGTGACCTTCTCTTGAACCAACTATTAGAAAACTTGCAGAAGATCAAGAAGGATAAGAATAACTCATTCAAGTATGGTGGCTTAATACTATGTCTGTTCTTTTACTATATGAATGAGCTACCTGGATCAAGTGGTTGGGTATGGAAAAATGACAGACCGGTTGCCATACAAATCAGAGATTACATGTATGGGCTTGGTGATGTGAAGGCTCAAAGTACAACACTCTGGGAATACTTCAAGAACTTTGAAAGTATGATGCAGGCAAAAGAAAGAATTCCCCAATCTATAGTTGAAAAATACAAGGATACAGTGTGTTTCGTGGTAGACATTGATCAATACCAAATGGAGGTAGTGGAACCAGAACAGTCTAGATTATGCCAATGGGCTATGAGGTAGATGAGAAAATCCTGGAGCTGCATGTCCAACACTTGCTGAGTCAGCCTAAGGACCCTGAGGCAGAAAGGTTTGGAACCTTTCAAGAATTAAGTGTGAAAATACATGTTGAACTGAGACAACCAGAAACAAAAAGAAAAGTGAGAAGGGAAGTAGAGGAAGTTTCCAAAAGATATGGCATATCAAAGGAGGTAGTTGATGCAAACAGAGAGAAAATAGAAAGAACTAAGAAAGAGAAATAAGAAGCAGAAAAAGAGAGTGTTCCGGTACAAGCCTCCTCCCAGACTAGATCCTCCAAGAGCTCTGCACTTGCCACTTCTAAGAGCTCAAAAGCCTCAAAACTGGAAGCCAAGACATCTGGAAAGGGAGAAAAGAGAACAAAAACAAAGGCCACAAGGTCCTACATAAGCCAAAAGGATGATGAAGAAATAGAGTTGGATGAGGAAGTTAAGAAATTGAAGAAGAAGAAGAAAACTTTTGGGTAATCCTCTGTTGGTAAAAACAAGGAAGAAGAGGCAGAAGAATCTGTTAAAAGGCCTACTCTCTCTATTGATGATGTCATCAAAGCAATCATTGTGGATGGGAATTTGCAAACAATGACTGAATTTTATGATGAATATAGTGACGCTGACAAGAAGATCTTAAAAGATGCTACAGTCAAGTATCTAAACATTTATAATAAAGCATTCATTGAAATTATCTCTCTAATCCCCAAAAGTCTAGAGAAGGAACTTGAACTGAGAAAGGAGAATACTAAAGCTAATGACCTAGAGATTTGAGAGTAGATTGCTATTCAACTCTATCCTTCTATTACTCCAAAACAAATGTACATGATCTTTAAGGACTACAAGGATGAGTTTCGGAGCAAAGCAAGAATGAACAAACTAATGCTTAGAGAGATTGATCATGTAGAAAAAGAAACAGAAGACATCCTCTGGAATACATTCAAAAGATTTAACCTTCCTATCATAGAGGAAATAGATGAAGAACCTTCTACCATGGATGTCGAAGGATTAAGTACATCAAATGAAGAATCTACTGAGAAAAATGTAGAAGAGTCAAAAGAGATAAGTGAGGAGAAGTCTAAGGACTTGGATTCCTCTGTTCTGGAAGAGGAAGTCCATGAAGAAGTTAACATCTCTCTTCTAGATCCCCCTGCAGACTCCAGAAATGAAGGAGAAGGAAGAGAAGAGGAGAAACTAAGTCAAGAAGAAGAGGTAAAGGGAAGAGAAGAAGAGCAAACAGAGAAGATCTCTGATGACAGCTCAGAGATTCCAAAAGAAAAGACTTAGTCTCCAGCAAGAGACACTGCAGAGGCAGTAAAAGAATTTTTAAACAAAGAGATGATGTAGTTAGATGAACTGGAACTCTTTCAAGGACCACTCAATTTTGATTCCCTCTCTCCGGTCCAAACAATCAAGATAGCATCCTTTGCCCAAGCTAAAGCAAAAGAAAAGCTTTTGAAGTCTCACATGGAAGATTGTGAGCTGATTGAAATTGCATCAGGAATGCTGGAGAAGATCATGCCATCCTTCCAAAAGGATCCTTCCACCTCTCCATCCAGTAACCTTAAAACTCTGATAAACTCTGTCAACACTCATTTTGATTACTTAGAGAAATCGACAGAAGAAAAGGTCTGAAAAGAATTTTTGGGAAAGAGATTCTTTGAAGTATAGGGACTCATAACTAATGATAGGAGAACCTTGGATATTGGGATAAAGAGCCTAGAAAATGCTCTTAAAGATGGAGGAGAAATGTACAAATTTTTTCTATCTTGGTCCATAGTGACATAAGACATTGCAAAGAAGGAGGAAGAACAAGAAGGTAAACTATCAAGTTTATCTCAGAATTTTGATCCTCTCACCTCATCCATAATGAATCAAGAATGTCAAGCTATTGCCACTATAAATGAAATAAAGAGGCTTGAAAAGGAAAAGAAGAATAGAATAAGCAGGATGAGTGAACTAAGAGGGATAATTATCCCTAAGTTAGAGGCAATGCATGAAGCCTTAACTGATGCTCAGACCACAGCCCGGACCAGTGATCCGGCAGACTTAAGAAGGGAAGAAGCTTTTGCATTTTTGTTGAGTGGTCACATCTCAATTTTGGACAGGATGAAGTAGAGTTGGGTAACATAATTTGTCCAATTGAAGATCACTTTTGCGGATATACTTAAGTATATGTAAGTATAACATATATATACTTATGCGACTATGTATAGATTGATTTTTGCAAATTTTGGTGTGCAGATTCCACCCTTTTCCATTGATGTCAAAGGGGGAGTGAGGAGTAGTGAAAAATGTGGAATCCAACTAAGGGGGAGCTCTGGTAAAAGTGTACATAAGACAGAGCATCAGCCAAGGGGGAGTTTGCTATGATACTTAGTCATTTTTCACTAAGTGTTGCCATCAATGCCAAAGGGGGAGATTGTTGGAAAGAGACACTATGTGGCTTCATGACTGTTGTCATTGATGGCAAAAAAGTCTTTCCCACACATCCGTAACACATAGTATGTCTCTACCGGAAGACAGAGTGAAGAGTGTTTTGGTCCGGTGAGTAAGAACAGAGCATGTAGCAAGGCCCGACAATCAGGTCCGGATCTCTCAGAGGGTGTAACTTAGCAAAGTGTGGACTTGGGAAAGTCAAGAGGAGTATCATGACTACTATATTCTAGAGATTGAGCCTCCGGTGATGAATGAGTGAAAAGCTATGAGAATCTAAGTGTTTGGGTCCTGACACGTAGAGTAGACTGAGGAAGAATTGACTGGCAGAGCATCAGACTTTAATCCAGATGAGAAATTGATGGTGATCAAGATAATTGAGGGATCATACATGGTTGGCCGACATGATTGATGACTTCTATGTCTATGTATTTGATACACATCACATATTAAGCATGGATTCAGCCGACAGATCAGTGTCTTAGAAATATCTTGAGTATTCCAGTTGTCGACTAGATAGATGTTGAAATCCTTGATGCGGATATATATACCAAATGGATTTCAGTATAAAGGTGTGCATGTGATGGCATAGTGTGTGAGGAAAGGCAGAAAGAGGTGTGGAAGTAGCAGGACAAGTTCAGTATGTGACAGAACAACAGTACTAGAATAGAGGAAGAACGAAGTGCATTAAATCAGTATTTTGAGCCTAACTGGAACTAAACCTCAGCATTGGCAGATGCTTCTCATCAGTTCAAACACTTGGTTACTTTCTATAAAACCTTGTAGATAGTGAGTCTCTTGTAGGTAGTGTGTCTCTTGTGAGCAGTGTGCTCAGGCAGTGAGCCCTAATTGGTAAGTGCCATTTTTGTACTTCTTATTCTTTTAACAGGGAATACAATCTTGGGTTAGTCACCCCATGGTTTTTCCCTTAACAAGATTTTCCACGTAAAAATCATTGTGTTGTGTGTTGATTTTATTTCTACTTTCATGGTTATGTACGCTTATATGTTTTGAAGCTGCACTATTTGTTAACGAAGGAAAGAAAGTTAAAATATTTAAGATAACTGATTCACCCCCCCTCTTAGTTATCTACCTTGTTTCCAACAAGTTTGGTCAATCTTGTGGTCCCCAAGGAGGATTATTCTGAGATCCATGCCAAGTTGGATTCCATTGATTATTTCCCCAATTAGAAGGACCCCTATAAGAACCCTGGTTTGGATACTGATTATAAGGAAAATTCTCAGCTTGTTTTTGTCCTACATAGTTCAACTCCTCTATAATGGAATTCTTTTTACTTAGCCTTTTTAAGGCTGGCAGCTAATCACACCAACTAGTAGTATGTTCCCTGTCACAGATCTGATAGATTTCTGATTTATCCAAAGGGCATTCTCTCAACAGGTGTTTGTTTCTACACCTAGGACAATAGATGGAGAGTGGTTTGGTTGTTTTGTCTTGATCATTTGTTCTAGTTTTTGCCTAAATCCCATCTAATGTGGTATTTAGTTGGACTAGAATATCTGTTTTTAGATTTGCAACCTCCTCCATTAACTATCCTATTTCATTCTTCCCTTTGAAAGATTTCGGTGTTCTCACTCCATCTTGGGTTTTGGAATAGTTCCTGCAGAGTTCTTCTATAGAAGGCATATCCATTTTATTGATATTCCCTTTTCCCATCAAATCCAATGCCTATTTTGATTCTTTGTCTAATCCTTTTACAAATAGGGTTCTCACCAAAGAGTGATTTACAGGGTTGCCATACCTTCTCAAAGAAAAGTTGAACCTATCCACATAATCCTCTAAGGTCTCTTCCTCTCTCTATTTAATTTTAAATAATTCCTCATTTTTATCACTGACTCTACAGTAGTCCTAGTATTTTCCCAAGAATTTTGTCTCCATCTGATCCCAGGAATGTATGGAGTTTTGGGGCAAACCCATCAACCATCTCATTGTAGAATCCTACAGGGTTGAGGGAAACAATTTAAGTTTTTGATTATCTAATCCATAATCATAGGTCTAGCATACCACTTTGAATTCAAACAAAAATTGATCTGGATCCTCAGAAGCAAGACCCCTAAAATTTGTCAAGTGTGCAGGTGAAATATTTTTCATAGGGGCATTATCTCTAGCAGCCAGAACAATGGGGTATGGGAATGTTTTTGGAGCCTGATTTTCCTCCTCTTCATGATTATCGTCCATGTCTAATATTGGTTCTTCTCCTGGGAATTCATTGGGATTTTTTGAGGAATTAGTTTATGTCAAAGGATCTACCTGGAATTTCTGTTGCAATTCCTAGATGTAGTTAGCAAGTGGAAGATTTGGAGGATTTAAGGGATTATTAATTTTAGGTGCAACTTCCAAGGTAGGTTCTAGATGTCTCTCTTCAACAAGATCTTGTGCCACCCCACTACTTTCTCCTATAGTTTGTTGATGGGGTATCTATTTTATGTATCTACCTTTTGAATCTCTAGCTCTAGCCATACAAATTCAATCTAAACTGTTTAACTAAATTTTCCTAAATGACACAGAGTCCCCAGCAACGGTGCCAAAAATAACAAGGGTCATTGGTCCTTGGCATTTAGTCATATTTCATTTGTCAAATCCAAGACTGTGTCCATGGTTGTCTACAATTAGGAATCCTATAGTTGCTAGTTTTATTTAACTAACTCTAATGATCTTTACTGATTTAAAGAAACTACTATTACTGATATATCTGCTATGCAAAATGAATTCCAAGAATATTGATTCAAATAAAATTGAACAATGGATTGCTTAAAGTAAATCTATACTATTCCTTTTAAATGAAACATGCATTTATCTATGAAAATAGTAACTATCTCTTTAAACAAAATCTGAAATAACAAAACAATCGTACTAGCCGTCTGCCTTGGTGGTGAGAGTGGGCCCTTGCTCCACACCCTTAGGGCTAAAGACTAAAGTAAAGAATCAGCACAAGAAGATAATATCACAATCGACTTTCAGTCTAATTCCATTAGCTTTGTATTCAGAAAATGTCTATATCAAAATAAGATTACAGAAATTAGAAATTAATCGTTGCCTTCTTTGCTACTACTTCTGTAAGTTTATATCTAAATCAGTGATGAGATATCACTTCCCCTAACTACTAGTTCATCTATGAGATAATATCAATCTCTTATTCTAATAACTATCTAACTACAGAATAAACATTCATGCAATTAAAATAGATTTAGTGAAACAATAGTCTCACTAAATCTGAGTCAGCTTTAAATACACTTGGGCAGTGAGGCCCTGAAATATAGGTATTTAAACTAGTTTATCAATAACTCATGCAAAATCAAAAAGAGAGATAAAACTTCTAGCAATTAACTATGGTCTGTACTCAATTACTCAGGTGCTAATCTAAGTAATATCTGGAGCACCCCGATCGCTACTAGAAGTGTTTGACCGACAACTATGTTGGAAATCTGCACTGTACTAAAGAGACTCTGGAGATGTGTGCTTTTGTTTGTAGCTTCGGAGATATGATTGTGACCTTCTGTTTTAGCTGCGGAGATGCTCGTGACTTCAGTCTAGCTCTGGAGATGATTCTCCTCCTTATCTCAAACTCTCTCCAATCATATTTGAAAATATTGGAGACCAGTTGTATTCTGAAGTCAGCTCTGGAGATCATTAGGACCACCTTTGGAGATGTACAAAATTGTCTTTACCCAAATACCTGCACCTGTTGATTCAAAAAGAGAAGATTTTTGCATATTTCCATTAATTCAGTGCACATTAGTCCCTCAATTAGAAATCATGATTTTAAGTAATTCATCTCTTATTAATCATAACTAGAACAATCTTGTTAATCTATTTTGGTGCAATCATCAAGACAATGGAATACAAAGGAAGGAAAAGGAGAGGTAAAAAGGTGTATTTCATGGGTGCTACTTGGCACTCATCAAGTTGCCACCCCTTACTATGAGAATTTTAGTCGAGAGATACTGAGATGTTTTTGAAGTGACAAAAGGTTTACCACCTTTTAGAACTATCAATCATTCTATAGATTTGGTTCCAAGGTCTTCGTTGCCAAATTTTTTAGCATGTATTGCCTCTCATAAACTGGAAGTGTAGAAATAGAGAAGTAAATAAAAAAACTTATGGAAGAAGGGAAGATATAGCCTAGCACCTCTCCTTGTGGCTCTCTATTATTCTAAAAAAAGAGTAGGATGAATGGAGAATGGTCATTGACTATAGAGATTTAAATAAAATCACTTTAAATAATAGATATTTTCTAGAATCTCCTTGTTGACTCATTGCCTCTAGCTACATGGATCATGTGTGGAGATTTCAACATGGTTAGAATTTGTCTAACATGTGTGGTACCTTGCCTATGCACTGGACAATTGGAAAAAGAGAGGCTTGGTTTCTCATGCACAATAAATTGGTCCTTTTTTATCCCAACATGAGTATCCATCATAAACAAGATGTGTGGCATACATGGCGTAACATATAGTTAAATTATGAATAGGTTCTTAAGAGGTTAGATAGGGTGATGATGTTAGCTCAATCTTTTTATTTTTCTAACTTATTTTCCTTATTAGTTGAGCCTTTCTCAAATGTTGTCCTTTGAAATAAATTTTTCATTAAATTCTATATTGAATGGTCGTATCATGTGCCCAAACAAAAAAATGCATTTTCTCTTATAAATACCTCTCTATTGAGTCATCAACCTACCATGGCCCACATCTAACATGTCTAGAATCTATTAGGAAAGGTATCTCAACCTTGCAACTACAAAAGGTTTCTATTCTTCCCAGTTTTGGTCTTTTTTAATACCCTTTATCTTGAAGAATGGTTTAGAACTTTCACAATTTCTAAAAGGACTAAAAATGGTAGGGCTTACTATTTTTAGTAACTCAACATTTGAGCTTAGATGGACCTAAAATTTTCCCATAAGGCATGGAATTGCCAAGTAAACATCTTGGGTGAGTTTTGATTCAAGATCATGCCTAGATTGGAAGTTATTAAAGTTTCTATTTTTTGAAACTCCCAGAAAAAGTTTCAAACTTAGATTTGAGACACGTAGATGTCCTTAAACTCCACAAACGTTGTTGTAACTAGAGAAAATGTTATATCTTGATAGATCTCTCCACAAGCTTTCTGATGCATCAAATGGTTCATCAATTGGACACTCGGATCAAAAGTTATGGCCTCTAGAAGTTGGACCTGTTGTTTTGGGAAATGTGAAAATGTGTTGGACACTTAAAAGAGCTATAAAGGGGAGAGTTACATGTGTTGGTGTGTGATTTGACACATCACAACGAATCTTTGATTGGAGATAATTTGGGTGCCACTTTTGGGTGGTTTTGGCTCATCGTTTTGTATTTATCGTTGATAGTTTACTGTATTGTATCTCCTATATATCAGGGGCTTGAGATGGAGGTTGTGTGTAAGAGTCGTATATATGTTGAGTTTCCTTTGGATCTTTGGTTGGTTATACTCCTATGAAAGCTTGCTCTACAAGTATATTGTAATCTTCTTGGTTCTTAAATAATATATTGGGCGACTTTGGAGTGTGGGGTTTTTCTCTCGAAAGGGTTTCCCCACATAATTACTATGTTATGGTAGGATTGCTATTTGTTTTTTTTTTTGTAATTGTTGTAAAGATCTGAAATATTACATATCCCTCCCCTAAATATTAGTGTAGGAAGTTGTTCCGCTACCTTAGCTTCCTTACAAGTGGTATTAGAGCTTGATCACCTTTGGTTTCAATTATGGGTTGTTGGGTTTTTTGAACTAATCCAGTTTTGAGTGGGAGCTTGTGCAGAAGATACTTTGTGATCTTGTTGTAGGGATTTTCAGATGGTGAGCACATCAGGGAGAATAGAGGTAGAAAATTTTTTTGGTAACAATTTTGAGATGTGGAAGATGAAGATGGAGGATCTGTTAATTGATCAAGATTTGTGGGATGATATTGATGAGAAAGTTTCAAGGCCCACAGATGCTACTTTGGCTGCTGAATATGATGTTATGGACCGTAAAGCCAAGGGGCTAAGTAGATTGTGTCTGACAAACTCTATTTTAATCAATGTCCATGAAGAGCCCTCTACAAAGAAACTATGGAAGAAACTCGATGAAATATATCAAGCCAAATCTTTAGAGAACAAGATTTTCTTGAGAAAGAAATTGTATTCCTTGAGAATGGAAGAGGGTGGATGTATTTTAGACGACCTGGTCCAAGAATTCAATATGTTGGTGGCTCAATTGGCATTAGTTGGTGTAAAAATGGATGAGGAAGAGAGATGTCAGATCCTACTTTGTTCTTTTCTTGATTCATGGGATTCTCTTGTTGTAGCAATTGGGAGTACTTCTGTTATCTTGAAAGTTAAAGATGTCATGGGTTCTTTTCTTTCTAAAGAAATGAGGAGGAAGATATCCATCAGTGCCAAAGAATCCATAAGTGTTCATGGAAGACCTAAAGAAAAAGGCAAGAAGAGCGAGAAGCGTGACAAATCCAAGTACAAGGGGAGATCCAAATCTCCTAGAAAGTCCAAAGTTATTTTCCAGAATTACAGTAAGTCTAGACACTTCTATAAGGAGTGTAGAAGAAAAGAAGAATTTGATTATGATTTTGAGTCTGAGAAGGAAGATGGTGATGCGTTCATTGCATCTTTGGCTACTCGTTTAGGTAATGGTGCATGGTTAATTGACTCAGGTGCATCTTTCCATATGACCCCTAATAGAGATTGGTTTTCTGAATATGAAGAATTTGATGGAGGTAAGGTGTACTTGGGGGATGATTCTTATTTAAATATTGTTGGCGATGTTAAAGTTAAAATCACATTTCCTGATGGTAGAACAAAAAAGATTAATGGTGTAATGCATATCCCTATATTAGCACAAAATTTATTATCTGTGAGCAAATTAATAGATGTGGGTGTGCAAGTAGTCTTTTCTGATATAGGATAGAAGATGGTAAGAGGTGCTACAGTGATTGCTAGAGGTGTCAGACTTGGCACACTATATAAGACTGATGCATGCACTATTGAGTGCAATAGTACTTCTGTGAAAAGAAAATCTATGACTACATCATTGGAAAAGAAGAGGGTTTTAGTTTTAGTGGATGGTCGTGGCTTGTGGGTATCTCAGGGTGCTCTTTTTTCTGAATCAAAATTACCTATAGAGAAGACTATGTTATGGCATCAGAGATTAGGCCACATAGGAGAAAAGGGTCTAAGGATCTTGAAAAATGAAAACCTTGTTAAAAAGTTGACTAATTGTAATCTTGATTTTGATTTCTATGAGCATTGCATTTATGGTAAACAAAACCGTTTTCAATTTTACTCAAGATATCATAAATCTTGTGGTGTATTAGATCTTATTCATTCTGATGTGTTTGGTCCTACAGATGTTCCTTCCATTGGAAACTTGACATAGTATGTTTTATTTATTGATGATTATAGTAGAAGGACATGGGTATATTTTATAATGAGTAAATATGAAGTTTTTAGTTAATTTAAAGAATTTAAAGTAATGGTTGAGTTGCAGACTAGAAATAAAATAAAACGTTTGAGGACTAACAATGGTGGTGAATTTTTCTCTAATGATTTTGATAGATTTTTCAAAGATTGTGACATTAAGAGACAAAAGACAACTCCGTATTCTCTAGAGCAGAATGGAGTTACATAAAGAATGAACATGACACTGATGGAGAAGGCTAGGAGTATGCTTAGTGGTGCTGGTCTAGAACAAAGGTTTTGGGCTGAAGCTGTTGCCATTGCTTTCTACTTGATTAACAGGTCTCCTACATCAGCTCTTGCTGATAAAATACCTATGGAGGCATGGTCGGGCCACAATCCTTCATTGAGACATAGTAAAGTTTTAGGTTGTGAGGCATATGCACATGTGCCAAAGGAGAAGCGAAAAAAGTTAGAGAACAAGGTTGTGAAATGTATCTTCATTAGGTACAGTTATGGTGTGAAAGGATACAAGCTTTGGGATCCTATTGTACAGAAGGTAATATATAGTAGAAGTGTTAGTTTTAGAGAAACTAAGCCTTCTTCTATGACATTGCAACCAATTTAAGAAAGTGAACATAAATATGTGATTCAAATCCCTTCTACACCTGCAAATGTTGAATCGAGGTCCCTAGATAAAGAAGAAGTTGAGGAGAGTGTTGGTATGTGGCGACTGATCATGCAAGTACTTAACAATCGTAACGTATCCTCTTTTTTGCCCATTTGGAGTTGGTTGTTAATTTTTCTAACTGACAAAAGAAAAATGACATTGTAAAACCCTAATTCTAGAAGCTTCCAAAAAGCTTGTTATAAGCAGCTGGGATGTATGTTGTAGGTGGGATTTCGATATTATATTGTAGCATTTTGCAGTAGTATTGAGTTGTAAGGATTGCTGGTTGTAATCGGTTTGATTTATTGGATAATAATATTGGACTCTCTGTTGGTGGATGTAGCCTGAGTTTGGGTAAACCACATTAAAAATTGTCTCTCGTTGTTATTATTTCTGTGTATTTTCATTCCTCTATTTAATCTTTATTTGCATTTAATTGATATCTTTTGCATGCAATTCCTAACAAGTGGTATCAGAGCAGGTTGTGTTTGATTATCATCTACAAGAAGGTCTCACGGTTAAGTGGGAGCAATGGCAGATGAGGATAAATTGAAGGTAGATAAATTTAATGGGAAAAACTATCAGTTATGAATGATGTAGATGGAGGATTATCTCTATTAAAAGGATTTATGGAGGACATTGGAAGAAATAGCCAAGAAATCAACAACAATGACTAATGAGGATTGGGAACTTTTGGATGAAAAGGCACTGGGAACCATTCAGTTGTGCCTAGCACCATCTGTAGCATTCAATATAACATAAGTGAAGACAACAAATGAACTGATGAAAGCTTTGGCTAAATTGTATGAAAAATTCTCAGCCTCAAATAAGGTATTTCTCATGAAGTGTTTATTTAATCTAAAAATGATTGAAGGTGGATCTATGACAGATCATTTAAATGAGTTTAATATGATTACCAGTTAGTTAACTTCTGTAAAAGTGAAATTTGATGAAGAGGTGAGGGATCTCTTGGTTTTATGTTCTTTTCCAGAAAGCTGGAATAGCTTGGTAATGGCTGTAACTCTGTCTTTGGTTCAAATACTTTAAAATTTGATTATGTTGTTGGTGTTATCCTTGGCGAGGAAATGTGACAAAAAAGTTTATGAGGGTCCATGTATCAGGTAGTGTTTTGAATGCAGAAAGCAGGGGCAGATCAAAGGAGAGAGGAAAAGGTTCTAGAGGTCATGGGAAGTCATGAGGAAAATCAAAGGACAAGAGGTCCCAATCCAGAGGACAAAAGGATTGCTGGTACTGTGGGAAACCAGTTCATCTAAAGAAAGATTGCTGGTGTCAAAAGAATACAGAAGGAGACAAACAAGAAGGAAATAAGGAGGCAAATATGGTAAGTAACAAATCTGAAGATGATGCTTTGATTCTTTCCCTAGATAATGCTGATGATTCATGGGTTTTAGATTTAGGGGCCTCATTTCATGCTACGCCCCATAGAAGTTATTTTCTTGATTATGTCCAAGGGGATTTTGGGCTGGTTTATTTAAGAGATAATGAACCCTACCAGATTGTTGGAAAGGGAAGAATTAAGATTAAGTAACAGAATGGGAATCATTGGCTACTACAAGAGGCAAGGCATGTTCCAACGCTAAGTACAAATTTAATTTCAGCAGGGCAGGTAGGTGATGAAGGTTACACAGTTATTTTTAATGATAAAATTGGAAGGTTTCAAGAGGTGCCTTAATAGTAGCAAAAGGTGTGAAAATAGGCACCTTATATCTTTGTACAGGTCATACTGTTCCTTCTACTTTAGTTGTTGTAGAGAAAAACCAAACAGGTTCTAGAACAGTTGCTGCGGGTTCGCAGGAAGAGACTGAAACAGTTGTTGCAGGTTCTGAGACAACTCTATGGAATAACAGACTTGGGCATATGAGTGAAAAAGATATTAAGGTACTTCATTCTAAGAAAGTTTTACCAGGTTTGAAATGTATTAATATGGATTTCTGTGAAAGTTGTGTGTATGGAAAACAAAAGAGAGTTAGTTTTCTCAAGGATGGGAAGCAAAAGAAAGATGAAAAGTTGGAGCTTGTGCATATAGATGTATGGGGACTAGCTTAGGTATATTCTCTTGATGACTCTCAGTATTATGTTACATTCATAGATGATGACACTAGGAAGGTTTGGATTTATTTCCTTAGGCAAAAATCTGATGTATTTGAAACATTTAAGAAATGGAGAAGCTCGGTTGAGAATGAAATAGGTAAAAGATTAAAATGTCTTAGATCTGATAATGGCAGTGAGTATTGCAACAAAGAATTTGAGGATTATTGTTTCTTTAATGGAATTTGTAGGCAGAAAATGGTTCCAGGGACTCCACAAGAAAATGGAGTGGCTGAGCACATGAATATGACAATAATGGAGCATGCAAGGAGCATGAGATTGCATGCTGGGCTGCCTTTAAACATGTGGGTAGAGATTGTCAATACCGCTATATATTTGATTAATAGATGTCCTTCAGTTCCTTTGGGCTATGGTATTCCAGAGGAAGCATGGACAGGTAAGAAGGTGAGTTATTCTTTTCTCAAAACCTTCAGATGTGAAGCATTTGCACATGTAGATTCTGAAAATAGAACCAAGCTAGATGCAAAACCAAAAAGGCATATCTTCGTTGGATATGGCATTGATGAATTTAGTTATAGGCTTCAAGGGATGTTGAAAATCTAAAATTTTTGAGAAGCAGGGATGTATTCAATGAGGTGTTGTACAAAGATTAGTTGCAGTAGCATGAGAAGAAAGTAAAGGATAATGTGGTGTTGGATGATACTCCAAATAATGATGCTCCAGTGGTTCTTCATGCTCTGTAACAACAACAAGAAATACCACAAACTCCAGTGAATATTAGATGGTTAACAAGGCTAAGTAGACCTCCTAAAAGGTTTTCTCCCTCTTTGTATTCTATTTTATTAACAGATGCTGGTGAACCGGAAGGGTATCATGAAGCTATGCAGGTGTATACAAAGGTTTAGTGAGAGCTTACAATGAAAGAAGAAATGGACTCCTTGCTAAAAAATTAGACTTGGGAATTATGTAAGTTGTGTGCAGGTAAAAAGACTTTACTAAACAAATAGATTTATAGGCTAGAAGAGGAAGATGAAGGTGACAATAGATTTAAAGCTAGGTTAGTTGTAAAATGATTTGTACAAAAAAAAGGTATTGATTTTGATGAGATTTTTCTTCGCTTGTTAAGATGACTTCTATTCGTACTGTTTTAAATATTGTGGCTGCTGAAGATTTGAATTTGGAATAGCAAGATGTGAAAACTGCCTTTCTCCATGGTGATTTGGAGGAGGAGATATATATGGAACAACCATAGGGATTTGAGGTCAAAGGTAAGGAGAAATTGGTGTGCAGATTGAAGAAGAGTTTATATGGCTTGAAACAAGCACCTTGGCAATGGTATTTGAAATTTGATAGTTTTATGGCTGAGCAAGGCTACAATCAGTGTAATTCTAACTATTGTATTTATTTTAAGAGGTTGGATAATAACAGCTACATTATTTTATGTTTATATGTTGATGACATGCTCGTAGTAGGGTCTACCATGGATCACATAAGAGAATTAAAACAACAGTTAGCACAATCATTTGCTATGAAGGATTTGGGGGCAACAAAACAAATCCTTGGTATGAAAATTTGTAGAGACAAGAAGAATAGAAAGGTGTTGCAGAAATTCCATATGGAGAATACAAAAGCTGTCAGCACACCTTTGCCTAGTCATTTGAAATTGACTAAGGAGATGTGTCCTAAGACACAAGAGGAGGAAGAAAAAATGTCCAAGGTACCATATGCTTCAGCTATAGGAAGTTTAATGAACACCATGGTATGCACGAGACCAGATATTACACATGTTGTAGGAGTCGTAAGAAGGTATATGAGTAATCCCAGATTGGAGCATTAGAATGTAGTAACATAGATTCTCAGATATTTGAGAGGTACATCCAACAAACATTTATGTTTTGGGGGCTCTAATACTGATTTACCAGGCTATGTGGACTTAGATTTGGCAAGGGATATTGATATCAAGTGAAGTACTACAGGTTATGTCTTTACTGTAGGTGGGACATCGATGAGTTGGATCTCAAGGTTGCAAAAGTTGGTTTCTTTATCCACTACAGAGGTAGAATAAGTAGTTGCAACAGAGGCAAGCAAGGAGATGATATGGCTACAATTTTTCATGGAAGAATTGGGCAAACAACAGGCTAATAGTTATTTGTTTACTGACAGCTAGAGTGCCATACATCTTGCAAAGAATTCTACCTTGCATTCAAAGACCAAACACATACAGCTAAGGTATCACTTCATCCGGTCGGTGTTGGATGATAGATAGTTATAGCTAGAAAAGATACATACAGATGAAAATATAGTGGATATGTTTACGAAGGCAGTGACAAGGGAGAAGCTGAGCTCCTCTTCAAATTTGATTGGTCTTCAAGACTAAAAACAATAGAATTAGAACAACATATTCCATGGTGCATATTTCTAGTGGGAGCTGCACGCGCAACGGTGTCATCTAGGATCAATCTTCAAGTGGGAGATTGTTTAGTGTGGAGTCTAATCAGTCTCCAAGTGGGAGATTGTTGGTATGTGGCGACTGATCATGCAAGTACTGTACACTCGTAACATATCCTCTTTTTTACCCATTCGGAGTCGATTGTTAATTTTTTTAACTGACAAAAGAAAAATGAAATTGTAAAACCCTAATTCTAGAAGCTTCCAAAAAGCTTGTTATCAGCAGCTGGGATGTATTTTGCAAGTGGGATTTCAATATTGTATTGTAGTATTTTGTAGCGGTATTGAGTTGTATGGATTGCTGGTTGTAATCAGTTTGATTATATAAACTGGGTAATAATATTGGACTCTTTGTTGGTGGATGTAGCCTAAGTTTGGGTGAACCATGTTAAAAATTGTCTCTCGCTGTTATTATTTCTATGTATTTTCATTCCTCTATTTAATCTTTATTTGCATTTAATTGATATCTTCTGTATACAATTCCTAACAGAGAGCTCATCTAGCTTTGAATCTTTAGAAGAGGACGAAGAACCTCCAAATCAACTTGTTTGAAGGTCTACAAGGCATAGACAACCACCTGAAAGGTATTGACCTGGTGACTGGAGATGTATTTTTTCTTTGAATACTAACATAGATGAACCTAGATCTACAGAAGAGGCATTAGGTATGAATGATGCAGAGTCTTGGAAGATTGCTATGGATGAAGAAAAGGTAGCTTTGAAAAAGAATGATACATGGGACTTAGTGCCATTGCTTCAAGGATGAAAACTTGTTGGTTACAAATGGGTGTTCAAGAAAAAGATTGGTTTAGATGGAGGTATTGAGAAGTACAAAGTACAGTTGATTGTGAAAGGTTACTCTTAGGTTGAGGGCATTGATTATGGTGAGACATTTTCTCTTTTTGCAAAATGGCATCCATTAGATTCTTGTTTTCTATTGCTATTGATTATGATCTAGAGGTTGAGAAAATGAATGTGAAAATGACTTTCCTTCATAGTGATTTGGAGGAGGATATTTATATGACACAGTCAGAGCACTACATGGTGAAAGGTAAAATTAATTTGGTTTGTAAATTGAATAAATCTTTATATGGCCTTAAACAAATTCCTAGGATGGGGTACCAAACATTTGATACATATGTGTTGAGTTTAGGATTTGAGCATTCTAAATCTGATCACTATGTTTATTATAAATCTGATGGTGATTATTTCTTGTTTATTGCATTATATGGTGATGATATGTTATTTATTGGTAAAGGGAAATGGATGATTTCAGAACTAAAGTCTCAACTTGCAACTAAATTTGAAATGAAAGATCTTGGGGTAGCTAAACACATTCTTGGGATGTAAAATAAGAAGAGAGAGTGAATAGAAAACTATGGCTTGGCCAGAGTAAGTATGTCAATTCAGTTTTACAGAGGTTTAACATGCAGGATTGTAGACCATTATATGTTCCTTTTATAGTGGGAATGAAGTTATATGCTTCACAATGTCCAACATCCCCATCAAAGATGGAAGACATGAGCAGAGTGCCTTACCAGAGTGCAGTTGAAAATTTGATGTATGCTATAGTCTGTACTAGACCAGACATTGCCCAAGTAGTGGGAGTTCTTTCCAGATATATGTCTAATCCTGGTAGAGTTCATTGGGATGCAGTTAAAAGAGTCTTTAGATATTTGTGGGGTACCTCAGAGTACTCCTTGCATTATCATGGTAATTTTATAGGAGACATGCATTCCCTTGATATTCATGGTTATGTGGATTTGGACTGGGCAAGTGATGTTGATAGTAGATGATCCACCAGTGCTTATGTATTTACTTTATTTGGTGGTGCAATTAGTTGGATGAGTAAGTGATAGGTTGTGGTTGCTTTTCCCACTACAAAAGTTGAGTATATGGAAGCTACTCATGCTTGCAAAGAAGCCATTTTGCTTAAGAGATTGTGTTCATTTATCAGAATAAAACAATGTGTAGTAACAGTTTATTGTGACATTCAAAGTGTGATCTGCCTAGCTAAGAACCCAACATTTCATATCAAGACCAAGCACATTGATGTACATTATCATTTTGTTAGAGATATGGTTGAGGATGGTAAGGTGAAGCTAGTTAAGATAGAGAATTTGATGAATGTTGCATATTCATTAACTAATCCTATGAGCACAAAGAAGTTCAGATGGTGTTTGGAGTCTATGGTCCTCTTGGCCCCTAGAAATTAAATCATGGTGTTGATACTCCCTTTTCTCTTGCAAGGTGTTCAACAAGTGGGAGAATGTTAGGAAAGGTGTCTCAACCTTGCAACTAAAAAAGGTTTCTATTCTTCCCAGTTGTGATCTTTTTGAATACCCTTTATCTTGAAGAATGGTTTAGAACTTTCAAAGTTTCCAAAAGGACTAGAAATGGTAGGGCTCACTATTTTTAGTAACTCTATATTTGAGCTTGGATGGACCCAAAATTTTCCCAAAAGGTGCGAAACTACCAAGTAAATATCTTGGGTGAGTTTTGACTCAAGATCATTCCTAGATTGAAAGATATTAAAGTTTCCATTTTTTGAAACTCCCAGAAAAAGTTTTAAACTCAGATTTGAGGAAATTAGAGGTCCCTAAACTCTTTTTAAGTTTTTGTAACTAGCAAAGTGGGTTATATCTTTATAGATCTCTTCACGGGCTTTCTGAGGTATCAAACAGTTTGTCAATCGGACACCCGAATCAAAAGTTATGGCCTCCGGAAGTTGGACCTCCTATTTTTGGAAATGTGAAAATCTGTTGGATACTTAAAAGAGCTATAAAGGGGAGAGTTACAGGTGTTGGTGTGTGATTTGATGCATCACAAGGCATCTTTGATTGGAGATAATTTGGGTACCACTTTTGGGTGGTTTTGGCTCTTGGTTTTGTAATTACCGTTGACGGTTTATTGTATTGTACCTCCTATATATCAGGAGCTTGAGATGGAGGTTGTGTGTAAGAGTCTTATAGATGTTGAGTTGCCTTTGGATCTTTGGTTGGTTATACTCCTATGAAATCTTTCTCTGCAAATATATTGTAATATTCTTGGTTCCTCAATAATATATTGGGCGGCTTTGGAGTGTGGGGTTTTTCTCTCAAAAGGGTCTCCCCATGTAATTACTGTGTTATGGTATGATTGCCATTTGTGTTTATTTCTGTAACTTTTGTAAAGATCTGAGAAGTTCTACATATCCCTTCCCTCAATATTAGTGTCGGAAGTTGTTCTGCTGCCTTAGCTTCCTTACAGAATCTAAACCCCCACCCTTTTCTTCAAATGAGGTAGGTTGATTTGTGGAATGATGCAACTAAATTCCCCTCTATATTTTTACACATCTATGGGTGCCAATTAGCTAGGTTTCACTGTTGCTCTTATAAATCCACAATTGCTAAGCTCCACTAGGCCATTGCTGAGCTTGAAACTTATGCTTTTACTCCCTCTATGTAACTTTGTGTTGCTAAGATCTATTAATAGAAGCAACTTGTAGATAATCACTCAACTAGAGGGGCTCAAATTAAGGCTTGCATGCATTTACTCACAATTGGAAATAGAGTTTCTAAGGAGATAATTCCTCTCTTTAAGAGCTCACTATTCTTTAGGTGATCAAACACATCAAAGAAGGCACTCAACTCCTTGAAGAACTTCTTTCCATCACCTAAGCTTTTGTTCAACACTATGAATAGGTTTTCAAAGCTTAAGATCCATCTTTGGAGTTATCTAATGCTCTTTTATTATACATTTAGGTTGTTCCTTAAAGGGTTTCTCTTTCTCATAGAGTTTTGTGTCAACCACTTCTCACTTAGAAAAACCTTCATGAGATAAATTTCTCCATGGGTAATGATAATCCTCTAGATGTGATAGGTTTCCTTGTGAATTTTACAAATATCTCTAGGATGTGATTTGGTAAAGATCTATATAAAGTTTATTTGGGAGCTTATCATTCAAAATCATTAGGAAATATTATTGACAAATAAAATATTAAGTTCATACCTAAGGTTGGAGATCCTTAGGATATCTAGAATTTATGGCCAATCACCTTGCTTAATATCTCCTAATAGATCATTTCAATGACTCTTTCTCTTATGATATGGTATCTTCTTCCTTTGATTATTAAACTAGAGTATACTAAGTTTATCAAATCTAGATATATTCTTGAAAACATCATTTTTGTTTGGGAGGGAATGAAATGGGCTAGGTACTCTCAATAGCAAGCCATATTTATTAAAATTAATTTTGCCAAACCTTATGACTATATAGAATGGCCCTTCATTCTTGCTATGCTTCAAGCTTTAGGCTTTGGTCCTAAACTCTTAAGGTCTATTTTATGCTTTAATTTGATTCTTCTAGCTATATCACTATAAATGGTGATCAATCTAATGGTTTTAGGCTTTTCCACTCCATATAACAAGTATGCCCTCTTTCCCTACATCATATGTTCTAGTTGCTAAATGTTTTAGATATCTTCTAGCTCATACTATTTTATAAAACCAAGTCAAAGGTATCACTCTTCCCAATTCTCCTCAACAACTTGTCAATGGCTATTTTGCTCATGATTCTTTTCTCTCTCCTCAAGGATGAGAACAATGTCAAACAAGCATGTCAATACCTAGGTACCTTCTACTTAGTCCTTGGTTCAAGAATTTAATGGAAAAAGACTCAATGCTACAGGTGATCTATTTTCCCTAAGTTAGCATGACTCAACTCCTTTGGTTGGAAATGAATAAATCATGGAGAGGTATTCAAATTCCTAGGCATTCCATTTGCCTTCTAGGTAACTTCTTCTACTCTATAGTAAGGTGTTATTAATAAGGTGGAATAAAATTACCTATTAGATTACTAAACTTCTATCTCTTGTAGGTAAATTTCAATTTTTCTCTAAGGTCCTAGTTGCCACCCATGTGTATTATTGTTCATCCAAAGCTTTTTACCAAAATCTAGAAAACTTTCTTAAAGATTTCTTATGGGCCTCTTTAGATCAAGGTAAAGGCTTTCACAGAGTTGCTTGAGAACCATGTTTCCTTCCTCATGTTCTAGAGGACTTGGTCTTATTAATATATAGGGTTAGGGTACAACCTGATGTGCTAATGTATAATCAAATCCCTTAAGGGAGATGAAGTTTGGAAAGCATATGGAAAGCCTATGGAAGCTATTAAGCCATGGATTTTATGGAATGGTAATGGATTTAGGATTGGTTTGTCAATTAATCAATAGTCTCTTTGGAGGTCTCTTAAGATCATTTTCCAGGACAAACCTCTTTATCAAATTCCTTGGGTCTATGCTTTGAATTTTTTTAATAGAGGTATTAAGACTCTCCCAAAATCCTTTTTCAAGAACCACTAGGATTCTTCTTTCTTGGTCTAAATCCAAAGTAAAGTATAGAATCACCAATCGGGAGTTCTAATCCTTCTAAACTGTTATCAATTCCATTTGCAAGGAAACATTGCACAAAATTGGGGTTAGAAGTTTCAAACCATGGTGGAAGGACTAGAAATGGTACCCTGATACACCATTTCATAATTATCAACCTTATAAAGGTTTTGCAAGTGGATTTCACCACATATGCATATGGTGTAAAAGATTAACAATAGATGATCTCTCTAGTCTTTAATTTGTACTTGGCAACATAAATTTCAAACTATTTGGTAGGCTATTGTTGAGCCAAAAAATTGCTCATTTTTCCTAGTGCATTTTTTTATCAGGGTCTTCCTACCCAGATTGATTCATTTGGGAGTTTTCAATCCTTGTTTCCCTTTTTGTATGCATCTAGAAACTCTTGAACACTTTTCTAGTCTTTCCCTAGAATTCAAATAGTTTGGCATTGGCTTCATATTTTTTAATCCCTTTAGACTTGAGCATTTTTCCTGACATATGATCCTCCTAGGAGATTGGTCCTAAATCCTTGCTAAATATATCCAAATCTAGCATGCTTTTAGAGTGGAAATCCTATTTAGTATTTAGAAAGATAGGGATTATGCTCTTTTTTCCAGATGTATTGTTGACAAACATTTCTCATTGTATTCTAAATCTATGATATGTTTCAATTTCTTAATACAAATACAAGTGCAAGTTATTAATGTGAACTTGATGTGACCCCTTTACAGGTTCTTCTTGACCACTGGGACAATGCTCCTTATATAGTTGCCAGAGTGCCATTGACTTCCCCTTGTGCTTCAAGCATGGGGCCAATCCCCTATTCAAGGGTATCATAGCAAAAGTCAAAATACCCGTGGGCATGCTGATTCTCATACTTCTCAATCTAGAACCCATGGTTACAGTGCTCATTGTTGGTTTCAATCCTCTCACTAGCATTCACCTTCTCCTTGGCACCATTCTAGGGGAACACCAAGTTGGCTAGACAGTGGCAAATTCCCCCAGCTCCCATGGCCATTTCTCCTACTAGGATTTCTTCTCAGCCTCTTGAGGAAATGCATACTAATGAGGATAAGCTTGATGGTGTCCCTACTAGTTGGGAGCCTATTCTTGATGGACAGGAAATCTAAATGTGTGGAAATCAGATGATTGCAACCCACCTCTTTCTATTGGTTCTATAGCTCTTGATTCTTAACAGCTTTGTTTTTCTTTTTTGATATGTGTAAGGCTCCCCTTACCTAGACTTTGAGGTGTGACTATCTCCACCCACCTTTTTTTATAATATAATATATTTTAAAAGACTTTTATAATTAATATAAATACATATTTCTTAAAAAAAAATCAATTTAAATTTTAACAAAAATTAACAAATTAAAATTGAAGAAATTACATAGATATTTCAAGAAATTGTATCTCTAGAGAGTCAATGAAAACAAAGATAAACTAAAAGTACTACTTTAACTTAGCGGCCTTAATTTTTCTTAAATTGGATACATTAAGGCAACAACATAATCTCTCTTCAAATCTGTACTTTAGATATTATATTTTACAAAATTTATAAAATAAACATTTTAAAATTAATTAAATATTTATTTACAACTTGGTTGCTTTTTAATTTGTCATAAACTCTTTTAATATCAAATATATATTTAAAAAAAGTTGACTCTTGATATTCTGAAACACAATATATGGTAGCTTGTAATTATTTAACTGAGAATTCAGTTTAACCTAACTCTTGATATTCTGATACATAATATTGCATGTCCCTATCCCAAATTTCTCTATGCTTTGAAAGTAATCTTCTTGGTCTATTTGAGTTCAGAGTTTAGTTGTATTTATAGCACAGAATTTATTCTAAAATTTAATATTTTTTAGATCAGATTGTAGCTTTTGTAGTTAAACTTGAATTTATATAAACCGAATCTATTGTTTATGCAAAGTTTTGTACACAGAACTACTAATCCCAATTGCATTCGAATGCAACGAATTGAAATGAAAACTAAAAGAAAATCATTCACTGGTACCAGCTGCTTATAGCACATACAGATGCAAAACACTAGAAACTCTAATCAAATTCGTAGAAGCAGTTAATCATCAAGCAGGTTTGCAAATCTATATAATATTTGAAAAAATGGAAAACTAAGGTTCGGGTGCTTTGTTATTTTTGTCAACTGACATACAATCAATGTAGTTTTTCATGCAAGGGCGCATAATATTTAAGCAGGGTACAGAAAGAAAGATCAAATCTCGTTTCTTCCTTCCATCTCTGTCAAAATCTTCTCCAAATTATTGTAAGAAGATCCTCCTTTCTTGACTGCTCTAATGGAAGCATCTCTCAACTCACCAGTCCTCCTCCTCATTTCTTCCCCTTCCTTCCCTTTCATCAATCTTCCCACCATCTCTTCCACCTCTCCTCTTTTCACATCAGCTTTCATTGAAATCCCAATTTTCCAAACCTGGCTCACATAAGTCCTATTAATATGTTGCTCGGCATAGAAGGGCCATGAAATCATGGGCACACCTGCACAGATGCTTTCTATCGTGGAGTTCCATCCATTGTGAGTTAAAAAACCTCCCACAGAAGGATGGGAGAGCACTTGTATTTGAGGTGCCCAGCTCACAAAGAAACCTCGTCCCTTCACTTTGTCCACAAATTCCATAGGCAGCACAGCAGAAGCTCCATGAATGAGGTCTGGACGAATAGTCCACAGAAAAGGCTGCTTGTTCGCCTCTAAACCCCATGCAAACTCCACAAGCTCTTTTTCAGAGATAACTGTTATGCTTCCAAAGCACACATAAATAACCGAATCGGCACCCTGATCATCCAGCCATTTCACACAGCTTGTTTCTTCTGTAAAATATACTTGCAGATACCATATTTGATAATCCATTCATTTCTTCTGCTGCGAAAAGTAACAGAGGACCTATGCTGTACACAGGAAGCCTGGCTTGAAGTGTTTCTATTATTGGCCCCTCTAGCTCATCAAATGTATTAATTAGCATCAAATCAGCTAACAGAGGAGCCTGGCATTGGGTTTCTAAAAATTCAAACATGTAGTTGGTAGCATCATAGTAGAAACTCGACACGTCTATCATATGCAGTAAGGGCATCCCAGGAATGCAGATGATCTCCTCTTCTTCTAGATATCCATTTGTGAGAGATTTTATCTGCAAATCATATGTCATATTTTCCTTTTTCTTCAAATCTATTAGAAAACAAAATGATCTTTTTATCGGACTGTTTTTATGAAAAAATGAAAGATAATGGTTTTCTTTATCATTACGCTTATAACAAATCTACAAAAGAGAGCCACCTCAAGATCTACTTTATCAAATTAGGGAGTTGATTCCAAGAGAATGTTATAATAATAACTTTAATGGTTTCCAAAATTTGATAGCTTGAAGATTGCAAGATTTTGTGTGAAAGGAAACTGAAGATTAGCATTTAAAATTTACCACCTATAATCATTTTCATAATTTTATATTAATCAGGTTTTTGGATTCACTGCGTCTCTTTCTTATTTTATCAATATTTGATATCACATTTAGTGATCTTCCAAATTGTAGATTTGGTTGGGTATAAATAAAGGGAGAGGATAGAGGTAAGTAAGAAGGAAATGAAGGCGTACCAAAATAACAAAAACAAAATTTAGATGAGAATGTTATTTAAAAAATAAAAATAAAAATAAAAATAATAGATAGAATGAAATTTAATACTAGTAAAAGCACCAAAGGTGTTATCAAATGGCCGATAGGGACAAATACTTATAGGCCTATCACCAAATAGTATATATTTATATTTTGATATGCACTATTCTTTTTATGTTTTAGCCATTTTGATATGCACAATCTAACTATTCTTTGTAATGTATCATCATGATTTGATTAGTTGATTCGTTTAACTATAAAGCATAATTTTAAAAGGATGGAAAAAATACTTGCAATTCAACTCTCTTATTAAAATAATACTTTTTGAAGCATGCCTTAAAAATATGTGTTTGATGAATGTTTGAACTCTACAATGTAGATTTATAATACCATTCTTGCATCCTACAAAATTTGAGATATTCTTATTCTAACCCTAACCATAATTCTAGCCCAACATAGTTATAACCTAATTCTTACCCTAACCTTAACCCTAAGCCTAATTTTAACTAACCTAACCTTAACCCTAATTCTAACACTAACCCTAACTATAAATCTAACACTGACCATGATCCTAATGCTAACCCTAAACCTAACAATAATCTTAATGAATGTGTGAATGAATGTTGGCATTCACTCTAGATGTGCATGCATGTCTCTGTGTGTGAAAAGTTAATTTTTGCACACGTTGTGTGGATGTGTGTGTATGTGGAAAGTTAATTTTGGCATTCACTTTGTAAGTGCATGTGTGTGTGTTTGAACTAACTTTGATGTTCACTCTGTGTGTGTGGCTTTGGAAGTTAACTTTAGCATTCACTATGTGTGTGAATCAATGTTGGCATTCACTCTATGTGCATGCACATGTGTTTGTGTGTGTGTGTGAAAAGTTAATTTTGGCATTCACTTTGTTTAAAGTGCATGTGTGTGTTTAAACCCTAACTCTAACAAAAAATACTTTGACATTCACTTTATGTAAAGGATATGTACAAAAATAATTTCAAACTTCAATGATGTTCACTTTGTGTGTTTTAACTAACTTTGACTTTCATTGTGTGTGCATGGGTTTAAAATTTAACTTTGGCATTCATTGTGTGTGTAAATGAATGTTGCCAAACACTCTATGTGCATGCACGTGTGTGTGTGTGTGTGTGTGAAGATTAATTTTGGCATTCACTTTGTCTAAAGTCGATGTGTGTATGAGAAAAGTTAAATTTGGCATTCACTTTGTTTGAAGTGCATGTGTGTGTGTGAAAAGTAAATTTCAGAATATGTCTAAAAAATATATCTAAAGTACGTCGAGAGATATTTTTTAATCAATTTACCACAGATAGGTAAAATAGGCACCTCGAGAAGGATATTTCTTTTACAGTTTTGTGCTTTGTTGAGATCTATCCTTTACCCACCCTAGTTGCCCTTGCCAATCCCATTAGGTTTCCATATGAAGCTGCCTCATTATTTTCAAATATGTCTTGTCACCACTTGAAATGATTGCCACAATACGTAATAGTACTTTGTCATTCAGAATCTCTTTATAATTCCCATACTCTACAATGTTGGCCATAGTATATGAGGAGATGCATGAAAGAGAAGTTGAACAATGCATGGACAAATATTGTTTCTAATGATAAATTCAAGACTATCACCTTCTTCAGAAAAATATAAAATTATCTCACAACTAAGCTTTAGCACTTGAAGGTATTCCCCTATTTCAAGAAGGGGCTTCACAATTGTAAAAGCAATAACTGTGTGATTAGGTTTGCAACAAACAATGTATACGATTTCTTTAGGGAAAGCCAAAAGAGCTTAAAAGGACCTTTAGGATGATAGAAGAAAGGTAACAAATCAAAAATAATATCATGACGGATGGCTTCAAAGTTGTGGGAGTGAAAAGTATGGTCTGCAAGAATGGCTAAGGCCTGAAGTGCCTATTCTTGTACTTCTTCACTAGGGGAACTCAAAAGGTTTCTTGAAAAAGGAACTTGCTCGACACTGTCTTTCATCCTTAGCTCTACCATTTTAGTAGAAACACCCCAACCCTGACAACATAATGTAAATGGGTTAGAAATATCCATTAAGATAGATACATTTAATCAATTTGTAAGGCACAATATATTTGTAAAATAAGTTAAAGTCCTAATTCAAAATAACTCTATAATGAAATTAATTAACACTATAATAAAAATAATGAAAATATAATGTATATTTAATGACTACATATGCATTCTATGACATTAATTTAAGGTTCACTACTATTAACCCATAATATAAAACTAACATTAGATTATAGTATTAAAACAAATCCCAACCAATTATTAAAAAACTTAAAAAAAAAAAATATTGTGGATAAATTTTATAATGTTATTTTTTTTTTTCTAATTGTTTCAATTTATTTAGACTAATCTTTTTTAATAATTGGGTATGATATGTTTTAGGGAGGAATAAACTCTTTTAACAGTTCCCTATTTTAATATTTTTTTAAAGAATAAACTCTTTAACAATTCCCTATTTTTAGAAAAGAGTAATTTTTTTAATAATTCCTCACTCAACTAATACTACTCTTTTAACCTATAAAGGGAAAAGTAAATAAACTTTAATTAGATGAATATTTAATTCTATTCACTAAGTTAAATAATTAGTGTATAAAAGATTATAACTATTGTTTACTTTTAGATTTTTTTTTAGTAGACTATATTTTTCATTTAACTTTTTACTTTGTTTAATCTTTTAATAATGCACGGATTCTAATAATGAAATATTTAAAATAGTTCGTATTATTATACAACTAATATTTTAACCTTTAATAAGTGATATCTAAATATTTATATTCTTCAATTTGAAATAAAATAAAATAAATTATCGTATGCAAGAATTGAATAAATCAAATTTAACCCAAATTAATAATTTTATTGTTTTATTCTAAATAACCTCCTTGCCTTATTTTAAATGAAAGAAACTTGATAAATTTTAAAACCTATCAATAAAATCTTATATAAATCTTTAATTTAATCTTATTTAATAAAAAATAATTCCTAAATTTTAAAAAACATGATCATATTTTTAAACAAATAATAAAGCAATTGTTACTAAAAAACTAACTCAAGTTATCTACAAATAATAAAGCAATGTGTTACTAAAAAACTAACTCAAGTTATCTACAAATAATAAATAAAACAATAATTATCTTTTTCTATTTTGAAAACTTGTAATTATTTAAAACTTGAAATACATTTCATTCACAAGAAATTATTCATTTAGCTCCATGAATACCATAGTGCACTTTCATGCCTCTAGGTTGTTTGTTTCTATTTGGTTTGCAATTTTAATTATTAATTTTTCAGAATTTCTAACTAATTTATTTTCATCAAATTTAGATGTGATTATAATGTGAATTGCATGTTGTAGGAGGAAGGTTCAAAAAACCCTCTATAAAAAATCATAGGCATCCACATGCATCCATCTAGAGAAAGGAAGAGCAAAATCTATTGAGTTTTATTTTATTGTTTGGTAAAATAAATTAAAAGAATAAGATATCTTGCTATAGTGGCTTTGGTAGATATCGCTACTCCAATGAAGAATAAGCTATCACCTTTGCGAAAGCTCCAGATTACCAAAACATCCATGGTAGAGTCCTTGTTGCAGGATATGTGGTTTTATTTTTCCAAGCATGGCTAGGTTGCTGTAAAATTGAAACCCCAATGACATCAATATTAATCTATGCTATATGCATAGCTAAATCTAGGAATTATTTACAAATTGAAACAAAATAACTTACATTGCCTCTTCATATGTTGGTGTTGACAATCCATGGAGCCCCAGCAATCTCGCTTCCAATCCCCAAAAAGTCTATTGTAAGCAACGGAGGTTGAGACATTCCTTACCAAAACAAAACTAATTCACTGTAAATAATTCCTCTTGTTTTGAGATTTATCTAGGTCTTTACAAGAATCATCTTCCTTGTGGCATTTCATTCTTTGATTTATTTCCTTGCAGCCAACATTTCTTGTTCTCTGATTTATTTTCTTGCAGCCAATGTTTCTTGCATGATGTCTCCTTCCATTATCTATTTTTGGGTCTTCTCCTTTTACATATATATTTGCTATTTTTTGGTTGTTTTAAACACTTATTTTATATGGACGACCAAAAAATAGGACTACCAAATTTTTGGTAGTTACAAGATGTGTGCACATATAGAATGGCCTATCAGCCAAAAAATACAAAGTCAAACCTCAAGAACGAATTAAGAAAATTAAATCTAAGAAACAAACAAAACAAATAGGAAATTAAATAAAGAAGACAGCAAGTAAAACCAACCAACAAAAGAAAGAAATAGTTAGAAAAAAATTAAAAAGAAAAGGGATGGAGTCAAGCACTAAAAACCATACAGAAAACAAGGGAACCCACTGAACCAACCTATTATGAGAGAAAAATTAAGGTATGAATTTTAAAAAAAATAAAAAACAATATAAAAAGTTGAACCATTAAAAATCTGAGGCAAGATGGAGGGGTACTATGAAACAAGGATTAGGTTTCTTTAAGTTTGAGAACAACGGTTACCAAGCAAAATAAGAAAGACATCTAAAAAAATTGGGGTATGAATTTAAAAAAAATTAAAAAATAATACAAAAAGTTGAACCATTAAAAATGTGAGGCAAGATGGAGGGGTACTATAAAACAAGGATTGGGTTTCTTTAAGTTTGAAAGCAACGCTTACCACGCAAGATAAGAAAAGACATCTCAAAAAATTGGGGTATGAATTTAAAAAAATCAAAAAACAATACAAAAAGTTGAACCATTAAAAATGTGAGGCAAGATGGAGGAGTACTATGAAATAAGGATTCTTTAAGTTTGAGAGCAACTGATACCAGGCTTGACTAACACCCACACCTCCATTGATAAAATAAAAAAGAGAATTAAATCCAGAAACCTAATTACTATAAAACCTATAATCATGTTAACAATAATGAAGAGGATTTACGATAAACCTTTCTAATGAAAGTTATTTAATTAGTAAATAATTATTATTAATGAAAAAAAAGTTTAAATCAGACAGTTGTAAAACAATATGATGATCATGAGTTCAATTCTCCCAATTAAGTTCAATTCTCCCAATTAAGAATCATTTAGCCACCACATAAGTGGAGTGCAACTCATGTGGCAAACAAATGCTTCAAGCAGAAACAAGCATACCTTTGAGAAGAATATATCCCTTCTCCCTAAGAAGAGGCACTGAGAAGTAAATGTTGAAGCCGCAAGCACTGGCTGTCTAGAAGTATACTCCAGGAATTCCCAATCTCTTGGCTGATTTTTGAGCCCAACTCATAAGTCCATTGTAAATAATGCAGCTCATGGGAGGGACATCTGCTGTGTCCTTCAACTTATCTATCAGCTTTTTAAAATGTATTGGACAATTGTTTGTGATGGATTTACAAAGCTCGTCAATCTGGCTGGTTCGTCCGTGCTGTGGAAGCAGCCCATCTGGAATAGTTTCGAAGCTGATGCCTGTGAAAAATCTATTGCAGCTACTGATTATTAATTTCCTATCTTATAAGATTATTCGGCTACCGAAAAATTAAATAATTTACAGCAAATATTAAATAATAACACAACTGCAACTTCACGGAAAAATCACGGAGATAGAAAAATAAAATGAACACAATGTTTTGGACAAATTGTCCCTGGAAAAACCCCGAAGGGAAAACCAGTCAGCAGATATGAATTTTATTCAACTGCAGAAAATCAAGAGATACAAAATTGCTTGCCTCTTACTGGCAGAGCTCTGGAAATTTCTTTCCTATAAATTCCCTTCCCTCAATTGTTCCTGCTGAAATTGCTTCGGCAATATTTTCCTTCTCCGGCAATTCCACTGCTCTCCAACGCTATCACTGCGCCCTTTGCTTTCACTGCAAATCAATTTGCTATCACCGCAAATTTATTTATTTGCTATCGCTGCAAATACTTCTCGGATCTGTGTTTTCCAAATGCCTATTGATCCTCTTTTATAATCCCCTCATTGGAAACCAATGGCCATGATTTAATTTTAATCAATGGCTAGGATTAATTAGACTCTGAACCCTAATATCTAGAAGTCTCTCAAGAAATCAATTATCTAGGTATGGAGATAATTATTCCAGCTATGTTTCCAGCCTCGTAATCTCCACCCGAGACTAGAACACCTGTCCAAGCTACACAAAAATTAACACTCCCTCTTAGCGAGGAAGGTGTTGTGCATAACACCCAACTTACCTCTGAAGAAGATGAATTTTGCCTTCCCCAATGCCTTTGTCAAAATGTCTGCTACCTGCTGATCTGTAGGTATATACTGTAGCTGAACAACCCTCCGCTGTACACAATCCCTGATGAAATGATATCTGATGTCTATATGTTTAGACCTATCATGAAACACTGGATTCTTAGATAATCTGATGCAACTCTGATTATCACAGTGTATCACTGTAGTCTCAACCCTCTGACCAAACAAGGCTACTAGCAACTTCCGAAGCCATATAGCCTCACACGTTGCCATGCTAGCTGCTATGTATTCTGCTTCTACAGAACTCAGAGCCACAGACTTTTGCTTCCTGCTGTACCAAGAGACAACTCCTGATCCCAAACTAAAGCAGCACCCTGAAGTGCTTTTCCTGTCCACTGCACTACCTGCCCAATCTGCATCAGTATAGCCTATCAACTTGATACCATCACCTCGAGCATATCTGATCCCATACTCAATTGTACCATGCAAATACCACAACACATGCTTTGCCGCTATCCAATGCACTCTCTTCGGCTCAACCATGAACTGACTAAGAGAGTTTACTGCAAAGGATATATCTGGCCTAGTGTTGACCAAATACATGAGAGATCCAATCAACATCCTGTATAAGGTGGGGTCTACATCCTTTTCCTTGGATGTGTCTACCTTCTTCCAATTCGTGATCATAGGTGTAGACATGGCTCTGCAATCTTGCATCTCAAACCTCTTCAAGATTTCAATGCAGTATTTCCCTTGTCCAAGGAAAATCTCTCCATCTGTCTGCCACACTTCCATGCCTAGAAAGTAGTGCATAAGCCCCAAATCCTTCATCTCGAACTCTGCTGCAAGGTCCCTCTTGCACTCCTCTATAAGCCCCAGTGAACCTGTTAAAAACAAGTCGTCCACATATAGAACAAGAATAAGAATTTCACCCCCAACCACCAAGTAGTAGAGGTTAGCATCCGCCTCACTCTTCACAAAGCCTATTCCCTGCAAGTATCTATCAATGCGCTCATACCACGCCCTGGGAGCCTGCTTGAGTCCATACAAAGCTTTCTTCAATCTGCACACGTGGGTTTCGCTGCTGTGTGCTACAAAGCCCTCTGGTTGTTCTATGTATACCTCTTCTAACAATTCACCATTAAGAAATGTCGTCTTGACATCCATTTGATGGATCTGCCATCCCATATGCGCTGCAAGTGAGATTACGGCTCGTATAGAAGTATACCTGGCCACTGGAGCGAATGTCTCCTCATAGTCTATTCCCTCCTTTTGAGAGAACCCCTTGGCCACGAACCTTGCCTTGTATTTTTCGATGCTACCATCTGCACCATGCTTAATCTTATAGATCCAACGTGATCCAACCACTGCCCTATCTGTCGGTCTAGGCACAACCTCCCATACATCATTCTGCATTATTGAGGTATATTCCTCAACCATCGCATCTTGCCACACCTGTTGCTGTGCAGCCTCTTGATAGCTAGAAGGCTCACTATCTACCAACTGACTAACCAATGCCACATAGTCATTATACCTAGCTGGTTGTTTCCGCTGTCTATTACTCGTCCTAGGAGCTCCCACAAACTCCTGAGTATCCTTATGTGTCTGTTGAACCTCACGGTTCCTCCTATCAACTATAGAGGATGAAATATCAAACTCCATATCTTCTTGATGCATCTCTTGGATTTGCTGTATCTATTGCTCCATACTCTGTGAACTCTCAGCACCTGAGCCTGTGCTTGTACTAGTAACTGTACTCGTGCTTCACTGCCCCTGTTCTGGTTGAACAATCCTTGGAGCTTCTGTTGGCTTCTCATTCTGATCATCTGCTGGCAAATCTCTGGACCTCCTATATGCCTTGTCCTCCATGAATTTGACATCACGCCTGACTATAATCCTCTTGGTCCCTGGAATAAATATCCAATATGCCTTTGAGGTCTCGCTGTACCCCACAAAGTACCCTCTCTCTGCAGTCTGATCTAACTTGGAACGTGTAGCCCCTGGAATGTGACAAAATGCCAAACTCCCAAATATCCTGAAGTGACTAACATCTGGCTTCTTCCCTGAGAATGCCTCCTCTGGTGTCATCTTGCCCAATACCTTATGTGGAACCCTGTTCTGTATGTATACTACTGTACTGCATGCCTCTGCCCATAAGTATCGTGGCATATCTTGGTCATACAACATAGCCCTTGCTGCCTCCAATATAGAACGATTCTTCCTCTCAGCAACCCCATTCTGCTGCAGGTTGTAAGGAATGGTCCACTCTCTCTTGATTCCTTCCCTGGTACAGAACTCCTGGAACTCTTTCCCTTTGTACTCGCCTCCATTGTCTGACCGAAGAACCTTTACCTTCCTGCCTGTCGAATTCTCCACAAGAGCTTTGAACTCCTGAAAGTGACTGAAGACCTCATCCTTGGTCTTCAAGAAGTATATCCAGGTCTTCCTGGAGAAATCATCAATAAAAGTAACAAAGTACTCATATCCTCTGAGAGACTTCGTTGACATTGGTCCACATATATCTGAATGTACTAGATCAAGAACCCCCTTGGATCTGGTGTCACTCCTTGGAAAAGCTGCTTTCACAAACTTCCCCAATACACATCCCTTACATACATCATCATGCTCTGTACTCACGTCTGGAACACCTGTCACTGTCTCACGAAGCAATTTAAGTGCTCCATGATGTATATGGCCCATCCTTTTATGCCATAGCTCTCCTTGATCTCTAGGATTACTGCTGCTCACTAGTGCCTTAGGAGTATCAAACTGCAACCTATAAAGTCGGCCGCTCCTAACTCCAATAGCTATGGGTGATTTCCAATCCTTATGCTTGATTAAAACATGCGCCCCTCTAAAGAGTACATTGTAGCCTTTATCCTGAAGGACAGATACAGAAATTAGATTCATGCCCAAGCCTGGCACATACAACACATCATGAATGGAAATAGGCTTGCCATTCTCCCTCTGAAATAGAACAGTCCCTCTCCCAACTGGATTGCACTTGGACTTGCTCCCCATCTGAATCTGGAATCTGATGTCCTCCTCCTTGTATCTGGAGAAGTACTCCCTAACTCCTGTCATATGAAATGACGCCCCACTGTCTATATACCAAACACCCTGTGAGGTTGAGCTAGTCAGGCAAGCTATGAGTGCAAACTCATCCTCCATTCTACTAGAAAGCTCATCTACACTTGCTGAAGCTGCCGTCTGCTTCTTGCCCTTCTTTTCATTTTTCTTCCTTTGTGGGCAATCGCTGACATAGTGGCCGAACTCGTGACAGCCATAGCATTTGATCTTAGATAAGTCCTTCTTCTCACTTTTTGAATTTGATCCTTTGCCAGACCCCTTCTTCGCTTTCCCTTTTCCTGCTAGGGCAACGTTTTCCTGTTCCACCTCACTTTTCTGACTATTACTGCTGGTTCCATTGACAAGACTTAGTCTAAGCTCCTCCTAAGTGAAGTCACTCCATAGTCGATCCCAACTCGGTAAGGTGTCTCGTCCATTAATAACTTGAACAAAGACATCCCACTGCTTAGTAAACCCATTCAGGGCTATTCGTACTAGCTCATCATCCTTTGGTTTGTCTCCAACAGCTGCCAATTCATCCTTGACAAGTCTAAGTCTAGTGAGGTAACTTGTGACGTCTTCTCCCTTATTCATCCGGGTATTCCTTAACTTTTCTCTGAGAATTAGCTTTCGGTTAAGGGTAGCATTCTGGTACAGATTCATAATGGCATCCCACATCGTTTTTGCTGTATCTAACTCTGCAATATGTGGAACAATATGATCCTTAACACCGTCAAGAATCAGCCTCCTTGCCTTGGCATCTTCCTTCTTATATGCTATGAGCTGTGTTGCGTCTGTAGGTACAGGTACAACAGTGGTCACATAATCCTTGATACCATTCTCTTCCAGCAATAAAGAAATTCTGGCTTTCCAGACACCAAAATTTGAGGCTCCATCCAATCTGTCCTGATCTCTTAAACCTGCTGAGGCCATCTCAAAAGAAAATAATAATTTGAAGAGGTCAAACTGGGTTTTATAAACCCTAGATTATTTTTCCTTTCTCCCTGTGCCTGTTCTGCACTCAGATCTGCTCTGATACCATGTGAAAAATCTATTGCAGCTACTGATTATTAATTTCCTATCTTATAAGATTATTTGGCTGCTGAAAAATTAAATAATTTACAGCAAATATTAAATAATAACACAGCTGCAACTTCACGGAAAAATCACGGAGATAGAAAAATAAAATGAACACAATGTTTTGGACAAATTGTCCCTGGAAAAACCCCGAAGGGAAAACCAGTCAGCAGATATGAATTTTATTCAACTGCAGAAAATCAAGAGATACAAAATTGCTTACCTCTTACTGGCAGAGCTCTGAAAATTTCTTTCCTGTAAATTCCCTTCCCTCAATTGTTCCTGCTGAAATTGCTCCGGCAATATTTTCCTTCTCCGGCAATTCCACTGCTCTCCAACGCTATCACTGCGCCCTTTGCTTTCACTGCAAATCAATTTGCTATCACCGCAAATTTATTTATTTGCTATCGCTGCAAATATTTCTCGGATCTGTGTTTTCCAAATGCCTATTGATCCTCTTTTATAATCCCCTCATTGGAAACCAATGGCCATGATTTAATTTTAATCAATGGCTAGGATTAATTAGACTCTAAACCCTAATATCTAGAAGTCTCTCGAGAAATCAATTATCTAGGTATGGAGATAATTATTCCAGCTGTGTTTCCAGCCTCATAATCTCCACCCGAGACTAGAACACCTGTCCAAGCTACACAAAAATTAACAATGCCACCAATGGACTGGATCGATCCAGATTTCAACATTTTCTCTTGTATATATTCAGTATTAATAAAAGTGATGTGGAAGCCTTTGGCGGACAAAATTTTGGAAAACTGCATCATGGGCTTAACGTGGCCCAGAGCAGGAAAGGCCAACATTACAGCATGGGGTCTATTCTTCATGCTCATGACTATCACCAAATTGTTGGTGTTGGAAATAAGTCACACTCCGACCGACGATGGACTGGTCCAAGAGGGACCAGTAGCTTCAGCAACGAATGGAAGGTCCTAGGTTCGAGTCCTAACTGATCCATGTCTCAACACAAACAAGCAGCACTGAACCTCAGAAACAGCCTAAACTGTGAAAAACTATATGAGCTGCTGAACCGGCCAAGATATATTTATAACCCAATCAAAGTAAACAATGACCTTTAGAAGCAAATTTGCATTATAAATAATGTCAGCTGATATGATTTTTACATTAATAAACGTCTTAAACAATCAGGGCATACCAGATCTCCCACATAAACTATCAGGGCATACCAGCTATTTACTGTTGAACATGTACAACACACATAATCATTATAATACCTATTAGTGATAAGATTTTGCAGTCAGATGGACCAACAATATAAGCTTTGGAAGATGCGGAGAACTGCAAATATCTAGTTTTAGCATTTAAAAATCATCGAGTGACAGAAGTTGTATTTTATCTTTCTCTGAGCCAATTTAAAATTTAAATATTCTTATCAGAATCGATATGTCACCGACATAGGAAAGTGAAATACATTATAGAATCAATTTGAGTGCCCAATTGGGAGTTGGAGTCTCGATTATTGGGTGCAAAATATAGAACGTCAAGGATTCGCAGTGTAGATCTCAAGACCGATTGGCTGAAGATAAAAGTCCTTTAATAATCCAACACAAAACAATATGAAATCATGATCTACCTTGCAACATGTATCAAACAACAATTTGCTTACGACACCAATATCAATTTCGTGACTTCAAACCAAAGTATATTATACTCCAGAATGGAAAAACAATCACTCTTAGTAGTGTTGGAAAATGAGCTACCCTTGAACTAAAGATGGACCGGTCACCAAGAAGGTTGGTAGTTTAATGGTAGAGCACTCTAGTAGCAATGGGAGGTCCTAGGCTCAACTCCAGAGTCCAAGTCAGTAGTGCTAGGCCAAGCTAGGATCCTGGAGCACCTATAGTATGGCTCAAGGGTGGTGATGGAAAATGAGCCACACCCGAACCAAAGATAGACTGGTCACCAACAGGGCCGATAGCTCAGTGGTAGAGCACCCCAACAACAAATGGGAGACCATCCTAGGTTCGACTCCTAGCTGGTCCATGAAAAGTTTAATTGAGCACCTACAGTGTGACTCAAAGGGTGTGTTGGAAAAGGAGCCACACTTGAACCAAAGACGGACCGATAACCAAGAGGGTTAGTAGGTTAGTGCTAGAGCAGCCCAACAACAATGGGAGGTCCTAAGTTCGACTCTTAGCTGGTCCATGAAAAGTTTAATAGGTACAACATCAAGTTAAATTTAAATTTTAAGGATTTGGTTTTTTGGACAACAAAGAATTGGAAGACTCAAGGAGAATATGAAATATGATCTTATCCTAGAAGGTATTTCATAGCAATCTTTGTAAATGAATCTGATAGAGGTGGAGTTTTTGGAGGAGGTCCATGTTTCTATTAGGATGTTGGTCTTTTCATTAAGTATTGGCATGTGGGTTTTAACTCATTGGAGGAAATCTCTACAGCAACCCTATATGTTCTTTCTCAAGAGTTCTAGTCTCCCAATGTCTTTGAGGCAATTGTTGGCTCCCTATAAGGAACCTATAAGATAAAATTTGTTGAACACAAAAATATTGTAGAAATGATAGAAACAAAAATACTTTTATTATCTTTGCAATGCCATTTCAAAGGGGCAACCTCCAAATAGAGCATACTCCAATTACAAATATTCCAAGATGCCTTTACAATATATAGAGTTTTGCTAAAGGTAACAACTACCATCCCATGCATGTTGGATAAATACTTTATTCTAACAACTAGTGGGACAATTTGCAAATCATATGCATTCCTTTATTAAAGCTACCTAAAGGTAACTTACAAAGCATATGTGCCCAACTAATACTAGTGATCATAAAATAGAATGGGGTACATAACATTGCCTTCCACTTTGAAAATCTTTGTCCTCAAAGCTTAAGACGAGGGAACCTAGAGAGAATGCTAGCGGGCTCCCATGTGGCATCTTCAAGTTGTAGGCCTTTCCATTAGACTAATAACCCCTCAATAAAGTGACTGCAAAGGTGCTTGGTGCATTTGTCTAGAATAGGTTTAGGTTCTATAGATATCAAGCCCTTCTCTTCCAACTTAAGTATTTCTATCAATGCTCAAGTAGAAGGTCCAATCACTTTCTTGAGACATGAGACATGAAAAACTAAGTGGATTTGAGAAGATGGTGGAAATGTAACGTGTATGCCACATCACCTATAGACTAGATCACTTGATGATTATCATAAAATCTTGTGTACTGTGTTAGATTAGTCTTAAGTAGTCAAGAGATGTCTTCTTGTTTGGCCAAAATCTTGTCAACTATTACAACCTTTGAAGAGCCTAAAACATAAGTACACAAGGAGGTTGGGCAAGTAATAGAGGGCCTTATAAGGGATTGTTTTGGAAGCTTTGTGATAAGTTGTATTATACCACCACTTAGCTAAAGGTATCCATTTAGCCCGTGCTATCTCTACTGATCATATAGAAAATAATGTAAATAAGTCTCAAGGCACAATATTGAGCCAATGTATTATTTAGCAACAATATTTTTTTAAGAGAAAGGTTGGAGTCACACCCATACTGTATTAAGTAATATAAAAGTTGTAGATTAAAAAAAAATGGTATCGATCTGTGTACAAAAACTACCCATCACAAAATGTATGGAGCCGACGCAACGGTGAGAATTTAACAGATGTCCATGCAAGCAGACCAAAAAACCAAATAACAAAAATAAACCATCATTCTAGATAGATCAAGTCTGCTCTCCAATCTGCAACTCTCCTCTTCCTGATGATGGATCATTGAGTATGATCCGAAACGTTGATTCAAAAATAGACACAGTTAAATCCAGAAACATTCAATATTATCATGGACTGTGGAAAACTCACAATGATCCGAAACGTTGATTCAAAAATAGACACAGTTAAATCCAGAAGCATTCAATATTATCATGGACTGTGGAAAACTCATGCCCACTTTAAACCATCATTCTAGATAGAATCACCTGGGAGTTCAGAGCTAGGTTCAACTGATGCAGTGTCGGTCACCACGACAGCAGAAGAAGTCAAAGCAACTCCATTATCGAAGCATCTCCAACTTGTATATTGTAGTCATCTAGCGCATCTTTCTAGCGGTCTGTATTTATCAGGTATTCATATATAAAGCCAAAGCTAATAGATTGCACAAAGTCCACCTCTTGGACAATATCCATGATATTGGATAACAGTATTAAGGCAACTTTCGACCACATTAAGACCTTCTCGGTGGCTCTCAGCAATTGATGTCCTACGATGGTCCTTATGGCAAATTCAAAGACCTGTTGTAGTTGAACCGAATCAAAGACACCCCGGACTTCTGGCTCCCAATTTATAGTCGGTAAACAAAAGCACAAATTTTTGGATCTATTCTCCATTGGTGATGCCCGAAGTAGTAACCTGCAATCATGAAAGAGAGCACAAAGAAAAATGACTAAGCATGGCTGTGCTGAAAGAAGATAGAAAATAATAAGTCGAAAAATGGATGCCCTGGAGATGGTGTGAAATAAATGGTGCATTAAATTTTATGATGTCTGAAAGGATGTGGTGAGTTCCATTTGCATCTCGACATCAATTTGAACTCTACGGTAAATGAAGAAATGTAATGATAGCTGGTACCATCCCTCCAAATTCTAGATTTGGGTCTGATCAGCTATAGCTGAAGTGAACGGGGATGATGTCAATATCGTAAAAGCTCGTTATGACTTGGAGCAACAATATTGGTTACAATATAACCCAAGCCACGAGCCTTTACATGTTACAACAACAACATTTAGATCAAAAGCATAATAATACCTACAAAATATATTATATGAACTCCATCTCAAATACCTAATAAATAGAGAAACCAATACATGAAACCACAAAAAGGAATCACAAAACCATGAGCTAATACCAGCTAAAAGTGATGCCTAAATCGTAAGAGAAGTCCTATAAGAATTTGTCATAACATGTCATAGTTATCCTCCCAAGTTGGGCACTCTAATTTGTCTTATTCAAATCCACCAAAGATGCTTCACGATAGTCATAATGACATGTCATAGGTTGGTAAGTGTTCTTAGTCAACATGTATAACTACCTCTTTCAACTCTATTATGTGTCATAGATGCTCTTATATACCTAAAGTGGGAGCCTAACTTTTGAAGGCCATTAATTTTGATCTGAGAACCTAATTAAACCCCTTAAATTAAAGATCTTAGAGAGATCTACATTAGTGTAACCAACTTTAGCTAGTTAAAGCCCATTTTAGCAATTTTTGAGGCAAAAAATGACCTCTATAGCCTAGAAATTACATTTGAACATTACGATGCAAAGTTGAGACACCTTTCGTAACAAAATATTGGAGCACCTGGCACAAGCTTTTGACACTAGTCAATATTCTAGCATCCAACACATTTGACCCTACCTCTAGTGACCTATAAACTGAGTTTATAGTCTTCTAAAGTCTTGACCTATTTCCACTTGTTTCTTAGTCAATTTCTAGGTGCATTTTCTTCTATTTTTTGGTTTTCATTTCTTCTTGTCATATTTCATTCCTATTTTCAATTTTTAGTTTCTAGGTAAATCTCTTATCTTTTGTCAATCACAACTCCATTATTTGTTCACTAACTTGTTAGACGAAGTTGAAAGGTCTTGTTTCACAATAGTTAACTTACACACTTAACAAAAAGGAAAAACTCTAACTTCATATTCCCTTTTTCTTTTCTTTCACAACATGATATATGAATACAAACTCTAAAGCCAAAATACCTCCTTACAGGCATGAGTAGATGTCATTCACTCTACCTCTATAGTCAAAAGAGAAACTAGCACCTATCATTTGGTCATCTGACTAATCATACCATCGAACAAAGTAAATACATACCCACTAATAGACTGCCTAATATCCACATCACTAGCCATCAAGATCCATGAATCCTTGTATATTTATTGTTTTGCTCAAAGTTTGTCGTCCTTGGTAGGAAATCAAGCACTCTGATGTGTCTATAACATAACCAAATACCTCTTCACTATAGTCTAATGCTCATTTTCTAGATTGGACATATATATTAGAAGCCAAAATCATCTAATCCAAACATTGATTACAAAAATGGAGTGAAAGTAATAAAATTCCAATGGATAAACTATGCAAAATAGCAAGTACAAATAGTGTAGAGATGTTGAGTCAACTTAGAAGTTGACTTCAACACTCAACTAGAGGTGGAAGAAGGTTTCCACCAAGTGGCATAAGAGTGGCGATACATATTTTGGAGAGTTGTGTCAAACTCTCCAAGTCGCCAAACAACCAACCTAAGTAGGCTTACGACACATGTATTTTAGCCATGTGATGTAAAATAATACATAGGTAAAATATACACTAACACCTCCTTAAGCATAGCTTAGGTGGGCATAAATAAGGATGGGTCCCAGAAAAAAGGCTTGATCAGGTACCCATATACAATAAAAATCTTTCATGAAGTGGAGATAAGGTAGAAAACCTTGTGGGAAAAAACTACCCTCCAAAAGAGAGAAAAAATACATGAATTTGGAAGCTGCTTGTGTACCTCAATGTCAATGTTGAATTGAGACTGAAATGACTCCATAGAAGCAAGTATTATGAAGATTCAGGAACATTAACCAAATTTGAGATGTGATCCCATGCAAGATTCAGGTTCATTTACTATAGGCTCTCAATGTGAGATGTGAACCGGTGTGAATCTGTTGCAAGATTATGTATCATTTACCATATGCTCTCAATTTGAAAGGCATTCGTAAGAATCAATTGATCCACTTGTTTCTCATACCCACCTTTATTTAGTTGCAACCTCATTGAGTTAAATTATGTGACATAATCCTCTATAGTATTAGAGTCTCTTGGACTTATACTTATGAGGTCTTAGCTTGTGACTTCTTTGTTTGTTGACCTTCCCATTGGATGTTTTCAAGGTCACAATATGAATAGAAGTTCTTGGAGTTATAATTGATCGCACTTATAAAACCATGTAGATGAGGTGTATTTTGTAGACTTAGAAGTACAAAAAGAAAAAAAACTCAATGACACCCCCTGAATTTGTGACACTTTATAAAAGAGTGCGTATATAACCCCCGATGCTTGATTACCCCCATTTTTGGCACTTTATAAATTTCTTAGTGCAATAGACAATTACATTAAATAATTACCTCTTTCTAGCATTGAAAAAAAAATGTAAATGCCTTTGGCCATTACAAAAAGTTAATGTTAACATATAGTGTTATTGTCAAGCTAACAACAATGTTAGAAATCCTAAAAATGCTAACCAACTAACTTTAAATGTTATCATGCAGCAAATTGTGAAAAAAAAAGGCCTAGTAAATGGGTCAATTGAGTCCTAAATAGGACTTTGTAATGAGAGCCTGAATTGAGGGCGTAGAGGTTGGTAGAAGGGGTCTTCGTGGCTGAGTAAGGATGTGGCCTAAAAGAGACCAGTTGAGTCCAATATGGACTTGAAGACTAGGTGCCCATGTCAAATGCGGGGTGTCCCTTTGGAGTCAGATGACATCTCTATGCAGGGCATCTAGTTCTTCCTTAGGTTGATCAAAGACTTGCTGGGCCAGATAAGGCCGTAAGAGGCCTATGGCTTCTTGGAAAAAGGATTGGCGCCTGCACCAAAAAAGGAGAACATCTTGTAAATTTTGAGAAAGGCAAAGAGTGGCCAGCTTGCAAACATTGGTGAGAGGCCAAAAGGCATAGTAGAGGTGAGTCCAAGGTCTTTGACAACATTTAAATGCAACAAATTGTGACCTCTTTGTTAAACCACCTTGCAGCCTACAAATCACACCTCCTCCCAAGATCAAAGCATGCCACTTTGGGCCTACAATCAACTCTGCAAAAAATGCAAACAGGGGCTACCAGGATTGAGCAACCTTAACAGAAGCTGTGATAGAGAAAGAGACCTAGGTGAGGCCAATTTGAGGTGTACTGCGAAAGGAGCCTCGAATCTCCTCCAATGGATGCTCAGATCCCATCAGTAGAGGCATGTCAAAAGGTAATAGAGACACTCAGATCAAAGGTCTGCAGAAGCATTTCCACATAACAGAGGCATGCCTTTCACGACAGGCATTGTGTTGGCTCACACACAAGGCATCCACACAGGGCATCAAATCACACAGTAGGGACGGTGTCTATAGAGGGTAGGGTGCATGGGTACACTGTAAACTACCTTCTAGATGTGGAGTAGCGGCTACCTTTTGGGCATGGTGGAGAGGCAGAATGATGAGATCCAAGGAGGTCCAACCTGTCTCAGACAAGGTGAAGTCTCAGCTTCCATAACCTCATGCATGGCATTTGAATGCCTACCAAGTGTGGGCAGGCTCCCACCCAGCAACCATCGCCAAACAGGATCGATGTCGACCACTAAATAGGGGCACATGACACTAGAAGCATCAAATGAATCCACCATTAATGCCAAGGATCAACCTTGGGAAATGGTTAACCTTGGTGATGTAGAACAGGGGTAATCAAACTCAAAACAATCTTAAACAAATGCCTTTGGTCATCAAAATGTGGGTTTTCCATCACAAACCCTTGGTCTTCCTTGTAGCCTTTTAAAAAGGAAAAAATGGCATAACTCCTGATGCAGGCCTGATCTCTAGGAAAGGAAACTTGTTTAGGATACCCATTTGGCCATATTTCAACATATCTCAAAAGTAGATAGAGTTATTTTGTATGAAACGGCTCTAAAATTGACTATTCTGTTCTTGACTAGGCCTAGTAGTACTCCATAAGTGGTTTTTCCAACACAACTTTCATGAACGACTTCATACCCACAACCTAATTATATATTTAGATACCCTTTATCCCATTAAACAACATATCCCAATTGCAGGTGGGGGTGTTTTGAAACACAAAGGCCAAAATTGGACTGCTACACTTTGAACTAGGCCTAATTAGGCTTACTTCACTAGGTCACAACAAGGTTTTCACACTCCAAGGTTCAAATCTCCATACCAATGGCTCAGACACATCATATGGTGACTAAAAAATCCTATACAAGAAATTTAAATCACTACCTAAGAGTTCTTCTTCAAACCCTAACTCCTATGCAACTTCTATGCCAAATATATGAGGTTTTTTGACTAGGGCATCACCAAATTTGCACCGACCTCCATTCCCTATTCCTGTAACATTAAAAACAAAAAAAAAAACAACATATCTACACCCATTCCACCAATTTTAAGGCTTGTTCATCAGTGGAATGGGAAGAAATTCATGATTTTCTGTCAAAACACACCCTAAACTAGGGTTTTAGACCAGTTTTTAGTAATTTGGCTCTAAAAGGCTTCAAAGTTAATGAAATTTGATGAAATCAAGTTTAAATGAAAGTAGATTCAATTCCACATCACCTCCAATTGATTTCATGCCACAAATCAACCGTACAGTTTTGTACAATTCACTGAAACAACAAAATAATGTTCAAAAATATAGAAAATAGAGCTTCTTTATTGATTTTTGTGCAAAAATTCCACACCCACACTTGTGTCAACCATCTCCAAGTTACTACAACATATTTTCATCAGTTTATAACTAACTTTTCAACTTCCACCTTTTAGTTTCTTCATTTACAACATGTGATTCTTCAAATTCCACAGTTTTGTCACTTTTTGGCAATTTTGACAACATTTTGCAAAAAAATGACACTTGACTCACCAAAACTCCTAATGACCTAACATGAACTTTAACACATCCAAAATGGTTTTAAATGATCTTATTCCATAAAACCAACATAAGAAAACCAAAATTACAACTTGCACTTAACCTATTAAACCTAAGGTGCTCTTGCACCATACTCCTAAGGCAAAATGAACTCAAGTCCCATTGAGGACAGTGTTGCAACAGTAGATTTATGCTTGATCATGTCATTCTTTGACCCCCAAGTGACATCCTCATTTGGTAAACCCTTCCAATGGACTAAATACTGGAAATAGACATTGTCCCTTGCCTTTTTAAGTCCCTTGGTACCTAGGATATGCTCCAACTTCAAAGACCTGTTTGATGGATGATCTTGGACTCCTTCTTCACCTGAGAATGTTGTTGAACCTATATCATTACCTGCAACCATACCTCCTCCATCCTTGTAATGAAATTCCTTCTTCTTCACTTTAGGTGTGTGCTTGGACTTGCCCACATTCCCTTGTAGTTTACCCTTGACTTCTACACCTTTGCTTCTCATCTCTTCCATTTGTTGTAGTGCCCCTATAACTGTTGCTTGATCAGGCATATTAACCTCTGTCATGAGAGAAATGGGATGACTAATATCCCCCTTTGAATACAACAAGTGGAACACCCCTTCTATCATCATAGCAACATACTTCTTAAGTCAATCTTGGATCTCCAAAATCAAGTCATTCTTCATGTCTGTTGTCATAATATCTCCAGGTTTTGGAGTGGCTACAAGGTCCATGTGCTCCTCTTCTTCTACCTTTATGAACTCCTTTCTACCTACCATCATCACATTAGATCCCATGGTTTGTCCTTTATCCTCCTCTTTCAATGGTGTCAAGGTATAGGAGACCCCATCTTTTTCTATCTCATAAGTATTCCTCCTTCCATCATACTTAGCATACCTATCAAATTGCCAAGGCCTTCCTAGCAGTAAATGGCACACATCCATGGGTATTATGTGACATAGAATTTTGTCTTTGTATTCTCCTATATGAAACTCCACCCAAATTTTTTCATTCACCAAAACGTGTTGACCCTCATTTAACCAAGAGACTTTGTAAGGAGTAGCATGTGGTATTCTTTCCAACTTTAGTTTTTCAACCATCTCAACTGAAACCATATTATCTTGACTACCTGAATCAATTACAGCTTTACAAACCTTACCCAAGCACTTACAAGTTGTCCTGAAGAGAGTTGTCCTTTGTGGTGGCTCCTTTTCCACTTGTACCTTGATGAGGGTTCTCCTTACCATAAGTGATTCTCCAACTTCTGGACTTGTTAGCACAGTAAAAATTTGAAATTTTTACTATCTCCTTAGCACATCATATTTAAATAAATCCTGAAGAATATCCCAAAAAGACCATAATAATTTTTTTTTTTGTATCTCACAAGATATCTATGGATGAGTAGTGCCAAATTTCATCAAAATCAATCCATCAGCAAAAGGTTGTGTTGCTTACACCGATACACAAGGAATCGTTTGAAAACAACCATCGGCGTGAAAATAGAGGTCGGAAGAAGAATTATGGAAGTCACCGATGAAGTAAGTGATACCGATGACCTTACATCAGCAAGGGAGGCAAGTGGTCATACCGATCGGTATGACAGATATCTATCGGATGATCTTTTAGAAGTTGCCCCAACGGTATATATCATACCGATGAAGCATTTCGGCAAAAGTTTCACCGAACATCATGCGGGGGTAACGAAACAAATAGCCATCGGCGAGAGGTAAGCTATCAGGATAGGAAACAAATAAGCCTCCGATGATTAAGAGTCTTGGCGATAAGAAATCCATCGGCGAGACTCACAGCGATACACCTCTATCGGGATAACTTGACATATCAGAACAAAAGAACTAGGTCTTACCGATTCACAAGTCACGGCGATCAAAAGGTGTGGGTGACACTTTACTAAACTTTGCCCGATGAAAGATATGAAAAGGGTCATTGGGGAGATGATTTGGATCGGGATATCTTGAGAAAGCTATCCCGATAATGAATGTCATTCCGATAAAGATAAAAGTTCATATATGAAGATGACTATCAGCGAGACAATAAAGATCGGGAGAACATAGTTTTATTATCCCGATAGTCTCAATCTTCCTGATAAGCAAATCATATCGGTGGGACTCGCTATATCGTAGAGAGATCTAAAAACCCTTGGCGATGAAGGAAGTCATGCCGATGGTCTCGCCCACTTAAGATATGACATTACATAGCGTCGGGAATACAATTGAGGGGTCACGCCGATTGACTGTTCACGCCATAAAAAACGTTGAGGTCGCCCAGACATTTCAAAAATCACGCCGATAAGAAGAGTTATGGTGATGTGACACTTCACAGTGATGAACATTGAATTGATCAGATAATTAATACAAACGGCTACGAAATTCATACGATCATTATAATTGCAAAAAACCGTCCGAGAGGAGAATATAGAGGAATTCTCAGGGCAAAAGCAGAGGCTTCCAATTCCAGCCACCGAACGACAGGTACACATACAAAAACCACTATATTGCCTGTATTTGAATTTCCTGCCAAAGTTTTAAAATGGAAAATCCGGGAAAGGGAAAAGGAACAAAGCCACAGGAGCTCTGAAAGATAAAGCCTCTACATCTAAAGAAGCTTGCAAACAATTGGAGGAAATGGTCACCCTTGATATAATTACTAGGAGTGCTGTTGATCTTACTGATTCTCACCGTGAGAAGGAGTATTTAGATCATCTGGCAAAAGTTTATTTATGGCTAAATAGAGCCTAATTAAGCTTATGTAATTATTGTTTATGTTGGTTAAATTCCCAAGAGACTTATTGAAGAGTTGTATCTCTTCATGAAAATATCTATATAAGTTCAAACAATCGATGCTGAAACATCATCAGCAGTTGAGAATATTTATATATACATAACATACAATATTCCAAAATGACGATGTTGCTTATTTTATTTGAAGAAGAAGTTTGAAGTTCTCTGATTCAGTATTTCTACTTTGGTATCAGTTATTTGTTGAAATTATTCAATTGTGTGGCTGTCTCCATTTCTGCATTTCCCTGTTATTCAGATTAAGATATCAAGTATATATTTAATCTGTCAAATACACATTTGCTGTATCTGTGTGATTAATTTGGTTGGTGTCCATCTAAGGAATTAAACCCTTCTGATTTATTCACAATAGCCTGGAAGTAGTAAGTTGGGATTACTAAGTAGAGCCATATAATCAGGATTGACATACTGTCTCCAGTAAAATATTATCTGTTAATCTTGTCCATTCATTTCATTTGGTTCCTTCAAGTAAGGATTAAAATACCTTCTGGTGAATTATAAGATATCTAATTTTATTTGGTTGGATTATCAAGAAGAGTCTGTCAGTCATTTACTTGCACGTTTATACAAGCTATAAACCAGAACTGTGCCAAATATCTAGAATTATTACCATTAAGAAACTACTGTTCTTAGTCCTTCAAATTGACTCTGTTACCCAACAAGGCACTAGTCTCATTCAACTCATTAATTAAAATCTTTTTACCTTGATATTGCTTATACAATTTCTGCAAATCACTTATTAAACATTACACATAGAATTAATTAGTCAGCCGTTTCATCTATTTTACATCCTATGCCATTGTAGATAGATATACTTATTCTACTCATTCACACTCAGACTGCTTTAGTATTCCAAGGTTCACCCACCTAGGTGTAGCAGGACCTAAAGTGTAGGAAATCATCAAACCGTGCAGGTTGATTTCGTCAAGTTAGTTCAAAAACATTGCAAATCCAAACATAGAGCCTGGCATCCTCTTAGGATTTGCAACATGCATTTTTGAGACCTAACATAATTGGCGACTCTACTGGGGACTAGTAAAAGGACCTTAGAGATTAATCCTTTCTTTCATAGAGTCATTTCAAAAATTTAATTTGGTAACTCTGCTGGTGACAAGAACCCTACAGATAAAAATATAAACTTTTCCTATTCAATAGGTGGCGACTCTAGTTACAATTATAACAAAAATTTCGAATGGATGGTAGGAGATCCAAGATGGAAGGTAAAAATTTGCAGTCATCTCCACCCCTTAGAAACATTTCCAAAAGAAATGTGAATTCAAAGCATTCCCATCAAGATAATAATTGGGATATCCAAGAGAATGATTCAGAACAAAATATCTCAATTCACAACAAATTTACACCTCTACATGATTCAAATGAGAACCTTAGTGGAGCAACTGATGATATTTTGGCAAGGTACAGACCCACCCCTCAAGAACAGCGTGATCATGATGCAAAGGTCATGAGGGATATTGATAGAAACCAAGCTGAACATGATTTCAAGATGTCATTATACCAGGGAGAAGAGATAGGGTATGAATTTTCAAATCAGGGAATGAATGACAATCCAGAACATTAGGAAGTAAATAATCAAGACATGAGTGATGAGCAACAGGAAATACTCATGCTCAAGAAAGAACTTGAAAGGTACAAGATACAAGAGGAGAAGGAGTTGTTGCAGCAAGAAATTCAACAGAGGAAAAATAAAGCCAAAACAGCTCCCCCAAAATATGTACCTCCGCATAGAGGGAATATTTCAAGAAATACACAGCAAAATACAGGTGGTGTTCAAAACTCACATGCTTCTGGAAGTCATCAGAACATTGTTCACCAAAACCCTAGACCACCTCCCATACGTAATGCATCTCAACATATGGCAAATAATTACCCACCCCCTGGCCAACAATGTTATAGGCCACAAAATCAACATATAAATCCCCATATGAACCAACATCAACAATATGCATATAATCAGCCACCAGGTGGATATAATTACTATCCCAATCTGCCACCTCTGAATTTCCCTCCCCAAAACCTAGCTAATATATGCAGTCAATTTGATTTAACAGGATATCAGTTATATCCATATCCTATGGATAGTACTTGGAGAAATATGGTTCCCAAGTTTACTGGAAACAATGCAGTATCTGCAGAAGATCATATCAGAAGTTTTAATGCCTTTGTACAGGATATAGGTATGGATTGGGAAGACATTAGAATGAGGTTATTTATGATGTCCCTCACTGAAGATGCCAAAGATTGGTTTAATAGCTTGCCCGATGCATCAATCAATTCAATTACTGATTTCCATAACCAGTTTAAGGATCAGTATGGTAACCAATATGCTCCTGAGTTTGCACTGCATGAACTAATAAGTATACAGAAGTATCAAAACGAATCAGTGTTTGATTTTAACCTGAAGTTTTCCAAGTTACATAATAAGGTACCACATGGAGCCAAGTTATCTGACCAGGCAGCTCTGAGTATCTATATGAAAGCATTTGACCCCAAAACAGGATATGAACTCAGAAACATGTGTCCTGCAACTTTGGCCGAAGCACAGAAAGTGGCCATAACTATTGAAAATAATAGGAAGGCTGCAGGGATGGTCAGTAAAAGGGATAATCATAGAAATCTTCAGAATCCAAATGCTCAACAGATTAAACCAGAGGGTCCGCATAGGCATGAAAGACCTAGGTTACATGATATGCCTTACAATACAAACTGGAAGGATGGAAGACCTATAGATAATAACAGAAAGCAACCATATGGAAAGGATACTCCTGATCCCCCGAAGAGAAACATGGCACATATGGCAGAAAATAAACCTTGGTGTTTTGTATGTAACTTACCACATTTACCTGAATACTGTGAGGTAGCTAAATCAATACAGCAAGAGGAAATGCTGTACAACTATAATAGGGATAATCACACCATCAATATGATGCAGGATACACCATGTGTGCTAACATAAGATTATTCTTCTTCAGAAGAAGAAGGGTATGAGTATGATGTAGGGAACCAAAAGTATCATGTTAACATGGGAGAACAGCAGGTATTCTCAGACCAGGAAGATAGTTGTAACAACAAACCATATGGTCAATGGAGAAAACCTACTGAGGATGAAAGAGAAGCTCTCACAGTGGCTGTAGTAGCTCAAGCTCGAAACACTTATAACTTAAGGAATAGAACAACAAATGTTGGGCAAGGAACTCCTGGGAGTGTATTCATAAAAGACCAAAATAACAAAGGGAATAATACAAAATCATCACCTAAAGAACTAGAAAAAGGGGATAAAAGTAAAATGAAAGAAAAGCAAGAAAAAGAGAACACAAAAACAGAAAAGAATGACCAGATCATAACCCCTTCTTTTGACATTGCACAGGCAGTGTCTCAGGTGAAGATATCAGTCCCACTCCTAGAGATGATGAAAATAGATAAATATAGGAGTACAGTTGTCAAGATGATTTCTGATACACCAAATCCAAAACATAAAGGGTTTGAAAAAACAACAAATAATGTGCATCAAGAAAATTTTAAGATGCCTGAGGTATACCTTGGTGACACACTTACAAAAAATCCCTCATAGGTAGATCCATTCTATACTACACTAGTAATCAAGAACAGAATAGTCAGGAATTGTATGATTGATTCAGGTGCTGCTATGAATATCATGCCTATAGCAGTGATGAAAGAATTGGGGATGTGGGTTGATACTACTTATGGCCAATGTTATGCAATGGATAACCGATCTATTCTAGTAGTCGGTATTATGAAAGATGTAGAGATAAAACTTGCTTCACATCCTGAAGCAACATATAACATTGACATCACTGTGGTTGATATCACACCGTACTATGGAATGTTGCTATCAAGGCAATGGGCTGCAATGGCAGGAGGCAATGTTCAATTAGATCTATCATATGCCACCATACCAGTAGGTGACAAGGAAATCAAGTTGTGCAGAGAACCAAGGTATGACAATATTATAGAAAGAATGGACCGGCATCAGGTGAATTTCTTTTGTGACACACATTTAGGAGTTTTCAAAGTTGGAGAAACTACCCCAGAATTGCATAACACTGACCCAATACACACTGAATCTATGAAAGGAGAAAATGAATTGTGGAAAATGTATTTCGATGGTGCATGCAACAAGATAGGAAATGGGGCCGGAGTAGTTTTTATCTCGCCAGGAGGTAAAACATTCAAATACTCTTTCTTATTGACATTTGAATGCACTAATAACGTAGCCGAGTATGAAGCCCTGCTCATTGGCCTAAACATAGCCACCAAATACAAAATAAAAAAGTTGGCTGTCTATGGTGATTCTGAATTGGTCATCTCCCAAGTAAGAGAAAAATATTTATCTAAAAATAAAAGATTAAGACAATACAGAAATGCAGTTTGGGATAGTGTTGAATTATTTGATGCTTTTTCAATCAGCTGGGTTGATAGGTCTAAAAACATCATGGCAGACTTTTTAGCAAACATTGCATTAAAGAGAGATGATGTTACATTAGGAGGGATCACAGAAGTAGAATTTAAAACTAGACCTACCATCCCTGATAATATACAGAATTGGCAAGTGTTTGATAGCGATGCTGATATAATCAATTTCTTACATTGTGCTGATTATTATGAAAATCAAGAAATTGATTTCAGTGCATTTGTGGAGGAACACGATGGGAAAGAAACCCTTTTTGGCCAAGAAGTGGTTCAACTAAAGACAAATAAGATACCCAAAGGACTTATTGCATTAGAAAAAGCATTTGATGGGCATGATAGATACAAAAAAAAAGACACACCAATGATACCTGAGAACCTTGAGGAAGTGAATTTGGGGACTCAGACAACCCCAAAAAATGTATATATTGGAAGGAATCTTGACCAGAAAATCAGAAGTAGAATCATCAATCTACTTAGGAAGTACAGGCATGTGTTTGCTTGGTCATATGATGACTTAAAGGCATATAGAGAGGATCTATTTCAACATGAGATACCACTCCAGCCAGATGCAAAACCATTCAGACAGAAACAAAGGCCGATTAACCCTACATTGGCTCCGAAAATGCTAGAGGAACTTACAAAGTTAAGGGATGGAGCTATAATCAAACCTATTAGACATTCTTCCTGGGTCTCAAACTTAGTACCTGTCAGGAAAAAGAATGGTGACATTAGACTGTGTGTGGATTTCAGAAACCTGAATAAATCTTCTCTCAAAGATAATTATCCTCTTCCCAATATGGAGGCGATATTGCAGAAAGTTACTGGGTGTGAATTGCTATCCATGATGGATGGTTTCTCCGGCTACAATCAGGTAAAGGTTAAGGAGTCTGAACAATTTAAGACGGCATTCACCACTCCGTGGGGAACATATGTATACTTGAGAATGCCATTCGGATTAACTAATGTTGGGGCAACATTTCAAAGAGCGATGGATGTAGCTTTTGCTGAATTGATCAATAAGATTATGATAGTATATCAAGACGACTTAACAGCATATTCAAAAAGGGCTGAAGATCATTGCACACATCTAGAACAGATATTTGTCAAAGCCCTAGAATATGGAATATCATTGAATCCTAAAAAATGCCATTTTGCAGTAACAGAAGGAAAATTGCTTGGCCATATAGTCTCGAAGGAAGGAGTTAAAATAGATCCTGAAAGGGTGAAAGCAATTGATCAGGTCCCTATTCCAAAAAAATGTAAAAGCTATACAATCATTCTTTGGTGAGATAAATTTTGTCAGAAGATTTATACCAAATTTCGCAGAGATTGTTTGTCCTATATCAAGAATGCTAAAGAAGAACTCGGATATGAAATGGACAACAGAAGCAATGGAAGCATTTGGTAACATTAAGGAGGCCATTAAGCAAGCTCCAGTCTTAATATCCCCTGACTTTGGTAAACCTTTCCAACTTTTTTCATTTGCTTCCTATCATACAGTAGCAGCAGTGTTGTTGCAGAAAAACAATGATGGATATGAACAACCTATCTCTTTCTTTAGCAAGTCCCTTCAGAATGCAGAGTTGAAGTATGACATTATTGAAAAACAGGCATATGCATTGGTAAAAGCAGTAAAAAATTTTAGACCATATTTGGTGGGGGCTAAAATCATAGCATATGTTCCTAATGCTGCAGTGAAGGATGTACTGATCCAAACTGAGGTCACCGGTAGGAGATGTAGGTGGATTAATAGGATTCAGGAATTCAACATTGAAATCCAAATCACTAAATTAGTAAGAGGATAGGGTCTTGCCAAATTGATGGCTGAAAGTAATCTAGAAGCCTCCCAGATATGTAACGTTGATGCAAGTACCAGTATTGAACACACTCCATGGTATACTGATATAGTATATTATCTAAAACATATGAAGTGTCCTGAAGGATATGATGATAACAAAAGAAGGACACTCAAACTACAAGCTTCAAAATATGTACTCATTGGTGGGGATCTCTATTGGAAAAATAGAGATGGGGTTCTACTATTATGCTTGGACGAATATCAATCAAAACATATTATGAAGGAGTTGCATGAAGGCATGTGCGGAAGACATTTCTCAGCAAAAACCACAGCCCACAAGATCCTGAGGGCAGGGTACTATTGGCCTAAAGTCTTTAACGATTCATACCAGTACACTAGAAAGTGTGAAGCATGCCAAAAGTTCTCAGGGAAGTTAAAGTATCAGGGAGCACTACCCTTAAAACCTATGCAAGTTGAGGCTCCATTTTATCAGTGGGGTATTGATTTTATAGGTGAAATTTTAGAGAAATCGAGTGGGGGGCACCGATGGATTTTAGTGGCTACTGATTACTTTACAAAATGGGTGGAAGCAATCCCAACCAGACAGGCTACAAGTAAAGTCGTGATAAATTTTCTAATGGATAACATTATATACAGATTTGGTACTCCTGTAAGATTGATTACAGATAATGGGATGTGTTTTAGATCTGATGAATTCAAAGGTTTTTGCAGCACACATGGTATCACTATTTCTTATGTTGCTCCTTACCATCCACAGGCCAATGGACAAGCTGAATCAAGTAATAAGAGCCTGTTGAAAATCATAAAAAGAATGTTGGATAGAAATAAGAAGGCTTGGGATTCAAAATTAAGAATGGCAGTGTGGGCTGACAGGATTACTATAAAAAGGGCAATTGGGAGATCCCCTTATGAATTGGTATATGGAACCCAAGCAAGATTACCATTGGAAAATCTTATACCAGTATACAAATTCATTCTCCAGGAAGACTTGAATATCCCTGAACCAATGGAGGAAAGGTTGGAACAATTGGCAGAGCTTGATGAAACAAGAAGAATGGCTTAGAGATAGAATATTAAATTACAATCATAGGTAAAATATCTCTTTGACAAGAAGGCCAAAGAAAGAAAGTTTGAAATAAATGATCTGGTACTAATGTGGAATGCAAGATGTCAAGACAAAGGAAAACATGGAAAATTTGAAGCCCTGTGGTTGGGTCCTTTTGTTATCACTGGCAAGGGAGGTGATGATTCTTACTATGTACAGAATATGTCAGGAGAGGAGCAAGATTTGCCTGTACATGGGCAATACTTGAAGCAGTTCTTTTCATAAACATGTACAAAGAGAATTGAGTGTTGCCAGTGCATGGACAACATTCAAATAATTCTTAAAATATCTTATTCCATGCACAGTAGTATAGGAATCATTCCCGCTCCCCATCATTCCTTTCCTTTCCTTTTCCCAGTTTCATCAAACCTCACCCCAAAATAATAAAATATGTGGTCTACTTCCCCAGGAGATCTGGATCCTTGTTATACTCACAAGGAGTATACATCCCAGACAGAGCCACTGTTAGCACAGTAAAAATTTGAAATTTTTACTATCTCCTTAGCACATCATATTTAAATAAATCCTGAAGAATATCCCAAAAAGACCATAATAAATTTTTTTTTTGTATCTCACACGATATCTATGGATGAGCAGTGCCAAATTTCATCAAAATCAATCCATCGACAAAAGGTTGTGTTGCTTACACCGATACACAAGGAATCGTTTGAAAACAACCATCGGCGTGAAAATAGAGGTCGGAAGAAGAATTATGGAAGTCACCGATGAAGTAAGTGATACCGATGACCTTACATCGGCAAGGGAGGCAAGTGGTCATACCGATCGGTATGACAGATATCTATCGGATGATCTTTTAGAAGTTGCCCCAACGGTATATATCATACCGATGAAGCATTTCGGCAAAAGTTTCACCGAACATCATGCGGGGGTAATGAAACAAATAGCCATCGGCAAGAGGTAAGCTATCGGGATAGGAAACAAGTAAGCCTCCGATGATTAAGAGTCTTGGCGATAAGAAATCCATCGGCGAGACTCACAGCGATACACCTCTATCGGGATAACTTGACATATCGGAACAAAAGAACTAGGTCTTGCCGATTCACAAGTCACGGCGATCAAAAGGTGTCGGTGACACTTTACTAAACTTTGCCCGATGAAAGATATGAAAAGGGTCATCGGGGAGATGATTTGGATCGGGATATCTTGAGAAAGCTATCCTGATAATGAATGTCATTCCGATAAAGATAAAAGTTCATATATGAAGATGACTATCGGCGAGACAATAAAGATCGGGAGAACATAGTTTTATTATCCCGATAGTCTCAATCTTCCCGATAAGCAAATCATATCGGTGGGACTCGCTATATCACAGAGAGATCTGAAAACCCTTGGCGATGAAGGAAGTCATGCTGATGGTCTCGCCCACTTAAGATATGACATTACATAGCGTCGGGAATACAATTGAGGGGTCATGCCGATTAACTGTTCGCACCATAAAAAATGTTGAGGTCGCCCAGACATTTCAAAAATCATGCCGATAAGAAGAGTTATGGCGATGTGACACTTCACAGCGATGAACATTGAATTGATCAGATAATTAATACAAACGGCTACGAAATTCATACAATCATTATAATTGCAAAAAACCGTCCGAGAGGAGAATACTGAGGAATTCTCAGGGCAAAAGCAGAGGCTTCCATTCCAGCCACCAAATGACAGGTACACATACAAAAACCACTATATTGCTTGTATTTGAATTTCCTGCCAAAGTTTTAAAATGGAAACTCCGGGAAAGGGAAAAGGAACAAAGCCATAGGAGCTCTGAAAGATAAAGCCTCTACATCTAAAGAAGCTTGCAAACAATTGGAGGAAATGGTCACCCTTGATATAATTACCAGGAGTGCTGTTGATCTTACTGATTCTCACCGTGAGCAGAAGTATTTAGATCATCTGGCAAAAGTTTATTTATGGCTAAATAGAGCCTAATTAAGCTTATGTAATTATTGTTTATGTTGGTTAAATTCCCAAGAGACTTATTGAAGAGTTGTATCTCTTCATGAAAATATCTATATAAGTTCAAACAATCGATGCTGAAACATCATCAGCAGTTGAGAATATTTATATATACATAACATACAATATTCCAAAATGACTATGTTGCTTATTTTATTTGAAGAAGAAGTTTGAAGTTCTCTGATTCAGTATTTCTACTTTGGTATCAGTTATTTGTTGAAATTATTCAATTGTGTGGCTGTCTCCATTTTTGCATTTCCCTGTTATTCAGATTAAGATATCAAGTATATATTTAATCTGTCAATACACATTTGCTGTATCTGTGTGATTAATTTGGTTGGTGTCCATCTAAGGAATTAAACCCTTCTGATTTATTCACAATAGCCTGGAAGTAGTAAGTTGGGATTACTAAGTAGAGCCATATAATCAGGATTGACATATTGTCTCCAGTAAAATATTATCTGTTAATCTCGTCCATTCATTTCATTTGGTTCCTTCAAGTAAGGATTAAAATACCTTCTGGTGAATTATAAGATATCTGATTTTATTTGGTTGGATTATCAAGAAGAGTCTGTCAGTCATTTACTTGCATGTTTATACAAGCTATAAACCAGAACTGTGCCAAATATCTAGAATTATTACCATTAAGAAACTACTGTTCTTAGTCCTTCAAATTGACTCTGTTACCCAACAAGGCACTAGTCTCATTCAACTCATTAATTAAAATCTTTTTACCTTGATATTGCTTATACAATTTCTGTAAATCACTTATTAAACATTACACATAGAATTAATTAGTCAGCTATTTCATCTATTTTACATCCTATGCCATTGTAGATAGATATACTTAATCTACTCATTCACACTCAGACTGCTTTAGTATTCCAAGGTTCACCCACCTAGGTGTAGCAGGACCTAAAGTGTAGGAAATCATCAAACCGTGCAAGTTGATTTCGTCAAGTTAGTTCAAAAACATTGCAAATCCAAACATAGAGCCTGGCATCCTCTTAGGATTTGCAACATGCATTTTTGAGACCTAACAGGACCAACATGTTCTGATGATAAGTTTACACTCTCACAGTCATCTCCTTGAACAATGTGATTTCTCCTCTCTCCTCCAACTGAAGTAGTGGCGCGACTTTCATTGTGTTGCCATGCTTGATGTCCCAACTTGTTGCATTGGTAACACCTTCCTGTGAACCCACTAGATCCTCTTCCTTGATCTCCAAATCTACCTCTAAAGCCTAATCTACCTCCTCTAAATCTACCTCTTGAATCTGCAACTTGGTCTTGGACTTTGCTTGTATCTTCTTGGCTCTCATATGACTGCCTTGGATTATAAAATGACTCTCTTCCTCTAGAACTGCTGCCTCTACCTTTGTTTTGTTTGTCTTGCCTTCTCTTTAGTTTTTCTTCAGCCTTGATTGCCAATTGATAGCATTCCTCTATCATCCTTGGGTTTGTCAAACTCAACTCATCTTGAATGTTAAACCTTAACCCACTAAGATATCTAGCCACCTTCTCCACATCATCCTCCATGTGACCTACTCTTATACTCAGTGTATAGAACTCATCAATATAGGCTTTGACATCCATATCTCTTTGTTTCAAATTTTGAAGTTTCTTGTACAATTGAATTGCATAATCACTTGGTAGAAACTTATCCTTAAGCTTGGCCACCATTCTATCCCAAGAGACAATTTTTGACTTACCTTTCCTCCTCCTTTTAGTTTGTTCATAATCCCAGCAAAGTAGGGCATGGCCCTTCAATTTTGTTTTTGCCAACTTTACCCTTTGTTCCTTTCGAATATCTTCACATTCAAAATAGTTGTCAAGTGTTGCAATCCAATCCAAAATCTCTTCATCATTCAAGTTCCCTCCATACATGGGTAATTCCATATTGACCTTGTGACTATCTCCCTTGAATGCCTTTAGTAGTTGAGCCATCTTCTGTTCATCAAGATCCAACTCTTCTTCTTGGGATCCTCCTAGAGGGCTCTCATTCTCACCCTCCTCCTCTTGGTCACTCACATCACCTGTGACCATACCTCTCCTCTGACTAGTTTCAATAGCCTCAAGCCTGGCTACCAACATGTCTTGTAGCTCCTTCAAATTCATAATCTCTTTTGCAGTCTTCTGTTTCATTTCACTTATTTCCCTAGCCATATGGTTACCTTTTGGAGGCATCTTATTCTCTTCTTTACTTCACACTTTCCTTCTTACAGACCAACCTATGATCTGATACCAATTTGATGTAGAGAAGGGGTTAACAAAATCAAAACAACCTTAAACAAATGCCTTTGGTCATCAAAATGTGGGTTTTCCTTCACAAACCCTTGGTCTTCCTTGTAGCCTTCCAAAAAGGCAAAATTGGCATAACTTCTGATGTAGGCCTGATCTCTAGGAAAGAAAACTTGTTTAGGATACCCATTTGGCCATATTTCAACATACCTCAAAATTAGATAGAGTTATTTTGTACAGAAATGCCTTAAAATTGACTGTTCCGTTCTTGACTAGGCCCAGTAGTACTCCATAAGTGGTTTTTCCAACACAACTTTCATGAAATACTTCATACCCACAACCTAATTACAGATTTAGATACCCTTTATCTCCTTTAACAACATATCCAAATTGCAGGTGGGGGTGTTTTGAAACACAAAGGCCAAAATTAGACTACTACACTTTGAACTAGGCCTAATTAGGCTTCCTTCACTACGTCACAACAAGGTTCTCACACTCCAAGGTTCAAATCTCCATGCCAATGGCTCACACACATAATATGGTGACTAAAAAACCCTACCCAAGAAATTTCAATGACTACTTAAGAGTTCTTCTTAAAACCCTAACTCCTATGCAACTCCTCTGCCAAATACATGAGGTTTTCTGACTAGGGCATCAACAAATTTGCACCGACCTCCATTCCCTGCTCCTACAACATTAAGGAAAAAAAAACAACATATCTACACCTATTCCACTGATTTTAAGGCTTGTTCATCAATGGAATGGGAAGAAATTCATGATTTTATGTCAAAACACACCCTAAACTAGGGTTTTAGACTAGTTTTCAGTAATTTAACTCTAAAAGGCTTCAAACTCAATGAAATTCGATGCAAGCAAGTTTAAATGAAAGTAGATTCAATTCCACATCACCGAAAATTGATTTCACATCACAACTCAACCATACAGTTCCATACAATTCACTGAAACAACAAAATAATGTTTAGAAATGCAGAAAAACAGAGCTTCTTTACTGATTTTTGTTCAAAACTTCCACACCCACACTTGTGTCGACCATCTCTAGGTTACTACAATATATTTTCATCAGTTTCTAACTAACTTTTCAACTTCCATCTTTTAGTTTCTTCATTTACAACATGTGACTCTTCAAATTCCACAGTTTTGCCACTTTTTACCAATTTTGACAACATTTTGCAAAAAAAATGACACTTGACTCACCAAAACTCCTAATGACCTAACATGAACTCTAACACATCTAAAATGGTCTTAAATCACCTTATTTCATAAAACCAACATAAGAAAACCAAAATTACAACTTGCACTTAACCTATTGAACCTAAGGTGCTCTTGCACCACTTGGTCGCCCCATTCTACCCATTTTTTTCTGCCTCTATTCTATTTCACCCTAACTGTTTTGGGCTTGGCAAGTATTTTTCCCTAATTTTTTTGTTTTGCAAAAGGCATTGCCGACCACCAAATAGGGGCGTAGGGCATTGGAAGCAGCAAATGAATCCACTGGGAATGCCAAGGATCAACCTTGGCAAATGGTTAGCCTTGGTCACCATAGATCGACCCTTGTATACACACTAAAACCAGCCTCAAACCAACAAATGATGGGCTATTCAATGTTGTTAACCAAACAACAAACCCTTGTGACATATTGATGCCTCCAAGACGAACCAACACACAAACTTAGTGAGCTCTAAAACCATATTAGATGCCAAGATCATCTAAGCTAAATGCTGATTACAAAAATGGAGTGCAAGCAATAAAATCACAATGTATAAACTATGCAAAATAGTAAGTAAAAATAGTGTAGAGAGGTTGAGTCGACTCAAAAGTCAATTTCAACACTCAACTAGAGGTGGAAGAAGGTTTCCACCAAGTGGTGTAAGAGTGGCGACACATATCTTGGAGAGTTGTGTCAAAACTCTTAGAGTCACCACACAACCCATCTAAGTAGGCTTATGACACGTGTATTTTACCCATGTGAGGGAAAATATACACTAACAATATAGCCACTTAAGACTCCCACTAATTAGAGAATTTCTAGTTTGGTGTAGATCGTAGCATACATAAGATTACCAACTACACTTACATAGGGGATGTGGCTCACATCAACTATCTCACCTGGTGTCAAAAGTTACTACTAAAAAAAGAGCTTTATTCACTCACTAGTTTGCAATCCTACATCATAAATTGTTCTAATGTATAGAGTTAACATACTTGCTCTAACTAATCCATAGTTTTTAAAATCTATTTCATCTAATCTATATCCCTAAGATGAGCTTAGATACAAAGTTGAGATTTCAAATCCCTATTAAATTCCTTACTATTACTAAAATAATGAAGTGAAATAATAGTAAATAATCACTAACATGTTTGAAATAAACACAATGATCTAACTTAGCCCTATCTTAAATCCAAACTTCAATAACATATGTATCAAACTTTTGAAATAAGGGCGAATTTCAAACCATAAAGAGATATCCTACAAACCATGTCCTTCTTATACTAAACCACAATGTGCTCTATCTATATCACATAGATCTTCTCCTCCAAATCCTTGTGAAGAAAATTTTTCACATCTAACAATTCAAACTCAAGGTTAAACACAACTATAATAAATTAAAAATTGAAAGATAAAAGCTTCACAAAGGAGAGAAGATCTCACCAAAATCAATTCCCCCAACCTAGGAATTATCCCTTATCCACTAACTTTGCCTTGTACTTCTCAAACTTGTCCTCTATACTAACTTACTTACAATTCTAGACCCATCCCCATTAGAAGACAAAGAGAAACAAAAATGCATCTAAACAATAGGTGGGATATGTTGGCATAATAGTAAATGGATATACATGTCAGGTCACATTCTTTGTGAAGAGGACCTCCTCAATAGTTGGGCATGAGATTGTTCCTCTTCCTCTAAATTGCTTAGACTCACTCTTTGAATAACCTCCTCATCATTTCAATGTTGAATCTCATGTATGAATATTTACTTTACATGCATGTTTATGAGTGCTCATTTACTTTTAAATACATTTTTATTTAGGATTCACATGCACCTCAAAGTGGGGGGAAATGTAATGGTGACATTTGCATGCCCATGCAATGTTCCATCTAGTTTTGGACCCATTTTGATGGAATGTCTTAATACAATTACAAACTAGCAAATGGTGTACAGTCTTGTGCAAATTTGGGTTTATTCCCTAATCCTTTACCCATTCCCATTTACATACACTTAAACATATTTAACCCTATCCTTATTTGCATGTATTCCTATACATTCAATTTATTGCCTCCATGTCTACACCCATCCCCATACATTCATTCCTCCCTTGATATTAACACCTCCATGTCTTGGGTTAATCTTGTGGCATGCGAGATTGATGAAATACCACATGGAATTGACCACCAAAATTTAGAAAATTAAATTCAAGTGTTATCGATTCCTTCCTAATTCATAGCCATTATAATCTAACTTAGCACATGTTTTGTGTAATTAATTCTTATGTCTTAGTATTCAAAGGCATTCAAAGTGCAATAATTCACATCTAAGAATCTATTAGGAAAAGGGTGTTGTACACCTTGCACAATAAAAGAAATATTTTAATTATTTAAAATAATCATTTACTTGTGGTGCATCTTTAGTGATGTGTATAGCCACTTTAAATTTTTATTTGGGTCCACTTGTAAAGTTATATGTAACATTGGTTAGATATTTTATGTGTGGGAGACATAGGACAAATATTTAATATTTGTGGGAAGCATTTAATTATGGGGTCAATAGTTTTGTGCTCTCATGGTTTTAAAATGCATGGTTTAGCTAATAAAATTTGGTGGTTTTGTGTGAACTTGATTTTATAAAAGTAATCACATGTTTAGTAGTTGAGGTTGGCTGCCATTTTGGAGTTGGTTGTCATTTGTAGTGAGCTCTCTTGAAGAGTGCATATGTGAAGCATGGCATGGGATTTGTGGTTTCATGGTTACTCATTTTTCTTGGACACATGGAGGATGTATTGGAGGAGCTTGATGTTTCAGAAGTGTTCATGGAGACTCTATAAGTGAATTGTAATGTTTTCATTGTTGAATAATGCATTGAGCGTAGATGCTTTTGGAGGCTAGGTTTTTACCTTTTGAGGGTTTTCCCAAGGCATATCTTGTGTTATCTTATTATTTGTCTTTTATCTTTGTATTATGGTTATTCTATAAGCATACATGTGTCATTTTCTCTTATAGGGTTATGTAGGAAGTGATTTGATCAACCTTGTAATTTCCTAACAAGTGGTATCAAATCTATGGTTATGGTTGAGGGAGGTGTGAGATCCCTAGTTTTTTTAACCCTTGTTTGAGTAGATCTGATGCAAAGTTGAAGCCATGGCAATGGAAATATTTGAAACATTTTAAGGTATAAGTGTTTTGTGTAGGTTGTGATAATTATAGATTTGGGTTTTAGGGTTTATATATTTGTGGTTATTGTTGTAGTTCTAGAGTTTGAAAAAAATTTATAAAATAGTTTTTTTAGGTGTTTAATATGAGGGTTTTATAGAGGAACATACAAAACTAACCTCGTAGAACAAAATGGGCTTCACCATTGGATCCAAGAGGGTCAAGAGATAAAAATGACAAATTTTGATGTATTTTGGTCACCAGGGCTTGGTGCAAAAAAATCCCCCCTCCCCTAGTTTGGTCGTACAATCGTATAGTCTATGTAATTTAAAAAATAAAATAAAATCAAAAGTATTAAACTTGTGGATAAATTAAATTTTTAAAAAAAATTATTATGGGGGGTGGTATGGTGACCTACAAACCCCTATATCATCAATCCCCATGGGCAACCATAAAATGGGTGTGTGCATATAGAATGAAGGTATGAGAGATATGGTACATGGTATGTATGACATGTGCAAGAAGGTAATCTAGTAGTAGGGCTTTGTCAACCCCAAACTGATTGATAGGCCATGTGGCCAGTGAGCCATTCATCCTTAGTCTCAGCCTCCAATTGGGCTAACTAAACCACAACCCCCAACAAGTAGTTTAAAAACATTAAATGCAATTGAACCTGTATTGGGTCCACCATTAAAAGATTGAAATTTCAAAATTAAACAAATTTAATAATGTTCTGGATTATGTCACTGACCTCCAACCTACACTCCATTACCAATCCACCATAAAAGCACCTGATGACATCATCATTATACTGATAGGGTCTTTTAGGGCCCTTTCTAGCCCTTGGAGTATAGTTTTCTTCCATAGGGCATAACTTTCACATAAAGTATTAGATTTTTGACTTCTTATTGGTATCAAAAAGATCTCTCCAAGAACTATGTAGTTGTCTAGGTTTGGTCATTAGATTTTTTGTGTATTAGAATTTCATGCCTAAATTCAACATTGCTTTGGAATGGTTAACATGCAATATCTTGAGCATATAGAATTAGATTTTAGATTTTGAATAGGTAATGGATCAGGTAGTTTTTTACTTGGATGATTAGAGAGAGGTTCATACTTGTTTGAGCACTTCTAGGGATTGAAGGTTTAAGGTGTGATTATGTGAGCATCTAGATGAATTTTGCAGTGAAAAATTGTGGGAGTACATGTTTTTATGAGACCAATATAATGAAATAAAAGGTTATCAGTTCTGGTACTTCCTAATTTACAAGTTTATATGTGCTTTTAGAGTGTTGAATTTTATTAGAATTTCATGCCTAAATTCAACATTGCTTTGGAATGGTTAACATGTAATATCTTGAGCATATAGAATTAGATTTTAGATTTTGAATAGGTAATGGATCAGGTGGTTTTTTACTTTGATGATTAGAGAGAGGTTCATACTTGTTTGAGCACTTCTAGGGATTGAAGATTTAAGGTGTGATTATGTGAGCATCTAGATGAATTTTGGAGTGAAAACTTGTGGGAGTGCATGTTTTTATGAGACCAATATGATGATATAAAAGGTTATCAGTTCTGCTACTTCCTCATTTACATGTTTATACGTGTTTTTAGAGTGTTGAATTTTATGGTGATAGGTACAGAGGTTGTCTTCTAGTTTGAGGATATGGTTGATACACATGTGAGACAAGGAGTCTTAGTTTAGTGAGAGTTGAGTATAGGTAAAATGATGGTTATTATTATGGTTTCTTCAATATGCATGTACATTTGAGCATTATCACGACATGGTCATGTATATAGTTGATAAGTTTGGGTTGTGATGATTTGATTGATTCATGTTTCTAGGTGGTGGTGTGGTTTAGTTTTAAGAGGTTGTTTGTATATCCCGAATGCTTGATTAGTTCCTTGACTATGGTTACTTATTTGTGGACTTGTTTGAAAAATTAGATCTAGTGTTTATTTGATGTTTGATCCTTGAGGTCTAAAGGTTATCTTATTTGTTATCTTGATTTGTAGGTTACTAATGTGATGATGAGTTTGCATGTTGCATTAGTTTGAGATCTAAATGTTATGTAGTTTGTGGGTAGGTGCAACCAATTGATTACAGTGTGATGACTTAGATATGGACTATCTATATCCACAAGATCAATTAAATGTTGATGCATACTTTGTTAGTTGTCCTTGTCTGTGGTCATTTGTGCATTGGTATGTTGTATTTGGATGAGAGAATGGATGATTAGAGTGCCTTGATAGTTCTTTTTTTGGGACTTGTAGTAGGCTTATAATGATTTCATGGATAGTTTGGTTACATTGTTAGTGTGAGCTTTTGATAGTGATGGTTTATCTTCTTGTCTTAGAGATCTTGTTTCTACTTATTCTCTAGAGCTTCTTGTATTGTAGTTGACTGTGGGTGGACCATGGGTAATCTTCATTTAGGATATCATGGTTATCACCATGGCATGTGTAGCTCAATATCACAATTTAGTGGGAGGTTTTGTAGTGATGTGTATTCATCACCTAGTGATGTATGATCTTCTGCACTGGTTGTGGGTGTCATGGAGAGACACCTGGATCATGACTGTTATATGTAGTGAGAGTGCTTTAAAATCTTGAGTTCTATTGTCAGGAGATGGTTATGTCCATGTGTTTAGAGATATTGACATCTTGGTTTACCATGGAGGACTCTTGGAGTCCTTAATCTAGGTGTTAGCTTATGAATTGTCAATTTTGATAGGCGATCCTTGGTTGGGAGGATGCTTGGAATTGTGGAATGCTGGACTCTTGATTTTAGAGATTTAAGTTTTGGCATGATACAAGTGCTCTTGGGAGAAACATATGTTCATTGGAGCATGCGATATCCTAGGAGGGTATGTTAGATCATGATGTCATGTTGGTTTCTTGATTATGCAATTGGAGATTTGACAATGGTTAGGTTAGTTCTCTTGGTATTGAGTACATTGATATTTTTCTTGGAGCTTCATGATAGTGTAGTGTTGCATTTGGATTTTAACATGGATTGATTGGTTGTACATGCTCATAGATACTTGGAGACTAAGGTGATGCTACATTTATCTTAGGTTTAGAGATTTTTTGAGATGATCACTTGTTGGAGGTTTCAATAGGAAGACTAGGGAGCCTTCACCTAGATACAGACATGACTTCATGATAGACCTGAGAGGAGATTGTTCTTGGAGAGAGTCATAGTGCCTTGGTGTATCCTAGAGGAGCATTCTCATTCTCCACTCATGGTCTACTCAATGGATAATCATCTAAGAGGTATTGCCCATCCTATTTTAAAATGCATTTTTTCTTTCTTTCTCTTCTCATGGATGTGGATCTTGAGCTATGTTAGTTTTAGAGGGTTCATTTGAAGAGTGTTTTAATTGTTATCTCCTTGTGCATATGATTTTATTTGTGATGACATTTAAGAGGATTTAGGATATGTTTATTTGGGCCGATTCCTAGTTTTAGGAATGGATTTGAGTTTGATCTTCCTTGGTTAGAGAGGCTTAAATCTATGTCGGTTACATGATACATATGTTTTGTTTGATATATGAGATTGAACAATTGGATGTTGTTAAGTATTTTCATTTGGGTCTATAAAGGAGATCATACTTGACACAATTTAGCACTTTGAGGTGTTGGTAGAAGGACATGGTATGAGATATGGTTGATAGGTTTTCTCTCTTTATTATATTAATACTTTTTGGAGGTTCATGTTCACATGGTTTTTTCTGGTGGACTTGGGAGAGTTATGGTGGCTTATTGTGAGGGAGTATGCAATGCTTTGAGTTACATGTGTAGATCATTGTGATTGTTCTTTATTACTACATAGTTTGATTATTAGCCACACCTTGGTATGAGTGTTGTTTGGTAGACTTGATATACCTTCATCTAGTTTTAGATTGGACATTACCCATGTAGTGGGAGCTCTTGAATGTGTATGTTATTCTTTGACAAGTTTAATATATGGAGCTTGTGATTGTAGTTTTTGGATTGGATATGTTGATGGAATAAATTATACTAATGTTTTTGATACCTAGGATGTATGCATGATTGGATGTAAAAGCATTTGTTATGATTTCTATTTCTAGTGATGTGGGTTTTTTCCTTTTTAGAAACTTGGGGCCTTTGTTATCACTTGGATTTGATGCTTATGTTGTTTGGATTAGTGCATCTTCACCTTGGTTTTATTGTAGATGTCTTGATAGAGTACAAGAGCATGATGGAGATTCACGTGGTTTCATGGATGGATATGATGGTGTGTTTCATTGATTAACCCTTATGTAATGTATACAACAAGTGGGAGAATATTAGGAAAAGGGTGTTGTACACCTTGCACAAGAAAATAAATATTTTAATTATGTAAAATAAATATTTACTTGTGGTGCATCTTTAGTGATGTGTGCAGATGCATCAAATATTTATTTAGGTCCACTTGTAAAGTTGTATGTAATATTGGTTAGATATTTTATGTGTGGGATATATAGGACAAATATTTAATATTTGTGAGAAATATTTAATTATGGAGTAAATGGTTTTATGATCTCATGGTTTTGAGACACATGGTTTATACAATACCATTTGTTGGTTTTGTTTGAGCTCGATTCTATAAAAGAAAGGACATGTTTAGTGGTTGAGGTTGCCTATCATTTTGGAGTTGGTTGTCATTTGTATTTAGCTCTCATGAAGAGTGCATATGTGAAACATTGCATGGTTACCCATTTTTCTTGGACACATGGATGATGCATTGGAGGAGATTGATGTTTCAAAAGAGTTCATGGAGACTCTGTACATGTATTGCAATTTTTTCATTGTTGAATAATAAAATGAGTGTGGATGCTTTTGGAGGCTATTTTTTTTTCTCTTTTGAGGGTTTTCCCAAGGTATATCTTATGTTATCTTATGATATGTCTTTGATATTTGCATTATGGTTATTCTATAACCTTGTACACGTCATTTTCTCTCTTAGGGTTATGTAGGAAATGGTTTGATCAACATTGTAATTTCATAATAGAATCTACATCATATCTAAAAGTTTTGTTCATTGAAGAAAAGAATCAATTGAGAAACACTTTATTTGGAGAACTAAAAGGAAGCAAATTTGCATCACTTTCATCTGGGACACCTACAAGATTGATTGTTGTTTGCCAACATTCGCCAAAAGTCATAAAGCTACTAAAATATAGGGTCGCCTACAGAGAATGTGAACCCTCACAATTGAATAGTTTCTCCTAAGTGTTCTTAAATACCATCAATCCTTGTATATTAGAGTTTTATATGAGATAGATTTTTGCAATCCACACTCAGTAGGTTCAATTCTTTCAATTTCAAATCACTTTCATACATTTACTCAATACTATAGAAGGTAGGATCAAAATTGTATAATGTAGATTGTATCCATGGAGAATTCCAACACTATTTTGATCTTGAGGCATTTTTCAAACAAAGAACATCAATTTTTTAATACCAAATCAATCAAATGTTACAATGCATTATAAATATTCTTGATCTTAACCCCACAAGTCAATACATCAATCTCTTTAAATTTAATTTCTTAAATTTAGATTTATTACACTTCTTTACTGAACTCTAATTTACCCAAAAATGAATTATATTGTAATTGTTTGCACTACTTTAATTAACTAAGTTAATCTAAAAAGGTTTGTTTTCCTCTACAAAATTATAATCTTTAAAGGAAAGATTGAATGGCTAAAATTTAAGAAAACTAACAATTCACCCTCTCCTTCAACCCAAAAGAAAGAAAAAAGAAATGGCAACATAGCTTTATAATGAAAAAGATATGTAATAGAAAGGCAACATTGGTTTCCTATAAAATTAGTGAGACAAGTGATGCTTTCTTTTGAGGCCTAAAGTTGATAAAACCTTGATTGTCAAGTAAATTTTTCATGATAGTTATTTATTTGAAGATATTTTTCAAATATTAAGATATATTTTATTTGTATATATAGATTTAATAAATATAAAATAATAACTAGTATACTTATCTTAAATAAATCAATGTGAAAGAAATTAAGAGATATCATTTCTGAGGTGCCTATTTCATTTATGTTACAAATCTAGTAAAAATTAAGTGATAATTTTTTTTTGTATATTTTTTTTAAATGAAAATAAATTATTTATTTACTTTATATTTTGCTTAAGAACAATTTTATTATTAAATGACATCACTAATATCATGTTGTTATTAAATATTAATACTTTCACCTAAAATTATCAAATTCATTTAAGATAGATAGACGTGTTTAAGATAAAAATGACATAGAACTATTTTCTTATTCACTTAAGAGTTGGTTTATTTTACTTTAGAGTTATTTTATCTACTACATATTTTATAAATTTATTGTCTTTATTTTATTTCACTATAGAATTTTTTTTTATAAAGGTAAAAGGTAGGGTTTTTGAAGGGCCCTGGCTCTTTTTACAAACAAGTAATATAGGACAATGAAGCTCAATTAAACAAGGAGCAATAACAAGGAACTAGCAACATAAAGAGTACGAAATGTTAGTAGATAATCAATAGCTCAACCAAAGGAGCTAAGCACAAGAAATATTGGGCATACAACCCATAGACCAAGATCATTCCACTAATGGGGATTTGAAACAAAAAGATTCTAAGGAACACTAAAGAACCCCTTCTAATAGATCCTTAAAGTAACTTTTCTTCTTGGTTGGATACCCTTTGTTTTTTTCCATAGAAACACTTTGGCAACATTCCTTCTATAAAATGAATATTGGGAAGAATAAACAAAATCCCATCCTTTTCCATTTTCATTTTTTTCACTCTTAGGAGAAGGCTTTATGGGCAGGGGTAGAGCTCACTAGAAGGGTTGCAATCTTCATCATGAAGCTCCTTAGACCAATCCTTAATGACTAGGAGTTGATTCCTATTGACTACTAAACTCTACATAACAGAGTCTTTATTTGCAACAATGATATCCAATGATGGCTTCAATTCACACTAAGGATTATCAATCATCTCTAGATCTTTTTTCTTCCCAACTTTTGGGCTCCTATTGGCCAAGCACTCAAAGGAAGAATGGCCAGCCATTTGGCAGTATTGACACATTACTATGGAGTTCTCATAAACAATATGTTGTACCTATTCACCCAATTTTGGGGACAAGGTAATAGAAGAATGAAGGTCCTTACTCTCATCTACATACACAAATCTAATGTTTAGGGTAAAATTGGATTTGTTGATCTTTTGTGGTTTAGATGTTAAAATCCTCCTTTCACCCTAACATTAAAGGATCTAGGGTCGAGTGGTGAGCACTATCATACCCTAGGTCACTTAGAAATGAGGGGAAGCTTGGATTAGGGAATTAATTATCAATTTTTCCTTCTCCTATTCTCAATTGACTATTAAAACCCTAATTATGCAAATACGACAACAAATTAATGAATTACAAAAAAAGCTCTTGTAGACGGGAGTAAAATGACATATTACAGAATACCTATTTTCGGAGTTCCAAAGCAAAATAGTCAGGGACACTAGAGTGAGCACCCAAGTCCAAGGTACTTTCTTTTTTAGGGAATCTGGACCTTCTTCAGAAACTGATCAACCCTGTAACTTCTATTTTCTAGAATCTATCTGCGGAGGACACTGGAGCAAGTGCACAAGTCCTAGAAATGCTCCTTTCTCTAAATTTTCTTTAGATACTGAATCCCTGATGTTTTCCTAGCCTTCTTGCAACTCCACTTTTTTTGGATGCGACACTTGTAACCTACAATCACAAGACTTGGTTTGGGGGTTGTGGTGTTTAGAGGCTTGCCTCAGTCAAGCCCTGGAGGACACTTAAGTCTCTGAACACCATTTTTAGATAGAGAGAGCGTGCACTTGTGAGGCATAGGCCAAATCCAAATGAAACAATGATAAAAAGCACAATGATATCACCTTGTAGTGAAGATCTCATGGGAGGAAGATGCTCTTCATTCCATGAGGAGATGAATGCTCAGATATACAAATAAAAACACATAAACAAAACAAGTCTGCTCTTGCAACACAATGAAATCCTTGAATAACCTTGAGAACACAATAGTTTGCTAGCAATCATCTAGTTTACAAATGAATGCCTACACATGCTTATATATGCATCTACACACGCTCCCACTAAGATATTTGAAATTCAAACTTATTGTGTCGGTAAAGGGATCTAATAACGGTCACTAATCGACACTCAAAAATTGGGGCTACCTTAAAATAGGGTAGGACTAGGGCGCAGGCACCCAAGTCCTCCTCCCCTATTTTAGGTAGGGCACAGCTCAAGGGGTCCTCCTAGGTCCTATTTGCCATGGGACTTAGGTCTCATTCCATCGGGATGCTAAAATATGAACTAAAATGTCCTAAATGCACTCTAAAGCCCCGGGAGCTAAACCTTATGAGGGAAAAGCCCACAAGGGGACATTTTCTGACGTTACATTTAGCCCCCACTTTATTGTATGTATAAACACAGGACCCATACATGCATTAAAGTAAGGTCACAAACACAACAAACACAACAAGCACAGAGAAGAAACGCCAATCACGTAGAAAATAGTAACAGACATGCAAAACGTGGAGAAGATAGTTACAGTCACGCAGAACACAGAGAATACTATCAATGTATAGAAGACACATTAATGCACATAAGACAAGCATGATTCTTTTCTTTTCTTTTTCTTTCATATATATGAAATGCTAATGCAAGTACTGGAAAGTAAACAAACCTCCCATAATACATGATGCACTCATCACGTAGGTCTTTGTATATATGGGGCAACACACACGCAAGACATGCAAAACCTCCCAAAATGCCTACTGCATATGGGGTAACAGACATGCCAAACAAAACAAGCATGCTAACACACACACTTGAAGGCACGAAGAAAACACGGTAGACAAGCGATGGTGTATTCCTATTTCTAGGCTCAACACCATCTCAGGCACATTACAGGCACACATCGACAATTGTGCTTCCCCACAACAATCGCCAAAGACACGCTTAAGGGTTGAGTTAGTCACAGAACCGCTCCTTGCCTCCACAGAGGACTTTTGAAAATGCAACCCCACCCACGTTATGGAGATGCCTTATAGTGAAAAGGAAGCATGGCGTACCACCCCAACTGCATCACGGAGACACCTTATGGTGAAAAGGAGGTATACACAATAGATAGATTGATTGATTGCAAAAAAACTTGGGATGCAGGAAGTACTCATTGTACTAGCCTACACCTGAGGACAAGCACATTGCTAACATCTACAACAAACAGCTTACCTTATATATGCCCCCACCTTAAGGTGGTTGATATCATGCAATGATATCAAGCGCGTTAAGGTAGGAAGGAAACACACAAGGGATCACTGACTTTCACAAAGCCCATGCCCCCCAGAGCTGACATGTACTTTACGATCACCAAATGTTCCCACAAACACATCCCTGCAAGAAACATGTTAGTGTCTACAACATCACGATAAACAACAACATCAATGCATATGAAATTTGAGGTATGCAAGATTCAAGGTAGACAAAGTGCACGGAGTAGCAGTATTGTTTATGATTTGTAAATGAGATAGAACACCATCAAAATCATCACTACGCGGAAAGCATGAATGCTTCCACTAGCCAAGCGTTAGATAAGAAATACAACCCCATCATCATATTAGGAACTGTAGTCCATTTTTTGATTGCTCTCGAAAGGGACACTAGGTCCGCATTAGTATAAATTTTTGTTGTCATCCGCCCGCTAGATGGAAACACTAGAGGAAGGGAAACAATAAATAAGAGAGGAGAAACAAGTGTCTTAGGGATAGTCATGCAGGAGGGTGCCCCCAGGTCACCAACCATGATGCTATGTCCATAAGACACAACACTCAACAATGAAATTAGAGAGAGGCAATATAGAAGAATGATGATACAAATAGAAGGTCACAACAGAGGTGGTCTCCTGGTAACTCGGACCTTACAAGAGAGTCAAGGGTCATCCCAGGAGGCCTAAACAACACATAACACATTATGGGGGAAGCACATCACAAGAGAAATAAAGGGTTAGAGATACTTACTTGGTAGCACCATCATTAAGAACCTACATATCTAGGATACCTGTTATGTTGTTTTGATCTTGTTGAATTGATATTAAGTGTAAGATGATGGGAGGATTTCTTTTCTTTAAAAGGATTATATCCAATGCCACATGAGTAATGTGTTGAAGTGGATTCTATAGGTTCTCTAATTCCTTGTTGATTTATGCCACATCCCTTACCTACATAGTCATTATGTTTGTACAAAATTTGAAATCCACGAGCATATAGAGAGTCTAGTTCCTTAGAAGAAGCTGAGGCCTTGTAGGTATCATAATTTGTAGTGTAAGTGAGGGTATTGTTTTTTATTTTCTACCAAGGGGATTTTAGGTTTCTTAGGTGCTTCAAAAGATTGCTTAGGTGAGATCGATGCCAATTTTGATGTGTCAAGGCTATTAATTTTATATTCCCCTATACTGCAAGGATTAAAATCCAATGAACCCTAATCATCACCAACAAGTGCATTTGATGGTTGGGAGTCTTGTAAAAAATTATTCATGGCTAGAGACATTGATGAACCATCTTGTAAAGTGTTTAAACTCATATGATTGTAAATTGGTTTTGTTTTTATTCAGTGTGTATATAGTTATCTATTTTAGGATCGGCATGAATTGTATGAAGTTTACCTTTGAATATAAATTTGATTGATCGATGCAAGGTGGAAGGAATTGCCCCACATGCATGAATCCAAGGTCTACCAAGAATCATGTTGTAAGATAAATAACAAGGCATGACATGAATCAGGATAGGCACAAGCATAGGTCCTACTTGTATAGGTAGAGTTATAGTGCCCATGGATTGTCATCCAACATTATCAAATCCATGAATGCTAATGCCATTTGGTGTGATTTGTGATGTCTCAACCTTCATTTTGTCTAGTAGGTCAATGCTACAAACATTACGAGCCGATCCAGTGTCAATCATAACTCATTTTACCAACGTTTTGTTTATTCTAACAAAGATTACAAGAGTATCATATTGGTTTTGAACTTCGATTGATGGTAATTCATGTGGTTGAAAGAGGATATCCATTTTTGTTGCATGCATGCTATCTAATATGGCTACTACATCACTAGGCTTAGTAGTAGGTGGGACAATCACCTTTTGTAAAGCTTCTTGGAGCATTCCATGGTATGTAGGCGATGTTTGTATTAAATCCCAAAGAGAGATCTTAGGTAGAGTAGCGCGAAGCTATTTGACAAGATCATATTCTTGACCACTTTTATGAGTAAGACAAGGTGGTTGAGGGAGCATAGGTTGAGAACATGGAAGAGAGACATGCACATGCGGTGCTTGGTTACTTTGCTTGTTATTATAGGTGTTGTATATGTGAGAAATCACATTGTGGTGTGGTTGTTGTAACACATTTTGAACACCTTGAATCGTAATCACTGGCTTTAAGCAAGAGGGTGCACTAAGTGCCCCTTGGAAAATAATTTTAGGAATATTGCTATGAAGTCTATTAACAATTATTGAATTAACATTGTTTTCCTCTTGATTGCACCCAATATCCATCATCAAAGGATTTAATGTGAAAGACCTTTTATCATCCACTAATGCTACATCTTGGCCAGGGAGAGCAGTGGGATGAGAGGAAGGTACATCAGCATCATCATCATACTCTGTGGCAGAAAAGGGCTTTTCACTCTCATCTTTCTCATGAGTATTCCTAGAGATGAATTTGGTTAAATCTTCTAATATCAAAGGATATGCTCTTATGAGTAAAGCAAATCTACTAAAATCATGTGTATAACAAAGTAATTGTAACTCATATGTAGAATATATAAAAGCATCAATACCATTGATATAAGCTATGTGTTCTAGAACATGAGGATTCTCATTAGTGAAATTAGCAAAATTTTCAAAATCTAGGATATACTCATGTAAAGATTTCATAGATGAATAACATGAAGATGCCATAATGAAATGCAAAATGATATTTTAACAATTTTCCAAGAGTATTTGAAAGATAAGTGCAAACTATATGCAAAATGACCTAAAATGCTTAATTTTTTTGTACTTTTTAATGCAAATATATGAAAGAAAAGGTGTTGTAAGGATTTTTATCAAGGGAAGAAAATAATATGTCTGATATTAGTCCAATTTAGAAATAAGATCCTTTACAACATACTTTTGATGTAAATCTAAGATGATGCCAAGTCAAATTATAGTGAAAATATGTCAAAATAAGTACTTTTTCACCAAAATTCAAATGCAAAAGAGAATGACAAAGAGTGTTGTGAGGAAGATGATGATGGTAATAAAATAATTTCAGTAATAACAGCCACTTGGTGCCAAAATACCCAACACAACATGCTTTTAGTTCTACTTAAGGTAAAACCCTAGTGAAAACATAGCAAAAATAGGCTATTTTTCACGGTTTTTCAATTCCAAGACCTAACAAAAGAGGTGTTGTAATGAATTTAAGGAGGTACAGAGAATAATATAAATAATATCAGTCACCTTAATCCATAAAATTTATCACAACACACTTGGAGTGCAAACTAGGTCAAACCCTAGGGCAAAAATAGGCAAAATATGTAGTTTTTTGCCAAATTTTCACTACAAGAGCCTGTTAAAAGGGCGTTGTGAATATTTTATGAGGGGAAGAAAATTATTACCATGATAAAATAAAATTAATGAAAAAATATCTTTCACAACACACCTATGGTGCAAGTTTAGAGAGTCGATAAGGCCAAAATTGGTGAAAATCGTTGTTTTCAAAGCCCTAGGTTTGAGATTTTGAAACAAAATTCTATTTAAATGGTTTTAAGTCTGATTTTTGATGGAAATTACATACTCTCAGATCAGAAAATTATTTTCAATCTTAATCATGCAAAATTCCCATGCAAATTCAATGAAAATGCACCAAAATTTTCTAGTTTTTGTTGAAAATTTCAATGCAAAAATGCAAATAATTTAAATTTAAATGAAAATTCACACTAAAATGAAATACTAAATCCAAATTAAAATTTGAATGAGCCTCTAAAATTAGTAGAAAAATCTGATAAAAGATTTTTCCTACAAACCCTAGATTTTGGAATTACTAGGTTATCTAAAAATTGTCAAAATTTCCACAAAACCCTAGCAATTAAATGATGAAAATGCAAAGCAAGATTTTGAATTTTTGTATTTTTCTATATTTTGTATCAGATTTGATGCAAAAATCATGAATTAGGAAAATTTAGAAAGAACTGACACAATTTAGTAAGCCAAACAATGAAATTTTTTTGTATTTTTCCAAATTTTCTCAATGCAATAAATTAAATATCTATATGAATGAATAAAATCACACCAAATATGCAGACAAATGCTCAGAAAGTTGCAATTTAAGTTCAAATAAATGGGTTCACCAAAATGTTTAGCGAAAAATTGGATTTGTTGATCTTTTGTGGTTTAGATGTTAAAATCCTCCTTTCACTCTAACATTGAAGGGTCTAGGATCGAGTGGCGAGCACTATCATACCCTAGGTCACTTGCAAATGAGGGGAAGCTTGGATTAGGGAATTAATTATCAATTTTTCCTTCTCCTATGCTCTATTAACCATTAAAACCCTAATTATGCAAATATGACAACAAATTAATGAATCACAGAAAAAGATCTTGCAGACGGGAGTAAAATGCCAAATTATAGAATACCTATTTTGGGGTTTCGAAGCGGGACAATCGGGGACACTAGAGCAGGTGCCCAAGTCCAAGGTACCTACTTTTTTAGGGAATCTGGACCTTCTCCGGACACTGGTCAACCCTGTAACTTCTATTTTCCAGAATCTATCTACGAAGAACACTAGAGCGAGCACCCAACTCTTGGAAATGCTCTTTTGTACAACTTTTCTTCAGATCTTGAATCCCTGACGTCTACCAAGCCTTCCTACAACTCTACTTTTTCTGGATGTGACATCTATAACCTACAATCATAAGACCTGGTTTGGGGGTTGTGGTGTTTAGAGGCTTGCCTTAGTCAAGGCCTGGTGGACATTTAAGTCTCTGAACACTGTTGTCAGATAGAGACAGTGTGCCCTTGTGAGGCAGAGGCCAAATCCAAATGAAACAATGATAAAAAGCACAATGATATCACCTTGTAGTGAAGATCTCATGGAAGGAAGATGCACTTCATTCCATGAGGAGATGAATACTTAGATCTGTGAATACAAACACATAAACAAAACAAGTCTGCTCTTGCAACATAATGAAAGCCTTGAATAACCTTGAGAACACAATAGTTTGCTAGCAATCATCTAGTTTACAAATGAATGCCTACACATGCTTATATATGCATCTACAAGCACTCCCGCCAAGATATTTGAAATTCAAACTTACTACGTCGGCAAAGGGACCTAATAACGGTCACTAACCGACACCTAAAAATTAGGGTTGCCCTAAAATAGGGCAGGACTAGGACACGGGTGCCCAAGTCCTCCCCCCCTATTTTAGGCAGGGTGCAGCTCAAGGGGTCCTCCTAGGTCCTATTTGCCATGGGACATAGGTCTCATTCCATCGGGATGCTAAATTATGAACTAAAATGTCTTAAATGCATTCTAAAGACCAGGGAGCTAAACCTTATGAGGGAAAAGCCCCCAAGGGGACATTTTCTGACATTACATCTAGCAAACAACAAATACCTCCTTGAAATAGTCACATGATCAATGGAAATGAGTTGACTAATAGTGGAAGCTATACCTTTCCAAACTCCTACCTCCCAATATTCCAAAGGCAAGTTGGGAATATTGACCCAAACATGAACTCTATTGATGCATTCCTTTTGAGGATTGAAGCTTGGAGACCACTTCTTGAGAAAAATCCCCAGCTTTTCCATAAACCATGGGCTATCCTAGAGGGTTTGAACACAATCTCTAAGGTTTGAAGAAATAAAATAAATCTCTTCACCATATCCACAATCTCAAAATGTTTGCAACACTTTCATTTTCTTTTGGCTCACTTCTTTAAATCATCAACGTTTGGTCTCACCCCAAGAAATTTCCATATGATAGAAGTTCCAAGGTTAGAGGAAACCCTTGAATAATGGAATCTAGAATCATAAGGGAAAGGAACTTACCCTCCCCAACAAGCATTGCAGATAAGGGTAGAGAAGGGTTTCGTTAACTTAAAACAACATCAACCCAATACTTAGGTTGCCTTGCACTAGAACTAGCATCAATCATAGTTGACAAAGCCATAGAAAAGCCTTATCCCACCTTCTATATGATTAGTTACTAATAATTAGAGTCATCAGCACCTATCACCATAGCCTCCTAACCTAGAGATGTATTCAACACTTCAAAATCCACCACCCTATCCTCAAAGGCACAAATTCAAGAGGGGACCTCCAAACATGCCTCATGAGCCATATTAGGTGTCATCACTACCATTGCATGGAAGAGGAAGGCATTATGAAAGCCCTTCCATGAACCACGAGAACATGACCTATAGAGCTATTTTATTTACTACATATTTAGAAACTTTGGTGTCCTTACTTTATTTACTAGTATAGACATCTTAAATAAATCTATCTAAGAAATGATAAGAGAGATAAAAGTTATTCTATTTACTCAAGAGTTATTTTATTTTACTTTAAAACTATTTTATTTACTACATACATATATGGACACATAAAAAAAATTGATTGAGGGTAAAATGGGTTTTTGATTTAGGGCCCAAATCCTTTTACAAAGAAGGACACAAATATAGCAATATAGTTAGGTGAGTGCACCAAAATGGGGGACAAAAAAGTGGCCAAATAAAAAAAATAAAGAAAAGGTGAGTGCAAAATGTAAAAGTTCACATAACATACTTACGTTATGGCTTAATGATTACCAAGCCATAATGCAATCACATTTTATAATGCAAGCATATTATATAGTGCTAGAAAAGCACATTTTATATAGACTTGCATTTATATTTTTTTAATTTACATAGGTCATGTATATACATACATATATATGTATGTATATGCACATAAATACATAATGTGTGTGTATAATGTACATATACACATACATGTATATGTAGTAGGTATATATAATGTACTCATATTTTATAACATGAGCACATTTTATAGAGTGTTAAGAAAAAATATATAATCATAGGGTGTTAACATGAGCATATTTTATAGACATTGATCAAAGCCTTAGTCAATCATTTAAAGGTCCAAAATTCAAATTTAATATTTTTTAAAGGATTTTTTGGACCTTGGAACTTTAATATCTCACTATGTGCAAATGATCTTTACCTAATTTTTTCACCATAGGATGAATTTAGAATTTTAGTGGGTAGATTTTCAGGGGCATACATGCTCAAATGAAAACTTTCTAAAAATAACAAGTTACTACTTTTAGCCTTTTGGAAATTTTCACTGTCCTAAAGCATTCTACAACACATTTTAGAGGAAATAAGCTTAATGGGTATTCTAGCAACTGGGAATTTCAACATGGGCTGCAATAGAATTAAAAAAACCTACAAAACCAAAAATTAAACAACATTAATTTTTTTGGGGTGATGCAAGATTGCTTTTACACCTCTAAATGCTCCTACATCAAATTCTATCCTCCATTCCAAGATTCATTTTCTCCCATCCACTTGCCTCCTCCATCTTCTCCCACATCCTTGTATCTCCTTCCTCCATGCATCTTAAGGAAATCACCTCCATCCATTAAGCACATTCCATCTCCTCTTGCCACTTGTCAAAAGGCTATCTTGCACATTCATTCAAGGCAATCCTATCTGTCCATCTCATCTCCAAATCATAGCCCTCCATGTCCATGGTGGAGAGTCTATTTAAATAACTCTACCTAGAGGACATTTCATAAATCCTTCATTAAGTAAGTACATGTTTCCCAATTTGATAATCTTGAGCAAGAAAGCAATCAATATTTTATCTCACTCAATCAAGTCATCTTAGAGCACATCATAGCAATCAATTGACGTATAATGCATGTTTTAGGTTGTATTTTCATTGTTATTTACCTTCCATTTTTCTTAAACTAAAAATGCATGTTTAGTTTGGATTTGAGTTTCTTGTTTGTATTGCATCTAACTCTCTTTGTTTTGTCCAAATTTCATATCCACATTTTTGGCATGCCCAGTGGGACTCTTGTCCCAATACTAATCCTTGTCCTTGGAGTTTTTTGAGTAACTTTTTTGTAGCTTTTTCACATTTCTAGACATGTTTATTAGCTCCAACCTTTTTTCCTTGTGTATCAACAACTACACATGACTCCTATCATTCATTTTGCTCCCTGATGCAGATTCTTTACTCTTTATAGCTAACTCTATGATTTTTTATAAGCTTGAGGCATCTATGTAGTCAGTAGAGGCATCTATGCCTTTCCTTACATTTCACGATGTTAAATTTTTGTCCAGGTTTTTGGGTCTCTAAGGTTTCTTCGTAATGTCCTCTTTGCTACGTAGGATTTTTACAAGGTCTTATTTGTCATTTTATTGGACATTTGGCTAGGGTTTGTGGGCTGTCCACTTATAAAATTTGGATTCAATGGTTTGCATATTGATATCAGCTTGCAGGATATGTCATTTTTCATTTTTAAGATTTTGAATTTAACATATGTTTGTACAGATTTTAGCTAATTTCTTGGACTAACCCTTGTGTTTGTAGCTTGAGACATCTATGCTCTGGTGTGAGACTTTTGTGTCAACAAATAGGCATCTACGTCATCTCTTGAGGCATCTACATCTTTCTTTGCATTTCACAACCCTAACTTCATATTTTGTAGGTTCCCACCTTTTATGAGCCTTAGTTGTTGTGAATTTTTGCCCTAACTCTCAATTTTGTAGGCCTTAGGATCCTTTAAACTTCAAATCTAGATAGGTTTTGAGCATAGGCCTCTCTCTTTGAATTTTTGCTAGAATCATTATCTTTTGCTTCATCATTATTATTTTTCACTTAATTAGACTAACCTAGTTGCAGGAGACATTATTTGCTAGCCATTTTTTCTAAGTCTCTTGTATGATTTTAGTTTTATACTTCTTTTTTTTTTATGCTAACTAGATATTTTCTAGGATTGAGGCATCTCTGCCTTGTGTCAAGGTATTTGTGTAGCCTTTGAGGCATCTCTATAGTTAGTAGAGGTGTCTATATGCCACTTGAGGCATCTCTACCGTAGTTAGAGAAATTTGTGCAACCTTTGAGACATCTATGTCGTAGTAAGTGTTTGTGTCTTTTCTGCCTAGTTTGGCTTAATTTAGCATCTTTTCCTTGTAAATCAACATTTTTGCCTTATTGAAGCATCTTTGCACTATGTTTCAGCATCTATGTTGCACCATACTTTTTCTACAAATATTTTAATAATCTTTTGTTAACCTTTGTCTGACTTGTGGGATTGGTTATCTTAGGGACTAACTATTTATAGGTTTGATTGTTGAAGCCCTAGAGTTAACAACTAGCTGTGGTTGTTATTCTAACTATTGAGTTGAGTATAATTTAGTAGATAATAAATCATGTTATGGAGGAGATGGGCTTTATTGTATGTGTTTGGGTTGAGGGATGATATAATGGCTTCTAGGTGACATTTAGAGTTTGTTCTTAGCTCTAGTTTCTTATCTTTTGTTCTTGAGCATGATGGAGGATGGGAATTTTGTAGTTGAGATGGTGGTCAATTGGTTGATTTTGTAGATTTCCTTGATGAGCTGATGAACATAGAGGAGTTAGTTGGTGTAGCATGCTTAGACCCTTGGTGGCTAGTTTATTTTTTGGAGCACCTTATGATTTTGCATTGTGAATATCAAGTAGGAGAATGCTATGAATATGTGTACTATTAATATTGCATGTCCTAATTAAAATATACATATTATATTATATTTATATTTATTAAAATAATTATGTAAAATATATAGGTTATAATATTATATATTAGTAATTATACTACATAATGAAATGATGGCATCACTACCGAAAAATTCAGCATTGCTGAAGGCTTCTGTGCATGGCTACGTTAGGGCTTTAAGATTTCTTCCTCTTAAGAGTTCTTCTTCAAACACATATTATATGGCTCAGACACATAATATGGTGACTAAAAAACCCTATCCAACCAATTTCAATGACTACTTAAGAGTTCTTCTTCAAACCCTAACTCATATGCAACTCTTATGCCAAATACATGAGGTTTTCTGACTAGGGCATCAACAAATTTGCACCGACCTCCATTCCCTGCTCCTACAACATTAAGAAAAAAAAACAACGTATCTACACCTATTCCACCAATTTTAAGGCTTGTTCATCAGTGGAATGGGAAGAAATTCATGATTTTCTATCGAAACACACCCTAAACTAGGGTTTTAGACTAGTTTTCAGTAATTTGACTCTAAAAGGCTTCAAACTCAATGAAATCAGATGCAAGCAAGTTTAAATGAAAGTAGATTCAATTCCACATCACCTATAATTGATTTCACATGACAAGTCAACCATACAGTTCCATACAATTCACTGAAAAAACAAAATAATGTTTAGAAATGCAGAAAAACAGAGCTTCTTTATTGATTTTTGTTCAAAACTTCCACACCCACACTTGTGTCAACCATCTCTAGGTTACTACAATATATTTTCATCAGTTTCTAACTAAATTTTCAACTTCCATCTTTTAGTTTCTTCATTTACAACATGTGACTCTTCAAATTCCACAGTTTTGCCACTTTTTAGCAATTTTGACAACATTTTGCAAAAAAAATGACACTTGACTCACCAAAACTCCTAATAACCTAACATGAACTCTAACACATCTAAACTGGTCTTAAATGACCTTATTTCATAAAACCAACATAAGACAACCAAAATTACAACTTGCACTTAACCTATTGAACCTAAGGTGCTCCTGCACCACTTGGTCGCCCCATTCTACCCATTTTTTTTTACCTCTACTCTATTTCACCCTAACTGTTTTGGGCTTGGCAAGTATTTTGCCCTAATTTTTTTTGTTTTGCAAAAGGCATTGCCGACCACTAAATAAGGGCATAGGGCATTGGAAGCAACAAATGAATCCACTAGGAATGCCAAGGATCAGCCTTGGCAAATGGTTAGCCTTGGTTGCCATAGATCGACCCTTGTATACACACTAAAACCAGCCTCAAACCAACAAATGATGGGCTATTCAATGTTGTTAACCAAACAACAAACCCTTGTCACAGATTGATGCCTCCAAGATGAACCAACACACAAACTTAGTGAGCTCTAAAACCGTATTAGATGCCAAGATCATCTAAGCCAAATGCTGATTACAAAAATGGAGTGAAAGCAATAAAATCACAATGTATAAACTATGCAAAATAGTAAGTAAAAATAGTGTAGAGAGGTTGAGTCGACTCAAAAGTCAATTTCAACACTCAACTAGAGGTGGAAGAAGGTTTCCACCAAGTGGTGTAAGAGTGGCGACACATATCTTGGAGAGTTGTGTCAAAACTCTTAGAGTCACCACACAACCCACCTAAGTAGGTTGATGACACGTGTATTTTACCCATGTGAGGGAAAATATACACTAACAATATACCCACTAATTAGAGAATTTCTAGTTTGGTGTAGATCGTAGCATACATAAGATTACCAACTACACTTACATAGGGGATGTGGCTCACATCAACTATCTCACCTGGTGTCAAAAGTTACTACTAAAAAAAGAGCTTTATTCACTCACTAGTTTGCAATCCTACATAATAAATTATTCTAATGTATAGATTTAACATACTTGCTCTAACTAATCCATAGTTTTTAAATTCTATTTCATCTAATCTATATCCCTAAGATGAGCGTAGATACAAAGTTGAGATTTAAAATCCCTATTAAATTCCTTACTATTACTAAAATAATGAAGTGAAATAATAGTAAATAATCACTAACATGTTTGAAATAAACACAATGATCTAACTTAGCCCTATCTTAAATCCAAACTTCAATAACATATGTATCAAACTTTTGAAATAAGGGCGAATTTCAGACCATAAAGAGATATCCTACAAATCATGTCCTTCTTATACTAAACCACAATGTGCTCTATCTATATCACATAGATCTTCTCCTCCAAATCCTTGTGAAGAAAATTTTTCACATCTAACAATTCAAACTCAAGGTTAAACACAACTATAATAAATTAAAAATTGAAAGATAAAAGCTTCACAAAGGAGAGAAGATCTCACCAAAATCAATTCCCTCAACCTAGGAATTATCCCTTATCCACTAACTTTGCCTTGTACTTTTGAAACTTGTCCTCTACACTAACTTACTTACAATTCTAGACCCATCCCCATTAGAAGACAAAGAGAAACAAAAATGCATCTAAACAATAGGTGGGATATACATGTCAGGTCACATTCTTTGTGAAGAGGACCTCCTCAATAGTTGGGCATGAGATTGTTCCTCTTCCTCTAAATTACTTAGACTCACTCTTTGAATAACCTCCTCATCATTTCAATGTTGAATCTCATGTATGAATATTTACTTTACATGCATGTTTATGAGTGCTCATTTACTTTTAAATACATTTTCATTTAGGATTCACATGCACCTCAAAGTGGGGGGAAATGTAATGGTAACATTTGCATGCCCATGCAATGTTCCATCTAGTTCTGGACCCATTTTGTTGGAATGTCTTAATACAATTACAAACTAGCAAATGGTGTACAGTCTTGTGCAAATTTGGGTTTATTCCCTAATCCTTTACCCATTCCCATTTACATATACTTCAACATATTTAACCCTATCCTTATTTGCATGTATTCCTATACATTTAATTTATTGCCTCCATGTCTACACCCATCCCCATACATTCATTCCTCCCTTGATATTAACACCTCCATGTCTTGGGTTAATCTTGTGGCATGTGAGATTGATCAAATACCACATGGAATTGACCACCAAAATTAAAAAAATAAAATTCAAGTTTTATCGATTCCTTCCTAATTCATAGCCATTATAATCTAACTTAGCACATGTTTTGTGTAATTAATTCTTATGTCTTAGTATTCAAAGGCATTCAAAGTGCAATAATTCACATCTAAGAATCTATTAGGAAAAGGGTGTTGTACACCTTGCACAATAAAAGAAATATTTTAATTATTTAAAATAATCATTTACTTGTGGTGCATCTTTAGTGATGTGTATAGCCACTTTAAATTTTTATTTGGGTCCACTTGTAAAGTTATATGTAACATTGGTTAGATATCTTATGTGTGGGAGACATAGGACAAATATTTAATATTTGTGGGAAGTATTTAATTATGGGGTCAATAGTTTTGTGCTCTCTTGGTTTTAAAATGCATGGTTGAGCTAATAAAATTTGGTGGTTTTGTGTGAACTTGATTTTATAAAAGTAATCACATGTTTAGTAGTTGAGGTTGGTTGCCATTTTGGAGTTGGTTGTCATTTGTATTGAGCTCTCCTGAAGAGTGCATATGTGAAGCATGGCATGGGATTTGTGGTTTCATGGTTACTCATTTTTCTTGGACACATGGAGGATGTATTGGAGGAGCTTGACATTTCAGAAGTGTTCATGGAGACTCTATAAGTGAATTGTAATGTTTTCATTGTTGAATAATGCATTGAGTGTAGATGCTTTTGGAGGCTAGGTTTTTATCTTTTGAGGGTTTTCCCAAGGCATATCTTGTGTTATCTTATTATTTGTCTTTTATCTTTGTATTATGGTTATTCTATAAGCATACATGTGTCATTTTCTCTCATGGGGTTATGTAGGAAATGATTTGATCAACCTTGTAATTTCCTAACAAGTGGTATCAAATCTATGGTTATGGTTGAGGGAGGTGTGAGATCCCTAGTTTTTTTAACCCTTGTTTGAGTAGATCTGATGAAAAGTTGAAGCCATGGCAATGGAAATATTTGAAACATTTTAAGGTATAAGTGTTTTGTGTAGGTTGTGATAATTATAGATTTGGGTTTTAGGGTTTATAGATTTGTGGTTATTGTTGTAGTTCTAGAGTTTGAAAAAAATTTATAAAATAATTTTTATTAGGTGTTTAATATGAGGGTTTTATAGAGGAACATACAAAACTAACCTCCTAGAACAAAATGGGCTTCGCCAATGGATCCAAGAGGCTCAAGAGGTCACCGGGGCTTGGTGCAAAAAAACCCCCCCTCCCCTAGTTTGGTTGTACAATCGTATAGTCTAGGTAATTTAAAAAAAAAATCAATTCAAAAGTATTAAACTTGTGGATAAATTAATTTAAAAAAAAAATTATTATGGGGGATGGTATGGTTACCTACAAATCCCTATATCATCAATCCCCATGGGCAACCATAAAATGGGTGTGTGCATATAGAATGGAGGTATGAAAGATATGGTACATGGTATGTATGGCATGTGCAAGAAGGTACTCTAGTAGTAGGGCTTTGTCAACCCCCAACCGATCGATAGGTCATGTGGCCAGTGAGCCATTCATCCTTAGTCTCAGCCTCCAATTGGGCTGACTAAACCACAACCACCAACAAGTAGTTTAAAAACATTAAACGCAATTGAACGTCTATTGGGTCCACCATTAAAAGATTGAAATTTCAAAATTAAACAAATTTAATAATGTTCTGGATTTTGTCACTGACCTCCAACCTACACTCCATTACCAATCCACCATAAACGCACCTGATGACATCATCATTATACTGATAGGGTCTTTTAGGGCCCTTTCTAGCCCTTGGAGTATAGTTTTCTTCCACAGGGCATAACTTTCACATATAGTATTAGATTTTTGACTTCTTAATGGTATCAAAAAGATCTCTCCAAAAACTATGTAGTTGTCTAGGTTTGGTCATTAGATTTTTTGTGTGTATTAGAATTTCATGCCTAAATTCAACATTGCTTTAGAATGGTTAACATGCAATATCTTGAGCATATAGAATTAGATTTTATATTTTGAATAGGTAATGGATCAGGTGGTTTTTTACTTGGATGATTAGAGAGAGGTTCATACATGTTTGAGCACTTCTAGGGATTGAAGATTTAAGGTGTGATTATGTGAGCATCTAGATGAATTTGGAAGTCAAAACCTGTGGGAGTGCATGTTTTTATGAGACCAATATGATGATATAGAAGGTTATCAGTTCTGCTACTTCCTAATTTACAAGTTTATACGTGCTTTTAGAGTGTTGAATTTTATTAGAATTTCATGCCTAAATTCAACATTGCTTTGGAATGATTAACATGCAATATCTTGAGCATATAGAATTAGATTTTCGATTTTGAATAGGTAATGGATCAGGTGGTTTTTTACTTGGATGATTAGAGAGAGGTTCATACTTGTTTGAGCACTTCTAGGGATTGAAGATTTAAGGTGTGATTATGTGAGCATCTAGATGAATTTTGGAGTGAAAACTTGTGGGAGTGCATGTTTTTATGAGACCAATATGATGATATGAAAGGTTATCAGTTCTGCTACTTCCTAATTTACATGTTTATACGTGTTTTTAGAGTGTTGAATTTTATGGTGATAGGTACAGAGGTTGTCTTCTAGTTTGAGGATATGGTTGATACACATGTGAGACAAGGAGTCTTAGTTTAGTGAGAGTTGAGTATAGGTAAAATGATAGTTATTATTATTGTTTCTTGGATATGCATGTACATTTGAGCATTATCAAAAAATGGTCATGTATGTAGTTGATAAGTTTGGGTTGTGATGATTTGATTATGTCCATGTGTTTAGAGATTATGTCATGTATGTAGTCTATTGTCAGGAGATGGTTATGTCCATGTGTTTAGAGATATTGACATCTTGGTTTACCATGGAGGACTCTTGGAGTCCTTAATCTAGGTGTTAGCTTATGAATTGTCAATTTTGATAGGCGATCCTTGGTTGGGAGGATGCTTGGAGTTGTGGAATGGTGGACTCTTGATTTTAGAGATTTAAGTTTTGGCATGATACAAGTGCTCTTGGGAGAAATATATGTTCATTGGAGCATGTGATATCCTAGGAGGGTATGTTAGATCATGATGTCATGTTGGTTTCTTGATTATGCAATTGGAGATTTGACAATGGTTAGGTTAGTTCTCTTGGTATTGAGTACTTTGATATTTTTCTTGGAGCTTCATGATAGTGTAGTGTTGCATTTGGATTTTAACATGGATTGATTGGTTGTACATTCTCATAGATACTTGGAGACTAAGGTGATGCTACATTTATATTAGGTTTAGAGATTTTTTGAGATGATCACTTGTTGGAGGTTTCAATAGGAAGACTAGGGAGCCTTCACCTAGATACAGACATGACTTCATGATAGAACTTAGAGGAGATTGTTCTTGGAGAGAGTCATAGTGGATTGGTGTATCCTAGAGGAGCATTCTCATTCTCCACTCATGGTCTACTCAATGGATAATCATCTAAGAGGTATTGCCCATCCTATTTTCTAATGCATTTTTTCTTTCTTTCTCTTCTCATGGATGTGGATCTTGAGCTATGTTAGTTTTAGAGGGTTCATTTGAAGAGTGTTTGAATTGTTATCTCCTTGTTCATATGATTTTATTTGTGATGACATTTATGAGGATTTAGGAGATGTTTATTTGGGCTAATTCCTAGTTTTAGGAATGGATTTGAGTTTGATCTTCCTTGGTTAGAGAGGCTTACATCTATGTCAGTTACATGATACATATGTTTTGTTTGATATATGAGATTGAACAATTGGATGTTTTTAAGTACTTTCATTTGGGGTTATAAAAGAGATCATACTTGACACAATTTAGCACTTTGAGGTGTTGGTAGAACGACATGGTATGAGATATGGTTGATAGGTTTTCTCTCTTTATTATATTAATACTTTTTGGAGGTTGATGTTCACATGGTTTTTTGTGGTGGACTTGGGAGAGTTGTGGTGGCTTATTGTGAGGGAGTATGCAATGGTTTGAGTTGCATGTGTAGATCATTGTGATTGTTCTTTATTACTACATAGTTTGATTATTAGCCACACCTTGGTATGAGCATTGTTTGGTAGACTTGATATACCTTCATCTAGTTTTAGATTGGACATTACCCATGTAGTGGGAGCTCTTGAATGTGTACGTTATTCTTTGATAGGTTTTTTATATGGAGCTTGTGATTGTAGTTTTTGGATTGCATATGTTGATGGAATAAATTATACTAATGTTTTTGATACCTAGGAGGTATGCATGATTGGATGTATAAGCATTTGTTATGATTTCTATTTATAGTCATGTGGGTTTTTTCCTTTGCAGAAACTTGGGGCCTTTGTTATCACTTGGATTTGATGCTTATGTTGTTTGGATTAGTGCATCTTCACCTTGGTTTGTTCCTTTTATTACATAGGTGGCATGTTGGAGGATGAGAGGAATTATTTATTGAGATGGTGGTCAATTTGGTTTTATTGTAGATATCTTGATAGAGTACAAGAGCATGATGGAGATTCACATGGTTTCATTAATGGCTATGATGGTGTGTTTCATTGATTAACCCTTATGCAATGTATACAACAAGTGGGAGAATATTAGGAAAAGGGTGTTGTACACCTTGCACAAGAAAATAAATATTTTAATTATGTAAAATAAATATTTACTTGTGGTGCATCTTTAGTGATGTGTGTAGATGCATCAAATATTTATTTAGGTCCACTTGTAAAGTTGTATGTAATATTGGTTAGATATTTTATGTGTGGGATATATAGGACAAATATTTAATATTTTTGAGAAATATTTAATTATGGAGTAAATGGTTTTATGATCTCATGGTTTTGAGACACATGGTTTATACAATACCATTTGTTGGTTTTGTGTGAGCTCGATTCTATAAAAGAAAGCACATGTTTAGTGGTTGAGGTTGCCTATCATTTTGGAGTTGGTTGTCATTTGTATTTAGCTCTCATGAAGAGTGCGTATGTGAAACATTGCATGGTTACACATTTTTCTTGGACACATGGATGATGCATTGGAGGAGATTGATGTTTCAAAAGAGTTCATGGAGACTCTGTACATGTATTGCAATTTTTTCATTGTTGAATAATAAAATGAGTGTGGATGCTTTTGGAGGCTATTTTTTTCTCTTTTGAGGGTTTTCCCAAGGTATATCTTATGTTATCTTATGATATGTCTTTGATATTTGCATTATGGTTATTCTATAACCTTGTACATGTCATTTTCTCTCTTAGGGTTATGTAGGAAATGGTTTGATCAACATTGTAATTTCATAACAAAATCTACATCATATCTAAAAGTTTTGTTCATTGAAGAAAAGAATCAATCGAGAAACACTTTATTTGGAGAACTAAAAGGAAGCAAATTTGCATCACTTTCATCTGGGACACCTACAAGATTGATTGTTGTTTGCCAACATTCACCAAAAGTCATAAAGCTACTAAAATATAGGGTCGCCTACGGAGAATGTGAACCCTCACAATTGAACAGTTTCTCCTAAGTGTTCTTAAAAACCGTCAATCCTTGTATATTAGAGTTTTATATGACATAGATTTTTGCAATCCACACTCAGTAGGTTCAATTCTATCAATTTCAAATCACTTTCATACATTGACTCAATACTATAGAAGGTAGGATCAAAATTGTATAATGTAGATTGTATCCATGGAGAATTCCAACACTATTTTGATCTTGAGGCATTTTTCAAACAAAGAACATCAATTTTTTAATACCAAATCAATCAAATGTTACAATGCATTATAAATATTCTTGATCTTAACCCCACAAGTCAATACATCAATCTCTTTAAATTTAATTTCTTAAATTTAGATTTATTACACTTCTTTACCGAACTCTAATTTACCCAAAAATGAATTATATTGTAATTGTTTGCACTACTTTAATTAACTAAGTTAATCTAAAAAGGTTTGTTTTCCTCTACAAAATTATAATCTTTAAAGGAAAGATTGAATGGCTAAAATTTAAGAAAACTAACAATTCACCCTCTCCTTCAACCCAAAAGAAAGAAAAAAGAAATGGCAACATAGCTTTATAAAGAAAAAGATATGTAATAGAAAGGCAACATTGGTTTCCTATAAAATTAGTGAGACAAGTGATGCTTTCTTTTGAGGCCTAAAGTTGATAAAACCTTGATTGTCAAGTAAATTTTTCATGATAGTTATTTATTTGAAGATATTTTTCAAATATTAAGATATATTTTATTTGTATATATAGATTTAATAAATATAAAATAATAACTAGTATACTTATCTTAAATAAATCAATGTGAAAGAAATTAAGAGATATCATTTCTGAGGTGCCTATTTCATTTATGTTACAAATCTAGTAAAAATTAAGTGATAATTTTTTTTGTATATTTTTTTTAAATGAAAATAAATTATTTATTTACTTTATATTTTGCTTAAGAACAATTTTATTATTAAATGACATCACTAATATCATGTTGTTATTAAATATTAATACTTTCACCTAAAATTATCAAATTCATTTAAGATAGATAGATGTGTTTAAGATAAAAATGACATAGAACTATTTTCTTATTCACTTAAGAGTTGGTTTATTTTACTTTAGAGTTATTTTATCTACTATATATTTTATAAATTCAGTGTCTTTATTTTATTTCACTATAGAGATTTTTTTTATAAAAGTAAAAGGTAGGGTTTTTGAAGGGCCCTGTCTCTTTTTACAAACAAGTAATATAGGACAATGAAGCTCAGTTAAACAAGGAGCAATAACAAGGAACTAGCAACATAAAGAGTACAAAATGTTAGTAGATAATCAATAGCTCAACCAAAGGAGCTAAGCACAAGAAATATTGGGCATACAACCCATAGACCAAGATCATTCCACTAATGGGGATTTGAAACAAAAAGATTCTAAGGAACACTAAAGAACCCCTTCTAATAGATCCTTAAAGTAACTTTTCTTCTTGGTTGGATACCCTTTGTTTTTTCCATAGAAACACTTTGGCAACATTCCTTTTGTAAAATGAATATTGGGAAGAATAAACAAAATCCCATCCTTTTCCATTTTCATTTTTTCCCTCTTAGGAGAAGGCTTTATGGGCAGAGGTGGAGCTCAGCAAAAGGGTTGCAATCTTCATCCATGAGCTCCTTAGACCAATCCTTAATGACTAGGAGTTGACTCCTATTGACTACTAAACTCTACATAACAGAGTCTTTATTTGCAACAATGATATCCAATGATGGCTTCAATTCACACTAAGGATTATCAATCATCTCTAGATCTTTTTTCTTCCCAACTTTTGGGCTCCTATTGGCTAAGCACTCAAAGGAAGAATGGCCAGCCATTTGGCAGTATTGACACATTACTATGGAGTTCTCATAAACAATATGTTGTACCCATTCACACAATTTTGGGGACAAGGTAATAGAAGAATGAAGCTCCTTACTCTCATCTACATACATAAATCTAATGTTTAGGGTAAAATTGGATTTGTTGATCTTTTGTGGTTTAGATGTTAAAATCCTCCTTTCACCCTAACATTAAAGGATCTAGGGTCGAGTGGTGAGCACTATCATACCCTAGGTCACTTAGAAATGAGGGGAAGCTTGGATTAGGGAATTAATTATCAATTTTTCCTTCTCCTATTCTCAATTGACTATTAAAACCCTAATTATGCAAATATGACAACAAATTAATGAATTACAGAAAAAGCTCTTGTAGATGGGAGTAAAATGCCATATTACAGAATACCTATTTTCAAGGTTCCGAAGCGGAATAGTCAGGGACACTGGAGCGAGCACCCAAGTCCAACGTACTTTCTTTTTTAGGGAATTTGGACCTTCTTCGGACACTGATCAACCCTGTAACTTCTATTTTCCAGAATCTATTTGCGGAGGACACTGGAGCAAGTGTACAAGTCCTAGAAATGATCCTTTGACTAAATTTTCTTTAGATACTGAATCCCTGATGTTTGCCAAGCCTTCTTACAACTCCACTTTTTCTGGATGCGACACCTATAACCTATAATCACAAGACTTGGTTTGGGTGTTGTGGTGTTTAGAGGCTTACCTCAGTCAAGCCCTAGAGGACACTTAAGTCTCTGATCACCATTGTTAGATAGAGAGAGCATGCGCTTGTGAGGCAGAGGCCAAATCCAAATGAAACAATGATAAAAAGTACAATGATATCACCTTGTAGTGAAGATCTCATGGAATGAAAATCCTCTTCATTCCATGAGGAGATGAATGCTCAGATCTACAAATACAAACACATAAACAAAACAAGTCTGCTCTTGCAACACAATGAAATCCTTGAATAACCTTAAGAACACAATAGTTTGCTAGCAATCATCTAGTTTACAAATGAATGCCTACACATGCTTATATATGCATCTACAAGCACTCTCGCTAAGATATTTGAAATTCAAACTTATCATGTCGGCAAAGGGACCTAATAACGGTCACTACCCGACACTCAAAAATTTGGGCTACCCTAAAATAGGGTAGGACTAGGGCATAGGTGCCCAAGTCCTCCTCCCCTATTTTAGGTAGGGCACAGCTCAAGGGTCCTCCTAGGTCCTATTTGCCATGGGACTTAGGTCTCATTCCATCAGGATGCTAAAATATGAACTAAAATGTCCTAAATGCACTCTAAAGACCTAGGAGCTAAACCTTACGAGGGAAAAGCCCACAGGGGGACATTTTCTGACTTTACATTTAGCCCCCACTTTAACATATGTATAAACACAAGGCCCATACATGCATTAAAGTAAGGTCACAAAGACAACAAACACACCAATCACGTAGAAAATAGTAACAGACATGCAAAACGTGGAGAAGATAGTTACAGTCACGGAGAACACAGAGAATACAATCAATGTATAGAAGACACATTAATGCATAGAAGAGAAGCATGATTCTTTTCTTTTCTTTTTCTTTCATATATATGAAATGCTAATGCAAGTACTGGAAAGTAAACAAACCTCCCATAATACATGATGCACTCATCACGTAGGTCTTTGTATATATGGGGCAACACACATGCAAGACATGCAAAACCTCCCAAAATGCATACTGCATATGGGGTAACATACATGCCAAACAAAACAAGCATGCCAACACACACACTTGAAGGCATGGAGAAAACACGGCAGACAAGCGATGATGTATTCCTATTTCTAGGCTCAACACCATCTCAGGCACATTACAGGCACACATCGACAATTGTGCTTCCCCACAACAATCGCCGAAGACATGCTTAAGGGTTGAGTTAGTCACAGAACCGCTCCCTGCCTCCATAGAGGACTTTTGAAAATGCAACCCCACCCACGTCATGGAGATGCCTTATAGTGAAAAGGAAGCATGGAGTACCACCCCACCTGCATCACAGAGACACCTTACGGTGAAAAGGAGGTATACACAATAGATAGATTGATTGATTGCAAACAAACTTAGGATGTAGGAAGTACTCATTGTACTAGTCTACACTTGAGGACAAGCACATTGCTAAAATCTACAACAAACAACTTACCTTATATATGCCCCCACCTTAAGGTGGTTGATATCATGCAACGATATCAAGCACGTTAAGGTAGGAAGGAAACACATAAGGGAACACTGACTTTCACAAAGCTCATGCCCCCCGGAGCTGACATGTACTTTACGATCACCAAATGTTCCCACAAACACATCCCTGGAAGAAACATGTTAGTGTCTACAACATCACGATAAACAACATCAATGCATATGAAATTTGAGGTATGCAAGTTTCAAGGTAGCTAAAGTGCACGGAGTAGCAGTATTGTTTATGATTTGTAAATGAGATAGAACACCATCAAAATCATCACTATGCGGAAAGCATGAATGCTTCCGCTAGCCAAGCATCAGATAAGAAATACAACCCCATCGTCATATTAGGAACTGTAGTCCATTTTTTGATTGCTCTCGAAAGGGACACTAGGTCCATATTAGTATAAATTTTTGTCGTCATCCGCCCACTAGATGGAAACACTAGAGGAAGGGAAACAATAAATAAGAGAGGAGAAACAAGTGTCTTAGGGATAGTCATGCAGGAGGGTGCCCCCAGGTCACCAACCGCGATGCTATGTCCGTAAGACACAACACTCAACAATGAAATCAGAGAGAGAGGCAATATAGAAGAATGATGATACAAATAGAAGGTCACAATAGAGGTGGTCTCCTGGTATCCTGGACCTTACAAGAGAGTCAAGGGTCATCCTAGGAGGCCTAAACAACACATAACACATTATGGGGGAAGCACATCACGAGAGAAATAAAGGGTTAGAGATACTTACCTAGTAGCACCATCATTAAGAACCTACATATCTAGGATATCTATTATGTTGTTTTGATCTTGTTGAATTGATATTAAGTGTAGGATGATGGGAGGATTTATTTTCTTTAAAAGGATTATATCCAATGCCACTTGAGTAATGTGTTGAAGTGGATTCTATAGGTACTCTAATTCCTTGTTGATTTATGCCACATCCCTTACCTACATAGTCATTATGTTTGTACAAAATTTGAAATCTATGACCATATAGATAGTCCAACTCCTTAGAAGAAGGTGAGGCCTCGTAGGTATCATAATTTGTAGTATAAGTGAGGGTATTGTTTTTATTTTCTACCAAGGGGATTTTAGGTTTCTTAGGTGCTTCAAAAGATTGCTTAGGTGAGATCGATGCCACTTTTGATGTGTTAAGGCTATTAATTTTATATTCCCCTATACTACAAGGATTAAAATCAAATGAACCCCAATCATCACCAACAAGTGCATTTGATGGTTGGGAGTCTTGCACAAAATTATTCATGGCTAGAGACATTGATGAACCAGCTTGTAAAGTGTTTAAGCTCATATGATTGTAAATTGGTTGTTGTTTTCAATGTGTAGACAATTATCTAGTTCAAGATCGGCATGAATTGTATGAAGTTTACATTTGAATATAAATTTGATTGAACGATGCAAGGTGGAAGGAACTGCCCCCAATGCATGAATCCAAGGTCTACCAAGAATCATGTTGTAATATAATGAACTAGGCATGACATGAATCAGGGTAGGCACAAGCATAGGTCCTACTTGTATAGGTAGAGTTATAGTGCCCATGGATTATCATCCAACATTATCAAAGCCATGAATGCTAATGCCATTTGGTGTGATTTGTGATGTCTCAACCTTCATTTTGTCTAGTAAGTCAATGCTACAAACATTACAAGCTGATCCAGTGTCAATCATAACTCATTTTACCAACGTTTTGTTTATTGTAACAAAGATTACAAGAGGATCATATTGGTTTTGAACTTTGATTGATGGTAATTCATGTGGTTGAAAGAGGATATCCATTTTTGTTGCATGCATGCTATCCAGTATGGCTACTACATCATTAGGCTTAGCAGTAGGTGGGACAATCACCTTTTGTAAAGCTTCTTGGAGCATTCCATGGTATGTAGGCGATGTTTAAATTAAATCCCAAAGAGAGATCTTAGCCAGAGTAGCGCGAAGCTATTTGACAAGATCATACTCTTGACCACTTTTATGAGTAAGATGAGGTGGTTGAGGGAGCATAGGTTGAGAATATGGAAGAGAGACATGCACATGCGGTGCTTGGTTACTTTTCTTGTTATTATAGGTGTTGTATGTGTGAGAAATCACATTGTGGTGTGGTTGTTGTAACACATTTTGAACACCTTGAATCGTAATCACTGGCTTTAAGCAAGAGGGTGCACTAAGTGCCCCTCAGATAATAATTTTAGGAATATTGCTATGAAGTCTATTAACGATTATTGAATTAACATTGTTTTCCTCTTGATTGCACCCAATATCCATCGTCAAAGGATTTAATGTGAAAGACCTTTTATCATCCACTAATGCTACATCTTGGCTAGGGAGAGCAGTGGGATGAGAGGAAGGTACATCAACATCATCATCATACTCTGTGGCAGAAAAGGGCTTTTCACTCTCATCTTTCCCATGAGTATTCCTAGAGATGAATTTGGTTAAATCTTCTAATATCAAAGGATATGCTCCTATGAGTAAAGTGAAGCTACTAAAATCATGTGTATAACAAAGTAATTGTAACTCATATGTAGAATATATAAAAGCATCAATACCATTGATATAAGCTATGTGTTCTAGAACATGAGGATTCTCATTAGTGAAATAAGCAAAAATTTCAAAATCTAGGATATACTCATGTAAAGATTTCATAGATGAATAACATGAAGATTCCATAATGAAATGCAAAATCATATTTTAACAATTTTCTAAGAGTAGTTAAAAGATAAGTGCAAACTATATGCAAAATGACCTAAAATGCTTAATTTTTTTGTACTTTTTAATGCAAATATATGAAAGAAAAGGTGTTGTAAGGATTTTTATCAAGGGAAGAAAATAATATGTCTAATATTAGTCCAATATAGAAATAAGATCCTTTACAACATACTTTTGATGTAAATCTAAGATGATGCCAAGTCAAATTATAGTGAAAATATGTCAAAATAAGTACTTTTTCACCAAAATTCAAATGCAAAAGAGAATGACAAAGAGTGTTGTGAGGAAGATGATGATGGTAATAAAATAATATCAGTAATAACAGCCACTTGGTGCCAAAATACCCAACACAACATGCTTTTAGTTCTACTTAAGGTAAAACCCTAGTGAAAACATAGCAAAAATAGGCTATTTTTCACAGTTTTTCAATTCCAAGACCTAACAAAATAGGTGTTGTAATGAATTTAAGGAGGTACAGAGAATAATATAAATAATATCAGTCACCTTAATCCATAAAATTTATCACAACACACTTGGAGTGCAAACTAGGTCAAACCCTAGGGCAAAAATAGGCAAAATATGTAGTTTTTTGCCAAATTTTCACTACAAGAGCCTGTTAAAAGGGTGTTGTGAATATTTTATGAGGGGAAGAAAATTATTACCATGATAAAATAAAATTAATGAAGAAATATCTTTCACAACACACCTATGGTGCAAGTTTAGAGAGTCGATAAGGCCAAAATTGGTGAAAATCATTGTTTTCAAAGCCCTAGGTTTGAGATTTTGAAACGAAATGCTATGAAAATGGTTTTAAGTCTGATTTTTGATTGAAATTACATACTCTTAGATCAGTAAATTATTTTCAATCTTAATCATGGAAAATTCCCATGCAAATTTAATGAAAATGCACCAAAATTTGCTAGTTTTTGTTGAAAATTTCAATGCAAAAATGCAAATAATTTAAATTTAAATGAAAATTCACACTAAAATGCAAGACTAAAGCCAAATTAAAATTTGAATGAGCCTCTAAAATTAGTAGAAAAATCTGATAAAAGATTTTTCCTACAAACCCTAGATTTTGGAATTACTAGGTTATCTAAAAATTGTCAAAATTTCCACAAAACCCTAGCAATTAAATGATGAAAATGCAAAGAAAGATTTTGAATTTTTGTATTTTTCTATATTTTATATCAGATTTGATGCAAAAATCATGAATTAGGAAAATTTATAAAGAATTGACACAATTTAGTAAGCCAAACAATGCAATTTTTTTGTATTTTTCCAAAATTTTCACCAAAATATTTAGGGTAAAATTGGATTTGTTGATCTTTTGTGGTTTAGATGTTAAAATCCTCCTTTCACTCTAACATTGAAGGATCTAGGATTGAGTGGCGAGCATTATCATACCCTAGGTCACTTACAAATGAGGGGAAGCTTGGATTAGGGAATTAATTATCAATTTTTCCTTCTCCTATGCTCTATTGACCATTAAAACCCTAATTATGCAAATACGACAACAAATTAATGAATTATGGAAAAAGATCTTGCAAACGGGAGTAAAATGACAAATTATAGAATACATATTTTTGGGGTTCCAAAGCGGAACAATCGGGGACACTAGAGCGGGTGCCCAAGTCCAAGGTACCTACTTGTTCAAGGTATCTGGACCTTCTTCAGACATTGATCAACCTTGTAACTTTTATTTTCTAGAATCTGTCTAGAAAGAACATTGGAGTGAGCATCCAAGTCTTTGAAATGCTCCTTTGTACCACTTTTCTTCAGATCCTAAATCCCTGACGTCTGCCAAGCCTTCCTACAACTCCATTTTTTTTGGATGTGACATCTATAACCTACAATCACAAGACTTGGTTTGGGGGTTGTGGTGTTTAGAGGCTTGCCTTAGTCAAGCCCCAGGGGACACTTATGTCTCTGAACACTGTTTTTAGATAGAGAGAGTGTGCCCTTGTGAGGCAGAGGCCAAATCCAAATGAAACAATGATAAAAAGTGCAATGATATCACCTTGTAGTGAAGATCTCATGGAAGGAAGATGCACTTCATTCCATGAGGAGATGAATACTCAAATCTGTGAATACAAACACATAAACAAAACAAGTCTGCTCTTGCAACACAATGAAAGCCTTGAATAACCTTGAGAACACAATAGTTTGCTAGCAATCATCTAGTTTACAAATGAATGCCTACACATGCTTATATATGCATCTACAAGCACTCCCGCCAAGATATTTGAAATTCAAACTTACTACGTCGGCAAAGGGACCTAATAACGGTCACTAACTGACACCCAAAAATTGGGGCTGCCCTAAAATAGGGCAGGACTAGGGCACGGGTGCCCAAGTCCTCCCTCCTATTTTAGGCAGGGTGCAGTTCAAGGGGTCCTCCTAGGTCCTATTTGCCATGGGACATAGGTCTCATTCCATCGGGATGCTAAAATATGAACTAAAATGTCTTAAATGCACTCTAAAGACCTGTAAGCTAAACCTTATGAGGGAAAAGCCCCCAAGGGGACATTTTCTGACATTACATCTAGCAAACAACAAATACCTCCTTGAAATAGTCACATGATCAAAGGAAATGAGTTGACCAATAGTGGAAGCTATACCTTTCTAAACTCCTACCTCCCAATATTCCAAAGGCAAGTTGGGAATATTGACCCAAACAAGAACTCTATTGATGCATTCCTTTTGAGGATTGAAGCTTGGAGACCACTTCTTGAGAAAAATCCCCAGGTTTTCCATAAACCATGGGCTATCCTAGAGGGTTTGAACACAATCTCCAAGGTTTGAAGAAATAAAATAAATCTCTTAACCATATCCACAATCTCAAAATGTTTGTAACACTTTCATTTTCTTTTGGCTCACTTCTTTAAATCATCAACGTTTGGTCTCACCCCAAGAAATTTCCATATGATAGAATTTCCAAGGTTAGCGGAAACCCTTGAATAATGGAATCTAGAATCATAAGGGAAAGGAACTTACCCTCCCCAACAAGCATTGCAGATAAGAGTAGAGAAGGGTTTCGTTAACTTAAAACAACATCAACCCAATACTTAGGTTGCCTTGCACTAGAACTAGCATCAATCATAGTTGACAAAGCCATAGAAAAGCCTTATCTCACCTTCTATATCATGTGTTACTAATAATTAGATTCATCACCACCTATCACCATAGCCTCCTAACCTAGAGATGTATTCAACACTTCAAAATCCACCACCCTATCCTCAAAGGCACAAATGCAAGAGGGGACCTCCAAACATGCCTCATGAGCCATATTAGGTGTCATCACTACCATTGCATGGAAGAGGAAGGCATGATGAAAGCCCTTCCATGAACCATGAGAACATGAACTATAGAGCTATTTTATTTACTACATATTTAGAAACTTTGGTGCCTTTACTTTATTTACTAGTATAGACATCTTAAGTACATCTATCTAAGAAATGCTGAGAGAGATATAAGTTATTCTATTTACTCAAGAGTTATTTTATTTTACTTTAAAACTATTTTATTTACTACATACATATATGGACACATAAAAAAAATTGATTGAGGGTAAAATGGGTTTCTGATTTAGGGCCCAAATCCTTTTACAAAGAAGGATACAAATATAGCAATATAGTTAGGTGAGTGCACCAAAATGGGGGACAAAAAAGTGGCCAAATAAAAAAAATAAAGAAAAGGTGAGTGCAATATGTAAAAGTTCACATAACGCACTTACGTTATGGCTTAATGATTACCAAGCCATAATGCAAGCATATTATATAGTGCTAAAAAAGCACATTTTAGATAGACTTGCATTTATATTTTTTTAATTTACATAGGTCATGTATATACATACATATATATGTATGTATATGCACATAAATACATAATGTGTGTGTATATATGTATATATGTGTGTGTATTATGTACATATACACATACATGTATATGTAGTATGTATATATAATGTACTCATATTTTATAACATGAGCACATTTTATAGAGTGTTAAGAAAAAATATATAATCATAGGGTGTTAACATGAGCACATTTTAAAGGTCCAAAATTCAAATTTAATATTTTTTATAGGATTTTTTGGACCTTGAAACTTTAATATCTCACTATGTACAAATGATCTTTACATAATTTTTTCACCATAGGATGAATTTAGAATTTTAGTGTGTATATTTTCAGGTGCATACATGCTCAAATGAAAACTTTCTAAAAATAACAAGTTACTACTTTTAGCCTTTTGGAAATTTTCACTATCCTAAAGCATTCTACAACACATTTTAGAGGAAATAAGCTTAATGGGTATTCTAGCAACTGGGAATTTCAACATGGGCTCCAATAGAATTAAAATAACCTACAAAACCAAAAATTAAACAACATTAATTTTTTTGGGGTGATGCAAGATTGCTTTTACACCTCTAAATGCTCCTACATCAAATTCTATCCTCCATTCCAAGATTCATTTTCTCCCATCCACTTGCCTCCTCCATCTTCTCCCACATCCTTGTGTCTCCTTCCTCCATGCATCTTAAGGAAATCACCTCCATCCATTAAGCACATTCCATCTCCTCTTGCCACTTGTCAAAAGGCTAGCTTGCACATTCATTCAAGGTAATCCTATCTGTCCATCTCATCTCCAAATCATAGCCCTCCATGTCCATGGTGGAGAGTCTATTTAAATAACTCTACCTAGAGGACATTTCATAAATTCTTCATTAAGTAAGTACATGTTTCCCAATTTGATAATCTTGAACAAGAAAGCAATCAATATTTTATCTCACTCAATCAAGTCATCTTAGAGCACATCATAGCAATCAATTGACGTATAATGCATGTTTTAGGTTGTATTTTCATTGTTATTTACCTTCCATTTTTCTTAAACTAAAAATGCATGTTTAGTTTGGATTTGAGTTTCTTGTTTGTATTGCATCTAACTCTCTTTGTTTTGTCCAAATTTCATATCCACATTTTTGGCATGCCCAGTGGGACTCTTGTCCCAATACTAATCCTTGTCCTTGGAGTTTTTTGAGTAACTTTTTTGTAGCTTTTTCACATTTCTAGACATGTTTATTAGCTCCAACTTTTTTTCCTTGTGTATCAACAACTACACATGACTCCTAACATTCATTTTGCTCCATGATGCAGATTCTTTACTCTTTATAGCTAACTCTATGATTTTTTATAAGCTTGAGGCATCTATGTAGTCAGTAGAGGCATCTATGCCTTTCCTTACATTTCAGGACCTTAAATTTTTGGCCAGGTTTGTGGGTCTCTAAGGTTTCTTCGTAATGTCCTCTTTGCTATGTAGGATTTTTACAAGGTCTTATTTGTCATTTTATTGCACATTTGGCTAGGGTTTGTGGGCTATCCACTTATAAAATTTGGATTCAATGGTTTGCATATTGATATCAGCTTGCAGGTTATGTCATTTTTCATTTTTAAGATTTTGAATTTAAGATATGTTTGTATAGATTTTAGCTAATTTCTTGGACTAACCCTTGTGTTTGTAGCGTGAGACATCTATGCTCTGGTGTGAGACTTTTGTGTCAACAAATAGGCATCTACGTCATCTCTTGAGGCATCTACATCTTTCTTTGCATTTCACAACCCTAACTTTATATTTTGTAGGTTCCCACCTTTTATGAGCCTTAGTTGTGAATTTTGCCCTAACTCTCAATTTTTTAGTCCTTAGGATTCTTTAAACTTCAAATCTAGATAGGTTTTGAGCATAGGCCTCTCTCTTTGAATTTTAGCTAGAATCATTATCTTTTGCTTCATTATTATTTTTTTTCACTTAATTAGACTAACCTAGTTGCAGAAGACATTATTTGCTAACCATTTTTTCTAAGTCTCTTGTATGATTTTAGTTTTATACTTCTTTTTTATATGCTAACTAGATATTTTCTAGGATAGAGGCATCTCTGCCTTGTGTCGAGGTATTTGTGTAGCCTTTGAGGCATCTCTATAGTTAGTAGAGGTGTCTATATGCCACTCGAGGCATCTCTACCCTAGTTAGAGCAATTTGTGCAACCTTTGAGACATCTATGTCGTAGTAAGTGTTTGTGTCTTTTCTGCCTAGTTTAGCTTAGTTTAGCATCTTTTCCTTGTAAATCAACATTTTTGCCTTATTGAAGCATCTTTGCACTATGTTTCAGCATCTGTGTTGCACCATATTTTTTCTAGAAATATTTTAATAATCTTTTGTTAACCTTTGTCTGACTTGTGGGATTGGTTATCTTAGGGACTAACTATTTATAGGTTTGATTGTTGAAGCCCTAGAGTTCACAACTAGCTGTGGTTGTTATTCTAACTATTGAGTTGAGTATAATTTAGTAGATAATAAATCATGTTATGGAGGAGATGGGCTTTATTGTATGTGTTTGGGTTGAGGGATGATATAATGGCTTCTAGGTGACATTTAGAGTGTGTTCTTAGCTCCAATTTCTTATCTTTTGTTCTTAAGCATGATGGAGGATGGGAGTATTGTAGTTGAGATGGTGGTCACTTGGTTGATTTTGTAGATTTCCTTGATGAGTCGATGAACATAGAGGAGTTAGTTGGTGTAGCATGCTTAGACCCTTGGTGGCTAGTTTATTTTTTGGAGCACCTTATGATTTTGCATTGTGAATATCAAGTAGGAGAATGTTATGAATATGTGTACTATTAATATTGCATGTCCTAATTAAAATATACATATTATATTATATTTATATTTATTAAAATAATTATGTAAAATATATAGGTTATAATATTATATATTAGTAATTATACTACATAATGAAATGATGGCATCACTACCGAAAAATTCAGCATTACTGAAGGCTTCTTTGCATGGCTACGTTAGGGCTTTGATTTCTAATGCTATATTTCTGGGCAATGAAAATTTTCTTGCTGTGGACTCACTGAATGATGGTGGATTTGGGTTTGGTTGTGTGTATGCTGCAGCTAGCCAGGCTTCAACTTCTTCCAAGCGAATCAGGCCAAACATTGGCGAGTAGGCTGCCTATAGGCATGGCGGGTTCATGGACAACTTCACTCCTTGTTCCACCTTATCTTTGACTCCCAGTGACACTCCCACCATAAAGTCCTTTGTGGATGTGACAAAGTGCAGCCTAGGCAAGGATGAGTGACCTGTGCCTTCTCGATCTGGTTTAAATTCATTTGTGGATTCAGTGAATTGCAGGCAGGGAAGTGGTGTGGGCTTTGTGAATGCCTCTCATTCTGGTGCCCCTTTGAAAAACCCTAGATCTAGTTTTCTTCACCTAGAGCCTCATCAAGATCAAGAACTCTAGGTATACTTAATAGGAGGCTGATTCAAAGTATGGACAAACCTCTAGAATTGAATTTTGATACCAATTTATTGAAAGAACTCTATGAAAATGAAGTTTTTTTGTTGAAAATGGGTTGATTGGTAGGTTTAGCCAATGTTGGCCCAGTCTTCTTGTATTGCATGATTGGATTACAAAATCATGGGTCCCTTTAATGGAGAAAAATTTGGAAATTTATCCAAGTGCAAAAGGTTTCTTTACAGTGGTTTTTGACAGTAAGAAAGACAAGAATGCCATTCTCAATAATACATGGTTGTGGGGAGAGAGTTTGTTGCTTCTAAAGTCATGGCATACAAATTTTGATCCAGCCATTGAATCATTTTTTGTTATGCCAATCTAGGTTCGCCTTCCAAATCTCCCCCTTCACTACTGGTTTGAGTCTTGTTTTGCAGCTATCGACAACACTCTTGGTAATTTCATATGCATAGATGCCAACTCAAAAGATTTCATTCATACAACTTTTGCAAGGATTTTGGTTGAGGTGGACACCTCCAAAGCCCTCCTAGAAGAAATCATTTTGAATGCAAATGGTAATAGATGGTTGCAACCTATAGACTATGAAGGTTTATTATTTAGGTGCACAAGGTGTTATGAAATTGGCCACATTGCAATAGAATGCCTAAAAGTGAAGTCTCAATCAAAATTGGAGGATTCCTGGTAGAAAAATGCCTCCCCCAAGCATTATTCTGTCTTGATCTCTCCCAAGAGTTGTGGTTCTCCAAAGAATAATCTCTACTACAAGACTTTGGGGAAGAATTTGGCTGGAAAGAAGGTGGTGGAGAAGATTGATGTGGCCCTTTTGAACAGAAATAAAGCATGATCAAAATTTACCCCCTTTGGTAGAATCTTGTAGGGTCTATGGTATTGTTGATTATGGTGATACCTCTCATTGTCCCACTCCCAAGGTCACTTCGGCTTCATCAGACAGTCAAAGCTCTGGGTCTATGATCATGGCAGGGGGTAGCGATTGGCAAACAATAATAAGAAAGAAAAGGAACATTGGTCAAAGCATGGAGGTTTGTGAAAGTAAGCATCTTCAGGATTACTCCAACATGGATGCTGATAAACAAAAGATTTTAGAGTAGAGAAAAGAAAATGTCTTCCTCAAACTAGTGGAAATCAAGAACAGGTTACAGCCTGATGTCAAATCCAGAGCTAAAATAGATGATAGTAGCCATTAAGTCACCTGGATTTGGTTTTTAGTTTCATTTTTTTTATTTTTAGTTCTTTGTTTTTGAGTATGGCATAGGAACAAGGTGTCAGTGTTTTAATTCATCCATTTTGATCAGGGCTATATAAGTCAGTTGTAATATTTATCTTTGGGGATGAGACCCCTCTTTGTGGTCTCACCTGGTGTGGGTCAGGCCAATTTCCTGCATCATAATATAACTCATCTCTTACGTATCAAAAAAAAATTGCATGTCCTAAGTGTATGTGTAATTTTATTACTCACTAGATGGGTAAATAATGTATGTCTTCAAAATTCATGGAATGGGAAAATGGGATGCCCATGTGAGGATGGGGACATATGTAATTATTTAATTATTCGAGTTGGGGACTTGAAGATATTATTTTTAATGACACATTGAATATGGGGTACATAATGGACTTGTAAGAGCATATTCTATTATTAGTGGTCATGGAATGTAATTAGTGATTCATGAGGGAGTTCTTAAGAGTGACATATGCCAACTTGCATAGTGGAAGTTAGATTCTTATGTAAGAGCTATGTTTTATTCCAAGATGTCTCCACACATGTGAGGGCCATGAGAATTCATACATGGAATTTTGGGAACTTGTTTAGGCCCATGATATTATTTTTTTATAGTTTTCTAGGCCTTCTTAAGTCTATATATTGGAGCCATGGGATAGAGGATCTATGGAAGGTATTTTGCAGGGTTATATTGTCAATTTTCAACTATAGTAGGATTTCTAATCTCATTTAATCTCACACAAATATCTTGTGAATGTTTTGTAACCACTGATGATGGTAAATAAAACATTAGATGTGTGTGCTTTAGAGGCTAGGTTTTTTCCAAAAGGGTTTTCCTATGATATATTTGTGTCACTTCTCTTCTTGTGATTGTTTCCATTCTTCTTCCTCACATTCTTGTTGCTTTCCGTGTATTGTTTACATGCTAGAATGTTGCTAATTTTTTTTGTAGATTATGATATTATCTTCAAAGGTTTAATGAGGGAAATGATTATGTGTCCCATTTCTAATTTATGACCATAGTTTGATTTCACTTGTCTCAAGCCAATGTTTAGAAAATATTACGATAATGGAAGTGCATCTATGGTATTTTCCTATCACTGTTAGCCACTAGGGATTTCAAAGGAAGCATGATAATGGGGCCCATATTTGAAAATACATTAACATTTATCATTAATCTTAATACCTCTCTAGTAATCTAACATTAACTATTTGATATTTTCTAGGAAATTGAAGCATATAGAATTTTGCACCATTTTCTAAACACATACCATCTACCAATGTTATATAGGAATCTACACTCAATTCCTTAGTTTTACTACTCTACTACTATAGTGTTGACTATTGATTTTTTTCATAACCAAAGCACACATTTATCTACCATCTATCCTTAGATATATAAAAGATAGAAACAAACATAAATTGACTTAATAGGTGCCCAATCATTCATTTTTCTATGACATGGCAATTATTTTTTTATAACAAAACAAGATCTTAGAAATTCAATATAACAATAGGATCAACTTTCTTTGTAAGTTAAAGGTACTTGAAAAAGTATGGAAAACTATTGTTATATAGAGCCTAATCAGACTTGGAGGTTAAATTTTCCCTACCTTTATCGGCGCGGTTTCCCCCCAGATTATTTAACGGGGGTTTGGGGGCAACATCCCCAAGATAGGGTCAAGGGGCAACACCCCTGGTGCGCTCCCTGACACAATATAGGGTAGGGTCGAGGGGCAGCGCCCCTAAAACCTCAAATGACTTTTATTATTTTATAAAGGCGTTGGGTGTTATTTTTCTATTGGATGACATAAAAAACCCTATTTTGTAACTGACATAAGTCTTGATAAAAATGGCCAAGGGTTAAGGTTTTCTGTAGGGATATTATATTGTAGCATTTGCAGCGGTATTGAGTTGCAAGGATTGCTGGTTGTGATCTGTTCAATTTGCTGGATAATAATATTGGACTCTTTGTTGGTGGATGTAGCCTAAGTTTGGGTGAACCACGTTAAAAATTGTCTCTCACTATTATTATTTCTATGTATTTTTCATTCCTCTGTTTAATCTATATTTGCATTTAATTGATATCTTTTGCATGCAATTCCTAACAAAAACTTATTAGGCTCAACCTTAAATTGTATGAAAAAGAAACCCACTAGCAATGAAGCATCCAACACATTTATAGATGAATTATATTCCAGTAATAACTCCATCTTTGTTCCCTATGATAGATTGACCCATTCTTATTCCTATTGTGAATACTCACTTTTCTAGTGAAAGTATAATTGGTCCAATTTCCTCTTCTCATTGAATTATTCTAACTAAGATTTAAACTTTTTATGAAACATTATCCAATTTATTACATCATCATTTTCATGCCATTAATTGAAGTTTAGAAAAAACATTAGATGGCCTAGAAATCTATTGCAAATAATAAAATTACAATTCTATTTTTATTACAAAAGTGATTTAAAACATGTGGGAGTGGGCCCTATGCTGTCGTGTGGGGCACTTGTGCTTTTATAGAATTACTTTATGGGTTCAATCTAAGACCATTTGATCTAGGGGGTTAAATAAAAGAAAGTTTGATCAAATCACCTTCAATCAAGCTTGCTTATGTGGCACCACTATGGTAGTCTTTTTTTATCCTATCCACATGTTATAGTTTTTCATATCAAAAGAATCAACTTCATGTTCATGTGCATGGAGATCAAATGAAATCTCATAGAGACAAAATTTTACTTGTTTGTAGAGCACAAAATTAGATTTTTTAAAAAATGTAATATAATAATATATTTTTTAATGTTATATTTTTTAATTTTTTTATAAGTAAGATAGGTCCACTACAAAAAAGAAAGACCTATATTTGAGACATCAAGGAAAATAGTAAACTAGGTCAATTTTTTCAAAACATTTCACTACATTTTGCATCAATGTCCTTGTTTTAAATGGGGGAGCACTTATGATATTCTAAAAATATAATTGGGGTTTGATCAAAGCACCTTAAGTCTAAGACGGCTTCAATTAAAGAATCTACAATCAAACTTGCTTATGTGACACCCCATGGCAACATTTTCTTATCTTATCCACATATTGCAATTTTAAAGGTCAAAATAGTCAACTTCACATCTCACATACAAGGGTTAAACAAAATCACCCAAAGACAATTTTATGCACGTATATATTCCTTAGAATTAGCTTTTCAAAAAATATAATACATAATGTAGTTTTTCAATAATATATTTTTATTTATTTTATAAGCAAGATAAGTGCATAATTACAAAAAAATCTATTTGATATATATTGAAAAAAATACCAAAGTAAGTAAAAAAATTTCAAAAAATTACTCTCCATATCAATGTCCTTGCTTTAATAAAAAGATCAATTTTGATAAATAGGCAAAGAGAAACACATTAAGTAAAATGTAGGTGTTTTTTTTTTTATAAAGGGTAAAGGGAGGTCTCTGAAAGGGCCCCAACCCTTTTACAACCATGGATAGAATAAAACAACTATGCGACAACACATCATCAACACAATAAAAAGCAAGTTAACATTATGAACAATGAAAAAACAAAAGGCCAAACTGAGGCTCTAATTATGACAATCAAAAGCACCTACTTTGGAAAGGAGCAAGAAACAAACCAAGAGTTTAAAGACTCATGACACCTTAAAGTTGACATGTTCTATAGAACATTAAACCTTCCCTTTGAAACCATCCAAACAAACTCTAGGGCTACTTTGAATTTGGTCAAGACATCAATCAACTGTGATCAACTAATTAAGACATTTCATTTTCATCCTTGAAATCTCATTCTTTTTAAGAGGAGAAGAACCAGTAGGCGAGGGATGGTGCAACTAGGGAGGAAAACCAATAGGCACAATCTGAAGGTCCTCACTTCACACCTTGTTTCCAAGACCGGGAACTCTTCAATCAACATTTGAAGGAAACTTGCTAGGACATCCTTCATAGTGTCCAAATCCTGAATAGGAATTCCTTCACCCTAATGAAGGCGAAGCACTAAGGGACTTTTCTTCTTTTCCTTCTGCTTCAACTGCCTAATGAATCGACAATAAGGAGTGGAATGGTCATTCATATGGTAGTTTCCACATATAACTATAGTTTCCTCAAAAATAACATGTTCCTCCCATTTACCTAGTTTAGATGATACGTAATAGAGGATGGGAGCAACTTACCCACATCCTCATACACTCAAAATATAGCAAACAACAAACATTTCTTAGAAATGGTTACTAGATAGAAGGCAATGAATTGATTAATTACAAAATAAATCCTTTTGAAGATCTCCTCCTCCTAGTATTTCAAAGGAAAACTTAGAATTTTAACCCATACAAGGACTTTGTTGAAGCTCTCCTTCTTTCGATCAAACCCTAGGTCCACTTTCATATCAAAAGCTTAGATTTTCCCATAAACCAAGGACCAACCAATTGAGTTTGAACGTGGTGCAGGGGCACCTAAGCCAATCTTGGCTTGATAATTGATCAAAAGAGTGTTCAAGAGTCCTTAGAAGGTGTCTTATTTCTAAATCTTTGTAACAAGGTCCAAAAAGATAAATTTTCATGTTTTAGAGTCATATTTCCATAGTCTTTGTCAAATAAAGTTGAATAATACAAGTGGTGTTTTGTAAACTTTGAATGCCACTTAACAAATCATGTAATTTGAAGTTCCCAATAGTCACCTAGGTTGAAATCCAGTTGTAACCGATGGGAAACAAAGCCAATTATATATATATGACCTTCACACAGTCCAAGGAAGGTGTGGAAGATTGTAAGAACAAGAATTTATAAATAAAAGGTTCTATTTTTCTATTTTTTCCTGTGAATTCACTGTTTCTGATCATACCATGCATTTGTACAGTTATGTTATAACTTGAAATCATTTATATTGGTTAGAGGAATGAATCACCTTTCCATTACACTTGGTTTGAGGTCGATCCATTAAGATTGGAGGGAGAAAACAATGAATTACCAGAAAATATTTAAAACCTTGAACTAGGGTTAGGAGTGCAAATCGATGTAGTTTTAAACCATTCCACCAACCAAATCTCCTCCAAATCAGTGGAATGGAATGTTGTAAGATAGGATTTAATGTTTTGATACTTGACAGGGTAGGAAATAGACTATTGATTGGAGTTTTCGAAGGAGAGGCCTAATAAGATCATGTATTAGGCCTTCAAGTAAGACAGTGATAAATTAGAGAGACTGAAGTTGTTGCAGAGGGTGTAACTAATAGTATTTGATCATTTTTGATATATTAAGGGGTCCCAAGGTGGTTTGACAAGTTTAGGTTTGAATTTGTCACAAGTTCCTTTGTAAATGTGGCCTAATAAGGCCTAATTATAGACTGAGATTATCTGTTTGAGCCATAGGTCCTGAAACAACCCTATCTCATTCATGGATATGTTGAGTAGCTTAATAAAGGGTATCCAAAACATTGCTTAGAATTTGGGTTGGGCTCTTTTCATGAAAGTTAGGTTAGAAAAACACCCTAGGCATGGCTACAAGGCTTTTAGGACCGATTCCAAAGCAAGTGCCTTTAATCCTTGATTTTGGTGGATGGTAACTAGATGTTTGAACTAGTTGGATCATAATCACACCCTCATTGTATCAAAGTGGTATCAGAGCATAGTTTCTGATTGGGAAAGTAGAAAAGAAGAAAAGTTAGTCTAGGCAAGATGCCTCCAAAAGCCAGTGCAATGGCCAAAGAGATAAGGGAGTTGAAGAAGTAGTTACTCCAGAAGGATAGGCTCTATAAAGAGTCTCAAGAAGCCATCCTAGCCAGGATAGCAGTCTTGGAAAAGAATAAAAGAAGAGGAATGGTCAATGATGACCAAAGTGACAAGGAGGATGAAGATGAGAGCCCTCCAATAGGAGTCTAGGATGTGGATGATGACTTGGACCTTGAAGAAAGGATGATGATCAAGATGTTGAAGATAGTAAAGGGTGGCAATACTCCAAAGATGAAAGTTGAGGTGCCTATGTACGGTGGGAAAATGGACAGTGAGGAAGTCTTGACATGGATTGATGCTCTAGACAATTTCTTTGACTTTGAAGACATAGAGGACAACAAGAAGGTGAAGTATGCTAAATCTAAGTTGAAGGGACTAGCCCTAACTTGGTGGAACTTTGTTCAAGATGAGAGGGTCAAGAAAGGGAAGTCCAAAATAAATTCTTGGGATAGGATGGTGGCCAAAGTGAAGGCCTAATTTCTACCAGCAGACTATGCCATACAAACCTTCATGAAGTTGCAAAATTTGAAGCAAAGGGAGTTGGATGTGATGTCCTATACTGAAGAGTTCCATAAGCTATGCATTAGGATAGGTCACCATGAAGATGAGGTTGAAAAAGTGGCCAGGTATCTAAGTGGTCTAAGATTGAACATAAGAGATGAGATCAGCCTAAACCCCCCTAGGATAGTGGAAGAATGCTTTCAAATGGCAGTTAGAGCAGAGGAAAGGATAAAAAGAAGGCAAGAACAAAACCAAAGAGGTAGAGATAGAAATAATAGGGGAAGAGGTAATTTTGGAGGAAGAAGCAATCCACAAAAACAACAAAGTAAGACAAGTGGACATCAAGAGCAAACTAGTGAGTCAAGGGACAATTTTAGAGGTAGAAGACTAAATAATAGGGACAGATTTGGTGGACCAGGTAGAGGGTCCAATACTTTCTCTGGAAAGTGGTATCAATGTGGCCAATTTGGTCACCCTTCTTGGAAGTACCCTGACAAACCAAGTTCTAGTTCTCATGGAGATGAAAGAAGGAACCAAGTAGTGCAAGAGGAGGAGGCAGAAAGTGTTAATTCACCATCTTTGCATGCTGCACCAGAGGTAGGAGAATCTTTAATGCTAAGGAGAACCTTAATCAAGGTACCAATTAACAAGGGACCTCCATAAAGGAAAGCTCTCTTTAGAACAACTTGCAAGGCACAAGGTAAGGTTTGCAAAGTAGTGGTTGATTCAAGTTCCATTGATAATCTTGTGTCATTAGAAATGGTGAAAAAATTGAAACTAAAAAGGATCCCTCATACTTCACCCTATAAAGTATCATGGCTTAACAAGGGCCAACAAGTTTTGGTCAATGAACAAGCTTGGGTTGAGTTCAATATTGGTCCATATAAAGATAAAATTTTGTGTGACATCATCCCCATGGATTTATGTCATGTGCTTCTTGGAAGGCCTTGGCAATTTAATAGAAAATCCAAGCATGATGGAGAGAAGAATGTTTATGTGATCACCAAAGATGGAGTATCATACACACTTACACCTTTGCAAGAAGATGAAAGTGCAGCACATGAGGGACTTAGTGTGATGATAGTAAAGGGAAAGGAGTTCTTGATGAAGGGGGTAAATCATAAAACACACAATAACAAAAATTGCACATAGAAAATGGAATGATATTTTATTAATATGGGCAAAACATTACATTACAGAAGCTCAAATACAATCAGAGGATGAATCCCCTACAGGCTGCAACACATTATAGCTCCCTCCCCTAAGACTCTGGAATCATCAGCCTTCTCTAGTCCCAAATCAGCTAGGGTTTCTATTTTCCCACCTATTCTTGACCCTACACTTTCCCCCTTAACTCCCCCCTACCCTAAAGGTTCCCAAAAATGATCATATATAGCCCTTTTTGGTGGCAACTAGCTTAATTTTGAAATTTGCATCTCCCTCCAAAAATAGGTCAACTTCGCGGGGCCGTAACTTTTGATCCGATGGCTAGATTTTTAATTATAATACCTTTTCAAAAAGCTCTCGAAAAGACGATGGTGCATAAGTAGTACCTAAAGGTAGACTACTTGGGTTTCCCGCCAAATTTCAGGCCCATCCGGAGCCTCTACGTGCCTCAAATTTAACTTTGAATATTTCAATAGGATTTTTGGAATTTGAAATTTTAATATCTCACAAATGACAAATGATATTGAAGTGATTTCTTCACCATTAGCTTCAATTCACCATTCTGGAGGTCCATGTAAGATTTTGTATCCAATTGTGCACAAATGTAAACTTACTAAAAATAGTAACCCTGCCAAATTTAGCCCTTATTGAAAAGAAACAACATTTTTTTTGGGTTGATGCAAGATTGCTCTTACACCTTGGATGCTCCTGCATCAGACACCTGGGGTAATTTGAAAAGTGACCTTGTCACTTCTCATGAGTTAGAGGGAAACCAAAATAGTTAACCTCAGTCTTAGATAACCATGATGAATCTTCAACAGGCCTTCCTTTCCATTTCACCAAGTATTCTGTATATTGCCTGTTTCTTGTACTCTTACCCACACGGCTATCCAGAATCGCTTCTATCTCCTCCATTGAAGTAGATGATGGAATACTGCACTATTCTTCTGTTGGTCCATCCTTTGGTCCACCTTCATGATATTTTGATAAATCATCAATGTTGAAAATAGAGAAAATGTTGATCTCACTCGGCAGCTCTACCTCATATGCATTTCCTGAATCATGTTTCTTCAAAATTTTGCATGATCCAAATTTCTTCATTTTTAGCTTATCGTATGTTCCAATTGGGAACCTTTCTTTTCTCAAGTGAACCATGACTTCATCTCCTACTCAAAATTTCTTATATCTCCTCTTCTGATCTGCCTTAGCCTCGCATTGAATATTCATCTTATTAATGTGCTTTTTCACTTCTTCATGCAAATTCTTCATGTGTTCTGTAAAGTCTTCAGCCTCAGCACTTGTCTTTCCTCCTTTGTCTAGATTCCTTAACTCTAAAGCATTTCCTGGACTATTCCCATATACAATCTGGAATGGTGATTTGATAGAATTGTTGTAAACAAATTCTGCCTATGGTAAAATCAAATCCCATCCCTTGGGCTTATCTCCTACTAAGCATCGTAGCAGGTTACGCAAACTCCTATTCACCACTTCGGTCTTTCCATCAGTCTATGGATGGTGTGCAGAATTAAACTTCAAATCTATCTTCAACTTCTTCCACAATTTCCTCCAGAAATAACCAACAAACTTGGTATCTCGATCTGCAACTATGCTCTTTGGTAGACCGTGTAATCTCACCACCTCCCTGAAAAATAACTCTGCAATATGAACATCATCATTAGTCTTCTTGCAAGGAATAAAATGCACCATCTTCGAGAATCTGTCCACCACCACAAAAATGGAATCATGTCCTCTCTATGTCCTTGGTAAACCAAGAACAAAATCCATACTAATATCATCCCATGGCTTCTCTGGTATAGGTAATGGTTGATATAGCCCTGTATTCTAACTTGTTCCTTTTTCCATCTGACACACTCTACAATTCTGCACAAATTTCCTCACATCTTGCTGCAACTGTGGCCAGTAATAATGTTCACCAACAATAGCAATGGTCTTATCTCGACCAAAGTGTCTAGCTAATCCTCCACTATGCTTCCCCTTAATCAAGTTCTCTCTCATGGAACTCCTCAGAATGCACAACTGGCTTCCTCTAAATAACATACCATCTTGGATTATGTAATCCAACCATTTTGTCCTGTCCAAAGTAACAGGTTCCAAACAAGCTTTCCAAGCCTTTGCAAAATCTAGATCTTCAGGATACAAACTTTTGAGTTCATCAAACCCAACAACCTCTATCTTCATTTATATCAACAAATTTTACCTTCTGCTCAAGGCATCTGCAACTTTGTTGGACTTCCCACTCTTGTGCTTCAAAACAAAAGTATAACTCTGCAAAAACTCAACCCATTTTAAATGCCTTTGATTTAACTTTCCTTGACTATTTAGATACTACAAAGCCTGATGATCAGTATATAAAATAAACTCTTTTGGCAACAAATAATGTCTCCATTTCTTCAACGCTTGAACTATTGCATGAAACTCCTGATCATAAACAAAATACTTTTTCTTGGCATCATTAAGCTTCTCACTAAAATAGGCAATGGGCTCACCTTCTTGACTCAGAACAACTCCTATACCACTACCACTAGCATCACAATCTACTTGAAGTACCTTATTGAAATATGGAAGTGCCAAAATAGTTTGTTCTACGACTTTCTGCTTCAACGTATCAAAGCTCTTGTCTGCTCCTTTAGTCCATCTAAATTCTTTTCTATCCCCTCTCATTGTCTCAGTCGGGGGTGCACAAATGCTACTAAAATTCCTGATAAACTTTCTATAAAAACTTGCCAAACCATGAAAAGATCTTACCTCGGAAGCACTCCTTGGCATAGTCCATTCAATGATAGCCCTCACCTTCTCTGGGTCCATCTTAAGACCTTCCTTTGAGACAACAATTCCTAGGTATACCAACTCCATTGTAAAACTACATTTCTTCAGTTTGATCAACAACTTCTCCTCCCTTAGCTTCTCTAAAACTCTTCTGATATGCATCATATGCTCATCCCAAGTCTTACTGAAAATCAAAATATCATCTAAATAAACAATAACAAAACTTCCCAAAAATTCTTTCAATACCTCATTCATGAGTTGCATGAATGTGCTCGGTGCATTGGTTAGCCCAAATGGCATGACTAACCACTCATACAAACCTTCCCTTGTCTTGAAGGCTATCTTCCACTCATCTCCTTCTCTAATATGGATTTGGTGATACCCACTCTTCAAGTCAATCTTTGTGAAGTACTTGGCTCCACTCAAATAGTCCATTATGTCATCCATTCTTGGCAAGGGAAACCTGTATTTGATCATGATCTTATTGATGGCCTAAGAATCTGTACACATTGTCCATTCTCCATCTTTCTTTGGTGCTAGTACTGTAGGTACTGCACATAGACTTTGGTTCTCCCTTATCAGTCCCTTCCTTAACAGCTCTTGAACTTGTCTATTAAGCTCTTCACTCTCTGCAGGAGTCATTCTATGGGTTGACTTATTCAGCAAACTAGCTCCTGGTATCAAATCCATTTGGTGACTCATCTTCCTCACCGATGGTAAACCTTCTAGTACATTATTGGAGATAATATCCTGAAATTCTTCCAACATATCTGAGACTTCTACTGGTACGTCTTCACATTTCTCTTGACTAACCTTAGGAATCAATGCAAAGCAATGACGCTCATGCTTCATACCCTCCAAAAATTTTCTACCATCTACCAAGCAAATTCTGGTAGTACTACATACCTTTTCTTCCACCTCCTTCAAGGGCTTCAACTTATGACGAATTCCATCCTTTGTTAGGGAGTATGTGTTTGGATGGCCATTATGGACAATGCTCCTATCATACTGCCATGGCCTCCCCAATAACATATGACATGCATCCATCGGTTTGATGTCACGCAACACCTCATCATGGTAGTCACCAATCTTGAACTTCACTAAACACTGCTCGTTGACCAAAGCTCTATGGTCCTTCTGTAACCATGCAATCCGATATGGATGCGGATGCTTTCTTCTTTTCAACTTCAACTTGTCAACCATCTCCTCTGAAACAAGATTATCAGTGCTTCCACTGTCAATAATAATATCACAACACTTACCTTCACATTTGTACCTTATGTGGAATAAACTCTTCCTCTGATTGGGTTCTTTCTCCTCATTCAACAAAGTTCTTCTGACATCTAGGGTTTCTCCCCTTTCAGCATCTTTAGAGCACTTAGATTGTGCATCTTCATCTACATGTGCAACTTGTGCATTACCTTCAGGTCTTCTATTCGTCCTTCTTTGATGTTGTGGACACTTGTATGCTCGATACCCTTCTTCTCCACTTTAGAAATAGGTCCCTCTGAAACTTCCTCTTTTGGGTCCTTGCCCAGGTCTACCTCTTCCTCTTCCTCTTTGTTCACCATTGTTCTGGTCACGAGGGTGGTAGGTGTTATCTCCTCTTTGATTTCGATTGGTGCCGGCTTCTTCAATTTTCTTTGAATCTTCATTTTGGCCCCCATAGGGTCTTCCACCAGTCCTTCCGCCTTGACCTCTTCCCCTTTGCTTGTTGTCAAATCTTTTATTCAGCTTCTCTTCCACCTTCAGGGAAAACTGGTATGCATCTTCTATGGTGGTCATTCTGACCAAGCTCATCTCCTCTTCAATACTTGGCCTCAACCCATTAATGTAACGGGCTACCTTCTCCTTGTTGGCCTCTCCATGGCCTATCCTAATAGTGATCTTATAAAAATATTCTGTATACTCCTTAACATACTTGTTACCTTGCTTCAATCCTTGCAACTTCTTCAGCAACTCCTTCTCATAGTCCACAGGAATGAACTGCTTCTTCAATTTCTCCACCATCCGATCCCATCTGGTAATCTTTGCTTGTCCTCTTCTATTTCTCTCTAACTGGACCTCCTTCCACCAAATATTTGCATGGCCCTTCAACTTTGTTTTTGAAAACTTGACCTGATCTGGGTCTTCCACGTCTTCATACTCGAAATACTCCTCCATGTCATTGATCCAATCAATAAGCTGTTCCGAATTTAAATCTCCAGAATATGTAGAAACCTTGATCTTGGGCCTCTTTCCAATCTTAGAAATGCCCTTCAACAACCTAACTTTTGTAGGATCTCCTACAGCTTCTTGTTCTTCCTCAGATAGCTCTTCTTCAGCTTTATCTTTGCTTTCTTCTCTTGTTCTCGGCTCAAACCCTCTTTGCAGCTCCTCTTGCAATGCATCAATTTGTCTTTGTAGGGCTCTAAAACCCTCTTTCGTCAAAGCATTCCTCCCAATATGATTTCTTCATGGAGGCATCTTGATCTCCGTAGCAAACCCACAACCTCAGGTCCTAGTACAAACTACCTCATGGTCGGTGATCTATCTATACACTCAGGAACCCTTGCTCTGGTACCACTTGATGAAGGGGGTAAATCATAAAACACACAATAACAAAAATTGCACACAGAAAATAGAATGATATTTTATTAATATGGGAAACACATTACATTACAAAAGCTCAAATACAATCAGAGGATGAATCCCCTACAGGCTGCAACACATTACAGCTCCCTGCCCTAAGATTCTAGAATTATCATCCTTATGTAGCCCCAAATTAGCAAGGGTTTCTATTTTCCTACCTATTCTTGACCCTACACTTTCCCCCTTAACTCCCCCCTACCCTAAGGGTTCCCAAAAATGGTTATACATAGCCCTTTTTGGTGGCCACCAACTTAATTTTGAAATTTGCATCTCCCTCCAAAAATAGGTCAACTTCACGGGGCCGTAACATTCGATCTGACTGTTGGATTTTTAATTATAATACATTTTTGGAAAGCTCTCGAAAAGACGATGGTGCACAAGCAATACCTAAAGGTAGACTACTTGGGTTTCCTGCCAAATTTCAGGCCCATCCGGAGCCTTTAAGTGCCTCAAATTTAACTTTGAATATTTCAATAGGATTTTTGGAATTTGAAATTTTAATATCTCACAAATGAAAAATGATATTGAAGTGCTTTCTTCACCATTAGCTTTAATTCACCATTCTAGAGGTCCGTGTAAGATTTTGTATCCAACTGTGCACAAATGCAAACTTATTAAAAATAGTAACCTTGCCAAATTTAGCCCTTATTGAAAAGAAACAATATATATATTTTTTGGTTGATGCAAGATTGCTCTTACACCCTAGATGCTCCTACATTAGTTCTTGAAGACCTTGCATGAAGAAGGAGTTGGTTTTACAATTGTTAGCAAGCCTATATCAGACCAAGCAGCAGCTAATGCAATAGAAGTTCCCAAGGAAGTGCAGATCCTATTGGAGAAGTATGAGAACATAGTGGACAAAGATTTGCCAAATTCATTGCCTCCCATGAGAGAGGTCAGCTACCACATAGATCTAATCCCTGGTGCAAGTCTGCCCAACAAGGCAGCCTAAAAAATGACCCCATAGCAGAATGAAGAAGTCAAAAATCAGATCCAACAATTGTTGGACAAGGGTTTAATAAGAGAAAGTCTAAGTCCTTGTGCTATGCCTACTATTTTGGCACTAAAGAAAGGTGGAGAATGGAGACTTTGTATGGATTCAAGAGCTTTGAAGAAAATCACATTTAGATACAGGTTTCCTATGCCAAGGATAGAGGATCTCATGGACAGCCTTACAGGTGCTTGTTATTTTTCAAAAATTGACCTTAAGAGTGGCTATCATGAAATAAAGATAAGGCAAGGTGATGAGTGGAAGATAGCCTTTAAGACAAATGAAGGTATCTATGAGTGGTTGGTGATGCCTTTTGGCCTATCTAATGCTCCTAGTACATTCATGAGACACATGAGTGAAGTCCTAAAACCTTTCATTGGCAAGTTTGTAGTAGTGTACTTGGATGATATTGTTACTAATTTTTGTTCAAACTAAAATTATTTTGACCTAAGTGCAGTTGTTCAAAAGGAATTAAAGAAAGCTTTGAAGTTATGCATTTATTGAACAATTGATATCTTGATAGAGTAGAGATGGACTTCAGATGACAGGATAACCCATCAGTCTAAATGAAGATTGATGAGTCATCATGACAAGAGAATAAGGTTGCCAAGGTATCGATCATTCAAGAAGTACAGTTGTTTTAACATGGTTTTATTTTTCAAGAGTTATAAGTTAGATTGATTATTTAGTTAATCAGATTTGAAATAAAGAAAGAAAGATATTTGTATTGAACTGTTATTTCATGTCATGTTTTTAACATACACTGAATATCTGTTACTTTATCCTATGCATTGATTAAAAAGAAATACACATACATCAAGTGCATCAGATAAATTAAGTAATTATGTTTAAAAGAAGTGTTCAAATGTGTCCTGTTGGTATTTTTCCCAGACTAGATGCTTATTCCCAGTTATCCCTACAAGGTAGCCAACGTTGATCAACAGGATTCCTGGGCCAAGGGCCAACAGTATAGGAGATAGACTCTATAAATATCTCTTCTTTTTTAGGCTCTGCAGAACCAAGGGGGGTATTCCCTATTCAACATCTATGAAATGCATCCATAAATTAGCTGGAATGTTGATACAAAGTAGATAAATCCTCCTTTATGTAGACCAAAACTGTGAGATAAGAACAAAGGGGCTAGCTTTGGGCCTATATTCAGTTATAGACAGAGGATTTTGGTCCTAAAACTACTTCTAAAGTCCTAAAAGTTTTGAAGTTGAAGTTTGAGTTTGATTTATATTTGGATGCAAAACTAGGACTTTGGTTGTGACCTCAATACAAGAATGGATCGGTGCCTATCAGGGGCTCGGAGTCAATAGACATACACATGTGAATGTACACATAAACCCATATTAATGACTGAGTTTCAAGGGGGTTATTTAATATCTGCCTTATAGATACTTCCCAGAATTGAGTATTCAGTTACCTCTGCTTAGAAGATCCTCACTGCAATATATTCTTCTTAACACTTTAACCTAAAACATTTAATCTACTCCTTGAGTAGAAGTAAAAGACCAAGCATTCAACATAGCCAATCTATATTCAAGAATCTTAGACACCCCTTAGCTGTTTAGATTCAAAAGAAGAATACATTCAATTTGGAGACAAGTAACAAAACACATGCAATGAAGCATTACTCATTTAAATCAACATGAAACCAGTAAGTTTATGCATTAAATAGACAACATGAGATTCATAAACTCACAAAAACATCCAAAACAGGGCCACCAATGAAGTTGTATCTTATCACAGCACCAGAAATTTGTCCAGTTTTCAACCACTGAATGGGTAACACAGTTTGGCCTATATACCAAGACTGTGTACCCGACAAAAATTAATTACAAGGCGAATCAAAAATTCTATCAGACTGTACACCATAAAAATGGCGTTCAAAACACTGTAAGCAACAGGCAGAAGGAATGGCGAGGAGGAACAAAACTCGAGCCCCGTGCCACCGCTTGGGGACATTCCTCATAAAATTGGTAGTTGGTTTGTCATTCAATCCATCGCATGTATCTGCACAACCGCCATTAAAACCTCAACTACCCACGGGATGCAATAGCAGATACGTCTGGAGATTTTCCCGCTCAAAAATGGCCGCAGACACAAGGAAAAAACCATCACTGAAGGTTCAAAACCTGACCATTGATCAAAAACTCATCACCAAAATCAATGGACTCAAAACATGCATGAAGAATCGCCAGCCAATAATATCATGCCACGCAGGCACCTTGACCTTCTATCGCTGACCCCTTCTCCTTTCATTTCACCTTTATCACTTTTGTATATGCAAAAAAGAATGCATATACAATCGTCACTATTCATCTTTCAAAAAATCCCTTGTAAATGCAAAATGGATATACATACAACTGCTTAATATACAAGGTGGACCCTAGCCATTTATCCATCAGATTTGAAAAACTTTCAAATCTGGGCCTTGTATCTCCTTCTTAAGTGCGACATGCATACAAGGCGGATCTCAAAAATTATGAAACACATTACATTCACCTTGAAATCCAGCTTGTATCTTACCTTTTGGATATCGGCATGTACAAATGCCATATACATGCATGCCACGGACCCCAAAATGTTTATGAAGCAACCTAAAATTTCTATCGGGTCTGGAATGTACATTTTTTCATCTTTGTATATCCGCGATATACAATTCACACATACATGCAAGTTGCAGATGCCAAGAACCTATAGAACAAAATGAAAGCACTATCGGGTCCGCCTTGCATCTTTTTCCCTTACATATTTTTGAATGTATACCACATATACATTCTCCTTTGTATATGAGATACAAAGCCCTTTGTATGTGAGGCGAACCCCACCAAATGCATCTCCTGCTGCTTTGTATTTTTGTTGAGCATACAAGACCATTTGCACTTTCCATTGTATATTTGGATAAACAAACTCAAAATACATTCGACCCTACGACCACCTTCGTATCCTTGAATGTATATTCGCACATACATTCTCACTTGTATATCCCCAGGCCCCACCACATGCATATCTTTTCCTGGTATGTTTCGTGATCATAAAAGATCACTTGTTCATTGTGCTGTAAAACATGTATGTGCACCCTCTTGTATATTCTTCAATGTACATTTCCTTTGTATGTCGAATATACAAACACAAACATACAAACCCCTTATATACAAGTAAGGAATCACCAAGGAATATTCCACCCTTGTATATTCTCCATTTGAGCCCGATATGCATTTAAAAATGCATACAACTCATTTTTCACCATTTTTTGAAAGCCGATGGAGATTTTCAAGCCCGCCAATATACAATTCACCTTTGCATGCATAGAACTTGGCATTTTCTCAAGGCAACAGAAACAAACCATGAAACACTGCGTGGGGGTAGGTCAACTTATGAAAACCTAAACATGAAGATGAGACCTATCAACCAGAAACCCACCACACAAGGCTAATACCTGAATAGACAAAACAATGCAAGATCCCATGACTTACAAAATTGAGGGTTTGAATGAGAAAACCTGCAAACACCCAAGCTTAAAACCCAAAACATAGATGATTACCAATAGTCTCCGATTGGGGACATGTAGGCGCAAGACTGCACTGAGGACCAGATTACTCCGAGGCAGATCAAACAAAACCCAAAACTCAAAACATGACCGACTATACAAGGCATGTACATGTATTTACATCAAGTTTACAGTGTGCACATAAGGTACTTCATTTATAAGAAAAAGGTTTTAAGGAATTTACTGTGCATTGGCAATTCCAGTAGTTCACCATTTAGGGCTTGGAGAAAGTAAGAATTATTCTCATAGATATTGCTAATTTGATAGGGGCCGGTCCATAAGGGCTCAAATTTACCATGTTTGCCCTTATCCTGGCCTCTTGCATTCCACATAAGCACTAAGTCACCTATCTGAAACCTTCTCTCTGTTGCCCTTTTATCAAACAGATATTTCACTCTTTGTTGTTTCTTAATGTTTATTTTCCATGCTTCCCGTCTGATTTCATCTAGTGCAACTAGCTGATTTATTCTCTCAGTCATTGTGTCCACAATCTCCTCATCGTTCCCCTAGATGAACTTATAAATTGGTAGGAGGTTCTCCACAGGCAATCTAGCTACTGCACCATATACTAATTCATAAGGTGACCATCCAATTGCTCTTTTCACTGTCACCCTGTCAGCCCATAATGCCAACTTCAGCTTTGAATCCCAAGACCTCTTATTTTTATCTATCATCCTTTTGATGATTTTCATGAGACTTTTGTTTCTTGACTCTGCTTGACCATTCCCTTGTGGGTGGTATGGTGATGTATGAAACAAATCAATTCCATAATTGCTGCAAAAATCAATGAATTCACCAGACCTGAAGCACATTGCATTATCCGTGACTACTTTTACCGGTACCCCAAATTTGGTAATAATATTCTCTACAATAAAGTCCATCACCACCTTGCTTGTAGCTTTCCTAGTCGGAATAGCCTCAATCCATTTAGTGAAGTAATCAGTAGCCACTAAAATCCAACTGTGCCCTCCACTTGATTTTTCTAAGATTTCTCCTATAAAATCAATTCCCCATTGTTGAAATGGAGCTTTTACAGTTATAGTCCTAAGGGGCAATGCACCTTCATATTTTAGCTTTCCTGAGAACCTTTGGCAAGACTCACATTTTCTTACCATTTTATGTGTATTGGAGAAAAGAGTTGGCCACCAGTAGCCAGCTCTAAGAACTTTGTGGGTTGTTGTATGGGCAGCATAATGTCCACCACACATTCCATTGTGCATGTCACTTAAAATATCCTTAGCCTGATTTTCATTCACACATATGAGTAATACACCATCAGGATTTTTCCAATACAGCTCTCCTTGAACAATGATGTATTTAATAGCCTGCAGCTTCAAGGTTCTCTTCTGATCATCACTAAGATGAGAAGGACAATTTAGACTTAATTTCATGATCTATATCTCTATGTTGAACTCCTGCAATTTGTTTATCCATCTGCATCTTCTTCCAGTTACTTCCTGCTGAGAGAAGATATCCTTGACTGCTGCATGAGGCACATATGCAATTACCTGAGAGACTACCAAATATGGCCTGAAACTCTTGACTACTCTAACGAGTGCATATGCTTGTTTCTCCATGATGTCATACTTCAATTCGGCAGCCTGCAATGACTTACTAAAGAAAGCTATAGGTTGTTCAAAACCCCCTTCATTTTTTTGCAATAGGCATGCAGCAATAGTGTGGAAAGAAGCAAATGAAAATAATTGAAATGGCTTAGAAAAATTAGGAGATTTTAAAACAGGAGCCATCTTTATAGCCTCTTTTATGTTCTGAAATGATTTGGTTGCTTCATCTTCCCATTTGACAGTTGCATCCTTCTTTAGCATCTTGGAGATATCTTTGGTGGTCTCTGCAAAGTTAGGCGCAAATCTTCTAACAAAGTTAATTTTCCCAAAAAGGGACTGAACACCTTTCACTATTTTAGGGATCTAAATTTTGTCAATTGCAGCCACTCTTTCAAGATCAATCCTGACTCCATCCTTGGAAACAATGTGACCAAGCAATTTTCCTTCCACTATCCCAAAAGCACATTTCTTTGGGTTGAGTGATATGCCATATTCTAATGCTCTAATAAAAATTTGCTCCAAATGCATACAGTGCTGCTCTTCCCTTTTTGAATAAGCTATCAAGTCATCTTCATGCACAGCTAAGATTGAATCAATCAATCCTGCAAAAGCAACATCCATTGCCCTCTGAAATGTGGCACCTGCATTTGTCAGTCCAAATGGCATCCTCACATATACATAGGTTCCCCATGGAGTAGTGAAAGTAGTCTTAAATTGTTTCGATTCTTTTACTTTCACCTGATTGTAGCCTGAAAACCCATCCATCATGGATAAAAGTTCACATCCAGTCACCTTCTGCAACATGGCTTCCATATTTGGCAATGGATAATTGTCCTTCAAAGAAGATACATTCAAATTTCTAAAGTCCACACAAAGTCTGATATCACCATTCTTTTTTCTAATTGGGATGAGGTTAGACACTCAAGTTGAATGTCTGATAGGCATAATTATTCCAGCCTCCCTAAGTTTCATAAGTTCTTCTTGCATTTTTGGAGCTAAGGTTGGATTGATAGGCCTCTGTTTTTGTCTAAATGGTTTAGCTCCAGGCTTCAAAGGGATTTCATGCTGAAATAAATCCTCTCTATAAGCTTTGAGGTCCTCATAAGACCAGGCAAATACATGCTTATATCTTCTTAGTAATGCAATCAACATAGTTCTGATATGTGGCTTGAGCTGTTTTCCAACGTACACCTTCTTGGGGGCCTGAGATGTCCCCAAGTTTATCTCTTCTAAATCATTCTTGTTTGTCGGAGATGACTTTGTGACAAATTGGTCCCTATTGTCAAAAACTCTCTCTAAAGCAACCAGCCCTCTAGGGATCTTATTTGTCTTGAGTTGAATTATTTCTTTCCCTAAGAGAGTGTCTTTTCCATCTACAACTTCCACAAAATTCTAAAAATCCATTTCTTGGTTCTCATACTCATCAATGCAACGTAAAAATATCAGTAAATCCTAATCATCATCAAACACTTGCTAGCTGCATACATTATCTAGCACTGCAAGTCTTAGTTTGACCTCAACATTTGTAACATCTGATAGAGTGATATCATCTGGCCTTATGGCTACATTGGCTAGAAAATCTGCCATGACATTTTTTGATCTCTCTATCCAGTTTATTGAAAAAGCATCAAACAATTCAATTGTATCCTAAACATCATGCTTATATTGCTTTAACCTTTTATCTTTTGATGCATACTTATCTCTAACTTGGGAAACAACTAACTCTAAATCACCATTAAATACCTTGAGCATCTTAATTCCATGCTTCAAAGCAACATTCAATCCTAATAACCGAGCCTCATACTCTGCAATATTGTTTGTATAGGAAAACTTCAACAAGAAAGAGAATTTTAGAAGCTTACCAAATGGAGACAGAAATACAACTCCAGCACTAGAGCCTTCCTTTGAACAAGCTCCATCGAAATACATGGTCCATAGACCCTATTGATCCAGTTGTTGAATGCAAATTTTTTTTCCTTTATCCTCTTTATCATCTGAGACAACTCTAAAATTATCACAGTCAGTGTTCACAAAACATATATGTTCCTCCAATTCTTGATCCTCCATTGTCTTTGATGACCTTTCCTCTCTAATCAGTTTGACATCCCTGCCATTCATAGGGATCATAGCATATGACAAATCTAATTGCATACTCCCACCAATCAATGTTGCCCATCTTCTTGACAACAACATGCCATACTGTGGCTTGATATCAACAACTGTTATGTTCATTTTGTAAGTTTTTTCTGGATATGCTGCTAGTCTGAAATCCACATCTTTCTTGATTCCAATGACAGGTACCTCCCTAGCATCCATTGCATAGCACTTCCTGCATGCCTTATCTATTTTTAACCCAGCTTGCTGCATGATGGCCAAAGGCATGATGTTTGTTGATGCTCCTGAATCAAGCATACAGTTCTTAATTATTTTTCCATTTATGACAAGGGAGACATAAAATGGTTCAACTTGTGAAGGGCATTTTGTCATGGTCATCCCCAAATATACCTCAGGAACTTCATCTTCGTTAACACACAAGGCTTGTTTCTTACCCTGAGGTTCATCATTCAGCTTGGCTTGAAATGGTACCCCTGAAATTAAGGAGACTACTTTATTTTTGAATTCTTCCACTTTCATCAGTTCCATGAGTGGAACAGAGACTTTTATCTACGACAAAACCTGAGTGATGTCAAACAGAGCATAATTTTGAATAACAGTTGTAGCTTGCTCCATAGTTTTATTTTTATCCTGAGATGATCCAACTTTGGTTTTTGTGGCTGCTTGACTGTCATTCTTGCTCTGAAATTTTTTTATTTTGATCCTCAACCCGAGGAACTGTATTTCCTAGTCCTTGAAGATCATGACATATTTTTTTCTTAAAATTTTGCTTGTTGCTGCTCCACTGTTTCTTTTGTGGTTCAATCCCTTTATGACTGTGTACAGGTTGGCTCATAAAAGTATTCTCTAGTTGAGGTGAATTGTTTACCTGAGCTTTACCCCTTAGGTTGTAATTGCTTTTAACTTGAGCTACTACTGCAGCTATGAAGGCTCTAATTTCTTCATCAGAAGGTCTCTTCAAATTACCTAGAAAATTGTGTGAATCCTGAGCATAGGCATAATTATCTTCCTCATCCTCATCATAGGGAGAATGCTACCAGACCTGAATCTCATCATTTACACTTACATCAGCATTGTGAGAAGAGTATTCTCTATTTGTAGACAACATATTGGCATTCTCATCCTCCATACAATGCGGCTCATTACATTCATCACAGGCAACAACATTATTGTATAAAGACTAAGCAATCATGCATTGTGACTGTGAATGAGGCATTTGACGTATGATACACCATGGGGTGTCATTAATAATATTTATAGCCTTCCTCAAAGGATCAGGAGTTTCCTTAACATTTTGAATCCTTTGACCCATGTTGCTATTTGGAAGAATAGGCTTACCATTATGCCAATTGGTGTTATATGGCATATCATGTAATGATGGTCTTCTTTCTTGCCTTTGGTAAACTGGGATGTCAGGACCTATCCCCTTTTCATTTTTAGCCATTCTATAACCTAAGTCCTTGACAATAGTTGTCAATTTGTCTAATTTATCCTCAGAAGTAGATGCACTACCTTGAACAGTTTGAGCTTTAGTATTTGGATTTTGCAGAATTTTTACATCATCTCTTCTATTTGTCTTACTAGATGCTTTTCTATTAGTTTCAATATTTGTTACAATCTTGAAAGCATCTTTGAGGCTAGCAGGGCTCTTGTCTCTCAATCCATAAGCTGTTTTGGCATCAAAAGCATTTATGTACAACACTATGCACATAGGTTCGTTAGGTCTCAAGTCCTATGGCAATTTGTTCAATACCTTCGTAAATCTAGCATTGAAATCAACAACCTGTTTATTTGATCCTTTGGTGATTCCAGTGAATTCATTAATGAAAAAACTAGGATCAGTCTTGTCACCATACTATTCTTTGAAAATTCTTTTGAAGTCATCCCATAATGAAATGCTTCTATCAGGCATACCTTTGTACCATTCCTTGGATTCATCAACTAAGGATTGCATAAATGATTTCATGAAAACATCCTCATGCTCAACCTCAAAGTTGTCCATGATATTCTGAAAAGCTTTTAAATGGTCTTCACCTGATACAATATTATTTCCTAAAAATTTAGGCACTTGCAGCCTCACATGTTTGTCAATAGGATTTGGATAACCAGGAATGCCATCAAACACAAGTTGTCTAAATCTGTCTAGCTGCATCAGCTATCTACCAAATTGATTAGCATTGGCATTTCTATTTACATTCTGATTTCTTACATTATTTAATGGTATTCTGGCATCATTTGCATTCTATCTTTGATCATTGTGCTGATCCTGAACTTCATTCCTATGTTGATTTCTTTGCATATTTGCATTACCAAGGGTAGGAACTGAATCATTCTGAGCAACTCTCAGAGCTTGCACTTTCTGTCTCATGTCATCTCTGATCTTTATTGCTTGCAGATATTCTAATTCTGCCCTTAAGCTTTTAATTTCATCAGCTAGTTCCTCTTCTCTAGGCATAGAAGAAGATGGCTTTATCACATTCTGATCATCATTATCATCATCCCTTAGAGACTCAACCTCTTCAAATCTATCACTGGGATCCAAGAAAGGGCATTCTTAAAATTTTTTTGACCTTATTCTTAGAGCACCACCCTGCTGTTTCTCACATACATTTTGGATTTCAACTTCTGTGTTTGAAAAATAAGGCATTGTTTGCTCTGAGGATCCTGGATTGTCCTGAATAAATTCATTTTTCCTGGGGCTAGGAGAACCATCTTGACTGGTTCAAACAATCCCTTTTTTCCTATACATCATTTTTATGGGTAACTCTTCAAACAAAGGGTTACGTTGGGATCTTCTCCCTTGCATACAAATTTTTACTTTACTGGTTGGGAGATTGGTTCGGAGTCGCCACCTATTACAAGGAAATATTCTCTTTTAAAATCAAGGTTCTTTCACTTCACATCCCTAGCGGAGTCACCAATTTCTGTTGGTATTTTTCCCAGACTGGATGCTTATTCCCAGTTATCCCTACAAGGTTGCCAATGTTGATCAACAGGATTCCTGGGCCAGGGGCCAACAGTATAGGAGATAGACTCTATAAATATCTCCTCTTATTCTTTAGGCTCTGCAGAACCAAGGGGGGTATTCCCTATTCAACATCTATGAAATGCATCCATAAATTAGCTGGAATGTTGATACAAAGTAGATAAATCCTCCTTTATGTAGACCAGAACTGTGAGATAAGAACAAAGGGGCTAGCTTTGGGCCTATTTTCAGTTGTAGACAGAGGATTTTGGTCCTAAAACTACTTCTAAAGTCCTAAAAGTTTTAAAGTTGAAGTTTGAGTTGGATTTATATTTGGATGCAAAACTAGGACTTTGGTTGCGACCTCAATACAAGACTAGATTGGTGCCTATCAAGGGCTTGGAGTCAATAGACATACACATGTGAATGTACACATAAACCCATATTAATGATTGAGTTTCAAGGGGGTTGTTTAATATCTGTCTTACAGATACTTCCCAGAATTGAGTATTCAGTTACCTCTGCTTAGAAAATCCTCACTACAATATATTCTTCTTAACACTTTAACCTAAAACATTTAATCTACTCCTTGAGTAGAAGTAAAAGACCAAGTATTCAACATAGCCAATCTATATTCAAGAATCTTAGACACCCCTGTTGCAAGTATGAGGTGAACCAGTGTTGTCATTGATGTCAACATACTCATATTGCATTGACAAGAAGGATTGGATGAGCTGTGTGTTGAGGATATTGAGAAAATTAGCTTCAGTCAGGAACAGTGAAGAACAGTGATGAGAAAAAGGCAAATGTATTGTATAGGTTGAGAACTGGAGGATGCGGATTAAAGGGTTTGTAGATATGAGTCTTGAGATGCTTTAGTTAAGATTTCAGAGGTCCGCATGAAGATCTGAAGAAGTTGTGGCTATCTGTGTGGGACCGGTTCCGGCAAGTGTTCAGAGGTGACAGAGGATCACAGAAAGGTCCGGTGAGGTCCAGAATTGTATTATCCTAATCTGCGGATTGGAAGGAGTGTTTGGGATGTCCTTGTGATGTGTCATCTTGAGTTGTGTATGATTTTGAGGTTCGGAAGTACCTTTTGCATTGTGACAGTGGCGACAGATTGTGTTTCTAAAGTTTCAGATGAGGAAGAGAAGAGATTCCAGTAAGTAGAGGAAGTGCGGATGTACCTGGTCATTCAGGCAGGCTTGTGAAGGTTCTTGGATCATGTTGAGGTTGTGTTGTTGATCTGCACTGGTGGTAGAGCCCGGAATTGAAGATATTCTTCCAGATGAAGTTCTTGCTCAGACTAGCTGACCGGATGAGTTGTTCATCTTGCGGATGTTCTTGTGATGGCCGACCGGATGTATTAATCATCTTGCGAATGTTCCTATGGTTGATTGCCAACTTAGATGATTGTTCCTAAGTCGATGTCTTGTATAAATAAGTGTCTAAGAATTCATTTTGAAGTGTGGATTAAGTGGATGAGTGTGGCATAGAGAAGAGAAGTGTGAAAGGCAGAGCAAGGGTTTTTGGGCTTAAATGGAACTGATCTAGACATGGTAGAGATGTCTTTCTCTAGTTCAAGATTGTGATTCTTATCACTTTGTAGACAGTGTGTCTCCTTGTAGGCAGTGGGCCTCTTTATGAGCAGTGTGCTCGGGCAGTGAGCCCTAATTGGCAAGTGCCATTCTTTTTCTTATTCTTCTAACAGAGAATAATCCTTGGGTTAATCACCCCGTGGTTTTTCCCTTAACCGGGTTTTCCACGTCAAAATCTTGGTGTTTAATGTGTTGATGTTTATCTGCTCTTGTGTTTATGCATTATGCTTTCATGGATGATTAATTGATATGCTGTGTTAACTAACAAAGAAGAATCAAGTGTTTGAAGTAAAAGCAAGTTTTTATACAACTGATTCACCCCCCCTCTCAGTTGTATGCCCTAGATCCAACAATTGGTATCAGAGCCAAGTTCCTCTGAAAGGAGCTTAACCGCTTGAGGAGACCTAGGATGTCATCATACAAGAAGGATAGTCCGAAGTTTGATGGAACCAACTTCACTCTCTAGAAAGGTCGCATGAAATGTCACTTGGAATGTATGGGAAAAGCATACTTGGCCATGGTCTCAAAACCATATGTACCTCCATAGGGTGGTCCGACAACTCTGAATGAAATCATAGATGCTGAAAACAATCTGCGGACCAAGGAAGCTCTTCTAAGTGCATTGAATGACTCAGATCTCTCAAATGTTATCGACCTACCAACTGCATATGAGATCTTGACTAAATTGGAACTTCTGTATGAAGGAGATGAGTTTGTCAAAAGTGCAAGGTTGCAAAGTCTGAAAGGGAAATTTGAAAGATTAAAGATGAGAGAAGATGAAAACATCACTACCTTTATGCCAAGAGTGAATGAGCTGGTATGTGGAATTAGAAATGCTGGTGGAACTCTGGATGAAAATGAGATTGTTTGCAAAATCCTCAGATCCCTTCCTGCTACCTACAAAATCAAGGTTGCTGCCATTGATGAATTCAGAGCCCACACAACTGTCACAAGAGAACAATTGGCTAGCAAACTTGCTACATTTGAAATGACTGAGTTTGGGGATGATCCACCCAAGACTGAATCTACCTTCAAAGCCAGTGCCTATGTGAAAGGCAAACAGAGATTTGATCTGGGAGAAAACTCTTCAAGGAAGATGTCATGGTATGATCAAGCAAGAAGAGACATGGAAGAAGAAGAAGCAGAAACAACTCAACTTGAAGCCCTCATTGCAAAGAGACTGCCAAGAGGATCCGGTAAGTATGAAGGAAAACTACCCTTTAAGTGCTTCAACTGCAATAAGATTGGTCATTTTGCTTCAAGATGTCCGGAAAGATCTGCAAGGTCTAATACTAACAGACAAAGGTTTCAAAAGAACTGTTATTATGTTCATGAAGAAGATGACAATGAAGGAGTAACAGATGAAGAATCAGAACTAGGAAGCAAATTCAGAAATGAATGGGTGTTTATTGCCATCAAGGAAGAAGATTCAATATCCTCTGAATCTGTCAATCACAAAGTTGAGGAAAGAGCTTTGGCTGCTCAAGTGGAAGAAAAGGATGATTGGGTTATTGACAGTGGATGTTCTCACCATATGACTGGTGACAAGAATAAGTTATTGGATTTGGAAAGGTATGAAGGAGGAATGGTAAAATTTGGTGACAATTCTGCTGGCAGAATCAGAGGTAGGGGAACTATTTCCTTTGATGGAAAGAGCAAAACAGGTAATGTACTATATGTTGAAGGATTGAAGCACAATCTTCTCAGTGTTGGTCAGTTAGTGGACAAAGGCTATGATCTCTGGTTCAAGAATGGAAAATGCAGAATCTTTACAAGCTCTGGAATTGAAATTGCATCTGGTGCTCAAACAAAAGGTAATATCTTTCATCTGGTTGGGTCAAATAAAAGTTGTCTGTTTGTTCAAATTGATCAGAGTTGGTTATGGCATAGAAGAATGTGTCATGTAAATTTTGATAACATCATCAAGATAAGCAATATTCAGGCTGTAAGAGATCTTCCAAAATTGATGAAACCTAAAAATAGTTTGTGCAAAGAATGTTAGCTAGGTAAACAGAGCAGAGTCTCTTTCAAAAGCAAAGATCAGTCCTCTACTGGATTGTTGGAATTAGTACATACTGATCTCTATGGTCTGACAAGAATCAAGAGTCTGCAAGGTGATAGATATTTCATGTTGCTAATTGATGACCATTCCCGGATGATGTGGGTTACCTTCCTAAAAGAGAAATCAGAAGCCCTTGAGAAGTTCAAAATCTTCAAAGCTATGGTAGAGAATCAAACTAGATTGAAATTGAAGTGTCTAAGGTCTGATAGAGGTGGTGAATTTACATCTGGTGAGTTCATTGACTTTTGTGAGAAGCAGGGTATAAGGAGACAGTTGTCTACTCCTAGGACTCCACAGCAAAATGGAGTAGTTGAGAGAAAGAACCGGACCATCCAGGAAGCTGCCAGGACAATGATGTTGGAAGCAAATGTTCCTCAGATGTTTTGGAAAGAAGCTATCAGCACTGCAGTCTACACTCTCAATCGAGTTCAAATCAGAAACAATACCGGTAAGACCCCCTATGAACTCTGGTTTGGCATCACTCCTACTGTGAAATATTTCAGAGTATTTGGTAGCAAGTGTTATATTAAAAGAGATGGAGATCTAGGAAAGTTTGATGCTAAAAGTGATGAAGGAATTTTCTTGGGTTACTCCACTCAAAGCAAAGCATACCGGTGTTACAATAAGAGACTGAGGAAGATGATAGAAAGCACTAATGTGAAAGTTGATGAAGGAATTGAGAAGCCCTCAAGATTTTATGAGTTTGATGAAGATGACCTAGATGGTGTTCAGGTTCAAGGAACTCAATCCTCTCCGGTAAGTCAGAGTCAGCCTGATCCGGTGAATCAGGAAGAAGAGATAGGTCTGAATGAGCCTGATCAAGAAGCAACAGTGCAGGATACTCCCAAAATTCCAAGGTATGTAAGACTGAACCACTCTAAAGATCAGATCATAGGTGACAGAAGCAAAGGTGTGCAAACTAGAAGGAATGTTGCTCAAAATCAGGATGAATGTTGTCTGATTTCAAAGATTGAACCTTAAACAATAAATGAAGCCTGCAATGATGAAAACTGGACCAAAGCAATGGAAGATGAATTGATGCAAATTGAGAAAAATCATACTTGGGATCTTGTTCCCAGACCTAGAGACATGAATGTGATTGGAACCAAATGGGTCTTCTGGAATAAACTGAATGAAGCTAGTGAAGTAATCTGAAACAAAGCTAGATTGGTCTGCAAAGGCTACTCTCAAATAGAAGGAATTGACTTTGAAGAGACCTTTGCTCCGGTGGCAAGAATTGAAGCAGTCAGATTACTTCTTGCATTTGCTACCTTCAAAGACTTCAAGGTATATCAGATGGATGTCAAGTCTGCCTTCCTAAATGGTGATCTGGAAGAAGAAGTTTACATTGAACAACCAGATGGATTTCAATTGTCTGATAATGATGATATGGTCTGCAAGTTGAAGAAAGCATTGTATGGATTGAGCAAGCCCCAAGAGCATGGTATGAAAGGTTGGATAAGCATCTTGTGTAGATTAGATTCAACAAAGGTACTGCTGACAGTAACTTATATTTCAAAATTGATCATGAAAACATTTTGATTGTTGAAGTGTTTGTGGATGATATCATTTTTGGAGGAAGAGATAGTATGTGCAAAACTTTTGCAAATTAGATGAAAAGTGAGTTTGAAATGTCTATGCTTGGTGAAATGAATTTCTTCTTGGGTCTGCAAATTACTCAAACAAAGAAAGGGATCTTCATTTCTCAGACCAAATATGTGAAAGAATTGTTGAGGAAATTTGGTATGGAAGACTCAAAGCCAATGAACACTCCTATGGCAACCGGATGTAAGTTGAGAAAAGATGATGACTCTCCAAAGGCAGATCAGACAAAGTATAGATCAATGATTGGCGGATTGTTGTATCTCATTCAGACTAGACCAGACATAATGCAGGCTGTTGGTCTTGTGGCAAGATTCCAAGCTGATCCTAGAGAATCTCATGTTATGGCAATCAAAAGAATTTTTAGGTACTTGAAAGGAACAGTTAAGTATGGTCTATGGTACCCTAGAGATCCGGATTTCTCTCTTCATGCTTACACATATGCAGATTGGGTAGGAGATGTGGATGACTGGAAGAGCACCAGTGGTGGAGCATTCTTTTTGGGGAAGAGATTGGTTTCTTGGCTAAGCAAGAAACAAGATACAATATCTCTGTCTACAACTGAAGCAGAATACATTGCAGCAGCAAGCAGTTGCACTCATATCTTATGGATGAAGTAGATGCTAAGAGACATTAAAGTTGAATATGAGGAGCCTATCACAATTTTCTATGATAATTCAAGTGCAATTAATATTTCTAAGAATCCAGTATTGCATTCTAAGACTAAGCACATATCTATCAAGTTTCACTTTTTGAGAGAACAAGTGAACAAGGAAGAAATCATATTGGAATATGTTCCCTCCAAGGATCAGATTGCAGATATCTTTACTAAACCTCTTCCCAAGGACTCTTTTGAATATCTCTGGGAGAAGTTAGGGGTCATGGCCCCTCTGGTGATGAACTAGGATGCACTAATGTGCATTAGTCTGGTGGATATCACAGTCATATCTTGTGATCCGGATTGATGATGGGGAGCTACTACTTAGGGGGAGCAACTGGTATGATTCTGATGTGTTAGAATTGCAAGTATGAGCCCTTTGCCATTGATGTCAAAGGGGGAGAGAAGACATGTGAAAAACAAGTGGTTGATGATCAAAGGGGGAGCAGTAATGGAAGAAAAGACATGTGAAAAGTTGTTGTTGATAGGGGGAGCTGTGACAAAAAGGAGAAGGTCTTGTCTTGATGGTTTTTCACATCATATGTTGCCATCAATGACAAAGGGGGAGATTGTTGCAAGTATGAGGTGAACCAATGTTGTCATTGATGTTAACATACTCATATTGCATTGACAAGAAGGATTGGATGAGCTGTGTGCTGAGGATATTGAGAAAATTAGCCTCAGTCAGGAACAGTGAAGAACAGTGATGAGAAGAAGGCAAATGTATTGTATAGGTTGAGAACCGGAGGATGCAGATTAAAATATTTGTAGATATGAGTCTTGAGATGCTTCAATTAAGATTTCAGAGGTTCGCATGAAGATCTGAAGAAGTTGTGGTTGTCTATGTGGAACCGGTTCCGACAAGTGTTCAGAGGTGACAGAGGATCACAGAAAGGTCCGGTGAGGTCCAGAATTGTATTATCCTAATTTGCGGATTGGAAGGAGTGTTTGGGATGTCCTTGTGATGTGTCATCTCAAGTTGTGTATGATTTTGAGGTCTACAAGTACCTTTTGCATTGTGATAGTGGCGACAGACTGTGTTTCTAAAGTTCCGGATGAGGAAGAGAAGAGATTCTAGTAAGTAGAGGAAGTGCGGATGTATCTGGTCATTCAGGTAGGCTTGTGAAGGTTCTTGGATCATGTTGATGTTGTGTTGTTGATCTGCATTGGTGGTAGAGCCCAGAATTGAAGATATTCTTCCGGATGAAGTTCTTACTCAGACTAGCTGACCGGATGAGTTGTTCATCTTGCGGATGTTCTTGCGGTGGCCGACCGGATGTATTAATCATCTTGCAAATGTTCCTATGGTTGATTGCTGACTTAAATGATTGTTCTTAAGTTGATGTCTTGTATAAATAAGTGTCTGAGAATTCATTTTGAAGTGTGGATTAAGTGGATGAGTGTGGCATAGAGAAGAGAAGTGTGAAAGGCAGAGCAGGGGTTTTTGGGCTTAAATGGAACTGATCCAGACATGGTAGAGATGTCTTTCTCTAGTTCAAGATTGTGATTCTTATCACTTTGTAGACAGTGTGTCTCCTTGTAGGCAGTGGGCCTCTTTGTGAGCAGTGTGCTCGGGCAGTGAGCCCTAATTGGCAAGTGCCATTCTTTTTCTTATTCTTCTAACAGAGAATAATCCTTGGGTTAATCACCCCGTGGTTTTTCCCTTAACCGGGTTTTCCACGTCAAAATCTTGGTGTTCAATGTGTTGATGTTTATCTGCTCTTGTGTTTATGCATTATGCTTTCATGGATGATTAATTGATATGCTGTGTTAACTAACAAAGAAGAATCAAGTGTTTGAAGTAAAAGCAAGTTTTTATACAACTGATTCACCCCCCCTCTCAGTTGTATGCCCTAGATCCAACAACCCCTTAGCTGTTTAGATTCAAAAGAAGAATACATTCAATTTGGAGACAAGTAACAGAACAAATGCAATGAAGCATTACTCATTTAAATCAACATGAAACTAGTAAGTTTATGCATTAAATAGACAACATGAGATTCATAAACTCACAAAAACATTTAAACAGGGGCACCAATGAAGTTGTATCTTATCACAGCACCAAAAATTTGTCCAATTTTCAACCATAGAATGGGTAACATAGTTTGTCCTATATACCAAGACTATGTACCTAGCAAAAATTAATTACAAGGCAAATTAAAAATTCCATCAAACTGTACACCATAAAAATAGCGTTCAAAACACTGCAGGCAATAGGCAGAAGGAATGGCGAGGAGGAACAAAACTCGAGCCCCGTGCCACCACTTGGGGACATTCCTCATAAAACTGGTAGTTGCTCCATCATTCAATCCATCGCATGTGTTTGCATGACCACCATTAAAACTTCAACTACCTGTGGGATGCAACAGCAGATGCATCTGGAGATTTTCCTGCTCAAAAATGGTTGCAGACACAAGGAAAAAACCATCGCTGAAGGTTCAAAACCCGACCGTTGATCAAAAACTCATCGCCGAAATCAACAGACTCAAAACATGCATGAAGAGTTGCCAACCAATAAAATCGTGCCATGTAGGCACCTTGACCTTCTATTGCTGACCCCTTCTCCTTTCATTTCGCCTTTATCACTTTTGTATATGCAAAAAAGAATGCATATACAATCGTCACTGTTCATCTTTCAAAAAATCCCTTGTCTATACAAAATGGATATACATACAACTGCTTAATATACAATGTAGACCCCAGCCATTTATCCATCGGATTTGAAAAACTTTCAAATCTGGGCCTTGTATCTCCTTCTTATGATTATCGCATTGCACATACAAGTGCGACATGCATACAAGGCGGATCTCAAAAATTATGAAACACATTACATTCACCTTGAAATCTGGCTTGTATCTTACCTTTTGGATATCGGCATGTACAAATGCTATATACATGCATGCCACGGACCCCAAAATGTTTATGAAGCAACATGAAATTTCTATCGGGTCCGGAATGTACATTTTTTCATCTTTGTATATCCGCGATATACAACTCACACATACATGCAAGTTGCGGACGACAAGAACCTATAGAACAAAATGAAAGCACCATCAGGTCCGCCTTGCATCCTTTTCCCTTACATATTTTCGAATGTATACCACATATACATTCTCCTTTGTATATGAGATACAAAGCCCTTTGTATGTGAGGCGGACCCCACCAAATACATCTCTTGCTGCTTTGTATTTTTGCCGAACATACAAGACCATTTGCACTTTCCATTGTATATTTGGATATACAAACTCAAAATACATTCGACCCTGCGACCACCTTCATATCCTTGAATGTATATTCACACATACATTCTCACTTGTATATCTCCGGGCCCCACCACATGCATATCTTTTCCTGGTATGTTTCGTGATCATAAAAGATCACCTGTTCATTGCGCTGTAGCACATGTATGTGCGCTCTCTTGTATATTCTTCAATGTACATTTCCTTTGTATGTCGAATATACAAATGCAAACATACAAACCCCTTATATACAAGCAAGGAATCACCAAGGAATATTCCACCCTTGTATATTCTCCATTTGAGCTTGATATGCATTTAAAAATGCATACAACTCATTTTTCACCATTTTTTGAAAGCTGATGGAGATTGTCAAGCCCGCCAATATACAATTCACCTTTGCATGCGTAGAACTTGGCATTTTCTCAAGGTGACAAAAAAACCATGAAACACTGCGTGGGGGTAGGTCAACTTATGAAAACCTAAACATGAGGATGAGACCTATCAACCAGAAACCCACCACATAAGGCCAATACCTGAATAGACAAAATAATGCAAGATCCCATGACTCACAAAATTGAGGGTTTGAATGAGAAAACCTGCAAACACCCAAGCTTAAAACCCAAAACATAGATGATTACCAACATGTCCCACACAAGCCATGGTAGTAACTACACTGAGCAATTGCAGACATGCAAGCTATACATCTAGATGATAAAAGAAATGAGATGAACACATGATAAAAATAAACATCCATCATTGCCTGAGCAAGGAGGTTATCGTGTTGGTGTTGGTCTTCAATCTTTATCTTCAGCTCCCATCATCAGTAGAACCTGCAAAAAAATGGGGATAGTCTTGTTAGAGCTCCAGATGTTTAGAGTTATCATATGCTTTTATCAAGCATATACATCCACTTGTCACATCATGCAATTCATATGAAGGATCAGATTAGATATGTGCTAAAAATTAGAAAAAATCAAGAAGAAGATCAATCAATACCATCAGGTATATTTTTTATGCTAACTTGTTTGTTCACTGTGCAGGTATAGGAAAAGTAATGTTGTTGATTTGAAGACAAATAAACATGTGGAGAAAATGTGGCTCCCACAAGGGTTGAGCCTAGCATGTTTCCTTTTATTCATTTAAAAAGGAGTATCAGAAAAAGATAGGATGCATCATTCAAGTTACATCATTCATCATTACTCAACTTACAAGAAGATATATCTTTATGACATTTATTACAGTTGATTAAAGCAAATCAGATAAGTATGTAATGCTTGAGTCAAGTTGCCAAAGTGCAGAAAATAGAATTGCAGCCATAAAAGGTATTTCTCTCTTTCATATCATTATCATAGCACTTTGTTGTTGTCATGTTTTATGTCACATTTCACAAAATCAGACTTAAGAAATGACAGAGATATGAAAAGGTGATGAATAGTAGACTTATAATCAAAGCAGTCAAGGGAAGAAGAACATATAGGCCAATCAGATCTCAATTGCATATCAAATAGAATGATTAGCTATAGGAGCCCTATTGTTATGCATATAATGTTCAAAGGAGAGGACAAATGACAGTCAAACTAATGCATGTTTTTTTTCGTCAATCATACGAGTGTTCACATTGTAGCCTAATAATGGAGTAGAAGATTGCAGAGTAATGCTTGTAGGAGACAGACAAAGGTTTCTTTTGATTATAATCAAAAGGTAGTAAGAAAAATATCATGTTATAGGCATTCATAATGATCAAGTACAGCCAAATCAAGTGATACAATTATGCCTCTGAAAGGATAGGATCATACAGGTTCACCATTAATAGCATTTGATAAAGATAATTAACAAAAGCAATGAGATGAAGTGAGTACCAATTTTAGACATGTACAAGTATATGCTATAATGAAGGACAACCTAAAATTTAAAAGTGACAGTCATAGCATACAGATGACAGGAGGTCATGACAAGCTTTTACTAGGTTGAGGAACAATAGAGGACATGAATGAAGGATACATGCCGTAGTATTTTAGAGTACTCAAGAATGGTGAAAAGGTATAACAAGCTACAAATTTAGGGAAGTAGGTCTCAAAAATAGCAGATAACATATGCATAGAAATATAAGAGAAAATAATTCATACTGCTGCCTAGAATGGAGTGCCATATCTATCTTGACAGAATGGAGATGAGGAACCATGCTTAGAAAGAAAAGAAAATGCCACAGTGTTATAATGAAATTCAAATATGTGTGGACTGTTAGAGTGTTTGGAACCCTAGCATCTTTTCTTATATATAGTCAAACGAGTTAATACAGTGAAGATTCTGCCATAGCTGTGACCAGAAGGAGACGTTTTTATGCTTTTCCAAGAAACCCTCATTTTCATCAAAACTTTCAGTTTCATCTCATGAGCCCAGTGAAGGAAGAAGAGTTACACAAAAGTCTTATAGCCTGGCCGTAGCATGAAGAGGAGAAATGAGAAATACCCATGTATATATATGGTGAAACCCTAGCATAATTTCTACATTTACAAAGAAACAATGATGCCATAGTGTGTTTCTGGTATGGCCGTGCCTAGAAATAATTTTTTATAGTCAAAACCCTTGTTACAGAATGAAACCCTTCTTCATTTTTCATAGAAGACAGTCAAAAGAAAGCTCAGAGCATGTGTTTACAGGTGGTCATGCATAGGAAATGCATTTGTATGCATTTCTGGAGAAACCCTCATTCTGTATGTCGAAAAGCCTTCAAATTTCATGACAGGAAGTTAAAGATATTCTACAGCAAGTGTCCATGGCCATGGCCATACATAAAAGAAAAAGCATTCAAAATACCCATATGAAGAAAGGTCGAGACTCTTGTCTCCCTTTTATACAATGAAAGAAAGTATCTACAGTTCAGAGAGCTAAAAGATTACCTTCAAAAGACAGAGGAAGACTATCATGGCCGTGGCCCTCCAAGGAAGGTTCTTATCTTTCCTTTCACTTTTTCTCATAGTTTATAAGAGGTTTTCAAACACAGGAAACAAGGTTATGTCAAGAAAAGAATGCAAGAAAAACAGTAATAGTCGTGACCATTTATGTAAAGAAAGCCATGAAATGATGAAGGAAATGCCAGTTAAAGGAACAAAGATACATAACTTCCACTTCCAGCATATTTTTCTCAGAAAATGCGAGACAAATGGTAGAGTTCGACCCAGAAAGCTAAAGAGGAAGATGAGTTTTACAAGTCAAAACCCTAGATATCAAGAAGTTGCAGAACAAAGTGGCGACTAGTGAAGAAAACAAAAGAAGAATGATATGATAAGTTTAGGGTTCCCTTATGTTTTTTTCAAAGCTTCTTTTCGATCTTTCTTTTTGACTTGTAAAATGCAAATTATTACTATATCCAAATATTGACTGGGGTCAACAACAGTGATAAGTGTTTCCCCTAGCAATCATGATAAGAGATGGCTGACAAAATGTGAACCTTACTTTTGTTTGGAATCAAATGGTGGTTGTTAGTAATAAGGGCAAGGCTTATGCCTTGTGATATTTCAAACAAACTTTTCTCTCCTTGGAGGTCAAATATCACATAGTCAAACAAACACTCATTTTCCTCATGGTTGACATTGCATGGTCTAAGATGTTCCTTGTCATCATTTGTTTAGAGATAAGACAAGATTCCCTTCATATCACATGTATCATGTAGGATGACTGAATAGGGTCAAAATAAATGATGTTATGCCTTATATATTTTCATCAAAAGTCAAATATATGCACAAAGACAAAGGAGTTGTCAGAGTGGTAAAATGACTTATGGTTATAGAATGCATGGAGAAGAGATATGGCAGAGGGTATGCATTTTCATCTTGCATGATAGGTGTATGTGGCAGAGAAGCAAGTTAAGACTTTTTGCATGATATATATGTGGCAGTGAGATATTTTGCATGATTATTGGAGTCATATGGCTGAGAAAAAATATTTGTTTTCTTTTGATACAAATATGGAGTTATAAGGATTTATATTTAATGCCTTGTTTTTATGCATTCCTAGCATATGTATGTGGAGAGATAAGGGTATATTTTTCCCTAAGGCATATTGACATGCAAGTGGGTGTATTTTCTCACAAAGAGCTATAAGGAGATTGTATTTGTCTCTAAGTCCTATTTTTTGCTAAAATTATGCAAATTAGGCATGTGTATTTGGAGTGATAAGGAGTTTATATTTTTCATGGATGATTTTATAAATAAATCAATTGTAAATAAATAATAAAGTAATATTTTCCAAATTACTTTATTATTTTTCACAAATTGTAAAATTAAATAAGTACAAGCTGTAAGTAATAATAGAGTAATTATTCTAATTACTTTATTAGTTACTCACAATCAATTTTGCAAAAGTAAAATCATGTAAATTGATGAGTTGAGTTAACTAGGCCACCTAGGAGTTTTTTGCATGATTTGAGGAGTATTTTTAGGGTTCTTGGTCAACTTTTTGGTCAAGCATATGGAGAGGCCCAAATTGAAGCTATTTTTTCTCAATTTGTGACAGTTTGAGCCCTTATTTTTGGGGATTTTTGAGGTTGCTCATGGATCACTTTGGAGGACTTATTTTTAGAGGCAGTTAGCTGCAGTTCATATTTTGCATGCCTCTTAGTGAGAGCAAAGCTATATATTGTAAAGAAAAAGCTTGTTTTTCTAGTTCTTGCATTCTTTTCTCTTCTACACATTGAAAGACAGGAGGTTGTGTAACTCATTTTTGAATTCTTGCCTTTTGCTCTTATACACTTTGAGAGAAGAAGGTTTTGTAGCTCAATTTTTACAGGTTTATAGAGATCAACAGGTTACATGTTCCATTTTTGTCTCTCTTGCAATACTTCCTTTGTTCTTTGAAATCAAATAGTTACCTTTCCATTTAATGCTAATTGTTTGAAGTGATTTGATGAAGTTTTACTGTGTTTAATTATTAAACCTTTAGAATTATTGTCTCACTTTTGCTTACAGTATTAAGCATAGTGTTATTGCAGGTCTTAGGTTGTGTTAATGAAAATACTCCTTTTGTGTTGTGAGAAATCCTTTTCCTTCATAGAAAGCCTTTTTCAAGCCTTCCTTAGAAATACTTTTGTGATATTTGTGCCAAGATTGGATTGTCTGAGTCAGATTTCTGAGTTGTATTGTGAACTAGATTGCATATTTTCTATCCATTTTAAGTGCATCACCAAAATTTACAGTTTCATTTCCTCATAGTTTCTTTCTTACCCTTTTCCAAAACAAAAAATCATACATTCCAATAGAATATTTTAAGGGAACTAGCCCACAATTTGGAGGTCTAATTTCATTATAGGGCACCCACAACTTGAAATTAGTCCCATGTTACATGGAATTTTAGAGCTTTTCCAACCTTGCATACGGGTGCAATTCCCAGTGAAAATAGTTTTTGGCACACCTGGTGGGACTTTGAATTGATTTTTAGTTCAAAAAGGAACTTATCAGTTTGTTGTTTTGGTACTAATAGAAAATTTATTAGCCTTTTTTAGAGGTTTATTTCAAGTACCTAGTGACTCTAATCTTTTAGTTTTATAGATCAAAATTTGCAGCCTATGAAAAGTATCACAAGATTTGATTTCAGTTGCTTTCCAGCTCTTTGAATGAGTAAGCATGTCTAACTTTCATGGAAACATGTCATATCATCCATCATATCATGAAAATACTGCTAGTCCTCCATCTTATCAGCCATATCAGATCAGCCATGCTGCTAGTTTTAGCCCAAATTCCATGGTTTTTCAAGGAAACTAGCATGCAGAATACTCTTACCTCCCACCCACCCCAGTTCAGCCTTGTTGATAGCCTATGCATGAACCAAATTAGCTTCAGGAGTATGCAAAAGAAGAGATTGCAAGCATAAAGAGTACATCACTCAATCTCAACAACATCATGAATAAAACAAAAAATAGCATGAATGGAACAAAAAACACATTGCTAGAAAATTGCAAAATAGATAGAGGAGTTCAAGAGGTAGCAAGAATATGAGTAGCAACAAGAAGAGATGGATTACCAGGCCTATCTTCATGAGAAGGAATTGGAGGCACAAAGGATACAATTTGAACAAGATCTTACAAGATAGATTGTAGCAAAAGAAGCACAGATGAAGTATTTGCTTGTACAAATACAAAAGTAGAATATCTAGATAGTTGCATTCATTCCAGAGTAGCCTATTCAAAATGAGGTTAGTAGTTATCAACTATTAAGTTTCAGAAGTTGTGATTTTGATCAGGAACTTGTTTGCATTCAAAATCAGATGATTAATCCTCAGTATCAGTCACATCAACTGCCTGAACCAAGTCATCACAGCCTTGAGAAACCATGGCAACCTTCTTGGACTAAGCATCCTGATTACCAAATGCCAAATCTTATTAAGCCTATCCCTTCCATACCAATCCAAAATCAGCAAGAGGAAGACGTAGTAGTTCTGAACCAATCAAGATTCCAAGTTGGTATGGTCAACAAGAGCCAATCAAGATTCCAAATTTCAACTCAACAGATGAAGTTTTTTGTAGTCCTTCTTGTCCCACCAAATTAGAAAAATTAGATGTGGAGCAAGAGGTTGCTGCTGTTTTTAATGTGTCCCTAGCTAAAAGTAAGCATAATGCATATGATGTACAACAAGAGGTCACTGCTGCTCCAAATCCTTTACATTTTGAATCATTTGAAAAGTTCTCTAATGCTATTTATAAGATAGATGAAAGCAGGATGTAGATATTGGAAGGGCAGAATCTTCAAATACAAAAATAGGTTGCCTCTGATGTAGAAAGCCCCGTGTGAGGAGGAAGAACTGATTTCTTTGTTTGACCAATTGCCTTCTTTTGTTGAACCAGATGAGAAAAGAATACCAATAGTAGTTATAGAACAACAAGAAGACATCAAATAGTATGAAGCGTTGCTAATTGAAGCTAAGCAGTCTGACAATCTGATCTTGAATCATTTAGAAGTAGAAGAAGGTAAAACTATCATGGAACTTACACAACTGGTTTAGAGCTATTATGAGGTAATAAACACTCCTCTTTTACCAAAGATTCAAGAAGACTGTGACAAAATTTCATTTTGGGATGATCTTGAGTCCTTTGTGTCAAATTTAGATGGCAAACAAGATCAGGTTGAACATGTTTTTATGAAAGAAATAGAAGTTGAGTCTCATGAGCTAGCTAATTTATTTGATGAACCCCCTGAATCTATGCCTAGTATCGAACAACTGGATGATATAACTCATTTGGATTCACTGCAAGATTGTAATTTGGATGAGAACATATTTTCAGGCATAATAGGAATCTTTTGTTCTAACATTGATGATCAGCTAATGTTAGATGACCCAGCAATATGTGATCAACAGGATTAGGTCAAAGAGTCAAGCTTTTCTTCATTTCATTCATATGAGCTAACTGTTGCAAATCAGGCTAAAATTTCAAGTGAAAAAAGGTCAGCAAACCTCAATAAAGATATCAGGAGTGTTAGCCAAAGATTCATCATTGCAAGAGGGTGTCCCATTAGGGATTTAATTGAAAAGGAACTTAATAAAGAGATATAGATTAGTGTTGTACCTATGGAGTAGATTTCAGCCTCAGAACAACAAAATTAGATCATCTTTTTACCCCATGACAGAGGTTTACATGATCAGGTTCAGCTGGTGAGTGAACTTATCTACATTTTTCATGAATCATTGTAGAAATTTGTGGAATACTTTCTTGTACTTCACCTAATTTTAGACATTCTTAAGCATGTGAATTAGTATCCCCTGTTGAGAAAGGGAAGTTATTTTAACCAAATAGTTAATGGATTTGTTTGACCAACACACTTTGGTTGGTTAGAGTAGGGTAGGTAGAATTTTAGTTCAGTATTTCATTTCCAAGAAGGGCTTCTACACATGTTTCTGGCTTTGTTTTAAGCAAGTCAGTTTTGTTTCAATTTTCAGTTTTGTTGCTGCTGTTGTGTTTTAGTCAGTTTTGAGTTACAGAATTTCTCAAGGTTTAGGGTAAAAAAGACTCTATGCCCAATGGAGTTGCAAAGGCTACTGGTTCTAAGTTGTTTAGCAGGCAAACACCCCTAAGAGGTCACCAGAAATGTTACTAATTTTTGTTCACAATAAAATTAGTTTGACCTAAGTGCAGTTGTTCAAAAGGAATTAAAGAAAGCTTTGAAGTTATGTATTTATTGAACAATTGATATCTTGACAGAGTAGAGCTAGACTTCAGATGATAGGATAACCCATTAGTCTAATCAATACTGATAGGTCATCATGACAAGAGAATAAGGTTGCCAAGTTATCAATCATTCAAGAAGTACAGTTGTTTTAACATGGTTTTATCTTTCAAGAGTTATAAGTTAGATTGATTATTTAGTTAATCAGATTTGAAATAAAGAAAGAAATATATTTGTTTTGAGCTGTTATTTCATTTCATGTTTTGAACATACATTCAATATCTGTTACTTTATCCTATGCATTGATTAAAAAAGAAATACACATACATCAAGTGCATAAGATAAATTAACTTATTATGTTTAAAAGAAGTGTTCAAATGTGTCCCACACAAGTCGTGGGAGTAACTAGACTGAGCAATTGCAGACATGCAAGTTATACATCTAGATGATAAAAGAAATGAAATGAACACATGATATAATAAACATCTATCATTGCCTGAGCAAGGAGGTTGTCTTGTTGGTGTTGGTCTTCAGTCTTTATCTTCAGCTCCCATCATTAGTAGAACTTGCAAAAATTGGGGATAGTCTTGTTAGAGCTCTGGATGTTTAGAGTTATCATATGCTTTTATCAAGAAGATACATCCACTTGTCATATCATGTAGTTCATATGAATGATCAGATTATATATGTGCTACAAATCAGAAAAAATCAAGAAGACGATCAATCAATACCATCAGGTATATTTTTTATGCTAACTTGTTTGTTCACTGTGCAGGTATAGGAAAATTAACATTGCTGATTTGAAGACAAATAAACATGTGGAGAAAATGTGGCTCTCACAAGGGTTGAGCCCAACATGTTTCCTTTTATTCATTTAAAAAGGAGTATCAAAAAAAGACAGGATGCATCATTCAAGTTACATCATGCATCATTAATCAACTTACAAGAAGATATGTCATCATGACATTTATTATAGTTGATTAAAGCTTGAATTGGATAAGTATGTAATGCCTGAGTCAAGTTGGCAAAGTTCAGAAAATAGAATTGCAGCCATAAAAGGTATTTCTCTCTTTCATATCATTATTAGAGTACTTTGTTGCTGTCATGTTTTATGTCACATTTCACAAAATTAGAAATAAGAAATGACAGAGATATGAAGAGGTAATGAATAGGAGACTTATGATCAAAGCAGTCAAGGGAAGAAGAACATATAGGCCAATTAGATCTCAATTGCATATCAAATAGAATGATTAGCTACAAGAGCCCTAATTGTTATGCATATGATGTTCAAAGGAGAGGACAAATGATATAGTCAAATTGATGCATGTTTTTTTTCATCAATCATATGAATGTTCACATTGTAGTCTGATAATGGAGTAGAAGATTGTAGAGTAATGCTTGCAGGAGATAGACAAAGGTTTCATCTGATTATAATCAAAAGGTAGTAAGCAAAATATCATATTACAGGCATTCATAATGATCAAGTATAGCCAAATCAAGTGATATAGTTATGCCTCTGAAAGGACAGGATCATACAGGTTCACCATTAATAGCATTTGATAAAGATAATTGACAAAATTAATGAGATCAAGTGAAGACCAATTTCAGACATGTACAGGTATATGCTATAATGAAGGACAACCTAAAATTTAAAAGTGACAGTCATAGAATATAGATGACAGGGGGTCATGATAAGCTTTTACCAAGTTGAGGAACAACAGAGGACAAGAATGAAGGATACATGCCATAGAATTTCTGAGTGCTCAAGAATGGTGAAAAGGTATAACAAGCTATAGATTTAGGGAAGTAGGTCTCAAAAATAGCAGATAAAATATGCACAGAAATATAAGAGAAAACAATACATACTACTACCCAGAATGGAGTGCCATATCTATCTTGACAGAATGAAGATGAGGAACCATGCTCAGAAAGAAAAGAAAATGCCATAGTGTTATAATGAAATTGAAATATGTGTGGATTGTTAGAGTGTTTGAAACCCTAGCATCTTTTCTTATATACAGTCAAACGAGTTAATATAGTGAAGGTTCTATCATAGCCGTGACTAGACATAAGAATTTTAATGCTTTTTCAAGAAACCCTCATTTTCATCAAAACTTTCAGTTTTATCTCATGAGCCCAGTGAAGGAAGAAGAGTTACAGAAAAGTCTTATAGGCTGGGCGTAGCATGAAGAGAAGAAATGAGAAATACCCATGTAGATTTATGGTGAAACCCTAACATAATTTCTACATTTACAAAGAAACAATGATGCCATAGTGTGTTTCTAGTATGGCCGTGCTTGGAAATGATATTTTACAGTCAAAACCCTTGTTGCAGAATGAAACCCTTCTTCATTTTTCACAAAAGACAGTCAAAAGAAAGCTCAGAGCATGTGTTTATAGGTGGCCGTGCATAGGAAATGCATTTGTATGCAATTCTAGAGAAACCCTCATTCTGTATGTCGAAAAGCCTTCAAATTTCATGATAGGAAGTTAACGATATTCTACAGTAAATGTCCATGGCCACGACCATAATGAAAAGAAAAAGCATTCAAAATACCCATATGAAGAAAGGTCGAGACTCTTGTCTCCCTTTTATACAATGAAAGAAAGTATCTATAGTTCAGAGAGTCGAAAGCTTACCTTCAAAAGATAGAGGAAGAATATCATGGCCGCGGCCCTCCAAGGAAGGTTCTTATCTTTCCTTTCACTTTTTCTCATAGTTTACAAGAGGTTTTCAAACACAGGAAACAAGGTTATGTCAAGAAAAGAATGCAAGAAACACAGTAATGGCCGCGACCATTTATGTAAAGAAAGCCACGGAATGATGAAGGAAATGCTAGTCAAAAGGAACAAAGATACAAAACTTACCACTTCCAACATCTTTTGCTTAGAAAATGCAAGACAAATGTTGGAGTTTGACGTAGAAAGCCAAAGAGGAAGCTGAGTTTTACAAGTCAAAACCCTAGATATCAAGAAGTTGCAGAGCAAAGCGGCGACCAACAAAGAAAACAAATGAAGAATGATATGATAAGTTTAGGGTTCCCTCATGTTTTGTTTGAAGCTTCTTTCCCATCTTTCTTTTTGATTTATAAAATGCAAATTATTACTATATCCAAATATCGACCGGGGTCAACAATAGTGATAAGTGTTTCCCCTAGTAATCATGATAAGAGGTGGCCGACAGAATGTGAACCTTACTTTTGTTTGAAATCAAATGGTGGTCTATAGTAATAAGGGTAAGGCTTATGCCTTGTGATATTTCAAACAAACTTTTCTTTCCATGGAGGTCGAATATCACATAGTCAAACAAACACTCATTTTCCTCATGGTCGACATTGCATGGTCTAAGATGTTTCTTGTCATCATTTGTTTAGAGATAAGACAAGATTCCCTTCATATCACATGTATCATGCAGGATGACCAAATAGGGTCAAAAGAAATGATGTTATGCCTTATATATTTTCATCAAAAGTCAAATATATGCACAAAGACAAAGGAGTTGGCAGAGTGGTAAAATGACTTATGGTTATAGAATGCATGGAGAAGAGATATGGCAGAGGGTATACATTTTCACTTGCATGATAGGTGTATGTGGCAGAGAAGCAAGTTAAGACTTTTTGCATGATATATATGTGGCAGTGAGATATTTTGCATGATTATTGGAGTCATATGGCTGAGAAAAAATATTTATTTTCTTTTGATACAAATATGGAGTTATAAAGATTTATATTTAATGCCTTATTTTTATGTATTCCTGGCATATGTATGTGGAGAGATAAGGGTATATTTTTCCCTAAGGCATATTGACATGCAAGTGGGTGTATTTTCTCACAAGGAGCTATAAGGAGATTGTATTTGTCTCTAAGTCCTATTTTTTGCTAAAATTATGCAAATTAGGCATGTGTATTTGGAGTGATAAGGAGTTTATATTTTTCATGCATGATTTTACAAATAAATCAATTGTAAATAAATAATAAAGTAATATTTTCTAAATTACTTTATTATTTTTCACAAATTGTAAAATCAAATAAGTACAAGTTGTAACCAATAATAGAGTAATTATTTTAATTACTTTATTATTTACTCAAAATCAATTTTGCAAAAGCAAAATCATGCAAATTGATGAGTTGAGTTAACTAGGCCACCTAGGAGTTTTTTGCATGATTTGAAGAGTATTTTTAGGGTTCTTGGTCAACGTTTTGGTCAAGCATATGGAGAGGCCCAAATTGAAGCTATTTTTTCTCAATTTGTGATAGTTTGAGCCCTAATTTTTTGGGGTTTTTGAGGTTGCTTGTGGATCACTTTGGAGGACTTATTTTTAGAGGCAGTTAGCTGCAGTTCATATTTTGCATGCCTCTTAGTGAGAGAAAAGCTATATATTGTAAAGGAAAAGCTTGTTTTTGCTAGTTCTTGCATTCTTTTCTCTTCTACACATTGAAAGACAAGAGGTTTTGTAACTCATTTTTGAGTTCTTTCCTTTTTGCTCTTATACACTTTAAGAGAAGAAGGTTTTGTAGCTCAATTTTACAGTTTTATAGAGATCAGCAGGTTACAGGTTCCATTTTTGTCTCTCTTGCAATATTTCCTTTGTTCTTTGAAATCAAATAGTTACCTTTCCATTTAATGCTAATTGTTTGAAGTGATTTGATGAAGTTTTACTGTGTTTAATTATTAAACCTTTAAAATTATTGTCTCACTTTTGCTTGTAGTATTAAGCATAGTGTTATTGCAAGTCTTAGGTTGTGTTAATGAAAATAATCCTTTTGTGTTGTGAGAAATCCTTTTCCTTCATAGAAAGCCTTTTTCAAGCCTTCCTTAGAAATACTTTTGTGATATTTGTGCCAAGATTGGATTGTGTGATTTAGATTTCCGAGTTGTATTGTGAACCAGATTGCATATTTTCTATCCATTTTAGGTGCATCACCAAAATTTACAGTTTCATTTCCTCATAGTTTCTTTCTTACCCTTTTCCAAAATAGAAAATCATACATTCCAATAGAATATTTTAAGGGAACTAGCCCACAATCTAGAGGTCTAATTTCATTATAGGGCACCCACAACCTTAAATTAGTCCCATGTTACATGGAATTGCAGAGCTTTTCCAACCTTGCATACAGGTGCAATTCCCAGTGATAACAGGTATACTTGTTTATAGCAAGTCAAAAGAGGATCATTTGCAACATTTGGACAGGGTATTCAAGAGGTTGAATGAAGAGAGGTTGATGATCAACCTTAAGAAATGTGAGTTTTTGAAAGAAGAGCTGGTCTACCTTGGCTTTTCATCTCCAAAGGCACCCTAAAGATAGATCCTACAAAGGTTGAGGCCATTCTCAATTGGCCAACACCTAGATCAATTAGAGAAGTGAGGAGTTTTCATGGATTGGCAACATTTTATAGGAAGTTCATAAAAAATTTCAGTCACATATGCTCACCCATTCTTGACACCATAAAAGGGGAGAAGAGGAATAACTTCCAATGGACTGCCGCAGCAGATGAAAGCTTTGAATAGTTGAAGACAAGAGTGGCACAAATAGCCTATACTTGCTCTACTTGACTTCAACAAGGTGTTTACCATAGAATGTGATGCAAGCAACCAAGCAATTGGGGCAGTTTTGAGTCAAGAGAGTAGACCAATAGCATTTTTTAGTCAGAAGCTCAATGAGGCCAAAAGAAAATATTCATCTTATGATCTTGAATTGTATGCTATGGTGCAAGCCCTCAAGAAGTGAAGGCACTATCTTTTGCCTAAGGAGTTCATTGTCTTCACTGACAACCATGCATTGAGTTACTTGAATAGCCAAGACAAATTGAATCATAGGCACATGAAGTGGGTGGAGTACTTGCAGGCCTACACATGTACCATCAAACATAAGAAGGGTCAAGCCAACAAAGTTGTTGATGCACTTAGTAGGAGAGTGTTGATGGTCCAAGAGGTACAACTTCAAAGTGTAGGAATTGATTCTCTTAAGGGTATGTACCAAGAAGATGAGGAATTTAAAGATGCTTTTGCTATTTGTAATCAGTTTGCCAATACATTTCATGGAGAGTATTCTGATTTTGTACTACAAAATGGTCTTTTGTTCAAAGGGGCTCAATTGTGTGTGCCCAAGTGTTCCATGAGGATAAATCTAATCAAAGAAAAGCATTGTGGTAGTTTGAGTGGGCATTTTGGGATAGATAAAACTTTGGAGCAGGTTAGAAGATTCTACTATTGGCCTAGAATGCATATAGATGTTAAGAAGTTTGTTGAAATTTGTGTGATATGTCAAAGAGCCAAAGGGTCAAGTAGTAATGCAGGTTTGTACTAGCCCTTACCAATTCCTAATAGGCCATGGGAAGCCTTAAGCATGGACTTTGTGATGGGTTTATGTAAGACCGAAAGTGGATATGATAGTGTGTATGTGGTTGTGGACAGATTTAGCAAGATGGCTCACTTTATCCCATGTAGGAAAAAAATGATGCTTCACACATTGCTGGTTTGTTTTTCAAGGAAATTGTAAGGATTCATGGATTACCACTAAGTATTGTATCTAATAGGGATTCCAAATTCATTGGTCATTTTTGGAGAACACTATGAAGGAAGTTGGGGACAAACTTGACCTTCAGTTCTGCCTACCATCCCCAAATGGATGGGCAAACTGAAGTAGTCAATTTAGATCACTTGGAAATCTCTTGAGATGTCTCACAAAAGAGCATGGGCAATAGTGGGACTTGGTTCTTCCTCAAGCTAAGTATGCATATAATGATTCACTCAATAGAAGTATAGGCATGAGCCCATTTGAGGTTGTGTATGGTATGAACCCAAGAGGGTTGTATGAGTTGAGAGATTTGAAGGGGATGGAGAAGAGAAGTGCTCAAGGAGAAGACTTTGCCATTGCCATGAGAGATATCCATCAACAAGTCAAAGAAACTATTGAGAAGAGTGTTGAAAGGTACAAGAAGAAGGCAGATCTAAGAAGAAAAGCTGTTCAATACTAAGTGAGTAATCTAGTGCTTGTACATTTGAGGAAAGAAAGACTACCCAAGGGTAGGTATACTAAGCTAATGATGAAGAAGATAGGACCTTGTAGGATAGTCCACAAGTTTGGGACAAATGCATATTAGATAGAACTCCCTCCAGGAGTTGCCATCTCACCCATCTTCAATGTTGCAGACCTTTATCCTTTCAAAGACTCTGTAGGTGCAGGTGAACCATCAGGAACATTAGAGGTTAAGGATGATGATTGGGTCAAGGATCTCCCACCTAGCCAACCTATGAAGTTGGAATGCATTCTAGATACAAGAGAGGCTAAGAGGACAAGGCACAAGGTGTACAATGACTATCTAGTCAAGTGGAAGGGACTACCAAATGAAGATGCAACATGGATGCCTAAAGAAGATATCAAGCAACATGGAACCTTAGTCCAATAACTCTTTTCATCAGGATGATGAAATCTTCTCAACCCGGTTGCATGGTGCAGGGGCACCTAAGCCAATCTTGGCTTGATAATTGATCAAAAGAGTGTTCAAGAGTCCTTAGGAGGTGTCTTATTCCTAAATATTTGTAACAAGGTCCAAAAAGATAAATTTTCATGTTTTAGAGTCATATTTTCATAGTCTTTGTCAAATAAAGTTGAATAATACAAGTGGTGTTTTGTAAACTTTGAATGCCACTTAACAAATCATGTAATTTGAAGTTCCCAACGGTCACCTAGGTTGAAATCCAGTTGTAACTGATGGGAAACAAATCCAATTATGTATATATGACCTTCACATAGTCCAAGGAAGGTGTGGAAGATTGTAAGAACAAGAATTTATAAATAAAAGGTTCTATTTTTCCCTTTTTTCCTGCGAGTTCACTGTTTCTAATCGTACCACACGTTTGTATGGTTCTAGCATAACTTGAAATCATTTGTATTGATTAGAGGAATGAATCACCTTTCCATTGCACTTGGTTTGAGGTCGATCCATTAAGATTGGAGGGAGAAAACAACAAATTACCATAAATTGTTGAAAAACCTGAACTAGGGTATGGAGTGCAAATCGATGTAGTTTTAAACCATTCCACCAACCCAATCTACTCTAAATCAGTGGAATGGAATGCTGTAGGATAGGATTTAGTGTTTTGATACTTGACAAGGAAGGAAATGGACTATTGACTGGAGTTTGCCAAGGAGAGGCCTAATAAGATCCATGTATTAGGCCTTCAAGTAAGACAGTGGTAAATTAGAGAGACTGAAGTTGTTGCAGAGGGTGTGACTGAGAGTATTTAATTGTTTTTGATATATTAATGGGTCCCAAGGTGGTTTGACAAGTTTAGGTTTGAATTTGTCACAAGTTCCTTTGTAAATGTGGCCTAATAAGGCCTAATTGTAGACTGAGATTCTCTGTTTTGAGCCATAGGTCCTGAAACAACCCAATCTCATTCGTGGATATGTTGAGTAGCTTTATAAAGGGTATTCAAAACACTACTAAGAATTTGGGTTGGGATCTTTTCATGAAAGTTAGGTAAGAAAAACACCCTAGGCATGGCTACAAGGCTTTTAGGAATGATTCCAAAGCAAGTACCTTTAATCCTTGATTTTGGTGGATGGTACCTAGATGTTTGAACTAGTTGGACCATAATCACACCCTCATTGCATCAGAACGCAATCTTCATGGCTTGAAAAGGAAATCAGAAAGAATCCATTCATCATGGTTGCAATCTCCACATGGCCACACTGAGACCATTTTCTTAAAGCCCGTCTCCTGAAGGCATCAATGTTGGGCCTTGTCCCCAAAAACCTTCCAGTGAGAGAGTTCTTATATCGTAAGATCAATCTATCAACAACCAAATCAAGAATCAGAACTTGGTTCATAATTATAGGCACAGAGGGAAGGGACAGAGACTGGTCCTCAACAACATCATAGGCCCCAAGCATCTGATATAACTTCTTAGTATAAAAGAACTGAGCCTCCTTAATTGGCGACAGAGGAACTGTAGCTGCATATTCACGAGTCATAGTTTGCAAAGAAGAGGAGACCATCAATCCAATGTGAGATCCCTCAACAAACTTTGAGCAAGGCCAATAGAGGGGAAAGAGCCCTCGACATGGAACATGAATTCCACCCAACTAGGACCCCACGATTTTCAAACAACAGGCTAGGGAACTATGATCTATGAGAAATTGCTAAAAGAGGGTTGCCCAAGGCAGGAGCACATGTCAAAGGAGCCCCCTCTGATCCCCCATCCTTTCAAAAAAAAAGGAGACCTCCAATCAAAACTTAATAGTCCCCCGAAGTGCCGAACCATGAGAGCCCACAACAAGGGAAGATTGTGACACAAACATGCCAGAGCCAATGTTAGGTGAGGGGAAAGGAAGCCTCACTTCAATGCCCGACAAATCCCAACATCTCCATCAACACCGAGCAAGAAGAAGGGAGAATAGTCTACCTTGAAAATGCCTACCGAGCGCTAAGCCTCCAAATAGAGCTCTAGAATGCTTTCATCTTCATCTTCATCATGTGGGAGTTGACTTTGGTAAATTTTAAGCAGCGTTGTAAAACAACTGGCTGGTCGAAATCCTGTCGACAGAGATGCTTTCGACAAATCAGTCGACAATCAAGGTCATTAAAAAGGTCCACAGTATTGCAGTGAAGAGGTCAACAGTAAAAGTCGACAGCATACAAAGTTGAAAAACCCGTAAATAGTTGGCATGACAACATGTTGGCTGTTTATGGTGGGTGGTTGCCATTCCTCTGCATCGAAACCATCATGTCATCGTCCTCATTGTTGCCTCCATGTAGGCCGCTCCCAATCCTACCCTATGCAAGATTTGAAAAACCTTTTTGACTCTTGCTTTTGTTATTATCTATTAGAAAATTTTAATAAATGAAATATTTAACAAAAAGTTATTCAAAAAATATTTATATACTATAGTTACTTATTTAATTTCAAGAAATCCTAAAATGATTTTATTTGTTGTAAAAATTATACATTATGGTAAATGTCATCCACTATAAAATAATAAAAAAATAATAAAAACTTATTAAAAACTAACCAAAACCTGTATGTAAATATATCATTTCAAAAAATTATAAATTGAAAATGACATAGCTTCCCAGTTTACATTACCTCTAAATACTTGACTGTTTGTTTTATCTGCTGGACGTTCACAGTGTTAATATTAAAATGTAATTAGCCCGAAGAACATACGTTGAGAAATGCTCGTCAAAGTGGCCGCTACCTCCACACCACTTGCAGAGAAGAACGCGTTTCATCCTAAAATATTGTTAAAAGAAAAAGGAAAAGCCGTGCGGTTCTCTGTAGACAAGTATATTTGTTTTATAAAATGGCTCACATGGGCAACTTTGACACAAGAAAGAAAGAAAAACTAGGGAGGTAATGACTTCAGTTGTTACAAATAGACATTTGCATCTTTCAAGTGGCCTGTAAGTTTATAGTGTTGAGTTTATTTTATTGCTAAGAGGTAAGATATTTTCACAATCTTTGTCTATATTAGAATTAAATATAGTTTGTCTATATTAGAATTAAATATGGTAAGAATGGAGAAACTTCCACAATCTTTGTCTATATTAGAATTAAATACGGCTAGAATGGAGAAACTTCTGCAATCTTTGTCTAGATTGGAATTAAATATGGTGAGAATGAAGAAACATCATGCTAAATGATATTTTTTTTAATCTGCTGCTTTAAGGGCCCATTAAGTCCATGATGCAACTCTCCAAAAATTTTTTTATTTAGAATTATAATATTATTTTTGTTAATACATAATATATACATGATAGAATGGTGAAATTATTGGGAAATTAATCTTCAATATGACCAATAACTAATAACTAGGATATTAGAAACCTTAAGGTAATGTGATCAAAGTATAGTTATGTTTGTTGTATCAATTCAATTTGCAACATTTAGCAAAGACCATGAAATCATATGCAAGCCACATACACATGACATATGAGGATTTTACATGGGAAATGCATTCAAGGAAAAGCTCTATATCTCAAAAGAGAATTTATAATTGTATTATTTTGAAACACTCCAAATACAAGTAGTCTCCTTCATACTTTTGTCAATTTGTAGATTAATATACGACCTCTACAACCATGTGTCACGACATCTTTACATCATTAAGAAAATTTGCATCAATCTCTTCCATCTATACTAATAATTATGTATAGCCCTTGAGTTTTCTCCTAGAATGCCAACTGTCTCAACACTCTAACTGCCCATGGAATACCAACCATTAGACAATCATACCATGATATTAGCATGGTGCACATGACTCCAAATGGATAACAAATACATCTACTTAGATCCTCTCATAAAGACCTAGACAAAGGTTGTTGACCAAAACACTTGAATAAGAACTTGTCGTCTTGCACTCTAGCCAAAACCAAACTATGGCTTGCAATAATTTGAAACAATCCTCTTAATCACTTGATGTACCTCTAAAAATCTTCTAGAACATATACATGTCCTTAGCTATTGTTGAATGCACTCCAAAACTCTCATGTGCACATACACTATCATACATGCTCCAACAACTCACTTAGTTCATGATACATGGTAGTGACTTCTTTACCAAACATCTTGCAATTCATACGATAACAATACAACTATAAACATACCTTTATGCCATACCACAACATCTAACTTCTCCACACTCTTACCAGACAAGCTTCTCACACTTTTTACTAGTCTAAGATTAAATTTGTCAAAAGGATCTTGAACAATCCTAGATCTTCAATTTCATCCAAGAATTCTCTATGGGTTGCACAACACACCAAAGTTCCAACATTCTTCTGCTTGATATTTAACCCAAGAGAGTTTGTAGTATAAACTAAGAAGATAACGTATGCATGGGAAACGGATAAACCCACTGCATCCACAAAAACTTAGCAGTATTTATAGGTTTTGACCTTGAGTAGAAGGTATTTTCTACAATGAGTCAAATTATGATATTTATATTAGCATTCAATTTCATAGTTTTTGAGGCAAACTCATTCACCCATATAGGGATCAAATCCATGGCTCTAAAATGGTAATCGTGAGGTATGGATTGAATACACACAAGTGCAAAGAGAGGTGGATAAATGGTGAATAAATGATGAATATATGGAGATAACAGTAAATAGGGACAAAATGGATACAAATATGGATCAAAACATGAGTCAAATCTAACACAAGAGTACACCACATACTAATAAATTATTACATTTAAAGCATTCCACTAAGATGAGCACAAAACTAAATAAAAAATGACATAGGATACAAATTTCACCATTACAATATAACAAAACATTTCCAATAATAAATACAAAATAATGTTATAATGCTTATTAATAAGAAGAATTCAACAAAAAGATCAAAATATTATTAAAAGTTTTAAATTTTATTTTTAAAAATTACTTTACAAATATCATTAATATAATAATAAATACCCATAAAAATTATCTTATAAAAAAATCATATAACACGATTTTTTTAAGTCAATAAATAAACTGTCAAAAACAGTCTGAATAAATACTTCAAATCTTTAAGTGCAAAAGAATCATCTTATACAAGAATCACACGGCATCCATGTTTCTTAATTTAATAAATAAAAATGTCCAGATCAATCCAAATAAATATATAAAATCTTGGCCATTTCAATGGCTTGTCTCACATGTTCTTACAATTTTTTTTATTACATTTTTATTAGGATATTTAGGAATGAATGGACAGATTCATACCTGCAATCTACTCAAGTAAACGTGAAAACCTAATCACAACAACGTGTACAATATACGAGTGAGGTAATCAGTGACGTTATCAATGAGGTTATCACAGGTGAGGTAATCAGTGAGGTTATCATTTGGCAGAATACTTGACTTCAGTTGCTATAAATAGAGATTTGCAGTTTGTCTATGGTTCAGTTCATTAAAGTGTTGTGCTCATTATAGTGTCCTGTTCATTACATTGTTGAGTTCATTATATTTCAGATTATTAGATTAATATCAAACATGGTGAAGAGACATCATGCTTTGATGTTGCCTTTACCTGCTCAAGGTCACGTTAAGCCCATGATGGAGCTCTCCAAAATTTTGCATGCCCGGGCTTATTATATTACTTTTGTTAATAGTGAATATATACATGACAGAATGGTGGAATCTGGATCCGTCCATTCTGGTGTGGGCTTCAGATTCGAAACCATTTCAGACGACCTACCTCCACAGCATGGCTGATCTTAAATGTCATCCACTTCAATATTTAATGGTAAATTCTGGCCAATGAAAATTTTTCCTATATTTAACACTTTTTGTTGTGAATGAAATAGAAAAATGCTATTGGCTGTTTGACCCGTTCAATCCTGAAAGTGGATGACATTTACATAGAGCGCCACAGCACGGGCGCACCCACCAACTTGATGAGCTCTGTAAATCCTTGGTAATGAATGGCCCTGCACATTTGGAAAATCTGGTGGAGAAGTTGAAGGCCATACCAGATGTCCCTCCCTTCACTTGTGTTATTTATGATGGTTGTATGTCATGGGCTCAGAAAACAGCCACCAGACTTGCTATTCCTGGAATATCCTTCTGGACGACCAATGCTTGTGGCTTCTTCATTTACTTATCGTGGCCTTTTCTTATGGAAATGGGATATATTCCTCTTAAAGGTATTTCTTCTATTATTTTGGTTATTATTATTGATTGTTTGATCATGGAAATGGATGATGTTTAAGTAGAGTGTGTTATTTTTCTCCCACCGTAAACAGCGGGCACGTTGTTGTGCCGACTATTTATGGTTTTTTCGACCTCCTTTCCTGCCAACTTTTGTAGTTGACCTCCTCATTGCAACTCCTTTGACTTGTTCAGTCGATACGTCCTTTCCTGCCAACTTTTACAGTCGACCTCCTCATTGCAACTCCTTCGACCAGTTCAGTCGATTAGATTGTCAATTGAATTACTACCAGTTCATTCGGCAAGATTTTCGACCAGCCGGCTATTTACAACGTGACAGTTGGTTAAGCTTTACCATTATTTTTAGTGTAGTAGGCCGTTTTTTTTTTGTTTTTCCTTTTGTATTGTTAAAAGTACAAGATTAGGCATATATCTGTCCTGGGATATCAAATTAAGTGGAACATTTTACTACCTTTTAATGAAATTTATAGGAGGTCAATATCATACGGATATAAATTTGGGATGCAAGTTTATAGCAAAATTGTCTAATTTAAATTTTATATATTATTCTTAAACATCATCCAATTTAACAATCAAAGGTTAATTTTGACCAATGAAAATAGGATAAATATTTATCACATTTTGATATGGATGAGGTGTAAAGTTGCAATTGAATATTTGACCATTGAATTGAATGATGCTTAAGTAGAGTGCTCATAACCTAATACTTAGAATAGTGATGCTCTTTGCTCATGTTCAACTTCTCAATTTTTCTGTCTTGTATGTTTGGATGTGGTGTTCAATAAATAATAGTTAGAAGTGATATATGATTATAGTGCCATTTGATTAGTGAGTATAAATTTTTTTAGTAGAAAAGGTTAATATTCCTTGTGGAACCTTTCCTCTAATAAATATCAACATCACTACCATTTTTAAATTCAATAATTTAGTCTTTAAGTCATTGATAAATCATATGCTCTACTATGTCACATTGTTCATCTTAAAGATGAGCACTTGTTAAACAAATTAATCCCATTTCTAACATCTTTAAATTTACAAGTTATAACAGCAGGTGGCTTCACAAAAAAGGTAATATTTGACACCTGGAAGCTTTCACATAGGGAGAAGATGTATGAGTCTCCTTGTATTTATGGGCAAGCTTATTTAAATGTCAAGTACATAAATATCTAATTTTTCAAATTTATGATATTCTGTGTGCAGATAAGAGCTATCTTACAAATGGATAAATGGAAGAAAAGATCAGCTGCCTTCTTGGGATGCCACCCTTTCGTATAAAGGATCTCCCAAGTTTCTCTCATGATGCAACAAATTACATGTTCGAATTTGCACTTACCCAAGGCCAAGCTACATTTTCAGCCAATTTCGTGATACTAAATACATTTGATGAACTAGAGGGTCCAGTAATGGAAGAAGTTCGGGAAAGACTTCATGTCTGTAGTATAGGTCCTCTGCTACAAGCACAACTAGAGCAAAAGAATGGGTTGTCCAATAGCTCTGCAAATATATGGGCTGAAGAAACCAGTTGCCTGCAATGGCTGGACGAGCAGGAGCTAGGGTCTGTTGTTTATGTGTGCTTTGGAAGCATTACTGTCATGTCTGACCAGGAGCTTGTAGAGTTTGCATGGGGTTTAGAGGGAAGCAAGCAATCCTTTTTGTGGGTAATTCATCCTGACATCAGTCATGGAGCTTCCGCTAAACTACCCGTGGAGTTTGTGGAGAAAGTGAAAGGGTGAGGTTTCTTTGTAACCTGAGCACCTCAAATGGAAGTGCTGTCCCACCCTTCTGTGGGTGGGTTTTTAACTCACAGTGGGTGGAACTCTATGATTGAAGCCATTTCTGCTGGTGTGCCCATGATCTGTTGGCCTTTCTTTACAGAACAACAAATTAACAGGACATATATTAGCCAAGTCTGGAAGATTGGAATTGCAATGAAAGATGTGGTGGAGAGAGAAGAGGTGGAAGAAATGGTGAAGAGGTTGATGAGGGGAGAAGAAGTGGAGGAAATGAGGAGGATTTGTGAGCGGAGGGACGCTTCCACTAGGGCAATGAAGAAAGGAGGACCTTCCAGTAATAATTTAGAGAAGGTTTTCTTGAAGATAGAAGAAGAAACAAAATTTGGTTAATATCTTGGCTTTTGGTTTTGTTGGAGATTTGTTTTAGGATATTTATATCCTAATTTTTAATTATTTTGAATATGGTAATGGTATGGTTATTTAGTTAATAGTATAGTGTGTATTCATTTCATATTGGTTATATTTGGTACGTCTTTTTGTGAGGATTTTATATTAATCTTGTCATAAAACAAATATCATCTTAGAATTATATTTTGTATTAGAGTTTAGCTTTTAAGGAGGTCCTCTCAAAGAAGCTTATAATATTTGTTCTCCATTTATTACTATAAGTATATTTGCAACTATTCTTTTGTTTAAATAGTTTTAAAGTATGTCACTATTTTATTGCTATCTTTTTATTCTAATTAATTAAGAATTACAAATTTCCACAATAAATTTAAGAAAGCCTTATGTAATAATAGATTCAATTTATAATGTTAAACATGTCACAATTACCACATTTACATTTTAAAGTGTACTATAACAAAACTACTACTAGTGCAACATAAGGACTATAACTATTGAATCAAATGTTTTGGTTAGGATTGACAAGTAAATTACAAGCATAACATGGTTAAACTTTCACTCTTGAGTTGATTATTTTTAAATATCATTTAATTCAATAATTAAAGGTGATTTTGGCTTGACAAGTAAATAAAAACCATAACACATTAAACTTCCAATATTAAATAGACTATTTTTAAATATTATTTCATTCAATAATTAAAAGCAATTTTTCCCTTTTAAAATCAACAACTATTTATTATTTTTATACCTTTTAAATAAATTATTTATTATTTTTATACATAAATGAGGTGATCAAGAAATTAGTAAAGCTATGGTTTTGAGAAAAAAGAAATTCTACATTCAAATCACTTAAATAGTTAGAAATGTATCAAAATTGCTAGTAAACGTAAGCAATTGTGAAAGCAAGCATAAAATGTATATAGTCTTGATATCATACAGGAAGAAAATGTATATAATTTGCATATATATATGGAAGAAAAATGTTTTTGAGATAAAAATTATATATGAAATTAAAAAGACTAAAAATAAATATATTAAAAGATGTTATTATCTTTGAAAGTTGAAGAAATCAGTCGTTAAAATTTATATTTTTTAAGACTAAAAAGAAGGGTAAAAATAATGATATGCTTTAAAAAGTAATAAGTATTTAGATTATGATGATTTTTAATGAGGTAAGTTAATAAAAAATATTCTTTAAGATAATTGTGGTGACAATAGTATCAAATTATAAAAAATATAAGGGTTACCATGCGACTATCCTTGCCTAAAACTATTCATAATTTGTCTGTATCATGTTTTGATTATTGTGCATAAAATAAGAACTAATACATAGTTAAATGTTGTAATTATAATAGTGGAATGTCTTCTTTATAATTGCAAATGGAAGAGAACTAGCAATAGAAGCAATGGGACCATAAGAGCACATGATCATAGAAATGATAGTGATATGATTGTATTTTTTAATGTTGATAGACACAAGAGGGATTGTCTTGATATTAGACAAATATCTTACAATGACTTCTAGTATTCGGTTTAACTACTTCAATTTTATTGTCATCTTTGTATCTATTCTAAGTATACAAATACTTTTATCAACCATTTCCTATTACATTCTCATTACTATGCGTATTCTTAGATAGATGTCGATTCTCTATTCCAAAGCTTCTATTTTTACAGAGGCTATGAGGATGTTCGTAATGGTTACACATTCTAGTTTTACACCTATAGATTATAGGAATGAAGCAGATTGTAATTTACTCATTTATAACAATATCTACATATCAAGATACAAAGGTCAAAGCATTAGTCATGGTCATATCAATATTGAATTACATTCAATATGAATAAATCTTCCTTGACATACCTTCACAATTGTTTACTATATTTCATTTAACTATATCCTTTAGTCAAAGCTATAAGTTGTTCTAAATCACTAACTTTGGTTGTATATTGGATTCCATATGCCTAAATTTCTGGATGTCAGAAGTATTGGCTTGTTTATGGTCACAAGTTTGAAACAATTGAGTGCCTATAATGATCAACATCATATACTTAGTTAGAATTCCTGGAATCATCAAGATGTCTATAATAGAGTTAAGCAAAATGATAGGCACAATAAGAATTAGTATGCATCACATTAGATTACTATGTTGTAAAAATTTTTCTTATATTTTTCACAAATGTTTAATATGATCAGCTAATATAAATTCTATCAAACAATAATGAAACAATAATGATGGATCCAACCATTTTTCAATTCATCTCTTACATAAAGAATACTTGTATAAAAATAGTCAATTTGGTGAATCATAGGATTCAAGTTTATAATTCATCCATCCCATCAACATGCAAAGAGGAATGACTACAATCTATTGATAGAAAACACATTAATAGCAAACAAAAAAAATACATGCATGGGATTTCTGGCTAGAAATTCATGTTGTCAAAAGTGCATATAGATATCCATAGATAGGTTGTGAGAAGGTTGAATGAAATTAGTAGAGTTGAATCTCTACTTCCAACCACTATCAATGAGTAGAGGCCCACATTTATGTAGCAAATAAGGCATTGAAACTTCTCTACAATGTAGTAGTTGTGTGGCTAATAAATTGCTAGAAGAGAAAAAAATGCATTTTAATAGTATTATTGATACTTTCTTATCACTCTTGCCAAGTACATGCTACAAACTCTAATTTGTCAATGCAATTTTTCTATAAGTACAATTACATCCTAAAAAGTACAGTAAGGTTCTATGTCAATCCAATACAAGTTTCCAAGACTAAACTCTAGTCATGAGGGATTAAGGTGCTGGACAAAAAACTTGTGAACAATTGAGAGGGAACTAATGCATGATCTAAGGTAGGTTTATGACAGAGAAGGAGAACCATGAAGAAGCAAAGAGAATCAATCCAATTTATGCATATTTGCAACTAACTTCATTCTTAAATGGTGTTTTGGGGAAAAAGTCACATTTTGAACATTCTTAATAGTATTTTATAGAAATTAAAGCCATATTCCATGTAGTTTTTTCATTCTAAAGAAGATCCAACTCTCAAAAGAGAGGAAAATCGCTTCTATAGGTGATTTTAGACACATTTTATCCCTAAAATCATGATCTTTTTTGCCAAAAATGAGGTTCTATGAATTGTTGATTCAAAAAACAAATTTGAAGGAGGTTAATTTGTTTAATAATGGATCTAAACTCCTTTCAGACAATTTCTTGAACATCATGAGGTGTTCGTCTGACATTTATATCAGTTTGACACTATTGAAACAATTTGATATGTGTAAAGTAGAGTTTGGGAATGTATTTTGTTCTAATAGTATACTATAATTTTGTTGCATTTAAAACTCCTTATTGCAACCATTCTAACTATAGAGGACTTATTTTATTTCTTGGGTTAAGAAACACAATTCATTTCTTTCCTTTCCTTCTCTCAAATTTAATAAACCAAGAACTCAAACCTTAGAAGTTGATGAGGTAGAATAAGAAATAAATAGTTCAAGATACTATGGAAGAAGAGGATGCCGATAAGTTAAAATAAATCATTTCAAACATTGAATTAATTGTTTGACTACCTAGTTCTCTCATAGGTTTGTAAATTGTTGTGGCATACAATCCAATTGACTAATGTTGGATGCCTATGGAAATCAAAGTGTAAGGTTGTCTTTCATTAGGACCCATCTTCTCTCAGCTTAGGGAAGTTGGGAGTTTTTAAGTAAAAGTAAAATTACGGTGCTTTCAATAAAGAGGATAGGTCAATGTATCTTAGGATATAGGCTAATACGTCTTTTCTCACAATGTTATGAGGAGACTATCAATATAACTATGTTTTTATATTGATTTAATTTATTGATGTCCTAACTATTCTAAGACACATTCATTTAAAATAAAAATAAAGGGAATCATTTTACTAAGGATGAATCATAGTTTCCTTGATTACTTGGGTGTCCAGTGCAAACAAGGTATAAACAATGCTCATCAAGCAATTTTATTAGCATAGGTTGGATGTAACATAAAGATGATAAGTGAGAAAATATACCAAGTTTAGTTTTCTAAAGTCAAGACTTTGGAACAAGGTATAGCCATCCATCCAGGAATAATGGATGTAGGATTTATGTCAAATATTATAGTTGGAAATGCTATAGTAGACATGTATGCCAAATATGGAAGCATAGACCATGGACGTGAACTATTTGATAGAATGCCTCAAATAAATGTGATTTCATGAAATGCCATGATTACAAGATATGCACAAAATAGATTTTTAAAAAGGCATTTCAAACTTTCATACAAATACAATTTTTAACTATAAAGCCAATCTCCATTATTTTGGCTAGTGTCCTACTTGCCTATGATGAAATTCCATCAAAGTGTAAAGGAAGGGGAATTTTTGTCATATTTTGACCAGCACAACTAACTTCATATATCAAGGACTTCAAAATCCATATGTCTTAACTACATACAATCTAGATATGTGAGAACCTTTTTTGAGAAACAATAGTCAAAAGACACACACTGATATTTGAAACAAATAACTATACATGATAATTGATATTTTAATTAAACACATATGTGAAATCCCAAATAGGGTTTAGTTTAACCTAAAATTTTCTACTATATAGAAGGTTCTTGGTTTTGAAATCATGTGGAGAAATGTCAATTGTCTTCAATCCTAGATTTTGAATTTAACTCTTGATTACTATTGCGAGAAAGAATAGGATTCATTAGGCATGATCTTATAATCTCTAACTTTCTATTTTCGTCAAATTTTTGGGAGACAAGAAACACTCTGTAGTGAATTTGAATTTGGTTTTATGTATGCATTAAAGGAACTATGAGGTGGTAGATAATATGTGATCAATTTAGAGGATGGACATGTAAAATTTTTATAGGCATTTGGTTGACACAATCTATGGGGAGTGAAGCACAAGAAATGAAAGATTATCAAGCAGGTGAGGTAGTTGTGAGACAAAGAAATCTTGCCACTTCCTCCAAAATGCTCACAAGTAAGATAAAATAGGATCCTTGCAATAGACTTAATGAATCAAAGAAATATGGTTGTAAGTAATGCCATGATGGCATCATAAACACAAAGAACATTTAACAAATGAGGATGCATTAAAAAGGCTAATAGCTATCAAAACCATGAACACCTATTTTTTTAGCATCAAATATAGAACAAAGAAATAAAATGCATACAATTTTCCAGCTAAAGCCAACTTCTTATAGATAAATCGCTACCAATAAAAAATCCTAACTGTTGGAAAGAAATGGAGAGGTCTCAGTCTAGAGATTTGAGCCTCAGTCAAATCTCTAAATTCGGTTTATGAACTAGAAGATACAGTGAGAGAATCATAAAAAATGATAAGGAATTATAACATGTGATAAGAATACATCATTCATACACATCACGTACACATTCATATATACTTATCTATTAGATCAAATCCTTATATATTCATTAAATCTTATATACAAAATGTAGGTCTGAGTCTCTGCTATGCATATATCTCTTCTTACATATTCACTCTTACTTCTTTCTTTCATCTTACATATTATCTATTACATATATATATATACATATGTTACATTATGGATGTGTCCCTTAAAAAATGTTAGTACCTATGTTGGCGTTGTTCTTTCCATTCCCTTTGTGGTGAGTTGCAGTAGGATCTAATATGTGCCCTGCTATTGTACATAGCATGCCAACATCATCCCCCCTTTTTAGAAGTATGTCTTCTCCTCAAGACATGAGATGCTAGTTTCCAGGTAGGATATTCTTTTAAATCACCTTCAACTGGCTCAGGGTAGCGTCACACTATCTCTTAGTCTATTATAGCACCTGAATCTATGCCTCTATCTCAATTTGTGTTTTATCTGCATCTCCCATATTAGATGGGATCTATATCTTCTATATATTTTATTTGGCCTTAGATAATATGCTTGTTAAGTGGGATAAACGGAGGTTGATTACCTTTCTCAACTATTTACCTACCCCTTAAAATGTTCCCTCTGATCCTTGAGTTGTTGTAGCTATGTGTGGGCTATCTCATTTTCTGCCCTTATTGCTCCATTCATATCTTTTAAGGGATCATATGTCCCTGCAATCTATGCTATTTGTACTTCTATGGCATCCATTTGGTCTTTTGGATTTCAGGTAGTAGTAGGCCATTGTAGACAAAATTGGTATATTACAGTAGCCTCCCCTATGGCTTGGTGTAAGTTTTTAATATGTGTTTCTAACTAGGTAGTTGTTGATGCACATTTTCTAGATGCTTATGCAATTCTTTTCTTATTCATTTCATCATTAACCTGCTTCTTCACCTTTTTGCTCCTGATATTTCATCTCTGCTTGCAAGTTGCTGACCAACTTCTTCAGTTGTTGTGTTAGTGGCAGTGTGGTATCTCTCTAAGCATTTGGTAATTGGTTTTGTATTGCATCCACTGCCTCTTGTAAGTGCTCAGTACTATCTACATACTGTTGTAGGATTTCTTCTCTTGTGGTAGCATGAATTATATTATCCCTAGTTGTATCGTTTGGAGGAGTGATATCCCAGATAGATTGACTTGTGATGTAATGAGGGGGAGTTGTAAAAGCTAGGGTGTGACCACCGATTGTATTTTCTTTTGTTGTGCCAAAAAGTCCTTGATGGACTGGATGGGGGAGGTAGAGGAGGAAGCATCTGTATTATTTGTCTGTTACTGACTATCTTGTGTGTCTTGTGGAAAAGAGTTTATTTGTTCTTTCCATGTCTCCTACTCTTCCTCTTGCTGTGTATTATGAGGGGAGTTGATTTCTTGTTCTTTTCTATCTTCTTCCCTCAATGTGCTATATACTCTTTTAGTGACCTCCCCTATTTCTTTTTGTATTTTCCTCCTATCCTCTTGGGTCATGTTCATCAATGTATCTACTATTTTCTTTGTCCTCAACTTTGTAGCTTGTAATTGAGATAATTTTTCTTTGTGTTATGCAGAGATGGTTGGGTCCACCTGGTTTATTGCTTTTTTCCTTATTTATTCTTTTAGTTCAACTTCCTTTTCCCTCTTTTTTCTTAGGGAATCTTCTAGCTCCTCTAAAACCCCTTCCAGTAGACCTTCTAATGTTTTTTCATTTGTCAACATATGCTTTATTACCTCTTTTTGGATTATCTCCCTATTCTCCTTATTAGAAATGAGAGCATCACTACTTCAATGGAAATCTGATTCAAGATAAATTTTAGCAAACTTTAACTTTGTGTTATTAATGGAGATTGTAACAAAACATAAACCCACAACACAGAAATATACCAGACGGAGAATGAAGCACATAACACAAGTCTTTAACGTAGAGAAAACCCTTTCTGGTAAAAAACTCCACCAAGAAAAGAGGTCAAGTTCTATTATCTTCACAAAAAGAGATTACAAATACATTCACTTTCTCTATCCTCCAACCTTCACTCCGGCAGACCCTGGGTACCTGTAAACTGTTATATGTCTCTCATCTACTATGCTATAGTTTATATAGAATTTACACAACCCCACGACATTAAATGACTTCTTACAAGCCCATAACACTTGTCAAGAGTCAACAATACAACCTTGGGCGTCCATGGCCAAGAATAGGCTCTTACAGGGTCATAAATGTTGTCATTCATGCATCCTACACTTGGGAAAATGTGCCCATGCAAGCTTGAACACCTTGGGGCTAAAAAATAACCACCCACAACATCTTATGACATGTCATATGCTATTATAAGTGTCATAGATTCTTATGATAGGGTAAAAGCAAGAAGTTGGGTCCACATATAGGGGAAGTGTCGTGCAAAAAAAAATCCCGACAGGAACGGGCACCCAAGCCTAGAACGGGTACCCATTTTAAAATGGGTACCCATTTCTAAAAATAGTAAAAAATAAAAACGGGTACCCGTTTTTTTTACTATTTTAGAAACGGGTACCCGTTTTGTTTTCTATTGTTTTCTAGAACGGGTACCCGTTTCTAAAATTTTGAATTTCATATCCACGCTTTTGGTTTCGTTTTAGGCTCGGGAAAGGCATGGGTAGCCGACCTTGAGCCTTGGACCTGCAAGTATTTCTCTAAGTATAGAACCAGAGGAAAGACTGACTTCACCTATATGGCTGATGACATTTTTCTCTGAATTTTTTTACGAAATTAAAACCCATTACAGATCATAGTGTCTAGTTTTCAAATATGTAATTTTTTTTGGATTGGACTTGTTTTTCTATTTATTATTTAATTTATGAGTAAACTGGTCCAAAAACTTGAAATGACAGGTGTTTGTATTTTATTAATAACTTTTAATTATTAAATTTTTTTTAAAAAAAATTATATGTCATCAATCTACACATCATTCTTTACACAATGAAAAAAAAAATTTTAATTTTATGATTTTTTTTGCTCAAATTATGTTGGCCGTACACGAGGGGTTTTCAAAAGTATCAATTAGCCCTAATAAAAAATTAATAAAAAAAATTATTTGGAAAAAAATTATAAAAAAATATCCTCATCAAACTTCACTGTACTACACATCTTTTACCAAAAGGATTTTGAAAAATAATTTTATTTAGGTCAAATTATGTTGGCCGTACACGTGCATGGTATGGTTAAAAAAAATGACTTTTAAATAGTGGTTTTTAGAAATGCCTATTGAAAATCAATTTGTATCATCTGGGTATTGAAAAAAATTACATATTTGGAAACTAGACTCCGAGTACTACATTTTATATTTAGTGACTTTTTTAAAGATTCCATCTCTAAGTGCTTCAAATTTTAAGGTCAAATGTGATAAATTCTGAAAATAAGGGAAAACACTTCCACTTTTTGGCCAAAAAGTGGACCCAACTTCTTGCACTTACCCGATAACTTATAGTTGTCATATAATCTCTTAGACCTTCTTACACCATCTATGACGTGTGTCATAACACTAAAAATAGATTATTCCTCCACATGTGTACCCCACTTTGACCAATTACCATTTACCATAGTAAGTGACATCCCGTAACTATCGCCAGTAACTCTGGGACTTACCGTGCAGTAACTTCGTAATTACCATGGACAGTAAAAAAAATTTACTTCTGCCGGTGAAACTTGTACATCCCTTATGGATAATTACAAATAATAAATGAAATAATACAATAATGGGATTTACAAGGTTAATGGCACCTTATCCCAACATTCTCTCACTTGACATTATACATTGTAAATCAACCTTTAGGAAATCAAATGAAAAATAATCAAGCACTAGAAACAAGGCCCATTGCCTCTCTGCACCACACAAACTTCTCTGTGCTCACAGGCTTTGGTCAATGCATCTGCAACATTCTCTTGAGTGTCTATCTTCTTCAGGTCAATCTCTCCATTTGCAATCAACTCTTGAACAAAGTGATACTGAACATCAACATGCTTAGTCTGAGCATGATACATGGGATTCTTGGCCATACATATAGTACTCTGGCTATCACAACCAATTTGAATGATCCTGCAATCAAAACCAATACCTGTACATAGTCTCCTCAACCAAACTGCCTTCTTAGAGGCATGAGTAGCAGCCATATACTCTACTTCTATGGTGGACAAAGCAACTGTGGGTGCCTCTTACTCATCCAACTCACTACACCTCCAAACAGAGTAAATACATAGCCACTAGTGGACCTTCGACTATCCAAGTCACCTTCCCAATCTGCATCAACAAAACCCTATATGTCCAAAGATTTATTAGCACTATTAGTACCAGAATAAACCAAACAATGATCAGGAGTACCTGTAAGATATTTAAACACCCTCTTTGCATAGTTCCAATGTTGTCTACCCGGGTTAGACATAAATCTTCTCAAACCTCCCACTGCTTGAGCAATATCTGGTCTAGTACAAACCATTGCATACATCAAACTCCCTACAGCACTAGCATATGACATATTAGACATATCCTCAAGATCATCCTCAGTCTTTGGACACATATCTAATGAAAGCTTAGAACCAATGGGTAAAGGAACTCTAACTGGGTTACAGTCTTGCAAACTAAACCTCTGCAAAGTAGTATTCACATACTTACTTTGTGACAACCAAAGCTTTCTGTTAACTATATCCCTCTTGATCCCCATTCCAAAAATATACCTTGTAGTACCAAGGTCCTTCATCTCAAATGCACCTAAAAGTTGGGCTTTAAGCTCATTGACCATACCCTTAGTATTGCTGAAAAACATGTCATCAACATACAAAGCAATAACCAGTATAGAATCATCAACACAATGAATGTAAACACAATGATCCTCCTCGCTTCTAACAAAACCCAATTTTAAAACAAATGAATCAAACTTTTGATACCACATTCTGGGGGACTGTTTCAAACCATAGAGAGACCTCTTTAACCTGCATACCCAATGTTCTTTTCCTTTTACCTCAAAACCTATAGGCTGTTGCATATAAATTTCTTCTTCAAGATCTCCATGCAAGAACACAGTCTTAACATCCATTTGCTCAATCTCCCAATCATAAGCTGCAGTAATGGATAAGAGAAATCTAATAGAAGTCAATTTAGCAACAGGAGAGAATATCGCAGCAAAATCAATTCCCTCTCTCTGGGAGTAGCCCTTGGCTACCAGTCTAGCCTTGTACTTCTCCAATGACTCGTCTGCTGCAAACATCTTCTTGAAGACCCACTTACAACCTATGGCCTTTCTTCCTTTGGGCAAATAAATAAGATCCCAAGTGTTACAAGAGTCTAAAGCCATCATCTCCTCCTACATGGCTAACTACCAAGACTCACTATCATCTGTAGAAATAGATTCCCTATAGGATCTAGGTTCATCGTTAGTACTCAATAAAGTATATACACAATGGAAATCTAGTGGGATATTCCTGTCAACTAGATTTTGTTGTCTTGTGGATCTCCTCAAGGGTGGAGTAAGAGACTCTACTTGTTCTTCTGCATGATCATCTGTACCAACTTCTTCTATGACAATAGACTCATCTTCATCAGAACTACTTGAATCTTCTTCTTCCTCTTCACCCCCAATCCATCATTCTATTCTTCCTGAGGTGCATCTTGCTACTCTAAATCAAAGTGCACCTTCTTTACCTTTTCTTCTTTCTCTTTTGTTTCCTTAGGTTCAGAAATAGCTCTAAGTTCCTTGAAAATAACATCTCTAGAAAAGATAATCTTGCAGGTTAGTCGATTCTAAAGCTTATAACCTTTGACATTATCACCATATCTAATGAATGTACACTTTTCAGCCTTTGGATCCAACTTAGATCACTTTTCTTTAGGCACATGAACAAAAGCCTCACAACCAAAAACCCTTAAATGTGAAACAAAATGTTTCTAACCTGTCCACACTTCATAAGGTGTCAAATCAAGAGCCTTACAAGGAGATCTATTTATCAAGTAGCGAGTAGTACACACAACCTCTGCCCAAAAGTATTTATCCAATTGTGCATCAATAAGAATACTTTTGGCCCTTTCCATAATTGTTTGGTTCATCCTTTCTGCAACACCATCTGTTGTGGTGTATATGGAGTTGTCTTTTGCCTAATTATACCTACATGCTTGCAAAACTTATCAAATTCCTTAGAGCAATATTCCCCTCCATTGTCAGATCTTAATATTTTTATCTTTAAACTTGATTTGTTCTCTACTAAGACTTTGAAATCTTTAAACTTAGTGAAAACTTCAGATTTATGCTTCATAAAATAAATCCATGTAAATTTGGATACATCATCAATGAAGGTTACAAAATAACAAGATTTTCTGAAAGATTCATTATCCACAGGCCCAAACACATCCATATGAATAATTTCTAATTTCTCTTTTGCTCTATTGCTTCCTGAAGGAAATGATTTTCTATTTTGTTTACCAAACACACAATGCTATAGAAATCAAAGTACTCATCAGAATAGGAGAAACCATCCAACAATTTTTTATTCTTAATAGTTTTTAATACATTATTACTTGTGTGGCCTAATCTACGGTGCCACAACATACATGTATTTTCAGTAGTGGCCTCAGATACATAGGAGGCATTAAAAATTGTAGTCGCTTCAAGCTTAAACAAGTTCCTGAATCTCTTCCCTTTCGCTACCACCAAGTTCCCTCTCACCAATTTGTATCCATACTTGTCAAATGTCAATGCATTCCTAAATCATTCAACTTCGAAACTGAAATCAGATTTCTAGCTAATCCAGGAACATACTGTTGGTGATTGTTTTGATGCAATCATAACAATAAGTTAAAATTCACATATAATGAACTGAAACTATACTTGAAAGATAAGAAAGAATCACTTAAGATTCAATTAATCCCAAGTCTACAATGGTACTGTTGTTCAAATTCAGTTGGTCAATGTGAAGCTGTAATGTTCAAGGGGCCTTACGTAGTTTAGGGTTTCTTTGTGGTTTATTGGACTAAGATTATGCAAAAGGTCATAGATATCAACAAGTATTTTGTTCATTTGCATACAAGTGCTGCTGTGCTGCAAATTTTAGATGGTTTTCTTGAATTATCGCAGCTTTCTCCTTTATATACTTATGAAAATTGTCTACCTTTAACTCTGTTGTGCATGCTTCTTCAAATTTGAGACAACTTTCTTTAGATTTCTACGTTTTCAGCTAGATATTTCAGATGGGTTGGGAAAAGTTAGAAAGATCTAATCTACACCTCATTTACTCTACCAAAGGATCTAATTGTTCTGTTATACACTATGTAAATCCTACAATAATTTGATCAAATCCACAGTAAAAATTTTAAATGCAAGTTCTGAGCATTTTCACAAACATACATTTAAAATTGCAAGCTCTCAAAGAAAATATTTCAAAACACAAAGAAGAGCAAGAGAACACTCAGAAACTCAACCGACGCTGAAACTTGACCAACGCTGAATGTTATGCCGATGACAATATCATCGGCGAGAGACACCCCCCTCGGGGTGACAATTTAAAACACCCCCGACTGCATTTGTTACACCGATGACCTCTTCGCCATCTTCCCATCTTTCCCGCCCATCACCAAAGCCTTGAACTTGAACCATTGAAGCCTGCTATAGAGTACGAGTGGATGGTTCAACACGGTGGTTCAACGACGTTATACAAAACAACAGCTTGCCCCTTGAGACACTTTTGGATATATTGAACCATTGAAACCCAAACCATTGAACCACTGAACCATTGAAAAAAAAGGTTCAAGTGGATGGTTCAACGCGGCGGTTCAAACCTTAAAAACTTTGTCAATGAATAAATAATGGTGACCCAAAAGGTAACAAAGTGCGCCGATGCACTTCCTACCAAACAGACAAATGTGAGATACAGAGTGGAACCCAGACAAAATTCCCTTCAACCTGAAACCACTAAGTACGAATATTTCAAAATTTCAAACGAATGCGAATCAAGGAAAAAGGCAAACAACTGACTGCTTATAATGCAAAACCAGATAGTACATTTTACCAAATTGATCATAACTTGCAAAATATGATGAATTTTAAGACGGTTCAAAAAGCAACCCTGGCTCATTTTTCACAAGGAATCCAACCACATCATGCATTGGTACTGAAAAATGCAATTTTCTATATTTTTAACAAGGTTTGCAAATTTGACTCCCCTTTTCCCTTTACCACCAAATAGAACAACACAAGTAGAAGCAAAAAAAAAAAAAAAACAAAGCAACAGTAGGGGGGTCCCCATTTTGCTAAGGGGCAAAATGGGGTGTGTTGTGAACATCACAACACATACAAAACACCAAGGAGGGTTTTAATCCTCCCATCACTAAAACAAAACAATACCTTTTCTTTTCTAACAATCAAATATGTAGAGTTGTCACCAAGGTAGATATTACCTCCATCATATTCTTCATATGTGGAGAACCATTCCTTATGCGGGGTCATATGAAACGAGCATCCTAAGTCAATCAACCAGTGATCATTAGAAACAAGATTACATGCATAAAGTAAAACTGGTAATGGCACATCTTCTCTAGTCAAGGTCTTAAGTTTCAAATGTTGGCCATTAACTGGTAATGGCACATCTTCTCCAGTCAAGGTCTTAAGTTTGAATGTGTTATCTCCTATTATTTCTAAGACTTGTAATGGGCCCAGCCATAATTTATCAAATTTTCCATGGCTTCCTTTCTTTTCATGTGCTTTGTCCCATCACAGCACTAAGTCTGATATCCTAAATGTTTTGACTCTTGCCCTTTTATCAAACCACCTCTTAACAACCGCTTGGTGTTTGGCAAACTTCTCAATGGCTTGACCTCTTTTCTCATCTAGTTGTAGCATTTGCACTATTCTAGCTTCCCTATGGTTATCAAAGCCTAGATACTCATTGGCAAACTTCTAGGTTGGTATTGTCAGATTTACTGGAAGTATGGGATCAGTCCCATAAACTAAATGATAAGGTGTGCTACCTAAAGTTGTTTTAAACTTGGTCCTATCTACCCATAATGCATATCTTAACAGGGTATTCCACTCTCTAGGACTCTTTGCAATTAACCTCTTGATTATGTCTAATAAAATTTTGTTCGTTGATTCAGCCAGTCCATTACCTTGAGGGTAATAATTCGAAGAAAACCTTAAAATGATCCCGTATTCAAATGCCCATTTAGAAAACTTTAAAGAAGAGAAAGCAGGGCCATTATCACATACCAATGAATAGGGAGTTCCAAACCTGGTGATGATGTTTTCTTCAAGAAACTTGATAACTACCTCAGTTGTGGAAAATTTGCAGCAGGTGGCCTCAGTCCACCTTGTACAATAGTCTATTACCGTCAGTATAAATTTGTGTCCTACACAAGATGGGGGATTGATGACTCCAATAAAATCTAAGCCCCACTGTGCAAACGGTCTTGATTCAATTACAGGTTGTAGTGGATTGGCCTGATTTTTCCCTTTGTCTGCTACAGTCTGACAGGTGTGGCAACTTCTGATGTGACTCTTAGTGTCTTTGAACATCGTGGGCTAGTAATAGCCTGCCCTCAGTATTTTGTGCGTTGTAGCTAAATGGGAACCATGGCGGGTTCCATACTTGTCATGTAGTTCTGTCAACACTTTATCAGCTTCAGTTCTGTTTATGCATCTCAGATAAATTCCACCATGGTTCTTCCTAAATAGAAGACCTCCTTGCACCATATATTTTTGTACCTTAATCTTCAAAGCTCTCCTCTAAGAAGCTTTCATCCTATTTGGATACTTTCCAGCTATCAAGAAGGTGCTTAAATCATCATACCAGCCTAATGCGCTCTGGGAATTCAATACGTACTGTTGTTTTATCAAATTGGGATCCGTATTTGCTATTGTTTGCACCAACACCTACCCTCTGACCAGCTTCATGGGAATGATTTCCATGTCGAATTCTTGCAGCGTGGTGATCCACTTGACTCTTTTTTCTCTAGGTTCGTTCTGCATCAGCAACATTTTTACTGCTGCGTCTGGTACTATGGCTTTGATCTGGCTGTGCAGAATGTAGTGTCTAAATTTTTCATAGCCTTTACTAATGCAACTGCCTGCCTCTTGATGTCTAGATACCTCAGCTGTGCATCCTTCAGAGGCGCGCTCATAAATGCTATGGGCCTCTCTTCATTGTTTTCACCTTTCTGTGTCAAGGCAGCCGCGACTGAATGGGAAGATGTAAAGGAGTAGATGTAAAACGGGCTTGTGTAGTCTAGACTTGCCAATACAGGGGCATTAGAAATTGCCTCCTTGATATCTTCAAATGTGGCTCTAGCCACTGGCGTCCATTCCATCTGTGCATCCCTCTTCAACATGGCATTTAACAGCTACATGATCTCTGCAAAACCTGTTATAAACTTCCAAACAAAGTTAATTTTGCCAAAAAATGATTTCAACTCTTTCCTACTGTTTGGTATTTGCAAATTTTTTATGGATTCTATTCTATCCGGATCAATTGAAATTCCATTTTCAGAAATAACATGGCCTAATAATTTACCTTCAGTTACACCAAATATACATTTCTTAGGATTAAGGAAAATCCCATACCTTTCACATCACTTGAGTATTTTCCTGAGATCTTTAGCGTGAGTGGATGCATCCTTGGAATACACAGTCAAATCATCCATATACACAACAATGCACTTACCTGATAATCCGCGGAATGCAATGTCCATGGCTCTCTAAAAAGTAACACCTGCATTGATCAGACCAAATGGCATTCTTCTATATGCATAATTTCCCCATTTGCAAGTGAAGGTGGTTTTTAGTCTATCTTCTCTATCAATTAAGACCTGGTTATAACCTGAAAAACCATCTAAAAAAGACATCATCTTTGCGCCATTTACTACTTGCAGCACTTCATCTATCGGAGGCAAAGGATAATTATCCTTTTCAGATGGTTTGTTTAAATTTCTAAAGTCTACGCATAACCTGATGTTTCCATTTTTCTTCCTCACTGGTACTAAGTTAGCTACTCAGATAGAATGTCTGACTAGGAAAATTATTCTAGCAGACAACAATTTTTTAACTTCTTCAAAGATTAAAGGCTCTAGAATGGCATTCACAGGCCTTTGTTTCTGCCTAAATGGTTTAACCTCTTTTCTCAAAGGTATTACATGAGTTATGATGGACTCATCAAATGTTTTCAAGTCTTCATACGTCCATACTATGACATGTTTATATTCTTTCAGAACGTCTAAAACCTCTTTTCTAATTTTCTCAGAGCAAGCCTTCCCAATTAGTACATTTTGTGGATTTTGCTCTGTCCCTAAGTTATGTAAATCACACTTACGCCCTTCTATTTTGGGCAAGTCTTTCTGTCTCATTACTCCATCGAAGTCAAAGATATGTTCTAATTCAATTACTCCTTTTGGTAAGAAGTTGCTCTTCAAGTTGATTATATCCTTTTCGTCCCATGTTACTTTAGGCCTTTCTTTTTCATCAATGATTTGAGCCTCAAATGCCTCATTACAAGTCAGAAAATCAATAATTTGCTGATCCCCTCCAAATACCTGAAAGTGTGTAACGTTGTCTGGTATACTGGGCACGTTAACTAGCTCAACAACAAATTGTCTCAATCCTGACAGTGCCAATAGTTCTAATGTACTAGCAGTAACTGTTAGCGCATCCGGCCTCTGGTTCAGCTCTTTGGGGATGTGCTCTATGTTAAAAGCATCAAACGAATCTATTAAACCCCATACTCTATGTCTGTAACTAATCATTTTTTTGTAATTGCAGGCATATAGTTTCCTCACTTGTCTGACTACTAATTCAGAGTCTGAAAATACTCTGATTGTTTTCACCCTTTTCTTGATAGCCATGACAAGTCCTAAAATTAGGGCCTCATATTCAGCAATATTGTTAGTACAAGAAAATTGTAATCTATATGCTGCCAGATGTGATTTGCCTTGAGGATTTATGAGTTCAACACCTGCACTTGCACCCTATTTTGATTTGGACCCATCACATTTTAACATCCACATGCCATCTTTACTTTTCTAACCTTTTATCTTAGCATGCATTATCTCTTTTATTGCCTGTGGGGTGTCCTCCTGTTTATTCATGTTTTTTTTTGTTTGGTTAACTTGTATATGTGTATTTCCATCTGTTAAATCAGAAAGACAACCATCCTTGTCCTTTATTTCTTATCCTAAATCTGGAATCAAGGCATCTATATCATCCTGAGCATATTTCTATGTTGGACCAGGATTCTCATTTTCCTCTTGTAACTCTACCTTCCCTATGCATTTTTTGTATTCATATTCAATGATATCTTTGCATATTTCACAACTCTCCTCAGAATGTTGCCTATCATGGACTCTACACCTATTTTTATATAATTTACATTGGACCGGCAGATTGTGTTTAACACACTCTTCCACCTCTTGTCTAATGGCATGACCAAATTTGCCTATTGCATTGTTTTCTTCATCTGAAGAATTTCCATCAGACTTAATGAATAATGATGTCCTATTGCTGACACATTTTTTTCTAATGTTTAACATCATGATCTCTTCAATCTGCGCCCCATTGTTGGTAATTCTATACACACCCGGTTCAACAGCACCATATAATATTTCATTAGTTCGATTATACTCTGTTATCATATGTTTCATTCTGAGCTCTGCCTCTATTCTGATCTGGTTTGGGACACCTCTCCAAGGTAGCCACATATGTGAAAAATCGGTGGCCATATATCCGTTTAATGTCTTGGACCAATCCCTACTTAGCAACATTCCATAATTTATGGGTATATCCACTACTTGAATATCAATGATTTGGCTTACCCTAGGGTCTGAGGCTAATTGCATTTGAATGTTCATGAGTTCTCCTATCATGCTAACCTCAGTCTTATCTAATTGTGTGACAACCTTGGTAGATTTGGTGGGGGTCAGCCTGAGAGTCTCACATATTCCTAAGGGCATTACATTGGCTGAGGCACCAGAATCTACCATACAATTGTGTATATTCTTCCCACATAATCTAATAGTTAACAAGAAAGGGGGAGTATCCCTCTTATCTATATGTATTACTACATTTGTACTGGAAGGCTGCTCAACTTTCTTATTTTTCTCTTTAGGCGGTGAATCTCTATTAGGAACAGTTATATCAGCAGACACCTCATTTGTCATGGATGTATCCAGAGACTTTATAAAAGCATTTATGATCCCTGGGGTCTTCAATAATTCATTTAGGGGTATACTGACCTTAATTTTCTTTATTTCCTCTGACAAGTAACTCATTAATCTTGTTGTCTCTATTGTTTCAGTTTTACTTGTTTGATCCTTTTGTACTGCTGTTCCATTATCTGTGTGCTAATTAGCTTTAAGTATGGCAAGATTGTTGCTAGCATTTTGATCTGGGGGTGTATTGAAGTTATTCGAAGGAATGAAAGGGGTAAAAGGTCCTCCTAGCCTAGGGTTGTTCCTCAAATTGTAGGTGTGGTTTTTATTTGTCTGTTGAAAGGCTTGCACTTCTTTTGTTTCATTTAATATCTCGTTTTCAGATTCAAAGGGAAAGTGAAAAGCATTTAACACAAAGGCTAATTCAGGATAAAGATTTTCACAACAGTATGGTCCATCCTCTAGCAATTCATCCTCTTTCTGTTCTGCAGTTGCAAAGGTAAATGTTTCTAAGACTAATGTTGTGTCATATCCTGAGGGTACTACCTCATTACCCTTGGGAATGAGAAATTCAGAGGTAGGAGGCTACACATCTATATTAAAAATGCTAGCTGCTAAGTGGAACTGTGGACAGTCGTACTCAGCATGGGCATTGGTATTGTGAAATCTGCATCATTTTTTGGGTGCTGTACTGGCCATTTGTATGCTAGCCATCTATTTTGCATCATGATTATCTATATTCTCAAAAGGAGAAGCTAGAGTACCGTTGTTGGGCCCAGTGTTCCATGTTTTGGGTGGCCTAGGTTGATTCTGATTTCTGTTATTATTGCCCTAGGTCATATTATCTATCACTGGCCCTCTATTTTGCATTGGTTGCCCCTGGTTGGGGCCTTGATGCTGATTATAGTTTTGGTTCTGATTGTACTGTGGATTTTGATTGAAACTATAGTTTTGATTTTGGCCTTGGTTGTGATTTTGATGTTGACTGCAGTTTTGGTTGCCTCTTCCATAGAGGTTCTCGTTTCTTAGTTGTGTCACTTCGGTGGTTAACCTTTTCAAATGTGCAGTGATCTCTTTGATTTCTTCCCTATCCTCTTGTGCTTTTGCCACAGTTGTATCCCTAGGAGGTTGGAAGAAAGGCTGACCATTATTTTGACTGTTATTGGAAATGCTAGCCATGTAAGGAGTTATAGCTTGGATTGGGGTAGGACTATACACAGGTGTGTAAGGAGGAACCAGATTTAATAGTGGAGTGTGCTGCATAGGGGCTCCATTCCATGGTTGTGCCTGATTCTGCACCCCAAAATTTCCTCCATTAACAAATGGGCTATAAGTTGTATGCCTCATCTCTTGGTTCACTGAGGCTGACTCTTTATAGGCTTTGGATATTGAATCTATGTCAGGTTTTCTTTTGACAAACATGGCAGTTAAACGATCCAAGGCAGCATAGTACATAGCCAACAAGGGACCATCATCTACGGTATAAGGGGCTACCAGCCTAGAATAGGCCTTTTGAAATCTATCATTGAAATTATCAATCAGCTCTCCCTCACCTCGTTTTATAGGAGCCAATTTATGATACAAAGTGCAAGGGTCAATGGGTCCTCTAAATCTTGACAAAAATGCTTCTTCCATAAGTGACCAGGAAGAAATGTAACCATTGGGTAAGTTTACATACCAGCTAGAGGCTTGTTCATTAAAGGTGTAGGGAAACAATCTACACACAACATCCTCGTGCTCTAACATTGCCCTAAAACATGCTTCCTTAAATATTCTAATATGATCTTCTGGATCCTGATGCAATTGGTATTTGGGACATATCTTTTCCAGATTTTTGAGCATCTCGTGATAATCGTTGAAGAATATAGGAGAATTGACATTGAAATAAGACATTGCAGGTGTTTGAGCTTGACCTGAACTTGTAGGAATACCTGGATTGATTGGTGGATTAGGATTTACAGGAGGATTGAGACCTCCAGGATTTCCTAAACCAAGATTTAAAGATCTGAACAGTGATCTATCAGGACTCACAATACTATGGATGTTAAAAGGTGACCCAAGAGGTGTTCCAGATGAACTTCCTGCTTGCGATATTTTTGGATTCCAAATTAAAGGGTTTTTACTTCGCCTTATATCAGGTAGTTGCACAAATATATCTCCTAAACCGGATTTAGACCTAGTCACTCTATTATTGTTATTAGCTAGTTTGAAACAAACTCTAACTCAGGAGGGCCCTCCTTCTAGCGCCAGAAAACTATTGGTGATTGTTTTGATGCAATCATAACAATAAGTTAAAATTCACATATAATGAACTGAAACTATACTTGAAAGATAAGAAAGAATCACTTAAGATTCAATTAATTCCAAGTCTACAATGGTACTGTTGGTCAATGTGAAGCTGTAATGTTCAAGGGACCTTATGTAGTTTAGGGTTTCTTTGTGGTTTACTGGACTAAGATTATGCAAAAGGTCACAGATATCAACAAGTATTTTGTTCATTTGCATACAAGTGCTGCTGTGCTGCAGATTTTAGATGGTTTTCTTGAATTATCGTAGCTTTCTCCTTTATATACTTATGAAAACTGTCTACCTTTAACTCTGTTGTGCATGCTTCTTCAAATTTGAGACAACTTTCTTTAGATTTCTACGTTTTCAGCTAGATATTTCAGATGGGTTGGGAAAAGTTAGAAAGATCTAATCTACACCTCATTTACTCTACCAAAGGATCTAATTGTTCTGTTATACACTATGTAAATCCTACAATAATTTGATCAAATCCACAGTAAAAACCTTAAATGCAAGTTCTGAGCATTTTCACAAACATACATTTAAAATTGCAAGCTCTCAAAGAAAATATTTCAAAACACAAAGAAGAGCAGGAGAACACTCAAAAGATAGATGCAAAACTCCAGATTCTATTGTATTAGAAACAAACAGTCATACATGATTTACAATGTTGGAATGACTCTTAGTTTCATTGATCAAACTATAGAGAACTTACAAGCTTTACAGATACAGTAAGGAAGCCAGACATTCCACGCACACCTTACTGCAGACACAGGTGAACTCCTTCTTCTACTTTTAAACTAAAAGGTCCCCCTATTCTAAATGTTACTTCTACAAACTCCTGCTGCTACAAATCTCCATGTAGCCCTTGTGTAAAGTATTACAGTGCAGAGAGGCACAATATAAAGACTTTCTGATTGTCCTCACTATAGCAAAAACCTAACTAAACCCCTGGTTCAAACCCCTGATTATAGTAGTAAATGCAGGTGAACCAGTTCTCCAAAATATCTCCGAGCAGTGTCAAATCTGGGCGAAATATTGCCCCTTCTGAGAAGCTCTGGCAGCTCAGCAATAACTTTTGTTTGTCTGCTGCAGTAATGTTCTCAGCTGCAACTTTGTCCTCCATTGGGTAGCCCCTTTTGACTTCTTTGCATTTGATCTTTATCTTCCTACTCCTGAGATCAGATTTCCTCCATGATGTCACTGTGATCAAGTTCCAGCTACTTCCTCAATTGCAAGCTTGCAAAACAAGACAAGCAATAAGTATCACATTTACCAAATGAACAGTAGGAAACTAAAATATCTGTTTAAATCAAGGTGATTGTGCAAAAAAAATGCAGGAATCAGGTCCAAAATCAGCAGAAACCGCGTTCAAAATGCACACAGACGCTCAAAATGTCATGGGTCAACTATCGTTGACCAGAAAAATGCTACGGGTGCCAAAAATGCGTTTAAAATTCCTATCGCTTTCCATTTCCTGCCCATCGGTGTGAAACTATCCATCGGCATGTCCAAAAATCGATTGGCCGATGTTCGTTGTTTGGCCGATGGCCTTTCTCGCTTGCTCATCCTTTTATTTCCTTCCATCGGTGAGAGTCCTATCGATATAGCCCTATCGGCTTGCATTTTCTTTCTCATTGGGCTGACACTATACTATCGGCGAGTCCCGAACCTCCTCCGTCGATGACCTTTGTCTCATCGATGCCGCCACTATTGGCATGACTCCTGCCGATTTCCCCTTTCATTGATCGCCTTATCGGCGAGATCTCCCATATTGGCGATGGCCTTAAACCTTGCTCCAATAGTTATCCGTTTCGCCGATGAGCGGTGTATCAGCATGAGTCCTCCCGATGCCATTCCTTTTCCTTCCATCGGCACGAGCCTGCCCATCGCTAAGACATAACCAAATATTGCCGACGGTGCAAGTTATGCTGATGGCATACCATCGGTGAGACCACATGTTTCAGGGTGACCATTTGAAACTCGACCAACGCTGAATGTTATGCCGATGACAATATCATCAGCGAGAGACACCCCCCTCAGGGTGACAATTTAAAACACCGCTGACTACATTTGTTACACCGATGGCCTCTTCGCCATCTTCCCGTCTTTCCCGCCCATCACCAAAGCCTTGAACTTGAACCATTGAAGCCCGCTATAGAGTACGAGCGGATGGTTCAACACGGCGGTTCAACGACATTATACAAAACAACAGCTTGCCCTTTGAGATACTTTTGGATATATCAAACCATTGAACCTCGAACCATTGAACCATTGAACCATTGAAAAAAAAGGTTCAAGCGGATGGTTCAATGTGGTGGTTCAAACCTTATAAACTTTGTCAATGAATAAATAATGGCGACCCAAAAGGTAACAAAGTGCGTCGATGCACTTCCTGCCAAACAGACAAATGTGAGATATAGAGTGGAACCCAGACAAAATTCCCTTCAACCTGAAACCACTAAGTACAAATATTTCAAAATTTCAAACGAATGCGAATCAAGGAAAAAGGCAAACAACTGACTGCTTATCATGCAAAACCTGATAGTACATTTTACCAAATTGATCATAACTTGCAAAATATGATGAATTTTAAGACGGTTCAAAAAGCAACCCTAGCTCATTTTTCACAAGGAATCCAACCACATCATGCATTGGTACTAAAAAAATGCAATTTTCTATATTTTTAACAAGGTTTGCAAATTTGACTCCCTTTTTCCCTTTACCACCAAACAGAACAACACAAGCAGAAGCAAAAAAAAAACAAAAAAACAAAGCAACAGCAGGGGGTTCCCCATTTTGCTAAGGGGCAAAATGGGGCATGTTGTGAACATCAAAACACATACAAAACACCAAGGAGGGTTTTAATCCTCCCATCACTAAAACAAAACAATACCTTTCCTTTTCTGACAATCAGATATGTAGAGTTGTCACCAAGGTAGATATTACCTCCATCATATTCTTCATATGTGGAGAACCATTCCTTATGCGGGGACATATGAAATGAGCATCTTAAGTCAACCAACCAGTGATCATTAGAAACAAGATTACATGCATAAAGTAAAACTTCTTCACTTGCATTCAAGGACTTATCTAAAGCACTCTCCCACCATTTCTTGGGGTTTCTGCACTCCTTCTTCACATGTTCCCTTTTACCGCAGTTCCAACACTTAACTTTGTTCTTTTTACCAAGAGTCTTAGACCAGCCTTTGGACTTGTCCTTAGCCCCTTTCTGATCTCCTTTAGGTCCCCTTTCCTTAGACCTTCCCCTGACACTGAGAGCGTCCCCTGAACTATCTAAACTCTTCTTCCTCAATTCCTGTGATATTAGCACTGAAACAAGAGCATCCAACTTCGGATCTGCATGGTTAGCAGTGACAACAAGGATAAAATTCTCCCAAGACTCAGGTAAAGAACAAAGAAGTAAGATACATTTATCTTCCTCACTAACCTCAACATCTACTAAATCAAGTTGACTCACTAACAAATTAAAAGAATTTAAATACTCTGCAATTGATTCACCTTCTCACATTTTCATGGAAAACAATTTTCTTTTTAAATAAAGTTTATTTACCATACTGTTGGCTTGATAGATCTCACCCAACCATTTCCACAACTTGTATGCAGTCTCTTCCTTTGAGACATTCAATAGGACAGAATCTAAAAGACACAAACTGATGGTTCCCCATGCCTTCTTATCCAGTCTATCCCACTCATCTTGAGAGACATCATTAGGTTTCTTCTCCTTTTTGGACAGCCAACCATTGGTTTCTTTCTTCCAACAAATCTTCCATTTTTAGCTTCCACAACTCATACCCCATTCTGTTGAACTTCTCAATGTCCAATCGAGAGGTTGATGCAATAGTGGATGCAACTATAATAAAAGCACAAGATCTATAAAATAAACACAACCAAATCTCCCACTGTAGCTACAGCTTCCACACTACCACCCAAGAGTCAAAGTTGGCTAGGCTTTGATACCAAATGTTAGAAATGAAAGTAACACTACTTCAATGGAAATCTGATTTGAGATAAATTTCAGCAAACTTTAACTATGTGTTATTAATGGAGATTGTAACAAAACATAAAGCCACAATATAGAAATATACCAAAAGCAAAATGAAGCACATAACACAAGTGTTTAATGTGGAGAAAACCCTTTCGGGTAAAAAACTCCACCAAGAAATGAGGTCAAGTTGTATTATCTTGACAAAAGGAGATTACAAATACATTCACTTCCTCTATCCTCCAACTTTCACTCTAGTAGAACCTAGGTACCTATAAACTATTATATGCCTTTCATCTACTATGCTATAGTTTATATAGAATTTACACAACTGCAAGACATTAAATGACTTCTCACAAGCCCATAACACTTGTCAAGAGTCAACAATACAACCTTGGGCATCCATGGCCAAGAATAGACTCTTGCAGGGTCATAAATGCTATCATTCATGCATCCTACACTTGGGAAAATCTGCCCATGCAAGCTTGATTGCCTTGGGGCTAAAAAATAGCCACTTATAGCATCTTATGACTCATCATATGCTATTATAAGTGCCATAGATTCTTATGACAACTTACATTTGTCATAGAATCTCTTATACCTTCTTACAACATCTATGATGTGCATCATAACACTAAAAATAGATTATTCCTCCACATGTGCACCCCACTTTGACCAATTACCATTTACCATAGTAAATGAAATCCTGTAACTAGGTTGCCGGCAACTCTAGGACTTACCGTGCAATAAATCCATAATTACCGTGGATAGTAAATAATTTTTACTTTTGCCGGTGAAACTTGTACATCCCTTATGGGTAATTACAAATAATAAATGGAATAATACAATAATGGGATTTACAAGGTTAATGGCACCTTATCCCAACACTCCTGTGAGACCTCATTGTATAGGTCTACTGTATTTTTAAGTAAACCAAAATTTTCAATGGAATTTGCAATGCATCCAAATCTAATAGGTCCTCCTTCTTAGGTGATTCTTCTTTCTTCTCATGTTCTTCTATTTGTATGGTTTTTGTTTTCTTTATCTTCTGTAATTTACTTCCTTCTGCTTCTTCTTCTATCTCCTATTTTGCAAAGGCCTTGACTATGCTCCTTTTCACTTCTTTTTCTAAGTTGCTACTTTTTTTTTCTTCTCTGCACTTAGATGTACCAACACATTTGATATTTCTTCTACATTTGGGTCTTTCTCTATTTCATACAGTGTTGATACTATTTTTGATGAAGTTATAGGTTTAACAATAGATTGGGTGCTAGGAGTTGTGGAATGTAATCTCCCAGACCTTCTTGTTTGTGGTGTATTTGTGGTACTAGCTTGTGATAGTGTTGCGATAGCTTGCAGACCAGATGAACTAGGCTGCGGTGGGATACCCCACTATGAATGTAGTTTTTCTTTGTGTTTTTTGACATGTTCCTCTACCTCTTTCTTATATACTTTGTCCATAAATTCTTTTTATGTATGAAACCACTCCACATTTAGGTCTTTTAGTTTTCTTAGGAGGATTGCATATGCATCTATTTCTTGCATTGTTATCTCATAGGATAGCCTAGCTATCCATGATGTCCTTGGTTCTACTACCTCCATATAGGTGTAGTCCTTGTCCACCATAAAATTTATATGATTTTCATATTGTTTTATTGACTCATATGGTATCCTCTCTCTTGCTTGCATCTTATCTTGCAGGGCCTTGAAGAACCCCAGTTATATGTGGTGGTGTATGAAGTTTTGTCTTTGAATATTGTTTCATGTTTTATCTGCGCTGCTACTATGCTATCTTGTTTCCATATTTTACCCCCATAATTCAAAAAAGCATTCATAGAATAGAAAGAAAGGCATACAATTAGGGTTCCATACCTAAAATTATAGTTTGAGGTCTTTATTTTCTATAGATTTTCTAGCAACTACTCCCCCAACACTTCTCACAAGTCCAAGTCTTTTCCATTCACAATCATCTGATGGGCCATATGTTGGGATGTTTGGGTGGCTGACCCTTCATAGTTTGTGTAGTAGATTTTGTATCCAATCCCCATGGTAGCATATCCAACCATGGGGTTTGTAATTTCATTCACATTCAAGCTCCATCCATTCGGTGTGGCCCTAGTTAGCTCTGTTACTCTTTCATTTTTTATTACCTTCTTAGACAACACTTCTCTTACCATGCTTAACCTTGTAACCACTTGAATTGCTTCTTTGGTAATGCAGTGCAATATATCTAGGTACATATATTCGTCATGTATGTGGCTAAGCATTATGTGGACCTAGTCATGTTATCTATAGAAGTCTGGGTAGTCCTTCCAAATGTCAAGTTTCTTTGCTGCAATATTCTCGTATTGAAGCAAATACCTTTTCTGGTCCAGTTGGAGGAGTGTAGATCATAGCCCATCAAATTTTTTATGGTCAATTTCTGAGATCAACACATGAATATACTTCCTCACATCTTCTATGTATATCACACCTGCTGATACTTTTGAGATGGAAGCATCCTTATCCACCTCCATCACTTTGTATGGACACTTCTTATACTTTGGACTTGGTTTCTCTGTGACATCAATTAGCATGGGAGTGGCCATTATTTCTGTTTTACAGTTGTAGTTAGGTTTTCTTAGCTTTCTTCTCTTTCTTGTTGGAGCTCAAATTTCACTGAGTGTTGGATGAAAATTTGATGATTTGTCTAAAGTGTTAGGGTTTTTATAGCCCTAACAGTACCTTTATGCATTTATTATATCTATCTATTTCACATTTGGTGGGCTTTTCTAGCCGTTAAGTGTTATCTTCTTATAAGCTACTAATGGTTACTTTATGTTACACTATGTTACAAATATAATACATTACTTCCGATATATTTTTGAAGAATCTATGACATTATCTTCTTTCATTCCAAAGATTGGTGGTAATGCTTCAACCTTTGCTCCATTGACAAATCCTGATGATAATTTTCCACTCATCCCTTAACCTGACTTCTCTGGATTTTGTAATTTTATCTATATAATAGGCTCCTAACCATCTTACTTTTAATTTTCTTTGTTTCTTAAATTTATTGTCATATAGAATTACTAGATCACCTTCTTTATAAAATTTCAACTACAAATTCCTATCATGCCAGTCCTTCTGCCACATCCTTTCTAAGTTCAAATTGTATGCCATAATCAATCTATTTTCATCAAATTTTTCTAGTTCTTCAATCTTTTCAACTAAAGGATCCTCCTTTATTAACCACAAAGTTAGTGCGGTGTGAAAATTTGGAAGTATAAAGTTCATTGATACCATAACATCCATTCCATATACTAGTTCAAAGCGTATGAACTTTGTTGTCCTTTTATACGTTGTGCAGTAGTCCCAAAGTACCACATGTACTTTTATGTCCCAGTCTTCTCTATTACTATCACACATTTTAGTCAATGATGAACATCTTATTATCTTGTTTAAGGACACACTTGCTCTATTTTCTTGCGGATGATAGGGTGAGCTCTTATTGTGTATTATCATAAAGGCCCATAATAGTTCAACAATTGTGTTATTGACAAACTACTTTCCCTGGTCATTTGTTATACTTATAGGACATCCAAATCTCATTATTATATTGTCATATAAAAAATTTGCAATGGTTTTTGTAGTAAAGTCCTTAGTTGGTTCAGCTTTTGCCCATTTGGTTAGGTACTCAATTCCGGTAATGATAAATCTTTCTTTAGAATGCTTAGCAGGGGGTCTATATGTCTAATAAAGTCAATTTTCTATTTCTGAAATGGGAGTTGATCTAGTACTGGTTTTAGTGGTATCTCATCCCTTACGGTTGGTTTTCCTATGTGCTAGCAGATGTCACAATGTTTTGCATATCTCTTTGCATCCTTGTATAAGGTAGACCACCAAAGTCTAGCTAGTTTAATTTTTCTTGCAGTAATATCTCCTAAATTGTGTCCTCCTGCTACTTCTTCATGTACTTCACTTAATATAGATTCTCTTTCATGCTCATATACTACCCTTATTATGACATCATCCTTTCCTATGATATGTAACTCTCATTCTATTAATGTATAAAGTAAAGCCTTCTACATTAAGGTTTGCTTCTCCTGCGGTGTCATATTTTCTAGAAATTCACATGTGGAAAGTAAGCTTGCTATGTCATGTAGTTCTTCCAGTACCATAGTATTCTAAATAGGTTTGCACCATGGAGGTCTTTGTTATGACTATTAGGTTCATCCCCTATTTCAATCCTAGATAAGTAGTTCGGTCCCTGATTGTACTTTCCTGGTTTTACCATTATCTTAAAGTCAAATTCTTGGAATAAAAGTAGCCAATGACATTTTCTTCCATGAGTGACTGGTTTGTTTAGAAGATGTTTTAATGGTTCATGATCTATATAGAAGATGAATGTTGTTGATAATAGATAATGTCTAAATATTTGTAATGCATAGACCATTACTAAGGCTTCTCTCTTTGTTGTAGTAGAGTTCTTTTTAGCTTTCAGTAATTTCCTACTAGTAAATGCTATAGGATGATCTTTTGTTCCTTTTGGTTGAGCTAGTACCACACCTATTGTTATACCTAATGCATTAGGGGAAATTCACATACAAAATGGGCCTCCTAAGGATGACATCATCAAAATGAGGAACTAACAAAAATCAATTAGAAGATGACATCAACCATTATAGTGACATCATCCAAAATAAAAATATAATTTTCTAAAATCCTATTGATTAACTCATTAAGGTTAATTTAACTCTACATGTCTTCTTCCATCTTAGTCATCTTTCTAAAAAGTAAAGATTTTTTTTTTTGTTTTTTAGATTTATCATTCTTAAGTTCTATTATAGAAATTATTGTGTTTTCTAAAATGTACTTTCATTTTTAGAAAAAAAAAACAAATTAAAAAGTATTTTAACGAATCTAAAAAATAATTTAAATAATATTTTCTGAGAAAAAAATATTTTTTTATTATTTTATAAAATAAAAAATCATAAAAATGATTTTATTTTTTAATAGTTGAAGATGGAAGAGAAAGTAATTATATGTTATTTTTTAATTTTTTTATTATGTGGACTGTATTTTTAATTTTATAGCTTTATTTTTTTAAATATATTTGAGTGCATTTTAATTTTTATTTATAGTAACTACATTTTGTATTTAAAACCCTTAATTTTGTAAACATATATAAAATCATAAATCTAAATCATTTTTGATAAATAATACCCTAGTTTGGGACTAGGGACCCATCAAAATTGGGACTGCACCCACAGAGTTTTAACCATCTTATACATAACAGAAACTAGTCTTAATAGGGGGCAAATTACCACGGCCTCCTAGAGAACAAAGTCTTCATAGAAACAACTAAAATCAAGTAACAACACAGACAATAAAAGACAATTAACTTAGCTTAATCACCATCCACTGCAACCACTCCCTCCTCATCGTATGCACAATTATACAGAGGGCGCTCACAAATTGGCACAACCACATCCATCTTCTTGGCAATCTCCTCCATCGTCTTCCTAGTGTCTAGTAGTCCCAATAAAATATCATGCCGATGCCCTAGCTCGGATTCGTGAAATTCTACAGATTGACCGGCACTCTCAATCATGTCCTCATGAGTTAAAATTGAAGCGACAACAATAGACATGAGCATAGCCACCGCCATTGATTGAGCTACCTAAAACACATTCTAGCGGCCTCTGGAAGTCCTGGGGTCTAGTAACAGATTAGCCATAGCTACTCTAACATTAGCACCCTCCTTCCCATCTACCTCTCTGGCCACCTTCAACAACCTAACCAACCAATCCTTAAGGATTGGATTTTTGATTTCTTTATCCAAATCCTTCATGAAACCTTCTAAGGCCTCGTCCATAGGGATCTTTTTCAAACACTTCTAGGGAGTATATTTCCTCCTCATTCTACCACCGAGGCTGCTACTAGACCATGTTTTGGGAATCTACCTTCTCCTAGGAGGATTGAAGGGCCTCTTTTCTTTTGCATCCACACCCTCACTGGTTTCCATCGTTGAACTCACAGAGACAAATGCCAAAGCAGAGAAGAAGATGGGGAACGATCTAGATGAAAGAAGAAATGCTCGATCAAAGAGACAATATCCTCCTTCACACCATACCTCCTCATTAATGTGAGTGGCTCCACATCCTGTCACCACCTACCATCGTTCCTTTCACACACTTACCTCCAGCAGCCTTGCTAAATCATGATCACCCTGGGTTAATGTGTCAGCCCATTATCAGGGGAATTTATAAATCTAAATCATAAAATCATAAAATCTAAATATATATAAAATAATAAATTTAAATTTTTAAAATTATAAATATAAATAGATATCAAATTATAATATTACAAGTATATAAAATAACAGAATGTTTTAAACATATATAAAATAATAAATCTAAATCTATAAAATCATTAATCTAACTTGTAAAATCATAAATATATTAAATCATATACTTAAGCATTTATAATATAATAATAAATCTAAATTTATAAAATCATAAATTTACTATATATAAAATTATAAATATATTAAATGATAAATTTATCTAAATATAAAATAAAATATAAAGTATAAAACTAGTATATTTATATTTAAAAAAAATATATCTATAGTATGCCTCCATATGTTATTTTTAGAGTTCCTCATTTTATATATAAATTTCCCATAATGACAAAGATTCACAACCAAAAGAAGCCTCGCCAACAATCTACAAATATTCAAGACGGGGGTGGCAGTTCCAGACAAAGAAATCAATATTGAATCTGAGGAGAACATGGATATGACATCCCTTCAAGAGCGAGTGATCATCGCCAGGGTCTGTGGAAAATGTGTGCTAAGAATTAAAATTGAAGAATGGTTGGCTAAAACATGGATACCATGCTCTCCCCCACTTTTTATGTTGAAAGGATTCTTTTGTGTTACCTTCCACAACTGGGAGATACGTGAAGAAATTCTAACCAGAGGTCCTTGGTTCCTAGAAGGATTGGTGGTATACATACAAAGATGGACTCCAAATTTCAACTCTTTGGGATGTTTTCCTCCCATCGTGCCTGCATAGATTCACTTACACAATCTCTCATTGGAATATTGGTGGGTGGATTGATTGAGGAAGATTGGCGAAGGGCTTGGAAACATTATAGTGATCGGTGAAGGTTTTTTGTCAAGGAATTCATGCCTATATGCCACAATTCAAATAGAATATATTTTGCCTATCCCCAAAGAAATTACTTTAATTTCATCAGCCGGTAGGTGGTGCAAATGTTTGGAAATTGAACTCAAAATTTTTTATTGTCTAACATGTAAAAAGCGCGACCACATGGAGGCGGAATGCCTAGACAAGAGAAACATGAGAAATACAATGCGATGGGTTAAAAAATAAAAGGAGAGCAATTCGAATGTGGCAGCTCATGCTCCACATAGTTCCAATATTTTGCATAATACCTTCCATTCGTAGTCCCTGGCAATGGTCCCATATGTAAGAATGGAAGAGGAGCTACCTAACGTGATTGAGTAAGGTGAGATTGAGGAGGATCAATGGAACGAAATCAAAGATCAGGACAAAGATAGAATAGGCATAATTGATCCATGATGCATTAGCTAGACCACTTCCAAAATGTTGAATCTCAATGTTGGGTCAGAAAAAAGAGGGGGCAGAAAACAAACAAATAGATAAGGGATGAGATGGCACAAGATAAAGGCCAAGCAAAGTAAAGGAATATTTATTGAGATCTAAGGGAGGAAAACTCTTCCTTAGAGAGCCATGAAGTTAGCCACATGGAATGTTAGGGACTTAAACACCTCTAACAGATGACACTTGATCAAGCACCAGATTGAGATTATGAAGGTCGATATTGTTATGCTGCAAGAAACAAAATTGAGTGCAGAAGATTTCAAGACTTTCAAAAAACAATGTCGCAAATGGAATGGACTTGGGGTGGAAGCGAAGGTTACGATTAGAAGTTTGGGCATTCTTTAGGATCCTGGCAAAGCTTCAATTGATCTCCTTCAACATAATTGTAACTGGTTGTTATGTGAGGTAAGAAGTTTGATAACTGATTTAATTTTTCAATTATTCAATGTTTATGACCCTTTCAAATTAGAAGGTAAATGTAAGTTATGGGAGGAGATTCTTTCCTGCATTCAAATGTTCCCAAATGGAAAAATTGTTATTGGGGGAGATTTTAATTCCATTTTGGATACAAAGGATAAGAGAGGTAGTTCCAGGAATGTCTCCCAGGATCAAATTGAATCAAGAGGTTTGTGCCGAATGTTGACCTGGTTGATCTCCCTTGAAAAATAGTTTATACACATGGATGAATAAAAGATATGGAGTGGATAATATATCAGAGAGGTTGGATCGATTCCTCTTCTCCTCTCAATTGTATCACACTGCCTACATTTTGGAATATGAAATTAGAGTGTGTTCTGGGTCTGATCATTTTCCCGTCGATCTCACCATCTGGGAAGACAACATACTAAAGAAGGGATATTTCAAATTTGAAAAGATGTAGTTTAGGCGGGATGATCTTGTCGATCTAATAAGACAATAGTGGAATTCTTTTCCTGACTCTAGAGAAACTAAAATGCACATTTTCACAAAAAAGTTTAATCATATTAAAGGGAAATTGAAAGAATGGAACAAAACTTCCTTCAAGAACATTTTTGAGGAGAAGGCCAGAATAGAGAAGGAATTGGAAGAATTGAACAATAAGGTTATTGCTAATGGGATGATGTACGTAGACTATATAAAAGAAAAAGAATTGATGAAGGAGCATATTGAAATCCTTGCAAGGGAGAAATTATTCTGGAAATCAAAGTCCAGAGAGACATTGCTGGTTGCGGGCGACACAAACACTATGTTTTTTCACAATACCACAGAATCTCAAAGACTCCAAACCAAGATTGGCCCAGTTCATACCACTGATGGTTGACATTTGAAGGATAATGTGGAAATTGAAGCTGAAGAAGTAGAGTTCTTTCATAAATTTTGGGTCCTGGGGGAGTGCGGATGCATGATCAATGAATTCCCTCCTTGATAGCATTCCCCATTGTTAAATTTGAAAGACAATGGTTACCTCATGGGACCATTCACGATGGAGGAACTAAAAGTGGCTACATTTCAACTACACCCGAATAAGGCACTTAGGCTATATGGGTTTCTCGCGATGTTTTACCAGAGATGCTGGCATTTTATTGGAACAAATGTTTGGGAGATTGCTAAGGATTTCAGAAAGTCCAAGAGATTGCTAAAATAATTGAACAATACTATGATTGTATTGATTCCTAAGAAGTCAGACTGCTCCACCTTTGTAGATTACTGCCCAATATCGTTGTGCAATATAATATACAAAATCATATCAAAGGCAATGGCGAATAGACTCAAGATATTACTCCCCAAACTCATCTCGCAGGAGCAAACCGGTTTCACCCCTGGAAGGGAGATAATGGATGGAATAATAATAGAAAACGAAACCATTCACTCTATTGAGTGTTCAAGATAGAGGAGTATGATGATCAAGCTTTACATCAGCAAAGCATATGATATAGTTTAGTGGTGCTTTTTGATGCTAGTCCTCAAGAAATTTGTTTTCAACTTTGATTGGATAAATTGGGTCTTCTGTTGCATTTCCATGGTGTACTTTTCTATCATTGTGAATAGTTCCCCTTGTCGTTTCTTTAATAGTTCAAATGGTTTAAGAAAAGGTGTTTCCCTGTCTCCCTTTCTGTTTGTTATAATGGCGGAGGTGCTTGGACAAAGCATCAAAAAATAAAGAATATTGGACCTATGGAAGGGTGTACAAGTGGCACGCAATGTGGAACCTCTAACACATCAATTATTTGCTGATGACATAGTGTTATATGGGAGTGCAGATTTGGGAGAAACAAATATTGTTAAAACCACAATGGATTCATATATATCAGCATTAGGGCAATTGATTAATAAGGAGAAGTCCAATATTTATTTTTTAACACAAAAAGGCAGCACATAGGAGAATTAAAGCTTGGCTTCAGCACTAACATCATCCCTTGCAAATATTTGGCGATACCCTTATTCAAAGGGGCGGTTAGGATGAATGACTGGAAGAACACAATTAAAATATGCAAAAACAAAGCTAAATCTTAGAAGGGACAATGGCTCTCCCTTGCTAGATGAATTCTCATGATCAAATATGTCTGGGGGTTGTTCGAATTTACTTGATGTCATGCCTCATGCTCACAAAGAATGTGACTGCATAGCTGGATGGAGTAATGAAAAAGTTTATGTGGGATGGATCCGATGAGACCAAAAGAATTCCATTGGTGCTTTGGGATGTGGCATGAAGATGCGAGGCCGATGGTGGAGTAGGTATAAAAAATATCTCCAAACAGAATTGTGCATTCAGGGCTAAATTGGTGTGGCGGATGTACTCTTCCCCTAAAGCACTTTGGTGCCAAATTCTAAAAGGGAAATACTTGGACTGAAATGATCTTACTAGAATACTCATGGTTGTGAAAGCCCCTTCAGGTTCCCATATCTAGAAATTTATGTATAATTGTAGGCTATTAATTACTGAGCACTTGTCATGGGTGATAAACGATGGTAAATTGGCTAACTTTTGGTCTGATTCATGGAATGGCTTGACACCTCTAATTGAAAACAAGGATTTCAGAGAGTTCTAGGAGGTAATGGAGGATGTGTGGGGTGATAAGGTTGTCGATTATCTTGAAAAGATAGATGGGGCTCATGGCCCTATATGGGAATGGAAAGACTTTAATTCAGCTTTGTTGAGTCCAAATGTCATAAACATGATAAAATATGAACTGAACATATAGAAACTTCACCTAAATGATACAAAGGATATGATAATTTGGTGTGGCTCTAAATCTGGTGTATATTCAGCTAAAATTGGATACCAATCACAATGTCTCCAAACCTCTTGCTCTGATTAGCCGAACTAGTTATGCTGGAACAAATTGGTACTACCCAAAGCTGAGGCTTTTGCATGGATGACCATATAGAAAAAATATTAAGAAGGGAAAGGTTACATAAAATTAGTATCGTAGGTAGCAGATGTCCATTGCGTAAAAAGTGGGAGGAAATATGTGTTCATCTTTTGTTGAACCATCCCTTTGCAAGCCAGTGCTGGGACTAAGCCAATTGGTAAGTGTTCAACCAAATGACTTGATGAGCTTGTTCACTTGTTGGCCGCAACTATACAAGGATTCCCTTTGGGCAAGACTATGGACTATTTGTCCCTCAATGCTTATATGGTAGATTTGGAAGGAACATAAGCAAATAACATTTGATGAAAAGGAATGAGGGTGGAAAAGGTGCAACAAAAGATTGAGTTGGGCGTATGTGAGCTTTTGAATGCCAAACTAAAAGATGGTGGTGGAGCAACATTTATCAGCTGGGATAAAAGAATTAGGAAAAGCTGGCTAGATCTCAAATTTACCCCTATGTGACAATAAGTTAGGAAAAGAATCTAAAGAAAAGAGAAATAATGTCAGGTGGATGACCCCTCCCAAAGGTAGATTAAAATTTAATTTTGATGGGGCATCCCGAGGTAATCATGGGGCCTCAGGTGTAGGATACATCATTAAGAATAAGTTGAGATATCTCATTTGGGCCTCTTCTTTGAAGCTCAAAATAGGAATGAACAATGAGGTGGCAATGGAAGCTTTTCATGAGGTACTGAAGATCTATGTACAAAATAATTTCAAGTGTATTGACATAGAGGGAGATTCATTGATTTGCATCAATGCGATAAAAAAGAATGAGATTTTAAGCTAGATGCTCGAAAAGTGGGTAGAGACAATATGGAGATTTTTAGACATGCTAGACAACTTTTCTTTGAAGCACATATATAGAGAGTCCAACCGAGTAGCAGACTATGTTACAAATCAAGCAATAGAACAAATAGAGAATCTCAAGACCTCTAGACATCATGTGGAATGAGATGATCTACTGTACTTTTAGAGGACTTATCATGGACAAAGATTTGAGGTGACTAAAAAAGCATGGATGAGATTCATGGAAGAGGTGGATGACCAGTTCAACTGGCTTTCCAATGCAAAGATTGAGGGGACTGACCATTAAGCAGTAAATTGACAACTATATTATCAAGGGCAAGCACATTCATAACAATAGATTATATGAGGAATTTCTAGCTAATATTGTAATGATAATGGGAAAGAAAAGAAGGGGAAGGCTAATAGCACTTGGATTCCTCTAAAAGGAAATGAGAGTCTCTAAAGGAATGAGGTATCTGATTCACTTGAGGATGCAAAGTGACTAAAGTTTGTCTTGCATGCTCCTAGTGAGCTGATGCTGTATATCTATCTTTCCAAATTTTCAATATATTCTAGATGGGTTCTACCCCTTAGGTAGTACTTACATATCAAAAAAGATTATGCAAAGATTCTTTTACATGAGTCATAACTCCCCCAAAATTTGCTACTCCAAGATGGGCTCCACAATTGAGCTTATCACCTCATCTACACTCTAAAAATAAAAGATGTTCTAACCAGTAAATAATAATTAAATAATTTCCATTGCTAATGGATCCAAAATCCATTATGAATGCACTTACATTCTAATGTCATAGAACAATTAAATACATAGAATTTATAAGGTTGATGGCACCTTAATCCCAACACATCTGATATTTGATATATATAATCTATAAGGACCCAACTCATCCTTAACAAAATAATACTAAACTTTGAATTAAAAAATATCAAGGAATTTAAAATTTTTGATCTAACAGATGTAGGAAATGCAGATTCGTGAAATTTTACTATTAATTTTAAGAATTGCTCAATAAATGTTATTGTGGTTGGACAACTAGAGCTTTAGTTTTATAAAGTCCTAAAAAGTTCACCACTATTAATCCAGTGAAGAGAGAAAGTACATTTCTCAAGATAACATGCAGGGACAACGGATCAACACATACCTTAATTCATGCATTACATCCTGCATTCATTTTCGACAACTTGCTTTTCCTCTAGCAACTGCATCCTTATTGTCTGCATAAAACTAACTAGACAATCTCATGTTAAAACAAATCAGAAATCACTACACAGAAAGTTAAGAACACGATGTTAATTTTAGAAGAACACCCTATATCTAGGGGACCTGAGTACTAGGGGCATCCTTCACCGTCCAGACTACCTACATGCCTTGTATCCACGGGATGAAGGCCCCCTCCAGATGCTACTGACATTGGGGTATGCAAATATGTAGTTCTATCTTACTCTATGTTTGTTACAACTGGGAGCAGGTATCTAGCCCTTTCTAGGGTTATTCCCTGCCCTAGACAGTTCTTCGTTGACTACCATCCAGTCAAGTGAAACAGGGGCAGAAATTAGTCCACTACCATAAACACCAAAAGGGCTATTTGAAAATTAGTCCTATGTGGAAGAATCCCTATCAAGTGTTTGCTCATGAAATCTAGTTTACTTCCTCAAGCCAAATTAGGTAATTTTGTTACTAAGTCTGTTCCTGATTCGCTAGTGTTTTCACCAAGATCCATGAAGGCGAGGTGAGAGCATATAGTAGATAGGGCTTCTAGATTAGACTAGTTGCCCTATCTAACATTTTACAAGTCATCACTGATTTAGACTTGTGTTGTCAATAAGCCTCATTTTCTGTTGATAGTTTGAAAACTTTTCTAAATGAGCATTTTAGCCTCAATACTTAAAACTTCACATAGTAATCATCATACAACTATTTCAATAGACTCATCCTTTAGTTAATATTTTTAGTGAGATATCCGAGGAGATTTTCCCTTCATGTGGATTTAGCTTCAACATGTCCCTTATTACTCCTAGATGATTTAGAGGTACAGTGCCTAGATGTCATTGTTGTAGCTATGTTAGGTGCAAGGTACTTGGTTCAACATGACGACATTACCCATAAACATGACATAGAGGTACCATAAAAACTGAACACTACGATTTGTTTGAGTTTTTGGATGTTGATTTATAAAGTTTACCTATCTAGATGAAAATAAAACTTATATGATAACTTAGAAGGAAATGAGAAGGAAAATAAACTTCTTTGCTTGATCAATCATAATGCATGTAAAGATTAAGACTAGGTATTTCATCCATTCATATATACATAAGGAATAGTCAAGTCAAGATATTCAAACAATTTGGAAGCATAATACCAGAAAAGATACTAATTCACATCACATTGTTCATAAGCATAAACTAGAAAAGATACTTAATCATTCAGTCTAAGATGAAATAATGAATTTATGATAATTAAATTATCATACATCAAGTAAACTTTGTTCAAACTACTAAATTAACACATATCAAATTAATGTTTGTTCCAAATGCAAGGTACTAGATCATTTTCTTGCATAATCATTTCAAACTTATATATAAATGGAACCAGATTAAGGCTTCTAATCTAAACAAGATAAGTTTTTCAACAAGAGTTTAACTTAAACTTCATTAATTAAGATTATAAAATCATAACCAAAATGAATAATGTTGACTTCTATTTCATAGGTCACAATAAGGGATTCTTCAATCACATTTCAAGATTAGGGAAGCTGTTTTAAAACACCAAGTTTTCATCTTGTACTTCCTAAAACATTTAAGATTAACAATTGTTTGAAGAAATATTTCAAATCCATCCTTGATTCTCACTATAATCTTTTACTAAATATTATACCAATTAATCCAACCTTTGACGTTGAAATCTATTCCCAAGGAAATAAAAGCTTATGTATTGGCTCCATATAGTAATCATTTCCCTCATGTAATCATTAGTTCAATATTGTCTATTAAGATATTTTTATTAAACATTATACTTCCACAATTATTATCCAAGGGAAACGTAAATTCATATAGGGTGACTCTATCATTCACATTGTCAAATACATAATCAAATTCCAATATCTAATTAAATAATTAGATTTGAAATGTATAACACTACTATTGATTTTATCATTAATATTGTGCAATAGGGTACAATTGATCAAATATCAAAATCCATAAAGTACCTATACACATATTTCATGGTTGTTCATAGAACTTCTAGTAACCAATATTTATATTACTATTTAAGATAATTGAAATTTAAACAATCCATTCTACTCACTTGATTTCTAATAATTCTAAGAAAAAATAAGAGTATACAATTATGCATGATTGATCATTTACCTTCTAATTTTGAAACCCATTTATGGTTCGTACACAAAGTACCAACAAACTAACAAATTGTAAGTCTTCATACAAAAATACCCTTATTATAAACTAGTAGTTGTACCCATAAGAGATTCAAGGAATATATTGATAGGAATATGAAAGTATTATTTAAGTCAGTTAATAAATATTAAGAGTTCATGTTTTAATATTACATAATTAAATCAATTCATGTTTTGACTACAAATTTCTAGCTTGACAAGTAGTGGCATCTATTTACTCAACCATCCAAAAACTTGTGTGTCAAGTAAGGGGATCCATTTTCCCAATTCCTTGATAGTCCTAAAATATTTTACAAGGCAATTCCATTGTAGAGGTTATTCATTCATGTTAACATGTGCTCAAGAGATTTACCAAAGATTTAATTTATAGAACTGCAAGGTTCTAGTCATTGCAAATAACAAGGTTTAACAAAATCCATGCTTTGTGATTGCATCTCCTTTCTATGAGCTATGGCTTGCTCTCTTTAGTTGAGTTTTTTTAACATTAGATTTATCTCTCTAAAAAAAATAGATAAAATGTATTCTTACCTTTTTACAATTCACCTTTTGCCACCATAATCATTTAATGATTTTCATTTTGGTTTCAAATTATGGAATAAAAAAAAAGAACTATATGGCTGTCTTTTCATTTCTTAATCCCTTGCTTTTTTTTCATGAAACATGAATTTTCTTTTAGATATAATTTTTTTTGGACAATCAAAAATGCTAAACCTACTCTAATATAATAAATAAATAATTAGTAACATTGCTCTATTGTTATCCTTTTAGAAGGCAATACTTGCATTTGTACTATATGTATACGAACTTGGCTTTGCTGCCAAGTCAATATAACTCTTTTTTTATGTGGCAAACAAATACATTTTCTTGCATAAGCCAATCTTATTAAACCATTTACCAAACAAGGGTTGCACTGCAGTAGCAGTCCCTGCCTAAAGCTGATGTAGCAGTTGCCAAAGAAGCATTTGCACCTATAATAGTGCTGATATGTTATTTGTTAGAGGTTATTTGCAATATCACATTGAAGATCTATTATTAGCAAAAATAAAGTCAAGTGGTTGGTATCATTTAGCAAATGCATGAGATCCCTGTAATTTGTAAATGAAATATCATCTATGTCAGAGGCTATTTGTAATATTACATTGAAGATCTAGTATTAGCAGAAACAATGGTTGAGCTTACCCAAATGATAGATTATTGATCATGAACTCAATTTGCTAATCTAAAATGAAGTCAAGTGGTTGGGATCAGTAACTTGTAAGCATAAGCTCATTTAGTCCAAGTAATCAAATACAAGTGGATTCTAGACAATCTACGCGTTACCTTATGGGAGGCAAATTCTAGCTTGCACTACAAGCTTATCCAATGCTACTTCAATTAACCAAAGTCACTGTACGGGAGGTTGACACATCCCACAAAACCAATTAAATATTGGTTTTTGCAAGTAGCCCAAGCATTAATGTTTTCTCCATTTGATCCTATGGGAGTATTTCATGTTCCTTTTGTAACCAAATGGTTGACAAGCACTAATGGCCATTACTCTTTCTGAGCAACACTTAAACTACCTGATGAGTCTTTGGAACCATTTTATTGGCCTAGGCATTGGCATGGTTTCAAAAATCTAGCAACTCAAACAATTATGTGTAATGCCGATACATGTGGCAGCATCTCACACATGCAACATTTCTTGATATGCAAGTAGGTAAGCATAAGTGAACACCCCATCATCAGAAAGATACAGACCAAAGGCTTAATTAAATTTTTTAATCCCAAGTTTCACCACAAAGTTCAAATGCATCATCAAAATTATAATAGCACTAGATTAGATCAATTGTTTATCTATTCTTATTAATTGGTGGAAATGAGCTAAGAAACTCTCATGGAAATTTTCCTGACATTGCAAAAGCTATCACACCCATAATTGAACCACAAGGAACTGTAACATATGTACACTCCAGATAAAAAATTCACCAGCAGAGTCTCACATAGTAGCCAACAAATTAGTACAAGGCATTTCATATAACTGTCCACTCCATCTGTGCATGACTTTTTCAATCCTTTGAAAATCAAGATCAATGATTTGGCATGTGCTATAGTCAAAACACCTATTTGCCTTGCATACATTCTTTGAGATTCTTAGTTCTCAAGTATAGATCATTCATATTAGATTACTTTTAGTTATTCATTGTAAGCCTCAATGTCTATATTATGTATAAGAAGGGGTTCAAAGATCATCAAGTGTTGTATTCTAGAAATTTGACAACATGTTTTTAGTGGAATTAAACAGGGAATATGATTCAACACTTAGCCAACATCATTGATACTAGATGACTAGTAGTTTTCTTCACTGTAAGCCAAAGTGTGTACCATGTATTAGAAGGGGGTTCAAACTTCAAAGATCATCTAGTGTTTGATTCTGGAAATTTGACTATGTAAATTGTAGCAATTAAAATCCATGAATTATCAATTAAAGTTCATGACTCCCGATTAATTTTACTATTAATGAGCTTATAGATGATAGACTAAGATTTGTTAGAATCAACCTAACATCTTAATTCTTGGAAGGAGCATTTTGTTATGATCGTTGGCACAATTAATAGGAGCAAAACCTGATATAAATAAAAAATAAATAAAACTCTGGTAAACTCATACTGAAGAGGAAAAAAGGACCCAGATCATGATGGGAGAGGCTTCAAAATATTAAACAGAACTAGAAATAAAATGGCTAACAAATCAACCAACACTGCAATACAATTAACTCAACAAGGCAAGGGCATTGAAATTCATTAGTAGGGTTGACTTCCCACTCCACCAGCTCCTTCTGAAGCCTATTACAAGTTATCCCGCTCAGCCCCTAAATTACACACAAACATATACATATTGAATATATCCTTTCCCAAAATAAAAAATAAAAAAATGAAGAAGCAGCCCTAAATAAAAACTTGCATTTTACTCTAGTGTAGTATTATCCTTTCCATAAGCAATATTCTCCTTAATTGTGGTTCCAAACAAGATAGGTTCCTAACTCACTAGCCCTATTTTTTGCCTTATCCATCTAAGTTGGAAGTGTTTGAGATTGATGCCATCTATCAAAACTTCACCAGCCTATGGATCATAATATTTCTGCAAAAGGCTAACCACACTAGACTTGCCACTAGTACCACTTTCCCTAACTAAAGCTGCAGTTGTGCTCTTGGATATTTCTAGGGAGAATCCTAAGAATATTTGGATGTCAGGTCGTGCTGGGTAGCTTAAGTGTATTTCTATTAGCTCTATATCCCCTTGAATGTCTTGTAGAACTAGCCCTTTTGTGTCAAATATGCTGATCTTAGGCTTTCTATAAATGACTCAGAATATTTCGTAAGCAACTCCTTGGCTTGCTGCAAATGTAGCCAAGCATTGTGATATATCACCTAATGCCCTATGATCACGGGGATATATAAACTAGTTATAACAAAATTATGGGCTATTCTTTAGCAATTAGTTTCCAAATTTTCCTACTTCTCTGCATTTACATTTATACATCTTATTGCATGCAATAGAAATATTTAGCAACTATTCCATTCCTATTAAAAATCATTACTTGAGAACAAGATTTCTGGCTTAAAACCATTTATAGAAGAATGCCATCATCTGGTTGTTGTAAAAAATAAGATGGAAAGAGTTACCAACTATTATATGCCTATTAAAAATCATTAGTTGAAGTTTCCTGAGTTCAATATAAGAAACGAGAACAAGATTTCTAGTTAAAAATGTATATAGAAGAACACAATCATCTGGTTTTTATTCATAGATCTTGCTTTTTCTCATTTCTTATGTATAGTAGAAGCATCAAATCTCTCAACTTTAGAAATATGGAACCATTACAACTATTTGCAAATTGGTAATTTGAAAGTGCTACTTAATTCACCAATTTGAATAACTGAGAATGAGCTTAATTTACAAGTCATTCCATGTCAACTCTCTGTATGGACAAAACTAATTGGTTGTCAAATATCTCAAAAAAGCATAAGGAGACATATATGGGACACTTTAGTGCATGACAAGTTATATTAAGGCCTTGTAAAATTCTAGCCAAATCAGCTCAGGAGGCTCACCACTTAATAATAAAAGGGAGAAGGATGCAAACTACCCTCTGTCCCTCATTTTAACATCTAAATTTCTTCTTTTAAGCACCCACTACAGAAAAAAATTAGTTTGCATAGTGGAGGACTCTATTTTCTTGAGTAATTATGATCATGACAAATTCAAATTGCTCATACTATTCCTGTGTTTTTCCCTTGCCTTTTTGGAGAGACCAAGCCTGAGCCCAAAATGGACCTGCCTAGTCAAAGCCCAATCTCAATATCATGCCACCAGTAATATTCATAAATGAATGAACCCATTAAACCCAACAGAAACTAAAAAATCAAGATAACATAAATTCTTTAACAAAAAATAGCACCCAACAAATTTTTTTTAAAGCGCAATCCCCAAGTTCTTATTTTAAATTGGATGCATGTAAGTTATTACATTCTAGATAACATAAATCCACTAATGATAAATCCTATGTTTCTTGCTCATCTTATATTTCTTTTGTTTTGAAATAGAAAATTTGACCAACCGTTTTATGCTTGTAAAAGAATTTCCACCCCTTTAAAATCTCCCCTAAGTAAAACCCATTACAACGATATGGCCATCGAATCCTTGCCCATGCCACCCACATTAGATGCAGTTTATCCTAGAGCCATGCTCAAACACAGAAGCCCAAAAAAAAATTAAATAGTAAGAAACCGAATACCAGATTCCCAGAACAAGAAGAGCAGAAGGCATTGATATTGTCCACCAAGACTAGATCAATATTCTTTATTGAGGAAGGAAGAAAATGGTCCCTCTTGAGGGGCAAATTATCCTGCAACTGTTCCAAAAGTTTGATACCTACTATACCAGACTGTATGCATGAGCTATCTATTCTTAGTTTAAACCAAAAAAATACTGAGAAGCTTAATAGCTATTTGACCTTGAGAATAAGGAAATTCCTTCTACTTCTCTGGCTGCAATGGAAAATAGATCATAGGCGTCCATGCGCAAATCCATCAGCATATGCAAATTTCAATCCCGCCACAAGTTGAAGCTGGAACACACGCAATTGCCCTCAAAAAATAAAGAGAAAACGCTTAGATAAAACCAAAAAAACAATAGCTATTTTAACTACAAGCAAAATATTTGCCAATGGGAAAAAAGGTCTAGCTAATATAGTTGTCTCTACTAAGTTAATAAGTTTCGTACATAAGCTTTTGACAACTGATTTTTAGATACAGATTAGACCACTTTTTGGCCAAATTAAAATTTCTAAATACATAAAGGTGGCAGTGGCATAACAAATAATATTTATTATTTGTACATAACATGATAATGTTACCAAATAAGACTGCGGTTGCCTACCAAATTTGCCTATTTAGATTAAAAAATCAAACATTGCCAATTAAAAATAGACAAGAAAGAAAAGACTCTTCACAAAGACCTCATTCACCAAGTCTGCAAGTGTTTATGGTGGGTGATGTTTGCATAAGTCATTACAACTGTAATCTTCAACAGAATTAACCCTATTTCATAGGTCCAGATTGTTGGAAAATTAATCTTCCGTTAGACAATTTATTGCAGCCTGCCACCGCGTCAGGTTTTGGGGATCTACTCAAATCTGCCCCAGCATCCGTTGGCCTATCAGCATTCATTTTGGTAGGTAAGTTTGAATTTCAAATGAGGTTGAGTGCTAGTTTTTTGGCATGGAAATAGATGAGACAAATAGGAGGGAAAATGACTTGACGGTATGAATTAGAGAGCAAGCTTGCAGCAGTAGAAGATAGAGTTAGAGAGAAGAAGACAAAGAGAAGAATAGAACCTGCAGCAGCAAAAGGAATGTGAAGAAGAATATTGTAGCAGAGAACAAAAAGTTTTGTGTGCAGTAGCACAGGGTACACACAGGCAGCTACAGAGTTCCAACATGTAGCTACAGAGAATTAGTTTGCACCTCTAGAGATTGGAACATCTCAGGAAAACAGACCAACAACTTTGCATAAGTTTGTAACAAAGTTTTGAGTGTATTTTTGAAAAAGGAAAATATAAATATATATTGATGTATTTGTGTTTTGTCTCTCTTCTCTATTTGTGTTTGTGTTTGTTCTTGCTATCCATATATTGTTGTAGCTTTTGTTTTCTGGATAGCCACTAATCCTCCCCTACCCTACCAACAAGTGGTATCAGAGTTATGTTTTTTTGGTAGTTAGAAACTTTTTGTGGGTGTTTTATATAAGCCCTAGTTTGTCTAGGCATTATCAGCCTTCTCAGATTTGAGAAGTATGGCAGGTGGAGACAGCAAAGGATGGCAACAACCACCTACATTTGATGGGCAGAACTATGACATATGGGCTAAGAAGATGAAGACAATACTGGTTTCTAATGACCTATGGGAGTTGGTCATCAATGGGTTCATAGACACCAAAGACCCATCAACTTATGCAGCCCTAACTAATGCTCAAAGAAACCCATTGAAGGAAACAAGAATGAAGGATGCAAAAGCCCTCAGTCTAATTAAGGCAGCCTTGATAGAGGCTATTTTCCCCTGCATTGTAGTAGCAAACTACTCAAAACAGGCATGGGAAATATTGCAAAATAGCTATAAGAGAAGTAATAAGGTGAGATCAGTGAAACTCCAGCTGTTTAGGAGAGTTTTTGAAACTCTACAGATGAAAGAGAGTGAGTCTATTTTAGACTTTCACACTAGGGTTTCTACCATGATAAATTAGCTAAGGATAAATGGAGAAACCATGGATGATCAAATGATTGTTGAGAAAATCCTAAGGAGTCTACCTTCTAGATTTGACCCTATTGTCATAACCATTGAAGAGACTAAGGACCTGTCCAAGATGATAGTGGATGAGTTGATGGGTGCTCTGCAAAGCCATGAGCAATGGTTGAATAGATCCACTCCTTCCCTTGAGCAAGCCTTTAAGGCTCAAACCAATGCAAGAGGTAGGGGAAGAGGAAGAAATAGCAGAGGTAGAGGTCAAAGAGGTAGAGGAAGAAGCAACTTCGGAAGAGGAGTTTCAAATAGTGAAGAAGAGGCAAGTAGCTCATAGCCAAGCTTTCAAGAAAATAAGAAGAACAGTTCTAATCAGAGGTATGACAAAAGCAATGTGCAATGTTATTATTGTCATAAGTTTGGCCATTATGCTAGCGAGTGTAGAAAGAAACAATGTGATCGTGGAGGACAAAATGCTAATGTAGCAAATGAGAACAAGGCTGAAAATGAAAAATAGTCAAATATTTTTATTGTTTGCAACCTTGCTAAGAGGAGTAGTGATGAAGTATGGTATCTAGATAGCGGTTGTAGTAACCACATGAGTGGAAATAAAAACTTCTTTGCCTCCATAGATAACATCATACAGACTGAAATAAAAATGGGAAACAATGAACAAGTTCTCGTCATGGTAAAAGGTATAGTCAACATTCAGTCCAAGAATGGTGAAAGGAGGAAGATCCAAGATGTATACTATGCCCCTGGCATAAAACATAACCTATTGAGCATTGGACAGATGGTCCAAAATGGTTATAAAATCTTGATGGAAAATGGAGAGTGCACAATATTTGACAAAGGAGGTAGTAAGAAAGTGATTGCAGCAGTGCAAATGACGAGAAACAAAATGTTTTGTCTTAGGATACACATAGAGTCTCTGGTGCCATCTCTGGTGCCATCTCTAGCATAGTTCCTAGCACTATCTCCAGCGTTCACAGTAGTGGGGCAAAAATCTGCTTTTAGGACAGTCATCAAAGACCCATCCAAATTGTGGCATTTGAGGTATGGGCACTTAAGTTTTTCTAGTTTGAGTTTATTGTCCAAGAAAGACATGGTTAGAGGGCTACCAAACATTATAGAGCCCAATGGAAAATGTGAAGCTTGCATTTTAGGAAAGCAGCATAGAAAACCCTTTTAATTAGGGTATTCTAGGAGAGAAAAAGGACTATTGGAGTTGGTGCACTCAAATTTATGTGGTCCCATTAAAACCCACACCTTGGCTAGAAATACTTATTTTATGACATTCATAGATGATTATAGCAGAAAAATCTGGGTTTATTTTTTTAAGGACAAATCAGAAGCCTTCAAGAAATATAAATGGTTTAAGGCATTAGCTAAAAAGAAAAGTGGCCACTATATCAAAGCCCTAAGAACAGATAGAGGGAGAGAGTATATCTCTAAGGAATTTTTGAATTTCTGAAGGAATGAAGGCATACAAAAGCAGTTTACTACTAGGTATACTCCACAGCAAAATGGAGTGGCTGAAAGGAAAAATAGAACCATTCAAGAGATGGCAGCAAACATGCTGAAAGAAAAAGGACACTCACATGACTTTTGGGGTGAATCTGTAGCAACATCAGTTTACCTATTGAATAGGTGTCCTACAAAGGTTGTTCGTAATAGGATTCCACAAGAGGCGTGGACAAACAGAAAATGGAGTGTTGAACACCTAAGAATCTTTAGGTGTGTGGCATATGCATTCGTACCTAAAGAGAAGAGGCATAAATTTGATGATAGAGGTGAGAAACGTATCTTCATAGGCTATAATGAAGAGTCAAAAGCCTATAGATTGTATAATCCCATCACCAAAAAGGTTGTGATTGGTAGGGATGTTGAGTTCATTGAGAATGAAGCATAGGATGGAACGGTGGACAGAACCATGGGTATTTCAGTTACAATACCCCTTGAAGATGAAGAAGCTCCGGAGGACTGTAACTCTAGAGGAACTATGGAGAGCAGTCACTTAGGGAGAAACTACTGTAGAGCATCGGAGAACAGTAGTTCTGGAGGTGTTCATTAGAGTAGCTTCGGAGGTGGATAGCAGTATAATAGCTCCAGAGATCAGTAGCTCTAGAGGTTTGCAACCACGAAGATCTACAGCTCCAGAGTTCAGCAGAGCAATAGCTCTAGAGGTTAGCAGTACAGTAGCTCCAGAGGTTAGAACAACAGCAGCTTCAAAGGCAATTTAGACCCTACACTCGCATCATTGATGCCACAGAGGACAAGGAGTGTGAAGGAGATTTATAATAGCATAAGGTATGCTAATGATGATGAGAATATGAATTTTGCATTATTTTCTTATAGTGATCCAATGCACTTTGAAGAAACTGTGAAAGAAGAGAAATGGTGTAAGGTCATGGATGAAGACCTGGATGCCATAGAGAGGAATGACACATGGTAGCTAATTGTTTTGCCCAAGGATAAACAAGTGATTGGAGTTAAGTGGGTCTATAAGACCAAGTCTACTCTTGAAGGAAACATTGAAAGATATAAGGCAAGGCTAGTTGTCAAAGGATACACACAACAGCTCGGAAGAGATTATGATGAGACATATGCACCAGTTGCAAGGCTAGAAACAGTTTGGGCAGTCATAGCAATAGCAGCCCAACACAAGTGGAATGTTTTTCAAATGGATGTAAAGTCAGCTTTCTTGAACGGAGTGCTGAAAGAGGAAGTGTATGTGGAGCAGCCACTTGGCTATGAAGTCCCAGGGCAAGAGGATAAAGTATATAGGCTCTGGAAAGCCCTCTATGGGCTAAAACAAGCACCTAGGGCATGGTACAATAGAATAGACTCATATTTAGTGAGTAATGGCTTTAGCAAAAGCAGCAGTGAGCCTACTCTTTACATCAAAGTAGCTGAAGGTAATATTTTGATTGTTGTTTTGTATGTAGATGATCTGATTTTTACTAGCAATAGTGATATTTTCATTGTTGATTTCAAAGAGGCAATGAAGAATGAGTTTGAGATGACAGACTTAGGTTTGCTAAAGTATTTTCTTGGCATTGAGGTCAAACAAACAGAGCATGGCATATTTATTTCGCAAACTAACTATGCCAAACAGATTGTGAAGAGATTTAAAATGGAGAATAGTCAACATGCCCCTACACCAATAGCTATAGGTCTGAAATTGAGTAAAGAGGATAGCAGAAGAAAGTAAACCCAACCCTCTACAAGAGCATGGTTGGAAGCCTCATGTACTTGACAGCCACTAGGCCTGATTTGATGTATGTTGTAAGCCTAATTTCTAGGTTGATGGAGAAGCCTAAGGACACACATTGGCAAGTAGGAAAGAGGATCCTAAGATATGTGAATGGCACAATAGGTTATGTCATCTTATATGGTGTTTTTAATGAGTTTAAGTTGGCTAGTTTCATAGATAGTGATTGGGCAGGTAATGTAGATGACCGGAAGAGCGCATTTGGCTATGTATTTCACATGGGTTCAGGTGTGATATCATGGGCATCCAAGAAGCAACCCATTGTCTCTCTCTCTTTCTATAGTGAAAGATGAGTATATTGCAGCAAATGCAGCAACTTGTTAGGCTATTTGGTTAAGAAGGATCCTTACAAACTTGAATGAGTAGCAAGAACATGGTACAACCATTCATTGTGACAATATTTCTTCAATAGCCCTGACAAAGAATCTAGTGTTCCATGGATGAAGCAAGCACATTGAGATCCGTTATCATTTCATAAGGGAGTTGGTAGAACAAGAAGAGATTGAGTTACAATATTGCAGATCTAAGTAGTAGCTCGCTAACATTTTTACAAAGGCATTGCCAAAAGATTCTTTTGAACACCTAAGAGATAGGCTTGGCATTGTTGACAACTCCAGAGGTGTGCAACCCTGAAAAGAAGACAACTCTGGAGGTTCAGCTCCAAAAAGACAACAACAAAGCTCCAGAGGTTCAACTTTAGAAAGTATCTGCAGCTCTGGACATGCTCCGGAGATGTAGAAATAGTGCTCTGAAGATGCAAGATGTTAGCTCTGGAGATGCAGAAAAGAGCTCCGGAGGTGATCCAGAATGGCAGAAACAACTCCAGAGATATGCTCCAGAAAGGCCAATGCAAAGTATAACTCCAGAGATCAATTCTGGAAAGAAAATTGTTGAATGACATCTGACTTCAGATTAAGGGGGGTGTTGGAAAATTAATCTTCCATCAGACAATTTATTGTAGCCTGCCCCCGCGTCAGGTTTTGGGGATCTCCTCAAATCTGCCCAAGTATCCGTTGGCCTGCCAACATTCATTTTGGTAGGTAAGTTTGAATTTCAAATGAGGTTGAGCACCAATTTTCTGGCATGGAAATAGATGAGACAAATAGGAGGGAAAATGAGTTGACCGTATGAATTAGAGAGCAAGCCTGGAGTAGCAGAAGATAGAGTTAGAGAGAAGAAGATAGAAGAATAGAACCTGTAGCCGCAGAAGGAATGTGAAGAAGAATATTATAGCAGAGAATAGAAGGTTTTGTGTGCAGCAACATAGGGTACACACAAGTAACTACGAAGTTCCTACAGGCAGCTCCAAAGAATTAGTTTGCAACTCTAGAGATTGGAGCATCTCAAAAAAATAGAGCGGCAATTCTGCATAAGTTTGTAACAAAGTTTTGAATGTATTTTTTAAAAAGGAAAATATAAATATATATTGTTGTCTTTGTGTTTTGTCTCTCTTCTCTATTTGTGTTTGTGTTTGTTCTTGCTGTCCATACATTGTTGTAGCTTTTGTTTTTTGGACAACGACTAATCCTCCCCTGCCCTGCCAACACAGATTTGCCAAAAGTTATAAGAAGAACAAGAAACTTTTGTAACAAGGACAAAAGCATTTTAATATAGACAAAATTAAAAAAGGCAACGTAGGGAAGGCATAAAATAAACACAAACCCTAATCACAGGCCTCACAACAATGAAAACTATCATGGAGTGAAAACAAATATTCAAATTCAAGTTGTTGGAGCTATTTGTAAATAAATGCCGAAGAACGAAATACCTTCTGAATCCTCATAAACTTGGGAGCAACTTTGCTTGATTTCATTGTGAGCCAAAGAATACTTTGACAGACCATCCTCTATATTCTCTTTATTTTCTTTCACCGAAGATGAATTAGAATTTTCTCATGTAGTTATGCCCAAAACAACCTGGAATCAAGATACATGCCATCTTTAACATCAAGCGAATGAACATAAATTCATAAGAAACAAGTAAAAACCAATAAAATCAGGTACTAAACAAAAACAATTTTTACCAAGGTATCTGAAATTGGGTTAAATGCATATTCATAAAAGCAATCACTACCCAGGGAACTCAACTACAATAATTTCAATTTTGAGCTACTAGGGATCTTGGCATATTCTTTAATCCAAATCCTCTTGGTCCAGATCACACAAACCTTTTGTCTATTGTTCATAAACCTAATGTTTACATTAAGCAAGATATTGTAAAATCTATTCACATCACTGAAGGATCCTCGACTGAAATTTGACTTATATAATCTAGGATCGTCACAACCTTGGTCATTTGACATAGTAAAATTTTTAAAGAAATTGCCATAGAAAAGATACTAAATTCCACATCTAATAATGTAATTGAATGAGTCTAAAGATGATTCTACAGATTGTGGTGTAGCATAACAGTAAAGGGATGCATTTGTATGAGAGCGACTCCTATTCAAATCCCTAGTTGGCAACAAATCTAAACAAAAAGATACACAGATTGTTGTGAAGTATTGAAAATAAGGTGCACTGAAAGTACATATAGCATGTTCTAATCACAAATGTGAACACGACCCATAGTCCATTTTAAAACACTATCAAACAGCCCATAGACTGAGTGCCAAACCTTAAATTAGAAAGAAACAAAAAGTACAATTGCCCATAGTCCGAGTGCCAAACCTTAAGTTACAAAGAAATAATAAAAAGAGCAATTGCCGATAGTCTGAGAGCCAAACCCTAATTTCTTTTTTATACCACAAATTAATCTAACAAGAAAGCAAAGAAAAAAATACCTCCTACCTCCACAATCTCAGTGCCAAACCCTAAATTAAAAAAATAAAAGAATAATGCAATTGAACAAGAAAGCAAAAGAAAAATATCTTGTACCTCCAATGCCCGCATTCAAGAGAACTAAACTTGACAATAAGTATTGATGGTGATAAAAAAAAGACTCCAACTGGCCTTTAGATGTTACAGCACTGGACAACCCTCTTCTTCTGCCTACCACAATAATTCAAAAGTTATTACATAGTTGAATCAACAAGATCTCTTAAAAAACTATGCTACCTCTACAAGTGCCATTGTTTCTCTCTTCATAATATAGTTCTTGGAATGCTCCCTCTACTGTTGTTAGTTGGACAAAGGCAACATAACCTACCAGAGTATACCATACGCTTGGAATCATGTTCCTTAAGATGAAAATGAAGCAGCCAAACAGACGTATGTTGCATTGAAGTTTCATTATTCTATTACAGAGTACACATAACATTGAACATCAAAAGTTTAATTTTGCTTACCTAGGAGTACCAGCCATGGCTGCATCATGCCTACCCACAAACCTTCATTAGAGAGTGGTAGAACAGATGACAGATTGACAGATGAGAAGTTGAGAACATAACAGAAATGCTTTGAAGAGAAGTATTCCACCTCATTTCCCACAATGCAGGACGCGTGTCTGTCTAAAAAGATCAAGAAAAACATTAGAAAGATCTTAAATTTTTAGACCTTCTAATTTTCATTTATCAAGATTTAAAGTAATGAGAAAATCATTGCTAATGGGCTAAAAATAGCCATAGACCAATCAAGGAAAAAAGTTTTGTGAATTTATGTAGCACAAAAATGGTGGAATAAAACAAACTTTAGAAGAAGGAAAATATTATTCAAGATGAGAATAATATCAAATAGGGACTAAAAAACTTAGGCTAAAGTTTGATTATTGCCGTTGCACAAATTTCAACGCGAAAAAAATACTTAGGCAGCGAAAAGAACAGTTACCTACCATAGGCAGGGACTAATAATGGATCTAATAGAGAGTGAAGGCAGATGATCAAAGAATTAAAACCTTTTGGGATCAAACCTATAGTGGTAGCACATCACAATACTTAGTGTTTGCTGTTAGTAAATCATTGCTTCTGAACCAGTTATAGGGAAATGGGATTAAGGAAGATTGACTATATTTTCTTTCTTTGACATGAAAGAAATACGCACAAATTTGAATACCAGACTTTTAGTAATTGTTGTGACCTAATCACACATCACCCCATTGCAAATGAGGACCCACCCTTTCTTTCACAATTTTGAGCTTGTTGGAGTCTTTTGGAGGTGTCATTCGATCAGTTCTCCTCTACAAATCACTCAGCTTATCTCTACATTCCACTTAAGTCTATGGCGCACTTTTAGGTCACTCTTGCACAAGTTGACTTGTACATATCACTTCCAAATATGTGCCTCACTTACATCTTATATACTCACTTCGAATTAGAGTAGGGGAGCGCTTAGAAATTTTATCATCTGCAAATCAAAATCTCAATCCAAACTGATATAGAGAAAGCATGGTAAGGACCAACTTTATCTTGGCGCACATTCCATACCACCTTGCATAACGTGTTTCATACATACACACAAAAAATGTCTACCTTGGTTTTGACAAGACGGCCTTGTATTTTACCATTTATGCAAACATGTTCAAAACGTCCACCATTTCACCTTAGGTGGACTTTTGGAGGAGGTTTGCACAAACGAACATTGTGCATGTGATCCCAAAAAGGCCTCTCATTCTCTCAAGCGCACATTTCAAAAGACCTTGCATCTTGTAAATTTTCAACTTATTCATAAGGTCCGCTCATAATGATTCAAAATGTCTGCTCCAGGTGTAAATTGGTGTTTAGTGTGTAAAAGGTGAAATTCGAGTCATGCATAAGCATTACAAAAGGCCGCTAAGTGCATATATAAAAGGGCCTCACATCTTCTAATTTTGGTATCATGCACAATGATTTAAAAGGCCCACCTTTTGATTCTTTGGCACACTTTGGGAGAGGTTTTGCACTCACGAAAATTTTACAAACTAGCTCAAAATGTCCGCTTGGAAGATGATGTGCACTTTTAGGTGTCCATTGCACAAGTGCAATTTGTACAAAAGCTGCCCATACCCAAGTAAGCATTGAATAAGAAATAAAAAAATTCTGCTTACGTTTCGCTGCACTTCCCACTATGAAACTATTCAAGGAAAGTCCACCTAAGTCTGTGATGATCCCTGAGAAATCTGTGAACAACGTATCAAATGTGTGACCAAAAGTATGCAAAACACAGGAAGTTCCCGATGAAATTTGTGAAGGACGTCTTAGAAGAGAATCCCTCATATGTGGGATAGGAAAATTTGTGAAAGCATTGGGGAAATTTGCGCCGAGCTTTATGAATGGCTACCTAGAATGTACAAATTTAATTGTGAAAGACTACCATAGATCTGCGCTTTGCATTATGTGCCTTGAGTATTGTGAACAATCATAGGAAGAATGCTGCTCAGGTTGTAAAAGGCTTGCAACTGTGAAAGGATTAAGGAATCTTGCACCTAAACCAGTAAACGACTCTCAGAAATCACCACCAAATTTTGTTCCTGAACACCTTAAAACTGCGCTTAAATTTGTGAGGGTGATGAGGCTTAATACACCTACATTTGTGAAAGCCTACTTCGAGGTTGCGCTTTAAAAGTTGTGAAAGATACAAAAGGGGAAATGCACTCAGAATCTTTGAATGCTCCCATGGAAAGTCCGCCCGACACTTGTGAAGAAGTCCCTCAAACCTCCGCTCAAGCGGACTTTTCTTAGCCCTTTGCAATATTCATTTTTTTTTCCGCGTTGGTTCCTAATCTCCACTTGAGCGGACCTATTGGTGTCCTTTGCATATGTATTCGCTACCTTAATGCCTTGAGCTTCAAAATGCCCACTTGAGTGGACATTTTGGGTCACCTTGCAATGCATATGGGTGGTCCGAGTGTTACATCGCATATCAAATTATTCATTCGCGAACAAGTTTTTCTCCAAGCAACACATTGGCATTATTCCCGTTATACCTTGAGCTTCCAAATGTCTGCTCATCACTTTAAATGGTCCTCAGAGCATTTAAGAGGCTATACTGATTATCTTGCTAAATTTAGTTGCATCGCATAATGCATAATGATCTGTTGAAGCGAGTGTGCAATGAAGATATGACCAATTTAGGCAGTGCTCATTAAAGTTTTAAAAATGGTAATCACATTTTTTTCTCCAACACCCGCAGAAGTCTTAAAAGCTTGCTCACAAATTTGAAAGGCCAAGTGGTGCATTTAAAGTAATTTCATGCTAAATATGGAGTATTCGAAAAGACTTTGCAAATGCAATCTGCACAAAATCTTTTAAACTCTAAGTTTGTTGATTTTTTTTTGTCCATTACCATGGGATGCAAGCCATAAATTCTCTTGAGCCCCTATCATTTTAAAAGGTTTACACCCCTATAGCCAACCTGGGAGAAAGGTTTTGGTTATACATATATTCTTGGATTCCAGTGCTCTTCATTTCAAACTGTGTGCACAAATTTGACGTTGAATTATTGCAGGCCTATCGAGGTTTTGGCATAAACAAATTGGAATTGCATCTATCAATTGAGTTTTTTGAAAAGTTGATCGGGTTTTGTTTTCGCAAAATTTGCATTTTTTGGGCTTTCTTGAATAAAGCAGGGAAATTTTAAAGATTTGCATATTCATTTATCTCGCATACATTATGCATTGAGTTTGTCTTATGTGCTTGTCTTTTAAGCATTTTTGAGCGAACTAATATCTGGGTATTTGTGCAGATGAGCAATGAGTGCGAGAGACAGACCAACAAGTGGTTATGAAGATTGATATGGAAGGATAGTGGCGAAAGACTTACACAGGAGAAGTTCAATGCATGGAGGAGTCTTGTTCAAAAGCATTTGATGGAGGAAGATATCATCACCAAGCGGGAGAATTTCTGCATCAAGATCTCATTTGTACGAAGAATATTACTTTGTATGGCAAGGGGAGGGAGCATCTATCATCCGTAGTTCACTCCAAGAATTCACGCACGGGGCATCTTTCTACTTCCAGAGTCCAGAACTAGAATCTGGCATCTTGCACATCGACATCATCAGGAAAGTCATAAAATAAGAAATGATTCAAAGCATTCAGGAAATTCATGAATTACATCGACAACAAGAAGAAATTTGACAAATTTGCCCAAGTTTCAATTTCAAAGTAGCTAAGTTCCAAAGGTGAAAATTTGAAGATTCGAAGACTACTCCAAAAGATGACAAAATTTGGGAAAATATTTTGAACAATATGAACACAAAGAAAATCAAACCGGTTTGTTCGATGCTAAGGTGGCACATGCACAACATTGATCCAATCGCAGTCTACCATGTCATCTGTCTACATTCAATGTTCTAAAGATAGTAAATTTTTGTAACAGACTGCCTTGTTGTCAAAATCTGGGTCATCGATTCTAAATCAATCCTGGCCATTCATGTAATTTTGAGGCCTATAAAAGGGCTCACTTCTCTCATTTGTAAGGGGGATTATTAGAGGAGGAGAACAGGAATCAAGTAGTAGGAGTAGATGCTATTAGAGTAGAGGTAGATTAGAAGGGACTTTTCGAAGTCATTGAAGAGACATGAAATTGTTGTAAAAAATGCATTTTCAAAACCAATACAAGCTCATTGTTGAATGCTTCATGGTGATTTGTGTGGTGATGGAATGTTAGCATGGTTTCAAATTCTCGAATATGATGGAGAAAGGTTTCTAAGTAGTTTAGAAGTAGATTAAAAATGCATTGATGTAATGAATATATGTAAAGATATTTGATGAATTCTTCTGATTCATACTTTTTGTGGATTGTTGAAGGCAACCCACTTTTCAAAGTTAGACTAAACCTTCATTTTCTTTAGTTTGGTTGTGAATGCTTGTTCAAGCTATGCCAGCTGTGGGTGTTTGGATGGAGGTTTACAATATGAAAATCCTTGAGTTTCCTTAGAAGATTGCACCAACTTCGTGTAGTTGTTGGTTCTCATGGCGAAACAGAGTCAGGTTTCAAGAGGAATTTGTCTATCCTAACATGTTTCAATATATCATTGTCCTTAGAATAGTTTTCTAAACCCTTGTCCTTTTGCATTTTCTTTTCGTAGCTAGTTAGAAGAAGTTCCATTTCACAAGGAGAAAAACATATTTCATTGGAATATGGAGTCTATTCAACGTAAGTCCCTTTGTGCAGCAAAATTACATCAACTACTGAGCCTATCCATTGCAAGTCAAGACCTGACATCTGGAACCTTGGAGTTGTCTCATTGGATCACATTGTTTAGCCTTTGAGAGACTTTGTTCAAGAGGATAGAATACCTCGGTATTTTATTCTGAGTTTGCATGTGCATAAAAAACACATCAACAGTAAGGTTGAATAAGTTATTTGGCATAGAAGACATGCCCACAAGTGTGAGTAATGTGGCTTCTAGTGTGACTAACCTAAGCAGTGATGACAAGGATTCACTTAATGAGAAAACTCCAACAGAAATATAATTGCAAACGTCTATAGGGATTATAAAAAATGAATGCTCTGAAAATTTGTGTAATACACAAATAGAATTTGACGGGTATTTCAAAAATACCAAACCTAACCTTGAGAATAGGATTCAAAGAACTCTGCCATCTATATCTTTAGCTAATAAACAACATCAAAGTGGATTGGAGAAGAATGGATTGAGGCAATCTAATGGCATTCCATATTCTGCTATTGGTTCACCACCTCATCATGCAAGGTCTGCAGACAAGATTTTAGTGCAAGAGATAGTCAGCAAGGAAGGCCGACATTGCCAACATCTTCATCAAGGTCAAATTGTATGGGCCAGCCAGGCCAGGAAATTCAAAACAACTTTCACCAAATTTGGAAACCAGGAGATTATGATGGTCCATACGCACCAAAAAAATTGATACCAGGTCCTTTTATACTTTTGGAAGATTTGCATGTTGCATATATTTTTTTTCATTTTATGAAAATATTATCCTAGAAATTAGATATTAAGTGTCATATAGTTATCTGTTTTCTTATCTTCTGTATGCAAAGCGTGGAATTATAGACAAGAAACATGAGCCGTTTCACAAAATGCCTAAAGGAAATACGGTTCCCATAGACTGCAATGATCGCATGATTTAAAAAAAAAAAATGGATTGATGAAAAGGATTAAGAAACTTTCAAGCAAATGTAATTGGCAAGCTTAAAGCCAAATTCCACAACCTTTAACCGCAGCCTCCCTTCCTGTGCCAAGATGGGCATTTTTGAACAGCGTAGGGGCGCCCATCAAAGAAAAATGGAAGGGGAATATTTTCCAGATACTATAGTTGAAAATACTCGTAGACATATATGTAAAATGAGGAAGCACAGACTAGGCACGTCAACTGTTTGACAGAATGCCTCAAATAAATGTCATCTCGTGGAATACAATGATTGCAGGTTTTCACAAAATGGATTTGATGAAAAGGCTTTAGAAACTTTCAAGCAAATGCAACTGGCAGATGTAAAGTCTAATTCCACAACCTTTATAAGCGCCCTCCCTGCTAGAGCCTGCATGGGAATTTGGGGCAGAGTATGGACAGTTATCACAGCATAATGACAGGTGGTTTCTATCAAAAGTAATAGTTACAAATGCCACTTCCAATCACCAAATCCTTCACAAAAACTTATACACAAATTCTCTCTTGATTGATTTCAGATTAAAAGACTTTCACCCAAATTCTTTCTTGAATGATTTCAATGGGTAAATTAAAATATTCACAAAAACTTGTGCACAAATTTTTCTTGAATGATTTTAGATTTAAAAGACTTATACATAAATTCTCTCTTGAATGATTTCAAATTGTAATTGTTCTAATTCATCAAAATGAATCCAAAATAAAATTGAAATATAATAAAATTATTAACAAAATTTCAAGAAATAAAATTATGGAAAGGAGGAAGTGGTGCAGGAGCACCTTCTCTATGGTGTAGGAGTCATGTTTTGTTTTGTTTTCAATAAGGCTTTTAAGCCACATCATGTTTGTAATAAGGTTTTTTGTCAATTTGGTCACTAGACCTATGTAGACCATGTTTCGGTCAAGTTTGATGTAATCACACAATGAAAACATGTAGTTTTCTTGTGTTAGGAGAAACCCAATAGCTAACTAACTTTCAAAATCAGTTTGTATGGTTGGGAGGGATGTAAACTACTGTCTCAAACCTCTATAGGTGAAGAAGAGCAGGATGTAAGGACAGAGAAGCATGCATGAATGAAGATCTAGATTTTTAAGTGCGTTGAAACATTGTTCTTTATGAGTATTTTTCTGTAACAGTCATTCTGTACGAATAGTTAATTGTCTGAAACTGATTGGAGATGTTTAGGTATTAAGTACTTTCCATTTGATAATAGTCTGGTGTCTTAAAGTGTTGTAGTTTGTGATATCTCATTCCTTTTGCAAAGACTGGTCTGAAAACCTAGAAACTAGGGTTCTGTGAATAAATGGACTGTATCTCCTCTGTCCACTAAAATCAAGATTCTCATGTTCAGTGTGATGGAGGAATACAGTGTACATTTTGTGTTTTCTGCGGTTTTGGATCAAACACCCAAGGATCTAAGGAGTTTGTCATGAGTTGACTAGGCATCTCTATGTGACTAGTCTTTGAAATGATAGGCAAGGTGCTGTGAGTGGAGTGACCAAATTAATGGTTGAACAAGTGTTTGTAGAGGATTGTAAGCCCTTTCCATTCTGTCGAGTTTTGTCTCTATATATTGGTTTGATGTCTGTGAGTTGCAGAGTTACAAAGTTTCCATTGGTGTAACACAGCCCCTCGGGGAAACTTGTGGAAATTATACCAATCAAAGTGTTGGGCCGATAAGAAGTGTATCATCGAAGGACAAAGGAAGTCTCGCCGAAGAACATACATCAGCGTATCAGGAGAACAAACGAGAAGTCAGCCGATGACGGAAGTCTCACTGAATGTACATTGCGAATGTATATCACAAATGTATGTTGAGAATGTATGTTGAGAAAGCATATTGAGAATGTATCTTTCGTCAGATACAAAAGGTGACCAGCCATAATGGTGAAATCAAGGTAAAGATACTTTAGCCCATCGGTAATAGCAAGTCAATTCAAGCATATACAAGTTGGTATATCGGCACATCGGCCAGTGTTCACAAGTGGTCGTCGATGATCGAAGTCTTGCCAACAAGGGCATGACTAACCGCCATGGTTAAGGCGAGTGGAAGCTTAATTGCCATCGGGGTATCAGCAGGAGGTTTGAAGATGCCGCCCATAGAGGAAGTCTCTCTGAAGACAAAGTGGAGTTGATTGTTGGGGAGATTTGAGAGATCGGCCAGAGAAATAGTAAGGTGGCCGACGGGGTATGTTTGGCCGATAGGAGTAGATCGCCAAGACATAAGCCACCCTCTCACCGATCAAGTGTTTTTGATCAATTGTGCGCTTCCACTGTGCACTCTGCATCATATTGGTATCAGAGCCAATATTTGAATTGAAGCAGTGTATGTCAGACATGGAGATAGAAACTAAGGCTAGCACAATGCCTCCCAAGTCTATGAGCAAAGAAGCCATCAAGAAGATGGTAGAGGAGATGCTTAAAGCAAGGTTGAAAGAAGAGAGGCCTAAGGGTAAGAGTAAAGAGGATGGAAGTGCTTCTAATGCAGAAGAAGAAGAAGAGACAGAGGAGAGTCCTCAAGAACAAGATATGTCTGCAGACCAAAAGGCATTTTTGAATGCACTTAAAGGTGCTCATGGAGATAGTGGCAATCCAAAGATGGATGTTCCTACATTCAATGGGAAACTAGATGGAGATGCCCTCATGGATTGGATTAAAGGCATGTGCAACTATTTTGACTTCAAGGAGTTTAGTGACAGCAAGAAAGTCAAGTTTTCTAAGACAATATTGAGAGGTTCTGCCTTAGTTTGGTGGAACTATATGCAAGGTGAAAGAGAGAAAGTTGGAAAGAACCCTATCACCAAATGGAGTAGAATGACAGCCATGCTAAGAGACAAGTTCATGCCATCTGATTATGATTTGTAGACCATTAGGAAGTTTAATCATCTCAGACAAAAGGATATGGATGTGGCTACATATACTGAAGAATTTCATAGATTGAGCATGAGAGTCAATCACAAGGAGGAGGAGAAAGAGATGGTGGCCAGATATCTCAATGGTTTGAGGTATAACATACAAGATGAATTCAGTAAGGTGGTTCCCAAGACAATGGATGAGTGTTTTCTATTAGCCTCTAGGGTTGAGGAAAAGTTGAGAAGGAAGAGTGATCAAAACACCAGAGGAAGAGGTGGCAGAAATAATAGGGGAAGAGGCAGTTTTGGTAGAGGATAGTCAAGTAGCAATGAAATTCCAAGTCAACAAGAGTCTCATTCTGATGTAGAACATAGAGGTGGTGGTTTCAGAGGTTGGAGAAGACCAAATGGCAGAGGTAGAGGTGGTGGTGCAGGCAGAGGACCCAGAGTTTTCAATGGTAGATGCTATGGCTGCAATCAAGTAGGCCATACTATGAGCAAATGCGCTGAGAAGGCAACTAGTTCCCATGATGGTGGAAGAAAAAATTAGTTGTTGAAAGATGATGATTGTCAAAGTGTGAATTCACCCATTAGTAGTGCTGTACCAGTCCTTGAAGGAGAGAGCATGATGATCAAGAGAACCTTGATGAAGATGCCATTGAAGCAAGAGCCCCCACAAAGGAAGACCCTCTTCAGAACCCAAGGTATAGCATATGGTAAGATTTGTAAAATCATTGTTGATTCATGTTCTATTGAGAATGTAGTGTCTACTAAAATGGTAGAGAAGTGTAATTTGAAAAGGTTGCCCCATGTTAGTCCTCATAAGATCTCTTGGTTGAATAAGAATCAAAATTACATGGTAGAAGAACAAACGTGGGTTGAGTTTGAGATAGGTGATTATAAGGACAAGGTACTATGTGAGATTATTCTTATGGATGCTTGTCACCTTCTTCTTGGATGTCCATGGCAGTATGATGTGAAGGCACAACATGATGGTGAGAAGAACACATACATCATCACCAAGAATGGAAGAAAGCTTAGGATGGATCCTATACAAGAGCAGATTGGAGAGAAGAGTAATGACACCAATGTCATGATGGTTAGTGGCAAAGAGTTCTTACACCTCATGAAGGAGAAGGATACCCAAGGGTATGCCTTGATAATGAAGCCTAAAGATGAATCAGGTCAGCAAGACAAAAAGTAGAAAGAGATTCCACTAGAAGTGTAGCAATTGTTGGATAAGTACCAAGATCTTGTGGTAGAGGATACTCCTAACTCATTACCACCCATCAGAGATATAAGTCATCAAATTGACTTGATCCCAGGTGCCACATTGCCCAATAAGGCTGCCTATAAATTGATACCACAACAAAATGAAGAGGTGGGTAGACAAATTCAAGAACTCTTAGAGATAGGATTGATCAGAAAGAGTCTTAGTCCATGTGCAGTCCCTAGTGTACTTGCTCCAAAAAAAATGGAAAGTGGAGACTATGTATGGATTCAAGGGCCATAAATAAGATCACAATAGGATATAGATTCCCTATGCTGAGGATTGAGGATCTTTTGGACTATCTTGGAGGGTCATGTTATTATTCAAAGATTGATTTGAAATCTGGGTATCATCAAATCAGAATTAGGCAGGGAGATGAATGGAAGACTGCCTTCAAGACAAATGAAGGTCTCTATGAGTGGCTTGTCATGCCATTCAGCCTTCGCAATGCCCCAAGCACATTCATGCAATTGATGAATGAGGTACTTGTTGAATTCATTGGCAAATTCGTAATTGTTTATCTTGATGACATACTTATTTTCAGTAGGACAAAAGAAGAATATGTGAAGCATCTTGGAAAAGTGATGAAGAAGTTACATGAGAGTAAGTTGATGATCAACTTGGATAAGTGTGATTTCATGAAAACTGAACTTGTGTATCTTGGTTTTGTGATTTCTAATGGTTGTTTGAAGATGAACTCCTCAAAGGTTGAGGCCATTCTCAGTTGGCCTACTCCTAGGATAGTGGGAGATGTTAGAAGCTTTCACAGCTTGGCAACTTTTTATAGGAAGTTCATTTGAGGATTCAGTCACATAAGTGCTCCTATTCTCAACACCATCAAGGGTGGGATAAAGTGCAAATTTCAATGGACAAAGCAAGCAAATGATAGCTTTGAATTGTTAAAGAGGAAAGTGGCTGAATTACCTACATTGGTACTCCCAAATTTTGATAAAGTTTTTGTAGTGGAATGTGATACGAGTCGGCAAGCAATAGGTGTTGTTCTTAGTCAAGATGGACATCCAGTGGTTTTTTTTCAGAAAAGTTGAATGAGGCTAAACAAAGGTATTCTACCTATGACCTAGAGCTTTATGCAATGGTGCAAGCTCTCAAAAAGTGGAGACACTATTTGCTGCCCAAAGAATTCATTGTTTTTACTGATAACCATGCTCTTAGCTTTCTAAATAGTCAAGAAAAGTTGAATCATAGGCATGTTAAGTGGATGGAACAGTTGCAGGCTTATACCGTATCTATTAAGCATAAAAAGGGTGTTGCCAACAAAGTGGCTGATGCTTTAAGTAGAAGGATGCTTGTCATACATGAAGTACAAATGGAAAGCATGGGGATAGACTGTTTAAAGGAGTTATACAAGGAGGATGCAGATTTCAAAGCTGCTTATGAAGTTTGTGCTAGTTTGGCTAACACTTTTCATGGTGAATATTAGATTTTATGTTGCAGGAAGGTCTTTTATTCAAGGGCAGTTTGCTATGTGTTCCTAAGTGTTCAATGAGGGATAACATCATCAAAGAGAAACACAATGGAACCTTAGGAGGACACTTTGGGTTGGACAAGACTTTGGAACAAGTCACTAGATTCTACTATTGGCCAAAACTACAATCAGATGTAAGGAGATATGTTGCAAGTTGTACCATATGTCAAAAGGCCAAGGGTATGTCTTCTAATGCTGGTTTATACCAACCCCTCCCTATTCCCAACAGGCCTTGGGAAAGCATTAGTATAGATTTTGTACTTGGTCTTCCTAAGACAGCAAGGGGTGTGGACAGTGTTTTTGTCATTGTGGACAGATTTAGTAAGATGGCCCATTTTGTGCCATGCAAATGCACAAATGATGCATCTCACATTGTTGGTCTCTTTTTCAGAGAAGTGGTTAGAATCCATGGTTGACCCCTTTCAAGTGTCAATGATAGAGACTCCAAGTTTGTTTGTCATTTTTGGAGGACCTTATGGAGAAAATTAGGCACACAATTGTCTTTCTCATTAGCCTAACATCCCCAAACTGATGGTTAGATTGAGGTTGTTAATAGGTCCTTAGGAAACCTTCTCAGATGCCTTACCAAGTAGCATGGGTTGGCATGGGACTTGGTGATCAGTCAAGCTGAGTATGCTTACAATGATTTAGTGAATAGAAGCACTGGGAAGAGTCCATTTGAAATTGTTTATGGTTTCCATCCAAGAGGACCACTTGAACTCAAAGATCTACAAGATTGGGATAAGAGGAGTGCTCTAGGAGAAGATTTTGCTGCCACCATGAAGGCAGTTCATGATCAAGTCAAAGTTCAGTTGGAAAAGACAGTCTCTAAATACAAGGATAGGGCAGATCTCAAAAGGAGAGATGTACAGTTCAAGGTGGGAGATTTGGTGATGGCCTATCTAAGGAAGGAAAGACTGCCTAAAGGATAGCCAACCAAGATTCTAATGAAGAAAATATGACCATGCAAGGTACTGCATAAGTTTGGTCCAAATGCTTATGAAATAGAATTGCCATCTGGTCTTGGTATTTCTCCCATATTCAATGTTTTAGACCTATTTCCATTTAGACCTCCATTGAATACTGAAGATGGATCAGATGCTATGATTGAAGATGAAGATTGGGTTAGAGATCTACCTCCGAGTAAGCCTTTACAATTGGAATGCATCTTGGATTCCAAAGTTGTCAAAAAGACAAGGAAGGGTGTGTACAAGGAGTACTTGGTCAAATGGCAAGATCTTCTTGATTTAGAGGCTACCTACATGAGTGAGGTAGACATTTTGAAGCATGGGAAGACACTCCAACAGTTAGTAACTCAAGGGACTTGAGTTTTTCCTGCAGGGGGAGTATGGTGCAAGAGCACCTTCTCTATGGTGCAGGAGTCATGTTTTGTTTTGTTTTCAATAAGGCTTTTAAGCCACATCATGTTTGTAATAAGGTTTTTTGTCAATTTGGTCACTAGACCTATGTAGACCATGTTTCGGTCAAGTTTGATGTAATCACACAATGAAAATATGTAGTTTTCTTGTGTTAGGAGAAACCCAATAGCTAACTGACTTTCAAAATTAGTTTGTACAGCTGGGAGGGATGTAAACTACTGTCTCAAGCCTCTATAGGTGAAGAAGAGCAGGATGTAAGGACAGAAAAGCATGCATGAATGAAGATCTAGATTTTTGGGTGTGTTGAAACATTGTTCTTTCTGAGTATTTTTCTGTAACAATCATTTTGTACGGATAGTTAATTGTCTGAAACTGATTGGAGATGTTTAGGTATTAAGTAGTTTCCATTTGATAGTAGTCTGGTGTCTTAAAGTGTTGTAGTTTGTGATATCTCGTTCCTTTTGCAAAGACTGGTCTGAAAACCTAGAAACTAGGGTTCTGTGATTAAATGGACTATATCTCCTCTATCCACTGAAATCAAGATTCTCATGTTTAGTGTGATGGAGGAATACAGTGTACATTTTGTGTTTTCTACGGTTTTGGATCAAACACCCAAGGATCCAAGGAGTTTGGCATGAGTTGACTAGGCATCTCTATGTGACTAGTCTTTGAAATGATAGGCAAGGTGTTGTGAGTGGAGTAACCAAATTGATGATTAAGCAAGTGTTTGCAAAGGATTGTAAGCCCTTTCCGTTCTGTGGAGTTTTGTCGCTGTATACTGGTTTGATGTCTGTGAGTTGCAGAGTTACAAAGTTGCCATCGGTGTAACACAGCCCCTTGGGGAAACTTGTGGAAGTTATACTGATCAAAGTGTTGGGCCGATAAGAGGTGTATCGGTGAAGGATGAAGGAAGTCTCACCGAAGAACATACATCGGCGTATCAGGAGAACAAACAAGAAGTCAGCTGATGACGTAAGTCTCACTGAATGTACATTGCAAATGTATATCGCAAATGTATGTAGGGAATGTATGTTGAGAAAGCATATTAAGAATGTATCTTTCGTCGAATACAAAAGGTGATTGGCCGTAATGGTGAAATTAGGGTAAAGATACTTTAGCCCACCGGTAATAGCAAGTCAAGTCAAGCATATACAAGTTGGTATATCGGCACATCGGCTAGTGTTCACAAGTGGTTGCTGATGATCAAAGTCTTGCCGACAAGGGCATGACTAACTGCCATAGTTAAGGCGAGTGGAAGCTTAACTGCCATTGGGGTATTAGCAGGAGGTTTGAAGACACCACCGATAGAGGAAGTCTCTCCGAAGACAAAGTGGAGTTGACTGTCGGGGAGAGTTGAGAGATCAGCCAAAGAAATAGCAAGGTGGCTGACAGGGTATGTTTGGCCGATAGGAGTAGATCGCCATGACATAAGCCACCCTCTCACCAATCAATTTTTTTTATCAATTGTGCGCTTCCACTGTACACTCTGCATTAGGAAGGCTCTTACAGAATACTCCAGCAGTCCAGACCAGAGTCATGTATGTCCCTCCTTCATACTTCCATGCTATTTATAGAGAAATTCTACCCTCATCTAGAACATTTTTTTTCCAAGCACATGGTAGAAATTTTGAGTCTTGAAAGTCAAGTCTACTCAATTAAATATCTTTCTCCAATTTTCAAGTTGCAATAAAAGTAGTTATTACATCTATACTAAAATCTAGTCAAACTCATATATTTCGTAAACTATATTAGTAGATCGTGACATAATCATAATTTGCACAAAATAAACATAATAGAGAACACAATTGATAGTTCAATTTCAATTGTCAAATATTAAAGATAAATCAAAATGTTTTATGTTAGTTTTGCTACGCATGGAAAATCAATACAAATCATCATATTGTTCTTCTTTAAGAGCATCAACTTCATCATTTGATACATTAGAAGTTAGAAACTTAGAACCGAAAGTAGTGACAAGACATCTCCCACTAGATGTACCATGCAATTCCTTTGTAGCAGTCTTATGCCCCTCATTCTTGATTGGGACTATGGAAATTTGTTTGTTAGGTTTTTTTTAATGTTATTAAAAAATGATGTTTGGTCAAACTCAGGCCTAATACATAAGCCTGGGGTAGGACCCTGAATGAAAATCCAGTCTGGACCTGGACTAGGGTCTATAATTGGTTTGGGCTGGTTCACATTCAGTAAGGGTTCTTCTGAACTTGGTAACATAATTATGAAGTATAACTATATAATTAGGTATTATCCAAACTCATATAGTTGGGGCTTCTCTAGTAGACCTGGGAAGCTAAATGAAAAGGAGTGCTTAAGTACTACCTATTAGTGAGACACTCCATAAAGGCAGAGGGATTGCCTATTTATTAGGAAATGAGTCTCAAAGACAATTTTGGTGTTCGTTTCATTCTTATTTGTTGCAATATCGAATTATTCTATAAATTAGATTCTTGTTTTCACTTTTTTTTGGCACATAAAGTTGTATTGCCTAGCTTCATTTACCCTTGTATAGTATGGATTCTTATTCACTTTTTTCATTGGATGGAGCTAGCTATGCTTATTATATGGTTTCTTCACTTCCTAATGGTGTTAATGTACTATCCATTGGGTTTTTTTTTTTAATTAATGGTGGAGCTAATGGTACCAGATTTTTTTTTCTTGCATTTTATGTTGCACTGTACTGAACAAGATGGTTAATTTTGGGAAGATGACAATTCCCAAAATGGCAACGATATGTTCTATTCGAAGCAATCAATGTTATTTTTGCAATGAGACATTTTCTACTCCGTTGCTCTTTATGTTTGTCAAAATACTATTGCCATGTTAAGAGTCAATTGTTTGATACATTATAACATGACATGGAAACAGTTGTTGATTGTCTTGCTCCATTCCATTTATTAACCCAATGGTAACACCTCAAAGTGGTATTCGTTTTATGATACTTTTCAGTTGGGAATTATCAAAAAATTGTGGGCTTTTTTTACTGCTTGTTTTTATTTTTTGGCCGGTTGATTGTTAGCCTTGTCACTTGATTGATATTCATTGTGTTAATGTCACTATGCGTTTGTTTTTTCTTGGAATGCAGTGCTAATGACTTTACCAACAAAACTTTTTTTGAATATTGTACATTCCCTTCGTTTATGCCTGCTTGTTATGCCTTTTGAAATACCCTCAGATCAATGCTCTATTTGTCCTCTTTGTACATCTGATGAAACATTGCAATTATTACAGGTAAATGTCTACTGGCCATATTGTGATTCACAAAACGCAAGAGTTATTTCTTCACGGGACTTAAATGACAGTGATGTTTTTATATTTCTTTTTGTTTTTCTATTTTTCATTTCTGAGATACTGAAAGAATTCTTCTATCATCAACTTTGGAAGAAAATTAAAAAAAAAAAATCTACTCGATTAAATAAGCACTCTTACATGTGTGGTGTATTCAAGTGCCTCTTTATGAGTAGTACAACATGAAGTTGTTCTCCTTTGTAGAGATGTAACTCTTTTCATTCTACCATAGTGGAACTCTTGCTACATCTTGGTTTTCCTTTTTCGGGAAGGCATAATGCATGTCTCCTTATATCAAAAAGGAGACCCCTAAAACATATACATATCTGAGAATTCCAACACCATGAGCATCAAAACATAGAGTTCAAAGGAAGTTCATTGTTGCAAAAGCCAAACCTAATATCAAGCGTATTGCAATATCTATCAACCTATTTAGAATTGAAATCCATGAAATATTCCAAATTTCTAAAACTTTGCCAAAAAACATGCATGTAGCAATATCCATCATATTTAGTAGTATTAGAGTTTAAACAAAAACCTTCAAGATAAAATAATAGTTTCTTAGATAATTATAAACTATCAGAGTTGTAAAACTAGTCTTATCCATTTCCTTACCAGAATGATAGTCTTTAGGAGATACCTTTGAGGATTGAGAAAGTATACTTATACCGCTACTTCTGTAAGTTTGTAACTAAGTCAAGCAAATTGCCTCTACCATGTTGTCTTGAAACTTTTTAATCTTCTTCCAACCATCTGTTATGTTGGCACAATTTTGTTGTGTTGTAAAATCCTTTAATAGAATATTTGGGGAACGGAAGACAATAGAGGATTCCATGTTGAAGACACCAAGGTGTAATTTGGTGATGACTAGATCATCTGCTATATATTGTTTGTTTAGAGATTAGAGATATCATCTCCCTCAACTTTATTTTCCAATCTTGCCTCCCTATTATCCTATCACCTTTCGTGCACCACTCATAATATTCATACTTCTTGTTACAATTTAGGCTCAAATTCTAACTTTCGTTAGTATATTTCAAGATTCTAAACTTCCTAATCTTTGCGAGAGCTTTATTGTTAGAAGTTGCTTTACCCTTGAGGCCTTTGTAGTATTTGACTAATTGTTAGATGGATGCATCACCTTCCATTGGTATAAGTTTTCACCCTAGTGGCACACCACCTTCTCACAAACCACCTTTTGGAAAATAATTTGGAATCTATTATCTATGGAAGTCATTAATAGATGGAAACTTGTTAGAGGAATAGGTAGATAAAGAAGATAGAATTGAAAGAAATTTGAATTGGCATGCCCTTTAGCATTAGCAAGAAGCTTACCAAGAATGGAATGATGAGAGCCATCATGAATGAGGGTGATGATTTTATTAAACTAGATTTTAAATTTATGAAGAAATGTTGAATTTTTCCATTCAAAGGCTTCTTCAATTTAGCCCATATTATGAAAAGATGGATTCTTTTGGTTTAAGCCAAATGTATTCTAGTCTTTAGGCTATGTTTTTTTTAAAGAAAGGTGGCAGAGCACCTATAATATATTATAATATAAACATATAGAATACAAAAAGACCAGTCCATCAAAACAGCCCTTAGGGCCAAACAATGAGAAGCCTGACACTATCAAAAGAGGTGGAAGATGCTAGACAAAAAATATACAAAAAACACTGCCTCAAGAGGGTGGTAGCATCAGCTTCAAAACAGTCGGACCTGGTCCGAATTCATTCTACTTAAATATCATCCACTTCACTGGTCAAATAGCCAATAGCAATTTTATACCTCATTCACATCAAAAAGTAGTAAATATTTGTCTTACTTTTACTGGCCAAAATTGACCTTTAACTATTAAAATGAATGATATTTAGGAACAACTGTCCGAATTGGAACCATGATTATCTTCTGGAGGGGCAATGGCAAATGAGAGAGTGAAGGCAAGAGTACCTGGAGCATGTGGGGGACCCAGTACCAGATTGAGTGCATGGTGGCGAAGAAAACACGCGGCGTTGAAGACCTCCTTAGTTTTATCTGCGATCCCTGCTGGAAGCTGGAAACGGTGTGCATTCAACGCCCTGTTAAGAAGGTTGTAGCAGTCGCCCTGGAGGCCTCTTTGCATGGAAGTATACATGCAGGGGGCATGATGGAATGTTTGGAGAAGATCCCTGTCAAAGTTGCCGCCTATCAGAGCCTCGCCTTCTTGGAAGTCGTATCCGCCGAGAGTTGTTCGCCACCTATCCGTATTGAAGAAAGATGGGTGTACAAGGCCAAAGCTGATGGCCTGAACATTTTCATAACCCTGCGCAATGCCAAGTATGTTTGAAATGAAAGAGGGTGCAATTTCGGCTGTTTTTAAATATCATTCACTTTAACAGTCAAAGGTTAATTTTAACCAATAAAAATAGGACAAATATTTACCAATTTTTTATTGTGAATGAGGTGTAAAATTGCTATTGATTGTTTAATCATTGAAGTGGATAATATTTAAGTAGAGTGCACAATTTCTTGCCCCTTCACTTCTCTGTGCAGGTTGGAAGAGGTAGTAACCCAAGACGCACTGAACCACGAATTCCACATTATTGCAGTCAAATATCGAATATCTCCCTTATGTTCACCATGTTCATAGCCCCTTGGTAGATCGGTTCCCTGACCAGTGGGGGGAGGAGGACTCAATCGTTATTAAACCACACTTCCATTTAAGATTTTCCAGCAGGGAGGTCGAGGCTGAAAGACAAACAACTAGTGAAGGATGAAGGAATAAACAAACAAAGAAAACACTAAGCATTAATACTCCCTGGAGAGGCTCGTGGTGGCAACAAAGCAGAAGGTGACGTATTTGTGGTACTCTCCCTTCGCAAAATGGAGATTATCAATATAGCTGCTTCATTAAATTAGCTATAGGTGACGAATGTAGACTCGCTTTAGCTAACTACAAATAGCTCCAACTGGAAATATTTTGCATGAAGCCTACTAAATGAAGACTTTAGGCTATGTTAGTGGTCTACTTTGTTCTTTTAATCCTATCTTTTTTTTTTTTTTTCTTTATTGTCATTACATGTGTATAATGTTTTATAGACAGTGCTATTATTCCAAAATGTAGTGCTACTGCTTATTGGCAAGTGAATATTAGCCTCAAACTTTAGAGTGCTAATTTTCTTAGGAGTGTTGTGTGATAATTTCTCATATGTCTATCCCAAAATTAACAAAACATATTAATGTCATTGATATTGGTAAAACTTTCCTAAAATTTGGGTTTTATTATGTATAAAATTGTAGTTTTCTGAGAGGAATCTAGGTGTGCATGTCAAAACCATTTTCTATATCTCACTAATGTTATTTTGTTTATCGATACTGCTAGCAACATAATTCCATACGGAACTGGTAAGAATAGTTTCCAATAATTCAAAGAAACAAAGATTATATAGGTCAAAGCATAAAAGGGAGATTCAAGTCCTAAATGTATCTTGTATCTTCCCAAATCTTATGTATTGTTATTATGTGTTGAATCTTTATACATTTACTGCTATAGTTCTAGTCTGCCAGATATTTTGATCACATTTTGAAGTGGTAGAATGTGGGGAAAGAAAAGTTTCAATCTAAGGTTGTAATTTTGAATGAATTATTCCACTTTTTACATTCTATCATTAAATAGATATTCAAAATTCTTGTAGTAGATTTTTAAGTGAAGGATGATGTGTTTTCTACTTGTCAGGGATTAGATTCAACCTAAATAAATCTTGATGTAGAGCCTATGAGGATACTAGAGAGCTTAAAATATTTATTTGAAATGATCAAGAAAGCCAGTATAGACTCTAATAATAAATCCTTTAAAGGGAAGTTAATATCCAGTTTACACAAGGCTATACCTACTATTTCTAGATCTTCAAACTGGGTAGAGGCCAAATACTTGGAGAGATCTATATTACATGAAATAGATTTATATTTCCCCTTTTATATAATTGTAATTAATAGTTACAAAAGATCCGATACAACATGCCCATTGCTTAATAATATATATTTTATTTACCAGGTCTGTACAAGATCTCTAGCTAGTAGTCGCACTCCTAATCCTGGTTCATATCTTCTACTCTCCCCTAGGTTTGGTAGGATTGGTCAAAACTATATGTTAGATGAGTCATTAGAAGAGGAGGAAGGACTGCTCACTAATATTATATCTCCAACTCCTAAGAATTCCAATACCAAAAGTTTCTTTGTAAGTTTCCATACATATATTTCAACATATTTGATTGAATCCACTTGATTACCTACATATGGTAAAAATTTTTATAGATTTTTTATTTCACTATCTCTATCTAGGTAGCTCAACATCTTTGTTGGTGGGTTAAACTATTTGAAATTGCATATGTATAACAACATTGCTTTAACCCCTTGCCTTGCTCAAGTAGAAAGGAAATCTATTTTTATAATATCTGGAAGGAAACTTTTGTAGGTGGTTAACTATAAAACTAATTATTCAAATTGTCTTAGGCTATGTATTCATGTGATGTAGATTGATAAAGATCAAAGATTGCTTTCGTGGAACTTTTTCTATAGTGAAATGGTCTTAAAAATGGTCACACAATCAAACAATAGGCTCATACGTACATTTATAACTCTTATAAAATTAAGCAATAACTTATCATAATTATGTACAATAGGTCAATGAGATTGTAAAAGTATAGCTGGCTTAGAATAAGAAACACAAATCTTCCTGTTGTCTCTAATGAAGTGTTAGAGAAATTTAATTCTTCTAAGGCTTAGTCATGCTTAAATTGTAGGAAAACTTATAAAGTATGAGACTATAATGCTTAATTGATTCTACATTTGTATGATTGTTACCATTAGAGAAAGCTAGGACATTTCTCAAATGTTGCAGTTGGTAGTGCCTTGGTAGACATGTATGTAAAATGTGGAAGAATAGACAAGGAACATGAACTATTTGACAAAATACCCCCAAAAGTAGTTGTCTCATGAATTGCAAAATGATCACAGGGTAGGCACAAAATGGTGTTTTGCATATTGGGAGATAATTTGATATGTTTTCTATCTAGGTGCTTTATATGCAATTTCTCATTATTTACAATCAAAAGGCCTTTTGTTTTGTGTGGTTTACTATTTTTGCATCTATTTAGGTCTCTGCAAGTCTCCAACAACTCCTTGGGATTTTAAATCTAAAGAAGGGTTTACATGGACTCTAAAGGCAAGTCACTTTAAATTTTTAGAATGGGGGGATTTTTCAAGGTTAGCAGTTATTTGTTTGTTGTAGAGTTCTTAGTGGTTGTGTGAGTGCAAAATAACATAGATTTCTCTTTAGATTAAGAAATTACATCATTTTTATGTTGTTGGTATTTTTTTATTGGTAGCAATTTGTCTATAAGAAGTTGGCTTTAGGTGGAAAATTGTATGCATTTTATTTCTTTGTTCCACATTTCATGCTAAAAACATGGGTGTTCATGGTTTTGATAGCTATTAGCCTTTTTAATGCATCCTCATTTGTTAAATGTTCTTTGTGTTTATGATGCCATTGTGGCATTGCTTACAACCATATTTCTTTGATTCATTAAGCCTATAGAAACAAGTTCATGGAATAAACAAAAAACACACGAGTTTGCAATGAATCGACCCAATTGTATTAACAAGGATGCAAATATAAATAGGTGAGTGTGGGTACCCAAATGTCCATGAAATGAGGATAGGACTCCTCCACATGAAGATGTGGTGAGTAACCACCCACAAAGATAGCATAAGGTGTCAATGTAAGTTGACACCTCTACAAAATGACCAACTACTTTGACATGTTCAAAGTAAAATGTGGTAAAATGCCTAAGTGTGATTAAAACACATGTGTATACAGCTAGGATTAAAGGTATACACCAACACCTCCCTTAAGCCTAGCTTAGGTGAGTTTTATGAAAAATGGGTCCCGGCTGTAAGCTTGGTGAGGTACCCATATACAATGCAAAAGAAAAATGACTCCTGACCATGAAGCCTAATAAGGTATTCAATTACAATACAAACTCTCTAAAGCCGGAGAAAGATAGAAAACCCAGTGGGAAAAAACTATCATCCAAAATGAGAGAAAAAAGAAAAGACTTAGAGAGACCCCCCCAAAGATGATGTTGATGTAGACCGCACACCAAGAAGAGCTCATAGAGAATGAACATTCTCTTAGTAAAGGGTTTTGTGAAAATGTCAGCAACCTACTCAGAAGACTATCAAAAGACTAAGTCGATGATTTGACCATAAATAAGCTCTTGAATATAATATATATAAATCTCTATGTGTTTGGTTCGTTGATGTTGAACTAGATTCCTGCATATCTGTATAGTGCTATGTTTATCACAAAAGATAACTATAGGCTTCCTAAAAGGAATACCAAACTCAGAAAGAATGCCTTGAAGCCATATGGCCTCAGTAGCTTAGTTAACAACTCCCCTAAATTTTGCCTCTGTAGAATATATAAAAATCACATTCTGCTTCTTGCTAAACCAGCTGATAGGACCTGAACCAAGTGAAAACTATAACCAAAAGTGGACTTGCGATACTCAGTATCACCAGCCCAATCTGAATATGTAAAACCAACCAAGTCAACTGACGAACCAACTCTGTAGTGAATCCCAAATGCAAGTGTACCATGAAGGTAGTGAAGGATCCTCTTAGTTGCTTTCCAATGCAACTCATGAGGTTCCTACATAAATCTAGAAACCATGCCAACTACATATGATATGTCTTGCCTAGTATGTGTAAAGTATATAAGACTACCTAGAAGTTGCTAATATAATGTAGCATGAACTAAGGATGTAGGGAAAGAAGTCTCAAGCTTGACTCCAGCTAGGAAGGGAGTCAGAGATGGTCTCCAAGTAGTCATGTGAAAACATGCAAGTAAATCAAGAGTATACTTAGGCTGAGCAAGAGCAATCCCTGAATCTAATTGTGATATCTCAATACCATGGAAGCAGTGCAATAAACCCAAGTCTGTCATGTCAAATCTATCCTGAAGAGCTAACTTCACTGCTGCAATGGTAGATGAAGTACTCCCAATAATCAAAAGATCATCAACATATAGAACTAGTATCAAAAGTGAATCATCCTGCCACAAAAGATACACATTAGGATCTGAATGACATCTAGTAAATCTTGAAGATAGAAGGTAAGAATCCATCTTGGCATACCAAGCCCTAGGGGCTTGTTTGAGACCATAGATAGATTTCCTTAGTCTACAGACTAAGGATGAATCCTATACAAACCCTAGTGGTTATTCCATGTAGATTTCCTCCTCAAGGTCTCCATGAAGAAATGCACTCTTCACATCCATTTGATGTACAACCCATCCATGCGATGCGGCTATTGCTAGTGTGAGTCAAAATGAAGTCATCTTGGCAACTAGTGCAAATGTTTATGTATAGTCAATGCCTGTAACTTGTGAAAAACCTTTGGCAACCAAACATGCTTTGTACTTATCAATTGACCCATCTCCTACAAATTTAGTTCAATATATCCATCTACATCAAACTGTCTTCCTTCTCTTAGGAAGAGAAGTCAAATCCCAGGTGTGATTTCAAATCAACAAATCATATTCCTCATTCATAGAAATATCCCACTCAGGTATGCCTAATGCTTCTTTAAATGTTTATGGATTAGACACTGAAGTAAAGAAGACATGTGATCCCCCCTAAAAGTTTGTCTGAATCTGTCTGTCACATGATCTACTGCAACCTGTACCCATGAATCTGCTATGTGAAGTGAGCGTAGATTTCTTGATGTGGGTGAGTCAAGTGTAGAAATATCAACTTCTAATGAAATCCCATAACTTGATGAAGATGAATTCTCATTATTATCATCACTTTGTGAACAAGAAGAAGAAGAAGAAATATTTACTACACTAGGAATTTGTTGCGAATGATCTAAATCATCAGAGGTATTATCATGATTTGGAGAATCAACAGTATGCTGAGGAATGTCAAGAACAGTTTCAAGAGGTGTTTATTTAAATTTAACACTTCTCTCAATGGGCAATTCATGTGTGGTTGGATGAAGTAGGCAATAGCCTTTTACACCATTTGGATATCTAACAAAGATGCAAGGTTTGGATTGTGGATCCATAGCCTTGCGATGTTCTTTAGGAATGCATGTCATAGCTGGAGAACCAAAGACTCTGAAATGATCAACTATTGGTTTGCACTCTTTCTAAGATTCAAAGGGAGTGATTCCATTTAAGGCTTTTTGAGGAACTCTATTCTGAATGTAACATGCATAGTTGATTGCTTCAGCCTAGTAAGATAGTGTTAAGACTTTAGAATGAATCATACAATTAGCCATCTCTTTTAAAGATCTTTTTTTTTGCACTCAACAACACCATTTTGTTGAGGAGTATAGGGAACTGTGCATTGCAAATATATCCCCTCTGTTATGCAATATTTCTCAAAATGATTATTGACATACTCTCTTCCATTATATGTTCAAAGAACTTTAATGACTTTCCCTAACTGTTTTTTGGCTAGAGCTTTGAAATCTTAAAAAGATTCAAACACTTCAGATTTTTGCCTAAGGAAGTAGACCCATGTAAAATGAGAAAAATCATAAATAAAGGTTAGAACATATCTAGCCTTTGTAAAAGATGGATGGGGAAAAGCCCCTGAAACATCACTATGAGCAAGTTCTAAGACTTGTTTTTCCCTCCATGTTTTTTTCTTGTCAAACTTTGCTTCAGGATGTTTACCAAGTGCACAACCTTCACAAAGTCTTTTAGAAAACTTGACTTTTGGTAATCCATTAACTATTTTTTTTATGTAGTTGTTCAAGATAGCCGTAGCTAAGGTGGCCGAATCACTCATGCCATAGTTTACTAACTTCATTTGAATGAGTTAGTAGTGCCTTTGGAGAAATATTACTAAAAAAATTGGAGAAGGTATATAATCTGGATTGGTGATTTGCCTCCCCTATAGAAACCAAATTGTTACATTGTAATTCTCTTATTTCAACTAAATTTGGAGAGAAAAGTACTCTCATGCCCTTCCCTAAGTGTGTTATTTGATACACTAAAGAAGATTAGTTGATAGTGAAGGTACACTTGGAACATTTGAAAATATTCCTCCTTCAACTTCAACAGACCATCTCCCTTTCACCAATGCTGGAGTATCATCACCTAAGGTGATTGTAGACATTCTGGATGGCTCTAAAGATGAGAAAATAACCTGAGAAGAACCCATATGATGGGTTGCACCAAAATCAATAATCCATGATGGAGATGAAGATTTAGTAGCAACTAAGGCCTTTCCTTTTAATTTCTCTTTGTCTTTAGTATTATCCTGAGTTTTGACAAAATCAGGTAGCCCAATATTATTCTTTTTAAGAATCTAAGAGAGATTTTCAATTTGTTTCTTCATGCATTAATGTTCATCATGCCCTGGTTTTTTACAAAAGGCACAAGTAACTTTCTCAGTAACTATCTTACTTTGTTGAGAAGAGTTATCCTTTTTGAAGTTGTCAATTTTATCAGCTTTCTTACTATCCTTGTCATTTTTAGTGTTCTTTTTCTTTCCTTTTGAAGTTTGAGGCTTACCATTCCCTATAATTAGAGATTACGGCTTAGTAGACTTCAAAGAACCCATTTAAATTATTTTTTCTTGGTCCCTTGTGAGATCAGAAATAAAGCTATCTAGAGTGGGCATTTTCCACAATGCTCCAAGAGCACTTTTAGGAGAATAGAAAGATGAGACAAACTTAGAAAATTCTGGTCCTAGTTTGGAAAGTAGAAAAATGATTAATTGATCCTCTTTCTTGTCAATTCCACAATCTTTTAACTGTAACTTTAAGGATTTAAATTTTGTGAAGAAATCTTCTAGAGTTGAGAAACTTCTAGGACTAAGACCTAAGAGTTGATTTTCCAATTCATGACTTCTAAGTTCATCAATTTTCTTGAATAATTTGTTTAGAACATCCCAAACTTCATTGGGTGTAGTCAAATTCTCAACATGAAACAACAATTTAGGAGATAGATTTAAACAAAGGAAACCAAATGCTTGGTCACACATATTGAAAAACTTTTCTTTCTCTTTGGCTGAATTAGGCTCTTTTTATGTTCCCATAGTTATCCTATATAAACCTTTATTTTTTAGTACAAGACTTACTTTAATCTTCTAATCATGATAATTGAAAGGAGTTAGGAGTGGTATAGGGACAATAGACTCCATGATGCTTAGTCTTTAGATAGTAGTTGTAGAAATACGTAAAGAAAGAACTAAAGAAATGAAAGTGAAGAAGTGAAAGAAAACACAACCCACACAAAAAGTACTTCTCTAGGAAGTGTGAAAGATGAACACACAAGACCCCCCCTTAATTATATGTTTTTCCCCCCAAATTTGGCACTTTATAGAAGGAGTGTGTTAGGTCACCCTAAAATAGCATAAAGAGGCACTTTATAATTTTAGTGTGATTTTTGGCTAGTTAGATCGATGACGAAAAAACATCTACTTTTGCAAAAAGAAGCACTCAATTTTGAGTTGATTTGCAAAAGTTATAGGACTTACAATTTTTGCATTTACAAAAAAATCCTTCCTCAACAAAAAAATTTCCAATTTTTGGAAAAATAAATTTGCATGCAAATTTGTTGGAGAAAAAAATGAAGAGGAGAAAAATTAAGCCCCCTTGGGATGTGCATGACCAGGGGCTAAAACCTCATGTGACCAAGGGCTTAAGTTTTTGAGATTGTGCCCACTCCCCCTTGTTGACATCACCCCCCCAAGTTTCTTATGTCAGCTGAATAGTAGCACTATTCACTACATAAAACTTGACAGTTGTCGCTCCTTTTTTGTTGTTGCAAATAGGGTCTGTGTAGGCCAAACAAGGCCAAGCTTTAGCCATTGAAATGAGGGCTAGTTGATGGTGAAAAGGTGTTGTGAGGGCACTTGTTAAGGGTGTAATTGTGCCTATGAGAAGGCACTTGAAGGTGTCAAAGGACGGCTTAGACTGTACACTACTTCTATAGCTTGAAACTACCCTTGCAAGGGCATTTAAATAGGGGTCATCATCGCCCTTTGTCTGGTGATGGCTGAACAATGGAGCCTCCAATGTGTGGCAAGGGCAGTGGAAGTATGCACCACTAACTCATCATAGACTCGACCTTGTGTGGCCTTTTGAACCCGTTGATAATGCCCTCTCTAGGTGTTTGAAACCACCAACACAACAAACAAACAATCAAGGTTAAAAACTAGAAAACTAAACAATGAAATCAAAAGAATGCCTCATAGAATGGAGCATGATTACTGTTAGATAGGAGTGACTCGCACAATAGAGAAGACATGGCTTCAAGCTAATCCACTATGCTCTAATACCATGTAGAAAACAAGATCATGGAATAAACAATTTAAAGCACATGAGTTTGCAATGAATCGACCCAATTGTATTAACAAGGATGTAAATATAAATAGGCGAGTGTGGGTACCTAAATCTCCACGAAACAAGGATAGGACTCCTCTACATGAAGTTGTGGCGAGTAACCACCCACAAAGATAGCATGAGGTGTTGATGTAAGTTGACATCTCTACAAAACAACCAACTACTTTGACATGTTCAAAGTAACATGTGGTAAAATGCCTAAGTGTGATTCAGTGATAACTTTAAGAAACCCCCCTAAAAAAGGATATAAAATCTTGGTGAATCTTTCATTTTTTTGGAAAAGAATTATATTCATATTGGCAAATCTTTCCTTTTTTTTGAAAAAATATTAATTTTATTAGCTAATTTTTGCAAATCACTATAAATTTGTAGAGAATCCTGGTGAATCTTGATGAAAAATAGGTAAATGCATTAATTACCATGGCAAATCCTTCCTTTTAAAAAAATTAAATTCATATAGAAAAAGAAGGGCTTGAGGGTGACAGTGATTGACTAGTTTAAGGTGTAGTGCTCGTGTTTATAATTCCTTAATTCCTTAATATTTTAAATCAAACATTGAATATTTTAAATTGGACCCAAATTAATTTTTGTCAACATTGATTTTATTTATGATCTAATAGTTTAGGTTCTATTCCATGGGCCAAAATGTACCCGCAGAGCTCCAATGCCCATGGGGCCTAAAATTGCATTTGGGCTATTGATCAATGGCCCAAATGCAATTTCAATCCCCATGGGAGATCAACGACCCAAATGTAATTTCAAGCCCCATGGGAATTGGAGCTTCATGGGTATATCTTGGCTCATCGAATTTAACTCTAGTCATTAGATTATAAATTGAGATCAACAACCCAAATACAATTTCAGGCTCAATGGGCATTGGAGCTCCATGGGTACATTTTAATCCCTCGAATACAACCCCAACCATTAGATTATAAATAAAACCAACAGTGGTGATTAAAAATTGGTGATATGGCCCTAAAGTAACCAATAATTATATAATATTATTGACAAATTAATTTCTTTTTCTACTATAACTTATAAAATTTAGGTGAATCTGATCTAATTAGCCATCGAATATTATGGCAAATTTTTGAGTTTAAAAGTTTAATAAAATAAATGTTCTGGCGATTTAACCAGAACTAAAGTAAAATTTTGTAAAAATGTGGTGATTTGGGTCCCCTTACATATTGCAATATTAGCCAAATTTTGAATCCTTAATTTCAATTGTTAGCCAATTGGTGAATATTAGCCACTAAAAAAATCACTTCTACTAGTTGCCATGATGTCTTCATCTCCATAAGGTTTCTGTGAGGGCATGCACCTGATTGGGCACCTCACATGCCTAAGGAGATAGTGGTTAGCAATGACGACGATGATGATGACAAGTTGGGAGTGGAAGATACCAACTAGTCCTAGATTGAAGCAACCAGAGATTGTGGTGGTCTTCCATGAGGGAAATGTGAGGAGACATCCATTGGTAAAGTGTCCAGGGTGGAGGGTTAAGTGTTGACTAATTGTGGTGGGGTTGTTGGTGTGTTTGGAGGTTGATGGTTTTTTTCTTGTTTCCTCAGTTGGTCTCCTATTTTGTCGCATTGGTGGTGCTTTGGTATGCCTTTTTCTTTTAACTCTACCTTTTGAAGTCTTCTATAATTATGGCCTAGCATTTAATTGTAATCCCTTTCCAATATTAATATATTTCTATCTGGTGGTCTCCTCCTTTCTTTTTTTAGAAAAAAACATAAGGACTATAGCCATTGAATCAAATGTTTTAGCTAGGGTTGACAAGTAAATTACAAGCAGAACATGGTTAAACTTCCACTCTTGAGTTGATTATTTTTAAATATAATTTGATTCAATAATTAAAGGTGATTTTGGCTTGACAAGTAAATTACAAGCATAACACATTAAACTTCCAATATTAAATTGCCTGTTTTAAAATATTATTTTATTCAATAATTAAAAGTGATTTTTCCCTTTTAAAATCAACAATTATTTATTATTTTCATAGCTTTTAAAAGAAACTATTTATTAGCTTTATACATAAATGAAGTGATCAAGAAATTAGTAAAGATATGGTTTTGAGAAAAAAGAAATTCTACAATCAAATCACTTAAATAGTTATAAATGAATCAAAATTGCTAGTAAACGTAAGCAATTTTGAAAGCAAGTATAAAAGGTATATAGTCTTGATATCATGCAAGGAAGAAAATGTATATAATTTTCATATATGTATGGAGGAAAATATTTTTGAGATAAAAAATTATATATGAAATTAAAAAGGCTAAAAGTAATTATATTAAAAGATGTTACTACCTTTAAAAGTTAAGAAACTAGTCATTAATTATATATTTTTAGACTCAAAAGAAGAGTAAAAGTAATGATATAATAGATTTTAAAAAGTAATTAGTATTTATATTATGATGATTTTTAATGAGGTAAGTTAATAACACATATTCTTTAAGATAGTTGTTGTGACAATAGTATCAAATTATCAAAAAATCTAAGCTTTAAATAAGGGTTATGATGTAACTGCCTAAAACTATTCACAATTTGTCTATTGCATGTATATGTTTTGATTCTTGTGCATAAAATAAGAACTAATACATAGTCAAATGTTGTAATTTGATTGTGGAATGTCTTGTTTATAATTGCAAATGGAAGAGAACTAGCAATAGAAGCAATGGGATGATAAGAGCACATGGTCATGGAAATGATAGTGATATGATCATATTTTTTAATGTTTATAAATACAAGAGAGGATTGTCTCAAGATAGCCAAATATCTTATAGTGACTTCTAGTGTTCATATCTATCTAACTACTATTATTTTATTGCCATCTTTGTATCTATTCCAAGTATACAAGCACTTTTGTCAACCATTTCCTGTTGTTCTCATTACTATGCATATTCTTTGATGGATGTCAATGGTCTATTCCAAAGATTCTACTTTTGATATGGTTGTGAGGATCTTTGTAATGGTTGCACATTCTAGTTTTACACCTATAGAATATAAGAATGAAGAAATTGTAATTTACTCATTTAAAACTATATCTACATATCAAATACAAATGTCAAAGCATTACTAATGGTCCTATCAATATTGAATTACATTCAATATGAATAAACATTCCTTGACATACCTTCACAATTGTTTACTATATTCCATTTAACTCTACCCTTTAGTCAAAGCCATAACTTACTCTAAATCATTAACTTTGGTTGTATATTGGATCCCATATGCCTACATTTCTGGGTGTCAAAAGTATTGGTTTGTTTATATGGTCACAAGTTTGGAACAATTGAGCACCTATAATGATCAACATCATATACTTAGTTAGAATTCCTGGAATCATCAAGATGTCTATAATAGAGTTAAGAAAAATTATGGGCACAATAAGCATTAGTATGCATCACATTAGATTACTATGTTGTAAAATTGGTTCTTATATTTTTCACAAATGTTTAATATGATCAGATAATATAAATTCTATCAAACAATAATGATGGATCCAACAATTTTTTAGTTCATCTCTCAAATCAATAATACTTGTATAAAAATAGTCAATTTGGTGAATCATAGGATTCAAGTTCATAATTCATCCATCCCATAAACATGAAAAGAGTAATGACTACAATCTATTGTTAGAAAACACTTTGATAGCAAACAAAAATCACAAACACTACATGCGTGAGATTTTTGACTAGAAATTCATGTTGTCAAAGGGCATATAGATATGCATAGATAGGCTATGAGAATGTTGAATGAAATTAGTAGAGTTGAATCTCTACTTCCAACCACTATCAATGAGTAGAGGCCCACATTTGTGTAGCAAATAAGGCTTTGAAAATTTTCTATAATGTAGTAGTTATGTGGCTAATAATTGCTAGAAGAGAAAAAAATACATTGTAATAGTATTATTGATAGTTTCTTATCACTCTTGCCAAGTACATGCTACAAACTCTAATTTGTCAATTCAATTTTTCTATAAGTACAATTACATCCTAAAAAGTACAGTAAGGTTCTATGTCAATCCAATACAAGTTTCCAAGACTAAACTCTAGTCATGAGGGATTAAGGTGATGGACAAAAAACTTTTGAACAATTGAGAGGGAACTAATGCATGATCTGATACAACCTTATGACAGAGAAGGAGAATCTATGAAGAAGCAAAGAGAATCAATCCAATTTATGCCTATTTGCAACTAACTTCATTCTTAAATGGTGTTTTGGGGAAAAATACATTTTGAACATTATTAATAGTTTTTGTAGATATTAAAGCCATATTCCATGTAGTTTTTTAATTCATAAAGAATATCCAACTCTTAAAAGAGAGGAAAATAGCTTCTATAGGTGATTTTAGACATATTTTATCCCTAAAATCATGATCTCTTTTGCCAAAAAAGAGGTTCTATGAATTGTTGATTCCAAAAACAAATTTGAAGGAGGCTAATTTGTTTAATGGTGGATCTAAACTCCTCTTAGATAATTTCTTGAACATCATGAGGGGTTCATCTTATCAATTGGCCACTATTGAAACAATTTGATATGTGGAAAGCATATTTTGGGAATGTGTTTTGTTCTAATAGTATACTATAATTTTGTTGCATTTAAAACTATTTATTGCAACCATTCTAACTATAAAGGACTTATTTTATTGCTTGGGTTAAGAAACACAATTCATTTCTTTCCTTCTCTCAAATTTAATAAACCAAGAACTCAAACCCTAGACATTGATGAGGTAGAATAAGAAATAAATAGTTCAAGATACTATTGAGGAAGAGGATGCCGATAAGTTAAATAAATCATTTCAAACATTGACTTAATTATTTGACAACCTAGCTCTTTCATAGAAGACATAATAATTAGTGATATTTGCAAATTGTTGTGGAATACAATTAAATATACTGATGTTGGATGTCTATGGAAATCAAAGTGTAAGGTTGTCTTTCATGAGGACCCATCTTCTCTTAGCTTAGGGAAGTTTGGAGTTTTTAAGTCAAAATAAAATTATGGTGCTTTCAATAAAGAGGATAGGTCAGTGTATCTCAGGATACAAGCTAATATGTTTTTTCTCACAATGTTAGGAGGATACTATCAATATAGATATGTTGTTATATTGACTTAATTCATTGATGTCTTAATAATTCTAAGACATATTCCTTTAAAATAAAAATAAAGGGAATCATTTTACTAAGGATGGATCATAGTTTCCCTAATTAATTGGGTGTCTAGTGCAAACAAGGTATAAACAATTTTCATCAAGAAATTTTATTAGCATAGGCTAGATGTAACAGAAAGATGTAAATGAGAAAATAGACCAAGTTTAGTTTTCTAAAGACAACACTTTGGAACAAGGTATATACATCCATCATAGCATAATGGATGTTGGATTTTTGTCAAATATTATAATTGGAAATGCTATTTCAGACATGTATGCCAAATGTGGGAGCATAGACAAGGGACATGAACTATTTGATAGAATGCCTCAAAGAAATGTGATTTCATGGAATGTCATGATTAGAAGATATGCACAAAATATATTTTTAAAAAGGGCCTTTTAACCTTTCAAAAAATACAATTGGTAACTATAAAGCCAAACTCCATAATTTTGGTTGGTGTCCTACTTGCCTATGCTAAAATAGGAAATTTGGAATAGGGTATGGGCTTCCATCAAAGTGTAAAGGAAAGAGAATTTTTGTCATATTTTGACCAGCACAACTAACTTTGTATATCAAGGACTTCAAAATCCATATACCTTAACTACATATGATCTAGATAGGTGAGAACTATTTTGAGAAACAATAGTCAAAAGGCATGCATTGATATTTGAAATAAATAAATGTACATGATAATTGATATTTTAATTGAACACATATGTGAAATCCCAAATAGGGTTTAGTTTTACCTAAATTTATCTACTATATAGAAGGTGATTGGTTTTGCAATCATGTGGTGAAATGTCAATTGTCTTCAATCCTAGATTTTGCATTTAACTCTTGATTATTATTGCAGGAAAGAATAGGAGTCATTAGGCATGATCTTGGAATCTCTAACTTCCTATTTTCCTCAATTATTTTGAAGGCAAAAAACACTCTGTAGTAAATTTGAATTTGGTTTATGTATGCAATGAAGGAACTATGAGGTGGTAGATAATAGGTGAGAAATTTAGAGGATGGAGATGTCAAATATTTATAGGCATTTGATTGACACAATCTACGAGGATTGAAGTGCAAGAAATGAAAGATTATCAAGCAGGTGAGGTAGTTGTGAGACAAACAAATCATGCCACTTCCTACAAAATGCTCACAAGTAAGATAAAATAGGAGCCTTGCAATAGGCTTTGTTGGTGTATACCTTTAATCCTAGGCGTATACACGTGTTTTAATCATAGTTGGCATATGACCACATGTAAATTTATCCTCACATGAGGAGATAGGCATCCCACTTAGTGGTAGGAATATTTTGCCATGTGTTAGCATCTTGACTAGTGTGTAAGGGAATATTGATCGAAATGGTCATGATAGATTCCTATGACAATTCTATGACATGTAAGAGTCAGAAAATAGAAGATTCTATGATAGGTGAAGACATGTGTCGAGAAGCATCTTGGAAGAAGGTATTTTTGGGCGCCCCAAGGTGGGTTATGACATGTTGTAAGAGAATATGTTATTTATAGCCTGTATATGATAGATTCTCTTATAGATGTAAGTTATGACAACTATGACAAATTCTATGATGGTTGTAAGAGCCGCAGGAGCACCTGTCATTACCCATTTTGGGAATAGGAGACCTCTTTGGATGGGGTGACTTGACAAGTGTTAGGAATATCCTACAGTGTTGGACAAGTGTCCATAGGAGTGGGTTTTGGGCCATGAGGCTATGTTGGATGCCCATCTCAATGTGGAGCCATTTTTGCCTTGTATATTCTATATAAATAGTTTCTTTGGAGAGGTGATGCATTATGTGATTGACAGGTACTATTATGCTACCGGATCATCTCTAGATACAAGTGTCAAAGACTCCTGCAAGAGCATTGGTTGTGTGACTATATTGTAACCTTCATTGTTAATGGAATACATTTGAGCTATGTCTTAGAGTGTGGGGTTTTTCACCTGTAAGGGTTTTCCCCATGTATATCTTGTCTCTCTTCTTCTGTCTTACATTCTTGTGTATGTGTTTGCTACAATATCTCTATTAGTGGGTTAACATAGCTGTAACTATAAATATTAAATTGAATTTGCACTCATCTCTCCTCATTAGATTAGTGTTGGTATCAGATCTTGAACACCTTTGGTCCTAGTTGTTAGGTAGGGGTTTTTGAGCTAATCTTAGGTTAAGTGGGAGTTTGTACAAAGAATTTTGTAATCTTGTTACAGGAAAGAGATGGTAGGTACATCTGGAAGATTAGAGGTGGAGAAATTCAATGACACTAATTTCGAGTTGTGGAAATTGAAGATGGAAGACCTACTTGTTGATCATGACCTAGGGGAAACTATATCCGGTGTAAAACCTACAACAATGTCACAAGTTGATTGGGACCTCAAAGATTGGAAGGCTAAGGGTCTCATAAGACTTTGTCTAGTTGACTTTGTCCTATTGAATGCCCATGAGGAGAAGAGCATGAAAGACCTTTGAAAGAAGCTGGGTGATGTTTATCAGGCCAAGTCCTTGGTGAACAAGTTTTTTTTCTAAAAAAGAAGTTGTTTTCTCTGAAGATGGAAGATGGAGGATCTGTTGCAAACCATATGAATTCTTTCAACATGATCGTTGCACAATTGACATCTTTGTGTGTGAAAATGGACGAGGAGGTTTGATGTATGACCTTGCTTTGTTCTTTGCTAGATTTGTGGGATCATCTTGTCATGGCCATTAGAAGCACCACTACCACCTTCAATATGGAAGATGTGGTGTCTTCCCTATTATATGAAGAAATGCAGAGAAAGACAATTGAGTCGGCCAAAGAGGCTCTTGCGGTTCATGGAAGACCCAAATAGAAAGGGAAGAAGAAGGAGAAGAAAGGTGAAAAGGGCAGATCCAAATCACGTGGGAGATCCAAATCTCCTAGAAAGTCCAAGGATCTCTATTGGAATGGTGGAAAAATGGGGCATTTTTGAAAGGAATGCAAAGAGGAAAAGAAAAAGAAAAAGAAGAATGCCCCTGATTCAGATTCTGACAAGTCACAAGATGATGGTGATGCCTTCATCACAGCCTTGGCCACCCATGCATCTGATGATGTGTGGTTGATAGATTCAGGTGCGTCATTCCACATGACCTCGGATTGAAGTTGGTTCACGAAGTATGAAGAGTTCGATGGTGGAAGAGTGTACCTAGGTGATGACTCTCATCTAAAGATTACTGGTCATGGAAGGGTCTCAATCCAATTCCTTGATGGATGAGTGAAGGGGATCACTGGGGTTATGCATATCCTAGGCCTAGCACAGAACCTACTTTCTGTAAGTATCTTGAATGATGTAGGTGTGCAAGTTGTCTTTTCGAAGGATGGATGCAAGATGACTAGAGGATCTATGGTACTTGCGAAGGGTACTCTGTTTCAGCTAGAGGCATGCACTACACAGTGCAATAGTTCCTTTGACTCGAAGAAAAGAGCTACAGTCACTTCATCCCCACCATTTGAATGAGCAGTGAAGAAATCTGTTGTAACACATTTTGATGGTAGTGCACATGCTTTGGAAGTTAAGCTTCTTGCTGAAAAGACTATGTTATGGCATTTGAGATATGGCCACATTGGTGAGAAGGGTCTTAGAACCTTGAAAAATAAAAACCTCATTGAGGAGTTAAATGATTGTAATATCAAGTTTGACTTTTGTAAACATTGTGTATATGGAAAGCAAAACTATGTTCAGTTTTACTCTAGTTCTCACAAGTCTTCTAGTGTATTAGATCTTATTCGTTCTGATGTGTTTGGTCCCATTAATTTTCCTTAGATTTCCAAATCTTTATATTTTGTATCTTTCATAGATGATTATAGTAGGGACATGGGTTAGTTTTATCAGAAGCAAGACTAAAGTCTTTAGTTGGTTTAAAGAGTTTAAAGCCTTTGCTAAAAATTAGACTAGTAAAAAGATTAAGTGTTTGAGAACTGACAACAATGGTGAGTTTTGTTCGGCAAAGTTTGATAAGTTCTACCAAGAGCAAGGGATTGAAAGACATAAGACAACTCCATACACCCTGCAGCAAAATGGAGTTGCAGAGAGGATGAACAAGACACTGATGGAGAAGGCTAGGAGTATGCTTAGTGGAGCAAGCATCAAACAAAAATTTTGGGCTGAAGCTATAACCATTGCTTGCTACCTGGTAAATAGGTCTCCTACATCATCTCTTGTTGGTTAGACACCTATGGAGGTGTGATTTGGTAAGAAGCCTTCAGTTAGGCTTCTTCGGGCTAATTACATTTTAATATTAGAGCCCTGGCAAATTGGCAATCTTAAGACTGCGAATGTCCAGCAGATAAAACAAACAGTGAGATAATGTAAACTGATAATTTGTTTCATTTTCAATTTATAATTTTTTGAAACTATATATAGGTTTGGTTAGTTTTTAATAAGTTTTTATTATTTTTCTGTTATTACTACATGCCTTTGGTAGTACTTTCTAGTGATTAGTCTATGTAGAGCAAACCAAACACACTAAAATCAAAGGAGAAAAATACAGTGGGAGGGAAGTAGATGGAAATACTAACAGATTAACTTTTTAATTAATTTATGAGTGGTAAACTCTTGCCAAAAATTTGGTTGTTAAACAAATAATTTTTTTAATGTTAAACAAATAATATTTTTTCTTTACTTATATCACATATTATAACAAAAATTCCAATATCTAGATTAATGATTATATTTATATTTAGGTAATATTATAGTAAAATGAAATATTAATATATATTTGTGTATAAATATTAAATATTGAAATATTATACTCATCTAAATATTAATATATTATATTGTGTAATATTTAAATTAATATAATATTTAATGCTAGATTTAGCAATGGCAAGTTGTGGAGTGTAATGGTGTTAACAAAAACTCTTGCCTTTTACTTTAAATTTGACAGTCATTTACATGTCAAAATATTATTAATATTTAATAATAAGTATAATATAAAGACAAAATGAATAATGCACTAAAATTAAAAAGAAATACTAATATAACTTGTATAATTAATTTTTGAGTGCTAAACTCTTGCTGGTAATTTGGTTATTAAACAAATAATTTTTTTTAATGTTAAACAAATAATATTTTTTTCTTACTTCTATCAAATATTATAACAAAAATTCTAATATCTATATTAATATAATATTCATATTAATATGATTATTAAATTTTGATTCTTTGGATATTTTTTTTATAAATTTGATATTTTAAATATTAATGAAACCATATAATTAATTATATATTAATAATAGAATGTATATTAAGTTATTAATTATACAAATTAGTAGAATTATCATTATATTTATATTTATGTTATATTATAGTAAAATAAAATATTAATATATATTTTTTGTAACTTCGTATCCGACCATAAAAATTTTCAATTATTTGAAACTAACTAATTGTCAGCTTTCTAATCTAATTGCATTTAAAGTTCGAAAACTAATTAGAAAAAAAGTTGGAAAAATAAAAGAAAAAACCATTAAAAGAAAAAATCATTAAAACTTCATTTTGAGGCCCTAGATGACTAGAAAAGGTCCCGAAAAAGTGTCAAAATGGTGAACTACTGAATATATCAATTCAATGGTATTTTCAATCAACTCCTCAAGATGCATCTGCCCACCAAATTTCAGCTCAAATGGACCTCCGGGTTAAAAGTTATGACCTCTGGAAGTTTCTGCGTCATATATATTTGTGTCATTGCAAACTTAATAAAAATCTATAATAAATGAAAAAGAGACCAAAGAATTGACAATGTTAGTATTTAATCTAAGAAAAAATTTTAACTACAAAACACATACTATTATTACAACACTACACAGCTCCAAAGATGCAAGTTCTTCCTTAGATGAAGCCATGTGGTATGAAGCACTCGAATCAAGAACCCAATTGGATGGTTGTGAAGCAGCTTCTACAAGGGCCTTGCCCTTTTCTTTCCCCTTGCTATTATCCCTTGTCTTGTTAGAGCCCTTATTAGAACTTTGTTTTATTGATTTAGGGACACTGATATTATTCTTCTCAAGAATGTGAGTTAAGTGATCAATTTGTTTCTTCAAACATTTATGTTCGTCATGACTGGGTCTTTTACAATAGGCACATATGACCTTCTCTTTCTTAGGATTGTCACAATTAGAAGATTGGGTATCATTAGATTCTTTTGGGGTGGCTTGTTTTCGATCCTTCCTCTCCTTGCTATTCTTTTGTTTATTATCCTTATTGTTATTACTTTATCCTTTCTGTTCTTTTGTGCCTTGGTTGGTAGCCAGGGTATGTGACTTAGAGGATTTTAGAGTGCCCTATGTGAGAGAGATAGTAAAGTCATCCAAAGATGGCATGGTGAATTGAGTACCAAGTCCACCCTTAGTAGCATAGAAGGTAGAAATAAATACAGAATATTTTGAACTTAGCTTAGAGAGAATACCAAGAATTAGTTGTTCATCTTTCTTTTCAATTCCACATTGTTTTAGCTACGGCCTTAGTGATTTCACTTTTGTGAAAAAATCTTGAATTGTGTTAAAGTTGCATGGACTTTAAACTAATTAGTTCATTTTCCATTATATGATCCCTCATTGAATCTTGTGTACCAAATAGTATTTCTAGCTTTGTCCAGATTTCATTTGGAGAATTCAAAGACTTTATATGAAAGAGCAAATTAGGAGAGAAAAACAAACATAATGTTCCATAGGCCTCATCACATTTGTTAAACCACTTAGGATTATCTTCATCTTTAGCAGGTTTAGTTTCTGGTCCCATTGTTATCCTATGCAAACCAGTTTTCCTTAAGTGGATTGTCATGCGTGATTTCCACTCAAAGTAGTTGTAAGGAGTTAAGATGGGTACTATTGCTTGATCCATAATGTAGAGAATGCAGAAATGAAGTGTCGAAAAGAAAAGAACTCAAGTACACCTCCCAGAAGTTACAATGTTGACACTTTATAATTAGTGCAATTTACAATGCAAATCTCAAATTTTTAGACTTTTACAAGGCCAAAAATGGCCAAAACACTGAAACCTATAGCTCAAGTACAATATGCTATAAATTTGAGAGTACCAATGTGTAGTCCATAGAAAAATATAAAATCTAAAAAAAGTGACCCAAAAAGGATTTTGTTTACACAAATTATGGCTCCCACAATGTCTCAAAATTAGGATTGCGCATCAAAATTTGTAAGAATCCACAATTTATAAAAAATTGGAGTGTCAAATCAGAAAAATAAATTTACCATAATGTAGGGAATGAAATTCTACCCTAAAACAAAAAAAATGTGCCAAAAAAGCCTTCCTATGGCTTAGAACGAGCCTTCCAAAGTTTGGGTGCACAAATGAAAACTCCAATGGTGAGGGGTAAAGGTCGAAAACATTGTTCACAACTTGAAAGCATTGTTCATGGCCTGAAAATACTATTCAAGGCTTGAAAGACTGTTCACAACTTGAAAACATTGTTCACAGCTTGAAACACTATTCACAACATTGTTCATGGTCGTACAATTACCATAAATGGAAAAATTCCTTTGAAGCTACTGATATCTGATCTGGACAAAAAAATATGAAAATGGGGTTCTTTGGGCCTTCTGAACATAATGTAAAGGTTTGTTTAGCTTCAAAATGCTTAAATTTTGAGCAGTATGTTGGAACCACTCTTTAAAACCTCCGTTTGCAACTTGAGTTTCTGATCTCTGAGTTTGATGAAAGGAAAGCTAGCTCTAAGTTTCTCAAGCCTTCTAGATGCTATGAAGATGTTCAAAAACTTCCCAAGATTAGTAGAATGCTACAAACACCTAGATTTCAGAAATACAAGTATAAGATCTCAGAGGTTAAAATATTTTCATCAAACTTTTCTAATTCTCCAGATCATTCCAAGATGCAAGAGAATAGCATACTGGGTTTTCAAAAAACCTTCAAGAAAATCTCATTAGGCCCTCTGGAATCTCTCAAAAATGAAACTAAAATCTATTTTTCACTAGAATAGCTCTGATACCATGTTAGAACCTAAAAAGATGAATAACCTAGAAAACTAGTGCAGTGAATAGATTAATAAACTATGAAACAAATGATACAAGACTAAATAATAACACATAGTTAGTCTCCACGAGAGTAATGCAAATTCTCTAGAAGAAAAATAACATTAAGAGGATGTAAAAGAAAAAGATGCATAATAAAATGTACCCAAGACTAGCTAGGAGGTGAATATATATAGAATATAAGAGAGCGGAGAGGTAGAAAATATGACCAATGGGAAGATTCCAACACAATAGCCTAAAATAGGCAAGTGTAAAGTTCCCATGAAAGATGTCGCCACCTTGTACCTACTCACACTAATACTCACTTAATTCACCCTAAGAAAGCTTAATTATGTGTAAACAAACCTAGGAATAGAAACTAAATCATGAACTAGGAAAATAAAAACCTACACTAACAACTAAAAAAGGATGTTCATTCAAGAATGAGTGTTGCCAAAGTGTTTCTATGGACAAAAATAAAGGTCATCTAATCAAGAAGGAAAGTTACTAAAATGATCTATTAGAAGGGGTTATTTAGTGTTCCTTAGAATGTTTTAGTTTCAAATCCCCATAAGTGGGATGATCTTGGTCTATGGGTTGTATGATTAATATTTATTGTGCTTAGCTCTTTTGGTTAAGCTATTGATTTTAAACTAACATTTTGTAGTCTCTGTGTTGCTAGTTCCTTGTTGTTGCCCCTTGTTTAACTGGGCTTCATTGCCCTATCTCTCTTGTTTATAAATGGGTTAGGGCCCTTTCAAAAACACTACCTTTTACCCTTATAAAATAAAAAGCTCTATAGTAAAATAAAATAAAGACACTATTTAAAAAAAAATATGTAGTAGATAAAATTGTTGCAAGTATGGGCCTAACCGGTGTTGTCATTGATGTCAACATACTCCTATTAAATCTGCTCCTATTTGGGTTCATTTACTTGGGTTTCCCTTAGAATTCTGGGATGAAAAGATTTTTTCTGCTATTGGTAACTCTTTTGGCCAGTTTGTTACTATGGACCATACTACCCGTACTCAATCCCGCTGTGTTTTTGCTCATTTTTGTGTCAATGTGGAGATAAACCGAACCCTTCCTGTGTCCATTGCATTAAATTCCAAATATGGGGTATGGACTCAGCCAATCTTTTATGAAAATGCCACCACCTTCTGTCAAATATGCAAGAAGAAGGGCCACATAATGACTCAATGTAAAACTAAGCCCACGGGTTGGCAGATTGAATCCCATAATGAGGTTGAGGACCACTCTCAAACAGTTGTTAACCCTGACCATCAGGGCATGGGGGGTAATGCGGAAAATGCTTTCCTAGAAGACCATCCTGAACAGGCTACGGACAAGATAAGCCCGACGGCTGCGACCCAGAAGGATACTACTTTGTTGGAGGAGAATGCTGAACAACTTCTGGAAATAGGTGGTTGGAATGAGGCTTTTGACACTGTTAGTCAGAGAGTCCGACAGAATTCTTCTGGATGTGAGGAGGGTGAAATACAGGATCGTTTGATCAATGAGGTTGTTGAAGATGATAAAGCCCTTGATCTATAGGCTTCCTCTGCTGTTCCCCTAGATGCTAATGACCTTGAGTCAACCAGGAACCCTGTGCAGGAAGTTGATGATGCTGATCCTTCCCTGACAGTTGACATTGGCCCCAGTGGTAGTGGGAATGATCTTGAAGGCTGGATTACCCCTAAGAGGAAGACTCGTAAAGGAAAGAAGACTGCTGATGTGGGCACTGACTCAAAACAAGGGCGACCAACCCTTCGGGAAACTCGGCAACGAGAGATTGCTAAGGAAATTGCTTTTGGTAAGCAGAAAACTCTGGAGGTCTCCTCCCTCAAACCTTTAAAATGAGGATCTTATCCTGGAATCTGAGGGGTTTCAATAGCCCTTCAAAACAGTTCGAGGTCAAAAACTGTATTTTGGATAACAAGTTAGACATTTTGCTTCTGTAGGAGGTCAAGATGACTGAGGAAAACTTTAAGAAAATTGCTGATTACATATGGCCTAAGGCCGAGTTTTGTATTAGTCTTGCTATTGGGGCTTCTGGTGGGATTGTTACTATGTGGAACAGTATGAAATTTCAGGGCTCCCTTGTGGCTTCTGACAAGCATTTCCTGGTTACCAATTTCTCCTTACCCTCTTTCAACTGGTATCTCATCAATATTTATGCTCCTAACACCAGAGCTCAGAGACAGTCTTTATGGATGGATTTGAGTAATACCCTGACCAATAGGAGATGTGGGGACCATTTGATCCAGGTTAAATTAGACAGGGTTCTTATCTCGAGTAACTGGGACACTCATCATAAGATGCAATTACAAGCTTTTTCGTGAACCATATCTGATCATTGCCCTATTTTCCTCCATTGGCATGATTCATGTCATCGGGGTCCTTTCCCTTTCAGATTTGAAGCTACTGGTGACCCAATGGTGGCAAATTCCTATTCAGGGTACTCCTATGTTCATATTAGTTAAGAAGCTGCTGCATATTAAATAGGAGGTTCATGGATGGAATAGACTCAGTTTTGGTCATGTGTTTTGGCAGAAGAAATCTTTAGCTAGAAAACTTGAGGATATTCAGCAGCGGATTGCTCAAGGTGTTGTGTCCAAAGATACTTCTCAGTAAGAACATGACTTGATTTCAGAATGGAAGAATCTTATGGGCTGTGAAGAGGTCTTTTGGAAGCAAAAATCCCGGGTTCAGTGGCTTAAGGAGGGAGATCGCAATACTGCCTTTTTCCATATTTCTGCCATGAAACATAGGAAGGCTAACTCCATCACAAAACTATGTCTGGATAATGGGGATGTTATCACTGAGGACAATGAGATTGGGGAACAAGCTGTGTTATTTTTTCAGAACTTGTTGACTGAACCGGCCACTGGTGTTGATAATGATAGGGCTACTAAGCAGTTTATTGACAATATACCCTCTCTCATAACTGAGGACGACAATATGGAAATGCTAAGGCCTATTTCTGAGGGGGAGGTTCGTGCTGTTTTATTCTCTATGGGTTCTTTTAAAGCTCTGGGTCCGGATGGCTTCCCTCCTATCTTTTTTTAGGAGTACTGGGATATTGTGGGGGCTGATCTCACTGCAGTGTTTCAGGATTTTTTTAAAACTGGTAAGCTCTTAAAGCAGCTCAATAACACCTTTCTTGTCCTTGTCCCTAAAAAGTTGAAACCTACCAATCTTTCTAATTTTTGACCTATCAGCTTGTGTAATACTGTCTATAAGCTTTGTACCAAAGTCCTTGTCATGAGACTTCAACCTTTTCTTGACAAAATCATCTCTCCTTCTCAAAAAGGCTTCGTTCCTGGGCACTAAATTTTGGATGCTGTGATCTCCACCCATGAAACTATTCATTCCATGGAGAAGAGCAGACTGCCGGGTATGGCCCTTAAGTTGGATATCTCTAAAGCCTATGATAGGGTCTCTTGGGATTTTCTGTTTCAAGTTCTTAGAAAATTTGGGTTTAATGACAAAATTCATCTCCTCATCTGGACGGTTGTCTCTTCCGCCAAATTTTCTATATTGGTTAATGGGATTCCTCGGGGTTTTTTCTCCTCCTCGCGTGGTCTCTGGCAGGGGGATTCCCTTTCTCCTTACTTGTTTATCATAATGGCTGAGGCTCTTGGGAGATTCATTCAATATAACGTGGTCTCTAAACACCTTGTGGGCATTAAACCTACTTCCTCCCTTGCCCCTATGTCTGTGCAGCAATTTGTTGATGATACCCTTCTCTTTGGCTCCTCTTCGGTGATTGAAGCTCGGAGATGGAAGAATATTTTAAACCTCTATGCCCTTGCTTCTGGGCAAAGCATTAATTTCCAAAAGAGTAATGTGTATTTTTTTAATACTCCCACTTCTCTCCGTCAAAAAATTATCCATATCCTTGATTGTGCTGAAGATGTTCTTCCTGCTATCTATCTGGGTCTTCCCTTTACGGTTAAAGAAGTTTCCCCAAATTTCTGGAATAGCCTTTTGGAAAGAACCCAATGGAAATTGATTGGTTGGAAGGGGAAAGTCCTCAGCAGTGTTGGTAAGTTGCAGCTTCTTCGGGCTTCCTTGCAAGGTATTCCCACCTATTTCCTTTCTCTTTTCAAAATTCCTACTTCTTTTGCTGCTAAGTTGGAACAGATTCAAAGAAAATTTTTATGGACGGGAGCTCAAGATAAACAATGAATGTCCCTGGTCAGCTGGGATAAAGTATGTCTTCCTAAATCCCATGGAGGTCTCAATATCTGCAACATACGGAATATGAACAAAGCCCTGCTCTCCAAAATTAACTAGAATTTGATCCACCATCAGAAAGATTGGGGAGAAATCATGCAAGCCAAATATTTGCATGTCACTGATTGGTCTAACTTCCTCCAAAAAGAAGGTCTTCCTAAGGGATCGGTCATTTGGAACAAAATGTTGTAATCTAGAAATCTACTCATGCAAGGGCTCCGATGGAAGCTGGGAAATGGCATGGGTATCAAGTTTTGGACTAATATTTGGCTAAAAGACAAGGCTCTCATCTCTCAGAGAGATATGGGTATGATTGCTGGCATTGCTACTTAGTTTTTTGGCCATAAGGTCAGTGATTATATATCCAACAATAATGGTCACAGGAGCTGGAGGAATTTGTTGGATTGCTGCCCCCATCGCCCCGACCTTGCTTCTAAAGCTCAGTTGGTACAGAAGTTGATTCAGGAAGTTAGAATTCCCCTCTCCCCTCGTGAAGATGAGCAATTTTGGTGGCCGGATAAGAATGGCCGATTCTCTGTTAAGTCTGCCTATCACTTATTGGTCCCTGAGCTTCATCGAAAGGAGATATGGAGAAAAGTCTGGAACCACAAACTGATCCCAAAAATTAACATGTTCTGGTGGGCCTCTGTTCATAACAAAATTCTGACCCAAGATAATTTGCAGAAGAGAGGTTTCACTTTGGTCAACAGATGTTGTCTATGCTGTGAAAAGGAGGAAACGGTTTCTCATTTGTTTTTTCATTGTAACTTTGCTAAGGATATTTGGAGCCTTATCCTCAGCAATTTTGGTATTCGGTGGGCTTGCAACTCTGATATCCTAGAAGTTATTAACAATTGGTATCCTCCCTTCTCCCATCCCTGGCTCATTGAGTTATGGAATCAGACTCTGCCGTGTTTGAGTTGGACTTTGTGGAAAGAGCGCAACCATCGGATCTTTAGGGATACTGCGCGAGAGGTCTCTCAGGTCTCTCATACTTTTATTAAGACTCTTGTGGAGAGTGTTACTTCAGCCCATATCCGTACTGCGGAGAAACCTCTGACTCCGGAGGAAGAACAAATTACAGTAAACTGGAAGGTTCTCAACCATATTCTAGCTTATAACAATACTAAACTGTTGCAGAGACTTCACACTAAATGGCAGCCTTCGATTTCTAACTGGATGAAGCTCAATTTTGATGGGGCCTCTAAGCTTACTGGTACAACTAGTGGGGGAGGGATCATCCGTGATGATAGAGGGTGGATGTTTGCTGTCTATGCTGGAGGTCTGGGTTGTCATAGCAATAACTATGCTGAGGCTATGGCTCTTCTTTGGGGGCTTAAATTGGCCATATCCCTTCGTATTCAGAGTTTGGAGATTCAGGGAGATTCTAAAATGGTCATTGATGCCATAACTAATAAGTCGAATGTTGGTATTCAGTTGAAAGACATTATCAGAGATATTCAGTTTCTCTTGCAAAGGTTTATTAATGTGAATATCTCACATATTTACCATGAGGGCAATGGTGTGGTGGACACTTGTGCTGAACTCGGACAGCGTTATTCAAATTGGAGGGTTTGGCGCCAATTTGATTACCTTCCTTTGAATATTAAGAATCTTATTCTTAAAGACATGGCCGAGTCTTGAGCAGGCTGATGTGTTCGAAAGATAGCTCATACTGTCAGTTCCTTGGGAAGGGGCTGACGTGTCCCTTGAAGTACGCATCCTTTTGTACTCTTTCTACTATCAAATCTGCTCCTCTTCTCATAAGGTGAGTGGATGGTCGGATCATCATGGCTTGTGTTGCGTAATTATGGTTAAGCATGGGATTGGTGTCTATAAGGCCTCCCATTATTATGAGATTGTGTGTGATGTTATTACCCACATTATCTGCCTTGTTAATGATTGTAATTCTCCTGTTAAGACTACTGAGGAGTCTGGGGGTTTCTGTGGAATGCGCTGTCATACCGCTATGGGGGGAGACAGAATTAGAACTAAACCTGTCTCGTGCTGTGAAATTTAGGGACAATTTGGTTTCTTGGCATTACTGCAAGGAGGGTGGGATTAGCCCCTATTTGGAGAGGCTTAATGGTTACAATGAAGCTCTTTCTAAATAGTTTGCGTGATCTTGGCAGAACCGATGGGTTTCGGTGGGTAGCATCAGATTTGAAGTTTCTGAAAGTGTAATAGCTATGGCTACCGGTATGTCTACCCAGGGCTTGAAGCTGCAACGCAAAACTAAAATTGCGGACCTCTCCAGCCAGCAACTGTTCCTCGGAGATGGTGAAGAATTGGTCCCTTACCAGGGCGGTTTTGATAGAGCCAAGCTGTCGGAGCCATGGGACGCTATTTGTTTCATCCTCATGAAATATTTTACCCTCGAGGGCCACTTTACCAGGTTTTATAATTACCATCTCCCCCTGTTAAATCATTTCTGTCGCAATGCTAAAATTAGTTTTCTATTTTATTTACTTTCTTCCCTGGAGTTTTCTGTCCTTAGGGTTCGGGTGAAACTGGATAAAAACCCTGCTCTGAAGCCTATCCCTCTCCACCAGGGCCTTATTCTCTGTTTGTATAATCATCATCTTGCCCTCGAGCCCTCTAAATCCATTCCTGCCACTAGTGGGGACGGCGAGCCCTCCTCTAATCTTAAGGATATTCCTGATGTTGATGAACCTGGGCCCTCCCCTGTTCCTATCAAAACTACTGAAGATTGCACTCCTATGGCAAATCCTGTCGATTCCCCAGGCCCGACTGTTTCTAAGAAGGGTAAAAAGTGGAAGGTTACTGGTGAAATGGGTATGGGGAAGATAGTGGTTGGGACCCCTAAAACCTTTGGTAGGACCCCGGTGGGACAGCGAAGGGATTCCTCTGTGAAGGCTTGTGGGGAGGGGTTTTCTTCTGCAGTTCGATAGTCTGGGCGTATTGCTGGCAGGCCGGCTCCCTCTGCCAAGTTCATTGACTATTCTAAGAGCGGCTCAGATGAATCCACTCGGGGGGAGGATGACAGGGATGTGGAGATTTAGGATATTTCAGGTGATGATGAAGACAAGCAGGAAACGCATGATACAGGGGAGGAAACTGCTGACTTTGCTGGACATGCTGACAAAGTGGGTGATATGTTTGTGGAAGAAGCTGAGGATGCTATGGAGACTGATGATGGTCTAGGGGCTGATCTTGCTGGTCTGTGGGTCCGCATTGCGAAGTTGGAACTATTTCTCTCCATTGTGCTCAGGACCTCTATTCTCCTCAACCTCTCTATGCTGAAGAATTTGGGGGTTACTGTCAATACTGATAGTGATGATTTGGCTGAAAAAGTGGATGCTATTATTAACTCTATGGTCTAGTAAGGAGAGTTGTGGTCTCCTTTGTCTTTGTTATTTTACTGCTGATAGTCTGTTACTCTATTTTTTGGCTTTAGTTTTAGTGGCTAGTTTTGCTAGTTCTGCTGGCATTATGTATTGGTGGTATATGTTGTTTCTAGTGTAAGGCTCTGTTTTGTCTTCGGGCCTTTCTATTTTTGCTAAGGGTTCAGCCCCTTGTTTAGCTGCCTTATATAATCAAAAACATACTCCTATTGCATTGATGATAAGGATTGGATGAGTTCTATGTTGAGGATACTGAGAAAATTAGTCCTATCAAGAACAGAGAAGAACAGTGAAGATAGTAAGGTAAAGATCCCAGCTAAGATGAAGATCGGAGGATGCACATCAAAGGGTTTGTAGATATGTGTCTTAAGATGATCCAGTAAAGATTTGAGAGGTCCACATGAAGATCTAAAGGAGTTATGGCCACTTGAGTAAAATAGGTTCTGGCAGATGTTCAGACGTGACAGAGTGACATAGATAGGTCCAGTGAGATCTAAAAACACAATATCTTGTTCTGCAGATTTGGTGGAGTGTTTAGGAAGTCAATGTGAATTGACAACTCAATTGGTTTGTGGTCTGGAGGTCCATAAGCATCTATTCCAATAGGATAGTGATGACAGACTGTGTTCTTGAGGTTCTAGATGAAGGATAGAATGATTTTAGTAAGCAGAAGTAGTGTGGATGTTCTTGGTGATTTGGGCAAGCTTGTGGAGCTCTTTGGATTATGTCCAATTCATGTTGGTGGTTCGCATTGAAGATTGAGCTCATAATTGAAGAATTACTTCTGGATGATGATGTTCATCCTAAGTCTGGCCAACCGGATGAGTTACACATCTTGTGGATGATCTTGAAGATGTTCTGTGAAGCATGGTGTGTTCCTAAAAGAAGATTGAAGTCCTAGATCTGTGTGGCGAACAGGGTTATGATCCGCATGAAGTCTTTTGTAATTAGTCAAGTTGTATTTTCTTTGTAAAGTGTGCCGACTTGGATGATTATCCCTAAGTCAATTTCTTGTATAAATAAGAGTTGTAAAGTCATTTCAAAAGTATCTTGGTGGAGACGAGAGTGTGGTAGAGAACAGAGAAGCAAAAGGTAGAGCAAAAGTATTGGGCTTAAATGGAACTAACTCAAGCATGGTGAAGATGCTATTCTGCAGTTCAAGTATGTAATATTTATCATTCTATAGACAGTGTGTCTCCTATAGGCAATGGGCCTCTTGTGAGAAGTGTGCTCAGGCAGTGATCCCTAATTGGCATGTGCCATTTGTTCTTCTTACTCTTTTAATAGAGAATACAATCTTGGGTTAGTCACCCCATAGTTTTTCACTTAACTGGGTTTTCCATGTTAAAATCTTAGTGTCATATGTGTTAATGTGTTTCTGCTCTTGAATTGTTACATTATGTTTCCATGATTGATTTATTATTATGCTACTAAATTACAAAGAGGATTTAAGTGATTAATAGGAAGAAAATTTTGTGACAACCAATTCAGTCCCCCCCCTCTCAGTTGTCTGTCTTGAATCTAATAATTTGTATCAGAGCTAAGTTCCTCTAAAAGAGCTTAACCGCTTGAGGAGATCCAGGATGTCATCCTACAAGAAGGATAGTCTAAGGTTTGATGGAACCAATTTTACTCTTTGGAAAAGTCACATGGAATGTTACTTGCAATGTATGGGAATGCAATATTGGATCATGGCTTCAAAGAAGTATGTTCCTCAACAGAATGGTTCGAGTACCATAGATGAAATCAGAGATGCTGAAAAAAATCTTCAAACTAAAGAAGCTCTACTAAGTGCCTTATCTAATTTAGAGCTAACAAATATTATTGATCTAAAAACTGCATATGAGATTTGGCAAAAACTAGAACTTCTGCATGAAGGAGAAAAGTATGTCAAATGTGCCAAGCTACAGATTCTGAATGGAAAATTTGAAAACCTAAAGATGAGAGAAGATAAAAATATCACTACATTTATGCCAAGAGTAAATGAGCTTGTTTGTGGCATTAGATGTGCTGGTGGAATCTTGGATGAAGATGAGATTGTTGCCAAAGTTCTCAGATCCCTTCCCGATTCTTATAAGTACAAGGTTGCTTCTATTGAAGAATTTAGATCTTTTTCAAATATAACAAGAGATCAATTGGTTGGTAAATTAGTTGCATTTGAATTGTCTGAGTTAGGAGATGCACTCCCCAAGACTGAATCTACATTCAAAGCTAGTGCCTCTGTAAAAGGAAAACAAAAGTTTGATCCGGGAGAGAACTCTTCAAAGAAACTATCATGGTATGAAAAAGAAAGAAAAGATCTTGAAGAAGATGAAGTAGAAGCTGCTCAACTTGAAGCCCTTATTGCAAAAAGACTGCAAAGAGGATCCGGTAAGTATGAAGGAAAATTGCCCTTCAAATGTTTTAACTACAATAAGATTGGTCATTTTGCCTCAAGGTGTCTGGAAAGATTTTCAAGAGCAAATCTAAACAGATCAAGATTCCAAAAGAAATGTTATTATGTTTATGAAGATTATGATGGAGTAACAGATGATGAATCAAAGATAGGAAACAAATCTAGAAGTGACTGAGTGTTTATTGCCATCAAGGAAGAAGATCCAATGCCCTCTGAATCTATCAATCATAAAATGGTAGAAAGTGCTGTGGCTGCCCAAGTTGAAGAAAAGTATAATTGGGTCATTGAGAGTGGATGCTCCCACCATATGATAGGTGGCAAAAATAAGTTCATAGATTTGGAAAGATATGAAGGAAGAGTGGTAAAATTTGGTGATAATTCTACTAGTAGAATCAGAGGTAGAGGAACAATTTCTTTTGATGTAATGAATAAAACCAGTAATGTACTGTATGTTGAAGGTCTGAAGTACAATCTTCTCAGTGTTGGGTAGTTGGTGGACAAAAGCTATGATCTCTGATTCAAAAATGGAAAATGCAAGATCTTTGAAAGTACTAGAACAGAGATTGCATCTGGTACTCAAACAAAAGCTAATATCTTCCACTTGGTTGGTACTGGTAAAAGTTGTTTATTTGTTCAATTGGTACTGGTAAAAGTTGTTTATTTGTTCAAATTGATCAAAGTTGGTTGTGGCATAGGAGAATGTCTCATGTGAATTTTGATAATATCATCAAGATAAGCAACACTTAGACTGTAAGAGATCTTCCAAGACTGGTGAAACCTACTAATAGTTTGTGCAAATAATGTTAGTTGGGTAAGCAAAGCAAGGTCACATTCAAAAGTAAGGAACAGTCTTCTACTAGATTATTGGACTTGGTTCATACTGATCTATGTGGTCTGGAAAGAATCAAGAGTGTGCAAGGTGATAGCTACTTCATGTTATTAATTGATGACCACTCCCGCATGATGTGAGTGACTTTTCTGAAAGAGAAATCTAAGGCTTTGGTGAAATTCAAAATATTCAAGGCTATGGTAGAGAATGAAATCGGATTAAACATAAAATGTCTTAGGTCTAACAGAGGTGGAGAATTCACATCCGAGGAGTTCATAGAATTCTGTGAGAAACATGGGATAAAAAGATAGTTGTCTGCTCCAAGGACTCCACAACAGAATGGAGTAGTGGAGAGAAAGAATCAGACCATCCAGAAAGCATCTAGAACCATGATGATGGAAGAAAATGTTCCTCAGATCTACTAGAGAGAAGTTGTAAGCACTGCAGTCTATACTCTTAATCGAGTACAAATCAGAAGCAATACCGGTAAGACCCCTTATGAACTTTGGTTTGGCATCACTCCCACTATGAAGTATTTTAGAGTCTTTGGTAGAAAATGTTACATCAAAAGAGATGAAGATCTTGGCAAATTTGATGCTAGAAGTGATGAAGGAATATTCTTGGGTTATTCTACTCAAAGAAAAGCATACCGGTGCTATAACAAGAGATTGAGAAAAAACATAGAAAGTATAAATGTGAAGGTTGATGAAGGTATTGAAAAACCCTCAAGGTTTTATGAATATGATGAAGATGATCAAAATGATATTTTGGTCCAAAAAGTCCAAGCCCCTTTTGAAATTTAGATCCAGTCTGATCTGGAGAATTAAGAAGAAGAGATAAGTTTGAATGAACCTATTCAAGAAATAGAAGTACAAGAAAGTCCCAAAATTCCCAGGTACGTAAGACTGAATCACTCTGAAGACCAGATCATAGGTGATAAAAGAAAAGGTGTTCAAACAAGAAGAAAGATTGCTCAAGACTTAGAAGAGTATTGTCTAATTTCAAAGATTGAACCAAAGTCAGTGAATGAAGCATGCAATGATGAAAGATGGACTAAAGCAATGGAGGAAGAGCTAATGCAAATTGAGAAAAATCACACTTGGGATCTTGTTCCCATACCTAGAAACAAGAATGTGATTGGAACCAAATGAGTTTTCTTGAATAAACTTAATGAAGATGGTGAAGTAGTCAAAAACAAAGCCAGATTGGTCTGCAAGGGTTACTCTCAAGTAGAAAGAGTTGATTTTGAAGAAATTTTTTCTCTGGTGGCAAGAATTGAAGCAGTCAGATTATTTCTTACTTTTCTGCCTTCAAGGACTTCAAAGTATATCAGATGGATGTCAAGTCTGCCTTCCTGAATGGTGACTTGGAAGAAGAAGTATACATTGAGTAACCAGATGGATTTCAATTGTCTGATCATGGTGATATGGTCAGCAAGTTGAAGAAAGAAATGTATGGACTCAAACAAACCCCAATAGCCTGGTATGAAAGATTAGATAAGCATCTTTTGAAGATTGGTTTCAACAAAGGCACTGCTAACAGTAACTTGTACTTCAAAATTAATCATGAAAATATCTTAATTATTGAAGTGTTTGTTGATGATATCATTTTTGGAGGAAGAGACAGTATGTGCAAAACTTTTACAAATCAAATGAAAAGTGAATTTGAGATGTCCATGTTTGGGGAAATGAATTTCTTCTTGGGTCTACAAATCATTCAAACAAAGAAAGGAATCTTCATTTCACAGACCAAATATGTGAAAGAATTGCTGAATAAATTTGGGATGGAAGACTCAAAACTAATGAGTACTCCCATGACAATCAGATGTAAATTGGGCAAAGATGATGACTCTCCTAAGGCTGATCAGAAAAAGTACAGGTCAATGATTGGAGGATTATTGTATCTCACTCAAACTAGACTTGACATTATGAATGATATTGGTCTTGTTGCTAGATTCCAAGCTGATCCTAGAGAATCTCATGTCATGGCAATCAAGAGGATTTTTAGATATCTAAAAGGGATAGTTGAGTATGGTTTATGCTATCATAGAGATCATGATTTCTCTCTTCATGCATATACAGATGCAGATTAGGCAGGAGATGTGGATGATCGGAAGAGTACCAGTGGTGGAGAATTCTTTTTTGGGAAGAGATTGGTTTCTTGGCTGAGCAAGAAACAAGAGGCAATATCTATGTCCACTGCAGAAGAAGAATATATTGCAGCAGTAAGTAGTTGCACTCAAGTATTGTGGATGAAGCAAATGCTAAGAGATATCAGAGTGGAGTATGAGGAACCTATCATAATCTTCTGTGATAATTCAAGTGCAATAAATATACCAAAAAATTCGGTGTTGTATTCAAAGACAAAACATATATATATCAAGTTTCATTTTCTAAGAGAGCAGGTGAACAAGAATGAAGTTAGATTGGAGTTTGTGCCCTCCAAGGATCAGATTGCAGATATTTTTACTAAACATCTACCTAAGGACTCTTTTGAGTATCTTAGGGAGAAGTTAGGGGTTATTACCCCTCTGGTTTTGAATTAAGTTGTACTGATGTGCATTAGTCCAGCGGATCTCATAGTCATATCTTTTGGTCTGGATTGATGATGGGAAGCTGCTACTCAGGGGGAGCAGTTGGTATGATTCTGAAGTGATGCAAGTATGTGCCCTTTGCCATTGATGTCAAAGGGGGAGAGAAGACATGTGAAAAAAAAAGTGGTTACTGATCAAAGGTGGAGTAGTAAAGGAAGAGAAGACATGTGAATGGTTTTGGTTGATAGGGGGAGTTATGTCAGTGTGGAGAAGTTCTTGTCTTGATGGTTAAAACATTTTTCACATCATATGTTGCCATCAATGACAAAGGGGGAGATTGTTGCGAATATGGGCCTAACCGGTATTGTCATTGATGTCAACATGTACTCCTGTTGCATTGATGACAAGGATTGGATGAGTTGTATGCTGAGGATATTTAGAAACTTAGTCCTATCAGGAGTAGAGAAGAACAGTGAAGACAGTAAGGTAAAGATCCCAGCTAAGATGAAGATTAGAGGATGTGCATCAAAGGGTTTGTAGATATGTGTCTTAAGATGATCCAGTAAAGATTTGAGAGGTCCGCATGAGGATCTGTAGGAGTTAGGGCCACTTGAGTAAAATAGGTTCTGGCAGATGTTTAGAGGTGACAGAGTGACACAAATAGGTCCAGTGAGATCTGGGAATGTAATATCTTGTTCTGTAGATTTGGTGAGGTGTTTAGGAAGTCAATGTGAATTAACAACTCAATTGGTTCATGGTTTGGAGGTCCGCAAGCATCTATTCCAAAATGACAGTGATTTAGTAAGCAGAAGTAGTGTGGATGTTCTTGGTGATTTAGGCAAGTTTGTGGAGGTCTTTAGATTATGTCTAGTTCATGTTGGTCATCCACATTGAAGATTGAGCTCATAATTGAAGAATTACTTCTGGATGATGATATTCTTCCTAAGTCTGGTCGACTAGATGAGTTACACATCCTGCAAATGATCTTGAAGATGTTCTATGAAGTATGGCGTGTTCCTAAAAGAAGATTGAAGTCCCAAATCTATGTGGTGGATAGTGTGATGATCCACATGAAGTCTTTTGTAATTAGTCAAGCTGTATTTTCTCTATAAAGTGTGCTGACTTGGATGATTATCCCTAAGTCAATGTCTTGTATAAATGAGAGTTGTAAAGTCATTTCAAAAGTATCTTTATAGATATGAGAGTGTGGTAGAGAGCAGAGAAGTGAAAGGCAGAGTAGAAGTATTGGGCTTAAATGGAACTGACTCAAGCATGGTGAAGATGCTATTCTTCAGTTCAAGTATGTAATATTTATCATTCTGTAGACAATGTGTCTCCTGTAGGCAGTGGGCCTCTTTTGAGCAGTGTTCTCGGGCAGTGAGCCCTAATTGGCATGTGCCATTTGTTCTTCTTATTCTTTTAACAGATAATACAATCTTAGGTTAGTCACCCTATGGTTTTTCCCTTAACCGGGTTTTCCACGTTAAAATATTGGTGTCATATGTGTTAATGTGTTTCTGCTCTTGAATTGTTGCATTATGTTTCCATGATTGATTTATTATTATGCTACTAAATTACAAAGAGGATTTGAGTGATTAATAGAAAGAAAGTTTTGTGACAACTGATTCACCCCCCCCCTCTGAGTTGTATGTCTTGAATCTAACAAAAATAACTCTAAAGTAAAATAAACCAAATCTTAAGTGAATAAAAAAAAAACTTCTATATCTTTTTTTTAATCTTAAATACATCTATCTATCTTAAATGAATTTGATAATTACATGTGAAAGTATTAATATTTAATAACAAACATGATATTAGTGATGTCATTTAATAATAAAATAGTTGTTAAGTAAAATATAAAGTGAATAAATAATTTATTTTCATTTAAAAATTAAAAAAATACAAAAAAAATGGCTTATGACCTATTTTTTACTAGATTTGTAACATAAATGAAATAATCACCTTAAAAATTATATCCCCTAATTTCTTTACATTGATTTATTTAAGATAAGTATACTAGTTATATATATATATATATCTTAATGTTTGAAAAATCACAAAGCTGTGTCACACTTTCAGCCGATTTTTACCCTTTAAAAGTAAAATATAAAGTGAATAAACAATTTATTTTCATTTGAAAAATTAAAAAATACAAAAAAAATGGCTTATGACCTATTTTTTACTAGATTTGTAACATAAATGAAATAATCACCTTAAAAATTATATCCTCTAATTTCTTTACATTGATTTATTTAAGATAAGTATACTAGTTATATATATATATATATATATATATATATATATATATATATATATATATATATATATATATATAGATATATATATATATATATATATATATATATATATATATATATATATATATATATATATATATATATATATATATCTTAATGTTTGAAAAATATCTTCGTAAAAACAATAAAGAAGGGATTAGTCATGTTTGGATTGGCAATGAAAGGGTAAAAGACTCTAATAAAGTTAAAGAAGAGTTTATAAGTTTTTATCAAAAATTATTTTCTGCAAATGGCAGTAACTTGCAGTGCACCAAGGCCCAAAAGGTATATATGGATGTTATTCCTACGAATATCTGTGAAGAGTATGCCAATAGTCTGGGTAGTGTGATTTGCAAAGATGAAATCTTATATGTGATTAAAACCTTCAAAAACAATAAGTCTCTAGGAGTTAATGGCCTGCCTATAGAATTTTACAAAAAGAATATCAATTGGATTGTGGATGACTTGTGGTTAGTATATGATGAAACTTTGAGGAAGGGTTCTTTGGGCAGTCAGATAAACAAAGGAGTTATCAAACTCCTCCCAAAGGAGGGTGACATAGGACTAATTAAAAATTGGAGGCCAATTACCCTTCTCAATGTGTTATACAAAATTTTGGCCAAAGTATTGTCTCCCAGGTTAAAAAATATGTTACCTAAGTTTATCAATAAGTCCCAAACTGGTTTAGTCAAAGAAAGATATATTTTAGAGAATTTGTTAACTAGCTAGGAAGTAATACACTAGGAAAATCACACTACCCAAGACATTGGCATGCTCCTCCTGGACTTTGAAAAGGCTTATTACAAGGTTTAATGGTCCTTCATTACATTGATGTTAGAAGCATTTTTCTTTCCTCAAAAAATTTCTGACATGATTAAGGTGTTATTTCAAGATGTTGTCACAGTGATTGATGTCAATGGCTCCTTCTCAGACCCCTTCATACTTCAAAGATCCATTAGGTAAGGATACCATTTGGTTCCTTCCCTGTTTGTAATTGCTGCTGATGCTATGCATTATTTATTGAGGGCCTCCTTTGGTGGTGGTAGAGTGAAAGGAGTTGCCTTGACTAATGGGAATGAACTAGTTAATAATTAGTTTGCTAATGATACTATAGTATTTCTAAATATGGAAGAGAATAACTTTAGAAACATGTTGAGTAAGTTGGATATCTTTTTCCTAGTTTCTGGTTCAAAAATCTCTATTCAAAAATCCATTCTTCTCAGTTGGTCATGTTCTCCCCTTGATTGGATAGGATTTGAGTGGGGAGGGCCCAACAATCATATTAGATATCTAGGGATTCCTTTCTCCAATGCCCCCTCTTTTTGAGATGTGGAAATGGGTGAAATAGAAGGTTGATAAGAAAGTGGGGAAGTGGAATCACCAGTTCCTATCCTTGGCAGGTAGGGTGCAAATTTTTTAGAAAATATTATCTTCCTACACTATCTTTTGTTCTTCTATTTGGTTTTTTAATAGTAGCCATATTGATGGGGTGTAGAGGAAAATTAGGAACTTTTTATGGTTAGATGGTAAAGTTTATAAAAAGAGTGATGCTGTGAAATGGGATTGGTGTTGTCTAGGGAAAGATCTTGGGAGTCTGGGCTTAAAATATCTTAAGATATAAGGTATAGCTCTTGCAACTAAATAAATTTTGAAATCTTTTCATGGTGATGAGCCTTGGAAGATCCTTGTTAGAAACAATATTCAATTGGAAATACCTAAAAGGGCAAAAGAGTGGAAGTATCTACATCCACATGATATTATTTTTAGCAGATTTGATGTCCTAACCTTTGTCTCTAGTGTTTTCAGAGGAATTTGGGAGGCCTAAGAATTGGTTAGATCTCTTATTGAAAATTGTAATTCTTGGAGCACCAATGGTAAAGAAGTCTTCAATTTTTAGTCAATTTGGTGGAATCTTCAATGGAAGAATAAACCACTTGCCTTATTGCAAAGTTGCTCTACTAAGACCTAGGAGGGATCATTTGCTTCAATGCCATAGTAGAAAGTGGAAAATTAGTTTGGAGTGACTTAAAAATGGCTTTTGATCTACCAGAGAACTAGAAGAAAACATATAATGCTATGCAAAAAGCTCTTTATAAGTTGCAGTGGCCTATGACTCTTAAATTCAACTTTGAAATTTATATTAATCTAAAGTAGAATGATAGATCTATGATTTGAAAAAGTGTTCCAAAGAAGATGTATAATCTCATTACTAACTCCTTAGCACCCATAGTTATACTAACAAATGTTGGTCTGTTAATCTAAGTCTTGTACAATGGTCTAAAGTCTTCATTAGGTGTTGGTCCAACTTGTTAGAACCTAAAAAATCATGTTTTAGATTGTGTCTCCTACTCAATAGACTAGTTGTTGGTAGTGTTTGTTTTAGGTCTGACCCCAACAAATATTGTGTAGTTTTTTTCTCAAGCTAAGTCTACTAGGCATCTTTTTTTATTGTGAGTTCACAAATTTTATTTGGTATGAGATTTTATTTGGCTATGTTATAGGTCTTGACAAAGTTGCTGATAATTTTTGTTAATTTTGTCTACTGAAGTTTTGTGGGCCCTGTGGAAACTAAGAAATGAAGAATGCTTTCAAGGGAGGAGACGAGTGCTTACCGATTCTTTTAGAAGACTCACTTTCCACAATGTTGTTGTGTAGGTCTAGATGACCTTAGAGATCTCTAAGGAGAAGTTCTTGGAGCTCATTAATGGTTGCTAAACAATTTTAAAAAGATCAGAGATTATAACATCTACTTTTGGCCATAGGATGCAAGAGTTGTTGACGAAAAACTGATAAAAGAATGCATGAGGTTTTAGAAAAGGTATAATAAAATCTTTAACATTGATAAGCTTCTTGAGAATATAGGACTGAAAGGACCTATCTTGCCACCTGAGGATGCTCTTGAGATTGTTAGAGATAATGAATTCATCTCAAATATTGAACCCCTCATCGGTGCATTTAGTGCAATTGACAAGTTTAGTGAAAGTGGTAACATGAAATAGCAGTTGTTCCTTACTTCTTTAAGATTATTGGCCTTATTAACTACTATCATACTAGGTTTTAGTGAGAATGATGTTATGAAATAACTTACAAGCTCAAATATGACTTCTTTTTGGGTACCTGTCTGTTTGAAGACATGCATTTTTTAGTATACAAAGGGAAGTTATGAGTTATATAGGTTAGGTAGGTTTCATCCTATACAATGCTCTTTTGCAATGCATATTTAAGGTATGATAGGTATGGAACATGGTTAAATATATATGCTTCTTTTTGAAGAGGAAGGGGATTACCACCGATGATCATAGCTATGGCAGATTTGATCCTTTTTGTATGTGAAAGATCACTATGGACTAGGGGACTTAACTGCTAGTTGGGCTTTGCTTATAGGACAACATGATATTCAAATTTTGTAGAGGTTTGAAGATAGTGGTGATAATTTTTGTGTGAGCCTCTAAGTTTATCTTGTAGTTTAATACTTTGTTATACTAGGTATGTTGATATTTTTGGTATTTTTGGTTGTAGTTGTGAATTGGATATGGCATTGAACTATTAAAGACCAGTGGGCTAAACTCATACTATATTCCTATTTCTATTAGTAATCTATAATCAATTCAAAAAAATATCTTTAAATAAATACCTGTCATGAAAAAATTACTTGACAATCAAGGTTTTATCAAATTTAGGCCTCAAAAGAAAATATCACTTGTCTAATTTTTTAGGAAACCAAAGTGTTGTCTTTCGATTACATATTTTTTTCTTTAGAAAGTTATGTTGTCATTGCTTTTAGCTTTCTTTTGGGTTGAAGGAGAGGGTGAATTGTTAGTTTTCTTAAATTTTAGGCATTCAATCTTTTCTTTAAAGATTATAATGTTGGAGAGGAAAACAAACCTTTTTAGATTAACTTAGCTAATTAAAGTAGTCCAAACAATTACAATATAATTAGTTTTTTTGGGTAAATTAGAGGTAAGTAAATAGATGTGTAATAAATCTTAATGTGTAAAATGCCTCAAGATCAAAATAGTGTTAGAATTCTTCATGGATCAAATTTGCATTATACAATATTGATCCTACCTTATGCTTTATTGACTCAATGTATGAAAGTGATTTAAAAATAATAGAATTGAACCTATTGAATGTGGATTTAAAAATCTATGTCTCTTAAAACTCTAATATATAATGATTGATGGTATTTAAAAACACTTAGGGGAAATTGTTGAATTGTGAGGGTTCACATTCTCCTTAGTCAACCCTCTATTTTATTGGCTTTATGACCTTCGGTGAATGTTTGAAAATAAAAATAAAGCATGGACATGTCCAAATGAAAGTGATGCAAATTAGGTTCCTTTTCGTGCTCTAAATAAAGTTTTCTTAGATTGATCCTTTTCTTCAATGTACAAGATTTGTAGATATGATATAGATTCTCTTAGGAAATTACAATGTTGATCAAACCATTTCCTACATAACCCTATGAGAGAAAATGATGTGTGCAAGATTATAGAGTAGCCATAATGTAAATATCAAAGACATATCATAAGGTAACACAATATATACCCTGGGAAAACCCTCAGAAGGGAAAAACGTAGCCTCCAAAAGCATCCACTCTCAATGTATTATTTAACAATAAAAACATTACAATACATGTACAAAGTCTCCATGAACACTCCTAAAACATCAGGATCTTCGAATGCATCCTCCATGAGACGACATCCAAGAAAAATAGGTAACCATGCAACCACACATCCCATGCCATGCTTCAAATAAATACAAATGACAACGAACTCCAAAATGATAGCCAACCTTTACCAATAAACATGTGCTTACTTTCATAAAATCAAGCTCACACAAAACCACCAAATAGTATTAGATAAACCATGTGTCTCAAAACCATGAGAGAACAAAACTATTGAATCCATAATTAAATATTTCTCACAAATATTAAATATTTGTCTTATGTCTCCCACACATAAAATATCTAACCAATGTTACATACAAATTTACAAGTGGGCCGGTCAAATAAATATGTAATGTGACTATACACATCAATAAAGATGCACCGCAAGTAAATATTTATTTTACATGATTAAAATACTTCTTTTCTTGTGCAAGGTGTACACAACCCTTTTCCTAACATTCTCCCACTTGTTCTATACATTGCATAAGGGTCAATCGTTGAAAAACATCACCATATCCATCCATGAAACTACATGAATCTCCAACATGATCTTGTGCTCTATAAAGATACCTACAATAAAACCAAAGTGACCACCATCTCAAGGAATAACTCCTCTCATCCTCCAACATGCTACTTATGTAAGAAAAGGAACAAGCCAAGGTAAAGATGCACCAATCCAAAGAACACAATCATCAAATCCAAGTGATAGCAAAGGCTCCAAGATTATGCCAAGGAAAAAAACACACATGACTAGAAATAACAACCATTAGAAATTCTAATACATCCAATAATTTGTACCTTCTATTTATAAAAAACATAAATAAAACTCATGTCATCAACATATCCAACCCATAAACTACAATCACAAGCTTCCTATATAAAACTTGTCAAAGAATAACATACACATCAACGAACTCCCACTACATAGGTAATGTCAATTATGAAAATAGATGAAGGAATATCAAGTCTAGTAATAAACACTCATACCAAGGTGTGGCTAATAATCAAACTATGTAGTAATAAAGAGCAATCACAATGATCTACACATGCAACTCAAATGACTGCATACCCCCTCACAAGAAGTCACAATAACTCACCCAAATCGACCACAACAAACTATGTGAACATGAACCTCCAAGAAGTAGCCATAAAACAAAGAGAGAAAACCTATAAACCATATCTCATACCATGTCCTTCTACCGACACCTTAAAGTACTATGTTGTGTTAAGTATGATTTCCTTTACAACCCAAATGAAAAGCCTTAACAACACCCAATCATTAAATCTCATAGATCAAATAAAACATATGTATCATGTAACCAAAATGGATGTAATACTTTATAACCAAGGAAGATCAAACTCAAATCCATTTCCAAATCTAGGAATCAACCCAAATAAACATCTCCTAAATCATCATAAATGTCATCACAAATAAACTCATATGCACAAGGAGATAACCATGCCAAACACACCTCAAATGAACACTCCAAAACTAACATAACTCAAGATCCATATCCATAAGAAGAGAAAGCATAAAACAAAACCAATAAATGGAAATAATATGGGAAATACCTCTCAAATGATTATTCATTGAGTAGACCATGAGTGGAGAATGAGAATTCTCCTCTAGGATACACTAAGCCACTATGAATCTCTCCAAGAACAATCTCCTCCCAAATCTATCATGAACTCATGTCAATATCTAGGTGAATGTTCCTCAGTCTTCCTGCTAAAACCTCTAATGAGTGATCATCTCAATACATGTCTCTAATCCAAAGACAAGTCTAGCCTTACCTCAGTATCCAAGTATCCACGAGAACGTACGACCAATCAATCTATGCTAAAATCAATATGCAACACCACACTATCAGGAACCTCCAAGAAAAAGATCAATGTACTCAATACCAAGAGAACTAACTAGACCATTGCAAAAGCTCCAACTACAAAATCAAGAACCCAACATGACATCATGATATAATATCTCCTCCAAGGATGTAACATCCTACCCCGCAACCCTGAAGGGTAAGGGCCAAAAGAGGACAAGATAATTTTTTTTTGACATGAAGTGATAACATACACATAAGACGGTTGTCGATTTGATATGTCGACAACATTCATGGCCAAGTACGGCTCAATGCATGACCCACAGGAGAGGACTAAACCACTGTCCAGAGAAATATTAATAAACTACGTTCATTTTAAACACCAACCCAAGTGTTCCTATAACCCATTCTAGATTATAAACATGAATCCAAAAGCATCACAGTACAAGCGGATCTGACACCCACACTAGAATCCATAAACCAAATAGGAAACATCTCACTTCTTCTCTTTAATATGCATGATTACATCTTCTCTCTTAAGAGAGTACAAATATATAAAATAATATATAGTGTAATGGCATATGCTGTGGCCTAGTTATAGATGTATCTCTGCATTTTTCAACTCTGTATGAACCCCGATTTCCTCAAAACTGAACAAAGGTTTATATCTTTTGAGCACAATCTCTTCTTTCTACAAACACTGGCATATGATACATTTCACTTTCTTATGCTGTCTTCATTGAGCTATATTTACTATCATTGTTTTAAAGAAAAATGAGGATTGCATACACTGCTCTCTACATTTGTGGTTCTATTTGCTCTTTCATGGACTTTGCATATGAAGGATATATTGTCTATTTTGAACTTAGAACTCCTCTTCTTTCTATAGCAGCATATATGTCTTCATTTCTGTAGCTTCACCTATCCATTTAGTGGACTATAGAAAATATACTTTTCTTACATGATTGATGACTTGGCTATGTCATGACATTGTGGCATTGTAATAAATGACGAAGTCACTTACTTGTTCTATATATACTATAGCAACACGAACCTTCTATTGTTCCTCTTTACTATACTTCATCATATCAAATACATTATGTAAGACATCCTATAGGACATCAATCAGCTCCACTCTATCTAATGTTACCAGTTTGACTGATCACTTCTTATAATGGAAAATTTGCTTGAGCTCACTCATGATTAGATGCAACCATGCACTTATACATTTCATTTTGACAAAAATGACACTCTGTAGCATAAAGGATGATGATCATATTAGTTTAACTATTCCTCTATCACATGATAATGATGTTGTATTACAACACATGTAATGAAGTGTTCTTTTTTATTCTCCTGAAGTTTGTCAAAGACAAAAAGAGCCACCTGACCTAGTTGTCTTGTATTATTCTGCTACAGATCTGTCCTTGCACTTTTGTTACTGGTTTATAATGGATACTCCAATGGGATTATTGGTCATAGATGAGTAAGCAATCTTTAAACAGTCAACACTTGTGAACACTTATTCTTTATCAGTCTGATGATTATAAATGTATTGTGTACTCCTAATTACTATCATGCTTGAGAATGTCATTTTCATAACAGTTGGAGTAGTACATAAGCTGTTATGTGCATTAAATTTTGTCGTCCATTAGTTTAGGTCATGTTCTTGGTTGCATTTCATACTTTGAAGTGAAATCATGGTCATGTCTTGAAATGGGACTGACGCATATGATTGTCTTTCTATTCCTTCAGCTTGTCATGTGAATGTCATCAATGATTTTCTTCTTCTATTCATCCCTTCTGAGATCAAGGGGCAACAACATACTGGGCTCAACCCTTGTGGGAGCCCATTTGATACCACATGCTAAAAGTCTTCAATCAGCTTCATAATTTTTCCTATACTTGCACATGAAACAAACAGATTAGAATAAAACAATGATGCTCTATGTTTGCTTCACTTTAGTTTCTTCAGCATATGGATGTTCTCATTTGATCAATGCATTATAACTAAAATATTATGCCTCTCCTAATTGATGAAGGATTTTCATAACCAAAGCTTCTAACAGGACCTTTCCCGCATTTTTTTCAGGTACATGTTGAGGTAAGGAGCAGGACTGGAGGCTACTATGAACATCAGCCAAAACAATGCAATGATGGCTATGTCTTTCCCTCTTCTTCATTAGATGCATAGTATTTTATATGTATTTGCATGAGTTCAGCTATAACCCATGGCTTGTGTGGGACATTTGATATGTATTAGTTTCCTTCAATGCAATATTTAGTCTCTTATGTATTCAAACCTGTAATTGAATAACCATTGTGGTGAATGAATACTTATCTCATTTTACTCTTCTGCAATGCAATGAATGATTTGAAACTTCTGTTTTCTGCATCTGAACAACTGAACTACATTTGTCATAATAACTATGCAACTAGCACATAATATAAATAAATCAAATCTCATCCCAAAATGATAAATGATAAATCTGTTCAGCCAATTTTTTAGCTTTGGTAAGAAAATGGTAACATTTCTGGTGACTTCTGCTATATGCTTTTGTGCTAAGCATTTGACCAATTGCCTTGACATCCATTAGGCATAGAGTCATACTCTGTCCTTCTCAGAAACTTAGAAAACACTGTACTTAAGCTCTCCAATAGTTCAAACAACAATAGAAAATTGAAAACAAACTCTACTAAAAGAAAACTAACATGCCCTAATGGCCAAAACAAAATGCTGAAACAAATGTGCATGAGCACTTATTCACTACAAAACTACTCTACTATATACAAAAGAATTATTTTACCCTTAGTGCCAATGCTTGAGGTGGATCCCATTAATTGGGATAGATAGCACCTCTCCACTTAGCTGGGACAACTGAAATGCATTGTTTTCTTTCCACTCTGTGATAACATAAGGCCCATCCCAAATGGCATCAAATTTAGAATGCTTACCTGGCCTGCCCCTTAGTTCATTCCACTTGAACACCATATCTCCAACAATAAAATTCCTTGGTCTTGCTCTCTTATCAAATACATTCTTCATTTGGGTTTGATGCATATCAGGCTTTCTTAAGACCTCTTTCCTTGTCTCTTCTAGCTCCATGAGCTGAGCTAGCCTGATTACAAGAGGTTGTTCTTCTAGGAGCTCAAGTTCTTTGATAAAGGCCAATGTAGGCACTTCAACTGAAATAGGTAACCGAGCCTCTTTTCCATAAGTAAGAACATATGGGGAACAATCAGTAGCCCTCTCAGGTGTAATTCTATTAGCCCATAGAGCTAACTTTAACATTTCATGCCATGTTTTCTAATTGTCCTGAATAGTCTTCTTGATTAACCTTATTAGATTTCTATTGGTAGATTCAGCTTGCCCATTACCCTATGGGTAATAGTTAAATGAAGTATTCAAATAGATATTATTTTTGATAGACCAATCTAAAATTCTTAATCCTAAAAAGGATAGACCATTATTAGAGATGATTGAATCTGGTGTACCAAATCTTGACACTAGGTCCTGATAAAAACTTAGGACAACAGATTCATTTGCCTCTTTTAAGTCAACAATCTTAGTCCACTTGGTAAAATAATTTGTGGCAGTCAAAATCCACTTGTGGTCTGCACTTGAAGGTAGGTTTATTGGTCCTCTGAAATCCAATCCCCACTTTGCAAATGGTTGTTCAACTTTAACAGGATGAAGGGGTAAGGAACAAGTCTTTGCTTACTTGCAAATAAAGAACACTTCTCACATCTTCTCACTCAAGCAAAAGAATCTTTAAACAAATCTGGCTAGTAATAACCAACCTGCATAATCTTCAAGGTGGTTGTTTTAGCTACAAAGTGACCTCCTGAAGGTCCATTGTGAAACTCATCTAACAGTCTATCAACTTGACAGGTCCAACACACCTCAAAAATATACAATTAAAGTCTCTCGTAAATAAAATACCATCAATAATAGCATAAGGAGTAGCTTGCAATCAAAAATATCTTCTACCTGCCCTGTCTAAACCAATTGGACACTCACTGGTCTACAAATAATGCATCATCAGATGCACCCAGCTATCTGTTTCAGCTGGTGTATTGGCTGGTTCATTATTATTCAGCACTATTTCGGTGTCCTCTTGTTGTTCTTGCTCAAACTCTTCACTTTCAGCAAGCTTCTCACATAAGCCTTTACCTCTAATAAGTTTGGTTACTTGGATGTCAACATCAAATTCCATAACTTTGGTTATCCAACCAGCTCTCTTGTCATTTATATATTTGTTTAGTAAAAAACTCTTGACAGTGGGATGAGAAACTTTTAAGTGAATTTTATTATTAGATAGCATGTGTCTAAATTTCTTAAGGCTCCTTACAACAGTAACAACATGTTTTTCAACAAAAGAGTACTTTACCTCATACTCGTGCAACACGTGGCTGAAAAATGCAATTGGTTGCTCTAATCCTTCATTATTTTGCTGACATAACATTGTAGAAATAGTGTCAACTTCTCCAAAAGTATATAAAATGAAATCCTTCTCATAATTAGGATTGATGAGGGTAGGGACAATAGCGAGGGCTTTCTTTATCTGCTCGAAGCTTCATTTTCCCTCCTTAGTCTAGCTAAATGGCACATTCTTTTTCAACATAGCAGTAAGAGGTTGTAACAAAGATGCAATATTTGGAATAAACCTCCTAACAAAATTGATTCTGCCAAGAAATCTCTACAAGCCTTTCTTATGCGCAAGCAATGGTAAATCTAGAATAGCTGAAACTCTCTCAGGGTCAATAGTAATACCTTCTTTTGAAACAATATGACCGAGGAGTCTTCCTTCATAAACTAAGAATATACACTTTTGGGGGTTCAATGAAACTCTAAACTCCCCGTACCTCTGAAAAATCTGCTTCAAGTGGTCAAAATGATCATTAGAATCTTTGGAAAAAATAGTTATATCATGTAGATTGACCAACACTATTATGTTCATAAGGCCATGGAAGGCCATATCCATTGCCCTCAGAAAGGTTGCCCCTACATTAGACAAACCAAATGGTATTTTCTAATAGGCCATGGTACCCCACTTAGTTGTGAATGTAGTTTTGTATTGGTCCTCTTCTTTGACCAAAATTTGATTATATCCAGAGTATCCATCTAACAAAGAGTACCTATCAGAACCTGAAACAACCTGCAGTATTTGTTCCATGGTAGGAAGAGGGTAATGGTCTTTTAATGAGACCTGATTTAGATCACATAAATCAACACAAAGTCAGATTTCACCATTCTTCTTCGTAATTGGGACCAAATTGGAAACCCAGGAGTAATGTTTTATTGGGAAAATGATACTGCTCTTAATCAGTTTATTTAGCTCAGCCTTCATTAAGTATTCAAGTTTAGGATTGAGGGGTCTTTATTTTTGCCTAACAGGCTTGGCATTAGGATCTAACTATATGGTGTGCTGGGCCAAACTGGGATCAAAACCTCTCAAGTCCTTATACTCCCATGCAAAAACATCAGAAAAATATTGACATAATTGAATAAAAGATTGTTGTTCTTCTCTAGTACATACCTTTCCAAGTTTCAGCAGTTTGTCTTTGAAAATTTCTATCGTTTGATAATGTTCTTTCTTCACTGTCATACTACACTTGTCTTTTCTAAACTGATCATCAATGTTAAACACTAATTCTAATGTGACCAATCCCTTGGGAAACTTATTGGTCCTCAACTGAACAATCTGATCTTCAAATTGCTACTGATATTTATGTTGATCATCTGTTACAAATTTAGCCTCTGAACTTAAAAAACTCAAGATTTATTCATCACTGTTAAACACTTGCCATGAAACACTATTGTCAGGTATAGAAGGCCTGGCAACTATCTTAACATATGGTTGTACCTCAACATTTTGAATCTAATCAGGAATCTTAAATTGGAATCCCAAGGTTGCTAACCTATCTGCATACTTATTTGATCCCTAGGAATGAAATCAGATTAAAAGCATAAAAAAATGCAATTGAATCCAACACTCTATGTTTTTTTTTTTGAATAGATCATTTTTAGCAACATTCAGATTCCTAGCCTAGTTAATGATCAACTCAGAATCCCCATAAACTTGAATAGATTTGATACCTTTTTGTCTGAGCCCATTCTAAACCATGGATCAGGGCCTCATACTCAGCCACATTATTCGTGCAATTAAAGGTAAACCTTAAGGCAGCATACTATTTGTCTCCTTGAGCTAAAATTAACATATTACCTCCACTAGAACCTGTCTTAGTCCTTGATCAATCAAAGTACAGCTTCGAAAGCTGATCTTCTTGCTATTCTAACTAATTTTGATCATTAATCTGATTAGGAATCACTGCATCGGGTTCCTGTATCATATAGATGCCTAATCCTACCTCATTTGTGTGATGGAAAGGGTCACTTTCATGATCTTCAGCTGCCCAATCATCTAAATTTATGTCCTCTATAGGTGCATTGGGATCTAGGCTCATGGGTTCATCTTGCTACCTGCGAGTGATGTAGAGATTAGCATTTATTGGGCTGGGAACATAGGTCTCAATATGGTCTTTTGCAAGTGGTTTGGACTATATTATTACTTTTGTACCATATCTCATTCTAAAGAGCAAGCGAGTCTAGTCAGGTGAAAGAAACCCACCCAATTTAGCTCTGAACTCCCTAGAAAGGAAGATTGCAAAACTAGGTGGAAGGTCAATGATGTAAATGTCTTGATGAATGGAAAAATTAGGACAAGCATGCAATGTGAGTGGCAGATTTTTTATTATCCCCACAGTACTAAGTATAGATCCGTCTAACTGAACTACTCCTTTTGCAAGGGGCTCATAAACCAATCCTAATGAGTCAGCTACACTTTTGGGCATAATTGAACTACTTGCCCCTGAATCTACCATATAGTTATGAACCAATTTATCACCAATAATGAGACTTAGATAGAAAGGGGGTGGTTTTACCTCATCTTCTTGTTTTCCACTCTTAACTTCTGAACTATTAGCAAGTACAACCTTGGCCTTCTGATGATTTGAATGCTTAGAAAGTGATAATTCAACCAATGCCTCTTGCAACAAATTATTTTGTCCTGGGATGTGTAAAGCATCCATAACTGACATTCTCACTATTGCTTTCCTAAGGTGATCAACTATGTTAAAAGAAATAGGGGTTACCTTATCTTGTCCTCTTGCTGCAACCACGTCAATCTGTCCAAGTTGCGATGACTATTGTCACACTTTGGGTTGTTCTTTCACTTGTACTATTTGGTCTCTTTATAGAATTTGTACCTTCTACTGTGGTACAGGGGTAGTTTGTGATGGATAGACTTGGTTTTTATCCTTTATATCCTACTGTTGTACTATAATAACTTGCTAATTTACATCTATAGCTCACCGTTTTGACCTTGTGGTGGCTAAAATAGGTGTACTTTGTTGATTTTGACCTTGGAAGTAGTTTATACCACAAAAATTAGATTATTCCCAATTCATTAAGACTACATTAGCCTTATTCTTCTAAGTTGAAACTTTTCCATTAACCCCCTCTAAGGTTGCATAACTGTTCTGAACTATGAGTGCCTGATTTCTCACTCCATTCATGTAGGCAGCTTGACTATGTGGTTGGTGACATGGATAATAGTAGTCACTGTCGTGGACCAGATTATTCTGTGTGGGCACAAGCTCTTTTGAAGTACTAGCAGTAGTTGGATTATAAGCCTAAAAAGGTCGAGGGTTATAGTTCTTTCTTTTCCCCTGAGGATCAGCTTGAAAGGGTTGCCTATATTGCTGATTGGGCTAATATTGGGTATTTTGCTGATTAGGCTGATACTCATTTTGGTAGGACAAACATTTCTCCATGTTTACTAGCTTATTTGCAATTGTCCTTAAAGTATTTTCCAATTCTAGGGTAGTTTGGGTTTGAACTGGGACAACAGTTTGTTAGGCTGTTTGATATCCTATTGCTAGAATAGTTGGGACAGTAGCTAGAGGAGGCACTGCCATAGGCGTAGATGGCTAGATTTTAGGGAAAATAGGTAAAGGGGGCCTAGGGGCTATCTTCCCTTCCTGAATAAGGCAGTTTTGTTCTCTAACAATGATCTCAAAAGAATCTGGAAGGGTGGTCCCTCCCATGGACTGTATCATTACAGAAATTTCACTGTTCAAAGCTTTGAGATAAAACAAAAAAACATGCCTTGGCAAAGGTTTTACCATTGTGGGAATCCTATCCCAGGTCCTCTAAAATCAGTAATTGAAATCAACCATGTGTTCTTGGGGTACCCTTTTGATGGTACTCAGTTCCTCCAGCAGTGAGAGATGATTGGACTTGTCCTTGAAGTGTTTGTGTAATCCATCTCCCAGTAAGTACTAGGATGTTATTGAATTTTCAGCAAGTCCTCTAAACCATTGTAAGGCCTTTCCTTTTAATGAAGTAGTTAAAAGTCTAAGTGCCACGTTTTCTTGAGTGACATTATGTACAGAACACAACATTACTACATCTTGAATATGTTCAACAATAGTAGTATGATCTTCTCTAGTGAAATAAGGCAATCCCTTTAGGGCTACCATTGGAATATCATCTCGTTGGGCAAGTTGTAATGGGCTGCCCATATTGAAAGAAGCAAATGCATATGGCCTACACATTATAGGTATCTGGATTATCAACACTAGACTTCTCCTTCTTTTAAACAGACTTGTAGATCTAAATCGAGAATGTGTAGACTTGGATCTTCTTGATGACTCAGCTATTTTGCTTGTTGATCTGCCTCTCTTTCTAAGTGTAGACAGCTGTAGGTAGTCAAATGGGTCTGGATTAGACATGGTTTTCATAAGCTACAAGCACTAATCTACATACCAAACCAGAAGGAATGAGTTGCCAGGTATATTGAAAGCCTCCAAAGGATGGTAAAAATGCTACATATACCATAACAGTAGCTATGAGGGTACAAATCTCTCTGAAATTACTTCTAGAGTCCCACCAGGTGTACCAAAAACTATTCTCAATTCAAGTATGCACCCTTGTTAAGTTTTACAAAAACTTAACTACTTGTTGAAACAAGGAATCATTCTCAGATGTGGGTCTCCTTTCATCAGAACAAATCTCCATAGTGAGTTGGTTCTCTTGTAATTTCTAAACTACTAACTTGAGGGGAAAAAGGATAGAAGGGTGTAATTAAAATGCAAACTATTTCTGGAATCTAAACTGGATGAAATTCTATCACTCACAAATAGATCCTCTAACCTGAATCCTCACAATTTCACTAATAGCTTATTCCATAAGTAATTTGCAACAAGGTTTGGATCAAACACAAACTGCAACCAGGAAGAACTAAGTTTTTAACAGTATTGAGACAGAATAAAGGATAGAAAGTCACAATATAACATCAGATCAAGACTGCAAAAATATGTGAAACATGATGATTTTGTATTAGAACTGGAAGGAGTACAATGCATGAAAAATAAAATGTGTGAGCCAACTGCCTATTTACAACTTTGCCTGTGAACAAGAGAGAATAAATTGATACTAATTGACTGAGAAAAAAGTCTATTTTTCTCCTATAAATGACTCCCAAAGATCTCTTCTGAAGAAAGCTGAAAAAGCTCCTAAAAATAGACCCTAAGTCCATTAAATTCTGAAAAAGCTCCTAAAAATTCTGATATAACATTAAATGAAACAGGTAAGTAGAATACCTGAAAACTCCTTTAGATTTGAAATTGATGAGTTGATCAGCCATGGAATAAGCAATTTGTTCAGCAAAATCTAGTCAGAATTCTTGTGACTTATCCACGGTCTTCAATCTGAATAAAATGGCAATTTGCCAATTGTAGACTGTGATATCTTCTTTCATTCCAAAGATGAAAGCCATCATAAACAGTGCCTCTTGACTGGCTTGAGTGAATTGTGCCCTTCCTATAGGTAATGTGGGCATTTGTTTGTTCTCCTCAGGCAACTACAACTCTAAATTGAGAAACCTAAGCTGATTGTTGACATTTGACCACATCTTTTACATTTTGGCAATAGTGGGGAATGTGGCCATTCGATCATGGTACAGGGACAACATGTCTCTTATGGGCTTCGGTGTAATTTGTACCATAAAGGGGCCCTATTGAATGGTGCATGAAGGCACATGAAACAGTTCCGCACACATATCAATTAGGTCGGGACATGAATGCACACTTGGGACTATGAACTGTGCCAACCGTGAAGTCCAAATCCTCATCCTGAAACTTTCAGACTCCCCCTTCTTTGCCCTTTGAATGCATCTTTGGTGTGCTCCTTCTCGGAGAGCCTTGGTAGATTTTTGAAGGGCTGGGTCTAAGACATTATTTGCAAAATCTTTAACCTTTTCTGGGTCAACAGAAAGACCCACCTCAGGAACCCTCATCCTTGGATAGGTTCTCTTAGGCTGCGTAGGCGCTGAGGCGTACGATTTGCTGTTTAGAAGTCTATCTGTTGATTCATATATTTCGAGTCCCTCTGAAGAAGACTATGCTTCGGCCATGGTTGTGTCTGAGGAGAGAATGTAAGAAACTTGATACAACAAAAATTGAAACCACACTAAAGAAAGGGCACTTGTCTTGGGAAGGGTTTGCTAGGGACAGAATTGTAGGCAACAATGTTTTCACAGCAAAGAGATGGAAACAAAATGAAAGCCACACTTATGACTGAACTCTTATTAATGGGGCTTTAATGACACATCATTCCTTATAAATGAAATTAATGCCAAGAAACTGTTAATGTATCTTTTCAAACCAATATAGGATTATGTGTCAGAAACATTAAGATAGTGGCTGCGAAAAGTGCATACTTTAGGAATTTTGGGTATTTGGGACAACCTTAGTGAATGAGAGGTTTCCAAAAAGAGAAGAGGCTTGCATTGCTACCATGTGTTCACAGAACACTTATTTAAAAGGAAAGAGGGAAAAAGAAGCAGGAAAATAGGAAAACAATAAAGAAACTAACTATAGTACATATGAGACACTGCTTAATTAAAATGCTTCAGATAGATCCCGTTCACAGGAATCTCTTCAGGTTCACCTTCCATGGTCTCAAGCTCAAATGAATTTTACTATTTATAGGAACAAATCTTATAAGGACCGGTCCACAGTGATTCAAATTTGCTGTGTCTACTGGGCTTGGCAACTCTCTCATCCCATTTAAGCACTATTGAGCCAACTTCAAAATGGGGATTTGAAGTCTTCTTGTCAAAATAGTCTTTGATTATTTTCTAGTGTTTCATCAGTGACTCATGTGCTTTTTCTCTTTTTTCTTCTACCTCCGATAATTCAGTAAGTTTGACTTGCATTGGGCCATTTTCCTCAATCTCAATTTGTTTCAATAATTGTAGAGTGGGAATCTCTAGGCTTAGTGGCATTACAGCTGGCTCACCATAGACCAATTCATATGGGGACATCTTTGTCACTTGCTTAGGTGTAATTCTATCAGCCCACAGTGCAGTATTGAGCAATTTGTGCCACTCTCTTTGATAATTGGTTCCAATCCTCTTAATGAGTCTAATTAGGTTTTTGTTAGTAGACTTTGCGAGACCATTACTCTAAGGGTAATAATTTGAAGAGGTTTTCAAATAAATTCCATACCTTACTGCAAACTCTGATATCTTCATTCCCAAAAATGCCTTAGCATTATCTAATATGATGGTACGAGGAGGGCCAAAATGAGCAATAATGCTTTCCAGAAAGTCCAGTATTACCTTTTCTGTTGCTTCCTTGAGTGGCACTACTTCACTCCATCTAGTAAAGTAATCGGTGGTTGTAAGGATCCATTTGTGTCCCATACTTGACACTGGATTGATCATACCAATGAAATCAAGACCCCATTGGGCAAAGGGCTCATCTATAATTATGGGGCTTAGGGGCATTGCTGCATTTCTTCTTTTTCCTGTATAGAACTGACAAGATTGACACTTTTTGACCAACTGATAACAGTCTGTAAATAAAGTGGGCAAGAAGTATCCTGCTTGAGTTATTTTTATTACAGTGGTCCTTGCTGAAAAGTGTCCCCTTGAGACTCTATGATGCAGTTCATGCAATATTTTTTGGGCTTCTTCTTTCTCTATGCATCTTAAAAGTATGCCATCAGTATTTCTTTTGAAAAGAACATGGTCAATTAATACAAAATAGGACCCTTGCTGTCTATAATACCTTCTCTTATCATGGGAGAGCCCATTTCAGAAAATGCCATGTTTCATAAACTGAATCCTATTTGTAACCTAGGAATTTAGATCAATCTCTTGGATTCTCAACACATTCTCACTTTCTGTTTCTGCAGTCACCATTTTTTCCATGTCTTGGGCCATATATTGGCACAATCTGTTGTGATGTTCACAACACGCCCCATTTTGCTCCTTAGCAAAACGAGGACCCCTGCTGATGTCTTGCTTTTTGCTTCTGCTTGTGTTTTTTCTGCTTTCTGGCGGTCTGGTAAAAATGGTCAGGTGCATCATCATCATGAGGTCAGTTTGCCAAAGTTCATATTTTGTTGCTGTGACTTCATACTTAGAAAAAGCTTGAAACTTCATGCAGGTTTGCCTTTTACTTCACTTGAAAATTCGTCCATATGTGAAAGTTATGCACGGTCAAAGTCTTGGTCAAACCTGATATTCGCAGGAGGATCATCATTTTTTATCCTAAGTCATGTCGACAGGATCATCATGATCTTGGTCTATCACCCGATAAAAATCATGCAGTTGCAACATCCGGACGTCAATCTTAGGTGGTAGTGCTTTTTACCCGTCAAAAGGCCTTGTGCGCATTATGCAGCATCATGATTTTCTTAGGAGCGTCATATGTTATAAACTCGGTTTTGTTTGCATGATGATCATCATCATCATCATATTTGAACGCCCCCCCCGATAATATCCTGAGGTTCGAATATCATGATGACATCGGCTTTAAGTCAAGGTAAGTTACCCCGTCGAGGTGGTCTGTTGTATCGCGAGCATCATCATGATATTTCAACATTACCTGATCTTATAATATCATGCTGATAGTATAAGATCACCCTGACTTAGCAAATCCACCTTCGGCATATTTGCATGCGCGTGCTATAATCCTATCGCAAGGTCATCATCATGATATTTGCTGAACTTCACGAAGATGATGATGACGACTTCATATCACCCTGATCTTTCACGAGGATCATTTGCTAAAATTCGCTAAGTGCTGGAAACATCATCATGATAATTCGAGAAGGAGGATCACCATCTTCATATCCTCCTGATCTCCAGTTAGCGCAAATATCATGATGATCACCCTATCTATTCAGAAGTGGTCGATATTACATTTCTCAACAGCATCATCATATTTTGTAATATCACCCTAGCGCAAATATCATGATGACCAGCTCATCCTTGTGCTCCGAAAGCAAAATATGATGATGATGTCATCATCATATTTTTATCCTGTCATATTGTCAAGATCATCATGATCTTGTTTGTTCGCCCGATATTTCGCCAAGTCCTCCTGCCGATGAAATACAACCTTTTGCAAGTATCCTGATGATCATCATCATCACATTTTCTCTTCGGCAGGATATTTTCCAAACATGATCCGGTTGGCGAATTATCATGATGACGTCATGTTCAAGTTTAATGAAGGCTCCGAATATCATGATGACGTCATCCCGATCTGATAAACGAAGAAGTAAATATCTTGATGATCAGCATCATCATCTTTTTTCCTTCAAACAGGATATTTTTTTCAAGCACGATCCGTTTGCCCAAATATGATGATGACGTCTTATTCCAAGTTCGACAAAAGCAAATATGATGATGATCTTCATCATGCTGATTTTTTCTCGAAAGGGTTGCCTTGACTGCAAAAGGATCATATTATGTTCATCATCCTGATCATGCTCCTTAGGTGACCCGATATCACAATTATCCCCCTGATCTTAACCGAACATGATGATGACGTCATCCTTAGCATTTCAATGAAGCCCGAATATCATGATGACGTCACCATCATCTTCCTTTCCTCGGCAGCATGATTATATTCATATCCTCCTATTCTTCTTAAACATGATGATGATGATGATGTTGTTCTTTTCCCCGATATGCAGACGCGAGACATCATGATGACATTCATCTGGACCTTCAGGAGGGAATGCATCATATTTCCAGAATATCATGATGATGAGGTATATCGACCAGCATGTTTTTTTGACGCACCGACAGCGAATATCATGCCGATGGGCGGGAAATGAAGCAGTGGAGTTTTAAAGTGTTTTTTTTGGCGCCTCTGGCATTTTTCGGTCAGCGATGGTTGACCCGATCAATTTTGAGCAGCTTGGGCGCATTTTGGACGCGTTTTTGAGTGCATTCTGATCCGATTTTCTCAATCTTGCGCTGTCACCTGGATTTGAACGCTTATCTTAATTTCATGCTATTTTATGTGATAAATGTGAAACTTATTGCTTGTCTTGTCTTGCAGGCTTGCAGTTGAGGAAGCAGCTAGAAAGTTAATACAGTGACCTCATGGAGGCAGAAGATCTGATCTCAGGAGCAAGAAGATAGAGATGAAATGCAAAGGGTCAAGGCCATTCAAGTAAAGAAGAAGGTCGCAGCTGAAGGTATTATCACAACAGACAAACAGAAGTTATTACCCAGCTGCTGGAACTTCTCAGAAGGGGCAATATTTCGCCCAGATTTGACCACTGCTCAGAGATATTTTTGAGAACTGGTTCACCTGCATTTATTGCTGTAACTAGGGGTTTGAACCAGGGGATCAGTTAGGTTTTTTGCTGTAGTAAGGACAATCAGAATGTCTTTATATTGTGCCTCTCTACACTGTAATACTTTACAACAGGGATTTTTAGGGCCTACAACAGAGATTCTAGGAAAACACAGCATGATAGCTTAGCATAGTTTAGAAGTAGAAGAAGGAGGTTGCCTGTTTGTCTGCAGTAAGGTGCGTGTGGAATGTCTGGCTGCCTTACTGTATCTGTAAAGCTTGTAAGTTCTCTGTAGTATGATCAATGAAACTAAGAGTCATTCTTACATTGTAAATCATGTATGGCTATTCGTTTCTAATACAATAGAATCAGGAGTTCTGCATCTATCTTCTGAGTGTTCTCCTGCTCTTCTTTGTGTTTTGAAATATCTTCTTTGAGAGCTTGCAATTTTAAATGTATGTTTGTGAAAATGCTCAGAACTTACATTTAGGGTTTTTACTGTGGATTTGATCAAACTACTGTGGTATTTACATAGTGCATAACAGAAACACTTAGATCCTTCGGTAGATTAAGTGAGGTATAGAGTAGATCTTTCTAACTTTTCCCAACCCATCTGAAATATCTAGCTAAAAATGTAGAAATCCAAAGGAAATTGTCTCAAATTTGAAGAAGCATGATAACCGAGCTATAAGTAGACAGTTTTCATAAACAGATAAAGAAGAAAGCTGCAAAAAAATCTAAGAAAACCCTCTAAAACTTGTAGCCCAGTAACACCTGTATGCAAATGAACAGAATACTTGTTGAAATCTATGACCTCTTTGCATATTCTTAGTCCAGTAAACCACAAAACAAACCTAAACTACGTAAGGCCCCTTGAACATTACAGCTTCACATTGACCAACTGAACTTGACCAACCGAACCATTGTAGACTTGGGATTAGTTGAATCACCAAATGATTCCTTCTTGTCTTTCAAGTATAGTTTCAGTTCATTTTATGTGAATTTTAACTTATTGTTATGATTGCATCAAAACAGTCATCAACAGTTTTCTGGCGCTAGAAGGAGGGCCTGCCTGAGTTAGGTTTCATTTCAAACTGGCTAACGACAGTAATAGAGTGACTAGGTCTAGGTCCAGTTCAGGAGATATATTTGTGCAACTACCTGATACAAGGCGAAGTAAAAGCCCTTTAATCTGGAATCCAAAGATATCGCAAGCAGGAAGTTCATCTGGAACACCTCCTGGGTCACCTTTTAACATCCGTAGTATTGTAAGTCCTGACAGATCACTGTTCAGATCTTTAAATCTTGGTTCAAGCACTCCTGGAGGTCTCAATCCTCCTCTAAATCCTAATCCACCAATCAATCCAGGTATTTCTGCAAGTTCAAGTCAAGCTCAAACACCTGCAATGGCTTATTTCGATGTCAATTCTCCCATATTCTTCAATGATTATCATGACATGCCAAAAAATCTGGAAAAGATATGTCCCAAATACCAGTTGCATCAAGACCCAGAAGATCATATTAGAATATTTAAGGAAGCATGTTTTAGGGCTATGTTAGAGCACGAGGATGTTGTGTGTAGGTTGTTTCCTTACACCTTTAATGAGCAGGCCTCTAGCTGGTACGTAAACTTACCCAATGGTTACATTTCTTCCTGGGCACTTATGGAAGAAGCATTTCTGTCAAGATTTAGAGGACCCATTGACCCTTGTGCGTTGTATCATAAGTTGGCTGCTATAAAACGAGGTGAGGGAGAGCTAATTGATAATTTCAATGACAGATTTCAAAAGGCCTATTCTAGGCTAGTAGCCCCTTATACCATAGATGATGCTCCCTTGTTGGCTATGTACTATGCTGCTTTGGATCCTTTAACTGCCATGTTTGTCAAAAGGAAACCTGACATAGATTCAATATCCAAAGCCTATAAAGAGGCAGCCTCAGTGAACCAAGAAATGAGACATACAACTTACAGTCCATTTGGAGGAAATTTTGGGGTGCAGACTCAGGCACACCCATGGAATGGAGTCCCTGTGCAGCATGCTCCACTAATAAATCCGGTTCCTTCTTACACACCTGTGTATAACCCTACTCCAATCCAGGCTATAACTCCTTACACGGCTAATACTTCCAATAACAGTCAAAATAATGGTCAGCCTTTCTTCCAACTTCCTAGGGATGTAACTATGGCAAAAGCACAAGATGATAGGGAAGACATCAAAGAAATTACTACACATTTGAAAAGATTAACAACCGAAGTGACACAGCTAAGAAATGAGAACCTCTATGGAAGAAGCAACCAAAACTACAATCCACATCAAAATCACAACCAAGGCCAAAATTAGAATTACAATCTCAACCAAAATCAGCAATACAATCAGAACCAAAGCTACAATCAGCATCAAGGCCCCAGTCAGGGGCAACCAATGCAAAGTAGGGGGCCAGTGATAGATAATAGGACCTGGGGCAATAATAACAAGAACCAGAATCAACTTAGGCCACCCAAGACATGGAACACTGGGCCCAACAACGGTACTCTGGCTTCTCCTTTTGAGAATACAGATAATCATGGTGCAAAACAAATAACTAACATACAAATGGCCAATACAGCACCCAAAAATTGGTGCAGATTTCACAATACCAATGCCCATGCTGAGCATGACTGTCCACAGTTCCACTTGGCAGCTAGTATCTTCAACGTAGATGTACAGCCTCCTACCTCTGAATTTCTCATCCCTAAGGGTAATGAGGTAGTACCCTCAGAATATGACACAGCATTAGTCTTAGAAACGTTTACCTTTGCAACTGCAGAAGAGAAGGAGGATGAATTGCTAGAGGATGAACCATACTGTTGTGAAAGTCTTTATCCCGAATCAGCCTTTGTGTTAAATGCTTTTTAGTTTCCTTTCGAATCTGAAAACGAGATATTAAATGAAACAGAGGAGGTGCAGGCCTTTCAACAAACAAATAAAAGCCACACCTACAATTTGAGGAACAACCCTAGGCCGGGAGGACCTTTCACCACTTCCACTCCTCTGAATAACATCAATACACCCCCAGATCAGAATGCTAGCAACAATCCTGCCATACTTAAAGCTAGTCAGCACACAAATAACGGAACAACAGTGCAAAAGGATCAAACAAGTAAGACAGAAGCAGTAGAGACAACAAGATTAGTGAATTACTTATCAGAGGAAATAAAGAAAATGAAGGTCAGCATACCTCTAAATGAATTATTGAAGACCCCAGGGATCAGAAATGCTTTTTTAAAATCCCTGGATACATCCATGACAAACATGGTGTCTGCTGATATAACTGTTCCTAGTAGTGATTCACCACCTAAGGAGAAAGGCAAGAAAGTTGAGCAGCCTTCCAACACAAATGTAGTAATACATGCGGATAAGAGGGATACTCAACCTTTCTTGTTAACTGTTAGGTTGTGTGGGAAGAATATACACAATTGCATGGTAGATTCTGGTGCTTCAGCCAACGTAATGCCCTTAGGAATATGTAAAACTCTCAGGCTGACTCCCACCAAATCTGCCAAGGTTGTCACGCAATTAGATAAGACCGAGGTTAGTGTGATAGGAGAACTCATGAACATACAAGTGCAGTTAGCTTCGGACCCTAGGGTGAGCCAAATCATTGACATCCAAGTAGTGGATATACCCGTAAATTACGGAATGTTGCTAAGTAGGGATTGGTCCAAGACATTAAATGGGTATATGGCTACTGACTTTTCACACATGTGGTTACCATGGAGAGGCATCCCAAACCAGATCAGAATAGGGGCAGAGCCCAGAATGAAACATATGATAACAGAGTATAATCGAACTAATGAAATATTATATGCTGCTGTTGAACCAGGTGTCTATAGAGTTACCAACAATGGGATGCAGATTGAAGAGATTATGATGTTAAACATTAGAAAGAAGTGTGTCAGCAATAGAACAGCACTATTCATTGAGTCTGACGGAAATTCTTCAGATGAGGAAAACAATGCAATAGACAAATTTGGTCATGCCATTAGACAAGAGGTGGAAGAGTGCGTTACACACAATCTCCCAGTCCAATGTAAGTTATATAAAAATAGGTGTAGAGTCCATGATAGGCAACATTCTGAGGAGAATTGTGAAATATGCAAAGACATCATTGAATATGAATACAAAAGGTGCATAGGGAGGGTAGAGTCACAAGAGAAAAATGAGAATCCTGATCCATCACAGAGATATGTTCAGGATAATATAAGTGCCTTGATTCCAGATCTAGGGAAAGAAATAGAAGACAAGGGTAGTTATCTTTCTGAGTTGCAAACTACAAACACACATATGCAAGATAACCAAACGGAAAAACCCATGAATCAACAAGACAACACCCCACAGGCAATAAAAGAGACAAAGTATGCCAAGGTAAAAGATCAGAAAAGTAAAGATGGCATGTGGACATTAAAATGTGATGGGTCCAAATCAAAACAGGGCGCAGGTGCAGGTGTTGAACTCATAAATCCTCAAGGTAAATCTCATTTGGCAGCATATAGATTACAATTTTCCTGCACTAACAATATTGCTGAATATGAGGCCCTAATTTTAGGACTTGTCATGGCCATCAGGAAAGGGGTAAGAACCATCAGAGTATTTTCAGACTCTGAATTAGTAGTCAGACAAGTGAGGAAACTATATGCCTGCAATTATAAGAAGATGATCAGTTACAGACATAGAGTTTGGGGTTTAATGGATTCATTTGATGCTTTTAACATAGAGCATATTCCTAGAGAGCTGAACCACAGGCCAGATGCGTTAGCAGTTGCTGCTAGTACATTAGAACCATTGACACTGTCAGGATTAAGACGATTTGCTGTTGAGCTAATTAACGTGCCCAATATACCAGACAACGTTACACACTTTCAGGTATTTGGAGAGGATCAGCAAATTATTGATTTTCTGACTTGTAATGAGGCATTTGAGGCCCAAATTATTGATGAACAAGAAAGGCTTGAAGTAACATGGGACGAAGAAGATATGATCAACTTAAAGAGCAACTTCTTACCAAAAGGAGTAATTGAATTAGAACACATCTTTGACTTCGACGGAATAATAAGACAGAAAGACTTACCCAAAACAGAAGGGGGTAAGTGTGATTTACATAACTTAGGGACTGAGCTAAATCCACAAAATGTACTAATTGGGAAAGCTTGCTCTAAGAAAATCAGAAAAGAGGTTCTGGATGTTTTGAAAGAATATAAACATGTCATAGCATGGACTTATGAAGACTTGAAAACATTTGATGAGTCCATCATAACTCACGTCATACCTTTAAGAAAAGAAGTCAAACCATTTAGGCAGAAACAGAGGCCTGTAAACGCCATTCTAGAGCCTTTAATCTTTGAGGAAGTTAAAAAACTACTGTCCACTGGAATAATTTTTCCAGTCAGACATTCTGTCTGGGTAGCTAACTTAGTACCAGTAAGGAAGAAAAATGGAGACATCAGGTTGTGCGTAGACTTTAGAAATTTAAACAAGGCTTCTGAAAAGGATAATTATCCTTTGCCCCCAATAGATGAAGTACTGCAAGCAGTAAATGGTGCAAAGATGATGTCTTTTTTAGATGGTTTTTCAGGTTATAACCAGGTTTTAATTGACAGAGAGGATAGACTAAAAACCACCTTCACTTGCAAATGGGGAAATTATGCGTATAGAAGAATACCTTTTGGTTTGATTAATGCAGGTGCCACTTTTCAGAGGGCCATGGACGTTGCTTTTCGTGGATTATCAGGTAAATGTATTGTTGTATATATGGATGATTTAACTGTGTATTCCAAGGATGCATCCACCCACGCTGAGGACCTCAGAAAAGTACTTCAGCGATGTGAAAGGTATGGGATTTCCCTTAATCCTAAGAAATGTATATTTGGCGTAACTGAAGGTAAATTATTAGGCCATGTCATTTCTGAAAATGGAATTTCAATTGATCCGGATAGAATAGAATCCATAAAAAATTTGCAAATACCAAACAGTAGGAAAGAATTGAAATCATTTTTTGGTAAAATTGACTTTGTTCGGAAGTTTATAACAGGTTTTGCAGAGATTGTGCAGCCGTTGAATGCCATGTTAAAGAAAGATGCACAGATGGAATGGACGCCAGTAGCCAAAGCCGCATTTGAAGATATCAAGGAGGCAATTTCTAATGCCCCTGTATTGGCAAGTCCAGACTACACATGCCCGTTTTACATCTACTCCTTTGCATCTTCTCATTTTGTCGCTGCTGCCTTGACACAGAAAGGTGAAAATAATGACGAGAGGCCCATAGCATTTATGAGTGCGCCTTTGAAGGATGCACAGTTGAGATATCTAGATATCGAAAGACAGGCATTCGCATTAGTAAAGGCTGTAAAAAAATTCAGACACTACATCCTGCGTAGCCAGATTAAAGCCATAGTACCAGACGCAGCAGTAAAGATGCTGCTGATGCAGAACGAGCCTGGAGAAAAAAGAGCCAAATGGATCACCACGCTGCAAGAATTCGACATGGAGATCATTCCCGCAAAGCTGGTCAGAGGGCAGGCGTTGGTGCAGACAATAGCAAACATGGATCCAAATCTGATAAAACAGCAATATGTATTGAATTCCCAAGACGCATCAGGCTGGTATGATGATTTAAGCACCTTCCTGATAGCTGGAAAGTACCCAGGCAAGATGAAGGCTTCTCAGAGGAGAGCTTTGAAGATTAAGGCACAGCATTATATGGTGCAAGGAGGTCTTCTATTCAGGAAGAACCATGATGGAATTTATTTGAGATGCATAAACAGAACTGAAGCTGATAAAGTGTTGACAGAACTACATGACAAATACGGAACCGGCCATGGTTCCCATTTAGCTACAGCACACAAAATACTGAGAGCGGGCTATTACTGGCCCACTATATTCAAAGATACTAAGAGTCACATCAGAAGCTGCCACACCTGTCAGACTACAGCAGACAAAGGAAGAAATCTGGCCAATCCACTGCAGCCTATGATCGAGTCCAGACCATTTGCACAATGGGGCTTGGATTTTATCGGAGTCATCAATCCCCCATCTTCTGCAGGACACAAGTTTATATTGATGGTGACGGACTATTGTACAAGGTGGACTGAGGCCACCTGCTGCAAGTTTTCCACAACTAAGGTAGTTATCAAGTTCCTTGAAGAAAACATTATCACCAGGTTTGGAATGCCCTATTCATTGGTATGTGATAACGGCCCTGCTTTCTCTTCTTTAAAATTTTCTAAATGGGCATTTGAATATGGGATCATTCTAAGGTTTTCTTCGAATTATTACCCTCAAGGTAATGGACTGGCTGAATCAACAAACAAAATCTTACTAGACATCATCAAGAGGTTAATTGCCAAAAGTCCTAGGGAGTGGAATACCCTATTAAGATATGCATTATGGGTAGACAGGACCAAGTTCAAAACAACTTTAGGTAGCACACCTTATCACTTAGTTTATGGGACTGATCCCATACTTCCGGTTAATCTGAGAATACCAACCTGGAAGTTTGCCAATGAATATCTAGGCTTTGATAACCATAGGGAAGCCAGAATAGTGCAAATGTTGCAACTAGAGGAGAAAAGAGGTCAAGCCCTCGAGAAGTTTGCCAAACACCAAGCAGTTGTTAAGAGGTGGTTTGACAAAAGGGCAAGAGTCAAAACATTTAGGATATCAGACTTAGTGTTGTGCTGGGACAAAGCACATGAAAAGAAAGGAAGCCATGGAAAATTTGATAAATTATGGTTGGGTCCATTACAAATCTCAGAAATAATAGGAGATAACACCTTTAGACTTAAGACCTTGACTGGAGAAGATGTGCCATTACCAGTTAATGGCCAGCATTTGAAACACTACTTCCAGGCTTGAAGGTCAGGATGAGGCAGTCCTTTCTTTCTTAATGTAAAATGCTGTAGATAATGTACAGTTCTGCTTTTGCTATTTTCTTCTTGGGTTGGTTGTTTGTATAGCTTGTCTTCTTTTTGTTTCTGTCTGTTTGTACAGTTTTGTCTTTTGTTGTTGTGTTGTTTGTACAGCCTGTTTGTTTGGTTTGTTTGTTGTCTCCTCAGCAGGGATCTTTATTTTACTGTAGAGTATTAAGGAGCAGAACTAGCAACCATTCAAAACAGTATATAATTTAGGATATTCAGGTTAACCATTTGCAATTTACACATAACCTGTCACTGTCATGAATGTAGAGAGTTGTTCATCTTCTGAAGTTTCGTATTCAATAAATGTGATTGAGAATTCGAAGCAGGTTTCTCACGATGACACACCTAAAATCCTTGGGTTTGTTGAACCTACCAGTGTAGATATTAGGTGAAAAATCAGAGGTCACCCTTGCTACCATTACAATTCTCAGCTTAATTTCAGCAAGTGTCCACTCCTTGCATCATCATGAAGTTACAAATTGCTATACCTTATGAAATCTTTCAAAATTAGAAAACAAAAAAATAAATAAATAAATAAATAAATAAATAAATAAAGCGGATTATACTGAAAATCCAGATTAAGCCATCTAAGTAACTCTACCGGGGCTATGGACGCTCGCTGGCAGTGGGGCTCTACTTAGGAGAATTGTAACGATAACCTTGCCGGGGCTATAGACGCTCACTGGCAGCAAGGCTCTATCCGGTCGGCTATGAGGGAATATCCTCACCTACGTAGGCTAATGTCAGTCACTGGTTTGTTCAACCGATCTTCAAGATGAGGATAATTAATCACATGCACACAACTAAACTAAAAATGGAAATTCATGCATCTTTATTGAACACTTTGAGTCTCAAGCTGAATAGTAATTTGCAGGAAAAGATAGTTGGAAGTTATGAGTTCATTACATCTAGTTTCCTTGAGCACTCTGAATTTAATTGTTTTGTTTTGGTTGCTATTTGTTGTGATGTTCACAACACGCCCCATTTTGCTCCTTAGCAAAACGAGGACCCCTGCTGATGTCTTGCTTTTTGCTTCTGCTTGTGTTTTTTCTGCTTTCTGGCGGTCTGGTAAAAATGGTCAGGTGCATCATCATCATGATATTGCATGGGGTAGGTCATCATCATGAGGTCAGTTTGCCAAAGTTCATATTTTGTTGCTGTGACTTCATACTTAGAAAAAGCTTGAAACTTCATGCAGGTTTGCCTTTTACTTCACTTGAAAATTCGTCCATATGTGAAAGTTATGCACGGTCAAAGTCTTGGTCAAACCTGATATTCGCAGGAGGATCATCATTTTTTATCCTAAGTCATGTCGACAGGATCATCATGATCTTGGTCTATCACCCGATAAAAATCATGCAGTCGCAACATCCGGATGTCGATCTTAGGTGGTAGTGCTTTTTACCCGTCAAAAGGCCTTGTGCGCATTATGCAGCATCATGATTTTCTTAGGAGCGTCATATGTTATAAACTAGGTTTTGTTTGCATGATGATCATCATCATCATCATATTTGAACGCCCCCCCCCCCCCCCCGATAATATCCTGAGGTTCGAATATCATGATGACATCGGCTTTAAGTCAAGGTAAGTTACCCCGTCGAGGTGGTCTGTTGTATCGCGAGCATCATCATGATATTTCAACATTACCTGATCTTATAATATCATGCTGATAGTATAAGATCACCCTGACTTAGCAAATCCACCTTCGGCATATTTGCATGCGCGTGCTATAATCCTATCGAAAGGTCATCATCATGATATTTGCTGAACTTCACGAAGATGATGATGACGACTTCATATCACCCTGATCTTTCACGAGGATCATTTGCTGAAATTTGCTAAGTGCTGGAAACATCATCATGATAATTTGAGAAGGAGGATCACCATCTTCATATCCTCCTGATCTCCGGTTAGCGCAAATATCATGATGATCACCCTATCTATTCAGAAGTGGTCGATATTACATTTCTCAACAGCATCATCATATTTTGTAATATCACCCTAGCGCAAATATCATGATGACCAGCTCATCCTTGTGCTCCGAAAGTGAAATATGATGATGACATCATCATCATATTTTTATCCTGTCATATTGTCAAGATCATCATGATCTTGTTTGTTCGCCCGATATTTCGCCAAGTCCTCCTGCCGATGAAATACAACCTTTTGCAAGTATCCTGATGATCATCATCATCACATTTTCTCTTCGGCAGGATATTTTCCAAACATGATCCGGTTGGCGAATTATCATGATGACGTCATGTTCAAGTTTAACGAAGGCTCCGAATATCATGATGACGTCATCCCGATCTGATAAACGAAGAAGTAAATATCCTGATGATCAGCATCATCATCTTTTTTCCTTCAAACAGGATATTTTTTTCAAGCACGATCCGTTTGCCCAAATATGATGATGACATCTTATTCCAAGTTCGACAAAAGCAAATATGATGATGATCTTCATCATGCTGATTTTTTCTCGAAAGGGTTGCCTTGACCGCAAAAGGATCATATTATGTTCATCATCCTGATCATGCACCTTAGGTGACCCGATATCACAATTATCCCCCTGATCTTAACCGAACATGATGATGACGTCATCCTTAGCATTTCAATGAAGCCCGAATATCATGATGACGTCACCATCATCTTCCTTTCCTCGGCAGCATGATTATATTCATATCCTCCTATTCTTCTTAAACATGATGATGATGATGATGTTGTTCTTTTCCCCGATATGCAGACGCGAGACATCATGATGACATTCATCTGGACCTTCAGGAGGGAATGCATCATATTTCCAGAATATCATGATGATGAGGTATATCGACCAGCATGTTTTTTTGACGCACCGACAGCGAATATCATGCCGATGGGCAGGAAATGAAGCAGTGGAGTTTTAAAGTGTTTTTTTTGGCACATCTAGCATTTTTCGGTCAGCGATGGTTGACCCGATCAATTTTGAGCAGCTTGGGCGCATTTTGGACGCGTTTTTGAGTGCATTCTGATCCGATTTTCTCAATCTTCCGCTGTCACCTGGATTTGAACGCTTATCTTAATTTCATGCTGTTTTATGTGATAAATGTGAAACTTATTGCTTGTCTTGTCTTGCAGGCTTGCAGTTGAGGAAGCAGCTGGAAAGTCAATACAGTGACCTCATGGAGGCAGAAGATCTGATCTCAGGAGCAAGAAGATAGAGATGAAATGCAAAGGGTCAAGGCCATTCAAGTAAAGAAGAAGGTCGCAGCTGAAGGTATTATCACAACAGACAAACAGAAGTTATTACCCAGCTGCTGGAACTTCTCAGAAGGGGCAATATTTCGCCCAGATTTGACCACTGCTCAGAGATATTTTTGAGAACTGGTTCACCTGCATTTATTGCTGTAACTAGGGGTTTGAACCAGGGGATCAGTTAGGTTTTTTGCTGTAGTAAGGACAATCAAAATGTCTTTATATTGTGCCTCTCTACACTGTAATACTTTACAACAGGAATTTTTAGGGCCTACAACAGAGATTCTAGGAAAACACAGCATGATAGCTTAGCATAGTTTAGAAGTAGAAGAAGGAGGTCGCCTGTTTGTCTGCAGTAAGGTGCGTGTGGAATGTCTGGCTGCCTTACTGTATCTGTAAAGCTTGTAAGTTCTCTGTAGTATGATCAATGAAACTAAGAGTCATTCTTACATTGTAAATCATGTATGGCTATTCGTTTCTAATACAATAGAATCTGGAGTTCTGCATCTATCTTCTGAGTGTTCTCCTGCTCTTCTTTGTGTTTTGAAATATCTTCTTTGAGAGCTTGCAATTTTAAATGTATGTTTGTGAAAATGCTCAGAACTTACATTTATGGTTTTTACTGTGGATTTGATCAAACTACTGTGGTATTTACATAGTGCATAATAGAAACACTTAGATCCTTTGGTAGATTAAGTGAGGTATAGAGTAGATCTTTCTAACTTTTCCCAACCCATCTGAAATATCTAGTTGAAAACGTAGAAATCCAAAGGAAATTGTCTCAAATTTGAAGAAGCATGATAACCGAGCTATAAGTAGACAGTTTTCATAAACAGATAAAGAAGAAAGCTGCAAAAAAATCCAAGAAAACCCTCTAAAACTTGTAGCCCAGTAACACCTGTATGCAAATGAATAGAATACTTGTTGAAATCTATGACCTCTTTGCATATTCTTAGTCCAGTAAACCACAAAATAAACCTAAACTACGTAAGGCCCCTTGAACATTACAGCTTCACATTGACCAACTGAACTTGACCAACCGAACCATTGTAGACTTGGGATTAGTTGAATCACCAAATGATTCCTTCTTGTCTTTCAAGTATAGTTTCAGTTCATTTTATGTGAATTTTAACTTATTGTTATGATTGCATCAAAACAGTCATCAACACAATCCTTTGCCTCTGACTAGCTTAGTGGGTCTGACCTCCACATCATATTCAAGAATCTTTGTTATCCAGTTTTCTCTTTTCTCAGTGATCTCACCTTCTATAATGTATTCCCTCACACTAGGATGAGCCACTAATATCATAATCTTATTCCCTATGACCATGTGTCTAAATTTCTTAAGGGCTTTTACCATGGCATATGCTTGTTTCTCCACAAAATTATATCTGGCTTCATATTCCCTAAGAGTCCTAGAGAAAAAGGCTATTGGATGTTCTCCTTCTTGCTGGTCATCTTTCTAAGTCAAAACAGCAGCAACACTGAACTCACCTCCATACACATACATTATAAAAGACTTAGAAAAGTCTGGGTTTCTTAGTACTGGGGCTGTTGAAATGGCTTTCTTGACTTCCTCAAAAGCCTATCTCCCTTCTGCAGTCCATTTGAAAACAAGGTCCTTCTTTAGCAATAGTGTCATAGGTCTAATCAGTCCTGCAAATCAGATATGAACCGACTGACAAAATTGATCTTCCCCAGGAAGGACTGAACAACCTTCTTATTGACTGGCAGAGACAAGTTCATTATGGCAATGACTCTTTCTGGATCAATAGAGACTCCATCCTTTGACAGTATATGCCCTAATAGTTTTCCCTGCGGTACTGCAAAGATACACTTCTTGGGATTTAGGGATATTCCAAATTCTTGACACTTCTTAAAGACAACCTCTAAATGTTCAAAATGATCAACAACATTTTTAGAGAAAATAGTGAGGTCATCAAGATAAATCAGAATGATTTTGTTTATGAGCTTCCCAAATGCTACATCCATTGCTCTTTGAAAAGTGGCTCCAGCATTCGAAAGGCCAAATGGCATCTTGGCATATGCAAATGTTCCCCATTTTGTAGTAAATGCAGTCTTATGTTGGTCTTCATTAGCCAACCAAATCTGATTGTATCCAGAGAAACCATCTAGCAAGGAAAATCTCTCTGATCCAGCCATAGTCTGTAAAATTTGTTCCATAGAGGGCAGGGGATAATGATCTTTTAAGGATGCTCTATTTAGATCCTTGAAATCTACATAGAGTCTTATGTCACCATTCTTTTTTTCTCACTGGCACTTGGTTTGATACCCAGGTCAAGTACTTAATTGGAAAATTTATTTTTGATTCTAAAAGCTTCTGCAACTCATCCACCATTAGAGGTTCAATTCTAGGATTCAGGGGCCTTTGCTTCTATCTGACTGGTTTAGATCCTTCAGTCAGCTCTATGGTGTGCTGAATGATGTCTCTATTATAAGCATGAAGATCTTCATAGGTCCAGGCAATCACTCTGTCATATCTTTCACACAAGTTAATTAGTCTTTCCTTTTTCTCTGGGGTTGTGGAATTTCCAATTTTCAACTTCCTTCCTTCACTAACGTAGATTTCAGAATAATCTGCTTTATTAGCTTGAAACCTCTTTTTCTTTAAGCTTACATCCTCTGGGTCAAATAAGTTTTCTAAGGTAATCAGTCCTTTAGGAAGCTTATTGGACTTTAATTGAATAATTTGGTCTCCATATGCTTCTTCAATCTTAGGGTGTAACTGATCAGCAAATTCTCCTGATTGTTGCAAAAATGAGAGGACATGGAAATCATTTTCAAAAACCTACCAATTTTGGTCATTGTCTGGGATAGTTGGTCTCACTATAATTTTGACTAACTCATTATTTACTAGTAAATCAGTTGCTGGATCAAACTGTGAACCAACTTGTGCCATTCTATCTACCTCAGAATTTTGGGTTCTAGGGACTACTTCAATATTAAAGGCTTCAAAATCATCTATTAAGTCCCAAATCCTGTGTCTATAGGATCTCATCCTTACATTTTTGGCTACTGCCTTTTCTCTGATTTGTTTCACCACTAGTTCTGAATCTGCTTTTACTATCAGATTCTTTAGTCCCTTTTTCTTGGCTAACATGAGTCCATGCACCAAGGATTCATACTCAGCATCATTATTGGTACAGGCAAATTGAAAATGGATGGCCCTTAAAATTTTCTCACCATTTGGGGCAGTAAGGCAAATTCCTACTCCAACACCATTTTTACTTCTAGCCCCATCAAAATTTAGAGTCCAGATTTCTGAGTCCTTTTCAGATTCTTGGGTCTGTGGTGTTTCTTCCCTTAAAACATTTGGGATTTCATGGTCTTCATCAAATATGACATAAGTGCCCAGATCAGTAGAGTCATAATTTCCATAGGGATCACTTTGCATCATAGTCAATAACTGGTTATTTTCCTCCTTGTTGGTCATATTCAGTCCAGTCTCCTAACTCTTCAACAAAAATTCTCTCTTCTTGGTAAGACACCTATGGAGGTGCGATCTGGTAAGAAGCCTTTAGTTAGGCATCTTCATGTTTTTGGTTGTGATGCATATGCACATGTGCTTAGGGAGAAATGGTCTAAATTGGAGAACAAGGCTGTTAAGTGCATTTTCATTGGCTATGGTGTTAGTGTGAAAGTATACAAGCTTTGGGATCTTGTGGCTGAAAAAGTGTTGTATAGTAGAAGTGTTATCTTCAGAGAGCTAACACCTTCTTCCGTAGTTCTACATACAGAACACATAGAAAAGAAAGAAGATGTGTTTCAGTTTCTATCTACCCCAGAGAAGACTGAACTAACAAACCCTGTGAAACCTGATGATGAGGAGAGCTCTAGCAACTATGAAAGCTTAGAAAAAGAAGTAGAACCTCAACCTTAGTCATTGAGGAGGTCTACAAGAACAAGAAAGCAACTTGATAGGTTTGGTTATTCATTACTTGATTCTAGTTGTTCTTTTTCTTTACTTACTAACACTAATGAACCTAGAATTGTGAAAGAGGCTATGGGCATGAAAGATGCAGGTTCCTAGAAGGTGGCCATGGAAGATGAGATGACTTCTTTGGAGAAGAATAAAACATGGGACTTGGTGCCTTTGCCTGAAGGACAGAAACCTGTTGGATGCAAATGGTTGTTCAAGAAGAAATTCGGCACAGATGGTAGTGTTGAAAAGTACAAGGCTAGATTGGTTGCAAAGGGGTACTCACAATTGGAGGGAATTGATTATGGTGAAATTTTCTCTCCTGTTGTGAAGCTGACATCCATTCAATTCCTATTATCTCTTGCAGCTACTTATGACTTAGAGGTAGAACTTTTGTAGGTGGTTAACTATAAAACTAATTATTCAAATTGTCTTAGGCTATGTAGTCATGTGATGTAGATTGATAAAGATCAAAGATTGCTTTCATGGAACTTTTTCTATAGTGAAGTGGTCTTAAAAATGGTCACACAATCAAACAATAGGCTCATACGTACATTTATAACTCCTATAAAAATAAGCAATAACTTATCATAATTCTGTACAATAGGTTAATGAGATTGTAAAAGTATAGATGGCTTAGAATAAGAAACACAAATCTTCTTGTTGTCTCTAATGAAGTGTTAGAGAAATTTAATTCTTCTAAGGCTTAGTCATGCTTAAATTGTAGGGAAACTTATAAAGTATGAGACTATAATACTTAATTGATTCTACATTTGTATGATTGTTACCATTAGAGAAAGCTGGAAGGACGTTTCTCAAATGTTGCAGTTGGTAGTACCTTGGTAGACATGTATGTAAAATGTGGAAGAATAGACAAGGAACATGAACTATTTGACAAAATACCCCCAAATGTTGTTGTCTCATGGATTGCAAAATGATCACATGGTAGGCACAAAATGGTGTTTTGCATATTGGGAGATAGTTTGATATGTTTTCTATCTAGGTGCTTTATATGCAATTTCTCATTATTTACAATCAAAAGGCCTTTTGTTTTGTGTGGTTTACTATTTTTGCATCTATTTAGGTCTCTGCAAGTCTCCAACAATTCCTTGGGATTTTGAATCTGATGAAGGGTTTACATGGACTCTAAAGGCAAGTCATTTTAAATTTTTAGAATGGGGGGATTTTTCAAGGTGAACAGTTATTTGTTTGTTGTAGAGTTCTTAGTGGTTGTGTGAATGCAAAATAACATAGATTTCTCTTTAGATTAAGAAATTGCATCATTTTTATGTTGTTGGTATTTTTTTATTGGTAGCAATTTGTCTATAAGAAGTTGGGTTTAGGTGGAAAATTGTATGCATTTTATTTCTTTGTTCTACATTTCATGCTAAAAACATGGGTGTTCATGGTTTTGATAGCTATTAGCCTTTTTAATGCATCCTAATTTGTTAAATGTTCTTTGTGTTTATGATGCCATTGTGGCATTTCTTACAACCATATTTCTTTGATTCATTAAGCCTGTAGAAACAAGATCATGGAATAAACAAAAAGCACACGAGTTTGCAATGAATTGACCTAATTGTATTAACTAGGATGCAAATATAAATAGGTGAGTGTGGGTACCGAAATCTCCATGAAATGAGGATAGGACTTCTCTACATGAAGATGTGGTGAGTAACCACCAACAAAGATAGCACAAGGTGTCAATGTAAGTTGACACCTCTACAAAATGACCAACTACTTTGACATGTTCAAAGTAAAATGTGGTAAAATGTTTAAGTGTGATTAAAACACATGTGTATACACCTAGGATTAAAGGTATACACCAACAACTCCCTTAAGCCTAGCTTAGGTGAGTTTTATGAAAAATGGGTCCCGACTATAAGCCTAGTGAGGTACCCATATATAATACAAAAGAAAAATGACTCCTGGTCATGAAGCCTAATAAGGTACTCAATTACAATGCAAACTCTCTAAAACTGGAGAAAGATAGAAAACCTGGTGGGAAAAAACTATCCTCCAAAACGAGAGAAAAAAGAAAAGACTTAGAGAGACCCCCCCCAAAGATGATGTTGATCTAGACCATACACCAAGAAGAGCTCATAGAGAATGAACATTCTCTCAGTAAAGGGTTTTGTGAAAATGTCAGCAACCTGCTTGAAAGACTAGCAAAAGACTAAGTCGATGATTTGACCATAAATAAGCTCTCAAATATAATATATATAAATCTTGATGTGTTTGGTTCGTTGATGTTGAACCAGATTCCTGTATATCTGTATAGTGCTATGTTTATCAAACAAGATAACTATAGGCTTCCTCAAAGGAATACCAAACTCAAAAAGAATGCCTTGAAGCCATATGGCCTCAGTAGTTGAGTTAACAACTCCCCTAAATTCTACCTCTATAGAAAATATAGAAATAACATTCTGCTTCTTGCTAGACCAGCTAATAGGACCAAAACCAAGTGAAAACTGTAACCAGAAGTGGACTTGTGATACTCAGTATCACCAGCCCAATCTAAATCTGTAAAACCAACGAAGTCAACTGATGAACCAACTTTGTAGTGGATCCCAAATGCAAGTGTACCATGAAGGTAGTGAAGGATCCTCTTAGTTGCTTTCTAATGCAACTCATGAGGTTCCTACATAAATCTAGAAACCATGCCAACTACATATGATATGTCTAGCCTGGTATGTGTCAAGTATATAAGACTACCTGCAAGTTGCTGATATAATGTAGCATGAACTAAGGGTGTAGGGAAAGAAGTCTCAATCTTGACTCTAGCTAGGAAGGGAGTCAGAGATGGTCTCCAAGTAGTCATGTGAAAACATGCAAGTAAATCAAGAGTATACTTTGGCTGAGCAAGTTCAATCCATGAATCTGACTGTGATATCTCAATACCAAGGAAGTAGTGCAATAAACCCAAGTATGTCATGTCAAATCTGTCTTGAAGTGCTAACTTCACTGCTGCAATGGTAGATGAAGTACTCCCAATAATCAAAAGATCATCAACATATAGAACTAGTATCAAAAGTGAATCATCTTGCTGCAAAAGATACACATTAGGATCTGAATGACATCTAGTAAATCCTAAAGATAGAAGGTAAGAATCCATCTTGGCATACCAAGCCCTGGGGGCTTGTTTGAGACCATAGATAGATTTCCTTAGTCTATAGACTAAGGATGAATCCTATACAAACCCTGGTTGTTATTCCATGTAGATTTCCTCCTCAAGGTCTTCATGAAGAAATGCACTCTTAACATCCATTTGATGTACAACCCATCCATGTGATGCGGCTATAGCTAGTGTGGGTCAAATTGAAGTCACCTTGGCAACTAGTGCAAATGTTTATGTATAGTCAATGCCTGTAACTTGTGAAAAACCTTTGGCAACCAAACATGTTTTTTACTTATCAATTAACCCATCTCCTAAAAATTTAGTTCGATATATCCATCTACATCAAATTGTCTTCCTTCTTTTAGGAAGAGAAGTCAAGTCCCAAGTGTGATTTCAAATCAAGGAATCAAATTCCTCATTCATAGAAATATCCCACTCAGGTATGCCTGATGCTTCTTTAAATATTTATGGATCAGACATTAAAAGTAAAGAAGACATGTGATCCCTCCTAAAAGTCTATCTGAATCTATTTGTCACATGATCTGCTGCAACCTATACCCATCAATCTGCTATGTGAAGTGAGCATAGATTTCTTGATGTGGGTGAGTCAAGTGCAGAAATATCAACTTCTAATGAAATCCCAGAACTTGATGAAGACAAATTTTCATTATTATCATCACTTTGTGAACTAGAAGAAGAAGAAGAAGTATTTACTGCACTAGGAATCTATTGCGAATGATCTGAATCATCAGAGGTATTATCATGATTTGGAGAATCAACAGTAAGCTGAGGAATGTCAAGAATAGTTTCAAGAGGTGTTTCTTTAAATTTAACACTTCTCTCAATGAGCAATTCATGTGTGGTTGGATGAAGTAGGCAATAGCCTTTTACACCATTTGGATATCCAACAAAGATGCAAGGTTTGGATTGTGGATCCATAGCCTTGTGATGTTCTTTAGGAATGCGTGTAATAGTTGGAGAACCAAAGACTCTGAAATGATCAACTGTTGGTTTGCAATCTTTCCGAGCTTCAAAGGGAGTGATCCCATTCAAGGCTTTATGAGTAACTCTATTTTGAATGTAACATACACAGTTGATTGCTTCAGCCCAGTAAGATGGTGTTAAGACTTTAGAATGAAGCATACAATTAGCCATCTCTTTTAAAGATATTTTTTTTGCACTCAACAACACCATTTTGTTGAGGAGTATAGGGAATTGTACATTGCAAATATATCCCCTCTATTATGCAATATTGCTCAAAATGATTATTGACATACTCTCTTCCATTATCTGTTCAAATAACTTTAATGACTTTCCCTAACTATTTTTTGGCTAGAGCTTTGAAATCTTGAAAAGATTCAAACACTTCAGAATTTTTCCTAAGGAAGTAGACCCATGTAAAATGAGAAAAATCATCAATAAAGGTTAGAACATATCTATCCTTTGTAAAAGATGGATGGGGAAAAGCCCCTGAAACATCACTATGAACAAGTTCTAAGACTTGTTTTTCCCTCCATATTTTTTTCTTGTCAAACTTCTCTTCAGGATGTTTACCAAGTGCACAACCTTCACAAAGTCTTTTAGAAAACTTGACTTTTGGTAATCCATTAACTATTTTTTTTATGTAGTTGTTCAAGATAGCCATAGTTAAGGTGGTTGAATTGCTCATGCCATAGTTTACTAACTTCATTTGAATGAGTTAGTAGTGCCTTTGGAGAAATATTAGTAAAAAAATTGGAGAAGGTATATAATTTGGATTGGTGATTTGCCTCCCCTATAGTAACCTAATTGTTACATTTTAATTATCTTATTTCAACTAAATTTGGAGAGAAATGTACTCTCATGCCCTTCCCTAAGTGTGTTATTTGATACACTGAAGAAGATTAGATGATAGTGAAGGTATACTTAGAACATTTGAAAATATTCCTCCTTCAACTTCAACAGACCCTCTCTCTTTCACCAATGCTGGAGTATCATCACCTAAGGTGATTGTAGACATTCTGGATGGCTCTAAAGATGAAAAAACAACCCGAGAAGAACCCATATTATGGGTTGCACCAGAATCAATAATCCATGATGGAGATGAAGATTTAGTAGCAACTATGGCCATGCCCTTTAATTTCTATTTTTCTTTAGTATTATCCTGAGTTGATGAAGATGCTTTGACAAAATTAGGTAGCCCAATACTATTCTTTTTAAGAATCTAAGAGAGATTTTCAATTTGTTTCTTCATGCATTAATGTTCATCATGCCCTGGTCTTTTACAAAAGGCACAAGTAACTTTCTCAGTAACTATCTTACTTTGTTGAGAAGAGTTATCCTTTTTGAAGTTGTTGATTTTATCAACTTTCTTACTATCCTTGTCTTTTTTAGTGTTCTTTTTCTTTCCTTTTGAAGTTTGAGGCTTACCATTCCCTACAATTAGAGATTGCGACTTAGTAGACTTCAAAGAACCCATCTAAATTAATTTTTCTTGGTCCCTTGTGAGATCAGAAATAAAGCTATCTAGAGTGGACATTTTCCAGAATGCTCTAAGAGCACTTTTAGTAGAATAGAAAGATGAGACAAACACAGAAAATTCTGGACCTAGTTTGGAAAGTACAAAAATGATTAATTGATCCTATTTCTTGTCAATTCCACAATCTTTTAACTACAACTTTAAAGATTTAAATTTTGTGAAGAAATCTTCTAGAGTTGAGAAACTTCTAGGACTAAGACCTAAGAGTTGATTTTGCAATTCATGACTTATAAGCTCATCAATTTTCCTAAATAATTTGTTTAGAACATCCCAAACTTCATTGGGTGTAGTCAAATTCTAAACATGAAACAACAATTCAGGAGTTAGATTTAAATAAAGGAAACCAAACGCTGAGGCTAATTGATGGTGAAAAGGTGTTGTGAGGGAACTTGTTAAGGGTGTAATGGTGCCTGTGAGAAGGCACTTGAACGCGTTGAAGGATGGATTAGACTGCACGCTACTTCTACAACTTGAAACTACCCTTGCAAGGGCATTTAAATAGGGGCCATCATCACCCTTTGTGTGGTGATGGATGAACAGTGGAGCCTCCAATGTGAGGCAAGGGCGGTGGAAGTATGTGCCACTAACTAGCTAGACTTGACCTTGTGTGGCCTTTCAAACCTGTTGATAATGCCCTCTCTAGGTGTTTGAAACCACCAACACAACAAACAAACAATCAAGGTTAAAAACTAGAAAACTAAACAATGAAATCAAAAGAATGCCTCATAGAATGGAGCATGATTCCTGTCGGATAGGAGTGACTCGCACCATAGAGAAGACACGGCTTCAAGATAATCCACTATGCTCTAATACCATGTAGAAAACAAGATCATGGAATAAACAATTTAAAGCACATGAGTTTGCAGTAAATCAACCCAATTGTATTAACAAGGATGCAAATATAAATAGGTGAGTGTGGGTATGTAAATCTCCACAAAATGAGGATAGGACTCCTCTACATGAAGTTGTGGTGAGTAACCACCCACAAAGATAGCATGAGGTGTCAATGTAAGTTGACACCTCTACAAAATGACCAACTACTATGACATGTTCAAAGTAACATGTGGTAAAATGCCTAAGTGTGATTTAGTGATAACTTTAAGAAACCCCCCTAAAAAAGGATATAAAATCTTCGCAAATCTTTCATTTTTTTGGAAAAGAATAATATTTATATTGGTGAATCTTTCATTTTTTTAAAAAAAATATTAATTTTATTGGCTAATTTTTGTAAATCACTATAAATTTGTAGAGAATCCTGATGAATCTTGATGAAAAATAGGTAAATGCATTAATTACCATGGCAAATCCTTCCTTTAAAAAAAATTAAATTCCTATAGAAAAAGAAGGGCCTGAGGGTGAAAGTGATTGACTAGTTTAAGGTGTAGTGCTCATGTTTATAATTCCTTAATTCCTTAATATTTTAAATCAAACATTGAATATTTTAAATTGACCCTAAATTAATTTTTGTCAACATTGATTTTATTTATGATCTAATAGTTTAGGTTCTATTCCATGGGCCAAAATGTACCCACAGAGCTCCAATGCCCATGGGGCCTAAAATTGCATTTGGGCTATTGATCAACGGCCCAAATGCAATTTCAATCCCCATGGGAGATCAACGAACCAAATGCAATTTCAAGCCCCATGGGAATTGGAGCTTCATGGGTATATCTTGGCTCATCAAATTTAACTCTAGTCATTAGATTATAAATTGAGATCAATAACCCAAATACAATTTTGGGCTCGATGGGCATTGGAGCTCCGTGGGTACATTTTAATCCCTCAAATACAACCCCAACCATTAGATTATAAATAAAACCAATCGTGGTGATTAAAAATTGGTGATATGGCCCTAAAGTAACCAATAATTATATAATATTATTGGTGAATTAATTTCTTTTTCTACTATAACTTATAAAATTTAGGTGAATCTGATCTAATTAGGTATCGAATATTGTGGCAAATTTTTGACTTTCAAAGTTTAATAAAATAAATTTTCTAGTGATTTAGCTAGAACTAAAGTAATTTTTTTTAAAAATGTGGTGATTTGGGTCCCCTTACATACTGCAATATTAGCCAAATTTTGAATCCTTAATTTCAACTATTAGCCAACTGGTGAATATTAGCCACTAAAAAAATCACTGCTACTAGGTGCCATGATGTCTTCATCTCCATAAGGTTTCTATGAGGGCATGCACCTGATTGGGCACCTCACATGCCTAAGGAGATAGTGGTTAGCGATGACGACGATGATGATGACGAGTTGCGAGTGGAAGATACTAACTAGTCCTAGATTGAAGCAACTAGAGGTCATGGTGGTCTTCCATGAGGGAAATGTGAGGAGGCATCCATTGGTAAATTGTCCAGGGTGGAGGGTTAAGTGGTGACTAATTGTGGTGGGGTTGTTGGTGTGTTTGGAGGTTGATTGTTTTTTTCTTGTTTCCTCAGTTGGTTTTCTATTTTGTCGCATTGGTGGTACTTTAGTATGCCTTTTTCTTTTAACTCTACCTTTTGAAGTCTTCTATAATTATGGCCTAGCATTTAATTGTAATCCCTTTTCAATATTAATATATTTCTATCTAGTGGTCTCCTTTCTTTTTTTAGAAAAAAACATAAGGACTATAACCATTGAATCAAATGTTTTAGCTACAGTTGAAAACTAAATTACAAGCATAACATGATCAAACTTCCACTCTTGAGTTGATTATTTTTAAATATCATTTGATTCAATAATTAAAGGTGATTTTAGATTGACAAGTAAATTACAAGCATAACACATTAAACTTCCAATATTAAATTGCACATTTTTAAATATTATTTTATTCAATAATTAAAAGTGATTTTCCCCTTGCCGATAAGGGCATGGTTCGGTGGTTAAGTCGCTCAGTTGTAGTGGCGGCCACCAGAGTTCAAACCCCCATTGGGCCAACGAGCTCTCAAGCTTTACGCCTTTGCTGGACCAACGAGCTCACGAGTTTGAAGTGTTCTTGATACGGGATGAGGTCCCCCATGTTGTGGCCTCATCGGTTCATTGCTTCAGGCAAAAGCATTCACGTGGAGCTAGGGGGCGTGTTGCACCAGCGTCGCCGGTCATGTTAAAAAGTTTACTAGGTGCATTTAAAAAAAAAAAGTGATTTTTCCCTTTTAAAATCAACAACTATTTATTATTTTCATAGCTTGTAAAAGAAACTAGTTATTATTTTTATACATAAATGAAGTGATCAAGAAATTAGTAAAGCTATGGTTTTGAGAAAAAATAAATTCTACAATCAAATCACTTAAATAGTTATAAATGAATCAAAATTGATAGTAAACGTAAGCAATTTTGAAAGCAAGTATAAAATGTATATAGTCTTGATATCATGCAAGGAAGAAAATGTATATAATTTTCATATATGTATGGAGGAAAATATTTTTGAGATAAAAAATTATATATTAAATTAAAAAGGCTTAAAATAATTATATTAAAAGCTGTTACTACCTTTAAAAGTTTAGAAACTAGTCATTAATTACATATTTTTAGACTCAAAAGAAGAGTAAAAGTAATGATATAATAGATTTTAAAAAGTAATTAGTATTTAGATTATGATGATTTTTAATGAGGTAAGTTAATAACACATATTCTTTAAGATAGTTGTTGTGACAATAGTATCAAATTATCAAAAAATCTAAGCTTTAAATAAGGGTTATGATGTAATTGCCTAAAACTATTTACAATTTGTCTATTTCATGTATATATTTTGATTCTTGTGCATAAAATAAGAAATAATCCATAGTCAAATGTTGTAATTTGATAGTGGAATGTCTTCTTTATAATTGCAAATGGAAGAGAACTAGCAATAGAAACAATAGGACGATAAGAGCACATGGTCATGGAAATGATAGTGATATGATCATATTTTTTAATTTTCATAAATACAAGATAGGATTGTCTCAAGATAGCCAAATATCTTATAGTGACTTCTAGTGTTCATATATGTCTAACTACTATTATTTTATTGTCATCTTTGTATCTATTCCAAGTATACAAGTATTTTTGTCAACCATTTCCCATTGTTCTCATTACTATGCATATTCTTTGATGGATGTCGATGGTCTATTCCAAAGATTCTACTTTTGAAAAGGTTGTGAGGATGTTCGTAATGGTTACACATTCTAGTTTTACAACTATAGAATATAAGAATGAAGAAATTGTAATTTAATCATTTATAACTATATCTACATATCAAATACAAATGTCAAAGCATTAGTCTTGGTCATATCAATATTGAATTACATTCAATATGAATAAACATTCCTTGACATACCTTCACAATTGTTTACTATATTCCATTTAACTCTACCCTTTAGTCAAAGCCATAAGTTACTCTAAATCATTAACTTTGGTTGTATATTGGATCCCATATGCCTACATTTATGGATGTCAGAAGTATTGGTTTGTTTATATGATCACAAGTTTGGAACAATTGAGTGCCTATAATGATCAACATCATATACTTAGTTAGAATTCTTGGAATCATCAAGATGTCTATAATAGAGTTAAGAAAAATTATGGGCACAATAAGCATTAGTATGCATCACATTAGATTACTATGTTGTAAAATTGGTTCTTATATTTTTCACAAATGTTTAATATGATCAGCTAATATAAATTCTATCAAACAATAATGATGGATCCAACAATTTTTCAGTTCATCTCTCAAATCAATAATACTTGTATAAAAATAGTCAATTTGGTGAATCATAGGATTCAAGTACATAATTCATCCATCCCATAAACATGAAAAGAGTAATGACTACAATCTATTGTAAGAAAACACATTGATAGCAAACAAAAATCACAAACACTACATGCGTGAGATTTCTGACTAGAAATTCATGTTGTCAAAGGGCATATAGATATGCATAGATAGGTTGTGACAATGTTGAATGAAATTAGTAGAGTTGAATCTCTACTTCCAACCACTATCAATGAGTAGAGGTCCACATTTGTGTAGAAAATAAGGCATTGAAAATTTTATATAAAGTAGTAGTTATGTGGCTAATAATTACTAGAAGAGAAAAAATACATTGTAATAGTATTATTGATAGTTCCTTATCACTCTTGCCAAGTACGTGCTACAAAGTCTAATTTGTCAATTCAATTTTTCTATAAGTACAATTACATCTTTAAAAGTACAATAAGGTTCTATGTCAATCCAATACAAGTTTCCAAGACTAAACTCTAGTCATGAGGGATTAAGGTGATGGATAAAAAACTTGTGAACAATTGAGAGGGAACTAATGCATGATCTGATGCAAGCTTATGACAGAGAAGGGGAATCTATGAAGAAGCAAAGAGAATCAATCCAATTTATGCCTATTTGCAACTAACTTCATTCTTAAATGGTGTTTTGGGTAAAAACACATTTTTAACATTATTAATAGTTTTTGTAGAAATTAAAGCCATATTCCATGTAGTTTTTTAATTTATAAAGAAGATCCAACTCTCAAAAGAGAGGAAAATAGCTTCTATAGGTGATTTTAGACATATTTTATCCCTAAAATCATGATCTCTTTTGCCAAAAAAGAGGTTCTATGAATTGTTGATTCCAAAAACAAATTTGAAGGAGGCTAATCTGTTTAATGGTGGATGTAAACTCCTCTTAGATAATTTCTTGAACATCATGACGTGTTCGTCTTATCAATTTGTCACTATTGAAACAAATTGATATGTGGAAAGCATAGTTTCGGAATGTATTTTGTTCTAATAGTATACTATAATTTTGTTGCATTTAAAACTCTTTATTGCAACCATTCTAACTATAAAGGACTTATTTTATTTCTTGGGTTAAGAAACACAATTCATTTCTTTCCTTCTCTCAAATTTAATAAACCAAGAACGCAAACCCTAGAAGTTGATGAGGTAGAATAAGAAATAAATAGTTCAAGATACTAGGGTGGAAGAGGATGCTGATAGGTTAAATAAATCATTTCAAACCTTGACTTAATTATTTGACAACCTAGATCTTTCATAGAAGACCTAATAATTAGTGACATTTGTAAATTGTTGTGGCATACAATTAAATATACTAATGTTGGATGCCTATGGAAATCAAAGTGTAAGGTTGTCTTTCATGAGGACCCATCTTCTCTCAGCTCAGGGAAGTTTGGATTTTTTAAGTCAAAATAAAATTATGGTGCTTTCAATAAAGAGGATAGGTCAGTGTATCTCAGGATACAAGCTAATATGTTTTTTCTCACAATGTTAGGAGGATACTATCAATATAGATATGTTGTTATATTGACTTAATTCATTGATGTCTTAATAATTCTAAGACATATTCCTTTAAAATAAAAATAAAGGGAATCATTTTACTAAGGATGGATCATAGTTTCCCTGATTAATTGGGTGTCTAGTGCAAACAAGGTATAAACAATGTTCATCAAGAAATTTTATTAGCATAGGCTAGATGTAACAGAAAGATGATAAATGAGAAAATAGACCAAGTTTAGTTTTCTAAAGACAACACTTTGGAACAAGGTATAGACATCCATCAAAGCATAATGGATGTGGGATTTTTGTCAAATATTATAATTGGAAATGCTATTTTAGACATGTATGCCAAATGTGGGAGCATAGACAAGGGACATGAACTATTTGATAGAATGCCTCAAAGAAATGTGATTTCATGGAATGTCATGATTAGAAGATATGCACAAAATAGATTTTTAAAAAAGGCCTTTTAACCTTTCAAAAAATACAATTGGTAAGTATAAAGCCAAACTCCATAATTTTGGTTGGTGTCCTACTTGCCTATGCTAAAATAGGAAATTTGGAATAGGGTATGGACTTCCATCAAAGTGTAAAGGAAAGAGAATTTTTGTCATATTTTGACCAGCACAACTAAATTTGTATATCAGGGACTTCAAAATCCATATACTTTAACTACATATGATCTAGATAGGTGAGAACTATTTTGAGAAATAATAGTCAAAAGGCATGCACTGATATTTGAAATAAATAAATGTACATGATAATTGATATTTTAATTAAACACATATGTGAAATCCCAAATAGGGTTTAGTTTTACCTAAATTTATCTACTATATAGAAGGTGATTGGTTTTGCAATCATGTGGTGAAATGTCAATTGTCTTCAATCCTAGATTTTGTATTTAACTCTTGATTATTATTGCAGGAAGGAATAGGAATCATTAGGCATGATCTTGGAATCTCTAACTTTCTATTTTCCTCAATTTTTTGGAAGGCAAGAAATACTCTGTAGTAAATTTGAATTTGGTTTATGTATGCAATGAAGGAACTATGAGGTGGTAGATAATAGGTGAGAAATTTAGAGGATGGAGATGTCAAATATTTATTGGCATTTGATTGACACAATCTACGAGGATTGAAGTACAAGAAATGAAAGATTATTAAGCAGGTGAGGTAGTTGCGAGACAAACAAATCATGCCACTTCCTACAAAATGCTCACAAGATAAAATAGGAGCCTTTCAATAGGCCTTGTTGGCATATACCTTTAATCCTAGGTGTATACACACGTGTTTTCATCACAGCGGGCATATGACCACATGTAAATTTGTCTTCACACAAGGAGATAGGCATCCCACTTAGTGGCAGGAATATTTTTCCATGTGTCAGCATCTTGACTAGTGTGTAAGGGAATATTGATGGAAATGGTGATGACAAATTCCTATGATAGTTCTATGACATGTAAGAGTCAGAAATAGAAGATTTTATGACAGGTGAAGACATGTGTCGAGAAGCATCTTGGAAGAAGGCATTTTTGGGTGCCCCAAGGTGGGTTATGACATGTTGTAAGAGAATATGCTTTTTATAGCCTGTGTAGATAGATTCTCTTACAGCTGTAAGTTATGACAGCTATGACAAATTCTATGATGGTTGTAAGAACCGTAGGAGCACCTGTCATTACCCATTTTGGGAATTGGTGACCTCTTTGGGATGGGTGACTTGACAAGTGTTGGACAAGTGTCCATAGGAGTGGGTTTTGGGCCATGAGGCTATGTTGGATGCCCATCTCAATGTGGAGCCATTTTTGCCTTGTATATTCTATATAAATAGATGCTTTGGAGAGGTGATGCATTATGTGATTGACAGGTACTATTATGTTGTCGGATCATCTCCAGATACAAGTGTTTAAGACTCCTGCAAGAGTATTAGCTATGTGACTGTATTGTAACCTTCATTGTTTAAGGAATACATTTGTGCTATGTTTTGGAGTGTGGGGTTTTTTACCCGTAAGGGTTTTTCCCATGTATATCTTGTCTCTCTTCTTCTATCTTACATTCTTGTATATGTGTTTGCTCATATCTCTCTATTAGTGGGTTAACATAGCTGTAACTATAAATATTAAATTGAATGTGCACTCATTTCTCCCCATTAGATTAGTGTTGGTATCAGAGCTTGAACACCTTTGGTCCTAGTTGTTGGGTAGGGGTTTTGAGTTAATATTAGGTTGAGTGGGATTTTGTGCAAAGAATTATGTAATCTTGTTGTAGGAAAGAGATGGCAGGTACATCTGGTTAAGACCTCAAAGATCGGAAGGCTAAGGGTCTCATAAGACTTTGTCTAGCTGACTTTGTCCTATTGAATGCCCATGAGGAGAAGGGCACGAAAGACCTTTGGAAGAAGTTGGGTGATGTTTATTAGGCCAAGTCCTTGGTGAACAAGTTTTTTTTCTAAAAAAGAAGTTGTTTTCTCTGAAGATGGAAGATGGAGGATTTGTTGCAACCAATATGAATGCTTTCAAGATGATCGTTGCACAGTTGACATCTGTGGGTGTGAAAATGGAGGAGGAGGATTGATGTATGACCCTACTTTCTTCTTTTCCTGATTCATGGGATCATCTTGTCATGGCCATTAGAAGCACCACTACCACCTTCAATATGGAAGATGTGGTGTCTTCCCTATTATATGAAGAAATGCGGAGAAAGACAATTGAGTCGTCCAAAGAGGGTCTTGCGGTTCATGGAAGACCCAAATAGAAAGGGAAGAAGAAGGACAAGAAAGGTGAAAAGGGCAGATTCAAATCACTTGGGAGATCCAAATCTCCTAGAAAGTCCAAGGATCTCTATTGGAATGGTGGAAAAATGGGGCATTTCCAAAAGGAATGCAAAGAGGAAAAGAAAAGGAAAAAGAAGAACACGCCTGATTCAGATTCTAACAAGTCACAAGATGATGGTGATGCCTTCATCACAGTCTTGGCCACCCATGCATCTGATGATGTGTAGTTGAAAGATTCAAGTGCATAATTCCACATGACCTCGCATCAAAGTTGGTTCACGAAGTATGAAGAGTTCAATGGTGGAAGAGTGTACCTAGGTGATGACTCTCATCTGAAGATTGTTGGTCATGGAAGGGTCTCAATTTGATTCCTTGATGGCTGGGTGAAGGGGATCATTGGGGTTATGCATATCCTAGGCCTAGCATGAAACCTACTTTATTTAAGTATCTTGAATGATGTACATGTGCAGGTTGTCTTTTCAAAGGATGGATGCAAGATGACTAGAGGATGTATGGTGCTTGCGAAGGGTACTCAAAGAGGTAATTTGTTTAAGCTAGAGGCATGTACTACATAGTGAAATAGTTCCTCTAACTCGAAGAAAAGAGCTACAGTCACTTCATCCCTCCACTTGAACGAGCAGTGAAGAAATCTATTGTAACACATTTTGATGGTAGTGCACATGCTTTGGAAGTTAAGCTTCCTACTGAAAAGACTATGTTATGGCATTTGAGATATGGCCACATTGGTGAGAAGGGTCTTAGAACCTTGAAAAATAAAAACCTCATTGAGGTGTTAAATGATTGTAATCTTGAGTTTGACTTTTGCAAACATTGTGTATATGGAAAGAAAAACCATGTTCAATTTTACTCTAGTTCTCACAAGTATTCTGATGTATTGGATCTTATTCATTTTGATGTGTTTGGTTCCATTAATGTTCCTTAGATTTCCAAATCTATATATGTTGTATCTTTCATACATGATTACAGTAGGGACATGGGTTTATTTGATCAGAAGCGAGACTCAAGTCTTTAGTTGGTTTAAAGAGTTTAAATCCTTTGCTAAAAATTAGACCAGTAAAAAGATTAAGTGTTTGAGAACTGACAACAGTGGTGAGTTTTGTTTGGTAGAGTTTGATAAGTTCTATAAAGAGCAAGGGATTGAAAGACATAAGACAACTCCATACACTCCGCAGCAAAATTGTGTTGCAGAGAGGATGAACAGGACACTGATGGAAAAGGCTAGGAGGATGCTTAGTGGAGCAAGCATCAAACAAAAATTTTGGGCTGAAGCTATAACCACTGCTTGCTACCTAGTAAATAGGTCTCCTACATCATCTCTTGTTCGTAAGACACCTATGGAGGTGTGATCTGGTAAGAAGCCTTCAGTTAGGCATCTTCGTGTTTTTGGTTGTGAGGCATATGCACATGTGCCTAGGGAGAAATGGTCTAAATTGGAATACAAGGTTGTTAAGTGTATTTTCATTGGCTATGGTGTCAGTGTGAAAGGATACAAGCTTTGGGATCTTGTGGTTGAAAAAGTGTTGTATATCAGAAGTGTTATCTTCAGAGAGCTAACACCTTCTTCCATAGTTCTACATATAGTTGTACGTGTGCAGGTTGTCTTTTCGAAGGATGGATGCAAGATGACTAGAGGATGTATGGTACTTATGAAGGGTAATCAAAGAGGTAATTTGTTTAAGCTAGAGGCATGTACTACATAGTGCAATAGTTCCTCTTACTCGAAGACAAGGGATACAGTCACTTCATCCCCACCATTTGAATGAGCAGTGAAGAAATCTATTGTAACACATTTTGATGGTAGTGCACATGCTTTGGAAGTTAAGCTTCTTGCTGAAAAGACTATGCTATGGCATTTGAGATATGGCCACATTGGTGAGAAGGGTCTTAAAACCTTGAAAAATAAAAACCTCATTGAGGTGTTAAATTATTGTAATCTCAAGTTTGACTTTTGTAAACATTGTGTATATGGAAAGTAAAACTGTGTTCAGTTTTACTCTAGTTCTCACAAGTCTTCTGGTGTATTGGATCTTATTCATTCTGATGTGTTTGGTCCCGTTAATGTTCCTTAGATTTCCAAATCTTTATATTTTGTATCTTTCATAGATGATTACAGTAGGGACATGGGTTTATTTTATCAGAAGCAAGACTGAAGTCTTTAGTTGGTTTAAAGAGTTTAAAGCTTTTGCTAAAAATTAGACCTGTAAAAAGATTAAGTGTTTGAGAACTGATAACAGTGGTGAGTTTTGTTTGGCAAAGTTTGATAAGTTCTATAAAGAAAAAGGGATTAAAAGACATAAGACAACTCCATACACCCCGCAGAAAAATGGAGTTGTAGAGAGGATGAACAGGACACTGATGGAGAAGGCTAGGAGTATGCTTAGTTGAGCAAGCATCAAACAAAAATTTTGGGATGAAGCTATAACCACTACTTGCTACCTAGTAAACAGGTCTCCTACATCATCTCTTGTTGGTAAGACACCTATGGAGGTGTGATCTGGTAAGAAGCCTTCAGTTAGGCATCTTCATGTTTTTGGTTGTGAGGCATATGCACATGTGCCTAGGGAGAAATGGTCTAAATTGGAGAACAAGGCTATTAAGTGTATTTTAATTGGCTATGATGTCAGTGTGAACAGATACAAGCTTTGGGATCTTGTGGCTGAAAAAGTGTTGTATAGCAAAAGTGTTATCTTCAAAGAGCTAACACCTTCTTCCATATTTCTACATACACAACACACAGAAAATAAAGAAGATGTGTTTCAGTTTCCTTCTACCCTAGAGAAGACTGAACTGACAGACCCTGTGAAACCTGATGAGGAGGAGAGCTCTAGCAGCTATGAAAGTTCAGAAGAAGAAGCAGAACCTCAACGTCAGTCATTGAGGAGGTCTACAAGAAAAAGAAAGCAACTTGATAGGTTTGGTTATTCATTACTTGATTCTAGTTGTTCTTTTGCTTTACTTACTAACACTGATGAACCTAGAATTGTGAAAGAGGCTATGGGCATGAAAGATGCAGGTTCCTAGAAGGAGGCCATGGAAGATGAGATGGCTTCTTTGGAGAAGAATAAAACATGGGACTTGGTGCCTTTTCCTAAAGGACGAAAACCCATTGAATGCAAATGGGTGTTCAAGAAGAAATTTGGCACAGATGGCAGTGCTGAAAAGTACAAGTCTAGATTGGTTGCGAAGGGGTACTCACAAATGGCGGGAATTGATTATGGTGATATTTTCTCTCCTAGTGTGAAGCTAACATCCATTCAATTTCTATTATCTCTTGCAACTGCTTATGAATTAGAGGTAGAACATATGGATGTGAAGACAACTTTCCTTCATGGTGATTTGGAGGAAGAGATTTACATGTCACAGCCATAGATGTTACATAGAGAAAGGTAAAGAAAAATTGGTTTACAAGTTGAAGATTTCTTTGTATGGTTTGAAGCAGTCTCTTAGGATGTGGTATATGAAGTGTGATGCCTTTGTGCTATCCATTAAATTTTTGAGATTGAAATCTGATCATTACACGTGTATTACAAATTTGACAATGATTGCATTCTCATTATTGCATTGTATGTTGATGATATGCTATTGATTGGGAATGGTAAGAATATGATTTCTAATTTGAAGTCCCAGTTGTCAGCACAGTTTGAGATGAAAAATCTAGGGGTAGCCAAGTACATTCTGGGAATGGAAATTAGAAGACATAGAGATAACATAAAACTTTGGTTAAGCCAGAGTGAGTATGTGAAGACCATGTTGGATAGGTTTAGCATGGCAGATTGTAGACCATTGTGTGTTCCAGTTTCATTGGGGACAAAGTTGTCTGTTCATGATTGTCCAAAATCTCCTAGTGAGGTGGAGGACATGAGGAGAGTACCTTATGCTAGTGTTGTTGGCAGTTTGATGTATGCTATGGTTTGCACAAGACCAGACATTACCCAAGCAGTGGGAGTCCATAGTCGATTTATGGCTAATCCTAGATGGGTACATTGGGATGCAGTCAAGCGAGTGTTCAGATATTTAAGGGGTACTTCCAAGTATTCCATATGCTATCATGGTAATGCTATAGGACCTTCACATTCATTTTATATTCGTGGATTTGTGGATTCTGATTGGGCAGGTAACATTGACAGCAGGAGATCCACTAGTGCCTATGTGTTCACTATGTTTGGTGGTGCAATTAGTTGGATGAATAAGTGACAACCTATGGTTACTTTATCCACGACAGAAGTTGAGTATATGGCAGCAACTCATGCTTACAAGGAAGCCATTTGGCTTAAGAGATTGTGTTCAGATATTGGTGTTGATGCATGACAAATTAAGATTTGTTGTGACAGTCAAAGTGTGATTTATCTAGTGACGAATCCAACTTTCCATGCCAAAACAAAGCCTATTGATGTACAGTTTCAGTTCGTGTGAGGCATGGTAGAGGATGGGAAGGTGAATTTGGAGAACGTAGATACTTTGAAGAATGCTTCAGATGCATTGACAAAGCCAGTGGGCACAAAGAAGTTCATATGGTGTTTAGAGTCTATGGGCCTCTCGGCCTATAGCATTTAAATCCTATTATTTCTATTAGCTCTTACAAGGTGTTCAACAAGTGGGAGAATGTTGGGAATTAAGGTGTCTCAACCTTGATAATTCCTTGTATTATTTCATTGTATTTATTTATTTATTGCCTACTGTTTAATTAGGATGCAAATCCTATGTTGTCATCTTGTGGGAGTTGGCACGGTGATGTGTCATCCTGCATGGCATATTACCACATGTAAATTTGTCCTTACATGAGGAGATAGGCATCCCACTTAGTGGTAGGAATATTTTGCCATATGTCGGCATCTTGACTAGTGTGTAAGGGAATATTGACCAAAACGATCATGACAGATTCCTATGATAGTTCTATGACATGTAAGAGTCAGAAATAGAAGATTCTATGACAGGTGAAGACATGTGTCAAGAAGCATCTTGGAAGAAGGCATTTTTGGGCACCCCAAGGTGGGTGATGACATGTTGTAAGAGAATATGCTATTTCTAGCTTGTGTATGACAAATTATCTTACAACTGTAAGTTATGACAGCTATGACAAAATCTATGATGGTTGTAAGAGTCGTAGGAGCATCTGTCGTTACCCATTTTTGGAATAGGCGACCTCTTTGGGATGGGGTGACTTGACAAGTGTTAGGGACATCCTACAGTGTTGGACAAGTGTCCATAGGCATGGGTTTTGGACCATGAGGCCATGTTGGACGCCCATCTCAATGTGGAGACATTTGTGCCTTGTATATTCTATATAAACAACTGATTTGGAGAGGTGATGCATTATGTGATTAACAGGTACTATTATACTATTGGATCATCTCTAGATACGAGTGTCAAAGACTCCTGCAAGAGCATTGGCTCTGTGACTGTATTGTAACCTTCATTGTTTATGGAATACATTTGAGCTGTGTTTTGGAGTGTAGGGTTTTTCACCTGTAAGGGTTTTCCCCACGTATTTCTTGTCTCTCTTCTTCTATCTTACATTCTTGTGTATGTGTTTACTACAATATCTCTTTTAGTGGGTTAACATAGCTGTAACCATAAAGATTAAATTTAATTTGCACTTATCTCTCCTCATTAGATTAGTGTAGGAAGCAATTTTCACACACCTAGCTTCCTTTAAAAAGTGAAATAATGACAAAATAGATGGAGATGCTATGGACGTACACCTCCTTGCATAGCTTGCAGCTATTAAGAAATCTCTTCTGACCTTGGCCATAAATATTAGAGTAAAAACCAATTCTTGTCCATCATGTCAGTTTAAACAAAACATGAAAGTCATACTGGGCACTTCAAACAATGACTTCTTGTAATAAATAGCCAGACACTCCTCACTAGGAAAGACTGCTATGCAATCCATGTTGAATTGAAATCACCCACCATCAATGAGGAAGATTGCCTGAATAAGCCACCATTAAACCTTTCTAGCTATATCTTTGTATGCCAAACCAAGCATCCCATCCATTAAGCCTAAACTAGTCAAAATAATTCACTAGGACATTTTGAAATTAAAGAAGGTCTCAAAAATTGGGCCCCCTATCTTGTGATGGACGTGACTCAGTACAACCCTTTAAGTAGATTCTAACTAATCATCTACAATGGGTCATAAAAGGGCCTGCTATGCCAGTTAGGCCATACCACACCACACCACATCATACCATACCATTCCATGCCATGTCATGTCACCCCTCCACCACCCCCACCAACTGGTACTAATTGGAAGCCCAACCAACTATTGGAAGTAATTATGATACCTAAGAGCTGGAAGGTTTCTCTTCATCAATACACTTGAGTAGGATCTCTGGGATTTGTTCTCTTGAAGGGTCATAGATGATCACATCATGTGTTTTCTATGCCCCTATTTGCTAAAAAATTTGCCACCTTATTGGCTTCTCTATAACAGTGTGACACTTGATAAGTCTCTAATTTATCCATTAAAGGCCACACTTGTTTCAAAATATAATTTAATTTCTAGTTCTCTGACCCCTTCATCTTTATGGCTTTAACAATGTTTAGTGAATCGCCTTTAATCGACAAGTTTCTAAAGCCAAAGTCTATAGATAATTGAAGCCCATGAAGGAGAGCCATGGCTTCCTCTCAATTATTAGTTCCTTCTAGAATTTTACTAGATTTAGCTACTAGACATTTTCCATCATAATCTCTGATAATGCTACCAATGCCTGACAAGCCTAGATTTCCATGGCTGGAACCATCAAAATTTAATTTAGCAAACGTCTTTGTTGCAGGCAGCCATTTAATTGTATTCCTATCCACCTTCTGCTTGTTCTTTGGGTTGATCAAATCATTGAGGAGAGATCTAAAATTATCCCAATTTTTGACCATCAAATCATCCCAACTAGACTAGTAGAAGAAGAGTGGCTCGAGCTAATTATCTTTGCCTTAACAACCTCTGAGATAGCTATATCCTTGATTCCCTGCAAACCTCTTGAATTGACTTCCATTTTTTTCTAAAAATTCTAAAGTTTCTCTCCCTCCAGATGTGCCATATGATCAAAGAGGGGACAACTACCCACAAACTATGCAGAGTGGCTTTCAGAAAAAGAATTGGCCAAATGATAAAGAATTGGAGGAGATTCTCTAGGAGTGGAGACATCCATTCAAGTTGTCAAAAAAGAAAATTCCAACATTCTCTACTAAAGCTACAATGTAGAAGGAGATGATCCAAGATTACATCCATTTCACCACACAACTCACATTTGCAATTTGATCCTAGAGACTATTTCTGAAGCCTATCACCTGTGAGGATTCACCTGTGAAGAGCTAACCATGCGAAGGCACCCGCCTTTGGTAGAACCTCATCCGACCAACATAAATGCATCAGCCACTCTAGAGAATGCATTTCCATCAAAGATTCATATTCTTGCTTGACCTTATAATTCCCATAGCCCTCCATATTCTAAATTAATTCATCTTCTTGTCTTGAGAAGAAAACAATTTTGGATTTTAAAACTTCTTTAAGAACCTATTTTTGATGTTGTGGGAAATCACAATCATCCATTCTCCTCCATTTCAATCTATACGAAAATAAAGATACCCTCAAGAAGCAATAGTCATGAACTTTTACTCCCCAATGAAGCTTCAAATAGGCTTCTACTTCCTTCAAATCCTTTATATCTGACAATTTGGGCCACCCGTTCCAGGAGTCATCCCAGAAATGAGCCTTTGAACCATTATGGATGGTGCATGAGAGGTTGGGCAAAATCACTTCTCTGCTATGAAAGATAAAATTCCATACTGAAGATCCTTTCGGTGGATTACTTACTATGAAGATCTGTTCTCTATCCATATTGTCCAAGTATTTATTTTGCATCAATTTCACCCACTTTGATTGAGGCTTTTTATACATACTCCATGCCATATTGGTGCCTAGAGCCAGATTCTGCAACTTTTGGTTCAAGATACCAGTACCTCCTTGGCATTTTAGTTTACAAACTTTCTCCCAAGAAATTAGGTGGATCTTCTTAGTGTCTGAGGATCCCTGCCATAGAAATTTCCAACAAATTTTTGCCATCTCCGACACTATTCCTTTAGGAATTTGTAGCATCAACATCATGTAGTTTGGGACCGTTGTCAGCATTGCTTTTATTATGGTCAACCTTCCTGCTAGTCCTTATAGTCCTTATGTTGCAATAATAATAGTTTTGTTACAATACACCTTAAGATGTTAATGTGGTAATTGTGACATGTTTAACATTATAAATTGAATCTATTATTACAAAAGGCTTTCTTAAATTTATTGTGGAATTTGTAATTCTTAATTAATTCAAATAAAAAGATAGCAGAAAAATAGTGCCATACTTTGGAACTAATCAAATTATTTAGATAAAAGCATACTTGCAAATATACTTATAGTAATAAATGGAGAACAAGTACTATGAACTTCTTTGATAGGACAACCTCTTAAATACTAAGCTCTAATACAAAATATGATTCTAAGATGATATTTGCTTTATTACAAAATTAATATAAAATCCTAAAAAACATCTTACCAAATACAACCAATATGAAATAATACTATTAACTAAATAACTATACTTAAGATATATCGTAAAACAAATCTCCAACAAAACCAAAAGCTATAGATATTAACCAAATTTTGTTTCTTCTTCTATCTTCACGAAAACCTTCTCTAAATTATTAGAGGAAGATCCTCCTTTCTTCATCGCCCTAGTGGAAGCATCCCTCAGCTCACAAATCCTCCTCCTCATTTCCTCCGCTTCTTCTCCCCTCATCAACCTCTTCACCATTTCTTTCACCTCTCCTCTCTCCACCACATCTTTCATGGCAATTCCAATCTTCCATACTTGGCTAATATATGTCCTGTTAATTTGTTGTTCTGCAAAGAAAGGCCAACAGATCATGGGCACACCAGCAGAAATGGCTTCAATCGTTGAGTTCCATCCACTATGAGTTAAAAAACCACCCACAGAAGGGTGGGATAGCACTTCCATTTGAGGTGCCCAGGTTACAAAGAAACCTCGCCCTTTCACTTTGTCCACAAACTCCACAGGTAGATTAGCGGATGCTCCATGACTGATGTCAGGACGAATTACCCACAAAAAGGATTGATTGCTGCCCTCTAAACCCCATGCAAACTCTTCAAGCTCCTGGTCAGACATAACAGTTATGCTTCCAAAGGACACATAAACAACAGACCCTGGCTCTTTCCCGTCCAGCCATTGTAGGCAACTAGTTTCTTCAGCCCATATATTTGCAGAGCTATTGGACAACCCATTCTTTTGCTCTAGTTGTGCATGCAGCAGAGGACCTATACTATACACAGGAAGTCTTTCCTGGAGTTCTTTCATTACTGGACCCTCTAGTTCATCAAATGTATTTAGTATCACGAAATCAGCTGAAAATGTAGCTTGGCCTTGGGTTAGTGCAAATTCGAACATGTAATTTGTTGCATCATGAGAGAAACTTGGGATATCTTTTATACGAAAGGGTGGCATCCCAGGAAGGCAGCTGATCTCTTCTTCCATATATCCATTTGTAAGACAGCTCTTATCTGCACACAGAATATCATAAATTTGAAATATTAGATATTTACATGTACTTGACATTTAAACAAGCTTGCCCATAAATACAAGGAGACTGATACATCATCTCCCTATGTGAAAGCTTCCAGGTGTCAAATACTACGTTTTTTTTGTGAAGTCACCTGCTGTTATAACTTGTGAATTTGAAGATGTTAGAAATGGGATTAATTGTTTAACAAGTGCTCATCTTTAAGATGAACAATGTGACATAGTAGATCATATGATTTATCAATGACTTAAGACTAAATTATTGAAATTTAAAAATGGTAGTGAGGTTGAGGTTTATTAGAGGAAAAATTCCAAAAGGAATATTACCTTTTTCCACTTAAAAATAAATACCCACTAATCAAAATTAATAATCATATATCACTTCAACTATTATCCATTGATCACAGTATTAGCAGTCCAAACATACAAGATAGAAAAATCAATTTGTTGAAGATGAGCAAAGAGCATCACTGTTTTAAGTATTAGGTTATGAGCACTCTACCTAAGCATCATCCATATCAATAGTAACTTTACACCTCATACATATCAAAATGTGATAAATATTTATCCTATTTTCATTGGCCAAAATTAACCTTTGGTTATTAAACTAGATGATGTTTAAAATGTATATCCATATGATATTGATCTCCTATAAATTTTATAAGGTAGTAAAAAGTTCCACCTAATTTGATATCCCAGAACAGATATATGCCTAATCCGTTGTTTTTAACAATACAAAAGGAAAAAAAATTAAAAAATTAGGTCTGCCTACTATACTAAAAATAACACACTCTACTTAAACATCATTCATTTCAATGATCAAACGATCAACAATAATAACCAAAATAATAATAGAAGAAATACCTTTAAGAGGAATATATCCCATTTCCATAAGAACAGGCCAGGATAAGTAAATGTAGAAGCCACAAGCGCTGGGCGTCCAGAAGGATATTCCAGGAATAGCAAGTCTGGTGGCTGTTTTCTGAGCCCATGACATACAACCATCATAAACAACGCAAGTGAAGGGAGGGACTTCTGGTATGGCCTTCAACTTCTCCACCAGATTTTCCAAATGTGCAGGGCCATTCATTACCAAGGATTTACAGAGCTCATCAATTTGGTGGGTGCGCCCGTGCTGTGGAGGTAGGCCGTCTGAAATGGTTTCGAATCTGAAGTCCACACCAGAATGGACAGATCCAGATTCCACCATTCTGTCATGTATATATTCTGTCATGTATATATTCAGTATTAACAAAAGTAATATAGTAACCCCGGGCAGACAAAATTTTGGAGAGCTCCATCATGGGCTTAACGTGACCTTGACCAGGTAAAGGCAACATCAAAGCATGATGTCTCTTCGTCATGTTTAATAATGTGAAATATATTGAACTCAACAATGTAATGAGCATGACACTATAACGAGCTCAACACTATAATGAGGACACACTGCAAATCTCTATTTATAGCAACTGAAGTCAAGTATTCTGCCAAATGATAACCTCACTGATTACCTCACTGGTGGTAAGCTCACCGATAACCTCACTGATTACCTCACTAAATCTTGACTAATTTTTCTTTCTTCTGTAAATCTCAACAAATTGACCCCAAATATGGCAGGATCCTCCAGGGAAACGTAATTGTTAAGGAAGTCGATGACCTTTATTTTGTTTATATGGGGTCTTTACAGGTATTATTCTTCAGTAATTCTTAGACAGGTATATTGTAAACGTTGTTGTGATTAAGGAAGTCGATGATCTTTATTTTGTTTATATGGGGTCTTTACAGGTATTATTCTTCAGTAATTCTTAGACAGGTATATTGTAAACGTTGTTGTTATTAAAATCTGTCTATTCATTCCTAAGTTTCTTCTTTCTCACCATATTTAATTTTAATATAGGCAAAGATTGAGGAAATATTTTGCCTCTTAACAATAAAATGAACTCAAGCATATAAACTAAATTCAATACCTCCCTAGTTTTTCTTTCTTTCTTGTGTCAAAGTTGCCCATGTGAGCCATTTTATAAAACAAATATACTTGTCTACAGAGTTCCGCACGGCTTTTCCTTTTTCTTTTAATATATATTGATGATACAAATTAATGTGGTTATTTAATTATTGATGATACAAATTAGTAGAATTATTATTATATTTATATTTATGTAATATTATAGTAAAATGAAATATTAATATATATTTGTGTATAAATATTAAATATTACTCATCTGAATATTAATATATAATATTGTGTAATATTTAAATTAATATAATATTTAATGCTAGAGCATTCTACAATGGCAAGGTGTGGAGTGTAATGGTGTTAATAAAAATTCATACCTTTTACTTTAAATTTGACAGTATTTACATGTCAAAATATTACTAATATTTAATAATAAGTATAATATAAAGCCAAAATGACAAATGCACTAAAATAAAAAAAGAAATACTAATATAACCTGTATAATTAATTTTTGAGTGCTGGTAATTTGGTTATTAAACAAATAATTTTTTTTAATGTTAAACAAATAATATTTTTTTCTTTATTCTATCAAATATTATAACAAAAATTCTAATATATTTATTAATATAATATTCATATTAATGTGATTATTAAATTTTGATTCATTGTATATATTTTTTTATAAATTTGATATTTTAATTATTAATGAAACCATATAATTAATTATATATTACTAATAGAATGTATATTAAATTATTGATTATACAAATTAGTTGAATTATCATTATATTTATATTTATGTTATATTATAGTAAAATGAAATATTAATATATATATTTGTGTATAAATATTATTCAAATTATCCTTTTTATTCCATTCCATCTTGCTACAATTGAAAATAAATATCAAATTTATACAAAAATGAAAATTATTGTTAGATTTTAGAAACTTTCTAAAATTGCCATTTTTTGTAACTTCGCATCCATATCTGTATGACTACGAAAATTTTCAATTATTTGAAACTAACTAATTGTCAACTTTCTAATCTAATTGCATTTAAAGTTAAAAAACTAATTAGAAAAAAACTTGGAAAAATCTCAAAAAAAAATGTTAAAAGAAAAAATCATTAAAACCTCATTTTGAGGCCCTAGATGGTCAGAAAAGGTCTCGAAAAAATATCAAAATGGTGAACAACCAAATATACCAATTTAGTGGTATTTTCAATCAACTCCTCAAGATGCATCTGCCCACCAAATTTTAGTTCAAATGGACCTCTGGGTTAAAAGTTATGACCTTTAGAAGTTTCTGCATCATATATATTTGTGTCATCGCAAACTTAGTAAAAATCTATAATAGATGAAAAAGAGACTAAAGAATTGGCAATGTTAGTATTTAATCTAAGAAAACAATTTAACTACAAAACACATACTATTATTACAACACTACATAGCTCCAAAGATGCAAGTTCTTCCTTAGATGAAGCCATGTGGTGCGAAGTACTCGAATCAAGAACCCAATTGGATGGTTGTGAAGCAACTCCTACAAGGACCTTGCCTTTTTCTTTCCCCTTACTATTATCCTTTGTCTTGTTAGAGCCCTCATTAGAACTCTATTTTATTGATTTAGGGACACTGGTATTATTCTTCTCAAGAATGTGAGTTAAGTGATCAATTTGTTTCTTCAAACATTTATGTTCATCATGACTGGATCTTTTACAATTGGCACATATGACCTTCTCTTTCTTAGGATTGTCACAATTAGAAGATTGGGTCTCATTAGCTTCTTTTGGGGTGGCTTGTTTATGATCCTTCTTCTCCTTGCTATTCTTTTGTTTATTATCCTTATTGTTACTACTTTATCCTTTCTATTCTTTATCCTACTCCTATGTGAGAGAGATAGTAAAGTCATCCAAAGTTGGTATGGTAAATTAAGTACCAAGTCCACCCTTAGTAGCATAGAAGGTAGAAACAAATACATAATATTTTGAACTTAGCTTAGAGAGAATACTAAGAATCAGTTGTTCATCTTTCTTTTCAATTCCACATTGTTTTATCTGTAGCCTTAGTGATTTCAATTTTGTGAAAAAATCTTGAATTGTGTTGAAATTGCATGGACTTTAAACTAATTAGTTCATTTCTAATATATGATCCCTCATTGAATGTTGTGTACCAAATAGTGTTTTTAGCTTTGTCCAGATTTTATTTGGAGAATTCAAAGACTCAATATGAAAGAGCAAATCAGGAGAGAAAAATAAACATAATGTTCCATAGGCCTCATCACATTTGTTAAACCACTTAGGATTATCTTCATCTTTAGTAGGTTTAGTTTCTGGTCCCATTGTTATCCTATGCAAACCAACTTTCCTTAAGTAGATTGTCATGTGTGATTTTCACTCAAAGTAGTTGTAAGGAGTTAAGATGGGTACTATTGTTTGATCCATAATGTAGAGAATGTAGAAATGAAGTATTGAAAAGAAAAGAACTCAAGTACACCTCCCAGAAGTTACAATGTTGACACTTTATAATTAGTGTGATTTACAATGCAAATCTTAGATTTTTAGACTTTTACAAGGCCAAAAATGGCCAAAACACTGAAACTATAGCTCAAGTACAATATGCTATCAATTTGAGAGTACCAATATGTAGTCCATAGAAAAATATAAAATCTAAAAAGAGTGACCCAAAAAGGATTCTATTTGCACAAGTTATGGCTCCCACAATGTCTCAAAATTAGGATTGCGCATCAAAATTTGTAAGAATTTGCAATTTCTAAAAAATTGGAGTCTCAAATCAGAAAAACAAATTTACCACAATGTAGAGCATGAAATTCTACCCTAAAACAAAAAAAATGTGCTAAAAAAGCCTTCCTATGGCTTAGAATGAGCCTTCCAAAGTTTGGGTGCACAAATGAAAATTCCAATGGTGAGGGGTAAAGGTTGAAAACACTATTCACGGCTTGAAAGCATTGTTCATGTCCTAGAAATACTGTTCATGGCCTGAAAATACTATTCAATGCTTGAAACACTATTCATGGCTTGAAAACACTATTCACAACCTGAAACACTATTCACAACATTGTTCATGGTCGTATGACTACCATAAAAGGAAAAATTCCTTTGAAGCTCCTGATATCTGATTTGGACAAACATTATATGAGAATGGGGATTTTTGGGCCTTCTGAACACAATGTAAAGGTTCTTTTAGCTTCAAACTACTCAAATTTTGAGCAGTATGTTCGAACCAGTCTTTAAAACCTCTATTTGCAACTTGAGTTTCTGATATCTGAGTTTGATGAAAAGAAATCTAGCTCTAAGTTTCTTGAGCCTTCTAGATGGTATGAAAATGTTCAAAAACTTCCCAAGATTAGTAGAATGCTACAAACACCTAGATTTCAGAAATATAAGTATAAAATTCTTAGAGGTTAAAATATTTTCATCAAACATTTCTAATTCTCCAGATCATTCCAAGATGCAAGAGAATAGCATACTGGGTTTTCAAAAAACCTGCAAGAAAATCTCATTAGCCCCTTTGGAATCTCTCAAAAAGGAAACTAAAATCTATTTTTCACTAGAATAGCTCTGATACCATGTTAGAACCTGAAAAGATGAATAACCTAGAAAACTAGTGCAGTCAATAGATTAATAAACTATGAAACAAATGATACAAGACCAAATAACAACACATAGTTAGTCTCCATGAGAGTAATGCAAATTTTCTAGAAGAAAAATAACATTAAGAGGATGTAAAAGAAAAAAGATGCATAATAAAATGTACCCAAGACTAGCTAGGAGGTGAATATATATAAAATATGAGAGAGGGGAGAGGTAGAAAATATGACCAATGGGAAGAGTCCAACACAATAGACTAAAATAGGCAAGTGTAAAGTTTCCATGAAATATGGCACTAATGCTCACTTAATTAACCCTAAGCAAGCTTAATTATGTGTAGAAAAACCTAGGAATAGGAAATTAAATCACAAACTAGGAAAATAAAAACCTACACTAACAACTTAGTCTTCCCAAGATTCCTTTTACAGAAGGGATGGTCCCTAAAAAAGGATGTTCATTCAAGAATGAGTGTTGCCAAAGTGTTTGTATGGACAAAAATAAAGGCCATCCAATCAAGAAGGAAACTTACTATAATGATCTATTAGAAGGGGTTATTTAGTGTTCCCTGGAATGTTTTGGTTTCAAATCCCCATGAGTGGAATGATCTTGGTCTATGGGTTGTATGCTTAATATTTATCGTGCTTAGCTCTTTTGGTTAAGCTATTGATTGTAAACTAACATTTTGTAGTTTTTGTGTTGCTAGTTCCTTATTGTTGCCCCTTGTTTAACTGAGCTTCATTGTCCTATCTTTCTTGTTTATAAATGGGTTAGGGCCCTTTCAAAAACCCTACCTTTTACCCTTATAAAATAAAAAGCTCTATAGTAAAATAAAATAAAGACACTATTTTTTTTTTAAATATGTAGTAGATAAAATAACTCTAAAGTAAAATATACCAAATCTTAAGTGAATAAAAAAATACTTCTATATCATTTTTTTTTTAATCTTAAATACATCTATCTATCTTAAATGAATTTGATAATTACATGTGAAAGTATCAATATTTAATAACAAATATGATATTAGTGATGTCATTGAATAATAAAATAGTTCTTAAGTAAAATATAAAGTAAATAAATAATTTATTTTCATTTAAAAATTAAAAAATTAAAAAATATAAAAAAAAATGACTTCTGACCTATTTTTTACTAGATTTGTAACATAAATGAAATAAGCACCTTAAAAATGATATCCTTTTAACATAAATGAAATAAGCACCTTAAAAATTATATCCCTTAATTTCTCTACATTGATTTATGTAAGATAAGTATATATATATATATATATATATATATATATATATATATATATATATATATATATATATATATATATATATATATATATATATATATATATATATATATATATATATATATATATATATATATATATATATATATATGTTTGAAAAATATTTTTGTAAAAATAATAAAGAAGGGATCAGTCATGTTTGGATTGGTAATGAAAGGGTAGAAGACTCTAATAAAGTTAAAGAAGAGTTTAGAAGTTTTTATCAAAAATTATTTTCTCCAAATGATAGTAACTTGCAGTGCACCAAGGCCCGAAAGTTATATATGGATCTTATTCCTATGAAGATCTATGAAGAGGATGCCAATAGTCTAGGTAGTGTGATTTGCAAAGATGAAATCTTATATGTAATTAAGACCTTCAAAAATAATAAGTCTCCAGGAACTAATGGCCTGCCTGCAAAATTTTACAAAAAGAATATCAGTTAGATTGTGGATGACCTGTGGTTAGTATATGATGAAGCTTTGAGGAAGGGTTCTTTGGGCAGTCAGATAAACAAAGGAGTTATCAAACTCCTCCCAAAGGAGGGTGACATAGAACTAATTAAAAATTGGAGGCCAATTACCCTTCTCAATGTGTCATACAAAATTTTGGCCAAAGTATTGGCTCCCAGGTTAAAAAATATGTTACCTAAGTTTGTCAATAAGTCCCAAACTAGTTTAGTCAAAGGAAGATATATTTTAGGGAGTTTGTTAAATAGCTAGGAAGTAATACACTAGGCAAATCACACTAACCAAGACATTGGCATGCTCCTCCTGGTCTTTGAAAAGGCTTATGACAAGGTTTAATGGTCCTTCATTAAATTGATATTAGAAGCATCTATCTTTCCTCAAAAAATTTCTAACATGGTTAAGGTGTTATTTCAAGATGTTGTCACGGTGATTGATGTCAATGGCTCCTTCTCAGACACCTTCATACTTTAGAGATCCATTAGGTAAGGATGCCATTTGGCTCCTGCCCTATTTGTAATTGTTGTTGATGCTATGCATTATTTATTGAGGACCTCCTTTGGTGGTGGTAGAATGAAAGGAGTTGCCTTGCTTAATGGGGATGAACTAGTTAATAATCAGTTTGCTAATGATACTATAGTATTTGTAAATATGGAAGAGAATAACTTTAAAAACATGTTGAGTAAGTTGGATATCTTTTTCCTAGAATCTGGTTAAAAAACCTCTGTTCAAAAATCCATTCTTCTCAGTTGGTCATGTTCTCCCCTTGATTGGATAGGATTTGAGTGGGGAGGGCCCAACAAGCATATTAGATATCTAGGGATTCCTTTCTCCATTGCCCCCTCTTTTTGAGATGTGGAAATGGGTGAAAGAGAAGGTTGATAAGAAAGTGGGGAAGTGGAATCACCAATTCCTATCCTTGGCAGGTATGGTCCAAATTTTTTAGAAAATATTATCTTCCTACACTATCTATTGTTCTTCTATTTGGTTTTTTAACAGTAGCCATATTGATGGGGTACAAAGGAAAATTAGGAACTTTTTATGGTTAGATGGTAAATTTTATAAAAAGAGGGCTGCTGTCAAATGGGATTGGTGTTGTCTGGGGAAAGATCTTGGGGGTTTGGGCTTAAAAGATCTTAAGATATAAGGTATATCTCTTGCCACTAAATAAATTTTGAAATCTTTTGATGGTGATGAGCCCTGGAAGATCCTTGTTAGAAACAATATTCAATTGGCAATACCTAAAAGAGCAAAAGAGTGGAAGTATCTACATCCACATGATATTCTTTTTAGTAGATTTGATGTCCTAACCTTTGTCTCTAGTGTTTTCAGAAGAATTTGGAAGGCCTAAGAATTGGTTAGACCTCTTATTGAAAATTGTAATGCTTGGAGCACCAATGGTAAAGAAGTCTTCAAATTTTAGTCAATTTGGTGGAATCTTCAATGGAAGAATAAACCACTTGCCTTATTGCAAAACTGCTCTACTAAGACCTAGGACAACAAAGGGATCAGTTGCTTCGATGACATAGTAGAAGGTGGAAAATTAGTTTGGAGTGACTTAAAAATGGCTTTTGACCTACCAGAGAACTAGAAGAAAACATATAATGTTCTGCAGAAAGCTCTTTATAAGTTGTAGTGGCCTATGACTCTTAAATTCAACTTTGAAATTTATATTAATCTAAAGTAGAATTATAGATCTATGATTTGAAAAAGTGGTCCAAAGAAGATGTATAATCTCATTACTAACTCCTTAGAACCCATTAGTTATACTAACAAATGTTGGTATGTTGATCTGAGTCTTGTACAATGGTCTAAAGTCTTCATTAGGTGTTGGTCCAACTTGTTAGAACCTAAAAAATCATGTTTTAGATGGTTACTCCTACTCAATAGACTAGTTTTTGGTAGTGTTTGTTTTAAGTCTAACCCCAACAAACATTGTGTAGTTTTTTTTCTCAAGCTGAGTCTATTAAGCATCTTTTTTTTTTATTGTGAGTTTGCGAAATTTATTTGGTCTATCTTTCTTTCTGGTCTTAAAGGTTGGGATCTAGAAAGTATCTTTACTTGGTAGGAGATTTTATTTGTCTATGTTATAGGTCTTGACAAAGTTGCTGATAATTTTGGTTAATTTTGTCTACTAAAGTTTTGTGGGCCTTGTGGAAACTCAAAAATAAGGAATGCTTTCAAGGGAGGAGAAGAGTGCTTACCGATTCTTTTAGAAGACTCACTTTCCACAATGTTGTTGTGTAGGTCTATATGACCTTAGAGTTCTCTAAGGAGAAGTTCTTGGAGCTTATTGATGGTGGCTAAACAATTTTAAAAAGATCAGAGATTATAACATCTAGCTTTTGGCCATAGGATGCAAGAGTTGATGAAAATTTGATAAAAGAATGCATGAGGTTTTAGAAAAGGTATAATAAAATCTTTAACATTGATAAGCTTCTTGAGAATATAGGACTGAAAGAACCTACGTTGTGACCTGAGGCTGCTCTTGAGATTGTCAGAGATAATGAAGTCATCTCAGATCTTGAACCCCTCATTGGTGCATTTGGTGCAATTGACAATTTTAGTGAAATTGGTAACATGAAATAGCAGTTGTTCCTTACTTCTTTATAATTGTTGGCTTTATTAACTACTATCATACTAGGTTTTAGTGAGAATGATGTTATGAAATAGCTTACAAGCTCAAATATGACTTCTTTTTAGGTACCTATCAGTTTGAAGACATGCATTTTTTAGTATACAGAGGGAAGTTATGAGTTATATAGGTTAGGCATGTTTCATCTTATACAATGCTCTTTTGCAATGCATATTTAAGGTATGATAGGTATGGAACATGCTTAAATATATATGCTTCTTTTTGAAGAGGAAGGGGATTACCACCGATGATCATAGCTATGGCAGATTTGATCATTTTTGCATGTGAAAGATCACTATGGACCAGGGGACTTAATTGCTAGTTGGGATTTGCTTATAGGACAACATGATATGCAAATTTTGTAGAGGTTTGAAGATAGTGGTGATAATTTTTATGTGAGTCTCTGAGTTTATCTTGTAGTTTAATACTTCGTTATACTAGGTATGTTGATATTTTTAGTATTTTTGGTTGTAGTTGTGAATTGGATATGGCATTGAACTGTTAAAGACTAGGGGGCTAAACTCATAATGTATTCTTATTTCTATTAGTAATCTATAATCAATTCAAAAAACTTATCTTTAAATAAATACCTGTCATGAAAAAAATACTTGACAATCAATGCTTTATCAAATTTAGGCCTCAAAAGAAAACATCACTTGTCTCACTAATTTTTTAGGAAACCAAAGTGTTGCCTTTTGATTACATATCTTTTTCTTTAGAAAGTTATGTTGTCGTTGCTTTTAGCTTTCTTTTGGGTTGATGGAGAGGGTGAATTGTTAGTTTTCTTAAATTTTAGGCATTCATTCTTTTCTTTAAAGATTATAATGTTGGAGAGGAAAATGAACCATTTTAGATTAACTTAGCTAATTAAAGTAGTGCAAACAATTACAATATAATTAGTTTTTTTGGGTAAATTAGAGTTAAGTAAATATATGTGTAATAAATCTTAATGTGTAAAATGCCTCAAGATCAAAATAGTGTTAGAATTCTTTGTGGATCAAATTTGCATTATACAATATTGATCCTACCTTATGCTTTATTGACTCAATGTATGAAAGTGATTTAAAAATGATAGAATTGAACCTAATGAATTTGGATTTAAAAAATCTATATCTCTTAAAACTCTAATATATAATGACTAATGGTACTTAAAAACACTTAGGGGAAATTGTTGAATTGTGAGGGTTCACATTCTCCTTAGTCAACCCTCTATTTTATTGGCTTTACGACCTTTGGTGAATGTTTGAAAATAAAAATAAAGCATGGAGGTGTCCCAGATGAAAGTGATGCAAATTAGGCTCCTTTTCATGCTCCAAATAAAGTTTTCCTAGATTGATCCTTTTCTTCAATGTACAAGATTTGTAGATATGATGTATAATCTCTTAGGAAATTACAATGTTGATCAAACCATTTCCTACATAACCCTATGAGAGAAAATGATGTGTGCAAGATCATAGAGTAACCATAATGCAAATATCAAAGACATATCATAAGGTAACACAATATATACCTTGGGAAAACCCTCAAAAGGGAAAAATGTAGCCTCCAAAAGTATCCACTCTCAATGTATTATTTAGCAATAAAAACATTACAATACATGTACAAAGTCTCCATGAACTCTCCTAAAACATCAAGATCTTCCAATGCATCCTCCATGAGCTGACATCCAAGCAAAATAGGTAACCATGCAACCACACATCCCATGCCATTCTTCAGATATGCACTCTTCATGAGAGCTCAATACAAATGACAACAAACTCCAAAATGATAGCCAACCTTTACCAATAAACATGTGCTTGCTTTTATTTAATCAATCTCACATGAAACCACCAAATGGTATTAGATAAACCATGTGTCTCAAAACCATGAGAGCACAAAACTATTGAATCCATAATTAAACATTTCTAACAAATATTAATTATTTGTCCTATGTCTCCCACACATAAAATATCTAACCAATGTTACATACAACTTTACAAGTGGGCCACCCAAATAAATATTTAATGTGACTATACACATCAATAAAGATGCACCGCAAGTAAATATTTATTTTACATGATTAAAATACTTTTTTTCTTGTGCAAGGCGTACAAAACCCTTTTCCTAACATTCTCCCACTTGTTCTATACATTGCATAAGGGTCAATCGATGAAAAACATCATCATAGCCATCCATGAAACCACATGAATCTCCAACATGATCTTGTGCTCTATAAAGATACCTACAATAAAACCAAAGTGACCACCATCTCAAGGAAGAACTCCTCACATCCTCCAACATGCTACTTATGGAAGAAAAGGAATAAGCCAAGGTAAAGATGCACTAATCCAAAGAACACAATCATCAAATCCAAGTGATAGAAAAGGCTCCAAGATGATGCCAAGGAAAAAAACACACATGACTAGAAATAACAACCATAACAAATTCTAATACATCTAATAATTTGTACCTTCTAGTTATCAAAAAGATAAATAAAACTCATGTCATGAACATATCCAACCCATAAACTGCAATCACAAGCTTCCTGTATAAAACTTGTCAAAGAATAACATACACATCAACGAACTCCCACTACATAGGTAATGTCAAATATGAAAATAGATCAAGGAATATCAAGTCTAGTAATAAGCACTCATATCAAGGTGTGGGTAATAATCAAACTATGTAGTAATAAAGAACAATCACAATGATCTACACATGCAACTCAAACTACTGCATACCGCCTCACAATAAGTCACCATAACTCTCCCAAGTCCACCACAACAAACCATGTGAACATGAACCTCCAAGAAGTAGCCATAAAACAAAGAGAGAAAACCTATAAACCATATCTCATACCATGTCCTTCTACCAACACCTTAAAGTACTAAGTTGTGTTAAGTATGATTTCCTTTACAACCTAAATGAAAAGCCTTAACAACACCCAATCATTAAATCTCATAGATCAAATAAAACATATGTATCATGTAACCAAAATGGATGTAAGCCTTTCTAACCAACGAAGATGAAACTCAAATCCATTGCCAAATCTAGGAGTCAACCCAAATAAACATCTCCTAAATCCTCATAAATGTCATCACAAATAAACTCATATGCACAAGGAGATAACCATGCCAAACACACCTCAAATGAACACTCCAAAACTAACATAACTCAAGATCCATATCCATAATAAGAGAAAACATAAAACAAAACTGATAAATGGAAATAATATGGGAAATACCTCTTAGATGATTATTCATTGAGTAGACTAGGAGTGGAGAATGAGAATGCTCCTCTAGGGTACACTAAGCCACTATGAATCTCTCCAAGAACAATCTGCTCCCAAATCTATCATGAACTCATGTCCATATCTAGGTGAACATTCCTCGGTCTTCATACTAAAACCTCTAATGAGTGATCATCTCAATAAATGTCTCTAAACCAAAGACAGCTCTAGCCTTACCTCAGTATCCAAGTATCCACGAGCATGTACAACCAATCAATGCATGCTGAAATCAATATGCGACACCACACTATCAGGAACCTCCAAGAAAAAGATCAATGTACTCAATACCAAGAGAACTAACTAGACCATTGCAAAAGCTCCAACTAAAAAATCAAGAACCCAACATGACATCATGATATAATATCTCCTCTAAGGATGTAACATCCCGCCCCACAACCCTGAAGGGTAAGGGCCAAAAGCGGACAAGATAAATTTTTTTTGACATGAAGTGATAACATACACATAAGATGGTTGTCAATTTGATATGTCGACAACATTCATGGCCAAGTACGGCTGAATGTACAACCCAAAGGAGAGGACTAAACCACTATCCAGAGAAACATTAATAAACTACGTTCATTTTCAACACCAACCCAAATGTTCCTATAACCCATTCCAGATTTTAAACATCTCACTTCTTCTCATTAATTTACATGATTACATCTTCTCTCTTAAGAGAGTACAAATACATAAAAGAATATATAGTTCAATGGAATAGCCATGAGTATGATATAAAAGTACAATAACATAGTCCTAAATATGATACAATGACTAAATAGGTACAACAATGGATAGGGTAACGAAGAGTGAGAACATCTCCAATCTGGTGCTCTAATGACTAGTCTCCAATGGTAGTGACAATGCCTCCCAACCATGCTCGGAGATAGTCAGAAGGCCATCAATACCACTTCACAAGGGAGATAAAGGCATACACACACACAAGACATAGTACAGACATGACAACCAAGCTCACAGTCACCACGCATCAGGATACACTAACCACACCACGGATGCAACTCAGAGAACCCCAAAAGAGACTAGATACAAGCAAGTATAAGGGAGTGTCATCGCATAGCTCAAAGGAATGGCTCATGCAGAACTAACTGGATTCCTTACGTAATCAAGACATTAGATGATGCTATGAAAAAGGGAAGAAAAGAGTTATATTTCTGCCATCATATTATACTGTTGATAAATGAATTTGGTTTGGTACTCATGCCCTATAGAGCCACTAACAGAGTGGTTGAACCTTGAGTAAGTGCTAGTTGCCACACTGCAACAATAGTGATTTTAGTATTGATGTAAAGGAGATGTTAAGAGATGTGAGGGATGTTAAGACAATTAAGGAATAATATTTAAAGTTTAATAGGGCTTCAATATCCTTGTAATGATTATTTCACACCCATGTTTTTTTTATAGATCATTATATGAATCACTATACTTGCAGCCTTATAGTAGTTTGCTTATGGCTTGTAGTAAAATTCACACAAGTCCAAAATAACCACAACACATCAATGAGTCCCTCAAGGCTGCCCTTGTTTACAACTATTCAAAAACAACATTTTTTGTTGAAAAGGAGCGATGTTAAAAGGTAAAGCTATTTCTCCCTATCAAAGACTATTTGACAAAATATATCAAGTGACTGTGATTTCATGGACTATGACGATGGCATGATATGCACATAAAAGTTAGTTGGAAAAGCCTAAGACACTTTCAAGCAAATGCAATTAACAAATGTAAAGGTAAATTTATGGCCTAGCCAATATGGCCATTGGGAGGCCCACGAAATGAAGAGGAAGCACTTCAAAAGAGGTCATCTCATGGATACAATGGTTGCAGGATACTCACAACTGGATAAGTTGAAGCAACTTTAGTAATTTTCAAGAAAATACAATTGGAAGATGGAAAGCCAACTCACGGCCTCTGCCAGCATCCTTCCTACCTGTGGCATAATGGGAACTTGGAATAGGGTATGGACATCCAGCAAACACATAACGGAAAGGGAACAATTGCCAGATGTTATAGTTGCACTCGCCCTGGTATCGATGTATACGAAAGTGGAAGCATAAACAAGGCTCACAAATTGTTCGATAGAATGCCATAGAGTGATATCACCTCATGGGACACACTAATTGCAGGATATGCACAAAGAAGATCTGAAGAAAATCCTTAGAACTTTCATGTGAATGTAAAATAGAAGGTGTCAAGCTAAATTTACATAACCTTTGCCACATCCTCCTTACCTATTCCAAGATGACAGCTTAGAGATGGCACTTGAATTGTTTAACATAATGCCTCCAAGGAGGCGTCATCACATAGAAGCAATGCCTGCAGGATTTAAATGAAATGGATTTGTTGAAAAGGCTAAAGAAACTTTTAAGCAAATACCACTGGTGGGTTTAAAGCCAAACTCCACTAATTTGTCACTGTACCAAAATGAGAGCATTAGAACAGGGCAAAGACATTCAACAAAGAAATTGTCTCACAACACAGAAACGTTACAACACTAGGCATCAAATTTAGAATAATAGCATGTGGGTATTTTAAATCAAACAACAACAGTGAACACAAGGAAAGCAATTAATAGGTTACATCAATTAGACACCATTATATTCTCTTTGCATATGCATCTCTTCAAAGAAAGCCTCAGAAAACAAGGCAACAGAGTGATTAAGTTGCGATTCCCATTTACTAAAATTGAGTCGGGCCAAATGGGTAAAAAAAAGGAATTAATCAAAAGCTACTACTCTGAGAAACCCAATAAGGTAGGACAAATATTACATCTAACTAAGACAATCAGGCAATAGATCTCAAAATTAGGTGAAGACATATACTATTGCTGAATGTATGGAAAAAGTAAAGCAAGCATACTGTCAGCAACATGAAAGAGGGAGGCTTGAGAGGGTAATCGGCAGGCAACTGGATTCGACCATGATAGATCCTACCTTCAAACTTTGTGTCATGGGGCCCTCTGATAGAAAACTGCCACTCAAATAAATTTTCCTCTGAAGGAAGGTTCATGTAATCATCGCTCGGATTGTTCTACATTTCTTTCAATCCCTACATAATCCTCTTCACAGTAGGATTCTTCATGTTGATGTTGTATTTCTCTGGCATCTTGTCTTGGATTGATGAAGTGAAAAAGTAGGAGAAAGGAAATGAGTTGTTGGGGATTTGATGCATAGATTTGTATTTGGAATGACCAGACTCTGACTCTGACTCAAGAAAATAACATTAGGCTACCGAAAGTGGGACATCAACATCTGCACTAGCTGTGTTGTCTTGCCAGGCTATCGTTATCTTTTCTTCTTGTCCTTGGTTTATGGCTGCAGGAGAAGGGTGACCCTTCTCCAAGATGAACGACCATCATCCCTCTCCAACGAGCTGCTACCAAAACAATTAATCTCCCAACCCCCAAAAATGTCCATTCGATCACCTTTCTCCCAGATATTTTCTATAGCATTTTACATTCCCAATTGCTCCAAAAGATATTTTCTTCCTCCTTCATTATTGTTGTCAATTCAAGTATGGACCCTTGTTAAGTTTTGTGAAAACTTAATTACTTGCTAAAACATGGAATCATTCTTGCATGTGGGTCTCCTTTCATGAGAACGAATCTCTAGAGTGAGCTGGTTCTCTTGTAATTTCTAAATTGCTAACTTGAGGGGAAAAAGGATAGAAGGGTTTAATTCAAATGCAAACTATTTTTGGAATCTAAACTAGATGAAATTCTATCACTCACAAATAGATCCTCTAACTTGAATCCTCACAATTTCAATGATAGCTTATTCCTTAAGTAATTTGCAACAAGGTTTGGATCAAACACAAACTGCAACCAAGAAGAACTAAGTTTTTAACAGTATTGAGACATAATAAAGGACAGAAAAGTCACAATATAACATCAAATCAAAGCTACAAAATATGTGAAACAGGATGATTTTCTATTAGAACTAGAAGGAGTACAATGCATGAAAAATAAAATGTGTGAGCCAACTGCCTATATACAACTCTAGCTGTGAACAAGAGAGAAGAAATTGATGCTAACTGACTGAGAAAAAACTCAGTTTTTCTCCTATAAATGACTCCCAAAAATCTCCTCTAAAGAAAGATGAAAAAGCTCCTAAATATAGACCCCAAGTCCATTTTCGAGCTACTCATGAAAGCCAAAAATAAAGCACTGAATCTGCCACCAATCTATGAAATAAAGCTACAAAATTGCCCTCTCATGTGGTCCCATCGTAAAACTACTTTTCTCTGCTCATGAAAGTGCCAAAATTCATCCTATATGGATCTAAATAAAATAAATCAAAATGGAATATTTGATCTATCTTCTTAACCTATAAATTACCTGAAAATAGTTAAACTTTAAAAGCAATTCATAATTTCATTGGTTTAAAGTTAACTTTACAATGATATGGCAATTTTAATCAATATCCTATCGATATGTTTTTTTTGCAAAAAATAAAATGATATCTAGTTTATAATTTCACCAAGATATTTACAAGATATCATAAAAATGATTCTCTATAAAAATCATAAAAAAATGAAATATTACACATATTTGCAAAAAATAAATAAAAGCCTTAAAGGCTCGACACCATGGCCTCCATGTGTCAATATTCTGCCACCTCATCTCTGTCAATATAGTGCCACCATGTTGCAATTGACCCCTTTGACCATGTCATAATCTAGCATACTCTTCACATCTCCAAAGGCTTTGTTTGATCTTGTAGATATATTCAAAACATGTGAAGAAAAAAGAAAAATGCATAAGTGGGAGGTCAAAGACACTCAACCACATGCATTGTCAAATGATACTTAGACTCCAATGTGAGTCGACCACATATGAGACCAAGACCTTGCAAAGATTCTAAAGGCACAAGCCTTGTTTACTCATGATAATGTCCAGCTTTGACTTCATAAAATAAGCCATATTCTTCAGCTGTTAGCCACTTCTTCTTATGATTACTAGGCACCATTGAACACAAGGTGTTGACCCCAATCTCATTTGGATAAAAATGATTATGTTGTTTGCATGGTCAAAATATGAAAATGATGTCAAAACAAAAGCAATACAACCCTAAAACTTCAGTCATTTTCATTTGTTGGTGTTGAGTTTGGTTCTGCAATTGTGGCTGCCGACTTGGGGTTTCATTCTCTGCATTTTCCTTCTCCAGTCGATGGCTTTTGAGGTCAAAAACATTGTACTTCTTAAGCTAGAATAATAGGCTGCACTTGGTAAGTTAGATTTGAAGCTTTAAAATGGCATTTGACTGTATTTTCATGGCTTTTGTTTCTTAAATGGCCGAGCCCATGTAGCTCTTTCTCTAGTTTCTCAGTTTGATAAATATCCTGCTTAGTTTTTTCTATGTTGAACCTCATGAAAATCACAAAAAATAATGACAAATTCCAACACAAGATGGCCGCGACCATATAGTTTCCTTCCTCTACAATGCCATACTGTAAGTTTCACTATCTTCTTTCATCACTACTTTAATTTTTGTATGTGCAACTATGATGAGGGTTTCATTTTTTGTTTGTTGGGTGTCTTAAAATACTTCATACATGGCATGACCATGGCATATAATACATTCTATAGCTGGCTCTATGTCTTTTGACGTAAAAAATTTGAAGTCCCTTGTGTTTGAAGTGAGGGTTTCTTTTATATTACACAGAACTTCCCTTGTCCTTCGCGACCGTGTCTACAACACTTCACTCTCACCTTGCTCATCTGTGTATTGTAAGAAGAAAGAAAACTCCTTTTTAAACCCGACAAGGGTTTCATGTTTTTACTGTATAAATAGTCACTTCCCATGGCCTTGCCTGGACAGCCTTACATTTCCATTCTTTCTCTCCAACATTGCAAAATACGTTGGGGTTCTGAAACTTGATATGGGTATTTTGAAAAATGAATGTAAATGGCATTATATGCCCTGACCTAGTTATAGGTGTATCTCTACATTTTTCAACTCTGTATGAACCCAGATTTCCTTAAAATTGAACAAGGGTTTATATCTTTTGAGTACAATCTCTTCTCTCTACAAACATTGGCAAATGATAAATTTCATTTTCTTATGCTGTCATTGTTGAGCTATATTTACCATCATTGTTTTAAAGAAAAATGAGGATTGCATACACTGTTCTCTACTTTTGTGGTTCTATTTGCTCTTTCATGGACTTTGTATATGAAGGATATATTGCCGATTTTGAACTTAGAACTCCTCTTCTTTCTGTAGCAACATGTATGTCTTCATTTCTGTAGCTTCACCTGTCCATTCAGTGGACTGTAGAAAATATAGTTTTCTTACATGATTGATGACTTGGTTGTGTCATGACATTGTGCCATTGTAATAAATGACAAAGTCAGTTACTTGTTCTATATATACTGTAGCAACATGAACCTTCTGTTGTTCCTCTTTATAGTACTTCATCATATCAAATACATTATGTAAGATGTCATGTAGGACATCAATCAGTTCCATTGTATCTGATGTTACCAGTTTGATAGATCACTTCTTATAATGGAAAATTTGCTTCAGCTCACTCATGATCAGATGCAACCATGCACTTATGCATTTGATTTTGACAAAAATGACACTCTGTAACATAAAGGATGATGATCATATTAGTTTAACTATTCCTATGTCACATGATAATGATGTTCTATTACAACACATGTAATGAAGTGTTCTTTTTGATTCTCATGAAGTTTGTCAAAGACAAAAAGAGCCACTTGACCTGGCTATCTTGTATTATTCTGCTATAGATTTGTCCTTGCACTTTGCTTACTAGTTTATAATGGATACTCCAATTGGATTATTGGTCATGGATGAGTAAGAAATCTTCAAACAGTCAACACGTGTGAATACTTATTCTTTATCAGTCTGATGATTATAAATGCATTGTGTACTCCTGATTATTATCATGCCTGAGAATGCCATTTTCATAATAGTTGTAGTAGTACATAAGTTGTTATGTGCATTGAATTTTGTCCTCCATCAGTTCAAGTCATGTTCTTGGTTGCATTTCGTACTTTGAAGTGAAATCATGGTCATGTCTTGAAATGGGACTGACGCATATGATTGTCTTTCTATTCCTTCAACTTGTCATGTGAATGTCATCAATGATTTTCTTCTTCTATTCATCCCTTCTGAGATCAAGGGGCAGCAACATGCTGGGCTCAACCCTTGTGGGAGCCCATTTGATACCACATGCTAAAAGTCTTCAATCAGCTTCATGATTTGTCCTATACCTACACATGAAACAAATAGATTAGAAGAAAAAAATGATGCTCTATGTTTGCTTCACTTCAGTTTTTTCTGCATATGGATGTTCTCATTTGATCAATGCATTATAACTAAAATATTATGCCTCTCCTACATGATTAAGGATTTTCATAACTAGAGCTTTTAACGGGACCTTTCCTGCATTTTTTTCAGGTACATGCCAAGGTCAGGAGCAGGACTAGAGGCTACTATGAAGATCAACCAAAACAAGGCAATGATGGCTATGTATTTCCCTCTTCTTCATTAGATGCATAGTATTTTATTTTTATTTGCATGAGTTTAGCTATAACCCATGGCTTGTGTGGGACATCTGATATGTATTAGTTTTCTTCAATGCAGTGTTTATTCTCTTATGTATTCAAACTTGTAAATGAATAACCATTGTGGTGAATGAATACTTATCTCATTTTACTATTCTATAATGCAATGAATGATTTGAAAGTTTTCTTTTCTGCATCTGAACAACTGAACTACATTTGTCAAAAAAACTCTGCAACTAGCACACAACAGAAATAAATCAAATCTCATCCAAAAATGATAAATGATAAATCTACTTACCCAATATTTGAGCTTTGGTAAAAAAATGGTAACATTTCTAGTGACTTCTGCTATATGCTTGCCTTCTAAGCATTTGACCAATTGCCTTGACATCCATTGGGCATAGAGTCATACTTTGTCCTTCTTAGAAACTCAGAAAACACTGTATGTAAGCTCTCCAATAGTTCAAACAACAACAAAAAATTGAAAACAAACTCTACTGAAAACAAACTAACAAGCCCTGATGGCCAAAACAAAATGTTGAAACAAATGTGCATGAGTACTTATTCACTGCAAAACTACTCTACTATATACAAAAGAATTCTTTTACCCTCAGTGGCAATGCTTGAGGTGGATACCATTAATTGGGATAGACATCACCTCTCCACTTAGCTTGGACAGTTGAAATGCATTGTTTTCTTTGCACTCTGTGATAACATAGGGCCCATCCCAAATGGCATCAAATTTAGAATGCTTACCTAGCCTGCCCCTTAGTTCATTCCACTTGAACACCAAATCTCCAACAATAAAATTCCTTGATCTTGCTCTCTTATCAAATGCATTTTTCATTTGGGTTTGATGCATATCAAGCTTTGTTAAGGCCTCTTTCCTTGTCTCTTCCAGATCCATAAGCTGAGCTAGCCTGATTACAAGATGTTGTTCTTCTAGTAGCTCAAGTTCTTTGATAAAGGCCAATTTAGGCAATTCAACTGAAATAGGTAACCAAGCCTCTTTTCCATAAGTAAGCACATATAGGGAACAACCAGTAGCCCTCTTAGGTGTAATTATGTTAGCCCATAGAGCTAACTTTAACATTTCATGCCACATTTTCTAATTGTCCTGAATAGTCTTCTTAATTATCCTTATCAGATTTTTGTTGGTAGATTCAGCTTGCCCATTACCCTATGGGTAATAGTTAAATGAAGTGTTCAAATAGATATTATTTCTCACAAACCAATCTGAAATTCTTAATCCTAAAAAGGCTAGACCATTATCAGAGATGATTGAATCTGGTGTATCGAATCTTGACACTAGGTCCTGATAAAAACTTAGGACAACACATTCATTTGCCTCTTTTAAGTCAACAACCTCGGTCCACTTGGTAAAATAATTTGTGGTAGTCAAAATCCACTTGTGGCCTGCACTTGAAGGCGGGTTTATTGTTCCTATGAAATCCAATCCCCACTTTGCAAATGGCTGTTCAACTTTAACAGGATGAAGGGGTAAGGCGACAAGTCTTTGCTTACTTGCAAATAAAGAACACTTCTCACATCTTCTTACCCAAGAAAAAGAATCTTTAAACAAATGAGGCCAGTAATAACCAGCCTATATAATCTTCAAGGTAGTTGTTTTAGCTACAAAGTGACCTCTTGAAGGTCCATTGTGAAACTCTTCTAATAGTTTATCAACTTGATCAGGTCCAACACACCTCAGAAATACACCATTAAAGTCTCTCCTATATAAAATACCATCAATAATAGCATAAGGAGCAGCTTGCAATTGAAAATACCTTCTACTTGCCCTATCTAAACCAATTGGACACTCACTAGTCTACAAATAATGCATCATCTGATGCACCTAGCTATCTATTTGAGCTAGTGCATTGGCTGGTTCATTATTCTTCAACACTGTTTCAGTGTCCTCTTGCTATTCTTGCTCAAACTCTTCACTTTCAGCAAGTTGCTCACATAAGCCTTCACGTCTAATAAGCTTGGTTACTTGGATGTCAACATCAAATTCCATAACTTTGGTTCTCTAACTAGCTCTCTTGTCATTTATATATTTGTTTAATAAAAAACTCTTGACAGTGGGATGAGCAACCTTTAAGTGAATTTTATTATTAGACAACATGTGTCTAAATTTCTTGAGGCTCCTTACAATAGCAAAAACATGTTTTTCCACAAAAGAGAACTTTACCTCATACTCATGCAACACTTGGCTGAAAAATGCAATTGGTTGCTCTAATCCTTCATTATTTTGTTGACATAACATTGCAAAAATAGTGTCAGCTCCTCCAAAAGTATATAAAATAAAATCCTTCTCATAATTAGGATTGATGAGGGTAGGGGTAGTAGTGAGGGCTTCCTTTATCTGCTCGAAGCTTCCTTTTCCCTCCTTAGTCCAGCTGAATGGCACATTCTTTTTCAACATGGTAGAAAGAGGTGGTAACAAAGCTGCAATATTTGGAATAAACCTCCTAACAAAATTAATTCTTCCAAGAAAGCTCTGCAAGCCTTTTTTATGTGTAGCCAATGGTAAATCTAGAATAGCTAAAAATCTCTTAGGGTCAATAGTAATACCTTCTTTTGAAACAATATGACCAAGGAGTCTTCCTTCATGAACTAAGAATATACACTTTTTGGGGTTCAATGAAACTCCAAACTCTCTGTACCTCTGAAAAATTTGCTTCAAATGGTCAAAATGATGATTGGAATCTTTGGAAAAAATAGCTATATCATCTAGATAGACCAGCACTATTCTATTCATAAGGCCATGGAAGGCCATATCCATTGCCCTCTGAAAGGTTGCCCCTGCATTAGACAAACCAAATGGCATTTTTCAATAGGCCATGGTACCCCACATAGTTGTGAATGTAGTTTTGTATTGGTCCCCTTCTTGGACCAGAATTTGATTATATCCAGAGTATCCATCTAATAAAGAGTACCTATCAGAACCTGAAACAACTTGTAGTATTTGTTCCATGGAAGGAAGAGCGTAATGGTCTTTTAATGAAGCCTGATTTAGATCACAAAAATTGACACAACGTTGGATTTCACCATTCTTCTTCCTAACTGGGACCAAATTGGAAACCTAGGAGGTATGTTTTATTGAGAAAATGATACTGCTCTCAATCAGTTTATTCAGGTCAGCCTTCATTAAGTGTTCAAGTTTGGGATTGAGGGTTCTTTGTTTTTGCCTAACAGGCTTGGCATTAGGATCTAACTCTATGGTGTGCTAGACCAAACTAGGATCAAAACCTCTCAAGTCCTTATACTCCCATGCAAAAGCATCAGAAAAATCTTGACATAATTGAATAAAAGATTGTTGTTCTTCTCTAGTACAAACCTTTCCAAGTTTTAGTAGTTTGTCTTTGAAAATTTCTATGGTTTGATAATGTTCTTTCTTCACTGCCATGCTGCACTTGTCTTTTTTGAACTGATCATTAGTGTTAAACACTGATTCTAATGTGACTAATCCCTTGGGCAACTTATTGGTCCTTAACTAAACAATCTGGTCTTCAAATTGCTACTAATATTTACGCTGATTATCTGCTGCAAATTCAGCCTCTGCAATTAAAAAACTCAAGATTTGTTCATCACTTTTAAACACTTGTCCTAAAACACTATTGTCAGGTACAAAAGGCCTGACAACTATCTTAACATATGGTTGTACCTCAACATTCTAAATCTGATCAGGACTCTCAAATTGGAATCCCAAGGCTGCTAACCTATCTGCATACATATTTTGATCCTTGGGAACTAAAATCAGATTAAAAGCATCAAAAAATGCAATTGAATCCAACACTCTATGTTTGTATTTATTGACCAGAACATTTTTAGCAACATTCAAATTCCTAACCTGGTTAACAATCAACTCAGAATCCCCATAAACTTGAATAGATTTGATACCTTTTTTTTTAGCCCATTCTAATCCATGGATCAGGGCCTCATACTCAACCACATTATTCGTGCAGCTGAAGGTAAACCTTAAGGCAACATAGTATTTGTCTCCTTGAGGTGTAATTAACATATTACCTCCACCAGCACCTGTCTTGGTCCTTGATGAATCAAAGTACAACTTCAAAGCTGATCTTCTTGCTGTTCTAACTAAATTTTAATCCTTAATCAGATTAGGAATCACTGCATTAGGTTCCTGTATCATATAGATGCCTAATCCTACCTCATCCATGTGATGGAAAGGGTCACTTTCATGATCTTTAGCTGCCCAATCATCTAAATTTATGTCCTCTATATGTGCATTGGGATCTAAGCTCATGGGTTCATCCTGCTGCTCGCGGGTGATATAGAGATAAGCATTTATTGGGCTGGGGACATAGGGCTCAATATGGTCTTTTGCAAGAGGTTTGGACTATATTGTTACTTTTGTACCATATATCATTCTAAAGAACAAGTGAGTCTAGTCAGATGAAAGAAACCCACCCAATTTCACTATGAACTCCCTAGAAAGGAAGATTGCAAAACTAGGTGGAATGTCAATGATGTAAATGTCTTGATGAATGGCAAAATTTGGACAAGCGTGCAATGTGAGTGGTAGATTTTTCATTATCCTCGTAGTATTAAGTGCAGATCCATCTAACTAAACTACTCCTTTTGCAAGGGGCTCATAAACCAATCCTAATGAGTCTACTACACTTTTAGGCATAACTGAACTACTTGCTCCTAAATCTACCATACAATTATGAACCAATTTATCACCAATAATGAGACTTAGATAGAAAGGGGGTGGTTTTACCTCATCTACTTGTTGTTCACTCTTAACTTCTGAACTATTAGTAAGTACAACCTTGGCTTTCTCATGATTCAAATGCTCAGAAAGTGATAGTTCAACCAATGCCTCTTGCAACAAATTCTTTTGTCCTGGGATGCGTAAAGCATCCATAACTGACATGCTCACTGTTGCTTTCTTAAGGTGATCAACTATGTTAAATAAACAGTGGTTACCTTATGTTGTCCTCTTGCTGCAACCGTGTCAATCTGTCCAAGTTGCGATGACTATTGTCACACTTTGGGCTATTCTTTCACTGGTACTGTTTGGTCCCTTTGTAGAATTTGTACCTTATGTTGTGGTATAGGGGAAGGTTGTGATGGATAGACTTAGGTTTTATCCTTTACAGCCTGCTATTATACTACAACAGCTTGCTGATTTACATCTATAGCTCTCAGTTTTGACCTTATGTTGGCTAAAACATGTGTACTTTGCTGATTCTGACCTTGGTAGTAGTTTATACCACAAAATTTAGATTATTCCCAATTCATTAAGACTACATCATCCTTATTCTACTGAGTTGAAATTCACCACTAACCCCCTTTGAGCTTGCATAGTTGTTCTGAACCATGAGTGCCTGATTTCTCACTCCATTCGTGTAGGCAGCTTGACTATGTGGTTGGTGACATGGATAATACCAGTCACTGTCGTGGACCAGATTATTCTGCATGGGTACAAGTTCTTTTGAATTACTAGTAGTATTTGGATTATAAGCTTGAAAAGATCGAGGGTTATAGTTCTTTCTTTGCCCCTAAGGATTAGCCTGAAAGGGTTGCTTATATTGTTGATTGGGCTAATATTAGGTATTTTGCTGATTAGGTTGATACTGATTTTGGTAGGGCAAATGTTTCTCCATGTTTTCTAGCTTATTTACAATTGTCCTTAAAGTATTTTCCAATTCTGGGGTAGTTTGGGTTTAAACTGGGACAATAGTTTGTTGGGCTGTTTGACATCCTACTACTAGAATAGCTGGGACAACAGCTAGAGGAAGCACTACCATAGGCATAGATGGCTAGATTTTAGGGAAAATAGGTAAAGGGGGCCTAGGGGCTATCTTCCCTACCTGAATAAGGTAGTTTTCTACTCTAACAATGATCTCAAAAGAATCTAGAAGGGTGGTCCCTCCCATGGACTGTATCATTACGAAAATTTCACTGTTCAAAGCTTTGAGATAAAACAGAAAAGCATGCCTTGGCAAAGGTTTTACCATTGTGGGAATCCTATCCCAAGTCCTCTAAAATCTGTAGTTGAAATTAGCCATGTGTTCATGGGGTACCCTTTTGATGGTACTTAGTTGCTCCAGCAGTGAGAGATGATCGGACTTGTCCTCAAAGTGTTTGTGTAATCCATCTCCTAGTAAGTCCCAGGATGTTATTGAATTTTTAGCAAGTCCTCTGAACCATTGTAAGGCCTTTCCTTTTAATGAAGTAGCTAAAAGTCTGAGTGCCACATTTTCTTGAGTGACATTATGTACAGAACATAGCGTTGCTACATCTTGAATATGTTTAGCAGCAATAGTATGATCTTCTCCAGTGAAATAAGGCAATCCCTTCAGCGCTGCCATTGGAATATCATCTCTTTGGGCAAGTTGTAATGGGCTTCCCGTATTGAAAGTAGCAAATGCATATGACCTATCCATTATAGGTATCTAGACTATCAACACTGGACTTCTACTTCTTATAACCAGACTTGTAGATCTAAATCGGGAAGGTGTAGACTTGGATATTCTTGATGACTTAGCTGTTCTACTTGCTGATCTACCTCTCTTTATAGGTGCATGCAGCTGTAGGTAGTCAAATGGGTCTATATTAGACATGGTTTTCATAAGATGCAAGCACTAATCTACATACCAAACCAGAGGGAATGAGACATCAGGTATATTGAAAGCCTCCAAAGGCTAGTAAAACTGCTACATATACTAGAATAGCAGCTATGAGGGTACAAATCTCTCTGAAATTGCTTCCAGAGTCCCACCAGGCATGCTAAAAACTGTTGTCAATTCAAGTATGCACCCTTGTTAAGTTTTGCAAAAACTTAACTACTTGCTAAAACATGGAATCATTGTCGGATGGTGGTCTCCTTTCACGAGAATGAATCTCTAGAGGGAGCTGGTTCTCTTGTAATTTCTAAACTACTGACTTGAGTGGAAAAAGGATAGAAGGGTGTAATTAAAATGCAAACTATTTCTGAAATCTAAACTGGATGAAATTCTATCACTCACAAATAGATCCTCTAACCTGAATCCTCACAATTTCACTAATAGTTTATTCCTAAGTAATTTCCAAAAAGGTTTGGATCAAACACAAATTGCAACCAAGAAGAACTAAGTTTTTAATAGTATTAAGACTTAATAAAGGACATAAAATCCACAATATAACACCAGATCAAGACTACAAAATATGTGAAATAGGATGATTTGCTATTAGAACTAGGAGTACAATGGATGAAAATTAAAATGTGTGAGCCAACTGCCTATATACAACTCTGCCTGTGAACAAGAGAGAAGAAACTGATGCTAACTGACTGAGAAAAAACTGTATAGAAAGTTGAAAAAGCTCCTAAAAATAGATGCTAAGTCCATTTTCGAGCTACTCATGAAAGCCAAAAATAAAGCACTAAATCTACCACCAATCTATGAAATAAAGCTGCAGAATTGCCCTCTCATGTGGTCCCACCGTAAAACTACTTTTCTCTGCTCATGAAAGCTCCAAAATTTGTCCTACATGGCTGTAAATAAAACAAATCAAAATGGAATATTTGATCTGTCTTATTAACCTATAAATTACCTAAAAATGTTTAAACTTTAAAAGCAATTCATAATTTCATTGCTTTAAAGTTAACTTTACAATGATATGGCAATTTTAATCAATATCCTATTCAATATGATTTTTTTGTAAAAAATAAAATGATATCTAGTTTATAATTTCACCAAGATATTTACAAGATATCACAAAAATGATTTTCTATAAAAATTATTAAAAAAATGAAATATTACACATATTTGCAAAAATTAAATAAAAGCCTTAAAGGCTCGACACCATGGCCTCCATGTGTCGATATTCTGCCACCTCATCTCTATCCATATAGTGCCACCATGTTGCAATTGACCCCTTTGACCATGTCATCATCTAGAATACTCTTCACATCTCCAAAGGTTTTGTTTGATCTTGTGCATATATTCAAAACATGTGAAGAAAAAAGAAAAATGCATAAGTGGGAGGTCAAAGACAATCAACCACATGCATTGTCAAATGATACTTAGACTGTGAGTCGACCACATATGAAACCAAGACCTTGCAAAGATTCTAAAGGCACAAGCCTTTTTTAATAATGATAATGTCCACCTTTGACTTCATAAAATAAGCCATATTCTTCAACTGTCGGCCACTTCTTCTTATAATTATTAGCACCATCGAACACAAGGTGTTGACCTTGATCTCATTTGGATAAAAAAATATTATGTTGTTTGCATGGTCAAAATATGAAAATGACGTCGAAACAAAAGCAATATAACCCTAAAACTTCGGTCATTTTCATTTTCTATGTTGAACCTTGTGAAAATGGCAAAAAATAATGACAAAGTCCAGCTCAAGCTGGCCGCAACTCTATAGTTTCCTTCCTCTACAATGCCATACTGTAAGTTTCACTGTCTTCTTTCATTGCCGCTTCTTTCATTTCCGTATGTGCAACTATGATGAGGGTTTCATTTTTTGTTTGTTGGGTGTCTTAAAATACTTCATACATGGCACGAACATGGCATATAATACATTCTGTAGCTGGTTATATGTCTTTGGATGTAAATTTTTTGAAGTTCCTTGTGTTTGAAGTGAGGGTTTCTTTTTATATTACATAGAACTTCCTTTGTCCTTCACGACCGTGTCTACTACACTTCACTCCCACCTTGCTCGATTGTATATTGTAAGAAGAAAGAAAACTCTTTTTTAAACCCGACAAGGGTTTCATGTTTTTACTGTGTAAATAGTCACTTCCCATGGCGTTGCCTGGATAGCCTTACATTTCCATTCTTTCTCTCCAACACTGCAAAATATGTTGGGGTTCTGAAACTTGATATGGGTATTTTGAAAAATGAATGTAAATGGCATTATATTGCACGGCCTAGTTATAGATGTATCTCTGCATTTTTCAACTCTGTATGAACCTAGATTTCCTCAAAACTAAACAAGGGTTTATATCTTTTGAGCCTCTTCTTTCTGCAAACACTGGAATATGATACATTTCACTTTCTTATGCTGTCATCGCTGAGCTATATTTACCATCATTGTTTTAAAGAAAAATGATGATTGCATACACTGTTCTCTACTTCTGTGGTTCTATTTGCTCTTTCATGGACTTTGCATATGAAGGATATATTGTCAGTTTTGAACTTAGAGCTCCTCTTCTTTCTATAGTAGCATATATGTCTTCATTTCTGTACCTTCACCTGTCCATTTAGTGGATTGTAGAAAATATACTTTTCTTACATGATTGATGACATGGCTGTGTCATGCCATTGTGGCATTGTAATAAATGATGAAGTCACTTACTTGTTCTATATATACTATAGCAACATGGACCTTCTACTGTCCCTCTTTACTGTACTACATCATATCAAATACATTATGTAAGATATCCTGTAGGACATCAATTGGGTCCACTGTATTTGATGTTACTAGTTTGACAGATCACTTCTTATAATGAAACATTTACTTGAGCTCACTCATGATCAGATGCAGCCATGCACTTATACATTTAATTTTGATAAAATGACACTCTGTAGCATAAAGGATGATGATCGTGTCAGTTTAACTATTCCTCTATCACATGATAATGATGTTCTATTACAACACATGTAATGAAGTGTTCTTTTTGCTTCTCTTGAAGTTTGTCAAAGACAAAAAGAGCCACCTGCCCTGGTTGTCTTGTATTATTCTGCTATAGATCTATCCTTGCACTTTGCTTACTGGTTTATAATGGATACTCCAAGTGAATTATTGGTCATGGATGAGTAAGCAATCTTCAAATAGTCAACACTTGTGAACACTTATTCTTTATCAGTCTGATGATTATAAATGCATCATGTACTCCTGATTGTTATCATGCGTGAGAATGTCATTTTCATAATAGTTGGATTAGTACATAAGCTGTTATGTGCATTGAATTTTGTCCTCCATCGGTTCAGGTCATGTTCTTGGTTGCATTTCATACTTTGAAGTGAAATCATGGTCATGTCTTGAAATGGGACTGATGCATATGATTGTCTTTCTATTCTTCAGCTTGTCATGTGAATGTCATCAATGATTTTCTTCTTCTATTCATCCCTTCTGAGATCAAGGGGCGGCAGCATGTTGGGCTCAACCCTTGTGGGAGCCCATTTGATACCACATGCTGAAAGTCTTCAATTAGTTTCATGATTTGTCCTATACCTGCACATGAAACAAATAGATTAGAAAAAAAAATGATGCTCTATGTTTGCTTCACTTCAGTTTCTTCTACATATGGATGTTCTCATTTGATCAATGCATTATAACTAAAATATTATGCCTCTCCTAATTGATGAAGGATTTTCATAACCAGAGCTTCTAACAGGACCTTTCTCATATTTTTTCTAGGTACATGCCGAGGTCAGGAGCAGGACTAGAGGCTACTATGAAGATAAACCAAACCAAGGCAATGATGGCTATGTCTTTCCCTCTTCTTCATTAGATGCATAATATTTTATTTGTATTTGCATGAGTTCAGCTATAATGCACGACTTGTGTGGGACATCTAATATGTCTTAGTTTCCTTCAATGCAATGTATATTCTCTTATGTATTCGGACTTGTAAATGAATAACCATTGTGGTGAATGAATACATATCTCATTTTACTGTTCTGCAATGCAATGAATGATTTGAAACTTTTCTTTTATGCATCTGAACAACTGAACTGCATTTGTCATAATAACTATGCAACTAGCACACAATAGAAATAAATCAAATCTCATCCAAAAATGATAAATGATAAATCTACTCAGCCAATTTTTGAGAAGTGGTAAAAAAATGGTAACAATTATTCTCAACAAACACATTTAGAGAGCCATCGTATGGTAAAGGGAGGGTTGTTACAAAGGAGATCATATGCTCTAATGAACATATATTTCTCCTAAGAGAACTTGTATCATGTCAAAAATCAAATCTGGAAACAAGAGTCCACCATGGCACAACACCAAACATCCTCTCAACCAAGGATCACCTATCAAAACTAACAAGTCATAAACTAACACCTCAACTAAGAACTCCAAGGGTGCTCCATGTTAAACCAAGATGTCAACATCTCCAAACACATGACTATAACCATCTCCTAACAATAAAACTCAAGATGTCAAAGCACTCATATTGCATATAAGAATCGTGATCCAAGAGCCTCTCCATGATACCCACAATCAGTGTAGAAGATCGTACATTACTAGGTGATGAATACACATCAATACGAAAGATCCCACTAAATTGTGATACTAAGCTACACATGGTATCGTGATAACCATCTCCTAAATGAAGGTCACCCATTGTCCACACACACTCAAATATAATACTGCAAGCTCTAGAGAATAAGTAGAACTAAGATCTCTAGGACAAGAAGATAAACCATCACTATCATAAGATCACACTTAATGTAACCAGGGTATCCATGATATCATTATAAACATGCACTACAAGTCCTAACAATTGACTATCTAGGAACTCTAATAATCCATCCTATCATCCGAATGCAACATACCAATTCACAAATGACCACAAACAAGGCCAACTAAAAAAGTATGCATCAACATTGAATCGATCTTGTGGATATAGATAGTCCACATCTGAGTCACCCAACTATAATCAATGGGTTGCATAGGTACCCACAAACAACATAACTCATATATCTCAAACTAATGCAACATGCAAACTCATCCTCAAATCAGTAACCTGTAAATTGAGATAACAAAGAATATAACCTATAGACCTTAAGACTCAAGCACCAAATCAACCCCAAATTTGATTTTCCAAAAATTTCCACAAATGAGTAACCATAGTCAAAGAACCAATAAGTCTTCTAGGAGATATAAACAACCTCCTAAAACTAAACCACACCACCACTTGTAAAAATGAAACAATCAAATTACCATATCCCATACTTGTCAACTATATGCATGACCATGTTGTGCCAATGCTCAAACTTACATGCATATCCATGAAACCATAATAATCACCAAAAGTGTAATTATACTCAACTCTCACTAAACCGAGACTCCTAGTCTCACATGCATATCAACTATGTCCTTAAACTAGAAGACAACCTCTATACCTATTATAATAAAAGTTAACACTCTAAAAACACTTGTAAACATGTATTAGAAAGTATCAAATATGATAACCTTCTATACCATGATATTGGTCTCATAAAAACATGCACTCTCACAAGTTTTCACCTAAAAATTTATTTGGATGCTCACACAATCACAACCTAAATCTCAAGCTCCTACAAGTGCTCAAACAAGTAGAAACCTCTCTCTAATCATCTATGTGAAAAACCAACTGATTCATTATGTAGTATGCTACAAATGCTCTCCATCACCTATTCAAAATCTAAAATTTAATTACGTATGCTCAAGATATCACCTATTAACCATTCTAGAGAAATGTTGACTTCAAGCATCAAATTCTAACACAAACAAAGAATCTAATAACTAAACCTATAAAACTACATAGTTCTTAGAGAGATATTTTTGATGCCTATTTAAGAAGTCAAAAATTTGATGCCATATGTGAAAGTTATGCCTCATGGAAGAAAAATACACCCTGAGGGAAAGAAAGGGCCCTAAAAGACCCTATCCATATAATGATGATGTCATTAGGTGCCTAGGTGGTGGGTTAGTAGTGGTGGCGCATAGGTTGGTGTTCAATGATGAAACTTAAAACATTATCATTCAATCTATTTAATTTTCAAATTTTAATCTTTCAATGAAGGAATTGATAGAGGTTTTAATTTCCTTTGATGTTTTTAAACTACCCATTGATGGTTGTGGTGTAGGCAGCCTTGTTTGGGGCCATGACTAGGGGCCAATGGCCCACCGGCCATGTGGCCTATTGACTAGTTGGGGGTCAAAAAAGCCCTATTTCCAAAATACCTCCTTACACATGTCATGCGTGCTTTGTACCATATCTCCCATACCTCCTTTTTGTTTGCACATGCCCTTTTTATGGCTATCCAGGGGATTATTTTTCCACACCAAGCCCTAGTGGCCAAAATATATCAAATTTTATGTCATTTTTCATCTCTCAGGCCTCTTGGATCCAATAGTGAGGCCCATTTTATTCTAGGAGGTCAGTTCTACAACATCCCCCATAAAACTCCCATATTAAACACCTAGTAAAAATGATTCTGTGAAATATATTTCAAACACCAAATCTGCAATAATAACCACAAATCTATAAACCCCAAATCCCAAATTTGTAATTATCAAAACCTACACAAAACTCTTATACCTTTAAATGTCTCAAACCTTTCCATTGCCATGGCTTCAAATTTGTACTAGATCTGCTCAAACATGGGTTAAACAAAAATAGGCAGCCCACACCTCCTTCATCCATAACCAGAGCTCTGATACCACTTGTCAAGAAATTACATGGTTGATCAAACCATTTCTTACATAGGCCTATGAGAGAAAATTATGCATGCAACCTTATAAAATAACTATAATGCAAAGATCAAAGACATATCATAAGATAACACAAGATATACCTTGGGAAGACCCTTAAAAGGTAAAAAAACTAGCCTCCAAAAGCATCTACACTCAATGTATTATTCAGTAATAAAAACATTACAATACACTTATAGAGTCTCCATGAACACTCCTAAAACATCAAGCTCCTCCAATGCATCCTCCATGTGTCCAAGAAAAATGGACAACCATGCAACCACAAATCCCATGCCATGCTTCACATATGCAATCTTCAGGAGAGCTCAATACAAATGATAACCAACCTAAACCACTAAACATGGGATTGCTTTTATAAAGTCAAGCTCACACAAAACCACCAAATTGTATTGGGTAAACCATGTGTCTCAAAACCATGAGAGCACAAAACTATTGACCCCATAATTAAATATTTCACATAAATATTAAATATTTGTCTTATGTCTCCCATAGATTAAATATCTAACCAATGTCACATACAAATATACAAGTGGACCCAAATAAATATTTAATATGGCTATACACATCACAAAAGATGCACCATACTAAATATTTATTTTACACAATTAAAATATTTATTTTCTTGTGCAAGGTGTACAAGACCCCTTTCCTAACAAACTCTTAGATGTGAATTATTACACATTGAATGCCTTTCAATATTAAGACATAACAATTAATCACACAAAACATGTGCTAATTCAGATTATAATAGATATGAATTAGGAGGGAATTACTAAAACTTGAATTTAATTTTTTTAATTTTGGGGGTCAATTTTGAGTGGTGTTTGATCAAATCTCACATGCCACAAGATTAACCCAAGAAAAGGAGGTGTAAATATCAAGGGGAGGAATGAATGTATGGGGATGGGTGTCAACATGGAAGTAATAATTTGGCCATAATGGTGATGTATAGGAATACATGCAAATAAGGATAGGGTGAAATGTATGGAAGTGTGTGTAAATGGGAATGGGTAAAGGATTAGGGAATAGGCCCAACTTTGCACAAGAGTACAACATTTACTAGTATGTAATTGTATTATGACATTCCATCAAAATGGGTCCACAACTAAATGGAAAATTTCTTGGGTATGCAAATTTCATCGTTACATTTTGCTCCCACTTTGGGGTGCATGTGAACCCTAAATGCATGCATGTAAAGCAAATATTCAAACATGAGATTCAACATTGACATGATGAGGGGGTTGTTTGAAGAGTAAGTCTAAGTGATTAATGGGAAGAGGAACAATCTCATGCCCAACTATTGAGGAGGACCTCTTTGTAGAGAATGTGACTTGACATGTATAGCCCACCTATTTTTTAGATGCATTTTTGTTTTTCTTTGTTTTCAAATGTGGATGGGTCGAGAGCTATGAATAAGTTAGTATAGAGGACAAGTCTAAGAAGAACAAGGCAAATTTAGTAGATAAGGGCTAATTTCCAGGTTGACAAAATGGATTTTTGTGAGATCTTCTCTACTTTGTGAATCTTATATCTTTAAAATTTTATAGTTGTTATGATTGTGTTTGACCTTGAGTTTGAACTGTTAGATGTGAAATCTTTTCTTTGCAAGGATTGGGAGGAGAAGATCAATGGTACATAGCTAGAACACGTTGTTGTTTAGTATAAGAAGGACATGGTTTTTGGGATATCTCTTTATGGTATAAAATTCACCCTTATTTCAAAATTTTGATGCATATGTTATTGAAGTTGGGATTTATGTTAGGGCTAAGTTAGGTCAGTGTGTTTATTTCAAACATGTTAGTGATTATTTACTATTATTTGTGCTTCATTATTTTAGTAATAGTAAGGGTTTTATTAGGGATTTTAAATCTCAACTTTGTAGCTAAGCTCATCTTAGGGATGTGGATTAGATGAAATAGAGTAAACAAAAAACTATGGACTAGTTAGAGCAAGTATGTTAACTCTATACATTACAATGGTTTATGATGTAAGATTAAAACTAGCGAGTGTTCCCATTTTGTGGGAATAAATCTTTCTTTTGAGTAGTGCCTTTCGACAATATATGAGATAGTTGACTTGAGCCACATACCCTATTTGAGTGTAGTTGGTAGTCTTATGTATGTTATGATCTACACAAAACTAGAAATTATTCAAGTAGTGGGAGTCCTAAGTGGGTCTATGTCCAATCTAGGAAAAGAGAATTAGACTATAGTGAAGAGGATCTTTAGGTATGTTATAGACAAATCAAATTACTTGATTGTTTACCAAGGAGGATAAAATTTGAGAAAAATAATAAATATACAAGGATTACTGGATCCTGATGGCTAGTGATGTGGATGTTAGGAGGTCTACCAGTGGGTATGTATTTACTTTGTTCAATGGTATGCTTATTTAGATGACCAAATGATAGGTTGTGGTTTCTCTTTTAACTATAGCTGTAGAGTGCATTACATCTACTCATGCTTCATACAAGGAGGTATTTTGGCTTTAGAGTTTGTGTTTAGGTATCATGTTATGAAAGAAAAGAAAAAGGGATTATGAGGTTAGGATTTATCCTTTTCTTAAGTGTATAAGTAAACTATTGCAAAATGAGACTTTTCAACTTAGTATAACACTAGTGAACAAATAATGGAGTTGTGATTGACAAAATATAAGAGATTGACCTAGAAAATAAGTTGAAAATAGGAATGTAACATGAGAAGAAGAAATGAAAACCAAAAATAGAAGCAAATGCAGCTAGAAATTTACTAAGAAACAAGTAGAAATAGGTTAAGACTTTAGAAGATTGCAAACTCAGTTTAGAGGTCACTAGAGATATGGTCAAAAGTGTTGGATACTAGAATATTGACCAAACTCAAAAATCTTGTTCTAGGTGCTAGAATATTTTTCTAGGAAAGGTGTATCAACCTTACATCATAATGTTCAAGTATAATTTTGAGGCTACAGAAGAATATAATAGCATTTATGACACATAATATAGTTGAAAGAGGTAGTTATACATGTTGACTAGGAAAACTTACCAACCTATGACATGTCATTTTGAATATCATGAAGCATATTTGGAGGGTTTGAATAAGACAAAGTAGAGTGCCCAAGTTGGGCTCGGATAACTATGACATGTTATGATAGATTATTATAGGATTTCTCTTGGGATTTTGGGTGTTGGAATTTGACTAATGGATTTGGGCATCTCTTTTGGGTGCTATTAGGTCATGGTTTTGTGATTCTTTTTTGTGGTTTCATGTATTGGTTTATCTATTTATTGGGTACCTGGGATGGATTTTATATATTGTATTTTGTAGGTATTATTATGTTTTTGATGGTAATATAGATTCAAGTGTTGTTGTTGCCTCTTATGAAGGCTCCTTGATTGGGATGTATTTGATAATTAATACATTGGTTCGATATTATGCCTTGAGACTTATTTGTATTATTTTCTATCTAATCAATAGAGACACTGGGCTAAATGGCTACCTTTGGCTAAGTGGTTATCATAGTGCTTCCAAAACAACCCCTTATGAGGTCCTCTGTGGTACTCTCCCACCCTCCTTGTGTACTTATGTTGTAGGTTCTTCAAAGGTTGTAACAATTGACAAGATTTTGGCCAAAAAAGAAGACACATCTTAACTACTTAAGACTAATTAGATACTAGACCAAAATTGCATGAAACAATAGGTGGATCAACATAGGACATATCACACTTTTGATATTGATGATTGGGTATTTTATGTCTTCATTCCTACAAGCAACTTTCATTATGAGACAAGAATGGTCATAATTTGGTTCCCAAATTTTATGATCCTTATTAGGTGATCTATTGTATAGATGAGGTGGCATACATGCTACACTTTTACCATCTTCTCAGATCCACCTAGTTTTCCATGTCTCATGTCTGAAGAAAGTGATCAGACCTAGTACTTGAGCATTGATAGAACTACTTAAGTTCGATGAGCAGGGCTCAATATTAATAGAACTTGAGCCTATTTTAGAAAAATGCACCAAGCATGTTTGCATTTGCTCTATCGAGGAGTTATTAGTCTAATGGAAGGCCTGCAACTTGAATATGCCACATGGGAGCCTGTCAGCAATCTCTCTAGGTTCCCTCATCTTAAGCTTTGAGGACAAAGATTTTCAAAGGGGGGGTCAATTCTATGTACCCCATTCTATTTTATGATTGCTAGTATTAGTTGGGCACATATGCTTTGCAATTCACCCTTAGGCAGCTTTAATAAAGGGATGCATATGCTTTGCAAGTTGTCCCAGTAGTTGTTAGAATAAAGTATTTATCCAACATGCATGGGATGGTAATAGTTACCTTTGGAAAAACACTATATATTGTAATGATTTCTCACTTGTAAAAGCATCTTGGAATATTTTTAATTGGAGTATGCTCTATTTAGATGTTGCCCCTTTGAAATGGCACTACAAAAATAATAAAAGTATTTTTGTTTTTTTCATTTCTATAATATTTCTATGTGTTCAACAAATTTTATCTTGTAGGTTCCTTATAGGGAGCCAAGAATTGTCTCAAAGACATTAGGAGACTCTAGAACTCTTGAGAAAGAGCATACATTCAAATGAAAATTGTGGTCATTGTAGAGATTTTCTCCAATGTGTAAAAAACCACATGCAAATATTTCATAAAAAGACCAACATCCTTATAGAAATATGGACCTCCTCTAAATACTCCACCTCTATCAGATTCATTTACAAAGATTTCTATGAAATGCCTTTTAGCATAAGATCATATTTCATATTCTCCTTGAGCCTTTCAGTTCTTTCTTTCCCAAAAAACCAAATCCTCCAAATAAATTTAAGCACCCAAAAATCTAGAAATCAAGCTACATCCTTGGAATGTAGAAATATTTTTCTTCTACTCATCTAGAATAAGATTAATAACTAGGGATCCTTCTAGAGCTCGCATGTATGCTACGATCTTCTACCAAGAAGACCTACTTTCTTCTTACCAACTATTCACAATGCTACATCATTTTTTTACAAATAGATGATCCAAAACCAAATCCTATAATTGTGTCTTTAAATGAACAAGAAGGGGAGTGAACTCCCCTCTGGAAGAAGCCATTACTAGGAAAACATAGATCAAAAGATAAGAGAAAACAAATAATCTTCGTAACTCCAAAATCAACCTTTACATGGACCAGCGAGGAGTTGAACCTAGGATAGTCTCCCATTTGTTGCTAGGGTGCTCTACCACTAAGCTATTGACCCTCTTGGTGACTAGTCCATGTTTGGTTCGGGTGTGGCTCATTTTCCAACATCTCCCTTGAGCCATACTATAATTGCCCAAGGATTCTAGCTTGGCCTAGCACTGCTGATTTAGACTCTAATACCATGTTAAACATTTCATGGACTAGCTTGGAGTTGAACCTAGGACCTCTCATTGTTACCGGGGTGCTCTACCATTGAGCTACTGACCTTCTTGGTGACTGGTCCATCTTTGGTTCAAGTGTAGCTCATTTTCCAACACTACTAGGAGTGATTGTTTTTCCATTCTAGAGTATAGGTGAGAGGACCCAATTGCTGAGAGTGTTCCAATAGCTATGATAATATTTGTGGATTTAAGGCCCAATATTTTTAAAAGTTTAACACTAGTAGTTGTGACTTTGAGGTTGTTAGTGTTGACTATAAGTACTTATAATTGAACGAAATGTGTTCTTTAGATCAAAAAAGAAACCAATCATGTGATGCCACATCAACACACCAAAAAAACATGACTTAATGCACAACTATTGGTCCACCCCTTTATTTAGGTCTTTTTGGACACCTCAACAAAAAGCATGCTGATGTGGCATAATATTTGATGATGTGGACCTAAAACCTTAGTTATAAGGAGGGGCCTTGCCAAATAAGCTGCGTAAACTTTTTGGAGTGATTCAAAATTGCCATGTATGATTTTGAGATGTATGAAGTTAAGGTGCTCAACTACTGGATCCTCTTCCCTAGTATACTTTGGTTTGAAGTCACAAAATTGACATGTTGGTGTCATATGAAAATTGTTGCTTGATGAGAGAGAGGCAGAGAGTGAAAATGTTTATTCGATGATACAAAATGAACCAACTAATGTAACTGCATGGTTATATAAAAATGTAATACATTATGCTAGCATTCCCCATCTTATTACATTGTTTTTACAAATGTACCCCCTAAACAGTTCAAATTTGATCCTACCAAGAGACTTTGTGAACATATCTGTTATCTAAGAGTATGTAGGGCAATACTGGAGCTAGATGTGGTGGTTCAAAACTTGGTCTTGAATGTAATGACACTCGACCACAATATGCTTAGTGCGCTCATGGAAAACTAGATTCATCACAAGTTTTAACACACCCTGATTGTCACAATAGAGAACTAGTGACTTCTCTTCAGGAATGTCCATATCTCCCAGAATGCGACGTAACCAAATCACTTCACACATAGCTCCTCATGCAGTGCGATATTCAGCCTCAGTGGATGAAAGATCAACAACAGTTTGCTTCTTACTAACCCATGAAATTGGCCAAGATCTGAGATGAAAAATATAACCAGAGGTTGATTTCCTGTCATCTACAAATCCTGCATAATCTGAGTTTGTATATCCCTGTAAGAAGAACTAATTGTTCTTCTTATATTCTAGACCATAATCAACTGTGCCTCAGATATATCTCAACACATGCTTTGCTGCAACCCAATGACACTTCTTTGGCTCCTACATGAATCTAGAGAGATAGCTGATAGTAAAACATAAGTCTGGTCTAGTGTAAGTCAAGTAGATGAGGCTCCCAACCAGCTGCCTATAAAGAGTGTCATCTACTTAAGGTGAATCCTGGAAATGTGATAGTTTCAAACCTTTCTCCATTGGAGTGGAAACAAACTTACAGTTGACCATTCTATACTTTTCTAGGAGTCTTGGCATATTTCATTTGGGAGATGAATATGTGGTTCTTCTTCTGCCATATCTCCAAGCCAAGACAATAATGAAGTAGCCCCAAATCTGTGATGTCGAAGGAGTTCTTGAGATCATTCTTTACATCATCAATGAGACTGTCTGAGCTGCCAGTGAGAATAAGATCATCAACATACAAAACCAGAATGACAATCTTTGTGCCTACCTTCTTAATATACAAATTAGGATCAGAGGGGCTATGGGTGAATCCATGTTGCAATAGGTGACCATCAATCTTAATGTACCATGCCCTAGGAGCTTGCTTAAGGCCATAAAGTGATTTGATAAGACGACATACCTTGTGTGGATAATGTTCATCAACAAACCCTTCTGGCTGGGTCATGTACACTTCTTCTTTGAGACCACCATTTAAGAAAGCACTCTTGACATCCATTTGCTGAAGCTTCCATCCCTTCTATGCTGCCAATGCACATACCATTCTGATAGTTTTGATCTTTGCAGTGGGTACAAAGGTTTCTTCATAATCAATGCCCTCCTGTTGAGCATAACCCTTTTCTACAAGTCATGCTTTGTACTTGTCGATAGATCCATCTGCCTTGTACTTTGTTTTGAAGATCCATTTGCAGCCAATGGGTTTCTTCCCTTCAGGCAAATTGACAAGTTCCCAAGTATGATTTTGCATCAGAGAATTATACTTTGTCCATAGCCTTCTTGCACCGAGGTTGGCTTAATGCCTCTTGAACTATGTCAGGTTCAGTTCTCTCAACAACAATACTCATGAGTGCAAGATTCACTTCATTTCTTGTCTGACTCTTGGTTCTGATTCCTGATGAAGTGTCTACAAGAGTGTGCAGGTTAGAGTCCATGATTGTACTTTGGACCCACTTTGGAGGTTGACTGTGCTACTGCTGGTGTGTAATGTTTTCTAGAGGGCCCAAATGAACATACAACTCTCCTTGTAGTTCACTTTCTCTTTGAGAGTTTTCCACATGCTCATCATCTGATTGTGAGAGAAATTTTTGAGAAGTAGGATGTTGTTGCTCTTCTTTTTGTGATAAGGAATCAAATGACAATTCATCACACACCACAACTTGACTCTCATGTATCTTCTTTGTCTCAGGATCTATGAGATGATATGTTTTTGATGTAATACTATATCCCAACAATATACACTAGAGTATCTTAGGATTAGTCTTCTTTCTCTTATTACTAGGGACATGCATGTATGCTATGCAACCAAACACCCTTAGATGAGAAATTGAAGGCTTTTGTCTAGTCCATACCTCTTTAGGTGTCTTGTGTTGTAGGATCTCTGTTGGTGCCATGTTGATGAGGTATATAGTTGTCCACACTGCTTCTGCCCAAAATCTTTTCTCCAACTTGGTTGTGGAGAGCATGCATCGAGCCATCTCCATGACAGTCTGATTACAACATTCTGCAACTCCATTCTGTTAGGGTGTATAGGGAGTAGTTAGGTGCTTCTTGATGCCATGATGCTTCAGGTATGCCACGAACTCCTTGGAGGTGAATTCCCCCCCTCGATCTGAGTGGAGGACTAGAAGAGACTGGCCTACTTCTTTGACAACTTGCTTGTGAAAGTCTTGAAAGTTGACAAAGCCTTCACCTTTCTTCTTGAGAAAGTACACCTAGGTCTTTCATGAGGAGTCATCCACAAACAATTGGAAGTACTTATGTCCTAAAAATTAAGCAAGCATGGGTCCACACATATTAGTATGTACCAGCTCAAGGCGATGTTTAGCATGGAAGCTACTAGCCTCGAACGGATTCTAGTGTTGTTTACCTACAAGGCATCCAGGACATATAGGCAATGAATTTGAAATTGGGGGAATTCCTCTTGCCATTTGTTTGGAGCTAAATTGATGCAAGGAGTTGACTGAAAGGTGCCCATAGCAATAGTGCCAAAGTCCAGTAGATTCTATTGTTGAAGCTGATAGAGATACTGTAGGGGAGGAGACAGCATCTAATGCAAATAGTCTATCCTTCATAAATGCTCTAGCAAGTATCATACCTTCTCTTGAGATTAGACAGGTCTTGACCCTGTCCTTCACCTAGAGCTTAACTTTTAGTTTGTGGTTCAGAAGCTGACTAACAGATAGCAGGTTTATTGTCAAACTAGGAACATACATCACCTTGGTGAGGGTACAACAGCTTGTCCTAAGAGGAATGATGACCTTGCATATTCCCTCTACAACATACTCCTTGTTGTCAGTAATTCGAACTCTATCTCCAGTAGGTTGTTATGTCAGTGCATCGAACAGCTCATGATTACCTGTCATATGCTTGCTGGCACTCGAGTCTATCAACCAAATATCCCTCATGGGCTGCGAGGTTTGGGAGACAAGGACTAGATTGTGATGAGTGCCGTAGTTGGCTATTTCTGGTTCATCTTCTTCTGATGCATCATCTATTGGGCCGCTACATTGCCTTTATGTTTTCTGTGACAATGATGGTGTTTGGATGGCTGAGTATCACTACAACCAGAAAAGCCCTCTTTACTTGAATTGCCTTGTGTTAAGGCATTGTACCAACAGTTGATAGTGTCATGATTGTTCTTGTTGCATATATGACACCATCGGTTTGCCTTTGGAGGCTTCGAATGTTGATGTTCAAGTTGTTTATATGGCTGCTTTCCGTGAAACTTCTAACTTTTTGATTTTCTGGAGATCAGGGCCTTGTCCTCAAGTTCACCTTGGACTGATTGAATGGCTTCTTCCTACTGCAACAGATTCACCAATTCGTCAAATGACACGTCTTTCTTTGTGATGTTCAGCATGGTGACAAAGATTTTGAACTGAGATGGCAGAGCTCTCAGCGTAATTGGGACAAGTAGTTTGTCCTCCACCTTTTCTCCAAGTGCAACAAGCTCAACTCGCAGTTCAGATACCCACCATAAGAATTCATCAACTTTCTCACTAGCTTGCATACAGAGTGTATGGAGCTTAGACTATAGATGGAGGATCTTCGTCTGGTTCTTCGCTTGGTAGACTGTGCAGAGAGAATCCCATGCTACCTTTGATGTTTCTGCATCTCGAATGCAAGGTTGAAATTCATCGGTGATGCTGAGTGTTATCAACATCAATGCTTTGGCATCAGCCTTGTCAGACTTTTGCCTTTCATCTGGGTCTTCCGGTCTAGTTATGTCACCAATGACAATTCCCCATAGCTCCTCAAAAATGAGAATTGTCCGCATCTTTGTCTTCCATGTGGCATAATTTGGCCCTTTCAAAAGTTGAGCATCAGAAAGAAGCAATTTTGGGGCTGACATTGTTCACCACAAATAGAAAAAACTAGTCCAGAAAATAATTTTATTATTATTTTATTTGACAATACATTCACTTTCAAGAAGAAATTGTAGCACGGAGATGAGCACGATAGGCCTGTACTGTGAAACGGGGATGCTTGGGAGTGTGTTCTACCTCATCTTCATCATCAGCATCATAACCCTCATCAAGTTTTGCTCTAATCTTCCTTGCTTGACATTGTACATCAAATAGAAAGTAATCTAACAATCCTTGCCTAAACAATTCATCGAATTATTTATTACCAGTGTTTTACAGGGCATCTAGAAGGGTAAAATAGAAGCCTGAGATTTCTAAACTAGCATGTCCACCTCGAGGTGGCTCATTTGTATGATTACTGGCCACACTGCTGGCATCTAGTGTGGTGGACATCCACTTTCGATTGATTACCGAGTGCCTTGTCACAATTTACACTTCACCAAGCAGCACCAAATGTGTGCAACTCAGTCTTCAAGTGTCTTCTAGAGGGAGCTACAAATGGCATGGATGGAGAAATATCAGTCTAGGCAATGACCTCTTCAATCTGCCAGCAATGACCTCTTCAATCTTTCAATGTTGTTTCTTCCCAGCGCATTACAATCTTTTAACGTTGTTTGCTCACTGTGGGTGTTTCCTTCCTCGTTGTCTTTTTTGCACCAGGCACTTCCCTTACTTCTGCACACCTCAAGAGCATTCCATCATCAGCCTGTGAAGTCTAGTATCGGTGCACTCCAACACAGACCACACCTGCTCTAATACCATTTGAGAGAGAGAGGCAAAGAATGAAAATGTTTATTCGATGATACAAAATGAACCAACTAACATAACTACATGGTTATGTAACAATGTAATACATTATGCTAACACTTGATACTTGTTGCAAGGCGGATTATGATTTCATATTGTTTTGTGTTGAAATTTTAAAAGGCCTTTTATCTTTAGCCAATCGATCTTGAGATCTACACTATGAATCATTCATGTCCTTCATGTTCTATATTTTGTACCCAATAATCGAGACTCCAACTCCTAATTGGGCACTCAAATGTTAGAAAAATAAGCAATGCAAAATTGAAATAATAGTGAATTAGCAATAAAAGCAGAAAATAGACAACACAGATTTACGTGGAAAACTTGGTAATGTACCAAGAAAAAACCACTTGCAAAGATCTCTCAATTTTACTCTCAAAAGAAAATTCATAGTTACAAAACTTTTTGTCATGCCTTGGCATTCAAGCTCGACAACCTTAAGTAATCACAACAAAACACATGCAAAAAACTAATCAAATCTAAAGATAGATCTCCATGTATAAAAGTGTGAGTGACACTTCTACATGCAAGTTTACATGGTGTACACATGGAACATGGCCAAAAAAGATTTTTTGGCTCGGCCTAGTGGCCTCTCTAGAAAGCACCTTTAGCGTAAATGCCTTATGAAAAGAAACTCCTCCTATTGAGAGACCAATGCCACTTCTACCAATCATCAAGTGATGTGCAAGCCAGGAGAAGTTCTGCACCATATGAACTTCTCTCTACTAGTAGACTTCATCAAAATATATACTGGATTTATATCAGTGTGTATCTTAGCCAAAGAGACATGTCCTTCTTCCACCACCTCACATATAAAGTGATATTGTACATCAATATGTTTTGTTCTGGCATGATAAGTTGAGTTTCATGTTAAGTGTAAAGCACTCTGGCTGTCACAATGCAACACCATGTTATCCTGCTTTACCTACAATTCACCCAAGAGTGTATGAAGCCAGATTGCCTCCTTGCTAGCATGGGTCATTGCCATATATTTTGCTTTAGGAGTAGATAAAGCCACCACTATTTGCAACTTTGAAAGCTAGCTAACAATACCTCCTACTAAGAAGAAAACATAACCTGTATTAGATTTTCTCTTATCTCTATCTCCACCAAAATCTGCTTTCATATATCCATTGAATTGAAGACCACTCCCACTATAACAAATAGTAGCATGAGAAGTGCTCCTCAAATACCTGAGAATCCACTTCACAGCCATCCAATGATCACAACTTGGATTCGCCATGAAATGAATGACTATTCCCACTACTTGTACAATGTCTGGTCTAGTGCACACCATAGCGAACATAAGACTACCAATTGCTGATGAGTATGGTACACAAGACATCTATGTCTTCTCCGCTTTTGTTCTAGGACATTGTTCCGAAGACAATTTATTATGAGCAGGAAATAGAGTTATAACTGGTTGTGCATTTTGCATATTGAAGTGCTGCAAAATCTTCTCCACATAAGTCTTCTGTGACAACTAAATTTTCCTATTCTTTCTATCTTTGTGTATCCTTATTCCAAGAATCTAATTTGCATTACCTAAGTCCTTCATCTCAAACTCCCTAGCAAGTTGAGTTTTCAACTCAATGATTCTCTGCATGTTGGGACCTGCTACCAACATACCATCTACATACAAAAGCAAAATAATGAAACTACCATCTTCACACCTTTTAATATAGGCACAATGATTAGCCTCACATCTACAAAAACCCAAACTCATCATGAAGGAATCAAATTGCTTGTACTAACACCTTGGTGCCTGTTTCAAACCATACAACGATTTTCTCAACATGCATACTAGATTCTCCTTGTATTTTTCCTCAAAACCTTCTGGTTGTAGCATATAAATTTCCTTAGAAAGATCACCATGCAAGAAAGTTGTTTTAACATATAACTGTTGTAATTCCAAATCACGACTAGCAACAAGAGCCACAACAACTCTAACTATACTTAACTACACCACAAGTGAGAAGATTTCATCAAAATCAATACCAGATTTTTGTGCATACCCCTTGGCCACAAATCGAGCTTTATATCGCTCCACATTATCATTTATATCCCTTTTCACTTTGAAGACCCACTTATTGATTTTCATCCCTTAGGCAATTGTACAAGCTCCTACATTTTATTTTTATGTAGAGCTCTCATCTCCTCATCCATGGATTCTCTCCATTTATTTACATCTTCATCTTCGCAAGCCTCCTGATATGAGCTAGGCTCACCAACATTAGTAAGTAAAGCATAAGGCAATTAAGGTGCTCAACTACTGGATCCTCTTCCCTAGTATACTTTGGTTTGAAGTCACAAACATAAATTAGAATAGAGAAAAAATAGAGATCGGAGACTAAATGAAAGACTACACATTTCTCAACACATGGTTACATCTTTATAGATGTTGATATCTCAACAATATCATATAAATTAGCAAATAAAATTGACAACAAACTAAGGACTGATGACAACAAACTAAGGACTGATGATAGCAAACTAAGGATTGATGACAACAAACTATAGACTCCAATAACACTTCTACTACAACAAATGACACATGTTTACTTAACTTGACACATATCCAACATGTGCATAATTTAGTTATGAGTTATGCACTAATACACCCCCTTAATGAATAACTAAATTTTCATGAACTCCTAACATATCCCTACATTATACAAACTTTATCTTTCCCAATGGCTTTGTAAATACATCAGCCATGTTATCATTTGTGTTACAATACATTAACTCTATCTCTTGAGATAGAATCTTTTCTCTTACAAAATGATGCTAAGTTTCAATATGCTTTGACCTTGCATGATAAATTGGATTGTTTTCCAACTTGATTGAACTTTGATTGTCACATTTGATTAGAATTGGTCCTCCCTTATTTTGTCCCATATCTTCAAGAATATGCCTTAGCCAAACATCTTCACAAGTAGTACTACACAATGCTTTGTACTCAGCTTCCATAGAGGACAATGAAATAGTTGGTAGTTTCTTGTTGTTCCAAGAAACAATGCCTGAACCTATGCTAAATCCATAACCAGTTGTGGATTTATGATCATCTGGATCACCTACCCAATTAGAATCTGAATAACCTGTCAACTCAACATTCAAATTGTTAGTATATTCAATATCAAAGTTAATGGTTCCCTGTAGGTATTGAAGAACTCTCTTTTCTACTTTCCAATGAGTCTCAAGAGGTTTAGCCATGAATTGGCTAAGTATGCTGACTAAATATGCAATATCTAGTCTTGTTGTGGTTATGTAGTTCAAACTTCCCACCATTTGCCTATACAAAGTGCCATTTACTTCTGTTGTACCATCATCAATAGAAAACTTAAAATTTTGTTCTAGTGGAGTTGATACTGCTTTACAATCTTGCATTTTAAACCTTTGTACCAATTTCTTTGCATACTTACTTTGAGTAATCAAAGTCTTTCCATCTTTGATTCTTCTCTCCATACTTCAATTCCTAGACAATAATGTATTTGTCCAAGATCCTTAATTTCAAATTCCTATGATAGATCTCTTTTGACTTCATCAATCAAGCCTATAACACTTCCTGTTATGATTAAGTCATCAACATATAATGAAATCAAAACAACATTCCCATGCTCATCTTTCTTTATGTACAAATTTGGATCATTCTTACTTTTGATAAACCCTTGCTGGAAGAAGAAGTTCTCAATTTTCACATACCATGACCTTGGTGCTTGTTTAAGACCATGCAATGCTTTCTTTAACCTGCATACAAGACGTTCTTGTCCCTTCTTTACAAAACCTTCTGGTTGTACAAGATAAATTTCTTTTTTTAAATCACCATTTAAAAATGCTGACTTGACATCTATTTGATGTAGAACCCAATTATACTTAGTAGCAAGTGCATTCATGAGTCTAATGGTATTCATTTTAGCTATAGGTGTAAATGTATCTTCATAATCTATTCCTTCCTTTTGTGAATAACCTTTTGCAACCAATCTAGGTTTGAATTTATCAATACTACCATCAGCATAAACTTTGTTTTAAACAACCATTTAGAACCTATAGGAATTCTATTTACAGGTAATTCAGTTAGTTCCCAAGTGTCATTTTTCATGATTGAATCATATTCTTCTTGCATAGCATTCATCCATTCTTCATGATTTTTAGCTTCTTCAAAATTATGAGGTTCATCTACACTCATTACTTGAGCCATTAAAGCATAGTCATTATACTTGATTAGCGTTTTGATTTGCCTCATTGATCTTCTTAATATTTCACTACTGGATGGAGTAGCTTCACTTTTCCTTAGTTCAAGCCCACTTTGACCATGTTGATCTACAATATCTATATTCTCAATGCCTTCTTTGAGAATCTCCAATGAAACAATATTTTCTTCCTTTTCTTCCTCTTGAATATAATCTGCATATTCATGAAAGATAACATCTCTACTAACAAACACTTTGTGAGTAGTAGGATCAAGTTTCCTCTGCTAGCAAACAATAACTAATGAAAATACACTTGATTGATTTTGCATCAAGTTTCCTCCTATTTTCTTTTGGATTATGACATAATGCCTTACATCCAAAAATTCTCAAATGACTTACAATAGGTTTAGTACCAGTGAGGGCCTCATAAGGGGTTATCTTTTCTAGGTACTTGGTAGGTCTTCTATTCAACAAATATACAACTATACTAACTACTTCAGCCCACAAATTATTAGGGAGATTCTTTCCTTTGAGCATACTCCTAGCACACTCAATAATTGATCTATTTTTCCTTTCAGCCACACCATTTTGTTTTGGATTATGAGGAACTATGTATTGTGACCTAGTTTGCATAGGACCACATGCATCTGTATGTACTAATTCAAGAATATTTCTATGCCTTTTATCTGTCCTTTGTGGGAATTGATTCCTATGTTGTTTACCCAATGCACAACCATCACAATTAACATGTTCATTCTTAAAACTTGGAAGACCTTGCACCATTTCTTTTCTTTGGAGAGAAATAAGATCTCTAAAATTTAGGTGACCATACCACATGTGGCATAATTCTTCTATTGAGACACATGTAGATGCCATTACTCAATGACATTCTAAAACTACATCAAGTTTATACAATCCTCCTATTTGGATTCCTTCAGCTATCACATTATAGTGATCTTTCATATCCTTTACTTGGCAACCTGTCTTTAAGAATTCAACTTTTAAACCTTGATCAGTAATGGCAGAGACTAAAATTAAATTCTTGTTAATTCTTGGCACATACTTTACATTTGAAAGTACACTTATATCACCAAAACCTTTAATGTCATGAGATGTATCATCTCCTAAATAGATCTTGCTACCATCATTTTTCTCATGAAAATCTTTAAACCAATCTCTATGACAAGACATATGAATTGATGCACCTGAATCTATAAACCAAGCATTACTATCATCTATATGAGTAGAAAGAGCACTATCAAAAATGAACAACTTACGATAATGGAGATCATCTTTTATCTCATCACAACCATTCACAAAGTTGCCTTCATATTTATTATGTTTGGAATCATTATACTTCTTTTTCCTACATTCATAACCACAGTGTCCATATTTTCCACAATAATTACAATTTGCATTTTATTTACATTGGAATTTGACTTAGATGATGCTCCATCTTGATGCCTTTTATCATTTTGATACATTTTGTTATCAAATTTACTTCATGTATTCTTTGTCCATGGCTTTCCTTTGGATGACTTCTTATCCTTGGCCATCACAGCTGAATCTGCAGCCTGGAGTCTACTATCCATATGCTTCTTCCTTTCTTCTTCTTGTAGAAGGATACCTGCTAAACTGTCAAAAGAAGATGCATTTTCCCTTGGAGCTAAGCGAGTGATAAATACTTGATAGTCACTTAACATACCATTCAAAGTAACAGTGACTAAATCACTACTTGAAACTATTTCACCAATGGCAACTAATTTATCCCTTAATTCCTTAACTCTGGACAAATAATCACTAATACTTTCATTTGCTTCCATTTTGATTGAAAGTAATTTGCTCTTTAGAAACATAATTATATTTGTGTTTGTAATTTGATACAAACCTTTTAGAGCAGTCCATGTACCAGCAGAGGAAATGATATCTCGAATGTGAGGGATATTGGAGTCCTTCATAGACATACGTAAGAGAATCTTAGCTTTGCATTATCTGTTCTCCCAATCTTTAACAGCATTTGCAGGTGTAGTAGGTTTGGCCTCTGTACCATTTACAATGTTCCACACATTGTACCCTTCCATTAGAGTCTGCATCTTAAACTTCCAATTGACATAATTTGTTCCATCTAACTTATTTGATTCAGTTAGATATGAGTCTGTCAGATTTGCCATTTTAAAGAGAAAAAAAATATATAAACACACAACCAGCTTTTGCAAATAACAGCTGAAAGACACCCTTACGCAGCAGTAGCAGACAGATGACTCTACAGTGTATTTAAAACAGCAGAAAAGACTCTACAAAGTATGTCGACCTTGCAGGGCAGCGTGTGGGCATAATCTTCATGCAGCATATAACACCATTCAAGATAGGAGAATAGCATGTGCACAATCGCAACTTCTTCCTTGAGATTTTCCTCCTATTTGGAGACGCTGCCTTTTTCTCTCTCTGATTTTTTACTGCAGCTTCAAACAGAACTGGTGATCATTTTTTATCTCAGCTTCACTTTCTCCAATTGCAGATCTCCTTCGATCCTCTGCTGGCTTTCTCACGCAGTATTGCCTATCACCAGGCTGTGATACCAAAATAGAAATTAGAATAGAGAAAAAAGAGAGATCGGAGACTAAATCAAAGACTACACATTTCTCAACACATGGTTACATCTTTATAGCTGTTGATATCTCAATAATATCCTATAAATTAGCAAATAAAACTAACAGCAAACTGTAGACTCCAACAACATTTCTACTACAGCAAATGACACACGTTTACTTAACTTGACAGATATCCAACATGTGCATAATTCAGTTATGAGTTATGCGCTAATAGTCACAAAATTGATATTGGTGTCGTAAGCAAATTGTTGTTTGATACTTGTTGCAAGGTGGATCATGATTTCATATTGTTTTGTGTTGAATTATTAAAAGGACTTTTATCTTCACCCAATCGGTCTTGAGATCTACAGTGAGAATCCCTCACGTCCTTCACGTTTTATATTTTGCACCCAATAATCGAGACTCCAACTCCCAATTGGGCACTCAAATTGATTCTATAATGTATATCACTTTCCTATGTCGGGAACATATCGATTCTGATGAGAATATTTAAATTTTAAATTGGCTCAGAGAAAGATAAAATACAACTACTGTCACTCAATGATTTTTAAATGCTAAAACTAGATATTTGCAGTTTTCAGCATCTTCCAAAACTTATATTGTTGGTCCATGTGACTGCAAAATCTTATCACTAATAGGTATTATAATGATTATGTGTGTTGTACATGTTCAACAGTCAATAGCTGGTATGCCCTGATTGTTTATGTGGGAGATCTGGTCGCATGTAAAAGGCAGCCTCTATGCAGCATACAAAATGCATCAAATTCATTTTGTATTTCAAATTCAAATTTGTTGAAAATTTGGGGAGTGAGCATACTAAGTTCTTTGAAGTAGTCTTGCCATCTTTTATTATCATGGCGTGCTAACAGTTCAAAATTTTCCTCAGATTTTTGAAAGCTTTGTATGAAATACAAAATGCATTTGGTACATTTTGTATGCTGCATAGACGCTGCCCACATAAAAAACCAAACTGCAGAGCACTAATTGTTTAATTGTTTAATACGTCTAATAAATGTAAAAATCATATAATCTGACATTTATTTATAATGCATCTTTGCTTCTAAAGGTCATCGTTTACTTTGATTGGGCTATAAATATATCTTGGCCGGTTCAGCAGCTCATATAGTTTTTCACGGTTTAGGCTGTTTCTGAGGCTCAGTGCTGCTTGTTTGGTGATAATCATGAGCATGAAGAATAGACCCCATGATAATCTGTGTTTTCCAATTGTCTGATCCAAACAAATTTTTATTAATAATAATTATTTACTAATTAAATAACTTTTGATTTCTTATAACTCGTTAAAAAGTCTATCCTAAATCCTCTTCATTATTGTTAACATGATTACAGGTTTTATATTAATCAGGTTTCTAGATTCAATTGTTTATTTTTTATTTTACAATGGATGTGGATGTGTGGCAATGGTTGCTCTCAAACTTAAAGAAACCTTAATCCTTGTTTCATAGTACCCACTATCCCTCCATCTTGCCTCACAGTTTTAATGGTTCAACTTTTTGTCTTGTTTTTGATTTTTTTAAATTTATACCCCAATTTTTTGAAATGTCTTTCTTATCTTGCTTGGTACTCTCAAACTTAAAGAAACCCTAATCCTTGTTTCATAGTAACCCCTCCATCTTACCTCACATTTTTAATGGTTCAACTTTTTGTATTGTTTTTAAGTTTTTTTTTAAATTCATACCCCAATTTTTTTAGATGTCTTTCTTATATTTAGTTCCCAATTTTCCTTTCTCTTTCTATCTTTTTCACATAATAGGTTGGTTTGTGAGTTCCCTTGTTTTCTGTATGGTTTTTATTCCTTGACTCCATGCCTTTTTTTTTTTTAAAAAAATCTAACTATTTCTTTCTTTTGTTGGTTGGTTCTACTTTTTGTCTTCTTTAATTAATTTCCTATTTGTTTCGCTTGTTTCTTAGATTTAATTTTCTTAATTCATTCTTGAGGTTTGACTTTGAATTTTATTAAATTTCATTCTATGTTCTTTTTCAATTATTTTTATTTTTACTTTTTAAAGAACATTTTCATTTAGATTTTGTTTTTATTATTTTGATAGGCCTTCATTTCTTTTTTCCTTACCTCTATTCTATCCCTCTATTTATACCCAACCAAATCTATAATTTTCATATCATTGAAAGATCACGAAATGTGATCCGAAGTATTAATAAAATAAAAAAGAGACAGTGAATCCAGAAATCTGATTAATATAAAATGATTATAGGTGGTAAATTATAAATGCTATTCTTTATTTTCCTATCACCCAAAATCTTGCAATCTTCAGAGTTATCAAATTTTGGAAACCATTAAAGTTATTATTATAACATTCTCTTGGGATAAACTCCCTAATTTGATAAATTAGATCTTGAGGTGGCTTTCTTTTGTAGATTTGTTATAAGCGTATAGATAAGAAAACCATTATCTTTGATTTTTGTCATAAAAACAGTCCGATTAATAAAGATCATTTTGTTTTCTAATAGATTTGAAAACAAAAGAAAATATGACATGATTTGCAGATAAAAGCTATCTCACAAATGGATATCTGGAAGAAGAAGAGATCAGCTGCATTCCTGGGATGCCCTTACTGCATATGATAGATGTGCCAAGTTTCTACTATGATGCTACCAACTACGTGTTTGAATTTTTAGAAACCCAATGCCAGGCTCCTCTGTTAGCTGATTTGATGCTAATTAATACATTTGATGAGCTAGAGGGGCCAATAATAGAAACACTTCAGGTCAGGCTTCCTGTCTACAGCATAGGTCCTCTGTTACTTTCCGCAGCAGAAGAAATGAATGGATTATCCAATATGATATCTGCGAGTATATTCACAGAAGAAACAAGCTGTGTGAAATGGTTGGACGATCAGGGTGCCGATTCGGTTATTTATGTGTGCTTTGGAAGCATATCAGTTATCTCTGAAAGGGAGCTTGTGGAGTTTGCATGGGGTTTAGAGGCGAGCAAGCAGCCCTTTCTGTGGGCTATTCGTCCAGACCTCATTCATGGAGCTTCTGCTGTGCTGCCTATGGAATTTGTGGACAAAGTGAAGGGACGAGGTTTGTTTGTGAACTGGGCGCCTCAAATCTAAGAGTGCTCTCCCATCCTTCTGTGGGAGGTTTTCTAACTCACAATGGATGGAACTCCACGATAGAAAGCATCTGTGCGGGTGTGCCTATGATTTCCTGGCCCTTCTATGCAGAGCAACATATTAAAAGGACTTATGTGAGCCAGATTTGGAAAATTGGGATTTCAATGAATGCTGATGTGAAAAGAGGAGAGGTGGAAGAAATGGTGGGAAGATTGATGAAGGGGAAGGAAGGGGAAGAAATGAGGAGGAGGACTGGTGAGTTGAGAGATGCTTCCATTAGAGCAGTCAAGAAAGGAGGATCTTCTTACAATAATTTGGAGAAGATTTTGGCGGAGATGGAAGGAAGAAACAATATTTGATCTTTCTCTATGTACCCCGCTTAAATATTCTGCGCCCATGCATGAAAAACTACATTGGTTGTATGTTACTGACAAAACTTAGTTTTCCATTTGTACGTGCTATAAGCAGCTGTTATCAGTGAATGGTTTTCTTTCAGTTTTCATTTCAATTTGTTGCATTGGAATGCAATTGGGATTAGTAGTTCTGTGCACAAAACTTTGCATAAACAATAGATTCGGTTTATATAAATTCAAGTTTAACTACAAAAGCTACAATCTGACTTAACAAGTATTAAATTTTAGGATAAATTATGTGCTATAAATACAACTAAACTCTGAACTCACATAGACCAAGAGTCTAAGTTTCGAAGCATAGAGAAATTTGGGATAGAGACATGTAATATTATTTATCAGAATATCAAGAGTCAATTTTTTAAAATAATATATTAGATATTAAAAGAGTTTATGACAAATTAAAAGGCAACCAAGTTGTAAATAAATATTCAATTAATTTCAAAATGTTTATTTTATAAATTTTTTAAATTATAATATCTAAAGTACAGATTTGAAGAGAGATTGTATTGTTGCTTTAATGTATCCAATTTAAGAAAAATTAAGGCCACTAAGTTTATGTACTTCTTTTAGTTTATCTTTGTTTTCATCGACTCTCTAGAGCCACAGTTTTATGAAATACCTATGTAATGTCTTCAATTTCAATTTGTTAATTTTGTTCAAATTTAAATTCAAATTATTATTATTTTTTAAAAAGAAATATGTATTTATAATTATAAAAGTCTTTTAAAATATATTATATTAGGAAAAAAGGTGGGTGGAGATAGTCACACCTCAAAGTCTAAGCAAAGGGAGCCTTACACATCAAAAAAGAAAAATAAAGGTGTTAAGCAACAAGAGCTATAGAACCAATAGCAAGAGGTGAGTTGCAATCATCTAATTTCCACATATTTAAATTTCTTGTCCATCAAGAATAGGCTCACAACCAATAGGGGCACCATCAAGCTTATCCTCATTAGTATGCACTTCCTCAAGAGGTTGAGAAGCAAACCTAGTAGGAGAAATGGCCAGAGGGAGCTAAGGGAATTGGCCACTATCTCTCCAACTTGGAACTCCTCTAGAATGGTGTTCAAGAGAAGGTGAACATTGGCAAGAGGACTAAAACCAACAATGAGCATTGTGACGATGGGCTTTACACTCAAAAGTATGAGAATCATCTTGCCCACAGGTATTTTGACTTTTTCCATGATGCCCTTGAATAGGGGATTGGCCCCATGCTTGAAGGAGGAGGGGAAGTCAATGGAACTTTGGCAACTGTTCAAGGAGCATTGCCCTAATGGTCAAGAAGAACTTGTAAGGGGGCCACATCGAGTTCAACATTATTAGCTTGCATTTATATTTGTATTAACACATTGAAATATATCATAGATTTAGAATACAATGTGAAATGTTTGTCAACAATATATCTGGAAAAAAGAGTAGAATTTCTATCTTTCTAAATACTAAATAGGATTTCCACTCTAAAAGCATGCCAGATCTGGATATATTTATCAATGGTTTTGGGCCGATCTCCTTGGAGGATCATATGCTCGGACAAAGGCTCAAGTCTAATGAGTTTAAAAAAATATGAAGCCAATTCCAAACTATTTGAACTATAGGGAAAGACTAGATAAGTATTCAAGAGTTTCTAGATGCATACAAAAGGGGTAGCAAGGATTGGAAACTCTGAAATGAATCAATCTGGATAGGAAGACCCTGATAAAAAATACACTAGGCAAAATGAGCAAGCTTTGGCTCAATAATAGCCTACCAAATAGTCTGAAATCTATGCTACCAAGTACCAATTAGAGATTAGAGAGGTCATCTATTGTTAATCTTTTGTACCATATGTATATGTGGTGAAAACCAAGCATAACCTTTATAAGGTTGATAATTATGAAATGGTGTATCAGGGTACCATTTCTAGTCCTTCCTTAATGGTTTGGAACTTGTAACTGTAATTTTGTGGAACATTTCCTTATAAATAGAATTGATAAGAGTTTAGAAGGATTAGAAATTCTATGATAACAATTTAGAAGGATTAGAAATCTGGATTGGTGATTCTATTCTTTACTTTAGCTTTAGACCAAGAAAGAAGAATCCTGGTGGTTCTTGAAAAGAGATCTTGGGAGAAAAAAATTTCAAAGCAAGGGTCGAAGGAATTTTAGAAAGAGGTTTATCTTGGAAAATGATTGTAGGAGACCTCCAAAGAGACTATTGATTAATTGACAAACCAATCGTAAATTCATTACAATTCCATAAAATCCATGGCTTAATAGCTTCCTAGGATTTCCATATGCTTCTGATGAGAAAAGTGCCCTAGATTTAAATAGGATCCTACATTATGAGAATAAAATGAAGACCAACATCTCTCTAAGATTTACACCCATTTGGTACTCCTATATAAATTTAATAAGGAAGATAAATGTTCCAAGCTTCATCCCCCTTAAAGGCTAAATGATTACTCAGTAGCACATAAGGTTGTACCCTAACCATATATATTAATAAGACCAAGTCCTCTAGAATCACGAGGGATAAAACATAATTCCCATTTAACTCTATGAATGCATTTACCTTGATCTGAAGAGGCCCATAAGAAATCATTAAGAAGTTATTCTAGCTATTGGTAAGAAGCTTTTGATAATTTCATCTTTAGTAATGTCTTTACTGACTTCAAGATCTTTTTCATCACTAACCTTTTTAGGAATGATTCTTTTATAGAACTCCCTTGAAACCTGACTCTAGTTGCTATCTTTAGAAGAAAAAAGAGTCTAGTAAAAGGACTGAAAAACATCTTTCATGAAATTAATGTCCTCAGAAATAACACCACCATAGTCAATAGGGCCAATTTTTTCTCTATTCTATTTGTATTTTAAAATGTTAAAAAAATACTTAGTACCTTTATCACCTTCTTTAATCCAATTAGGCTTAGCTCGAATCTTGGCCCCTAGTTTTTGTAATTTTGTAAACGTCTAAACAGGTTCTTGGACTTCACCATGTTTTCAATTAATATTTTATCACTACAATTATTCTACAGTGAATATATCTACATTTACAATCTAGTACACAAGTCATATGAGGATCAAGGCCTCCAATAATTAACACAAGATTAATAACCACCAAAACCAAAGTATTGAGCCAACATAACATAATACTCAAGCAAGGAAACTTAATGACTCATTATGTACCAATGAATTAAAAAAATAGGAAGGGATTTACTAAGTATTAAAAGTAGAGTGACATCATTAAATTGTGTGATTCACTAAAGATCTTCATGCATAAGTAATGACATAAGTACTATCTTGCATGATTCTCTTAGGGTCTTCATGTACAAGTAGATTATATTACTAGTCTTGCATGATTCCTTTAGGGTCTTCAATGCAAGTGATGTCGGTTTAGTGCTTTCTTGTGTGAGTCCCTCAAATCCTTCATGCACAAATATATCCACCACTATCTTACTTGATTCCTGTAGGGCCTTTGATGTAAGAAAAGTTTCAAGTTCTTTAATTTTATTCATTTTAGATGTTTGAAAACCCAATTCATTTTAATTTTATTATATTACCCATACAACATTTTGTATTGGGACATCGCCAATTCCACAAGCATGACATGGTTCCATTCTACTCCTAACCTTAGTATACAATCCTAGGCTCAAAAGTCAACCCTTGTCCAAAAGGTTAAGGCATAGAAAATGAGGCAAAAATTTGTGATTCTTGTGTCTACAAGGTTGAGAAAATAAAATAACTAATGAGACTATTTGTCTCACAAAATACAAACAAACACAATGTCCTGTATTTTGAATTTTGTAAATTCATGCTTCAATCAAAATACACTATTCATATTTCACCATTGAAGACTATAAATTTCTTCAAAAATAAAATCTTAAATTTTAGAAAACTAATTATACCCTCTTATTCCTAATGTGAACAGCACTATACTTTTTGCATCACATATTAATTTCTGGAAATTTTGCTAGCACAATGGCCACAAATTAAATTTTTCAAAAAATAAAATACATGGAAATAAAATGCAAAAACATAAATATAAATTAGGTTTAAATTCCCATTGAAACAAATGAATGAACTACCATATGCAATCCACCTAATGTGTGCATGGTAAAGATTTCAAACAAAAAGTATATATCAAATTATAACAAGAGGAATACCTTAAAAATCAAGCAATTTTCCACCCAAGCATTTTGAAGAACTTCATTGGTCTCCACACAAACAATCAATCTTTCCTGAATCTTTTTCCTCCATAGGTGTATCAATCTAAAAACTATCCCAATCCCACTTTCAAGGCACCCTAAATCTTCAGCGAGAATGTGTGTGTGTGTGTGTGTGTGTGTGTGTGTGTGTGTGTGTGTGTGTGTGTGTGTGTGTGTGTGTGTGTGTGTGTGTGTGTGTGTGTGTGTGTGTGTGTGTGTGTGTGTGTGTGTGTGTGTGTGTGTGTGTGAGATGAAAATAAATGATTCTTTCTTCATTTTATTTCATTCCTTTCCAAAAACCCAAACCCCTTTTCTTTTCTTTCATTTCCCACTTTCAACTAATTCACAATTGGATATTTTACAACTTTAGCATTTTCAAATAAATGATATACACAAAGATATTTCCCAATAACAAATATGTTGGGAATTAAGGTGTCTCACAAAAATTTCTAGTTTGATTTATTAATGATTTAGCATTTTCCTACATATTATTATACTTTATATTAATTAAATTATGTTGAATAGCCAAAGTGGGGCGTGAAATTTTGAGCTACTTTGTGGAGTGTTGTAAGTTGTATTTAATTTGCCTATTTTGAGCACAAATTGGATGTCCTCTTTTGTGGGATCCTATGATAGATGTTGTGATAGATTCTATGATGTGTAAGAGCCAAGAATAGAGGGAGTTACTTTATAATCTTTACCAGCTATGACAAACATTATTATTTACCATGAACTGCCTATTTCTAGATAGGAATAATGACAAACTTGGGCACCCATGTTGGGTGGAATAATATGATACATTATGATAGGTGTAAGAGGCTTTATCTATTTAGTATTTTTACCCAGTTGTTGGAATCTCAATAGTGGCATTGGAATTTGGGGTCCAAGTTGGGTACCATACCATTGGGAGTTTCAACACTTGGTTTAGAAAACTATTTGTAGTTCTTAGTTTGTTAATTTGTCTATAAATTGGGTGCTTGAGGAGTTGTATGGAATTGAGTTTGTAGGTATTCCCAGAATGATGCTAAAATTACTCCAAGTTTAATATATTGGTGAAACTCTTCTAAAATATTTCTCTGGAAGTATGTTGTAATCTTGTTATTAATTTGATAATACATTGAGTAGGTTTTGGAGTGTGGGTTTTTCTCTTTAAAGGGTTTTCACCATGTAATACTTGTATTATGTGTTAAATTGTTTATGTTGATTTATTTGTTTCTACATAATTCCTATAATAGTTTAGATCAGATATATAAAGTTTTGTATACTACTTCTCTCAAGGTTTAGTGTAGGAAGTTGATTCCACTACTCTCACTTCCTTATAAACTACACCTTAGGAAATTACTAGTATTTATAATTTAAAATCAATTAATGTAATTATTTTCTCAAAAACATTAATACATATAATTTAATTAATTTGGATAAGGCATAAAAGTCAAAGAAACATTTTAATTTGTTTGAATGCATTTCACCATAACACAGTATTTAATGCAAAGAATTATTCCATGATAATTAAATATTTAACTTTCACATTTAACATAAAGTGCATTGCAACCACTCTATAATAAGTAAATGCAAAAATTAAATAAATAAAAATAGAAATAAGAATCTAAACTAAACACACATAGTGAGAATACACACATTACTCATTTATTCACAATACATGGATCCATAATTGACTTTGATTTAGATCTTGGATTCTTAGATGTCATAAGATATGTTTCATAACTTAGGTTGAGTGAAATTGGAGATACACATAACATATTTACCCAAACCTAACCGTATCCAAATAACCACCATTGGGCAAAAACCTATGCCTACGCAATCAATGATACATTAGGCATACTTGCTCCATACAAGATAGTTGAAGCATAATAAAAACACCCAACATGATATAACATAATTGAATAGTTCTGACGGGATAGGTGGAATCTCCTAAGAATGGACAAACAATGGTTTGTCAGCATAAAGAGATGGCTGAAGGGTCTTCCCTTGTGGTTCCTGACAATCTGGTGGATACAATTGTCACTTCTATGGATCTTTCCCTAGTCGGAAAGTTTTTCTCTCTCCATCCTAGCATTGAGATGGTCCACAAATGGGTCTCCAATCGTTGGCATGTTAAAGGTAGTGTGACTATCATGGATATGGCATGAGGGCTATTCCTTTTCTGCTTTACCAGCAAACAAGACATGCTGGTTATCTTGTCTAGAGGACCATGGCTTTATGGTACACATTCACTTTCTTTGGGCTGTTGGAAACTAGGGTTTGACCCTAGTACAAATCTCAATAAAACTACCCCAGTTTGGGTAAGTCTGCCTGGCTTTCCCTTAGAATACTAGGATGAATCTATTTTTAGTTCTATTGCTAATACCTTTGGTAATTTTTTTACCCTTGATAACTCCACATGCACAAAATCTCACTTTGTTTATGCAAGATTTTGTGTTAATGTGGAAATCAATAAGACTCTGCCCATGTTCATTGACAGTAGCTCAAAATTTGGCATCTGGAGGCAGCCCATTTCATATGAGAATTCCACAAATTACTATCAGAATTGTAAGAGGAAGGGACATCTCATCTCGAATTGTAAGTTCAAGAAAGCTGAGGAAAATATTAATAAGGAAATCACTGTGGAGAATAAGGAGGTGACCTTGGTTAATGATGAACACTCAAAAGAAGATTTTTCTCTTAATACCGATCAGAAGAAGGATTAGAACCTTCAATCTCAAGATGTTCCACAACCAACCTTAGAAGAAGGTGAGATTTTGAATCAAGTTAAGAATATTTAGTTAGAGGTTGGTAACCTTGAAAAGCCCCAAATTGAAACTGATAAAGTTAAGGAAACCCAAATGGGTTTTGATGGGGTTGAGAAGGCATATGTTCAAGTTGAGGAGACCTAGTTGGGGAATGATAGAGTTGAGGGCACCCAAATGGGATTTGACAGAGTTGAGGAGACCCAAATGGGTTTTGACAGTTCTGAGGAGACCCAAATACGAATTGACAAAGTTAAGGAAACCTAGATGAGATTTGAAAAAGAGGTAGAGTCATAGATGGGTTTTGACAAAATTAAGGAGACCCAGTTGGGGTTTGACAGAGTGGTGGAGACTCAGGATGATGAGGTAAGGTTTGTGACCTTACAGTCTTTAATCTAAATAAAGTCTCACCCTTCTTCAGGGAAACTCACTTCAGGTTTTCTCAAAGGAGGGTTATTTCCTCCTTCTCCAAAGAAGCATTCTAATCATTCTATAGCTTCTCTGGGCATAGCTACTACTTCATTGGGTGACCATGAAGAGCGAACATCTCAAAAGAAAAAGAGCCGCAAACCAAAAAAGACTGCTGATGTTGGTTTAGATTCTTTGAAGGGTAGACCTTCATTGAGAGAAACTAGGCAAAGAGAAGTAGCTAGGGAGATTGCCAGTGGAAAGCAGAAGACACTAGAGAATCACCCCAGAAAAATATTTAAATGAAAGTCCTTTCGTGGAATATGAGGGGACTTAATAACCCCTCAAAACAATTTGAGGTGAAAAACTGTATTTTTGATTACAAAGTGGATATCCTTTTACTTCAAGAAGTTAAAATGTCTGAAGAAGGTTTCAATCTGATTGCTGATAGAATTTGGCCTAATGATTCCTTCTACATAAGCCCTATTGTTGGTGCATCTGGGGGAATTGTGACTATGTGGAATGCTTCAAAATTTTAAGGTAAACTTTCTTTCTTCAACAAAAATTGCTTGGTGATTGAATTCTCTTTGCCTTCCTTTAGATGGAGTCTGGTTAATGTTTATGCCCCTAACACTAGGGTCTTAAGGAAAAATCTTTGGGAGGATTTGGCTAATCAACTCTCTTCTTATCCTAATTCATATTGGATGCTGGCGGGTGATTTTAATACCCCTCTTTATCCTTTTGAAAAGACGGGTAATTTTGGTCTACTCTGATAGTATGTTGGACTTTGCTGATTTGATACATACTTTTGGGCTTATTGATATTGATTTGATGAACCAAAATTTCACTTGGACAAATAGGAGGAAAGGGGACCAAATGATTCATGTGAAGCTTGACCAATTTCTTATTTCCAATAATTGGCCAAGCATTGCCTCCCTTAAATTGGCCACTCTGCTTAGGACTGTTTCTGATCACAATCCTCTCATTTTGGAATGGGCTAATCAGAAGAGAAGATGTCCTTTTCCTTTTAGATTTGAGGCTATGTGGATTAAACATCATGATTTCAAGAATCTTCTTTCTAGATGGTGGCAACTTCAGGTTGTGGGCACTCCTATGTTCATACTTTTTAAAAAGTTGATGCATGTCAAGAGAGAAGTTTATGGTTGGAATACAATTTTGGAAACATTTTTTCTCAGAAAAAGATTTTATCCAATAAGCTAGCAGATACTCAATATAAGATTGCTCAAAGAGATACTTCTGATATTTCTTTCCAATTAGAAATAGACTTAATTAGAGATTGGAAGAATTTAATGTATGGAGAAGAGCTATTCTGGAAGCAAAAATCTAGAGTTCAATGGCTTAAAGAAGGTGACCGTAATACTACTTTCTTTCATGTTTCTACTTTAAGGCATAGAAAATCTAACTCTATTTCTAGAATAAGATTGGAGGATGGTAGTATGATTACTGATGATGAGGAGATTAAGGATCATGTTGTTAGCTTCTTTCATAATTTGCTGTCTGAATAGGGATCGAGTGCTGATAACTCACAGGTTATGAATCAGCTTCTGAATAATATCCCTTCTCTAATTTCTGAGGAAGATAATGTTGATATTTTAAAGCCTATTTCTAAGGAAGAGGCTCGTATAGTGGTCTTTTCTATGGTCCCTTTTAAAGCTCTGGGGCCGGATGGTTTTCCCCCCATTTTCTTCCAAGAATTTTGGGACATTATAGGATATGATGTCACTGCTACTGTCAAAGATTTTTTTAGAACTAGTAAACTTCTTAAACAACTCAATAATACCTTTATTGCCCTTATTCCTAAGAAGCCCAACTCAGAGATGCTAGCTGACTTCAGGCCTATTAGCCTTTGCAATACCATTTACAAAATTTGTACCAAGCTTCTTGTGGTCAAAATCCAACCTCTTCTTGATAAAATCATATCTCCCTCACAAAAGGGTTTTGTTCTAGGGAGACAGATCTTAGATGGTGTGATTACTACTCATGAAACTATTCACTCAATGGATAAGAGTTGTATTCTAGGTATGGTTTTCAAACTTGATATCTCTAAAGCTTATGATAGGTTGTCATGGCAATTTATATTTAAAATCATTCAGAAGCTTGAGTTCAATGATAAGGTTTATCTTCTTATTAAGGAAGCTGTTACTACTGCTAAATACTCAGTCCTTGTTAATGGAGTTCCAAGGGGTTTCTTTTCTCCTTCTAGGGGAATAAGACAGGGAGATCCTTTGTCCCCCTATCTTTTTATTATGATAGCTAAAGTTCCTGGTAAATCTATTTATAGCAAGATCAACTCTAAAGATTTAACTGGGATTAAACTGGCCTCTTCTCTATCTCCTATACCTATCTAGTAGTTTGTTGATAATACCATTCTTTTTGGCATCTCCTCTATTTTAGAAGCCTCCAGATGGAAATCTCTATTGAATGATTATGCTATGGCTTCTGGTCAGCATATTAATTTTTAAAAAAAGCAATGTGTTCTGTTTCAATACCCCAGGGGATCTCCAAAGAAAAATTATCAAGATCCTTGGTTGTGTGGCTGCTGACCTTCCTTCAGTCTATCTTGGTCTCCCTTTGACTACTAAGGAAGTTTCTCTAGGTTTTTTACATAATATTCTTGAAAGAACTCAAAATAAATTGTTGGGATGGAAAGGAAAACTTTTAAGTAGTGCGGGAAAATTACAGCCTCTGAGGGCCTCTCTTCAGGGTATACCTACCTACTTTTTATCCTTATTTAAAATACCTAGATATTTGGCTGATAAACTGGAGCAAATCCAGAGAACTTTCTTGTGGACTGGAACTGAAGAAAAAAAGAGAATTTCTTTGGTCAAATGGGATAAAGTTTGCCTTCCTAAGTCTCATGGTGGGCTCAACATTAGAACCATTCAAAATATGAATAAGGCTCTGCTATCCAAGATTATTTGGAACTTCTTAAACAAGGATACTAACTGGGGTCTTATTATAAAGGCTAAATACTTAAAGGACATTGACATATATTCTTTCCTTAATTAGGAGGGCCTTCCTCAAGGATCTGTTATTTGGAATAAAATTATTAAATCCAGAAGTCTTATCAACAAGGGTATCAAATGGAAACTTGGTGATGGATCTCTTATAAATTTTTGGGAAGATCCTTGGTTAGGTGATGGTCCTCTTTCTAAATAGATGGGCAATGAAGTTATTAGTATTCTTGCCAAACAATTTTTTGGCAATAAAGTTAGTCATTATATTCATCAAGATCAAGGGGTTAAAAGTCAGAAAAATCTATTGGAGTAGTGTACCAATAATTTGAATCTCCTTCACAGGGCTAATAAAATATAGCAAATTCTTCTTAATACCAAGATTCCTCTTTTCTCTAGAAATGATCAAATTTTTAGGTCTGCTAACAAAAAAGGGTTTTTTTCAGTCAAATCTGTTTACCATTTGTTGATCGAGGAGGAATTTAAGGATGATGTCTGGAGGAAGGTCTGGAATTGTAAACTCCTTCCAAAGGTGAACTTTTTCTGGTGGACTGTTGTTCATAAAAATATTTTGACTCAGGACAATCTTCAACAAAGGGGTATGCCACTAGTTAATAGATATGTTATGTGCTTGAGAGAAGAAGAATCTGTCTCTCATCTTATATTGCATTGTGAATTTGCAACTAAGATATGGAGTAAAGTCTTTTTGAATTTTGGTTTACAATGGGTTTGCAATAAGGAAATAAAAGATCTCATTCTTAATTGGATCCCTCCTCTATCCCATCCTTGGATTGTAGAATTATGGACTCAAGATCTTCCTTTTTCTGCTTGGTTCCTTTGGAAAGAAAGAAATAATAGAATTTTTAGAGAAACTGTTCAAAATTCTTCACAAGTTTTCTATTCCTTTTCTAAAGCTCTCCTGGAGAATGTTTCTAATTCCAGAATCAAAATTGCTGACAAACGTCTTACTCAACATGAAGTCCTTGTGGCTTCCAACTGGGGGATTGTGAATCAAAATCTAGCTTTTGATGATTCTAAACGCATTAAAAGATTAAACACTATTTGGACTCCCCCTGACCCAAGTTGGTTCAAATTGAATTTTGATGGAGCTACTAAGTCAAATGGAAAGGCTAGTGGTGGAGGAATTATAAGGAATGACAGAGGAGCTCTAATTGCTGCTTATGTTGGAGGAATTGGTAACCAGACTAATAACTTTGCTGAATCCTCTATTCTTTTATGGGGTCTCAAGTTGCCTATATCACTTGTTATTTGCTAGCTTCATGTTCAGGGTGATTCCAAAATTATTATTGAGGCTGTGTCTAAAGCCTCAGAGTGTGGTTGGAAACTTAAGGATATAGTGTTTGATATTCAAACTCTTTCACAGGCTATTCTTGTCATTTCCTTCTCTCATATTTATAGAGAGGGCAACATTGTTGCTGACGGCCTGGCAAATTTTGGTCAGCAATTTCAAAACTGGCATTATTGGCGCCAACTCCATAATATCCCGCGTCAGGTTGGGGATATCATTCAAAAAGAACAAGTTACTATATGATGATTACTCATCATTTCACTTGGCTTATCTACGTGGCCAATTATTTAATTTAGGGCATGTTGACTAGATGCTCTATAAATGATGAGAGTGAGATTAGACAGCTTTGTACGCATGTGAAGGATAGCTGATTAATAAGGAAAGATTATGTAAGGACCTCGAGTTATTGTCATAATGATTGTCCTAATTCTGATCGTGTCCTATTTGCCTTTCATACTCATTGCACTATGATTAAAGTCTCTTGATTTTCCCACAGCATTGATAGAAGTTTTCTAGATAATAACTCTACCTATCCCTTCTCTAGGCTCATTCAGTTTCACTGGTTTTTCATCATGGGTGGCGATAGGATTAGAACTAAACCTAACAACTGCAGAGAATTTAAAGAGAATACCTTGGTCTAGCATTACTGTAAAGAAGGAGGAGTCACCCCATTCCTTGAATGTTTGAATGGACATGATGAAAACCTATCTATTCAATTTTCTCAGCCGTGGGATAATTGCAAGGTGCAAATTGGGAATGTCAGTTTCATGGTTTTAGAGAATGAAATTACTATGGCTACGGGTCTTTCTCTAAAAGGTACAAAGATACAGAAAAAGTCTAGGGTTTTAGATGGTCAGAATCAGAAACTATTTCTTGGTGAAGGTGAGGAGTTGGTGCCTTACTAGGGTGATTTTGAGAGAGCTCGTCTTCCTGAACTGTGCGCTGACATGTGCTATATGGTGATGAAGTATTTCACCCTTGAGGGCCATTTTACTAGGTTTTATCACTATCATCTCCCCTTGTTGAATCATTGTAGAAGGAATGCTGCTATTAGTTTTCCTTTTTACTTGCTTTCTTCTCTTGAACACTCTATTCAACATGTTAAGAAGACTCTGCTAAAGAAGCCTGGTGAGAAGCCTATTCCCTTACATCAAGGGCTCATTCATAGATTATACCAGTTTCACTTAGCTCTGTCTCCTCCTTCTTGTCTTCAACCCTCTGGTTAGGATACCCCTACTGACTCGATGAAAACTAGTCTTGCTACTCCTAAATGGCCCCTTGAATGGGACTTCTAAGTATATTTCCAAAAATGTTCAAAACCCTCCCTCCAGATTCAAATTGAAATCTAAGAGACGTGTTTCAGATGTTGACATAGAGTCTAATCTTTTGAAAGAAGATATAGGGGTTTCTGGGACCCAGAGTGAGCAAAATCAGGGTAGGGAGGGACCCTCATGAAATTTCAAAAAAGTTAAACTGGAAGGTAAATTTGTTGTTGTTAAGCAGTTTGGTCGCATTGCTAGCAAATAGGCTCCTAAGATGAAGTTGATTGACTATTCTGAAACCTCTACCCATGAGGAGGAAGATCTTAAAGATTCTGGTGATGTTCAGAAGATTGCTATTGAAGATTCCAGTGGTGAAGAAGAAATTAATGGGTAGGACGTTCCTGTGGAAACCTTTGATACTGAAGATAATATTGGGGTTCATAATTTTGTCCCCATTGGTGACTGTGTGGATGTGGGAGATATTTCTACTCAGGTGGAGGTGACTGATACTATTGATAACACTAGGAAGGATGCCTACTCTATTCCCTTTGTTGTTTATGTTGATCGTGATCTGTTTCAAGAGGAAGGTAATAATGCTCAAGATGGTAGGGAGGAAGACAATATTGAGGAATTAAATGGTGTTGATGATCTATCTCAGCTGAAGGAGTGGGTGGAGTTCCTAGAAAAAAGAGTCTTTTCTCTTCGTAATTTCATTACTAGCATGTTATACAGGATTGCTATGGCCAATCTCTCTCTGCTGAGGGAACATGAAGTTCTTATTCATGGTGCTGACAATGATAGGGTTAAAGAATTTGACAAAATGCTAGAGTTTCTTTCTAAGGGAGAGCAGGACATCCCTTCCTAGTCTTGCTATGCTTTTTGTTAGCTAGCTTTTTGCTGTTAGTATCTTTTTGTTGTATTTTGGCTATATGTAGGCTGACGGTGGTGGTTCTGGCTTGTTTTGTTTTCAGAGCCTTTTTTTGCCCTTTTTGGGTTATGTTTTGTAAGGGATCAGTCCCTTGTTTACCGCCTTATAATATCAAAAGCATAATTGAACTAACATCAATAATTGCATCAACTAAAAATCATTCTATTTAACCATTTGATTTAGAATATAAATGTAGGTATCAAAAATAAATAATAAACACTGTGTTGAACTAGATAACATGATAAATCACAAATAACAAATATAGTGAAAATAGTGAATCTAAAACACTAAATAGTCCAAACACATATAATCTTAATGTATGCACCCCATAATACATAATCAAATAAAAGGTTCTAAAACAAAACATTATCGACATGATACATCGATGGAAATATAAAATTTTATTGGGAAGTATAGTATAGTAAAGCAGTTGTACTAGGAACATATGCATGAGGCCTTACATCCTACCCCTCAAGACTACACTTACTCCTAGAAGCCCTCAAATAGTTGAGGATGAAGAACCCTCAACTATGTAACATCCTCCCAAGTTGCTACAGAATGATCTAGAGGGTTCTAGTGGAACCTAGTCCCTTACGTGATCATTATCTCAACCTTGAAGGCTCAACCTTTAGTGATGCAATATGAAAACAATCTCCAAAGAAAGCTTCTGACCCTTCTTGACTTGTAAGACACCCTAATCAAGAACATGCGTCACACCAAAAATATATTTTCTGAGTATAGAAACATGGAACACATCATGGATGTGGGAAAGAGTGGGTGGAAAGGAAATCCAATAGGTGATAGGATCAATCCTCTCAAGGATCACAAAAGGGCCAAAAAAATATGGTGCAAGATTAGAACCTTTTCCATAATGGATTAGGCTCTTATGTGGTCTCACTCTCAAGAACACTCAATCTCCAAATGACAAAGGTAGATTCAACTTCTTGGCATTGAAATACTTCTTCAGTCGATCATGAATAATCAACAACTTTTTTCCACTCAGAATAACCTACTACTTCACATCCTAGAGCATCTTAGGTCCAAGGAATACTTGATCCTCAATCCTATCCCAACTCAATAGAGTTCAATAGTTATGCAAACACAACAAGGGACAAATAGTCCTCCCACTTAGACTATTGATCCATAATGTACATGTGCAACATGTCCTCCAACACTCGATTCACCCCCTCAATCTAACCATTTATCTATGGGTGATAGGTCAAACTAAAGTTGACCTAAGCATGGAATTTGTGTTATAATGATGTCCAAAATATGGATGTGAACACATAATCACAACTTGAGATGATCTTTTGAGGTACAGAGTGTAATTGAACAATATCTCTCATGAAAGTGCGTGCCACTGATTTGTCATTATAAGATGCTCTCATGGATGAGAAATGGGAAACCTTGGTTAACTTGTCCATTGTTAGCATGGTAGTATCATGATGGTGAAAAGATAGAGGTAAACCAACAATAAAATCTATATATATCATGTCCCATTTCCACACAATAATGTCATGTGGCTGTAGAAGACCTGCATGGTGTTGGTGCTCTACCTTCATCCTCTAGCACTTAAGGAACTTATAGACAAACTCAAGAATATCACACCATATCCCCACCCACTTATATAATTTTCAAAGGTTGGCATGCATTTACTTCACACTCGAATGTGTTGCATAAGGTGCCCAATGCACCTTTGACAACACAACAATGGGAAGATCAATATCAACTAGGACATAAATACAAACAAGATGAACATGTAATAGTCCATATGGCTCTAGGGAATAGCCAAAAAACTTGCCCAAAGGGCCTTTTGAGACTATATCTTGACCTGAACCTCTTGAAACCAAGGATCCTTTAGGAGTTTCTTAAGAATATGGCTTCACAAATCTATGCTCAAGGACAAAACTAAGATTTTGTGTTGCCTCCTACTCAATGCATTTGTGACAATGATTTCTTTCCCTTTGATGTAGCTAACTCAAGGTCATGGGTTGGGTAATTCAACTCATGGTCCTTGAGATTTCATGACTCATGTAAAATCACTTGGTCCTCTTGCATAAGGACTACACCTAACCCATCCATCAAACCATTAGTGAAAACCACAAAATCTTTTGTAGGATTTGGCACTGCAAGGATTGGTGCACTAGTTTGCTACTCCTTAATGACCTAAAAGGATCTTTCACACTAATAAGACCAAACAAACTTCTTTTCTTTTCATTAAAGAGAATTGATGGGATATAAACTCCCATTGAAAAATCTAACAAAATTCAAGTGTGTTAGACAAACATTCATGGAAAAACAAAGTGCTCTATAGTATAAAGATAAGTTGTACCTATGTAAGAACTAAACTCTTTAGTTTTAAGGATTTAAAAAATATTCGTGCTTCTCTAGTAGGTGGAAATTTAGGCTTCTTGAAGAATTATTATAGAATCAAGCAATATTTCCTATGGGATGGACTCAAAAGGGATGTCCAAATTTTTTTGGCAAAATATATGGTACATTAGAAAAATAAAGGGGAGACAAAATTAAGACTGGACAGATCTTCTACAACTCTTATCTATTCCAAGCTCGAGATGGGAGTATGTGTCGGCGGATTTCATCACTAAGTGGCTTGAGTGTGAAGGAAAAAATGTCATCATGATTGTTGTGGATCAACTCACTAGATATGCAAATTTACGTCCTTTATCAACACCCATTTGTAGCAAGTTCTATAGCAATAGCATTTATAGATACCTTTTAGAAGCTGCATAGGACTCCAAAAGTCATAGTAAGTGATTGTGATCCTCTATTTACAAGTAATTTTGGACTAACTTCTTCTCATGTATGGGCACTCAGATTTTTCATAGCTCATCACATCACCCCCAATCGGATGGATAGATTGAGGTGGTCTACAAGTTCTTGGATGGTTATCTCTAATGTTTCTCTGTAGCTAAATAAGAGAGATGAGTGTAATGGTTGTCACTAGTAGAATGGTGGTATAAAACTTCTTCTATACTTCATCCAAAATGTCTTTGTTTTTGGCACTATATGGGTACCATCCACCATCTATCATCTCTTCATTGCAGGCACACCTAAAGGTTAGAATAGTTGAAGAAAAACTTATGAACAACAAGACAAGAGGTACTCTCTAGTCTTAGGGAGAACTTGCAATGGCATCTAGAATATAATGAAGTAACAAGTTGTTCATCGCCGTAGTGAAAGAAAATTTGAGGTAGGAGATTGAGTCTTTGTGTGATTACAAACACATAATTGTAAATGTCATAGAAACATTAGAAGAAGGATAATGAGATTGCACTCACATATTATGGACCTTATAAGGTTTTGTGGAAGATTAGACGTGTAGCATATAGACTAGAGTTGCCTATGTCAACAAAAACACATCTAATCTTCCATGTTTCTTGCTTGAGGAAGGTTACTATAAAAATAGTTTCAACCCAAATAGATTTGCCAAAGCTTGATGAGGAAGGCATTATGATTTTGGAACTCAAGGGAATCCTTCAAACATGTACTAAGGGGTTGCAAAAAAAGGTGATTATAGAATACTTGATCAAGTGGAAGAATTCTCATATCAAAAATGCTACATGGTGAAATTATGATTTCTTGCAAAAGCATCCATTGTTGATTTGCATTGAGGATAATGTTTCTTTGAAGAGGGGATATGCTACACATTTAACCCATTCATTGTATTGGGACATGTGTGGGGTATGTACATTAAGATGGGGGCCAAAAAGTTGCCACCCCACTTTTTAGTGCTAGGAAACCATAATGCTATCACATTATAATGCAATCATGTTTTTGACTACTAAATAAAATGAAAAAACATAGTCCTACGACCTCACATTTTTAGTTTCATTTTCCTATATTGCATCCAAAACACAACTAGGGATGTAACGTGAGTGGGTGTTGAATGATTTGAAGGACAAGACCATCAAACACAATGTCACATCGCCAATCCTATCGTGGATGAGGGAAACAAAGTCATACAACTAGAGAAGGTAGGTTTTTATCAATTTTATTCATTTCAAAATAAAATGAAGTTATTTTTCATTGTTTTAATTGAATTTTTCTTTTTAGTTTTTCAGTTAATGAATCATTGCAAAACCCTAATCTAGATGTTGAAATTCCTATTGAAGAGCAACCCTAAAACCCCGAAACTCCATCTTCACATCCTCACCCTCAATGTGACCCAAAAAATTATTTAAACCAAATCAAAGATAACAAAAAACAACTTCAATCCTTAGTTGAAACATTGAAAAATCTGAATACAAGAAATAATCATAGGAAAACCCTTGCCACTTTACTAGAGCTGATTATTTCTCATATTGACTCAACTTTACAAAGAAAATCACCAATTGGAAAGACTATAAGGAGGAGTGTCAACAATTCTACACTGATAAATTATTATACAAACAATTCAAAGATAAGAAAATTTTGAAAGATGATTTATGTGCACTTTTCATCGATCCTAAGATGCAACAATGATTACATGGGAGTTGCAAACGATTCCTAATTCATTTGTGTGTGCATCAAGAAATATCCCAAAACTTTTGGGATATATGGTACATGGTTTTTGCTGACCTCCCTTGTAATAATAATGAGTTCCCCAAATATTTTTTGAGGAAACTCTATTGTGAGTTTGTCCTCAATGACATCACATAATACTTTGACATCTGGTAGTTCAAGGGTAGAGGAAGTGTCTTTGCATAAGATAAAGAGGGCGCACATTGTGCCTATGACTGTCCACCAAGACCCATTATGAAGCCACAACATGTCTCATTCCCTTCAACTTTGAAGGAGAGTGTTGAGGTGGAGACACTGCATTCCCTAATTTCCCTCACCTAGACTTTAGCACAACATGGCGGTGATCCTTTGTAGGCTAGAGAGGGTGAGAACAGTATGCATTGTCAATCCCCCATCTTTGCAGATCATGTGGGGAATTGTGTGATGTTGGGACCCATAACAAGTTACTCAAGATGTAGACAATCCAGAGTGTTAGGATGAAGTGACGCAGGGGCAGCAACATGTGATGGAAACATCCATATTGGATGATATTGTTCTTACAGATGATCTCTTATAGCAAATGTTTGGTATTGACTCCCAGGTAATGTTTTACAAGTTCTGCAATTTAATAGATTTTTCTTTGAAATCTCTAATTAATTATATGAGTAGATATTATAAGTCAAAATTAATATATGTAATTTTCTACACTATGAAATTTCATGGTCAAAGTATTCATCTTGAGTCTGTTAGTCGTCTAGTGTAGAGTTATGAGAGGAGGTCTAGTCAACAAGTATGTAATTTATCCCAAGATCGTAAATATAGTACATGTAAAATTTTTGTCATATATCAATGGTAATCTTATTTAGTTACAATTTGATGATGAATAGGTGGATGTTAGAACATCACCATCAGGATGATTTCCTTGGTCCCCAAGCAGAGCCAATTTCACTGAGGTAAATTTTACCATTTCTAATCATTATGCATTTAAATAATGTTATGGATCTATTTTGCTCAAATAACCTTCAACTCTATTTTCAGATGTTGAATATGTAGACTCCTTCTCATATTCATCATTCAATGAAGGTGGGCATTTCTACAGCTATTTTGTCTACAAATCCTTTAACTGAGGTATGAGCCCTTAACATGTAATTGTCATTTTGTATTTCTTGTTTTATATCACATCATTTAATGTACATAAATGATATTGATGTTTACTTAAATTTGCTTCTTCATGCTTCTCACAAGATGTCCCAACTCCTACCCATCCAACTATAGAAGAAGAGAGACAACAAATGATCGAGAGGGATCACCAGTTGGCTGTAAGTGATTGATTACTTATGTCATGTTATATATTTTTAATATTTTGTATATTAATGTGGGTATTTTTTTATTGTATTAATAGGTGGAAATTCAAAAATATCTATCGAGGAGGTTTAGGTGATGAGCGATAGAGGATGAGTCATTGACTGGTTCACCATCTTCATAGCCTAGCAAGGGTCGTCATTATTTGATAGTAGTTCATAAGAGATTTGATTTTGGGACATTTTGTTACATATGCCCATTTGGCTGTGTAAACATACTTTTGTAAGTTACCAATGTATATCGTTGTAAATGCATGTATGGATTTATTTGTACATGCCTATATGGCTCAAGATATATACACTACATTATGCATATATGAGATTATGTATATTTTCATGACATTATATTTTTATGACATTATATATATTTTCATGACCTTATATATATGTTTTTGATAATATAAGGTGGCAAAACAAGGGGCCGAACCCTTACAAAACAACCCATAGCAGGGCCAAAAAAGGCTGACAAACAAAAAGAGCCACTATCAACAAAGACAACAAAAACTGTTAAAAAAATCATATGGTAAGAACTAGCAGTTTGACAGCAAACAGAAAAAGAACAACAGAAACAAGGCTAATTGGGAACATCCTCCCAGCCTTCAGTAAGAAACTTATACATATTATCAAAATCTTTAGCTTTCTCCTCATTAGTACCCTATGTAAACACCTCCAATTCTTGCAACAAAGTCAAGTTAACCAAAGTTGCGTGGCGAAGCATGCTGTTTAAGAGGAAGCCAAAGGTGGAAAGCCTTTTTTCCAGAAGATCAACATGGTTCCTCAAAATTGAGATGTCCTCCACTTGTCTGATATCTTCCTCCTCCTCCACAGACATCTTTCCTTCTTCAAGTTGTTTCTGGTCAACAAGAACTGAATCATTACCAATGTCGTCAGAGTGAAATTCCTAAGTCTCTTTCTCTTCAAGTCTCTCAGTCTCATTAGAATCAAACTCCTACACCTCTAAGTCACCCCCCTTAGACATCTTGTCACCTTCCTAAGTGGTAGAATCAGAGCTACTCTTAGAGTACTCAATCAACTTAGTTTTGGGGGCAGGTCTGCCCGTGATTCTCCCAGAATGCCTCACAACAGAAAAAGTGCTCGCAGTTTTAACAGATAACCTTATATATATGTTGACAACATCCTTGCAAAATACATTTTGTGCATATCTTGCAAAATTCCATGAGACTATATTTCTTTGAGGCATCATTTCAAACAGTTCACGCGCCTTATCTATGCTTCCACTCTTTGTATACATGTCAACAAGGGCAGTTGCAAATAGAACATCTACCAAAATTCTTATTTCCTTAATGCTTTGATGGCTATCCAAACCCTGTTCTTAATATCTTATTTTTGCATAGGCAAGGAGGATGTTGGATAAGGTTGTCAAATTTGGCTTGACACCCACTAATTGCATTTTCTTGAAAGTTTCTTTAAATCCTTATCATCAAATCTAGTTCATGCATATCTTATAATCATTGCATTCCATGAGACAACATTTCTTTGAGGCATCATGTCAAACAATTCACATGTATTATCTATGCTTCCACATAAGTTTCATACATGTTTACAAGTGTAATTGCAAATACAAGATCTGACGAAATTCCTATATCCTTTATTCTTTGATGGATGTCCATACCCTGTTCCAAAGATCATAATTTGGCATAGGTAGGAAGGATGCTTACAAATGTTATGGAATTTTGTTTTACACGTGCCAGTTGGTTTTGCTTGAAAGTTTCTAAATCCTTTTCAAAAAATCCATTTTGTGTATATCTTGCAATCATTGCATTCCATGAGATGGCATCTCTTTGAGCTATCATGGCAAACTATTCACATGCCTTGTCTATGCTTCCACACTTTGCATACATGTCTACAAGGACGAATGCAAATACAACATCTGACAAATTTCTTATATCATTTATGCTTTGATGGTTGTCCATACCCTGTTTCAAAGATCCCATTTTTGCATAGGAAAGGAGGATGCTGGATAAGGTGGTGGAATTTGGATTTACACCTGCCAATTGTATTTTCTTGAAAGTTTCTTTGAAGCATTATCAAAAAATCCATTTTGTGGATATCTTGCAATCATTGCATGCCATGAGACAACATTTCTTTGAGGCATCATGTCAAATAGTTCGCATGTATTGTCTATGCTTCCACACAAGTTGCATACACGTCTACAAGGGTAGTTGGAAATACATCTGACAAAATTCCTATATCCTTTATTCTTTGATGGCTATCCATACCCTGTTCCAAAGATCCAAATTTGGCATAGGAAAGAAGGATGCTTGCAAAGGTTGTGGAATTTGTTCCCTTAAAAGATATGAATGGAGCAATAAGGGCACAAATTGAGGCAGCCCAAATATAACTGCAACAAATTTAGGATCAGAGGGAGCAAACTAAGGGGAAGGTAAAGTAGCTGAGAGAGGTAATCAACCTCCATTTAGCCCACTTAACAAGCATATTATCTAAGGCCAAACAAAATGCGCAAAATATATAGATCCCAACCAATATGGAATATGCAAAGAAAACACACATTGAGATAGATGCCCATATCCAGAGCTACAATAGACTAAGAGATAATGGGGCACTACCCTAAGCTAATTGAAGGTGATTTACAAGAATACCCTACCTAGAAAATAGCATCTCATGTCATGACGACAAGACATACTTCTAAAAAGGAGGGATGATGTTGTCAGGATATGTATAGTAGCATGGCACACAACATATCCTACTGTAATTCACTACACAGGGAATATGGAGGACAAGGCTGACATAGGTAGTCACATTTTGTAAGGGACACATCCCTAATGTAACATATAGATATGCAATAGATAATATGTAAGATGAAAGAAAGAAGTAAGAGTGAATATGTAAGAAGACATATATGCAGAGTAGAGACTCAAACCCGTCATTTTGTATATAAGGTTATAATGAATATATAAGGGACATATAAGGATTTGATCTAATATATAAGTATATATGAATGTGTATGATGTGTATGAATGATGTATTCTTACTGCATATTATAATTCATTACCGTTCTTTATGTTTCTCTCACTGTATCTTTTGGGGTATAAACTGACTTTAGAGATTTGACTATGGCTCAGATCTCCGGACCGAGTCCTCCCCATTTCTTGCCAATAGTAAGGATTTTTTATTGGTAGCAATTTGCCTATAATAAGTTGGCTTTAGGTGGAAAATTGTATGCATTTTATTTCTTTGTTCTATAGTTGATGCTAAAAACATGGGTGTTCATGGTTTTCATAGCTATTAGCCGTTTTAATGCATCCTTGTTTGTTAAATGTTCTTTTTGTTTACGATGTCATCATTGCATTGCTTACAACCATATTTCTTTGATTCATTAAGCCTATTGCAAGGATCCTATTTTATCTTACTTGTGATCATTTTGGAGGAAGTGGCATGAGTTTTTTGTCTTGCAACTACCTTACCTGCTTGATAATCTTTCATTTCTTATGCTTCACTCCTTGTAGATTGTGTCAACTAAATGCCTATAAAAATTTGACATGTCCATCCTCTAAATTGCTCACCTATTATCTACCATCTCATAGTTCCTTTAGTGCATACATAAAACTAAATTCAAATTCACTACATAGTATTTCTTATCTTCCAAAACATTGAGGAAAATAGAAAGTTGGAGATTCCAAGATCATGCCTAATGACTCCTATTCTTTCTTGCAATAATAATCAAGAGTTAATTTCAAAATCTAGGATTCAAGACAATTGACATTTCACCACATTATTGCAAACCCAAGAACCTTCTATTTAGTAGAAAAATTTAGGTAAAACTAAACCCTATTTGGGATTTCACATATGCATTTAATTAAAATATCAATTATCATGTACATTTATTTGTTTCAAATATTAGTGTGTGCCTTCTGAGTATTGTTTCTCAAAATAGTTCTCATGTATCTAGATTGTATGTAGTTAAGGTATATGGATTTTGAAGTCCTTGATATATGAAGTTAGTTGTGTTGGTCAAAATATGACAAAAATTCCCCTTCCTTTACACTTTGATGGAAGTCCATACCCTATTCCAAATTTCCTATTTTAGCATAGGCAAGTAGGACACTAGCCAAAATTATGGAGTTTGGCTTTATAGTTACCAATTGTATTTGCTTAAAAGTTTGAAATGTCTTTTAAAAAAATCTATTTTGTGCATATCTTGTAATCATGGCATTCCTTGAAATCACATTTCTTTGAGGCATTCTATCAAATAGTTCATGTCACTTGTCTATGCTTCCATATTTGGCGTACTTGTCTACTATATAGCATTTCCAACTATAATATTTGACATAAAGCCCACATCCATTATGCTTTAATGGATGTATATAACTTGTTCCAAAGTCCTATTTAGAAAACTATATTTGGTCTATTTTCTCACTTATAATCTTTATGTTACGTCTAGTCTATGCAAATAAAATTGCTTGATGAGCATTTTTAATATCTTGTTTGTACTAAGCATCCAATTAATTAGGGAAACTATTATCCATGCTTAGTAAAGTAATTCCCTTTATTTTTATTTTAAAGGAATGTGTGTTGATGCAGAGCTCAACGGAAACGTTCAAAAAATTTGAAATATCTTCCTCAAGGTCCAAATAAGACCAAAATACATAGATTATTCTCTGTTGGCAAGATACATCCTATTGGCAAGTTCAAACCCCATTATCCCGATATACCAATATGTGTTTGCTATTGGATATGTAAATCATTCCTTACTATTGCAAGTCTTCATTACCATTTCTTCCAGTCTTTCTTTGTATTTAACACATTGTATCTTCTCAATGTACAACTCGCACATACATTACATTACTGACTTGCCATGCCGGTTCTCCCTACGCTTCTACCGGTCACTTCTTGTATCATTCGATACTTGTATAATCTTAATGTATTGTCAAACATATAATCTTCGACGTGCGATTGACGAATATACACAGAATGCATTCACATACAACTGTGGTATATACATATACTGTTCCCATCATACAACTAATGTATACTCACAAATTGTATAACCCGATCTACTTTAGCAGTATCGACAAAAATTGTCACTCGCATAAAACTGCGATATACACACAGCTTGTCTTTAACATACAATTGCAGGATATACATAAAATGTACTCTGATACAATTGTAATATACACAGGAAATGTATTTTTCCTGAAACAAGGCCAAATCTTGCATCGAGGACGTCCTCTGTAATCAAACTCGTAGTCTCTATTTTGTTGAGCCCTAGCACATAGAGATGCTAGGCTTTCTACTACGACAACTCTTCCAGAGATTGGATCCTCTGTCCCATTCTGTCATAAACACGAACAAAAAGAAAATAAAATAGAAAACTATGTACAGGGTCCATTCCATTGATTTCAAGAAATCCACCAGTGGAATGGTCTCAGCCTTGCATCTTCGACAACAGAAAACTAGATTATGTAATGAACAATTTGATACAGAGAGTATACACAGAACAATTTGATACACAAGGAATTTATATAGAACACAAAACTTGTGAACACAAACTGACAGAACTTCTATTTCTTCAATCAAGCTTCATCACTTGCTCTCCTCTTCCAAAAATGTGTTTTTTTTAATCTCTCCTCATTCAGTTCCAACCAAAATATCAGAAGTTGGAGTCATTACAACTTCCAACCGGAATATCAAAACTCTAACTAATCACATGACACATGTTTGGCATACGATATGACTTAAAGACATTAGCGAGACACCTAAACATGACACACTTGACTTAATCATCCATATACCCCAATTGCCCAAGATGTTCAAATTGGCTTATCAGGATGCCAAATTTGTAACACTGGTTCACATGATGGGGTCTTTATTACAAACATTAAATCACAACACAAGTCCTACATGACAATCACGAATAAACATAGAAATGCATAAAATATGATAACATATTAAGACCTTAGTCTTCTCCCTTGGATGTATATTTGGCATGTTGAAGGGGTGTTCCTCTACCATACTCCCCTGGAGAAGAGATCTCAAGCCCCCTTGAGATGAGAGTTTGAAGGTCTGTACCATGATTTGTGATCTGGTGTTCAGTCATCCAAACTACCTCTGAGTCAGGCTTCCCCTGCCAAGCCACCAAGTACTCCATGTACTCTTTGTTTCATGTTTTCTTTGTCATTCTTAAGTCTAATATCTTCTTCAATTTTGGTGGATCATACTTAGGAATATCATCATCTGTTGTACTCTGTAATGGTTCCTATTCTAGATCTGCATTATGCTTGTATGGAGTTAAATCACATACAATGAAAATGGGTGATAATCCAAGATTAGGAGGAAGTTGGATCTCATAAGCATTCTGCCCACACTTCTTTAAAATCTGACTGGTCCAATCTTCCTCTGCATTAACTTGGTATGTTTACCTTTTGGGAACCTTTCTTTCTTTAGATGAACCCACACTAAATTTCCAACATCAAACTATACATCTCTCTTCTTCTTATCAGCATATGCTTTGTACTTTAATGTGGTTTGTTGGAGTTAGGTCTTGACTTGATCATGCACCTCTTTGATGGCTGATGTAAAAGCTTCTCCATCTGCACTAATAGACTCTCCTATAGGCAGATCTCTCAACTCTAAAATACCCCTTGGATGAATGCCATATACCACCTGGAAAGGTGATTTCCCTGTACTCCTATTGATGGTGTCATTATAGGAAAATTCTGCTTGTGGTAGGATGTTATCCCACTTCTCTCCATGCTGCCTTGTCAAACACCTAAGCAGATTTCCTGATGAATGGTTAACTACTTCAGTCTAACCATCTATTTGAGGATGGTAGGCTGATGAGAAGGATAAGTTGTTTCCAAGCTTCCTCCAAAGAGTCCTCCAAAAGTGGCCAATAAATTTCACATCTCTATCTGATATTATACTCAATGGCAAGCCATGTATCCTTACTATCTCCTTGAAAAATAGATCTGCAACATATGAAGCATCATAAGTGGTTTTGCATGGCAAGAAGTGTGCCATTTTACTAAATCTATCTACTACAACAAAAACACTATCATATCCCTTCCTTGTCCTAGGGAAACCCAATACAAAGTCCATGCTTATACTCTCCCATGGCCTAGAAGGAATGGGTAGTGGCTGATACAAGCATGCATTAGTTGATCTCCCTTTTGCTTTCTGACATATCACACATGCCTCCATAAATCTCCTCACATCTGACTGCAACTTTGGCCAATAGTAATGCCTCTTCATAAGATCAAGAGTCTTATCTAGACCAAAATGTCCTACCATGGCCCCACAATGTTTTTCCCTAATGATATTCAGTCTCATAGAACACCTTGGAATGCACAATTGTCCACCCTAGAAAAGTAATCCATCTTGGATTAGAAATTCAAAGAACTCAACATGATATTTGTCACCAAAGGAAGTACATACCTTGTAGATCTCTCCAAAGTCTTCATCAGCATCATACATGGTCTTCATAGAGTCAATGCCAACACTCTCCAACTGGATCTGATTTATGGTCAGAGCCCTCCTGCTCAAAGCATTAGCTACCTTGTTCTTGACCCCTTTCTTGTGCTTGAGTGTGGAGGTGAAAGCTTGCAAAGTCTCCACCCACTTCATTGCCTATGGTTTAGCTTCTCTTGACTGTTTATGAAACTAAGGGCCTGATTATCTATGAACACTATGAATTCTTTTGGCATCAAGTAATGCCTCCACTTTTTGAGTGACTGTACTAGAGCATACATCTCCAAATCATATGATGAGTATCTCTTCTTTGCATCATTTAGTTTCTCACTGAAAAATGCAATAGGCCTACCTTCTTGACTGAGTACTTCCCTAATTGCCATGTGGCTCACATCACATTCTACTTGGAAAATCTTGTTGAAGTCAGGAAGTACAAGGACTGGCTACTCTGCCACCTTCTTCTTCAATGTTTCAAATGAATCATCTACCTCCTTTGTCCAAGTGAATCTACACTTTTGTCCTCCTTTTATGGTGTCAAGCATGGGTGCACAAACATGAATAAACCCTTTTATAAACTTCCTATAGAAGGTTGGTAACCCATGGAAACTTTTGACATCATTCATGGTCCTAGGAGTTGGCCATGACAATATGGCACTTACCTTCTCTTGATCCATTTTTAGTTTACCATGTGAGATGACAAAACCCAAATATATGATCTCCTCTTGAATGAACAAACACTTCTCCAAGTTGATCATTAGCTGCTCTTCATGTAACCTTTTGAGGACCAGGTCTATATGTTTGAGGTGTTCTTCCCTTGTATTACTAAAAATTAGAATGTCATCTAGATATACTATGACAAATTTACCTATGAATTCCCTTAAGACCTCATTCATCAACCTCATAAAGGTACTAGGGGCATTGGATAAACCAAAAGGCATGACCTTCCACTCATATAACCCCTCATTGGTCTTGAATGCAGTTTTCCATTCATCTCCTTGCCTAATCCTAATCTGATGATAGCCAATCTTTAGATCTATTTTTGTGAAATATTTAGCACCCCCCAAGCAATCAAGCAAATCTTCTATCCGAGGGATTGGGAATTGATACCTGATTGTTATCTTGTTGATAGCCCTTGAATCAGTACAAAGTCTCCAAGTGCCTTCCTTCTTTGGTGCTAGGACAGCCGGTACTGTACATGGGCTTAAACTCTTGCCAATTAGGCTTGTCTCCAACAATTCCTCAATCTACCTTGCTACCTCTACATTCTGTTCTGGGGTAAGCTTATATGCTGCCTTGTTTGGAAGTGTAGATCCTGGGATCAGATCTATGCAATGACTGATGTCTCTTATAGGTGGTAGGGACCTTGGCATTCCATCAAAGATGATGCCTTTGTACTTGTCCAATAGCTCTTGGACAGTTGGATCTATGAACCTTTGCCTCTTCTCTCCCTTGACTTCCTGCTATTGTTCCTTGTTCACCTTCAGGCATGGAATAAGAGCATATGCAATTGCACCTTCTTCTACTATCTCCTTCATGAATTGTTTGCCTTCTACCATCATCACCTTAATTTCTTTCCCCTTTGACTCCACCTCATTCTCCATCAATGGTAGCAATTCTATCACCTTACCATCCTTGGTGATGAATATGTGTTCCTAACTCCATCATGGTGTGCTTTTAAGTCATATTGCCATGGTCTCCCAAATAGGAGATGGCAAGCATCGATCTTGGCAATGTCAAACAATAATATGTCTTTGTATGTTCCAATTTGAAACTCCACCCAAGCTTGCTCTTCCACAACTGTTTGGTGACCTTGGGTGAGCCATGAGACCTTGTATGGGCAAGGGTGTGGTAGTCTTCTAAGCTTAAGCTTTTCTACCATTTCAATGGACATAAAATTTTTAGTGGATCCGGAGTCAATCAGAACTTTACATACCTTTCCTCCTGCTTTGCAAGTAGTTCTGAAGAGAGACTTCCTTTGTGGGGATTCTTTGCCAAGTACCTTCATGGTGGTCATGGCTCTCCTAATCATCAAAGATTCTCCTTTCTCAAGATATCCATAACTGTCAAGAGCATTCACACTTTGAAAATTTTTTGAGCTTGTTACGCTTTGACAATCAGATTCTTAGATCAGATTTGTCCTCCTTTCTCCCATTGAACTTGTTGCCTTTTCTGGACATCTAGTGGCTATGTGGCCTTCTTGATTACAATTGTAACATTTGAGAGGTCCTTTGCCCTGAGATCTCCCTCTAAATGGTGGTCTTCTGACCCTAAAGTTTCCTCTTTGATTGTAGCTTCCCCCTTGAGTTTGATTGTTGTCTCCTTTGTTGTTCTCTTGATTGGATTCTCCTTGGTATTCAAATCCATTTCCTCTGCCTCTGAAAGGACTTCTTCCCCCTCTTTACTATCTCCCTCTTCCTCTATTGGTCTTCTCTTGTCTTCTCTTTAATTTCTCTTCCACTTTGAGTGCCAATTGCTAGCACTTTTGGACTATATCTGGGTTATACAGATTTAAATCTTCTTGGATGGCAAACCTCAATCCATTGAGGTACCTTGCCACCTTCTCGTCCTCACCTTCCTTTACCTTTGCCTTTACACATAGTTTCATGAACTCTTCAATGTATGAACTGACATCTAACTCCTTCTACTTCAAATTTTGTTTCCTCTTAAGTAGTTGGATGTTGTAATCCAACGAAACATAGGCTTCCTTCACTAAAGCCATCATCTTCTTCCAAGTAGCAACTCTGCTCTTTCCCTCTTTCACCCTGTCATCTTGGATGAAAGTCCACCAAGTTAGTGTAGCCCCTTTCATTTTGGATTGGGCCATCTTCACCCTTTGGTGGTCTGGTATCTCCTCGGTCTCAAAGAAATTATTCAAGGAGTCTATCCACTCCATCACTGAATCAAGATCCATTTTACCTACAAACATGGGCAAGTCTAGTTTCATATCCACATTCCTTCTCTCCATGGACTTGAGGGCATTGATCAAGGGTCTCTGGTCTGTAGGAACCTCCATCTCTTCCTGCCTAGGGATCTTCTCTTCATCCCAATCTTCTCCAGAATCTTCTTCTCCCTTCTCTACTTTGTCCCTCAACTTCTCTAACTCATTTCTCAAGGCCTGATTCTGAGCCCTAACTGCTTTGCTCTCTGCCAATTGCTTCTTCACTAGAACAATGAACTCAGTGTTGGTCATCTTCGCTGGGTACTCTTGTGACCCTTTTTTGTCTGACATCTTGTCTTCTCCTTCTACCCAATGGATAGTCCTTTTCTTTGATACCACTTGATGTAGAGCTCAACAGAAACATTTAAAAAATTTGAAATATCTTCCTCAAGGTCCAAATAAGACCAAAATACATAGATTATTCTCTATCGGCAAAATACATCCTATCGGTAAGTTCAAACCCCATTATCCTGATATACCGATATGTGTTTGCTATTGGATATGCAAATCATTCCTTACTATCACAGGTTCATTACCATTTCAGCTGGTCTTTCTTTGTATTTAACACATTGTATCTTCTCAATGTACAACTCGCACATACATTACATTACTGACCTGTTGTGCCGGTTCTCCCTACCGCTTCTACTGGTCACTTCTTGTATCATTCGATACTTGTATAATCTCAATGTATCATCAAACATACAATCTCTAACATGCAATTGACGAATATACACAGAATGTATTCACAGACAACTATGGTATATACATATACTATTCCCATCATACAACTGATGTATACTCACAAATTGTATAACCTGATCTACTTTAGCAGTATCCACAAAAATTATCACTCATATACAACTACGATATACACACAGATTGTCTTTAACATACAATTGTAGGATATACACAAAATGTACTCTGATACAAATGTGATATACACAGGATATGTATTTTTCCTGAAACAACACCAAATCTTGCGTCGAGGACGTCCTCTGCAATCAAACTTGCAGTCTCTATTTTGTTGAGCCCTAGCACATAGAGATGCTAGGCTCTCTACTACGACAACTCTTCTACATAGAGATTGGATCCTCTGTCCCATTCCGTCATAAACATGAAGAAAAATAAAATAAAACAGAAAACTATGTACAGGGTCCATTCCACTGATTTCAAGAAATCCACCAGTCGAATGGTCTCAGCCTTGCATTTTCGACAATAGAAAACTAGATTATGTAATGAATAATTTGATATAGAGAGTATACACAAAACAATTCGATACACAGGGAATTTATATAGAATACAAAACTTGTGAACACAAACTGATAGAACTTCTATTTATTCAATCAAGCTTCATCACCTACTCTCCTCTTCCAAAAATGTTTTTTTTATCTCTCCTCATTCATATCCAACCGAAACATCAGAAGTTGGAGTCATTACAACTTCCAACTGAAATATCAAAACTCTAACTAATCACACGACACATGTTTGGAATACGATATGACTTAAACACATTAGCAAGACACCTAAACATGACACACTTGACTTAATCATCCATATACCCCAATTGCCCAAGATGTTCAAATTGGCTTATTAGGATGCCAAATTTGTAACACTGGTTCACATGATGGGGTCTTTATTACAAACATTAAATCACAACACAAGTCCTACATTACAATCACAAACAAACATAGAAATGCATAAAATATGATAACATATTAAGACCTTAGTCTTCTCCAATGGATGTATATTTGGCATGTTGAAGGGGTGTTCTTGCACCATGTGTTAGAGTAATTAAGACATTCATGAATTAAATCAATATAACAACATAGCTATATTGATAGTCTCCTCCTAACATTGTGAGAAAAAACATATTAGCCTGTATCCTAAGATACACTGACCTATCCTCTTTATTGAAAGCAACATAATTTTATTTTGACTTAACAACTCCCAACTTCCCCAAGCTGAGAGAAGATGGGTCCTCATGAAAGACAACCCTACACTTTCATTTCCATAGGCATCCAACATTAGTTAATTGAATTGTATACCACAACAATTTACAAATGTCACTAATCATCAAGGTTTATATGAGAGAGATAGGTAGTCAAATAATTAAGTCAAGAATTGAACTGATTTATTTTAGTTTATCGGCATCCTCTTCCTCCCCAATATCTTAAACTATTTATTTTTTATTCTACCTCACCAACTTCTATGGTTTGAGTTCTTGGTTTATTAAATTTGAAAGAATGAAACAAATGAATTGTGTTTCTTAACCCAAGAAAGAAAATAAGTCCTCTATAGTTAGAATGGTTGCAATAAGGAGTTTTAAATGCAACAAATAATAGTATACTATTAGAACAAAATACAGTCCCAAACTATACTTTCCACATATCAAATTGTTTGAATAGTGGCAAACTGATATAAATGTCAAATGAACACATCATGATGTTCAAGAAATTATCTAAGAGGAGTTTAGATCCACCATTAAACAAATTAACCTCCTTCAAATTTGTTTTTGGAATCAACAATTCATAGAACCTCGTTTTTGGCAAAAGAGATCATGATTTTAGGGATAAATGTGTCTACAATCAACTATAGAACCTATTTCCCTCTCTTTTGAGTGTTAGATCTTCTTTAGAATGAAAAAATACATGGAATATGGCTTTAACTTCTACAAAAGATATTCAGAATGTTCAAAATGTGATTTTGCCCCAAAACACCATTTACGAACGAAGTTAGTTGCAAATAGGCATAAATTGGATTGATTCTCTTTGCTTCTTCATGGATTCTCCTTCTTTGTCATAAGCCTACCTCAGATCATGCATTAGTTCCCTCTCAAATATTCACAAGTTTTTTGTCCAAATCACCTTAATCCCTCATGACTAGAGTTTAGTTTTGGAAACTTGTACTGGATTGACATATAACCTTACTACAGTTTAGGATGTAATTGTACTTATAGAAAAATTGCATTGACAAATTAGAGTTTGTAGCATGTACTTGGCAAGAGTGATTAGAAAGTATCAATTATACTATTAAAATGTATTTGTTTCTCTTCTAGCTATTTATTAGCCACGTGACAATTACATTGTAGAAAAGTTTCAATGCCTTATTTGCTAAATAAATGTGGGCCTCTAGTCATTGATAGTGGCTGGAAGTAGAGATTCAACTCTACTAATTTCATTCAACCTTATCACAACCTATCTATTCATATCTATATGCACTTTTGACAACATGAATTTCTAGCCAGAAATCTCATGCATGTAGTTTTTTGTGTTTTTTGTTTGCTATCAATGTGTTTTCTAATAATAGATTGTAGTCATTCCTCTTTGCTTGTTTATGGGATGGATGAATTATGAACTTGAATCCTATGATTCACCAAATTGACTATTTTATACAAGTATTCTTTATTTAAGAGATGAATTGAAAAAATGTTGGATCCATCATTATTGTTTGATAGAATTTATATTAGCTAATCATATTAAACATTTGTGAAAAATATAAGAACAAATTTTACAACATAGTAATGTAATGTGATGCATACTAATGCTTATTGCGCCCATAATTTTGCTTAACTCTATTATAGACGTCTTGATGATTCTAGGAATTCTAACTAAGTATATGATGTTGATCATTATAGGCAATCAATTGTTCCAAACTTGTGACCATAAACAAACCAATACTTCTAACATCCAGAAATGTAGGCATATGGGATCCAATATACAACCAAAATTAATGATTTAGAGCAACTTATGGCTTTAACTAAAGGGTAGAGTTAAATGAAATATGGTAAACAATTGTAAAGGCATGCCAAGGAAGATTTATTCATATTGAATGTAATTCAATATTAATATGACTGTGACTAATGCTTTGACCTTTGTATCTTGATATTTAGATATAGTTATAAATGAGTAAATTACAATATGCTTCATTCCTATATTCTATAGGTGTAAAACTAGAATGTGCAACCATTACGAACATTCTCATAGCCCCTACAAAAATAGAAGCTTTGGAATAGAGTATTGACATCCATCAAAGAATATGAATAGTAATCAGAACAATAGGAAATCATTGATAAAAGTACTTGTATACTTGGAATAGATACAAAGATGGAATAAAATTAAAGTAGTTAGACAGATACAAACACTAGAAGTCATTGTAAGATATTTGGCTATCAAGATAATCCTCTCTTGTGTCTGAACATTAAAAAATACAATCATATCACTATCATTTCTATAGAAAACCAAGATCATGGAATAGACTAACAAGCACATGAATTGCAATGGAATCAACCAAATGTATTAGCCAATAAGGTGAGTATAAATAGAGTTGTCTTAGGTACCCGAATCTCCATTAAAATAGGATAGGCCTCCTCTATCATAGAGTTGTGAGTAACCTCCCACAAATGTAGCGTGAGGTGTCTATGCAAGTTGACACCTCACAAAATAGCTCCAGCTACTTTTACAAGTTCAAATGAACATGTTTCAATATGCCTAAGTAGGCTTAAATACAAATGTGTACACCTATAGATTAAAGGTATACACTAACACCCCCCCTTATACATAGATTAGGTGAGTATTATGAAAAATGGGTCCTGGCTATAAGCCTGGTGAGGTACCCATGTACAATGCAAACTCTCAAAACTAGAGAAAGATAGAAAACCCAGTGGGAAAACTCTATCTTCCAAAAGAGAAATTATATAGATGAAGAAGTACTTCTTTCACTAAGTACAATATAAGATTCCCCCCATAGGAGAGAAAATGAGAGAAGGTCAATTAGACCCTCCCATAGTACATGTTCTACTGCACTGATGTGGGATAGTTGACAAAGGATGTAGATGTATATCCATGAATGCTGAACAAAATTCCTTCCCTTGGGAAGTAAAGAAACCACTTGAAGATTCAGGATATCTTCCCATGCAAGAAGATGTATGTATGATCTTGAATCATGTTGAAGCTGATCCAATGATAATGGTGCCCATGTCGATGTCTTTGAAGAGTGCTCAGGTGTCCCCATGTCGATGTCGAAGGATGCCATAATCAAATCAGGTGCATGCCTAATAGATGAGGATGATGATGATCTAGAACCATGTGTAGGATGAAGTAAAGCATGGATATCCGAAGTGGAAAATGTTGATGAAGCTTCATCAAAACTGTCATCGAAGAGAAGACAAATGTCCTCAATGTATGCTTCCATGTTAGCAATGCAGGACTCTACAAACAGACAAGTGATGTCAGGTAGAAATATGTCCCAATCAGCAATGCTAGGAAGATTGATATCCTGTTGCAAAGAAGCACTAGAAGCTTTCGAAGAAGCAACTCTAGAAACTGATGAAGCAACAGTAGGAGTGATGACTTCTTCTATGTTCCTGGAACATTTTGTTTTTGTATCATGTTTAGAGATGTGAGTTGTGATCAACATAGGATCATGTGGGAATGGAGAAAAATTTGAGTCTCCATATATCTCCCAAATTTTGCATAATGCATGTGGATAGTCAATATCCATGATGGCATACAAAGTGAAATTGGGAATATGTAAACTGATCAATCCAACAATGTGATCACGATGATTAAACTACTTAGCTTTCTGTGATTGTTTACCAGGTTTAGGGACAAGTCCATACAGATGGTCTATGAGATTATGAATCCTAAGATGTTTTAGGATGCCTTCACACCAAGACTTATAGTTTCCCTTGTTTAGGTTGATTACAGAAGAGTGAGTTTCATATCCCATGATTAGAGGCAGGTTAATTCCTCTAGACAAAAGAATTTCAATACAGCAGACAACCAGATTAGGTGACCCCCCAATTGAACTTTATGTAAAGTGGCACTTTATAAGTTGAGTGCATGATACTCTTTTCTTAATTTCCCCCCTTAAACTGGCACTTTATAAAGTTAGTGGATTGTGAAAAATGAACACACAAGACCCCCCCCCCTTGATTATGTGTTTTCCCACCCAAATTTGGGACTTTATAGGAGTGCTTTAGGTCACCCAAAAAGAACATACATAGGCACTATATAATTTTAGTGTGATTTTATGCTAGTTGGATCCATGACGAAAAAATATTCACTTTCGCAAAAAGAAGCACTCGATTCAGAGTTGATTTGCAAAAGTTATTGAAGTTGCAAGATTTATGCAATTACAAAAAAATTCCTTCTTGAGCAAAAAAATTTTCAGATTTTTGGAAAATAAATTTTGCATGCAAAAATTGTGAGTGAGAAAAAAATTTGGAGAAAATTTAAGCCCCCTTAGGCTATGCATGACTAGAGGCTAAAACCCCATGTGACAAGGGGCTACAATTTTCAAAATGGTCTCCCCTCCCCCACTGACATCACACCCCCTATTTTCCTACCTCAACAAAATTGACATTTTTGTCAATGAATAGTGCCCACATCTACTTCAAACAAATTGACACTCGTTGCATGTGTTTGGGCCTCAAGTAAGGGCCCGTTGAGGGCATCTAAGAGCCTGATGAGGGTGAGTTCATGAGGTACCACTCATAGGGTGGAGGCATCACTGACGGCGTCATTGTGGTCGATGCCTACTAGAGGCGCCATTTGAATGACAGGAGATGTTGTGAGGGCGTTCATGAATGCTGAACAACACCATGTATGCCATTGTTTGTGATCTGAGAGGTCGGCCTTTGTGTAGACCTCCGAGCCTCCTTTCAAAAAATGAGTCTCCTCTTTGACAAGAAAATAAAATACACAGTTAAAAAATAACCAATGAACGCAAATAATAAACAATGCCTCGCAGTTTGTAAATCTCAGCGTGAATTCTACCGAATGGAAGCGAGTAGCACAAAAACAACCGATGGCTTGAAACTAATCCAAGAAGCTCTGATACCATGTAGAAAACCAAGATCATCGAATAGACTAACAAGCACACAAATTGCAATGACATTGACCAAACATATTAGCAAATAAGGCGAGTATAAATAGAGTTGTCTTAGGTACCCGAATCTCCATGAAAAGAGGATAGGACTCCTCTATCATGGAGTTGTGGTGAGTAACCTCCCACAAATGTAGCATGAGGTGTTATGCAAATTGACACCTCTCAAAACAACTCCAACTACTTTGACAAGTTTAAATGAACATGTGCCAATATGCCTAAGTAGGCTTAATTACAAATGTGTATGCCTATAGATTAAAGGTCTACACTAACAATTTCCATGACCATGTGCTCCTATGGTCCCATTGCTTCTATTTCTAGTTCTCTTCCATATGCAATTATAAAAAAGACATTCCACTATCATGATTACAACATTTGACTATGTATTAGTTCTTATTTTATGCACAAGAATCAAAACATGATAAATCCAATAGATAAATTGTGAATAGTTTTAGTGCATAGTAACCCTTATTTAAAGCTTAGATTTTTTAATAATTTGATACTATTGTCACACAATTATCTTGAGAAATATGTGTTATTAACTTACCTCATTAAAAATCATCATAATCTAAATACTAATTACTTTTTAAAATCTATTATATATTACTTTTACCCTTCTTTTGAGTCTAAAAATATAATTAATGACTAGTTTCTTCAACTTTTAAAGATAGTAATATCTTTTAATATATTTATTTTTGCCTTTTTAATTTCATATATAATTTTTATCTCAAAAACATTTTTCCTTCATCCATATATGAAAATTATATACATTTTCTTCCTTCCTTGCATGATATCAAGACTCTATATATTTTATACTTTCTTTAACAATTGCTTACATATACTAGCAATTTTGATTCATTTATAACTATTTAAGTGATTTGAATGTTCAATTTTTTTTTCTTAAAACCATAGGTTTACTAATTTCTTGATCACTTCATTTATGTGTCAAAATAATAAAAAGTTTATTTTAAAAGCTATAAAAATGATAAATAGTTGTTGATTTTAAAAGGGAAAATCACTTTTAATTATTGAATCAAATAATATTTAGAAATAGTCAAATTTAATATTGGAAGTTTAATGTGTTATGTTTATAATTTACTTGTCAAGCAAAAATCACCTTTAATTATTGAATCAAATGATATTTAAAAATAATCAACTCAAGCGTGGAAGTTTTAACCATGTTATGCTTTTAATTAACTTGTCAACCCTAGCCAAAAACATTTGATTCAATGGTCATAGTCATTATGTTGCACTAATAATATTCAATGGTTATAGTCATTATGTTGAACTAATAATAGATTTGTTACAATACACCTTAAGATGGATGTAATTGTGACATGTTTAACATTATAAATTGAATCTATTATTACAAAAGGCTTTCTTAAATTTATTGTGGAAATTTGTAATTCTTAATTAATTCAAATAAAAAGATTGCAGAAAAATAGTGCCATAGTTTTGAACTAATCAAATTATTTAGATAAAAGAATAGTTGCAAATATACTTATAATAATAAATGGAGAACAAGTACTATAAGTTTCTTTGATATGACAACCTCCTTGGAAACTAAGCTCTAATAAAAAATATGATTCTAAGATGATATTGGTTTTATTATAAGATTAATATAAAATCCTCACAAAAAAACTTACCAAATACAATCAATAGGAAATAAATACACACAATATACTATTAATTAAATAACTATACTATTACAATACACAAAATAATTAGGATTATCCTAAAACAAATGTATAACAAAACCAAAAGATATAGATATTAACCAAATTTTGTTTCTTCTTCTATCTTCATGAAAAGTTTCTCTAAATTATTAGAGGAAGATCCTCCTTTCTTCATTGCCCTAGTGGAAGCGTCCCTCAGCTCACAAATCCTCCTCCTCATTTCCTCCTTTTCTTCTCCCCTCATCAACCTCTTCACCATTTCTTTCACCTCTCCTCTCTTCACCACATCTTTCATTGCAATTCCAATCTTCCAGACTTGTCTAATATATGTCCTGTTAATTTGTTGTTCTACAAAGAAAGGCCAACAGATCATGGGTACACCAGTAGAAATGGCTTCAATCGTAGAGTTCCACCCACTGTGAGTTAAAAAACCACCCACAGAAGGGTGAGACAGCACTTCCATTTGAGGTGCCCAAGTTTCAAAGAAACCTCACCCTTTCACTTTCTCCATGAACTCCACAGGTAGCTTAGCTAAAGCTCCATGACTGATATCAAGACGAATTACCCACAAAAAGGATTGCTTGCTTCCCTCTAAACCCCATGCAAACTCCATGAGCTCCTGGCTAGACATAACAGTTATGCTTCCAAAGCACACATAAACAACAGACCCTAGCTCCTACTCATCTAGCCATTGTAGGCAACTGGTTTCTTCAGCCCATATATTTGGAGAGCTATTGGACAATCCATTCTTTCACTCTAGTTGTGCATGCAGCAGAGGACCTATACTATACACAGGATGTCTTTCCTAGAGTTCTTGCATTACTAGACCCTTTAGTTAATCAAATGTATTGAGTATTAGAAAATCAGCTGAAAATGTATCTTGGCCTTGGGTTAGTACAAATTCGAACATGCAAACTAGTTCTATTCAGAATCTGATTATAGTTAATGCAAATCAGACTGGGGCTCCCTTGCTATCGCTGGAGATCCCTAATATTGATGTTAACAGTACTACCGCTACCATGAAGAATGCTCTCATTTGGAGATTCTCTGGCTTTAGTCTAAAAATTGATGTTGTTTGAAATTGGATAAAAAGAAGATGGTGCATGTTTGAGCAGATCCATGTGGCTGAGATGATTAATGGAGATTTTCTCTTTTCCTTTCATTCTCTTGAGGAAAGCAAGATTGTTTTGTAGGGGGACCTTGGTTCCTTGGAAAGTTCAATCTTTTGTTTGAAAGATGGTCTCCTGGTTTTGATGTAGCTAAGGAAGCTTTTAATAGGGCTTCAATTTGGGTTTGACTTCTAGGGATTCCTTTAGAGTTCTGGAATGAAAAGATAATTAGATGTATTGCAAATGCTATTGCTCAGCTTTTATCCATAGATAATGTTACCAAGTTTATGAAGCGTTTGATTTGTGCTAGATTTTGTGTGAGTGTAGATTTTGATAAGGTGCTGCCAAAAGTCATTAAACTTTTCTCCAAATTTGGCCTTTGGGAGCAACGAATTTTTTATGAGACTTCTTCGCAGGTTTGTATGCTTTTTCATAAAGCTAGACATCTCTCCCTTTCCTATCCTGAGCATGGAAAAGAGGGTCAGATTGTTGATGCTACTAGAAATGAAGGTAAAGTAAAAGGCATTGTTGTGGATCATGTTGGAAATGAGTAGGGGTTTCCTTTGAAAGATAAGAATAGGTGTATTGGGGATGACCCAAGGGCTTTATTGAAGGATAAGAATAGGTGTCCTTTGAAGGGGGCTAGATCTTTAAAATAGGGTAAGACAATCCATTTGAGTCAAGCTCTTACTCAACCTCAGAGTTATTTGGTGAGGTTTGGTTTTAAACCTCCTTGATTATGGGTATGGTTATTGCTATTTTTTTGCTGTGGCCTTACTATTTTTAGGCCTACTCCATTGTTTGGTTCTTGAGGTTGTTGCTTGTTCTTGTTGTACAAGGTTTCAGGACCCTTTCAAAACCCTTTCTAGTTCATAGCTTCGGTTAAAAGCGCTTGCATTAATCAAAAACATTATAAATTGAATCGATTATTACAAAAGGCTTTCATAATTTATTGTGGAAATTTGTAATTCTTAATTAATTCGAATAAAAAAATAGCACAAAAATAGTGCCATACTTTAGAACTAATCAAATTATTGAGACAAAAGAATACTTACAAATATACTTGTAGTAATAAATGGAGAACAAGTACTATAAGCTTCTTTGATAGGACAACATCCTTGAAAACTAAGCTCTAATACAAAATGTGATTCTAAGATGATATTTGCTTTATTACAAAATTAATATAAAATCCTCACAAAAAGACTTACCAAATATAACCAATAGGAAATAAATACACACAATATATATTATTAACTAAATAACTATAATATTACAATACACAAAATAATAAAAAATTAGGATATATCCTAAAACAAATCTCCAACAAAACCAAAAGCTATAGATATTAACCAAATTTGTTTCTTCTTCTTCTATCTTCGCAAAAACCTTCTCTAAATTATTAGAGGAAGATCCTCCTTTCTTCATCGCCCTAGTGGAAGCGTCCCTCAGCTCACAAATCCTCCTCATTTCCTCCACTTCTTCTCCCTTCATCAACCTCTTCACCATTTCTTTCACCTCTCCTCTCTCCACCACATCTTTCATTGCAATTCCAATCTTCCAAACTTGGCTAATATATGTCCTGTTAATTTGTTGTTCTACAAAGAAAGGCCAACAGATCATGGGCACACCAGCAGAAATGGCTTCAATCGTAGAGTTCCACCCACTGTGAGTTAAAAAACCACCCACAGAAGGGTGGGACAACACTTCCATTTGAGGGGCCCAGGTTACAAAGAAACTTCGCCCTTTCACTTTCTCCACAAACTCCATAGGTAGCTTAGCAGAAGCTCCATGACTAATGTCAGGATGAATTACCCACAAAAAGGATTGCTTTCTTCCCTCTAAACCCCATGCAAACTCTACAAGCTCCTGGTCGGACATAATAGTTATGCTTCCAAAGCACACATAAACAACAGACCCTGGCTCATGTGTCACAACCCACATTTGAGTTTTGAATTCAAATTAGAATACTATTGTAGGTATTTTATTTTCCAATAACATAAAAGCCAATAAAATAAAATAAAAAATATATAGAACAAATAATAAACAATTTTTAAAATAAATGAGAAGGACACTTCTAGAAAGGGTAATAAATGAGGAACTTTCCCCCTCATGCTCAAGTCAAGACTCCAATTTATTACTATTGGAAGATTTGAGAAAACATTTAAGAATTACAAGTCTTTTTTCCACAAAATTAAATGTCAAGTTGGAAAATGAAGCAATCTCATTTATGGAAGAGACTTGACTCAAAGACTTGGAGTTTCTTCCATGTGGGTCAAGTTTTTCTATAAAAAGCATATATTGAAAAAATGAGAGATATACTCATCTTTGGGTTGGGAGTGCTAGAGAATAATGTAAGATTTCTCCTTCCCTCATTTTGTTTTCTTTCTTTTAGTTGGGTTCTTGAATTTGCTTGTTAATAAATTTTAGATTTGAATTCTTTTTTTTATGGTATGCTATAGGATAAAATTGTAATTTGTGTATAAGCTTTTGTGATAGTCCTAATGATGGAAATAGCATATGTAAACCCCTTTCCCTTATGCCAGGATGGATGTCCAAGCTGTCCCTGAATTTCCTTGTTCCAACATTTCTAAAGCCTTTTCCTCAAATTCATTTCTGCATATCCTGCAAGCATGCATTCCATAAGATGACATCCATTTGAAGGTTTCTGACAAACGGGTTGTGGGCTATGTGCATTCTACTACCTTTCACCAGAGCCTCTACAACTACAACATCTGATAAAGTTTGTCTGTCTTGTATGCTTTGATGTATGACTATGCCTTGTTCCAAAGTTCCCACATAGGCACCGGTAGGGAGGACATTAGCATAGGTTGAGAAATTTGACTTTACATCTGATAATTTCATTAACTTGAAAACAAACCATTATGTGCATGTCCTGCTTTCATTGCATTCTGTGGAGCGACTTTTCTTTGAGGGATTTTGTCAAATGGTTGGGGTAGCCTCTGCATACATGTCTACCAGTTTTTTTTTTATCTGACAAAAAAGAACCCCCTTTCACTATGCTTAGACAGACGTCCATACCCTATTTCGAAAACCATTTTATTTGGTATTATGCCTGCCAATTCCATTGGCTTGAAAGTTTCTAAAAGCCTTTTCAACAAATCCATTGTGTGTAATCCTGTGATCATGCATTCCATGAGATGACATCTATTTGAGGCATTCTGTCAAACAATTCGCATGCCTTTCCTGTGCTCCCCCATCACATATATGTCTACTAGATAGTTTCCAACTATAATATCTAACAACATCCCCCTTCTATTCTGCTTTGACGGATGACCATGCCCTGTTCGAAAGTCCCCATTTTGGAGTCTGCAGGAAGGGTGCTGACCAAAGTTGTGGAAATTGACTTTAAGCTTGCCAATTTCATTTGCTTGAAAGTTTCTAAAGCTTTTCAACAAATCCATTTTGTGCATATCTTGCCATCGTGGCCTTCCATGAGATCACATTCTTGAGGCATTTTGTCAAACAGTTCACACGCCTTGCATGTGCTTCCACTATGGTTTGATGGATGCCCATTCTCGGTTCCAAAACTCTGATTTGAACATAGTTAAGGATGATGCTAGCAAAGGTTGCTGCATCTGGTTTTATACCCTGATTTTTGTTCAGTCTTAAGCCCTTTCCGCATTTAATTTCTCTTGAGTGTTTAACTCTTCCCATAAATTTTGCTATTTGTAACTAGTCGTTTGAAAGTTTTCTTGCTTGGCTTTTGGCACATGGAGGGTTCATTGCTTACTCAACTTAAGGACTTATCTTGGAACTTATGTTTTGTTGTTTTCGAACTATTTTAGAGGAACTTTTCTCATGGTTAGCATAGTAAGTTTTCTATACCATTTCAAGTGTTAGAAGCCTTTATTTCATTACTCTTATTCCTATAATGGAGCTTATAGAGCTTTCTGATTTAGCTCTCCAGTTCAACTAATGTTTTGAAGCGTGTATCACCGGTTACCTTTTTAATTACCTCTTTATTATTTAAATTCTGTCAAACATCCATTTCAACCATAAAAGATTTTATCAAGAATACCGTGGCATTTAAAATTTACTTGTAGCTAGAATATTTAATGTGCTCATATGTGTTAATTTAAAGAGACTATGCTGCAAGACTTTTCTTAATTTTCCAAACATGATAATGATTTCAAGTTTGTAACTAGCCAAGTTTTTTTTTTCTATTTCTTAATCCATTTGGTTTACACGAATTCATTTAATTACTTGTCAAAATACAAATTTTTAGTATATCTAGATATAAATAAGTATGTAATATTAAAATAATATGTATTAATATTTATAAACTAAACAATAAATTTCTTTTACTAATAACTATATAATTAATATATTATTAATCTTATTAAGTTCATATGTAATTATTCATGAAAGGATTTATTGCTTCAGAATAATAATCAATCTCGTATGATCGTTTAGTTACTTTGTGAGTCATGGTCTCATATTTAAATAATATTATTTATAAAATTGATAATCACATGAATGTTTTAAAAATAATTATTGAATTGGATATTACAATTCAATTGAGTAATAACTTCTAAATTTTGGTAATTGAACATCATATTTGAAAACTTTCATTAAGTTTCTTGATACATTTGTTACGTGGATAAATTTATGATAGATTCCTTGAGGTGAACCATGTTAATCAACTTAGACACTCAATGAATCTACACAAACAATAATATACAAGTATGGACAACTTTCTTTTAAATTAGACTATCTATGAATTTGAAAATTAACTCTTGACCATATATAACACAAGCGGAATGACTAAATTACACAAATGTTAGACCTCTATGATTGAGTATCTAGGTGATTGAGTATCAAAATGTGAAATGGTTGGAAATTGAATACAAGAAAAAGAAAAAAATGTCATTTTAAATAATACTTATGTTTTCTTAGATAAAAGTACACTAAGTTAATTCGAAAACAACCTTAAAGTCTACTAGGGAAAATGAATAAACTACTTGGTTCCTTGAACATGAAGACAAAGGTCATTTGAAATAGATGAGCTATAGTAATATAAATTATGATCATGCTTGAATCATGCATGGAATCAGGAAGTTCTCGTAAAACCTTAGAACAAATAATTACCATTTCTTAGGTATTAGGAATCATTGTTATCCTTGATCTAGTATATTCAAAAGGTTTATTGATAATGGAAATTAACTAGTTTTGTTGAAGTATAAATCTATTTAGAGAGTTTCAATGAATCTCTTGTTGAGACATCCATCTTATTTTACAAATTTTTATTAATTATTACTAGTTTCAATTTGAAAATGAACTTATAATGGTCATGCTAGAAAATGTCTCAATTCTTCACTCTTGGGAAAAGTCTATTAATGTATGACAAAATAGATTATCAATATTCCTTATTTTTCCAAATCTGAATATTTTTATATTGTGAATTGATAGAATGGATTAAATATTTTCTAAGCAAAATGATCATGCATCTTTATTACATCTTACTTGCATTATGTTCCTTTATCAAATTTCTTAGTTAGTGATTATGCAAGTTTTTTCTCTTCTACTAGATAGGTAAACCTTGTAAATAAATGTCCAAACTCAAACAAATCACAGTGTTTGGTATTTAAGGTACCTCTGGGTCAAGTTTACGAGTAATGTCGTCACGTTAAACCGAGTACCTCGCGCCTAACATAGCTGCAATGATGACATCTAGGCACCATCCCTCTAAATCGTCCGGGAGTAATAAGGAATATGTTTAAGTTAAATCTGCATGAAGGAAAAATCTCATCGGATACCTCACTAAAGAGATTAATTAAAAAGGAAGGATGAGGCTTTCAAAAATAGTTGTAGGACGATTACCATGATAGAAAACCCCTTTTAATTGTCAATGGAAAACCTTGTCAGATAATTACGCATTCTAGGAAAACTTAAACGCCAAACACTCTCGGGAGGTGTGTTTGCAAACTAGTGTCTTAGGAAATTCCGTCACTGTATCACTCAAGTGGGTGGGCAATCGACGAAGAACTATGTACCCACTCACAGTTACATCAAACGTAGTGCAAGACAGAACTACATGTTCACATTCGTCGTGTAGATTGCATTCAAAGAGGGCCTTGATCTCGTGGATATAGGGTATGTAGGTAGTCTGGATGGCGAAAGATGCTCCTAGTACTCAGTTCCCTCAGATATAGGATACTCTTTTATAAGCAACTTCGTAATCCTTATCCCTAGTTTAAAGGTTAACTAGGAAATTTAAGAACTCTCCTAGTACTCAGAAGAATCCCCAGGGTGGATTACTTGTACCTGGCTTTGCTATAAACTGAGGTGAGTACAAGTTGATGTTATGTGTTCCATGGTTGACATCATCAGTATAGTGTCTGGACAGATTGTGGTCCCCAAGTAGTGACTCATGAACCCGTATTGGTCCCGAGGGAGTCAGAAGTCTCTGGCTAGAGCATAATGATTCCTGTCCTATTTAGCTTGGTAGGTTGTTGTGTTTACTTATCCCGTATTGGATAAAGTCTTGGTCCATTTGACCACCAGGCCGTTTTGCCACCATTTGTTCTACCCCATTTCGGGTAGCGATAAGGTCCGTTAGACCTGGTTCCATATGAACCTATTTGCCCAAAGGATAGAAGAGCCCGGGTTGACTTAAAAATGTTCCGTTTTAACATATGGCCCATATTGGCTAAAGTTTTTCCTGAGTACTCAATCAAAGTCTTGATATGTCACATATGAACTTGTTAATAAGGTAAAATTTTTAAAAATTTGAGTTTGGACCAAGCAGGTCCTTACATCCTGCTCGTCAAGCCATTGCAGGCAACTCGTTTCTTCAGCCCATATATTTGCAGAGCTATTGGACAACCCATTCTTTTGCTCTAGTTGTGCATGTAGCAGAGGACCTATACTATACATAGGATGTCTTTCCTGAAGTTCTTCCATTACTGGACCCTCTAGTTCATCAAATGTATTTAGTATCACGAAATCAGCTGAAAATGTAGCTTGGCCTTGGGTTAGTGCAAATTCAAACATGTAATTTGTTGCATCATGAGAGAAAGTTGGGATATCTTTATATGAAAGAGTGGCATCCTAGGAAGGCAGCTGATCTCTTCTTCCATATATCCATTTGTAAGACAACTCTTATCTGCACATAGAATATCATAAATTTGAAATATTAGATATGTGTGTACTTGACATTTAAACAAGCTTGCCCATAAATACAAGAAGACTGATACATCTTCTCCCTATGTGAAAGCTTCCAGGTGTCAAATACTACTTTTTTGTGAAGCCACCTGCTGTTATAACTTGTGAATTTGAAGATGTTACAAATGGGATTAATTTGTTTAACAAGTGCTCATCTTTAAGATGAACAATGTGACATAGTAGAGCATATGATTTATGCAATGACTTAAAGACTAAATTATTGAAATTTAAAAAAGGTAGTGAGGTTGAGGTTTGTTAGAGGAAAAGTTCCAAAAGGAATATTTACCTTTTTCACTTAAAAATTAATACCCACTAATCAAATGGCACTATAATCATATGTAACTTCAACTATTATCTATTGAACACAGCATTAACAGTCCAAACATACAAGACAGAACTTCAACTATTATCCATTGAACACAGCATTAACAGTCCAAACATACAAGACAGAAATATCGAGAAGTTGAAAATGAGCAAAGAGCATCACTGTTCTAAGTATTAGGTTATGAGCACTCTACTTAAACATCATCCAATTCAATGGTCAAATAATCAATAGCAACTTTACACCTCATCCATATCAAAATGTGATAAATATTTATCCTATTTTCATTGGCCAAAATTAACCTTTGATTGTTAAACTGGATGATGTTTAAGAATAATATATAAAATTTAAATTAGACAATTTTGCTATAAACTTGCATCCCAAATTCATATTCATATGATATTGATCTCCTATAAATTTTATCAGAAGGTGGTAAAAAGTTCCACTTAATTTGATATCCCAGAACAGATATATGCCTAATCCTGTGCTTTTAACAATACAAAAGGATAAAAAATAAAAAATTATCTCTGCCCACTACATTAGAAATGACATATTATATTTAAACATCATTCATTTCAATGGTCAAACAATCAATAATAATAACCAAAATACTAATAAAAAAAATACCTTTAAGAGGAATATATCCCATTTCCATAAGAAGAGGCCACGATAAGTAAATGTAGAAGCCACAAGCGCTGGTCGTCCAGAAGGATATTCCAGGAATAGCAAGTCTGGTGGCTGTTTTCTGAGCCCATGACATACAACCATCATAAACAACGCACGTGAAGGGAGGGACATCTGGTATGGCCTTCAACTTCTCCACCAGTTTTTCCAAATGTGTAGGGCCATTCATTACCAAGGATTTACAGAGCTCATCAACTTGGTGGGTGCGCCCGTGCTGTGGAGGTAGGTCATCTGAAATGGTTTCGAATCTGAAATCCACACCAGAATGGACGGATCCAGATTCCACCATTCTGCCATGTATATATTCAGTGTTAACAAAAGTAATATAATAACCCCGGGCAGACAAAATTTTGGAGAGCTCCATCATGGGCATAACGTGACCTTGAGCAGGTAAAGGCAACATCAAAGCATGATGCCTCTTCACCATGTTTAATATTAATCTAATAATCTGAAATATAATGAACTCAACAATGTAATGAACAGGACACTATAATGAGCTCAACACTATAATGAGCATTGAGGACACACTGCATATCTCTATTTATAGCAACTGAAGTCAAGTATTTTGCCAAATCATAACCTCACTGATAACGTCATTGATTACCTCACTAAATCTTGACTAATTTTTCTTTCTTCTGTAAACTGATTACCTTACTGGTGAGGCAATCTCAACAAATTGACCCCAAATATTGTGGGATCCTCTAAGTAAAGGTAATTGTTAAGGGAGTCGATGATCTTTATTTTGTTTATATGGGGTCTTTACAAGTAATATTATTCAGTAATTCTTAGACAGGTATATTGTTTTGAAAGTTAATAGGTGTACGGTACACGTTGTGATTAGGTTTTCACGTTTTTTTATTATGTTTTGTATATTAGGTTTTCACGTTTTTCTTATTAGGTTTTCACGTTGTTGTGATTAGGTTTCCACGTTTAGTAGATTGCAGGTATGAATCTGTCCATTCATTCCTAAATAACATGGATGCCGTTTGATTTTTTTATAAGATGATTTTTTTTGCACTTAAAGATTTTACATATTTATTCATTTTTTTTAAGATAATTTTTTTTTTTTTTTGTTTCAATTTTACATATTTATTCACTGTTTCTGATATTTTATTTATTGACGTAAAAAAATATGTTATATGATTTTTTTATAAGATAATTTTTATGGGTATTTTTATTATATTAATATTATTTTTCAAGTATTTTTAAAAAAAAAACATTAAAATTTTTAATAGTATTTTGATCTTTTTGTTGAATTCTTCTTATTAATAAGCATTATAACATTATTTTGTATTTATTATTGGAAATGTTTTATTATATTGTAATGGTGAAATTTTGTAGCCTATGTCATAATTTATTTGGTTTTGTGATCATCTTGGTAGAATGTTTTAAATGTAATAATTTATCAACAAGTGGTGTACTCTTGTGTTAGGTTTGACTCATGTTTTGATCCCTATTTGTATCCTTTTTGTCCCTATTTACTCTTATCCCCATATATTCATCAAGTATTCACCATTTATCCACCTCTCTTTGCATTTGTGTGCATTGAACCCATGCCTCAAGATTACAATTTTAGAGCCATGGATTTGATCCCTGTATGGGTGAATGAGTTTGCCTCTAAAACTATGAAATTGAATCCTGATATAAATATCATAATTTGACACACTGTAGAAAATACCTTCTACTTGTCAAAACTTATAAATACTACTATTTTTTGTGGTGCAAGGATATCCTTGTCCCATGCACAAGTTATCTCTTAGTTTATACTACAAATTCTCTTGAGTTAAATATTGAGTAGAAGAATGTTAGAACTTTGGTGTGTTGTTCACCCCCGTAGAGAATTCTTGGGTGAAATTGAAGATTTAGGATTGTTCAAGATCCTTTTGACAGGTTTAATCTTAGACTAGTAAAAAGTGTCAGCAATTTACCTGGTAAGAATGTGGTGAAGTTAGATGTTGTGGTATGGCATAAAGGTATGTTTATAGTTCTTTTGTTATGGTATGAATTGCAAGATGTTTAAGAATTCACTATCATATATCATGAACTAAGTGAGTTGTTGAAGCATGTATGATAGTGTAGGCGCATATGAGATAGTTTTGGAGTGTATGCAACAATAGATAAGGACATGTATAAGTTCTCGAAGATTTTTAGAGGTACATCAAGTGATCAGGAGGATTGTTTCAAATTATTGCAAGCCATAGTTTGGTTTTGGGTATTGTGTAGGAAGACAAGTTCTTATTTAGGTGTTTTTGTCAACAACTTTTGTCTAGGTCTTTATGAGAGGATCCAAGTAGATGTATTTGTTATCCATTTGGAGTGATGTGTACCATTCTAATATCATGGTATGATTGTCTAATGGTTGGTATTCCATGGAAAGTTAAGAGTGTTGAGACGGTTGGTATTCTAGGAGAAAACTCAAGGGCTATACATAATTGTTGGTATAGATGGAATAGATTGATACAAATTTTCTTAATGATGTAAAGATGCCGTGAAACATGGTTGTAGAGGTCATATGTTATAATCTACAAATTGACAAAAGTGTGAGGGAGACTACTTGCATTTAGAGTCTTGACAAAAGTGTGAAGGAGACTACTTGTAGTTAGAGTCTATTTCAAACTAATACAATTATAAATTCTCTTTTGACCTATGGAGTTTTTCCTCGAAAGTGTTTCCCATGTAAATCCTCATATCTCATGTGTATGTGGCTTGCATATGATTTCATGGTCTTTCCTAAATGTTGCAAATTGAATTGATACAACAAACATAACTATACTTTGATCACGTTGTCTTAAGTTTTCTAATATCCTAATTATTAGTTATTAGTCACATTGAAGATTAATTTACTAATAATTTCACCATTCTATCATGTATATATTAAGTATTAACAAGAATAATGTAATAATTCTAAACAAACAAAATTTATTTTAGAGAGTTGCATCAGGACTTAATGCACCCTTAAGCAGCAAATAAAAAAACATTAAAGCATGATGTTTCTTCATTCTCACAATATTTAATTCTAATATAGACAAAGATTGTGGAAGTTTTTTCATTCTCACCTTATTTAATTCTAATATAAGCAAAGATTGTGGAAATATCTTGCCTCTTACCAATAAAATAAACTCAACAATATAAACTTGAAGAACACTTGAAACAATGCAAATGTCTATTTGTAACGACTAAAGTCATTACCTCCCTAGTTTTTCTTTCTTTCTTCTATCAAAGTTGCCCATGTGAGCCATTTTATAAAACAAATATACTTGTCCACAGAGTACTGCACGACTTTTCCTTTTTCTTTTTAACAATATTTTAGGATAAAACGCATTCTTCTCTGTAAGTGGTGTGGAGGCAGCGGCCACTTTGACGAACATTTCTCAACGTATATTCTTCCGGCTAAATACATTTTAATATTACAGACTGGCAAATTGGCAATTTGTGCAGGACCACGCGCACGCGCGATCCTGCATCGCTAAAAAAAAATAGTTATCTCAGTTTTGGTTTGATTTCAATTAATATTGTTGATTCTGTTGTACTTTCTGAGATGTTGGCGGTGTTGTGGCAGCTGATGGCATTCATTCATTTTGCCACAGTTTAATTGGGTGACGGAGTGTTATTAATCTATTTCGAAGGAAACTTACTCCTCTGTATTTTTTGGTGGCAGTGGTTTATTGAGTGCATTAATACCATAGTGCAGCCATAGGAAAGTTCTATTCCCTTTGTTCTATTCATTATATGCAGTTAAACATATGCTGGTACTATTTCAATTTCAAGTGACTTTCTTTTTATTAAATCTGCAACCAATTTTATATATATATATATAAAACAAGGAATGACGCCTCATATGCTTAGATGCAATGAAAAGACATGAATAAAAGATGAAAGGAGAAGCCAGTAAGCTTGTAAGGGGTCGGCGGCCAGAGGAGAAATCCAACTCAGCGAATTCAGAAATTTAAATGTTGGTTTGATTTTATTTTCTCACTCAAAGACCTCTGAAGCATTTGAATAAAAATGGTTTTTAATTGGCAGTGACTGGAGAGATTACAAAATCTCACGTTTTTTATTCTTTCTGGGGAGTCGTTTCTGTTGATGAAAATTGCAGAAGCAAATGAAAAAAAAAAATTGTAGAAAATAAGAACAGAAATTAAAGGATTTAAAAGATACAGAAGAACACAAGATTTACAGTGGTTCGTCCAATAATGGCTACGTCCACTTTCAGGAATTATCTCTTTTATTAATTCTGAATACAATACATATTCAAGCAGTAGTCAACTATTTATAAATCAGTCTCATCTCCACAAATGGAAAAATCCATCAAAAAGGGCAACTTCTAATTTTGCGAATACATGTGAAAAGAAGTCGGTTGCAAAAGGCATCATTTTCAAATATGTTGTGACCTAATCACACATCGCCCCATTGCAAATGAGGACCCACTTTTCTGAACTCTAATGCTTTGCATTGAGTCTTGGATAATGTCTTAGGTTTATTTCATGATGAAGTCAGTGGTGTTCAAGTCTATAACTTCGTGGTGGAAACCATAATCTCCTGATGTATGTTCTGAGATCATGAAACTGACTAAGTATGATATCCAGAAAATCCTGAAATTGACTAAGTCTGAAATTTGGTGGATCCTCAAAAATTTAGAATCTGCATGTTAAATCCTATGGATCCAGGACCTATCTCAAACATCCTGCAAGTATATTTCAAAAATATTTAAAATATAGGAAAATTCAATATCTAATAAAATTGATAATCAAGTGGAGAGTCGATTTGCATACCTTCTTCCAAGCAAGAATGAACCTGCTGAAGTTGAAAAGGAAATATAGGATATTCAAACAAAGGCATTTGATGAACAAGATGTTGATTCCTTGATCACAGAAGAAAGTAACTCGAGTTCATTGCAAGAAGAGAAATTCCTTGAGGAACACTCGTTTATGCTACATAGGGAGATCCTTGAAAGTGAGTTGTACGAGGTACAAAAAGAGTTGTTGGAAAATAGTCAACTGGATGCATTACAAGAAGCACTTCAAGCCATCATCAAAGAGCCATCAAATAAAGAGCAATTCAGAGGGGCGCTCGACACTTCCATCATTATACAAGAAGATATAAAGCCGAAGAGAATAACAATTGAAGAGCATGCTGATGCTATGGATGTTGAGATCAAGAGGCTGTTGACACCATTGCAGGAGCTAACAAAGTAGCTCGATGATGAGATCATGCAATATGAATAAGACGAGCAGTCTATCAGCCATCAATGGTGACCTCCCGATGGATGTATAGAGTATGATCAAATGCTTGGTAGGCCATGTCTCATTGAAAACAATGAGCATTAGGTTGTATCTTTCCATTCTATTGATTGGAAGAATTTTGAATTTGAACATCATGAACTTCTAATTGATAGCACTGATAGTAATTATATTGATAATGATCTTAAACATATTGAACAAGTTGAATATGAATTTGATTATGGAGGTTTGGGTAGAACAACCTGCATTTGGATAGATCATGGTCCCGATGAGAATCCTCAATTGATCATAATACCACAAAAATTTTTGCCTATGTTTGAGGTCTGTCACCTGAAGAGTCAATGGTTTGAGTTCAAGGATGAATTTTATCTATTGAGAACTGTCACTGCTGCATTACTATTGCTGTTCATACTGAGAAATCATCTTAGGGCATGTATATACTTAGGTGTCCTGGGTAACATTCGTCTGTTGTTTTAGAGTAGGGTTTTCATTTCTTGTTGCATCTTAGAGTAGATTTGCTCTCTTGAGGTCATTTGACTCAAGTGTTGGTTTGTCCTTAGCTTAGTTTTGCTTTCGTGTTGCTTGCTTGTTGTTGCCTTCCTTAGCTTAGTGGTTCGTCTTGCTTTCATAGATTAGTTGTTCATTGTCCTTAGTTTTGTTGTTTTTCTTTCATAGATTACGTGTTAGTTGCTTAGTTTAGTTGGGTTGTCGTGTTGGGTTCCCCTATTTGTGAGAAGGTGATGTTATCTTAAATACATACACTAGTTTCAATTCGTGATAACATTTCTTAGACATCCATTCATGAAAGTCTTAGAATCCGAAGACATTTTTCTTTCAATTTATCATCTTGTTAGATTTTGGACTTGACTCAGAAACTAATCATATATTGTGTCTTGACACTGTTATCTTTTGATCATAATGTTTTAAAATGCTAAATCTAAATTTTAAGAATTCTTATGTTTTCCTTTGACAAACTTGGGTCATGATTGATGGATTTCCCATGGATCCCATCATTAGTGTCAAATAGCATGATTGTTTGTTCTTGGGAGATGAGTCAATTGTTCGGTATTGCTTGAAGTATTTCGAGACTTTATATCTTACATATCTTAATGATCCCAAAGTTTCTAGGAAAGTCCTTGTGAGCTTGGATTAATTGAAAATCTCAAGGTAGTTCATGGATCCATTCCCACTCCATTATAAGCATTTTACATACCTTCATCTATCCATTCCACTCATCACCTCATATACACAATAAAAGCTTCCATCAATTTTCCATCCAATAATGGATTCGAGTTTGATGTCTGAATCATATGCATAGTTCAGTTGTTCGCCATATACTCTGTATGCACTATCAAGGCTCAGATTTGAGTCCTTTAATGAATAGAGTATTTCGAAGTCCTTCCATGTCAATGTATATGGCCTTGAATATATACACCCAAGGTATGAGAAGTTCATGATGTTGGTGTTTCCATTCCATATAAATCCCTTATTTTCCATTATCCATCTATCATATGTTTATTTCACCCCCATTACCATGTAGAGATTCAAAAGTAGATAACTGCCTTCATCTTTCACCATCCATTCTACTTTCATTTTCCTTATCCTCCATCTCCCTTTACTTGTTGTTCTCCATTTTCTAATCATGATCAACAAATGTGAATGCCATCTAGACAAGGAGCTTGCGATCCATCCACTCATCTCATATTTCCAAGCAATAAATATCTAGATGTTGTTACCCCTGAAACAAAGAAATTTCTAAAAAAAATACTTATGCCTTAGAGGACAAATGTAACAAATCTAAGCAATACAATATTTAGATAGCTCTTTTATTCCACATTTCCAAAAGAAAAGAAAGAGCCAAAGTAAAAGTTCAGGAGCCCGACTTCAAGAAGCCGAATCCAAAGAGGCTTCCACATCTAGGAATTCCATCCATCCATCCCATTCCCATTCCATTCCATCCAAAATTCCAAATTACTTCATCCCACAAAATCAAATCAAAAAACAAAATTCTAAGTTCGTGCGGATCCTGAAGTTACCACGTCATCCGTTCCTTAACCATCACTCCCATTCCTTCATACACCTCCCCTCCACTTGCAAGCTTCAAAGTTTAGGTCGATATGAACAAACAATGATTTATGGTTTCATTCCATTCATCCCACTATATACCATCCATTTCCTCTACCTTTCTGGTCATTTAATATATCTCGCCACTCACCTAGTCTATGTTTGGATGCGCTTTTTATTTACCTGTTTTATATAATCCACATCATAGTCCATTGTTTCCATTCACTTTTTCATAATTTGTATCATATCCATCGTTTCTTACTAACATTAGTGTGTATAATAACTTGACATGGTTTTGTATGGACCATTGTTTTGTCCACAGAATCAGACTTCAGAGTTCTTTCTATTCATTACCATGGTGAAAACCTGGCAAATAGGCACCGTGTGTAATGGTCATCCTATTTCAACAAAAAAAAAATAGTAAAGAGAAACTTTTTGTCCACAGGTGAAAACCACCTTCGATGGTGCCTTGGATAAGTACCATGATAAAAACTTGGCAAACAGGCGTCATGGTAGAGACACAATGTCTCATTTCACTCCTCTCTCTCTCATTTCATTTCGTACCCATTTCCAATATCATCCTCATTCCATCATTATTTCATTCCATTACATGCCATCATTGCCCATTTCATCCATATGTGTGTGTGTGTGTGTGTGTGTGTGTGTGTGTGTGTGTGTGTGTGTGTGTCCATTCATCTGCTTTCCATGAATTTACCTATCTTGAGATAGGTGAGCTTAGATGATCCTAGTTACTAAGGGATGGAAATGAATGCAAGTGTACACACTTGGCTCCTTGAAATACGGATAGTCATGTTGGTAATTAGTTTTGACTCTTTGATTAGGTAGTTGTGTTTATTTGATCTAGTGTGTGGGCGTACATGGAAATGTTGAAACTTGACTTTTGTTTATCGTTGGAATAGTTAAGAAACTGTTTTAATTGAAACCTATCTTTAATCACACATCAGGAGATGTAGTGTCTTGATCCAATCTATGCTTATTTTCCTTTTTGAGTTCGTTGTCTAGCTGGTTGATAAGTTGGCGAAGAGCATATGAAGTTTCTGAGTTTGGATTGAGTCTTTGTCTTTGAAATGTTCAGGAAGATTTATTCGGATTGGCGCTAGATGTTGTGACCTAATCACATATCACCCCATTGCAAATGGGGACCCCTTTTTTTGAGCTCTGATGCTTTGCATTGAGTCTTGGATAATGTCTTAGGTTTATTTCATGATGAAGTTAGTGGTGTTCAAGTCTATAGCTTCATGGTGGAAACCATAATCCTCTGATGTATGTTCTGAGACCCTAAAACTAACTAAGTCTAATATCCTAAAAATCCTAAAATTTACTAAGTCTGAAATCTGGTGGATCCTCAAAAATCTAGAATCTGCATGTTAAATCCTATGGATCCAGTACCTATCTCAAACTTCCTGGAAGTATATTTCAAAAATATTTAAAGTATAGACTTAAATATATTTTTCAAATATACTTCCACCCAGGAATACTAAAAAATACTTAAATATATTTTTGAAATATACTTCCACCCAGGAATACTAAAAAATGGCAAAGTACTCAAGTGAAGATCAAAATCTTGATCTAATGTACGAAGAGATGAGGTAATTAGGTTTCAAATTATATGAGGCCATTCAAGTGAAGATCAAAATCTTGATCCAATGTGCCAAGATAGGGAAGCTAGTTGTAATCCGCAAAGGTGTGATTTCAAGCGAAAGATCAAAATCTTGATCCAATGTGCCCTAGTTTCAGGAGATCATTCAAGCAAAGATCAAAATCATGATCTAGTGCGCCACTTGTGGAGGATGATTTAACTAAAGTTTTAAGACAATTTTCAAGTGGAGGATGAAATTGTGATCCAATGTGCCCAAGATGGAGAAGTTTGTTTTGATTGTTAAAGTGCAAATTTTATGAAATTTTAGGAGAAGGATAAAATTCCCATCTATTGCACCACTATTGGAGTGTGGTTTAGTTCAAATTTTAGAACATCTTTTAAGTGAAGGATGAAATCTTGATCCAATGCGCCCAGACCAAGAGGGTTGTTATGGTTTGTAGAGGCATGATTTTAAGAGGATGAAATCCTCATCTAGTGCGCCACCTTGGTGTGAGGTTTAATTTAAGTTTTATGAAGGTTTTTAAGAGAAAGATGAAATCCTCATCCAATATGCCACTCTTAGTGTGAAGTTTAATTCAAATTTTATGAAGCCTTTCAGGCGAGGAACCAATTTGGCATCCAATGCACCTAGGCTTGGAAGGCTTATTAATTGTTTAAAATGATTATTTTGGTGTTGGAAAGCCAAGTGATTGATATTGTTTCTTGATTTGTGTTGCAGGATGGGGCTGAATGGTCAATCTAAGGAGCAAGCACCTGGAACCACCTTCATGCAAATAGTGAAGTGAACATAGAGGATAGCCACTCCAAAGGATCACCTCAAGTTCATTGTTCAAGTGCACTTCATCATCTGCATCAAGCAAAGACATCTATCCATCAAGCTTCAAGTTCTATCAATCTTCAAGTCTCTGAGAGAGGTCTCCTACACCAAGTCAAGAAGGAAGCATCATCATCATCCTCACTACTCTCCATCAAGATGCATTCACAAACAAGATCTATATCCTACAAGAGAAGAATACCAAAATTAGACAGATGAGCAACATACATCATACACATTCGACTTGCGAAAGAATAAGGCAAGATCAACAAGGATGTACATTCCCAAACAATCAAGTTCAAAGCAATCATGTTTGAAGACATCACACAGATGATACAATTTGGGAATATGCTGAGGTGGCACCTACGTGGCATATACATATTGTTCACCAATCATAGTTCGCCACATCATTCAACAAGCAAAAAGCCAAAGAGGATGCCTATGTGGAAGATGCTCTAAAAGATTCCATTTCATCCTTATCTTCTTGGAAAATGTGCCTTCATTGCCTCTCTTATGTACTAAAAATAGCAAGTTGTAACTAATTGCTGAGATGGCATGATTTGGTCCCTTGGCTACTTGAATTGATCCAGGCCATTCATTTTAATTCTAGAACTCTATATAAAGGCCTTGTTACCTCATTTGTAAAGTTAATAGTCAGTAGGCAAGTAGAATAGAGGAGTAGAGTAGGAAGAGACTCTCAAAATTCTCTGAGAGTACTTGAAGATTGTTGTAAATATTTCTCAAGATTAATTCAAAGGCATTGGAGCTCACTTGGTGTTAAGTGTTGTCTTATAGAATAACATGGTTTCTTGCATCTTGATGAAATGAAGAGATGTTTCTAAGTAGATTAGAAGTAGAGTAGTAGCTCATTGATGTAATGCATGTATGTATTCAATATTTGATCAACTTCTAGCTCATGCTTTTGACATTCATCATTGGTGAAGTGTTGTGTAAGTTTGATTGTGGATTGTTTGAGCTGTGCCATCCAATGGGTGCTTATGTACGCTTTCATGATTTCAAAACCATTCACTAACCTTAGGAGATTGCACCTACTCCATGTAGTTGTAGGCATTCTTGGCGAAGTGGAGTTAGGTTGATTAAGGAGTTTGTCTATTCATGCATCATCATTGCTTCATTGACCTTAGATTAGTTTCTCTGAACCTTTATCTTTTTATTTTTCTTTATTATTGAAACATTGTACATATATCATCCACACTGAAAGGAGAACTAAGCTGAATGAAGTATGAAGAAGTCTGCATAAGTCCCTTTGTGATTATCAGCAAGATCACAGCAAATCACTGAGCCTATCCAATACAAATTATGAATAGGGAACCTTGAAGTTGTCTCACTTGATCACATAGCTTAGCCTTTGAGAGACTTTATTCAAGAGAGAATAGGATACTTTGTGTTTTATTCTATTGTTGTGTTGTCCAAAAACAATCATCAACAATTCTCATTTCCAATAAATGGAAAAATCCATAAAAAAGGGCAACTTCTAATTTTACAAATACATGCGAAAAGAAGTCGGTTGCAAAAGGAATCCTTTTCAAATATGTGAGAGAAACTTGCCAATTTGGGTTTCACCGAACCCAACAATGAAACTTGCCAATTTGGGCTTCACCAAACCCAACAATCTCCCACTTGAAGACCAAATAGATACTCAGAGATATCCCTCCACTGCAGGTTTATTGTCAAAGCTAGACAAATCTGAGGAAGATCTACAGAATTTGAACTTCTCCCTGGGTATTACCTTTGTCAACATATCAGTTGGATTCAACTTTGTGTCAATTTTCTCCACCTGCAGCTTACCCTCTTCAATAACATGGTGAATAAAATGATATCACAACTCTATATGCTTTGTCTGATTGTGAAAGGAAGAATTCTTGGCCAAGTGAATAGCACTATTGCTATCACAAAACAGAGTAAAAACTGATTGCTTACACTATAGTTCACTTAATAGCCACTGCAACCATATCATTTCCTTTACTCATTTAGTTAGAGCAATATATTTAGCCTCCATAGAAGAAAGTGCAACCACTTGTTGCCACCGAGAAGTGCAACTAATCATTGCCCTAGCAAAAGTAAACACATAACCGATAGTAGAACGCCATTTATCTAGATCTCCAGCCATATCTGAATCAACATAACCTTGTAGGTGAGTGTCCTTACCACTGAAACATAAAACACAATTAGAAGTACCTATCAAATACCTAAAGATCCACTATATTTCCTACCAATGTGATTTACCCTGATTACTCAAAAATCTGCTCACAACTCCCACTGCATGAGCAATGTCCAGATGAGTACAAGTCATAGCATACATGAGACTGGCAACTGCTGATGATTATGGAACACACTTCATGTGTTCTTGATCCTCTTGTGTTTTAGGACACATAGCTGAAGATAAGTGAAAATGATCAGCCAAAGGAGTACTAACAGACTTCACATTTCTCATGTTGAACCTATCTAAGATTTTAAGAATATATTTTTCTTGAGATAATCTGAGTTGTCACTTTTTTCTATCCCTGATTGTATTCATCCCAAGAATCCACTTTGCTGCCCCTAAATCTTTCATGGTAAAGCATTGAACTAAATGTTGTTTTAATTCACGAACAATCTTCACATAGAGTAAAAGAATAACAAACTCACCATTAGCAAGCTTCTTTTAATAAATGCATGAGTCTGACTCACAATGAGTGAAATGTTGTTGAGTCATGAAGTTATCAAACTTAAGGTACCACTGCCTCAGGGCTTGCTTAAGCCCATACAAACTCTGCTTCAATTTGCAATATAAATGTTCATGACCCTACTGTGCAAAACCTTCAGGCTGCTCCATGTATAATTCCTCTTCAATATCTCCATGAAGAAATGTTGTTTTGACATCAAGTTGCTCAAGCTCACGGTCCCAAATAGCTGCCAAGCCTAACACTACTTGAATGGTGTGGATTTTCACAACTGGTGAAAAAATATCATTAAAATCAATTCATTTTTGTTGAGCAAAACCCTTCACAACCAATCTGGCCCTGTAACATTTATGACCACCATCTTCCTCTTTCAAGTGATATACCCACTTATTTTTCAGTGGTTTTCGATTTGGAGGAAGAGGAACTAAATCCCATGTTTCATTTGTATGCAAAGACTCCATTTCTTCATTCATCGCCTCCATCCATTTCACTAAATTTGTATCTTTGCAAGCTTGTTTAAATGTTGCAGGCTCTGCCTTATCAAAGAGCAATAATTCATATTCATTGAATTTCATTTGTTGCTTTCTCTCCTGGGTAGATCTCCTTAGTTGAGGACCCGTTTCTGGCTGCAAATGACCATGTTGTTTTTCATTTTCTTCATTACTCTGTCTCTATTGTTGAACATTTTCTATATTACATTGTAAATTAACTCCAATATTACTCCCATGTTCCTACAGAAGTCGACCAATATTTTTCCTCTGTGTCTCTAATTCATGTGGCAATAAATTGCCCTAAGCCTGTCCAAGAGCTGGGAGATGCTGCTCGTGACTCTCAAATAAAGGAGGCGGACTAATGTGGGAGGGTGGCACAGTAACATCAGAGGGTGGCATAGTATTCAAGGGAGGCTGCGTATAAATATTAAATGGATGTGAATACACATTAAGATGCTGCTCATTAACTTGAGGTTGCGAGTAAACTAGTCAGGGCTGTGCACTAGTGTAAACAAGGGCTCCTGTGTTTGAAGGGTGTGCGCGAAGAGTTTGATGCTGGGTGAGCAGCATAAAAACTATTAAAGGTTGGGAGAATGAAACAGAAGTTCATCTGTTATTTCCATTATTAAATAAATCAACATCTAAATATGCATTTGAAGATGTGTCATGTGGCTACAAACGTAGAAATTTTTTCTCATTAAACATGGCATCCCGACAGTGAACAATCTTTTTGGCGACGGGATCCCACAGCCTGAAACCAAATTGATCTTCACCATAGCCTAGAAAAATACACCTCTTTGATCTGAAATCAAGCTTCATTCATTGCTCCTTGGGAATATGCACAAATGCTTCACAACCAAATACACACAAATGATGATAAGAAATTATTTTCCCAAGCCATCTCTCCTCTGGAATATCAAAATCCAAACGAGATGAAGGAGTGCAATTGATTAAATAAACTGCAGTATTACATGCCTTTGTCCAAAACTCTTTTCCCAAACCGGCATTGGAGAGCATACACTGAGCTCTCTCAAGAATCATCCAATTTAGTGTCTTAGTTGCACCATTTTCCTGAGGGGTGAACGGAACCACTTTAATTCTATGAATGTCATTGTCTACACAAAAATTGTCAAAATCTGAAGAGCAAAACTCTGCCCCATTATCAATTTAGGACATTTAATTTTATGTCCAATCTGATTTTCAACAAGAGCCTTAAAAATTTTTAATTTTGAAAAAACTTATGATTTTCTATTTAACATGTAAATCCAAACTTTGCATGTACAATCATCACAGAAAGTAACAACATAATTTGCACCTCCAAAAGAAGTTACCTCTGTGGGACCAAAAATGTCTGAGTGCACAAGTTCCAAAGGAATAGTTTTCTGATCATGGTCTATCCTTGAGAAGCTGGCCCAGATCTGTTTGCCATAAAGGTAATGCTCACATATCTCCAAATCAACTGATTTTAAGCCAAGAAGTTGATCTCGTTGAAGCATAACTTCAAGCCCTTTCTTGCTTATGTCCCCAAGCCTCTTATGCCAAATTTCTGAATTGATGTCCATAACTGTCATGGAAACTCCCACTTCACCATGGCATTCTAAAATGTAAAGATTACCCAACTTATTTCCCTTTGCAAGCACTAAAACTCCCTTGGTTACTTTCCAATTGTCTAATGAAAATTTAACATTACACCCAGAAGCAATAAGCTAGCTCACAAAAATTAAATTTCACTTCAACAAAGGAACATATCTCACATCCTTCAAACTCTAGTTATTTCCATTTTTCAAATGCAAAATTATATCACCCTTACCTACGATTTCACTTTCCTTATTGTTTGCATTGTTTGTGTTTTCTTATCCTCCCCTTCTTCGGATCAACTTTTACTAGATACCGAATTGCTTATGGTCATGATTACACTATCCCAGCCATCAAGAAGAGAGCACAACAGCAACATGGCTCTCATTTTTCTTCAATATTAACATCCATAGAAAGTAATTGATTGATAAAAATATTAAATTCATTTAAATGATTCGACATGTTGTTACCTTCTTTCATTTTCAATTTTACCAGTTTCTTCAATAGGAACACTTGATTCATTGCTGATGCCCGTTCGTACATGTCACATAGCTTGTCCCAAATCTATTTAGTTGTTGTCTCTGTGGCAACGTTGAAGAGGACATTGGTCGACAGTGATAGGATGATGGTTGCAGCTACTTTTTGGTCTAAGATAACCCAATCTTCATCTGACATCTTCTCCAGCTTCTTAGACTTCTCTTGCAGTGCAATGGCAAGATCCTTCTGAATCAACAAAGCATGAATCTGGAGCTTCCATAAACCAAAATTCTATCCCAAAAACTTTTCAATTTTCCATTTGTCTGCATCTTCCATGGCTTCAGAAATTCTTCACCAATTTCCAGCACCAAGTTTCTCCACTAGGCTCTGATACCAATTGTTGATGAAAATTGCAGAAAATAAGAATAGAAATTAAAATATTTAAAAGACATAGAAGAACACAAGATTTACAGTGGTTCTCTCAATAATGGCTACGTCTACTTTCAAGGATTATCTCTTTTATTAATTTTGATTACAATACATATTCAAGCAGTAGCCAATTATTTATAAATCAGTCTCATCTCCAATAAATCGAAAAATCCATCAAAAAGGGCAACTTCTAATTTTTCAAATACATGCAAAAATAAGTTGGTTACAAAAGGGATTTTTTCAAATATGTGAGAGAAACTTGCCAATTTGGGCTTCACCAAACCCAGCAATTTCATTTACCCCAAGGCATCCATTCATTAATACATGTTGTGCAAATCATATTAGGGAGACAACAGAATAGAAAGGGGGGGTTCGTCCAATCTAGAAAATGAATAACAAACAATTTACCAGTAGAATTAGGTTTTGAGAGGAGGCGATTGAGGATTTTGGGGCTGCCAAAATTGGAGAAGAGATTGGTGGAAGTGTGGGTGACCAGCTGGAAGTGGAAAAAGAGGTTGATTTGATACTTTGGAGGTGGCAAAAATAAAGGAATAAGAATGCCATGAGGAATTAACTGAAACAATGTGTTGAAATGGTGAAAAGATCCCCTACCCAATCACAATGAACAATGTGGACAGAGATTTCTTAGCTGAAATTACAGAAAGGCATGTTGGAAAAGAAGAGCAAAGTGGTTTTATGGATATAGACTACCAAACAAAAGAAATTATACCAAAGCAGAGGTTATGAAATGAACTATGTAGAATATTATATTTGAACTATCCAATGCTGCCATAGAATAATAAGAATTGAAATTATGACCAAATGTTTGCAATAGTTTATGATATTTGGTTGAATTTAATTTTGTTGAGGTAAATGTTAGTATTTGAGTTTCTGTATTTGATTTACCAAGTAAAGTAATTGGATTCAATTTTGTTGGGAAAAAATTTGTATTGAAGGCTGCAAGAATTAGTTGTCCGATAGGACCCCTAATTCAAGACTACGTCATTTGATATCAGAGCTGGTTGTGGGTGTGTTGCGAGAAGAAACCTTGGCATAATTTTTTGTGGGTGAGTGTGAGGGTGAGGAGACCCGCGACTGTAGGGAGCTTGTAAACATGGCACAAAGAGGATGAGGGAGAAAAGGAGCACAAAATGGACCCTGAAATAATGAAAATCTGGCAGTCATGGAGATATTGAGAGGTATCACAGCGAGATTGGATGCAATGGAATTAGCGTAGTGAAGAGGGATACCTGTTGTAGATGTCAGCAAAGATGAAGGAGAGGTTGAGGCTCCCAAAATTGAATTTTAGGATGAGGATAATGGAGTGGAAGCTAGATTTTTGAAAGCAATGGAGAGAATCAGTAGCAAGCCAAGAGTGGATACCCCTAGTTACCATGGAAGTTTGAATCCGAAGGACTTAATAGATTGGATATCAGAAATGGAGTACTTCAACTATGAGTCAATAGAGGACCCAAAAAGAGTTAAATTTACTTGCACAAAGTTGAAGGGACATGCGTCATTGTGGTGGTTCATATGCAGATTGATAGACAACGAAGAGGCAAAGATAAAATTAGAACTTGGGATCGGATGGTAGCAAAGATTAAAGCTCAATTTCTGCTGAAGGATTACCAAGTAAGTTTATTTCAAAAATTGCAAAATTTGAAGCAAAAAGAATTGAGTGTGCAGGCTTATACCAAGGAGTTCTACAAGTTGAACATCCAGATTGAACATGTGGAGGATGATGCAAAAAAGGTCTCAATGTATGTAAATGGATTGAGATATAACATTCAAGATGAATTGGCTATGTTGCAAGTTTGTACGGTGGAAGAGGCATATTGATTTGCCTTGAAGGCTAAACAAAAGTTGTCAAGAAAACACCAAGGTAATCCAAGAGGAAGAGGAAGGTCTGTCATATGAAGTGAACTAGTAAGTAATGTGAAAGGAAAACAAGTTTTTGAGGAAGAAAATGACACCATTCGCAAAGAGGAATCAAGTCAAAACAATAGGGGAAGAGGCTATTCTGGTAGACGTAGAGGAAGGGGATTTGGAGGCACATGTTTCCAATGCAAAGAGGTTGTACATAGGGCTTTTGAGTGCCCTCAAATACAACCAGATGTTAGTAGAAGGAGTGTAGCAACGAACTATGTAACACAAGTTGATGAAGAGAGTGTGATTTCTCCAAAGCAAGTGGAAGAGCCTAAACAAGGAGAGGCATTAATGATGAGTAAAGTCTTATTGAAACCAGAAAATAAACAATTAGAGTCAATACAAAGACAGAGCTTATTCTGAACAGTGTGCAAATCAGGTGGCAAGTGTTGTAAGGTAGTTGTGGATAGTGGAAGCACTGATAATTTGGTGTCACATGAGATTGTAGAGAAGTTGTAGCTAAAGAAGACAAAGTAGCCAAACCCTTACTGAGTCACTTGGTTGCATAAGGATCATCAAATTCTGGTAAGTGAACAATGCTTTGTTCAATTTCAAATTGGTAGTTATGTTGATGAAGTGTTGTGTGAAGTGATGCCTATGGACACTTGTCATGTCCTTCTGGGTAGACCGTGGCAATATGATAGACATGCTATGTATGATGGCTGGGCAAATATGTATACCATCACCAAAGATGGAAAGAAGTATCATTTGAGTCCATTGAAGGACAAAGGGAAACAAGTGGAAAATAGTTCATTGGTTTGTTTTCGTGCAAGTGAACAAGTTGTGACCATGGAAAGTAAGGTTGGGAGCAGCCCAACAGTGGTTTATGAGAAGAGGAATTTGAGTGAGATCAAGGGAAGTGATGAAGAGTTGGTGCAGCAATTGCACAAAGAAGAGAAGAAAAGTAAGGGGTAGCCAAGTAGCTGTGAAAGAAGTGAAGAGAGTTCAAGAGGAAAACATAATTTAATATTGGAACAAGATGCATGTTTGTACATGAAAGGCTTGAAGTAGATTTTTAGCATTGGGAAGAGTCAAATAGAGGTGACCACCGAGGTGAATGCCTGGTGAGGCATAAACAACAAAGGTATATGAAAGAGGGTAGAGGCAAAGAGGTTTTGATTAGTGAACATAAGAAGAAGCCGATTGATGAAGATGAAATCTGGATCCAAAATGAGCATGGCATCACCATTTGAAGCTTCTAAAAATGTTCATGACCTACACCTCATCGAACATTTCTCCTACCCAACGTGTTTGATGCAGGAGCACTCAGGCGCACACGCGATCCTGCATTGCCAAAAAAAATAGTTATCTCCATTTTGGTTTGATTTCAATTGCTTTTGTTGATTCTGTTGTACTTTCTGGGATGTTGGTGATGTTGTCACAACTAATGGCATTCATTCATTTTGCCACATATTAGTTGGGTGATGGAGGATTATTAATCTATTTCAAAGGAAACTTACTCCTCTGTATCTTTTGGTGGCAGTGGTTTCTTGAGTGCATTAATACCATAGTGCAGCCATAGGAAAGTCCCATTCCCTTTGTTCTATTCATTGTATGCGGTTAAATATATACTAGTACTATTTTAATTTCAAGTTCAACTTTCTTTTTATTAAATCTGCAACCTATATATATATATATATATATATATATATATATATATATATATATATATATATATATATATAACAAGGAATGATGCCTCATATGCTTAGACACAATGAAAAGACATGAAAAAAGATCAAAGGAGAAGCCAGTGAGCATGTGAGGGGTCAGTAGCCAGAGGATAAATCGAACTCAGCGAATTCAAAAATTTAAATGTTGGTTTAATTTTATTTTCTCACTCAAAGACCTCTGAAGCATTTGAAGAATGATGAAGTAGTAGTGGAAGTGATCTTTGACATAACTATGTGGAAGTGCTCTTAGTACAACTCTAAAATGCACTTGATACAACTCTATGAACCCCCCCCCCCATAATTCAATATTTTTATCCCAAATGATTTTGTGGCACTTTATAAATTAGTGCATGAATAACCCCCATAACTGAAAAAATGAAAAGAATGTGTGGAAGTGTTCTAGACACAACTCAATGAAGTGTTCTTGACATGATTCTATGGAAGTGCTCTTTGGCACAACTCTAAAATGTTCAAGGCACATTCTATACACCCCTCCAGATTTAGGATTAGGGGAGTCGACTCCCTGGATTTGTGGCACTTTATAACTTAGTGTGTTATTACAATATAAATAGGTTAGATGCATGGGAAATGTGAAAATATTCACTTTTGCAAAAAGCGGCGTTCAATTTCGAGCTGCAGAGCAAAAGTTATCACAAAAACAAGTTGTTGCAAAATAGACCTATTTTAATAAATTGGCACTAATTAGCAAAAAAAATGCCCGTGGCAAGATGGAAACTAGCCTTCCAATGACTCGTTGGATTCGGCAAAGAATGAAGAATACAATGGTTTAATTTTGTAAGGGGGAATTGGCATCCTACCAACCCGAGCCTCACCCTTCGTCTTCAAGAGATGAAGATACAAGGTTTACATAACCAACAATTCACTTCAATTTGATACTTGCATTCTATTTAAATAAAAAACATCACCTTTCAATCAGAGATATCGACTCCAGAATCGACTAAGATTCCTTGTGGCTCGGGAGAGCCTTCACACAGGAGTTTCGACATTGCAAGGGTTGAAACAGGGAAAACTATGGGAGCTCCAAGTGGTGGGGAACTTCAAAGACGCACGGTTACACTAGCAAACTAGGTAATAGGGGAATTAAATATCTTCCAATGGCTGCTCATCAGAGACATTCCTTAGAATAGAGATGTGTCTGCATGTGTATCTAAGATTTCATGACCCTTCACAATGTAGTTACAGGCCTTCACAAATGGCATTGGGCCTACACAAAAGGGTTCAGGGCTTGTAGAAAAGTGGCTAGCCTAGATCCACTAGATGAGGGCCAAAAAATGACCTCCTCCTGTGAAAAATTTTGCCCAAAAAACTAGATTTGGGTTGAAAAACAAAAAAAATTGCCAAGAAACAACTCAACACAGACAAATTGGCACCTAGCCATGGACTTCAACGAACTAGCTATCTAACTTAACCACTCTGATACCATGTAGAATTTACCGTCACACCAAAAGCATGTACTAGTGGTGGAGAGGGATCTCATCATTGATATAGTCACTATGCCAACAAATAAAAATAGTTTTTAATTAGCAGTGACTGGAGAGATTGCAAAATCTCGCATTTTTTATTCTTTCTGGGGAGTCATTTCATTTACCTCAAGGCGTCCATTCATTAATTCAAGTTGTGCAAATCATATAAGGGAGACAATATAATAGAAAGGGAGGGGGGGTTTGTCCAATCTAGAAAATGAATAACAAACAAATTACTAGCATATTTGTATTTTGAGAGGGGACGACTGAGGATTTTGGGGTGGCAAAAATTGGAGAAGAGCTCGGTGGAAGTGTGGGTTACCAGATGGAAGGGAAAAACAAAGGTTGATTTGGTAGTTTGGAGGTGGTAAAAACAAAGGAATGAGAATGCTGTGAGGAATTAACTGTAACAATGTGTGGACATGGTGAAAAGTTTTGCTACCCAATCACAATGAACAATGTGTACAGAGATTTCTAAGCTGAAATTGTAGAAAGGCATGTTGAAAAAGGAGAGCAGAGTGGTTTTATGGATATAGTCTTCCAAACAGAGGAAAGTATACCAATTTAGAGGTTTTGAAATGAAATATGTAGAATCTTATATTTGAACTATCCAAACCTGCCAGAGAATAATAAAAATTGAAATTATGACCAATGTGTGCAATGGTTAATGTCATTTGGTTGAATTCAATTTGTTGTGGTAAATGTTAGTATTTGAGTTTATGTAGTTGATTTACCAGGTAAAGTAATTGGATTCGATTTTGTTGGGAATAAATTTGTATTGAAGGCTGTAAGAATTAGCTGTCCCATAGGACCCCTAATTCCTGACTACATCAACAATCTTCAAGGTAGACTATTCTCCCTTCTTCTCACATGGTGTTGATGGAGATGTTGGGATTTTTTGAGCATTTAGGCGAGGTTTCCTTTCTCCTTCACCTGACATTGACTTTGGCATGTTTGTGTCATAGTTTTCCCTTGTTGTGGGCTCTCATGGTGTGGCACTTTGGGCGACTATTAAGTTTTGATTGGAGGTCTCTTTTTTGAAAGAATGGGGATAGAGGATGATCCTTTGACATGTGTTCCTACCTCTAGTGACCTTATTTTAATATTTTGTCATAGATTATATTTCCCTAGCTTGTTGTTTGAAAATCGTGGGGTCCTAGTTGGGCGAAATTCATATTCCATGTCGGGGGCTCTTTCCCCTCTTTCATTGCCCTTTATCTAGCAACCATTTCTAAGAAACATTTATTGTTTTCTATATTTTGAGTGTATGAGGATGTGGGTAAGGTCCTCCCTTCCTCTATTACCCTATCATCTAAACTAGGTAAATGGGAGAAACACATTATTTTTGAAGAATCTACGGTTATTTGTGGAAACTACCATATGAATGACCATTCCACTTCTTATTGTTGAGTCATTAGGCAACTAGAGTAGAAGGAAAAGAAGAAAAGTCCCTTTGTACTTGGCCTTCCTTAGGGTGAAAGAATGCCTATTCAAGATTTGGACACTATGAAGGATTTCCTAGCGAGTTTCCTTCAAAGGCTGATTGAAGAGTTCATGGTCTTGGAAACAAGGTGCAAAGTGAGGACCTTTAGATTGTGCCAATTGGTTGCACTCCCTAGTTGTACCATCCCTCACCTGGTGGTTCTTCTCCTCTTAAAAAGAATGAGATTTCAAGGATGAAGATGAAATGACTTAATCAATTGATCACAATTGATGGATGTCTTGACCAAATTCAAAGTAGCCCTAGAGTTTCTTTGGAGAGTTTCAAAGGGAAAGTTTAATGTTCTATGGAACATGTCAACTTTAAGTTGTCATGATTCTTTAAACTCTTGGTTTGTTTCTTGCTCATTTCCAGAGTAGGTGCTTTTGATTGTCATAATCAAACCCTCATTTTGGCCTTTTGTTTTTTCTTGGTTCATGATGTAACTTGGTTGTTATTGTGTTGATGATGTGTTATTGCATAGTTTTTTAATTCTATCCATCATTGTAAAAGAGTTGGGGCCCTTTCAAAAACCCCCCTTTACCATTTATAAAAAAAAAGACCTACATTTTACTTAATGTGTTTCTATTTACCTATTTATCAAAGTTGATTTTTTTTGTTAAAGCAAAGACATTAATGTGGAGTGTAATTTTTTGAGTTTTTTTTACTTTGCTAATTTTTTTTAATATATCCAATAGATTTTTTTTTTGTAATTATGCACTTATCTTGCTTATAAAATAAATAAAAAATATTATTGAAAAACTACATTATGTATTATAGTTTTTGAAAACCTAATTCTAAGGAATATATACACATAAAATTGTCTTTGGGTGATTTTGTTTAACCTGTGTATGTGAGATGTGAAGTTGATTATGCTTTAATTGAAGTGATCATACGCTGAAGGTGCTTTGATCAAACGCCAATTGTAATTTTATAATATCACAAGTGCCTCCCCATTTAAAACAAGGACATTGATGCAAAATGTAGTGTAATTAAAAAAAAATGACGTAGTTTACTACTTTTACTGATGTCTCAAATATAGGTCTTTATTGTCTGTAATGGACCTATCTTACTTATAAAATAAATAAAAAATATAACATTAAAAATATATTATTATATTATATTTTTCAAAAAATTAATTTTGAGCTCTACAAATATGTAAACTTTTGTCTCTATGAGATTTCATTTAATCTCCATGCACATGACATGAAGTTGATTCTTTTTATACATAAACTATAACATGTGGATAGGAGAAAAATAGACTATCATAGGGGTGCCACATAAGCAATTTTGATTGAAGGTGCTTCAATCAAACTTGCTTTGATTAAAACCCCTAGATCAAAGGGTCTTAGATTGAACCCATAGTGTAATTCTATTAAAACACAAGTGCCCCACACAATGGCATAGGGCTTCACCCCGCATGTTTTAAATCACTTTTGTAATAAAAATAGAATTGTAATTTAATTAATGGCACTAAATTTCCAGGCCATCTAATGTTTTTCCACAAACTTCAATTAATGGCATTAAAATTTTGATGTCATAAATTGGATAATGTTTCATAAAAAGTCCCAATCTTAGTTAGAATTAAAATTCAAGGAGAAGAGGAAAGTAGACAAATTATACTTTCACTAGCAAAGTGAGTATTCACAATAGGAATAGGAATGGGTCAACCTATCATAGGGAACAAAGATGGAGTTTTTGATGGAATACAATTCATCTATAAATGTTGTGGATGCTTCATTTCTAGTGGGTTTCATTTTCATACACTTTAAGGTTGAGCTTGATAAGTTTGCTATACTTTTTCAATTACCTTTAACATACAAAGGAAGTTGATCCTATTGTTTTTTTTAATAGAAGGGTGATAAAATACCTATACTGTATTAGATAAAAGCATAATTACAAATGCCAGACAAAAGTATAACCAGGAATATATCATCTGGTATAAAGCTTGTTTAACATAAAACCTGCATACATCATACGAGGAATGCAGAAAGAAACTAACCAAAAATGATAAAACCAAAAAAGACACACAACCGCAACCAGGCTAACTAATCAAAATTTGAGTCATGCTGTTCCTGTGGAGGCGGTATGGCAAAAGGGAGGGCAAAGGGTGGAGTGCCTGGAGCCCGTGGGGGGCCTAGGGCAATGTTAGGAGCATGGTGGCGTTGAAAACGAACAACATTGAAGACCTCTTTGGCCTTGTCTACAAGCCCTTCTGAAAGCTGAAAGCGATAGGCGTTGGGAGGCCGGTTGAAGGCATTAGCACAATCCGCCCTAAGACCCCTCTGAAGAAGACCTGTGTACACACATGTTTGACGTAATTTCTCCCGTAGCAGTCAAAGGGCATTAAATTTAGAAGCTTCATCCATCTGCAATAGCATTTAATGTAGAACCTTCTCCACCGTCTCTCACATACCTGACGACCATGTGCATTGAACATGTGTTTCTAAATGTTTTTCCAGTCCATGTGCAGAGTTCTAGATTGTTCTCAGTCCTCTATTTATAGAGGCATCTTGTAATGTGTTTCTCAGCAAGCAATTGTAATTGCTTTGATCCCCAAACATTGGTATTGGGTATGTAAGGATAATTTCTATGTGTTTGCATATTTTGTGTTTGTGCATTTGTTTGCGATCACCTTCAATTGGTATCAGAGACCTCTAAAAGTCCTGGGCTGTGTGACTTGTGTGTCAGCTATAGACTGTAAGCTTTACAGCTTGTGATCTATAGGTTGAGTCATATGGGCTCTCAGATTTGATCTGAAGTCTGTATGAGGTAACGGCCTCAAAAGAAGAATCCACATTAGATTTGTCTGATAAACCAGAGGTTATCAAATCTGAGATGTATAAGCTGTGTAGTGTTAGCTTAAAGGCTGTGATCTATGGACTGGAATTTTTGAATTGGGTGTGAATTTTGTTGAAAAAGTTATTTGAAGCTGCCAAGCTTCTTTTGAATCATACATTTATAAGGCAAAAATTGTAAGTTGTTGCCTCTATTTAAATCTGCCAATATAGATTCTCAACGCAGGCATAGAGAAGTCGCAGAGGTGTTTGACACCAAGGAGATATGAGGGAGATCACTGTTCAAAGAGGCCGCCCAAATCACAAGTGTTTGTAAAAAAAATGTCTGCAGGCATTAAGGGTTTGCTGCTAGTCCAAGTTGTTGATCGAAAGACGCAATGAGAAAAAGGAAGTTTGAGCTGCAGTAAGAGGTGAAGCTGGAGACGTGAGAGGTGAAGAGGGACTCGCTCATATACATTGCTTGAGCTAGGGTTTCGACAAAGATTTCAATCAAAAGTAGAATCACCCAGATCTGGAGGCCGCACGAGTTTGAACTCTGTTCGGCTGAAGCCGTGATCAAGAACCGGCTATGGTCAAAAGAATTGAAAGGTGAGATTGTTGTTTTTATAAAGTTGTTCAGTCAACAAGTGAAGTCATAAGAGGTTTAGGTGTAGAAGGACATCGTATAGTCTGAAGACTAAGAAGACAAGAAGCTGATACAGATTACAGAAATCACAGCAAGAGATTTGAGTTCACTATCAAATGAAAAGGTATTTTGGCTGCAGCCAGTGAAAGTCATGTAAGAGGAGGATTCGCATTAAGAGATCGAAAAGGCAGAAGGTTCGTCTGTAGACACAAATAAAAAAGGGTTTGGTGACTGCCTTCAAGAGAGTTTGTTAAAATCTACCCCAGCAGATATTCTGGTGATCGGTTATTATGAGTCATTAACATAAAGAAGGTGATTGGACTGCAGTCCAAAAGCTAAGGATATGAAGATTGTGGGCTTGAAGAAGTCAACGCCGCAGATACGATTCAGAAAATTTTGAAGCTGCCAGTGAAGAAGAGAAATCGGAGCCGTAGCATCAGTGGAAGAAAAAAAACAGTCGTAGTATCACAGCAAAGTGCAGCAACATGAAGAGTACTTCCGAACATGTTTTCACGAGAGGTGTGGAAAGTTATTTGAAGATTGAAAGATCTGAAGATCATTTGGCAATGACATTAAGGTGAAGACAGAGTTTGAGGAAAATTAAGGGGGAGTATGTTTGATATAATTTCTCCCGTAGCAGTCAAAGGGCATTAAATTTAGAAGCTTCATCCATCTACAATAGCATTTAATGTAGAACCTTCTCCATCGTATCTCACCTACCTGCCGACCATGTGCATTGAACATGTGTTTCTGAATGCTTTTCCAGTCCATGTGCAAGTTCTAGATTGTTCTCAGCCCTCTATTTATAGAGGTATCTTGTAATGTGTTTCTCATCAAGCAATTGTAATTGCTTTGATCCCCAAACATTGGTATTGGGTATGTAACGATAATTTCTTGTGTTTGCATATTTTGTGTTTGTACATTTGTTTGCAATCACCTTCAACACAGGCTACATGATGTGAAGGTTAAAGGAGCCGTCGTTCAAAGATACCTCCAATAGGCATTGCACCTTCCTGATAGTCATAAACTAGCAATGCTATGTGCCATCTTTCTGCATTAAAAAATGAAGGGTGGACAAGGCCAAAACCAATCACATGTGTGTATTCGTGATCTTGGTATAGATTAAAGATATTGGAGATAAATGTGGAGGCAATCTCAGAACCCTTAATCTCTCTAGCCTCTAGCTAAAATAGATAGTATCCTAGCATACAGCGGACTGCAAATTCTACACTATCACAGTCGATTTCAAAAACCTCCCTAAGCTGATCCTATTGTTGTATTGAATTTCTAAGATCTTGTTGTGTTATCAGAAATTAATTGCCATGTCATAGAAAAATGAATGATTATGCACCTATCAAGTCAATTTATGTAAACGTGTCTATATTTTATATATCTAAGGATATATGGTAGATAAATATGTGCTTTGGTTATGAAAAAACTCAATAGTCAACACTATAGTAGTAGAGTAGTAAAACTAAGGTATTGATTGTAGATTCCTATATAACATTGGTAGGTGGCATGTGTTTAGAAAATGGTACAAAATTATATATGCTTCAATTTCCTAGAAAATATCAAATAGTTAATGCTAGATTACTAGAGGGGTATTAAGATTATTGATAAATGTTAATGTATTTTAAAATAGGGGCCATTATCATGCTTCATATGAAATCCCTAGTGGCTAAGATTGATAGCAAAATGCCATAGTTGCACTACCAGTATTATAATATTTTCTAAAAATTAGGTTGACACAATTGAAAACAAACTATGTTCATAAATCAGAAATAGGACACATAATCATTTCCCTCATTAAACCTTTGAAGAGAATATCATAATAAGCAAATCTCCAAAAAAATTAACGACATTCTAGCATGTAAACAATACTTGGAAAGGAACAAGAATGTGAGGAAGAATAATAGAAACAGTCACAAGAAGAGAAGTGACATATACCTTAGGAAAACCCTTTTGGGAAAAACCTAGCCTCTAAATTACACACATCTAATGTATTATTCACCAACACGTCAGTGACTACAAAACATTCCCAAGATATCATTGTGAGATTCAATGAGATCAGCAATCCTACTCTAGTTGAAAATTAACAATATAACCCAGCGAAATACCTTCCATAGATCCTCTATCCCATGGTTCCAATATATAGACTTAAGGAGGCCTAGAAAACTATGAAAAAATAATATCATGGGCCTACACTCCATGGTATGAATTCTCATGGTCCTCACCTATGTGGAGCCATCTTGAAATATAAAATAACTCTTACATAAGAATTTGACTTTCACAATGCAAGTTGGCATATGTAACTCTTAAGCACTCCCTCATGAATCACTAATTACATTCCATACCCACTAATAATAGAATATGAGCTTACCAGTCCATTATGTACCCCATATTCAATGTGTCATTACAAACAATATTTTCAAGTCCCTAGTTCGAATAATAAAATAATTACATATGTCCCCATCCTCACATGGCAATCCCATTTTCCCATTCCATGACTTTTGGAGACATACATTATTTACCCATCTCTTGAGTAATAAAATTACACAAAAGACTTAGGACATGAAAGAAATTAATAGCACACATAATCATAACATTCTCCAACTTGATATTCACAATGCAAAATCATAAGGCGCTCCAAAAAATAAACTAGTCACCAGGGGTCTAAGCATGCTACACCAACTAACTCCTCTATGTTCATCAACTCATCAAGGAAATCTACAACATCAACCAAGTGACCACCATCTCAACTAAAAAAACTCCCATCCTCCATCATGCTCAAGCACAAAAGATAAGAAATTGGAGCTAAGAACACACTCTAAATGTCACCTAGAAGCCATTATATCATGCCTCAACCCAAACACATACAATAAATCCCATCTCCTCCATAACATGATTCATTATCTACTAAATTATACTCAACTCAATAGTTATAATAACAACCACAACTAGTTTCTAACACTAGGGCTTCAACAATCAAACCTATAAATAGTTAGTCCCTAAGATAACCAAGCCCACAAGTCAAACAAAGGTTAGCAAAAGATGATTAAAATAATTCTAGAAAAAGTATACTGCAACACAGATGTTGAAACATCATGCAAAGATGCTTCACATAAGGCAAAGGTCTAAACCAAGCTAAAGTAGGTAGAAAAGACACAGACACTTACTACTACATAGATTTCTTAAAGGTTGAACAAATCACTCTAACTAGGGTAGAGATGCCTCAAGTGACATAAACACCTCTACTAACTATAGAGATGCATCCAAGGCTAAATAAATACCTCAACACAAGGTAGAGATGCCTCGATCCTATAAAATATCTAGTTAGCACAAAAAAACAAGTATATAACTAAAATCCTAAAAGAGAGTTAGCAAAATAGGTTGGCAAATAATGTCTCCTGCAACTAGGTTAGTAGAAGTTAAGTGAAAAAAACTATAATGAAGAAAAAAGATAATGATTCTAGCCAAAATTCAAAGAGAGAGGCCTATTCTCAAAACCTATCTAGATTTGAGGTTTAAAGGATCCCAAGGCCAACAAAATTAAGAGATGGGGTTAAATTTGACAACTAAGGCTCGCAAAAAGTGGGAAACTACAAAAGATGGAGTTAGGGTTGTGAAATGCAAAGAAAGATGTAGCTGCCTCAAGAGATGTCGTAGATGCCTATTTGTTGACACAGAAGCCTCACACCAGGGCATAGATGTCTCAAGCTACAAACACAAGGGTTAGTCCAAGAAATCAGCAAAAAACCCTACAAACATATGTTATTCAAAATCCTAAAGATGACAAATGAGATATCCTGCAAGCTGATATCAGTATGCAAACCAAATGAATCCAAATTTTATAAGTGGACAACCACAAATCCTAGCCAAATGTACAATAAAATGACAAATAAGACCTTGTAAAAATCCTAAGTAGCAAAGAGGACATTACCAAGAAACCTTAGAGACCCAAAAACTTGGCAAAAAATTTAAGGCCATGAAATGTAAGGAAAGGCATAGATGTCTCTACTGACTACACAAATGCATCAAGCTTATAAAAAAAACATATAATTAGCTAGAAAGAATAATTGCCTCATGGAGAAAATAAATGCTAGGAGGCATGTGTAGTTGTTGATACACAAGGGGAAAATGTTGGAGCTAATAAACATGTCTAGAAATGTGAAAAACCTACAAAAAATTCACTCATAACACTCCAAGTACAAGGATTACTACTGGGACAGGAGTCCCACTAGGCATGCCAGAAATGTGGCTGTGAAATTTGGACAAAACAAAGAGAGTTAGATGCAATACAAACAAGAAACTCAAATCCAAACTAAAACTGCATTTATAGGTGTAAGAGCAATCTTGCATCACCCAAAAAAAAATAATGTTGTTTTATTTTTGGTTTTGTAGGTTTCTTTAATTCTATTGGAGCCCATGCTGAAATTATTAGTTTCTAGAATACCCATGAAGCTTACTTCCTCTAAAATGTATTGTAGAATGGTTTAGGACAATGAAAATCTCCAAAAGGCTAAAAGTAGTAACTTGCTATTTTTAGAAAGTTTGCATTTGAGCATGTATGGACTTGAAAATTTACCCAAAGCTCCGAATTTCTAAAGCAAACCTATGGTGAGAAAATTAGGTAAAGATCATTTGCAGATAGTGAGATATTAAAGTTTTAAGGTCCAAAAATCCTATACAAAATATTAAATTTGAATTTTGGATCTTCAAATGATCGATTGAGGCTCTGATCAATGTCTATAAAATGTGCTCATGTTAGAAAATATGAGTGCATTATATATACATACTACATATACATGTATATGTATATGTATATAATATACACACATATATACATATATACAAACACATTGTGTATATATGCATACACATACACATATATGCATGTATCTACATGACCTATGTAAATTAAAAAATATACATGCAAGTCTATATAAAATGTATTTTTAACACTATATAACGTGCTTGCATTATAAAATTTGATTGCATTATGGCTTGGTAATTACCAAGCCATAACATAAGTGCATTATGTGAACTTTTACATATTACGCTCATATTTTCTTCAATTTTTTTGATTTGGCCACTTTTTTGTCCCTCATTTTGGTGCACTCACCTGACTGTATTGCTATATTTGTATCCTTCTTTGTAAAAAGATTTGGGCCCTTTCAAAAACCCACTTTACCCGCAATCAATTTTTTTACGTGGCCATATATGTATGTAGTAAATAAAATAGTTTTAAAGTAAAATAAAAAACCTCTTGAGGAAATAGGATACCTTTGATATCTCTCACTATTTTTTATATAGATGTATTTAAGATGTCTATACTAGTAAATAAAGTAAAGACACCAGAGTTTCTAAATAAGTAGTAAATAAAATAGCTCTATAGTTCATGTTCTCATGGTTCATGGAAGGGCTTACATCATGGCTTCCTCTTCCATGCAATGGTAGTGATGACCCCTGCTATGGTTCATGAGACAATGTGTTTGGAGGTCCCTTCTGGCACATGATTTTCCTACTAGCCACTCTTGAATCCATGCCTTTGAGGATATGGTGGTGGATTTTGAAGCGTTGAGTACATCTCTAGGTTAGGAGGCTATGGCGATAGGTTGTGATGACTCTAATTCTTAGTACCTCATAATAGAGAAGGTGGTATAAGGCTTGTCTATGGCTTTGTCAAGTATGGTTGATGCTAGTTCTAGTGCACAGTAGCCTAAGTATTGGGTTGATGTTGTTTTAGGTAAATGAAGCCCTTCTCTACCCTTATCCTCTATGTGTTTTGGGGAGGGTTAGTGCATTTCCCTTATGATTCTAGATTCCATTATTCAAGGGTTTTCTCTAAGCTTGGAAATTCTCTCATATGGAAATTTCTTGGGGTGAGGCCAACTGTTGATGATTTCAAGAAGTGAGCCAAAAGAAAATGGAAGTGGTGCATACATTTTGAGATTGTGGATATGGTTAAGGGATTCCTTTTATCTCTTCAAACCATGGATATTGTGTTCAAACCCTCTTGGATGGCCCATGGTTTATGGGAAAGCTAGGGATGTTTCTCAAGAAGTGGTCTCCAAGCTTCAATCCTCAAAATGAATGCATTAATAGAGTTCTTGTTTGGGTGAATCTTCCTAGCTTGCCTTTGGAATATTGGGAGGTAGGGGTTTGGAAAGGTATAGCTTCCACTATTGGTCAACTCATTTCCTTGACCCGGTGACAATTTCAAGGAGGAATTTGTTGTTTGCTAGATCTGTGTATGTTGACGCGTGTAAGGAGCTTCATTCTTCTATTAGCTTGGCCTCAAATGGGTACAACATATTGTTTGCGAGAACTCCATAGTAATGTGTCAATGCTACCATATGGCTAGGCATTCCTCCTTTAGGTGCAAGTAGCCAACAAGAGGCCAAAAGTTGGGAAGAAAAATGATCTAGCTTGATTTTTGATAATCCTTAGTGTGAACTGAAGCCATCATTGGATATCATTTTTACAAATAAAGACTCTTTTATGTAGAGCTTAGAGATATTCAATAGGGATCAACTCCTAGTCATTAAGGATTGGTCTGTGGAGCTTCATGAAAAAGATTGCAACCTTTCTGGTGAGTTCCACCCCTGCCCATCAAGCCCTCTCCTAAGAGGGAAAAAAGGAAAATGGAAAAGGATGGGAGTTTGTTTAGTCTTCCCTAGATTCCTTTTATAGAAGGGATGGTCCATAAAAAAGGATGTTTATTCAAGAAGGAATGTTGCTAAAGTGTTTCTATGGACAACAACAAAGGGTACCCAATTAAGAAGAAAAATTACTTTAAGGATCTATTAGAAGGGGTTCTTTAGTGTTCCCTAGAATGTTTTGGTTTCAAAACCCCATGAGTAGGATGATCTTGGTCTATGGGTTGTATCCCCAATATTTCTTGTGCTTGGCTCCTTTGGTTGAGCTATTGATTGTCTACTAACATTTTGTAGTCTTTGTGTTGTTAGTTCCTTGTTGTTGCTCCTTTTTTAATTGAGTTCCATTGTCCTATCCTACTTGTTTGTAAAAAAGGCTTAGGGCCCTTCAAAAACTCTACATTTTATCTTTATAAAAAAAAAGCTCTATAGTAAAATAAAATAAAGGCACATTTTTAAAAAAATTTGTAGTAGATAAAATAACTCTAAAGTAAAATAAACCAACTCTTAAGTGAATAAAAAATAGTTATGTCTTTTTATCTTAAACATGTCTATCTATCTTAAATGAATTTGATAATTTCAGGTGAAAGTATTAATATTTAATAATAAACATGATATTAGTGATGTCATTTAATAATAAAATAGTTCTTAAATAAAATATAAAGTAAATAAATAATTTATTTTCATTTAAAAATAAAAAAAATACATAAACAAATTATGATCTATTTTTTACTGGATTTGTAACATAAATGAAATAGGCACCTCAAAAATGATCTCTTAATTTCTTTCACATTGATTTATTTAAGATATGTATACTAGTTATTATTTTTTATTTATTAAATCTATATATAAATAAAACATATCTTAATATTTGAAAAATATCTTCAAATAAATAACTATCATGAAAAAATTATTGACAATCAAGGTTTTATCAATTTTAGGCCTCAAAAGAAAGCATCACTTGTCTCACTATTTTTTTAGGAAACTAGTGTTGCCTTTTGATTACATATCTTTTCCTTTAGAAAGCTATGTTGTCATTGCTTTTTTATTTCTTTTAAGTTGAAGGAGAGGGTGAATTGTTTGTTTTCTTAAATTTAATCCATTCAATCTTTTCTTTAAAGATTATAATTTTTTAGAGGAAAACAAACCTTTTTAGATTAACTTAGCTAATTAAAGTAGTGCAAACAATTACAATATAATTAATTTTTGGGTATATTAGAGTTTGGTAAACAGATGTGTAATAAATCTTAATTTAAGAAATTAAATTTAAAGAGAGATGTATTTAGTTGTGGGGTTAAGATCAAGAATATTTCTAATGCATTGTAACATTTGATTGATTTGGTATTAAAAATTTGATGTTCTTTGTTTGAAAAATGCCTCAAGATCAAAATAGTGTTGGAATTTTCCATGGAACAAATCTACCTTATACGAGTTTTATCTTACCTTCTGCAATATTGTGTCAATGTATGAAACTGATTTTAAATTGATAGAATTGAACCTACTAAATGTGGATTGCAAAAATCTATGTCATCTAAAACTCTAATATAAAAGGACTAATGGTATTTAAGAACACTTAGGGAAAACTATTGAATTATGAGGGTTCACATTTTCCTTAGTCAACCCTGTAGTTTACTAGCTTTATGGCTTTTAGTGAATGTTGGCAAACAACAATCAAGCTTGTAGGTGTCCCAGATGAAAGTGATGCAAATTAGGTTCCTTTTAGTGCTCCAAATGAAGTTTTCTTTGATTGATTATTTTCTCTAATGCACAAAATTTGTAGATACGATGTAGATTCTGTTAGGAAATTACAATGTTTATCAAACCATTTCCTACATAATCCTATGAGATAAAATAATGTGTGCAAGTTTTTAGAATAACCATAATGCAAATATCAAAGACATGTCATAAGATAACACAAGATATGCCTTGGGAAAACCCTCAAAAGAGAAAAAACTCTAGCCTCCAAAAGCATCCACACTCATTGTATTATTCAACAATAAAAACATTGTAATACATGTACAAAGTCTCCATGAACACTTTTGAAACATTAAGATCCTCCAATGCATCATCCATGTGTCAAGAAAAAATGGGTAACCATGCAACCACACATCCCATGTCATGCTTCACATATGCACTCTTCATGAGAGCTCAATACAAACGACAACCAACTCCAAAATAATAGCCAACCTCAACCACTAAACATGTGCTTTCTTTTATAGAATCAAGCTCACACAAAACCAACAAATGGTACTGGTTAAACCATGTGTCTCAAAACCATGAGATCATAAGACCATTGACTCCATAATTAAATATTTGTCCTATGTATCCCACACAAAATATCTAGCCAATGTTACATACAAATTTACAAGTAGACCCAAATAAATACTTAATGTGTCTATACACATCACTAAAGATGCACCACAAATATATATTTATTTTAGGATCTTTATTGGATGGATGCTGGTATGGATTTTATGTTCGATTTCAAAGCAAATAAGAATTCGTTTTGAGCATATAATTTTTATGGCCTAAGGTAATGCATGTTGGTGGGCGAGGTCGATGGTTAGCGCCAAGAATAGATGCGACTGGGGCTCCAGGTGGCAAATACCAATATGCTTCCAGCTAGAATTACACCATGGGGAGTGAGGCTGATCTACCTAGAATTGGTAGTAGTTGCTAAGGTGGAGGAGTGTTCAGCAATACTCATGTGGGTCCAGATATGATTAAGTTTTCTCTTTCAAAAGGGATCGAAAAGGACAAGATTTATGTTAGGTGGCGGAGAAAGTGTGTGGATTGATGACTTTTATGAATGAGGGATGCTTCCAATTAAACGTTAGGAGGCCATCGTCAAAATCATATCCCTTCTTAGACTGAAGGAACCCATCTTTGTTTCACATCAGCTCAGAGTCATAAATGATATTTAACGTAAGATGTACGTTTCATAGCGTACGCTACAAGATTTATTTTCTCAAAGAGAGGACTAGGAGTGGCGGCGGAAGGGCTCTACACAGCAGGACCATTATCAACTCGCCTACATTAACTTCTTCTAGTTCATCATATCTTTGAGCTCTTCAGAATGGAATAGGGTAACGTTGCTTGAACTAGGAAATGATATGATATTCTTAATGCTCCCACGAGCCAATATCTCGACAAGATCGAGATCATTCAATTAGTGTAGTCCTTTCATCCAACTCAAAGGGGATAGGTGAATAGACATGACATGACGAGATAGCAGAATGCTATTTATTCCTCTATACCTGTAGTTATCAGTCCACGCTCTCTTGGACAATACCAGTAGCCTCAGTTAAGGATTTTATTTACTTCTTTTGGTGATTGTTTTGTCTGTAGGTCCAGATGGAGGATGATAAGATCAATTCCGGCTTATCTTTTCCATCATTACCATGGGAACCAGAAATCAAAGTACGTGTTAGGATCCTAGATCTTAACGAGATTTTCAATATTGACTGTACCTTCGCTTAGTTTGGGCCCAAAATGGTTAGATGGGAAGCATGATATGAAGATACACCAGTAATTTTTTTAGTGGCTAATATTCACCAATTGGCTAATAGTTGAAATTGGGGATTCAAAATTTGGCTAATAGTACAAGTTATAAGGTGACTTAAATCACCACATTTTTACAAAATTTTATTTTAGTCTTAGTTAAATTCCCAGAATATTTATTTTATTAAAATTTTAAACTCAAAAATTGCCACAATATTTGATACCTAATTAGATAAGATTTGCCTAAATTTTATAAGTTTTAGTAGAAAATAAAATTAGTTCACTAATAAAATTATATAATTATTGGTTACTTTAGGGCCATATCACTAATTTTTAATCACCATCATTGATTTTATTTATAATCTAACAACTACGGTTGTATTCCATGGGTTAAAATGTGCCCATGGACCTCTAATGCCCGTCGAGCCCGAAATTGTATTTGGGCCATTGATCTCAATTTATAATCTAATGGCTAGGGTTAAATTCCATGGGTTAAAATGTACCCATGGAGCTCTAATGCCCATGGGGCCCAATATTGCATTTGGGTCGTTGATCTCCATTAAGATCAATGTCCCAAATGCAATTTTGGGCCCCAAGGGTATTGGAGCTCTATAGGTACATTTTGGTTTACGGAATATAACCTAAACCATTAAATTATAAATAAAATAAATGGTGGTTAAAATAATTTGGGGCCAATTTAAAATATTCATTGTTTGATTTGAAATATTAAGGAATTAAGGAATTGTAGACACGAGCACTACACCTTAAACTAGTCAATCATTCCCACCTTCAGGGCTTTACTTTTCCATAGGAATTTAATTTGTTTGTTAGGAAGGATTCACCATGGTAATTAATATATTTTCCTATTTTTTTTCAAGATTCGTCAAGATTTTCTACAAATTTCTAGTGATTTAAAAAATTTGCCAATAAAATTAAATATTTTTTTCAAAAAAGGAAAGATTCACCAATAGAAATTAATTTTTTTCCTAAAAAAATGAAAGATTCGCCAGGATTTTATATCATTTTTTAGGAGGGGTTTCTTAAAGTTATCACTAAGATGCATTGGTCAAACATTGTGTCAACCTTCTTGTTAAACATAATGGACCTCGTGCAAGATGGCCATTTTGTCCATGCAATTTCTATGGTCTTGGTTTTCAACTATCTGTACAACATGCAAAGATGGAACCAGGCTTCTTGTGACTATGACTTGCTTTCAGAAGAGGCTATGGTGGGTTGTCTATTCCCCATAGAGATGCTGAGAACTTTGTAGGCAACGAAGTGTGTATATAAGGCGATGCAAAGAGGCCTTACATGTGGATGTATAAGTGCTCTAGATATGAATTTGCTTGGCAACAATCACACCTTCATGAGGGCCATGAGAAGGAGGTGCAAGGATGTCTTTATCTCAATCAAGATCATGCGCATGTATGCCCCAGACTGGGCATTGCATCTACCTAGAGAACCTGTGAGCACAGAGGAGGAGGCTAACATGGAGGGATAGGAGGACCAAGAAGACTTGATTGTGCAAGCCTTGGAGGCATGAGACCAAGACCATCTAGTGCAATGATTGGAGAGGGTGTTTCCATCAAGTGGCTTATGTTTAATTGTTAGTGGGACATGTTTTCAGTTGTTTTTTCTTCCTTGTTTTGTTTATTGATGGGATGTGAGTTTGGGCTTGTGTGCCCAGTTTTTGTCTTGATCCAGATCTTGCTTACTGGTTTTTGGGTTGGGATCATATGGGGTTTGTAAAATTTGTGTTTTGATTCTATATATTAGCCAGTAGGTGACATCTAGCAGTGCATATAGCTACCATATCGATATGCTATGTGTTTTCTCATAGCTTTTTAATATATGTCTGGGTGTCTTTACACTCTTTAAAAAATATATTTAGTTTACATAATTAAAATATTTCTTTTCTTGTGCAAGGTGTACACCACCCTTTTCATAATATTCTCCCCCTTGTTGTACACATTGTAAAATGGTTAAATGATGAAACACATCATTGTATCCATCCATGAAAGTATATGAATCTCCAGCATGCTCTCGTGCTCTATCAAGATATTATGGACTTGACATGTGGTTATCATGTCATAACCACATGGAAAATGTGGGCATGACATTTGATATCAGAGCCCATGTTCTAATACTGGGATCTCTGGGTGTGTAATTGTGTTGAGTTGGGCTGATGGTAGATCGTGCATACTCGTGTTGTGTGTCTGACTCTAGCTGGTATAGCGACGAGTCCATAAGACACCTTGCATGGGAATGAGTTGATTCCCTTAATTTTGCTTCCGCTAACCCCCACGTACGACATGGTGTCATAGGTACTTGGGATGTGTATCCTTGATGAATAGGGTAACTGAAGGACCATGCAAGTCTTGAATTCAAGAGTTAATCATCTCTTTGATCTAATTCCACCCTAAAAGGATGTTGTTGGTCAAGTTCTGCTAAGTGTTTTGTGCTAGCTAATCCTTTCTCCTTATCTTAGTTGATGGTGCCTTCATCCTTTTCTGGAGGGTTGTATCAACCTGTTGTAGGTCGCACCTTTGGAATGTGTTATTGTGGTAAAGATTATATTCTTTTGGCCACCTTATAGGTTACCGTAGTGGATGTTGAGAGGCATGTTGCAGGTCACGAGTGCCATTGCATTGTATGAGACTTGTCCTTTTTCTGAGAATGTTGAGTTGTGTATATCCTACCATGTTGGAGGGAAGAAATGTAGTAAAGTGGTATGCTAATCTTGGACAAAGACTTATGTACCCTTTTTTTCATTTCCTTCACCTTGTGTCACTCAGTTAACCTTGGAATCAGGAGGTAAGTTGTGTCTTGTTTAGAAGACCCTTGATCGGAGTATGAAGGAGATGTAGGTCTAAAGTTATCCTTTGCCTTGTTAGAGGATTAAGTTACCCTAATGGGTAGTTATCACCTAAAGAGTGAAAGGAGGATAGTATGGTATATTCTCCCATTAGGGTCATTTGGTACCCTCATCTAGAAGATGGAGTAGAGGACATTAAAGAGATGAGGTGTAAGGCCTTTCTTGGTTACCTTGTTATGTAAGCCTTTTGATTAGATGAACTTGGATAAGTTGTGACTTCATGGTTGCGAATCTTGTGACACTTATTGTGCCACGTCAAGTCACTCTCCTTGTAACTAGTTGGTGTCTGGTGAATTGTTGGGCTATGCACTACCTTCGCATAGATTGGTGATGTGAATTGTTCACTTATGGTATGGTACCTCATTGTTTGAGGTCTTAATGTGGTGTAAGTTCTTGATGTTGAAACCTGTTATGATAGTCAAGAAGCAAGGTCTAGTTGTGAATGTAATTCCCTAATTGCTTATCTAATGATGACTTAAGTGCAACTTGATTCTTTCCTTTCCACCTTGTTTCTTTGGTGTTTGATTACCATTATGTCTTGATAGGGTGACGAATTCCCCTTGGTAGCAACATATGTCTTTGTGCATAGATGGCTATAGTGAAGCCTTGTGTCAGGTTGTAGTGAGGAAATTTAAGTTTTATACTTGACCTCTTGGGTTATTGTAAAGATGCTCTAGTAGTGCCTTCATATCTTTTAGTAGGATAGAATGCATGAGGTGCTTTAGGTGGATTCTTTGCTGATACGACAAGATATTTGGAGTGTCAACTCTCCTTTTGAGAAACTTTTAGTCCTTGGATCTTGGTAATTCTTGAGGTGAGTCCCTTGTACAACTATTTGTGCGACCCCCATGAAGATGACCCTAATGATTTGAAATATTTTGTTTTAAATAATGCAATAATTCTAGTTAATGACTTGATTAAGGACTCACACACCTTGGTATAGGGTAATGTATGTGGTTAGTCGCTTGTAGGGACATCTTGGAAACAGTTGGGATTGTAAGGATGCATTGGGGAGTTAAGTTCATTTTGGAAGAATTAGTAAGTTGGTTGTGATACTTTTTGGGTCATTAGTGGTTAAGTGTGTGATCGACACGCGTGATCATCATAGATGCTTCCATTGGGTCTCTTTTGGGAATTATTAAGGCAATGGATTTGAACTTGAGTTTAGTTGTGGGCACCATGGTTGGGGTTCTCCAACCTTGTTGTATTGACCTATGTGCTAGGATAGTTGACGTAATGTCAGTCATGACTATGATTGGTTTGGCTTAGCTCCACTCTAGTATCTTGTACCTTGAGAAAGATTATTGTTGTACTTATGAGTTGCCTATTGTGACTTTAAAGCTATGGGAGATGGTCAGTGTTTTTCTATTGGTCTAGGTAGTATCCATGAAGATGTTCATATGTGTTCCCATTTGGGAAGCGCGAAGGGACCCCACTTCGAGGGTGACTCGTAGGATACATGACTTTTGGTAATCAAATTGCAAGCATGTCCTAGGTTGCCTAGATTATGTGGGGAATTATTAGTTGAGTTGATCATGATCTTACTTGGGAATGTGATCACTATTCCTCTTCTTCCTTTTTGTGACTATGTTATATATATATATATATATATATATATATATATATATATATATATATATATATATATATATATATATATATATATATATATATGTGATGTTGTAATGTGCAATTGTGGATAATTATTTAATTATTGTTGAATTTTGTTATTTTACAAACCCAACAGTATTGAGTTTCTTTACTTGGGCTACTTAGCCAACTTAATTTCATAGTCCTCTTACCTTGAGGACTTGTTTAATCTTATTTCGATTTAACTTTTAATGTTGCACTTTGGCACCTCTTTTTTTTTTGGAAATTGTCTTAAATTTTAAATTTTATTTATCTTTTGAATCTTAATCCTTTAAATTTTATTTCATTTAAACTTCTTTAAGACTTACCTTTTGCAATCTTTTCATTTTGAGGATTTTATTATTGTTGGTACTGCTGGTACATGTTTAGTAATGTGACATATGTAACCTAACCTACCCATAAAGAGTACTTGGTGAGGGGAAATGGGAATAATTGGTCTCAGGTTGATGTTGTAAGTTGAGATTGTTTAGAGGATTGATAGTGGTAGTTCGAAATGGCCTTGTCAATGTTGAATCCTGTTGAGTCTTGTGTTGGTGCTTGCCTGTCTTGGAAGGCTGAATCTTTTAGTAGCATGAGATGAGTGCTAGAGAGGTTCGAAGGAGTAAGTAGGTTGAGGAAACCTTGAGTTCCTCCGGTTGTTGTGTGGACCCACTGTCCTCGTGATTTGACTCCCTCATTTAAATAGGCTTTGTTTTGACTCCAATTGTTGTGAAGTTGACCAAGTTTTATAGTGGAATAGGTGTTTTGTTTGTTCCTTGATGCTAGGAATGCTTGGTCATGTTTTCTCCCTACCTATCCTACGAGTTCTATCTAGGAAGTCTTATGGGGACCAGTTGATAGGGGCTGATACCTAAGAGTCTCATGCCTTTTTCTTGGAGTCTTATAGTTTTAGCGCAACATTGGTGACAAGTTGAGTAGATGTGTGTTTGGGGCTTGATCGGTGGTTTTGAGGCTAGTTGTTTTGGCCAATCTTCCTTTGGGTTGCTTTATGTTAGATAAGTTTTGGATGAATAATTGAGGCTAGGAGTATGATTTAGTTAAGTTAATATTTTGAAGGGCCTCTCATAGTCTAACCTTCTTGGTGTTCCCTATCCTTCTAGATCTTGAATTACTTAGAGGTCTATCGTAGGGCATCCAATTCCCTTGTGTCTTTTTATGGTCATAAAGAGTTTGGGGTATGTGTAAGTTGTTTGGCCCCTCCTAGTTGGAGGAGGGTATCTTTGGGAGTATTGCTATGTGAATTACTTAATAAGTTTCTTATTATGTTCTTTCTTTTATTAGAAATCTATTTGAGTTCACTGTGTATTAGGATAGCGTTTAGTTGGGTTTTTCTACGGTACCTCCGTGTTAACTTCCAGGAGGAAGTTTAGCTCTAGGGGAGGAGGATGTGAGGCCCACCCTTGTGTGACTAGATTAGTTGCCCTTTTTACCATGATTGTTTTGCTTTACCCTAGCTAAGGGTTTGGTCTATGGAATCATGGCTTTACCTTGTGTCAGAACATTAGTAATGTTGTGGATCTTGTATAAGGTGGTGGTGGTTAATTGTGGGTACATAGGTGATGTACATCCTAGTTGGTTTTGTTTGAAAACATCACATGTTTCTACTTAAAATTGGACTCTTTAGTGTTGTAGTGTGGGGCTAACTCTTATTGCCTTCTAGTTTTGTTCATGGAACTTATTGTTCGGATTATGTGTGATACGTAGTCATTAGAGGACTACTGACCCCTCCTAATTGGACATTTGTTAGTTTTATCTTGTGATAGATGAGTTAATTAAGGATGAAGATATATCTTACATGCATGATTGTATTATGAATTCCATGGTGTGGAATGTGTTATGGATGCAATTTAAATGGTTTAGTTAGATGCTGGATGATATGTTGATATTATAACTTTCTTGTTAGATTACAAAATTTGATTCTACAATGTTTAATGCTATATTGAATTAGAAAGAAAATGGAATGTATCCATGATGATGAAATTAAGGATATCTCTTGCAATATATGACCATGACTATACTTGTGAATTATAAATAATTTGAGAATCATGTTGAGGTTAGCATGTGGTTATAATTGATGATATATGTATTTTGCGATCTTGTGTATGTTTATGAAATTTATTTCACTTTGGCTATATTACCATGTGTTATTAATGGGTTTGTGGAAGTGTGTAGGTAATTTTTCATGCCCATGGAAAAATGGGAGGTCCTACAATAACCATATGTTATACCCCTATTAATCTGACATAGTCCCTATGATGGACTAAGGTCACTTGTGGTTGAGAATGTTGATTTTGTTGCATTTGACTTGTGATATTTGTAAGGTTTTACCCTTTTTAATTTATTTCTTTGATGTGTTGTAAAATTGTAATGTTGGGTTTACACGATTTTTTAAGTGCTAAATGTTTTTGACCCTTTTCATGTAGATTTTTGGGTTCCCTAGTGTCAACAATGGTCTAAAAACGATCCTAGGTCATACCCCTAGGGTCTAGGGCCATTCCTAACATGATTAAACATGGTATAACCACTATATGGTCACCTAAACTTGGCCCTTGAGTCAAGTGACGAGTTTGGGAGATGTGAGAGGTGGTTGGGATGTCACCATCTCACCCAACCCAACCTCACTCACCTAGGGTAAGGTTACCCTTGACTCAAGTGCTTAAGAAGCTTCTAGAATCTTCTCATATGTGAGTGACCTCTTCCCTATTCTCTCACACGTGTGTGAGAACATATGTGGGGAAAAGTGTAGCATTGTTGAATGAGAAGGTGACAAATGTCACCTCCTCATTTATGAGAAGCTTCCTTTGTGTGTACACTTCTCCCCATGCTCTCACACGTGTGAGAGCACTTGTAGGAGAGTGTGTAGCCTTGTTGACTAGGGAGATGACAAGTGTCACCCCCTCATTCTTGTGGGGTTGTGAAGAGGGTTATGTGGATGAAGGAGGAGGTGACATCTGTCACCTTTCTCATTCATTAGGGCTTGAGAGCAAGCCCTATTTATCTCTCTTTGAGAAGAGAGTGGGGTTCTTTTGTTCTTTCTTTGTTAAGGAGGAGAGAAGGCCTTGTAGAACTTTGAAGGATTTTGAAGACTTGTGGAAAGATCTTAACATCCTCCATCCTTGAAGCTTGACAGGTATTCCTCAAGGATTCAAGCCTATCATTTTTTTGCTTTCTTTTTCTTATGCATTGTGTATGTGTATGATGGTTATGCTCTTGTTCTTTTTAGTTTTGTGTATGTGGGTTTTAAAGGGTTGTTGGGGTGAGCTCTCCATATGAGAGAGATCACCTTTGTCTTGGGTGAGAGAGGTGTGAACCTCCTCAGTTTCCCCTCTTGGTTTTGGTATAGTTCTTTCAGCCATGGGCCTTGTGTTGCAACTTTGAGAAGTATGGTTTTATGGCAAGAGTGACTTGGGATGGAAACATCAAAAGTTTATGGCAAGAGGCCAAGGTTTTATGAGTATTTGAGTTTTGGGTCTCCTTGAGTTGAGAGTAGTCCACTCTCTCACCCTTCAAACTCATTTTCAAAATGGGTTAGTGTTGTGTTTTGACTTGGGTGGGTGTTATTGTGTTTGATGTGAGTGTTTTCTATCCTTTGTGGTTTGATCCTTAGTTATTGGAAGGCCTCCTAACTTGGGGGTGGCCTATTAGTAGGCCTAGGTTGGGAGGAGATATTCCCATGGGTATTGTGAACTATTTTGTGTGTTTTGTAGGATCATTTGGTTACTATGGAGGAGGTTAGATTTGGGAAGAAAGTATTGTGTTTAAATGACTTCTGTAATTTTGTAAAATGAGGGCATTGAGATGCCTCTTCTTTATTTTGGGTTGTATTAAGTTTTATTCAAACTTGAGAGTTGAGGTCTCATAAATGTTGTAGTCCTCTTCAACCTACATGTAAATATTCTACTTATTCTAAATGTTTAGTGGCAATTATTCTATCCTCGTTTCATTGTTATGAAAGGTGAAAGGAATAACTCTCTCCCTCTCTCTCTCTCTCTCTCTCTTAAATTTACTACTATGTTTATGAAGAGAAAATATCTCAAGTAAAAAAAAATGTATTATAGCTTGGTAGTGGAAAGAATTAATGCTTGTCCTATGCTTGTTTTTAGAAGAAAAATAAATTTGGTTAGCTTAAATTTGACCTCTTGTTGCATTAGTGTATAAATTTAAATATACATTTGTATATTGTTATATATATTTAAAGCTAGATATAAATGTATATATATATGACTAAGTGAAACCCACTATTTTATTTTATTTTTTATAGCTTACTGATTCTCACAGTGAATAAAATTATGTTTTGGTAAGAGCCTTATATATAACCTTTGAGTAATACAACAAACACAAATTTCACATCGTATGTTTTAATTTAAGTTTGCAATGCATATTTTGCAACATTTTTTTAGGGTTTGATATTTTAAGCAGAGGGAAACAAACTATGGCGGTCACAGGGGCTGAAGCCCTTGCATTGAACTTCCATTTTGGGCTGTGTTGGGGGGTGGGGGTGGGGGTGGGGGTGGGGTGAAGGGGCATCCCATCCGCCCCTCTCCATAGAGCCTTGAACTCTGTGGGGGTGGGTGGCGGAGCCTCCCCCTGCCCCCATCTTTCTTCATTAAACCTGCGGTTGTCCAAGGTTCGGTTGTCAGCCATTTTTGGGCTTGGCCTCCTGCAGTCACTTTCATGCATTTAACCTACCTATGCTTAATTCAGACGACCTTATATATATATACTTTCCTCTATGTGTATACCTCTATACCCTTGGTGCAATAATTTTACTTCTCTGCACAATGATAGTTAATCTCCATGTTTATCTACTGCAGTTTATTTAATGTGTGTGTGTGTGTGTTATTGGTTATTATTTAATCCTCTCTGTGTAAATTTAATTCTCTAAAAAAAACCAGAGAGCTATATTAATGGGAACTTTAAAAACTTTTACATTGTTTAGCATTTAATAGAATCAAATAGAAAACTATTCTTTTAAAACCTTAAAACTTTTTAACCTGTGCATGCAATAAAGTTAGAAAAGAAAAGATTTAAACTTAGAAAACCAAAAAAAAATGTTAGAGATCAATATCTTTTGCAACCTGTAGGAATTTAAAACTTGCAAAGAAATAAGGAATTTATTAGAAAATAAATAGATCTTCTTGCATCTTCATTGGGAAGATATCTCCCACTTGGGGAGATACCTTCCACTTGATCCTTCCTTGAAACCTGCACACCAACCAGAAACAATGCAACTTGTGAGTGAGATCAAATGAGGCAATTTGGAGATTATATAATGGTATACCTAGGGTTTGGTGCCCTAATCCTATTAGAGGTGATTTAGTTAAAGTTAATCAATCTTGCTTAGTGTGTGCAACCCCACTTAGTCAATGGAAGTCTTTTTGTTCTATGTGAGTGTGGGAACATTTTAAATTCTTTATTTAAATGGCTTAATTTACTTTGGATGTTTTAATTTATTTACGTATATGATTTAATTATACTTTGATTTGAATGTAATGGAACAAATGCTCCTAGATTTAATTTAATTTTTGTCATATTGAAAAGGGAGCTATTGGAATAGTTATTTTATTTAATATAAATTTAGTTTAAAATCTTGGGAAGGGATTTAGATTTTATATGTATTTAATTATTTAATTAATTTAGAAAGGGGTAGAAGATAGATTTTATTTTAAATTGTTTTTGCAATCTCCTATAGTTGATGAGATGGCATTATGCTGTCAAAATCACTATAGAATTTTATTCCATTTTGACCCGTTATGCTACCGAAATTTATCTAGACTTAAATGAGATAATTGTTTAATATTGTTCAGTTAATTTACCCTTTTTTGCATTAGATGTTAGATTATTGTTTAAGACAAATTTATTTATAGTATTAGTTTAATTATTAGACCCTTAGGTCTATAGTGGGCCTAAGGTGAGATTTCTATTTATATCAAAATCATCCCACTTCATTTTAGTAACTCTAGGGTTGGAAGCCCAAACGAAATCCAACCCTCTTAGTGTAGCTTCCTGTGACACACATGCCCTTAGTGGATTACATTTTGTAGGGATGGTGAAGAGAGTATCGCTTCATCCTATTGTGATTGACTTTCCCCTCCTTCGGGAGATGTACCTGACGTTAGCTGTAGAGACAACTATGTTGTGTGGATGTGTCATCGAGCGTGCATATTGCATGTGAGGGGGAATTTAGAGTTGGGTGGGAATTTTTTTTGTAATTTATGTCACATGACCACATGTCAAATGTGAACATGACATGTGGTTATTGTGTCATAACCACATGGTGAATGTGGGCATGATAGATATCTACAATAAAACCAAAGTGACCATAATGTCAATCAAGAACTTCTCTCATCCTCCAACATGTCACCTATGGAAGAAAAGGAACAAGCCAAGGTGAAGATGAACTAATCCAAAGAACACAAGCATCAAATCCAAGTGATAACAAAGACCCCAAGTTGCTACAAAGGAAAATCTCCATATAACTAGAAATAACAATCATAACAAATTCTAATACACATCCAATCATGTATAGCTCCTAGGTTTCAAAAACATCAGTAGAAAATTCATGCCATCAACATATCCAACCCATAAACCACAATCACAATCTCCATATATAAAACTTGTCAAAGAATAACATACACATTTAAGAACTCCCACTACATTGGCAACGTCAAATCTAAAACTATATCAAGGCATATCAAGTCTACCAATCAACGCTCATACGAAGGTGTGGCTAATAATAAAACTATTTAGTAATAAAGAATAATCACAATGATCTACACATGCAACAAAAACTATTGCATACTCCTTCACAATAAGCCACCATAACTCTCCCAAATCCACCACGACAAACTATGTGAATATTAACCTCCAAAAAGTAGCCATAGAACAAAGAGAGAAAACCTTTAAACTATATCTCATACCATGTCCTTCTACCAGTACCTCAAAGTGCTAACCTGTGTTAAGTATGATCTCATTTATAGCCCCAAATGAAAATATTAAACACCCAATGTACTGACTGGGGGAGTGAATCAATCCTCTATTAAACTTCTTATTTATTAAACTAGTAATCCATTTACCACATGCAAGAACAAAGAAAATTAAGCATAGAAGAAACAACCACAATCCATCACACATGAACACTAGGATTTTTACGTGGAAATCCCAAAACTAGGAAAAACTATGGTGAGTGTTAACACACAATATATTATGTAATAATTGTATACACCTAACAATGACATGACTCTACCTAAATAAATATTTTAAATATTTATTTAATATTAATGTTCCTCTATCAATAAATAAATAAATCAATTTATTTATTTGATTCATTTTCCTCTCATTAATTGAATAAATTACATTTATTTAATTAATTTTATCAATATCAACTTTATTCTTCCAAACAATTAAATAATTTTAATTATTTAATTAAATCATTCATTCTTCCAAATTTATTTAAAATCTCAGTCTCCAAAATAAAATATAATCAAATATTTTATTTATTCTTCTAAAATCTAGCACAAACAATTAAATAAATTTATTTATTTAATTTGCTTTCTTATCTTCCAAATCTTCTAAAAATAAATCTTTCTTGTCATACAAAAGTGAAAGCTGAGTTAACTGATTTAAAGCAACCTTGTTTTTATCAACAAACTCTTAAATTAGAAAAATATATTCTAATTTATGAAATAAAAGCTCATCCTCATCAAGAAAGTAGTTAACTCAAACAAAGCATCTTTTTGAATGACACATGTCTTCTTTCTATTTGTGCACGTTCTCTCAAACATCCTCTACCATTGATCTTTTTATTTCTTCTACACCGTTGATCTTCTCTCACACAAGTCTATAAATACTCCTCTATTCTTCCATTTCATATCAAGAAGCTTTCAAGTAAGATTACTCTGTCGAATCCATAGCACACCATTGGCACCCCACTCTCACATTTTCCATTATTCATCTCAAATTGTATTTGAAGCTCATCTTTAATACAATAAGTATTTGAACCATTTCTCCATAGGGCTACATTCATCACCAAAGATCGATCGAGAATAGGCAAACAATGGAAGTTGTGAGGTAAAAGAGCACTGTAAGTTTGTTTACTTGTGTTATTCTTTGTTATTTGCATATTCCATTGAAGTTATTGGGTTTATAAATTCATTTAATATTATCCCATTTTCCTGATAACATTTCTAGTGCCCACCGTGGGGCCTTTGTCCCAAATCTAATAAAAAAAATGAGTTTTGAGTGATAGGTTCTGTACAGACTCCGTACAGTCTCCACACAGGTTTAGTCGGTACATAAGAGCAATCCTGTGGCACATCTAATTCCTATTATAGCGCATACAATTTTTCGACTCATACACCCTCCAAGGCTATGCATATATCACCTGTTCTAGTGCATATGATTTTACTGCATATCCATCCTCAAATCCTATGCATCTGACTTATTCTGCAGCGCTTATACCTTTTCTGGACATATATCCTTTCTCTCTACACTTATAACCTATTCTCCTGCGCATTTGTAATTGCTGTGGTTTTGACTACTGTTTCTGTGCATTCAGTCTCTTAAGCTACGCATATATCTTGAGTAGTTTAGGGGTTTCTTGTTGACTTCCTAACACTAACACTTGTCTTGCAGGATTGATTATCTGGTTTTTGTGCAAGATTAAGAGCTATATAGTTTCATTTTCTTAAAACACACATCATAGATTAACTAGGAGGAAAAGTAAAAAAAATGTGCATGCAAATCTCACATAGTTCTTAACTAGGAGGGTAGTAACAAAAATCAATGCTATCTTTGCCATATTGCTATCTCTTTTAGTTAAGAATATTGGTATCTTGCAAAGGAAAGAACCATTGCTATTTTTTAATAACTTCAAAGCTAAAAAATGTGTGAGTGTCAAAGTAGAATAACGCATATAGTTTTTCTCATTTTAAATAGGATTGGATAAACCACTATTTACTGTGTCTGCTAAATGACAATAGGCTTATGCTCTCCCCTTTACTATGTGACTAGAACGCCAGACTTCTCATTTTTTGTGTACAACCTTTAGAAGGGCCTGCCCTTGGATGCCCGCCTGTCCAAGTGGGAACGACCTTAAGTGGTAATAGGCTAAAGCCAAGCCCTACCAATCCTCTATAAACAAATTGTGCTTGAGTTGAAAACTTCCTGCAATGAGTGCAACTATGTTATACCAACAAACAACCTCCCTCAAAACCCTTCAAGGCCTAACCCTTGAAGGCTGGGGGACTCCATAACGGAGAGTAGCACTGCTACACGTATAACCACTTGACCAGTTTCTCTGACTACTTAGCCATTATCTAGTATACCAAAATCCTTCTATTTGTTGGCGCAAAAGGTGGGACCTTTGAAGTGGCCCTGATTCATGTGATTCTTAGTAGAGGTAGCAGGGACAATCCTAAGGTTTAGTGGGGCGATGAGCATAAGGAAACCTAGATCTTGGTATGCGTGAGAAGTTTGTGCCATGGAGGGGACTTGGTGCTACCAGATCCTGAAGCTATCCACTTTGAATATGCACAGCTAGGGGACTCAACAAATACTGTCTTTTCCAACCTAAGATTGTAATTGTTATTATGTCAAAAAGTCCACAAAAATACAAAAAAATAATAAAAGATAAAAATCATGAAAACTTCTTTGCATTTGATGTGTCTTTATTTGCCATAATTGAAAATCAAAAGCAAAAAAGACCAAGTTTTCAACCAAAAATAGAAATTTTTTAAAAACATGCCAAAAACTCTACAAAAACAAACAAAAAACCAAAACTGCGCATTCACTGTGACCTGCTATGCATTCATTACGACCTATTGCATATTTGCTTACTATTGCTGCGCATTTAAAATCTACTAGATCTGCGCATGTTCTTTGACTTGCTGTGCTTTTGCCTTCTGTTCCTACACATTTACTGCTGTGCATCCATTCTAGAAAGTTGTTCCATACTTCCTTTGGGAAAAACTTTCAACTTTTCAAACACCCAATTCAAACTTGTTTCAATTTTCCCAGATCAGTTTAAAACCATGCAAGTCCATCATCTCACTCTCTTTCACAACATAGCTTCTTTTCCCATGATCACATCATCAAAAACTTCCCAAAACCCTTCCAAAATCAAGCAAGATATCCAAAACCAAGTTAGTACCAAGCTATTCTTGATTGTATCAACCTCAAACAAAACTAGTGAGTCTCCACTATCAAGAATCAATCATCCTTTTCTCTTGGAACTCTACTAGTGGCTTGTGCAAAACTAATCTACATCAAGTAACCAGATTTCTATCATCCTTACTTCTGACTATCATTTTGTTCCAACTAACTTGTTTGACACCAATTGATCTAAGGAAAACCTTGTTCAAACCTTGGCACATTCTATCACCTCTTGTTCAAAACTTTCAAACTCACTCCATCCCATCTTGAATCACCTTGCCTGGTCTTAACAAGGTCCCAAAAACAAAAGCAAATTGAAATGGCAAGCAAAATTATTCCATCCCCTCATGAGAGTGATGAGAAAATTTCTCAAGAAGAGATTCTACAAACTCAACAAGATCAAAGGTTTCAACGCATAATGGACAAGGTACTTGTCCAAGAACCTACTAGATTCTTTCTTCACTTATCACAACTAGGAGTCAAGCTTCCTAAAGATTTTGATGTGGAAGCAATAAAATAACCTGAGGAAGAAAGAAACCCTAAGGGAAGCACATGAGAGGAAATGACCATAGACAAAAGCAAAGAAACCAGTGATTCTACAAACGCCCTAAGCTTAATGACCCAACATATCCAAGCTTTACAACAACAATTCATAGACATGCAAACATGAACCTCAACTAAGCATTATTCCCTAGAGGATATCTCACCATATCCCTTTTATAGGACCTTGATCTTGATACCTTTTCCCTATAAATTTGAGGTACCAAAATTTGACAAATATCATGGGAAGGGTGCTCCAAGAGACCACATCAGGGAATTTAATGTTGCATGCCTTGAAGTCACCCACAATGATACTTATCTTATGCGACTGTTTCCAAGAAGCTTAGGAGGACAAGCCATGAAGTGGTTTTCTAGAGTACCTCCCAACATTAGAACCTTAACCAACTTGTGGACAAATTTGTCACACACTTCTCCTACAATATTGAGCATGACACCTCAATTTTAGATCTTTGTAACACCAAGCAAAAAGGTGGGAATCCTTTGTTGCCTTCCTACAAAGATGGAGACAGTTGGCAAGTAAGTGCCCACATCAAATGCTTGAAAAACAAATTTTGGAGATGTTTGTCCATAACTTACAAATAGACCTAAGCTACCAGATACAAATCCAATGTCCTACTTCCTTTAGTAAGGTCATTGAGATGGGTCTAATCATAAGAAAGCCTTTAATCACAAAAGGACAAATAAATCTTTATAAGGACACTCCTAGTACTAATACCGACACAAATAAACCAAGATGTTGGACAAAGAACAAGAACATTGTGAATGATGGGGTGGTAGATGCCAAAAATGTGGCACCAAAACAACCAATCTTCAACTTATCAAACCTGCAAAACAAGCCCCCACAAAATAAACCACAAAATACTGAATCACGGTTTACAAGCTATCAGTCTCGGAGGAAATTCATACCCCTAGGGGAAACATTGGAAACTACCCTACAGAAGTTAATAAAAAAGAAACACATAGCACTTCCAACAATGTGGGAATATGAACCAAAAGTCAAACATCCTTGGTGGAATGACAATGATTTATGCGAGTACCACTGAAATAGGGGGCACAAAACTAATCATTGCATTGTGCTCAAGCACACTATCCAAGATTTAATAGTTCAACACAAAGTATCACTTCATGGACATACCTCTAATAATGATCACCAGGCATTCAAAGATCTACTTCCCAATTATGAGCAGGGAGGGCCTTCCAATCAAAATAATGGTGGAACTAACAACACCAATTACACAAACGTGTCATTTGACTATGTTGTTAACCACATCTCATAAAGTGATCCACGCATCAATGTGATCACTATAAACAAAGACTCAGATTGTAATGCTACCACTCGCAATAATAGAGTCACTCTTAGAGGAGTCTCAGCCTCTCCGTTTAATTAGTATAGTATCCTAGATCAATTCCATAAGACACCTGCACATATCTCCATCTTGGAACTTCTGCGTCTATCCCCATCCCATAAGGCCATACTTGACAAAGCTCTTTCAGAAGCCTCCGTTCTAATGAACCTTGCTGAAGAATAGTTTCAAACCATGGTAAGTCACATTACCTCACCTCATTCCCTATCATTCACTGAAAAGGATGATATGTCAATTACCCAACCTCATAACGCATCTCTTCATATTGAAGCCTTCATCCACAAACACAAGATAAAAAGGGTTCTAATTGATGGAGGAGCTGGTTTGAATATTTGCACCTTGAAGCTAATCCTTGCATTGGGGTATGCGGAGAAAGCTATTGATCCAAAAAAGAAAATCACTATGAAAGCCTATGATGAGGAGGAGAGAACTTCCAAGGGAACTATTGTTTTACCAATCAAAGTTGGACCTATAGTAAAAGATGTGGCATGCCAAGTCCTCAACATGGAGCTAGCATATAACATTCTTCTTGGAAGACCGTAGATATATGCTCTAAAAGCAGTGTCGTCAACATTCAACCAGTGTATCAAGTTCCCCTATGAAGGCCAAGAGATCACCATCCAAGGCGATCCCAACCCATTTCAATATTACAACTCCATTCACTCTAAACCTGAAGTTGTGATTCCTCATAGCCATGCTTCTGCTTCATCTTCATCCCGAGTTGACCCAGGTTCACTCGCTTCCACATCAAAAGCTTCCCAACCCGACTTTAGACTCAAAGATAAGGGCCTAGGTGAGTACATAATCGCCCAATCCTTCTGCTTGGCACAACTCCCTCTATCTCCCAGATCATATGGAAAGCCTTCCATGAGCAAATCAAAGATAGTCAAAACTACCAAAGGTCTGTTTATCAAATGGGGAAGCCTCAAAGATGAGAGCGATGAAAAAGACATCCTTTAATGGATATATAAGGATGAAGTTAGTCTATCAACACAACAAGACCATCACTCCATGATACAAACTAAGCAATATGGTTAAGGATTCCAAATGCTACAAAGAATGGGGTATGAAGGACATGGTCCACTCGGTTCGAGAAATGAAGGTATCACAGAACCCATCCAACCTCATACCTTGACAGCCCGAGACACTACAGGGCTAGCTTACACTGGCACAACAAGAACCAATAGAGAAAATAAGCATAAAGGCAAACAACTAGAAACATCTGCTACAAATCTAGTTGATCAAATTCACTAACTGCAAATCGGGAGTGAGACTGACTCCAACGAGTATGAGTGGGATAGTCTCTCAGGGCTATCTTGTGACAAAAAAGATATCAATGTGGTCCATGAGTATGACCCAACCCGTGCAACTGAGGGACAAAGTTTAAGGGCTAGACTGCTAGAGTCTGACCCACATAACAATGATAGTGAAAGTCATGAGGAAATATTAATACCCCCCTTGACAGATCAGCTAATGGAGAGTACCATCGCAGGCATTATCCATGCTTATAATTACCACCATAACACTTCTATCTTGACCATCAATGCCATCGAACCAGACCAACCTAATGACCCTTTACCGTTATTACACCCAGAACTCATATATTGGGACTTGTAAGATACTACCCCTGAGCTCGATACCCTTCAAAATGATGAATCCATCATAGACTATCTTGAGCTTAGAGATCACATACCCGCAGGGGACCATAGGGCTAGGTATGCCATAGAACTCAAGGACAAGGCCTATTTTGGATAGAGTGCCAAGCCTTTCAGTCTCAAAAGTGTCAAAATGAAAGAAAGATCTAATGGTGAAAACTGCTCTGCAGTAGTGTTAGATCATGAAAAAAGTAAAAATATAGATGTATCCAACCATGAAAACCTCTCTGAGGCACCGAAGGATGGAAGGCTTGACCCTCTACCCAATCTCACACATCAGGAGAGATCTTCAATCTTGATAGAACTAGAAGAGCCAATCAATGTTAGCATAGGTGACAGTCCTAGAATGATTCACATGGTACAGTCTTTAACTACACAAGAAAAGCCAGCGTTCATGGAATTCTTCAAAAGAAAACAAATCAACTTTACTTGGACATATGCAGATATGCCAGTGCTAGATCCAAATCTCATAATGCATCATTGTTCCTTAGCTCTAGGAGCTAAGCCAGTAAAGCAAAAACTCAAAAAAATACACGCACCTGTGGCCCTCATGGTGAAAGAAGAGTTGAAGAAACTATTAGATGTCAGATTCATTATACCAATAGACTATCCTGAGTGGATTTCAAACATAGTACTAGTTTCCAAACTAGATGGAAGAGTTTGAATATGCAATGACTTTAGGGACCTGAATAAAGCTTGTCCAAAAGATGATTTCCCCCTACCAAACATTGACATTATTATAGATCTCATGACAGGGCACACCATGCTATCACTAATGGATGGTTTCTCTAGATACAACCAGATCAAAATTGTACCTGAAGATGAACACAAGACTATGTTCACATGTCCATGGGGCACCTATTGTTGGTGTGTCATGCCATTTGGTTTGAAAAATGCTGGTGCAACATATCAGAGAGCTATGACCACAATCTTCCATGACATGATGCACACTATAATGGAAGATTATGTTGATGACATCTTGGCAAAATCACTCACAAGAGAATAACATCTGGCAGTATTGGACAAACTCTTCATAAGACTAGAATAGTTTAATATGTGCCTCAATCTAAAGAAGTGCATATTTGGAGTTACATCAAGAAAGCTACTTGGATACATAGTGTTTGCTAATGGAATCGAAGTCGACCCAGCTAAAGTAAAGGCCATCATGGAAATGCCACCTCCTAAGAATCCCACTCAACTAAGGTCTCTACAGGGAAAACTACAATCCATCAGAAGATTCATCTCTCAATTGGTAGACAAGTGCCACCCATTTTCCCACCTCCTACATAAGAATATCCCTTTCAAATGGAATGATTCATGTGAACAAGCATTTCAACAATTAAAAGAGTATCTCATGAAACCACCTGTATTGATGCCACTGATTTAGGGTAAACCTCTGCTACTGTATATCTCAACCACACCAATAGCTCTGGGAGCTCTCCTCACATAGAAAAATTATGAAGAGAAAGAACAAGCAATTTACTATATCAACCGAACACTTGTTGGGTATGAACTACAATACACTCCAATTGAAAGGGCATGCCTCATTGTGATCTTCACTTCCCAAAAGTGGAGACATTACATGTCACATTCTGTCAAACTAGTAGCAAAGATTGATCCACTCAAGTACTTACTCAATAAAGCAGCCCTAACAGGTAGATTGTCAAAATGGGTCATGCTTCCCAGTGAGTTTGACATTGAATATGTAGACAAGAGGGCAATAAAAGGCCAAGTACTTGCAGATCAACTAACAAATGTACCTCTAATAGATAATAACCCTTTGAGCTTCAAATTTCTAGATGAATCTATCTTTTGCATAACCACAACAACTTGGAAAATGTACTTTGATGGTTCATACACTCAGCATGGGTCGGGAGTAGGTATCTTGTTGATCACCCCTAGTGGCGACACCATTCCTAAATCATATAGATTACTTTTTCCCTACACTAACAACATGGAAGAATATGAAGCCCTAGTCATTGGCGTCAAGCTAGTAGTTAAATGGAATATCAATGAACTTTAGGTGTATGGTGACTCACAACTGGTCATAAATCAAGTAAATGATGACTACCAGACAAAGGATGAGAAATTAATCCCTTACAGATAGATTATAGATGAGTTCAAGGAATACTTTGTCAAAATCTCTTTTGAGAAGATACCAAGGATTGAGAACAAAGTTGCGGACATCATGGCAATGATTGCATCTCTCCTTGATATTCCAAATAATCAATCATGTTATGAGTTCCTGGTAGAGCCAGTGTCCCATCCTGCATATGACACTTCTAAATCCCATATCATTTCCCACATTGTCGGAACTGACTCCCCCCTCTATGGAACAATATTTGCCTATCTTAAAGAGAATACATTCCCACCTGATCTCTCTAGCAACCAAAAATGAACCTTCATCCATCAGGCATCCTGGTATGCCATTGTTGCCAATACCCTTTATCGCAGAGGTCTCAATGGTACTCTCCTTAGGTGTCTCGATAGTGAGGAATATCAAATCACCCTGAATGAAATGCATGATGATATATGCAGGACCCACTCTAGTAGCCCTACCCTAGCTAAGAAACTCATACGCATGGGATACTACTGGCCAACCATGGAACAAGATTCCTATCATTTTGTAAAGAAATGCAAGAAGTGCCAAATCCATGGGAACCTGATACATGCACCAGCATAGGAGCTACAGCCCTTAACAACTCCTTGGCCTTTCTGTCAGTGGGGACTCAACTTAGTGGGCAAGATCCACCCTCGTTCATCTAGCAGCCATAAATTCATAATCACCACCACTGAGTTCTTTATGAAGCGGATTGAAGCCGTGCCCTTAGCCAATATCACAGGTATGTAGATTGCCTCCTTTATCTTGAACTATATCATTTGTCGCTATGGTATCCCTTCATCCATTATCACGGATAATGGATGACCATTCAAAAATTAGGATGTCAGGGAACTATGTGACAAATTCCATATCTAGCACCACTTTTCTACCCCCTATTACCCCCAAGGCAATGGCCAGGTGGAGCCATCAAATAAAACTATCTTGAAAATCTTGAAAAAGACTATCAATGATGCCGACCGTGATTGGCATATCCAATTAAATCAAGCACTGTGGGCCTATCGTACAAGTATCCGCACACCCACAGGTGCAATGTCATACTCCCTGGTCTACAAATCTAAAGCCATCTTACCTATTTAAGTTGAGATCCCATCCTTGCGAGTGTCATTAAAAGGTCTCATATCTGATGAAGAGTACAGAGTGTCTAGACTTCAAGAATTAGAGCTGCTCGAAGAGAGAAGGCAACAGGCGTTTAACCATCTCAAAGATTATCAACAACAAATGTCCAGAAGTTACAACCACAAGGTAAATCCCTAAGTATTCCAAATTGGTGATCTAGTCCTTAGAGAAAATCCTAGAAATCAACAAGATTGAGAGAAGACAAGCAAGTTCAAACCCAACTGGCTGGGTCCCTATGTCATCATTGCAGCCTATGGGTCAAGAGCATATCAATTGGCTACATCTAAAGGTGAACTATTTTATGATCCTATCAACAGCATGCATCTTCGTAAGTTCTATACCTAAACCCCAAAGCAAGGGAGTCCATAAAAATAACAAAAAAATTGAAAAAGTGATCCAAAAAAAATCAAAAAAATGGAAAAATAACAAAAAAATCATCCTTTGGTGAAAACTTGGCAAACAAGCACCTGGGATAGATACCATGATGAAAACCTAGCAAACAAGCATCATGCATATTTTTAGCTATTGTGCAAATAAAAGCAAGTGGTGAAACCCTGTTAAACAGGTGCTATCTGCAGTGAACCACTTCCTCCATTTGTTGTGACCTCATTTCCCTTGTGTCCATCATATTGTTCTTCTTGAACTAGTCCATTGAGCCATTGTTGAAGTACGTTGCCTTTGAGTTATCACGTAGGCAAGGCCATTCTCAATGCACCCCTGAGACTCAACTCTGCTCTGCTTCTTTCCTGTCCATTCCGTCAAGTGTCGTCTTTCCTGTTGTCCATACCAATTCTACATCTTTGCCATTGCCTAGGTCCTAGGTCCACCAGGTTCACCCTGAACTACATTGTATTTGTGTCGTCACGTAGGCAAGGCCATTTAGCAATGAGCCCTCGAGGCACTAGGTTAGTCCCTTAGGGTCCGTCTCTCTGTGTATGTTTGTTGTGTCACCCATAATAAGTTGATCCTTTGTCTAAACTGGGGGCAACTCCTTGACCTAGTTGCGGATTTAGATTCTTGAATGCCACATGTTCTAAGAGGATACCAATAAGGATTGTGATACCTTTCACTAGACAAGCGCACGCAGCAGAAAGCAAGCTTCCCAAAGAAAAAATCTTGGCACGAAACATTAGCTTGTCCAAAGCAAAGCATATACTAAAACACTCAGACTGATTCTATATCAATTATGGAAAGAAGACACATCTAATGCAAGAATGTTTAGTGAATAGGTTAACTTACAAAGTCTTGGATTTTTGTCATTATGTCTTTCTATGCTACTCGAGGATGCCAAAAGCCAGAGAAGCTATGATGGGGGTATAATTTTTTTCTTTGTCTGTTGTTTGTGAATCAAATTTTAGTAATGTGATGACTTTTGTCTAACGACATGATCAGCAAAGGATCATCGAGGACTTCTGAGGTTTGAACATGAAAAGGGGCAATCCATGTCTGTTGAAATGCAAGAGGTACTCAGGTCATCTAGATTCAAGTTTGACTAGATGCTTGTATAAACTTGCTCTATCAAAATCCATGTAAGGAATACTCGGGTCATCTCAGTTTCATTATACCTAGATGCTTGTATTTTCTTACAACATTTCAAAAAGAGAAAAGAAACAAAAAGCACCCAATGATGAAAGAAAAATAATTGTGCTCTAATGATGACAAAATATCCACATCCATTCAATATCCAGAAATCCATATCATCCATGCAATAAGAAAATCTTGCAGAGTATTAATGTTTACAAATGAAAGCCCATAATCCTTTCATTCTTTTTCTTCCACCTATCTATATCATCTCTATGTTGATTGAGTACATTTGGACATACCAAAAACATAGCATAAATTGCATATCATATCACATGAAATAGTCATTCATATGATTAAATCATTTGCATACATAATAAGTACATTAGGTCATCTATATACATTTGCATCAGTACATCATATCAAAATAAAAAACATAGACAAGTACATATAGATCATCTTGCATGTTGCATAATCATATCAACAACATTCACATTTTCATTTACATATCAGATCATCATAATCCATCTAAGACTACATAAACATAATCAAAATAGGCATCACATGTAAAAACATCAAAAGATAGATTGCATCCATGGCATGTAAACATAGAACAAGTGCATGTAGAACATCAATAGCTGCATCATCATATCAGCATAAAACATGTCCAAATGTACAATATATCAAAATATTTATCCATCTCTCTAAGTCATGTCATGAAATATATACAAAGTACAAATAGATATTGATACATGTCTCAAGGAAAAATAATACAAATATATACATATCAGGCTATCTAAGCCATCAAAATGTGTATACATAAAAGCTAAAAAATCTATACAAATGTCAAAGAACTAGCTCACTCTGTTGCCATAAAGCATTGCACCCTGCACTGCCCTCTCCTCTGTCACCACCTAACTACTGGGGGCCTCTCACTGATGCTCCAAATTAGGATCCACCTGTCCTCTGTGAAGCCACAGACTGGCTTCTATAGCTAGGTGCACGTTGGTCCACCAACACTGCCCCATGATATAGTCATCTATAGTACTGTGTCTGAGCCTGCGCTCTGGCAAGTTCACCATGTACCTATACCAGCTGCCCCTGTACTTGTGTCAGTTGTGTCTGTACTTGTGCAAGCTATGCCTATGCCTACTAACCTGTGTCACTAAAAAGCTAGTGGTACTATATGTACCTAGGGCTGCCACTGCTGCATCTCTCTCTACTCTGATAGCCCGCACCCTTACCAAGGTGGAGTCTCACTCTCTAGAGATCTCTGATACTTGTCCTACATTTGCCTCTCTTTGAGACTCTACTTCTCTAAGGTGTGCCCTCAACTGCCTCACCTAACCCTGTAATGCAGTAATGGCCTGCTGCTGTAAGTCAGGCTGTGGAGCCTATTGTCCCTACACCTGCTAGGGCATGTACTATTGTACCTGCTATTGTACCTTCTATTGTACCACCTGCTATGCCTGCACCTACACCTGCCCTGTACTCTGCGGCTGCACAACATGCTGTTGACCCAGAGGTACCTTCCCAGACCTCCTCCTCCTCCTACATCTCCACCATCATCTCCCTCTCCCTAACCCCCTCTACCCCTCTCTGTCTCCTCCTCAACCTGAAAGCCCCACCCTCATCATCTGAATCCTCCTCATCTATGCGAGGAGCTAGCTCTCTAGGTCCTAAATACCTAGGAAATGGATGAGCGGCAAACCACTCCTCATAGTTTGGAGTCATCCCCACATCTACTATCTCTCTCCTCATTAGCCAAGATATATAGGGGATCTGCCGAAAGTCTACCAGTGCCTCCTCATAAGATGCCATTGGACCCCACCTCAGTCTCTCTGCATGGGTCCTCACAAATTGAGCCTATCCTTGTGGCCTGCCTTGTACTCTACCAAACTGCCTCTGCACTCTACTGACAATCTAATGCTCTAGTATATACTACATCCTACCAATGAGCCACCGAGTCTAGAAATAGTATGGCAACTCGTCATCCTCATCATCGCATACCTCACAGTCTAGGTATGGACACCAGATAACGGCATCTACATTATCTAGCACATGTCTCCAGTACTCAAGCTTTCCTAGCTTGTGCTTGGAAATAACTCCTACATAACCATAACTATATAGCTCTCCCTGTTGTCTTGTGAAAACATAAATCAGCCGTGTGATCACTATGTGCTCCCATTACCGAAACTATAAAAGAGACGCACCTGCTGACAAGGTGGTCCCTTTATAGTACACAACCAGGTGCATATCCCTATACAAGTGTGCAAGCACGCACACACCCCATGAGTATCGAGTCCCATCAATAATCATACTTTCCATCACCCTCTCCTAGCCAATCAGGAACCCATGTGATCTCCTATCAGAGCATACTACACCGCTGATTAATCCTACCACTATCCACAGGAAGTAGTCATAACAGTCATGTATGTCTTTCCATGAAATCACCTGCTCATCAAGGTCCAAGTCATCAAAAATGTGTTTGCACTCTACCAATCCTACATTACGCTGTGGATCATACTCTACCAACTCTCCTTGAATAGGAAGATCCAAAATCCTATAAACATCCTCCAGAGTGATCGCCATCTCCCCGGTTGGTAGATAGAACGTCCCATCCTCATTGTGGAATCACTCCACCACCGCAGTCAACAGACCAAGGTTCACACGAACCTCGAGCATGAAACAAACATAAGCCAGACTCATAGCATCAAGAGCCTCGCAGTCCATCTTTGTAAGCATATACTACTACAACAACGGCAAAGGGAACTTCTCTCGTGACTTTAGAGTATCACGAATGTCCTTCTGCAACCAAGCAAAGCATGGCATCAAGCCAAAACCCATATCCAAGCAAACGGACTGAAAGCAATCCAAACTATCCTATCACTAACTTAACATATCAAAAATTGATCAAAACAACATATCATCTCTTGACTAGATTCCTGGCAATCTCATAGATCACTTATCAATTGACGCATCAATTAAGGTGCCAATTGCCTCAATTTTGTTAAGTTAGCTGACTATCATAGTGCAAAAGCATTGAACCAAGTAGCCAATGCGTCAAATCATACCAGATGCACTGCTTCACTGTGAATGCATCATTCCTTGACATATATGCACCGTTCTGGCATATGCTCTACTTCTTGTGTGAAATGCGTGGTTCTACATTGGATGCGCTGATTCCTAGCTTATAGGTATAGATTTATCATATGCACCGAAAGATCACTCAAATGTGTGGTTTCCCAACATATGCATCATTTCAGGGTACATATGCACCGAACTGTCATTTGGCGCATCTATCCTAACTATTTTTCCTAAGCATTTATTGCCCTAATAAATAACTCTAAGTGAGTTTTGTCAAACTACATATCGGTGGTCCTACCTCACGTGGCTGATCGAACTGTCGAACTAGCTCAAAATGGTGCTCATCATGTGGAATATCCATATCTTTGTCAACTTCTCTAGATCCTCTACTCTCCTAAGCTCTCAAAGGCATATCAACTAAGAACAAGTGTGCAAATGAATAGGACTTGTGGACCTAGCTCCTATATATAGCAAGTGAACCATAGTTGATTGTGTGACAACTGTGACTACTTCCCATGCCTATTTATCCAAACCGTGTCATGTTTTCTTCAATCTAACCTATTTTTCATCTTCTTCTTCATGAGATTGTCCATCTCATGCCTTCTGCTTTCTTCTCGTCCAATCTTTCGATGGGGCATCCTATTGTTAAACTTGTACCAGCGGAAAAATTAGGGCATGTATCATTGTAAAAAATTCTTATTCTTTGAAACAACATGATAAAACACATTTCATCAAAGAGGGGCAAAATGTATACACCTAAAAATGACATAACTCTACTTAAATAAATAGTTTAAATATTTATTTCATCTTAATGTTCCTCTATCAATAAATAAATAAATCAATTTATTTGTTTAATTCATTTTCCTCCCATTAATTGAATAAATTACATTTATTTAATTAATTTAATCAATATCAATTTTATTCTTCCAAACAATTAAATAATTTTAATTATTTAATTATATCATTCATTCTTCCATATTTAAATAAAATACAAATTTATTTAAAATCTCAGTCTCCAAAATAAAATATAATCAAATATTTTATTTATTCTTCTAAAATCTTGCACAAACAGTTAAATAAATTTATTTATTTAATTTGCTTTCTTATCTTCCAAATCTTCTAAAAATAAATCTTCCTTGTCATACAAAAGAAAAAGCTGAGTTAACTGATTTAAAGCAACCTTGTTTTTATCAACAAACTCTTAAATTACAAAAATATATTCTAATTTATGAAATAAAAGCCCATCCTCATCAAGAAAGTAGTTAACTCGAACAAAGCATCTTTTTGAATAACACACATCTTCTCTATATTTGTGCACATTCTCTCAAACATCCTCTACCATTGATCTTCTTATTTCTTCTACACCGTTGATCTTCTCTCACACAAGTCTATAAATACTCCTCTATTCTTCCATTTCATATCAAGAAGCTTTTAATTAAGATTACTCTGTCGAATCCATAGTGCACCATTAGCACCCCACTCTCGCATTTTCCATTATTCATCTCACATTGTATTTGAAGCTCATCTTCAATAAAATAAGTATCCGAGCCATTTCTCCATTGTCATCTTGAGGAAACAAAGTATGGAAGCAAGCTTCCTGAGGGCTACATTCCTCACTAAAGATCGATCGAGAATAGGCGAACAATGGAAGTCGTAAGGTAACAAAGCACTGTAAGTTTGTTTACTTGTTTTATTCTTTGTTATTTGCATATTCCATTGAAGTTATTGGCTTTATAAATTTATTTAATATTATCCCATTTTCCTGATAACAATAACAATACCGGATTACAAGAAGGCTCACTACCCAAAGAATTGCTCACTGCAAGAATGGCTCACTGCCAAAACAGACTCATTACCTAGAGAAAGAAAAGAGAAGAATGGCTCACTACCAAGTTGAACTTCTCAAATTGCATCTACACATGCATGGATGCAGCTCTAATGAATGCTCAAAATACTATCTCAAAACTCTTCATCTTGACAACTCTATTTCATTGCTCTGCTTTTACATTAAGCAAGATCTCTTTTCTTCTGCTCTTGTTGTCTACTTTGTACTTCACATATTTCACACACTCACATTTGCCTCTAATCACTCAAACACCAAATTCAATCCCATATATATATCCACAAGAGTCAAAGTTTTCATATTAGGTCGGCCTAGTAAAGTGTACCATGTAGTTGTGCATTCTGTAGCTTGTCGGCCAAAATCATTTACCAAAATACATACCAGATCAAAAAAACACATGAATCATATTCACATATGTCAGCTCCATCCATATAATTACTTAGGATAAGAATCCAAACAAAAAAACTTACCGCACACATATCATATTGTCATGTCGGCCTTAATCACACACTGTCCCTGATTTAGTTCAACTGTCAGACTACATTTTCCACTGTGGACCACAAGACTTGCTCAAATCCATATTAGAGACTCTTCACATATCATAGATCATACCTTTCAAACTACAAAGAAAAATATTCTTTTGCAGTAGAATGTGGACCACAAGAACACATGCTCTATCATAGTCAAGTTCTGTCAGATCAAGTAGCGATACTTAGGCATTCATAACTAACTCTCTGGTGGAACTAAGAACTTGCTAACCTAGATATAGATACTTCATACATGTGTCTACAACACCTCAAAACCATATAACAAGATATGTAACAGTGGACGAATGTGGACCAATTTAGTTGAGAGTTTTGTTCTGATTTCCTCTATTCCTATTGTGATAGAGAAGGATAGAAAAGAAAATTTTTGGGATTTACATCCTTGTAAAATTTGTGGTTTGACAAATCATTGTGAAAATATATGTTGGAATAGAGAATCAAAAAATGAATCTATGACAGATTGTTTGAAAATGAATTGTGGTTGGATAAATGTATTTGACTAGCAAAAGGTCATAGGTATGTTCAGAATGCTTTATAGACATAAGTTTTCTCATGTTGAGAAATAGGAAAAAGAATTGAACAGAAGAAAAAAATAGCCAAATACAATGGTGTGGAGAATAGTAAAGAAATTGAAGAAATTGAATTGTTTTAGGAGAGTGCAGAAGCACGAAGAAGACAAGGAACTGCTACAACAGTGAGTGAGAATTGAAAGAGGAAAGATCAGCAGACTGTGAATATGATTTGAGTCAACAAACTTGGTGTTCTTCCCAATGTTCATTATGGGGGAGAATGTTGGATAATGAAACATTGTGTAAATCATTGATTAGTTGATTGTTATGGGTAGTTGTAGAATTCAGTTTTAGGAATTAATTGCATTTTAATTATATATATGTTATGTACATTCCTCTAGACAATATATGAAGATTTCTGGTTGTCTTCTATTTTGTATAATATTTTTCTGCTCCTCCAATATCCTTCAAGAATGTCAGATGGATGTCTCCTCCCAAAGGTAGATTGAAATTTAATTTCGATGGGGCATCCCGAGGTAATCCCGATGCCTCAGGTACAGGATGCATTATTAGGAATGAGTTGGGATATCTCATTTGGGCCTCTTCTTTGAAGCTCAAAATAGGAATGAACTATGAGGTGAAAATGGAAGCTCTTCATGAGGTACTCAAGATATATGTACAAAATAATTTCAAGTGCATTGACATAGAGGGGATTTGTTGATTTCCATCAATGGGATAAAAAAGAATGAGATTTTAAGCTTGAGGCTCCAAAAGTGGGTAGAGGCAATATGGAGATTTTTAGACATGCTAGACGACTTTTATTTGAAGAACATATATAGAGAGTCCAACCAAGTAGTGGACTATCTTACAAATCAAGAAATAGAACAAATAAAGAATCTCAAGACCTCTAGACATCATGCAGAATGGGATGATCTAGTGTGCTTTTGGAGGACTTACCACAGACAAATATTTGAGGTGACTGGAAAAGCATGGATGAGATTCATGGAAGAGGTGGATGACCAATCCAAAAGGCTTTCCAATGTAGAGATTGAGGGGACTAACCATTAAGCAGGAAATTGACAACCATATTGTCAAGGGAAAGCACATTGATGACAGTAGATTATATGAGGAATTTTTTGATAATATTGTAATGATAATGGGAAAGAAAAGAAGGGGAAGGCTAATGGCACTTGGATTCCTCTAAAATGAAATGAGATTCTCTAAAGAAATGAGGTATTTGATTCACTTGAGATGCCAAGTGACTAAAGTTTGTCTTGCATGCTCCTAGTGAGCTGATGATGTATATCTATCTTTTTGAATTTTCAACATATTCTAGATGGGAACTACCCCTTAGGTAGTACGTACTTATAAAAAAAATTATGCAAAGATTCTTTTACATGTGTCATAACTCCCCCAAAAGTTGCTACTCCAAGATGGGCTCCAGGATTGACCTTATCACCTCATCTACGCTCCAAAACTAAAAGATGTTCTAACCAGTAAATAATAATTAAATAATTTCGATTGCTAATGAATCCCACATCCCTTATAAATGCATGAACATTCTAACATCATAGAATAATTAAATACATAGAATTTACAAGGTCGATGGCACCTTAATCCCAACACATCTAATATATATATATATATATATATATATATATATATATATATATATATATATATATATATATATATATATATATATATATATATATATATATATATATATATATATATATATATATATATATATATATATATATATATATATATATATATATAATCATAATTTGCACAAAATAACCATAATAGAGAACACAATTGATAATTGATAGTTTAATTTCAATTGTCAAATATTGAAGATAAATCAAAATGGTTTATGTTAGTGTAGCTATGCATGGAAAATCAATACAAATCATTATATTGTTCTTCTTTGAGAGCATCAACTTCATCATTTGATACATTAGAAGTTAGAAACTTAGAATTAAAAGAAGTGACAAGACAACTCCCACTAGATGTACCATGTAATTCCTTTGTAACAGTCTCATGCCCCTCATTCTTGACTGGGACTATGGAAATTTGTTAGTTAGGTTTTTTTAATGTTATTAAAAAATGATGTTTGGGCAAACTCAAGCCTAATACATAGGCCTGGGGTAGGACCTTGAATGAACCTCCAACCTAGACCTGGACTAGGGTTAGTACTTGGTTTGGACTAGTTCACATTCAGTAAGGGTTCTTCTAAACTTGGTAACATAATTATGAAGTATACTATATAATTAGGTATTATCCAAACTCATATAGTTGGGGCTTCTCTAGTAGACCTGGGAAGCTAAATCAAAAGGAGTGCTTAAGTACTACCTATTAGTGAGACACTCCATAAAGGCAGAGGGATTGCCTATTTATTAGGAAATGAGTCTCAAAGACAATTTTGGTGTTTGTTGCATTCTTGTTTGTTGCAATATCCAATTATTCTATAAATTAGATTCTTGTTTTCACCTTTTTTTTGCACATAAAGTTGTATTGCCTAGCTTCATTTACCCTTTTATATTATGGATTCTTATTCACTTTTTTTCATTGGATGGAGCTAGCTATACTTATTCTTGTTGGCTTACTTATCCTTCTCAGTTGTTGTCCCTGATGACCAAACCACAACTCTATGAATTTGTGGAATATGACATGTCACTTGATCTGATGTGGTACCTTTGGTGATCTGCTTATGTTGGTTCACACTTCTCATACTGGGTTATGTTATCATGATATAGTATGATGGTATTTGGCATATATGATATTCCTGCTCATGTTTGATGTTGGCATACTCATAGCATGTTTGCATATTCATGGAAAACATGATGACATTTGTTTAGTGTATATGATATCAGTTTTACTATTTGGCATCTTCCATGATGGCAATTTGGCATCTTTACAGTTTTGCATCTTCTATGATGATATTCAATTTGGCACCTTTGATTGGCATCCTTGATCACATGGTTGATTGGCATGATTAGTTCAGTTTGGTTTTAATGATATTGGTTTGTTGATCACATGATGGCATCACTTGTCTCAGTTGTGAGCTCCTTTCATAATGGCATAAATCACATGATGTGCGGTAGTTTGATTCTTACATGTCAAATGAGGTAAAACAATGTTGTTTTTTCTGACTCACTATTTTGGCTTCACATTTGATTGGTTCCTAAGGTGGCATTTTGACATCTTATTCATATTCACAATTTGGTTCCATGAGGATCTCACAAGTTATAAAGAATTTCATATGTTTAATGTTTTCAAGAGGCATTAAGTGATGACCACGGTCTATTTCCAAGCAAATAAAAATAAAATCAAATATTGGCATTTATCTTTGGCATATTATTGAGGATACTTGCCAGTTGGGTCACTGATGGCTGAATGGAGGTAAAAGTAATTCTTTGGTTGTCTCAAGTCACCGGATCTTTAAAACTTATCGAGGACACCGATTAATCAAACATATTCCGGCAAAAAGTTAGAGTTAAGCATCATTTTGCATTTTCTTTACTATTTGGTCTTTCGACGGTAGAGAATAGGGTTTCAAATGGCAAAATAATCATGAGGTTTCATGGATCTATCTCTGCTGGTGATCATGGAAGGTTCCAGAATGAACATGAGCTTTTGTGACTATGTCGGTTTGACTTTTGGTAATAGGTGACATTGTTATGATTTTCTTTTTTCTTCAATGACCGTTATGATTGTGTGATCTTTTGCATAGAGTTTTACATTTCGGTGACAGTTATAGTTGGCCATGAATGATTCAAAGGAAATATATATATATTTTTAAATTTATTAAGATATTTTTTAGTTAAAATGCACATTGTTTTCATGACCAGAAATCTTTGCTTTGATGATGTGAATTGGGGTTACAACCCTGGTTAGGGTTTTTGACATATCTTACCTTGTTATGGTTAATAATTGAAAATGAATTGGGCATTCGACTAGAAAACTATATGATAGTTATGGAACCACCAAAATGGTTATACCTTCAAAACAGAGAAAAAATGTAAATGAAAAGGATATGTTATAAATATGTTATTGATATAATGTGAATGATGCAGTCAGTACAAAAGATTGTTCATGCATTATTGATATTATATTAGTATGGATTGAAGTGAAATAGAGTATCCCTCTGTATGTAAACTTTTCATATAATAGTCTTTGTTGGAAGTTTTCCAGTGAGACAACTGTAGCCAATGAGGCTCTACCAGTGAGGCATTTTGTGTAGCTAGTGAGGCTCTCCCAGTGAGGCATTTTGTAAGCCAGTGAGGCCTATAATTAGTGAGATTTTTAAGCTAGTGAGGCACTTTCTTGAGTAGTTTTCTGCCCTGAAGGTTTCCACTTAGGACAAATCTTTGTGTCATTATTTTTGTGCATGGTATGTGTTTTTACCTGTAGCTTTGAATTCCAATCTCAAAATTTGCAATCAGTTTATAAATATTTCCAAATTGTTTATGAATGCTTGGCCAAACAAATTCAATGTATTAAAGAGTCAAAGCATGAAAGTATTGTGAATTTGTAAAAGGAAGTTAAATTGCCCTTAGATACTCATTCACCCCCCCTCTCAGTATCTAAACCACTCTAACAAGTGGTATAGGAACCAAACCCTTTGTCGATAAGGCCTAATTAGCCTAAGGGGATTCCTAGTTGAGTGGTTATCATGTCTTTCCAAGATGGTCTCTCTATATCTAAAGCACCATTATTTGATGGTACAGATTATACTTTTTGGAAATATAGAATGACTCGTCATATCAAGTCTTTAGGATATGATGTCTGGGATGCCATTGAAACTGGTTGTACTGTCACAGGCAAACCATCTAATGCTGATGAAAAAAAGGCCCTGATTGTGACTCAAAGGCTACTAGTGCTGTCTGTTGTGGCTTGTCTAATGAAGTTTTAAATAAAGTTATGGAATGTGATATAGCTAAAGCTATTTGGAATAAATTGTCAAACATTTACGAAGGAGATGAAAGTATTAAAGAAGCTAAATTACAAGCTCTTAGAGAAAGATTTGAAAGAATGAGAATGAAAGATGATGAAAAGATAGCTGAATATCTTCAAAGAGTTCAGGAAACTATAAACAATATTAGAGGTCTAGGGGAGAAACTAGAAGAGACAACGGTAGTTAAGAAGGTCTTAAGGACCCTAACTCCCAAATATGATTCCAAAACCTTTGTGGTTGAAGATAAAGACTTGAAGACAATAACAATTGATACTCTTCATGAAGTTTTTACTACATATGAAATGAGAATGGAAATCATAACGCTAGTAAGGAATCTAAGGAAGCAACTTTTAAAACTATGAAAAAGAATGCTGAAACAAGTCATGAAATTGAAAATGTCAATGAAGATGAATCTATCTTTGTTAGTAAAATCAGAAGAGGTTTAGGTAGATACAAAGGAAAATTACCTTTTAAATGCTTCAACTATGGAAAAATAGGACATTATGCAACAAAGTGTCAAAATTTAGAACTTGACAGTGAACAAGAGGATAATAGAAAACAATACAAGAAAAAACCTTTCAACATCAAAAAGAAAAGTTTTTTTACAAAGAAAAAGAGTCTAATTGCTAGAATATCAGATAGTGCATCAGAGGAATCTTCTGATGAAATAGATGAAACACTCTTCACGGCAACAATCATTGTTGAACCAGAAGAAGAAAAATTAGAACTATCTGAAAATGAAATTGATTTAGAAGGTGAGTTAAAATGTGCCTTTGGTGAAATTAGAAGGCTTAAAAAGGAAAATGGAGTGCAAAGCAAGTTAATAACTGATCAAGAAAAAAAAGATTTCTGATTTAAAACTAAGTCTTGAAGAAAATAGAAAAATACTTTCAGATATTGAAGAATAGTTAAAAGTCAAGGATAAAGAGTGTTGTTCCAAGGAGGTTGAAATAGTTAAACTGAGAAAAGAACTTGAAATGTGTAACAGCAGTGATAAACTTGCTGATATGCTAGGTAAACAAAAAGAGTATAAAGACATGACTGGTCTAGGCTTCTCAAAAGGCCAATGTTCACATGATAATCAATTTAAAGGTAAAATGCCTTTCAGATTTTCTGGTTACTATTTCTATTGTTATCAATATGGGCATAGAGCAAATGAATGCAAGTTTGCATCTACAAAATAACCTAATCTTTTGAATGGCAGATTCTTTAATTTCTTAAACAAGTTAAGATGTTTTAATTGCAAAGAATTTGGACACGTAGCGAAGTTTTGCAAATCAAAAATCATTTCTCTTACAAAACAGCCCAAGATGAAGTGGGTGCCAAAAATCAGCAAAACTATGATTGTTGAAGTTGCCTTTCATGCTAAGAAAAATGAAATCTGAGTTATAGATAGTGGCTGTTCCCATCATATGACTGGGGATAGAAGTAAATTTACTTCATTTGAAAATTATTCAAGTGGGTCAGTCAAGTTTGGTGATGATTATTGTTTACAAATCATAGGAAAAGGTACAATCCTTCTAGAAGATAACACACCTCTAGAAGATGTTTATTTTGTTGAAGGACTAACTCATAATCTATTGAGTGTGAGTAGGATTTGTGACAGCAGATTTGATGTAGTTTTTACATCACAAGGCTGAAAGATTCTCAAAAATTTAGGGCAAGTCATTGCTTAAGGTTTGAGAACAAAAGGTAACATTTATAATCTGCATGGATCTGCTAATGATTGCAAAAACAATATATGTTTTATGAGTCAAATTGAGGAAAGAAAACTCTAGCATAGGAGGTTGCGGCATCTTAATTGTGATAACTTGGTTAAAATCAGCCACAACAAAAATGTTAGACATATGCCTATTGTTTCTAAGCCTACAAATCTGGTTTGTAAATAGTGTCAACCAGGTAAACAAACAAGGAATGTTCATAAGTCTAAAGAACAATTTTCTATAGAACCTCTTCAATTGGTTCACATTGACCTATGTGGTCCAACCAGAACTAAGTCTTTGAATGGTGAAAGATATTTTATGATGTTCATAGATGATTACACAAGGATGACTTGGGTCACCTTTCTCAAACATAAATATGAGGCTCTAGACAGATTTAAAATTATCAAAAGAATGGTACAAAGAGAAACAGACTTAAAGTTGAAATGTTTAAGGTCTGATAATGGAGGAGAATACCTCTACTACTTTTTTGGAATATTGTGAAAAACATGGCATAAAAAGATAGTTTGCAGCCCCTAGAACACCTCAACAAAATGGGGTGGCTGAAAGAAAGAATAGGATAGTAAAGGAGATGGCTAGAACCATGCTTTAGGATGCTGGACTGTCAAATGCTTTCTAGAAAGAAGCAGTTCATAGAACAGTCTACACTTTGAACAGGGTACAAATAAGAGTCAAAACTAGGTACACACCCTATGAACTTTGGTACGGTAAGTCTGGCAGTGTTTCTTATTTTAAAATCTTTGGCAGTAAATGTTACATAAGAAGGGAACATAATCTAGGAAGTTTTGAATCACGTTGTGATGAAGGGATCTTTCTAGGTTACTCTACTCATAGCAAAGCCTACAAATGTTACAATAAGTGGTTAAGAAAAATAATTGAAAGTTCTAATGTCAAAGTGGTTGAGAATTTGTAGCAAGAACAACAACTTCAGTGTCAACAAGTTAAAGAAATCATTCAAGAAGAGCCAAGCAAAAAAGAAGGGTCAGAAAAATCTGAAGAAGAATCAGATCCTGGAATGCCTCAGAGACAATCAGCAAGTCCTAAAACTAAGACTCGTTCTAAATCCTCTACTATATATACTCCTTCAAGAAGATTGTTACAAAAGAATCATCCAGATGAAAATGTTATTGGTGATCTAGATTTTGCGATACAAACTAGAAGAAAAACTGCTCAAGCAAATTAGCAGGTTCATATTTGTTTAGTGTCTCAATTAGAGCCTAAACCTATGCTGAAGCTAGTAAAAATGACTTGTGGGTTCAAGCTATGTTAGATGAATTAGCCTAGATAGAGAAAAATAAAACTTGGGAACTTGTCCCAAGACCAAAAAAAAAAATATTATTGGGGCCAAATGGGTTTTCAGGAACAAACTTGATGAAAATGGAGTTGTTGTTAGAAACAAGGCTAGACTGGTTTGTAAGGGTTATTCTCAAATAGAAGGCATAGATTTTGATGAGACCTTTGCTCCTGTGGTAAGAATGGAAGCAATCAGATTATTTCTTACATTTTCAATATATAGAAATGTTAAGGTCTATCAAATGGACGTTAAAACAATATTTCTTAATGGAGATCTAGAAGAAGAGGTCTATATGGATCAACCTGAAGGCTTTGTTTGCAAAGATAAGCCACATCAAGTGTACAGATTGAAAAAGACACTATATGGTCTTAAACAAGTTCCTAGAGCCTGGTATGCCAAATTAGACAAACATTTACAATCACAGGGCTTCACTAGAAGGGGAGCTAATAGTAATCTTTATTTTATGACTAAAAATGATCACATTCTGATAGTGGTTGTATATGTTTATGACATAATTTTTGGAAGTGATTATAATGCACTCAGCGCATACTTTCCACAAGTCATGACATCAAAATTTGAAATGTCAATGTTGGGTGAACTTTCATTCTTTCTTGGCTTATAGGTTTCTCAACTCAAGGAAGGTATTTTTATCTCTCAAACAAAATATGAAAGCAATAAGTTGAAATAGTTTCAAATGGATGAGTGTAATCCTGTTAGTACACCCATGGAAATTGGTTGTAAATTAAGTGTTGATGTTGATAACCCTGATATTGATCATACTTTTTATAGGTCTATGATAGGTAGCTTATTGTATTTAACTACTACTGGGCCAGACATAATGTATGTAGTCTGTTTGGTAGCCCAGTTTCAATATGCCCCTAAGTAATCTCATCTAAATGCAGTGAAAAGGATACTTAAGTATGTATAAGGAACACTAGATTATGGGCTTTGGTATCCAAGGCATTTTGATTTCACTTTGATAGCATACACAGATACTGATTGGGCTGGCAGTCTTGATGACAAGAAGAGTACTTCAGGTGGTGCATTCTTTCTTGGTGGAAGGTTAGTTGCTTGGCATAGCAAAAAACAAGATTCTGTTTCATTGTCAACACCTGAGGCTAAATACATTGCTGCTACATCTTGTTGTACTGAGATACTTTGGATGGTTCAGACTTTGAATGATTACATGGTTACTATTTCTAAGCATGTCAGAATTCTATGTGACAATGTTAGTGCAATTGATATATCCAAGAATCCTGTGATGCATTCTCGCACTAAGCATATTGATATTCGATATCATTTCCTTCGTGATAAAGTGCTTCTCAACGATGTGTTGGACTATGTGTCTTTAGATGATCAAGTGGCTAATATATGTACCAAGCCACTCCCTAGAGCAATTTTTGAGGATCTAAGGGATAATCTTAGGGTTCTCTCTTTTTCTTCTCTGCCTTAATGTTTCTCAATTCTTGGACTCATGGGGAGGTACTTGCATATTTCTATGCCCTGACAGTTTTCAGATTCATGTGATAGTTGTCTTGGTTTTTGATTGACAGTCTCCTTAGTTGTTGTCTCTTTCTGCTTATCATATTGTTGTTATTTCTTTATGGTGCGAACATCCTCTTCTTGTTTTAGATATTCTGGATACTTCTTAGTCATGAGACAACCCTGGTATGATTGGTATGTTTTTCATCTTTTCTTATAATGCACACTTCAGGGTTTATGTTTTGTTGCAAACATTTCCATTCATTCACTCCCTTTGCCCTGATGTCAAAAAGGGGGAGAGGAAGTTGTGTTTTGCCCATCATGGACAAAGGGGGAGTTTGTTGGCTTACTTACCCTTCTCAGTTGTTGTCCTTGATGACCAAACCACAACTCTATGAATTTGTGGAATATGACGTGTCACTTGATCTTATGTGGTACCTTTGGTGATCTGCTTATGTTGGTTCACACTTCTCATACACTTCTCATATTGGGTTATGTTATCATGATATGGTATGATGGCATTTGGCACATATGATATTCATGCTGATGTTTGATGTTGGCATACTCATAGCATGTTTGCATATTCATGGCAAACATGATGACATTTTTTTAGTGTCTATGATACTAGTTTTACTATTTGGCATCTTCCATGATGGCAGTTTGGCATCTTCTATGATGATGTTCAGTTTGGCACCTTTGATTGGCATCCTTGATCATATGGTTGATTGGCATAATCAGTTCAGTTTGGTTTGAATGATATTGGTTTGTTGATCACATGATCGAATCACTTGTCTCAGTTGTGAGCTCCTTTCATAATGGCATAAATCACATTATGTGTGGCAGTTTAATTCTTACATGTCAAATGAGGTAAAGCAATGTTGTTTTTTTCTGACTCATTATTTTGGCTTCACATTTGATTGGTTCCTATGGTGCCATTTTGGCATCTTATTCATATTCACAATTTGGTTCCATGAGGATCTCAAAAGTTATAAAGGTTTTCATATGTTTAATGTTTTCAAGAGGCATTAAGTGATGACCATGGTCTATTTCCTAGCAAATCAAATCAAATCAAATCTTGGTAGTTATCTTTGGCATATTATTGAGGTTACTTGCCAGCTAGGTCACCAATGGCTGAATGCAGGTAAAAGTGACTATTTGGTTGTGTCAAGTCACCAGATCTTTGAAACTTATCGAGGACACCGGTTAATCAAACATATTCTGGCAAAAAGTTAGAGTTAAGCGTCATTTTGCATTTTCTTTGCTATTTGGTCTTTCAGCAGCAGAGAATAGGGTTTCACATGGCAAAATAATCATGAGGTTTCATGGATCTATCTCCGCTGGTGATCATGGAAGGTTCTGGAATGAACATGGGCTTTTGTGACTACATTGGTTTGACTTTTGGTAATAGGTGACATTGTTATGATTTTCTTTTTTCTTCAGTTGTGATTGTGTGATGTTTTTCATAGAGTTTTACATTTTGATGACAGTTATAGTCGGCCATGAATGATTCAAAGGAAATATGTTTTTTTTATTTATTAAGATATTTTTCAGTTAAAATGCACATTGTTTTTATGGCCAAAAAATTTGCTTTGATGATGTGAATTGGGGTTACAACCTTGGTTAGGGTTTTTGACATATCTTACCCTGTTATGGTTAATAACTAAAAATGAATTGGGCATTTGACTAGAAAACTATATGACAGTTATTGAACAACCAAAATGGTTATACCTACCAAAATAGAGAAAAAATGTAAATGAAAAAGATATGTTATAAATATGTTACTGATATAATGTGAATGATGCAGTGAGTACAAAAGATTGTTCATGCATTATTGATATTATATTAGTATGGATCAAAGCGAAACAGAGTATCCCTCTGGATGTAAACTTTTCCTAAAATAGTCTTTGTTGGAAGTTTTCTAGTGAGGCAACTGTAGCCAGTGAGGCTCTGCCAGTGAGGCATTTTGTGTAGCTAGTGAGGCTTTGCCAGTGAGGCAAGTTGTAAGCCAGTGAGGCCTATAATCAGTGAGATTTTTAAGCCAGCGAGGCACTTTTTTGAGTTGTTTTCTTCCCTAGAGGGTTTCCACTCAGGATAAATCTTTGTGTCATTATTTTTGTGCATGGTATGTGTTTCTACCTGTAGCTTTGAATTTCAGTTTCAAAATTTGCAATCAGTTTATAAATATTTGTAAACTATTTATAAATGCTTGGCCAAACAAATTCAATGTATTAAAGAGTCAAAGCATGAAAGTATTGCAAATTTATAAAAGGAAGTTAAATTGACCTTAGATATTGATTCACCCCCTCTCAGTATCTACACCACTCTAACAATTCTATGGTTTCTTCACTTCCCAATGGTGTTAATGTACTACCCATTGTGGTTTTTTTAATTAATGGTGGAGCTAATGGTACCATAATTTGTTTCCTTACATTTTATGTTGCACTATACAGAACAAGATGGTTAATTTTGGAAAGGTGTTGAAGGAGTGACAATTCCCAAAATGGCAATGATATGTTCTATTCGAAGCAATCAATGTTATTTTTGCAATGAGACTTTTTCTACTCCGTTGCTCTTTATGTTTCTCAAAATACCATTTCCATATTAATAGTCAATTGTTTGATACATTATAACATGACATGGAAACAATTGTTTTTGATAATATAAGGTGGCTAAACAAGGGGCTGAACCCTTACAAAAAGCAGAGAGGCCACAAAGGCAACAAGCACAAAAAGTGCCTTAAACCAGAAACATCAAATACGATTTTCCCATCATAAACAACAAAACCAGCCGCTAAAAACTAAGAAAGTAAAATAGAGTAGTAGAGTATCATCTAAGACTAAGGAGGCAAATTCTCTTCTTACTTAACCATAGATTTAATAATGTCATCCAATTTCTTAGCAAGATCATCATTGTCAGCATTAACAGTAACCCCCAGGTTTTGCAGCATAGAAACATTGAGGAAAATAGAATTCCTGAGCACAGTGGAAAGATTATGTTCCAATTTCTCAATGCGAGCCCTCAGAACCGCAATTTCAGCTCCCAGGCCAGCATCAGTGTCCATTTCATCGTCAGCTTCTTCAACAAACATCTCTCCCGCTTTGCCAGCATTGTCAGCAGAATCAGCAGCATCCTCAGTAGTAGCCCCCATTTCTTGAGTCTCCTGCTTACCATCAGCATCCTCAGAGATTTCCTGAACATCCATATCTTTATCCTCATCCCCCTAGAGGGATTCTTCAGAAGCGCTCTCAGAATAATCAATAAGTTTTGCTTTTGGAGTAGGTTTGCTAGCAATTTGCCCCGACCGCCTAACTCCTGAGGAGAAACCATCCTTAATAACCTTAGCAGAAGAATGAAACAATTGTTGATTGTCTTGCTCCTTTCCATTTATTAACCCAATGGTAATGTCTTAAAGTGGTATTGGTTTTGTGATACATTTCAGTTTGGAATTATAAAAAAAATGTGGGCTTTTTTTACTGCTTGTTTTTATTTTTTGGCTAGTTGATTGTTAGCCTTATCACTTGATTGATATTCATTGTGTTAATGTCACTATGTGTTTGTTTTTTATTGAAATGCAATGCTAATGATTTTACCAACACAACTATTTTTCAATAGTGTACATTCCCTTTGTTTATGCCTGCTTGTTATCCCTTTTGAAATACCCTCAGATCAATGCTCTATTTGTCCTCTTTGTACATCTGATGAAACATTGCAATTATTACAGGTAAATGTCTACTATCCATATTGTGATTCACAAAACGCAAGAGTTATTTTTTCATGGGACTTAAATGGCAGTGATGTTTTTATATTTCTTTTTGTTTTTCTATTATGTCATTTCCGAGATACTTAATTCTTCTATCATCAAGTTTGGAAGAAAATTCACAAAAAAAAAAAATTACTCAATTAAATAAGAACTGTTAAATGTGTGGTCTATTCAAGTGTCTCTTTATGAATAGTACAACATGGAGTTGTTCTCCTTTGTAGAGATGTAACTCTTTTCATTCTACCATAGTGGAACTCTTGCTACATCTTGGTTTTCCCTTTTTCGAGAAGGCATAATGCATGTTTTGTTATATCAAAACGGAGACCCCTAAAACATATACATATCTAAGAATTCCAACACCATGAGCATCAAAATATAGAGTTCAAAGGAAGTTCATAGTTGCAAAATCCAAACCTAATATCAAGGCTTTTGCAATATCTCTCAACCTATTTGAAATCCATGAAATATTCCAAATTTCTAAAACTTTGCCAAAAAGCATGCATGTAGCAATATCCATCATATTCAGTAGTCTTAGAGTTTAAACAAAAACCTTCAAGATAAAATAATGGTTTCTTTAAATGAAAGTAAACGTAAGATTACTTAGATAAATATAAACTATCAAAGTTTTAAGTAAAACTAGTCTTATCCATTTCCTTACCAGAATGATAGTCTTTAGGAGATACCTTTGAGGATTGAGAAAGTATACTTATACCGCTGCTTCTGTACAAGTTTGTAACTAAGTCAAGAAAATTGCCTCTACCATGTTGTCTTGAAACTTTTTAATCTTCTTCCAACCATCTGTTATGTTGACACAATTTTCTTGTGTTATAAAATCCTTTAATAGTATATTTGGGGAACTAAAGACAATAGAGGATTCCATGTTGAAGACACTAAGGTGTAATTTGGTGATGACTAGATCATCTGCTATATATTGTTTGTTTAGAGATTAGAGATGTCATCTCCCTCAACTTTATTTTCCAATCTTGCATCCCTATTAGCCTATCACCTTTCGTGCATCGCTCATAATATTCATTCTTTTTATTACAATTTAGGCTCAAATTCTAACTTTCGTTAGTATATTTCAAGATTCTAAACTTCCTAATCTTTGCGAGAGCCTTATTTTTAGATGTTGCTTTACCCTTGAGGCCTTTGTAGTATTTGGCTAATTGTTAGATGGATGCATCACCTTCCATTGGTGTAAGTTTTCACCCTAGTGGAACACCACCTTCTCACAAACCACCTTTTGGAAAATAATTTGGAATCTATTATCTAGAGAAGCCATTAATAGATGGAAACTTGTTAGAGGAATAGGTAGATAAAGAAGATAGAATTGAGAAAAATTTGAATTGGCATGCCGTTTAGCATTAGCAAGAAGCTTACCAAGAATGGGATGATGAGAGCAATCCTGAATGAGGCTGATGATTTTATTAAACTAGATTTGAAATTTATGAAGAAATGTTGAATTTTTCCATCCAAAGGCTTATTTAATTTAGCCCATATTATGAAAAGATGGATTCTTTTGGTTTAAGCCAAATGTATTCTAGCCTTTAGGCTATCTTTTTTTAAAGAAAGGTGGCAGAGCACCTATAATATATTATAATATAGACATATAGAATACAAAAAGACCAGTCCATCAAAACACCCCTTAGGGCCAAACAATGAGAATCCTGACACTGAAGAAGAAATTGCTTTTGGATTTGACTGCGTGTATTCTTTTGTATTGACGTTTCGGGTCACACTCTGTGAACCATCATCAGGAAGAGGATTCAAAGATGATGGTTCACAGAGTGTGACCTGAAACGTCGATACAAAAGAATACATGCAGTCAAATCCAAAAGCAATTTCTTCTTCATTCGATGGACTGTGGAAAGTTCATGCCTACTAATCCTGACACTATAAAAAGAGGTGGAAGATGCTAGACAAAAAATATACAAAAAACACTGCCTCAAGAGGGTGGTAGCATCAGCTTCAAAACAGTCGGACCTGGTCCGAATTCATTCTACTTAAATATCATCCACTTTACTGGTCAAATAGCCAATAGCAATTTTATACCTCATTCACAACAAAAAGTGGTAAATATTTGTCCTATTTTTATTGGCCAAAATTGACCTTTAACTATTAAAATGAATGATATTTAAAAACAACCGTCTGAATTAGAACCATGATTATCTTCTAGAGGGGCAATGGCAAATGAGAGAGTGAAGGCAAGAGTACCTGGAGCATGTGGGGGACCCAGTACCAGATTGAGTGCGTGGTGGCGAAGAAAACACGCGGCGTTGAAGACCTCCTTAGTTTTATCTGCGATCCCTGCTGGAAGCTTGAAACGGTGTGCATTCAACGCCCTGTTAAGAAGGTTGTAGCAGTCCCCCTGGAGGCCTCTTTGCATGGAAGTATGGGAGGTTTGGAGAAGATCCCTGTCAAAGTTGCCGCCTATCAGAGCCTCGAAGTCGTATCCGCCGAGAGTTGTTCGCCACCTATCCGTATTTAAGTAGAGTGCGCAATTTTTGACCCCTTCACTTGTCTCTCTGCAGGTTGCAAGAGGTAGTAACCCAGGACGCACCGAACCACGAATTCCACATTATCGCAGTCAATATCGAATATCTCCCTTATGTTCATCATGTTCATAGCCCCTTGGTAGATCGGTTCCCTGACCAGTGGGGGGAGGAGGACTCAATCGTTATTAAACCACACTTCCATTTAAGATTTTCCAGCAGGGAGGTCGAGGCTGAAAGACAAACAACTAGTGAAGGATGAAGGAATAAACAAACAAAGAAAACACTAAGCATTAATACTCCCTGGAGAGGCTCTTGGTGGCAATAAAGCAGAAGGTGACGTATTTGTGGTACTCTCCCTTCGCAAAATGGAGATTATCAATATAGCTGCTTCATTAAATTAGCTATAGGTGACGAATGTAGACTCGCTTTAGCTAACTACAAATAGCTCCAACTGGAAATATTTTGCATGCAGCCTACTAAATGAAGACTTTAGGCTATGTTAGTGGTCTACTTTGTTCTTTTAATCCTATCTTTTTTGTTGGTTCTTTATTGTCATTACATGTGTATAATGTTTTATAGACAGTGCTATTATTCCAAAATGTAGTGCTACTGCTTATTGGCAAGTGAATATTAGCCTCAAACTTTAGAGTGCTAATTTTCTTAGGAGTGTTGTGTGATAATTTCTCATATGTCTATCCCAAAATTTACTAAACATATTAATGTCATTCATATTGGTAAAACTTTCCTAAAATTTGGGTTTTATTATGTATAAAATTGTAGTTTTCTGAGAGGAATCTAGGTGTGCACGTCAAAACCATTTTCTATATCTCACTAATGTTATTTTGTTTATCGATACTGCTAGCAACATAATTCCATACGGAACTGGTAAGAATAGTTTCCAATAATTCAAAGAAACAAAGATTATATAGGTCAAAGCATAAAAGGGAGATTCAAGTCCTAAATGTATTTTATATCTTCCCAAATCTTGTGTATTGTTATTATGTGTTGAATCTTTATACATTTACTACTATAGTTCTAGTCTGCCAGATATTATGATCACATTTTGAAGTGGTAGAATGTGGGGAAAGAAAAGTTTCAATCTAAGGTTGTAATTTTGAATGAATTATTTCACTTTTTACATTCTATCATTAAATAGATATTCAAAATTCTTGTAGTAGATTTTTAAGTGAAGGATGATGTGTTTTTTACTTGTCAAGGATTAGATTCAACCTAAATAAATCTTGACGTAGAGCCTATGAGGATACTAGAGAGCTTAAAATATTTATTTGAAATGATCAAGAAAGCCAGTGTAGACTCTAATAATAAATCCTTTAAAGGGAAGTTAATATCTAGTTTACACAAGGCTATACTTACTATTTCTAGATCTTCAAACTGGGTAGAGGCCAAATACTTGGAGGGATCTATATTACATGAAATAGATTTATATTTCCCTTTTTATATAATTGTAATTAATAGTTACAAAAGATCCGATACAACATGCCCATTGCTTAATAATAGATATTTTATTTACCAGGTCTGTACAAGATCTCTAGCTAGTAGTCACACTCCTAATCTTGGTTCATATCTTCTACTCTCCCCTAGGTTTGGTAGGATTGCTCAAAACTATATGTTAGATGAGTCATTAGAAGAGGAGGAAGGACTACTCACTAATATTATATCTCAAACTCCTAAGAATTCCAATACCAAAAGTCTCTTTGTAAGTTTCCATACATATATTTCAAAAAAAATTTATAGATTTTTTATTTCACTATCTCTATTCAGGTAGCTCAACATCTTTGTTGGTGGGTTAAACTATTTGAAATTGCATATGTATAACAACATTGCTTTAACCCCTTGCCTTGCTCAAGTAGAAAGGAAATCTATTTTTATAATATCTGGAAGGAAACTTTTGTAGGTGGCTAACTATAAAACTAATTATTCAAATTGTCTTAGGCTATGTATTCATGTGATGTAGATTGATAAAGATCAAAGATTGCTTTCGTGGAACTTTTTCTATAGTGAAATGGTCTTAAAAATGGTCACACAATCAAACAATAGGCTCATACGTACATTTATAACTCCTATAAAAATAAGCAATAACTTATCATAATTATGTACAATAGGTCAATGAGATTGTTAAAGTATAGTTGGCTTAGAATAAGAAACACACATCTTCTTGTTGTCTCTAATGAAGTGTTAGAGAAATTGAATTCTTCTAAGGCTTAGTCATGCTTAAATTGTAGGGAAACTTATAAAGTATGAGACTATAATGCTTAATTGATTCTACATTTGTATGATTGTTACCATTAGAGAAAGCTGGAAGGACGTTTCTCAAATGTTGCAGTTGGTAGTGCCTTGGTAGACATGTATGTAAAACGTGGAAGAATAGACAAGGAACATGAACTATTTGACAAAATACCCCCAAAAGTTGTTATCTCATGGATTGCAAAATCATCACAGGGCAGGCACAAAATGGTGTTTTGCATATTGGGAGATAGTTTGATATGTTTTCTATCTAGGTGCTTTATATGCAATTTCTCATTATTTACAATCAAAAGGCCTTTTGTTTTGTGTGGTTTACTATTTTTGCATCTATTTAGGTCTCTGCAAGTCTCCAACAACTCCTTGGGATTTTAAATCTAAAGAAGGGTTTACATGGACTCTAAAGGCAAGTCACTTTAAATTTTTAGAATGGGGGGATTTTTCAAGGTTAGCAGTTATTTGTTTGTTGTAGAGTTCTTAGTGGTTGTGTGAGTCCAAAATAACATAGATTTCTCTTTAGATTAAGAAATTAGATCATTTTTATGTTGTTGGTATTTTTTTATTGGTAGCAATTTGTCTATAAGAAGTTGGCTTTAGGTGGAAAATTGTATGCATTTTATTTCTTTGTTCCACATTTCATGCTAAAAACATGGGTGTTCATGGTTTTGATAGCTATTAGCCTTTTTAATGCATCCTCATTTGTTAAATGTTCTTTGTGTTTATGATGCCATTGTGGCATTTCTTACAACCATATTTCTTTGATTCATTAAGCCTATAGAAACAAGATCATGGAATAAACAAAAAACACACGACTTTGCAATGAATCGACCCAATTGTATTACCAAGGATGCAAATATAAATAGGTGAGTGTGGGTACCCAAATCTCCATGAAATGAGGATAGGACTCCTCTACATGAAGATGTGGTGAGTAACCACCCACAAAGATAGCACAAGGTGTCGATGGAAGTTGACACCTCTACAAAATGACCAACTACTTTGACATGTTCAAAGTAAAATGTGGTAAAATGCCTAAGTGTGATTAAAACACATGTGTATACACCTAGGATTAAAGGTATACACCAACATCTCCCTTAAGCCTAGATTAGGTGAGTTTTATGAAAAATGGGTCCCGACTATAAGCTTGGTGAGGTACCCATATACAATGCAAAAGAAAAATGACTCCCGGTCATGAGGCCTAATAAGGTACTCAATTACAATGCAAAATCTCTAAAGCTGGAGAAAGATAGAAAACCCAGTGGGAAAAAACTATCCTCCAAAATGAGAGAAAAAAGAAAAGACTTAGAGAGACCCCCCCTAAAGATGATGTTGATGTAGACCGCACACCAAGAAGAGCTCATAGAGAATGAACATTCTCTTAGTAAAGGGTTTTGTGAAAATGTCAGCAACCTGCTCGGAAGACTAGCAAAAGACTAAGTCAATGATCTGACCATAAATAAGCTCTTAAATTTAATATATATAAATCTCTATGTGTTTGGTTCATTGATGTTGAACCAGATTCCTGCATATCTGTATAGTGCTATGTTTATCACAAAAGATAACTATAGGCTTCCTCAAAGGAATACCAAACTCAAAAAGAATGCCTTGAAGCCATATGGCCTCAGTAGCTTAGTTAACAACTCCCCTAAATTCTGCCTCTGTAGAAGATATAGAAACAACATTCTACTTCTTGCTAGACTATCTGATAGGACCTAAACCAAGTGAAAACTGTAACAAAAAGTGGACTTGCGATACTTAGTATCACCAGACCAATATGAATCTGTAAAACCAACCAAGTCAACTAAGGAACCAACTCTGTAGTGAATCCTGAATGCAAGTGTACCATGAAGGTAGTGAAGGATCCTCTTAGTTGCTTTCCAATGCAACTCATGAGGTTCCTACATAAATCTAGAAACCATGCCAACTACATATGATATGTCTGGCCTAGTATGTGTAAAGTATATAAGACTACCTACAAGTTGCTGATATAATGTAGCATGAACTAAGGGTGTAGGGAAAGAAGTCTCCAGCTTGACTCCAGCTAGGAAGGGAGTCATAGATGGTCTCCAAGTAGTCATGTGAAAACATGCAAGTAAATTAAGAGTATACTTAGGTTGAGCAAGAGCAATCTCTGAATCTGACTGTGATATCTCAATACCAAAGAAGCAGTGCAATAAACCCAAGTCTATCATGTCAAATCTATCCAAAAGAGCTAACTTCATTGCTGCAATGGTAGATGAAGTACTCCCAATAATCAAAAGATCATCAACATATAGAACTAGTATCAAAAGTGAATCATCCTTCCACAAAAGATACACATTAGGATCTGAATGACATCTAGTAAATCCTGAAGATAGAAGGTAAGAATCCACCCTGGCATTCCAAGCCCTGGGGGCTTGTTTGAGACCATAGATAGATTTCCTTAGTCTATAGACTAAGGATGAACCCTATACAAACCCTGGTGGTTATTCCATGTAGATTTCCTCCTCAAGGTCTCCATGAAGAAATGCACTCTTCACATCCATTTAATGTACAACCCATCCATGTGATGCGGCTATAGCTAGTGTGAGTCAAATTGAAGTCATCTTGGCAACTAGTGCAAATGTTTATGTATAGTCAATGCCTGTAACTTGTGAAAAACCTTTGGCAAACAAACATGCTTTGTACTTATCAATTGACCCATCTCCTGCAAATTTAGTTCGATAAATCCATCTACATCAAGCTGTCTTCCTTCTCTTAGGAAGAGAAGTCAAATCCCAAGTGTGATTTCAAATCAAGGAATCATATTCCTCATTCATAGAAATATCCCACTCAGGTATGCCTAATGCTTCTTTAAATGTTTATGGATCAGACATTGAAGTAAAGAAGACATGTGATCCCCCCTAAAAGTCTGTTTGAATCTGTCTGTCACATGATCTACTGTAACTTGTACCCATGAATCTGCTCTGTGAAGTGAGCGTAGATTTCTTGATGTGGGTAAGCCAAATGCAGAAATATCAACTTCTAATGAAATCCCAGAACTTGATGAAGATGAATTCTCATTATTATCATCACTTTGTGAACTAGAAGAAGAAGAAGAAGTATTTACTACACTAGGAATCTGTTGCAAATGATCTGAATCATCAGAGGTATTATCATGATTTGGAGAATCAACAGTATGTTGAGGAATGTCAAGAATAGTTTCAAGAGGTGTTTCTTTAACTTTAACACTTCTCTCAATGAGCAATTCATGTGTGGTTGGATGAAGTAGGCAATAGCCTTTTACACCATTTGGATATCCAACAAAGATGCAAGGTTTGGACTGTGGATCCATAGCCTTGCGATGTTCTTTAGGAATGCGTGTCATAGATGGAGAACCAAAGACTCTGAAATGATCAACTGTTGGTTTGCACTCTTTCCAAGCTTCAAAGGGAGTGATTCCATTTAAGGCTTTATGAAGAACTCTATTCTGAATGTAACATGCGCAGTTGATTGCTTTAGCCTAGTAAGATAGTGTTAAGCCTTTAGAATGAATCATACAATTAGCCATCTCTTTTAAAGATCTTTTTTTTGCGCTCAAACACCATTTTGTTGAGGAGTATAGGGAACTTGTGCATTGCAAATATATCCCCTCTGTTATGCAATATTGCTCAAAATGATTATTGACATACTCTCTTCCATTATCTATTCAAAAAACTTTAATGACTTTCCCTAACTATTTTTCAGCTAGAGCTTTGAAATCTTAAAAAGATTCAAACACTTCATATTTTTGCCTAAGGAAGTAGACCCATGTAAAATGAGAAAAATCATCAATAAAGGTTAGAACATATCTAGCCTTTGTAAAAGATGGATGGGGAAAAGCCCCTGAAACATCACTATGAACTAGTTCTAAGACTTGTTTTTCCCTCCATGTTTTTTTCTTGTCAAACTTTGCTTCAGGATGTTTACCAAGTGCACAACCTTCACAAAGTCTTTTAGAAAACTCTAATTTTGGTAATCCATTAACTATTTTTTTTTTTATGTAGTTGTTCAAGATAGCCATAGTTAAGGTGGCTGAATCGCTCATGCCATAGTTTACTAACTTCATTTGAATGAGTTAGTAGTGCCTTTGGAGAAATATTAGTAAAAAAATTGGAGAAGGTATATAATCTAGATTGGTGATTTGCCTCCCCTATAGCAACCAAATTGTTACATTGTAATTCTCTTATTTCAACTAAATTTGGAGAGAAATGTACTCATGCCCTTCCCTAAGTGTGTTATTTGATACACTGAAGAAGATTAGTTGATAGTGAAGGTACACTTAGAACATTTGAAAATATTCCTCCTTCAACTTCAATAGACCCTCTTCCTTTCACCAATGCTGGAGTATCATCACCTAAGGTGATTGTAGACATTCTGGATGGCTCTAAAGATGAAAAAACAACCTGAGAAGAACCCATATGATGAGTTGCACTAGAATCAATAATCCATGATGGAGATGAAGATTTAGTAGCAACTAAGGCCTTTCCTTTTAATTTCTCTTTGTCTTTAGTATTATCCTGAGTTGATGAAGATGCTTTGACAAAATCAGGTAGCCCAATATTATTCTTTTTAAGAATCTAAGAGAGATTTTCAATTTGTTTCTTCATGCATTAATGTTCATCATGCCCTGGTTTTTTACAAAAGGCACAAGTAACTTTCTTAGTAACTATCGTACTTTGTTGAGAAGAGTTATCCTTTTTGAAGTTGTCGATTTTATCATCTTTCTTACTTTCCTTATCATTTTTAGTGTTCTTTTTCTTTCCTTTTGGAGTTTGAGACTTACCATTGCCTATAATTAGAGATTGCGGCTTAGTAGACTTCAAAGAATCCATCTAAATTAATTTTTCTTGGTCCCTTGTAAGATTAGAAATAAAGCTATCTAGAGTGGGCATTTTCCACAATGCTCCAAGAGCACCTTTAGGAGAATAGAAAGATGAGACAAACTCAGAAAATTCTAGACCTAGTTTGGAAAGTAGAAAAATGATTAATTGATCCTCTTTCTTGTCAATTCCACAATCTTTTAACTGCAACTTTAAAGATTTAAATTTTGTGAAGAAATCTTCTACAGTTGAGAAACTTCTAGGACTAAGACCTAAGAGTTGATTTTCCAATTCATCACTTCTAAGTTCATCAATTTTCCTGAATAATTTGTTTAGAACATCCCAAACTTCATTGGGTGTAGTCAAATTCTCAACATGAAACAACAATTCAGGAGATAGATTTAAACAAAGGAAGCCAAACGCTTGGTCACACTTATTGAAAACCTTTTCTTTCTCTTTGGCTGAATTAGGTTCTTTTTATGTTCCCATAGTTATCCTATATAAACCTTTATTTTTTAGTACAAGACTTACTTTAATCTTCTAATCATGATAATTGAAAGGAGTTAGGGGTGGTATAGGGACAATAGACTCCATGATGCTTAGTCTTTAGATAGTAGTTGTAGAAATACGTAAAGAAAGAACTAAAGAAATGAAAGTGAAGAAGTGAAAGAAAACACAACCCACACAAAAAGCACTTCTCTAGGAAGTGTGAAAGATGAACACACAAGACCCCCCCTTAATTATGTGTTTTTCCCCCCAAATTTGGCACTTTATAGAAGGAGTGTGTTAGGTCACCCTAAAATAGCATAAAGAGGCACTTTATAATTTTAGTGTGATTTTTGGCTAGTTAGATCGATGATGAAAAAAATCTACTTTTGCAAAAAGAAGCACTCGATTTTGAGTTGATTTCTAATTTTTGGAAAAATAAATTTGCATGCAAATTTGTTGGAGAAAAAAATGAAAATAGGAGAAAAATTAAGCCCCCTTGGGCTATGCATGACCAGGGGCTAAAACCGCATGTGACCAAGGGCTTAAGTTTTTGAGATTTTGCCCTCTCCCCCTTGCTGACATCACCCCCCCAAGTTTCTTATGTCAACTGAATAGTAGCACTATTCACTACATAAAACTTGACGGGCGTCGCTCCTTTTTTGTTGTTGCAAACAGGGCCTATGTAGGATGAACAAGTCTAAGCTTTGGCCATTGAAATGAGGGCCAGTTGACGGTCAAAAGGTGTTTTGAGGGCACTTGTTAAGGGTGTAATGGTACCTGTGAGAAGGCACTTGAAGGCATTGAAGGACGGCTTAGACTGGATGCTACTTCTATAGCTTGAAACTACCCTTGCAAGGGTATTTAAATAGGGGTCATCATTGCCCTTTGTGTGGTGATGGCTAAATAGTTGAGCCTCCAATGTGAGGCAAGGGTAGTGGAAGTATGCATCACTAACTTGCCATAGACTCGACCTTGTGTGGCCTTTCGAACCCGTTGATAATGCCCTCTCTAGGTGTTTGAAACCACCAACACAACAAACAAACAATCAAGGTTAAAAACTAGAAAACTAAACTAAAATCAAAAGAATGCCTCACAGAATGGAGCATGATTCCTATCAGATAGAAGTGACTCACACAATAGAGAAGACATGACTTCAAGCTAATCCACTATGCTCTAATACCATGTAGAAAACAAGATCATGGAATAAATAATTTAAAGCACATGAGTTTGCAATGAATCGACCCAATTGTATTAACAAGGATGCAAATATAAATAGGTGAGTGTGGGTACCTAAATCTCCACAAAACGAGGATAGGACTCCTCTACATGAAGTTGTGGTGAGTAACCACCCACAAAGATAGCATAAGGTGTCGATGTAAGTTGACACCTCTACAAAATGACCAACCACTTTGACATGTTCAAAGTAACATGTGGTAAAATGCCTAAGTGTGATTCAGTGATAACTTTAAGAAACCCCCCTAAAAAAGGATATAAAATCTTCGCGAATCTTTCATTTTTTTGGAAAAGAATAATATTTATATTGGCGAATCTTTCCTTTTTTTGAAAAAATATTAATTTTATTGGCTAATTTTTGTAAATCACTATAAATTTGTAGAGAATCCTGGTGAATCTTGACGAAAAATAGGTAAATGCATTAATTACCATGGTAAATCCTTCCTTTTAAAAACATTAAATTCATATAGAAAAAGAAGGGCCTGAGGGTGGTAGTGATTGACTAGTTTAAGGTGTAGTGCTTGTGTTTATAATTCCTTAATTCCTTAATATTTAAATCAAACATTGAATATTTTAAATTGGCCCTAAATTAATTTTTGTCAACATTGATTTTATTTATGATCTAATAGTTTAGGTTCTATTCCATGGGCCAAAATGTACCCACAGAGCTCCAATGCCCATGGGGCCTAAAATTGCATTTGGGCTATTGATCAACGGCCCAAATGCAATTTCAATCCCCATGGGAGATCAACGACCCAAATGCAATTTCAAGCCCCATGGGAATTGGAGCTTCGTGGGTATATCTTGGCTCATCAAATTTAACTCTAGTCATTAGATTATAAATTGAGATCAAGAACCCAAATACAATTTTGGGCTCAATGGGCATTGGAGTTCCATGGGTACATTTTAATCCCTCGAATACAACCCCAACTATTAGATTATAAATAAAACCAACAGTGGTGATTAAAAATTGGTGATATGGCCCTAAAGTAGCCAATAATTATATAATATTATTGGTGAATTAATTTCTTTTTCTACTATAACTTATAAAATTTAGGTGAATCTGATCTAATTAGCTATTGAATATTGTAGAAAATTTTTGAGTTTAAAAGTTTAATAAAATAAATGTTCTGGCGATTTAACCATAACTAAAGTAAAATTTTGTAAAAATGTGGCGATTTGGGTCCCCTTACATATTGCAATATTAGCCAAATTTTGAATCCTTAATTTCAACAATTAGCCAATTAGTGAATATTAGCCACTAAAAAAATCACTTCTACTAGGTGCCATGATGTCTTCATTTCCATAAGGTTTCTGTGAGGGCATGCACCTGATTGGGCACCTCACATGCCTAAGGAGATAGTTGCTAGCGATGATGATGATGATGACAACAAGTTGGGAGTGTTAGATACCAACTAGTCCTAGATTGAAGGAACCAAAGGTCATGGTGGTCTTCCACAAGGGAAATGTGAAGAGACATCCATTGGTAAAGTGTCTAGGGTGGAGGGTTAAGTGCTGACTAATTGTGGTGGGGTTGTTTGTGGTGGGGTTGTTGGTGTGTTTGGAGGTTGATGGTTTTTTTCTTGTTTCCTCAATTCGTCTCCTATTTTGCCACATTGGTGGTGCTTTGGTATGCCTTTTTCTTTTAAATCTACCTTTGAAGTCTTCTATAATTATGGCCTAGCATTTAATTGTAATCCCTTTTCAATATGAATATATTTCTATCTGGTGGTCTCCTCCTTTCTTTTTTTAGAAAAAAACATAAGGACTATAACCATTGAATCAAATGTTTTAGCTAGGGTTGACAAGTAAATTACAAGCATAACATGGTTAAACTTCCACTCTTGAGTTGATTATTTTTAAATATCATTTGATTCAATAATTAAAGGTGATTTTGGCTTGACAAGTAAATTACAAGCATAACACATTAAACTTCCAATATTAAATTGCCCATTTTTAAATATTATTTTATTCAATAATTAAAAGTGATTTTTCCCTTTTAAAATCAACAACTATTTATTATTTTCATAGCTTTTAAAAGAAACTATTTATTAGTTTTATACATAAATGAAGTGATCAAGAAATTAGTAAAGCTATGGTTTTGAGAAAAAAAAAATCTACAATCAAATCACTTAAATAGTTATAAATGAATCAAAATTGCTAGTAACGTAAGCAATTTTGAAAGCAAGTATAAAATGTATATAGTCTTGATATCATGCAAGGAAGAAAATGTATATAATTTTCATATATGTATGGAGGAAAATATTTTTGAGATAAAAAATTATATATGAAATTAAAAAGGCTAAAAATAATTATATTAAAAGATGTTACTACCTTTAAAAGTTAAGAAACTAGTCATTAATTATATATTTTTAGACTCAAAAGAAGAGTAAAAGTAATGATATAATAGATTTTAAAAAGTAATTAGTATTTAGGTTATGATGATTTTTAATGAGGTAAGTTAATAACACATTCTTTAAGATAGTTGTTGTGACAATAGTATCAAATTATCAAAAAATCTAAGCTTTAAATAAGGGTTATGATGTAACTGCCTAAAACTATTCACAATTTGTCTATTGCATGTATATGTTTTGATTCTTGTGCATAAAATAAGAACTAATACATAGTCAAATGTTGTAATTTGATAGTGGGATGTCTTGTTTATAATTGCAAATGGAAGAGAACTAGCAATAGAAGCAATGGGACGATAAGAGCACATGGTCATCGAAATGATAGTGATATGATCATATTTTTTAATGTTGATAAATACAAGAGAGGATTGTCTCAAGATAGCCAAATATCTTATAGTGACTTCTAGTGTTCATATCTATCTAACTACTATTATTTTATTGCCATCTTTGTATCTATTCCAAGTATACAAGCACTTTTGTCAACCATTTCATGTTGTTCTCATTACTATGCATATTCTTTGATGGATGTCGATGGTCTATTCCAAAGATTCTACTTTTGAAAAGGTTGTGAGGATCTTTGTAATGGTTGCACATTCTAGTTTTACACCTATAGAATATAAGAATGAAGAAATTGTAATTTACTCATTTATAACTATATCTACATATCAAATACAAATGTCAAAGCATTAGTCATGGTCATATCAATATTGAATTACATTTAATATGAATAAACATTCCTTGACATCCCTTCACAATTGTTTACTATATTCCATTTAACTCTAGCCTTTAGTCAAAGCCATAAGTTACTCTAAATCATTAACTTTGGTTGTATATTGGATCCCATATGCCTACATTTCTAGATGTCAGAAGTATTGGTTTGTTTATATGGTCACAAGTTTGGAACAATTGAGTGCCTATAATGATCAACATCATATACTTAGTTAGAATTCCTAGAATCATCAAGATGTCCATAATAGAGTTAAGAAAAAATATGGGCACAATAAGCATTAGTATGCATCACATTAGATTACTATGTTGTAAAATTGGTTCTTATATTTTTCACAAATGTTTAATATGATCAGCTAATATAAATTCTATCAAACAATAATGATGGATCCAACAATTTTTTAGTTCATCTCTCAAATCAATAATACTTGTATAAATATAGTCAATTTGGTGAATCATAGGATTCAAGTTCATAATTCATCCATCCCATAAACATGAAAAGAGTAATGACTACAATCTATTGTTAGAAAACAAATTGATAGCAAACAAAAATCACAAACACTACATGTGTGAGATTTCTGACTAGAAATTCATGTTGTCAAAGGGCATATAGATATGCATAGATAGGCTATGAGAATGTTCAATGAAATTAGTAGAGTTGAATCTCTACTTGCAACCACTATCAATGAGTAGAGGCCCACATTTGTGTAGAAAATAAGGCATTGAAAATTTTCTATAATGTAGCAGTTATGTGGCTAATAATTGCTAGAAGAGAAAAAAACACATTGTAGTAGTATTATTGATAGTTTCTTATCACTCTTGCCAGGTACATGCTACAAACTCTAATTTGTCAATTCAATTTTTCTATAAGTACAATTACATCCTAAAAAGTATAGTAAGGTTCTATGTCAATCCAATACAAGTTTCCAAGACTAAACTCTAGTCATGAGGGATTAAGGTAATGGACAAAAAACTTGTGAACAATTGAGAGCGAACTAATGCATGATCTAATGCAAGCTTATGACAGAGAAGGAGAATCTATGAAGAAGCAAAGAGAATCAATCCAATTTATGCCTATTTGCAACTAACTTCATTCTTAAATGGTGTTTTGGGGAAAAACACATTTTGAACATTATTAATAGTTTTTGTAGAAATTAAATCCATATTCCATGTAGTTTTTTAATTCATAAAGAAGATCCAACTCTCAAAAGAGAGGAAAATAGCTTCTATAGGTGATTTTAGACATATTTTATCCCTAAAATCACGATCTCTTTTGCCAAAAAAGAGGTTCTATGAATTATTGATTCCAAAAACAAATTTGAAGGAGGTTAATTTGTTTAATGGTGGATCTAAACTCCTCTTAGATAATTTCTTGAACATCATGAGGTGTTCATCTTATCAATTTGCCACTATTGAAACTATTTGATATGTGGAAAGCATAGTTTGGGAATGTATTTTGTTCTAATAGTATACTATAATTTTGTTGCATTTAAAACTCTTCATTGCAACCATTCTAACTATAAAGGACTTATTTTATTTCTTGGGTTAAGAAATACAATTCATTTCTTTCCTTCTCTCAAATTTAATAAACCAAGAACTCAAACCCTAGAAGTTGATGAGGTAGAATAAGAAATAAATAGTTCAAGATACTATTGAGGAAGAGGATGCCGATAAGTTAAATAAATCATTTCAAACATTGACTTAATTATTTGAAAACCTAGCTCTTTCATAGAAGACCTAATAATTAGTGACATTTGTAAATTGTTGTGGCATACAATTAAATATACTGATATTGGATGCCTATGGAAATCAAAGTGTAAGGTTGTCTTTCTTGAGGACCCATCTTCTCTCAGCTTAGGGAAGTTTGGAGTTTTTAAGTCAAAATAAAATTATGGTGCTTTCAATAAAGAGGATAGGTCAGTGTATCTCAGGATACAAGCTAATATGTTTTTTCTCACAATGTTAGGAGGATACTATCAATAAAGATATGTTGTTATATTGACTTAATTCATTGATGTCTTAATAATTCTAAGACATATTCCTTTAAAACTAAAAAAAAGGGAATCATTTTACTAAGGATGGATCATAGTTTCCCTGATTAATTGGGTGTCTAGTGCAAACAAGGTATAAACAATGTTCATCAAGAAATTTTATTAGCATAGGCTAGATGTAACAGAAAGATGATAAATGAGAAAATAGACCAAGTTTAGTTTTCTAAAGACAACACTTTGGAACAAGGTATAGACATCCATCCAAGCATAATGGATGTGGGATTTTTGTCAAATATTATAATTGGAAATGCTATTTTAGACATGTATGCCAAATGTGGGAGCATAGGCAAGGGACATGAACTATTTGATAGAATGCCTCAAAGAAATGTGATTTCATGGAATGTCATGATTAGAAGATATGCACAAAATAGATTTTTAAAAAAGGCCTTTTAATCTTTCAAAAAATACAATTGGTAACTATAAAGCCAAACTCCATAATTTTGGTTGGTGTCCTAGTTGCCTATGCTAAAATAGGAAATTTGGAATAGGGTATGGGCTTCCATCAAAGTGTAAAGGAAAGAGAATTTTTGTCATATTTTGACCAGCACAACTAACTTTGTATATCAGGGACTTCAAAATCCATATACCTTAACTACATATGATCTAGATAGGTGAGAACTATTTTGAGAAACAATAGTCAAAAGGCATGCATTGATATTTGAAATAAATAAATGTACATGATAATTGATATTTTAATTAAACACATATGTGAAATCCCAAATAGGGTTTAGTTTTACCTAAATTTATCTACTATATGGAAGGTGATTGGTTTTACAATCATGTGGTGAAATGTCAATTGTCTTCAATCCTAGATTTTGCATTTAACTCTTGATTATTATTGCAGGAAAGAATAGGAGTCATTAGGCATGATCTTGGAATCTTTAACTTTCAATTTTCCTCAATTTTTTGGAAGGCAAGAAACACTCTGTAGTAAATTTGAATTTGGTTTATGTATGTAATGAAGGAACTATGAGGTGGTAGATAATATGTGAGAAATTTAGAGGATGGAGATGTCAAATATTTATAGGCATTTGATTGACACAATCTACGAGGATTGAAGTGCAAGAAATTAAAGATTATCAAGTAGGTGAGGTAGTTGCAAGACAAACAAATCATGCCACTTCCTACAAAATGCTCACAAGTAAGATAAAATAGGAGCCTTTCAATAGGCTTTGTTGGCATATACCTTTAATCCTAGGCATATACACGTGTTTTCATCACAGCGGACATATGACCACATGTAAATTTGTCTTCACATGAGGAGATAGGCGTCCCACTTAGTGGCAGGAATATTTTTCCATGTGTTAGCATCTTGACTAGTGTGTAAGGGAATATTGATGGAAATGGTGATGACAAATTCCTATGATAGTTCTATGACATGTAAGAGTCAGAAATAGAAGATTCTATCATAGGTGAAGACATGTGTCGAGAAGCATCTTGGAAGAAGGCATTTTTGGGTGCCCCAAGGTGGGTTATGACATGTTGTAAGAGAATATGCTATTTATAGCCTGTGTAGATAGATTCTCTTATAGCTATAAGTTATGACAACTATGACAAATTCTATGATGGTTGTAAGAGCCGTAGGAGCACCTGTCATTACCCATTTTGGGAATAGGCGACCTCTTTGGGATGGGGTGACTTGACAAGTGTTAGCAATATCCTACAGTGTTGGACAAGTGTCCATGGGAGTGGGTTTTGGGCCATGAGGCTATGTTGGACACCCATCTCAAATGTGGAGCCATTTTTGCCTTGTATATTCTATATAAATAGCTACTTTGGAGAGGTGATGCATTATGTGATTGACAGGTACTATTATGCTACCGGATCATCTCCAGATACAAGTGTCAAAGACTCCTACAAGAGCATTGGTTGTGTGATTGTATTGTAACCTTCATTGTTTATGGAATACATTTGAGCCGTGTTTTGGAGTGTGGGGTTTTTCACTCGTAAGGGTTTTCCCCATGTATATCTTGTCTCTCTTCTTCTATCTTACATTCTTGTGTGTGTTTGCTGCAATATCTCTATTAGTGGGTTAAGATAGCTGTAACTGTAAATATTAAATTGAATTTGCACTCATCTCTCCTCATTAGATTAGTGTTGGTATCAGAGCTTGAACACCTTTGGTCCTAGTTGTTGGGTAGGGGTTTTTGAGCTAATCTTACGTTGAGTGGGAGTTTGTGTAGAGAATTCTGTAATCTTGTTATAGGAAAGAGATGGCAGGTACATCTAGAAGATTAGAGGTGGAGAAATTCAATGGCACTAATTTCGAGTTGTGGAAACTCAAGATGGAAGACCTACTTGTTGATCATGACCTAGGGGAAACTATATCCTGTGTAAAACCTACAACAATGTCACAAGTTGATTGGGACCTCAAAGATCGAAAGGCTAAGGGTCTCATAAGACTTTGTCTTATTGAATGCCCATGAGGAGAAGAGTACGAAAGACCTTTGGAAGAAGCTGGGTGATGTTTATCAGGCCAAGTCCTTGGTGAACAAGTTTTTTTTCTAAAAAAGAATTTGTTTTCTTTGGAGATGGAAGATGGAGGATCTGTTGCAAACCATATGAATGCTTTCAACATGGTCATTGCGTAGTTGACATCTGTGGGTGTGAAAATGGACGAGGAGGTTTGATGTATGACCCTGCTTTGTTCTTTGCCAGATTCATGGGATCATCTTGTCATGGCCATTAGAAGCACCACTACCACCTTCAATATGGAAGATGTGGTGTCTTCCCTATTATATGATGAAATGTAGAGAAAGACAATTGAGTCAGCCAAAGAGGCTCTTGCGGTTCATGGAAGACCCAAATAGAAAGGGAAGAAGAAGGACAAGGAAGGTGAAAAGGGCAGATCCAAATCACGTGGGAGATCCAAATCTCCTAGAAAGTCCAAGGATCTCTATTGGAATGGTGGAAAAATGGGGCATTTTTGAAAGGAATGCAAAGAGGAAAGAAAAAGAAAAAGAAGAACGCCCCTGATTCAGATTCTGACAAGTCACAAGATGATGGTGATGCCTTCATCGCAGCCTTGGCCACCCATGCATCTGATGACATGTGGTTGATAGATTTGGGTGCATCATTCCACATGACCTCGCATTAAAGTTGGTTCACGAAGTATGAAGAGTTCGATGGTGGAAGAGTGTACCTAGGTGATGATTCTCATCTGAAGATTGTTGGTCATGGAAGGGTCTCAATCCAATTCCCTGATGGATAAGTGAAGGGGATCATTGGGGTTATGCATATCCTAGGCCTAGCCCAGAACCTACTTTCTATAAGTATCTTGAATGATGTAGGTGTGCAGGTTGTCTTTTCGAAGGATGGATGCAAGATGACTAGAGGATCTATGGTGCTTGTGAAGGGTACTTTGTTTTAGCTAGAGGCATCCACTACACAGTGCAATAGTTCCTCTAACTCGAAGAAAAGGGCTACAGTCACTTCATCCCCACCATTTGAACGAGTAGTGAAGAAATCTATTGTAACACATTTTGATGGTACTACACATGCTTTGGAAGTTAAGCTTCCTGCTGAAAAGACTATGCTATGGAATTTGAGATATGGCCACATTGGTGAGAATGGTCTTAAAACCTTGAAAAATAAAAACCTCATTGAGGTGTTAAATGATTGTAATCTCAAGTTTGACTTTTGTAAACATTGTGTATATGGAAAGCAAAACTGTGTTCAGTTTTACTCTAGTTCTCACAAGTCTTCTGGTGTATTGGATCTTATTCATTCTGATGTGTTTAGTCCTATTAATGTTCCTTAGATTTCCAAATCTTTATATTTTGTATCTTTCATAGATGATTACAGTAGGGACATGGGTTTATTTTATCAGAAGCAAGACTGAAGTCTTTAGTTGGTTTAAAGAATTAAAAACTTTTACTAAAAATTAGACCAGTAAAAAGATTAAGTGTTTGAGAACTGATAATAGTGGTGAGTTTTGTTTGGCAAAGTTTGATAAGTTCTATAAAGAAAAAGGGATTGAAAGACATAAGACAACTCTCTACACCCCGCAGAAAAATGAAGTTGCAGAGAGGATGAATAGGACACTGATGGAGAAGGCTAGGAGTATGCTTAGTGGAGCAAGCATCAAACAAAAATTTTGGGCTGAAGCTATAACCACTGCTTGCTACCTAGTAAACAGGTCTCCTACATCATCTCTTGTTGGTAAGACACCTATGGAGGTGTGATTTGGTAAGAAGCCTTCAGTTAGGCATCTTCGTGTTTTTGGTTGTGAGGCATATGCACATGTGCCTAGGGAGAAACGGTCTAAATTGGAGAACAAGGCTATTAAGTGTATTTTCATTGGCTATGGTGTCGGTGTGAATGGATACAAGCTTTGGGATCTTGTGGCTGAAAAAGTGTTGTATAGAAAAAGTGTTATCTTCAAAGAGCTAACACCTTCTTCCATATTTCTACATACAGAACACACAAAAAACAAAGAAGATGTGTTTCAGTTTCCTTCTACCCTAGAGAAGACTGAACTGACAGACCCTATGAAACCTGATGAGGAGGAGAGCTCTAGCAGCTATGAAAGTTAAGAAGAAGAAGTAGAACCTCAACGTCAGTCATTGAGGAGGTCTACAAGAATAAGAAAGCAACTTGATAGGTTTGGTTATTCATTACTTGATTCTAGTCGTTCTTTTGCTTTACTTACTAACGCTGATGAACCTAGAATTGTGAAAGAGGCTATGGGCATGAAAGATGCAAGTTCCTAGAAGGAGGCCATGGAAGATGAGATGGTTTCTTTGGAGAAGAATAAAACATGGGACTTGGTGCCTTTTCCTAAAGGACGGAAACCCATTGAATGCAAATGGGTGTTCAAGAAGAAATTTGGCATAGATGGTAGTGTTGAAAAGTACAAGTCTAGATTGGTTGTGAAGGGGTACTCACAAATGGCGGGAATCAATTATGGTGAAATTTTCTCTCCTAGTGTGAAGCTAACATCCATTCAATTTCTATTATCTCTTACAGCTGCTTATGAATTAGAGGTAGAACATATGGATGTGAAGACAACTTTCCTTCATGGTGATTTGGAGGAAAAGATTTACATGTCACAGCCATAGATGTTACATAGAGAAAGGTAAAGAAAAAGTGGTTTACAAGTTGAAGAATTCTTTGTATGGTTTGAAGCAGTCTCCTAGGATGTGGTATATGAAGTGTGATGCCTTTGTGTTGTCCATTAAATTTCTGAGATTGAAATCTGATCATTACACATGTATTACAAATTTGACAATGATTGCATTCTTATTATTGCATTGTATGTTGATGATATGCTATTGATTGGGAATGGTAAGAATATGATTTCTAATTTAAAGTCTCAGTTGTCAGCACAGTTTGAGATGAAAAATCTAGGGGTAGCCAAGTACATTCTGGGAATGGAAATTAGAAGACATAGAGATAACATAAAACTTTGGTTAAGCCAGAGTGAGTATGTGAAGACCATGTTGGATAGGTTTAGCATGGCAGATTGTAGACCATTGTGTGTTCCAGTTTCATTGGGGACAAAGTTGTTTGTTCATGATCGTCCAAAATCTCCTAGTGAGGTGGAGGACATGAGGAGAGTACCTTATGCTAGTGTTGTTGGTAGTTTGATGTATGCTATGGTTTGCACAAGACCAGACATTACCCAAGCAGTGGGAGTCCATAGTCGATTTATGGCTAATCCTAGATGGGTACATTGGGATGTAGTTAAGCGAGTGTTTAGATATTTAAGGGGTACTTCCAAGTATTCCATATGCTATCATGGTAATGCTATAGGACCTTCACATTCATTTTGTATTCGTGGATTTGTGGATTCTGATTGGGCAGGTAACATTTATAGCAGGAGATCCACTAGTGCCTATGTGTTCACTATGTTTGGTGGTACAATTAGTTGGATGAATAAGTGACAACCTATGGTTACTTTGTCCACGACAGAAGTTGAGTATATGGCAGCAACTCATGCTTACAAGGAAGCCATTTCGCTTAAGAGATTGTGTTCAGATATTAGTGTTGATGCATGACAAATTATGATTTGTTGTGACAGTCAAAGTGTGATTTACCTAGCAAAGAATCCAACTTTCCATGCCAAAACAAAGCCTATTGATGTACAGTTTTAGTTCGTGTGAGGCATGGTAGAGGATGGGAAGGTGAATTTAGAGAATGTAGATACTTTGAAGAATGTTGCAGATGCATTGACGAAGCCAGTGGGCACAAAGAAGTTTAGATGGTGTTTAGAGTCTATCGGCCTCTCGGCCTATAGCATTTAAATCTTGTTATTTCTATTGGCTCTTACAAGGTGTTCAACAAGTGGGAGAATGTTGGGAATTAAGGTGTCTCAACCTTGATAATTCCTTGTATTATTTCATTGTATTTATTTATTTATTGCCTACTGTATAATTAGGATGCAAATCCTATGTTGTCATCTTGTGGGAGTTGGCACAGTGATGTGTCATCTTACATGGCATATTACCACATGTAAATTTGTCCTTACATGAGGAGATAGGCATCCCACTTAGTGGTAGGAATATTTTGCAATATGTCGGCATCTTAACTAGTGTGTAAGGGAATATTGACCGAAATGATCATGACAGATTCCTATGACAGTTCTATGACATGTAAGAGTCAGAAATAGAAGATTCTATGACAGGTGAAGACATGTGTCAAGAAGCATCTTGGAAGAAGGCATTTTTGGGCACCCCAAGGTGGGTGATGACATGTTGTAAGAGAATATGCTATTTCTAGCTTGTGTATGACAAATTATCTTACAACTGTAAGTTATGACAGCTATGACAAATTCTATGATGGTTGTAAGAGTCGTAGGAGCATCTGTCATTACCCATTTTTGGAATAGGTGACCTCTTTGGGATGGGGTGACTTGACAAGTGTTAGGGACATCCTATAGTGTTGGACAAGTGTCCATAGGCATGGGTTTTGGACCATGAGGCCATGTTGGATGCCCATCTCAATGTGGAGCTATTTGTGCCTTGTATATTCTATATAAACAACTGATTTGGAGAGGTGATGCATTATGTGATTGATAGGTACTATTATACTATTGGATCATCTCTAGATACGAGTGTCAAAGACTCCTGCAAGAGCATTGGCTCTGTGACTGTATTGTAACCTTCATTGTTTATGGAATACATTTGAGCTGTGTTTTGGGGTGTAGGGTTTTTCACCTGTAAGGGTTTTCCCCACGTATTTCTTGTCTCTCTTCTTCTATCTTACATTCTTGTGTATGTGTTTTCTACAATATCTCTTTTAGTGGGTTAACATAGCTGTAACTGTAAAGATTAAATTTAATTTGCACTTATCTCTCCTCATTAGCTTAGTGTAGGAAGCAATTTTCACACACCTAGCTTCCTTTAAAAAGTGAAATAATGACAAAATAGATGGAGATGCTATGGACGTACACCTCCTTGCATAACTTGTAGCTATTAAGAAATCTCTTCTGACCTTGGCCATAAATATCAGAGTAAAAACCAATTCTTGTCCATCATGTCAGTTTAAACAAAACATGAAAGTCATACTGGGCACTTCAAACAATGACTTCTTGTAATAAATAGCCAGACACTCCTCACTAGGAAAGACTGCTATGCAATCCATGTTGAATTCAAATCACCCACCATCAATGAGGAAGATTGCCTGAATAAGCCACCATTAAACCTTTCTAGCTATATCTTTGTATGCAAAACCAAACATCCCATCCATTAAGCCTAAACTAGTCAAAATAATTCACTAGGACATTTTGAAATTAAAGAAGGTCTCAAAAATTGGGCCCCCTATCTTGTGATGGATGTGACTCAGTACAACCCTTTAAGTAGATTCTAACTAATCATCTACAATGGGTCATAAAAGGGCCCGCTATGCCAGTTAGGCCATACCACACCACACCACATCATACCATACCATTCCATGCCATGTCATGTCACCCCTCCACCACCCCCACCAACTGGTACTACTTGGAAGCCCAACCAACTATTGGAAGTAATTATGATACCTAAGAGCTCGAAGGTTTCTCTTCGTCAATACACTTGAGTAGGATCTTTGGGATTTGATCTCTTGAAGGGTCATAGATGATCACATCATGTGTTTGCTATGCCCCTATTTGCTAAAAAATTTGCCACCTTATTGGCTTCTCTATAACAGTGTGAGACTTGATAAGTCTCTAATTTATCCATTAAAGGCCACACTTGTTTCAAAATATAATTTAATTTGTAGTTCTCTGACCCCTTCATCTTTATGGCTTTAACAATGTTTAGTGAATCGCCTTTAATCGACAAGTTTCTAAAGCCAAATTCTATAGATAATTGAAGCCCATGAAGGAGAGCCATGGCTTGCTCTCAATTATTAGTTCCTTCTAGAATTTTACTAGATTTAGCTACTAGACATTTTCCATCATCATCTCTTATAATGCTACCAATTCCTGACAAGCCTAGATTTCCATGGCTGGAACCATCAAAATTTAATTTAACAAATGTCTTTGTTGTAGGCAGCCATTTAATTGTATTCCTATCCACCTTCTGCTTGTTCTTTGGGTCGATCAAATCATCGAGGAGAGATCTAAAATTATCCCAATTTTTGACCATCAAATCATCCCAACTAGACTAGTAGAAGAAGAGTTGCTCAAGCTAATTATCTTTGCCTTAACAACCTCTGAGATAGCTATATCCTTGATTCCTTGCAAACCTCTTGAATCGACTTCCATTTTTTTCTAAAAATTCTAAAGTTTCTCTCCCTCCAGATGTGCCATATGATCAAAGAGGGGACAACTACCCACAAACTATGCAGAGTGGCTTTCAGAAAAAGAATTGGCCAAATGATAAAGAATTGGAGGAGATTCTCTGGGAGTGGAGACATCCATTCAAGTTGTCAAAAAAGAAAATTCCAACATTCTCTACTAAAGCTACAATGTAGAAGGAGATGATCCAAGATTACTTCCATTTCACCACACAACTCACATTTGAAATTTGATCCTAGAGACTATTTCTGAAGCCTATCACCTGTGAGGATTCACCTGTGAAGAGCTAACCATGCGAAGGCACCCACCTTTGGTAGAACCTCATCCGACCAACATAAATGCATCAGCCACTCTAGAGAATGCATTGCCATCAAAGATTCATATTCTTGCTTGACCTTATAATTACCATAGCCCTCCATATTCTAAATTAATTCATCTTCTTGTCTTGAGAAGAAAACAATTCTGGATTTTAAAACTTCTTTAAGAACCTATTTTTGATGTTGTGGGAAATCACAATCATCCATTCTCCTCCATTTCAATTTATATGGAAATAAAGATGCCCTCAAGAAGCAATAGTAATGAACTTTTACTCCCCAATGAAGCTTCAAATAGGCTTCTACTTCCTTCAAATCCTTTCTATCTGACAATTTGGGCCACCCATTCCAGGAGTCATCCCAGAAATGAGCCTTTGAACCATTATGGATGGTCCATGAGTGGTTGGGCAGAATCACTTCTCTGCTATGAAAGATAAAATTCCATACTGAAGATCGTTTAAGTGGATTACTTACTGTGAAGATCTGTTCTCTATCCATATTTTCCAAGTATTTATTTTGCATCAATTTCACCCACTTCGATTGAGGCTTTTTATACATACTCCATGCCATCTTGGTGCCTAGAGCCAGATTCTGCAACTTTTGGTTCAAGATACCAGTACCTCCTTGGCATTTCAGTTTACAAACTTTCTCCCAAGAAATTAGGTGGATCTTCTTAGTGTCTGAGGATCCTTGCCATAGAAATTTCCAACAAATTTTTGCCATCTCTGACACTATTCCTTTAGGAATTTGTAGCATCAACATCATGTAGTTTGGGACCGCTGTCAGCATTGCTTTTATCATGGTCAACCTTCCTGCTAGTCCTTATAGTCCTTATGTTGCACTAATAATAGTTTTGTTACAATACACATTAAGATGTTAATGTGGTAATTGTGACATGTTTAACATTATAAATTGAATCTATTATTACAAAAGGCTTTCTTAAATTTATTGTGGAATTTGTAATTCTTAATTAATTCAAATAAAAAGATAGCAGAAAAATAGTGCCATACTTTGGAACTAATCAAATTATTTAGACAAAAGAATACTTGCAAATATACTTATAGTAATAAATGGAGAACAAGTACAATGAACTTCTTTGATAGGACAACCTCTTAAATACTAAGCTCTAATACAAACTATGATTCTAAGATGATATTTGCTTTATTACAAAATTAATATAAAATCCTAAAAAACATCTTACCAAATACAACCAATATGAAATAATACTATTAACTAAATAACTATACCTCAGATATATCGTAAAACAAATCTCCAACAAAACCAAAAGCTATATATATTAACCAAATTTTGTTTCTTCTTCTATCTTCATGAAAACCTTCTCTAAATTATTAGAGCAAGATCCTCCTTTCTTCATCACCCTAGTGGAAGCGTCCCTCAGCTCACAAATCCTCCTCCTCATTTCCTCCGCTTCTTCTCCCCTCATCAACCTCTTCACCATTTCTTTCACCTCTCCTCTCTCCACCACATCTTTCATGGCAATTCCAATCTTCCATACTTGGCTAATATATGTCCTGTTAATTTGTTGTTCTGCAAAGAAAGGCCAACAGATCATGGGCACCAGCAGAAATGGCTTCAATCGTTGAGTTCCATCCACTATGAGTTAAAAAACCACCCACAGAAGGGTGGGACAGCACTTCCATTTGAGGTGCCTAGGTTACAAAGAAACCTCGCCCTTTCACTTTCTCCACAAACTCCACAGGTAGATTAGCGGACGCTCCAAGACTGATGTCAAGACGAATTACCCACAAAAAGGATTGATTGCTGCCCTCTAAACCCCATGCAAACTCTTCAACCTCCTGGTCGGACATAACAGTTATGCTTCCAAAGCACACATAAACAACAGACCCTAGCTCTTGCCCGTCCAGCCATTGCAGGCAACTGGTTTCTTCAGCCCATATATTTGCAGAGCTATTGGACAACCCATTCTTTTGCTCTAGTTGGGCATGTAGTAGAGGACCTATACTATACATAGGAAGTCTTTTCTGGAGTTCTTTCATTACTGGATCCTCTAGTTCATCAAATGTATTTAGTATCAGGAAATCAGCTGAAGATGTAGCTTGGCCTTGGGTTAGTACAAATTCGAACATGTAATTTGTTGCATCATGAGAGAAACTTGGGATATCTTTTATATGGAAGGGTGGCATCCCAGGAAGGCAGCTGATCTCTTCTTCCATATATCCATTTGTAAGATAGCTCTTATCTGCACACAGAACATCATAAATTTGAAATATTAGATATTTACATGTACTTGACATTTAAACAAGCTTGCCCATAAATACAAGGAGACTGATACATCTTCTCCCTATGTGAAAGCTTCCAGGTGTCAAATACTACATTTTTTTGTGAAGCCACCTGCTGTTATAACTTGTGAATTTGAAGATGTTAGAAATGGGATTAATTGTTTAACAAGTGCTCATCTTTAAGATGAACAATGTGACATTGTAGAGCATATGATTTATCAATGACTTAAGACTAAATTATTGAAATTTAAAAATGGTAGTGAGGTTGAGGTTTATTAGAGGAAAAGTTCCACAAGGAATATTACCTTTTTCCATTTAAAAATAAATACCCACTAATCAAAATTAATACCATTAATCAAATGGCACTATAATCATATATCACTTCAACTATTATCCATTGAACACAGTATTAGCAGTCCAAACATACAAGATAGAAAAATCAATTAGTTGAAGATGAGAAAAGAACATCACTGTTCTAAGTATTAGGTTATGAGCACTCTACCTAAGCGTCATCCATATCAATAGCAACTTTACACCTCATCCATATCAAAATGTGATAAATATTTATCCTATTTTCATTGGCCAAAATTAACCTTTGGTTATTCAACTGGATGATGTTTAAAATGTATATCCATATGATATTGATCTCCTATAAATTTTATGAGAAGGTAGTAAAAAGTTCCACCTAATTTGATATCCCAGAATAGATATATGTCTAATCCTGTGTTTTTAACAATACAAAAGGAGAAAAAATTAAAAAATTAGGTCTGCCTACTATACTAAAAATAACACACTCTACTTCAACATCATTCATTTCAATGGTCAAACAATCAACAGTAATAACCAAAATAATAATAGAAGAAATACCTTTAAGAGGAATATACCCCATTTCCATAAGAAGAGGCCAGGATAAGTAAATGTAGAAGCCACAAGCGCTGGTCGTCCAGAAGGATATTCCAGGAATGGCAAGTCTGGTGGCTGTTTTCTGAGCCCATGACATACAACCATCATAAACAACGCAAGTGAAGGGAGGGACTTCTGGTATGGCCTTCAACTTCTCCAACAGATTTTCCAAATGTGCAGGATTTACAGAGCTCATCAACTTGGTGGGTGCGCCCGTGCTGTGGAGGTAGGCCGTCTGAAATGGTTTCGAATCTGAAGTCCACACCAGAATGGACAGATCCAGATTCCACCATTCTGTCATGTATATATTCAGTATTAACAAAAGTAATATAGTAACCCCGGGCAGACAAAATTTTGGAGACCTCCATCATGGGCTTAACGTGACCTCGACCAGGTAAAGGCAACATCAATGGATGATGTCTCTTCATCATGTTTAATAATGTGAAATATATTGAACTCAACAATGTAATGAGCATGACACTATAACGAGCTCAACACTATAATGAGGACACACTGCAAATCTCTATTTATAGCAACTGAAGTCAAGTATTCTGCCAAATGATAACCTCACTGATTACCTCACTGGTGGTAAGCTCACTGATAACCTCACTGATTACCTCACTAAATCTTGACTAATTTTTCTTTCTTCTGTAAATCTCAACAAATTGACCCCAAATATGGCAGGATCCTCTAGGGAAACGTAATTGTTAAGGAAGTCGATGATCTTTATTTTGTTTATATGGGGTCTTTACAGGTATTATTCTTCAGTAATTCTTAGACAGGTATATTGTAAACGTTGTTGTCATTAAGGAAGTCGATGATCTTTATTTTGTTTATATGGGGTCTTTACAGGTATTATTCTTCAGTAATTCTTAGACAGGTATATTGTAAACGTCGTTGTGATTAAAATCTGTCCATTCATTCCTAAGTTTCTTCATTGTCACCATATTTAATTTTAATATAGGCAAAGATTGAGGAAATATTTTGCCTCTTAACAATAAAATAAACTCAAGCATATAAACTAAATTCAATACCTCCCTAGTTTTTCTTTCTTTCTTGTGTCAAAGTTGCCCATGTGAGCCATTTTATAAAACAAGTATACTTGTCTACAGAGTTCCGCATGGCTTTTCCTTTTTCTTTTAACAATATATTCTTCTCTGCAAGTGATGTGGAGGCAGCGGCCACTTTGACGAACATTTCTCAACGTATATTCTTCGGGCTAATTACATTTTAATATTAGAGCCCTGGCAAATTGGCAATCTTAAGACTGCGAATGTCCAGCAGATAAAACAAACAGTGACATAATGTAAACTGATAATTTGTTTCATTTTCAATTTATAATTTTTTGAAACTATATATAGGTTTGGTTAGTTTTTAATAAGTTTTTATTATTTTTCTATTATTACTACGGCCCTTTGGTATTACTTTCTAGTGATTAGTCTATGTAGAGTAAACCAAACACACTAAAATCAAAGGAGAAAAATACAGTGGGAGGGAAGTAGATGGAAATACTAACAGATTAACTTTTTAATTAATTTATGAGTGGTAAACTCTTGCCAAGAATTTGGTTGTTAAACAAATAATTTTTTTTGATGTTAAACAAATAATATTTTTTTTTACTTTATTTAGGTAATATTATAGTAGAATGAAATATTAATATATATTTGTGTATAAATATTAAATATTGAAATATTATACTCATCTAAATATTAATATATTATATTGTGTAATATTTAAATTAATATAATATTTAATACTAGAGCATTCTACAATGGCAAGTTGTGGAGTGTAATGGTGTTAACAAAAACTCTTGCCTTTTACTTTAAATTTGACAGTCATTTACATGTCAAAATATTATTAATATTTAATAATAAGTATAATATAAAGCCAAAATGAATAATGCACTAAAATTAAAAAGAAATACTAATATAACCTATATAATTAATTTTTGAGTGCTAAACTCTTGCTAGTAATTTGGTTATTAAACAAATAAATTTTTTTAATGTTAAACAAATAATATTTTTTTCTTACTTCTATCGAATATTATAACAAAAATTCTAATATCTATATTAATATAATATTCATATAAATATGATTATTAAATTTTGATTCTTTGGATATTTTTTTTATAAATTTGATATTTTAAATATTAATGAAACCATATAATTAATTATATATTAATAATAGAATGTATATTAAATTATTAATTATACAAATTAGTAGAATTATCATTATATTTATATTTATGTTATATTATAGTAAAATAAAATATTAATATATATTTTTTGTAACTTCGTATCCGTGTGACCATAAAAATTTTCAATTATTTGAAACTAACTAATTGTCAGCTTTCTAATCTAATTGCATTTAAAATTCGAAAACTAATTAGAAGAAAACTTGGAAAAATAAAAGAAAAAACCATTAAAAGAAAAAATCATTAAAACTTCATTTTGAGGCCCTAGATGACCAGGAAAGGTCCCAAAAAAGTGTCAAAATGGTGAACTACTGAATATATCAATTCAATGGTATTTTCAATCAACTCCTCAAGATGCATCTGCCCACCAAATTTCAGCTCAAATGGACCTCCGAGTTAAAAGTTATGACCTCTGGAAGTTTCTGCGTCATATATATTTGTGTCATTGCAAACTTAGTAAAAATCTATAATAAATGAAAAAGAGACCGAAGAATTGACAATGTTAGTATTTAATCTAAGAAAAAAAATTTAACTACAAAACACATACTATTATTACAACACTACACAGCTCCAAAGATGCAAGTTCTTCCTTAGATGAAGCCATGTGGTATGAAGTGCTCGAATCAAGAACCCAATTGGATGGTTGTGAAGTAGCTTCTACAAGGGCCTTGCCCTTTTCTTTCCCCTTGCTATTATCCTTTGTCTTGTTAGAACTCTATTTTATTGATTTAGGGACACTGATATTATTCTTCTCAAGAATGTGAGTTAAGTGATCAATTTGTTTCTTCAAACATTTATGTTCATCATGACTGGGTCTTTTACAATAGGCACATATGACCTTCTCTTTCTTAGGATTGTCACAATTAGAAGATTGGGTCTCATTAGATTCTTTTGGGGTGGCTTGTTTTCGATCCTTCCTCTCCTTGCTATTCTTTTGTTTATTATCCTTATTGTTACTACTTTATCCTTTCTGTTCTTTTGTGCCTTGGTTGGTAGCCAGGGCATGTGACTTAGAGGATTTTAGAGTGCCATATGTGAGAGAGATAGTAAAGTCATCCAAAGATAGCATGGTGAATTGAGTACCAAGTCCACCCTTAGTAGCATAGAAGGTAGAAATAAATACAGAATATTTTGAACTTAGCTTAGAGAGAATACCAAGAATCAGTTGTTCATCTTTCTTTTCAATTCCACATTGTTTTAGCTACAGCCTTAGTGATTTCACTTTCGTGAAAAAATCTTGAATTGTGTTAAAGTTGCATGGACTTTAAACTAATTAGTTCATTTTCCATTATATGATCCCTCATTGAATCTTGTGTACCAAATAGTATTTCTAGCTTTGTCAAGATTTCATTTGGAGAATTCAAAGACTTTATATGAAAGAGCAAATCAGGAGAGAAAAACAAACATAATGTTCCATAGGCCTCATCACATTTGTTAAACCACTTAAGATTATCTTCATCTTTAGCAGGTTTAGTTTCTGGTCCCATTGTTATCCTATGCAAACCAATTTTCCTTAAGTGGATTGTCATGCGTGATTTCCACTCAAAGTAGTTGTAAGGAGTTAAGATGGGTACTATTGCTTGATCCATAATGTAGAGAATGCAAAAATGAAGTGTCGAAAAAAAAAGAACTCAAGTACACCTCCCAGAAGTTACAATGTTGACACTTTATAATTAGTGCAATTTACAATGCAAATCTCAAATTTTTAGACTTTTACAAGGCCAAAAATGGCCAAAACATTGAAACCTACAGCTCAAGTACAATATGCTATCAATTTGAGAGCACCAATGTGTAGTCCATAGAAAAATATAAAATCTAAAAAAAGTGACCCAAAAAGGATTTTGTTTGCACAAATTATGGCTCCCACAATGTCTCAAAATTAGGATTGCGCATCAAAATTTGTAAGAATCCACAATTTATAAAAAATTGGAGTGTCAAATTAGAAAAATAAATTTACCATAATGTAGGGAATGAAATTCTACCCTAAAACAAAAAAAATGTGCCAAAAAAGCCTTCCTATGGCTTAGAACGAGCCTTCCAAAGTTTGGGTGCACAAATGAAAACTCCAATGGTGAGGGGTAAAGGTTGAAAACATTGTTCACAACTTGAAAGCATTGTTCATGGCCTGAACATACTATTCAAGGCTTGAAAGACTGTTCACAACTTGAAAAGACTGTTCACAGCCTGAAACACTATTCACAACATTGTTCATGGTTGTACAATTACCATAAAAGGAAAAATTCCTTTGAAGCTACTGATATCTGATCTGGACAAAAATTATATGAAAATGGGGTTCTTTGGGCCTTCTGAATACAATGTAAAGGTTTGTTTAGCTTCAAAATGCTCAAATTTTGAGCAGTATGTTGGAACCACTCTTTAAAACCTCTGTTTGCAACTTGAGTTTCTGATCTCTGAGTTTGGTGAAAGGAAAGCTAGCTCTGAGTTTCTCGAGCCTTCTAGATGCTACGAAGATGTTCAAAAACTTCCCAAGATTAGTAGAATGCTACAAACACCTAGATTTTAGAAATACAAGTATAAAATCTCAGAGGTTAAAATATTTTCATCAAACTTTTCTAATTCTCCAGATCATTCCAAGATGCAAGAGAATAGCATATTGGGTTTTCAAAAAACCTTCAAGAAAATCTCATTAGGCCATTTGGAATCTCTCAAAAATAAAACTAAAATTTATTTTTCACTAGAATAGCTCTGATACCATGTTAGAACCTAAAAAGATGAATAACCCAGAAAACTAGTGCAGTGAATAGATTAATAAACTATGAAACAAATGATACAACACTAAATAATAACACATAGTTAGTCTCCATGAGAGTAATGCAAATTCTCTAGAAGAAAAATAACATTAAGAGGATGTAAAAGAAACAGATGCATAATAAAATGTACCCAAGACTAGCTAGGAGGTGAATATATATAGAATATAAGAGAGGGGAGAGGTAGAAAATATGACCAATGGGAAGAGTCCAACACAATAGCCTAAAATAGGCAAGTGTAAAGTTCCCATGAAAGATGTCACCACCTTGTACCTACTCACACTAATACTCACTTAATTAACCCTAAGAAAGCTTAATTATGTGTAAACAAACCTAGGAATAGAAATTAAATCATGAACTAGGAAAATAAAAACCTACACTAACAACTAAAAAAGGATGTTCATTCAAGAATGAGTGTTGCCAAAGTGTTTCTATGGACAAAAATAAAGGTCATCTAATCAAGAAGGAAAGTTACTATAATGATCTATTAGAAGGGGTTATTTAGTGTTCCCTAGAATGTTTTAGTTTCAAATCCCCATAAGTGGGATGATCTTGGTCTATGGGTTGTATGATTAATATTTATTGTGCTTAGGTCTTTTGGTTAAGCTATTGATTGTAGACTAACATTTTGTAGTCTCTGTGTTGCTAGTTCCTTGTTGTTGCCCCTTGTTTAACTGGGCTTCATTGTCCTATCTCTCTTGTTTATAAATGGGTTAGGGCCCTTTCAAAAACACTACCTTTTACCCTTATAAAATAAAAAGCTCTATAGTAAAATAAAATAAAGACACTATTTAAAAAAAAATATGTAGTAGATAAAATTGTTGCAAGTATGGGCCTAACCGGTGTTGTCATTGATGTCAACATACTCCTATTACATTGATGATAAGGATTGGATGACCTCTATGCTGAGGATATTGAGAAAATTAGTCCTATCAAGAATAGAGAAAAATAGTGAAGATAGTAAGGCAAAGATCCTAGTTAAGATGAAGATCAGAGGATGCACATCAAAGGGTTTGTAGATATGTGTCTTAAGATGATCCAGTAAAGATTTGAGAGGTCCACATGAAGATCTGAAGGAGTTATGGCCACTTGATTAAAATAGGTTCTGGCAGATGTTCAGACATGACAGAGTGACACAGATAGGTCCAGTGAGATCTGGAAACACAATATCTTGTTCTACAGATTTGGTGGAGTGTTTAGGAAGTCATTGTGAATTGACAACTCAATTTGTTCATGGTCTGGAGGTCCGTAAGCATCTATTCCAATAGGATAGTGATGACAGACTGTGTTCTTGAGGTTCTAGATGAAGGATAGAATGATTTTAGTAAGCAGAAGTAGTGTGGATGTTCCTGGTGATTCAGGCAAGCTTGTGGAGGTCTTTGGATTATGTCCAATTCATGTTGGTGGTTCGCATTGAAGATTGAGCTCGTAATTGAAGAATTACTTCTGGATGATGATGTTCATCCTAAGTCTGGATGACCAGATGAGTTACACATCTTGCGGATGATCTTGAAGATGTTCTGTGAAGCATGGTGTGTTCCTAAAAGAAGATTGAAGTCCTAGATCTGTGTGGCAAACAGGGTTATGATCTGCATGAAGTCTTTTGTAATTAGTCAAGTTGTATTTGCTTTGTAAAGTGTGCCGACTTGGATGATTATCCCTAAGTCAATTTCTTGTATAAATAAGAGTTGTAAAGTCATTTCAAAAGTATCTTGGTGGAGATGAGAGTGTGGTAGAGAACAAAGAAGCAAAAGGTAGAGCAGAAGTATTGGGCTTAAATGGAACTGACTCAAGCATGGTGAAGATGCTATTATGCAATTCAAGTATGTAATATTTATCATTCTATAGACAATGTGTCTCCTGTAGGCAGAGGGCCTCTTGTGAGAAGTGTGCTCGGGCAGTGATCCCTAATTGGTATGTTCCATTTGTTCTTCTTACTCTTTTAATAGAGAATACAATCTTGGATTAGTCACCCCATGGTTTTTCCCTTAACTGGGTATTCCACGTTAAAATCTTAGTGTCATATGTGTTAATGTGTTTCTGCTCTTGAATTGTTACATTATGTTTCCATGATTGATTTATTATTATGCTACTGAATTACAAAGAGGATTTAAGTGATTAATAGGAAGAAAATTTTGTGACAACCAATTCACTCCCCCCCTCTCAGTTGGCTGTCTTGAATCTAATAATTTGTATCAGAGCTAAGTTCCTCTAAAAGAGCTTAACCGCTTGAGGAGATCCAGGATGTCATCCTACAAGAAGGATAGTTTGAGGTTTGATGGAACCAATTTTACTCTTTGGAAAAGTCACATGGAATGTCACTTGCAATGTATGGGAATACAATATTAGATCATGGCTTCAAAGAAGTATGTTCTTCAACAGAATGGTTCAAGTACCATAGATGAAATCAGAGATGCTGAAAAAAATCTTCTAACTAAAGAAGCTCTATTAAGTGCCTTATCTGATTTAGAGCTAACAAATATTATTGATCTAAAAACTGCATATGAGATTTGACAAAAACTGGAACTTTTGCATGAAGGAGACAAGTATGTCAAATGTGCCAAGCTATAGATTCTGAAAGGAAAATTTGAAAACCTAAAGATGAGAGAAGATAAAAATATCACTACATTTATGCCAAGAGTAAATGAGCTTGTTTGTGGCATTAGATGTGCTGGTGGAATCTTGGATGAAGATGAGATTGTTGCCAAAGTTCTTAGATCCCTTCCCGATTCTTACAAGTACAAGGTTGCTTCTATTGAAGAATTTAGATCTTTTTCAAATATAACAAGAGATCAATTGGTTGGTAAATTAGTTCAATTTGAATTGTCCGAGTTAGGAGATGCACCCCCAAGACTGAATCTACATTCAAAGCTAGTGCCTCTATAAAAGGAAAACAAAAGTTTGATCCAGGAGAGAACTCTTCAAAGAAACTATCATGGTATGAAAAAAAAAGAAAAGATCTTGAAGAAGATGAAGTAGAAGTTGCTCAACTTGAAGCCCTTATTGTAAAAAGACTGCAAAGAGGATTCGGTAAGTATGAAGGAAAATTGCCCTTCAAATGTTTTAACTACAATAAGATTGGTCATTTTGCCTCAAGGTGTCTGGAAAGATTTTCAAGAGCAAATCCAAACAGATCAAGATTCCAAAAGAAATGTTATTATGTTCATGAAGATGATGATGAAGGAGTAATAGATGATGAATCAAAGATAGGAAACAAATCCAGAAGTGACTGGGTGTTTATTGCCATCAAGGAAGAAGATCCAATGCCCTCTGAATCTATCAATCATAAAATAGTAGAAAGAGCTATGGCTATCCAAGTTGAAGAAAAGGATGATTGGGTCATTGAGAGTGGATGCTCCCACCATATGATAGGTGGTAAAAATAAGTTCATAGATTTGGAAAGATATGAAGGAAGAGTGGTAAAATTTGGTGATAATTCTGCTGGTAGAATCAAAGGTAGAGGAACCATTTCTTTTGATGTAAAGAATAAAACCAGTAATGTACTGTATGTTGAAGGTCTGAAGCACAATCTTCTCAGTGTTGGATAGTTGGTGGACAAAGGCTATGATCTCCGATTCAAAAATGGAAAATGCAAGATCGTTGAAAGTTCCAGAACAGAGATTGCATCTGGTAGTCAAACAAAAGCTAATATCTTCCACTTGGTTGGTACTGGTAAAAGTTGTTTATTTGTTCAATTAGTACTAGTAAAATTTGTTTATTTGTTCAAATTGATCAAAGTTGTTTATTTGTTCAAATTGATCAAAGTTGGTTGTGGCATAGGAGAATGTCTCATGTGAATTTTGATAATATCATCAAGATAAGCAACACTTAGACTGTAAGAGATCTTCCAAGACTAGTGAAACCTACTAATAGTTTGTGCAAATAATGTTAGTTGGGTAAGCAAAGTAGGGTCACATTCAAAAGTAAGGAACAGTCTTCTACTAGATTATTGGACTTAGTTCATACTGATCTATGTGGTCTGGCAAGAATCAGGAGTGTGCAAGGTGATAGATACTTCATGTTATTAATTGATGACCACTCCCGCATGATGTGAGTGACTTTTCTGAAAGAGAAATCTAAGGCTTTGGTGAAATTCAAAATATTCAAGGCTATGGAGAGAATGAAACCAGATTAAACATAAAATGTCTTAGGTCTGACAGAGGTGGAGAATTCACATCCGAGGAGTTCATAGAATTCTGTGAGAAACATGGGATAAAAAGATAGTTGTCTGCTCCAAGGACTCCACAACAGAATGGAGTAGTGGAGAGAAAGAATCAGACCATCTAGGAAGCATCTAGAACCATGATGATGGAAGAAAATGTTCCTCAGATCTACTGGAGAGAAGTTGTAAGCATTGCAGTCTATACTCTTAATTGAGTAAAAATCAGAAGCAATACCGGTAAGACCCCTTATGAACTTTGGTTTGGCATCACTCCCACTATGAAGTATTTCAGAGTCTTTGGTAGAAAATGTTACATCAAAAGAGATGAAGATCTTGGCAAATTTGATGCTAGAAGTGATGAAAGAATATTCTTGGGTTATTCTACTCAAAGAAAAGCATACCGGTGCTATAACAAGAGATTGAGAAAAATCATAGAAAGTATAAATGTGAAGGTTGATGAAGGTATTGAAAAACCCTCAAGGTTTTATGAATATGATGAAGATGATCAAAATGATGTTTTGGTCCAAAAAGTCCAAGCCCCTTTTGAAATTCAGATCCAGTCTGATCTAGAGAATTAAGAAGAAGAGATAAGTTTGAATGAACCTATTCAAGAAATAAAAGTGCAAGAAAGTCCCAAAATTCTCAGGTACGTAAGACTGAATCACTCTGAAGACCAGATCATAGGTGATAAAAGAAAAGGTGTTCAAACAAGAAGAAAGATTGCTGAAGACTTAGAAGAGTATTGTCTAATTTCAAAGATTGAACCAAAGTCAGTGAATGAAGCATGCAATGATGAAAGATGGACTAAAGCAATGGAGGAAGAGTTGATGCAAATTGAGAAAAATCACACTTGGGATCTTGTTCCCATACCTAGAAACAAGAATGTGATTGGAACCAAATGAGTTTTCTTGAATAAACTGAATGAAGATGGTGAAGTAGTCAAAAACAAAGCCAGATTGGTCTGCAAGGGTTACTCTCAAGTAGAAAGAGTTAATTTTGAAAAAACTTTTTCTTTATTGGCAAGAATTGAAGCAGTCAGATTATTTCTTACTTGTCTGCCTTCAAGGACTTCAAAGTATATCAGATGGATGTTAAGTCTGCCTTCCTGAATGGTGACTTGGAAGAAGAAGTATACATTGAGTAACCAGATGGATTTCAATTGTCTGATCATGGTGATATGGTCAGCAAGTTGAAGAAAGATATGTATGGACTCAAACAAGCCCCAAGAGCCTGATATGAAAGATTGGATAAGCATCTTTTGAAGATTGGTTTCAACAAAGGCACTGCTAACAGTAACTTGTACTTCAAAATTAATCATGAAAATATCTTAATTGTTGAAGTGTTTGTTGATGATATCATTTTTAGAGGAAGAAATATTATGTGCAAAACTTTTACAAATCAAATGAAAAGTGAATTTGAGATGTCCATGTTTGGGGAAATAAATTTCTTCTTGGGTCTACAAATCATTCAAACAAAGAAAGGAATTTTCATTTCACAGACCAAATATGTGAAAGAATTGTTGAATAAATTTGGGATGGAAGACTTAAAACCAATGAGTACTCCCATGACAATCGGATGTAAATTGGGCAAAGATGATGCCTCTCCTAAGGCTGATCAGAAAAAGTACAGGTCAATGATTGGAGGATTATTGTATCTCACTCAAACCAGACTTGACATTATGAATGATGTTGGTCTTGTTGCTAGATTCCAAGCTGATCCTAGAGAATCTCATGTCATGGTAATCAAGAGGATTTTTAGATATCTAAAAGGGATAGTTGAGTATGGTTTATGCTATCCTAGAGATCATGATTTCTCTCTTCATGCATATACAGATGCGGATTAGGTAGGAGATGTGGATGATCGGAAGAGTACCCGTGGTGGAGCATTCTTTTTTGAGAAGAGATTGGTTTCTTGGCTAAGCAAGAAACAAGAGGCAATATCTAAAATCTGGTGTTGCATTCAAAGACAAAACATATATATATCAAGTTTCATTTTCTAAGAGAGCAGGTGAACAAGAATGAAGTTAGATTGGAGTTTGTGCCCTCCAAGGATCAGATTGCAGATATTTTTACTAAACATCTACCTAAAGACTCTTTTGAGTATCTCAAAGAGAAGTTAGGGGTTATTACCCCTCTGGTTTTGAATTAAGTTGCACTAATGTGGATCAGTCCGGAGGATCTCATAGTCATATCTTTTGGTCTGGATTGATGGTGGGAAGCTGCTACTCAGGGGGAGTAGCTGGTATGATTCTAAAGTGATGCAAGTATGTGCCCTTTCCCATTGATGTCAAAGGAGGAGAGAAGACATGTGAAAAAAAAGGTGGTTACTGATAAAAGGGGGAGTAGTAAAGGAAGAGAAGACATGTGAATAGTTTTTGTTGATAGGGGGAGTTATGTTAGTGTGGAGAAGTTCTTGTCTTGATGGTTAAAACATTTTTCACATCATATGTTGCCATCAATGACAAAGGGGGAGATTGTTGCGAGTATGGACCTAAACAGTAATGTCATTGATGTCAACATACTCCTGTTGCATTGATGACAAGGATTGGATGAGTTGTATGCTGAGGATATTCAGAAAATTAGTCCTATAAGGAGTAGAGAAGAACAGTGAAGACAGTAAGGTAAAGATCCCAGCTAAGATGAAGATTAGAGGATGTGCATCAAAGGGTTTGTAGATATGTGTCTTAAGATGTGTTGGTTTTTGCTTCTGAATCAGCATTAGGGTTTGCCAGTTCTAATGCATAGGCAGATTCAGCCAACTGAATACAGGAGGTTGCATGAGCTCCTCCCCTTCACTTCTAGTTCTGCCACACCAAGGGGGGTGTCCCTATTTGATAAAAGTATAACCTTGACTAGCTCAATGACAGAAGGATTTAACTTGACGGCAACAGGTAGAATACTCTCATGTATGGACCAAGATTTGTGTAACAAATCACAAGGTTGGCAACATTCTTGGACATAATGTCTGGTTAGGTATGAGAGCATGCAGAGGTTCCTAATCCTAATCCTACAACTAACAGGTGGAAGTGATGAGATGGGTTGAAATGGTGTTTGGAGTGATGGGACTTTCCTAGACCCATTGAACAGACAAATTCCCAAACCAGTGCCTTATCTAGGCAGCAGAGTCATATCTAAGACTGTAAATGTCTCCCCATGACAACATAAATTCATATCCAGAGGACCTGAGAATAATGCTACTGCCTGACAGCAACATGTCCAAGAAAGAGTATCATTAATGATCATGCTTAACAGATCCTATGATGCAATCTATTTCCCTTTGTATCTGATCAAAAGCCTATTTAACCACTCCTTGAATAGACGCAATAAATCAGACACACAGTATGCATACACTGAAAAACTTGGAAGTCCTTGACAACCTTGTTTGAAAGGAAAACAAATGACATATAGGAGACAATCAAAAACAATACACACACAGGTGTTTTCATTTAAAATCAATCTGCATAGAAGGTCATCACAGAGAAAATGATCATTTACAATCCAAGATAGATTAGTACACCAGACTAAGGACCGAGTCTGTAGCAAAAAATGCCTTTCAAAATGTGAACACCTTATGTTCAGAGTCAGAGCTGAAAGCCCAAAAAACCTCCAACCTCTCAAAAGTAACATAGCCAAAACCATTTATACAGAACTGTGTACATTCAGCAATTAATTACATGGCCAGAAGTCAAAAATCTGCCAGATACATCCATCAGAGGGAATGGCGCTCAGAAGCCATCAATGCAGCAGACAAGGGAGGCCTCGAGCCTTGTGCCGCCATCTAGGAATCTTCATTCACAATCGGGTAGTTTAATCACTTGTACCATCGCCCATACTCCTGCTACAGTCGCCATTGATGGTCCAACAACTTGAAACCATCAAGAAAACTATTACTGCGTTCAAATGGAAGTTTCCCGCCAAAATGCCCTCTTTGCAGGCTCAAACTACATAGGGGAATAATCCCACATGCACGGTGCCGAGACCACACTAGCACTTTATAAACATAGCTGCATGCATAATAGGTGTCGAGCGTTTTGCCGCGCTCAACACATGACCCTTCGCCAAAAGCCCATCGGCCAAATCTACACCATCAGCTTGCCCCAAAAACCTCTCGCCAATCTCAATCGTCTCATCGACGACACCTCCGCAAGCCTCTGTCAGCCAGACATAGTCTATCAGCCAGCCCAAAAGCTTCCTTGGCCTATAGACCAACTCTCCCCAATGGCCACCAAAACACCCTCGTCGGTAAAACCTCCACTGTCGGCCCAACATCTGCCTGTTCACCCAATAGTCTATGTCATGCTGATGACCATTCCAAATCCCTTGTCACCAAGACATAGACCATCGGCACACCAATGAAAGCTCCCACCAACCTCAAAATTCCTACCGATGCCTACCTCCGCATTCCCCATCGGCTAGAGAAACGCCATCAAGCCAACACATTCCATCCCTGCCGACACAGCCAGTCACACCGACCACCAACGAGCCACACTCTGCTCCACTATCGGCCAAACACTCATCATCGGAGCAACTAAAAAAACACTGGCTGACACCCTTAGTCACACCGACGAACACCTCCCTAAAGCCTCCAACTTCCACATCGGCCAGAGAAGACCCATCGGCGGACCCTCCAACTGCTAGCCCGATATGCAATCTTACTCCGATGGCATTCCCCATCGGGCAAACTCCTTACATCGGCGGCCCAAAAATTTGCTTCACCGATAGCCAAACACACACCGATGGACATCCATCGGCTAGACCAAAACAATCGGAGCCCTCAAGAAATCTTTCGCCGATGAAGCCAATCACTTCGATAAGACCAAAAACATAAAGCCTTGAACCATTGAACCCCGAACCAAAAGGGTTCAACACGAGGGTTCAACGCGATGGTTCAAACATAAAAAATAATACTCCATAGGCAACAAAGCTTCGAACCATTGAACCTTGAACCAAAACAAAAAGGTTCAAGCGGGAGGTTCAATGATGCAATATTTGTGCAAGGCAAATGCATAATGCGACCCGTTAGAAGAAAATTGAACGCTGAACCACTGAACCACTGAACTTAGAGAAAAAAGGGTTCAAGTTCAAACCGAAATGTCGAAGACACAAAAATGAACCCATGCCGATGGAGAAAAGATGAAGACCCCTCCTCAAGAAATGAGATGTAGATGCTGAAAAGTACTGATGGGGTGCCAAAACTTAGAACCTTTTGGATATTTCTGGATGGTGCCTGCATGAAAATTGCTAAATTAACTGACAGTGAATTCAGGCACCGACAAGATGATCCAATAATGATTTGAGAGGTCCGCATGAAGATCTGTAGGAGTTATGGCCACTTGAGTAAAATAGGTTCTGGCAGATGTTCAGAGGTGACAAAGTGACACAAATAGGTCCAGTGAGATCCAGAAATGCAATATCTTATTTTGCAGATTTGGTGAGGTGTTTAGGAAGTCTATGTGAATTGACAACTCAATTGGTTCATGGTTTGGAGGTCTGCAAGCATCTATTCCAAAATGACAGTGATTCAGTAAGCAGAAGTAGTGTGGATGTTCTTGGTGATTTAGGCAAGTTTGTGGAGGTCTTTGGATTATGTCCAGTTCATGTTGGTCGTCCACATTGAAGATTGAGCTCATAATTGAAGAATTACTTCCAGATGATGATATTCTTCCTAAGTTTGGTCGACTAGATGAGTTACACATCCTGTGAATGATCTTGAAGATGTTCTATGAAGCATGGTGTGTTCCTAAAAGAAGATTGATGTCCCAAATCTATGTGGTGGATAGTGTGATGATCCACATGAAGTCTTTTGTAATTAGTCAAGCTATATTTTCTCTATAAAGTGTGCTGACTTGGATGATTATCCCTAAGTCAATGTCTTGTATAAATAAGAGTTATAAAGTCATTTCAAAAGTATCTTTACAGATATGAGAGTGTGGTAGAGAGCAGAGAAGTGAAATGCATAGTAGAAGTATTGGGCTTAAATGGAACTGACTCAAGCATGGTGAAGATGCTATTCTTTAGTTCAAGTATGTAATATTTATCATTCTGTAGATAATGTGTCTCCTGTAGGCAATGAGCCTCTTTTGAGCAGTGTTCTCGGGCAGTGAGCCCTAATTGGCATGTGCCATTTGTTCTTCTTATTTTTTTAATAGAGAATACAATCTTGGGTTAGTCACCCTATGGTTTTTCCCCTAATCGAGTTTTCCACGTTAAAATATTGGTGTCATATGTGTTAATGTGTTTCTACTCTTGAATTGTTGCATTATGTTTCCATGATTGATTTATTATTATGCTACTAAATTACAAGGAGGATTTGAGTGATTAATAGAAAGAAAGTTTTGTGACAACTGATTCACCCCCCCCTCTGAGTTGTCTGTCTTGAATCTAACAAAAATAACTCTAAAGTAAAATAAACCAAATCTTAAGTGAATAAAAAAAAAATACTTCTATATCTTTTTTTTAATCTTAAATACATCTATCTATCTTAAATGAATTTGATAATTACATGTGAAAGTATTAATATTTAATAACAAACATGATATTAGTGATGTCATTTAATAATAAAATAGTTCTTAAGTAAAATATAAAGTGAATAAATAATTTATTTTCATTTAAAAATTTAAAAAATATAAAAAAAATGGCTTATGACCTATTTTTTACTAGATTTGTAACATAAATGAAATAATCACCATAAAAATTATATCCCCTAATTTCTTTACATTGATTTATTTAAGATAAGTGTACTAGTTATATATATATATATATATATATATATATATATATATATATATATATATATATATATATATATATATATATATATATATATATATATGTTTGAAAAATCATAAAGTTGTGTCACACTTTCAGCTGACTTATCAGTACAAGTGAATTTAAGTATTTCTAACTAAAAATCAATTTTGGTCAAACATATGATCTTGTAAGATTGATTCTAGTTAAGTTAGATATGTGCACAACTTTTAGAACTAAAATTGTTGGCTAAATGCATATGTAGCACAATGATGAGGGAAATTTACAAAAAAAAAAATTATTTGAAAAATTTGATATTTCAACAACTTCTACTCGCGTAAATAACATTTTTCAAAAAATATAAAAATACCCTTTTGTAGATCTATAAGTTTAGTTTTCAAAAATATATATATTTTAATAGTTTAATTATTATTTATATTTTACTTTTTAGTTTTACTAAAAGTAGGTTATCAACACAAAACATTAAATCAATTACCATGTCAAGGAAAAATAGTAAAACTTATTTAAAAAAATTGAAAAAAATTGAAAAAAATATGATGCCCTAGATAAAAGAATCTATATCAAGATGGTATAATTTTTTTTGTATTTTAGATAAATAGTTAATATGAAAGTTGACGTTGATGGAAACAATTATGTTTTAATACACGCACATTTTAATATTTGTTTAAAAATATATGTTTATCAAAATTGAAAAAAAATATATCCATGCCCTAAAGTTTCAAGTTATAAATACAAACAAAAAAATTGAAGAAAAACAAATAAAATTTACTGTATAAAGATTGACGTCTCATGTAATTTCATTTTTCAACATTTTATCAGCAACTAAATTATAGTGTCAATTTATTAAAAACTATATTCAAATAATTTTTTAATTTTTTCAAAAAAATAGAAACATAAAATATACTAAAAAATAAATATTTTATTAATTTACATCATTTCAAAATTTAAAACATATAGGTCACTTTTTAGTGATTCAAATTTAAAAGTTGGATCAGCGTTGGCCATTTCCTTTATAAAAGTGTGACACAACAATGTACTTTTACCCTTTAAAAGTAAAATATAAAGTGAATAAATAATTTATTTTCATTTAAAAATTAAAAAATACAAAAAAAATGGCTTATGACCTATTTTTTACTAGATTTGTAACATAAATGAAATAATCAACTTATATATATATATATATATATATATATATATATATATATTAATGTTTGAAAAATATCTTCATAAAAACAATAAAGAAGGGATTAGTCATGTTTGGATTGGCAATGAAAGGGTAAAAGACTTTAATAAAGTTAAAGAAGAGTTTATAAGTTTTTATCAAAAATTATTGTTTGCAAATGGCAGTAACTTGTAGTGCACCAAGGCCCAAAAGGTATATATGGATCTTATTCCTATGAATATCTATGAAGAGGATGCCAATAGTCTGGGTAGTGTGATTTGCAAAGATGAAATCTTATATGTGATTAAAACCTTCAAAAACAATAAGTCTCCAGGAGTTAATGGCCTGCCTATAGAATTTTACAAAAAGAATATCAATTGGATTGTGGATGACTTGTGGTTAGTATATGATGAAGCTTTGAGGAAGGGTTATTTGGGCAGTCAGATAAACAAAGGAGTTATCAAACTCCTTCCAAAGGAGGGTGACATAGGACTAATTAAAAATTGGAGGCCAATTACCCTTCTCAATGTGTTAAACAAAATTTTGGCCAAAGTATTGTCTCCCAGGTTAAAAAATATGTTACCTAAGTTTATCAATAAGTCCCAAACTGGTTTAGTCAAAGGAAGATATATTTTAGAGAATTTGTTAACTAGCTAGGAAGTAATACACTAGGAAAATCACACTACCCAAGACATTGGCATACTCCTCCTGGACTTTGAAAAGGCTTATTACAAGGTTTAATGGTCCTTCATTACATTGATGTTAGAAGCATTTTTCTTTCCTCAAAAAAATTCTGACATGATTAAGGTGTTATTTCAAGATGTTGTCATAGTGATTGATTTCAATGGCTCCTTCTCAGACCCCTTCATACTTCAGAGATCCATTAGGTAAGGATGCCATTTGGTTCCTTCCCTATTTGTAATTGCTACTGATGCTATGCATTATTTATTGAGGGCCTCCTTTGGTGGTGGTAGAGTGAAAGGAGTTGCCTTGACTAATGGGAATGAACTAGTTAATAATCAGTTTGATAATGATACTGTAGTATTTGTAAATATGGAAGAGAATAACTTTAGAAACATGTTGAGTAAGTTGGATATCTTTTTCCTAGTTTCTGGTTCAAAAATCTATGTTCAAAAATCCATTCTTCTCAGTTGGTCATGTTCTCCCCTTGATTGGATAGGATTTGAGTGGAGAGGGCCCAACAATCATATTAGATATCTAGGGATTCCTTTCTCCATTGCCCCCTCTTTTTGAGATGTGGAAATGGGTGAAATAGAAGGTTGATAAGAAAGTGGGGAAGTGGAGTCACCAGTTCCTATCCTTGGCAGGTAGGGTGCAATTTTTTTAGAAAATATTATCTTCCTACACTATCTTTTGTTCTTCTATTTGGTTTTTAATAGTACCATATTGATGGGGTGTAGAGGAAAATTAGGAACTTTTTATGGTCAGATGGTAAAGTTTATAAAAAGAGTGCTGCTGTCAAATGGGATTGGTGTTGTCTGGGGAAAGATCTTAGGGGTCTGGGCTTAAAATATCTTAAGATATAAGGTATAGCTCTTGCAACTAAATAAATTTTGAAATCTTTTGATGGTGATGAGCCCTGGAAGATCCTTGTTAGAAACAATATTCAATTGGCAATACCTAAAAGGGCAAAAGAGTGGAAGTATCTACATCCACATGATATTGTTTTTAGCAGATTTGATGTCCTAACCTTTGTCTCTAGTGTTTTCAAAAGAATTTGGGAGGCCTAAGAATTGGTTAGATCTCTTATTGAAAATTGTAATTCTTGGAGCACTAATGGTAAAGAAGTCTTCAATTTTTAGTCAACTTGGTGGAATCTTCAATGGAAGAATAAACCACTTGCCTTATTGCAAAGTTGCTCTACTAAGACTTAGGACAACAAAGGGATCATTTGCTTCAATGCCATGGTAGAAAGTGGAAAATTAGTTTGGAGTGACTTAAAAATGGCTTTTGATCTACCAAAGAACCAAAAGAAAACATATAATGCTATGCAGAAAGCTCTTTATAAGTTGCAGTGGCCTATGAATCTTAAATTCAACTTTGAAATTTATATTAATCTAAAGTAGAATGATAGATCTATGATTTGAAAAAGTGTTCCAAAGAAAATGTATAATCTCATTACTAACTCCTTAGCACCCATTAGTTATACTAATAAATGTTGGTCTGTTAATCTAAGTCTTGTACAATGGTCTAAAGTCTTCATTAGGTGTTGGTCCAACTTGTTAGAACCTAAAAAATCATGTTTTAGATTGTGTCTCCTACTCAATAGACTGGTTGTTGGTAGTGTTTGTTTTAGGTCTGACCCCAACAAATATTGTGTAGTTTTTTTCTCAAGCTGAGTCTACTAGGCATCTTTTTTTATTGTGAGTTCGCAAATTTTATTTGGTCTATCTTTCTTTTCGGTCTTAAAGGTTGGGTTCTAGAAAGTATCTTTACTTGGTAGGAGATTTTATTTGGCTATGTTATAGGTCTTGACAAAGTTGCTGATAATTTTTGTTAATTTTGTCTACTAAAGTTTTGTGGGCCCTGTGGAAACTAAGAAATGAAGAATGCTTTCAAGGGAGGAGAAGAGTGCTTACCGATTCTTTTAGAAGACTCACTTTCCACAATGTTGTTGTGTAGGTCTAGATGACCTTAGAGATCTCTAAGGAGAAGTTCTTGGAGCTTATTAATGGTTGCTAAACAATTTTAAAAAGATCAGAGATTATAACATCTGCTTTTGGCCATAGGATGCAAGAGTTGTTGATGAAAAACTGATAAAAGAATGCATGAGGCTTTAGAAAAGGTATAATAAAATCTTTAACATTGATAAGCTTCTTGAGAATATAGGACTGAAAGAACCTATCTTGCCACCTGAGGATGCTCTTGAGATTGTTAGAGATAATGAATTCATCTCAAATATTGAACCCCTCATCAGTGCATTTAGTGCAATTGACAAGTTTAGTGAAAGTGGTAACATGAAATAGCAGTTGTTCCTTACTTCTTTATGATTATTGGCCTTATTAACTACTATCATACTAGGTTTTAGTGAGAATGATGTTATGAAATAACTTACAAGCTCAAATATGACTTCTTTTTGGGTACCTGTCTGTTTGAAGACATGCATTTTTTAGTATACAAAGGGAAGTTACGAGTTATATAGGTTAGGCAGGTTTCATCCTATACAATGCTCTTTTGCAATGCATATTTAAGGTATGATAGGTATGGAACATGGTTAAATATATATGCTTCTTTTTGAAGAGGAAGGGGATTACCACCGATGATCATAGCTATGGCAGATTTGATCCTTTTTGTATGTGAAAGATCACTATGGACCAGGGGACTTAACTGCTAGTTGGGCTTTGCTTATAGGACAACATGATATTCAAATTTTGTAGAGGTTTGAAGATAGTGGTGATAATTTTTGTGTGAGCCTCTAAGTTTATCATGTAGTTTAATACTTTGTTATACTAGGTATGTTGATATTTTTGGTATTTTTGGTTGTAGTTGTGAATTGGATATGGCATTGAACTATTAAAGACGAGTGGGCTAAACTCATACTATATTCCTATTTCTATTAGTAATCTATAATCAATTCAAAAAAATATCTTTAAATAAATACCTGTCATGAAAAAATTACTTGACAATCAAGGTTTTATCAAATTTAGGCCTCAAAAGAAAACATCACTTGTCTCACTAATTTTTTAGGAAACCAAAGTGCTGTCTTTCAATTACATATTTTTTTCTTTAGAAAGTTATGTTGTCATTGCTTTTAGCTTTCTTTTAGGTTGAAGGAGAGGGTGAATTGTTAGTTTTCTTAAATTTTAGGCATTCAATCTTTTCTTTAAAGATTATAATGTTGGAGAGGAAAACAAACCTTTTTAGATTAACTTAGCTGATTAAAGTAGTCCAAACAATTACAATATAATTAATTTTTTGGGTAAATTAGAGGTAAGTAAATAGATGTGTAATAAATCTTAATGTGTAAAATGCCTCAAGATCAAAATAGTGTTAGAATTCTTCATGGATCAAATTTGCATTATACAATATTGATCCTACCTTATGCTTTATTGACTCAATGTATGAAAGTGATTTAAAAATAATAGAATTGAACCTACTGAATGTGGATTTAAAAATCTATGTCTCTTAAAACTCTAATATATAATGATTGATGGTATTTAAAAACACTTAGGGGAAATTGTTGAATTGTGAGGGTTCACATTCTCCTTAGTCAAACCTCTATTTTATTGGCTTTATGACCTTTGGTGAATGTTTGAAAATAAAAATAAAGCATGGACGTGTCCAGATGAAAGTGATGCAAATTAGGTTCTTTTTCGTGCTCTAAATAAAGTTTTCCTAGATTAATCCTTTTCTTCAATGTACAAGATTTGTACATATGATGTAGATTCTCTTAGGAAATTACACTGTTGATCAAACCATTTCCTACATAACCCTATGAGAGAAAATAATGTGTGCAAGATTATAGAGTAACCATAATGTAAATATCAAAGACATATCATAAGGTAACACAATATATACCCTGGGAAAACCCTCAGAAGGGAAAAACGTAGCCTCCAAAAGCATCCACTCTCAATGTATTATTTAACAATAAAAACATTACAATACATGTACAAAGTCTCCATGAACACTCCTAAAACATTAGGATCTTCCAATGCATCCTCCATGAGCCGACATCCAAGAAAAATAGGTAACCATGCAACCACGCATCCCATGCCATGCTTCACATATGCACTCTTCATGATAGCTCAATACAAATGACAACGAACTCCAAAATGATAGCCAACCTTTACCAATAAACATGTGCTTGCCTTTATAAAATCAAGCTCACACGAAACCACCTAATGGTATTAGATAAACCATGTGTCTCAAAACCATGAGAGAACAAAACTATTGAATCCATAATTAAATATTTCTCACAAATATTAAATATTTGTCCTATGTCTCCCACACATAAAATATCTAACCAATGTTACATACAAATTTACAAGTGGGCCGGTCAAATAAATATGTAATGTGACTATACACATCAATAAAGATGCACCGCAAGAAAATATTTATTTTACATGATTAAAATACTTCTTTTCTTGTGCAAGGTGTACACAACCCTTTTCCTAACATTCTCTCACTTGTTTTATACATTGCATAAGGGTCAATCGATGAAAAACATCATCATATCCATCCATGAAACTACATGAATCTCCAACATGATCTTGTGCTCTATAAAGATACCTACAATAAAACCAAAGTGACCACCATCTCAAGGAATAACTCCTCTCAACCTCCAACATGCTACTTATGGAAGAAAAGGAACAAGCCAAGGTAAATATGCACCAATCCAAAGAACACAATCATCAAATCCAAGTGATAGGAAAGGCTCCAAGATGATGCCAAGGAAAAAAACACACATGACTAGAAATAACAACCATTAGAAATTCTAATACATCCAATAATTTGTACCTTCTATTTATCAAAAACATAAATAAAACTCATGTCATCAACATATCCAACCCATAAACTACAATCACAAGCTTCTTGTATAAAACTTGTCAAAGAATAACATACACATCAATGAACTCCCACTATATAGGTAATGTCAATTATGAAAATAGATGAAGGAATATCAAGTCTAGTAATAAACACTCATACCAAGGTGTGGGTAATAATCAAACTATGTAGTAATAAAGAACAATCACAATGATCTACACATGCAACTCAAACTACTACATACCCCCTCACAAGAAGTCACAATAACTCACCCAAATCGACCACAACAAACTATGTGAACATGAACCTCCAAGAAGTAGCCATAAAACAAAGAGAGAAAACCTATAAACCATATCTCATACCATGTCCTTCTACCAACACCTTAAAGTACTAAGTTGTGTTAAGTATGATTTCCTTTACAACCCAAATGAAAAGCCTTAACAACACCCAATCATTAAATCTCATAGATCAAATAAAACATATGTATCATGTAACCAAAATGGATGTAATACTTTATAACCAAGGAAGATCAAACTCAAATCCATTTCCAAATCTAGGAATCAACCCAAATAAACATCTCCTAAATCATCATAAATGTCATCACAAATAAACTCATATGCACAAGGAGATAACCATGCCAAACACACCTCAAATGAACACTCCAAAACTAACATAACTCAAGATCCACATCCATAAGAAGAGAAAGCATAAAACAAAACCAATAAATGGAAATAATATGGGAAATACCTCTCAAATGATTATTCATTGAGTAGACCATGAGTGGAGAATGAGAATTCTCCTCTAGGATACACTAAGATCAATGTACTCAATACCCAGAGAACTAACTAGACCATTGTAAAAGCTTCAACTACAAAATCAAGAACCCAACATGACATCATGATATAATATCTTCTCCAAGGATGTAACTTCCTACCCCGCAACCCTGAAGGGTAAGGGCCAAAAGAGGACAAGATAATTTTTTTTTGACATGAAGTAATAACATACACATAAGATGGTTGTCAATTTGATATGTCGACAACATTCATGGCCAAGTACGGCTGAATGCACAACCCACAGGAGAGGAGTAAACCACTGTCCAGAGAAACATTAATAAACTACGTTCATTTTAAACACCAACCCAAGTGTTCCTATAACACATTCCAGATTATAAACATGAATCCAAAAGCATCACAGTACAAGCGGATCCGACACCCACACTAGAATCCATAAACCAAATAGGGAACATCTCACTTCTTCTCTTTATTATGCATGATTACATCTTCTCTCTTAAGAGAGTACAAATATATAAAATAATATATAGTGCAATGGCATAGCCATGAGTATGATATACAAGTACAATAACATAGTCTTGAATATGATACAATGACTAAATAGGTACAACAACAGATAGGTTAACGAAGAGTGAGAACATCTCTAATCTAGTTCTCCAATGACCTATTCATTGGTCCCCAATGGTGGTGACAATGCCTCCGAACCATGTGGACTCAAAAGAGACCACCCCACCATGCTTGGAGATAGTCACAAGGCCATCAACACCACTTCACAAGGGAGATAAAGGCATACACACACGCAATACATAGTGCAGACATGAAAACCAAGCTCACAATCACCATGCATCAGGATACGCTGACCACACCACAGATGGAACTTAGAGAACCCCAAAAGAGACTAGATACAAGCAAGTATAAGGGAGTGTCATTGCATAGATCGAAGGAATGGCTCATGCAGAACTAACTAGATTCCTTACATAATCAAGACATTAGATGATGCTATGAAAAAGGGAAGAAAAGAGTTATATTTCTGCCATCATATTATACTGTTGATAAATGCATTCGGTTGGTACTCATGCCTTGTAGAGCCACTAACAGAGTGGTTAAGAACCTTTAGTAAGTGCTAGTTGCCATGTTGCAACTATAGTGATTTCAGTATTGATGCAAGGGAGATGTTAAGAGACATGAGGACTGTTAAGACAATAAAAGAATATTATTTAAAGTTTAATAGGGCTTCAATATCGTTGTAATGATTATTTCACACCCATGTTTTTTTTGATAGATCATTATATGAATCACCATACTTGCAACCTTACAGCAGTTTGCTTATGGCTTGTAGTAAAATTCACACAAGTCCAAAATAACCACAACACATCAATGAGTCCCTCAAGGCTGCCCTTGTTTACAACTATTCAAAAATAACATTTTTGGTTGAAAAGGAGAGATGTTAAAAGGTAAAGCTATTGCTCCCTATCAAAGACTGTTTGACAAAATATCTCAAGTGACTGTGATTTCATGGACTGCCACGATGGCATGATATGCACATAAAAGTTAGTTGGAAAAGCTTGAGACACTTTCAAGAAAATGCAATTGACATATAAAAAGCCAAATTTACGGCCTGGCCAATATGGCCACTGGGAGGTCTGCAAAATGAAGAGGAAGCACCTTGAAAGAGGTCATCTCATGGATACAATGGTTGCAGAATACTCACAACTGGAGAAGTTGAAGCAACTTTAGTAATTTTCAAGAAAATACAATTGGCAGATGGAAAGCCAACTCATGGCCTCTGCCAGCATCCTTCCTGCCTGTGGTATAATGGGAACTTGGAATAGGGTATGGACATCCAACAAGCACATAACGGAAAGGGAACGACTTCTAGATGTTATAGTTACACTCGCCCTAGTATCCATGTATGTGAAAGTGGAAGAATAAACAAGGCTCACAAACTATTCGACAAAATGCCATAGAGCGATATCACCTCATGGGACACACTAATTGTAGGATATGCACAAAGAGGATCTGAAGAAAATCCTTAGAACTTTCATGCGAATGTAAAATAGGTGTAAATCCAAATTTACATAACCTTTGCCACGTCCTCCTTACCTGTGCCAAGATGATAGCTTAGATATGGCACGTGAACTATTTAACATAATGCCTCCAAGGAGGCGTCATCGCATAGAAGCAATGACTATAGGATTTAAACAAAATGGATTTGTTGAAAAGTATAAAGAATTTTTTAAGCAGATAACACTAGTGGGTTTAAAGCCAGACTCCACTAATTTGTCACCGTACCAAAATGAGAGCATTAGAATAGGGTAAAGACATTCAACAAAGAAATTGGCTCACAACATAGAAATGTTACAACATTAGGCACTGAATTCAGAATAATAGCATGTAGGTATTTTAAATCAAACATCAATAGTGAACACAAGCAAAGCAATTAGTAGGTTACATCAATTAGACACGATTATATTCTCTTTCCATATGCATTGCTTGAAAGAAAGCCTTAGAAAACAAGGCAATAGAGTGATTAAGTTGTGCTTCCCATTTACTAAATTTGAGTTGGGCCAAATGGGTAAAAAAATGGAATTAATCAAAAGCTACTACTATGATAAACCCAAAAAGATAAGACAAATATTACATCTAATTGAGACAATTAGGTAATAGATCTCAAAATTAGGTGAAGACATATACTATTGCCGAATGTATGGAAAAAGTAAAGCAAGCATACCATCAGCAACATGAAAGAGAGAGGCTTGAGAGGGTAATCAGTAAGCAACTAGATTTGACCATGATAGATCTCGCCTTCAAACTCTATGTCATGGGGCCCTCTAATAGAAAACTACCACTCAAATATATTTTCCTCTAAAGGAAGGTTCATGTAATCATCGCTCATATTGTTCTACATTTCTTTCAATTCCTACATAATCCTCTTCATAGTAGGATTCTTCATCTTGATGTTGTATTTCTCTGGCATCTTGTCTTGGTTTGATGAAGTGACAAAGTAGGAGAAAGGAAATGAGTTGTTGGGGATTCGATGCACATATTTGTATTTGAAATGACCAAACTCAGACTCTAACTTAGGAGAATAACATCAGGCCACTGAAAGTGGGACATCAACACCCATACCAGCCGTGTTGTCTTGCTAGACCATCGTAATCTTTTTTTTCTTGTCCTTGGTTTATGGGTGCAGGAGAAGGGCGACCCTTCTCCAAGCTGAACAACCAACATCCCTCTCCAATGAGCTGCTACCAAAACAATTAATTTCCCAACCCCCAAAAACATCCATTCAATCACCTCTCTCCCAGATATTTTCTGTAGCATTTAACATTCCCAATTGCTCCAAAGGATATTTTCTTCCTCCTTCATTATTGTTGTCAATTCAAGTATGCACCCTTGTTAAGTTTTATAAAAACTTAACTACTTGATAAAACATGGAATCATTCTTGGATGTGGGTCTCCTTTCATGAGAACAAATCTCCAGAGTGAGCTGGTTCTCTTGGAATTTCTAAACTAATGACTTGAGGGGGAAAATGATAGAAGGGTGTAAGTAAAATGCAAACTGTTTCTGGAATCTAAACTGGATGAAATTATATCACTCACAAATAGATCCTCTAACTTGAATCCTCACAATTTCACTAATAGCTTATTCCTTAAGTAATTTGCAACAAGGTTTGGATCGAACACAAAATGCAACCAGGAAGAACTAAGTTTTTAATAGTATTGAGACATAATAAAGGATAGAAAAGTCACAATATAACATCAGATCAAGACTGCAAAATATGTGAAACATGATGATTTGCTATTAGAACTAGATGGAGTACAATGCATGAAAAATAAAATGTGTGAGCCAACTACCTATATACAACTCTGCCTGTGAACAAGAGAGAAGAAATTGATGCTAACTAACTAAGAAAAAAATCTATTTTTCTCCTATAAATGACTCCCAAAGATCTCCTCTGAAGAAAGATGAAAAATCTCCTAAAAATAGACCCTAAGTCCATTTCTGAGCTACTCATGAAAGCAAAAAATAAAGCACTGAATCTGCCACCATTCTGTGAAATAAAGCTGCAGAATTGCCCTCTCATGTGGTCCCACCATAAAACTGCTTTTCTCTGTTCATGAGAGCTCCAAAATTCATCCTATATGGCTGTAAATAAAACAAATCAAAATGGAATATTTGATCTGTCTTATTAACCTATAAATTGCCTAAAAATAGTTAAACTTTAAAAGCAATTCATAATTTCATTTCTTTAAAGTTAACTTTACAATGATATGGCAATTTCAATCAATATCCTATTTGATATGTTTTTTTTGCAAACAATAAAATGATATCTAGTTTATAATTTCACCAAGATATTTACAAGATATCACGAAAATGATTTTCTATAAAAACCATTAAAAAATGAAATATTACACATATTTGCAAAAATAAATAAAAGCCTTAAAGGCTCGACACCATGGCCTCCATGTGTCAATATTCTACCACCTCATCTCTATCCATATAGTGCCACCATGTCGCAATTGACCCCTTTGACGATGTCATCATCTAGCATACTCTTCACATCTCCAAAGGATTTGTTTGATCTTGTGCATATATTTGAAACATGTGAAGAAAAAAGAAAAATGCATAAGTGGGATGTCAAAGACACTCAACCACATGCATTGTCAAATGATACTTAGACTCTAATGTGAGTCAACCACATATGAGACCAAGACCTTGCAAAGATTCTAAAGGCACAAGCCTTGTTTACTCATGCTAATGTCCACCTTTGACTTCTTAAAATAAGCCATATTCTTCAGCTATCAGCCACTTCTTATGATTACTAGGCACCATCGAACATAAGGTGTTGACCCCGACCTCATTTGGATAAAAACGATTATGTTGTTTGCATGGTCAAAATATGAAAATGATGTCAAAACAAAAGCAATACAACCCTAAAACTTTAGTCATTTTCATTTGTTGGTGTTGAGTTTGGCTCTGCAATTGTGGCCACCGACTTGGGGTTTCATTCTCTACACTTTCCTTCTCCATTCGATGGCTTTTGAGGTCAAAAACATTGCACTTCTTAAGCCAGAATGACAGGCCGCACTTGGTAAGTTAGATTTGAAGCTTTAAAATGGCATTTGACTATATTTTCATTGCTTTTGTTTCTTAAATGGCTGCGGCCATGTAGCTCTTTCTCCAGTTCCACAGTTTGATATATATCTTGCTTGGTTTTTTTTGTGTTGAACCTTGACCTAGGGCATCATCTTAAAATTTGAAAATAGCATCTCCTAGCCAAATGCTTTTGGAATTCTATAATACACATCCCTAGTCTGTATTTCACCAGTTTTTGTGGATTTTCACCAGTGGGAATGCATTCTAGGGCCGGTTTTATGTTGCAAACCTTAGAAAATAGGGTTTCTAGACCAGTTTTGAAAGAAAAATCAATAACTTCTGACTCCGACGACTTCAAGACCTCAAACCAGATTCATATGAACCTTGACTCTAAGTACTTTTAGAAAAATAACATTTACACACCTGGATTATCCGTACAGGCCGTACATAGTAGGAAAAGCAAGAAAATTTATTGTTTTCTATGGTTTCAATGCCCCAAAACTCCGTACCAGATGTCTTCCTCCATACAGGAGTGAAATACAATGTTCTTCAACTGATCCAAGTTGGTGTCTAACTTCTTCAACCACATTCAACCACCAAAAATGGTTTGGAACTGGCCAATGTGTTATTGACACTATTGGCAACATTTTACTCTATGGTATTTTTGCCTTTTCACAAGGATGGCGAGTAGGTTTGCTTGTCCAAAGGAATAAAAACCACCATCCTACTTCCTACAACATGTTAAAACACTTAGCTTGGACAATTGAAATGCATTGTTTTATTTGCACTATGTGATAACATAAGGCCCATCCCAAATGGCATCCAATTTAGAATGCTTACCTGGCCTACCCCTTAGTTCATTCCACTTGAACACCATATCTCCAACAATAAAATTCCTTGGTCTTTCTCTCTTATCAAATACATTCTTCATTTGGGTTTGATGCATATCAGGCTTTCTTGAGACCTCTTTCCTTGTCTCTTCTAGCTCCATGAGCTGAGCTAGCCTGATTACAAGAGGTTGTTCTTCTAGGAGCTCAAGTTCTTTGATAAAGGCCAATGTAGGCACTTCAACTGAAATAGGTAACCGAGCCTCTTTTCCATAAGTAAGCACATATGGGGAATAACCAGTAGCCCTCTCAGGTGTAATTCTATTAGCCCGTAGAGCTAACTTTAACATTTCATGCCATGTTTTCTAATTGTCCTAAATAGTCTTCTTGATTATCCTTATCAGATTTCTATTGGTAGATTCAGCTTGCCCATTACCCTATGGGTAATAGTTAAATGAAGTATTCAAATAGATATTATTTTTGACAGACCAATCTAAAATTCTTAATCCTAAAAAGGATAGACCATTATTAGAGATGATTGAATCTAGTGTACCAAATCTTGACACTAGGTCCTGATAAAAACTTAGGACAACAGATTCATTTGCCTCTTTTAAGTAACAATCTTAGTCCACTTGGTAAAATAATCTGTGGCAGTCAAAATCCACTTGTGGCCTGCACTTGAAGGTAGGTTTATTGGTCCTCTGAAATCCAATCCCCACTTTGCAAATGGTTGTTCAACTTTAATAGGATGAAGGGGTAAGGCAACAAGTCTTTGCTTACTTGCAAATAAAGAACACTTCTCACATCTTCTCACTCAAGCAAAAAAATCTTTAAACAAATCTGGCTAGTAATGACCAGCCTACATAATCTTCAAGGCAATTGTTTTAGCTACAAAGTGACCTCCTGAAGGTCCATTGTGAAACTCATCTAATAGTCTATCAACTTGATCAGGTCCAACACACCTCAAAAATATACAATTAAAGTCTCTCGTAAATAAAATACCATCAATAATAGCATAAGGAGTAGCTTGTAATCAAAAATATCTTCTACCTGTCCTGTCTAAACCAATTGGACACTCACTGGTCTACAATTAATGCATCATCAGATGCACCCAACTATCTGTTTCAGCTGGTGTATTGGCTGGTTCATTATTATTCAGCAATAGTTTGGTGTTCTCTTGTTGTTCTTGCTCAAACTCTTCACTGTCAGCAAGCTTCTGCTCTAATCCTTCATTATTTTGCTGACATAACATTGTAGAAATAGTGTCAACTTCTCCAAAAGTATATAAAATGAAATCCTTCTCAAAATTAGGATTGATGAGGGTAGGGGCAGTAGTGAGGGCTTTCTTTATCTACTCGAAGCTTCCTTTTCCCTCCTTAGTCTAGCTAAATGGCACATTCTTTTTCAACATGGCAGTAAGAGGTTGTAACTGTTGACATTCCTTCTGAATCAGCATTAGGGTTTGCCACTTCTAATGCACAGGCAGATTCAGGCCAACTGAATACAGGAGGTTGCGTGAGCTCCTCCCCTTCACTTCTGGTTCTGCCGCACCAAGGGGGGTATCCCTATAACTTAAGATGTAACCTTGACTGGCTCAAAGATAGAAAGATCTGACTTGACAACAGCAGGCAGAATGCTCTCATGTATGGACCAAGATCTGTATGATAGATCACAAGGCTGGCAACATTCTTGGACATGATGTCTGGTTGGGTATGAGAGCATGCAGGGGGTTCCTAATCCTACTCCTACAACTAACAGGTGGAAGTATGAAGTGTTTTGATATGAATTTGGATGCAAAGTTGGACATGGTGTATAACACAAGAACACAGCATGACTGGTGCCTATCCAGGGCTTGGAGTCGGTAGACATACACCTGTGAATGATCAGCATAAATAGCTAAAACTGGATTTCAGGGGGATACACATGATATCTGCCTTACAGATATCTCCCAATATAGAGTGTCGAGCTATCTCTACTTATGGCATCCCTACTGCAGTATACCCTTCCCAATGTTCAACCTGAAAACAGTTTAATCTGCCCCTTGAGCAGAGGTCAAAAGATCAGACATTCAACATAGGAATTCTATGCTCTAGAATCTAAACATAAGCAAACATCCAGATCCAGAAGAAGGATACATGCAATACTGGAGACAGAATTAACACAACACATGCTAAGGTAGCATTACTCATATAAGATCAACCATGAAACCAATGGATTCATGCCAAGTCCTACAACAGGAGATACATAAACTCACAAGAAAAACTGTACAGAGCAACCAGATCAGCTGGTTTTGGATTACAGAGCCAAAAATCTACAACTTTCAACAACAACAAATGAACAACACAACCTGCTTATAACAGCCAGGTAGGTGCTCAGCAATTAATTACAATGTTGACCAAAATTTCGCCAGATACACAGTATCATGAAAATGGCGCTCAAACACAACCAGATTGGCGCCCAAACTTGAATGCAGCAGGTAGGGGAGGAGACAGGAAGATTTCTCGAGCCCTGCGCCATCATCCGCTGATTGACACCTTCGCCATTAATGGCGCACCAACCCGCGGCCTTGGGAAGAACATCATACAGACTATCGCAAGCATTTCCCGCCGAGATTCATCATCATGATATTTGAAAATGCAGGATAACAATATCCCACATGCACCCCGCGATGACCTCAATCACACCTTATATACTAGGTCATGAGCATATATCATGTCGGTGCTTTTGCTCCTGACGACACTAGTATAGACTTCATCATCATCATCTTCCAGCAGCATGATATCCTGTTGTTCGAAATATCACCCTGACGTCATCATGATATTTGAAATATAACCTTCATGATAATCGGCACAACTTGATCCTTTGGAGGAACATCCTCCTGCTGAGCTTATAACAAAAGTCTGGCCGATGAACATCCTGATGACGTCATCATCATATCCTGCTGACGTCATCATCATATCTGCCTACTGCACACCTCCTCATATCCGGATGACGTCATCATCATGTTTGCAAATATCAGGAGGTCTCTTCAAGATGATCAGTTGTTAGAAATACGACCCCCCCGGACCTTGATGACGTCATCATCATATTAACATCATCATGATATTCGGAAGACAACCGGATATTTGGAAATATCCTCCTGATGTGAAAATATCAGGTTGCACTGTAGCTCCTCTATAAGATCAGGGCGATAACTGAATATGATGATGCTGCTTGAAAAGATCACCCCCAGTAGATAATGCGCGAAGCTAGCAGGCGGATATCTCCTTAATATTAGCATCATCATGATGCTCGAACAAACAAACATATATCCGGGTGATATGAAAATATCACCCCCTCCTTCGGAATATCATGATGCAGATAGGCAGAGAAAAAGATATCACCCTGAGATAAGGATGACGTCAGCATCATCAGGATGAAGAAACAATGAACAAGAAGTGATACAACATCATCAGGATGATATTGACTAAGATCATCCTGACGTTCAAAATATGATGACCCTAGTGAATATCGGGTCGCACTTAGAACTCTTCAACAACATCATCAGGATGATCATAACCAAGATCACCCGATGATAGAAATATCACCCCGGCGAAATATCATGAAGGCAGAAAATATGATGACCACCGCAAGCAGCAGGATGACAACTGAAAAATAATGATGATGACGACCCTTAGGATAAAACAAGTTAGGTCGAGCAACTCAAAGAATAAACAACATCATCATCATGCCTGCGCAAGGTGATAAATGGAAGATCACCGGAGACTTTGAAGAATCACCCTCGCAAGCAGATAAGGGCGCACCATAACTCGTCAGCATCATCATGATAAAAACCAAACATCACCCCATACTTCAATATGATGATGACGATGAGAAACCGGTCGACGGAGAACATGATGATGATGACCATCATCGAAACAAACATGATGACGATGACCTCCTCCTCAAGAAAATATGATGGTGCAGCTGAAAAATACTGAGGAGGTCCGTTACTTAGAGCATTTTTTGGATACTTAGGGAGAGTGCCTGAATGAAAATTTTTCAAAAAACTACCAGTCAATTCAGGCGTCAATAGTGGCTCTGTCTGGGGACGTGCAGGTGAAAGACTGCAGCGAGAACCCCAGATCTCTGGGATGCAGACCAGTCCCTTATCCATTGGGCACAGAGTCAAATACTACACTGACCTGCCTCACCAAACACACTTGATGGCCTAAGGCCACCAAGAAAAGAAAAGCATGTATCTCCCTTTGTCAAATATCTTGTTTTCATCTGCATGCACTGGGTCAAGCTTGGAGATACTACAAAGATCCACCCACAAACAAATCTTGTCATCTGCATAATCAACCCTCTGATTTGGCTTGTCATCATCCTTGTGCAGATAACCCTCAGCATCATGTGACATGTGGGTGCAGAATGTTTCAGGCAATGCATGCTCATATGGCATATAGCACTTATCACTCACATCATCATCATGCATTGCAACATGATCTCCTAGCTGGACTGCAAATAGGAAACACTCAGAGTCCATCACAAAACTAGGAAGATCAGGGCTCATTGTATTATATGCTGGCTCATCAAAAGAAAAGCTTTCAAAATCACAATTGTGTACATCATGTACACAACCATCTGGTACACCAGGCTGGAAAAGATCAGGCTCTGGCATCTCTTTCAAATCAGGCACATCTTCACAGTCACTTACCTGATGTATGTTATTTCCTCTTTCATCATGATGAGAAACAGAATCCAAGCCAAAAATAGTGTCTAGATCCCCACCATACTCAGACAGATCCTCATCACCATATGTGTCATAAATGGGTGACCCAGGTGCATCAGTTTCAACAGAGTATGCCATTTGTTCATGGGCAGCAGAGCACATCTCTTCATCATCAATGGATTCATTCTGTGGAGGAGTATCAGCCTGTGTGTCATAAGCAAAACAGCCAACAAATGAAAAACAATCATGCTCTGAACTAGCACTTATTTCAATTTCTGACTGCTCTTCATGATCCCCATGTGTTTGAAAGATAGGCAATGGGTCACACATAGGACTGCTTCTCTGTTTGCTTATATCTTCTCTGTCTTGAGTACAATACTCACAATTTTCTCCACAGGTCCATTCTAAAAATTGCTCATTGCTGTCCACAACCTCATTATTGTTCTCATGGTCAGCTGCCTCATCATTGCAATGGGAATCCTCATTAGTCCTTTCACTGGCATCCTCAACTGGTAAACAATCCAGTTGAACAGTATTGTTAGCATTATGTTCAAACACAGCAGTCTCAACCTCTATGCTTTTATTTTCATTTTCATCTGCACATGATGCCATAATCATTTGGTCATTTGCAGCCTCATAACCATTTCTCACACCAAGGCCTGGGGACAGTGGTTTCAGCAGGTGCACATTTCTCATTTCCTCTACATTTTCTAAAAATTTGTATGCCATCTGCATACTTGTCACCTTGAAATCCCTCAGTAATGCACTAGAGCCCTCCTCAAAAGCTTCAAAGAATATGCCAACACAGGCTGAAATATTAGGTCTGAAACTTTCAGGGACATGTGAAAGGGCTACTGCAAACCTATGACTGAAATCAACACATGGCTCTTCATCTTGTTTTCTGATTCTCATCAATTCTGCAACAAGATCAGCCGGTTCTTTTGCAAATTCTTCTTTGAAACAGTCAGCAAGTTCATCCCAACAGGCAAAGGATCTCTTTGGAAAGCTCAAATACCAGTCTTTTGCTTTTGCATCAAAGGACCTAACAAGAAACCTCATCCACATATCCTCATCTCTGAATGAATATTTTCCCATAAAACTTTGAAAATTTTGGATATGTGCATTCCCATCACATACATTGTGACCACTAAATCTAGGCATCTGACAGTATATCCTAGCAGGCATAGTTTCTACTTTATAATCCACCCATGACAAATCCAGTTGGTCATACAAAGGATCAAAAGGGCTGACAGGAGGTTTAGCTTTCTGACAGGAAGACACAACAGGGTTACTGCTTCTTAACTGGGCCTGCTCAGCCTCTAAGAGTATCAACCTATTTCTTATCTCTTCAATCCCTTTATCCAACATTTTACCACTGAGTGTGGGATAACTCATACTTGGATTCATATAAATCCTACTCTTAGACATCCTTTGTCTGTCTAAGACCTAAGGCTTCCCCTGGCATCTAACCTATGCAATAAAACAGCAAATAAAGGGGAAAGAACAAGGTACCTTTTCTCATACAGATGCAGAAATATGTACATCTTTTTTGTCACATCACATACATCCATCTTTCATGTGCATTTAGATCTTTTTTGCAGAGTCGCCACCTCTCCAGAGAGGACAAAATTTACAGCAGCTGAAAGCTACTTTTCCAGGTTCATTCCACCAGCAGAGCATCATTTTGTTAGTGACTCGGATGGGTCACAAGTATTATTCTTTATTTTATCAATCCTTCCCCAGCGGAGTCGCCATTTTGTTGACATTCCTTCTGAATCAGCATTAGGGTTTGCCACTTCTAATGCACAGGCAGATTCAGGCCAACTGAATACAGGAGGTTGCGTGAGCTCCTCCCCTTCACTTCTGGTTCTGCCGCACCAAGGGGGGTATCCCTATAACTTAAGATGTAACCTTGACTGGCTCAAAGATAGAAAGATCTGACTTGACAACAGCAGGCAGAATGCTCTCATGTATGGACCAAGATCTGTATGATAGATCACAAGGCTGGCAACATTCTTGGACATGATGTCTGGTTGGGTATGAGAGCATGCAGGGGGTTCCTAATCCTACTCCTACAACTAACAGGTGGAAGTATGAAGTGTTTTGATATGAATTTGGATGCAAAGTTGGACATGGTGTATAACACAAGAACACAGCATGACTGGTGCCTATCCAGGGCTTGGAGTCGGTAGACATACACCTGTGAATGATCAGCATAAATAGCTAAAACTGGATTTCAGGGGGATACACATGATATCTGCCTTACAGATATCTCCCAATATAGAGTGTCGAGCTATCTCTACTTATGGCATCCCTACTGCAGTATACCCTTCCCAATGTTCAACCTGAAAACAGTTTAATCTGCCCCTTGAGCAGAGGTCAAAAGATCAGACATTCAACATAGGAATTCTATGCTCTAGAATCTAAACATAAGCAAACATCCAGATCCAGAAGAAGGATACATGCAATACTGGAGACAGAATTAACACAACACATGCTAAGGTAGCATTACTCATATAAGATCAACCATGAAACCAATGGATTCATGCCAAGTCCTACAACAGGAGATACATAAACTCACAAGAAAAACTGTACAGAGCAACCAGATCAGCTGGTTTTGGATTACAGAGCCAAAAATCTACAACTTTCAACAACAACAAATGAACAACACAACCTGCTTATAACAGCCAGGTAGGTGCTCAGCAATTAATTACAATGTTGACCAAAATTTCGCCAGATACACAGTATCATGAAAATGGCGCTCAAACACAACCAGATTGGCGCCCAAACTTGAATGCAGCAGGTAGGGGAGGAGACAGGAAGATTTCTCGAGCCCTGCGCCATCATCCGCTGATTGACACCTTCGCCATTAATGGCGCACCAACCCGCGGCCTTGGGAAGAACATCATACAGACTATCGCAAGCATTTCCCGCCGAGATTCATCATCATGATATTTGAAAATGCAGGATAACAATATCCCACATGCACCCCGCGATGACCTCAATCACACCTTATATACTAGGTCATGAGCATATATCATGTCGGTGCTTTTGCTCCTGACGACACTAGTATAGACTTCATCATCATCATCTTCCAGCAGCATGATATCCTGTTGTTCGAAATATCACCCTGACGTCATCATGATATTTGAAATATAACCTTCATGATAATCGGCACAACCTGATCCTTTGGAGGAACATCCTCCTGCTGAGCTTATAACAAAAGTCTGGCCGATGAACATCCTGATGACGTCATCATCATATCCTGCTGACGTCATCATCATATCTGCCTACTGCACACCTCCTCATATCCGGATGACGTCATCATCATGTTTGCAAATATCAGGAGGTCTCTTCAAGATGATCAGTTGTTAGAAATACGACCCCCCTGGACCTTGATGACGTCATCATCATATTAACATCATCATGATATTCGGAAGACAACCGGATATTTGGAAATATCCTCCTGATGTGAAAATATCAGGTTGCACTGTAGCTCCTCTATAAGATCGGGGCGATAACTGAAAATGATGATGCTGCTTGAAAAGATCACCCCCAGTAGATAATGCGCGAAGCTAGCAGGCGGATATCTCCTTAATATTAGCATCATCATGATGCTCGAACAAACAAACATATATCCGGGTGATATGAAAATATCACCCCCTCCTTCGGAATATCATGATGCAGATAGGCAGAGAAAAAGATATCACCCTGAGATAAGGATGACGTCAGCATCATCAGGATGAAGAAACAATGAACAAGAAGTGATACAACATCATCAGGATGATATTGACTAAGATCATCCTGACGTTCAAAATATGATGACCCTAGTGAATATCGGGTCGCACTTAGAACTCTTCAACAACATCATCAGGATGATCATAACCAAGATCACCCGATGATAGAAATATCACCCCGGCGAAATATCATGAAGGCAGAAAATATGATGACCACCGCAAGCAGCAGGATGACAACTGAAAAATAATGATGATGACGACCCTTAGGATAAAACAAGTTAGGTCGAGCAACTCAAAGAATAAACAACATCATCATCATGCCTGCGCAAGGTGATAAATGGAAGATCACCGGAGACTTTGAAGAATCACCCTCACAAGCAGATAAGGGCGCACCGTAACTCGTCAGCATCATCATGATAAAAACCAAACATCACCCCATACTTCAATATGATGATGACGATGAGAAACCGGTCGACGGAGAACATGATGATGATGACCATCATCGAAACAAACATGATGACGATGACCTCCTCCTCAAGAAAATATGATGATGCAGCTGAAAAATACTGAGGAGGTCCGTTACTTAGAGCATTTTTTGGATACTTAGGGAGAGTGCCTGAATGAAATTTTTTTAAAAAACTACCAGTCAATTCAGGCGTCAACAGTAACAAAGCTGCAATATTTGGAATAAACCTCCTAACAAAATTGATTCTGCCAAGAAATCTCTGCAAGCCTTTCTTATGTGCAAGCAGCGGTAAATCTAGAATAGCTGAAACTCTCTCAGGGTCAATAGTAATACCTTCTTTTGAAACAATATGACTGAGGAGTCTTCCTTCATAAACTGAGAATATACACTTTTTGGGGTTCAATGAAACTCCAAACTCCCTGCACCTCTAAAAAATCTACTTCAATTGGTCAAAATGATCATTAGAATCTTTAGAAAAAATAGTTATATCATCTAGATTGACCAACACTATTATGTTCATAAGGCCATGGAAGGCCATATCCATTGCCCTCGGAAAGGTTGCCCCTGCATTAGACAAACCAAATGGTATTTTCTGATAGGCCATGGTACCCCACTTAGTTGTGAATGTAGTTTTGTATTGGTCCTCTTCTTTGACCAGAATTTGATTATATCCAAAGTATCCATCTAACAAAGAGTACCTATCAGAACCTGAAACAACCTGCAGTATTTGTTCCATGGAAGGAAGAGGGTAATGGTCTTTTAATGAGACCTGATTTAGATCACATAAATCGAGACAAAGTCAGATTTCACCATTCTTCTTCGTAATTGGGACCAAATTGGAAACCCAGGAGTAATGTTTTATTGGGAAAATGATAATGCTCTTAATCAGTTTATTCAGCTCAGCCTTCATTAAGTATTCAAGTTTGGGATTGAGGGGTCTTTATTTTTGCCTAATAGGCTTGGCATTAGGATCTAACTATATGGTGTGCTGGGCCAAACTGGGATCAAAACCTCTCAAGTCCTTATACTCCCATGCAAAAACATCAGAAAAATCTTGACATAATTGAATAAAAGATTGTTGTTCTTCTCTAGTACATACCTTTCCAAGTTTCAGCAGTTTGTCTTTGAAAATTTCTATCGTTTGATAATGTTCTTTCTTCACTGTCATACTGCACTTGTCTTTTCTAAACTGATCATCAATGTTAAACACTAATTCTAATGTGACCAATCCCTTGGGAAACTTATTGGTTCTCAACTGAACAATTTGATCTTCAAATTGCTATTGATATTTATGCTGATCATCTACTGCAAATTCAGCCTCTAAACTTAAAAAACTCAAGATTTGTTTTATCACTTTTAAACACTTGCCATGAAACACTATTGTCAGGTACAGAAGGCCTGACAACTATCTTAACATATGGTTGTACCTCAACATTTTGAATCTGATCAAGAATCTTAAATTGGAATCCCAAGGTTGCTAACCTATCTTCATACTTATTTTGATCCCTAGGAATGAAATCAGATTAAAAGCATCAAAAAATGCAATTGAATCCAACACTCTATGTTTTTTTTTGAGCAGATCATTTTTAGCAACATTTAGATTCCTAGCCTGGTTAATGATCAACTCAGAATCCCCATAAACTTGAATAGATTTGATACCTTTTTGTCCGAGCCCATTCTAAACCATGGATCAGGGCCTCATACTCAGCCACATTATTCGTGTAGTTAAAGGTAAACCTTAAGGCAGCAAACTATTTGTCTCCTTAAGCTGAAATTAACATATTACCTCCACTAGAACCCATCTTAGTCCTTGATCAATGAAAGTACAGCTTTGAAAGTTGATCTTCTTGCTATTCTAATTGATTTTGATCCTTAATCTGATTAGGAATCACTGCATCAGGTTCCTGTATCATATAGCTGCCTAATCCTACCTCATCTGTGTGATGGAAAGGGTCACTTTCATGATCTTTAGCTGCCCAATCATCTAAATTTATGTCCTCTATAGGTGCATTGGGATCTAGGCTCATGGGTTCATCTTGCTGCCCGCGAGTGATGTAGAGATTAGCATTTATTGGGCTGGGAACATAGGGCTCAATATGGTCTTTTGCAAGTGGTTTGGACTATATTGTTACTTTTGTACCATATCTCATTCTAAAGAACAAGCGAGTCTAGTCAGATGAAAGAAACCCACCCAAATTAGCTCTGAACTCCCTAGAAAGGAAGATTGCAAAACTAGGTGGAAGGTCAATGATGTAAATGTCTTGATGAATGGAAAAATTAGGACAAGCATGCAATGTGAGTGGCAGATTTTTTATTATCCCCACATTACTAAGTACAGATCTGTCTAACTAAACTACTCCTTTTGCAAGGGGCTCATAAACCAATCCTAATGAGTCAGCTACACTTTTGGACATAATTGAACTACTTGTCCCTAAATCTACCATATAGTTATTAACCAATTTATCACCAATAATGAGACTTAGATAGAAAGGGGGTGGTTTTACCTCATCTTCTTGTTTTCCACTCTTAACTTCTGAACTATTAGCAAGTACAACCTTGGCCTTTTGATGATTTGAATGCTTAGAAAGTGATAGTTCAGCCAATGCCTCTTGCAACAAATTATTTTGTCCTGGGATGTGTAAAGCATCCATAACTGACATTCTCAGTGTTGCTTTCCTAAGGTGATCAACTATGTTAAAAGAAATAGGGGTTACCTTATCTTGTCCTCTTGCTGCAACCGCGTTAATCTATCCAAGTTGCGATGACTATTGTCACACTTTGGGTAGTTCTTTCACTTGTACTATTTGGTCTCTTTGTAGAATTTTTACCTTCTGCTGTGGTACAGGGGTAGTTTGTGATGGATAGACTTAGTTTTTATCCTTTATAGCCTACTATTGTACTACAACAACTTGCTAATTTACATCTGTAGCTCTCCGTTTTGACCTTGTGTTGGCTAAAATAGGTGTACTTTGTTGATTATGACCTTGGAAGTAGTTTATACCACAAAAATTAGATTATTCCCAATTCATTAAGACTACATTAGCCTTATTCTTCTAAGTTGAAACTTTTCCATTAACCCCCTCTAAGGTTGCATAGCTATTTTGAACCATGAGTGCCTGATTTCTCACTCCATTCATGTAGGCAGCTTGACTATGTGGTTGGTGACATGGATAACAGTAGTCACTGTCATGGACTAGATTATTCTGCGTGGGCACAAGCTCTTTTGAAGTACTAGCAGTAGTTGGATTATAAGCCTAAAAAGGTCGAGGGTTATAGTTCTTTCTTTTCCCCTGAGGATCAGCCTAAAAGGGTTGCCTATATTGCTGATTGGGTTGATATTAGGTATTTTGCTGATTAGGCTGATACTCATTTTGGTAGGGCAAACATTTCTCCATGTTTACTAGCTTATTTGCAATTGTCCTTAAAGTATTTTCCAATTCTGGGGTACTTTGGGTTTGAACTGGGACAACAGTTTGTTGGGCTATTTGATATCTTATTGTTGGAATAGCTAGGACAGTAGCTAGAGGAGGCACTGCCATAGGCATAGATGGCTAGATTTTAGGGAAAATGGGTAAAGGGGGCCTAGGGGCTATCTTCCCTTCCTGAATAAGGTAGTTTTGTTCTCTAACAATGATCTCAAAAGAATCTGGAAGGGTGGTCCCTCCCATGGACTGTATCATTATAGAAATTTCACTGTTCAAAGCTTTGAGATAAAACAAAAAAGCATGCCTTGGCAAAGGTTTTACCATTGTGGGAATCCTATCCCAGGTCCTCTAAAATTAGTAATTGAAATCAACCATGTGTTCTTGGGGTACCCTTTTGATGGTACTCAGTTGCTCCAGTAGTGAGAGATGATTGGACTTGTCCTTGAAGTGTTTGTGTAATCCATCTCCCAGTAAGTACTAGGATGTTATTGAATTTTCAGCAAGTCCTCTAAACCATTGTAAGGCCTTTCCTTTTAACGAAGTAGTTAAAAGTCTAAGTGCCACGTTTTCTTGAGTGACATTATGTACAGAACACAACATTACTACATCTTGAATATGTTCAACAATAGTAGTATGATCTTCTCTAGTGAAATAAGGCAATCCCTTCAAGGCTGCCATTGGAATATCATCTCGTTGGGCAAGTTGTAATGGGCTGTCCATATTGAAAGAAGCAAATGCATATGGCCTACCCATTATAGGTATCTGGACTATCAACACTAGACTTCTCCTTTTAAACAGACTTGTAGATCTGAATTGAGAAGGTGTAGACTTGGATCTTCTTGATGACTCAGCTATTCTGCTTGTTGATCTGCCTCTCTTTCTAAGTGTAGACAGCTGTAGGTAGTTAAATGGGTCTGGATTAAACATGGTTTTCATAAGCTACAAGCACTAATCTACATACCAAACCAGAGGGAATGAGTTGCCAGGTATATTGAAAGCCTCCAAAGGATGGGAAAAATGCTACATATACCAGAACAGTAGCTATGAGGGTACAAATCTCTCTGAAATTACTTCTAGAGTCCCACCAAGTGTACCAAAAACTGTTCTCAATTCAAGTATGCACCCTTGTTAAGTTTTGCAAAAACTTAACTACTTGTTGAAACATGGAATCATTCTCGGATGTGGGTCTCCTTTCATCAGAACAAATCTCCATAGTGAGTTGGTTCTCTTGTAATTTCTAAACTACTAACTTGAGGGGAAAAAGGATAGAAGGGTGTAATTAAAATGCAAACTATTTCTGGAATCTAAACTGGATGAAATTCTATCACTCACAAACAAATCCTCTAACCTGTATCCTCACAATTTCACTGATAGCTTATTCCATAAGTAATTTGCAACAAGGCTTGGATCAAACATAAACTGCAACCAGGAAGAACTAAGTTTTTAACAGTATTGAGACATAATAAAGGATAGAAAGTCACAATATAACATTAGATCAAGACTGCAAAAATATGTGAAACATGATGATTTTGTATTAGAATTGGAAGGAGTATAATGCATGAAAAATAAAATGTGTGAGCCAACTGCCTATATACAACTCTACCTATGAACAAGAGAGAAGAAATTGATACCAACTAACTGAGAAAAAACTCTATTTTTCTCCTATAAATGACTCCCAAAGATCTCTTCTGAAGAAAGCTAAAAAAGCTCCTAAAAATACACCCTAAGTCTATTTTTTAGCTACTCATGAAAGCCAAAAATAAAGCACTAAATCTACCACAAGTCTGTGAAATAAAGATGTAGAATTGCCCTCTCATGTGGTCCCACTGTAAAACTACTTTTCTTTGCTCATGAAAGCTCCAAAATTTGTCCTATATGGCTCTAAATAAAACAAATCAGAATGAAATATTTGATCTATCTTATTAACCTATAAATTGCCTAAAAATAGTTAAACTTTAAAAGCAATTCATAATTTCATTGCTTTAAAGTTAACTTTACAATGATATGGCAATTTTAATTAATATCCTATTCAATATGATTTTTTTTGCAAAAAATAAAATGATATCTAGTTTATAATTTCACCAAGATATTTATAGGATATCACAAAAACAATTTTCTATAAAAATTATTAAAAAAATGAAATATTACACATATTTGTAAAAATTAAATAAAAGCCTTAAAAGGCTCGACACCATGGCCTCCATGTGTCGATATTCTGCCACCTCATCGCTGTCCATATAGTGTCACCATGTTGCAATTTACCCCTTAGACCATGTCATAATCTAGCATACTCTTCACATCTCCAAACATTTTGTTTGATCTTGTGTATATATTCAAAACATGTGAAAAAAAAAAAGAAAAATGCATAAGTGGGAGGTCAAAGACACTCTACCACATGCATTGTCAAATGATACTTAGACTCTAATGTGAGTCGACCACATATGAGACCAAGACCTTCCAAAGACTCTAAAGGCACAAGCCTTGTTTACTCATGATAATGTCCACCTTTAACTTCATAAAATAAGCCATATTCTTCAATTGTCGGCAACTTCTTCTTATGATTAATAGGCACTATTGATGTGTAAAATTGCGCAGGTTCCAACACCAACATGGGATGTTTCAAGAATGTGGGACTTGCTACCTGAAACAACCTCTAGATTTTAAAGAAGCTGGCTCTTCTCTATTTTAAATGGGTTTTGGGAAAAGGGTAGAAATTAACAGAAATAAAGATATAGTTAAAGCAAATCTATCTATGATGATGTGCCTGAATGATAAGTATCTCTCTCAACTTAAGCACAGTGAAGCTATCCTCAAGATTTAGTTATGTTAAAGAGAAAATGTTGCATGATTAACATAAACAGATATATTGAATAAACTCAAAGGCTCACAAATAGATAATTTACAATGACACAGAAAATATCAACCAAGGCACAGAACTCTGTCTTTCTCATTAATTTCCCAGCAATATAAGAGGCACAGATACATGCACAGTTACATTTACTTTCTAAATCAATAATAACAAACTAAAGGAAAAATGATATTACATGTCACAGCAAAAGGTCTCAAACTCTCTTGAATCTTTGATAGAAAATATCTCTAGCCAAAAATTGTCTATGAATGGATCCCTTGATGATTACCAATGTTACATATTTATACCACAGGATCAGCTCTAGATTGTCTGCACTGATTGAATCCCAACGGTCTAACTGAACTGGAGTTAACTGGAAGTCTCTGACACTTGAAATCTTTTAGATCCGCAAACAGTTACAATAATTGCAAGTGCATTGGCTATGACAAAATACATGCGGTGCGTCTCCTTCTAATAAAGAATAGACACTTGGTGGCTTCCGCACTCGTTAAATAATGAACTTCGAGACACATGGCACCATCCGTAGCACTCAGAAACGATACATGTCTCACTCCGCAACATTTTACTTAACTGTGTCTTTAATATTCTGGAGGGCTCTGCCTATGACATCTGGCACAATCTGCAGCAACTACAACTTTATTACCTATGAGAAATGGGACCCACCACACTTACCACTCAGTAGCTTTCAAAAAGGAAAACAGGGACAGGTGCCACCTTCCGCTATCACTATGAATCTGTATGTGGCACCTTCCGTACTCTTGAAACTCTTTAAGAAACTTGTGCAGAGCTCGACACTTGTCACTGTCCACATCATTTGAGAAACCTTTATTAACACTGTGGAAAAGTTAGAAAGCCTTTCACTTAGATGCTACATCCACCACATGTTGCTTTCCACTGCATTTGAGACTTTAAAACTGGGGACCCACCTCCATACTTCACTAAACAATGAAACATAAGAACCAATCCGTGGGAGCTGACACATGGTGAGTTCTGTGACTACCGCAAAGGACACATGGCGCCTCCTGCGCACAAATAGAAACTTTTAAAGAAACTTTGAAACTCAAGCAGAAATTGACACTTGGCAAGTTCTGCGGCTAGTAACTTTAGACAATATTGAAATAGCTTCCACCACGTGGCACGATCTGCGTTAAAGTTATAACATAGAAACAAAAGTGTGACTGGGACTAAGGCTCGACACTTGGTAAGTGTTGTTCTACTCTGAGACTTTGACAAAAAGAAACCCTTACGGAAACCCTCGCGGTGATGTGAAAACTTTCACAGGAACATTTGCAGAGGCAAAAATTGAAACCCGCTATAACCCGTTGATGCGCTGCAACTAAAACAAAATGTAGAATATTTAACTCTATAGCTCTTGGTGACCCTGAGGACTTTTAAGCCTGCTCAAAATGAATCCAAGAAAAATGTGGCAAAAGAATGTGTATAAAAATACAATAAGGATCATAGATTCTGCAAAGCTGTCTAATAAATAGACCATTCGGAGTCAGAAAGTCCCTGTTCTTCAAATCTTGGAAAGAAAAATTAAGGCTTATAATGTCCTTGTGGGAAAAAGATTGCAAAATTTGAACCATAGCTTTCAATTGGAACTCAAGTTAGGCCATTGGAATCAAAACATCTTCAACTTCCTGCACTGATGAAGAATCAGTTAAACCTTGAAAAATTGCTTGATCATTTTGCCTGGTTAACAGCAGAGTCTTAATCTCATCAATCATTAATACAGTATTGTTGTCAGGGAATGGGGAGGGGAGACCCAATTGCACTAGATCTTCTATGTGTCTTTTCATGTCTTTGACTCCCTCTTTGACAACATCCAGAAGCTCTTGGCAATTTGTAGCAGTTGAATTACAACTGAGTACTTCATTTACCCTCTTTGCTGCTACCATCTTGTCACTTATCCCTACTGCTAATAGGATCTCATCAGTTGTGTCATATAGCTTCTTGAGCAACAATTGAGAATCAGAGACTCTTAGAGAAACAGTAGATAAAGTGGCCTGAACTGAAGCTTCCACTTTCTCGCACAACTGTTGTGCATTTAACAGGAATGTTAATGAGGGCTTGAGCTAGATAATCTTCTCAGAGATGCATTTCCAAACTAAAACATATAGCTATTTAACCAGGTTCAAAACTCCAGCATTCTTAGGCCTATTAGCCAACTCAAGTGTCAACTGTTTTGTCATTTGTTTCTCAGTTTGGAGCCGTGCCTATATTGCAGCTGAAGCATTTTGCTCACTCAGCAACTTCTGCTGAGATTGTGTAGCTTGTTGCAATTTTTCTTGATATTTCTTCTCTAATGTGGCCTTTTCCTACCTCAAAACATTTACTGCAGCTTTCTCCTATGCTAGCTCCATTTTCAAAGAAGCATTTTGGGCTTGAGTGGCCTAATGAATCTAACAAGAAACAGTGTTTTGTAACTATTTATTGAGATTCTCTATTTCTTCATTCTTGGATTTCAACTCTGTAGCAAGGTTGCTACTATTTTTTCTTCTCTTGTACCAAGTCTTTTTCAACCTTCTGCATCTTCTTTGACACTTTCAAATAATTAGTTGCTACAGCAGAAGTGGTTTCATTGAGTAGCTTGACCCTATCTTGTGGTCTGAATAGTGACATGTCCATGGCCACTGCATTCATTGCATAGTCCTGATGTTGTATCTGCTCGTTCAGCTTCACCACATTTGGAGACAAATGTGTGACAGTCAACTGCTATTGGATTGGGTCAAAGAGTGACCTCATATGTGGAACTGCTAGGCTCTTATTTTCTTTCTTTCTTTTCTTATCCATCCGGGCTTCTCTAGCCTTCTTAGCAGTATCTGCTTGAGCTTGGAAAGGGGGGGGAGAAGCAATATACCCTCCAGCAAAGGGGTAACCCTGAGGTAAACCATAAGGAATAGCCAAATGTTGGCTAGGATCAACTTGGGGAGTGACTCTCTTTGGAACAGAGGGGGAAAACAATGACAATGAGGTGGCCTGTGAAGAAATGGCCTGAGGATTAGGAAGTGGGGCAAGTGTAGATATAGGCATAGCAGAGGTGGTAGGGGATACTAATGTATGGCCAGTTGGGATTGCCACCCCTATGGTAGAAGAAACAGACTGAGAGGAAAAAGGAGAAGAAACAGTTACCTGAGGAGCAGTAGATGTGGCTGGTGGTTGCTATTGTGATGGCTCTGCCTCTTCATTTGACTTTGGTGGCAGGTTTAGTTTTCTATGCTTCCTTGGCCTTTCTTTTGCTTGCTCCTCTGATTCCTTCTCTACCACATTGACCACTACTGATGGTGGTAATGATACAAAACTTGAGGCCCCAATGGCTGCAACTGATGGAGTCCCTCTCGGTGGTGATGACACCACACTCTTCTAGTTTTCTAAGGCACTGAGAGATTGGGGCTAGGTAGACATAGGGACAACAGTAGAGTCTTGTCCTGTTTCTTGCATTGTATGAGTTGATTCTGCTTCACCTTCTGACTCTCCACTTTGTGTCTGAATTTTGCTTATATTAGGGCTATAGACTGGTGACGGATGCCATTCATCCCAGATTGCCTCCCATCTCTCATCAGTATCAACATTACCAAAAGAGTGAGTTAATTTAGAAATTTCCTGCCTGTATTTCCAATAGGCATCTATTTTCATTGGTTTCCATTCCTTGCCTTTTGACAAAGCTTTCTTCAATCGAAAACCCATTCCGACCTTTGGGTCATAGGCCCTTTTTTAACATAAAAGGTCTCCCATGGCCTGGGACCCTCAAAAGGTAGATCTGTTAATTCCACATATAGGTCAGGGGTGTCTTCTTTAGGGTTTCTTCTATCCTCCCAAAAAGGGCAACCCTCTTGCACAATTTTAGCTCCAACCTTGTTGCTTTTAACCCATGAGGCTATAAAACTGGTTGGGTCATATTTCCATTTGTCCTCAATAATAAAGAAACCCAAAGCAGCAAGCTTTCTTAGCAAAAGGTGCTCTGCATCTCTAACCTCTAGGGCCATATTCTTTCTAATCCATGGAATATCATACATTTTCTTCTTCTTCCTCTTGGTGCCATACTCATTATCAACCATGGACACTTGCCAGGTTACTTCTAGAAACGCTACCCTAGGGGTCAAAATTTTGGGGAGCAGCATAGGTTCCTCATTGAAACCATGGACCCTAATGATAGTAGATTGGGCCCCAAAGAAATAGTCACATGAGATGTGGGAATTGGTCATGAAATGCCTGATGCTAGGTGTCAACCTATTTTCTATAGGTTCAAGACTCAAATGGTAAAAGGCAGGGGCAACAAAAAGTTCCTAGAACTCATAAGGATCCGATGCCTTAGATAATACATGTGTCCATGCGGACACAGGGATAGTTCTATTTTGTCCAAAATCTAGGTCATACATTTTCAGTTGCATGTTTTGTGCAAAAATACCATAATTTTGATATAACATTAAATGAAACAGGTAAGCAGAATACCTGAAAACTCCTTTAGATTTGAAATTGATGAGTTGATCAGCCATGGAATAAGCAATTTGTTCAGCAAAATCCAGTCAGAATTCTTGTGACTTATCCACAGTCTTCAATCTAAATAAAATGGCAATTTGCCAGTTGTAGACTGTGATATCTTCTTTCATTCCAAAGATGAAAGCCATCATAGATAGTGCCTCTTGACTGGCTTGAGTGAATTGTGCCCTTCCTGTAGGTAATGTGGGCATCTGTTTATTCTCCTTAGGCAACTGCAACTTTGAATTGAGAAACCTAAGCTGATTGTTGACATTTGACCACGTCTTTCACATTTTGGCAATAGTGGGGAATGTGGCCGTTCGATCATGGTACAGGGCCAACATGTCTCTTATGGGCTTCGGTGTAATTTCTACCATAAAGGGGCCTTGTTGAATGGTGCATGAAGACGCATGAAACAGTTCCGCACACATATCAATTAGGTCAGGACATGAATGCACACTTGGGACTATGAACTGTGCCAACCGTGAAGTCCAAATCCTCATCCTGAAACTTTCAGACTCCCCCTTCTTTGCCTTCTGAATGCATCTCTGGTGTGCTCCTTCTCAGAGAGCCTTGGTAGATTTTTGAAGGGCTAGGTCTAAGACATTATTTGCAAAATCTTTCACCTTTTCTGGGTCAACAGAAAGACCCACCTCAGGAACCCTCATCCTTGGATAGGTTCTCTTAGGCTACATAGGTGCTGGGGCATACGATTTGTTGTTTAGAAGTCTATCTATTGATTCATATATTCCGAGTCCCTCTGAAGAAGACTGTGCTTTGGCCATGGTTGTGTCCGAGGAGAGAATGTAAGAAACTTGATACAACAAAAATTGAAACCGCACTAAAGAAAGGGCACTCGGCTTGGGAAGGGTTTGCTAGGGATAGAATTGTAGGCAACAATGTTTTCACAACAAAGAGATGGAAACAAAATGAAAGCCACACTTATGATTGAACTCTTATTAATGGGGCTTTAATGACACATCATGCCTTATAAATGACATTAATGCCAAGAAACTGTTTATGTATCTTTTCAAACCAATATAGGATTATGTGTCAGAAACATTAAGATAGTGGCTGTGAAAAGTGCATACTTTAGGAATTTTGGGTATTGGGGACAACCTTAGTGAATGAGAGGTTTCCAAAAAGAGAAGAGTCTTGTGCTGCTGCCACATGTTCATGGAACACTTATTTAAAAGGAAAGCGGGAAAAAGAAGCAGGAAAATAGGAAAACAATAAAGAAACTAACTATAGTACATAGGAGACACTGCTTAATTAAAATGCTTCAAATAGATCCCATTCCCAGGAATCTCTTCAGGTTCACCTTCCATGGTCTCAAGATCAAATGAATTTTACTGTTTATAGGAACAAATCTTATAAGGACCGGTCCATAGTGATTCAAATTTGCTGTGTCTACCGGGCTTGGCAGCTCTCTCATCCCATTTAAGCACTATTGAGCCAATTTCAAAATGGGGATTTGAAGTCTTCTTGTCAAAATAGTCTTTGATTATTTTCTGGTGTTTCATCAGTGACTCATGTGCTTTTTCTCTTTTTTCTTCTACCTCCAACAATTCAGCAAGTCTGACTTGCATTGGGCCATTTTCCTCAATCTCAATTTGTTTGAATAATTGTAGAGTGGGAATCTCTAGGCTTAGTGGCATTATAGCTGGCTTACCATAGACCAATTCATATGGGGACATCTTTGTCACTTGCTTAGGTGTAATTCTATCAACCAACAGTGCAGTATTGAGCAATTTGTGCCACTCTCTTTGATAATTGGTTCCAATCCTCTTAATGAGTCTGATTAGGTTTTTGTTAGTAGACTCTGTGAGACCATTACCCTGAGGGTAATAATTTGAAGAGGTTTTCAAATAAATTCCATACCTTACTACAAACTCTGACATCTTCGTTCCCAAAAATACCTTAGCATTATTTGATATGATGTTACGAGGAGGGCCAAAATGAGCAATAATGCTTTCCAGAAAGTCCAGTATTACCTTTTATGTTGCTTCCTTGAGTGGCACTGCTTCACTCCATCTAGTAAAGTAATCGGTGGCTGTAAGGATCCATTTGTGTCCCATACTTGACACTGGATTGATCATACCAATGAAATCAAGACCCCATTGGGCAAAGGGCTCATCTATAATTATGGGGCTTAGGGGCATTGTTGCATTTCTTCTTTTTCCTATATACAACTGATAGGCTTGACACTCTTTGACCAGCTAATAATAGTCTGTAAATAAAGTGGGCCAGAAGTATCCTGCTTGAGTTATTTTTATTGTAGTGGTCCTTGCTGAAAAGTGTCCCCCTGAGACTCCATGATGTAGTTCATGCAATATTTTTTGGGCTTCTTCTTTCTCTATGCATCTTAAAAGTATGCCATCAGTATTTCTTTTGAAAAGAACATGGTCAATTAATACAAAATAGGACCCTTGCTATCTATAACACCTTCTCTTATCATGGGAGAGCCCATTTAGGAAAATCCCATGTTTCATAAACTAAATCCTATTTGTAACCTAGGAATTCTGATCAATCTCTTGGATTCTCAACACATTCTCACTTTCTGTTTCTGCAGTCACCATTTTTTCCATGTCTTGGGCCATATATTGGCACAATCCTTTGCCTCTGACTAGCTTAGTGGGTCTGACCTCCACATCATATTCAAGAATCTTTGTTATCCAGTTTTCTCTTTTCTCAATGATCTCACCTTCCATAATGTATTCCCTCACACTAGGATGAGCCACTAATATCATAATCTTATTCCTTGTGACCATGTGTCTAAATTTCTTAAGGGCTTTTACCATGGCATATGCTTGTTTCTCCACAAAATTATATCTGGCTTCCTAAGAGTCCTAGAGAAAAAGGCTATTGGATGTTCTCCTTCTTGCTGGTCATCTTTCTAAGTCAAAACAGCATCAACACTGAACTCACCTCCATACACATACATTATAAAAGACTTAGAAAAGTCTAGGTTTCTCAGTACTGGGGTTGTTGAAATGGCTTTCTTGACTTCCTCAAAAGCCTGTCTCCCTTCTGCAGTGCATTTGAAAACAAGGTCCTTCTTTAGCAACAGTGTCATAGGTCTAATCAGTCCTGCAAGTCAGATATGAACCGACTGACAAAATTGATCTTCCCCAGGAAGGACTGAACAACCTTCTTATTGACTGGCAGAGACAAGTTCATTATGGCAATGACTCTTTCTGGATCAATAGAGACTCCATCCTTTGACACTATATGCCCTAACAGTTTGCCCTGCTGTACTACAAAGATACACTTCTTGGGATTCAGGGATATTCCAAATTCTTGACACTTCTTAAAGACAACCTCTAAATGATCAAAATGATCAACAACATTTTTAGAGAAAATAGTAAGGTCATCAAGATAAATCAGAATGATTTTGTTTATGAGCTTCCCAAATGCTACATCCATTGCTCTTTGAAAAGTGGCTCCAGCATTCGAAAGGCCAAATGGCATCTTGGCATATGCAAATGTTCCCCATTTTGTAGTAAATGCAGTCTTATGTTGGTCTTCATCAGCCAACCAAATCTGATTGTATCCAGAGAAAACATCTAGCAAGGAAAATCTCTCTGATCCAGCCACAGTCTGTAAAATTTGTTCCATAGAGGGCAGGGGATAATGATCTTTTAAGGATGCTCTATTTAGATCCCTGAAATCTACACAGAGTCTTATGTCACCATTCTTTTTTCTCACTGGCATTTGGTTTGATACCCAGGTCGAGTGCTTGATTGAAAAATTTATTTTTGATTCTAAAACCTTCTGCAACTCATCCACCATTAGAGGTTCAATTCTAGGATTCATGGGCCTTTGCTTCTGTCTGACTGGTTTAGATCCTTCAGTCAGCTCTATGGTGTGTTGAATGATGTCTCTGTTATAACCATGAAGATCTTCATAGGTCTAGGCAATCACTCTATCATATCTTTCACACAAGTTAATTAGTCTTTCCTTTTCCTCTGGGGTTGTGGAATTTCCAATTTTCAACTTCCTTCCTTCACTAACCTGGATTTCAGAATAATCTATTTTATCAACTTGAAACTTCTTTTTCTCTAAGCTTACATCCTCTAGGTCAAATAAGTTTTCTAAGGTAATCAGTCCTTTATGAAGATTATTGGACTTTAATTGAATAATTTGGTCTCCATATGCTTCTTCAATCTTAGGGTGTAACTGATCAGCAAATTCTCCTGATTGTTGCAAAAATGAGAGGACTTAGAAATCATTTTCAAAAACTTGCCAATTTTGGTCATTGTCTGGGATAGTTGGTCTCACTATAATTTTGACTAACTCATTATTTACTAGTAAATCAATTGTTGGATCAAACTGTGAACCAACTTGTACCAATCTGTCTGCCTTAGAATTTTGGGGTCTAGGGATTACTTCAATATTGAAGGCTTCAAAATCATCTATTAAGTCCCAAATCCTGTGTCTATAGGATCTCATCCTTACATTTTTTAATATTGCCTTTCCTCTGATTTGTTTCACCACTAGTTCTGAATCTACTTTTACTATCAGATTCTTTAGTCCCTTTTTCTTGGCTAACATGAGTCCATGCACCAAGGATTCATACTCAGCATCATTATTGGTATAGGCAAATTGAAAACGGATGGCCCTTAAAATTTTCTCACCATTTGGGGCAGTAAGGCAAATTCCTGCTCCAACACCATTTTTACTTCTAGCCCCATCAAAATTTAGAGTCCAGATTTCTGAGTCCTTTTCAGATTCTTGGGTCTGTGGTGTTTCTTCCCTTAAAACATTTGGGATTTCATGGTCTTCATCAAATATGACATAAGTGCCTAGACCAGTAGAGTCATAATTTCCATAGGGATCACTTTGCATCATAGTCAATAACTGGTTATTTTCCTCTTCTTGTTGGTCATATTCAGTCCAGTCTCCTAACTCTTCAACAAAAATTCTCTCTTCTCGGTAAGACACCTATGGAGGTGTGATCTGGTAAGAAGCCTTTAGTTAGGCATCTTTGTGTTTTTGGTTGTGATGCATATGCACATGTGCTTAGGGAGAAATGGTCTAAATTGGAGAACAAGGCTGTTAAGTGTATTGTCATTGGCTATGTTGTTAGTGTAAAAGGATACAAGCTTTGGGATCTTGTGGCTGAAAAAGTGTTGTATAGTAGAAGTGTTATCTTCAGAGAGCTAACAACTTCTTCCGTAGTTCTACATACAGAACACATAGAAAAGAAAGAAGATGTGTTTCGGTTTCTATCTACCCCAGAGAAGACTGAACTAACAGACCCTATGAAACCTGATGATGAGGAGAGCTCTAGCAGCTATGAAAGCTTAGAAGAAGAAGCAGAACCTCAACCTCAGTCATTGAGGAGGTCTACAAGAACAAGAAAGCAACTTGATAGGTTTGGTTATTCATTACTTGATTCTAGTTGTTCTTTTTCTTTACTTACTAACACTAATGAACCTAGAATTGTGAAAGAGGCTATGGGCATGAAAGATGCAGGTTCCTAGAAGGTGGCCATGGAAGATGAGATGACTTCTTTGGAGAAGAATAAAACATGGGACTTGGTGCCTTTGCCTAAAGGACGGAAACCTGTTGGATGCAAATGGTTGTTCAAGAAGAAATTCGGCACAGATGGCAGTGTTGAAAAGTACAAGGCTAGATTGGTTGCAAAGGGGTACTCACAATTGGAGGGAATTGATTATGGTGAAATTTTCTCTCTTGTTGTGAAGCTGACATCCATTCAATTCCTATTATCTCTTGCAGCTGCTTATGACTTAGAGGTAGAACTTTTGTAGGTGGTTAACTATAAAACTAATTATTCAAATTGTCTTAGGCTATGTATTCATGTGATGTAGATTGATAAAGATCAAAGATTGCTTTCGTGGAACTTTTTCTATAGTGAAGTGGTCTTAAAAATGGTCACACAATCAAACAATAGGCTCATACGTACATTTATAGCTCCTATAAAAATAAGCAATAACTTATCATAATTATGTACAATAGGTTAATGAGATTGTAAAAGTATAGATGGCTTAGAATAAGAAACACAAATCTTCTTGTTGTCTCTAATGAAGTGTTAGAGAAATTCAATTCTTCTAAGGCTTAGTCATGCTTAAATTGTAGGGAAACTTATAAAGTATGAGACTGAAATACTTAATTGATTCTACATTTGTATGATTGTTACCATTAGAGAAAGCTGGAAGGACGTTTCTCAAATGTTGTAGTTGGTAGTACCTTGGTAGACATGTATGTAAAATGTGGAAGAATAGACAAGGAACATGAACTATTTGAGAAAATTACCCCCAAATGTTGTTGTCTCATGGATTGCAAAATGATCACATGGTAGGCACAAAATGGTGTTTTGCATATTGGGAGATAGTTTGATATGTTTTCTATCTAGGTGCTTTATATGCAATTTCTCATTATTTACAATCAAAAGGCCTTTTGTTTTGTGTGGTTTACTATTTTTGCATCTATTTAGGTCTCTACAAGTCTCCAACAATTCCTTGGGATTTTGAATCTGAAGAAGGGTTTACATGGACTCTAAAGGCAAGTCATTTTAAATTTTTAGAATGGGGGGATTTTTCAAGGTTAACCGTTATTTGTTTGTTGTAGAGTTCTTAGTGGTTGTGTGAGTGAAAAATAACATAGATTTCTCTTTAGATTAAGAAATTGCATCATTTTTATGTTGTTGGTATTTTTTATTGGTAGCAATTTGTCTATAAGAAGTTAGCTTTAGGTGGAAAATTGTATGCATTTTATTTCTTTGTTCTACATTTCATGCTAAAAACATGGGTGTTCATGGTTTTGATAGCTATTAGCCTTTTAAATGCATCCTAATTTGTTAAATGTTCTTTTTGTTTATGATGCCATTGTGGCATTTCTTACAACCATATTTCTTTGATTCATTAAGCCTGTAGAAACAAGATCATGGAATAAACAAAAAGCACATGAGTTTGCAATGAATTGACCTAATTGTATTAACTAGGATGCAAATATAAATAGGTGAGTGTGGGTACCGAAATCTCCATGAAATGAGGATAGGACTTCTCTACATGAAGATGTGGTGAGTAACCACCAACAAAGATAGCACAAGGTGTCAATGTAAGTTGACACCTCTACACAATGACCAACTACTTTGACATGTTCAAAGTAAAATGTGGTAAAATGCCTAAGTGTGATTAAAACACATGTGTATACACCTAGGATTAAAGGTATACACCAACAACTCCCTTAAGCCTAGCTTAGGTGAGTTTTATGAAAAATGGGTCCCGACTATAAGCCTAGTGAGATACCCATATATAATGCAAAAGAAAAATGACTCCTGGTCATGAAGCCTAATAAGGTACTCAATTACAATGCAAACTCTCTAAAACCGGAGAAAGATAGAAAACCTAGTGGGAAAAAACTCTCCTCCAAAACAAGAGAAAAAAGAAAAGACTTAGAGAGACCCCCCCCAAAGATGATGTTGATGTAGACCATACACCAAGAAGAGCTCATAGAGAATGAACATTCTCTTAATAAAGGGTTTTTTGAAAATGTCAGCAACCTGCTCAGAAGACTAGCAAAAGACTAAGTCGATGATTTGACCATAAATAAGCTCTCGAATATAATATATATAAATCTTGATGTTTTTGGTTCGTTGATGTTGAACCAGATTCCTGTATATCTGTATAGTGCTATGTTTATCAAACAAGATAACTATAGGCTTCCTCAAAGGAATACCAAACTCAGAAAGAATGCCTTGAAGCCATATGGCCTCAGTAGCTGAGTTAACAACTCCCCTAAATTCTACCTCTATAGAAAATATAGAAATAACATTCTGGTTCTTGCTAGACCAGCTGATAAGACCAAAACCAAGTGAAAACTGTAACTAGAAGTGGACTTGTGATACTCAGTATCACCAGCCCAATCTAAATCTATAAAACCAACCAAGTCAACTGATGAACCAACTCTGTAGTGAATCCCGAATGCAAGTGTACCATGAAGGTAGTGAAGGATCCTCTTAGTTGCTTTCTAATGCAACTCATGAGGTTCCTACATAAATCTAGAAACCATGCCAACTACATATGATATGTCTAGCCTGGTATGTGTCAAGTATATAAGACTACCTACAAGTTGCTGATATAATGTAGCATGAACTAAGGGTGTAGGGAAAGAAGTCTCAATCTTGACTCTAGCTAGGAAGGGAGTCAGAGATGGTCTCCAAGTAGTCATGTGAAAACATGCAAGTAAATCAAGAGTATACTTTGGCCGAGCAAGTTCAATCCATGAATCTGACTGTGATATCTCAATACCAAGGAAGTAGTGCAATAAACCCAAGTATGTCATGTCAAATCTGTCTTGAAGTGCTAACTTCACTGCTGCAATGGTAGATGAAGTACTCCCAATAATCAAAAGATCATCAACATATAGAACTAGTATCAAAAGTGAATCATCTTGCCACAAAAGATACACATTAGGATCTAAATGACATCTAGTAAATCCTAAAGATAGAAGGTAAGAATCCATCTTGGCATACCAAGCCCTAGGGGCTTGTTTGAGACCATAGATAGATTTCCTTAGTCTATAGACTAAGGATGAATCCTATACAAACCTTGGTTGTTATTCCATGTAGATTTCCTCCTCAAGGTCTTCATGAAGAAATGCACTCTTCACATCCATTTGATGTACAACCCATCCATGTGATGCAGCTATAGCTAGTGTGGGTCAAATTGAAGTCATCTTGGCAACTAGTGCAAATGTTTATGTATAGTCAATGCCTGTAACTTGTGAAAAACCTTTGGCAACCAAACATGCTTTGTACTTATCAATTGGCCCATCTCCTACAAATTTAGTTCGATATATCCATCTACATCAAATTGTCTTCCTTCTTTTAGGAAGAGAAGTCAAGTCCCAAGTGTGATTTCAAATCAAGGAATCATATTCCTCACTCATAGAAATATCCCACTCAGGTATGCCTGATGCTTCTTTAAATATTTATGGATCAGACATTAAAAGTAATGAAGACATGTGATCTCCCCTAAAAGTCTGTCTGAATCTATTTGTCACATGATCTGCTACAACCTATACCCATGAATCTGCTATGTGAAGTGAGCATAGATTTCTTGATGTGGTTGAGTCAAGTGCAGAAATATCAACTTCTAATGAAATCCCAGAACTTGATGAAGACAAATTCTCATTATTATCATCACTTTGTGAACTAGAAGAAGAAGAAGAAGTATTTACTACACTAGGAATCTATTGAGAATGATCTAAATCATCAGAGGTATTATCATGATTTGGAGAATCAACAGTAAGCTAAGGAATGTCAAGAACAGTTTCAAGAGGTGTTTCTTTAAATTTAACACTTATCTCAATGAGAAATTCATGTGTGGTTGGATGAAGTAGGCAATAGCCTTTTACACCATTTGGATATCCAACAAAGATGCAAGGTGTGGATTGTGGATCCATAGCCTTACGATGTTCTTTAGGAATGCGTGTAATAGTTGGAGAACCAAAGACTCTGAAATGATCAACTGTTGGTTTGCAATCTTTCCAAGCTTCAAAGGGAGTGATTCCATTCAAGGCTTTATGAGTAACTCTATTCTGAATGTAACATGCACAGTTGATTGCTTCAGCCCAGTAAGATGGTGTTAAGACTTTAGAATGAATCACACAATTAGCCATCTCTTTTAAAGATCTTTTTTTTGTACTCAACAACACCATTTTGTTGAGGAGTATAGGGAATTGTGCATTGCAAATATATCCCCTCTATTATGCAATATTGCTCAAAATGATTATTGACATACTCTCTTCCATTATCTGTTCAAAGAACTTTAATGACTTTCCCTAACTATTTTTTGGCTAAAGCTTTGAAATCTTGAAAAGATTCAAACACTTTAGAATTTTTCCTAAGGAAGTAGACCCATGTAAAATGAGAAAAATCATTAATAAAGGTTAGAACATATCTAGCCTTTGTAAAAGATGGATGGGGAAAAGCCCCTAAAACATCACTATGAACAAGTTCTAAGACTTGTTTTTCCCTCCATATTTTTTTCTTGTCAAACTTCTCTTCAGGATGTTTACCAAGTGCACAACCTTCACAAAGTCTTTTAGAAAACTTGACTTTTGGTAATCCATTAACTATTTTTTTTATGTAGTTGTTCAAGATAGCCATAGTTAAGGTGGTTGAATTGCTCATGCCATAGTTTACTAACTTCATTTGAATGAGTTAGTAGTGCCTTTGGAAAAATTTTAGTAAAAAAATTGGAGAAGGTATATAATCTGGATTGGTGATTTGCCTCCACTATAGCAACCTAATTGTTACATTTTAATTATCTTATTTCAACTAAATTTGGAGAGAAATGTACTCTCATGCCCTTCCCTAAGTGTGTTATTTGATACACTGAAGAAGATTAGATGATAGTGAAGGTATACTTAGAACATTTGAAAATATTCCTCCTTCAACTTCAACAGACCATCTCCCTTTCACCAATGCTGGAGTATCATCACCTAAGGTGATTGTAGACATTCTGGATGGCTTTAAAGATGAAAAAACAACCCGAGAAGAACCCATATGATGGGTTGCACCAGAATCAATAATCCATGATGGAGATGAAGATTTAGTAGCAACTATGGCCTTGCCCTTTAATTTCTCTTTGTCTTTAGTATTATCTTGAGTTGATGAAGATGCTTTGACAAAATTAGGTAGCCCAATATTATTCTTTTTAAGAATCTGAGAGAGATTTTCAATTTTTTTCTTCATGCATTAATGTTCATCATGCCCTGGTCTTTTACAAAAGGCACAAGTAACTTTCTCAGTAACTGTCTTACTTTGTTGAGAAGAGTTATCCTTTTTGAAGTTGTTGATTTTATCAACTTTCTTACTATCCTTGTCATTTTTAGTGTTCTTTTTCTTTCCTTTTGAAGTTTGAGCCTTACCATTCCCTACAATTAGAGATTGCGGCTTAGTAGACTTCAAAGAACCCATCTAAATTAATTTTTCTTGGTCCCTTGTGAGATCAGAAATAAAGCTATCTAGAGTGGACATTTTCCACAATGCTCCAAGAGCACTTTTAGTAGAATAGAAAGATGAGACAAACACAGAAAATTCTGGACCTAGTTTGGAAAGTACAAAAATAATTAATTGATCCTATTTCTTGTCAATTCCATAATCTTTTAACTGCAACTTTAAAGATTTAAATTTTGTGAAGAACTCTTCTGGAGTTGAGAAACTTCTAGGACTAAGACCTAAGAGTTGATTTTCCAATTCATGACTTCTAAGTTCATCAATTTTCCTGAATAATTTGTTTAGAAAATCCCAAACTTCATTGGGTGTAGTCAAATTCTCAACATGAAACAACAATTCAGGAGATATATTTAAATAAAGGAAACCAAATGCTTGGTCACACTTATTGAAAAAACTTTTCTTTCTCTTTGGCTGAATTAGATTCTTTTTATGTTCCCATAGTTATCCTATATAAACCTTTATTTTTTAGTACAAGACTTACTTTAATCTTCTAATAATGATAATTGAAAGGAGTTAGGGGTGGTATAAGGACAATAGACTCCATGATGCTTAGTCTTTAGAAAACACAACCCACACAAAAAGCACTTCTCTAGGAAGTGTGAAAGGTGAACACACAAGACCCCCCCTTAATTATGTGTTTTCCCCCCCAAATTTGGCACTTTATAGAAGCAGTGTGTTAGGTCACCCTAAAATAGCATAAAGAGGCACTTTATAATTTTAGTGTGATTTTCGACTAGTTAGATTGATGATGAAAAAACATCTCCTTTTGCAAAAGGAAGCACTTGATTTTGAGTTGATTTGCAAAAGTTATAGGACTTACAATTTTTGCATTTACAAAAAAAACCTTCCTCAACAAAAAAAATTCCAATTTTTGGAAAAATAAATTTGCATGCAAATTTGTTGGAGAAAAAAATGAAAATAGGAGAAAAATTAAGCACCCTTAGGCTGTGCATGACCAGGGCTAAAACTTCATGTGACCAAGGGCGTATGTTTTTGAGATTGTGCCCTCTCCCCCTTGCTGACATCACCCCCCCTCAATTTTCTTATGTCAACTGAATAGTAGCACTATTCACTGCATAAAACTTGACGGGTGTCGCTCCTTTTTTGTTGTTGCAAACAAGGCTTGTGTAGGCCGAACAAGGACAAGCTTTGGCCATTGAAATGAGGGCTAGTTGACGGTGAAAAGGTGTTGTGAGGGAACTTGTTAAGGGTGTAATGGTGCCTGTGAGAAGGCACTTGAAGGCGTTGAAGGATGGATTAGACTGCATGCTACTTCTACAACTTGAAACTACCCTTGCAAGGGCATTTAAATAGGGGCCATCGTCACCCTTTGTGTGGTGATGGATGAATAGTGGAGCCTCCAATGTGAGGCAAGAGCGATGGAAGTATGTGCCACTAACTAGCCAGACTTGACCTTGTGTGGCCTTTCGAACCTGTTGATAATGCCCTCTCTAGGTGTTTGAAACCACCAACACAACAAACAAACAATCAAGGTTAAAAACTAGAAAACTAAACAATGAAATCAAAAGAATGCCTCATAGAATGGAGCATGATTCTTGTCGGATAGGAGTGACTCGTACCATAGAGAAGACACGGCTTCAAGCTAATCCACTATGCTCTAATACCATGTAGAAAACAAGATCATGGAATAAACAATTTAAAGCACATGAGTTTGCAGTGAATCAACCCAATTGTATTAACAAGGATGCAAATATAAATAGGTGAGTGTGGGTACGTAAATCTCCACAAAATGAGGATAGGACTCCTCTACATGAAGTTGTGGTGAGTAACCACCCACAAAGATAGCATGAGGTGTCAATGTAAGTTGACACCTCTACAAAATGACCAACTACTATGACATGTTCAAAGTAACATGTGGTAAAATGCCTAAGTGTGATTCAGTGATAACTTTAAGAAACCCCCCTAAAAAAGGATATAAAATCTTGGCAAATCTTTCATTTTTTTGGAAAAGAATAATATTTATATTGGTGAATCTTTCCTTTTAAAAAAAAATATTAATTTTATTGGCTAATTTTTGTAAATCACTATAAATTTGTAGAGAATCCTAGTGAATCTTGATGAAAAATAGGTAAATGCATTAATTACCATGGCAAATCCTTCCTTTAAAAAAAATTAAATTCCTATAGAAAAAGAAGGGCCTGAGGGTGAAAGTGATTGACTAGTTTAAGGTGTAGTGCTCATGTTTATAATTCCTTACGTCCTTAATATTTTAAATCAAACATTGAATATTTTAAATTGACCCTAAATTAATTTTAATCAACATTGATTTTATTTATGATCGAATAGTTTAGGTTCTATTCCATGGGCCAAAATGTACCTGCAGAGCTCTAATGCCCATGGGGCCTAAAATTGCATTTGGGCTGTTGATCAACGGCCCAAATGCAATTTCAATCCCCATGGGAGATCAACGAACCAAATGCAATTTCAAGCCCCATGGGAATTGGAGCTTCGTGGGTATATCTTGGCTCATCAAATTTAACTCTAGTCATTATATTATAAATTGAGATCAACAACCCAAATACAATTTTGGGCTCGATGGGCATTGGAGCTCCGTGGGTACATTTTAATCCCTCAAATACAACCCCAACCATTAGATTATAAATAAAACCAACGGTGGTGATTAAAAATTGGTGATATGGCCCTAAAGTAACCAATAATTATATAATATTATTGGTGAATTAATTTCTTTTTCTACTATAACTTATAAAATTTAGGTGAATCTGATCTAATTAGGTATCGAATATTGTGGCAAATTTTTGACTTTCAAAGTTTGATAAAATAAATTTTCTAGTGATTTAGCTAGAACTAAAGTAATTTTTTTTTAAAATGTGGTGATTTGGGTCCCCTTACATATTGCAATATTAGCCAAATTTTGAATCCTTAATTTCAACTATTAGCCAACTAGTGAATATTAGCCACTAAAAAAATCATTGCTACTAGGTGCCATGATGTCTACATCTCCATAAGGTTTCTATGAGGCCATGCACCTGATTGGGCACCTCACATGCCTAAGGAGATAGTGGTTAGCGATGACGACGATGATGATGACGAGTTGCGAGTGGAAGATACCAACTAGTCCTAGATTGAAGCAACCAGAGGTCGTGGTGGTCTTCCACGAGGGAAATGTGAGGAGGCATCCATTGGTAAAGTGTCCAGGGTGGAGGGTTAAGTGGTGACTAATTGTGGTGGGGTTGTTGGTGTGTTTGGAGGTTGATTGTTTTTTTCTTGTTTCCTCAATTGGTTTTCTATTTTGTCGCATTGGTGGTGCTTTGGTATGCCTTTTTCTTTTAACTCTACCTTTCGAAGTCTTCTATAATTGGCCTAGCATTTAATTGTAATCCCTTTTCAATATTAATATATTTCTATCTAGTCCATAAAATAAGAACTAATCCATAGTCAAATGTTGTAATTTGATAGTGGAATGTCTTCTTTATAATTGCAAATGGAAGAGAACTAGCAATAGAAGCAATGGGACGATAAGAGCACATGGTCATGGAAATGATAGTGATATGATCATATTTTTTAATTTTCATAAATACAAGAGAGGATTGTCTCAAGATAGCCAAATATCTTATAGTGACTTCTAGTGTTCATATATGTCTAACGACTATTATTTTATTGTCATATTTGTATCTATTCCAAGTTTACAAGTACTTTTGTCAACCATTTCCTATTGTTCTCATTACTATGCATATTCTTTGATGGATGTCGATGGTCTATTCCAAAGATTCTACTTTTGAAAAGGTTGTGTGGATGTTCGTAATGGTTGCACATTCTAGTTTTACAACTATAGAATATAAGAATGAAGAAATTGTAATTTAATCAGTTATAACTATATCTACATATCAACTACAATGTCAAAGCATTAGTCTTGGTCATATCAATATTGAATTACATTCAATATGAATAAACATTCCTTGACATACCTTCACAATTGTTTACTATATTCCATTTAACTCTACCCTTTAGTCAAAGCCATAAGTTACTCTAAATCATTAACTTTGGTTGTATATTGGATCCCATATGCCTACATTTATGGATGTCAGAAGTATTGGTTTGTTTATATGGTCACAAGTTTGGAACAATTGAGTGCCTCTAATGATCAACATCATATACTTAGTTAGAATTCTTGGAATCATCAAGATGTCTATAATAGAGTTAAGAAAAATTATGGGCACAATAAGCATTAGTATGCATCACATTAGATTACTATGTTGTAAAATTGGTTCTTATATTTTTCACAAATGTTTAATATGATCAGCTAATATAAATTCTGTCAAACAATAATGATGGATCCAACAATTTTTCAATTCATCTCTCAAATCAATAATACTTGTATAAAAATAGTCAATTTGGTGAATCATAGGATTCAAGTTCATAATTCATCCATCCCATAAACATGAAAAGAGTAATGACTACAATCTATTGTGAGAAAACACATTGATAGCAAACAAAAATCACAAACACTACATGCGTGAGATTTCTGACTAGAAATTCATGTTGTCAAAGGGCATATAGATATGCATAGATAGGTTGTGACAATGTTGAATGAAATTAGTAGGGTTGAATCTCTACTTCCAACCACTATCAATGAGTAGAGGTCCACATTTGTGTAGAAAATAAGGCATTGAAAATTTTATATAAAGTAGTAGTTATGTGGCTAATAATTACTAGAAGAGAAAAAATACATTGTAATAGTATTATTGATAGTTCCTTATCACTCTTGCCAAGTACATGCTACAAACTCTAATTTGTCAATTCAATTTTTCTATAAGTACAATTACATCCTAAAAAGTATAGTAAGGTTCTATGTCAATCCAATACAAGTTTCCAAGACTAAACTCTAGTCATGAGGGATTAAGGTGATGGATAAAAAACTTGTGAACAATTGAGAGGGAACTAATGCATGATCTGATGCAAGCTTATGACAGAGAAGGGGAATCTATGAAGAAGCAAAGAGAATCAATCCAATTTATGCCTATTTGCAACTAACTTCATTCTTAAATGGTGTTTTGGGGAAAAACACATTTTTAACATTATTAATACTTTTTGTAGAAATTAAAGCCATATTCCATGTAGTTTTTTTATTTATAAAGAAGATCCAACTCTCAAAAGAGAGGAAAATAGCTTCTATAGGTGATTTTAGACATATTTTATCCCTGAAATCATGATCTCTTTTGCCAAAAAAGAGGTTCTATGAATTGTTGATTCCAAAAACAAATTTGAAGGAGGCTAATTTGTTTAATGGTGGATGTAAACTCCTCTTAGATAATTTCTTGAACATCATGAGGTGTTCATCTTATCAATTTGTCACTATTGAAACAAATTGATATGTGGAAAGCATAGTTTGGGAATGTATTTTGTTCTAATAGTATACTATAATTTTGTTGCATTTAAAACTCTTTATTGCAACCATTCTAACTATAAAGGACTTATTTTATTTCTTGGGTTAAGAAACACAATTCATTTATTTCCTTCTCTCAAATTTAATAAACCAAGAACGCAAACCCTAGAAGTTGATGAGGTAGAATAAGAAATAAATAGTTCAAGATACTAGGGTGGAAGAGGATGCCGATAGGTTAAATAAATCATTTCAAACCTTGACTTAATTATTTGACAACCTAGATCTTTCATAGAAGACCTAATAATTAGTGACATTTGTAAATTGTTGTGGCATATAATTAAATATACTAATGTTGGATGCCTATGGAAATCAAAGTGTAAGGTTGTCTTTCATGAGGACCCATCTTCTCTCAGCTTAGGGAAGTTTGGATTTTTTAAGTCAAAATAAAATTATGGTGCTTTCAATAAAGAGGATAGGTCAGTGTATCTCAGGATACAAGCTAATATGTTTTTTCTCACAATGTTAGGAGGATACTATCAATATAGATATGTTGTTATATTGACTTAATTCATTGATGTCTTAATAATTCTAAGACATATTCCTTTAAAATAAAAATAAAGGGAATCATTTTACTAAGGATGGATCATAGTTTCCCTAATTAATTGGGTGTCTAGTGCAAACAAGGTATAAACAATGTTCATCAAGAAATTTTATTAGCATAGGCTAGATGTAACAGAAAGATGATAAATGAGAAAATAGACCAAGTTTAGTTTTCTAAAGACAACACTTTGGAACAAGGTATAGACATCCATCAAAGCATAATGGATGTGGGATTTTTGTCAAATATTATAATTGAAAATGCTATTTTAGACATGTATGCCAAATGTGGGAGCATAGACAAGGGACATGAACTATTTGATAGAATGCCTCAAAGAAATGTGATTTCATGGAACGTCATGATTAGAAGATATGCACAAAATAGATTTTTAAAAAAGGCCTTTTAACCTTTCAAAAAATACAATTGGTAAGTATAAAGCCAAACTCCAGAATTTTGGTTGGTGTCCTACTTGCCTATGCTAAAATAAGAAATTTGGAATAGGGTATGGACTTCCATCAAAGTGTAAAGGAAAGAGAATTTTGTCATATTTTGACCAGCACAACTAAATTTGTATATTAGGGACTTCAAAATCCATATACTTTAACCACATATGATCTAGATAGGTGAGAACTATTTTGAGAAACAATAGTCAAAAGGCATGCACTGATATTTGAAATAAATAAATGTACATGATAATTGATATTTTAATTAAACATATATGTGAAATCCCAAATAGGGTTTAGTTTTACCTAAATTTATCTACTATATAGAAGGTGATTGGTTTTGCAATCATGTGGTGAAATGTCAATTGTCTTTAATCCTAGATTTTGTATTTAACTCTTGATTATTATTGCAGGAAGGAATAGGAATCATTAGGCATGATCTTGGAATCTCTAACTTTCTATTTTCCTCAATTTTTTGGAAGGCAAGAAACACTCTGTAGTAAATTTGAATTTGGTTTATGTATGCAATGAATGAACTATGAGGTGGTAGATAATAGGTGAGAAATTTAGAGGATGGAGATGTCAAATATTTATTGGCATTTGATTGACACAATCTATGAGGATTGAAGTACAAGAAATGAAAGATTATTAAGCAGGTGAGGTAGTTGCGAGACAAACAAATCATGCCACTTCCTACAAAATGCTCACAAGATAAAATAGGAGCCTTTCAATAGGCTTTGTTGGCATATACCTTTAATCTTAGGCGTATACACATGTTTTCATCACAGCGGGTATATGACCACATGTAAATTTGTCTTCACATGAGGAGATAGGCATCCCACTTAGTGGCAGGAATATTTTTCCATGTGTCAGCATCTTGACTAGTGTGTAAGGGAATATTGATGGAAATGGTGATGACAAATTCCTATGACAGTTCTATGACATGTAAGAGTTAGAAATAGAAGATTCTATGACAGGTGAAGACATGTGTCAAGAAGCATCTTGGAAGAAGGAATTTTTGGGTGCCCCAAGGTGGGTTATGACATGTTGTAAGAGAATATGCTATTTATAGCTTGTGTAGATAGATTCTCTTACAACTGTAAGTTACGACAGCCATGACAAATTCTATGATGGTTGTAAGAGTCGTAGGAGCACCTGTCATTACCCATTTTGGGAATAGGCAACCTCTTTGGGATGGGGTGACTTGACAAGTGTTGGACAAGTGTCCATAGGACTAGGTTTTGGGCCATGAGGCTATGTTGGATGCCTATCTCAATGTGGAGCCATTTTTGCCTTGTATATTCTATATAAATAGATGCTTTGGAGAGGTGATGCATTATGTGATTGACAGGTACTATTATGCTGTCAGATCATCTCCAGATACAAGTGTTAAAGACTCCTGCAAGAGTATTAGCTGTGTGACTATATTGTAACCTTCATTGTTTAAGGAATACATTTGTGCTATATTTTGGAGTGTGGGGTTTTTCACCCGTAAGGGTTTTCCCCATGTATATCTTGTCTCTCTTCTTCTGTCTTACATTCTTGTGTATGTGTTTGCTCATATATCTCTATTAGTGGGTTAACATAGCTATAACTATAAATATTAAATTGAATTTGCACTCATCTCTCCTCATTAGATTAATGTTGGTATCAGAGCTTGAACACCTTTGGTCCTAGTTGTTGGGTAGGGGTTTTGAGTTAATATTAGGTTGAGTGGGAGTTTGTGCAGAGAATTATGTAATCTTGTTGCAGGAAAGAGATGGCAGGTACATTTGGTTGAGACCTCAAAGATCGAAAGGCTAAGGGTCTCATAAGACTTTGTCTAGCTGACTTTGTCCTATTGAATGCCCACGAGGAGAAGAGCACGAAAGACCTTTGGAAGAAGTTGGGTGATGTTTATTAGGCCAAGTCCTTGGCGAACAAGTTTTTTTTCTAAAAAAGAAGTTGTTTTCTCTGAAGATGGAAGATGGAGGATCTGTTGCAAGCCATATGAATGCTTTCAACATGATCATTGCACAGTTGACATCTGTGGGTGTGAAAATGGAGGAGGAAGATTGATGTATGACCCTACTTTCTTCTTTGCCAGATTCGTGGGATCATCTTGTCATGGCCATTAGAAGCGCCAATACCACCTTCAATATGGAAGATGTGGTGTCTTCCCTATTATATGAAGAAATGTGGAGAAAGACAATTGAGTCAGCCAAAGAGGGTCTTGTGGTTCATAAAAGACCCAAATAGAAAGGGAAGAAGAAGGACAAGAAAGGTGAAAAGGGAAGATTTAAATCACGTGGGAGATCCAAATCTCCTAGAAATTCCAAGGATCTCTATTGGAATGGTGAAAAAATGGGGCATTTCCAAAAGGAATGCAAAGAGGAAAAGAAAAGGAAAAAGAAGAACACCCCTGATTCAGATTCTAACAAGTCACAAGATGATGGTGATGCCTTCATCACAGTCTTGGCCACCCATGCATCTGATGATGTGTAGTTGATAGATTCGAGTACATAATTCCACATGACCTCACATCAAAGTTGGTTCACGAAGTATGAAGAGTTCAATGGTGGAAGAGTGTGCCTAGGTGATGACTCTCATCTAAAGATTGTTGGTCATGGAAGGGTCTCAATTTGATTCCCTGATGGCTGAGTGAAGGGGATCACTGGGGTTATGCATAGCCTAGGCCTAGCATGAAACCTACTTTATTTAAGTATCTTGAATGATGTATGTGTGTAGGTTGTCTTTTCGAAGGATGGATGCAAGATGACTAGAGGATGTATGGTGCTTGCGAAGGGTACTCAAAGAGGTAATTTGTTTAAGCTAGAGGCATGTACTACATAGTGCAATAGTTCCTCTGACTCAAAGAAAAGAGCTACAGTCACTTCATCCCTCCACTTGAACGAGCAGTGAAGAAATCTATTGTAACACATTTTGATGGTAGTGCACATGCTTTGGAAGTTAAGCTTCCTGCTGAAAAGAATATGTTATGGCATTTGAGATATGGCCACATTGGTGAGAAGGGTCTTAGAACCTTGAAAAATAAAAACCTCATTGAGGTGTTAAATGATTGTAATCTTGAGTTTGACTTTTGCAAACATTGTGTATATGGAAAGAAAAACCATGTTCAATTTTACTCTAGTTCTCACAAGTATTCTGGTGTATTGGATCTTATTCATTCTGATGTGTTTGGTCCCATTAATGTTCCTTAGATTTCCAAATCTATATATGTTGTATCTTTCATAGATGATTACAGTAGGGACATGGGTTTATTTGATCAGAAGCGAGACTCAAGTCTTTAGTTGGTTTAAAGAGTTTAAATCCTTTGCTAAAAATTAGACCAGTAAAAAGATTAAGTCTTTGAGAACTGACAACAGTGGTGAGTTTTGTTCGGTAGAGTTCGATAAGTTCTATAAAGAGCAAGGGATTGAAAGACATAAGACAACTCCATACACCCCGCAGTAAAATGGAGTTGCAGAGAGGATGAACAAGACACTGATGGAGAAGGCTAGGAGGATGCTTAGTAGAGCAAGCATCAAACAAAAATTTTGGGCTAAAGCTATAACCACTGCTTGCTACCTAGTAAATAGGTCTCCTACATCATCTCTTGTTGGTAAGACACCTATGGAGGTGTGATCTGGTAAGAAGCTTTCAGTTAGGCATCTTCGTGTTTTTGGTTGTGAGGCATATGCACATGTGCCTAGGGAGAAATGGTCTAAATTGGAATACAAGGTTGTTAAGTGTATTTTCATTAGCTATGGTGTCAGTGTGAAAGGATACAAGCTTTGGGATCTTGTGGTTGAAAAAGTGTTGTATATCAGAAGTGTTATCTTCAGAGAGCTAACACCTTCTTCCATAGTTCTACATATAGAACACCAAAAAAAAGAAAGAAGATGTGTTTCAGTTTCCTTCTACCCCAGAGAAGACTGAACTGATAGACCCTATGAAACCTGATGATGAGGAGAGCTCTAGCAGCTATGAAAGCTCAGGAGAAGAAGCAGAACCTCAACCTTAGTCATTGAGGAGGTCTACAAGAACAAGAAAGCAACTTGATAGGTTTGGTTATTTATTACTTGATTCTAGTTGTTCTTTTGCTATACTTACTAACACTAATGAACCTAGAATTGTGAAAGAGGCTATGGGCATGAAAGATGCAGGTTCCTAGAAGGAGGCCATGGAAGATGAGATGGCTTCTTTGGAGAAGAATAAAACATGGGACTTGGTGCCTTTGCTTGAAGGACGGAAACCCGTTGGATGCAAATGGGTGTTCAAGAAGAAATTCAGTGTAGATGGCAGTATTGAAAAGTACAAGGCTAGATTGGTTGCGAAGGGGTACTCACAAGTGGAGGGAATTGATTATGGTGAAATTTTCTCTCCTATTGTGAAGCTGACATCCATTCAATTCCTATTATCTCTTGCAGCTTCTTATGACTTAGAGGTAGAACAAATGGATGTGAAGACAACTTTCCTTCATGGTAATTTGGAGGAAGAGATTTACATGTCGTAGCCATAGATGTTACATTGAGAAAGGTAAAGAGAATTTGGTTTACAAGTTGAAGAAGTCTTTGTATGGTTTGAAATAGTCTCTTAGGATGTGGTATATGAAGTGTGATGCCTTTGTGTTGTCCATTGGATTTCTAAGATTGAAATCTGATCATTGCACATGTATTAGAAATTTGAGAATGATTGCATTCTCATTACTACATTGTATGTTGATGATATGCTATTGATTGGGAATGGTAAGAATATGATTTCTAATTTGAAGTCTCAGTTGTTAGCACAGTTTGAGATGAAAAATCTAGGGGTAGCCAAGTACATTATGGGAATGGAAATTAGAAGAGATATAGATAACAAAGTTTTTTGGTTAAGCTAGAGTGAGTATGTGAAGACCCTGTTGGATAGGTTTAGCATGGCAGATTGTACACCATTATGTGTTCTTGTTTCATTGGGGACAAAGTTGTCTATTAATGATTGTCCAAAATCTCCTAGTGAGGTGGAGTACATGAGTAGAGTACCTTATGCTAGTGTTGTTGGTAGTTTGATGTATGCTATGGTCTACACAAGACCAGACATTACCCAAGCAGTGGGAGTCCATAGTTGATTTATGGCTAATCCTGGATGGGTACATTAGGATGCAGTTAAGCGAGTGTTCAGATATTTGAGGGGTACTTCCAAGTATTCCATATGCTATCATGGTAATGATATAGGACCTCCATATTCAGTTTGTATTCGTGGATTCTGATTGGGTAGGTAACATTGACAGCAGGAGATCCACGAGTGCCTATGTGTTCACTATGTTTGGTGGTGTAATTAGTTGGATGAATAACTAACAACATGTGGTTACTTTGTCCATGACAGAAGTTGAGTATATGGCAGAAAATCATACTCGCAAGGAAGCCATTTGGCTTAAGAGATTGTGTTTAGAGATTGGTGTTGATGTAGGACAAATTATGATCTGTTGTGACAGTCAGAGTGCGATTTACCTAGCGAAGAATCCAATTTTTCATGCCAAAACGAAGCATTATGATGTATAGTTTCAATTTATGTGAGGCATGGTAGAGGATGGGAAGGTGAATTTGGAGAACGTAGATACTTTGAAAATGTTGCAGATGCATTGACAAAGCTACTGGGCATAGAGAAGTTCAGATGGTGTTCAGCGTCTATGGGCCTCTCGACCTATAGCATTTAAATCTTGTTATTTCTATTGGCTCTTACAAGGTGTTCAACAAGTGGGAGAATGTTGGGAATTAAGGCATCTCAACCTTGATAATTCCTTGTATTATTTTATTGTACTTATTTATTTATTGCCTATTGTATAATTAGGATGCAAATCCTATGTTGTCATTTTGTGGGAGTTGGCACGGTGATGTGTCATTGTATATGGCATATGACCACATGTAAATTTGTCCTCACATGAGGAGATAGGCATCACACTTAGTGGTAGGAATATTTTTCCATATGTCAGCATCTTGACTAGTGTGTAAGGGAATATTGACTGAAATTATCATGACAGATTCCTATGATAGTTCTATGACATGTAAGAGTCAGAAATAGAAGATTCTATGACAGGTGAAGACATGTGTCGAGAAGCATCTTGGAAGAAGGCATTTTTGGGCTTCCCAAGGTGGGTTGCGACATGTTGTAAGGGAATATGCTATTTATAGCTTGTGTATGACAAATTCTCTTACAACTGTAAGTTATGACAGCTATGACATATTCTATGATGGTTGTAAGAGTCGTAGGAGCATCTATCATTACCCATTTTTGGGATAGGTGACCTGTTTGGGATGGGGTGACTTGACAAGTGTTAGGAACATCCTACAGTGTTGGACAAGTGTCCATAGGCATGAGTTTTGGACCATGAGGTCATGTTGGATGCCCATCTCAATGTGGAGCCATTTGTGCCTTGTATATTCTATATAAACAGCTGATTTGGAGAGGTGATGCATTATGTGATTGATAGGTACTGTTATACTACCAGATCATCTCCAGATACGAGTTTTGAAGACTCTTGCAAGAGCATTGGCTCTGTGACTATATTGTAACCTTCATTATTTATCAAATACATTTGAGCTGTGTTTTGGACTGTGGGGTTTTTCACCCGTAAGGGTTTTTCCCACGTATTTCTTGTCTCTTCTTCTGTCTTATATTCTTGTGTATGTGTTTACAGCAATATCTCTATTAGTGGGTTAACATAGCTGTAACTGTAAAGATTAAATTGAATTTGCACTTATCTCTCCTCATTAGATTAGTGTAGGAAGCAATTTTCACACACCTAGCTTCCTTTCAAAAGTGAAATAATGACAAAATAGATGGAGATGCTTTGGATGTACACCTCCTTGCAGATCTTGCAGCCGTTAAGAAATCTCTTCTAACCTTGGCCATAAATATTAGAGTAAAAACTAATTCTTGTCCATCATGTCAGTTTAAACAAAACATGAAATTCATACTGACTTCTTGTAATAAATAGCTAGACACTCATCACTAGGAAAGACTTCTATGCAATCCATGTTGAATTCAAATCACCCACCATCAATGAGGAAGATTGCCTAAATAAGCCACCATTAAACCTTTCTAGCTATATCTTTGTACGCCAAGCCAAACATCCCATCCATTAAGCCTAAACTAGTCAAAATAATTCACTAGGATGTTGTGAAATTAAAGAAGGTCTCAAAAATTAAGCCCCCTATCTTGTGATGGATGTGACTCAGTACAACCCTCTAAGTAGATTCTAACCAATCATCTACAATAGGTCATAAAAGGGCCCGATATGCCAATTAGGCCATACCACACCACACCACATCATACCATACCATTCCATGCCATGTCATGTCACCCCTCCACCGCCCCCACCAATTGGTACTACTTGGAAGCCCTACCAAATATTGGAAGTAATTATGCTACCTAAGATCTTGAAGGTTTCTCTTCCTCAATACAATTGAGTAGGATCTCTAGGATTTGTTCTCTTGAAGGGTCATAGATGATCTCATCCTATGTTTGCTATGCCCCTATTTGCTAAAAAAATTGCCACCTTACTAGCTTCTCTATAATAGTGTGAGACTTGATAAGTCTCTAATTTATCCATTAAAGGCCACACTTGTTTCAAAATATAATTTAATTTCCAATTCTCTGACCCCTTCATCTTTATGGCTCTAAGAATATTCAGCGAATCACCTTTAATCGACAAGTTTCTAAAGCCAAAGTCTATAGATAATTGAAGCCCATGAAGGAAAGCCATGGCTTCCTCTCAATTATTAGTTCCTTCCATAATTTTATTAGAGTTAGCTACTAGATATTTTCCATCATAATCTCTGATAATGCTACCAATGCCTAACAAGCCTAGATTTCCCTGGCTAGAACCATCAAAATTCAATTTAACAAATGACTTTGTTGGAGGCAGCGATTTAATTGTATTCCTATCCACCTTTTGCTTGTTCTTTGGGTCGATCAAATCACCGAGGAGAGATCTAAAGTTATCCCAAATTTTTACCATCAAATCATCCCAACTAGACTAGTAGAAGAAGATAGCTATATCCTTGATTCCCTACAAACCTCTTGAATTGACTTCCAATTTTTTCTAAAAATTCTGAAGTTTCTCTCCCTCCAGATGTGCCATATGATCAAAGAGGGGACAACTACCCACAAACTATGCAAAGTGGCTTTTAGAAAAAGAATTGGCCAAATGATAAATAATCGGAGGAGATTCTCTGGGAGTGGAGGCATCCATTCAAGTTGTCAAAAAAGAAAATTCCAACATTCTCTACTAAAGCTACAATGTACAAGGAGATGATCCAAGATTACTTCCATTTCACCACACAACTCACATTTACAGTTTGATCCTAGAGACTGTTTCTGAAGCCTATCACCTGTGGGGATTCACCTATGAAAAGCTAACCATGTGAAGGCACCCGCCTTTGGTAGAAACTCATCCGACCAACATAAATGCATCAGCCACTCTAGAGAATGCATTACCGTCAAAGATTGATATTCTTGCTTGACCTTATAATTACAATAGCCCTCCATATTCCAAATTAATTCATCTTCCTGTCTTGAGAAGAAACCAATTCAGGATTTTAAAACTTCTTTAAGAGCCTATTTTTGATGTTGTGGGAAATCACAATCATCCATTCTCCTCCATTTCACTTTATACAGAAATAAAGATGCCCTCAAGAACCAATAGTCATGAACTTTTACTCCCCAATGAAGCTTCAAATAGGCTTCTTCTTCCTTCAAATCCTTTATATCTAAGAATTTGGGCCACCCGTTCTAGGAGTCATCCCAGAAACGAGCCTTTAAACCGTGATGGATGGTCCATGAGAGGTTGGGCATAATCACTTCTCTGTTGTGAAAGATAAAATTCTATATTGAAGATCCTTTCGGTGGATTACTTACTGTGCAGATCTGTTCTCTATCCATACTGTCCAAGTATTTATTTTGCATCAATTTCACCCACTTCGATTGAGGCTTTTTATACATACTCCATGCCATCTTGGTGCCTAGAGCCAAATTTTGCAACTTTTGGTTCGAGATACAAGTACCTCGGCATTTTAGTTTACAAACTTTCTCCTAAGAAATTAGTTGGATCTTCTTAGTGTCTGAGGATCCCTGCCATAGAAATTTCTAACAAATTTTTGCCATCTCCGACACTATTCCTTTAGGAATTTGTAGCATCAACATCATGTAGTTTGGGACCGTTGTTAGCATTGCTTTTATCATGGTCAACCTTCCTGCTAGTCCTTATAGTCCTTATTTTGCACTAATAATAGTTTTGTTACAATACACGTTAAGATGTTAATGTGGTAATTGTGACATGTTTAACATTATAAATTAAATCTATTATTACAAAAGGCTTTCTTAAATTTATTGTGGAAATTTGCAATTCTTAATTATTTCAAATAAAAAGATAGCAGAAAAATACTACCATACTTTAGAACTAATCAAATTATTTAGACAAAAGAATACTTGCAAATATACTTATAGTAATAAATGGAGAACAAGACTATAAACTTCTTTGATAGGACAACCTCTTAAATACTAAGCTCTAATACAAAATATGATTCTAAGATGATATTTGCTTTATTACAAAATTAATATAAAATCCTAAAAAAATTCTTACCAAATACAACCAATATGAAATAATACTATTAACTAAATAACTATACTTCAGATATATCGTAAAACAAATCTCCAACAAAACCAAAAGCTATATATATTAACCAAATTTTGTTTCTTCTTCTATCTTCACGAAAACCTTCTCTAAATTATTAGAGGAAGATCCTCCTTTCTTCATCGCCCTAGTGGAAGCGTCCCTCAGCTCACAAATCCTCCTCCTCATTTCCTCCGCTTCTTCTCCCCTCATCAACCTCTTCACCATTTCTTTCACCTCTCCTCTCTCCACCACATCTTTCATGGCAATTCCAATCTTCCATACTTGGCTAATATATGTCCTGTTAATTTGTTGTTCTGCAAAGAAAGGCCAACAGATCATGGGCACACCAACAGAAATGGCTTCAATCGTTGAGTTCCATCCACTATGAGTTAAAAAACCACCCACAGAAGGGTGGGACAGCACTTCCATTTGAGGTGCCCATGTTACAAAGAAACCTCGCCCTTTCACTTTGTCCACAAACTCCACAGGTAGATTAGCGGATGCTCCATGACTGATGTCAGAACGAATTACCCACAAAAGGATTGATTGCTGCCCTCTAAACCCCATGCAAACTCTTCAAGCTCCTGGTCAGACATAACAATTATGCTTCCAAAGGACACATAAACAACAGACCCTGGCTCTTTCCCGTCCAGCCATTGCAGGCAACTGGTTTCTTCAGCCCATATATTTGCAGAGCTATTGGACAACCCATTCTTTTGCTCTAGTTGTGCATGCAGCAGAGGACCTATACTATACACAGGAAGTCTTTCCTGGAGTTCTTTCATTACTGGACCCTCTAGTTCATCAAATGTATTCAGTATCACGAAATCAGCTGAAAATGTAGCTTGGCCTTGGGTTAGTGCAAATTCGAACATGTAATTTGTTGCATCATGAGAGAAACTTGGGATATCTTTTATACGAAAGGGTGGCATCCCAGGAAGGCAGCTGATCTCTTCTTCCATATATCCATTTGTAAGACAGCTCTTATCTGCACACAGAATATCATAAATTTGAAATATGAGATATTTACATGTACTTGACATTTAAACAAGCTTGCCCATAAATACAAGGAGACTGATACATCATCTCCCTATGTGAAAGCTTCCAGGTGTCAAATACTACCTTTTTTTGTGAAGTCACCTGCTGTTATAACTTGTGAATTTGAAGATGTTAGAAATGGGATTAATTTGTTTAACAAGTGCTCATCTTTAAGATGAACAATGTGACATAGTAGATCATATGATTTATCAATGACTTAAGACTAAATTATTGAAATTTAAAAATGGTAGTGAGGTTGAGGTTTATTAGAGGAAAAATTCCAAAAGGAATATTACCTTTTTCCACTTAAAAATAAATACCCACTAATCAAAATTAATAATCATATATCACTTCAACTATTATCCATTGATCACAATATTAGCAGTCCAAACATACAAGACAGAAAAATCAATTCGTTGAAGATGAGCAAAGAGCATCACTGTTTTAAGTATTAGGTTATGAGCACTCTACCTAAGCATCATCCATATCAATAGCAACTTTACACCTCATACATATCAAAATGTGATAAATATTTATCCTATTTTCATTGGCCAAAATTAACCTTTGGTTATTAAACTGGATGATGTTTAAAATGTATATCCATATGATATTGATCTCCTATAAATTTTATAAGGTAGTAAAAAGTTCCACCTAATTTGATATCCCAGAACAGGTATATGCCTAATCCTGTGTTTTTAACAATACAAAAGGAGAAAAAATTAAAAAATTAGGTCTGCCTACTATACTAAAAATAACACACTCTACTTAAACATCATTCATTTCAATGATCAAACAATCAACAGTAATAACCAAAATAATAATAGAAGAAATACCTTTAAGAGGAATATATCCCATTTCCATAAGAAGAGGCCAGGATAAGTAAATGTAGAAGCCACAAGCGCTGGTCGTCCAGAAGGATATTCCGGGAATGGCAAGTCTGGTGGCTGTTTTCTGAGCCCATGACATACAACCATCATAAACAACGCAAGTGAAGGGAGGGACTTCTGGTATGGCCTTCAACTTCTCCACCAGATTTTCCAAATGTGCAGGGCCATTCATTACCAAGGATTTACAGAGCTCATCAACTTGGTGGGTGCGCCCGTGCTGTGGAGGTAGGCCGTCTGAAATGGTTTCGAATCTGAAGTCCACACCAGAATGGACAGATCCAGATTCCACCATTCTGTCATGTATATATTCAGTATTAACAAGAGTAATATAGTAACCCCGGGCAGACAAAATTTTGGAGACCTCCATCATGGGCTTAACGTGACCTTGACCAGGTAAAGGCAACATCAAAGCATGATGTCTCTTCGTCATGTTTAATAATGTGAAATATATTGAACTCAACAATGTAATGAGCATGACACTATAACGAGCTCAACACTATAATGAGGACACACCGCAAATCTCTATTTATAGCAACTGAAGTCAAGTATTCTGCCAAATGATAACCTCACTGATTACCTCACTGGTGGTAAGCTCACTGATTACCTCACTAAATCTTGACTAATTTTTCTTTCTTCTGTAAATCTCAACAAATTGACCCTAAATATGGCAGGATCCTCTAGGGAAACGTAATTGTTAAGGAAGTCGATGATCTTTATTTTGTTTATATGGGGTCTTTACAGGTATTATTCTTCAGTAATTCTTAGACAGGTATATTGTAAACGTTGTTGTGATTAAGGAAGTCGATGATCTTTATTTTGTTTATATGGGGTCTTTACAGGTATTATTCTTCAGTAATTCTTAGACAGGTATATTGTAAACGTCGTTGTGATTAAAATCTGTCCATTCATTCCTAAGTTTCTTCATTCTCACCATATTTAATTTTAATATAGGCAAAGATTGAGGAAATATTTTGCCTCTTAACAATAAAATGAACTCAAGCATATAAACTAAATTCTATACCTCCCTAGTTTTTCTTTCTTTCTTGTGTCAAAGTTGCCCATGTGAGCCATTTTATAAAACAAATATGCTTGTCTACAGAGTTCCGCATGACTTTTCCTTTTTCTTTTAACAATATATTCTTCTCTGCAAGTGATGTGGAGGTAGCGGCCACTTTGACGAACATTTCTCAACGTATATTCTTCGGGCTAATTACATTTTAATATTAGAGCCCTGGCAAATTGGCAATCTTAAGACTGCGAATGTCCAGCAGATAAAACAAACAGTGAGATAATGTAAACTGATAATTTGTTTCATTTTCAATTTATAATTTTTTGAAACTATATATAGGTTTGGTTAGTTTTTAATAAGTTTTTATTATTTTTCTATTATTACTACGTGCCTTTGGTAGTACTTTCTAGTGATTAGTCTATGTAGAGCAAACCAAACACACTAAAATCAAAGGAGAAAAATACAGTGGGAGGGAAGTAGATGGAAATACTAACAGATTAACTTTTTAATTAATTTATGAGTGGTAAACTCTTGCCAAAAATTTGGTTGTTAAACAAATAATTTTTTTAATGTTAAACAAATAATATTTTTTCTTTACTTATATCACATATTATAACAAAAATTCCAATATCTAGATTAATGATTATATTTATATTTAGGTAATATTATAGTAAAATGAAATATTAATATATATTTGTGTATAAATATTAAATATTGAAATATTATACTCATCTAAATATTAATATATTATATTGTGTAATATTTAAATTAATATAATATTTAATGCTAGATTTAGCAATGGCAAGTTGTGGAGTGTAATGGTGTTAACAAAAACTCTTGCCTTTTACTTTAAATTTGACAGTCATTTACATGTCAAAATATTATTAATATTTAATAATAAGTATAATATAAAGCCAAAATGAATAATGCACTAAAATTAAAAAGAAATACTAATATAACCTGTATAATTAATTTTTGAGTGCTAAACTTTTGCTGGTAATTTGGTTATTAAACAAATAATTTTTTTTAATGTTAAACAAATAATATTTTTTTCTTACTTCTATCAAATATTATAACAAAAATTCTAATATCTATATTAATATAATATTCATATTAATATGATTATTAAATTTTGATTCTTTGGATATTTTTTTTATAAATTTGATATTTTAAATATTAATGAAACCATATAATTAATTATATATTAATAATAGAATGTATATTAAGTTATTAATTATACAAATTAGTAGAATTATCATTATATTTATATTTATGTTATATTATAGTAAAATAAAATATTAATATATATTTTTTGTAACTTCGTATCCGACCATAAAAATTTTCAATTATTTGAAACTAACTAATTGTCAGCTTTCTAATCTAATTGCATTTAAAGTTCGAAAACTAATTAGAAAAAAAGTTGGAAAAATAAAAGAAAAAACCATTAAAAGAAAAAATCATTAAAACTTCATTTTGAGGCCCTAGATGACTAGAAAAGGTCCCGAAAAAGTGTCAAAATGGTGAACTACTGAATATATCAATTCAATGGTATTTTCAATCAACTCCTCAAGATGCATCTGCCCACCAAATTTCAGCTCAAATGGACCTCCGGGTTAAAAGTTATGACCTCTTGAAGTTTCTGCGTCATATATATTTGTGTCATTGCAAACTTAATAAAGATCTATAATAAATGAAAAAGAGACCAAAGAATTGACAATGTTAGTATTTAATCTAAGAAAAAATTTTAACTACAAAACACATACTATTATTACAACACTACACAGCTCCAAAGATGCAAGTTCTTCCTTAGATGAAGCCATGTGGTATGAAGCACTCGAATCAAGAACCCAATTGGATGGTTGTGAAGCAGCTTCTACAAGGGCCTTGCCCTTTTCTTTCCCCTTGCTATTATCCTTTGTCTTGTTAGAGCCCTTATTAGAACTTTGTTTTATTGATTTAGGGACACTGATATTATTCTTCTCAAGAATGTGAGTTAAGTGATCAATTTATTTCTTCAAACATTTATGTTCGTCATGACTGGGTCTTTTACAATAGGCACATATGACCTCCTCTTTCTTAGGATTGTCACAATTAGAAGATTGGGTATCATTAGATTCTTTTGGGGTGGCTTGTTTTCGATCCTTCCTCTCCTTGCTATTCTTTTGTTTATTATCCTTATTGTTACTACTTTATCCTTTCTGTTCTTTTGTGCCTTGGTTGGTAGCCAGGGTATGTGACTTAGAGGATTTTAGAGTGCCCTATGTGAGAGAGATAGTAAAGTCATCCAAAGATGGCATGGTGAATTGAGTACCAAGTCCACCCTTAGTAGCATAGAAGGTAGAAATAAATACAGAATATTTTGAACTTAGCTTAGAGAGAATACCAAGAATCAGTTGTTCATCTTTCTTTTCAATTCCACATTGTTTTAGCTACGGCCTTAGTGATTTCACTTTTGTGAAAAAATCTTGAATTGTGTTAAAGTTGCATGGACTTTAAACTAATTAGTTCATTTTCCATTATATGATCCCTCATTGAATCTTGTGTACCAAATAGTATTTCTAGCTTTGTCCAGATTTCATTTGGAGAATTCAAAGACGTTATATGAAAGAGCAAATTAGGAGAGAAAAACAAACATAATGTTCCATAGGCCTCATCACATTTGTTAAACCACTTAGGATTATCTTCATCTTTAGCAGGTTTAGTTTCTGGTCCCATTGTTATCCTATGCAAACCAGTTTTCCTTAAGTGGATTGTCATGCGTGATTTCCACTCAAAGTAGTTGTAAGGAGTTAAGATGGGTACTATTGCTTGATCCATAATGTAGAGAATGCAGAAATGAAGTGTCGAAAAGAAAGAACTCAAGTACACCTCCCAGAAGTTACAATGTTGACACTTTATAATTAGTGCAATTTACAATGCAAATCTCAAATTTTTAGACTTTTACAAGGCCAAAAATGGCCAAAACACTGAAACCTATAGCTCAAGTACAATATGCTATCAATTTGAGAGTACCAATGTGTAGTCCATAGAAAAATATAAAATCTAAAAAAAGTGACCCAAAAAGGATTTTGTTTACACAAATTATGGCTCCCACAATGTCTCAAAATTAGGATTGCGCATCAAAATTTGTAAGAATCCACAATTTATAAAAAATTGGAGTGTCAAATCAGAAAAATAAATTTACCATAATGTAGGGAATGAAATTCTACCCTAAAACAAAAAAAAATGTGCCAAAAAAGCCTTCCTATGGCTTAGAACGAGCCTTCCAAAGTTTGGGTGCACAAATGAAAACTCCAATGGTGAGGGGTAAAGGTTGAAAACATTGTTCACAACTTGAAAGCATTGTTCATGGCCTAAAAATACTATTCAAGGCTTGAAAGACTGTTCACAACTTGAAAACACTGTTCACAGCCTAAAACACTATTCACAACATTGTTCATGGTCGTACAATTACCATAAATGGAAAAATTCCTTTGAAGCTACTGATATCTGATCTAGACAAAAAATATATGAAAATGGGGTTCTTTGGGCCTTCTGAACATAATGTAAAGGTTTGTTTAGCTTCAAAATGCTTAAATTTTGAGCAGTATGTTGGAACCACTCTTTAAAACCTCCGTTTGCAACTTGAGTTTCTGATCTCTGAGTTTGATGAAAGGAAAGCTAGCTCTAAGTTTCTCAAGCCTTCTAGATGCTATGAAGATGTTCAAAAACTTCCCAAGATTAGTAGAATGCTACAAACACCTAGATTTCAGAAATACAAGTATAAGATCTCAGAGGTTAAAATATTTTCATCAAACTTTTCTAATTCTCCAGATCATTCCAAGATGCAAGAGAATAGCATACTGGGTTTTCAAAAAACCTTCAAGAAAATCTCATTAGGCCCTCTGGAATCTCTCAAAAATGAAACTAAAATCTATTTTTCACTAGAATAGCTCTGATACCATGTTAGAACCTAAAAAGATGAATAACCCAGAAAACTAGTGCAGTGAATAGATTAATAAACTATGAAACAAATGATACAAGACTAAATAATAACACATAGTTAGTCTCCACGAGAGTAATGCAAATTCTCTAGAAGAAAAATAACATTAAGAGGATGTAAAAGAAAAAGATGCATAATAAAATGTACCCAAGACTAGCTAGGAGGTGAATATATATAGAATATAAGAGAGGGGAGAGGTAGAAAATATGACCAATGGGAAGATTCCAACACAATAGCCTAAAATAGGCAAGTGTAAAGTTCCCATGAAAGATGTCGCCACCTTGTACCTACTCACACTAATACTCACTTAATTCACCCTAAGAAAGCTTAATTATGTGTAAACAAACCTAGGAATAGAAACTAAATCATGACCTAGGAAAATAAAAACCTACACTAACAACTAAAAAAGGATGTTCATTCAAGAATGAGTGTTGCCAAAGTGTTTCTATGGACAAAAATAAAGGTCATCTAATCAAGAAGGAAAGTTACTAAAATGATCTATTAGAAGGGGTTATTTAGTGTTCCTTAGAATGTTTTAGTTTCAAATCCCCATAAGTGGGATGATCTTGGTCTATGGGTTGTATGATTAATATTTATTGTGCTTAGCTCTTTTGGTTAAGCTATTGATTTTAAACTAACATTTTGTAGTCTCTGTGTTGCTAGATCCTTGTTGTTGCCCCTTGTTTAACTGGGCTTCATTGTCCTATCTCTCTTGTTTATAAATGGGTTAGGGCCCTTTCAAAAACACTACCTTTTACCCTTATAAAATAAAAAGCTCTATAGTAAAATAAAATAAAGACACTATTTAAAAAAAAATATGTAGTAGATAAAATTGTTGCAAGTATGGGCCTAACCGGTGTTGTCATTGATGTCAACATACTCCTATTAAATCTGCTCCTATTTGGGTTCATTTACTTGGGTTTCCCTTAGAATTCTGGGATGAAAAGATTTTTTCTGCTATTGGTAACTCTTTTGGCCAGTTTGTTACTATGGACCATACTACCCATACTTAATCCCGCTGTGTGTTTGCTCATTTTTGTGTCAATGTGGAGATAAACCAAACCCTTCCTGTGTCCATTGCATTAAATTCCAAATATGGGGTATGGACTCAGCCAATCTTTTATGAAAATGCCACCACCTTCTGTCAAATATGCAAGAAGAAGGGCCACATAATGACTCAATGTAAAACTAAGCCCACGGGTTGGCAGACTGAATCCCATAATGAGGTTGAGGACCACTCTCAAACAGCTGTTACCCCTGAGCATCAGGGCATGGGGGGTAATGCGGAAAATGCTTTCCTAGAAGACCATCCTGAACAGGCTACGGACAAGACAAGCCCGACGGCTGTGACCCAGAAGGATACTACTTTGTTGGAGGAGAATGCTGAACAACTTCTGGAAATAGGTGGTTGGAATGAGGCTTTTGACACTGTTAGTCAGAGAGTCCGACAGAATTCTTCTGGATGTGAGGAGGGTGAAATACAGGATCGTTTGATTAATGAGGTTGTTGAAGATGATAAAGCCCTTGATCTACAGGCTTCCTCTGCTGTTCCCCTAGATGCTAATGACCTTGAGTCAACCAGGAACCCTGTGCGGGAAGTTGATGATGCTGATCCTTCCCTGACAGTTGACATTGGCCCCAGTGGTAGTGGGAATGATCTTTAAGGCTGGATTACCCCTAAGAGGAAGACTCGTAAAGGAAAGAAGACTGCTGATGTGGGCACTGACTCAAAACAAGGGCGACCAACGCTTCGGGAAACTCGGCAAAGAGAGATTGCTAAGGAAATTGCTTTTGGTAAGCAGAAAACTCTGGAGGTCTCCTCCCTCAAACCTTTAAAATGAGGATCTTATCCTGGAATCTGAGGGGTTTCAATAGCCCTTCAAAACAGTTCGAGGTCAAAAACTGTATTTTGGATAACAAGTTAGACATTTTGCTTCTGTAGGAGGTCAAGATGACTGAGGAAAACTTTAAGAAAATTGCTGATTACATATGGCCTAAGGCTGAGTTTTGTATTAGTCCTGCTATTGGGGCTTCTGGTGGGATTGTTACTATGTGGAATAGTATGAAATTTCAGGGCTCCCTTGTGGCTTCTGACAAGCATTTCCTGGTTACCAATTTCTCCTTACCCTCTTTCAACTGGTATCTCATCAATATTTATGCTCCTAACACCAGAGCTCAGAGACAGTCTTTATGGATGGATTTGAGTAATACCCTGACCAATAGGAGATGTGGGGACCATTTGATCCAGGTTAAATTAGACAGGGTTCTTATCTCGAGTAATTGGGACACTCATCATAAGATGCAATTGCAGGCTTTTCCGTGAACCATATCTGATCATTGCCCTATTTTCCTCCATTGGCATGATTCATGTCATCGGGGTCCTTTCCCTTTCAGATTTGAAGCTACTGGTGACCCAATGGTGGCAAATTCCTATTCAGGGTACTCCTATGTTCATATTAGTTAAGAAGCTGCTGCATATTAAATAGGAGGTTCATGGATGGAATAGACTCAGTTTTGGTCATGTGTTTTGGCAGAAGAAATCTTTAGCTAGAAAACTTGAGGATATTCAGCAGCGGATTGCTCAAGGTGTTGTGTCCAAAGATACTTCTCAGTAAGAACATGACTTGATTTCAGAAGGGAAGAATCTTATGGGCTGTGAAGAGGTCTTTTGGAAGCAAAAATCCCAGGTTCAGTGGCTTAAGGAGGGAGATCGCAATACTGCCTTTTTCCATATTTCTGCCATGAAACATAGGAAGGCTAATTCCATCACAAAACTATGTCTGGATAATGGGGATGTTATCACTGAGGACAATGAGATTGGGGAACAAGCTGTGTTATTTTTTCAGAACTTGTTGACTGAACCGGCCACTGGTGTTGATAATGACAGGGCTACTAAGTAGTTTATTGACAATATACCCTCTCTCATAACTGAGGACGACAATATGGAAATGCTGAGGCCTATTTCTAAGGAGGAGGTTCGTGCTGCTTTATTCTCTATGGGTTCTTTTAAAGCTCCGGGTCCGGATGGCTTCCCTCCTATCTTTTTTTAGGAGTACTGGGATATTGTGGGGGCTGATCTCACTGTGGTGGTTCAGGATTTTTTTAAAACTGGTAAGCTCTTAAAGCAGCTCAATAACACCTTTCTTGTCCTTGTCCCTAAAAAGTTGAAACCTACCAATCTTTCTAATTTTTGACCTATCAGCTTGTGTAATACTGTCTATAAGCTTTGTACCAAAGTCCTTGTCATGAGACTTCAACCTTTTCTTGACAAAATCATCTCTCCTTCTCAAAAAGGCTTCGTTCCTGGGCACCAAATTTTGGATGCTGTGATCTCCACCCATGAAACTATTCATTCCATGGAGAAGAGCAGACTGCCGGGTATGGCCCTTAAGTTGGATATCTCTAAAGCCTATGATAGGGTCTCTTGGGATTTTCTGTTTCAAGTTCTTAGAAAATTTGGGTTTAATGACAAAATTCATCTCCTCATCTGGACGGTTGTCTCTTCCGCCAAATTTTCTATATTGGTTAATGGGATTCCTCGGGGTTTTTTCTCCTCCTTGCGTGGTCTCTGGCAGGGGGATCCCCTTTCTCCTTACTTGTTTATCATAATGGCTGAGGCTCTTGGGAGATTCATTCAATATAACGTGGTCTCTAAACACCTTGTGGGCATTAAACCTGCTTCCTCCCTTGCCCCTATGTCTGTGCAGCAATTTGTTGATGATACCCTTCTCTTTGGCACCTCTTCGGTGATTGAAGCTCAGAGATGGAAGAATATTTTAAACCTCTATGCCCTTGCTTCTGGGCAAAGCATTAATTTCTAAAAGAGTAATGTGTATTTTTTTAATACTCCCACTTCTCTCCGTCAAAAAATTATCCATATCCTTGATTGTGCTGAAGATGTTCTTCCTGCTATCTATCTGGGTCTTCCCTTTACGGTTAAAGAAGTTTCCCCAAATTTTTGGAATAGCCTTTTGGAAAGAACCCAATGGAAATTGATTGGTTGGAAGGGGAAAGTCCTCAGCAATGTTGGTAAGTTGCAGCTTCTTCGGGCTTCCTTGCAAGGTATTCCCACCTATTTCCTTTCTCTTTTCAAAATTCCTACTTCTTTTGCTGCTAAGTTGGAACAGATTCAAAGAAAATTTTTATGGACGGGAGCTGAAGATAAACAACGAATGTCCCTGGTCAGCTGGGATAAAGTATGTCTTCCTAAATCCCATGGAGGTCTCAATATCCGCAACATACGGAATATGAACAAAGCCCTGCTCTCCAAAATTAACTAGAATTTGATCCACCATCAGAAAGATTGGGGAGAAATCATGCAAGCCAAATATTTGCATGTCACTGATTGGTCTAACTTCCTCCAACAAGAAGGTCTTCCTAAGGGATCGGTCATTTGGAACAAAATGTTGTAATCTAGAAATCTACTCATACAAGGGCTCTGATGGAAGCTGGGAAATGGCATGGGTATCAAGTTTTGGACTGATATTTGGCTAAAAGACAAGGCTCTCATCTCTCAGAGAGATATGGGTGCGATTGCTGGCATTGCTACTTAGTTTTTTGGCCATAAGGTCAGTGATTATATATCCAACAATAATGGTCACAGGAGCTAGAGGAATTTGTTGGATTGCTGCCCCCATCGCCCTGACCTTGCTTCTAAAGCTCAGTTGGTACAGAAGTTGATTTAGGAAGTTAGAATTCCCCTCTTCCCTCGTGAAGATGAGCAATTTTGGTGGCCGGATAAGAATGGCCGATTCTCTGTTAAGTCTGCCTATCACTTATTGGTCCCTGAGCTTCATAGAAAGGAGATATGGAGAAAAGTCTGGAACCACAAACTGATCCCGAAAATTAACATGTTCTGGTGGGCCTCTGTTCATAACAAAATTCTGACCCAAGATAATTTGCAGAAGAGGTGTTTCACTTTGGTCAACAGATGTTGTCCATGCTGTGAAAAGGAGGAAACAGTTTCTCATTTGTTTTTTCATTGTAACTTTGCTAAGGATATTTGGAGCCTTATCCTCAGCAATTTTGGTATTCAGTGGGCTTGCAACTCTGATATCCTAGAAGTTATTAACAATTGGTATCCTCCCTTCTCCCATCCCTGGCTCATTGAGTTATGGAATCAGACTCTGCCGTGTTTGAGTTGGACTTTGTGGAAAGAGCACAACCATCGGATCTTTAGGGATACTGCGCGAGAGGTCTCTCAGGTCTCTCATACTTTTATTAAGACTCTTGTGGAGAGTGTTACTTCAGCCCATATCCGTACTGCGGAGAAACTTCTGACTCCAGAGGAAGAACAAATTGCAGTAAACTAGAAGGTTCTCAACCATATTCTAGCTTATAACAATACTAAACTGTTGCAGAGACTTCACACTAAATGGCAGCCTTCGATTTCTAACTGGATGAAGCTCAATTTTGATGGGGCCTCTAAGCTTACTGGTATAACTAGTGGGGGAGGGATCATCCGTGATGATAGAGGGTGGATGTTTGCTGTCTATGCTGGAGGTCTGGGTTGTCATAGCAATAACTATGCTGAGGCTATGGCTCTTCTTTGGGGGCTTAAATGGGCCATATCCCTTCGTATTCAGAGTTTGGAGATTCAGGGAGATTCTAAAATGGTCATTGATGCCATAACTAATAAGTCGAATGTTGGTATTCAGTTGAAAGACATTATCAGAGATATTCAGTTTCTCTTGCAAAGGTTTATTAATGTGAATAGCTCACATATTTACCGTGAGGGCAATGGTGTGGTGGACACTTGTGCTGAACTCAGACAGCGTTATTCAAATTGGAGGGTTTGGCACCAATTTGATTACCTTCCTTTGAATATTAAGAATCTTATTCTTAAAGACATGGCCGAGTCTTGAGGAGGCTGATGTGTTCGAAAGATAGCTCATACTGTCAGTTCCTTGGGAAGGGGCTGACGTGTCCCTTGAAGTACGTGTCCTTTTGTACTCTTTCTACTATCAAATCTGCTCCTCTTCTCATAAGGTGAGCGGATGGTCGGATCATCATGGCTTGTGTTGCGTAATTATGGTTAAGCATGGGATTGGTGTCTATAAGGCCTCCCATTATTATGAGATTGTGTGTGATGTTATTACCCACATTATCTGCCTTGTTAATGATTGTAATTCTCCTGTTAAGACTACTGAGGAGTCTGGGGGTTTCTGTGGAATGCGCTGTCATACCGCTATGGGGGGAGACAGAATTAGAACTAAACCTGTCTCGTGCTGTGAATTTAGGGACAATTTGGTTTCTTGGCATTACTGCAAGGAGGGTGGGATTAGCCCCTATTTGGAGAGGCTTAATGGTTACAATGAAGCTCTTTCTGAACAGTTTGCGCGGTCTTGGCAGAACCGATGGGTTTCAGTGGGTAGCATTAGTCATGTTTGGATTGGCAATGAAAGGGTAAAAGACTCTAATAAAGTTAAAGAAGAGTTTATAAGTTTTTATCAAAAATTATTTTCTGCAAATGGCAGTAACTTGCAGTGCACCAAGGCCCAAAAGGTATATATGGATGTTATTCCTATGAATATCTGTGAAGAGTATGCCAATAGTCTGGGTAGTGTGATTTGCAAAGATGAAATCTTATATGTGATTAAAACCTTCAAAAACAATAAGTCTCTAGGAGTTAATGGCCTGCCTATAGAATTTTACAAAAAGAATATCAATTGGATTGTGGATGACTTGTGGTTAGTATATGATGAAACTTTGAGGAAGGGTTCTTTGGGCAGTCAGATAAACAAAGGAGTTATCAAACTCCTCCCAAAGGAGGGTGACATAGGACTAATTAAAAATTGGAGGCCAATTACCCTTCTCAATGTGTTATACAAAATTTTGGCCAAAGTATTGTCTCCCAGGTTAAAAAATATGTTACCTAAGTTTATCAATAAGTCCCAAACTGGTTTAGTCAAAGAAAGATATATTTTAGAGAATTTGTTAACTAGCTAGGAAGTAATACACTAGGAAAATCACACTACCCAAGACATTGGCATGCTCCTCCTGGACTTTGAAAAGGCTTATTACAAGGTTTAATGGTCCTTCATTACATTGATGTTAGAAGCATTTTTCTTTCCTCAAAAAATTTCTGACATGATTAAGGTGTTATTTCAAGATGTTGTCACAGTGATTGATGTCAATGGCTCCTTCTCAGACCCCTTCATACTTCAAAGATCCATTAGGTAAGGATACCATTTGGTTCCTTCCCTGTTTGTAATTGTTGCTGATGCTATGCATTATTTATTGAGGGCCTCCTTTGGTGGTGGTAGAGTGAAAGGAGTTGCCTTGACTAATGGGAATGAACTAGTTAATAATCAGTTTGCTAATGATACTATAGTATTTGTAAATATGGAAGAGAATAACTTTAGAAACATGTTGAGTAAGTTGGATATCTTTTTCCTAGTTTCTGGTTCAAAAATCTTTGTTCAAAAATCCATTCTTCTCAGTTGGTCATGTTCTCCCCTTGATTGGATAGGATTTGAGTGGGGAGGGCCCAACAATCATATTAGATATCTAGGGATTCCTTTCTCCAATGCCCCCTCTTTTTGAGATGTGAAAATGGGTGAAATAGAAGGTTGATAAGAAAGTGGGGAAGTGGAATCATCAGTTCCTATCCTTGGTAGGTAGGGTGCAATTTTTTTAGAAAATATTATCTTCCTACACTATCTTTTGTTCTTCTATTTGGTTTTTTAATAGTAGCCATATTGATGGGGTGTAGAGGAAAATTAGGAACTTTTTATGGTTAGATGGTAAAGTTTATAGAAAGAGTGCTGCTGTGAAATGGGATTGGTGTTGTCTAGGGAAAGATCTTGGGAGTCTAGGCTTAAAATATCTTAAGATATAAGGTATAGCTCTTGCAACTAAATAAATTTTGAAATCTTTTCATGGTGATGAGCCTTGGAAGATCCTTGTTAGAAACAATATTCAATTGGAAATACCTAAAAGGGCAAAAGAGTGGAAGTATCTACATCCACATGATATTATTTTTAGCAGATTTGATGTCCTAACCTTTGTCTCTAGTGTTTTCAGAAGAATTTGGGAGGCCTAAGAATTGGTTAGATCTCTTATTGAAAATTGTAATTCTTGGAGCACCAATGGTAAAGAAGTCTTCAATTTTTAGTCAATTTGGTGGAATCTTCAATGGAAGAATAAACGACTTGCCTTATTGCAAAGTTGCTCTACTAAGACCTAGGAGGGATAATTTGCTTCAATGCCATAGTAGAAAGTGGAAAATTAGTTTGGAGTGACTTAAAAATGGCTTTTGATCTACTAGAGAACTAGAAGAAAACATATAATGCTATGCAGAAAGCTCTTTATAAGTTGCAGTGGCCTATGACTCTTAAATTCAACTTTGAAATTTATATTAATCTAAAGTAGAATGATAGATCTATGATTTGAAAAAGTGTTCCAAAGAAGATGTATAATCTCATTACTAACTCCTTAGCACCCATTAGTTATACTAACAAATGTTGGTCTGTTAATCTAAGTCTTGTACAATGGTCTAAAGTCTTCATTAGGTGTTGGTCGAACTTGTTAGAACCTAAAAAATCATGTTTTAGATTGTGTCTCCTACTCAATAGACTAGTTGTTGGTAGTGTTTGTTTTAGGTCTGACCCCAACAAATATTGTGTAGTTTTTTTCTCAAGCTAAGTCTACTAGGCATCTTTTTTTATTGTGAGTTCACAAATTTTATTTGGTATGAGATTTTATTTGGCTATGTTATAGGTCTTGACAAAGTTGCTGATAATTTTTGTTAATTTTGTCTACTGAAGTTTTGTGGGCCCTGTGGAAACTAAGAAATGAAGAATGCTTTCAAGGGAGGAGAAGAGTGCTTACCGATTCTTTTGGAAGACTCACTTTCCACAATGTTGTTGTGTAGGTCTAGATGACCTTAGAGATCTCTAAGGAGAAGTTCTTGGAGCTCATTAATGGTTGCTAAACAATTTTAAAAAGATCAGAGATTATAACATCTACTTTTGGCCATAGGATGCAAGAGTTGTTGATGAAAAACTGATAAAAGAATGCATGAGGTTTTAGAAAAGGTATAATAAAATCTTTAACATTGATAAGCTTCTTGAGAATATAGGACTGAAAGAACCTATCTTGCCACCTGAGGATGCTCTTGAGATTGTTAGAGATAATGAATTCATCTCAAATATTGAACCCCTCATCGGTGCGTTTAGTGCAATTGACAAGTTTAGTGAAAGTGGTAACATGAAATAGCAGTTGTTCCTTACTTCTTTAAGATTATTGGCCTTATTAACTACTATCATACTAGGTTTTAGTGAGAATGATGTTATGAAATAACTTACAAGCTCAAATATGACTTCTTTTTGGGTACATGTCTGTTTGAAGACATGCATTTTTTAGTATACAAAGGGAAGTTATGAGTTATATAGGTTAGGTAGGTTTCATCCTATACAATGCTCTTTTGCAATGCATATTTAAGGTATGATAGGTATGGAACATGGTTAAATATATATGCTTCTTTTTGAAGAGGAAGGGGATTACCACCGATGATCATAGCTATGGCAGATTTGATCCTTTTTGTATGTGAAAGATCACTATGGACCAGGGGACTTAACTGCTAGTTGGGCTTTGCTTATAGGACAACATGATATTCAAATTTTGTAGAGGTTTGAAGATAGTGGTGATAATTTTTGTGTGAGCCTCTAAGTTTATCTTGTAGTTTAATACTTCGTTATACTAGGTATGTTGATATTTTTGGTTGTAGTTGTGAATTGGATATGGCATTGAACTATTAAAGACCAGTGGGCTAAACTCATACTATATTCCTATTTCTATTAGTAATCTATAATCAATTCAAAAAAATATCTTTAAATAAATACCTGTCATGAAAAAATTACTTGACAATCAAGGTTTTATTACATTTAGGCCTCAAAAGAAAATATCACTTGTCTCACTAATTTTTTAGGAAACCAAAGTGTTGTCTTTCGATTACATATTTTTTTCTTTAGAAAGTTATGTTGTCATTGCTTTTAGCTTTCTTTTGGGTTGAAGGAGAGGGTGAATTGTTAGTTTTCTTAAATTTTAGGCATTCAATCTTTTCTTTAAAGATTATAATGTTGGAGAGGAAAACAAACCTTTTTAGATTAACTTAGCTAATTAAAGTAGTCCAAACAATTACAATATAATTAGTTTTTTTGGGTAAATTAGAGGTAAGTAAATAGATGTGTAATAAATCTTAATGTGTAAAATGCCTCAAGATCAAAATAGTGTTAGAATTCTTCATGGATCAAATTTGCATTATACAATATTGACCCTACCTTATGCTTTATTGACTCAATGTATGAAAGTGATTTAAAAATAATAGAATTGAACCTACTGAATGTGGATTTAAAAATCTATGTCTCTTAAAACTCTAATATATAATGATTGATGGTATTTAAAAACACTTAGGGGAAATTGTTGAATTGTGAGGGTTCACATTCTCCTTAGTCAACCCTCTATTTTATTGGCTTTATGACCTTTGGTGAATGTTTGAAAATAAAAATAAAGCATGGACGTGTCCAGATGAAAGTGATGCAAATTAGGTTCCTTTTCGTGCTCTAAATAAAGTTTTCTTAGATTGATCCTTTTCTTCAATGTACAAGATTTGTAGATATGATATAGATTCTCTTAGGAAATTACAATGTTGATCAAACCATTTCCTACATAACCCTATGAGAGAAAATGATGTGTGCAAGATTATAGAGTAGCCATAATGTAAATATCAAAGACATATCATAAGGTAACACAATATATACCCTGGGAAAACCCTCAGAAGGGAAAAACGTAGCCTCCAAAAGCATCCACTCTCAATGTATTATTTAACAATAAAAACATTACAATACATGTACAAAGTCTCCATGAACACTCCTAAAACATCAGGATCTTCAAATGCATCCTCCATGAGCCGACATCCAAGAAAAATAGGTAACCATGCAACCACACATCCCATGCCATGCTTCAAATAAATACAAATGACAACGAACACCAAAATGATAGCCAACCTTTACCAATAAACATGTGCTTACTTTCATAAAATCAAGCTCACACAAAACCACCAAATAGTATTAGATAAACCATGTGTCTCAAAACCATGAGAGAACAAAACTATTGAATCCATAATTAAATATTTCTCACAAATATTAAATATTTGTCTTATGTCTCCCACACATAAAATATCTAACCAATGTTACATACAAATTTACAAGTGGGCCGGTCAAATAAATATGTAATGTGACTATACACATCAATAAAGATGCACCGCAAGTAAATATTTATTTTACATGATTAAAATACTTCTTTTCTTGTGCAAGGTGTACACAACCCTTTTCCTAACATTCTCCCACTTGTTCTATACATTGCATAAGGGTCAATCGTTGAAAAACATCATCATATCCATCCATGAAACTACATGAATCTCCAACATGATCTTGTGCTCTATAAAGATACCTACAATAAAACCAAAGTGACCACCATCTCAAGGAATAACTCCTCTCATCCTCCAACATGCTACTTATGTAAGAAAAGGAACAAGCCAAGGTAAAGATGCACCAATCCAAAGAACACAATCATCAAATCCAAGTGATAGCAAAGGCTCCAAGATTATGCCAAGGAAAAAAACACACATGACTAGAAATAACAACCATTAGAAATTCTAATACATCCAATAATTTGTACCTTCTATTTATCAAAAACATAAATAAAACTCATGTCATCAACATATCCAACCCATAAACTACAATCACAAGCTTCCTATATAAAACTTGTCAAAGAATAACATACACATCAATGAACTCCCACTACATAGGTAATGTCAATTATGAAAATAGATGAAGGAATATCAAGTCTAGTAATAAACACTCATACCAAGGTGTGGCTAATAATCAAACTATGTAGTAATAAAGAGCAATCACAATGATCTACACATGCAACTCAAACGACTGCATACCCCCTCACAAGAAGTCACAATAACTCACCCAAATCCACCACAACAAACTATGTGAACATGAACCTCCAAGAAGTAGCCATAAAATAAAGAGAGAAAACCTATAAACCATATCTCATACCATGTCCTTCTACCAACACCTTAAAGTACTAAGTTGTGTTAAGTATGATTTCCTTTACAACCCAAATGAAAAGCCTTAACAACACCCAATCATTAAATCTCATAGATCAAATAAAACATATGTATCATGTAACCAAAATGGATGTAATACTTTATAACCAAGGAAGATCAAACTCAAATCCATTGCCAAATCTAGGAATCAACCCAAATAAACATCTCCTAAATCATCATAAATGTCATCACAAATAAACTCATATGCACAAGGAGATAACCATGCCAAACACACCTCAAATGAACACTCCAAAACTAACATAACTCAAGATCCATATCCATAAGAAGAGAAAGCATAAAACAAAACCAATAAATGGAAATAATATGGGAAATACCTCTCAAATGATTATTCATTGAGTAGACCATGAGTGGAGAATGAGAATTCTCCTCTAGGATACACTAAGCCACTATGAATCTCTCCAAGAACAATCTCCTCCCAAATCTATCATGAACTCATGTCAATATCTAGGTGAATGTTCCTCAGTCTTCCTGCTAAAACCTCTAATGAGTGATCATCTCAATACATGTCTCTAATCCAAAGACAAGTCTAGCCTTACCTCAGTATCCAAGTATCCACGAGAACGTACGACCAATCAATCTATGCTAAAATCAATATGCAACACCACACTATCAGGAACCTCCAAGAAAAAGATCAATGTACTCAATACCAAGAGAACTAACTAGACCATTGCAAAAGCTCCAACTACAAAATCAAGAACCCAACATGACATCATGATATAATATCTCCTCCAAGGATGTAACATCCTACCCCGCAACCCTGAAGGGTAAGGGCCAAAAGAGGACAAGATAATTTTTTTTTGACATGAAGTGATAACATACACATAAGACGGTTGTCGATTTGATATGTCGACAACATTCATGGCCAAGTACGGCTCAATGCATGACCCACAGGAGAGGACTAAACCACTGTCCAGAGAAATATTAATAAACTACGTTCATTTTAAACACCAACCCAAGTGTTCCTATAACCAATTCTAGATTATAAACATGAATCCAAAAGCATCACAGTACAAGCGGATCTGACACCCACACTAGAATCCATAAACCAAATAGGAAACATCTCACTTCTTCTCTTTAATATGCATGATTACATCTTCTCTCTTAAGAGAGTACAAATATATAAAATAATATATAGTGTAATGGCATAGCCGTGAGTATGATATACAAGTACAATAACATAGTCTTGAATATGATACAATGACTAAATAGGTACAACAACAGATAGGGTAACGAAGAGTGAGAACATCTCCAATCTAGTTCTCCAATGACCTATTCATTGGTCCCCAATGGTGGTGACAATGCCTCCCAACCATGTGGACTCAAAAGAGACCACCCCACCATGCTTGGAGATAGTCACAAGGCCATCAACACCACTTCACAAGGGAGATAAAGGCATACACACATGCAATACATAGTGCAAACACGAAAACCAAGCTCACAATCACCATGCATCAGGATACACTGACCACACCACAGATGCAACTTAGAGAACCCCAAAAGAGACTAGATACAAGCAAGTATAAGGGAGTGTCATTGCATAGATCAAAGGAATGGCTCATGCAGAACTAACTAGATTCCTTACATAATCAAGATATTAGATGATGCTATGAAAAAGGGAAGAAAAGAGTTATATTTCTGCCATCATATTATAGTGTTGATAAATGCATTTGGTCGGTACTCATGCCTTCTAGAGCCACTAATAGAGTGGTTAAGAACCTTTAGTAAGTGCTAGTTGCCATGTTGCAACTATAGTGATTTCGGTATTGATGCAAGGGAGATGTTAAGAGACATGAGGACTGTTAAGACAATAAAAGAATATTATTTAAAGTTTAATAGGGCTTCAATATCATTGTAATGATTATTTCACACCCATGTTTTTTTTGATAGATCATTATATGAATCACTATACTTGCAGCCTTACAGCAGTTTGCTTATGGCTTGTAGTAAAATTCACACAAGTCCAAAATAACCACAACACATCAATGAGTCCCTCAAGGCTGCCCTTGTTTACAACTGTTCAAAAATAACATTTTTGGTTGAAAAGGAGAGATGTTAAAAGGTAAAGCTATTGCTCCCTATCAAAGACTGTTTGACAAAATATCTCAAGTGACTGTGATTTCATGGACCGCCACGATGGCATGATATGCACATAAAAGTTAGTTGGAAAAGCTTGAGACACTTTCAAGAAAATGCAATTGACATATAAAAAGCCAAATTTATGGCCTAGCCAATATGGCCACTGGGAGGTCTGCAAAATGAAGAGGAAGCACCTCGAAAGAGGTCATCTCATGGATACAATGGTTGCAGAATACCCACAACTGGAGAAGTTGAAGCAACTTTAGTAATTTTCAAGAAAATACAATTGGCAGATGGAAAGCCAACTCACGGCCTCTGCTAGCATCCTTCCTGCCTATGGTATAATGGGAACTTGGAATAGGGTATGGACATCCAACAAGCACATAATGGAAAGGGAACGACTGCCAGATGTTATAGTTACACTAGCCCTAGTATCCATGTATGTGAAAGTGGAAGCATAAACAAGGCTCACAAACTATTTGACAAAATGCCATAGAGCGATATCACCTCATGGGACACACTAATTGCAAGATATGCACAAAGAGGATCTGAAGAAAATCCTTAGAACTTTCATGCGAATGTAAAACAAAAGGTGTAAATCCAAATTTACATAACCTTTGCCACATCCTCCTTACCTGTGCCAAGATGATAGCTTAGATATGGCACATGAACTATTTAACATAATGCCTCCAAGGAGGTGTCATCACATAGAAGCAATGACTATAGGATTTAAACAAAATGGATTTGTTGAAAAGGATAAAGAAATTTTTAAGCAAATAACACTGGTGCGTTTAAAGCCAGACTCCACTAATTTGTCACCGTACCAAAATGAGAGCATTAGAATAGGGTAAAGACATTCAACAAAGAAATTGGCTCACAACATAGAAATGTTACAACATTAGGCATCGAATTCAGAATAATAGCATGTAGGTATTTTAAATCAAACATCAATAGTGAACACAAGCAAAGCAATTAGTAGGTTACATCAATTAGACACGATTATATTCTCTTTCCATAGGCATTGCTTGAAAGAAAGCCTTAGAAAACAAGGCAACAGAGTGATTAAGTTGTGCTTCCCATTTACTAAATTTGAGTCGGGCCAAATGGGTAAAAAAATGGAATTAATCAGAAGCTACTACTATGATAAACCCAAAAAGATAGGACAAATATTACATCTAATTGAGACAATCAGGTAATAGATCTCAAAATTAGGTAAAGACATATACTATTGCTGAATGTATGGAAAAGGTAAAGCAAGCATACCGTCAGCAGCATGAAAGAGAGAGGCTTGAGAGGGTAATCGGTAGGCAACTAGATTTGACCATGATAGATCTCGCCTTCAAACTCTATGTCATGGGGCCCTCTAATAGAAAACTACCACTCAAATATATTTTCCTCTAAAGGAAGGTTAATGTAATCATTGCTCGGATTGTTCTACATTTCTTTCAATTCCTACATAATCCTCTTCATAGTAGGATTCTTCATCTTGATGTTGTATTTCTCTGGCATCTTGTCTTGGTTTGATGAAGTGACAAAGTAGGAGAAAGGAAATGAGTTGTTGGGGATTCGATGCACATATTTGTATTTAAAATGACCAAACTCAGACTCTGACTTAGGAGAATAACATCAGGCCACTGAAAGTGGGACATCAACATCCATACCAGCCGTGTTGTCTTGCTAGACCATCGTAATCTTTTTTTTTCTTGTCCTTGGTTTATGGGTGCAGGAGAAGGACGACCCTTCTCCAAGCTGAACAACCAACATCCCTCTCCAACGAGCTGCTACCAAAACAATTAATTTCCCAACCCCCAAAAACATCCATTCAATCACCTCTCTCCCAGATATTTTCTGTAGCATTTAACATTCCCAATTGCTCCAAAAGATATTTTCTTCCTCCTTGATTATTGTTGTCAATTCAAGTATGCAACCTTGTTATGTTTTGCAAAAACTTAACTACTTGATAGAACATGGAATCATTCTTGGATGTGGGTCTCCTTTCATGAGAATGAATCTCCAGAGTGAGCTGGTTCTCTTGTAATTTCTAAACTAATGACTTGAGGGGAAAAATGATAGAAGGGTAATTAAAATGCAAACTATTTTTGGAATCTAAACTGGATGAAATTATATCACTCACAAATAGATCCTCTAACTTGAATCCTCACAATTTCACTAATAGCTTATTCCTTAAGTAATTTGTAACAAGGTTTGGATCAAACGCAAAATGCAACCAGGAAGAACTAAGTTTTTAATAGTATTGAGACATAATAAAGGATAGAAAAGTATCAATATAACATTAGATCAAGACTGCAAAATATGTGAAACAGGATGATTCGCTATTAGAACTAGACGGAGTACAATGCATGAAAAATAAAATGTGTGAGCCAACTACCTATATACAACTCTGCCTGTGAACAAGAGAGAAGAAATTGATGCTAACTAACTGAGAAAAAAATCTATTTTTCTCCTATAAATGACTCCCAAAGATCTCCTCTGAAGAAAGATAAAAAAGCTCCTAAAAATATACCCTAAGTCCATTTTTGAGCTACTCATGAAAGCAAAAAATAAAGCCCTGAATCTGCCACCTTTCTGTGAAATAAAGCTGCAGAATTGCCCTCTCATGTGGTCCCACCATAAAACTACTTTTCTCTATTCATGAGAGCTCCAAAATTCATCCTATATGGCTCTAAATAAAACAAATCAAAATGGAATATTTGATCTGTCTTATTAACCTATAAATTGCCTAAAAATAGTTAAACTTTAAACGCAATTCATAATTTCATTTCTTTAAAGTTAACTTTACAATGATATGGCAATTTTAATTAATATCCTATTCGATATGTTTTTTTTGCAAACAATAAAATGATATCTGGTTTATAATTTCACCAAGATATTTACAAGATATCACAAAAATGATTTTCTCTAAAAACCATTAAAAAATGAAATATTACACATATTTGCAAAAAATAAATAAAAGCCTTAAAGGCTCGACACCATGGCCTCCATGTGTCAATATTCTACCACCTCATCTCTATCCATATAGTGCCACCATGTTGCAATTGACCCCTTTGACCATGTCATCATCTGGCACACTCTTCACATCTCCAAAGGATTTGTTTGATCTTGTGCATATATTTGAAACATGTGAAGAAAAAAGAAAAATGCATAAGTGGGAGGTCAAAGACACTCAACCACATGCATTGTCAAATGATACTTAGACTCTAATGTGAGTCGACCACATATGAGACCAAGACCTTGCAAAGATTCTAAAGGCACAAGCCTTGTTTACTCATGATAATGTCCACCTTTGACTTCTTAAAATAAGCCATATTCTTCAGCTATAAGCCACTTCTTATGATTACTAGGCACCATTGAACACAAGGTGTTGACCCCGACCTCATTTGGATAAAAACGATTATGTTATTTGCATGGTCAAAATATGAAAATGATGTCAAAACAAAAGCAATACAACCCTAAAACTTCAATAATTTTCATTTGTTGGTGTTGAGTTTGGCTCTGCAATTGTGGCCACCGACTTGGGGTTTCATTCTCTGCACTTTCCTTCTCCATTCGATGGCTTTTGAGGTTGAAAACATTGCACTTCTTAAGCCAGAATGACAGGCCGCACTTGGTAAGTTAGATTTGAAGCTTTAAAATGGCATTTGACTATATTTTCATTGCTTTTGTTTCTTAAATGGTTGCGGCCATGTAGCTCTTTCTCCAGTTTCGCAGTTTGATATATATCTTGCTTGGTTTTTTCTGTGTTGAACCTTGTGAAAATTGCAAAAAATAATGACAAAGTCCAGCTCAAGCTAGCTGCGACCATATAGTTTCTTTCCTCTACAATGCCATATTGTAAGTTTCACTGTCTTTTTTCATTGTTTCTTCTTTCATTTCTGTATGTGCAACTGTGATGAGGGTTTCATTTTTTGTTTGCTGGGTGTCTTAAAATACTTCATACATGGCATGACCGTGGCATATAATAGATTCTGTAGCTGGCTCTATGTCCTTTGATGTAAAAATTTTCAAGTTCCTTGTGTTTGAAGTGAGGGTTTCTTTTATATTACACAGAACTTCCTTTGTCCTTCATGGTCGTGTCTACAACACTTCATTCTCACCTTGCTCATCTGTATATTGTAAGAAGAAAGAAAACTCTTTTTTAAACCCAACAAGGGTTTCATGTTTTTACTGTTTAAACAGTCACTTCCCATGGCCTTGTGATGCAAAGTGACACAAGGGAAGCACAACACAACGGAAGTTTGTTCTCCTTAGCCCACTCACCCACTTCACTTCTTCAACCCAACACAATCAAAGGCACATTCAAGGGTAAATGAAGGACTTGTTACTTAGGCTCTTGTCCAACTCTCAAGGCTATGTCTACACCTTCATGCAAGTCTGAAAACACCTTACCAACACTTGGTTTGATCACCAACTTCCCAAAACTCTCCAACCTATACCTTGACTAGTAAGGCTACTAGCCCTCCAAACTAGGTTTTCTTCACACAACTTGACAAAATCCCAAATGACTAGCCAAACAAATGATGGTTTTAGATACCCTCTATGGAACCCTATCAAACTGCCAAGTCTCCTATTCCAACTCTACTCTAGCAATCCAGAACACTCATTTGGTCTTCTAGGCCTAATTGATCAATTTAGGCTAGGTTGCAAAGCAAGTGCTCAAATTGGGTGCATAGATCAGGGACACGAACTTGGAATGACTCTACCATACCCAAACAACACAAAACCATCATTCATTTAGTCACCCTATCAAGATTCAGTCATCTACAACCTCAAGTAGCATGAATTTGGTCAAATACAAGGAAATACTTGACCTAGGGCATCATCTTAAAAATTGAAAATAGCATCTCCCAGCCAAATGCTTTTGGAATTCTATAATACACATCCCTAGCTTGTATTTCACCAGTTTTTGTGGATTTTCACCAGTGGGAATGCATTCTAGGGCTGGTTTTATGTTGCAAACCCTAGAAAATAGGGTTTCTAGACCAGTTTTGAAAGAAAAATCAATAACTTCTGACTCCGACGACTTCAAGACCTCAAACTAGATTCATATGAACCTTGACTCTAATTACTTTCAGAAAAATAACATTTACACACTTGGATCATCTGTACAGGCCGTACATAGTAGGAATAGTAGGAAAATTTGTTGTTTTCTATGATTTCAATGCCCCAAAACTCCGTACCAGATGTCCTCCTCCGTACAGCAGTGAAATACAATGTTCTTCAACTGATCCAAGTTGGTGTCTAACTTCTTCAACCACATTCAACCACCAAAAATGGTTTGGAACCGGCCAATGTGTTATTGACACTATTGGCAACATTTTACTCTATTGTATTTTTGCCTTTTCACAAGGATGGAGAGTAGGTTTTCTTGTCCAAAGGAATAAAAACCACCATCCTACTTCCTACAACATGTTAAAACACTAGAATCACCCAAACAAACTCAAAAACCAACATTAGGCCTACTAGGCCTAAGTGGCTCAACAGGGGTCCAGATGGAGTAAGCATGATAGAGGTTTATAGAGTCACCTCAATCATCTTGACCACACAAAAAGGACCATAAAATCATGGTTAAAGCCTTATTACAAACAAAACCACAACTTGCAAGAAAAATGAAATCAAAATGACTTGAGGAACCAAGGTGCTCCTAGGTGCCCTGCACCACCTTGCTTGGATAGCCTTACATTTCCATTCTTTCTCTCAAACATTGCAAAATAGGTTGGGGTTCTGAAACTCAATATGGGTATTTTGAAAAATGAATGTAAATGACATTATATGCCATGGCCTAGTTATAGATGTATCTCTGCATTTTTCAACTCTGTATGAACCCCGATTTCCTCAAAACTGAACAAAGGTTTATATCTTTTGAGCACAATCTCTTCTTTTTGCAAACACTGGCATATGATACATTTCACTTTCTTATGCTGTCTTCATTGAGCTATATTTACTATCATTGTTTTAAAGAAAAATGAGGATTGCATACACTGCTCTCTACATTTGTGGTTCTATTTGCTCTTTCATGGACTTTGCATATGAAGGATATATTGTCTATTTTGAACTTAGAACTCCTCTTCTTTCTATAGCAGCATATATGTCTTCATTTCTGTAGCTTCACCTATCCATTTAGTGGACTATAGAAAATATACTTTTCTTACATGATTGATGACTTGGCTATGTCATGACATTGTGGCATTGTAATAAATGACGAAGTCACTTACTTGTTCTATATATACTATAGCAACACGAACCTTCTATTGTTCCTCTTTACTATACTTCATCATATCAAATACATTATGTAAGACGTCCTATAGGACATCAATCAGCTCCACTCTATCTAATGTTACCAGTTTGACTGATCACTTCTTATAATGGAAAATTTGCTTGAGCTCACTCATGATTAGATGCAACCATGCACTTATACATTTCATTTTGACAAAAATGACACTCTGTAGCATAAAGGATGATGATCATATCAGTTTAACTATTCCTCCATCACATGATAATGATGTTGTATTACAACACATGTAATGAAGTGTTCTTTTTTATTCTTCTGAACTTTGTCAAAGACAAAAAGAGCCACCTGACCTAGTTGTCTTGTATTATTTTGCTACAAATCTGTCCTTGCACTTTTGTTACTGGTTTATAATGGATACTCCAATGGGATTATTGGTCATAGATGAGTAAGCAATCTTTAAACAGTCAACACTTGTGAACAATTATTCTTTATCAGTCTGATGATTATAAATGTATTGTGTACTCCTAATTACTATCATGCTTGAGAATGTCATTTTCATAACAGTTGGAGTAGTACATAAGCTGTTATGTGCATTAAATTTTGTCATCCATTAGTTTAGGTCATGTTCTTGGTTGCATTTCATACTTTGAAGTGAAATCATGGTCATGTCTTGAAATGGGACTGACGCATATGATTGTCTTTCTATTCCTTCAGCTTGTCATGTGAATGTCATCAATGATTTTCTTCTTCTATTCATCCCTTCTGAGATCAAGGGGCAACAACATACTGGGCTCAACCCTTGTGGGAGCCCATTTGATACCACATGCTAAAAGTCTTCAATCAGCTTCATAATTTTTCCTATACTTGCACATGAAACAAACAGATTAGAATAAAACAATGATGCTCTATGTTTGCTTCACTTCAGTTTCTTCAGCATATGGATGTTCTCATTTGATCAATGCATTATAACTAAAATATTATGCCTCTCCTAATTGATGAAGGATTTTCATAACCAAAGCTTCTAACAGGACCTTTCCCGCATTTTTTTCAGGTACATGTCGAGGTAAGGAGCAGGACTGGAGGCTACTATGAACATCAGCCAAAACAATGCAATGATGGCTATGTCTTTCCCTCTTCTTCATTAGATGCATAGTATTTTATATGTATTTGCATGAGTTCAGCTATAACCCATGGCTTGTGTGGGACATTTGATATGTATTAGTTTCCTTCAATGCAATATTTAGTCTCTTATGTATTCAAACCTGTAATTGAATAACCATTGTGGTGAATGAATACTTATCTCATTTTACTCTTCTGCAATGCAATGAATGATTTGAAACTTTTGTTTTCTGCATTTGAACAACTGAACTACATTTGTCATAATAACTATGCAACTAGCACATAATATAAATAAATCAAATCTCATCCCAAAATGATAAATGATAAATCTGTTCAGCCAATTTTTTAGCTTTGGTAAGAAAATGGTAACATTTCTGGTGACTTCTGCTATATGCTTTTCTGCTAAGCATTTGACCAATTGCCTTGACATCCATTAGGCATAGAGTCATACTCTGTCCTTCTCAGAAACTTAGAAAACACTGTACTTAAGCTCTCCAATAGTTCAAACAACAATAGAAAATTGAAAACAAACTCTACTAAAAGAAAACTAACATGCCCTAATGGCCAAAACAAAATGCTGAAACAAATGTGCATGAGCACTTATTCACTACAAAACTACTCTACTATATACAAAATAATTATTTTACCCTTAGTGCCAATGCTTGAGGTGGATCCCATTAATTGGGATAGATAGCACCTCTCCACTTAGCTGGGACAACTAAAATGCATTGTTTTCTTTCCACTCTGTGATAACATAAGGCCCATCCCAAATGGCATCAAATTTAGAATGCTTACCTGGCCTGCCCCTTAGTTCATTCCACTTGAACACCATATCTCCAACAATAAAATTCCTTGGTCTTGCTCTCTTATCAAATACATTCTTCATTTGGGTTTGATGCATATCAGGCTTTCTTAAGACCTCTTTCCTTGTCTCTTCCAGCTCCATGAGCTGAGCTAGCCTAATTACAAGAGGTTGTTCTTCTAGGAGCTCAAGTTCTTTGATAAAGGCCAATGTAGGCACTTCAACTGAAATAGGTAACCGAGCCTCTTTTCCATAAGTAAGAACATATGGGGAACAATCAGTAGCCCTCTCAGGTGTAATTCTATTAGCCCATAGAGCTAACTTTAACATTTCATGCCATGTTTTCTAATTGTCCTGAATAGTCTTCTTGATTAACCTTATTAGATTTCTATTGGTAGATTCAGCTTGCCCATTACCCTATGGGTAATAGTTAAATGAAGTATTCAAATAGATATTATTTTTGACAGACCAATCTAAAATTCTTAATCCTAAAAAGGATAGACCATTATTAGAGATGATTGAATCTGGTGTACCAAATCTTGACACTAGGTCCTGATAAAAACTTAGGACAACAGATTCATTTGCCTCTTTTAAGTCAACAATCTTAGTCCACTTGGTAAAATAATTTGTGGCAGTCAAAATCCACTTGTGGCTTGCACTTGAAGGTAGGTTTATTGGTCCTCTGAAATCCAATCCCCACTTTGCAAATGGTTGTTCAACTTTAACAGGATGAAGGGGTAAGGCAACAAGTCTTTGCTTACTTGCAAATAAAGAACACTTCTCACATCTTCTCACTCAAGCAAAAGAATCTTTAAACAAATCTGGCTAGTAATAACCAACCTGCATAATCTTCAAGGTAGTTGTTTTAGCTACAAAGTGACCTCCTGAAGGTCCATTGTGAAACTCATCTAACAGTCTATCAACTTGATCAGGTCCAACACACCTCAAAAATATACAATTAAAGTCTCTCGTAAATAAAATACCATCAATAATAGCATAAGGAGTAGCTTGCAATCAAAAATATCTTCTACCTGCCCTGTCTAAACCAATTGGACACTCACTAGTCTACAAATAATGCATCATCAGATGCACCCAGCTATCTGTTTCAGCTGGTGTATTGGCTGGTTCATTATTATTCAGCACTATTTCGGTGTCCTCTTGTTGTTCTTGCTCAAACTCTTCACTTTCAGCAAGCTTCTCACATAAGCCTTTACCTCTAATAAGTTTGGTTACTTGGATGTCAACATCAAATTCCATAACTTTGGTTATCCAACCAGCTCTCTTGTCATTTATATATTTGTTTAGTAAAAAACTCTTGACAGTGGGATGAGAAACTTTTAAGTGAATTTTATTATTAGATAGCATGTGTCTAAATTTCTTAAGGCTCCTTATAACAGCAACAACATGTTTTTCAACAAAAGAGTACTTTACCTCATACTCGTGCAACACTTGGCTGAAAAATGCAATTGGTTGCTGTAATCCTTCATTATTTTGCTGACATAACATTATAGAAATAGTGTCAACTTCTCCAAAAGTATATAAAATGAAATCCTTCTCATAATTAGGATTGATGAGGGTAGGGGCAATAGCGAGGGCTTTCTTTATCTGCTCGAAGCTTCATTTTCCCTCCTTAGTCTAGCTAAATGGCACATTCTTTTTCAACATAGCAGTAAGAGGTTGTAACAAAGATGCAATATTTGGAATAAACCTCCTAACAAAATTGATTCTGCCAAGAAATCTCTACAAGCCTTTCTTATGCGCAAGCAATGGTAAATCTAGAATAGCTGAAACTCTCTCAGGGTCAATAGTAATACCTTCTTTTGAAACAATATGACCGAGGAGTCTTCCTTCATAAACTAACAATATACACTTTTGGGGGTTCAATGAAACTCTAAACTCCCCGTACCTCTGAAAAATCTGCTTCAAGTGGTCAAAATGATCATTAGAATCTTTGGAAAAAATAGTTATATCATGTAGATTGACCAACACTATTATGTTCATAAGGCCATGGAAGGCCATATCCATTGCCCTCGGAAAGGTTGTCCCTACATTAGACAAACCAAATGGTATTTTCTAATAGGCCATGGTACCCCACTTAGTTGTGAATGTAGTTTTGTATTGGTCCTCTTCTTTGACCAAAATTTGATTATATCCAGAGTATCCATCTAACAAAGAGTACCTATCAGAACCTGAAACAACCTGCAGTATTTGTTCCATGGAAGGAAGAGGGTAATGGTCTTTTAATGAGACCTGATTTAGATCACATAAATCAACACAAAGTCATATTTCACCATTCTTCTTCGTAATTGGGACCAAATTGGAAACCCAGGAGTAATGTTTTATTGGGAAAATGATACTGCTCTTAATCAGTTTATTTAGCTCAGCCTTCATTAAGTATTCAAGTTTAGGATTGAGGGGTCTTTATTTTTGCCTAACAGGCTTGGCATTAGGATCTAACTATATGGTGTGCTGGGCCAAACTGGGATCAAAACCTCTCAAGTCCTTATACTCCCATGCAAAAACATCAGAAAAATATTGACATAATTGAATAGAAGATTGTTGTTCTTCTCTAGTACATACCTTTCCAAGTTTCAGCAGTTTGTCTTTGAAAATTTCTATCGTTTGATAATGTTCTTTCTTCACTGTCATACTACACTTGTCTTTTCTAAACTGATCATCAATGTTAAACACTAATTCTAATGTGACCAATCCCTTGGGAAACTTATTGGTCCTCAACTGAACAATCTGATCTTCAAATTGCTACTGATATTTATGTTGATCATCTGTTACAAATTTAGCCTCTGAACTTAAAAAACTCAAGATTTATTCATCACTGTTAAACACTTGCCATGAAACACTATTGTCAGGTATAGAAGGCCTGGCAACTATCTTAACATATGGTTGTACCTCAACATTTTGAATCTGATCAGGAATCTTAAATTGGAATCCCAAGGTTGCTAACCTATCTGCATACTTATTTTGATCCCTAGGAATGAAATCAGATTAAAAGCATAAAAAAATGCAATTGAATCCAACACTCTATGTTTTTTTTTTGAATAGATCATTTTTAGCAACATTCAGATTCCTAGCCTAGTTAATGATCAACTCAGAATCCCCATAAACTTGAATAGATTTGATACCTTTTTGTCTGAGCCCATTCTAAACCATGGATCAGGGCCTCATACTCAGCCACATTATTTGTGCAATTAAAGGTAAACCTTAAGGCAGCATACTATTTGTCTCCTTGAGCTAAAATTAATATATTACCTCCACTAGAACCTGTCTTAGTCCTTGATCAATCAAAGTACAGCTTCGAAAGCTGATCTTCTTGCTATTCTAACTAATTTTGATCATTAATCTGATTAGGAATCACTGCATCGGGTTCCTGTATCATATAGATGCCTAATCCTACCTCATCTGTGTGATGGAAAGGGTCACTTTGATGATCTTCAGCTGCCCAATCATCTAAATTTATGTCCTCTATAGGTGCATTGGGATCTAGGCTCATGGGTTCATCTTGCTACCTGCGAGTGATGTAGAGATTAGCATTTATTGGGCTGGGAACATAGGTCTCAATATGGTCTTTTGCAAGTGGTTTGGACTATATTATTACTTTTGTACCATATCTCATTCTAAAGAACAAGCGAGTCTAGTCAGGTGAAAGAAACCCACCCAATTTAGCTCTGAACTCCCTAGAAAGGAAGATTGCAAAACTAGGTGGAAGGTCAATGATGTAAATGTCTTGATGAATGGAAAAATTAGGACAAGCATGCAATGTGAGTGGCAGATTTTTTATTATCCCCACAGTACTAAGTATAGATCCGTCTAACTGAACTACTCCTTTTGCAAGGGGCTCATAAACCAATCCTAATAAGTCAGCTACACTTTTGGACATAATTGAACTACTTGCCCCTGAATCTACCATATAGTTATGAACCAATTTATCACCAATAATGAGACTTAGATAGAAAGAGCGTGGTTTTACCTCATCTTCTTGTTTTCCACTCTTAACTTCTGAACTATTAGCAAGTACAACCTTGGCCTTCTGATGATTTGAATGCTTAGAAAGTGATAATTCAACCAATGCCTCTTGCAACAAATTATTTTGTCCTGGGATGTGTAAAGCATCCATAACTGACATTCTCACTATTGCTTTCCTAAGGTGATCAACTATGTTAAAAGAAATAGGGGTTACCTTATCTTGTCCTCTTGCTGCAACCACGTCAATATGTCCAAGTTGTGATGACTATTGTCACACTTTGGGTTGTTCTTTCACTTGTACTATTTGGTCTCTTTATAGAATTTGTACCTTCTACTATGGTACAGGGGTAGTTTGTGATGGAGAGACTTGGTTTTTATCCTTTATAGCCTACTGTTGTACTACAATAACTTGCTAATTTACATCTGTAGCTCACCGTTTTGACCTTGTGGTGGCTAAAATAGGTGTACTTTGTTGATTCTGACCTTGGAAGTAGTTTATACCACAAAAATTAGATTATTCCCAATTCATTAAGACTACATTAGCCTTATTCTTCTAAGTTGAAACTTTTCCATTAACCCCCTCTAAGGTTGCATAACTGTTCTGAACCATGAGTGCCTGATTTCTCACTCCATTCATGTAGGCAGCTTGACTATGTGGTTGGTGACATGGATAACAGTGGTCACTGTCGTGGACCAGATTATTCTGTGTGGGCACAAGCTCTTTTGAAGTACTAGCAGTAGTTGGATTATAAGCCTAAAAAGGTCAAGGGTTATAGTTCTTTCTTTTCCCCTGAGGATTAGCCTGAAAGGGTTGCCTATATTGCTGATTGGGCTAATATTGGGTATTTTGCTGATTAGGCTGATACTCATTTTGGTAGGACAAACATTTCTCCATGTTTACTAGCTTATTTGCAATTGTCCTTAAAGTATTTTCCAATTCTAGGGTAGTTTGGGTTTGAACTGGGACAACAGTTTGTTAGGCTGTTTGATATCCTATTGCTAGAATAGTTGGGACAGTAGCTAGAGGAGGCACTGCCATAGGCGTAGATGGCTAGATTTTAGGGAAAATAGGTAAAGGGAGCCTAGGGGCTATCTTCCCTTCCTGAATAAGGCAGTTTTGTTCTCTAACAATGATCTCAAAAGAATCTGGAAGGGTGGTCCCTCCCATGGACTGTATCATTACAGAAATTTCACTGTTCAAAGCTTTGAGATAAAACAAAAAAACATGCCTTGGCAAAGGTTTTACCATTGTGGGAATCCTATCCCAGGTCCTCTAAAATCAGTAATTGAAATCAACCATGTGTTCTTGGGGTACCCTTTTGATGGTACTCAGTTCCTCCAGCAGTGAGAGATGATTGGACTTGTCCTTGAAGTGTTTGTGTAATCCATCTCCCAGTAAGTACTAGGATGTTATTGAATTTTCAGCAAGTCCTCTAAACCATTGTAAGGCCTTTCCTTTTAACGAAGTAGTTAAAAGTCTAAGTGCCACATTTTCTTGAGTGACATTATGTACAGAACACAACATTACTACATCTTGAATATGTTCAACAATAGTAGTATGATCTTCTCCAGTGAAATAAGGCAATCCCTTTAGGGCTGCCATTGGAATATCATCTCGTTGGGCAAGTTGTAATGGGCTGCCCATATTGAAAGAAGCAAATGCATATGGCCTACACATTATAGGTATCTGGACTATCAACACTAGACTTCTCCTTCTTTTAAACAGACTTGTAGATCTAAATCGAGAATGTGTAGACTTGGATCTTCTTGATGACTCAGCTATTTTGCTTGTTGATCTGCCTCTCTTTCTAAGTGTAGACAGCTGTAGGTAGTCAAATGGGTCTGGATTAGACATGGTTTTCATAAGCTACAAGCACTAATCTACATACCAAACCAGAAGGAATGAGTTGCCAGGTATATTGAAAGCCTCCAAAGGATGGTAAAAATGCTACATATACCATAACAGTAGCTATGAGGGTACAAATCTCTCTGAAATTACTTCTAGAGTCCCACCAGGTGTACCAAAAACTGTTCTCAATTCAAGTATGCACCCTTGTTAAGTTTTACAAAAACTTAACTACTTGTTGAAACAAGGAATCATTCTCAGATGTGGGTCTCCTTTCATCAGAACAAATCTCCATAGTGAGTTGGTTCTCTTGTAATTTCTAAACTACTAACTTGAGGGGAAAAAGGATAGAAGGGTGTAATTAAAATGCAAACTATTTCTGGAATCTAAACTGGATGAAATTCTATCACTCACAAACAAATCCTCTAACCTGAATCCTCACAATTTCACTAATAGCTTATTCCATAAGTATTTTGCAACAAGGTTTGGATCAAACACAAACTGCAACCAGGAAGAACTAACTTTTTAACAGTATTGAGACATAATAAAGGATAGAAAGTCACAATATAACATCAGATCAAGACTGCAAAAATATGTGAAACATGATGATTTTGTATTAGAACTGGAAGGAGTACAATGCATGAAAAATAAAATGTGTGAGCCAACTGCCTATTTACAACTCTGCCTGTGAACAAGAGAGAATAAATTGATACTAATTGACTGAGAAAAAAGTCTATTTTTCTCCTATAAATGACTCCCAAAGATCTCTTCTGAAGAAAGCTGAAAAAGCTCCTAAAAATAGACCCTAAGTCCATTAAATTCTGAAAAAGCTCCTAAAAATTCTGATATAACATTAAATGAAACAGGTAAGTAGAATACCTGAAAACTCCTTTAGATTTGAAATTGATGAGTTGATCAGCCATGGAATAAGCAATTTGTTCAGCAAAATCTAGTCAGAATTCTTGTGACTTATCCACGGTCTTCAGTCTGAATAAAATGGCAATTTGCCAATTGTAGACTGTGATATCTTCTTTCATTCCAAAGATGAAAGCCATCATAAACAGTACCTCTTGACTGGCTTGAGTGAATTGTGCCCTTCCTGTAGGTAATGTGGGCATTTGTTTGTTCTCCTCAGGCAACTACAACTCTGAATTGAGAAACCTAAGCTGATTGTTGACATTTGACCACATCTTTTACATTTTGGCAATAGTGGGGAATGTGGCCATTCGATCATGGTACAGGGCCAACATGTCTCTTATGGGCTTCGGTGTAATTTGTACCATAAAGGGGCCCTATTGAATGGTGCATGAAGGCATATGAAACAGTTCCGCAGACATATCAATTAGGTCGGGACATGAATGCACACTTGGGACTATGAACTGTGCCAACCATGAAGTCCAAATCCTCATCCTGAAACTTTCAGACTCCCCCTTCTTTGCCCTTTGAATGCATCTCTGGTGTGCTCCTTCTCGGAGAGCCTTGGTAGATTTTTGAAGGGCTGGGTCTAAGACATTATTTGCAAAATCTTTAACCTTTTCTGGGTCAACAGAAAGACCCACCTCAGGAACCCTCATCCTTGGATAGGTTCTCTTAGGCTGCGTAGGCGCTGAGGCGTACGATTTGCTGTTTAGAAGTCTATCTGTTGATTCATATATTTCGAGTCCCTCTGAAGAAGACTATGCTTCGGCCATGGTTGTGTCTGAGGAGAGAATGTAAGAAACTTGATACAACAAAAATTGAAACCACACTAAAGAAAGGGCACTCGGCTTGGGAAGGGTTTGCTACGGACAGAATTGTAGGCAACAATGTTTTCACAGCAAAGAGATGGAAACAAAATGAAAGCCACACTTATGACTGAACTCTTATTAATGGGGCTTTAATGACACATCATGCCTTATAAATGAAATTAATGCCAAGAAACTGTTAATGTATCTTTTCAAACCAATATAGGATTATGTGTCAGAAACATTAAGATAGTGGCTGCGAAAAGTGCATACTTTAGGAATTTTGGGTATTGGGGACAACCTTAGTGAATGAGAGGTTTCCAAAAAGAGAAGAGGCTTGCGTTGCTACCATGTGTTCACAGAACACTTATTTAAAAGGAAAGCAGGAAAAAGAAGCAGGAAAATAGGAAAACAATAAAGAAATTAACTATAGTACATATGAGACACTGCTTAATTAAAATGCTTCAGATAGATCCCGTTCACAGGAATCTCTTCAGGTTCACCTTCCATGGTCTCAAGCTCAAATGAATTTTACTATTTATAGGAACGAATCTTATAAGGACCGGTCCACAGTGATTCAAATTTGCTGTGTCTACTAGGCTTGGCAACTCTCTCATCCCATTTAAGCACTATTGAGCCAACTTCAAAATGGGCATTTGAAGTCTTCTTGTCAAAATAGTCTTTGATTATTTTCTAGTGTTTCATCAGTGACTCATGTGCTTTTTCTCTTTTTTCTTCTACCTCCGACAATTCAGTAAGTTTGACTTGCATTGGGCCATTTTCCTCAATCTCAATTTGTTTCAATAATTGTAGAGTGGGAATCTCTAGGCTTAGTGGCATTACAGCTGGCTCACCATAGACCAATTCATATGGGGACATCTTTGTCACTTTCTTAGGTGTAATTCTATCAGCCCACAGTGCAGTATTGAGCAATTTGTGCCACTCTCTTTGATAATTGGTTCCAATCCTCTTAATGAGTCTGATTAGGTTTTTGTTAGTAGACTCTGCGAGACCATTACCCTAAGGGTAATAATTTGAAGAGGTTTTCAAATAAATTCCATACCTTACTGCAAACTCTGATATCTTCATTCCCAAAAATGCCTTAGCATTATCTAATATGATGGTACGAGGAGGGCCAAAATGAGCAATAATGCTTTCCAGAAAGTCTAGTATTACCTTTTCTGTTGCTTCCTTGAGTGGCACTACTTCACTCCATCTAGTAAAGTAATCGGTGGTTGTAAGGATCCATTTGTGTCCCATACTTGACACTAGATTGATCATACCAATGAAATCAAGACCCCATTGGGCAAAGGGCTCATCTATAATTATGGGGCTTAGGGGCATTGCTGCATTTCTTCTTTTTCCTATATAGAACTGACAAGATTGACACTTTTTGACCAACTGATAACAGTCTGTAAATAAAGTGGGCAAGAAGTATCCTGCTTGAGTTATTTTTATTGCAGTGGTCCTTGCTGAAAAGTGTCCCCTTGAGACTCCATGATGCAGTTCATGCAATATTTTTTGGGCTTCTTCTTTCTCTATGCATCTTAAAAGTATGCCATCAGTATTTCTTTTGAAAAGAACATGGTCAATTAATACAAAATAGGACCCTTGCTGTCTATAATACCTTCTCTTATCATGGGAGAGCCCATTTCAGAAAATGCCATGTTTCATAAACTGAATCCTATTTGTAACCTAGGAATTCAGATCAATCTCTTGGATTCTCAACACATTCTCACTTTCTGTTTCTGCAGTCACCATTTTTTCCATGTCTTGGGCCATATATTGGCACAATCCTTTGCCTCTGACTAGCTTAGTGGGTCTAACCTCCACATCATATTCAAGAATCTTTGTTATCCAGTTTTCTCTTTTCTCAGTGATCTCACCTTCCATAATGTATTCCCTCACACTAGGATGAGCCACTAATATCAGAATCTTATTCCCTATGACCATGTGTCTAAATTTCTTAAGGGCTTTTACCATAGCATATGCTTGTTTCTCCACAAAATTATATCTAGCTTCATATTCCCTAAGAGTCCTAGAGAAAAAGGCTATTGGATGTTCTCCTTCTTGCTGGTCATCTTTCTAAGTCAAAACAGCAGCAACACTGAACTCACCTCCATACACATACATTATAAAAGACTTAGAAAAGTCTGGGTTTCTTAGTACTAGGGCTATTGAAATGGCTTTCTTGACTTCCTCAAAAGCCTATCTCCCTTCTGCAGTCCATTTGAAAACAAGGTCCTTCTTTAGCAATAGTGTCATAGGTCTAATCAGTCCTGCAAGTCAGATATGAACCGACTGACAAAATTGATCTTCCCCAGGAAGGACTGAACAACCTTCTTATTGACTGGCAGAGACAAGTTCATTATGGCAATGACTCTTTCTGGATCAATAGAGACTCCATCCTTTGACAGTATATGCCCTAATAGTTTTCCCTGCGGTACTACAAAGATACACTTCTTGGGATTAAGGGATATTCCAAATTCTTGACACTTCTTAAAGACAACCTCTAAATGTTCAAAATGATCAACAACATTTTTAGAGAAAATAGTGAGGTCATCAAGATAAATCAGAATGATTTTGTTTATGAGCTTCCCAAATGCTACATCCATTGCTCTTTGAAAAGTGGCTCCAGCATTCGAAAGGCCAAATGGCATCTTGGCATATGCAAATGTTCCCCATTTTGTAGTAAATGCAGTCTTATGTTGGTCTTCATTAGCCAACCAAATCTGATTGTATCTAGAGAAACCATCTAGCAAGGAAAATCTCTCTGATCTAGCCATAGTCTATAAAATTTGTTCCATAGAGGGCAGGGGATAATGATCTTTTAAGGATGCTCTATTTAGATCCTTGAAATCTACATAGAGTCTTATGTCACCATTCTTTTTTTCTCACTGGCACTTGGTTTGATACCCAGGTCGAGTACTTGATTGGAAAATTTATTTTTGATTCTAAAAGCTTCTGCAACTCATCCACCATTAGAGGTTCAATTCTAGGATTCAGGGGCCTTTGCTTCTATCTGACTGGTTTAGATCCTTCAGTCAGCTCTATGGTGTGCTGAATGATGTCTCTATTATAACCATGAAGATCTTCATAGGTCCAGGCAATCACTCTATCATATCTTTCACACAAGTTAATTAGTCTTTCCTTTTTCTCTGGGGTTGTGGAATTTCCAATTTTCAACTTCCTTCCTTCACTAACGTAGATTTCAGAATAATCTGCTTTATTAGCTTGAAACCTCTTTTTCTCTAAGCTTACATCCTCTGGGTCAAATAAGTTTTCTAAGGTAATCAATCCTTTAGGAAGCTTATTGGACTTTAATTGAATAATTTGGTCTCCATATGCTTCTTCAATCTTAGGGTGTAACTGATCAGCAAATTCTCCTGATTGTTGCAAAAATGAGAGGACATGGAAATCATTTTCAAAAACCTGCCAATTTTGGTCATTGTCTGGGGTAGTTGGTCTCACTATAATTTTGACTAACTCATTATTTACTAGTAAATCAGTTGCTGGATCAAACTGTGAACCAACTTGTGCCATTCTATCTACCTCAGAATTTTGGGCTCTAGGGACTACTTCAATATTAAAGGCTTCAAAATCATCTATTAAGTCCCAAATCCTGTGTCTATAGGATCTCATCCTTACATTTTTGGCTACTGCCTTTTCTCTGATTTGTTTCACCACTAGTTCTGAATCTGCCTTTACTATCAGATTCTTTAGTCCCTTTTTCTTGGATAACATGAGTCCATGCACCAAGGATTCATACTCAGCATCATTATTGGTACAGGCAAATTGAAAACGGATGGCCCTTAAAATTTTCTCACCATTTGGGGCAGTAAGGCAAATTCCTACTCCAACACCATTTTTACTTCTAGCCCCATCAAAATTTAGAGTCCAAATTTCTGAGTCCTTTTCAGATTCTTGGGTCTGTGGTGTTTCTTCCCTTAAAACATTTGGGATTTCATGGTCTTCATCAAATATGACATAAGTGCCCAGATCAGTAGAGTCATAATTTCCATAGGGATCACTTTGCATCATAGTCAATAACTGGTTATTTTCCTCCTTGTTGGTCATATTCAGTCCAGTCTCCTAACTCTTCAACAAAAATTCTCTCTTCTTGGTAAGACACCTATGGAGGTGCGATCTGGTAAGAAGCCTTTAGTTAGGCATCTTCATGTTTTTCGTTGTGATGCATATGCACATGTGCTTAGGGAGAAATGGTCTAAATTGGAGAACAAGGCTGTGAAGTGTATTTTCATTGGCTATGGTGTTAGTGTGAAAGGATACAAGCTTTGGGATCTTGTGGCTGAAAAAGTGTTGTATAGTAGAAGTGTTATCTTCAGAGAGCTAACACCTTCTTCCGTAGTTCTACATATAGAACACATAGAAAAGAAAGAAGATGTGTTTCAGTTTCTATCTACACCAAAGAAGACTGAACTAACAGACCCTGTGAAACCTGATGATGAGGAGAGCTCTAGCAACTATGAAAGCTTAGAAAAAGAAGCAGAACCTTAACCTCAGTCATTGAGGAGGTCTACAAGAACAAGAAAGCAACTTGATAGGTTTGGTTATTCATTACTTGATTCTAGTTGTTCTTTTTCTTTACTTACTAACACTAATGAACCTAGAATTGTGAAAGAGGCTATGGGCATGAAAGATGCAAGTTCCTAGAAGGTGGCCATGGAAGATGAGATGACTTCTTTGGAGAAGAATAAAACATGGGACTTGGTGCCTTTGCCTGAAGGACGGAAACCTGTTGGATGCAAATGGTTGTTCAAGAAGAAATTCGGCACAGATGGCAGTGTTGAAAAGTACAAGGCTAGATTGGTTGCAAAGGGGTACTCACAATTGGAGGGAATTGATTATGGTGAAATTTTCTCTCCTGTTGTGAAGCTGACATCCATTCAATTCCTATTATCTCTTGCAGCTGCTTATGACTTAGAGGTAGAACTTTTGTAGGTGGTTAACTATAAAACTAATTATTCAAATTGTCTTAGGCTATGTAGTCATGTGATGTAGATTGATAAAGATCAAAGATTGCTTTCATGGAACTTTTTCTATAGTGAAGTAGTCTTAAAAATGGTCACACAATCAAACAATAGGCTCATACGTACATTTATAACTCCTATAAAAATAAGCAATAACTTATCATAATTATGTACAATAGGTTAATGAGATTGTAAAAGTATAGATGGCTTAGAATAAGAAACACAAATCTTCTTGTTGTCTCTAATGAAGTGTTAGAGAAATTTAATTCTTCTAAGGCTTAGTCATGCTTAAATTGTAGGGAAACTTATAAAGTATGAGACTATAATACTTAATTGATTCTACATTTGTATGATTGTTACCATTAGAGAAAGCTGGAAGGACGTTTCTCAAATGTTGCAGTTGGTAGTACCTTGGTAGACATGTATGTAAAATGTGGAAGAATAGACAAGGAACATGAACTATTTGACAAAATAGCCCCAAATGTTGTTGTCTCATGGATTGCAAAATGATCACATGGTAGGCACAAAATGGTGTTTTGCATATTGGGAGATAGTTTGATATGTTTTCTATCTAGGTGCTTTATATGCAATTTCTCATTATTTACAATCAAAAGGCCTTTTGTTTTGTGTGGTTTACTATTTTTGCATCTATTTAGGTCTCTGCAAGTCTCCAACAATTCCTTGGGATTTTGAATCTGAAGAAGGGTTTACATGGACTCTAAAGGCAAGTCATTTTAAATTTTTAGAATGGGGGGATTTTTCAAGGTGAACAGTTATTTGTTTGTTGTAGAGTTCTTAGTGGTTGTGTGAATGCAAAATAACATAGATTTCTCTTTAGATTAAGAAATTGCATCATTTTTATGTTGTTGGTATTTTTTTATTGGTAGCAATTTGTCTATAAGAAGTTGGCTTTAGGTGGAAAATTGTATGCATTTTATTTCTTTGTTCTACATTTTATGCTAAAAACATGGGTGTTCATGGTTTTGATAGCTATTAGCCTTTTTAATGCATCCTAATTTGTTAAATGTTCTTTGTGTTTATGATGCCATTGTGGCATTTCTTACAACCATATTTCTTTGATTCATTAAGCCTGTAGAAACAAGATCATGGAATAAACAAAAAGCACATGAGTTTGCAATGAATTGACCTAATTGTATTAACTAGGATGCAAATATAAATAGGTGAGTGTGGGTGCCGAAATCTCCATGAAATGAGGATAGGACTTCTCTACATGAAGATGTGGTGAGTAACCACCAACAAAGATAGCACAAGGTGTCAATGTAAGTTGACACCTCTACAAAATGACCAACTACTTTGACATGTTCAAAGTAAAATGTGGTAAAATGTCTAAGTGTGATTAAAACACATGTGTATACACCTAGGATTAAAGGTATACACCAACAACTCCCTTAAGCCTAGCTTAGGTGAGTTTTATGAAAAATGGGTCTCGACTATAAGCCTAGTGAGGTACCCATATATAATACAAAAGAAAAATGACTCCTGGTCATGAAGCCTAATAAGGTACTCAATTACAATGCAAACTCTCTAAAATTGGAGAAAGATAGAAAACCTGGTGGGAAAAAACTATCCTCCAAAACGAGAGAAAAAAGAAAAGACTTAGAGAGACCCCCCCCAAAGATGATGTTGATCTAGACCATACACCAAGAAGAGCTCATAGAGAATGGACATTCTCTCAGTAAAGGGTTTTGTGAAAATGTCAGCAACCTGCTCGAAAGACTAGCAAAAGACTAAGTCGATGATTTGACCATAAATAAGCTCTCAAATATAATATATATAAATCTTGATGTGTTTGGTTCGTTGATGTTGAACCAGATTCCTGTATATCTGTATAGTGCTATGTTTATCAAACAAGATAACTATAGGCTTCCTCAAAGGAATACCAAACTCAGAAAGAATGCCTTGAAGCCATATGGCCTCAGTAGCTGAGTTAACAACTCCCCTAAATTCTACCTCTATAGAAAATATAGAAATAACATTCTGCTTCTTGCTAGACCAGCTGATAGGACCAAAACCAAGTGAAAACTGTAACCAGAAGTGGACTTGTGATACTCAGTATCACCAGCCCAATCTAAATCTGTAAAACCAACGAAGTCAACTGATGAACCAACTCTGTAGTGGATCCCAAATGCAAGCGTACCATGAAGATAGTGAAGGATCCTCTTAGTTGCTTTCTAATGCAACTCATGAGGTTCCTACATAAATCTAGAAACCATGCCAACTACATATGATATGTCTAGCCTGGTATGTGTCAAGTATATAAGACTACCTGCAAGTTGTTGATATAATGTAGCATGAACTAAGGGTGTAGGGAAAGAAGTCTCAATCTTGACTCTAGCTAGGAAGGGAGTCAGAGATGGTCTCCAAGTAGTCATGTGAAAACATGCAAGTAAATCAAGAGTATACTTTGGCTGAGCAAGTTCAATCCATGAATCTGACTGTGATATCTCAATACCAAGGAAGTAGTGCAATAAACCCAAGTATGTCATGTCAAATCTGTCTTGAAGTGCTAACTTCACTGCTGCAATGGTAGATGAAGTACTCCCAATAATCGAAAGATCATCAACATATAGAACTAGTATCAAAAGTGAATCATCTTGCCGCAAAAGATACACATTAGGATCTGAATGACATCTAGTAAATCCTAAAGATAGAAGGTAAGAATCCATCTTGGCATACCAAGCCCTGGGGGCTTGTTTGAGACCATAGATAGATTTCCTTAGTCTATAGACTAAGGATGAATCCTATACAAACCCTGGTTGTTATTCCATGTAGATTTCCTCCTCAAGGTCTTCATGAAGAAATGCACTCTTAACATCCATTTGATGTACAACCCATCCATGTGATGTGGCTATAGCTAGTGTGGGTCAAATTGAAGTCACCTTGGCAACTAGTGCAAATGTTTATGTATAGTTAATGCCTGTAACTTGTGAAAACCTTTGGCAACCAAACATGTTTTTTACTTATCAATTGACCCATCTCCTACAAATTTAGTTCGATATATCCATCTACATCAAATTGTCTTCCTTCTTTTAGGAAGAGAAGTCAAGTCCCAAGTGTGATTTCAAATCAAGGAATCAAATTCCTCATTCATAGAAATATCCCACTCAGGTATGCCTGATGCTTCTTTAAATATTTATGGATCAGACATTAAAAGTAAAGAAGACATGTGATCCCCCCTAAAAGTCTGTCTGAATCTATTTGTCACATGATCTACTGCAACCTATACCCATCAATCTGCTATGTGAAGTGAGCATAGATTTCTTGATGTGGGTGAGTCAAGTGAAAAAATATCAACTTCTAATGAAATCCCAGAACTTGATGAAGACAAATTTTCATTATTATCATCACTTTGTGAACTAGAAGAAGAAGAAGAAGTATTTACTGCACTAGGAATCTATTGCGAATGATCTGAATCATCAGAGGTATTATCATGATTTGGAGAATCAACAGTAAGCTGAGGAATGTCAAGAACAGTTTCAAGAGGTGTTTCTTTAAATTTAACACTTCTCTCAATGAGCAATTCATGTGTGGTTGGATGAAGTAGGCAATAGCCTTTTACACCATTTGGATATCCAACAAAGATGCAAGGTTTGGATTGTGGATCCATAGCCTTGTGATGTTCTTTAGGAATGCATGTAATAGTTGGAGAACCAAAGACTCTGAAATGATCAACTGTTGGTTTGCAATCTTTCCAAGCTTCAATGGGAGTGATTCCATTCAAGGCTTTATGAGTAACTCTATTTTGAATGTAACATACACAGTTGATTGCTTCAGCCCAGTAAGATGGTGTTAAGACTTTAGAATGAAGCATACAATTAGCCATCTCTTTTAAAGATCTTTTTTTTGCACTCAACAACACCATTTTGTTGAGGAGTATAGGGAATTGTACATTGCAAATATATCCCCTCTATTATGCAATATTGCTCAAAATGATTATTGACATACTCTCTTCCATTATCTGTTCAAAGAACTTTAATGACTTTCCCTAACTATTTTTTGGCTAGAGCTTTGAAATCTTGAAAAGATTCAAACACTTCAGAATTTTTCCTAAGGAAGTAGACCCATGTAAAATGAGAAAAATCATCAATAAAGGTTAGAAAATATCTAGCCTTTGTAAAAGATGGATGGGGAAAAGCCCCTGAAACATCACTATGAACAAGTTCTAAGACTTGTTTTTCCCTCCATATTTTTTTCTTGTCAAACTTCTCTTCAGGATGTTTACCAAGTGCACAACCTTCACAAAGTCTTTTAGAAAACTTGACTTTTGGTAATCCATTAACTATTTTTTTTATGTAGTTGTTCAAGATAGCCATAGTTAAGGTGGTTGAATTGCTCATGCCATAGTTTACTAACTTCATTTGAATGAGTTAGTAGTGCCTTTGGAGAAATATTAGTAAAAAAATTGGAGAAGGTATATAATTTGGATTGGTGATTTGCCTCCCCTATAGTAACCTAATTGTTACATTTTAATTATCTTATTTCAACTAAATTTGGAGAGAAATGTACTCTCATGCCCTTCCCTAAGTGTGTTATTTGATACGCTGAAGAAGATTAGATGATAGTGAAGGTATACTTAGAACATTTGAAAATATTCCTCCTTCAACTTCAACAGACCCTCTCTCTTTCACCAATGCTGGAGTATCATCACCTAAGGTGATTGTAGACATTCTGGATGGCTCTAAAGATGAAAAAACAACCCGAGAAGAACCCATATGATGGGTTGCACCAGAATCAATAATCCATGATGGAGATGAAGATTTAGTAGCAACTATGGCCTTGCCCTTTAATTTCTATTTTTCTTTAGTATTATCCTGAGTTGATGAAGATGCTTTGACAAAATTAGGTAGCCCAATATTATTCTTTTTAAGAATCTGAGAGAGATTTTCAATTTGTTTCTTCATGCATTAATGTTCATCATGCCCTGGTCTTTTACAAAAGGCACAAGTAACTTTCTCAGTAACTATCTTACTTTGTTGAGAAGAGTTATCCTTTTTGAAGTTGTTGATTTTATCAACTTTCTTACTATCCTTGTCATTTTTAGTGTTCTTTTTCTTTCCTTTTGAAGTTTGAGGCTTACCATTCCCTACAATTAGAGATTGTGACTTAGTAGACTTCAAAGAACCCATCTAAATTAATTTTTCTTGGTCCCTTGTGAGATCAGAAATAAAGCTATCTAGAGTGGACATTTTCCAGAATGCTCTAAGAGCACTTTTAGTAGAATAGAAAGATGAGACAAACACAGAAAATTCTGGACCTAGTTTGGAAAGTACAAAAATGATTAATTGACCCTATTTCTTGTCAATTCCACAATCTTTTAACTGCAACTTTAAAGATTTAAATTTTGTGAAGAAATCTTCTAGAGTTGAGAAACTTCTAGGACTAAGACCTAAGAGTTGATTTTGCAATTCATGACTTATAAGTTCATCAATTTTCCTGAATAATTTGTTTAGAACATCCCAAACTTCATTGGGTGTAGTCAAATTCTAAACATGAAACAACAATTCAGGAGTTAGATTTAAATAAAGGAAACCAAACGCTGAGGCTAATTGATGGTGAAAAGGTGTTGTGAGGGAACTTGTTAAGGGTGTAATGGTGCCTGTGAGAAGGCACTTGAAGGCGTTGAAGGATGGATTAGACTGCACGCTACTTCTACAACTTGAAACTACCCTTGCAAGGGCATTTAAATAGGGGCCATCATCACCCTTTGTGTGGTGATGGATGAACAGTGGAGCCTCCAATGTGAGGCAAGGGCGGTGGAAGTATGTGCCACTAACTAGCTAGACTTGACCTTGTGTGGCCTTTCAAACCTGTTGATAATGCCCTCTCTAGGTGTTTGAAACCACCAACACAACAAACAAACAATCAAGGTTAAAAACTAGAAAACTAAACAATGAAATCAAAAGAATGCCTCATAGAATGGAGCATGATTCCTGTCAGATAGGAGTGACTCGCACCATAGAGAAGACATGGCTTCAAGCTAATCCACTATGCTCTAATACCATGTAGAAAACAAGATCATGGAATAAACAATTTAAAGCACATGAGTTTGCAGTAAATCAACCCAATTGTATTAACATGGATGCAAATATAAATAGGTGAGTGTGGGTACGTAAATCTCCACAAAATGAGGATAGGACTCCTCTACATGAAGTTGTGGTGAGTAAGCACCCACAAAGATAGCATGAGGTGTCAATGTAAGTTGACACCTCTACAAAATGACCAACTACTATGACATGTTCAAAGTAACATGTGGTAAAATGCCTAAGTGTGATTCAGTGATAACTTTAAGAAACCCCCCTAAAAAAGGATATAAAATCTTCGCAAATCTTTCATTTTTTTGGAAAAGAATAATATTTATATTGGTGAATCTTTCCTTTTTAAAAAAAATATATTAATTTTATTGGCTAATTTTTGTAAATCACTATAAATTTGTAGAGAATCCTAATGAATCTTGATGAAAAATAGGTAAATGCATTAATTACCATGGCAAATCCTTCCTTTAAAAAAAATTAAATTCCTATAGAAAAAGAAGGGCCTGAGGGTGAAAGTGATTGACTAGTTTAAGGTGTAGTGCTCATGTTTATAATTCCTTAATTCCTTAATATTTTAAATCAAACATTGAATATTTTAAATTGACCCTAAATTAATTTTTGTCAACATTGATTTTATTTATGATCTAATAGTTTAGGTTCTATTCCATGGGCCAAAATGTACCCACAGAGCTCCAATGCCCATGGGGCCTAAAATTGCATTTGGGCTATTGATCAACGGCCCAAATGCAATTTCAATCCCCATGGGAGATAAACGAACCAAATGCAATTTCAAGCCCCATGGGAATTGGAGCTTCATGGGTATATCTTGGCTCATCAAATTTAACTCTAGTCATTAGATTATAAATTGAGATCAATAACCCAAATACAATTTTGGGCTCGATGGGCATTGGAGCTCCGTGGGTACATTTTAATCCCTCAAATACAACCCCAACCATTAGACTATAAATAAAACCAATCGTGGTGATTAAAAATTGGTGATATGGCCCTAAAGTAACCAATAATTATATAATATTATTGGTGAATTAATTTCTTTTTCTACTATAACTTATAAAATTTAGGTGAATCTGATCTAATTAGGTATCGAATATTGTGGCAAATTTTTGACTTTCAAAGTTTAATAAAATAAATTTTCTAGCGATTTAGCTAGAACTAAAGTAATTTTTTTTAAAAATGTGGTGATTTGGGTCCCCTTACATACTGCAATATTAGCCAAATTTTGAATCCTTAATTTCAACTATTAGCCAACTGGTGAATATTAGCCACTAAAAAAATCACTGCTACTAGGTGCCATGATGTCTTCATCTCCATAAGGTTTCTATGAGGGCATGCACCTGATTGGGCACCTCACATGCCTAAGGATATAGTGGTTAGCGATGACGACGATGATGATGACGAGTTGCGAGTGGAAGATACCAACTAGTCCTAGATTGAAGCAACTAGAGGTCGTGGTGATCTTCCATGAGGGAAATGTGAGGAGGCATCCATTGGTAAATTGTCCAGGGTGGAGGGTTAAGTGGTGACTAATTGTGGTGGGGTTGTTGGTGTGTTTGGAGGTTGATTGTTTTTTTCTTGTTTCCTCAGTTGGTTTTCTATTTTGTCGCATTGGTGGTACTTTGGTATGCCTTTTTCTTTTAACTCTACCTTTTGAAGTCTTCTATAATTATGGCCTAGCATTTAATTGTAATCCCTTTTCAATATTAATATATTTCTATCTAGTGGTCTCCTCCTTTCTTTTTTTAGAAAAAAACATAAGGACTATAACCATTGAATCAAATGTTTTAGCTACAGTTGAAAACTAAATTACAAGCATAACATGATCAAACTTCCACTCTTGAGCTGATTATTTTTAAATATCATTTGATTCAATAATTAAAGGTGATTTTAGATTGACAAGTAAATTACAAGCATAACACATTAAACTTCCAATATTAAATTGCACATTTTTAAATATTATTTTATTCAATAATTAAAAGTGATTTTCCCCTTGCCGATAAGGGCATGGTTCGGTGGTTAAGTCGCTCGGTTGTAGTGGAGGCCACCAGAGTTCAAACCCCCATTGGGCCAACGAGCTCTCAAGCTTTACGCCTTTGCTGGACCAACGAGCTCACGAGTTTGAAGTGTTCTTGATACGGGATGAGGTCCCCCATGTTGTGGCCTCATCGGTTCATTGCTTCGGGCAAAAGCATTCACGTGGAGCTAGGAGGCGTGTTGCACCAGCGTCGCCGGTCACGTTAAAAAGTTTACTAGGTGCATTTAAAAAAAAAAGTGATTTTTCCCTTTTAAAATCAACAACTATTTATTATTTTTATAGCTTTTAAAAGAAACTAGTTATTATTTTTATACATAAATGAAGTGATCAAGAAATTAGTAAAGCTATGGTTTTGAGAAAAAAGAAATTCTACAATCAAATCACTTAAATAGTTATAAATGAATCAAAATTGCTAGTAAACGTAAGCAATTTTGAAAGCAAGTATAAAATGTATATAGTCTTGATATCATGCAAGGAAGAAAATGTATATAATTTTCATATATGTATGGAGGAAAATATTTTTGAGATAAAAAATTATATATTAAATTAAAAAGGCTTAAAATAATTATATTAAAAGCTGTTACTACCTTTAAAAGTTTAGAAACTAGTCATTAATTACATATTTTTAGACTCAAAAGAAGAGTAAAAGTAATGATATAATAGATTTTAAAAAGTAATTAGTATTTAGATTATGATGATTTTTAATGAGGTAAGTTAATAACACATATTCTTTAAGATAGTTGTTGTGACAATAGTATCAAATTATCAAAAAATCTAAGCTTTAAATAAGGGTTATGATGTAATTGCCTAAAACTATTTACAATTTGTCTATTTCATGTATATATTTTGATTCTTGTGCATAAAATAAGAACTAATCCATAGTCAAATGTTGTAATTTGATAGTGGAATGTCTTCTTTATAATTGCAAATGGAAGAGAACTAGCAATAGAAGCAATAGGATGATAAGAGCACATGGTCATGGAAATGATAGTGATATGATCATATTTTTTAATTTTCATAAATACAAGATAGGATTGTCTCAAGATAGCCAAATATCTTATAGTGACTTCTAGTGTTCATATATGTCTAACTACTATTATTTTATTGTCATCTTTGTATCTATTCCAAGTATACAAGTATTTTTGTCAACCATTTCCCATTGTTCTCATTACTATGCATATTCTTTGATGGATGTCGATGGTCTATTCCAAAGATTCTACTTTTGAAAAGGTTGTGAGGATGTTCGTAATGGTTACACATTCTAGTTTTACAACTATAGAATATAAGAATGAAGAAATTGTAATTTAATCATTTTTAACTTTATCTACATATCAAATACAAATGTCAAAGCATTAGTCTTGGTCATATCAATATTGAATTACATTCAATATGAATAAACATTCCTTGACATACCTTCACAATTGTTTACTATATTCCATTTAACTCTACCCTTTAGTCAAAGCCATAAGTTACTCTAAATCATTAACTTTGGTTGTATATTGGATCCCATATGCCTACATTTATGGATGTCAGAAGTATTGGTTTGTTTATATGATCACAAGTTTGGAACAATTGAGTGCCTATAATGATCAACATCATATACTTAGTTAGAATTCTTGGAATCATCAAGATGTCTATAATAGAGTTAAGAAAAATTATGGGCACAATAAGCATTAGTATGCATCACATTAGATTACTATGTTGTAAAATTGGTTCTTATATTTTTCACAAATGTTTAATATGATCAGCTAATATAAATTCTATCAAACAATAATGATGGATCCAACAATTTTTCAGTTCATCTCTCAAATCAATAATACTTGTATAAAAATAGTCAATTTGGTGAATCATAGGATTCAAGTACATAATTCATCCATCCCATAAACATGAAAAGAGTAATGACTACAATCTATTGTAAGAAAACACATTGATAGCAAACAAAAATCACAAACACTACATGCGTGAGATTTCTGACTAGAAATTCATGTTGTCAAAGGGCATATAGATATGCATAGATAGGTTGTGACAATGTTGAATGAAATTAGTAGAGTTGAATCTCTACTTCCAACCACTATCAATGAGTAGAGGTCCACATTTGTGTAGAAAATAAGGCATTGAAAATTTTATATAAAGTAGTAGTTATGTGGCTAATAATTACTAGAAGAGAAAAAATACATTGTAATAGTATTAGTGATAGTTCCTTATCACTCTTGCCAAGTACGTGCTACAAAGTCTAATTTGTCAATTCAATTTTTCTATAAGTACAATTACATCTTTAAAAGTACAATAAGGTTCTATGTCAATCCAATACAAGTTTCCAAGACTAAACTCTAGTCATGAGGGATTAAGGTGATGGATAAAAAACTTGTGAACAATTGAGAGGGAACTAATGCATGATCTGATGCAAGCTTATGATAGAGAAGGGGAATCTATGAAGAAGCAAAGAGAATCAATCCAATTTATGCCTATTTGCAACTAACTTCATTCTTAAATGGTGTTTTGGGTAAAAACACATTTTTAACATTATTAATAGTTTTTGTAGAAATTAAAGCCATATTCCATGTAGTTTTTTAATTTATAAAGAAGATCCAACTCTCAAAAGAGAGGAAAATAGCTTCTATAGGTGATTTTAGACATATTTTATCCCTAAAATCATGATCTCTTTTGCCAAAAAAGAGGTTCTATGAATTGTTGATTCCAAAAACAAATTTGAAGGAGGCTAATTTGTTTAATGGTGGATGTAAACTCCTCTTAGATAATTTCTTGAACATCATGAGGTGTTCATCTTATCAATTTGTCACTATTGAAACAAATTGATATGTGGAAATCATAGTTTCAGAATGTATTTTGTTCTAATAGTATACTATAATTTTGTTGCATTTAAAACTCTTTATTGCAACCATTCTAACTATAAAGGACTTATTTTATTTCTTGGGTTAAGAAACACAATTCATTTCTTTCCTTCTCTCAAATTTAATAAACCAAGAACGCAAACCCTAGAAGTTGATGAGGTAGAATAAGAAATAAATAGTTCAAGATACTAGGGTGGAAGAGGATGCTGATAGGTTAAATAAATCATTTCAAACCTTGACTTAATTATTTGACAACCTAGATCTTTCATAGAAGACCTAATAATTAGTGACATTTGTAAATTGTTGTGGCATACAATTAAATATACTAATGTTGGATGCCTATGGAAATCAAAGTGTAAGGTTGTCTTTCATGAGGACCCATCTTCTCTCAGCTTAGGGAAGTTTGGATTTTTTAAGTCAAAATAAAATTATGGTGCTTTCAATAAAGAGGATAGGTCAGTGTATCTCAGGATACAAGCTAATATGTTTTTTCTCACAATGTTAGGAGGATACTATCAATATAGATATGTTGTTATATTGACCTAATTCATTGATGTCTTAATAATTCTAAGACATATTCCTTTAAAATAAAAATAAAGGGAATCATTTTACTAAGGATGGATCATAGTTTCCCTGATTAATTGGGTGTCTAGTGCAAACAAGGTATAAACAATGTTCATCAAGAAATTTTATTAGCATAGGCTAGATGTAACAGAAAGATGATAAATGAGAAAATAGACCAAGTTTAGTTTTCTAAAGACAACACTTTGGAACAAGGTATAGACATCCATCAAAGCATAATGGATGTGGGATTTTTGTCAAATATTATAATTGGAAATGCTATTTTAGACATGTATGCCAAATGTGGGAGCATAGACAAGGGACATGAACTATTTGATAGAATGCCTCAAAGAAATGTGATTTCATGGAATGTCATGATTAGAAGATATGCACAAAATAGATTTTTAAAAAAGGCCTTTTAACCTTTCAAAAAATACAATTGGTAAGTATAAAGCCAAACTCCATAATTTTGGTTGGTGTCCTACTTGCCTATGCTAAAATAGGAAATTTGGAATAGGGTATGGACTTCCATCAAAGTGTAAAGGAAAGAGAATTTTTGTCATATTTTGACCAGCACAACTAATTTTGTATATCAGGGACTTCAAAATCCATATACTTTAACTACATATGATCTAGATAGGTGAGAACTATTTTGAGAAACAATAGTCAAAAGGCATGCACTGATATTTGAAATAAATAAATGTACATGATAATTGATATTTTAATTAAACACATATGTGAAATCCCAAATAGGGTTTAGTTTTACCTAAATTTATCTACTATATAGAAGGTGATTGGTTTTGCAATCATGTGGTGAAATGTCAATTGTCTTCAATCCTAGATTTTGTATTTAACTCTTGACTATTATTGCAGGAAGGAATAGGAATCATTAGGCATGATCTTGGAATCTCTAACTTTCTATTTTCCTCAATTTTTTGGAAGGCAAGAAATACTCTGTAGTAAATTTGAATTTGGTTTATGTATGCAATGAAGGAACTATGAGGTGGTAGATAATAGGTGAGAAATTTAGAGGATGAAGATGTCAAATATTTATTGGCATTTGATTGACACAATCTATGAGGATTGAAGTACAAGAAATGAAAGATTATTAAGCAGGTGAGGTAGTTGCGAGACAAACAAATCATGCCACTTCCTACAAAATGCTCACAAGATAAAATAGGAGCCTTTCAATAGGCCTTGTTGGCATATACCTTTAATCCTAGGTGTATACACATGTGTTTTCATCACAGCGGGCATATGACCACATGTAAATTTGTCTTCACATGAGGAGATAGGCATCCCACTTAGTGGCAGGAATATTTTTCCATGTGTCAGCATCTTGACTAGTGTGTAAGGGAATATTGATGGAAATGGTGATGACAAATTCCTATGACAGTTCTATGACATGTAAGAGTCAGAAATAGAAGATTTTATGACAGGTGAAGACATGTGTCGAGAAGCATCTTGGAACAAGGCATTTTTGGGTGCCCCAAGGTGGGTTATGACATGTTGTAAGAGAATATGCTTTTTATAGCCTATGTAGATAGATTCTCTTACAGCTGTAAGTTATGACAGCTATGACAAATTCTATGATGGTTGTAAGAGCCGTAGGAGCACCTGTCATTACCCATTTTGGGAATTGGTGACCTCTTTGGGATGGGTGACTTGACAAGTGTTGGACAAGTGTCCATAGGAGTGGGTTTTGGGCCATGAGGCTATGTTGGATGCCCATCTCAATGTGGAGCCATTTTTGCCTTGTATATTCTATATAAATAGATGCTTTGGAGAGGTGATGCATTATGTGATTGACAGGTACTGTTATGTTGTCGGATCATCTCTAGATACAAGTGTTAAAGACTCCTGCAAGAGTATTAGCTATGTGACTGTATTGTAACCTTCATTGTTTAAGGAATACATTTGTGCTATGTTTTGAAGTGTGGGGTTTTTTACCCGTAAGGGTTTTTCCCATGTATATCTTGTCTCTCTTCTTCTGTCTTACATTCTTGTATATGTGTTTGCTCATATCTCTCTATTAGTGGGTTAACATAGCTGTAACTATAAATATTAAATTGAATGTGCACTCATTTCTCCCCATTAGATTAGTGTTGGTATCAGAGCTTGAACACCTTTGATCCTAGTTGTTGGGTAGGGGTTTTGAGTTAATATTAGGTTGAGTGGGATTTTGTGCAAAGAATTATGTAATCTTGTTGTAGGAAAGAGATGGCAGGTACATCTGGTTGAGACCTCAAAGATCGGAAGGCTAAGGGTCTCATAAGACTTTGTCTAGCTGACTTTGTCCTATTGAATGCCCATGAGGAGAAGGGCACGAAAGACCTTTGGAAGAAGTTGGGTGATGTTTATTAGGCCAAGTCCTTGGTGAACAAGTTTTTTTTCTAAAAAAGAAGTTGTTTTCTCTGAAGATGGAAGATGGAGGATTTGTTGCAACCAATATGAATGCTTTCAAGATGATCGTTGCACAGTTGACATCTGTGGGTGTGAAAATGGAGGAGGAGGATTGATGTATGACCCTACTTTCTTCTTTTCCTGATTCATGGGATCATCTTGTCATGGCCATTAGAAGCACCACTACCACCTTCAATATGGAAGATGTGGTGTCTTCCCTATTGTATGAAGAAATGCGGAGAAAGACAATTGAGTCGTCCAAAGAGGGTCTTGCGGTTCATGGAAGACCCAAATAGAAAGGGAAGAAGAAGGACAAGAAAGGTGAAAAGGGCAGATTCAAATCACTTGGGAGATCCAAATCTCCTAGAAAGTCCAAGGATCTCTATTGGAATGGTGGAAAAATGGGGCATTTCCAAAAGGAATGCAAAGAGGAAAAGAAAAGGAAAGAGAAGAACACGCCTGATTCAGATTCTAACAAGTCACAAGATGATGGTGATGCCTTCATTACAGTCTTGGCCACCCATGCATCTGATGATGTGTAGTTGAAAGATTCAAGTGCATAATTCCACATGACCTCGCATCAAAGTTGGTTCGCGAAGTATGAAGAGTTCAATGGTGGAAGAGTGTACCTAGGTGATGACTCTCATCTGAAGATTGTTGGTCATGGAAGGGTCTCAATTTGATTCCTTGATGGCTAGGTGAAGGGGATCATTGGGGTTATGCATATCCTAGGCCTAGCATGAAACCTACTTTATTTAAGTATCTTGAATGATGTACATGTGCAGGTTGTCTTTTCAAAGGATGGATGCAAGATGACTAGAGGATGTATGGTGCTTGCGAAGGGTACTCAAAGAGGTAATTTGTTTAAGCTAGAGGCATGTACTACATAGTGAAATAGTTCCTCTGACTCGAAGAAAAGAGCTACAGTCACTTCATCCCTCCACTTGAACGAGCAGTGAAGAAATCTATTGTAACACATTTTGATGGTAGTGCACATGCTTTGGAAGTTAAGCTTCCTACTGAAAAGACTATGTTATGGCATTTGAGATATGGCCACATTGGTGAGAAGGGTCTTAGAACCTTGAAAAATAAAAACCTCATTGAGGTGTTAAATGATTGTAATCTTGAGTTTGACTTTTGCAAACATTGTGTATATGGAAAGAAAAACCATGTTCAATTTTACTCTAGTTCTCACAAGTATTCTGATGTATTGGATCTTATTCATTTTGATGTGTTTGGTTCCATTAATGTTCCTTAGATTTCCAAATCTATATATGTTGTATCTTTCATACATGATTACAGTAGGGACATGGGTTTATTTGATCAGAAGCGAGACTCAAGTCTTTAGTTGGTTTAAAGAGTTTAAATCCTTTGCTAAAAATTAGACCAGTAAAAAGATTAAGTGTTTGAGAACTGACAACAGTGGTGAGTTTTGTTTGGTAGAGTTTGATAAGTTCTATAAAGAGAAAGGGATTGAAAGACATAAGACAACTCCATACACTCCGCAGCAAAATTGTGTTGCAGAGAGGATGAATAGGACACTGATGGAAAAGGCTAGGAGGATGCTTAGTGGAGCAAGCATCAAACAAAAATTTTGGGCTGAAGCTATAACCACTGCTTGCTACCTAGTAAATAGGTCTCCTACATCATCTCTTGTTCGTAAGACACCTATGGAGGTGTGATCTGGTAAGAAGCCTTCAGTTAGGCATCTTCGTGTTTTTGGTTGTGAGGCATATGCACATGTGCCTAGGGAGAAATTGTCTAAATTGGAATACAAGGTTGTTAAGTGTATTTTCATTGGCTATGGTGTCAGTGTGAAAGGATACAATCTTTGGGATCTTGTGGTTGAAAAAGTGTTGTATATCAGAAGTGTTATCTTCAGAGAGCTAACACCTTCTTCCATAGTTCTACATATAGTTGTACGTGTGCAGGTTGTCTTTTCGAAGGATGGATGCAAGATGACTAGAGGATGTATGGTGCTTATGAAGGGTAATCAAAGAGGTAATTTGTTTAAGCTAGAGGCATGTACTACATAGTGCAATAGTTCCTCTTACTCGAAGACAAGGGCTACAGTCACTTCATCCCCACCATTTGAACGAGCAGTGAAGAAATCTATTGTAACACATTTTGATGGTAGTGCACATGCTTTGGAAGTTAAGCTTCTTGCTAAAAAGACTATGCTATGGCATTTGAGATATGGCCACATTGGTGAGAAGGGTCTTAAAACCTTGAAAAATAAAAACCTCATTGAGGTGTTAAATGATTGTAATCTCAAGTTTGACTTTTGTAAACATTGTGTATATGGAAAGTAAAACTGTGTTCAGTTTTACTCTAGTTCTCACAAGTCTTCTAGTGTATTGGATCTTATTCATTCTGATGTGTTTGGTCCCGTTAATGTTCCTTAGATTTCCAAATCTTTATATTTTGTATCTTTCATAGATGATTACAGTAGGGACATGGGTTTATTTTATCAGAAGCAAGACTGAAGTCTTTAGTTGGTTTAAAGAGTTTAAAGCTTTTACTAAAAATTAGACCTGTAAAAAGATTAAGTGTTTGAGAACTGATAACAGTGGTGAGTTTTGTTTGGCAAAGTTTGATAAGTTCTATAAAGAAAAAGGGATTAAAAGACATAAGACAACTCCATACACCCCGCAGAAAAATGGAGTTGTAGAGAGGATGAACAGGACACTGATGGAGAAGGCTAGGAGTATGCTTAGTGGAGCAAGCATCAAACAAAAATTTTAGGATGAAGCTGTAACCACTACTTGCTACCTAGTAAACAGGTCTCCTACATCATCTCATGTTGGTAAGACACCTATGGAGGTGTGATCTGGTAAGAAGCCTTCAGTTAGGCATCTTCGTGTTTTTGGTTGTGAGGCATATGCACATGTGCCTAGGGAGAAATGGTCTAAATTGGAGAACAAGGCTATTAAGTGTATTTTAATTGGCTATGGTGTCAGTGTGAACGGATACAAGCTTTGGGATCTTGTGGCTGAAAAAGTGTTGTATAGCAAAAGTGTTATCTTCAAAGAGCTAACACCTTCTTCCATATTTCTACATACACAACACACAGAAAATAAAGAAGATGTGTTTCAGTTTCCTTCTACCCTAGAGAAGACTAAACTGACAGACCCTGTGAAACCTGATGAGGAGGAGAGCTCTAGCAGCTATGAAAGTTTAGAAGAAGAAGCAGAACCTCAACGTCAGTCATTGAGGAGGTCTACAAGAAAAAGAAAGCAACTTGATAGGTTTGGTTATTCATTACTTGATTCTAGTTGTTCTTTTGCTTTACTTACTAACACTGATGAACCTAGAATTGTGAAAGAGGCTATGGGCATGAAAGATGCAGGTTCCTAGAAGGAGGCCATGGAAGATGAGATGGCTTCTTTGGAGAAGAATAAAACATGGGACTTGGTGCCTTTTCCTAAAGGATGAAAACCCATTGAATGCAAATGGGTGTTCAAGAAGAAATTTGGCACAGATGGTAGTGCTGAAAAGTACAAGTCTAGATTGGTTGCGAAGGGGTACTCACAAATGGCGGGAATTGATTATGGTGATATTTTCTCTCCTAGTGTGAAGCTAACATCCATTCAATTTCTATTATCTCTTGCAACTGCTTATGAATTAGAGGTAGAACATATGGATGTGAAGACAACTTTCCTTCATGGTGATTTGGAGGAAGAGATTTACATGTCACAGCCATAGATGTTACATAGAGAAAGGTAAAGAAAAATTGGTTTACAAGTTGAAGATTTCTTTGTATGGTTTGAAGCAGTCTCTTAGGATGTGGTATATGAAGTGTGATGCCTTTGTGCTATCCATTAAATTTTTGAGATTGAAATCTGATCATTACACGTGTATTACAAATTTGACAATGATTGCATTCTCATTATTGCATTGTATGTTGATGATATGCTATTGATTGGGAATGGTAAGAATATATGATTTCTAATTTGAAGTCCCAGTTGTCAGCACAGTTTGAGATGAAAAATCTAGGGGTAGCCAAGTACATTCTGGGAATGGAAATTAGAAGACATAGAGATAACATAAAACTTTGGTTAAGCCAGAGTGAGTATGTGAAGACCATGTTGGATAGGTTTAGCATGGCAAATTGTAGACCATTGTGTGTTCCAGTTTCATTGGGGACAAAGTTGTCTGTTCATGATTGTCCAAAATCTCCTAGTGAGGTGGAGGACATGAGGAGAGTACCTTATGCTAGTGTTGTTGGCAGTTTGATGTATGCTATGGTTTGCACAAGACCAGACATTACCCAAGCAGTGGGAGTCCATAGTCGATTTATGGCTAATCCTAGATGGGTACATTGGGATGCAGTTAAGTGAGTGTTCAGATATTTAAGGGGTACTTCCAAGTATTCCATATGCTATCATGGTAATACTATAGGACCTTCACATTCATTTTATATTCGTGGATTTGTGGATTCTGATTGGGCAGGTAACATTGACAGCAGGAGATCCACTAGTGCCTATGTGTTCACTATGTTTGGTGGTGCAATTAGTTGGATGAATAAGTGACAACCTATGGTTACTTTGTCCACGATAGAAGTTGAGTATATGGCAGCAACTCATGCTTACAAGGAAGCCATTTGGCTTAAGAGATTGTGTTCAGATATTGGTGTTGATGCATGACAAATTATGATTTGTTGTGACAGTCAAAGTGCGATTTATCTAGTGAAGAATCCAACTTTCCATGCCAAAACAAAGCCTATTGATGTACAGTTTCAGTTCGTGTGAGGCATGGTAGAGGATGGGAAGGTGAATTTGGAGAACGTAGATACTTTGAAGAATGTTTTAGATGCATTGACAAAGCCAGTGGGCACAAAGAAGTTCATATGGTGTTTAGAGTCTATGGGCCTCTCGGCCTATAGCATTTAAATCCTGTTATTTCTATTAGCTCTTACAAGGTGTTCAACAAGTGGGAGAATGTTGGGAATTAAGGTGTCTCAACCTTGATAATTCCTTGTATTATTTCATTGTATTTATTTATTTATTGCCTACTGTATAATTAGGATGCAAATCCTATGTTGTCATCTTGTGGGAGTTGGCACGGTGATGTGTCATCCTGCATGGCATATTACCACATGTAAATTTGTCCTTACATGAGGAGATAGGCATCCCAGTTAGTGGTAGGAATATTTTTCCATATGTCGGCATCTTGACTAGTGTGTAAGGGAATATTGACCAAAACGATCATGACAGATTCCTATGACAGTTCTATGACATGTAAGAGTCAGAAATAGAAGATTCTATGACAGGTGAAGACATGTGTCAAGAAGCATCTTGGAAGAAGGCATTTTTGGGCACCCCAAGGTGGGTGATGACATGTTGTAAGAGAATATGCTATTTCTAGCTTGTGTATGACAAATTATCTTACAACTGTAAGTTATGACAGCTATGACAAAATCTATGATGGTTGTAAGAGTCGTAGGAGCATCTGTCGTTACCCATTTTTGGAATAGGCGACCTCTTTGGGATGGGGTGACTTGACAAGTGTTAGGGACATCCTACAGTGTTGGACAAGTGTCCATAGGCATGGGTTTTGGACCATGAGGCCATGTTGGACGCCCATCTCAATGTGGAGCCATTTGTGCCTTGTATATTCTATATAAACAACTGATTTGGAGAGGTGATGCATTATGTGATTAACAGGTACTATTATACTATTGGATCATCTCTAGATATGAGTGTCAAAGACTCCTGCAAGAGCATTGGCTCTGTGACTGTATTGTAACCTTCATTGTTTATGGAATACATTTGAGCTGTGTTTTGGAGTGTAGGGTTTTTCACCTGTAAGGGTTTTCCCCACGTATTTCTTGTCTCTCTTCTTCTATCTTACATTCTTGTGTATGTGTTTACTATAATATCTCTTTTAGTGGGTTAACATAGCTGTAACCGTAAAGATTAAATTTAATTTGCACTTATCTCTCCTCATTAGATTAGTGTAGGAAGCAATTTTCACACACCTAGCTTCCTTTAAAAAGTGAAATAATGACAAAATAGATGGAGATGCTATGGACGTACACCTCCTTGCATAGCTTGTAGCTATTAAGAAATCTCTTCTGACCTTGGCCATAAATATTAGAGTAAAAACCAATTCTTGTCCATCATGTCAGTTTAAACAAAACATGAAAGTCATACTGGGCACTTCAAACAATTACTTCTTGTAATAAATAGCCAGACACTCCTCACTAGGAAAGACTGCTATGCAATCCATGTTGAATTGAAATCACCCACCATCAATGAGGAAGATTGCCTGAATAAGCCACCATTAAACCTTTCTAGCTATATCTTTGTATGCCAAACCAAGCATCCCATCCATTAAGCCTAAACTAGTCAAAATAATTCACTAGGACATTTTGAAATTAAAGAAGGTCTCAAAAATTGGGCCCCCTATCTTGTGATGGACGTGACTTAGTACAACCCTTTAAGTAGATTCTAACTAATCATCTACAATGGGTCATAAAAGGGCCTGCTATGCCAGTTAGGCCATACCACACCACACCACATCATACCATACCATTCCATGCCATGTCATGTCACCCCTCCACCACCCCCACCAACTGGTACTAATTGGAAGCCCAACCAACTATTGGAAGTAATTATGATACCTAAGAGCTGGAAGGTTTCTCTTCATCAATACACTTGAGTAGGATCTCTGGGATTTGTTCTCTTGAAGGGTCATAGATGATCACATCATGTGTTTGCTATGCCCCTATTTGCTAAAAAATTTGCCACCTTATTGGCTTCTCTATAACAGTGTGAGACTTGATAAGTCTCTAATTTATCCATTAAAGGCCACACTTGTTTCAAAATATAATTTAATTTCTAGTTCTCTGATCCCTTCATCTTTATGGCTTTAACAATGTTTAGTGAATCGCCTTTAATCGACAAGTTTCTAAAGCCAAAGTCTATAGATAATTGAAGCCCATGAAGGAGAGCCATGGCTTCCTCTCAATTATTAGTTCCTTCTAGAATTTTACTAGATTTAGCTGCTAGACATTTTCCATCATAATCTCTGATAATGCTACCAATGCCTGGCAAGCCTAGATTTCCATGGCTGGAACCATCAAAATTTAATTTAACAAACGTCTTTGTTGCAGGCAGCCATTTAATTGTATTCCTATCCACCTTCTGCTTGTTCTTTGGGTTGATCAAATCATTGAGGAGAGATCTAAAATTATCCCAATTTTTTACCATCAAATCATCCCAACTAGACTAGTAGAAGAAGAGTTGCTCGAGCTAATTATCTTTGCCTTAACAACCTCTGAGATAGCTATATCCTTGATTTCCTGCAAACCTCTTGAATTGACTTCCATTTTTTTCTAAAAATTCTAAAGTTTCTCTCCCTCCAGATGTGCCATATGATCAAAGAGGGGACAACTACCCACAAACTATGCAGAGTGGCTTTCAGAAAAAGAATTGGCCAAATGATAAAGAATTGGAGGAGATTCTCTGGGAGTGGAGACATCCATTCAAGTTGTCAAAAAAGAAAATTCCAACATTCTCTACTAAAGCTACAATGTAGAAGGAGATGATCCAAGATTACATCCATTTCACCACACAACTCACATTTGCAATTTGATCCTAGAGACTATTTCTGAAGCCTATCACCTGTGAGGATTCACCTGTGAAGAGCTAACCATGCGAAGGCACCCGCCTTTGGTAGAACCTCATCCGACCAACATAAATGCATCAGCCACTCTAGAGAATGCATTTCCATCAAAGATTCATATTCTTGCTTGACCTTATAATTACCATAGCCCTCCATATTCTAAATTAATTCATCTTCTTGTCTTGAGAAGAAAACAATTTTGGATTTTAAAACTTCTTTAAGAACCTATTTTTGATGTTGTGGGAAATCACAATCATCCATTCTCCTCCATTTCAATTTATACGAAAATAAAGATGCCCTCAAGAAGCAATAGTCATGAACTTTTACTCCCCAATGAAGCTTCAAATAGGCTTCTACTTCCTTCAAATCCTTTATATCTGACAATTTGGGCCACCCGTTCCAGGAGTCATCCCAGAAATGAGCCTTTGAACCATTATGGATGGTGCATTAGAGGTTGGGCAAAATCACTTCTCTGCTATGAAAGATAAAATTCCATACTGAAGATCCTTTCGGTGGATTACTTACTATGAAGATCTGTTCTCTATCCATATTGTCCAAGTATTTATTTTGCATCAATTTCACCCACTTCGATTGAGGCTTTTTATACATACTACATGCCATATTGGTGCCTAGAGCCAGATTCTGCAACTTTTGGTTCAAGATACCAGTACCTCCTTGGCATTTTAGTTTACAAACTTTCTCCCAAGAAATTAGGTGGATCTTCTTAGTGTCTGAGGATCCCTGCCATAGAAATTTCCAACAAATTTTTGCCATCTCCGACACTATTCCTTTAGGAATTTGTAGCATCAACATCATGTAGTTTGGGACCGTTGTCAGCATTGCTTTTATTATGGTCAACCTTCCTGCTAGTCCTTATAGTCCTTATGTTGCAATAATAATAGTTTTGTTACAATACACCTTAAGATGTTAATGTGGTAATTGTGACATGTTTAACATTATAAATTGAATCTATTATTACAAAAGGCTTTCTTAAATTTATTGTGGAATTTGTAATTCTTAATTAATTCAAATAAAAAGATAGCAGAAAAATAGTGCCATACTTTGGAACTAATCAAATTATTTAGACAAAAGAATACTTGCAAATATACTTATAGTAATAAATGGAGAACAAGTACTATGAACTTCTTTGATAGGACAACCTCTTAAATACTAAGCTCTAATACAAAATATGATTCTAAGATGATATTTGCTTTATTACAAAATTAATATAAAATCCTAAAAAACATCTTACCAAATACAACCAATATGAAATAATACTATTAACTAAATAACTATACTTAAGATATATCATAAAACAAATCTCCAACAAAACCAAAAGCTATAGATATTAACCAAATTTTGTTTCTTCTTCTATCTTCACGAAAACCTTCTCTAAATTATTAGAGGAAGATCCTCCTTTCTTCATCGCCCTAGTGGAAGCATCCCTTAGCTCACAAATCCTCCTCCTCATTTCCTCCGCTTCTTCTCCCCTCATCAACCTCTTCACCATTTCTTTCACCTCTCCTCTCTCCACCACATCTTTCATGGCAATTCCAATCTTCCATACTTGGCTAATATATGTCCTGTTAATTTGTTGTTCTGCAAAGAAAGGCCAACAGATCATGGGCACACTAGCAGAAATGGCTTCAATCGTTGAGTTCCATCCACTATGAGTTAAAAAACCACCCACAGAAGGGTGGGACAGCACTTCCATTTGAGGTGCCCAGGTTACAAAGAAACCTCGCCCTTTCACTTTGTCCACAAACTCCACAGGTAGATTAGCGGATGCTCCATGACTGATGTCAAGACGAATTACCCACAAAAAGGATTGATTGCTGCCCTCTAAACCCCATGCAAACTCTTCAAGCTCCTGGTCAGACATAACAGTTATGCTTCCAAAGGACACATAAACAACAGACCCTGGCTCTTTCCCGTCCAGCCATTGTAGGCAACTGGTTTCTTCAGCCCATATATTTGCAGAGCTATTGGACAACCCATTCTTTTGCTCTAGTTGTGCATGCAGCAGAGGACCTATACTATACACAGGAAGTCTTTCCTGGAGTTCTTTCATTACTGGACCCTCTAGTTCATCAAATGTATTTAGTATCACGAAATCAGCTGAAAATGTAGCTTGGCCTTGGGTTAGTGCAAATTCGAACATGTAATTTGTTGCATCATGAGAGAAACTTGGGATATCTTTTATACGAAAGGGTGGCATCCCAGGAAGGCAGCTGATCTCTTCTTCCATATATCCATTTGTAAGACAGCTCTTATCTACACACAGAATATCATAAATTTGAAATATTAGATATTTACATGTACTTGACATTTAAACAAGCTTGCCCATAAATACAAGGAGACTGATACATCATCTCCCTATGTGAAAGCTTCTAGGTGTCAAATACTACGTTTTTTTTGTGAAGTCACCTGCTGTTATAACTTGTGAATTTGAAGATGTTAGAAATGGGATTAATTTGTTTAACAAGTGCTCATCTTTAAGATGAACAATGTGACATAGTAGATCATATGATTTATCAATGACTTAAGACTAAATTATTGAAATTTAAAAATGGTAGTGAGGTTGAGGTTTATTAGAGGAAAAATTCCAAAAGGAATATTACCTTTTTCCACTTAAAAATAAATACCCACTAATCAAAATTAATAATCATATATCACTTCAACTATTATCCATTGATCACAATATTAGCAGTCCAAACATACAAGATAGAAAAATCAATTTGTTGAAGATGAGCAAAGAGCATCACTGTTTTAAGTATTAGGTTATGAGCACTCTACCTAAGCATCATCCATATCAATAGTAACTTTACACCTCATACATATCAAAATGTGATAAATATTTATCCTATTTTCATTGGCCAAAATTAACCTTTGGTTATTAAACTAGATGATGTTTAAAATGTATATCCATATGATATTGATCTCCTATAAATTTTATAAGGTAGTAAAAAGTTCCACCTAATTTGATATCCCAGAACAGATATATGCCTAATCCGTTGTTTTTGACAATACAAAAGGAAAAAAAATTAAAAAATTAGGTCTGCCTACTATACTAAAAATAACACACTCTACTTAAACATCATTCATTTCAATGATCAAACGATCAACAATAATAACCAAAATAATAATAGAAGAAATACCTTTAAGAGGAATATATCCCATTTCCATAAGAACAGGCCAGGATAAGTAAATGTAGAAGCCACAAGCGCTGGGCGTCCAGAAGGATATTCCAGGAATAGCAAGTCTGGTGGCTGTTTTCTGAGCCCATGACATACAACCATCATAAACAACGCAAGTGAAGGGAGGGACTTCTGGTATGGCCTTCAACTTCTCCACCAGATTTTCCAAATGTGCAGGGCCATTCATTACCAAGGATTTACAGAGCTCATCAATTTGGTGGGTGCGCCCGTGCTGTGGAGGTAGGCCGTCTGAAATGGTTTCGAATCTGAAGTCCACACCAGAATGGACAGATCCAGATTCCACCATTCTGTCATGTATATATTCAGTATTAACAAAAGTAATATAGTAACCCCGGGCAGACAAAATTTTGGAGAGCTCCATCATGGGCTTAACGTGACCTTGACCAGGTAAAGGCAACATCAAAGCATGATGTCTCTTCATCATGTTTAATAATGTGAAATATATTGAACTCAACAATGTAATGAGCATGACACTATAACGAGCTCAACACTATAATGAGGACACACTGCAAATCTCTATTTATAGCAACTGAAGTCAAGTATTCTGCCAAATGATAACCTCACTGATTACCTCACTGGTGGTAAGCTCACCGATAACCTCACTGATTACCTCACTAAATCTTGACTAATTTTTCTTTCTTCTGTAAATCTCAACAACTTGACCCCAAATATGGCAGGATCCTCCAGGGAAACGTAATTGTTAAGGAAGTCGATGACCTTTATTTTGTTTATATGGGGTCTTTACAGGTATTATTCTTCAGTAATTCTTAGACAGGTATATTGTAAACGTTGTTGTGATTAAGGAAGTCGATGATCTTTATTTTGTTTATATGGGGTCTTTACAGGTATTATTCTTCAGTAATTCTTAGACAGGTATATTGTAAACGTTGTTGTTATTAAAATCTGTCTATTCATTCCTAAGTTTCTTCTTTCTCACCATATTTAATTTTAATATAGGCAAAGATTGAGGAAATATTTTGCCTCTTAACAATAAAATGAACTCAAGCACATAAACTAAATTCAATACCTCCCTAGTTTTTCTTTCTTTCTTGTGTCAAAGTTGCCCATGTGAGCCATTTTATAAAACAAATATACTTGTCTACAGAGTTCCGCACGGCTTTTCCTTTTTCTTTTAATATATATTGATGATACAAATTAATGTGATTATTTAATTATTGATGATACAAATTAGTAGAATTATTATTATATTTATATTTATGTAATATTATAGTAAAATGAAATATTAATATATATTTGTGTATAAATATTAAATATTACTCATCTGAATATTAATATATAATATTGTGTAATATTTAAATTAATATAATATTTAATGCTAGAGCATTCTACAATGGCAAGGTGTGGAGTGTAATGGTGTTAATAAAAATTCATACCTTTTACTTTAAATTTGACAGTATTTACATGTCAAAATATTACTAATATTTAATAATAAGTATAATATAAAGCCAAAATGACAAATGCACTAAAATAAAAAAAGAAATACTAATATAACCTGTATAATTAATTTTTGAGTGCTGGTAATTTGGTTATTAAACAAATAATTTTTTTTAATGTTAAACAAATAATATTTTTTTCTTTATTCTATCAAATATTATAACAAAAATTTTAATATATTTATTAATATAATATTCATATTAATGTGATTATTAAATTTTGATTCATTGTATATATTTTTTTATAAATTTGATATTTTAATTATTAATGAAACCATATAATTAATTATATATTACTAATAGAATCTATATTAAATTATTGATTATACAAATTAGTTGAATTATCATTATATTTATATTTATGTTATATTATAGTAAAATGAAATATTAATATATATATTTGTGTATAAATATTATTCAAATTATCCTTCTTATTCCATTCCATCTTGCTACAATTGAAAATAAATATCAAATTTATACAAAAATGAAAATTATTGTCAGATTTTAGAAACTTTCTAAAATTGCCATTTTTTGTAACTTCGCATCCATATCTGTATGACTACGAAAATTTTCAATTATTTGAAACTAACTAATTGTCAACTTTCTAATCTAATTGCATTTAAAGTTAAAAAACTAATTAGAAAAAAACTTGGAAAAATCTCAAAAAAAAATGTTAAAAGAAAAAATCATTAAAACCTCATTTTGAGGCCCTAGATGGTCGGAAAAGGTCTCGAAAAAATGTCAAAATGGTGAACAACCGAATATACCAATTTAGTGGTATTTTCAATCAACTCCTCAAGATGCATCTGCCCACCAAATTTTAGTTCAAATGGACCTCTGGGTTAAAAGTTATGACCTTTAGAAGTTTCTGCATCATATATATTTGTGTCATCGCAAACTTAGTAAAAATCTATAATAGATGAAAAAGAGACTGAAGAATTGGCAATGTTAGTATTTAATCTAAGAAAACAATTTAACTACAAAACACATACTATTATTACAACACTACATAGCTCCAAAGATGCAAGTTTTTCCTTAGATGAAGCCATGTGGTGCGAAGTACTCGAATCAAGAACCCAATTGGATGGTTGTGAAGCAACTCCTACAAGGACCTTGCCTTTTTCTTTCCCCTTGCTATTATCCTTTGTCTTGTTAGAGCCCTCATTAGAACTCTATTTTATTGATTTAGGGACACTGGTATTATTCTTCTCAAGAATGTGAGTTAAGTGATCAATTTGTTTCTTCAAACATTTATGTTCATCATGACTGGGTCTTTTACAATTGGCACATATGACCTTCTCTTTCTTAGGATTGTCACAATTAGAAGATTGGGTCTCATTAGCTTCTTTTGGGGTGGCTTGTTTATGATCCTTCTTCTCCTTGCTATTCTTTTGTTTATTATCCTTATTGTTACTACTTTATCCTTTCTATTCTTTATCCTACTCCTATGTGAGAGAGATAGTAAAGTCATCCAAAGTTGGTATGGTAAATTAAGTACCAAGTCCACCCTTAGTAGCATAGAAGGTAGAAACAAATACATAATATTTTGAACTTAGCTTAGAGAGAATACTAAGAATCAGTTGTTCATCTTTCTTTTCAATTCCACATTGTTTTATCTGTAGCCTTAGTGATTTCAATTTTGTGAAAAAATCTTGAATTGTGTTGAAATTGCATGGACATTAAACTAATTAGTTCATTTCTAATATATGATCCCTCATTGAATGTTGTGTACCAAATAGTGTTTCTAGCTTTGTCCAGATTTTATTTGGAGAATTCAAAGACTCAATATGAAAGAGTAAATCAGGAGAGAAAAATAAACATAATGTTCCATAGGCCTCATCACATTTGTTAAACCACTTAGGATTATCTTCATCTTTAGTAGGTTTAGTTTCTGGTCCCATTGTTATCCTATGCAAACCAACTTTCCTTAAGTAGATTGTCATGTGTGATTTTCACTCAAAGTAGTTGTAAGGAGTTAAGATGGGTACTATTGTTTGATCCATAATGTAGAGAATGTAGAAATGAAGTATTGAAAAGAAAAGAACTCAAGTACACCTCCCAGAAGTTACAATGTTGACACTTTATAATTAGTGTGATTTACAATGCAAATCTTAGATTTTTAGACTTTTACAAGGCCAAAAATGGCCAAAACACTGAAACTATAGCTCAAGTACAATATGCTATCAATTTGAGAGTACCAATATGTAGTCCATAGAAAAATATAAAATCTAAAAAGAGTGACCCAAAAAGGATTCTATTTGCACAAGTTATGGCTCCCACAATGTCTCAAAATTAGGATTGCGCATCAAAATTTGTAAGAATTTGCAATTTCTAAAAAATTGGAGTCTCAAATCAGAAAAACAAATTTACCACAATGTAGAGCATGAAATTCTACCCTAAAACAAAAAAAATGTGCTAAAAAAGCCTTCCTATGGCTTAGAATGAGCCTTCCAAAGTTTGGGTGCACAAATGAAAATTCCAATGGTGAGGGGTAAAGGTTGAAAACACTATTCACGGCTTGAAAGCATTGTTCATGTCCTAGAAATACTGTTCATGGCCTGAAAATACTATTCAATGCTTGAAACACTATTCATGGCTTGAAAACACTATTCACAACCTGAAACACTATTCACAACATTGTTCATGGTCGTATGACTACCATAAAAGGAAAAATTCCTTTGAAGCTGCTGATATCTGATTTGGACAAACATTATATGAGAATGGGGATTTTTGGGCCTTCTGAACACAATGTAAAGGTTCTTTTAGCTTCAAACTACTCAAATTTTGAGCAGTATGTTCGAACCAGTCTTTAAAACCTCTATTTGCAACTTGAGTTTCTGATATCTGAGTTTGATGAAAAGAAAGCTAGCTCTAAGTTTCTTGAGCCTTCTAGATGGTATGAAAATGTTCAAAAACTTCCCAAGATTAGTAGAATGCTGCAAACACCTAGATTTCAGAAATATAAGTATAAAATTCTTAGAGGTTAAAATATTTTCATCAAACATTTCTAATTCTCTAGATCATTCCAAGATGCAAGAGAATAGCATACTGGGTTTTCAAAAAACCTGCAAGAAAATCTCATTAGCCCCTTTGGAATCTCTCAAAAAGGAAACTAAAATCTATTTTTCACTAGAATAGCTCTGATACCATGTTAGAACCTGAAAAGATGAATAACCTAGAAAACTAGTGCAGTCAATAGATTAATAAACTATGAAACAAATGATACAAGACCAAATAACAACACATAGTTAGTCTCTATGAGAGTAATGCAAATTTTCTAGAAGAAAAATAACATTAAGAGGATGTAAAAGAAAAAGATGCATAATAAAATGTACCCAAGACTAGCTAGGAGGTGAATATATATAAAATATGAGAGAGGGGAGAGGTAGAAAATATGACCAATGGGAAGAGTCCAACACAATAGACTAAAATAGGCAAGTGTAAAGTTTCCATGAAATATGGCACTAATGCTCACTTAATTAACCCTAAGCAAGCTTAATTATGTGTAGAAAAACCTAGGAATAGGAAATTAAATCACAAACTAGGAAAATAAAAACCTACACTAACAACTTAGTCTTCCCAAGATTCCTTTTACAGAAGGGATGGTCCCTAAAAAAGGATGTTCATTCAAGAATGAGTGTTGCCAAAGTGTTTGTATGGACAAAAATAAAGGCCATCCAATCAAGAAGGAAACTTACTAGAATGATCTATTAGAAGGGGTTATTTAGTGTTCCCTGGAATGTTTTGGTTTCAAATCCCCATGAGCGGAATGATCTTGGTCTATGGGTTGTATGCTTAATATTTATCGTGCTTAGCTCTTTTGGTTAAGCTATTGATTGTAAACTAACATTTTGTAGTCTTTGTGTTGCTAGTTCCTTGTTGTTGCCCCTTGTTTAACTAAGCTTCATTGTCCTATCTTTCTTGTTTATAAATGGGTTAGGGCCCTTTCAAAAACCCTACCTTTTACCCTTATAAAATAAAAAGCTCTATAGTAAAATAAAATAAAGACACTATTTTTTTTAAAATATGTAGTAGATAAAATAACTCTAAAGTAAAATAAACCAAATCTTAAGTGAATAAAAAAATACTTCTATATCATTTTTTTTTTAATCTTAAATACATCTATCTATCTTAAATGAATTTGATAATTACATGTGAAAGTATCAATATTTAATAACAAATATGATATTAGTGATGTCCTTGAATAATAAAATAGTTCTTAAGTAAAATATAAAGTAAATAAATAATTTATTTTCATTTAAAAATTAAAAAATTAAAAAATATAAAAAAAAATGACTTCTGACCTATTTTTTACTAGATTTGTAACATAAATGAAATAAGCACCTTAAAAATGATATCCTTGTAACAAAAATGAACTAAGCACCTTAAAAATTATATCCCTTAATTTCTTTACATTGATTTATGTAAGATAAGTGTGTATATATATATATATATATATATATATATATATATATATATATATATATATATATATATATATATATATATATATATATATATATATATATATATATATATATATATATACATATGTTTGAAAAATATTTTTGTAAAAATAATAAAGAAGGGATCAGTCATGTTTGGATTGGTAATGAAAGGGTAGAAGACTCTAATAAAGTTAAAGAAGAGTTTAGAAGTTTTTATCAAAAATTATTTTCTCCAAATGATAGTAACTTGCAGTGCACCAAGGCCCGAAAGTTATATATGGATCTTATTCCTATGAAGATCTGTGAAGAGGATGCCAATAGTCTAGGTAGTGTGATTTGCAAAGATGAAATCTTATATGTAATTAAGACCTTCAAAAATAATAAGTCTCCAGGAACTAATGGCCTGCCTGCAAAATTTTACAAAAAGAATATCAGTTAGATTGTGGATGACCTGTGGTTAGTATATGATGAAGCTTTGAGGAAGGGTTCTTTGGGCAGTCAGATAAACAAAGGAGTTATCAAACTCCTCCCAAAGGAGGGTGACATAGAACTAATTAAAAATTGAAGGCCAATTACCCTTCTCAATGTGTCATACAAAATTTTGGCCAAAGTATTGGCTCCCAGGTTAAAAAATATGTTACCTAAGTTTGTCAATAAGTCCCAAACTAGTTTAGTCAAAGGAAGATATATTTTAGGGAGTTTGTTAAATAGCTAGGAAGTAATGCACTAGGCAAATCACACTAACCAAGACATTGGCATGCTCCTCCTGGTCTTTGAAAAGGCTTATGACAAGGTTTAATGGTCCTTCATTAAATTGATATTAGAAGCATTTGTCTTTCCTCAAAAAATTTCTGACATGGTTAAGGTGTTATTTCAAGATGTTGTCACGGTGATTGATGTCAATGGCTCCTTCTCAGACACCTTCATACTTTAGAGATCCATTAGGTAAGGATTCCATTTGGCTCCTGCCCTATTTGTAATTGTTGTTGATGCTATGCATTATTTATTGAGGACCTCCTTTGGTGGTGGTAGAGTGAAAGGAGTTGCCTTGCTTAATGGGGATGAACTAGTTAATAATCAGTTTGCTAATGATACTATAGTATTTGTAAATATGGAAGAGAATAACTTTAAAAACATGTTGAGTAAGTTGGATATCTTTTTCCTGGAATCTGGTTAAAAAACCTCTGTTCAAAAATCCATTCTTCTCAGTTGGTCATGTTCTCCCCTTGATTGGATAGGATTTGAGTGGGGAGGGCCCAACAAGCATATTAGATATCTAGGGATTCCTTTCTCCATTGCCCCCTCTTTTTGAGATGTGGAAATGGGTGAAAGAGAAGGTTGATAAGAAAGTGGGGAAGTGGAATCACCAATTCCTATCCTTGGCAGGTAGGGTCCAAATTTTTTAGAAAATATTATCTTCCTACACTATCTATTGTTCTTCTATTTGGTTTTTTAACAGTAGCCATATTGATGGGGTGCAAAGGAAAATTAGGAACTTTTTATGGTTAGATGGTAAATTTTATAAAAAGAGGGTTGCTGTCAAATGGGATTGGTGTTGTCTGGGGAAAGATCTTGGGGGTCTGGGCTTAAAAGATCTTAAGATATAAGGTATATCTCTTGCCACTAAATAAATTTTGAAATCTTTTGATGGTGATGAGCCCTGGAAGATCCTTGTTAGAAACAATATTCAATTGGCAATACCTAAAAGAGCAAAAGAGTGGAAGTATCTACATCCACATGATATTCTTTTTAGTAGATTTGATGTCCTAACCTTTGTCTCTAGTGTTTTCAGAAGCATTTGGAAGGCCTAAGAATTGGTTAGACCTCTTATTGAAAATTGTAATGCTTGGAGAACCAATGGTAAAGAAGTCTTCAATTTTTAGTCAATTTGGTGGAATCTTCAATGGAAGAATAAACCACTTGCCTTATTGCAAAACTGCTCTACTAAGACCTAGGACAACAAAGGGATCAGTTGCTTCGATGACATAGTAGAAGGTGGAAAATTAGTTTGGAGTGACTTAAAAATGGCTTTTGACCTACCAGAGAACCAGAAGAAAACATATAATGTTTTGCAGAAAGCTCTTTATAAGTTGTAGTGGCCTATGACTCTTAAATTCAACTTTGAAATTTATATTAATCTAAAGTAGAATTATAGATCTATGATTTGAAAAAGTGGTCCAAAGAAGATGTATAATCTCATTACTAACTCCTTAGAACCCATTAGTTATACTAACAAATGTTGGTATGTTGATCTGAGTCTTGTACAATGGTCTAAAGTCTTCATTAGGTGTTGGTCCAACTTGTTAGAACCTAAAAAATCATGTTTTAGATGGTTACTCCTACTCAATAGACTGGTTTTTGGTAGTGTTTGTTTTAAGTCTGACCCCAACAAACATTGTGTAGTTTTTTTTCTCAAGCTGAGTCTATTAAGCATCTTTTTTTTTATTGTGAGTTTGAAAAATTTATTTGGTCTATCTTTCTTTCTGGTCTTAAAGGTTGGGATCTAGAAAGTATCTTTACTTGGTAGGAGATTTTATTTGTCTATGTTATAGGTCTTGACAAAGTTGCTGATAATTTTGGTTAATTTTGTCTACTAAAGTTTTGTGGGCCTTGTGGAAACTCAAAAATAAAGAATGCTTTCAAGGGAGGAGAAGAGTGCTTACCAATTCTTTTAGAAGACTCACTTTCCACAATGTTGTTGTGTAGGTCTATATGACCTTAGAGTTCTCTAAGGAGAAGTTCTTGGAGCTTATTGATGGTGGCTAAACAATTTTAAAAAGATCAGAGATTATAACATCTAGCTTTTGGCCATAGGATGCAAGAGTTGATGAAAATTTGATAAAAGAATGCATGAGGTTTTAGAAAAGGTATAATAAAATCTTTAACATTGATAAGCTTCTTGAGAATATAGGACTGAAAGAACCTACGTTGCCACCTGAGGCTGCTCTTGAGATTGTCAGAGATAATGAACTCATCTCAGATATTGAACCCCTCATTGGTGCATTTGGTGCAATTGACAATTTTAGTGAAATTGGTAACATGAAATAGCAGTTGTTCCTTACTTCTTTATAATTGTTGGCTTTATTAACTACTATCATACTAGGTTTTAGTGAGAATGATGTTATGAAATAGCTTACAAGCTCAAATATGACTTCTTTTTAGGTACCTATCAGTTTGAAGACATGCATTTTTTAGTATACAGAGGGAAGTTATGAGTTATATAGGTTAGGCATGTTTCATCTTATACAATGCTCTTTTGCAATGCATATTTAAGGTACGATAGATATGGAACATGGTTAAATATATATGCTTCTTTTTGAAGAGGAAGGGGATTACCACCGATGATCATAGCTATGGCAGATTTGATCATTTTTGCATGTGAAAGATCACTATGGACCAGGGGACTTAATTGCTAGTTGGGCTTTGCTTATAGGACAACATGATATGCAAATTTTGTAGAGGTTTGAAGATAGTGGTGATAATTTTTATGTGAGTCTCTGAGTTTATCTTGTAGTTTAATACTTCGTTATACTAGGTATGTTGATATTTTTAGTATTTTTGGTTGTAGTTGTGAATTGGATATGGCATTGAACTGTTAAAGACTAGGGGGCTAAACTCATAATGTATTCTTATTTCTATTAGTAATCTATAATCAATTCAAAAAACTTATCTTTAAATAAATACCTGTCATGAAAAAAATACTTGACAATCAATGCTTTATCAAATTTAGGCCTCAAAAGAAAACATCACTTGTCTCACTAATTTTTTAGGAAACCAAAGTGTTGCCTTTTGATTACATATCTTTTTCTTTAGAAAGTTATGTTGTCATTGCTTTTAGCTTTCTTTTGGGTTGATGGAGAGAGTGAATTGTTAGTTTTCTTAAATTTTAGGCATTCATTCTTTTCTTTAAAGATTATAATGTTGGAGAGGAAAATGAACCATTTTAGATTAACTTAGCTAATTAAAGTAGTGCAAACAATTACAATATAATTAGTTTTTTGGGTAAATTAGAGTTAAGTAAATATATGTGTAATAAATCTTAATGTGTAAAATGCCTCAAGATCAAAATAGTGTTAGAATTCTTTGTGGATCAAATTTGCATTATACAATATTGATCCTACCTTATGCTTTATTGACTCAATGTATGAAAGTGATTTAAAAATGATAGAATTGAACCTAATGAATTTGGATTTAAAAAATCTATATCTCTTAAAACTCTAATATATAATGACTAATGGTATTTAAAAACACTTAGGGGAAATTGTTGAATTGTGAGGGTTCACATTCTCCTTAGTCAACCCTCTATTTTATTGGCTTTACGACCTTTGGTGAATGTTTGAAAATAAAAATAAAGCATGGAGGTGTCCCAGATGAAAGTGATGCAAATTAGGCTCCTTTTCATGCTCCAAATAAAGTTTTCCTAGATTGATCCTTTTCTTCAATGTACAAGATTTGTAGATATGATGTATATTCTCTTGGGAAATTACAATGTTGATCAAACCATTTCCTACATAACCCTATGAGAGAAAATGATGTGTGCAAGATCATAGAGTAACCATAATGCAAATATCAAAGACATATCATAAGGTAACACAATATATACCTTGGGAAAACCCTCAAAAGGGAAAAATGTACCCTCCAAAAGTATCCACTCTCAATGTATTATTTAGCAATAAAAACATTACAATACATGTACAAAGTCTCCATGAACTCTCCTAAAACATCAAGATCTTCCAATGCATCCTCCATGAGCTGACATCCAAGTAAAATAGGTAACCATGCAACCACTCATCCCATGCCATTCTTCAGATATGCACTCTTCATGAGAGCTCAATACAAATGACAACGAACTCCAAAATGATAGCCAACCTTTACCAATAAACATGTGCTTGCTTTTATATAATCAATCTCACATGAAACCACCAAATGGTATTAGATAAACCATGTGTCTCAAAACCATGAGAGCACAAAACTATTGAATCCATAATTAAACATTTCTAACAAATATTAATTATTTGTCCTATGTCTCCCACAAATAAAATATCTAACCAATGTTACATACAACTTTACAAGAGGGCCACCCAAATAAATATTTAATGTGACTATACACATCAATAAAGATGCACCGCAAGTAAATATTTATTTTACATGATTAAAATACTTTTTTTCTTGTGCAAGGCGTACAAAACCCTTTTCCTAACATTCTCCCACTTGTTCTATACATTGCATAAGGGTCAATCGATGAAAAACATCATCATAGCCATCCATGAAACCACATGAATCTCCAACATCATCTTGTGCTCTATAAAGATACCTACAATAAAACCAAAGTGACCACCATCTCAAGGAAGAACTCCTCACATCCTCCAACATGCTACTTATGGAAGAAAAGGAATAAGCCAAGGTAAAGATGCACTAATCCAAAGAACACAATCATCAAATCCAAGTGATAGAAAAGGCTCCAAGATGATGCCAAGGAAAAAAACACACATGACTAGAAATAACAACCATAACAAATTCTAATACATCTAATAATTTGTTCCTTCTAGTTATCAAAAAGATAAATAAAACTCATGTCATGAACATATCCAACCCATAAACTGCAATCACAAGCTTCCTGTATAAAACTTGTCAAAGAATAACATACACATCAACGAACTCCCACTACATAGGTAATGTCAAATATGAAAATAGATCAAGGAATATCAAGTCTAGTAATAAGCACTCATATCAAGGTGTGGGTAATAATCAAACTATGTAGTAATAAAGAACAATCACAATGATCTACACATGCAACTCAAACTACTGCATACCACCTCACAATAAGTCACCATAACTCTCCCAAGTCCACCACAACAAACCATGTGAACATGAACCTCCAAGAAGTAGCCATAAAACAAAGAGAGAAAACCTATAAACCATATCTCATACCATGTCCTTCTACCAACACCTTAAAGTACTAAGTTGTGTTAAGTATGATTTCCTTTACAACCTAAATGAAAAGCCTTAACAACACCCAATCATTAAATCTCATAGATCAAATAAAACATATGTATCATGTAACCAAAATGGATGTAAGCCTTTATAACCAACGAAGATGAAACTCAAATCCATTGCCAAATCTAGGAGTCAACCCAAATAAACATCTCCTAAATCCTCATAAATGTCATCACAAATAAACTCATATGCACAAGGAGATAACCATGCCAAACACACCTCAAATGAACACTCCAAAACTAACATAACTCAAGATCCATATCCATAATAAGAGAAAACATAAAACAAAACTGATAAATGGAAATAATATGGGAAATACCTCTTAGATGATTATTCATTGAGTAGACTAGGAGTGGAGAATGAGAATGCTCCTCTAGGATACACTAAGCCACTATGAATCTCTCCAAGAACAATCTGCTCCCAAATCTATCATGAACTTATGTCCATATCTAGGTGAACATTCCTCGGTCTTCATACTAAAACCTCTAATGAGTGATCATCTCAATAAATGTCTCTAAACCAAAGACAGCTCTAGCCTTACCTCAGTATCCAAGTATCCACGAGCATGTACAACCAATCAATGCATGCTGAAATCAATATGCGACACCACACTATCAGGAACCTCCAAGAAAAAGATCAATGTACTCAATACCAAGAGAACTAACTAGACCATTGCAAAAGCTCCAACTAAAAAATCAAGAACCCAACATGACATCATGATATAATATCTCCTCCAAGGATGTAACATCCCGCCCCGCAACCCTGAAGGGTAAGGGCCAAAAGTGGACAAGATAATTTTTTTTTTGACATGAAGTGATAACATACACATAAGATGGTTGTCAATTTGATATGTCGACAACATTCATGGCCAAGTACGGCTGAATGTACAACCCAAAGGAGAGGACTAAACCACTATCCAGAGAAACATTAATAAACTACGTTCATTTTCAACACCAACCCAAATGTTTCTATAACCCATTCCAGATTTTAAACATCTCACTTCTTCTCATTAATTTACACGATTACATCTTCTCTCTTAAGAGAGTACAAATACATAAAAGAATATATAGTTCAATGGAATAGCCATGAGTATGATATAAAAGTACAATAACATAGTCCTAAATATGATACAATGACTGAATAGGTACAATAATGGATAGGGTAACGAAGAATGAGAACATCTCCAATCTGGTGCTCTAATGACCAGTCTCCAATGGTAGTGACAATGCCTCCCAACCATGCTCAGAGATAGTCAGAAGGCCATCAATACCACTTCACAAGGGAGATAAAGGCATACACACACACAAGACATAGTACAGACATGACAACCAAGCTCACAGTCACCACGCATCAGGATACACTAACCACACCACGGATGCAACTCAGAGAACCCCAAAAGAGACTAGATACAAGCAAGTATAAGGGAGTGTCATCGCATAGCTCAAAGGAATGGCTCATGCAGAACTAACTGGATTCCTTACGTAATCAAGACATTAGATGATGCTTTGAAAAAGGGAAGAAAAGAGTTATATTTCTGCCATCATATTATACTGTTGATAAATGAATTTGGTTTGGTACTCATGCCCTATAGAGCCACTAACAGAGTGGTTGAGAACCTTGAGTAAGTGCTAGTTGCCACACTGCAACAATAGTGATTTTAGTATTGATGTAAAGGAGATGTTAAGAGATGTGAGGGATGTTAAGACAATTAAAGAATAATATTTAAAGTTTAATAGGGCTTCAATATCCTTGTAATGATTATTTCACACCCATGTTTTTTTTATAGATCATTATATGAATCACTATACTTGCAGCCTTATAGTAGTTTGCTTATGGCTTGTAGTAAAATTCACACAAGTCCAAAATAACCACAACACATCAATGAGTCCCTCAAGGCTGCCCTTGTTTACAACTATTCAAAAAAACATTTTTTGTTGAAAAGGAGCGATGTTAAAAGGTAAAGCTATTTCTCCCTATCAAAGACTATTTGACAAAATATATCAAGTGACTGTGATTTCATGGACTATGACGATGGCATGATATGCACATAAAAGTTAGTTGGAAAAGCCTAAGACACTTTCAAGCAAATGCAATTAACAAATGTAAAGCTAAATTTATGGCCTAGCCAATATGGCCATTGGGAGGCCCACGAAATGAAGAGGAAGCACTTCAAAAGAGGTCATCTCATGGATACAATGGTTGCAGGATACTCACAACTGGATAAGTTGAAGCAACTTTAGTAATTTTTAAGAAAATACAATTGGAAGATGGAAAGCCAACTCACGGCCTCTGCCAGCATCCTTCCTACCTGTGGCATAATGGGAACTTGGAATAGGGTATGGACATCCAGCAAACACATAACGGAAAGGGAACAATTGCCAGATGTTATAGTTGCACTCGCCCTGGTATCGATGTATACGAAAGTGGAAGCATAAACAAGGCTCACAAATTGTTCGATAGAATGCCATAGAGTGATATCACCTCATGGGACACACTGATTGCAGGATATGCACAAAGAGGATCTGAAGAAAATCCTTAGAACTTTCATGTGAATGTAAAATAGAAGGTGTCAAGCTAAATTTACATAACCTTTGCCACATCCTCCTTACCTGTTCCAAGATGACAGCTTAGAGATGGCACGTGAATTGTTTAACATAATGCCTCCAAGGAGGCGTCATCACATAGAAGCAATGCCTGCAGGATTTAAATGAAATGGATTTGTTGAAAAGGCTAAAGAAACTTTTAAGCAAATACCACTGGTGGGTTTTAAAGCCAAACTCCACTAATTTGTCACTGTACCAAAATGAGAGCATTAGAACAGGGTAAAGACATTCAACAAAGAAATTGTCTCACAACATAGAAACGTTACAACACTAGGCATCAAATTTAGAATAATAGCATGTGGGTATTTTAAATCAAACAACAACAGTGAACACAAGGAAAGCAATTAATAGGTTACATCAATTAGACACCATTATATTCTCTTTGCATATGCATCTCTTCAAAGAAAGCCTTAGAAAACAAGGCAACAGAGTGATTAAGTTGCGATTCCCATTTACTAAAATTGAGTCGGGCCAAATGGGTAAAAAAAAGGAATTAATCAAAAGCTACTACTCTGAGAAACCCAATAAGGTAGGACAAATATTACATCTAACTAAGACAATCAGGCAATAGATCTCAAAATTAGGTGAAGACATATACTATTGCTGAATGTATGGAAAAAGTAAAGCAAGCATACCGTCAGCAACATGAAAGAGGGAGGCTTGAGAGGGTAATTGACAGGCAACTGGATTCGACCATGATAGATCCTGCCTTCAAACTTTGTGTCATGGGGCCCTCTGATAGAAAACTGCCACTCAAATAAATTTTCCTCTGAAGGAAGGTTCATGTAATCATCGCTCGGATTTTTCTACATTTCTTTCAATCCCTACATAATCCTCTTCACAGTAGGATTCTTCATGTTGATATTGTATTTCTCTGGCATCTTGTCTTGGATTGATGAAGTGAAAAAGTAGGAGAAAGGAAATGAGTTGTTGGGGATTTGATGCATAGATTTGTATTTGGAATGACCAGACTCTGACTCTGACTCAAGAAAATAACATTAGGCTACCGAAAGTGGGACATCAACATCTGCACCAGCTGTGTTGTCTTGCCAGGCTATTGTTATCTTTTCTTCTTGTCCTTGGTTTATGGCTACAGGAGAAGGGTGACCCTTCTCCAAGATGAATGACCATCATCCCTCTCCAACGAGTTGCTACCAAAACAATTAATCTCCCAACCCCCAAAAATGTCCATTCGATCACCTTTCTCCCAGATATTTTCTATAGCATTTTACATTCCCAATTGCTCCAAAAGATATTTTCTTCCTCCTTCATTATTGTTGTCAATTCAAGTATGGACCCTTGTTAAGTTTTGTGAAAACTTAATTACTTGCTAAAACATGGAATCATTCTTGGATGTGGGTCTCCTTTCATGAGAACGAATCTCTAGAGTGAGCTGGTTCTCTTGTAATTTCTAAATTGCTAACTTGAGGGGAAAAAGGATAGAAGGTTTTAATTCAAATGCAAACTATTTTTGGAATCTAAACTAGATGAAATTCTATCACTCACAAATAGATCCTCTAACTTGAATCCTCACAAATTCAATGATAGCTTATTCCTTAAGTAATTTGCAACAAGGTTTGGATCAAACACAAACTGCAACCAGGAAGAACTAAGTTTTTAACAGTATTGAGACATAATAAAGGACAGAAAAGTCACAATATAACATCAAATCAAAGCTACAAAATATGTGAAACAGGATGATTTTCTATTAGAACTAGAAGGAGTACAATGCATGAAAAATAAAATGTGTGAGCCAACTGCCTATATACAACTCTAGCTGTGAACAAGAGAGAAGAAACTGATGCTAACTGACTGAGAAAAAACTCAATTTTTCTCCTATAAATGACTCCCAAAAATCTCCTCTAAAGAAAGATGAAAAATCTCCTAAATATAGACCCCAAGTCCATTTTCGAGCTACTCATGAAAGCCAAAAATAAAGCACTGAATCTGCCACCAATCTATGAAATAAAGCTACAAAATTGCCCTCTCATGTGGTCCCATCGTAAAACTGCTTTTCTCTGCTCATGAAAGTGCAAAAATTCATCCTATATGGATCTAAATAAAATAAATCAAAATGGAATATTTGATCTATCTTCTTAACCTATAAATTACCTGAAAATAGTTAAACTTTAAAAGCAATTCATAATTTCATTGGTTTAAAGTTAACTTTACAATGATATGGCAATTTTAATCAATATCCTATTCGATATGTTTTTTTTGCAAAAAATAAAATGATATCTAGTTTATAATTTCACCAAGATATTTACAAGATATCATAAAAATGATTCTCTATAAAAATCATAAAAAAATGAAATATTACACATATTTGCAAAAAATAAATAAAAGCCTTAAAGGCTCGACACCATGGCCTCCATGTGTCAATATTCTGCCACCTCATCTCTGTCAATATAGTGCCACCATGTTGCAATTGACCCCTTTGACCATGTCATAATTTAGCATACTCTTCACATCTCCAAAGGCTTTGTTTGATCTTGTAGATATATTCAAAACATGTGAAGAAAAAAGAAAAATGCATAAGTGGGAGGTCCAAGACACTCAACCACATGCATTGTCAAATGATACTTAGACTCCAATGTGAGTCGACCACATATGAGACCAAGACCTTGCAAAGATTCTAAAGGCACAAGCCTTGTTTACTCATGATAATGTCCAGCTTTGACTTCATAAAATAAGCCATATTCTTTAGCTGTTAGCCACTTCTTCTTATGATTACTAGGCACCATTGAACACAAGGTGTTGACCCCAATCTCATTTGGATAAAAATGATTATGTTGTTTGCATGGTCAAAATATGAAAATGATGTCAAAACAAAAGCAATACAACCCTAAAACTTCAGTCATTTTCATTTGTTGGTGTTGAGTTTGGTTCTGCAATTGTGGCTGCCAACTTGGGGTTTCATTCTCTGCATTTTCCTTCTCCAGTTGATGGCTTTTGAGGTCAAAAACATTGTACTTCTTAAGCTAGAATAATAGGCTGCACTTGGTAAGTTAGATTTGAAGCTTTAAAATGGCATTTGACTGTATTTTCATGGCTTTTGTTTCTTAAATGGCCGAGCCCATGTAGCTCTTTCTCCAGTTTCTCAGTTTGATATATATCCTGCTTAGTTTTTTCTGTGTTGAACCTCATGAAAATCACAAAAAATAATGACAAATTCCAACACAAGATGGCCGCAACCATATAGTTTCCTTCCTCTACAATGCCATACTGTAAGTTTCACTATCTTCTTTCATCACTACTTTAATTTTTGTATGTGCAACTATGATGAGGGTTTCATTTTTTGTTTGTTGGGTGTCTTAAAATACTTCATACATGGCATGACCGTGGCATATAATACATTCTATAGCTGGCTCTATCTCTTTTGACGTAAAAAATTTGAAGTCCCTTGTGTTTGAAGTGAGGGTTTCTTTTATATTACACAGAACTTCCCTTGTCCTTCGCGACCGTGTCTACAACACTTCACTCTCACCTTGCTCATCTGTGTATTGTAAGAAGAAAGAAAACTCCTTTTTAAACCCGACAAGGGTTTCATGTTTTTACTGTATAAATAGTCACTTCCCATGGCCTTGCCTGGACAGCGTTACATTTCCATTCTTTCTCTCCAACATTGCAAAATACGTTGGGGTTCTGAAACTTGATATGGGTATTTTGAAAAATGAATGTAAATGGCATTATATGCCCTGACCTAGTTATAGGTGTATCTCTACATTTTTCAACTCTGTATGAACCCAGATTTCCTTAAAACTGAACAAGGGTTTATATCTTTTGAGTACAATCTCTTCTCTCTACAAACATTGGCAAATGATAAATTTCATTTTCTTATGCTGTCATTGTTGAGCTATATTTACCATCATTGTTTTAAAGAAAAATGAGGATTGCATACACTGTTCTCTACTTTTGTGGTTCTATTTGCTCTTTCATGGACTTTGTATATGAAGGATATATTGCCGATTTTGAACTTAGAACTCCTCTTCTTTCTGTAGCAACATGTATGTCTTCATTTCTGTAGCTTCACCTGTCCATTCAGTGGACTGTAGAAAATATAGTTTTCTTACATGATTGATGACTTGGTTGTGTCATGACATTGTGCCATTGTAATAAATGACAAAGTCAGTTACTTGTTCTATATATACTGTAGCAACATGAACCTTCTGTTGTTCCTCTTTATAGTACTTCATCATATCAAATACATTATGTAAGATGTCATGTAGGACATCAATCAGCTCCATTGTATCTGATGTTACCAGTTTGATAGATCACTTCTTATAATGGAAAATTTGCTTCAGCTCACTCATGATCAGATGCAACCATGCACTTATGCATTTGATTTTGACAAAAATGACACTCTGTAACATAAAGGATGATGATCATATTAGTTTAACTATTCCTATGTCACATGATAATGATGTTCTATTACAACACATGTAATGAAGTGTTCTTTTTGATTCTCATGAAGTTTGTCAAAGACAAAAAGAGCCACTTGACCTGGCTATCTTGTATTATTCTACTATAGATTTGTCCTTGCACTTTGCTTACTAGTTTATAATGGATACTCCAATTGGATTATTGGTCATGGATGAGTAAGAAATCTTCAAACAGTCAACACGTGTGAATACTTATTCTTTATCAGTCTGATGATTATAAATGCATTGTGTACTCTTGATTATTATCATGCCTGAGAATGCCATTTTCATAATAGTTGGAGTAGTACATAAGTTGTTATGTGCATTGAATTTTGTCCTCCATCAGTTCAAGTCATGTTCTTGGTTACATTTCGTACTTTGAAGTGAAATCATGGTCATGTCTTGAAATGGGACTGACGCATATGATTGTCTTTCTATTCCTTCAACTTGTCATGTGAATGTCATCAATGATTTTCTTCTTCTATTCATCCCTTCTGAGATCAAGGGGCAGCAACATGCTGGGCTCAACCCTTGTGGGAGCCCATTTGATACCACATGCTAAAAGTCTTCAATCAGCTTCATGATTTGTCCTATACCTACACATGAAACAAATAGATTAGAAGAAAAAAATGATGCTCTATGTTTGCTTCACTTCAGTTTCTTCTGCATATGGATGTTCTCATTTGATCAATGCATTATAACTAAAATATTATGCCTCTCCTACATGATTAAGGATTTTCATAACTAGAGCTTTTAACGGGACCTTTCCCGCATTTTTTTCAGGTACATGCCAAGGTCAGGAGCAGGACTGGAGGCTACTATGAAGATCAACGAAAACAAGGCAATGATGGCTATGTATTTCCTTCTTCTTCATTAGATGCATAGTATTTTATTTTTATTTGCATGAGTTTAGCTATAACCCATGGCTTGTGTGGGACATCCGATATGTATTAGTTTTCTTCAATGCAGTGTTTATTCTCTTATGTATTCAAACTTGTAAATGAATAACCATTGTGGTGAATGAATACTTATCTCATTTTACTATTCTGTAATGCAATGAATGATTTGAAAGTTTTCTTTTCTGCATCTGAACAACTGAACTACATTTGTCATAAAAACTCTGCAACTAGCACACAATAGAAATAAATCAAATCTCATCCAAAAATGATAAATGATAAATCTACTTACCCAATATTTGAGCTTTGGTAAAAAAATGGTAACATTTCTAGTGACTTCTGCTATATGCTTGCCTTCTAAGCATTTGACCAATTGCCTTGACATCCATTGGGCATAGAGTCATACTTTGTCCTTCTTAGAAACTTAGAAAACACTGTATGTAAGCTCTCCAATAGTTCAAACAACAACAAAAAATTGAAAACAAACTAACAAGCCTTGATGGCCAAAACAAAATGTTGAAACAAATGTGCATGAGTACTTATTCACTGCAAAACTACTCTACTATATACAAAAGAATTCTTTTACCCTCAGTGGCAATGCTTGAGGTGGATACCATTAATTGGGATAGACATCACCTCTCCACTTATCTTGGATAGTTGAAATGCATTGTTTTCTTTACACTCTGTGATAACATAAGGCCCATCCCAAATGGCATCAAATTTAGAATGCTTACCTACCCTGCCCCTTAGTTCATTCCACTTGAACACCAAATCTCCAACAATAAAATTCCTTGATCTTGCTCTCTTATCAAATGCATTTTTCATTTGGGTTTGATGCATATCAAGCTTTGTTAAGGCCTCTTTCCTTGTCTCTTCCAGATCCATAAGCTGAGCTAGCCTGATTACAAGATGTTGTTCTTCTAGTAGCTCAAGTTCTTTGATAAAGGCCAATGTAGGCAATTCAACTGAAATAGGTAACCAAGCCTCTTTTCCATAAGTAAGCACATATAGGGAACAACCAGTAGCCCTCTTAGGTGTAATTATGTTAGCCCATAGAGCTAACTTTAACATTTCATGCCACATTTTCTAATTGTCCTGAATAGTCTTCTTAATTATCCTTATTAGATTTTTGTTGGTAGATTCAGCTTGCCCATTACCCTATGGGTAATAGTTAAATGAAGTGTTCAAATAGATATTATTTCTCACAAACCAATCTGAAATTCTTAATCCTAAAAAGGCTAGACCATTATCAGAGATGATTGAATCTGGTGTACCGAATCTTGACACTAGGTCCTGATAAAAACTTAGGACAACACATTCATTTGCCTCTTTTAAGTCAACAACCTCGGTCCACTTGGTAAAATAATCTGTGGTAGTCAAAATCCACTTGTGGCCTGCACTTGAAGGCGGGTTTATTGTTCCTATGAAATCCAATCCCCACTTTGCAAATGGCTGTTCAACTTTAACAGGATGAAGGGGTAAGGCAGCAAGTCTTTGCTTACTTGCAAATAAAGAACACTTCTCACATCTTCTTACCCAAGAAAAAGAATCTTTAAACAAATGAGGCTAGTAATAACCAGCCTATATAATCTTCAAGGTAGTTGTTTTAGCTACAAAGTGACCTCTTGAAGGTCCATTGTGAAACTCTTCTAATAGTTTATCAACTTGATCAGGTCCAACACACCTCATAAATACACCATTAAAGTCTCTCCTATATAAAATACCATCAATAATAGCATAAGGAGTAGGTTGCAATTGAAAATACCTTCTACCTGCCCTATCTAAACCAATTGGACACTCACTAGTCTACAAATAATGCATCATCTGATGCACCTAGCTATCTGTTTGAGCTAGTGCATTGGCTGGTTCATTATTCTTCAACACTGTTTCAATGTCCTCTTGCTATTCTTGCTCAAACTCTTCACTTTCAGCAAGCTGCTCACATAAGCCTTCACGTCTAATAAGCTTGGTTACTTGGATGTCAACATCAAATTCCATAACTTTGGTTCTCTACCTAGCTCTCTTGTCATTTATATATTTGTTTAATAAAAAACTCTTGACAGTGGGATGAGCAACCTTTAAGTGAATTTTATTATTAGACAACATGTGTCTAAATTTCTTGAGGCTCCTTACAATAGCAAAAACATGTTTTTCCACAAAAGAGTACTTTACCTCATACTCATGCAACACTTGGCTGAAAAATGCAATTGGTTGCTCTAATCCTTCATTATTTTGTTGACATAACATTGCAAAAATAGTGTCAGCTCCTCCAAAAGTATATAAAATAAAATCCTTCTCATAATTAGGATTGATGAGGGTAGGGGTAGTAGTGAGGGCTTCCTTTATCTGCTCGAAGCTTCCTTTTCCCTCCTTAGTCCAGCTAAATGGCACATTCTTTTTCAACATGGTAGAAAGAGGTGGTAACAAAGCTGCAATATTTGGAATAAACCTCCTAACAAAATTAATTCTTCCAAGAAAGCTCTGCAAGCCTTTTTTATGTGTAGCCAATGGTAAATCTAGAATAGCTAAAAATCTCTTAGGGTCAATAGTAATACCTTCTTTTGAAACAATATGACCAAGGAGTCTTCCTTCATGAACTGAGAATATACACTTTTTGGGGTTCAATGAAACTCCAAACTCCCTGTACCTCTGAAAAATTTGCTTCAAATGGTCAAAATGATGATTGGAATCTTTGGAAAAAATAGCTATATTATCTAGATAGACCAGCACTATTCTATTCATAAGGCCATGGAAGGCCATATCCATTGCCCTCTGAAAGGTTGCCCCTGCATTAGACAAACCAAATGGCATTTTTCAATAGGCCATGGTACCCCACATAGTTGTGAATGTAGTTTTGTATTGGTCCTCTTCTTGGACCAGAATTTGATTATATCCAAAGTATCCATCTAACAAAGAGTACCTATCAGAACCTGAAACAACTTGTAGTATTTGTTCCATGGAAGGAAGAGGGTAATGGTCTTTTAATGAAGCCTGATTTAGATCACAAAAATTGACACAACGTTGGATTTAACCATTCTTCCTCCTAACTGGGACCAAATTGGAAACCTAGGAGGTATGTTTTATTGAGAAAATGATACTGCTCTCAATCAGTTTATTCAGGTCAGCCTTCATTAAGTGTTCAAGTTTGGGATTGAGGGTTCTTTGTTTTTGCCTAACAGGCTTGGCATTAGGATCTAACTCTATGGTGTGCTAGACCAAACTAGGATCAAAACCTCTCAAGTCCTTATACTCCCATGCAAAAGCATCAGAAAAATCTTGACATAATTGAATAAAAGATTGTTGTTCTTCTCTAGTACATACCTTTCCAAGTTTTAGCAGTTTGTCTTTGAAAATTTCTATGGTTTGATAATGTTCTTTCTTCACTGTCATGTTGCACTTGTCTTTTTTGAACTAATCATTAGTGTTAAACACTGATTCTAATGTGACTAATCCCTTGGGCAACTTATTGGTCCTTAACTAAACAATCTAGTCTTCAAATTGCTACTAATATTTATGCTGATTATCTGCTACAAATTCAGCCTCTGCAATTAAAAAACTCAAGATTTGTTCATCACTTTTAAACACTTGCCCTAAAACACTATTGTCAGGTACAAAAGGCCTGACAACTATCTTAACATATGGTTGTACCTCAACATTCTAAATCTGATCAGGACTCTCAAATTGGAATCCCAAGGCTGCTAACCTATCTGCATACATATTTTGATCCTTGGGAACTGAAATCAGATTAAAAGCATCAAAAATTGCAATTCAATCCAACACTTTATGTTTGTATTTATTGACCAGGACATTTCTAGCAACATTCAAATTCCTAACCTGGTTAACAATCAACTTAGAATCCCCATAAACTTGAATAGATTTGATACCTTTTTTTTTAGCCCATTCTAATCCATGGATCAGGGCCTCATACTCAACCACATTATTCGTGCAGCTGAAGGTAAACCTTAAGGAAACATAGTATTTGTCTCCTTGAGGTGTAATTAACATATTACCTCCACCAGCACCTGTCTTGGTCCTTGATGAATCAAAGTACAACTTCAAAGCTGGTCTTCTTGCTATTCTAACTAAATTTTAATCCTTAATCAGATTAGGAATCACTGCATTAGGTTCCTGTATCATATAGATGCCTAATCCTACCTCATCCATGTGATGGAAAGGGTCACTTTCATGATCTTTAGCTGCCTAATCATCTAAATTTATGTCCTCTATATGTGCATTGGGATCTAAGCTCATGGGTTCATCCTGCTGCTCGCTGGTGATATAGAGATAAGCATTTATTGGGCTGGGGACATAGGGCTCAATATGGTCTTTTGCAAGAGGTTTGGACTATATTGTTACTTTTGTACAATATATCATTCTAAAGAACAAGTGAGTCTAGTCAGATGAAAGAAACCCACCCAATTTCACTATGAACTCCCTAGAAAGGAAGATTGCAAAACTAGGTGGAATGTCAATGATGTAAATGTCTTGATGAATGGCAAAATTTGGACAAGCGTGCAATGTGAGTGGCAGATTTTTCATTATCCTCGTAGTATTAAGTGCAGATCCATCTAACTGAACTACTCCTTTTGCAAGGGGCTCATAAACCAATCCTAATGAGTCTACTACACTTTTAGGCATAACTGAACTACTTGCTCCTAAATCTACCATACAATTATGAACCAATAATGAGACTTAGATAGAAAGGGGGTGGTTTTACCTCATCTACTTGTTGTTCACTCTTAACTTCTGAACTATTAGTAAGTACAACCTTGGCTTTCTCATGATTCAAATGCTCAGAAAGTGATAGTTCAACCAATGCCTCTTGCAACAAATTCTTTTGTCCTGGGATGCGTAAAGCATCCATAACTGACATGCTCACTGTTGCTTTCTTAAGGTGATCAACTATGTTAAATAAACAATGGTTACCTTATGTTGTCCTCTTGCTGCAACCGTGTCAATCTGTCAAAGTTGCGATGACTATTGTCACACTTTGGGCTGTTCTTTCACTGGTACTGTTTGGTCCCTTTGCAGAATTTGTACCTTATGTTGTGGTATAGGGGAAGGTTGTGATGGATAGACTTAGGTTTTATCCTTTACAGCCTGCTATTATACTACAACAGCTTGCTGATTTACATCTATAGCTCTTAGTTTTGACCTTATGTTGGCTAAAACATGTGTACTTTGCTGATTCTGACCTTGGAAGTAGTTTATACCACAAAATTTAGATTATTCCCAATTCATTAAGACTACATCATCCTTATTCTACTGAGTTGAAATTCACCACTAACCCCCTTTAAGCTTGCATAGTTGTTCTGAACCATGAGTGCCTGATTTCTCACTCCATTCGTGTAGGCAGCTTGACTATGTGGTTGGTGACATGGATAATACCAGTCACTGTCGTGGACCAGATTATTCTGCATGGGTACAAGTTCTTTTGAATTACTAGTAGTATTTGGGTTATAAGCTTGAAAAGATCGAGGGTTATAGTTCTTTCTTTGCCCCTAAGGATTAGCCTGAAAGGGTTGCTTATATTGTTGATTGGGCTAATATTAGGTATTTTGTTGATTAGGTTGATACTGATTTTGGTAGGGCAAATGTTTCTCCATGTTTTCTAGCTTATTTACAATTTTTCTTAAAGTATTTTCCAATTCTGGGGTAGTTTGGGTTTAAACTGGGACAATAGTTTGTTGGGCTGTTTGACATCCTATTGCTAGAATAGCTGGGACAACAACTAGAGGAAGCACTACCATAGGCATAGATGGCTAGATTTTAGGGAAAATAGATAAAGGGGGCCTAGGGGCTATCTTCCCTACCTGAATAAGGTAGTTTTTTGCTCTAACAATGATCTCAAAAGAATCTAGAAGGGTGGTCCCTCCCATGGACTGTATCATTACGAAAATTTCATTGTTCAAAGCTTTGAGATAAAACAGAAAAGCATGCCTTGGCAAAGGTTTTACCATTGTGGGAATCCTGTCCCAAGTCCTCTAAAATCTGTAGTTGAAATTAGCCATGTGTTCATGGGGTACCCTTTTGATGGTACTTAGTTGCTCCAGCAGTGAGAGATGATCGGACTTGTCCTCAAAGTGTTTGTGTAATCCATCTCCTAGTAAGTCCCAGGATGTTATTGAATTTTTAGCAAGTCCTCTGAACCATTGTAAGGCCTTTCCTTTTAATGAAGTAGCTAAAAGTCTGAGTGCCACATTTTCTTGAGTGACATTATGTACAGAACATAGCGTTGCTACATCTTGAATATGTTTAGCAGCAATAGTATGATCTTCTCCAGTGAAATAAGGCAATCCCTTCAGGGTTGCCATTGGAATATCATCTCTTTGGGCAAGTTGTAATGGGCTTCCCGTATTGAAAGTAGCAAATGCATATGACCTATCCATTATAGGTATCTAGACTATCAACACTGGACTTCTACTTCTTTTAACCAGACTTGTAGATCTGAATCGGGAAGGTGTAGACTTGGATATTCTTGATGACTTAGCTGTTCTACTTGCTGATCTACCTGTCTTTATAGGTGCATGCAGCTGTAGGTAGTCAAATGGGTCTATATTAGACATGGTTTTCATAAGATGCAAGCACTAATCTACATACCAAACCAGAGGGAATGAGACATCAGGTATATTGAAAGCCTCCAAAGGCTAGTAAAACTGCTACATATACTAGAATAGCAGCTATGAGGGTACAAATCTCTCTGAAATTGCTTCCAGAGTCCCACCAGGCATGCCAAAAACTGTTGTCAATTCAAGTATGCACCCTTGTTAAGTTTTGCAAAAACTTAACTACTTGCTAAAACATGGAATCATTGTCGGATGGTGGTCTCCTTTCACGAGAATGAATCTCTAGAGGGAGCTGGTTCTCTTGTAATTTCTAAACTACTGACTTGAGTCGAAAAAGGATAGAAGGGTGTAATTAAAATGCAAACTATTTCTGAAATCTAAACTGGATGAAATTCTATCACTCACAAATAGATCCTCTATCCTGAATCCTCACAATTTCACTAATAGTTTATTCCTAAGTAATTTCCAAAAAGGTTTGGATCAAACACAAATTGCAACCAAGAAGAACTAAGTTTTTAATAGTATTGAGACTTAATAAAGGACATAAAATCCACAATATAACACTAGATCAAGACTACAAAATATGTGAAATAGGATGATTTGCTATTAGAACTAGGAGTACAATGGATGAAAATTAAAATGTGTGAGCCAACTGCCTATATACAACTCTGCCTGTGAACAAGAGAGAAGAAACTGATGCTAACTGACTGAGAAAAAACTATATAGAAAGTTGAAAAAGCTCCTAAAAATAGATGCTAAGTCCATTTTCGAGCTACTCATGAAAGCCAAAAATAAAGCACTAAATCTACCACCAATCTATGAAATAAAGCTGCAAAATTGCCCTCTCATGTGGTCCCACCATAAAACTACTTTTCTCTACTCATGAAAGCTCCAAAATTTGTCCTACATGGCTGTAAATAAAACAAATCAAAATGGAATATTTGATCTGTCTTATTAACCTATAAATTACCTAAAAATGTTTAAACTTTAAAAGCAATTCATAAGTTCATTGCTTTAAAGTTAACTTTACAATGATATGGCAATTTTAATCAATATCCTATTCAATATGATTTTTTTGTAAAAAATAAAATGATATCTAGTTTATAATTTCACCAAGATATTTACAAGATATCACAAAAATGATTTTCTATAAAAATTATTAAAAAAATGAAATATTACACATATTTGCAAAAATTAAATAAAAGCCTTAAAGGCTCGACACCATGGCCTCCATGTGTCGATATTCTGCCACCTCATCTCTATCCATATAGTGCCACCATGTTGCAATTGACCCCTTTGACCATGTCATCATCTAGAATACTCTTCACATCTCCAAAGGTTTTGTTTGATCTTGTGCATATATTCAAAACATGTGAAGAAAAAAGAAAAATGCATAAGTGGGAGGTCAAAGACACTCAACCACATGCATTGTCAAATGATACTTAGACTGTGAGTCGACCACATATGAAACCAAGACCTTGCAAAGATTCTAAAGGCACAAGCCTTTTTTAATAATGATAATGTCCACCTTTGACTTCATAAAATAAGCCATATTCTTCAACTGTCGGCCACTTCTTCTTATAATTATTAGCACCATCGAACACAAGGTGTTGACCTTGATCTCATTTGGATAAAAAAATATTATGTTGTTTGCATGGTCAAAATATGAAAATGACGTCGAAACAAAAGCAATATAACCCTAAAACTTCGGTCATTTTCATTTTCTATGTTGAACCTTGTGAAAATGGCAAAAAATAATGACAAAGTCCAGCTCAAGCTGGCCGCAACTATATAGTTTCCTTCCTCTACAATGCCATACTGTAAGTTTCACTGTCTTCTTTCATTGCCGCTTCTTTCATTTCCGTATGTGCAACTATGATGAGGGTTTCTGTTGATGAATGTTTTGATGCAATCATAACAATAAGTTAAAATTCACATAAAATGAACTGAAACTATACTTGAAAGACAAGAAGGAATCATTTGGTGATTCAACTAATCCCAAGTCTACAATGGTTCGGTTGGTCAAGTTCAGTTGGTCAATGTGAAGCTGTAATGTTCAAGGGGCCTTACATAGTTTAGGTTTGTTTTGTGGTTTACTGGACTAAGAATATGCAAAGAGGTCATAGATTTCAACAAGTATTCCGTTCATTTGCATACAAGTGTTACCGGGCTGCAAGTTTCAGAGGGTTTTCTTGGATTTTTTGCAGCTTTCTTCTTGATCTGTTTATGAAAATTGTCTACTTATAGCTCTATTATCATGCTTCTTCAAATTTGAGACAATTTCCTTTGGATTTCTACGTTTTCAGCTAGATATTTTAGATGGGTTGGGAAAAGTTAGAAAGATCTACTCTATACCTCACTTAATCTACCGAAGGATCTAATTGTTTCTGTTATCCACTATGTAAATACCACAGTAATCTGATCAAATCCACAGTAAAAAACCCTAAATGTAAGTTCTAAGCATTTTCACAAACATACATTTAAAATTGCAAGCTCTCAAAGAAGATATTTCAAAACACAAAGAAGAGCAGGAGAACACTCAGAAGATAGATGCAGAACTCCAGATTCTATTGTATTAGAAACGAATAGCCATACATGATTTACAATGTAAGAATGACTCTTAGTTTCATTGATCATACTACAGAGACTTACAAGCTTTACAGATACAGTAAGGCAGCCAGACATTCCACGCGCACCTTACTGCAGACAAACAGGCGACCTCCTTCTTCTACTTCTAAACTATGCTAAGCTATCATGCTGTGTTTTCCTAGAATCTCTGTTGTAGGCCCTAAAAATCCCTGTTGTGTAGCCCCTGTTGTAAAGTATTACAGTGTAGAGAGGCACAATATATAACATTCTGATTGTCCTCACTACAGCAAAAAACCTAACTGAACCCCTGGTTCAAACCTCTAGTTACAGCAATAAATGCAGGTGAACCAGTTCTCAAAAATATCTCTGAGTTGTGGTCAAATCTGGGCGAAATATTGCCCCTTCTGAGAAGTTCCGGCAGCTGGGCAATAACTTCTGCTTGTCTGTTGTGATAATACCTCCAGCTGCGACCTTCCTCTTTACTTGAATGGCCTTGACCTTTTGTATTTCATCTCTATCTTCTTGCTCCTGAGATCAGATCTTCTGCCTCCATGAGGTCACTGTGTTGACTTTCCAGCTGCTTCCTCAACTGCAAGCCTGCAAGACAAGACAAGCAATAAGTTTCACATTTATCATAAAAAATAGCATGAAATTAAAATAGGCGTTCAAATCATGGTGACAGCGCAAGATTGAGGAGATCAGATCCAGAAAATCGCTCAAAAACGCGTCAAAACGCGTTCAGACTGCTTAAACTACACAGGTCAACCATCGCTGACCGAAAAATGCCAGAGGCGCCCAAAAAAACACTTTAAAACTCCACCGCTTCATTTCCCGCCCATCAGCATGATCATCCCTGTCAGCGCGTCAAAAAACAGGTTAGTCGATATACCTCATCATCATGATATTCTGGAAATAGCATTCCCTCCTGAAGGTCCAGATGAATGTCATCATGATGTTTCGCTTCTGCATCTCTGGGAAAAGAACAACATCATCATCATCATCATGTTTAAGAAGAATAGGAGGATATGAATATAATCCTGCTGCTGAGGAAAGGAAGATGATGGTGATGTCATCATGATATTCGGGCTTCATTGAAATGCTAAGGATGACGTCATCGTCATATCCGGTTAAGATCAGGGGGCTAACTGTGATATCGGGTCACCTAAGGAGCATGATCAGGATGATGAAGTGAATATGATCCTCTTGCGGCCAAGGTAACCCTCTCGAGAAAAATCAGCATGATGAAGATTATCATCATATTTGGGCAAACAGATCGTGCTCAAAAAAATATCCTGTTTGAAGGAAAAAATGATGATGATGACCATCAGGAGGATATTTGTTTTTTCGCTATTCAGATCGGGATGACGTCATCATGATATTCAGGTCCTTTGTTAAACTTAGAACATGACGTCATCATGATATTTTGCCAACCGGATCATGTTTGAGAAAAAATCCTGCCGAAGGGAAAATGTGATGATGATGATCATCATCATCAGGATAATTGCATAAAGGTCGCATTTTCGGCAGGAGGACTTCACGAAATATCAGGCGAACAAACAAGATCATGATGATCTTGACAATCAGGACAGGATAAAAAAATGATGATGATGACCCTCCTCATCGATTTATCATGATGACGTCATCATGATATTTTGTCTTCGAAGCACAAGGATGAGTTAAGGTCATCATGATAAATGCGCTAGGGTGATATTGTAAAATATGATGATGCTGTTTAAGAAATGCAATATCGACCACCTCTTCTGAATAGACAGGGTGATCATCATGATATTCGCTAACCGGAGATCAGGAGGATATGAAGATGATGATCCTCCTTCTCGAATTATGATGATGATGTCTCCAATACTCAAGCGAATTTTAGCGAATATGACCTTCTTGTGAAAGATCAGGATGATGTGAAGTCGTCATCATCATATTTCGAACTTCAGCAAATATCATGATGATGACCTTGCGATAGGATTTGAACGTGCGCATGCAAATATGCTGATAATGAATTTGCTAAGTCAGGGTGATCTTACTATCAGCATGATATTTTAGTTTTTTAGGCGATGCAAAGATATCATGATGATGTTCTCGATAAAAAAGACCGCCTCGACGGGGGAACTTACCCTGACTTAAAGCCGATGTCATCATGATATTCGAACCTCAGGATATTGTCGGGGGGGTGAGTTTCAAATATGATGATGACGTCTTTATACAGCAAAACCAAGTTTATAAAATATGACACTCTTAAGAAAATCATGATGCTGCATAATGCGCACAAGGCCTTTAACGGGTAAAAAGCACTACCACCTAAGATTGACGTCCGGATGTTGCGACTGCATGATTTTTAGCGGGTGATAGACCAAGATCATGATGATCCTGTCAACATGACTTAGGATATAAAAATGATGATCCTCCTGTGAATATCAAGTTTGACCAAGACTTTGACCGTGCATAACTTCCACATATGGACGAATTTTCAAGTGAAGTAAAAGGCAAACCTGCATGGAATTTCAAGCTCTTTTAAAATATGAGGTCACAGAAACAAAATATGAACTTTGACAAACAGACCTCATGATGATGACCTACCTTATGCAATATCATGATGATGATGCACCTGACCTTCATTTTTACCAGACCGCCAGAAAGCAGAAAAAAAAACACAAGCAGAAGCAAAAAAGCAAGACATGGGCAGGGGTCCTCTTTTTGCTAAGGAGCAAAATGGGGCATGTTGTGAACATCACAACAACTAGCAACCAAAACAAAACAATTAAATTCAGAGTGTTCAAGGAGACTAGATGTAATGAACTCATAACTTCCAACTATCTTTTCCTGCAAATTACTATTCAGCTTGAGACTCAAAGTGTTCAATAAAGATGGATGAATTTCCATTTTCAGTTTAGTTGTGTGCATGTGATTAATTATCCTCATCTTGAAGATCGGTTGAACAAACCAGTGACTGACATTAGCCTACGTAGGTGAGGATATTCCCTCATAGCCGACCGGATAGAGCCTTGCTGCCAGCGAGCGTCTATAGCCCCGGCAAGGTTATCGTTACAATTCTCCTAAGTAGAGCCCCACTGCCAGCGAGCGTCCATAGCCCCGGTAGAGTTACTTAGATGGCTTAATCTGGATTTTCAGTATAATCCGCTTTATTTATTTATTTATTTAATTTTTTGTTTTCTAATTTGGAAAGATTTCACAAGATATAGCAATTTGTAACTTCATGATGATGCAAGGAGTGGACACTTGCTGAAATTAAGCTGAGAATTGTAATGGTAGAAAGGGTGACCTCTGATTTTTCACCTAATATCTACACTGGTAGGTTCAACAAACCCAAGGATTTTAGGTGTGTCATCGTGAGAAACCTGCTTCGAATTCTCAATCATATTTATTGAATACGAAACTTCAGAAGATGAACAACTCTCTACATTCATGACAGTGACAAGTTATGTGTAAATTGCAAATGGTTAACCTGAATATCCTAAATTATATACTGTTTTGAATGGTTGCTAGTTCTGCTCCTTAATACTCTACAGTAAAATAAAGATCCCTGCTGAGGAGACAACAAACAAACCAAACAAATAGGCTATACAAACAGCACAACAAAAAAAAAAACTGTACAAACAAAAAGAAACAAAAGGCAAAACAAACAGAAGACAAGCTATACAAACAACTAACCTAAGAAGAAAACAGCAAAAGCAGAACACCAACCCAAGAAGAAAACAGCAAAAGCAGAACACCAACCCAAGAAGAAAACAGCAAAAGCAGAACTGTACATTATCTACAGCATTTTACATTAAGAAAGAAAGGACTGCCTCATCCTGACCTTCAAGCCTGGAAGTAGTGTTTCAAATGCTGGCCATTAACTGGTAATGGCACATCTTCTCCAGTCAAGGTCTTAAGTCTAAAGGTGTTATCTCCTATTATTTCTGAAATTTGTAATGGACCCAGCCATAATTTATTGAATTTTCCATGGCTTCCTTTCTTTTCATGTGCTTTGTCCCAGCACAACACCAAGTCTGATATCCTAAATGTTTTGACTCTTGCCCTTTTGTCAAACCACCTCTTAACAACTGCTTGGTGTTTGGCAAACTTCTCGAGGGCTTGACCTCTTTTCTCCTCTAGTTGCAACATTTGCACTATTCTGGCTTCCCTATGGTTATCAAAGCCCAGATATTCATTAGCAAACTTCCAGGTTGGTATCCTCAGATTGACCGGAAGTATGGGATCAGTCCCATAAACTAAGTGATAAGGTGTGCTACCTAAAGCTGTTTTGAACTTGGTCCTGTCTACCCATAATGCATATCTTAATAGGGTATTCCATTCTCTAGGACTTTTGGCAATTAACCTCTTGATGATGTCTAATAAGATTTTGTTTGTTGATTCAACCAGTCCATTACCTTGAGGGTAATAATTTGAAGAAAACCTTAGAATGATCCCATATTCAAATGCCCATTTAGAAAATTTTAAAGAAGAGAAAGCAGGGCCGTTATCACATACCAATGAATAGGGCGTTCCAAACCTGGTGATAATGTTTTCTTCAAGGAACTTGATAACTACCTCAGTTGTGGAAAACCTGCAGCAGGTGGCCTCAGTCCACCTTGTACAATAGTCCATCACCGTCAATATAAACTTGTGTCCTGCAGAAGATGGGGGATTGATGACTCCGATAAAATCCAAGCCCCATTGTGCAAATGGTCTGGACTCGATCACAGGCTGCAGTGGATTGGCCAGATTTCTTCCTTTGTCTGCTGCAGTCTGACAGGTGTGGCAGCTTCTGATGTGACCCTTAGTATCTTTGAATATAGTGGGCCAGTAATAGCCCGCTCTCAGTATTTTGTGTGCTGTAGCTAAATGAGAACCATGGCCGGTTCCGTATTTGTCATGTAGTTCTGTCAACACTTTATCAGCTTCAGTTCTGTTTATGCATCTCAAATAAATTCCATCATGGTTCTTCCTGAATAGAAGACCTCCTTGCACCATATAATGCTGTGCCTTAATCTTCAAAGCTCTCCTCTGAGAAGCCTTCATCTTGCCTGGGTACTTTCCAGCTATCAGGAAGGTGCTTAAATCATCGTACCAGCCTGATGCGTCTTGGGAATTCATTACATACTGTTGTTTTATCAGATTTGGATCCATGTTTGCTATTGTCTGCACCAGCGCCTGCCCTCTGACCAGCTTTGCGGGAATGATCTCCATGTTGAATTCTTGCAGCGTGGTGATCCATTTGGCTCTTTTTTCTCCAGGCTCGTTCTGCATCAGTAGCATCTTTACTGCTGCGTCTGGTACTATGGCTTTAATCTGGCTGCGCAGGATGTAGTGTCTGAATTTTTTCACAGCCTTCACCAATGCGAATGCCTGTCTTTCGATATCTAGATATCTCAGCTGTGCATCCTTCAGAGGCGCACTCATAAATGCTATGGGCCTCTCGTCATTATTTTCACCTTTCTGTGTCAAGGCAGCAGCGACAGAATGAGAAGATGCAAAGGAGTAGATGTAAAACGGGCATGTGTAGTCTGGACTTGCCAATACAGGGGCATTAGAAATTGCCTCCTTGATATCTTCAAATGTGGCTTTGGCTACTAGCGTCCATTCCATCTGTGCATCTTTCTTTAACATGGCATTCAACGGCTGCACAATCTCTGCAAAACCTGTTATAAACTTCCGAACAAAGTTAATTTTACCAAAAAATGATTTCAATTCTTTCCTACTGTTTGGTATTTGCAAATTTTTTATGGATTCTATTCTATCCGGATCAATTGAAATTCCATTTTCAGAAATGACATGGCCTAATAATTTACCTTCAGTTACGCCAAATATACATTTCTTAGGATTAAGGGAAATCCCATACCTTTCACATCGCTGGAGTACTTTTCTGAGGTCCTCAGCGTGGGTGGATGCATCCTTGGAATATACAGTTAAATCATCCATATATACAACAATACATTTACCTGATAATCCACGAAAAGCAACGTCCATGGCCCTCTGAAAAGTGGCACCTGCATTAATCAGACCAAAAGGCATTCTTCTATACGCATAATTTCCCCATTTGCAAGTGAAGGTGGTTTTTAGTCTATCCTCCCTGTCAATTAAGACCTGGTTATAACCTGAAAAACCATCTAAAAAAGACATCATCTTTGCGCCATTTACTGCTTGCAGTACTTCATCTATTGGGGGCAAAGGATAATTATCCTTTTCAGATGCCTTGTTTAAATTTCTAAAGTCTACGCACAACCTGATGTCTCCGTTTTTCTTCCTTACTGGTACTAAGTTAGCTACCTAGACAGAATGTCTGACTGGAAAAATTATTCCAGCGGACAGTAGTTTTTTAACTTCCTCAAAGATTAAAGGCTCTAGAATGGCGTTTACAGGCCTCTGTTTCTGCCTAAATGGTTTGACTTCTTTTCTTAAAGGTATGACGTGAGTTATGATGGACTCATCAAATGTTTTCAAGTCTTCATAAGTCCATGCTATGACATGTTTATATTCTTTCAGAACATCCAGAACCTCTTTTCTGATTTTCTCAGAGCAAGCTTTCCGAATTAGTACATTTTGTGGATTTAGCTCAGTCCCTAAGTTATGTAAATCACACTTACCCCCTTCTATTTTGGGTAAGTCTTTCTGTCTTATTATTCCGTCGAAGTCAAAGATGTGTTCTAATTCAATTACTCCTTTTGGCAAGAAGTTGCTCTTTAAGTTGATCATATCTTCTTCGTCCCATGTTACTTCAGGCCTTTCTTGTTCATCAATAATTTGGGCCTCAAATGCCTCATTACAAGTCAGAAAATCAATAATTTGCTGATCCTCTCCAAATACCTGAAAGTGTGTAACGTTGTCTGGTATACTGGGCACGTTAACTAGCTCAACAGCAAATCGTCTTAATCCTGACAGTGTCAATGGTTCTAATGTACTAGCAGCAACTGCTAACGCATCTGGCCTGTGGTTTAGCTCTCTAGGAATGTGCTCTATGTTAAAAGCATCAAATGAATCCATTAAACCCCAAACTCTATGTCTGTAACTGATCATCTTCTTATAATTGCAGGCATATAGTTTCCTCACTTGTCTGACTACTAATTCAGAGTCTGAAAACACTCTGATGGTTCTTACCCCTTTCCTGATGGCCATGACAAGTCCTAAAATTAGGGCCTCATATTCAGCAATATTATTAGTGCAGGAAAATTGTAATCTATATGCTGCCAAATGTGATTTACCTTGAGGATTTATGAGTTCAACACCTGCACCTGCGCCCTGTTTTGATTTGGACCCATCACATTTTAACGTCCACATGCCATCCTTACTTTTTTGATCTTTTACCTTGGCACACTTTGTCCCTTTTATTGCCTGTGGGGTGTTGTCTTGTTGATTCATGGGTTTTTCCGTTTGGTTATCTTGCCTATGTGTGTTTGTAGTTTGCAACTCAGAAAGATAACCACCCTCATCTTCTATTTCTTTTCCTAAATCTGGGATCAAGGCACTTATATTATCCTGAACATATCTCTGTGCTGGATCAGGATTCTCATTTTTCTCTTGTGACTCTACCCTCCCTATGCACTTTTTGTATTCATATTCAATGATATCTTTGCATATTTCACAATTCTCCTCAGAATGTTGCCTACCATGGACTCTACACCTATTTTTATATAACTTACATTGGACTGGGAGATTGTGTGTAACGCACTCTTCCACCTCTTGTCTAATGGCATGACCAAATTTGTCTATTGCATTGTTTTCCTCATCTGAAGAATTTCCGTCAGACTCAATGAATAGTGCTGTTCTATTGCTGACACACTTCTTCCTAATGTTTAACATCATAATCTCTTCAATCTGCATTCCATTGTTGGTAACTCTATAGACACCTGGTTCAACAGCAGCATATAATATTTCATTAGTTCGATTATACTCTGTTATCATATGTTTCATTCTGGGCTCTGCCCCTATTCTGATCTGGTTTGGGATGCCTCTCCATGGTAACCACATGTGTGAAAAGTCAGTAGCCATATATCCGTTTAATGTCTTGGACCAATCCCTACTCAGCAACATTCCATAATTTACGGGTATATCCACTACTTGGATGTCAATGATTTGGCTCACCCTAGGGTCTGAAGCTAACTGCACCTGTATGTTCATGAGTTCTCCTATCACACTAACCTCGGTCTTATCTAATTGCGTGACAACCTTGGCAGATTTGGTGGGAGTCAGCCCGAGAGTTTTACATATTCCTAAGGGCATTACGTTGGCTGAAGCACCAGAATCTACCATGCAATTGTGTATATTCTTCCCACACAACCTAACAGTTAACAAGAAAGGTTGAGTATCCCTCTTATCCACATGTATTACTACATTTGTGTTGGAAGGCTGCTCAACTTTCTTACCTCTCTCCTTAGGTGGTGAATCACTACTAGGAACAGTTATATCAGCAGACACCATGTTTGTTATGGATGTATCCAGGGATTTTAAAAAACATTTCTGATCCCTGGGGTCTTCAATAATTCATTTAGAGGTATGCTGACCTTCATTTTCTTTATTTCCTCTGATAAGTAATTCACTAGTCTTGTTGTCTCTACTGCTTCTGTCTTACTTGTTTGATCCTTTTGCACTGCTGTTCCGTTATTTGTGTGCTGACTAGCTTTAAGTATGGCAGGATTGTTGCTAGCATTCTGATCTGGGGGTGTATTGATGTTATTCGGAGGAGTGGAAGTGGTGAAAGGTCCTCCCGGCCTAGAGTTGTTCCTCAAATTGTAGGTGTGGCTTTTATTTGTCTGTTGAAAGGCCTGCACCTCCTCTGTTTCATTTAATATCTCGTTTTCAGATTCAAAAGGAAACTGAAAAGCATTTAACACAAAGGCTGATTCGGGATAAAGACTTTCACAACAGTATGGTTCATCTTCTAGCAATTCATCCTCCTTCTCTTCTGCAGTTGCAAAGGTAAACGTTTCTAAGACTAATGCTGTGTCATATTCTGAGGGTACTACCTCATTACCCTTAGGGATGAGAAATTCAGAGGTAGGAGGCTGTACATCTACGTTGAAGATACTAGCTGCCAAGTGGAACTGTGGACAGTCATGCTCAGCATGGGCATTAGTATTGTGAAATCTGCACCAATTTTTGGGTGCTGTATTGGCCATTTGTATGTTAGTTATTTGTTTAGCACCATGATTATCCGTATTCTCGAAAGGAGAAGCCAGAGTACCGTTGTTGGGCCCAGTGTTCCATGTCTTGGGTGGCCTAGGTTGATTCTGGTTCTTGTTATTATTGCCCCAGGTCCTATTATCTATCACTGGCCCCCTATTTTGCATTGGTTGCCCCTGACTGGGGCCTTGATGCTGATTGTAGTTTTGGTTCTGACTGTACTGCTGATTTTGATTGAGACTATAATTCTGATTTTGGCCTTGGTTGTGATTTTCATGTGGATTGTAGTTTTGGTTGCTTCTGCCATAGAGATTCTCATTTCTTAACTGTGTCACTTCGGTTGTTAATCTTTTCAAATGTGCAGTAATCTCCTTGATTTCTTCCCTATCCTCTTGTGCTTTTGCCACAGTTACATCCCTAGGAAGTTGGAAGAAAGGCTGACCATTATTTTGACTGTTATTGGAAGTACTGGCCGTGTAAGGAGTTATAGCCTGGATTGGAGTAGGGTTATACACAGGTGTGTAAGAAGGAACCGGATTTATTAGTGGAGCATGCTGCACAGGGACTCCATTCCATGGGTGTGCCTGATTCTGCACCCCAAAATTTCCTCCAAATGGACTGTAAGTTGTATGTCTCATTTCTTGGTTCACTGAGGCTGCCTCTTTATAGGCTTTGGATATTGAATCTATGTCAGGTTTCCTTTTGACAAACATGGCAGTTAAAGGATCCAAAGCAGCATAGTACATAGCCAACAAGGGAGCATCATCTATGGTATAAGGGGCTGCTAGCCTAGAATAGGCCTTTTGAAATCTGTCATTGAAATTATCAATTAACTCTCCCTCACCTCATTTTATAGCAGCCAACTTATGATACAAAGCACAAGGGTCAATGGGTCCTCTAAATCTTGACAGAAATGCTTCTTCCATAAGTGCCCAGGAAGAAATGTAACCATTGGGTAAGTTTACGTACCAGCTAGAGGCCTGCTCATTAAAGGTGTAAGGGAACAACCTACACACAACATCCTCGTGCTCTAACATAGCCCTAAAACATGCTTCCTTAAATATTCTAATATGATCTTCTGGGTCTTGATGCAACTGGTATTTGGGACATATCTTTTCCAGATTTTTTGGCATGTCATGATAATCATTGAAGAATATGGGAGAATTGACATCGAAATAAGCCATTGCAGGTGTTTGAGCTTGACTTGAACTTGCAGAAATACCTGGATTGATTGGTGGATTAGGATTTAGAGGTGGATTGAGACCTCCAGGAGTGCCTGAACCAAGATTTAAAGATCTGAACAGTGATCTGTCAGGACTTACAATACTACGGATGTTAAAAGGTGACCCAGGAGGTGTTCCAGATGAACTTCCTGCTTGCGATATCTTTGGATTCCATATTAAAGGGCTTTTACTTCGCCTTGTATCAGGTAGTTGCACAAATATATCTCCTGAACTGGACCTAGACCTAGTCACTCTGTTACTGTCGTTAGCCAGTTTGAAATGAAACCTAACTCAGGCAGGCCCTCCTTCTAGTGCCAGAAAACTGTTGATGACTGTTTTGATGCAATCATAACAATAAGTTAAAATTCACATAAAATGAACTGAAACTATACTTGAAAGACAAGAAGGAATCATTTGGTGATTCAACTAATCCCAAGTCTACAATGGTTCGGTTGGTCAAGTTCAGTTGGTCAATGTGAAGCTGTAATGTTCAAGGGGCCTTACGTAGTTTAGGTTTGTTTTGTGGTTTACTGGACTAAGAATATGCAAAGAGGTCATAGATTTCAACAAGTATTACGTTCATTTGCATACAAGTGTTATTGGGCTGCAAGTTTCAGAGGGTTTTCTTGGATTTTTTGCAGCTTTCTTCTTGATCTGTTTATGAAAACTGTCTACTTATAGCTCTGTTATCATGCTTCTTCAAATTTGAGACAATTTCCTTTGGATTTCTACGTTTTCAGCTAGATATTTCAGATGGGTTGGGAAAAGTTAGAAAGATCTACTCTATACCTCACTTAATCTACCGAAGGATCTAATTGTTTCTGTTATCCACTATGTAAATACCATAGTAATCTGATCAAATCCACAGTAAAAAAACCTAAATGTAAGTTCTGAGCATTTTCACAAACATACATTTAAAATTGCAAGCTCTCAAAGAAGATATTTCAAAACACAAAGAAGAGCAGGAGAACACTCAGAAGATAGATGCAGAACTTCAGATTCTATTGTATTAGAAACGAATAGCCATACATGATTTACAATGTAAGAATGACTCTTAGTTTCATTGATCATACTACAGAGAACTTACAAGCTTTACAGATACAGTAAGGCAGCCAGACATTCCACGCGCACCTTACTGCAGACAAACAGGCGACCTCCTTCTTCTACTTCTAAACTATGCTAAGCTATCATGCTGTGTTTTCCTAGAATCTCTGTTGTAGGCCCTAAAAATCCCTATTGTGTAGCCCCTGTTGTAAAGTATTACAGTGTAGAGAGGCACAATATATAACATTCTGATTGTCCTCACTACAGCAAAAAACCTAACTGAACCCCTGGTTCAAACCTCTAGTTACAGCAATAAATGCAGGTGAACCAGTTCTCAAAAATATCTCTGAGCTGTGGTCAAATCTGGGCAAAATATTGCCCCTTCTGAGAAGTTCCGGCAGCTGGGCAATAACTTCTGCTTGTCTGTTGTGATAATACCTCCAGCTGCGACCTTCCTCTTTACTTGAATGGCCTTGACCTTTTGTATTTCATCTCTATCTTCTTGCTCCTGAGATCAGATCTTCTGCCTCCATGAGGTCACTGTGTTGACTTTCCAGCTGCTTCCTCAACTGCAAGCCTGCAAGACAAGACAAGCAATAAGTTTCACATTTATCATAAAAAATAGCATGAAATTAAAATAGGCGTTCAAATCATGGTGACAGCGCAAGATTGAGGAGATCAGATCCAGAAAATCGCTCAAAAACGCGTCAAAACACGTTCAGACTGCTTAAACTACACGGGTCAACCATCGCTGACCGAAAAATGCCAGAGGCGCCAAAAAAAAACACTTTAAAACTCCATCGCTTCATTTCCCGCCCATCGGCATGATCATCCCTATCGGCGCATCAAAAAATAGGTTAGTCGATATACCTCATCATCATGATATTCTGGAAATAGCATTCCCTCCTGAAGGTCCAGATGAATGTCATCATGATGTTTCGCTTCTGCATCTCTGGGAAAAGAACAACATCATCATCATCATCATGTTTAAGAAGAATAGGAGGATATGAATATAATCCTGCTGCTGAGGAAAGGAAGATGATGGTGACGTCATCATGATATTCGGGCTTCATTGAAATGCTAAGGATGACGTCATCATCATATCCGGTTAAGATCAGGGGGCTAACTGTGATATCGGGTCACCTAAGGAGCATGATCAGGATGATGAAGTGAATATGATCCTCTTGCGGCCAAGGTAACCCTCTCGAGAAAAATCAGCATGATGAAGATTATCATCATATTTGGGCAAACGGATCGTGCTCGAAAAAATATCCTGTTTGAAGGAAAAAATGATGATGATGACCATCAGGAGGATATTTGTTTTTTCGCTATTCAGATCGGGATGACGTCATCATGATATTCGGGTCCTTTGTTAAACTTAGAACATGACGTCATCATGATATTTCGCCAACCGGATCATGTTTGAGAAAAAATCCTGCCAAAGGGAAAATGTGATGATGATGATCATCATCATCAGGATAATTGCATAAAGGTTGCATTTTCGGCAGGAGGACTTCACGAAATATCAGGCGAACAAACAAGATCATGATGATCTTGACAATCAGGACAGGATAAAAAAATGATGATGATGACCCTCCTCATCGATTTATCATGATGACGTCATCATGATATTTTGTCTTCGAAGCACAAGGATGAGTTAAGGTCATCATGATAAATGCGCTAGGGTGATATTGTAAAATATGATGATGCTGTTTAAGAAATGCAATATCGACCACCTCTTCTGAATAGACAGGGTGATCATCATGATATTCGCTAACCGGAGATCAGGAGGATATGAAGATGATGATCCTCCTTCTCGAATTATGATGATGATGTCTCCAATACTCAAGCAAATTTTAGCGAATATGACCTTCTTGTGAAAGATCAGGATGATGTGAAGTCGTCATCATCATATTTCGAACTTCAGCAAATATCATGATGATGACCTTGCGATAGGATTTGAACGTGCACATGCAAATATGCCGATAATGAATTTGCTAAGTCAGGGTGATCTTACTATCAGCATGATATTTTAGTTTTTTAGGCGATGCAAAGATATCATGATGATGTTCGCGATAAAAAAGACCGCCTCGACGGGGGAACTTACCCTGACTTAAAGCCGATGTCATCATGATATTCGAACCTCAGGATATTGTCGGGGGGGTGCGTTTCAAATATGATGATGATGTCTTTATACAGCAAAACCAAGTTTATAAAATATGACGCTCTTAAGAAAATCATGATGCTGCATAATGCGCACAAGGCCTTTGACGGGTAAAAAGCACTAACACCTAAGATTGACGTCCGGATGTTGCGACTGCATGATTTTTAGCGGGTGATAGACCAAGATCATGATGATCCTGTCAACATGACTTAGGATATAAAAATGATGATCCTCCTGCGAATATCAGGTTTGACCAAGACTTTGACCGTGCATAACTTCCACATATGGACGAATTTTCGAGTGAAGTAAAAGGCAAACCTGCATGGAATTTCAAGCTCTTTTAAAATATGAGGTCACAGAAACAAAATATGAACTTTGACAAACAGACCTCATGATGATGACCTACCTTATGCAATATCATGATGATGATGCACCTGACCTTCATTTTTACCAGACCGCCAGAAAGCAGAAAAAAAAACACAAGCAGAAGCAAAAAAGCAAGACATGGGCAGGGGTCCTCGTTTTGCTAAGGAGCAAAATGGGGCGTGTTGTGAACATCACAACAATTTCATTTTTTGTTTGTTGGGTGTCTTAAAATACTTCATACATGGCACGAACATGGCATATAATACATTCTGTGGCTGGTTATATGTCTTTGGATGTAAATTTTTTGAAGTTCCTTGTGTTTGAAGTGAGGGTTTCTTTTTATATTACATAGAACTTCCTTTGTCCTTCACGGCCGTGTCTACTACACTTCACTCCCACCTTGCTCGATTGTATATTGTAAGAAGAAAGAAAAATCTTTTTTAAACCCGACAAGGGTTTCATGTTTTTACTGTGTAAATAGTCACTTCCCATGGCATTGCCTGGATAGCCTTACATTTCCATTCTTTCTCTCCAACACTGCAAAATACGTTGGGGTTCTGAAACTTGATATGGGTATTTTGAAAAATGAATGTAAATGGCATTATATTGCACGGCCTGGTTATAGATGTATCTCTACATTTTTCAACTCTGTATGAACCTAGATTTCCTCAAAACTAAACAAGGGTTTATATCTTTTGAGCCTCTTCTTTCTGCAAACACTGGAATATGATACATTTCACTTTCTTATGCTGTCATCGCTGAGCTATATTTACCATCATTGTTTTAAAGAAAAATGATGATTGCATACACTGTTCTCTACTTCTGTGGTTCTATTTGCTCTTTCATGGACTTTGCATATGAAGGATATATTGTCAGTTTTGAACTTAGAGCTCCTCTTCTTTCTATAGTAGCATATATGTCTTCATTTCTGTACCTTCACCTGTCCATTTAGTGGATTGTAGAAAATATACTTTTCTTACATGATTGATGACATGGCTGTGTCATGCCATTGTGGCATTGTAATAAATGACGAAGTCACTTACTTGTTCTGTATATACTATAGCAACATGGACCTTCTACTGTCCCTCTTTACTGTACTACATCATATCAAATACATTATGTAAGATATCCTGTAGGACATCAATTGGGTCCACTGTATTTGATGTTACTAGTTTGACAGATCACTTCTTATAATGAAACATTTACTTGAGCTCACTCATGATCAGATGCAGCCATGCACTTATACATTTAATTTTGATAAAATGACACTCTGTAGCATAAAGGATGATGATCGTGTCAGTTTAACTATTCCTCTATCACATGATAATGATGTTCTATTACAACACATGTAATGAAGTGTTCTTTTTACTTCTCTTGAAGTTTGTCAAAGACAAAAAGAGCCACCTGACTTGGTTGTCTTGTATTATTCTGCTATAGATCTATCCTTGCACTTTGCTTACTGGTTTATAATGGATACTCCAAGTGAATTATTGGTCATAGATGAGTAAGCAATCTTCAAATAGTCAACACTTGTGAACACTTATTCTTTATCAGTCTGATGATTATAAATGCATCATGTACTCCTGATTGTTATCATGCGTGAGAATGTCATTTTTATAATAGTTGGATTAGTACATAAGCTGTTATGTGCATTGAATTTTGTCCTCCATCGGTTCAGGTCATGTTCTCGGTTGCATTTCATACTTTGAAGTGAAATCATGGTCATGTCTTGAAATGGGACTGATGCATATGATTGTCTTTCTATTCTTCAGCTTGTCATGTGAATGTCATCAATGATTTTCTTCTTCTATTCATCCCTTCTGAGATCAAGGGGCGGCACCATGTTGGGCTCAACCCTTGTGGGAGCCCATTTGATACCACATGCTGAAAGTCTTCAATTAGTTTCATGATTTGTCCTATACCTGTACATGAAACAAACAGATTAGAAAAAAAAATGATGCTCTATGTTTGCTTCACTTCAGTTTCTTCTGCATATGGATGTTCTCATTTGATCAATGCATTATAACTAAAATATTATGCCTCTCCTAATTGATGAAGGATTTTCATAACCACAGCTTCTAACAGGACCTTTCTCACATTTTTTCTAGGTACATGCCGAGGTCAGGAGCAGGACTAGAGGCTACTATGAAGATAAACCAAAACAAGGCAATGATGGCTATGTCTTTCCCTCTTCTTCATTAGATGCATAATATTTTATTTGTATTTGCATGAGTTCAGCTATAATGCACGACTTGTGTGGGACATCTAATATGTCTTAGTTTCCTTCAATGCAATGTATATTCTCTTATGTATTCAGACTTGTAAATGAATAACCATTGTGGTGAATGAATACATATCTCATTTTACTGTACTGCAATGCAATGAATGATTTGAAACTTTTCTTTTCTGCATCTGAACAACTGAACTGCATTTGTCATAATAACTATGCAACTAGCACACAATAGAAATAAATCAAATCTCATCCAAAAATGATAAATGATAAATCTACTCAGCCAATTTTTGAGAAGTGGTAAAAAAATGGTAACAATTATTCTCAACAAACACATTTAGAGAGCCATCGTATGATAAAGGGAGGGTTGTTACAAAGGAGATCATATGCTCTAATGAACATATATTTCTCCTAAGAGAACTTGTATCATGTCAAAAATCAAATCTGGAAACAAGAGTCCACCATGGCACAACACCAAACATCCTCTCAACCAAGGATCACCTATCAAAACTAACAAGTCATAAACTAACACCTCAACTAAGAACTCCAAGAGTGCTCCATGTTAAACCAAGATGTCAACATCTCCAAACACATGACTATAACCATCTCCTAACAATAAAACTCAAGATGTCAAAGCACTCATATTGCATATAAGAATCATGATCCAAGAGCCTCTCCATGATACCCACAATCAGTGTAGAAGATCGTACATTACTAGGTGATGAATACACATCAATACAAAAGATCCCACTAAATTGTGATACTAAGCTACACATGGTATCGTGATAACCATCTCCTAAATGAAGGTCACCCATTGTCCACACACACTCAAATATAATACTGCAAGCTCTAGAGAATAAGTAGAACTAAGATCTCTAGGACAAGAAGATAAACCATCACTATCATAAGATCACACTTAACGTAACCAGGGTATCCATGATATCATTATAAACATGCACTACAAGTCCTAACAATTGACTATCTAGGAACTCTAATAATCCATCCTATCATCCGAATGCAACATACCAATTCACAAATGACCACAAACAAGGCCAACTAAAAAAGTATGCATCAACATTGAATCGATCTTGTGGATATAGATAGTCCACATCTGAGTCACCCAACTATAATCAATGGGTTGCATAGGTACCCACAAACAACATAACTCATATATCTCAAACTAATGCAACATGCAAACTCATCCTCAAATCAGTAACCTGTAAATTGAGATAACAAAGAATATAACCTATAGACCTTAAGACTCAAGCACCAAATCAGCCCTAAATTTGATTTTCCAAAAATTTCCACAAATGAGTAACCATAGTCAAAGAACCAATAAGTCTTCTAGGAGATATAAACAACCTCCTAAAACTAAACCACACCACCACTTGTAAACATGAAACAATCAAATTACCATATCCCATACTTGTCAACTGTATGCATGACCATGTTGTGCCAATGCTCAAACTTACATGCATATCCATGAAACCATAATCATCACCAAAAGTGTAATTATACTCAACTCTCACTAAACCGAGACTCCTAGTCTCACATGCATATCAACTATGTCCTTAAACTAGAAGACAACCTCTATACCTATTATCATAAAAGTTAACACTCTAAAAACACTTGTAAACATGTATTAGAAAGTATCAAATATGATAACCTTCTATACCATGATATTGGTCTCATAAAAACATGCACTCTCACAAGTTTTCACCTAAAAATTTATTTGGATGCTCACACAATCACAACCTAAATCTCAAGCTCCTACAAGTGCTCAAACAAGTAGAAACCTCTCTCTAATCATCTATGTGAAAAACCAACTGATTCATTATGTAGTATGCTACAAATTCTCTCCATCACCTATTCAAAATCTAAAATTTAATTACGTATGCTCAAGATATCACCTATTAACCATTCTAGAGAAATGTTGACTTCAAGCATCAAATTCTAACACAAACAAAGAATCTAATAACTAAACCTATAAAACTACATAGTTCTTAGAGAGATCTTTTTGATGCCTATTTAAGAAGTCAAAAATTCGATGCCATATGTGAAAGTTATGCCTCATGGAAGAAAAATACACTCTGAGGGAAAGAAAGGGCCCTAAAAGACCCTATCCATATAATGATGATGTCATTAGGTGCCTAGGTGGTGGGTTAGTAGTGGTGGCGCATAGGTTGGTGTTCAATGATGAAACTTAAAACATTATCATTCAATCTATTTAATTTTCAAATTTTAATCTTTCAATGAAGGAATTGATAGAGGTTTTAATTTCCTTTGATGTTTTTAAACTACCCATTGATGGTTGTGGTGTAGGCAGCCTTGTTTGGGGCCATGACTAGGGGCCAATGGCCCATTGGCCATGTGGCCTATTGACTAGTTGGGGGTCAAAAAAGCCCTATTTCCAAAGTACCTCCTTACACATGTCATGCGTGCTTTGTACCATATCTCCCATACCTCTTTTTTGTTTGCACATGCCCTTTTTATGGCTATCCAGGGGATTATTTTTCCACACCAAGCCCTAGTGGCCAAAATATATCAAATTTTATGTCATTTTTCATCTCTCAGGCCTCTTGGATCCAATAGTGAGGCCCATTTTATTCTAGGAGGTCAGTTCTACAACATCCCCCATAAAACTCCCATATTAAACACCTAGTAAAAATGATTCTGTGAAATATATTTCAAACACCAAATCTGCAATAATAACCACAAATCTATAAACCCCAAACCCCAAATTTGTAATTATCAAAACCTACACAAAACTCTTATACCTTTAAATGTCTCAAACCTTTCCATTGCCATGGCTTCAAATTTGTACTAGATCTGCTCAAACATGGGTTAAACAAAAATAGGCAGCCCACACCTCCCTCATCCATAACCAGAGCTCTGATACCACTTGTCAAGAAATTACAAGGTTGATCAAACCATTTCTTACATAGGCCTATGAGAGAAAATTATGCATGCAACCTTATAAAATAACTATAATGCAAAGATCAAAGACATATCATAAGATAACACAAGATATACCTTGGGAAAACCCTTAAAAGGTAAAAAAACTAGCCTCCAAAAGCATCTACACTCAATGTATTATTCAGTAATAAAAGCATTCCAATACACTTATAGAGTCTCCATGAACACTCCTAAAACATCAAGCTCCTCCAATGCATCCTCCATGTGTCCAAGAAAAATGGACAACCATGCAACCACAAATCCCATGCCATGCTTCACATATGCAATCTTCAGGAGAGCTCAATACAAATGATAACCAACCTAAACAACTAAACATGGGATTGCTTTTATAAAGTCAAGCTCACACAAAACCACCAAATTGTATTGGCTAAACCATGTGTCTCAAAACCATGAGAGCACAAAACTATTGACCCCATAATTAAATATTTCACATAAATATTAAATATTTGTCTTATGTCTCCCATAGATTAAATATCTAACCAATGTTACATACAAATATACAAGTGAACCCAAATAAATATTTAATATGGCTATACACATCACAAAAGATGCACCATAATAAATATTTATTTTACACAATTAAAATATTTATTTTCTTGTGCAAGGTGTACAAGACCCTTTTCCTAACAAACTCTTAGATGTGAATTATTACACATTGAATGCCTTTCAATATTAAGACATAACAATTAATCACACAAAACATGTGCTAATTCAGATTATAATGGATATGAATTAGGAGGGAATTACTAAAACTTGAATTAAATTTTTTTAATTTTGGGGGTCAATTTTGAGTGGTGTTTGATCAAATCTCACATGCCACAAGATTAACCCAAGAAAAGGAGGTGTAAATATCAAGGGGAGGAATGAATGTATGGGGACGGGTGTCAACATGGAAGTAATAATTTGGCCATAATGGTGATGTATAGGAATACATGCAAATAAGGATAGGGTGAAATGTATGGAAGTGTGTGTAAATGGGAATGGGTAAAGGATTAGGGAATAGGCCCAACTTTGCACAAGAGTACAACATTTACTAGTATGTAATTGTATTATGACATTCCATAAAAATGGGTCCACAACTAAATGGAAAATTTCTTGGGTATGCAAATTTCATCGTTACATTTTGCTCCCACTTTGGGGTGCATGTGAACCCTAAATGCATGCATGTAAAGCAAATATTCAAACATGAGATTCAACATTGCCATGATGAGGGGGTTGTTTGAAGAGTAAGTCTAAGTGATTAATGGGAAGAGGAACAATCTCATGCCCAACTATTGAGGAGGACCTCTTTGTAGAGAATGTGACTTGACATGTATAGCCCACCTATTTTTTAGATGCATTTTTGTTTTTCTTTGTTTTCAAATGTGGATGGGTCGAGAGATATGAATAAGTTAGTATAGAGGACAAGTCTAAGAAGTACAAGGCAAATTTAGTAGATAAGGGCTAATTTCCAGGTTGACAAAATGGATTTTTGTGAGATCTTCTCTACTTTGTGAATCTTATATCTTTAAAATTTTATAGTTGTTATGATTGTGTTTGACCTTGAGTTTGGACTGTTAGATGTGAAATCTTTTCTTTGCAAGGATTGGGAGGAGAAGATCAATGGTACATAGCTAGAACACGTTGTTGTTTAGTATAAGAAGGACATGGTTTTTGGGATATCTCTTTATGGTATAAAATTCACCCTTATTTCAAAATTTTGATGCATATGTTATTGAAGTTGGGATTTATGTTAGGGCTAAGTTAGGTCAGTGTGTTTATTTCAAACATGTTAGTGATTATTTACTATTATTTGTGCTTCATTATTTTAGTAATAGTAAGGGTTTTATTAGGGATTTTAAATCTCAACTTTGTACCTAAGCTCATCTTAGGGATGTGGATTAGATGAAATAGAGTAAACAAAAAACTATGGACTAGTTAGAGCAAGTATGTTAACTCTATACATTACAATGGTTTATGATGTAAGATTAAAACTAGCGAGTGTTCCCATTTTGTGGGAATAAATCTTTCTTTTGAGTAGTGCCTTTCGACAATATATGAGATAGTTGACTTGAGCCACATACCCTATTTGAGTGTAGTTGGTAGTCTTATGTATGTTATGATCTACACAAAACTAGAAATTATTCAAGTAGTGGGAGTCCTAAGTGGGTCTATGTCCAATCTAGGAAAAGAGAATTAGACTATAGTGAAGAGGATCTTTAGGTATGTTATAGACAAATCAAATTACTTGATTGTTTACCAAGGAGGATAAAATTTGAGAAAAATAATAAATATACAAGGATTACTGGATCCTGATGGCTAGTGATGTGGATGTTAGGAGGTCTACCAGTGGGTATGTATTTACTTTGTTCAATGGTATGCTTATTTAGATGACCAAATGATAGGTTGTGGTTTCTCTTTTAACTATAGCTGTAGAGTGCATTACATCTACTCATGCTTCATACAAGGAGGTATTTTGGCTTTAGAGTTTGTGTTTAGGTATCATGTTATGAAAGAAAAGAAAAAGGGATTATGAGGTTAGGATTTATCCTTTTCTTAAGTGTATAAGTAAACTATTGCAAAATGAGACTTTTCAACTTAGTATAACACTAGTGAACAAATAATGGAGTTGTGATTGACAAAATATAAGAGATTGACCTAGAAAATAAGTTGAAAATAGGAATGTAACATGAGAAGAAGAAATGAAAACCAAAAATAGAAGCAAATGAAGCTAGAAATTTACTAAGAAACAAGTAGAAATAGGTTAAGACTTTAGAAGATTGCAAACTCAGTTTAGAGGTCACTAGAGATATGGTCAAAAGTGTTGGATACTAGAATATTGACCAAACTCAAAAATCTTGTTCTAGGTGCTAGAATATTTTTCTAGGAAAGGTGTATCAACCTTACATCATAATGTTCAAGTATAATTTTGAGGCTATAGAAGAATATAATAGCATTTATGACACATAATATAGTTGAAAGAGGTAGTTATACATGTTGACTAGGAAAACTTACCAACCTATGACATGTCATTTTGAATATCATGAAGCATATTTGGAGGGTTTGAATAAGACAAAGTAGAGTGCCCAAGTTGGGCTCGGATAACTATGACATGTTATGATAGATTATTATAGGATTTCTCTTGGGATTTTGGGTGTTGGAATTTGACTAATGGATTTGGGCATCTCTTTTGGGTGCTATTAGGTCATGGTTTTGTGATTCTTTTTTGTGGTTTCATGTATTGGTTTATCTATTTATTGGGTACCTGGGATGGATTTTATATATTGTATTTTGTAGGTATTATTATGTTTTTGATGGTAATATAGATTCAAGTGTTGTTGTTGCCTCTTATGAAGGCTCCTTGATTGGGATGTATTTGATAATTAATACATTGGTTCGATATTATGCCTTGAGACTTATTTGTATTATTTTCTATCTAATCAATAGAGACACTGGGCTAAATGGCTACCTTTGGCTAAGTGGTTATCATAGTGCTTCCAAAACAACCCCTTATGAGGTCCTCTGTGGTACTCTCCCACCCTCCTTGTGTACTTATGTTGTAGGTTCTTCAAAGGTTGTAACAATTGACAAGATTTTGGCCAAAAAAGAAGACACATCTTAACTACTTAAGACTAATTAGATACTAGACCAAAATTGCATGAAACAATAGGTGGATCAACATAGGACATATCACACTTTTGATATTGATGATTGGGTATTTTATGTCTTCATTCCTACAAGCAACTTTCATTATGAGACAAGAATGGTCATAATTTGGTTCCCAAATTTTATGATCCTTATCAGGTGATCTAGTGTATAGATGAGGTGGCATACATGCTACACTTTTACCATCTTCTCAGATCCACCTAGTTTTCCATGTCTCATGTCTGAAGAAAGTGATCAGACCTAGTACTTGAGCATTGATAGAACTACTTAAGTTCGATGAGCAGGGCTCAATATTAATAGAACTTGAGCCTATTTTAGAAAAATGCACCAAGCATGTTTGCATTTGCTCTATCGAGGAGTTATTAGTCTAATGGAAGGCCTGCAACTTGAATATGCCACATGGGAGCCTGTCAGCAATCTCTCTAGGTTCCCTCATCTTAAGCTTTGAGGACAAAGATTTTCAAAGGGGGGGTCAATTCTATGTACCCCATTCTATTTTATGATTTCTAGTATTAGTTGGGCACATATGCTTTGCAATTCACCCTTAGGCAGCTTTAATAAAGGGATGCATATGCTTTGCAAGTTGTCCCAGTAGTTGTTAGAATAAAGTATTTATCCAACATGCATGGGATGGTAATAGTTACCTTTGGAAAAACACTATATATTGTAATGATTTCTCACTTGTAAAAGCATCTTGGAATATTTTTAATTGGAGTATGCTCTATTTAGATGTTGCCCCTTTGAAATGGCACTACAAAAATAATAAAAGTATTTTTGTTTTTTTCATTTCTATAATATTTCTGTGTTCAACAAATTTTATCTTGTAGGTTCCTTATAGGGAGCCAAGAATTGTCTCAAAGACATTAGGAGACTCTAGAACTCTTGAGAAAGAGCATACATTCAAATGAAAATTGTGGTCATTGTAGAGATTTTCTCCAATGTGTAAAAACCCACATGCAAATATTTCATAAAAAGACCAACATCCTTATAGAAATATGGACCTCCTCTAAATACTCCACCTCTATCAGATTCATTTACAAAGATTTCTATGAAATGACTTTTAGCATAAGATCATATTTCATATTCTCCTTGAGCCTTTTAGTTCTTTCTTTCCCAAAAAACCAAATCCTCCAAATAAATTTAGGCACCCAAAAATCTAGAAATCAAGCTACATCCTTGGAATGTAGAAATATTTTTCTTCTACTCATCTAGAATAAGATTAATAACTAGGGATCCTTCTAGAGCTCGCATGTATGCTACGATCTTCTACCAAGAAGATATGCTTTCTTCTTACCAACTATTCAAAATGCTACATCATTTTTTTACAAATAGATGATCCAAAACCAAATCCTATAATTGTGTCTTTAAATGAACAAGAAGGGGAGTGAACTCCCCTCTAGAAGAAGCCATTACTAGGAAAACATAGATCAAAAGATAAGAGAAAACAAATAATCTTCATAACTCCAAAATCAACCTTTACATGGACCAGCTAGGAGTCGAACCTAGGATAGTCTCCCATTTGTTGCTAGGGTGCTCTACCACTAAGCTATTGACCCTCTTGGTGACTAGTCCATGTTTGGTTCGGGTGTGGCTCATTTTCCAACATCTCCCTTGAGCCATACTATAATTGCCCAAGGATTCTAGCTTGGCCTAGCACTGCTGATTTAGACTCTAATACCATGTTAAACATTTCATGGACTAGCTTGGAGTTGAACCTAGGACCTCTCATTGTTACCGGGGTGCTCTACCATTGAGCTACTGACCTTCTTGGTGACTGGTCCATCTTTGGTTCAAGTGTAGCTCATTTTCCAACACTACTAGGAGTGATTGTTTTTCCATTCTAGAGTATAGGTGAGAGGACCCAATTGCTGAGAGTGTTCCAATAGCTATGATAATATTTGTGGATTTAAGGCCCAATATTTTTAAAAGTTTAACACTAGTAGTTGTGACTTTGAGGTTGTTAGTGTTGACTATAAGTACTTATAATTGAACAAAATGTGTTCTTTAGATCAAAAAAGAAACCAATCATGTGATGCCACATCAACACACCAAAAAAACATGACTTAATGCACAACTATTGGTCCACCCCTTTATTTAGGTCTTTTTGGACACCTCAACAAAAAGCATGCTGATGTGGCATAATATTTGATGATGTGGACCTAAAACCTTAGTTATAAGGAGGGGCCTTGCCAAATAAGCTGCGTAAACTTTTTGGAGTGATTCAAAATTGCCATGTATGATTTTGAGATGTATGAAGTTAAGGTGCTCAACTACTGGATCCTCTTCCCTAGTATACTTTGGTTTGAAGTCACAAAATTGACATGTTGGTGTCATAAGAAAATTGTTGCTTGATGAGAGAGAGGCAGAGAGTGAAAATGTTTATTCGATGATACAAAATGAACCAACTAATGTAACTGCATGGTTATATAACAATGTAATACATTATGCTAGCATTCCCCATCTTATTACATTGTTTTTACAAATGTACCCCCTAAACAGTTCAAATTTGATCCTACCAAGAGACTTTGTGAACATATCTGCTATCTAAGAGTATGTAGGGCAATACTGGAGCTAGATGTGGTGGTTCAAAACTTGGTCCTGAATGTAATGACACTTGACCTCAATATGCATAGTGCGCTCATGGAAAACTAGATTCATCACAAGTTTTAACACACCCTGATTGTCACAATAGAGAACTAGTGACTTCTCTTCAGGAATGTCCATATCTCCCAGAATGCGACGTAACCAAATCACTTCACACATATCTCCTCATACAGTGCGATATTCAGCCTTAGTGGATGAAATATCAACAACAGTTTGCTTCTTACTAACCCATGAAATTGGCCGAGATCTGAGATGAAAAATATAACCAGAGGTTGATTTCCTGTCATCTACAAATCCTGCATAATCTGAGTTTGTATATCCCTGTAAGAAGAACTAATTGTTCTTCTTATATTCCAGACCATAATCAACTGTGCCTCAGATATATCTCAACACATGCTTTGCTACAACCCAATGACACTTCTTTGGCTCCTGCATGAATCTAGAGAGATAGCTGATAGCAAAACATAAGTCTGGTCTAGTGTAAGTCAAGTAGATGAGGCTCCCAACCAGCTGCCTATAAAGAGTGTCATCTACTTAAGGTGAATCCTGGAAATGTGATAGTTTCAAACCTTTCTCCATTGGAGTGAAAACAAACTTACAGTTGACCATTCTATACTTTTCTAGGAGTCTTGGCATATTTCATTTGGGAGATGAATATGTGGTTCTTCTTCTGCCATATCTCCAAGCCAAGACAATAATGAAGTAGCCCCAAATCTATGATGTTGAAGGAGTTCTTGAGATCATTCTTTACATCATCAATGAGACTGTCTGAGCTGCCAGTGAGAATAAGATCATCAACATACAAAACTAGAATGACAATCTTTGTGCCTACCTTCTTAATATACAAATTAGGATCAGAGGGGCTATGGGTGAATCCATGTTACAATAGGTGACCATCAATCTTAATGTACCATGCCCTAGGAGCTTGCTTAAGGCCATAAAGTGATTCGATAAGACGACATACCTTGTGTGGATAATGTTCATCAACAAACCCTTCTGGCTGGGTCATGTATACTTCTTCTTTGAGACCACCATTTAAGAAAGCACTCTTGACATCCATTTGCTGAAGCTTCCATCCCTTCTATGCTGCCAATGCACATACCATTCTGATAGTTTTGATCTTCGCAGTGGGTACAAAGGTTTCTTCATAATCAATGCCCTCCTGTTGAGCATAACCCTTTGCCACAAGTCATGCTTTGTACTTGTCGATAGATCCATCTGCCTTGTACTTTGTTTTGAAGATCCATTTGCAGCCAATGGGTTTCTTCCCTTCAGGCAAATCGACAAGTTCCCAAGTATGATTTTGCATCAGAGAATTATACTTTGTCCATAGCCTTCTTGCACCGAGGTTGGCTTAATGCCTCTTGAACTATGTCAGGTTCAGTTCTCTCAACAACAATACTCATGAGTGCAAGATTCACTTCATTTCTTGTCTGACTCTTGGTTCTGATTCCTGACGAAGTGTCTACAAGAGTGTGCAGGTTAGAGTCCATGATTGTACTTTGGACCCACTTTGGAGGTTGACTGTGCTACTGCTGGTGTGTAATGTTTTCTAGAGGGCCCAAATGAATATACAACTCTCCTTGTAGTTCACTTTCTCTTTGAGAGTTTTCCACATGCTCATCATCTGATTGTGAGAGAAATTTTTGAGAAGTAGGATGTTGTTGCTCTTCTTTTTGTGATAAGGAATCAAATGACAATTCATCACACACCACAACTTGACTCTCATGTATCTTCTTTGTCTCAGGATCTATGAGATGATATGTTTTTGATGTAATACTATATCCCAACAATATACACTAGAGTATCTTAGGATTAGTCTTCTTTCTCTTATTACTAGGGACATGCATGTATGCTATGCAACCAAACACCCTTAGATGAGAAATTGAAGGCTTTTGTCTAGTCCATACCTCTTTAGGTGTCTTGTGTTGTAGGATCTTTGTTGGTGCCATGTTGATGAAGTATATAGTTGTCCACACTGCTTCTGCCCAAAATCTTTTCTCCAACTTGGTTGTGGAGAGCATGCATCGAGCCATCTCCATGACAGTCTGATTACAACATTCTGCAACTCCATTCTGTTAGGGTGTACAAGGAGCAGTTAGGTGCTTCTTGATGCCATGATGCTTCAGGTATGCCACGAACTCCTTGGAGGTGAATTCCCCCCCTCGATCTGAGTGGATGACTAGAAGAGACTGGCCTACTTCTTTGACAACTTGCTTGTGAAAGTCTTGAAAGTTGACAAAGCCTTCACCTTTCTTCTTGAGAAAGTACACCTAGGTCTTTCGTGAGGAGTCATCCACGAACAATTGGAAGTACTTATGTCCTAAAAATTAAGCAAGCATGGGTCCACACATATTAGTATGTACCAACTCAAGGCGATGTTTAGCATGGAAGCTACTAGCCTCGAACGGATTCTAGTGTTGTTTACCTGCAAGGCATCCAGGACATATAGGCAATGAATTTGAAATTGGGGGAATTCCCCTTGCCATTTTTTTGGAGCTAAATTGATGCAAGGAGTTGACTGAAAGGTGCCCATAGCAATAGTGCCAGAGTCCAGTAGATTCTATTGTTGAAGCTGATAGAGATACTGTAGGGGAGGAGACAGCATCTAATGCAAATAGTCTATCCTTCATAAATGCTCTAGCAAGTATCATACCTTCTCTTGAGATTAGACAGGTCTTGACCCTGTCCTTCACCTAGAGCTTAACTTTTAGTTTGTGGTTCAGAAGCTGACTAACAGATAGCAGGTTTGTTGTCAAACTAGGAACATACATCACCTTGGTGAGGGTACAACAGCTTGTCCTAAGAGGAATGATGACCTTGCATATTCCCTCTACAACATACTCCTTGTTGTCAGTAATTCGAACTCTATCTCCAGTAGGTTGTTATGTCAGTGCATCGAACAGCTCACGATTGCCTGTCATATGCTTGCTGGCACTCGAGTCTATCAACCAAATATCCCTCATGGGCTGCAAGGTTTGGGAGACAAGGACTAGATTGTGATGAGTGCCGTAGTTGGCTATTTCTGGTTCATCTTCTTCTGATGCATCATCTATTGGGCCGCTACATTGCCTTTATGTTTCCTGCGACAATGATGGTGTTTGGATGGCTGAGTATCACTACAACCAGAAAAGCCCTCTTTACTTGAATTGCCTTGTGTTAAGGCATTGTACCAACAGTTGATAGTGTCATGATTGTTCTTGTTGCATATATGACACCATCGGTTTGCCTTTGGAGGCTTCGAATGTTGATGTTCAAGTTGTTTATATGGCTGCTTTCCGTGAAACTTCTAACTTTTTTATTTTTTGGAGATCAGGGCCTTGTCCTCAAGTTCACCTTGGACTGATTGAATGGCTTCTTCCTACTGCAACAGATTCACCAATTCGTCAAATGACACCTCTTTCTTTGTGATGTTCAGCATGGTGACAAAGATTTTGAATTGAGATGGTAGAGCTCTCAGCGTAATTGGGACAAGTAGTTTGTCCTCCACCTTTTCTCCAAGTGCAACAAGCTCAACTCGCAGTTCAGATACCCACCATAAGAATTCATCAACTTTCTCACTAGCTTGCATACAGAGTGTATGGAGCTTAGACTATAGATGGAGGATCTTCGTCTGGTTCTTCGCTTGGTAGACTGTGCAGAGAGAATCCCATGCTACCTTTGATGTTTCTGCATCTCGAATGCAAGGTTGAAATTCATCGGTGATGTTGAGTGTTATCAACATCAATGCTTTGGCATCAGCCTTGTCAGACTTTTGCCTTTCATCTGGGTCTTCCGGTCTGGTTATGTCACCAATGACAATTCCCCATAGCTCCTCAAAAATGAGAATTGTCCGCATCTTTGTCTTCCATTTGGCATAATTTGGCCCTTTCAAAAGTTGAGCATCAGAAAGAAGCAATTTTGGGGCTGACATGGTTCACCACAAATAGAAAAAACTAGTCCAGAAAATAATTTTATTATTATTTTATTTGACAATACATTCACTTTCAAGACGAAATTGTAGCACGGAGATGAGCACGATAGGCCTGTACTGTGAAACGGGGATGCTTGGGAGTGTGTTCTACCTCATCTTCATCATCAGCATCATAACCCTCATCAAGTTTTGCTCTAATCTTCCTTTCTTGACATTGTACATCAAATAGAAAGTAATCTAACAATCCTTGCCTAAACAATTCATCGAATTATTTATTACTGGTGTTTTACAGGGCATCTAGAAGGGTAAAATAGAAGCCTGAGATTTCTAAACTAGCACGTCCACCTCGAGGTGGCTCATTTGTATGATTACTGGCCACACTGCTGGCATCTAGTGTGGTGGACATCCACTTTTGATTGATTACCGAGTGCCTTGTCACAATTAACACTTCACCAAGCAGCACCAAATGTGTGCAACTCAGTCTTCAAGTGTCTTCTAGAGGGAGCTACAAATGGCATGGATGGAGAAATATCAGTCTAGGCAATGACCTCTTCAATCTGCCAGCAATGACCTCTTCAATCTTTCAATGTTGTTTCTTCCCAGCGCATTACAATCTTTTAACGTTGTTTGCTCACTATGGGTGTTTCCTTCCTCGTTGTCTTTTTTGCACTAGGCACTTCCCTTACTTCTGCACACCTCAAGAGCATTCCATCATCAGCCTGTGAAGTCTAGTATCGGTGCACTCCAACACAGACCACACCTGCTCTAATACCATTTGAGAGAGAGAGGCAAAGAATGAAAATGTTTATTCGATGATACAAAATGAACCAACTAACATAACTACATGGTTATGTAACAATGTAATACATCATGCTAACACTTGATACTTGTTGCAAGGTGGATCATGATTTCATATTGTTTTGTGTTGAAATTTCAAAAGGCCTTTTATCTTTAGCCAATCGATCTTGAGATCTACACTATGAATCATTCATGTCCTTCATGTTCTATATTTTGTACCCAATAATCGAGACTCCAACTCCTAATTGGGCACTCAAATGTTAGAAAATTAAGCAATGCAAAATTGAAATAACAGTGAATTAGCAATAAAAGTAGAAAATAGACAACACAGATTTACGTGGAAAACTTGGTAATGTACCAAGAAAAAACCACTTGCAAAGATCTCTCAATTTTATTCTCAAAAGAAAATTCATAGTTACAAAACTTTTTGTCATGCCTTGGCATTCAAGCTCGACAACCTTAAGTAATCACAACAAAACACATGCAAAAAACTAATCAAATCTAAAGATAGATCTCCATGTATAAAAGTGTGAGTGACACTTCTACATGCAAGTTTACATGGTGTACACATGGAACATGGCCAAAAAAGATTTTTTGGCTCAGCCTAGTGGCCTCTCCAGAAAGCACCTTCAGCGTAAATGCCTTATGAAAAGAAACTCCTCCTATTGAGAGACCAATGCCACTTCTACCAATCATCAAGTGATGTGCAAGCCAGGAGAAGTTCTGCACCATATGAACTTCTCTCTACTAGTAGACTTCATCAAAATATATACTGGATTTATATCAGTGTGTATCTTAGCCAAAGAGACATGTCCTTCTTCCACCACCTCACATATAAAGTGATATTGTACATCAATATGTTTTGTTCTGGCATGATAAGTTGAGTTTCATGTTAAGTGTAAAGCACTCTGGCTGTCACAATGCAACACCATGTTATCCTGCTTTACCTACAATTCACCCAAGAGTGTATGAAGCCAGATTGCCTCCTTGCTAGCATGGGTCATTGCCATATATTTTGCTTTAGGAGTAGATAAAGCCACCACTATTTGCAACTTTGAAAGCTAGCTAACAATACCTCCTACTAAGAAGAAAACATAACCTGTATTAGATTTTCTCTTATCTCTATCTCCACCAAAATCTGCTTTCATATATCCATTGAATTGAAGACCACTCCCACTATAACAAATAGTAGCATGAGAAGTGCTCCTCAAATACCTGAGAATCCACTTCACAGCCATCCAATGATCACAACTTGGATTCGCCATGAAATGAATGACTATTCCCACTACTTGTACAATGTCTGGTCTAGTGCACACCATAGCGAACATAAGACTACCAATTGCTGATGAGTATGGTACACAAGACATCTATGTCTTCTCCGCTTTTGTTCTAGGACATTGTTCCGAAGACAATTTATTATGAGCAGGAAATAGAGTTATAACTGGTTGTGCATTTTGCATATTGAAGTGCTGCAAAATCTTCTCCACATAAGTCTTCTGTGACAACTAAATTTTCCTATTCTTTCTATCTTTGTGTATCCTTATTCCAAGAATCTAATTTGCATTACCTAAGTCCTTCATCTCAAACTCCCTAGCAAGTTGAGTTTTCAACTCAATGATTCTCTGCATGTTGGGACCTACTACCAACATACCATCTACATACAAAAGCAAAATAATGAAACTACCATCTTCACACCTTTTAATATAGGCACAATGATTAGCCTCACATCTACAAAAACCCAAACTCATCATGAAGGAATCAAATTGCTTGTACTAACACCTTGGTGCCTGTTTCAAACCATACAATGATTTTCTCAACATGCATACTAGATTCTCCTTGTATTTTTCCTCAAAACCTTCTAGTTGTAGCATATAAATTTCCTTAGAAAGATCACCATGCAAGAAAGTTGTTTTAACATATAACTGTTGTAATTCCAAATCACGACTAGCAACAAGAGCCACAACAACTCTAACTATACTTAACTACACCACAAGTGAGAAGATTTCATCAAAATCAATACCAGATTTTTGTGCATACCCCTTGGCCACAAACCGAGCTTTATATCGCTCCACATTATCATTTATATCCCTTTTCACTTTGAAGACCCACTTATTGATTTTCATCCCTTAGGCAATTGTACAAGCTCCTACATTTTATTTTTATGTAGAGCTCTCATCTCCTCATCCATGGATTCTCTCCATTTATTTACATCTTCATCTTCGCAAGCCTCCTGATATGAGCTAGGATCACCAACATTAGTAAGTAAAGCATAAGGCAATTAAGGTGCTCAACTACTGGATCCTCTTCCCTAGTATACTTTGGTTTGAAGTCACAAACATAAATTAGAATAGTGAAAAAATAGAGATCGGAGACTAAATGAAAGACTACACATTTCTCAACACATGGTTACATCTTTATAGATGTTGATATCTCAACAATATCATATAAATTAGCAAATAAAACTGACAACAAACTAAGGACTGATGACAACAAACTAAGGACTGATGATAGCAAACTAAGGATTGATGACAACAAACTATAGACTCCAATAACACTTCTACTACAACAAATGACACATGTTTACTTAACTTGACACATATCCAACATGTGCATAATTTAGTTATGAGTTATGCACTAATACACCCCCTTAATGAATAACTAAATTTTCATGAACTCCTAACATATCCCTACATTATACAAACTTTATCTTTCCCAATGGCTTTGTAAATACATCAGCCATGTTATCATTTGTGTTACAATACATTAACTCTATCTCTTGAGATAGAATCTTTTCTCTTACAAAATGATGCTAAGTTTCAATATGCTTTGACCTTGCATGATAAATTGGATTGTTTTCCAACTTGATTGAACTTTGATTGTCACATTTGATTGGAATTGGTCCTCCCTTATTTTGTCCCATATCTTCAAGAATATGCCTTAGCCAAACATCTTCACAAGTAGTACTACACAATGCTTTGTACTCAGCTTCCATAGAGGACAATGAAATAGTTGGTAGTTTCTTGTTGTTCCAAGAAACAATGCCTGAACCTATGCTAAATCCATAACCAGTTGTGGATTTATGATCATCTGGATCACCTACCCAATTAGAATCTGAATAACCTGTCAACTCAACATTCAAATTGTTAGTATATTCAATATCAAAGTTAATGGTTCCCTGTAGGTATTGAAGAACTCTCTTTTCTACTTTCCAATGAGTCTCAAGAGGTTTAGCCATGAATTGGCTAAGTATGCTGACTAAATATGCAATATCTAGTCTTGTTGTGGTTATGTAGTTCAAACTTCCCACCATTTGCCTATACAAAGTGCCATTTACTTCTGTTGTACCATCATCAATAGAAAACTTAAAATTTTGTTCTAGTGGAGTTGATACTGCTTTACAATCTTGCATTTTAAACCTTTGTACCAATTTCTTTGCATACTTACTTTGAGTAATCAAAGTCTTTCCATCTTTGATTCTTCTCTCCATACTTCAATTCCTAGACAATAATGTATTTGTCCAAGATCCTTAATTTCAAATTCCTATGATAGATCTCTTTTGACTTCATCAATCAAGCCTATAACACTTCCTGTTATGATTAAGTCATCAACATATAATGAAATCAAAACAACATTCCCATGCTCATCTTTCTTTATGTACAAATTTGGATCATTCTTACTTTTGATAAACCCTTGCTGGAAGAAGAAGTTATCAATTTTCACATACCATGACCTTGGTGCTTGTTTAAGACAATGCAATGCTTTCTTTAACCTGCATACAAGACGTTCTTGTCCCTTCTTTACAAAACCTTCTGGTTGTACAAGATAAATTTCTTTTTTTAAATCACCATTTAAAAATGCTGACTTGACATCTATTTGATGTAGAACCCAATTATACTTAGTAGCAAGTGCATTCATGAGTCTAATGGTATTCATTTTAGCTATAGGTGTAAATGTATCTTCATAATCTATTCCTTCCTTTTGTGAATAACCTTTTGCAACCAATCTAGGTTTGAATTTATCAATACTGCCATCAGCATAAACTTTGTTTTAAACAACCATTTAGAACCTATAGGAATTCTATTTACAGGTAATTCAGTTAGTTCCCAAGTGTCATTTTTCATGATTGAATCATATTCTTCTTGCATAGCATTCATCCATTCTTCATGATTTTTAGCTTCTTCAAAATTATGAGGTTCATCTACACTCATTACTTGAGCCATTAAAGCATAGTCATTATACTTGATTAGCGTTTTGATTTGCCTCATTGATCTTCTTAATATTTCACTACTGGATGGAGTAGCTTCACTTTTCCTTAGTTCAAGCCCACTTTGACCATGTTGATCTACAATATCTATATTCTCAATGCCTTCTTTGAGAATCTCCAATGAAACAATATTTTCTTCCTTTTCTTCCTCTTGAATATAATCTGCATATTCATGAAAGATAACATCTCTACTAACAAACACTTTGTGAGTAGTAGGATCAAGTTTCCTCTGCTAGCAAACAATAACTAATGAAAATACACTTGATTGATTTTGCATCAAGTTTCCTCCTATTTTCTTTTGGATTATGACATAATGCCTTACATCCAAAAATTCTCAAATGACTTACAATAGGTTTAGTACCAGTGAGGGCCTCATAAGGGGTTATCTTTTCTAGGTACTTGGTAGGTCTTCTATTCAACAAATATACAACTATACTAACTACTTCAGCCCACAAATTATTAGGGAGATTCTTTCCTTTGAGCATACTCCTAGCACACTCAATAATTGATCTATTTTTCCTTTCAGCCACACCATTTTGTTCTAGATTATGAGGAACTATGTATTGTGACCTAGTTTGCATAGGACCACATGCATCTGTATGTACTAATTCAAGAATATTTCTATGCCTTTTATCTGTCCTTTGTGGGAATTGATTCCTATGTTGTTTACCCAATGCACAACCATCACAATTAACATGCTCATTCTTAAAACTTGGAAGACCTTGCACCATTTCTTTTCTTTGGAGAGAAATAAGATCTCTAAAATTTAGGTGACCATACCACATGTGGCATAATTCTTCTATTGAGACACATGTAGATGCCATTACTCAATGACATTCTAAAACTACATCAAGTTTATACAATCCTCCTATTTGGATTCCTTCAGCTATCACATTATAGTGATCTTTCATATCCTTTACTTGGCAACCTGTCTTTAAGAATTCAACTTTTAAACCTTGATCAGTAATGGCAGAGACTAAAATTAAATTCTTGTTAATTCTTGGCACATACTTTACATTTGAAAGTACACTTATATCACCAAAACCTTTAATGTCATGAGATGTATCATCTCCTAAATAGATCTTGCTACCATCATTTTTCTCATGAAAATCTTTAAACCAATCTCTATGACAAGACATATGAATTGATGCACCTGAATCTATAAACCAAGCATTACTATCATCTATATGAGTAGAAAGAGCACTATCAAAAATGAACAACTTATGATAATGGAGATCATCTTTTATCTCATCACAACCATTCACAAAGTTGCCTTCATATTTATTATGTTTGGAATCATTATACTTCTCTTTCCTACATTCATAAGCACAGTGTCCATATTTTCCACAATAATTACAATTTGCATTTTTATTTACATTGGAATTTGACTTAGATGATGCTCCATCTTGATGCCTTTTATCATTTTGATACATTTTGTTATCAAATTTACTTCATGTATTCTTTGTCCATGGCTTTCCTTTGGATGACTTCTTATCCTTGGCCATCAAAGCTGAATCTGCAGCCTAGAGTCTACTATCCATATGCTTCTTCCTTTCTTCTTCTTGTAGAAGGATACCTGCTAAACTGTCAAAAGAAGGTGCATTTTCCCTTGGAGCTAATCGAGTGATAAATACTTGATAGTCACTTAACATACCATTCAAAGTAACAGTGACTAAATCACTACTTGAAACTATTTCACCAATGGCAACTAATTTATCCCTTAATTCCTTAACTCTGGACAAATAATCACTAATACTTTCATTTGCTTCCATTTTGATTGAAAGTAATTTGCTCTTTAGAAACATAATTATATTTGTGTTTGTAATTTGATACAAACCTTTTAGAGCAGTCCATGTACCAGCAGAGGAAATGATATCTCGAATGTGAGGGATATTGGAGTCCTTCATAGACATACGTAAGAGAATCTTAGCTTTGCATTATCTGTTCTCCCAATCTTTAACAGCATTTGCAGGTGTAGTAGGTTTGGCCTCTGTACCATTTACAATGTTCCACACATTGTACCCTTCCATTAGAGTCTGCATCTTAGAGTCTGCATCTTAAACTTCCAATTGACATAATTTGTTCCATCTAACTTATTTGATTCAGTTAGATATGAGTCTGTCAGATTTGCCATTTTAAAGAGAAAAAAAATATATAAACACACAACCAGCTTTTGCAAATAACAGCTGAAAGACACCCTTACGCAGCAGTAGCAGACAGATGACTCTACAGTGTATTTAAAACAGCAGAAAAGACTCTACAAAGTATGTCGACCTTGCAGGGCAGCGTGTGGGCATAATCTTCATGCAGCATATAACACCATTCAAGATAGGAGAATAGCATGTGCACAATCGCAACTTCTTCCTTGAGATTTTCCTCCTATTTGGAGACGCTGCCTTTTTCTCTCTCTGATTTTTTACTGCAGCTTCAAACAGAACTGGTGATCATTTTTTATCTCAGCTTCACTTTCTCCAATTGCAGATCTCCTTCGATCCTCTGCTGGCTTTCTCACGCAGTATTGCCTATCACTAGGCTGTGATACCAAAATAGAAATTAGAATAGAGAAAAAAGAGAGATCGGAGACTAAATCAAAGACTACACATTTCTCAACACATGGTTACATCTTTATAGCTGTTGATATCTCAATAATATCCTATAAATTAGCAAATAAAACTAACAGCAAACTGTAGACTCCAACAACATTTCTACTACAGCAAATGACACACGTTTACTTAACTTGACAGATATCCAACATGTGCATAATTCAGTTATGAGTTATGCGCTAATAGTCACAAAATTGATATTGGTGTCGTAAGCAAATTGTTGTTTGATACTTGTTGCAAGGTGGATCATGATTTCATATTGTTTTGTGTTGAATTATTAAAAGGACTTTTATCTTCACCCAATCGGTCTTGAGATCTACAGTGAGAATCCCTCACGTCCTTCACGTTTTATATTTTGCACCCAATAATCGAGACTCCAACTCCCAATTGGGCACTCAAATTGATTCTATAATGTATATCACTTTCCTATGTCGGGAACATATCGATTCTGATGAGAATATTTAAATTTTAAATTGGCTCAGAGAAAGATAAAATACAACTACTGTCACTCAATGATTTTTAAATGCTAAAACTAGATATTTGCAGTTTTCAGCATCTTCCAAAACTTATATTGTTGGTCCATGTGACTGCAAAATCTTATCACTAATAGGTATTATAATGATTATGTGTGTTGTACATGTTCAACAGTCAATAGCTGGTATGCCCTGATTGTTTATGTGGGAGATCTGGTCGCACGTAAAAGGCAGCCTCTATGCAGCATACAAAATGCATCAAATCCATTTTGTATTTCAAATTCAAATTTGTTGAAAATTTGGGGAGTGAGCATACTAAGTTCTTTGAAGTAGTCTTGCCATCTTTTATTATCATGGCGTGCTAACAGTTCAAGATTTTCCTCAGATTTTTGAAAGCTTTGTATGAAATACAAAATGCATTTGGTACATTTTGTATGCTGCATAGGCACTGCCCACATAAAAACCAAACTGCAGAGCACTAATTGTTTAATTGTTTAATACGTCTAATAAATGTAAAAATCATATAATCTGACATTTATTTATAATGCATCTTTGCTTCTAAAGGTCATCGTTTACTTTGATTGGGCTATAAATATATCTTGGCCGGTTCAGCAGCTCATATAGTTTTTCACGGTTTAGGCTGTTTCTGAGGCTCAGTGCTGCTTGTTTGGTGATAATCATGAGCATGAAGAATAGACCCCATGATAATCTGTGTTTTCCAATTGTCTGATCCAAACAATTTTTTATTAATAATAATTATTTACTAATTAAATAACTTTTGATTTCTTATAACTCGTTAAAAAGTCTATCCTAAATCCTCTTCATTATTGTTAACATGATTACAGGTTTTATATTAATCAGGTTTCTAGATTCAATTGTTTATTTTTTATTTTACGATGGATGTGGATGTGTGGCAATGGTTGCTTTCAAACTTAAAGAAACCTTAATCCTTGTTTCATAGTACCCACTATCCCTCCATCTTGCCTCACAGTTTTAATGGTTCAACTTTTTGTCTTGTTTTTGATTTTTTTAAATTTATACCCCAATTTTTTGAAATGTCTTTCTTATCTTGCTTGGTACTCTCAAACTTAAAGAAACCCTAATCCTTGTTTCATAGTACCCCCTCCATCTTACCTCACATTTTTAATGGTTCAACTTTTTGTATTGTTTTTAAGTTTTTTTTTAAATTCATACCCCAATTTTTTTAGATGTCTTTCTTATATTTAGTTCCCAATTTTCCTTTCTCTTTCTATCTTTTTCACATAATAGGTTGGTTTGTGAGTTCCCTTGTTTTCTGTATGGTTTTTATTCCTTGACTCCATGCCTTTTTTAAAAAAAAAAATTCTAACTATTTCTTTCTTTTGTTGGTTGGTTCTACTTTTTGTCTTCTTTAATTAATTTCCTATTTGTTTCGCTTGTTTCTTAGATTTAATTTTCTTAATTCATTCTTGAGGTTTGACTTTGTATTTTATTAAATTTCATTCTATGTTCTTTTTCAATTATTTTTATTTTTACTTTTTAAAGAACATTTTCATCTAGATTTTGTTTTTATTATTTTGATAGGCCTTCATTTCTTTTTTCCTTACCTCTATTCTATCCCTCTATTTATACCCAACCAAATCTATAATTTTCATATCATTGAAAGATCACGAAATGTGATCCGAAGTATTAATAAAATAAAAAAGAGACACAGTGAATCCAGAAATCTGATTAATATAAAATGATTATAGGTGGTAAATTATAAATGCTATTCTTCATTTTCCTATCACCCAAAATCTTGCAATCTTCAGAGTTATCAAATTTTGGAAACCATTAAAGTTATTATTATAACATTCTCTTGGGATAAACTCCCTAATTTGATAAATTAGATCTTGAGGTGGCTTTCTTTTGTAGATTTGTTATAAGCGTATAGATAAGAAAACCATTATCTTTGATTTTTGTCATAAAAACAGTCCGATTAATAAAGATCATTTTGTTTTCTAATAGATTTGAAAACAAAAGAAAATATGACATGATTTGCAGATAAAAGCTATCTCACAAATGGATATCTGGAAGAAGAAGAGATCAGCTGCATTCCTGGGATGCCCTTACTGCATATGATAGATGTGCCGAGTTTCTACTATGATGCTACCAACTACGTGTTTGAATTTTTAGAAACCCAATGCCAGGCTCCTCTGTTAGCTGATTTGATGCTAATTAATACATTTGATGAGCTAGAGGGGCCAATAATAGAAACACTTCAGGTCAGGCTTCCTGTCTACAGCATAGGTCCTCTGTTACTTTCCGCAGCAGAAGAAATGAATGGATTATCCAATATGATATCTGCGAGTATATTCACAGAAGAAACAAGCTGTGTGAAATGGTTGGACGATCAGGGTGCCGATTCGGTTATTTATGTGTGCTTTGGAAGCATATCAGTTATCTCTGAAAGGGAGCTTGTGGAGTTTGCATGGGGTTTAGAGGCGAGCAAGCAGCCCTTTCTGTGGGCTATTCGTCCAGACCTCATTCATGGAGCTTCTGCTGTGCTGCCTATGGAATTTGTGGACAAAGTGAAGGGACGAGGTTTCTTTGTGAACTGGGCGCCTCAAATATAAGAGTGCTCTCCCATCCTTCTGTGGGAGGTTTTCTAACTCACAATGGATGGAACTCCACGATAAAAAGCATCTGTGCGGGTGTGCCTATGATTTCCTGGCCCTTCTATGCAGAGCAACATATTAATAGGACTTATGTGAGCCAGATTTGGAAAATTGGGATTTCAATGAATGCTGATGTGAAAAGAGGAGAGGTGGAAGAAATGGTGGGAAGATTGATGAAGGGGAAGGAAGGGGAAGAAATGAGGAGGACTGGTGAGTTGAGAGATGCTTCCATTAGAGCAGTCAAGAAAGGAGGATCTTCTTACAATAATTTGGAGAAGATTTTGGCGGAGATGGAAGGAAGAAACAAGATTTGATCTTTCTCTATGTACCCCGCTTAAATATTCTGCGCCCATGCATGAAAAACTACATTGGTTGTATGTTACTGACAAAACTTAGTTTTCCATTTGTACGTGCTATAAGCAGCTGTTATCAGTGAATGGTTTTCTTTTAGTTTTCATTTCAATTCGTTGCATTGGAATGCAATTGGGATTAGTAGTTCTGTGCACAAAACTTTGCATAAACAATAGATTCGGTTTATATAAATTCAAGTTTAACTACAAAAGCTACAATCTGACTTAACAAGTATTAAATTTTAGGATAAATTATGTGCTATAAATACAACTAAACTCTGAACTCACATAGACCAAGAGGCTAAGTTTCGAAGCATAGAGAAATTTGGGATAGAGACATGTAATATTATTTATCAGAATATCAAGAGTCAATTTTTTTAAAAAAATATATTAGATATTAAAAGAGTTTATGACAAATTAAAAAGCAACCAAGTTGTAAATAAATATTCAATTAATTTCAAAATGTTTATTTTATAAATTTTTTAAATTATAATATCTAAAGTACAGATTTGAAGAGAGATTGTGTTGTTGCCTTAATGTATCCAATTTAAGAAAAATTAAGGCCACTAAGTTTATGTACTTCTTTTAGTTTATCTTTGTTTTCATCGACTCTCTAGAGCCACAGTTTTATGAAATACTTATGTAATGTCTTCAATTTCAATTTGTTAATTTTGTTCAAATTTAAATTCAAATTATTATTATTATTTAAAAAGAAATATGTATTTATAATTATAAAAGTCTTTTAAAATATATTATATTAGGAAAAAAGGTGGGTGGAGATAGTCACACCTCAAAGTCTAAGCAAAGGGAGCCTTACACATCAAAAAAGAAAAATAAAGGTGTTAAGCAACAAGAGCTATAGAACCAATAGCAAGAGGTGAGTTGTAATCATCTAATTTCCACATATTTAAATTTCTTGTCCATCAAGAATAGGCTCACAACCAATAGGGGCACCATCAAGCTTATCCTCATTAGTATGCACTTCCTCAAGAGGTTGAGAAGCAATCCTAGTAGGAGAAATGGCCAGAGGGAGCTAAGGGAATTGGCCACTATCTATCCAACTTGGAACTCCTCTAGAATGGTGTTCAGGAGAAGGTGAACATTGGCAAGAGGACTAAAACCAACAATGAGCATTGTGACGATGGGCTTTACACTCAAAAGTATGAGAATCATCATGCCCATAGGTATTTTGACTTTTGCTATGATGCCCTTGAATAGGGGATTGGCCCCATGCTTGAAGGAGGAGGGGAAGTCAATGGAACTTTGGCAACTGTTCAAGGAGCATTGCCCTAATGGTCAAGAAGAACTTGTAAGGGGGCCACATCAAGTTCAACATTATTAGCTTGCATTTATATTTGTATTAACACATTGAAATATATCATAGATTTAGAATACAATGTGAAATGTTTGTCAACAATATATCTAGAAAAAAGAGTAGAATTTCTATCTTTCTAAATACTAAATAGGATTTCCACTCTAAAAGCATGCCAGATCTGGATATATTTATCAATGGTTTTGGGCCGATCTCCTTGGAGGATCATATGCTCGGAAAAAGGCTCAAATCTAATGAGTTTAAAAAAATATGAAGCCAATTCCAAACTCTTTGAACTATAGGGAAAGACTAGAAAAGTGTTCAAGAGTTTCTAGATGCATACAAAAGGGGTAGCAAGGATTGGAAACTCCCAAATGAATCAATCTAGATAGGAAGACCTTGATAAAAAATACACTAGGCAAAATGAGCAAGCTTTGGCTCAATAATAGCCTACCAAATAGTCTGAAATCTATGCTACCAAGTACCAATTAGAGATTAGAGAGGTCATCTATTGTTAATCTTTTGTACCATATGTATATGTGGTGAAAACCAAGCATAACCTTTATAAGGTTGATAATTATGAAATGGTGTATCAGGGTACCATTTCTAGTCCTTCCATAATGGTTTGGAACTTGTAACTATAATTTTGTGGAACATTTCCTTATAAATAGAATTGATAAGAGTTTAGAAGGATTAGAAATTCTATGATAACAATTTAGAAGGATTAGAAATCTGGATTGGTGATTCTATTCTTTACTTTAGCTTTAGACCAAGAAAGAAGAATCCTGGTGGTTCTTGAAAAGAGATCTTGGGAGAAAAAAATTTCAAAGCAAGGGCCAAAGGAATTTTAGAAAGAGGTTTATCTTGGAAAATGATTGTAGGAGACCTCCAAAGAGACTATTGATTAATTGACAAACCAATCTTAAATTCATTACAATTCCATAAAATCCATGGTTTAATAGCTTCCTAGGATTTCCATATGCTTCTGATGAGAAAAGTGCCCTAGATTTAAATAGGATCCTACATTATGAGAATAAAATGAAGACCAACATCTCTCTAAGATTTACACCCATTTGGTACTCCTATAGAAATTTAATAAGGAAGATAAATGTTCCAAGCTTCATCCCCCTTAAAGGCTAAATGATTACTCAGTAGCACATAAGGTTGTACCCTAACCATATATATTAATAAGACCAAGTCCTCTAGAATCACGAGGGAGAAAACATAATTCCCATTAAACTCTATGAATGCATTTACCTTGATCTGAAGAGGCCCATAAGAAATCATTAAGAAGTTATTCTAGCTATTGGTAAGAAGCTTTTGATAATTTCATCTTTAGTAATGTCTTTACTGACTTCAAGATCTTTTCATCACTAACCTTTTTAGGAATGATTCTTTTATAGAACTCCCTTGAAACCTGACTCTAGTTGCTATCTTTAGAAGAAAAAAGATTCTGGTAAAAGGACTGAAAAACATCTTTCATGAAATTAATGTCCTCAGAAATAACACCACCATAGTCAATAGGGCCAATTTTTTCTCTATTCTATTTCTATTTTAAAATGTTAAAAAAATACTGAGTACCTTTATCACCTTCTTTAATCCAATTAGGTTTAGCTCGAATCTTGGCCCCTAGTTTTTGTAATTTTGTAAATGTCTAAACAGGTTCTTGGACTTCACCATGTTTTCAATTAATATTTTATCACTACAATTATTCTACAGTGAATATATCTGCATTTACAATCTAGTACACAAGTCATATGAGGATCAAGGCCTCCAATAATTAACACAAGATTAATAACCACCAAAACCAAAGTATTGAGCCAACATAACATAATACTCAAGCAAGGAAACTTAATGACTCATTAGGTACCAATGAATTAAAAAAATAGGAAGGGATTTACTAAGTATTAAAAGTAGAGTGACATCATTAAATTGTGTGATTCACTAAAGGTCTTTATGCATAAGTAATGACATAAGTACTATCTTGCATGATTCTCTTAGGGTCTTCATGTACAAGCAGATCATAGTACTAGTCTTGCATGATTCCTTTAGGGTCTTCAATGCAAGTGATGTCGGTTCAGTGCTTTCTTGTGTGATTCCCTCAAATCCTTCATGCACAAATATGTCCACCACTATCTTACTTGATTCCTGTAGGGCCTTCGATGTAAGAAAAGTTTCAAGTTCTTTAATTTTATTCATTTTAGATGTTTGAAAACCCAATTCATTTTAATTTTATTATATTACCCATACAACATTTTGTATTGGGACATTGCCAATTCCACAAGCATGACATGGTTCCATTCTACTCCTAACCTTAGTATACAATCCTAGGCTCAAAAGTCAACCCTTGTCCAAAAGGTTAATGCATAGAAAATGAGGCAAAAATTTGTGTTTCTTGTGTCTACAAGGTTGAGAAAATAAAATAACTAATGAGACTATTTGTCTCACAAAATACAAACAAACACAATGTCCTATATTTTGAATTTTGTAAATTCATGCTTCAATCAAAATACACTATTCATATTTCACCATTAATGACTATAAATTTCTTCAAAAATAAAATCTTAAATTTTAGAAAACTAATTATACCCTCTTATTCCTAATGTGAACAGCACTATACTTTTGGCATCACATATTAATTTCTGGAAATTTTGTTAGCAAAATGGCCACAAATTAAATTTTTCAAAAAATAAAATACATGGAAATAAAATGCAAAAACATAAATATAAATTAGGTTTAAATTCCCATTGAAACAAATGAATGAACTACCATATGTAATCCACCTAATGTGTGCATAGTAAAGATTTCAAAAAAAAAGTATATATCAAATTATAACAAGAGGAATACCTTAAAAATCAAGCAATTTTCCACACAAGCATTTTGAAGAACTTCGTTCGTCTCCACACAAACAATCAATCTTTCCTGAATCTTTTTCCTCCATAGGTGTATCAATCTAAACACTATCCCAATCCCACTTTCAAGGCACCCTAAATCTTCAATGAGAATGTGTGTGTGTGTGTGTGTGTGTGTGTGTGTGTGTGTGTTTGTGTGTGTGTGTGTGTGTGTGTGTGTGTGTGTGTGTGTGTGTGTGTGTGTGTGTGTGTGTGTGTGTGTGTGTGTGTGAGTGAGAGAGAGAGAGAGAGAGAGTGAGAGAGAGAGAGAGAGAGAGAGAGATGAAAATAAATGATTCTTTCTTCATTTTATTTCATTCCTTTCCAAAAGCCCAAACCCCTTTTCTTTTCTTTCATTTCCCACTTTCAACTAATTCACAATTGGATATTTTACAACTTTAGCATTTTCAAATAAATGATATACACAAAGATATTTCCCAATAACAACTATGTTGGGAATTAAGGTGTCTCACAAAAATTTCTAGTTTGATTTATTAATGATTTAGCATTTTCCCACATATTATTATACTTTATATTAATTAAATTATGTTGAATAGCCAAAGTGGGGAGTGAAATTTTGAGCTACTTTGTGGAGTGTTGTAAGTTGTATTTAATTTGCCTATTTTGAGCACAAATTGGATGTCCTCTTTTGTGGGATCCTATGATAGATGTTGTGATAGATTCTATGATGTGTAAGAGCCAAGAATAGAGGGAGTTACTTTATAATCTTTACCAGCTATGACAAACATTATTATTTATCATGAACTACCTATTTCTAGATAGGAATAATGACAAACTTGGGCACCCATGTTGGGTGGAATATTATGATACATTATGATAGGTGTAAGAGACTTTATCTATTTAGTATTTTTACCCAGTTGTTGGAATCTCAATAGTGGCATTGGAATTTGGGGTCCAAGTTGGGTACCATACCATTGGGAGTTTCAACACTTGGTTTAGAAAACTATTTGTAGTTCTCAGTTTGTTAATTTGTCTATAAATTGGGTGCTTGAGGAGTTGTATGGAATTGAGTTTGTAGGTATTCCCAAAATGTTGCTAAAATTACTCCAAGTTTAATATATTGGTGAAACTCTTCTAAAATATTTCTCTGGAAGTATGTTGTAATCTTGTTATTAATTTGATAATACATTGAGTAGGTTTTAGAGTGTGGGTTTTTCTCTTGAAAGGGTTTTCACCATGTAATACTTGTATTATGTGTTAAATTGTTTGTGTTGATTTATGTGTTTCTACATAATTCCTATAATAGTTTAGATAAGATATATAAAGTTTTGTATACTACTTCTCTCAAGGTTTAGTGTAGGAAGTTGATTTCACTACTCTCACTTCCTTATAAACTACACCTTAGGAAATTACTAGTATTTATAATTTAAAATCAATTAATGTAATTATTTTCTCAAAAGCATTAATACATATAATTTAATTAATTTGGATAAGGCATAAAACTCAAACAAACTTTTTAATTTGTTTGAATGCATTTCACCATAACACAGTATTTAATGCAAAGAATTATTCCATGATAATTAAATATTTAACTTTCACATTTAACATAAAGTGCATTGCAACCACTCTATAATAAGTAAATGCAAAAATTAAATAAATAAAAATAGAAATAAGAATCTAAACTAAACACACATAGTGAGAATACACACATTAATCGTTTATTCACAATACATGGATCCATAATTGACTTTGATTTAGATCTTGGATTCTTAGATGTCATAAGATATGTTTCATAACTTAGGTTGAGTGAAATTGGAGATACACATAACATATTTTCCCAAACCTAACCGTATCCAAATAACCACCATTGGGCAAAAACCTATGCCTACGCAATCAATGATACATTAGGCATACTTGCTCCATACAAGATAGTTGAAGCATAATAAAAACACCCAACATGATATAACATAATTCAATAGTTTTGATGGGATAGGTGGAATCTCCTAAGAATAGACAAACAATGGTTTGTCAGCATAAAGAGATGGCTAAAGGGTCTTCCCTTGTGGTTCCTGACAGTCTGGTGGATACGATTGTCACTTCTATGGATCTTTCCCTGGTCGGAAAGTTTTTCTCTCTCCATCCTAGCATTGAGATGGTCCACAAATGGGTCTCCAATCATTGGCATGTTAAAGGTAGTGTGACTGTCATGGATATGGCATGAGGGCTATTCCTTTTCCGCTTTACCAGCAAAGAAGACATGCTGGCTATATTGTCTAGAGGACCATGGCTTTATGGTACACATTCGCTTTCTTTGGGTTGTTGGAAACTAGGGTTTGACCCTAGTACAGATCTCAATAAAACTACCCTGGTTTGGGTAAGTCTACCTGGCTTTCCCTTAGAATACTAGGATGAATCTATTTTTAGTTCTATTGCTAATACCTTTGGTAATTTTTTTACCCTTGATAACTCCCCATGCACCAAATCTCACTTTGTTTATGCAAGATTTTGTGTTAATGTGGAAATCAATAAGACTCTGCCCATGTTCATTGACATTAGCTCAAAATTTGGCATCTGGAGGCAGCCCATTTCATATGAGAATTCCACAAATTACTGTCAGAATTGTAAGAGGAAGGGACATCTCATCTCGAATTGTAAGTTCAAGAAAGCTGAGGAAAATATTAATAAGGAAATCGCTGTGGAGAATAAGGAGGTGACCGTGGTTAATGATGAACACTCAAAAGAAGATTTTGCTCTTAATACTGATCAGAAGAAGGATTAGAACCTTCATTCTCAAGATGTTCCACAACCAACCTTGGAAGAAAGTGAGATTTTGAATCAAGTTAAGAATATTCAGTTAGAGATTGGTAACCTTGAAAAGCCCCAAATTGAAACTGATAAAGTTAAAGAAACCCAAATGGGTTTTGATGAGGTTGAGAAGGCATATGTTCAAGTTGAGGAGACCTAGTTGAGGAATGACAGAGTTGAGGGCACCCAGATGGAATTTGACAGAGTTGAGGAGACCCAAATGGGTTTTGACAGTTCTGAGGAGACCCAAATATGAGTGGACAAAGTTAAGGAAACCCAGATGAGATTTGAAAAAGAGGTAGAGTCACAGATGGGTTTTGACAAAATTAAGAAGACCCAGTTGGGGTTTGACAGAGTGGTGGAGACTTAGGATGATGAGGTAAAGTTTTTGACCTTACAGTCTTTAGTCTAAATAAAGTCTCACCCTTCTTCAGGGAAACTCACTTCGAGTTTTCTCAAAGGAGGGTTATTTCCTCCTTCTCCAAAGAAGCATTCTAATCATTCTATAGCTTCTCCAGGCGTAGCTATTGCTTCATTAGGTGACCATGAAGAGTGAACATCTCAAAAGAAAAAGAGCCGCAAACCAAAAAAGACTGCTGATGTTGGTTTAGATTCTTTGAAGGGTAGACCTTCATTGAGAGAAACTAGGCAAAGAGAAGTAGCTAGGGAGATTCCCAGTGGAAAGCAGAAGACACTAGAGAATCACCCCAGAAAAATAATTAAATGAAAGTCCTTTCATGGAATATGAGGGGACTTAATAACCCCTCAAAACAATTTGAGGTGAAAAACTGTATTTTTTATCACAAAGTGGATATCCTTTTACTTCAGGAAGTTAAAATGTCTGAAGAAGGTTTTAATCTGATTACTGATAGAATTTGGCCTAATGCTTCCTTCTACATAAGCCCTGTTGTTGGTGCATCTGGGGGAATTGTGACTATGTGGAATGCTTCAAAATTTTAAAGTAAACTTTCTTTCTTCAACAAAAATTGCTTGGTGATTGAATTCTCTTTGCCTTCCTTTAGATGGAGTCTGGTTAATGTTTATGCCCCTAACACTAGGGTACTAAGGAAAAATCTTTGGGAGGATTTGGCTAATCAACTCTCTTCTTATCCTAATTCATATTGGATGCTGGCAGGTGATTTTAATACCCCTCTTTATCCTTCTGAAAAGACTGGGGTAATTTTGGACTACTCTGATAGTATTTTGGACTTTGCTGATTTGATAAATACTTTTGGGCTTATTGATATTGATTTGATGAACCAAAATTTCACTTGGAAAAATAGGAGGAAAGGGGACCAAATGATTCATGTGAAGATTGACTGATTTCTTATTTCCAATAATTGGCCAAGCATTGCCTCCCTTAATTTGGCTGCTCTGGTTAGGACTATTTCTGACCACAATCCTCTCATTTTGGAATGGGCTAATCAGAAGAGAAGAGGTCCTTTTCCTTTTAGATTTGAGGCTATGTGGATTAAAAATCATGATTTCAAGAATCTTCTTTCTAGATGGTGGCAACTTCAGGTTGTGGGCACTCCTATGTTCATACTTTTAAAAAAGTTGATGCATGTCAGGAGAGAAGTTTATGGTTGGAACAAATACAATTTTGGAAACATTTTTTCTCAGAAAAAGATTTTATCCAATAATTTGGCAGATACTCAATATAAGATTGCTCAAGGAGATACTTCTGATATTTCTTTCCAATTAGAAAAAGACTTAATTAGAGATTGGAAGAATTTAATGTATGGAGAAGAGCTATTCTAGAAGCAAAAATCTAGAGTTCAATGGCTTAAAGAAGGTGACCGTAATACTACTTTCTTTCATGTTTCTACTTTAAAGCATAGAAAATCTAACTCTATTTCTAGAATAAGATTGGAGGATGGTAGTATGATTACTAATGATGAGGAGATTGAGGATCATGCTGTTAGCTTCTTTCATAATTTGCTGTCTGAATAGGGATCGAGTGCTAATAACTCACAAGTTGTGAATCAGCTTCTGAATAATATCCCTTCTCTGATTTCTGAGGAAGATAATGCTGATATTTTAAAGCCTATTTCTAAGGAAAAGGTTCGTACAGTGGTCTTTTCTATGGTCCCTTTCAAAGCTCTGGGGCCGGATGGTTTTCCCCCCATTTTCTTCCAAGAATTTTGGGACATTATAGGATATGCTGTCACTGCTACTGTCAAAGATTTTTTTAGAACTGGTAAACTTCTTAAATAACTCAATAATACCTTTATTTCCCTTGTTCCTAAGAAGCCCAACTTGGAGATGCTAGCTGACTTCAGGCCTATTAGCCTTTGCAATACCATTTACAAAATTTGTACCAAGCTTCTGGTGGTCAGAATCCAACCTCTTCTTGATAAAATCATATCTCCCTCACAAAAGGGTTTTGTTCTAGCGAGACAGATCTTAGATGGTGTGATTACTACTCATGAAACTATTCACTCAATGGATAAGAGTTGTATTCCAGGTATGGTTTTCAAACTTGATATCTCTAAAGCTTATGATAGGGTGTCATGGCAATTTATATTTAAAATCATTCAGAAGCTTGGGTTCAATGATAAGGTTTATCTTCTCATTAAGGAAGCTGTTACTACTGCTAAATACTCAGTCCTTGTTAATGGAGTTCCAAGGGGTTTCTTTTCTCCTTCTAGGGGAATAAGACAGGGAGATCCTTTGTCCCCCTATCTTTTTATTATGATAGCTAAAGCTCTTGGTAAATCTGTTTATAGCAAGATCAACTCTAAAGATTTAACTGGGATTAAACTGGCCTCTTCTCTATCTCCTATGCCTATCTAGAAGTTTGTTGATAATACCATTCTTTTTGGCATCTCCTCTATTTTGGAAGCCTCTAGATGGAAATCTCTACTGAATGATTATGCTATGGCTTCTGGTCAGCATATTAATTTTAAAAAAAACCAATGTGTTCTTTTTCAATACCCTAGGGGATCTCCAAAGAAAAATTATCAATATCCTTGGTTGTGTGGCTGCTGACCTTCCTTCAGTCTATCTTGGTCTCCCTTTGACTACTAAGGATGTTTCTCTGGGTTTTTTACATAATATTCTTGAAAGAACTCAAAAGAAATTGTTGGGATGGAAAGGAAAACTTTTAAGTAGTGCAGGAAAATTATAGCTTCTAAGGGCCTCTCTTCAGGGTATACCTACCTACTTTTTATCTTTATTTAAAATACCCAGATATTTGGCTAATAAACTAGAGCAAATTCAGAGAACTTTCTTGTGGACTGGAACTGAAGAAAAAAAGAGAATTTCTTTGGTCAAATGGGATAAAGTTCACCTTCCTAAGTCTCATGGTGGGCTCAACATTAGAACCATTCAAAATATGAATAAGGCTCTGCTGTCCAAGATTATTTGGAACTTCTTAAACAAGGATACTGACTGGGGTCTTATTATAAAGGCTAAATACTTAAGGGACATTGACATATATTCTTTCCTTAATCAGGAGGGACTTCCTCAAGGATCTGTTATTTGGAATAAAATTATTAAATCTAGAAGTCTTATCAACAAGGGTATCAAATGGAAACTTGGTGATGGATCTCTTATAAATTTTTGGGAAGATCCTTGGTTAGGTGATGGTCCTCTTTCTAAATAGATGGGTAATGAAGTTATTAGTATTCTTGCCAAACATTTTTTTGGCAACAAAGTCAGTCATTATATTCATCAAGATCAAGGGGTTAAAAGTCAGAAAAATCTGTTGGAGTAGTGTACTAATAATCTGAGTCTCCTTCATAGGGCTAATAAAATATAGCAAATTCTTCTTAATACCAAGATTCCTCTTTTCTCTAGAAATGATCAACTTTTTTGGTCTACTGACAAAAATGGGTTTTTTTCAGTCAAATCTGCTTACCATTTGTTGATCGAGGAGGAATTTAAGGATGATGTATGGAGGAAGGTCTGGAATTGTAAACTCCTTCCAAAGGTAAACTTTTTCTGGTGGACTATTGTTCATAATAAGATTTTGACTCAGGACAATCTTCAACAAAGGGGTATGCCACTGGTTAATAGATGTGTTATGTGCTTGAAAGAAGAAGAATCTGTCTCTCATCTTATATTACATTGTGAATTTGCAACTAAGATATGGAGTAAAGTCTTTTTGAATTTTGGTTTACAATGGGTTTGCAATAAGGAAATAAAAGATCTCATTCTTAATTGGATCCCTCCTCTATCCCATCCTTCGATTGTAGAATTATGGACTCAAGATCTTCCTTTTTCTGCTTGGTTCCTTTGGAAAGAAAGAAATAATATTATTTTTAGAGAAACTGTTCAAAATTCTTCACAGGTTTTCTATTCTTTTTCTAAAGCTCTCCTGGAGAATGTTTCTAATTCTAGCATCAAAATTGCTGACAAACCTCTTACTCAACATGAAGTCCTTATGGCTTCCAACTGGGGGATTGTGAATCAAAATCTAGCTTTTGATGATTCTAAACGCATTAAAAGATTAAACACTATTTAGACTCCCCCTGACCCAAGTTGGTTCAAATTGAATTTTGATGGAGCTGCTAAGTCAAATGGAAAGGCTAGTGGTGGAGGAATTATAAGGAATGACAGAGGAGCTCTAATTGCTACTTATGTTGGAGGAATTGGTAACCAGACTAATAACTTTGCTGAAGCCTCTATTCTTTTATGGGGTCTCAAGTTGGCTATATCACTTGGTATCTGCCAACTTCATGTTCAGGGTGATTCCAAAATTATTATTGAGGCTGTGTCTAAAGCCTTAGAGTGTGGTTGGAAACTTAAGGATATAGTGTTTGATATTCAAACTCTTTCACAAGCTATTCCTGTCATTTCCTTCTCTCATATTTATAGAGAGGGCAACATTGTTGCTGACGGCTTGGCAAATTTTGGTCAGCAATTTCAAAACTGGCGTTGTTGGCGCCAACTCCATAATATCCTGCGTCAGATTGGGGATATCATTCAAAAAGAACAAGTTACTGAATGATGATTACTCATCATTTCACTTAGCTTATCTACGTGGCCAGTTATTTAATTTAGGGCATGCTGATTAGATGCTCTATAAATGATGAGATTGAGATTAGACAGCTTTGTACGCATGTGAAGGATAGCTGATTAATAAGGAAAGATTATGTAAGGACCTTGAGTTATTGTCATAATGATTGCCCTAATTCTGATCGTGTCCTATTTACCTTTCATACTCATTGCACTGTGATTAAAGTCTCTTGATTTTCCCACAGCATTGATAGAAGTTTTCTAGATAATAACTCTGCCTATCCCTTCTCCAGGCTCATTCAGTTTCATTGGTTTTTCATCATGGGTGGCGAAATGATTAGAACTATACCTAACAATTGCAAATAATTTAAAGAGAATGCCTTGGTCTAGCATTACTGTAAAGAAGGAGTCACCCCGTTCCTTGAATGTTTGAATGGACATGATGAAAACCTATCTATTCAATTTGCTCAGTCATGGGATAATTGCAAGGTGCAAATTGGGAATGTCAGTTTCATGGTTTTAGAGAATGAAATTACTATGGCTATGGGTCTTTCTCCAAAAGGTACAAAGATACAGAAAAAGTCTAGGGTTTTGGATGGTCAGAATCAGAAACTATTTCTTGGTGAAGGTGAGGAGTTGGTGCCTTACTAGGGTGATTTTGAGAGAGCCCATCTTCCTGAACTGTGGGCTGACATGTGCTATATGGTGATGAAGTATTTCACCCTTGAGGGCCATTTTACCAAGTTTTATCACTATCATCTCCCCTTGTTGAATCATTTTAGAAGGAATGCCACTATTAGTTTTCCTTTTTACTTGCTTTCTTCTCTTGAACACTCTATTCAACATGTTAAGAAGACTCTGCTAAAGAAGCCTGGTGAGAAGCCTATTCCCTTACATCAAGGGCTCATTCATAGATTATACCAGTTTCACTTAGCTCTGTCTCCTCCTTCTCTTCAACCCTCTGGTCAGGATACCCCTACTGACTCGATGAAAACTGGTCTTGCTACTCCTAAATGGCATCTTGAAGGTGATCCTTGTTCTGGGACTTCTAAGTATATTACCAAAAATGTTCAAAACCCTCCCTCCAGATTCAAATTGAAATCTAAGAGATGTGTTTCAGATGTTGACACAGAGTCTAATCTTTTGAAAGAAGATATTGGGGTTTCTGGGACCCAGAGTGAGCAAAATCGAGGTAGGGAGGGACCCTCATGAAATTTCAAAAAAGTTAAACTGGAAGGTAAATTTGCTGTTGTTAAGTGGTCTGGTCGCATTGCTAGCAAACAGGCTCCTAAGATGAAGCTGATTGACTATTCTGAAACCTCTACCCATGAGGGGGAAGATCTTAAAGATTCCGGTGATGTTCAGAAGATTGCTATTGAAGATTCCAATGGTGAAGAAGAAATTGATGGGCAGGACGTTCCTGCGGAAACCTTTGATACTGAAGATAATATTGGGGTTCATAATTCTGTCCCCATTGGTGACTATGTGGATGTGGGAGATATTTCTACTCGGGTGGAGGTGACTGATACTATTGATAACACTGGGAAGGATGCCCACTCTATTCCCTTTGTTGTTTATGTTAATCATGATCTGTTTCAAGAGGAAGGTAATAATGCTCAAGATGGTAGGGAGGAAGACAATATTGAGGAATTAAATGGTGCCGATGATCTAGCTCAGCTGAAGGAGCAGGTGGAGTTCCTAGAAAAAAGAGTCTTTTCTCTTGGTAATTTCATTACTAGCATCTTATACAGGATTGCTATGGCCAATCTCTCTCTGCTGAGGGAACATGAAGTTCTTATTCATGGTGCTGATAATGATAGGGTTAAAGAATTTGACAAAATCCTAGAGCTTCTTTCTAAGGGAGAGCAGGACACCCCTTCCTAGTGTTACTATGCTTTTTGTTAGCTGGCTTTTTGCTGTTAGTATCTATTTGTTGTATTTCGGCTATATGTAGGCTGACGGTGGTGGTTCTGACTTGTTTTGTTTTCAGAGCCTTTTTTTGCCCTTTTTGGGTTATGTTTTGTAAGGGATCGGTCCCTGGTTTACCGCCTTATAATATCAAAAGCATAATTGAACTAACATCAATAACTGCATCAACTAAAAATCATTCTATTTAACCATTTGATTTAGAATATAAATGTAGGTATCAAAAATAAATAATAAACACTGTGTTGAACTAGATAACACGATAAATCACAAATAACAAATATAGTGAAAATAGTGAATCTAAAACACTAAATAGTCCAAACACATATAATCTTAATGTATGCACCCCATAATACATAATCAAATAAAAGGTTCTAAAACAAAACATTATCGACACGATACATCGATGGAAATATAAAATTTTATTGGGAAGTATAGTATAGTAAAGCAGTTGTACTAGGAACATATGCATGAGGCCTTACATCCTACCCCTCAAGACTACACTTACTCCTAGAAGCCCTCAAATAGGTGAGGATGAAGAACCTTCAACTATGTAACATCCTCCCAAGTTGCTACAGAACGATCTAGAGGGTCCTAGTGGAACCTAGTCCCTTACATGATCTATATCTCAACCTTGAAGGCTCAACCTTTAGTGATGCAATATGAAAACAATCTCCAAAGAAAGATTCTAACCCTTCTTGACTTGTAAGCCACCCTAATCAAGAACATGTGTCACACCAAAAATATATTTTCTGAGTATAGAAACATGGAACACATCATGGATGTGGGAAAGAGTGGGTGGAAAGGAAATCCAATAGGTGATAGGATCAATCCTCTCAAGGATCACAAAAGGGCCAAAAAAATATGGTGCAAGATTAGAACCTTTTCCATAATGGATTACGCTCTTATGTGGTCTCACTCTCAAGAACACTCAATCTCCAAATGACAAAGGTAGATTCAACTTCTTGGCATTGAAATACTTCTTCAGTCGATCATGAATAATCAACAACTTTTCTCCACTCAGAATAACCTACTACTTCATATCCTAGAGCATCTTAGGTCCAAGAAATACTTGATCCTCAATCCTATCCCAACTCAATAGAGTTCAATAGTTATGCAAACACAACAAGGGACAAATAGTCCTCCCACTTAGACTATTGATCCATAATGTACATGTGCAACATGTCCTCCAACACCCAATTCACCCTCTCAATCTAACCATTTATCTATGGGTGATAGGTCAAACTAAAGTTGACCTAAGCATGGAATTTGTGTTATAATGATGTCCAAAATATGGATGTGAACACATAATCACAACTTGAGATGATCTTTTGAGGTACATAGTGTAATTGAACAATATCTCTTGTGAAAGTGCATGCCACTGATTTGTCATTATAAGATGCTCTCATGGATGAGAAATGGGAAACCTTGGCTAACTTGTCCATTGTTAGCATGGTAGTATCATGATGGTGAAAAGATAGAGGTAAACAAACAATAAAATCTATATATATCATGTCCCATTTCCACACAATCATGTCATGTGGTTGTAGAAGACCTGCATGGTGTTGGTGCTCTACCTTCATCCTCTAGCACTTAAGGAACTTATACACAAACTCTAGAATATCACACCATATCCCTACCCACTTATATAATTTTCAAAGGTTGGCATGCATCTACTTCACACTCGAATGTGTTGCATAAGGTACCCAATGCACCTTTGACAACACAACAATGGGAAGATCAATAGAAACTAGGACATAAATTAAAACAAGCTGAACATGTAATAGTCCATATGGCTCCAAGGAATAGCCAAAAAACTTGCCCAAAGGGCCTTTTGAGACTATATCTCGACCTGAACCTCTTGAAACCAAGGATCCTTTAGGAGTTTCTTAAGAATACGGCTTCACAAATCTATGCTCAAGGACAAAACTAAGATTTTGTGTTGCCTCCTACTCAATGCATTTGTGACAATGATTTCTTTCCCTTTGATGTAGCTAACTCAAGGTCATGGGTTGGGTAATTCAACTCATGGTCCTTGAGATTTCATGACTCATATAAAATCACTTGGTCCTCTTGCATAAGGACTACATCTAACCCATCCATCAAACCATTAGTGAAAACCACAAAATCTTTTGTAGGATTTGGCACTGCAAGGATTGGTGCACTAGTTAGCTACTCCTTAACGACCTAAAAGGATCTTTCACACTAATAAGACCAAACAAACTTCTTTCCTTTTCATTAAAGAGAATTGATGGGATATAAACTCCCATTGAAAAATCTAACAAAATTCAAGTGTGTTAGACAAACATTCATGGAAAAACAAAGTGCTCTACGGTACAAAGATAAGTTGTACCTATGTAAGAACTAAACCCTTTAGTTTTAAGGTTTTAAAAAATATCTATGCTTCTCTAGTAGGTGGAAATTTAGGCTTCTTGAAGAATTATTATAGAATCAAGCAATATTTCCTATGGGATGGACTCAAAAGGGATGTCCAAAATTTTTTGGCAAAATATATAGTACATTAGAAAAATAAAGGGGAGACAAAATTAAGATTGGACAGATCTTCTACAACTCTTATCTATTCCAAGCTCGAGATGGGAGTATGTGTCCATGGATTTCATCACTAGGTGGCTTGAGTGTGAAGGAAAAAATGTCATCATGGTTGTTGTGGATCAACTCACCAGATATGCAAATTTACGTCATTTATCAACACCTATTTGTAGCAAGTTCTATAGCAATAGCATTTTATAGATACCTTTTAGAAGCTGCATAGGACTCCAAAAGTCATAGTAAGTGATTGTCATCCTCTATTTACAAGTAATTTTGGACTAACTTCTTCTCATGTATGGGCACTCAGATTTTTCATAGCTCATCATATCACCCCCAATCGGATGGATAGATTGAGGTGGTCTACAAGTTCTTGGATGGTTATCTCTAATGTTTCTCTGTAGATAAATAAGAGAGATGAGTGTAATGGTTGTCACTAGTAGAATGGTGGTATAAAACTTCTTCTATACTTCATCAAAAATGTCTTTGTTTTTGGCACTATATGGGTACCATCCATCATCTATCATCTCTTCATTGCAGACAAACCTAAAGGTTAGAATAGTTGAAGAAAAACTTATGAACAACAAGACAAGAGGTACTCTCTAGTCTTAGGGAGAACTTGCAATGGCATCTAGAATATAATGAAGTAACAAGTTGTTCATCACCGTAGTGAAAGAAAATTTGAGGTAGGAGATTGAATCTTTGTGTGATTACAAACACATAATTGTAAATGTCATAGAAACATTAGAAGAAGGATAATGAGATTACACTCACATATTATGGACCTTATAAGGTTTTCTAGAAGATTAGACGTGTAGCATATAGACTAGAGTTGCCTACGTCAACAAAAACACATCTAATCTTCCATGTTTCTTGCTTGAGAAAGGTTACTGTAAAAATAGTTTCAACCCAAATAGATTTGCCAAAGCTTGATGAGGAAGGCATTATGATTTTGGAACTCAAGGGAATCCTTCAAACATGTACTAAGGGGTTGCAAAAAAAGGTGATTATAGAATATTTGATCAAGTGGAAGAATTCTCATATCAAAAATGCTACATGGTGAAATTATGATTTCTTGCAAAAGCATCCATTGTTGATTTGCATTGAGGATAATGTTTCTTTGAAGATGGGATATGCTACACATTTAACCCATTCATTGTATTGGGACATGTGTGGGGTATGTGCATGAAGATGGGGGCCAAAAAGTTTCCACCCCACTTTTTAGTAGTAGGAAACCATAACGCTATCATGTTATAATGCGATCATGTTTTCAACTGCTAAATAAAATGAAAAAACATAGTCCTACGACCTCACATTTTTAGTTTCATTTTCCTATATTGCGTCCAAAACACAACTAGGGATTTAACGTGAGTGTGTGTTGAATGATTTGAAGGAGAAGACCATCAAACACAATGTTGCGTCGCCAATCCTGTCGTGGATGAGGGAAACAAAGTCATACAATTGGAGAAGGTAGGTTTTTATCAATTTTATTCATTTCAAAATAAAATGAAGTTATTTTTCATTGTTTTAATTAAATTTTTCTTTTTAGTTTTTTAGTTAATGAATCATTGCAAAACCCTGATCTAGATGTTGAAATTCCTATTGAAGAGCAACCCTAAAACCCTGAAACTCCATCTTCACATCCTCACCCTCAATGTGACCCAAAAAATTATTTAAACCAAATCAAATAAAACAAAAAACAACTTCAATCCTTAGTTGAAACATTGAAAAATCTGAATACAAGAAACAATCATAGGAAAACCCTTGCCACTTTACTAGAGCCAATTATTTCTCATATTGACTCAACTTTACAAAGAAAATCACCAATTGGAAAGACTATAAGGAGGAGTGTCAACAATTCTACACTGATAAATTATTATACAAACAATTCAAAGATAAGAAAATTTTGAAAGATGATTTATGTGCACTTTTCATCGATCCTAAGATGCAACAATGATTACATGGGAGTTGCAAACGATTCCTAATTCATTTGTGTGTGCATCAAGAAATATCCCAAAACTTTTGGGATATATGGTACATGGTTTTTGCTGACCTCCCTTGTAATAATAATGAGTTCCCCCAATATTTTTTGAGGAAACTCTATTGTGAGTTTTTCCTCAATGACATCACATAATACTTTGACAACTGGTAGTTCAAGGGTAGAGGAAGTGGCTTTGCATAAGATAGAGAGGGTGCACATCATGCCTATGACCGTCCACCAAGACCCATTATGAAGACACAACATGTCTCACTCCCTTCAACTTTGAAGGAGAGTGTTGAGGTGGAGACACTACATTCCTTAATTTCCCTCACCTAGACTTTAGCACAACATGGCAGTGATCCTTTGCAGGCTGGAGAGGGTGAGAGCAGTATGCATTGTCAATCCCCCATCTTTGCAGATCATGTGGGGAATTGTGTGATGTTGGGACCCATAACAAGTTACCCAAGATGTAGACATTCCAGAGTGTTAGGATGAAGTGACGCAGGGGCAGAAACATGTGATGGAAACATCCATATTGGATGATATTGTTCTTATAGATGATCTCTTATAGCAAATGTTTGGTATTGACTCCCAGGTAATGTTTTACAAGTTCTGCAATTTAATAGATTTTTCTTTGAAATCTCTAATTAATTATATGAGTAGATATTATAAGTCAAAATTAATATATGTAATTTTCTGCACTATGAAATTTCATGGTCAAAGTATTCATCTTGAGTCTGTTAGTCGTCTAGTGTAGAGTTATGAGAGGAGGTCTAGTCAACAAGTATGCAATTTATCCCAAGATCGTAAATATAGTACATGTAAAATTTTTGTCATATATCAATGGTAATCTTATTTAGTTACAATTTGATGATGAATAGGTGGATGTTAGAGCATCACCATCAGGATGATTTCCTTGGTCCCCAGGCAGAGCCACTTTCACTGAGGTAAATTTTACCATTTCTAATAATTATGCATTTAAATAATGTTATGGATCTATTTTTCTCAAATAACCTTGAACTCTATTTTCAGATGTTGAATATGCAGACTCCTCCTCATATTCATCATTCAACGAAGGTGGGCATTTCTACAGCTATTTTGTCTACAAATCCTTTAACCGAGGTATGAGCCCTTAACATGTAACTGTCATTTTGTATTTCTTGTTTTATATCACATCATTTAATGTACATAAATGATATTGATGTTTACTTAAATTTGCTTCTTCATGCTTCTCACAAGATGTCACAACTCCTACCCATCCAACTGTAGAAGAAGAGAGACAACAAATGATCGAGAGGGATCACCAGTTGGCTGTAAGTGATTGATTACTTATGTCATGTTATATATTTTTAATATTTTGTATATTAATGTGGATATTTTTTTATTGTATTAACAGGTGGAAATTCAAAAATATCTATCGAGGAGGTTTAGGTGATGAGCGATAGAGGATGAGTCATTGACTGGTTCACCATCTTCATAGCCTAGCAAGGGTCGTCGATTATTTGATAGTAGTTCATAGGAGATTTGATTTTGGGACATTTTGTTACATATGCCTATTTGGCTGTGTAAACATACTTTTGTAAGTTACCAATGTATATCGTTGTAAATGTGTGTATGGATTTATTTGTACATGCCTATATGGCTCAAGATATATACACTATATGTTATTTTCATGACATTATGTATATATGAGATTATGTATATTTTCATGACATTATATATATTTTCATGACATGTTTTTGATAATATAAGGTGGCAAAACCAGGGGCCAAACCCTTACAAAACAACCCACAGCAGGGCCAAAAAAGGCTCACAAACAAAAAGAGCCACTATCAACAAAGACAACAAAAACTATCAAAAAACATCATATGGTAAGAACCAGCAGTCTGACAGCAAATAGAAAAAGAACAACAGAAACAAGGCTAATTGGGAACATCCTCCCAGCCTTCAGCAAGAAACTTATACATATTATCAAAATCTTTAGCTTTCTCCTCATCAGTACCCTGTGTAAACACCTCCAATTCTTGCAACAAAGTCAAGTTAACCAAAGTTGGGTGGCGAAGCATGCTGTTTAAGAGGAAGCCAAAGGTGGAAAGCCTTTTTTCCAGAAGATCCACATGGTCCCTCAAAATTGAGATGTCCTCCACTTGTCTGATATCTTCCTCCTCCTCCACAGACATCTTTCCTTCTTCAGGTTGTTTCTGGTCAACAAGAATTGAATCATTAACAATGTCCTCAAAGTGAAATTCCTGAGTCTATTTCTCTTCAAGTCTCTTAGTCTCATTAGAATCAAACTACTACACCTCTGAGTCATCCCCCTTAGACATCTTGTCACCTTCCTGAGTGGTAGAATCAGAGCTACTCTCAGAGTACTCAATCAACTTAGTTTTGGGGGCAGGTCTGCCCGCAATTCTCCTAGAACGCCTCACAACAGAAAAAGTGCTCACAGTTTTAACATATAACCTTATATATATGTTGACAACATCCTTGTAAAATACATTTTGTGCATATCTTGCAAAATTCCATGAGACTATATTTCTTTGAGGCATCATTTCAAACAGTTCACGTGCATTGTCTATGCTTCCACTCTTTGTATACACGTCAACAAGGGCAGTTGCAAATAGAACATCTACCAAAATTCCTATATCCTTAATGCTTTGATGGCTGTCCAAACCCTGTTCCGAATATCCTATTTTCGCATAGGCAAGGAGGATGTTGGATAAGGTTGTCAAATTTGGCTTGACACCCACTAATTGCATTTTCTTGAAAGTTTCTTTAAATCCTTATCATCAAATCTAGTTCATGCATATCTTATAATCATTGCATTCCATGAGACAACATTTCTTTGAGGCATCATGTCAAACAATTCACATGCATTATCTATGCTTCCACATAAGTTTCATACATGTTTACAAGTGTAATTGCAAATACAAGATCTGACAAAATTCCTATATCCTTTATTCTTTGATGGCTGTCCATACCCTGTTCCAAAGATCATAATTTGGCATAGGCAGGAAGGATGCTTACAAATGTTATGGAATTTTCTTTTACAAGTGCTAGTTGGTTTTGCTTGAAAGTTTCTAAATCCTTTTCAAAAAATCCATTTTGTGTATATCTTGCAATCATTGCATTCCATGAGATGGCATCTCTTTGAGCTATCATGGCAAACTATTCACATGCCTTGTCTATGCTTCCACACTTTGCATACATGTCTACAAGGGTGAATGCAAATACAACATCTGACAAAATTCCTATATCATTTATGCTTTGATGGTTGTCCATACCCTATTTCAAAGATCCCATTTTTGCATAGGAAAGGACGATGCTGGATAAGGTTGTGGAATTTGGATTTACACCTGCCAATTGTATTTTCTTGAAAGTTTCTTTGAAGCATTATCAAAAAATCCATTTTGTGGATATCTTGCAATCATTGCATGCCATGAGATAACATTTCTTTGAGGCATCATATCAAATAGTTCGCATGTATTGTCTATGCTTCCACACAAGCTGCATACATGTCTACAAGGGTAGTTGGAAATACATCTGACAAAATTCCTATATCCTTTATTCTTTGATGGCTATCCATACCCTGTTCCAAAGATCCAAATTTGGCATAGGAAAGAAGGATGCTTGCAAAGGTTGTGGAATTTGTTCCCTTAAAAGATATGAATGGAGCAATAAGGGCACAAATTGAGACAGCCCAAATATAACTGCAACAAATTTAGGATCAGAGGGAGCAAACTAAGGGGCAGGTAAAGTAGCTGAGAGAGGTAATCAACCTCCGTTTAGCCCACTTAACAAGCATATTATCTAAGGCCAAACAAAATGCGCAAAATATACAGATCCCAACCAATATGGAATATGCAGAGAAAACACACATTGAGATAGAGGCCCATATCCAGAGCTACAACAGACTAAGAGATAGTGGGACACTACCCTGAGCCAATTGAAGGTGATTTACAAGAATACCCTACCTAGAAAATAACATCTCATGTCATGACGACAAGACATACTTCTAAAAAGGGGGGATGATGTTGTCAGGATATGTACAGTAGCATGGCACACAACATATCCTACTGTAACTCACTACACAGGGAATATGGACAAGGCTGACATAGGTAGTCACATTTTGTAAGGGACACATCCCCAATGTAACATATAGATATGCAATAGATAATATGTAAGATGAAAGAAAGAAGTAAGAGTGAATATGTAAGAAGACATATATGCAGAGTAGAGACTCAGACCCGTCATTTTGTATATAAGGTTATAATGAATATATAAGGGACATATAAGGATTTGATCTAATATATAAGTATATATGAATGTGTATGATGTGTATGAATGATGTATTCTTACTGCATATTATAATTCATTACCATTCTTTATGTTTCTCTCACTGTATCTTTTGGGGTATAAACTGACTTTAGAGATTTGACTACGGCTTAGATCTCTAGACCGAGTCCTCCCCATTTCTTGCCAATAGTTAGGATTTTTTATTGGTAGCAATTTGCCTATAATAAGTTGGCTTTAGGTGGAAAATTGTATGCATTTTATTTCTTTGTTCTATATTTGATGCTAAAAACATGGGTGTTCATGGTTTTCATAGCTATTAGCCGTTTTAATGCAACCTTGTTTGTTAAATGTTCTTTTTGTTTACGATGTCATCATTGCATTTCTTACAACCATATTTCTTTGATTCATTAAGCCTATTGCAAGGATCCTATTTTATCTTACTTGTGATCATTTTGGAGGAAGTGGCATGAGTTTTTTGTCTTGCAACTACCTCACCTGCTTGATAATATTTCATTCTTATGCTTCACTCCTTGTAGATTGTGTCAACTAAATGCCTATAAAAATTTGACATGTCCATCCTCTAAATTGCTCACCTATTATCTACCATCTCATAGTTCCTTTAGTGCATACATAAAACTAAATTCAAATTCACTACATAGTATTTCTTATCTTCCAAAACATTGATGAAAATAGAAAGTTAGAGATTCCAAGATCATGCCTAATGACTCCTATTCTTTCTTGCAATAATAATCAAGAGTTAATTTCAAAATCTAGGATTCAAGACAATTGACATTTCACCACATTATTGCAAACCCAAGAACCTTCTATTTAGTAGAAAAATTTAGGTAAAACTAAACCCTATTTTGGATTTCACATATGCGTTTAATTAAAATATCAATTATCATGTACATTTATTTGTTTCAAATATTAGTGCGTGCCTTGTAAATATTGTTTCTCAAAATAGTTCTCACGTATCTAGATTGTATGTAGTTAAGGTATATGGATTTTGAAGTCCTTGATATATGAAGTTAGTTGTGTTGGTCAAAATATGACAAAAATTCCCCTTCCTTTACACTTTGATGGAACTCCATACCCTATTCTAAATTTCCTATTTTAGCATAGGCAAGTAGGACACTAGCCAAAATTATGGAGTTTGGCTTTATAGTTACCAATTGTATTTGCTTGAAAGTTTGAAATGTCTTTTAAAAAAATCTATTTTGTACATATCTTGTAATCATGGCATTCCTTGAAATCACATTTCTTTGAGGCATTCTATCAAATAGTTCATGTCACTTGTCTATGCTTCCATATTTGGCATACTTGTCTACTATATAGCATTTCCAACTATAATATTTGACATAAAGCCCACATCCATTATGCTTTAATGGATGTCTATAACTTGTTCCAAAGTCCTATTTAGAAAACTATATTTGGTGTATTTTCTCACTTATAATCTTTATGTTACATCTAGTCTATGCAAATAAAATTGCTTGATGAGCATTTTTAATATCTTGTTTGTACTAAGCATCCAATTAATTAGGGAAACTATTATCCATGCTTAGTAAAGTAATTCCCTTTATTTTTATTTTAAAGGAATGTGTGTTGATTCAGAGCTCAATGGAAACGTTCAAAAAATTTGAAATATCTTCCTCAAGGTCCAAATAAGACCAAAATACATAGATTATTCTCTGTTGGCAAGATACATCCTATTGGTAAGTTCAAACCCCATTATCCCGATATACCAATATGTGTTTGCTGTTGGATATGCAAATCATTCCTTACTATCACAGGTCTTCATTACCGTTTCTTCTAATCTTTCTTTGTATTTAACGCATTGTATCTTCTCAATGTATAACTCGCACATACATTACATTACTGACCTGTCATGTCGGTTCTCCCTACCGCTTCTACCGGTCACTTCTTGTATCATTCGATACTTGTATAATCTTAATGTATTGTCAAACATACAATCTTCAACATGCAATTGACAAATATACACAGAATGCATTCACATACCACTGTGGTATATACATATACTGTTCCTATCATACAACTGATGTATACTCACAAATTGTATAACCCAATCTACTTTAGCAGTATCCACAAAAATTCACTCACATACAATTGTGATATACACACAGATTGTCTTTAACATACAATTGCAGGATATACACAAAATGTACTCTAATACAATTGTGATATACACAAGAAATGTATTTTTCTTGAAATAATGCCAAATCTTGCATCGAGGACGTCCTCTGCAATCAAACTCGCAGTCTCTATTTTGTTGAGCCCTAGCACAAGATGCTAGGCTCTCTACTGCGACAACTCTTCCAGAGATTGGATCCTCTGTCCCATTCTGTCATAAACATGAACAAAAAGAAAATAAAATAGAAAACTATGTACAGGGTCCATTCCACTGATTTCAAGAAATCCACCAGTCGAATGGTCTCAGCCTTGCATCTTCGACAACAGAAAACTAGATTATTTAACGAACAATTTGATACAGAGAGTATACACAGAACAATTCGATACACAGGGAATTTATATAGAACACAAAACTTGTGAACACAAACTGATAGAACTTCTATTTCTTCAATCAAGCTTCATCACCTACTCTCCTCTTCCAAAAATGTGTTTTTTAATCTCTCCTCATTTAGTTCCAACTGAAATATCAGAAGTTGGAGTCATTACAACTTCCAACCGGAATATCAAAACTCTAACTAATCACACGACACATGTTTGGCATACGATATGACTTAAAGACATTAGCAAGACGCCTAAACATGACACACTTGTCTTAATCATCCATATACCCCAATTGCCCAAGATGTTCAAATTGGCTTATCAGGATGCCAAATTTGTAACACCGGTTCACATGATGGGGTCTTTATTACAAACATTAAATCACAACACAAGTCCTACATGACAATCACGAACAAACATAGAAATGCATAAAATATGATAACATATTAAGACCTTAGTCTTCTCCCTTGGATGTATATTTGGCATGTTGAAGGGGTGTTCCTACACCATACTCCCCTAGAGAAGAGATCTCAAGCCCCCTTGAGATTAGAGTTTGAAGGTCTGTACCATGATTTCTGATCTAGTCTTCAGTCATCCAAACTACCTCTGAGTCAGGTTTCCCCTGCCAAGCCACCAAGTACTCCATGTACTCTTTGTTTCGTGTTTTCTTTGTCATTCTTGAGTCTAATATCTTCTTCAATTTTGGTGGATCATACTTAGGAATATCATCATCTGTTGTACTCTATAATGGTTCTTGTTCTACATCTGCATTATGCATGTATGGAGTTAAATCACATACAATGAAAATGGGTGATAATCCAAGGTTATGAGGAAGTTGGATCTCATAAGCATTCTGCCCAAACTTCTTCAAAATTTGACTGGTCCAATCTTCCTCTGCATTAGCTTGGTATGTTTACCTTTTGGGAACCTTTCTTTCTTTAGATGAACCCACACTAAATTTCCAACATCAAACTATACATCTCTCTTCTTCTTATCAACATATGCTTTGTACTTCAATGTGGTTTGTTGGAGTTAGGTCTTGACCTGATCATGCACCTCTTTGATGGCTGATGTAAAAGCTTCTCCATCTGCACTAATAGACTCTCCTATAGGCAGATCTCTCAACTCCAAAATACCCCTTGGATGAATGCCATATACCACCTAGAAAGGTGATTTCCCTATACTCCTATTGATGGTGTCATTATAGGAAAATTCTGCTTGTGGTAGGATGTTATCCCACTTCTCTCCATGCTGCCTTGTCAAACACCTGAGCAGATTTCCCAATGAACGGTTAACTACTTCAGTCTGACCATCTATTTGAGGATGGTAGGCTGATGAGAAGGATAAGTTGGTTCCAAGCTTCCTCCAAAGAGTCCTCCAAAAGTGGCCAATAAATTTCACATCTCTATCTGATATTATGCTCAATGGCAAGCCATGTATCATTACTATCTCCTTGAAAAATAGATCTGCAACATATGAAGCATTATAAGTGGTTTTGCATGGCAAGAAGTGTGCCATTTTACTAAATCTGTCTACTACAACAAAAACACTATCATATCCCTTCCTTGTCCTAGGCAAACCCAATACAAAGTCCATGCTTATACTCTCCCATGGCCTAGAAGGAATGGGTAGTGGCTGATACAAGCCTGCATTAGTTGATCTCCCTTTTGCTTTCTGACATATCACACATGCCTCCATAAATCTCCTCACATCTGACTGCAACTTTGGCCAATAGTAATGCCTCTTCACAAGATCAAGAGTCTTATCTTGACCAAAATGTCCTACCATGGCCCCACAATGTTTCTCCCTAATGATATTCAGTCTCATAGAACACCTTGGAATACACAACTGTCCACCCTAGAAAAGTAATCCATCTTGGATCAGAAATTCAGAGAACTCAACATGATATTTGTCACCAAAGGAAGTACATACCTTGTAGATCTCTCCAAAGTCTTCATCAGCATCATACATGGTATTCATAGAGTCAATGCCAACACTCTCCAACTGGATCTGATTTATGGTCGGAGCCCTCCTGCTCAAAGCATCAGCTACCTTGTTCTTGACCCCTTTCTTATGCTTGAGTGTGGAGGTGAAAGCTTGCAAAGTCTCCACCCACTTCATATGCCTATGGTTCAACTTCTCTTAACTAGTTTATGAAACTAAGGGCCTGATTATCTGTGAACACTATGAATTCTTTTGGCATCAAGTAATGCCTCCACTTTTTGAGTGACTGTACTAGAGCATACATCTCCAAATCATATGATGAGTATCTCTTCTTTGCATCATTTAGTTTCTCACTGAAAAATGCAATAGGCCTACCCTCTTGACTGAGTACTTCCCCAATTGCCATGTGGCTCACATCACATTCTACATGGAAAATCTTGTTGAAGTCAAGAAGTAGAAGGATTGGCTACTCTGCTACCTTCTTCTTCAGTGTTTCAAATGAATCATCTACCTCCTTTGTCCAAGTGAATCTGCACTTTGGTCCTCCTTTTATGGTGTCAAGCATGGGTGCACAAACATGACTAAACCCTTTTATAAACTTCCTATAGAAGGTTGCTAACCCATGGAAACTTTTGACATCATTCATGGTCCTAGGAGTTGGCCAAGACAATATGGCACTTACCTTCTCTTGATCCATTTTCAGTTTACCATGTGAGATGACAAAACCCAAATATATGATCTCCTCTTGCATGAACAAACATTTCTCCAAGTTGATCATTAGCTACTCTTCATGTAACCTTTTGAGGACTAGGTCTATATGTTTGAGGTGTTCTTCCCTTGTATTACTAAAAATTAGAATGTCATCTAGATATACTATGACAAATTTGCCTATGAATTCCCTTAAGACCTCATTCATCAACCTCATAAAGGTACTAGGGGCGTCGGATAAACCAAAAGGCATGACCTTCCACTCATATAACCCCTCATTGGTCTTGAATGCAGTTTTCCATTCATCTCCTTGCCTAATCCTAATCTGATGATAGCCACTCTTTAGATCTATTTTTGTGAAATATTTAGCACCCCCAAGCAATCAAGCAGATCTTCTATCCTAGGGATTGGGAACCGATACCTAATTGTTATCTTGTTGATAGCCCTTGAATCAGTACAAAGTCTCCAAGTGCCTTCCTTCTTTGGTGCTAGGACAGCCGGTACTGCACATGGGCTTAAACTCTTGCCAATTAGGCCTATCTCCAATAATTCCTTAATCTGCCTTGCTACCTCTACATTCTGTTCTGGGGTAAGCTTATATGCTGCCTTGTTTGGAAGTGTAGATCCTGGGATCAGATCTATGCAATGACTGATGTCTCTTATAGGTGGTAGGGACCTTGGCATTCCATCAGAGATGATGCCTTTGTACTTGTCCAATAGCTCTTGGACAGTTGGATCTATGAACCTTTGCCTCTTCTCTCCCTTGACTTCCTGCTGTTGTTCCTTGTTCACCTTCAGGCATGGAATAAGAGCATATGCAACTGCACCTTCTTCTACTATATCCTTCATGAATTGTTTGCCTTCTACCATCATCACCTTAATTTATTTCCCCTTTGACTCCACCTCATTCTCCATCAATGGTAGCAATTATATCACCTTACCATCCTTGGTGATTGAATATGTGTTCCTAACTCCATCATGGTGTGCTTTTAAGTCATATTGCCATGGTCTCCCAAATAGGAGATGGCAAGCATCGATCTTGGCAATGTCAAACAATAATCTGTCTTTGTATGTTCCAATTTGAAACTCCACCCAAGATTGCTCTTCCACAACTGTTTGGTGACCTTGGGTGAGCCATGAGACCTTGTATGGGCAAGGGTGTGGCAATCTTCTAAGCGTAAGCTTTTCTACCATTTCAATGGACACAAATTTTTTAGTGGATCCAGAGTCAATCAGAACTTTACATACCTTTCCTCCTGCTTTGCAAGTAGTTCTGAAGAGAGACTTCCTTTGCAGGGATTCTTTTCTAGGTACCTTCATGGTGGTCATGGCTCTCGTAATCATCAAAGGTTCTCCTTTCTCAGGATATCCATAACTGTCAAGAGCATTCACACTTTGAAAAGTGTTTGAGCTTGTTATGCTTTGACAATCAGATTCTTGGATCAAATTTGTCCTCCTTTCTCCCATTGAACTTGTTGCCTTTTCTGGACATCTACTAGCTATGTGGCCTTCTTGATTACAATTGTAACATCTGAGAGGTCCTCTGTTCTGAGATCTCCCTCTAAATGGTGGTCTTCTGACCCTAAAGTTTCCTCTTTGATTGTAGCTTCCCCCTTGAGTTTGATTGTTGTCTCCTTTGCTGTTCTCTTGATTGGATTCACCTTGGTATTCAAATCTATTTCCTCTGCCTCTGAAAGGACTTCTTCCCCCTCTTTACTGTCTCCCTCTTCCTCTATTGGTCTTCTCTTGTCTTCTCTTTAATTTCTCTTCCACTTTGAGTGCCAATTGGTAGCACTTTTGGACTGTATCTGGGTTATGCAGATTTAAATCTTCTTGGATGGCAAACCTCAATCCATTGAGGTACCTTGCCACCTTCTCATCCTCACCTTCCTTTACCTTTGCCTTTACACATAGTTTCATGAACTCTTTAGTGTATGAACTAACATCTAACTCCTACTTCAAATTTTGTTTCCTCTTAAGTAGTTAGATGTTGTAATCCAACAAAACATAGGCTTCCTTCACTAAAGCCATCATCTTCTTCCAAGTAGCAACTCTGCTCTTTCCCTCTTTCACCCTGTCATCTTGGATGAAAGTCCACCAAGTTAGTGTAGCCCCTTTCATTTTGGATTGGGCCATCTTCACCCTTTGGTGGTCTGGTATCTCCTCGGTCTCAAAGAAATTATTCAAGGAGTCTATCCACTCCATCATTGAATCATGATCCATTTTGCCTGCAAACACGGGCAAGTCTAGTTTCATATCCATGATCCTTCTCTCCATGGACTTGAGGGCATTGATCAATGGTCTCTGGTCTGTAGGAACCTCCATCTCTTCCTACCTAGGGATCTTCTCTTCATCCCAATCTTCTTCTCCCTTCTCTACTTTGTCCCTCAACTTCTCTAACTCATTTCTCAAGGCCTGATTCTGAGCCCTAACTGCTTTGCTCTCCGCCAATTGCTTCTTCACTAGAACAGCCAACTCAGTGTTGGTCATCTTTGCTGGGTACTCTTGTGACCCTTTTTCATCTAACATCTTGTCTTCTTCTTCTACCCAAAGGATACTCCTTTTCTCTGATACCACTTGATGCAGAGCTCAACAGAAACGTTCAAAAAATTTGAAATATCTTCCTCAAGGTCCAAATAAGACCAAAATACATAGATTATTCTCTATCGGCAAGATACATCCTATCGGCAAGTTCAAACCCCATTATCCTGATATACCGATATGTGTCTGCTATTGGATATGCAAATCATTCCTTACTATCGCAGGTCTTCATTACCATTTCAGCCGGTCTTTCTTTGTATTTAACACATTGTATCTTCTCAATGTACAACTCGCACATACATTACATTACTGACCTGTTGTTCTGGTTCTCCCTACCGCTTCTACCGGTCACTTCTTATATCATTTGATACTTGTAAAATCTCAATGTATCATCAAACATACAATCTCCGACATGTGATTGACGAATATACACAGAATACATTCACAGACAACTATGGTATATACATATACTGTTCCCATCATACAACTAACGTATACTCACAAATTGTATAACTTGAACTACTTTAGTAGTATCCACAAAAATTGTCACTCATATACAACTATGATATACACACAGATTGTCTTTAACATACAATTGCAGGATATACACAAAATGTACTCTGATACAAATGTGATATACAGAAGATATGTATTTTTCCTGAAACAACACCAAATCTTGTGTCGAGGACGTCCTCTGCAATCAAACTCACAGTCTCTATTTTGTTGAGCCCTAGCACATAGAGATGCTAGGCGCTCTACTACGATAACTCTTCCAGAGATTGGATCCTCTGTCCCATTCTATCATAAACACGAACAAAAAGAAAATAAAACAGAAAACTATGTGCAGGGTCCATTCCACTGATTTCAAGAAATCCACCAGTCGAATGGTCTCAGCCTTGCATCTTCGACAATAGAAAACTAGATTATGTAACGAATAATTTGATATAGAGAGTATACACAGAATAATTTGATACACAGGGAATTTATATAGAATACAAAACTTGTGAACACAAACTGATAGAACTTCTATTTATTCAATCAAGCTTCATCACCTGCTCTCCTCTTCCAAAAATGTTTTTTTTTTATCTCTCCTCATTCATATCCAACCGAAACATCAGAAGTTGGAGTCATTACAACTTCCAACCGGAATATCAAAACTCTAACTAATCACACGACACATGTTTGGAATACGATATGACTTAAACACATTAGCAAGACACCTAAACATGACACACTTGACTTAATCATCCATATACCCCAATTGCCCAAGATGTTCAAATTGGCTTATCAAGATGCCAAATTTGTAACACTGGTTCACATGATGGGGTCTTTATTACAAACATTAAATCACAACACAAGTCCTACATGACAATCATGAACAAACATAGAAATGCATAAAATATGATAACATATTAAGACCTTAGTCTTCTGCAATGGATGTATATTTGGCATGTTGAAGGGGTGTTCTTGCACCATGTGTTAGAATAATTAAGACATTCATGAATTAAATCAATATAACAACATAGCTATATTGATACTCTCCTCCTAACATTGTGAGAAAAAACATATTAGCCTGTATCCTAAGATACACTGACCTATCCTCTTTATTGAAAGCAACATAATTTTATTTTGACTTAACAACTCCCAACTTCCCCAAGCTGAGAGAAGATGGGTCCTCATGAAAGACAACCCTACACTTTGATTTCCATAGGCATCCAACATTAGTCATTTGAATTGTATACCGCAACAATTTACAAATGTCACTAATCATCAGGGTTTATATGAGAGAGATAGGTAGTCAAATAATTAAGTCAAGGATTGAAATGATTTATTTTAATTTATCGGCATCCTCTTCCTCCCCAGTATCTTAAACTATTTATTTTTTATTCTACCTCACCAACTTCTATGGTTTGAGTTCTTGGTTTATTAAATTTGAAAGAATGAAACAAATGAATTGTGTTTCTTAACCCAAGAAAGAAAATAAGTCCTCTATGATGGTGTCAGATTGTCATTGATGTCAAAAAGGTCTTGCAGGAGATGTGCTCTCAATCAGTATATCTCCAAGCATGTTAAGGTTGACATTGTTGACAGGTTGAATATGATGTGGTATGCTAATTGAAGTGTTGAACAGATATGCTTACATTATATATATTGATCTCAATCTCAGGGTGTCTTGGTCTTTATCTCCATGAAATTTGAACAAGAACATCAGTAAATCAATTCACTCTCAAGAAGTGCTTCATTTGCATAATGTTGGTTTGTTTGAAATCCTTAATGTCTTGTGATGATCACATCATATGTGTCTTGCAGATGCAGAGAATGGTTTTATACTTCACAGGTTCGATCTTGCATCATCAGGAGTACAAAGTTCAACTTTGAAGGTCCACAGGGCAGAAATGATAACATTTGTTGATAAGGGAGTTCATTGATGTTGAGATGGATATTCAAAGTTTGATTGAAGGTATGATCTTTGTGGCAATGTGTTGGTGTTGACAGGATGTCTTAGTATCATGTGCAAGAACAAGTCAGGTAATGTCAAAAGTTTCAGTGTCAGTATTGGTGGATTTCTTGATAGGTTGATTAGTACTTTACATGTCATGACTAAGTTCACATTATGTGATAGTGTAATGAAGTATTGATGGACATCAGGAGGAGATAGTTCACAAAGATATGAAGTTGGTTTAATGAAGTATTGATCATAAGAGTATTGATGTCATTGATCATTAAGATCACAGGTTGTACTCAAGACATGTTTACATGATGCTTCTTATCTATAGCTCCATGTTACATGAACTCAGTTGCAATTGTAAGTTGGTCTTCATGCAATCAGTGTTTATTCTTCTATCATCATCGCAGCTTCAGAGGGGATATAACTTTATTTTTGCAGAAGTGAAACCTATATGCCATTATAGGAGGAATATTTTGTTGGAAGAAATAAAAAGGTTCATATATTATAGTTGCAGTTTTTGGTTAATGTGTTATTTACATAACACAATCTTTTGTGCCTTTTTGCCCGTCATCTTGTGTAATACACTTTTTGTTATTTTAAAACATTGACCTGTTATCGTAGGTCGTAGTCACTTAGGTGACTTGATGGAGGGTTTTAAATCGTTTGGGGACCGGCCCCTTTCAGACTATTCACCGCCATTCCCGGTCTCATCTTTGAGCGCGATGGGCGCCAAAAAGAAATCAAGGGTTTTCTTTAAACTTGGCTTGCGCGCAGAGGTTAAAATCAATGGATGCATTTTAAACTTTTGCCTTTGATTCCCCGCTGTGAATTTGACGTGCTTTTAAGAGTCATCAATCAAAGACAGCAGTTTAAGACTAATTTTGGCCCTAGAAATAAGGCAGATCTTCTTGAGATCTTTAAGGGATTACTATGAAGTTTTTTTTCTATTTTAAATATCAGTAGGACTCCCTCTCTCGTGCAGTGTGAAGGATTTAAAAAGGAAGTTTTTAAAAGAAAAGGAGAGATATATTTTTGATTTCTAAATACTTGAGAAGTCTTAAGAATTTTTCTTGAAAAGTTTTTTTTGCAGATGAATGAGAAAGATTTATTGCAGATAAAAGATTACAGCTCTCAAAATATGAAAGACATTCCATGATATTTTTTTTCAAGGGCAATATGTTTTTTCATTATTTACAGAGAAGACCAAGAGTTTGATATGAAGGATTTAAAAAGTTTTTCAGATCTCAAATTTTTGAAGAGACAAAGGATATGCAATATAAAAGTTTTTTTTAACAAAATGGAAATTTAATATTATTACTTAAAGTCTTTTGCAGGAATATGAAGGATCTTGCAAAGTTTGAAGATGGATTTGAAAAGGTCAGATTTAAAAATGCAAGAATATCAAGGAATATGAAAAGATTTTTCTGTGCAGGTGAAAGGTTATTCAATCTATATAAAATGGTTTTTTCAGGTACATTGACGTGTGTGTGGGTTTATGAAGAAGACATAGATGAAAAACATAGATGATGAGAGATTGAATACAATGTGTGTCAAGGTTATATAGATTAATGATTTGATGATACAAATGACAAATTTGCAAAGTAGAAGAAATATTGAATCATTGCAGTGATTGATAAAAAAATTGATAGAGATAATTTGCAGAGAAAATTGTTTATAGAGATTTGTATATGGAGCTTGTTTGCAGTAAAAGAAAATGGTCTTGATTTGAAAATCAAACAGGAGGTATAAGGTTGTATACAATGGTGCAAATCTGATTGAACAGCAATCATGTCTTGCACACAAAGATTGATGTTTTGTTAATAAGCATTGTGTTAGCCAGTGAGGCTTATAGGTCAGTGTGACCTTAATATTTGTCAGTGAGACAATTTGTATTGCCAGTGAGGCATGTTTTTCAGTTAAGCCAGTGAGGCACTTCATGAGTGGTTTTTCTACCCCTGAGGGTTTTCCACTCGGTAAAAAGGTTGTGTCTTGATTTCTTCTATGTGTGTGTGCATATTATTGGTTTGATCAAGTCTTGTGCATATAAACTCAACAAATCATTAATGTATTCCTTTCCATCTGTTCTGTAAGAGAAAGCTTGCAAAATAATGTAAAATGTTTGAGAATTAATACAACACTGATTCACCCCCCCTCTCAGTGTTGTCCGAACTCCTACACTCTATAGTTAGAATGGTTGCAATAAGGAGTTTTAAATGCAACAAATTATAGTACACTATTAGAACAAAATACAGTCCTAAACTATACTTTCCACATATCAAATTGTTTGAATAGTGGCAGACTGATATAAATGTCAAATGAACACATCATGATGTTCAAGAAATTATCTAAGAGGAGTTTAGATCCACCATTAAACAAATTAACCTCCTTCAAATTTGTTTTTGGAATCAACAATTCATAGAACCTCATTTTTGGCAAAAGAGATCATGATTTTAGGGATAAAATGTGTCTACAATCAACTATAGAACCTATTTCCCTCTCTTTTGAGTGTTAGATCTTCTTTAGAATGAAAAAATACATGGAATATGGCTTTAACTTCTACAAAAAATATTCAAAATGTGATTTTGCCCCAAAACATCATTTACGAACGAAGTTAGTTGCAAATAGGCATAAATTGGATTGATTCTCTTTGCTTCTTCATGGATTCTCCTTCTTTGTCATAAGCCTACCTCAGATCATGCATTAGTTCCCTCTCAAATATTCACAAGTTTTTTGTCCAGATCACCTTAATCCCTCATGACTAGAGTTTAGTTTTGGAAACTTGTACTGGATTGACATATAACCTTACTACCGTTTAGGATGTAATTGTACTTATAGAAAAATTGCATTGACAAATTAGAGTTTGTAGCATGTACTTGGCAAGAGTGATAAGAAAGTATCAATTATACTATTAAAATGTATTTGTTTCTCTTCTAGCTATTTATTAGCCACGTGACAATTACATTGTAGAAAAGTTTCAATGCCTTATTTGCTAAATAAATGTGGGCCTCTACTCATTGATAGTGGCTGGAAGTAGAGATTCAACTCTACTAATTTCATTCAACCTTATCACAACCTATCTATTCATATCTATATGCACTTTTGACAACATGAATTTCTAGCCAGAAATCTCATGCATGTAGTTTTTTGTGTTTTTTGTTTGCTATCAATGTGTTTTCTAACAATAGATTGTAGTCATTCCTCTTTGCATGTTTATGGGATGGATGAGTTATGAACTTGAATCCTATGATTCACCAAATTGGCTATTTTATACAAGTATTCTTTATTTAAGAGATGAATTGAAAAAATGTTGGATCCATCATTATTGTTTGATAGAATTTATATTAGCTAATCATATTAAACATTTGTGAAAAATATAAGAACAAATTTTACAACATAGTAATGTAATGTGATGCATACTAATGCTTATTGTGCCCATAATTTTGCTTAACTCTATTATAGACGTCTTGATGATTCTAGGAATTTTAACTAAGTATATGATGTTGATCATTATAGGCAATCAATTGTTCCAAACTTGTGACCATAAACAAACCAATACTTCTAACATCCAGAAATGTAGACATATGGGATCCAATATACAACCAAAATTAATGATTTAGAGCAACTTATGGCTTTAACTAAAGGGTAGAGTTAAATGAAATATGGTAAACAATTGTGAAGGTATGCCAAGGAAGATTTATTCATATTGAATGTAATTCAATATTGATATGACTGTGACTAATGCTTTGACCTTTGTATCTTGATATTTAGATATAGTTATAAATGAGTAAATTACAATCTGCTTCATTCCTATATTCTATAGGTGTAAAACTAGAATGTGCAACCATTACGAACATTCTCACAGCCTCTACAAAAATAGAAGCTTTGGAATAGAGTATTGACATCCATCAAAGAATATGAATAGTAATCAGAACAATAGGAAATCATTGATAAAAGTACTTATATACTTGGAATAGATACAAAGATGGAAATAAAATTAAAGTAGTTAGACAGATACAAACACTAGAAGTCATTGTAAGATATTTGGCTATCAAGACAATCCTCTCTTGTGTCTGAACATTAAAAAATACAATCATATCACTATCACTTCTATAGAAAACCAAGATCATGGAATAGACTAACAAGCACATGAATTGCAATGGAATCAACCAAATGTATTAGCCAATAAGGTGAGTATAAATAGAGTTGTCTTAGGTACCCAAATCTCCATTAAAATAGGATAGGCCTCCTCTATCATAGAGTTGTGAGTAACCTCCCACAAATGTAGCGCGAGGTGTCTATGCAAGTCGACACCTCGCAAAATAGCTCCAGCTACTTTTACAAGTTCAAGTGAACATGTTTCAATATGCCTAAGTAGGCTTAAATACAAATGTGTATGCCTATAGATTAAAGGTATACACTAACACCCCCCCTTAAGCATAGATTAAGTATTATGAAAAATGGGTCCTGGCTATAAGCCTGGTGAGGTACCCATGTACAATGCAAACTCTCAAAACTAGAGAAAGATAGAAAACCTAGTGGGAAAACCCTATCTTCCAAAAGAGAAATTATATAGGTGAAGAAGTACTTCTTTCACTAAGTACAATATAAGATTCCCCCCATAGGAGAGAAAATGAGAGAAGGTCAATTAGACCCCCCCATAGTACATGTCCTACTACACTGATGTTGGATAGTTGACAAAGGATGTAGATGTAGATCCAAGAATGCCGAACAAAATTCCTTCCCTTGGGAAGAAAAGAAACCACCTGAAGATTCAGGATATCTTCCCATGCGAGAAGATGTATGTATGATCTTGAATCATGTTGAAGCTGATCCAATGATAATGGTGCCCATGTCGATGTCTTTGAAGAGTGCTCAGGTGTCCCCATGTCGATGTCAAAGGATGCCATAATCAAATCAGGTGCATGCCCAATAGATGAGGATGATGACGATCTAGAACCATGTGTAGGATGAAGTAAAGCATGAATATCCGAAGTGGAAAATGTTGATGAAGCTTCATCAAAATTATCATCGAAGAGAAGACAAATGTCCTCAATGTATGCTTCCATGTTAGCAATGTGGGACTCTACAAATAGACAAGTGATGTCAGGTAGAAATATGTCCCAATTAGCAATGCTAGGAAGATTGATATCCTGTTGCAAAGAAGCACTAGAAGCTTTCGAGGAAGCAACTCTAGAAACTGATGAAGCAACAGTAGGAGTGATGACTTCTTCTATGTTCCTGGAACATTTTGTTTTTGTATCATGTTTAGAGATGTGAGTTGTGATCAACATAGGATCATGTGGGAATGGAGAAAAATTTGAGTCTCCATATATCTCCCAAATTTTGATCCATAATGCATGTGGACAATCAATATCCATGATGGCATACAAAGTGACATTGGGAATATGCAAACTGATCAATCCAACAATGTGATCATGATGATTAAACTACTTAGCTTTCTGTGATTGTTTACCAGGTTCAAGGACAAGTCCATATAGATGGTCTATGAGATTATGGATCCTAGGATGTTTTAGGATGCCTTCACACCAAGACTTATAGTTTCCCTTGTTTAGGTTGATAACAGAAGAGTGAGTTTCATATCCCATGAATAGAGGCAGGTTAATTCCTCTAGACAAAAGAGTTTCAATACAGTAGGCAACTAGATTAGGTGACCCCCCAATTGAACTTTATGTAAAGTGGCACTTTATAAGTTGAGTGCGTGATACTCTTTTCTTAATTTCCCCCCTTAAACTGACACTTTATAAAGTTAGTGGATTGTGAGAAATGAACACACAAGACCCCCCCCCCCCCTTGATTATGTGTTTTCCCACCCAAATTTGTGACTTTATAGGAGTGCTTTAGGTCACCCAAAAAGAACATAAATAGGCACTATATAATTTTAGTGTGATTTTATGCTAGTTGGATCCATGACGAAAAAATATTCACTTTCACAAAAAGAAGCACTTGATTCAGAGTTGATTTGCAAAAGTTATTGAAGTTGAAAGATTTATGCAATTACAAAAAAATTCCTTCTTGAGCAAAAAATTTTTTAGATTTTTGGAAAATAAATTTTGCATGCAAAAATTGTGAGTGAGAAAAAAATTTGGAGAAAATTTAAGCCCCCTTAGGCTGTGCATGACCAGAGGTTAAAACCCCATATCCTGCAAGCGTGCATTCCATAAGATGACATCCATTTGAAGGTTTCTGCCCAACGGGTTGTGGGCTATGTGCATTCTACTACCTTTCACCAGAGCCTCTGCAACTACAACATCTGATAAAGTTTGTCTGTCCTGTATGCTTTGATGTATGACTATGCCTTGTTCCAAAGTTCCCACATAGGCATCGGTAGGGAGGACATTAGCATAGGTTGAGAAATTTGACTTTACATCTGATAATTTCATTTACTTGAAAACAAACCATTATGTGCATGTCCTACTTTCATTGCATTCTATGGAGTGACTTTTCTTTGAGGGATTTTGTCAAACGGTTGGGGTAGCCTCTGCATACATGTCTACTAGTTTTTTTTTGTTATCTGACAAAAAAGAACCCCCTTTCACTATGCTTAGACAGACATCCATACCCTATTTTGAAAACCATTTTATTTGGTATTACGCCTGCCAATTCCATTGGCTTGAAAGTTTCTAAAAGCCTTTTCAACAAATCCATTGTGTGTAATCCTGCAATCATGCATTCCATGAGATGACATCTATTTGAGGCATTCTGTCAAATAGTTCGCGTGCCTTTCTTGTGCTCCCCCATCACATATATGTCTACTAGATAGTTTCCAACTATAATATCTAACAACATCCCCCTTCTATTTTGCTTTGACAGATGACCATGCCCTGTTCGAAAGTCCCCATTTTGGAGTCCGCAGGAAAGGTGCTGACGAAAGTTGTGGAAATTGACTTTAAGCTTGCCAATTTCATTTGCTTGAAAGTTTCTAAAGCTTTTCAACAAATCCATTTTGTGCATATCCTGTCATCGCGGCCTTTCATGAGATCACATTCTTGAGGCATTTTGTCAAATAGTTCACACGCCTTGCATGTGCTTCCACTATGGTTTGATGGATGCCCATTCTCAGTTCCAAAACTCTGATTTTAACATAGTTAAGGACAATGCTGGCAAAGGTTGCTGCGTCTGGTTTTATACCCTGATTTTTGTTCAGTCTTAAGCCCTTTCCGCATTTAATTTCTCTTGAGTGTTTAACTCTTCCCATAAATTTTGCTATTTGTAACTGGTCGTTTGAAAGTTTTCTTGCTTGGCTTTTGGCACATGGAGGGTTCATTGCTTACTCAACTTAAGGACTTATCTTGGAACTTATGTTTTGTTGTTTTCAAACTATTTTAGAGGAAATTTTCTCATGGTTAGCATAGTAAGTTTTCTATACCATTTCAAGTGTCAGAAGCCTTTATTTCATTACTCTTATTCCTATAATGGAGCTTATAGAGCTTTCTAATTTAGCTCTCCAGTTCAACTAATGTTTTGAAGCGTGTATCACCGGTTACCTTTTTAATTACCTCTTTATTATTTAAATTCTATCAAACATCCATTTCAACCATAAAAGATTTTATCAAGAATACCATGGCATTTAAAATTTACTTGTAGCTAGAATATTTAATGTGCTCATATGTGTTAATTTAAAGAGACTATGCTGCAAGTCTAGTTTCATATCCATGATCCTTCTCTCCATGGACTTGAGGGCATTGATCAATGGTCTCTGGTCTGTAGGAACCTCCATCTCTTCCTACCTAGGGATCTTCTCTTCATCCCAATCTTCTTCTCCCTTCTCTACTTTGTCCCTCAACTTCTCTAACTCATTTCTCAAGGCCTGATTCTGAGCCCTAACTGCTTTGCTCTCCGCCAATTGCTTCTTCACTAGAACAGCCAACTCAGTGTTGGTCATCTTTGCTGGGTACTCTTGTGACCCTTTTTCATCTAACATCTTGTCTTCTTCTTCTACCCAAAGGATACTCCTTTTCTCTGATACCACTTGATGCAGAGCTCAACAGAAACGTTCAAAAAATTTGAAATATCTTCCTCAAGGTCCAAATAAGACCAAAATACATAGATTATTCTCTATCGGCAAGATACATCCTATCGGCAAGTTCAAACCCCATTATCCTGATATACCGATATGTGTCTGCTATTGGATATGCAAATCATTCCTTACTATCGCAGGTCTTCATTACCATTTCAGCCGGTCTTTCTTTGTATTTAACACATTGTATCTTCTCAATGTACAACTCGCACATACATTACATTACTGACCTGTTGTTCTGGTTCTCCCTACCGCTTCTACCGGTCACTTCTTATATCATTTGATACTTGTAAAATCTCAATGTATCATCAAACATACAATCTCCGACATGTGATTGACGAATATACACAGAATACATTCACAGACAACTATGGTATATACATATACTGTTCCCATCATACAACTAACGTATACTCACAAATTGTATAACTTGAACTACTTTAGTAGTATCCACAAAAATTGTCACTCATATACAACTATGATATACACACAGATTGTCTTTAACATACAATTGCAGGATATACACAAAATGTACTCTGATACAAATGTGATATACAGAAGATATGTATTTTTCCTGAAACAACACCAAATCTTGTGTCGAGGACGTCCTCTGCAATCAAACTCACAGTCTCTATTTTGTTGAGCCCTAGCACATAGAGATGCTAGGCGCTCTACTACGATAACTCTTCCAGAGATTGGATCCTCTGTCCCATTCTATCATAAACACGAACAAAAAGAAAATAAAACAGAAAACTATGTGCAGGGTCCATTCCACTGATTTCAAGAAATCCACCAGTCGAATGGTCTCAGCCTTGCATCTTCGACAATAGAAAACTAGATTATGTAACGAATAATTTGATATAGAGAGTATACACAGAATAATTTGATACACAGGGAATTTATATAGAATACAAAACTTGTGAACACAAACTGATAGAACTTCTATTTATTCAATCAAGCTTCATCACCTGCTCTCCTCTTCCAAAAATGTTTTTTTTTTATCTCTCCTCATTCATATCCAACCGAAACATCAGAAGTTGGAGTCATTACAACTTCCAACCGGAATATCAAAACTCTAACTAATCACACGACACATGTTTGGAATACGATATGACTTAAACACATTAGCAAGACACCTAAACATGACACACTTGACTTAATCATCCATATACCCCAATTGCCCAAGATGTTCAAATTGGCTTATCAAGATGCCAAATTTGTAACACTGGTTCACATGATGGGGTCTTTATTACAAACATTAAATCACAACACAAGTCCTACATGACAATCATGAACAAACATAGAAATGCATAAAATATGATAACATATTAAGACCTTAGTCTTCTGCAATGGATGTATATTTGGCATGTTGAAGGGGTGTTCTTGCACCATGTGTTAGAATAATTAAGACATTCATGAATTAAATCAATATAACAACATAGCTATATTGATACTCTCCTCCTAACATTGTGAGAAAAAACATATTAGCCTGTATCCTAAGATACACTGACCTATCCTCTTTATTGAAAGCAACATAATTTTATTTTGACTTAACAACTCCCAACTTCCCCAAGCTGAGAGAAGATGGGTCCTCATGAAAGACAACCCTACACTTTGATTTCCATAGGCATCCAACATTAGTCATTTGAATTGTATACCGCAACAATTTACAAATGTCACTAATCATCAGGGTTTATATGAGAGAGATAGGTAGTCAAATAATTAAGTCAAGGATTGAAATGATTTATTTTAATTTATCGGCATCCTCTTCCTCCCCAGTATCTTAAACTATTTATTTTTTATTCTACCTCACCAACTTCTATGGTTTGAGTTCTTGGTTTATTAAATTTGAAAGAATGAAACAAATGAATTGTGTTTCTTAACCCAAGAAAGAAAATAAGTCCTCTATGATGGTGTCAGATTGTCATTGATGTCAAAAAGGTCTTGCAGGAGATGTGCTCTCAATCAGTATATCTCCAAGCATGTTAAGGTTGACATTGTTGACAGGTTGAATATGATGTGGTATGCTAATTGAAGTGTTGAACAGATATGCTTACATTATATATATTGATCTCAATCTCAGGGTGTCTTGGTCTTTATCTCCATGAAATTTGAACAAGAACATCAGTAAATCAATTCACTCTCAAGAAGTGCTTCATTTGCATAATGTTGGTTTGTTTGAAATCCTTAATGTCTTGTGATGATCACATCATATGTGTCTTGCAGATGCAGAGAATGGTTTTATACTTCACAGGTTCGATCTTGCATCATCAGGAGTACAAAGTTCAACTTTGAAGGTCCACAGGGCAGAAATGATAACATTTGTTGATAAGGGAGTTCATTGATGTTGAGATGGATATTCAAAGTTTGATTGAAGGTATGATCTTTGTGGCAATGTGTTGGTGTTGACAGGATGTCTTAGTATCATGTGCAAGAACAAGTCAGGTAATGTCAAAAGTTTCAGTGTCAGTATTGGTGGATTTCTTGATAGGTTGATTAGTACTTTACATGTCATGACTAAGTTCACATTATGTGATAGTGTAATGAAGTATTGATGGACATCAGGAGGAGATAGTTCACAAAGATATGAAGTTGGTTTAATGAAGTATTGATCATAAGAGTATTGATGTCATTGATCATTAAGATCACAGGTTGTACTCAAGACATGTTTACATGATGCTTCTTATCTATAGCTCCATGTTACATGAACTCAGTTGCAATTGTAAGTTGGTCTTCATGCAATCAGTGTTTATTCTTCTATCATCATCGCAGCTTCAGAGGGGATATAACTTTATTTTTGCAGAAGTGAAACCTATATGCCATTATAGGAGGAATATTTTGTTGGAAGAAATAAAAAGGTTCATATATTATAGTTGCAGTTTTTGGTTAATGTGTTATTTACATAACACAATCTTTTGTGCCTTTTTGCCCGTCATCTTGTGTAATACACTTTTTGTTATTTTAAAACATTGACCTGTTATCGTAGGTCGTAGTCACTTAGGTGACTTGATGGAGGGTTTTAAATCGTTTGGGGACCGGCCCCTTTCAGACTATTCACCGCCATTCCCGGTCTCATCTTTGAGCGCGATGGGCGCCAAAAAGAAATCAAGGGTTTTCTTTAAACTTGGCTTGCGCGCAGAGGTTAAAATCAATGGATGCATTTTAAACTTTTGCCTTTGATTCCCCGCTGTGAATTTGACGTGCTTTTAAGAGTCATCAATCAAAGACAGCAGTTTAAGACTAATTTTGGCCCTAGAAATAAGGCAGATCTTCTTGAGATCTTTAAGGGATTACTATGAAGTTTTTTTTCTATTTTAAATATCAGTAGGACTCCCTCTCTCGTGCAGTGTGAAGGATTTAAAAAGGAAGTTTTTAAAAGAAAAGGAGAGATATATTTTTGATTTCTAAATACTTGAGAAGTCTTAAGAATTTTTCTTGAAAAGTTTTTTTTGCAGATGAATGAGAAAGATTTATTGCAGATAAAAGATTACAGCTCTCAAAATATGAAAGACATTCCATGATATTTTTTTTCAAGGGCAATATGTTTTTTCATTATTTACAGAGAAGACCAAGAGTTTGATATGAAGGATTTAAAAAGTTTTTCAGATCTCAAATTTTTGAAGAGACAAAGGATATGCAATATAAAAGTTTTTTTTAACAAAATGGAAATTTAATATTATTACTTAAAGTCTTTTGCAGGAATATGAAGGATCTTGCAAAGTTTGAAGATGGATTTGAAAAGGTCAGATTTAAAAATGCAAGAATATCAAGGAATATGAAAAGATTTTTCTGTGCAGGTGAAAGGTTATTCAATCTATATAAAATGGTTTTTTCAGGTACATTGACGTGTGTGTGGGTTTATGAAGAAGACATAGATGAAAAACATAGATGATGAGAGATTGAATACAATGTGTGTCAAGGTTATATAGATTAATGATTTGATGATACAAATGACAAATTTGCAAAGTAGAAGAAATATTGAATCATTGCAGTGATTGATAAAAAAATTGATAGAGATAATTTGCAGAGAAAATTGTTTATAGAGATTTGTATATGGAGCTTGTTTGCAGTAAAAGAAAATGGTCTTGATTTGAAAATCAAACAGGAGGTATAAGGTTGTATACAATGGTGCAAATCTGATTGAACAGCAATCATGTCTTGCACACAAAGATTGATGTTTTGTTAATAAGCATTGTGTTAGCCAGTGAGGCTTATAGGTCAGTGTGACCTTAATATTTGTCAGTGAGACAATTTGTATTGCCAGTGAGGCATGTTTTTCAGTTAAGCCAGTGAGGCACTTCATGAGTGGTTTTTCTACCCCTGAGGGTTTTCCACTCGGTAAAAAGGTTGTGTCTTGATTTCTTCTATGTGTGTGTGCATATTATTGGTTTGATCAAGTCTTGTGCATATAAACTCAACAAATCATTAATGTATTCCTTTCCATCTGTTCTGTAAGAGAAAGCTTGCAAAATAATGTAAAATGTTTGAGAATTAATACAACACTGATTCACCCCCCCTCTCAGTGTTGTCCGAACTCCTACACTCTATAGTTAGAATGGTTGCAATAAGGAGTTTTAAATGCAACAAATTATAGTACACTATTAGAACAAAATACAGTCCTAAACTATACTTTCCACATATCAAATTGTTTGAATAGTGGCAGACTGATATAAATGTCAAATGAACACATCATGATGTTCAAGAAATTATCTAAGAGGAGTTTAGATCCACCATTAAACAAATTAACCTCCTTCAAATTTGTTTTTGGAATCAACAATTCATAGAACCTCATTTTTGGCAAAAGAGATCATGATTTTAGGGATAAAATGTGTCTACAATCAACTATAGAACCTATTTCCCTCTCTTTTGAGTGTTAGATCTTCTTTAGAATGAAAAAATACATGGAATATGGCTTTAACTTCTACAAAAAATATTCAAAATGTGATTTTGCCCCAAAACATCATTTACGAACGAAGTTAGTTGCAAATAGGCATAAATTGGATTGATTCTCTTTGCTTCTTCATGGATTCTCCTTCTTTGTCATAAGCCTACCTCAGATCATGCATTAGTTCCCTCTCAAATATTCACAAGTTTTTTGTCCAGATCACCTTAATCCCTCATGACTAGAGTTTAGTTTTGGAAACTTGTACTGGATTGACATATAACCTTACTACCGTTTAGGATGTAATTGTACTTATAGAAAAATTGCATTGACAAATTAGAGTTTGTAGCATGTACTTGGCAAGAGTGATAAGAAAGTATCAATTATACTATTAAAATGTATTTGTTTCTCTTCTAGCTATTTATTAGCCACGTGACAATTACATTGTAGAAAAGTTTCAATGCCTTATTTGCTAAATAAATGTGGGCCTCTACTCATTGATAGTGGCTGGAAGTAGAGATTCAACTCTACTAATTTCATTCAACCTTATCACAACCTATCTATTCATATCTATATGCACTTTTGACAACATGAATTTCTAGCCAGAAATCTCATGCATGTAGTTTTTTGTGTTTTTTGTTTGCTATCAATGTGTTTTCTAACAATAGATTGTAGTCATTCCTCTTTGCATGTTTATGGGATGGATGAGTTATGAACTTGAATCCTATGATTCACCAAATTGGCTATTTTATACAAGTATTCTTTATTTAAGAGATGAATTGAAAAAATGTTGGATCCATCATTATTGTTTGATAGAATTTATATTAGCTAATCATATTAAACATTTGTGAAAAATATAAGAACAAATTTTACAACATAGTAATGTAATGTGATGCATACTAATGCTTATTGTGCCCATAATTTTGCTTAACTCTATTATAGACGTCTTGATGATTCTAGGAATTTTAACTAAGTATATGATGTTGATCATTATAGGCAATCAATTGTTCCAAACTTGTGACCATAAACAAACCAATACTTCTAACATCCAGAAATGTAGACATATGGGATCCAATATACAACCAAAATTAATGATTTAGAGCAACTTATGGCTTTAACTAAAGGGTAGAGTTAAATGAAATATGGTAAACAATTGTGAAGGTATGCCAAGGAAGATTTATTCATATTGAATGTAATTCAATATTGATATGACTGTGACTAATGCTTTGACCTTTGTATCTTGATATTTAGATATAGTTATAAATGAGTAAATTACAATCTGCTTCATTCCTATATTCTATAGGTGTAAAACTAGAATGTGCAACCATTACGAACATTCTCACAGCCTCTACAAAAATAGAAGCTTTGGAATAGAGTATTGACATCCATCAAAGAATATGAATAGTAATCAGAACAATAGGAAATCATTGATAAAAGTACTTATATACTTGGAATAGATACAAAGATGGAAATAAAATTAAAGTAGTTAGACAGATACAAACACTAGAAGTCATTGTAAGATATTTGGCTATCAAGACAATCCTCTCTTGTGTCTGAACATTAAAAAATACAATCATATCACTATCACTTCTATAGAAAACCAAGATCATGGAATAGACTAACAAGCACATGAATTGCAATGGAATCAACCAAATGTATTAGCCAATAAGGTGAGTATAAATAGAGTTGTCTTAGGTACCCAAATCTCCATTAAAATAGGATAGGCCTCCTCTATCATAGAGTTGTGAGTAACCTCCCACAAATGTAGCGCGAGGTGTCTATGCAAGTCGACACCTCGCAAAATAGCTCCAGCTACTTTTACAAGTTCAAGTGAACATGTTTCAATATGCCTAAGTAGGCTTAAATACAAATGTGTATGCCTATAGATTAAAGGTATACACTAACACCCCCCCTTAAGCATAGATTAAGTATTATGAAAAATGGGTCCTGGCTATAAGCCTGGTGAGGTACCCATGTACAATGCAAACTCTCAAAACTAGAGAAAGATAGAAAACCTAGTGGGAAAACCCTATCTTCCAAAAGAGAAATTATATAGGTGAAGAAGTACTTCTTTCACTAAGTACAATATAAGATTCCCCCCATAGGAGAGAAAATGAGAGAAGGTCAATTAGACCCCCCCATAGTACATGTCCTACTACACTGATGTTGGATAGTTGACAAAGGATGTAGATGTAGATCCAAGAATGCCGAACAAAATTCCTTCCCTTGGGAAGAAAAGAAACCACCTGAAGATTCAGGATATCTTCCCATGCGAGAAGATGTATGTATGATCTTGAATCATGTTGAAGCTGATCCAATGATAATGGTGCCCATGTCGATGTCTTTGAAGAGTGCTCAGGTGTCCCCATGTCGATGTCAAAGGATGCCATAATCAAATCAGGTGCATGCCCAATAGATGAGGATGATGACGATCTAGAACCATGTGTAGGATGAAGTAAAGCATGAATATCCGAAGTGGAAAATGTTGATGAAGCTTCATCAAAATTATCATCGAAGAGAAGACAAATGTCCTCAATGTATGCTTCCATGTTAGCAATGTGGGACTCTACAAATAGACAAGTGATGTCAGGTAGAAATATGTCCCAATTAGCAATGCTAGGAAGATTGATATCCTGTTGCAAAGAAGCACTAGAAGCTTTCGAGGAAGCAACTCTAGAAACTGATGAAGCAACAGTAGGAGTGATGACTTCTTCTATGTTCCTGGAACATTTTGTTTTTGTATCATGTTTAGAGATGTGAGTTGTGATCAACATAGGATCATGTGGGAATGGAGAAAAATTTGAGTCTCCATATATCTCCCAAATTTTGATCCATAATGCATGTGGACAATCAATATCCATGATGGCATACAAAGTGACATTGGGAATATGCAAACTGATCAATCCAACAATGTGATCATGATGATTAAACTACTTAGCTTTCTGTGATTGTTTACCAGGTTCAAGGACAAGTCCATATAGATGGTCTATGAGATTATGGATCCTAGGATGTTTTAGGATGCCTTCACACCAAGACTTATAGTTTCCCTTGTTTAGGTTGATAACAGAAGAGTGAGTTTCATATCCCATGAATAGAGGCAGGTTAATTCCTCTAGACAAAAGAGTTTCAATACAGTAGGCAACTAGATTAGGTGACCCCCCAATTGAACTTTATGTAAAGTGGCACTTTATAAGTTGAGTGCGTGATACTCTTTTCTTAATTTCCCCCCTTAAACTGACACTTTATAAAGTTAGTGGATTGTGAGAAATGAACACACAAGACCCCCCCCCCCCCTTGATTATGTGTTTTCCCACCCAAATTTGTGACTTTATAGGAGTGCTTTAGGTCACCCAAAAAGAACATAAATAGGCACTATATAATTTTAGTGTGATTTTATGCTAGTTGGATCCATGACGAAAAAATATTCACTTTCACAAAAAGAAGCACTTGATTCAGAGTTGATTTGCAAAAGTTATTGAAGTTGAAAGATTTATGCAATTACAAAAAAATTCCTTCTTGAGCAAAAAATTTTTTAGATTTTTGGAAAATAAATTTTGCATGCAAAAATTGTGAGTGAGAAAAAAATTTGGAGAAAATTTAAGCCCCCTTAGGCTGTGCATGACCAGAGGTTAAAACCCCATGTGACAAGGGGCTACAATTTTCAAAATGGTCTCCCCTCCCCCACTGACATCACACCCCCTAGTTTCCTACCTCAGCAAAATTGACATTTTTGTCAATGAATAGTGCCCACATCTACTCCAAAAAAATTGACACTCGTTGCATGTGTTTGGGCTGCAAGTAAGGGCCCGTTGAGGGCATCTAAGAGCCTAATGAGGGCGAGTTCATGAGGCACCACTCATATGGTGGAGGCGTCACTGACGACGTCATTGTGATCGATGCTTACTACAGGTTCCATTTGAATGACAAGAGATGTTGTGAGGGCGTTTGTGAATGCTGAACAACACCATGTATGCCATTGTTTGTGATCTGAGAGGTCGGCCTTTGTGCAGACCTTCAAGCCTCCTTTCAAAAAATGAGTCTCCTCTTTGATAAGAAAATAACATACACAGTTAAAAAATAACCAATGAACGCAAATAATAAACAATGCCTCGCAGTTTGTAAATCTCTGCGTGAATTCTACCGAATGGAAGCGAGTAGCACAGAAACAACTGATGGCTTGAAACTAATCCAAGAAGCTCTGATACCATGTAGAAAACCAAGATCATCGAATAGACTAACAAGCACACGAATTGCAATGACATTGACCAAACATATTAGCAAATAAGGCGAGTATAAATAGAGTTGTCTTAGGTACTCGAATCTCCATGAAAAGAGGATAGGACTCCTCTATCATGGAGTTGTGGTGAGTAACCTCCCACAAATGTAGCATGAGGTGTTATGCAAATTGACACCTCTCAAAACAACTCCAACTACTTTGACAAGTTTAAATGAACATGTGCCAATATGACTAAGTAGGCTTAATTACAAATGTGTATGCCTATAGATTAAAGGTATACACTAACAATTTCCATGACCATGTGCTCCTATAGTCCCATTGCTTCTATTTCTAGTTCTCTTCCATATGCAATTATAAAAAAGACATTCTACTATCATGATTACAACATTTGACTATGTATTAGTTCTTATTTTATGCACAAGAATCAAAACATGATACATCCAATAGATAAATTGTGAATAGTTTTAGTGCATAGTAACCCTTATTTAAAGCTTAATTTTTTTTAATAATTTGATACTATTGTCACACAATTATCTTAAGAAATATGTGTTATTAACTTACCCCATTAAAAATCATCATAATCTAAATACTAATTACTTTTTAAAATCTATTATATATTACTTTTACCCTTCTTTTGAGTCTAAAATTATAATTAATGACTAGTTTCTTCAACTTTTAAAGATAGTAATATCTTTTAATATATTTATTTTTGCCTTTTTAATTTCATATATAATTTTTATCTCAAAAACATTTTTCCTTCATCCATATATGAAAATTATATACATTTTCTTCCTTCCTTGCATGATATCAAGACTCTATATATTTTATACTTTCCTTAACAATTGCTTACATATACTAGCAATTTTGATTCATTTATAACTATTTAAGTGATTTGAATGTTCAATTTTTTTTTCTTAAAACCATAGCTTTACTAATTTCTTGATCACTTCATTTATGTGTCAAAATAATAAAAAGTTTATTTTAAAAGCTATAAAAATGATAAATAGTTGTTGATTTTAAAAGGGAAAACCACTTTTAATTATTGAATCAAATAATATTTAGAAATGGTCAAATTTAATATTGGAAGCTTAATGTGTTATGTTTATAATTTACTTGTCAAGCAAAAATCACCTTTAATTATTGAATCAAATGATATTTAAAATAATCAACTCAAGCGTGGAAGTTTTAACCATGTTATGCTTTTAATTAACTTGTCAACCCTAGCCAAAAACATTTGATTCAATGGTTATAGTCATTATGTTGAACTAATAATAGATTTGTTACAATACACCTTAAGATGGATGTAATTGTGACATGTTTAACATTATAAATTGAATCTATTATTACAAAAGGCTTTCTTAAATTTATTGTGGAAATTTGTAATTCTTAATAAATTCAAATAAAAAGATTGCAGAAAAATAGTGCCGTATTTTTGAACTAATCAAATTATTTAGATAAAAGAATAGTTGCAAATATACTTATAATAATAAATGGAGAACAAGTACTGTAAGTTTCTTTGATATGACAACCTCCTTGGAAACTAAGCTCTAATACAAAATATGATTCTAAGATGATATTTGTTTTATTATAAGATTAATATAAAATCCTCACAAAAAAACTTACCAAATACAATCAATAGGAAATAAATACACAAAATATACTATTAATTAAAAAACTATACCATTACAATACACAAAATAATTAGGATTATCCTAAAACAAATGTACACAAAACCAAAAGATATAGATATTAACCAAATTTTGTTTCTTCTTCTATCTTCATGAAAAGTTTCTCTAAATTATTAGAGGAAGATCCTCCTTTCTTCATCGCCCTAGTGGAAGTGTCCCTCAGCTCACAAATCCTCCTCCTCATTTCCTTCTTTTCTTCTCCCCTCATCAACCTCTTCACCATTTCTTTCACCTCTCCTCTCTCCACCACATCTTTCATTGCAATTCCAATCTTCCAGACTTGTCTAATATATGTCCTGTTAATTTATTGTTCTGCAAAGAAAGGCCAATAGATCATGGGCACACCAGTAGAAATGGCTTCAATCGTAGAGTTCCACCCACTGTGAGTTAAAAAACCACCCATAGCAGGGTGAGACAGCACTTCCATTTGAGGTGCCCAAGTTTCAAAGAAACCTCACCCTTTCACTTTCTCCATGAACTCCACAGGTAGCTTAGCTGAAGCTCCATGACATATATCAGGATGAATTACCCACAAAAAGGATTGCTTGCTTCCCTCTAAACCCCATGCAAACTCCATGAGCTCCTGGCTAGACATAACAGTTATGCTTCCAAAGCACACATAAACAACAGACCCTAGCTCCTACTCATCTAGCCATTGCAGGCAACTGGTTTCTTCAGCCTATATATTTGGAGAGCTATTGGACAATCCATTCTTTCATTCTAGTTGTGCATGCAGTAGAGGACCTATACTATACACAGGATGTCTTTCCTGGAGTTCTTGCATTACTAGACCCTCTAGTTAATCAAATGTATTGAGTATTAGGAAATCCGCTGAAAATGTATCTTGGCCTTGGGTTAGTACAAATTTGAACATGCAAACTAGTTCTATTCAGAATCAGACTATAGTTAATGCAAATCAGACTGGGGCTCCCTTGCTTTTGCTAGAAATCCCTAATATTGATGTTAACAGTACTACTGCTACCATGAAGAATGCTCTCATTCGGAGATTCTCTGGCTTTAGTCTAAAAATTGATGTTGTTTGAAATTGGATAAAAAAAAGATGGTGCATGTTTGAGCAGATCCATGTGGCTGAGATGATTAATGGAGATTTTCTCTTTTCCTTTCATTCTCTTGAGGAAAGCAAGATTGTTTTGTAGGGGGACCTTGGTTCCTTGGAAAGTTTGATCTTTTGTTTGAAAGATGGTCTCCTGGTTTTGACGCAGCTACGGAAGCTTTTAATAGGGCTTCAATTTGGGTTTGACTTCTAGGGATTCCTTTAGAGTTCTAGAATGAAAAGATAATTAGATGTATTGCAAATACTATTGCTCAGTTTTTATCGATAGATAATGTTACCAAGTTTATGAAGCATTTGATTTGTGCTAGATTTTGTGTGAGTGTAGATTTTGATAAGGTGCTGCCAAAAGTCATTAAACTTTGCTCCAAATTTGGCATTTGGGAGCAGTGAATTTTTTATGAGACTTCTTCGCAGGTTTGTATGCTTTGTCATAAAGCTAGACACCTCTCCCTTTCCTATCCTAAGCATGGAAAAGAGGGTCAGATTGTTGATGCTACTAGAAATGAAGGTAAAGTAAAAGGCATTCTTGTGGATCGTGTTGGAAATGAGCAGGGGTTTCCTTTAAAAGATAAGAATAGGTGTATTGGGGATGACCCAAGGGCTTTATTAAAGGATAAGAATAGGTGTCCTTTGAATGAGGCTAGATCTTTAAAATAGGGTAAGACAATCCATTTGAGTCAAGCTCTTACTCAACCTCAGAGTTATTTGGTGAGGTTTGGTTTTAGACCTCCTTGATTATGGTTATGGTTATTGCTATTTTTTTACTGTGGCCTTACTATTTTTAGGCCTGCTCCATTGTTTGGTTCTTGATGTTGTTGCTTGTTCTTGTTGTACAAGGTTTCAGGACCCTTTCAAAACCCTTTCTAGTTCATAGGTTCAGTTAAAAGCACTTACATTAATCAAAAACATTATAAATTGAACCGATTATTACAAAAGGCTTTCATAATTTATTGTGGAAATTTGTAATTCTTAATTAATTCGAATAAAAAAATAGCACAAAAATAGTGCCATACTTTAGAACTAATCAAATTATTGAGACAAAAGAATACTTACAAATATACTTGTAGTAATAAATGGAGAACAAGTACTATAAGCTTCTTTGATAGGACAACATCCTTGAAAACTAAGCTCTAATACAAAATGTGATTCTAAGATGGTATTTTCTTTATTACAAAATTAATATAAAATCCTCACAAAAAGACTTACCAAATATAACCAATAGGAAATAAATACACACAATATATATTATTAACTAAATAACTATAATATTACAATACACAAAATAATAAAAAATTAGGATATAGCCTAAAACAAATCTCCAACAAAACCAAAAGCTATAGATATTAACCAAATTTTGTTTCTTCTTCTTCTATCTTCACAAAAACCTTCTCTAAATTATTAGAGGAAGATCCTCCTTTCTTCATTGCCCTAGTGGATGCATCCCTCAGCTCACAAATCCTCATTTCCTCCACTTCTTCTCCCTTCATCAACCTCTTCACCATTTCTTTCACCTCTCCTCTCTCCACCACATCTTTCATTGCAATTCCAATCTTCCACACTTGGCTAATATATGTCCTGTTAATTTGTTGTTCTGCAAAGAAAGGCCAACAGATCATGGGCAGACCAGCAAAAATGGCTTCAATCGTAGAGTTCCACCCACTGTGAGTTAAAAAACCACCCATGGAAGGGTGGGACAACACTTCCATTTGAGGGGCCTAGGTTACAAAGAAACTTTGCCCTTTCACTTTCTCCACAAACTCCATAGGTAGCTTAGCAGAAGCTCCATGACTAATGTCATGATGAATTACCCATAAAAAGGATTGCTTGCTTCCCTCTAAACCCCATGCAAACTCTACAAGCTCCTGGTTGGACATAATAGTTATTCTTCCAAAGCACACATAAACAACAGACCCTGGCTCATGTGTCACAACCCACATTTGAGTTTTGAATTCAAATTAGAATACTATTGTAGGTATTTTATTTTCAAATAACATAAAAGACAATAAAATAAAATAAAAAAATATATAGAACAAATAATAAACAATTTTTAAAATAAATGAGAAGGACACTTCTAGAAAGGGTAATAAATGAGGAACTTTCCCCCTCATTCTCAAGTCAAGACTCCAATTTATTACTATTGGAAGATTTGAGAAAACATTTAAGAATTACAAGTCCTTTTTCCACAAAATTAAATGTCAAGTTGGAAAATGAAGCATTCTCATTTATGGAAGAGACTTGACTCAAAGACTTGGAGATTCTTCCATGTGGGTCAAGTTTTTCTATAAAAAGCATAGATTGAAAGAAGGAGAGATATGCTCATCTCTGGGTTAGGAGTGCTAGAGAATAATGTAAGAGTTCTCCTTCCCTCATTTTGTTTTCTTTCTTTTAGTTGGGTTCTTGAATTTGCTTGTTAATAAATTTTAGATTTGAATTTTTTTTTTATGGTATGCTGTAGGATAAAATTGTAATTTGTGTATAAGCTTTTGTGAACAACCTGATGATGGAAATAACATATGTAAATCCCTTTCCCTTATGCCAGGATGGATGTCCAAGCTGTCCCTGAATTTCCTTGTTCCAACATTTCTAAAGCCTTTTCCTCAAATTCATTTCTGCATATCCTGCAAGCGTGCATTCCATAAGATGACATCCATTTGAAGGTTTCTGCCCAACGGGTTGTGGGCTATGTGCATTCTACTACCTTTCACCAGAGCCTCTGCAACTACAACATCTGATAAAGTTTGTCTGTCCTGTATGCTTTGATGTATGACTATGCCTTGTTCCAAAGTTCCCACATAGGCATCGGTAGGGAGGACATTAGCATAGGTTGAGAAATTTGACTTTACATCTGATAATTTCATTTACTTGAAAACAAACCATTATGTGCATGTCCTACTTTCATTGCATTCTATGGAGTGACTTTTCTTTGAGGGATTTTGTCAAACGGTTGGGGTAGCCTCTGCATACATGTCTACTAGTTTTTTTTTGTTATCTGACAAAAAAGAACCCCCTTTCACTATGCTTAGACAGACATCCATACCCTATTTTGAAAACCATTTTATTTGGTATTACGCCTGCCAATTCCATTGGCTTGAAAGTTTCTAAAAGCCTTTTCAACAAATCCATTGTGTGTAATCCTGCAATCATGCATTCCATGAGATGACATCTATTTGAGGCATTCTGTCAAATAGTTCGCGTGCCTTTCTTGTGCTCCCCCATCACATATATGTCTACTAGATAGTTTCCAACTATAATATCTAACAACATCCCCCTTCTATTTTGCTTTGACAGATGACCATGCCCTGTTCGAAAGTCCCCATTTTGGAGTCCGCAGGAAAGGTGCTGACGAAAGTTGTGGAAATTGACTTTAAGCTTGCCAATTTCATTTGCTTGAAAGTTTCTAAAGCTTTTCAACAAATCCATTTTGTGCATATCCTGTCATCGCGGCCTTTCATGAGATCACATTCTTGAGGCATTTTGTCAAATAGTTCACACGCCTTGCATGTGCTTCCACTATGGTTTGATGGATGCCCATTCTCAGTTCCAAAACTCTGATTTTAACATAGTTAAGGACAATGCTGGCAAAGGTTGCTGCGTCTGGTTTTATACCCTGATTTTTGTTCAGTCTTAAGCCCTTTCCGCATTTAATTTCTCTTGAGTGTTTAACTCTTCCCATAAATTTTGCTATTTGTAACTGGTCGTTTGAAAGTTTTCTTGCTTGGCTTTTGGCACATGGAGGGTTCATTGCTTACTCAACTTAAGGACTTATCTTGGAACTTATGTTTTGTTGTTTTCAAACTATTTTAGAGGAAATTTTCTCATGGTTAGCATAGTAAGTTTTCTATACCATTTCAAGTGTCAGAAGCCTTTATTTCATTACTCTTATTCCTATAATGGAGCTTATAGAGCTTTCTAATTTAGCTCTCCAGTTCAACTAATGTTTTGAAGCGTGTATCACCGGTTACCTTTTTAATTACCTCTTTATTATTTAAATTCTATCAAACATCCATTTCAACCATAAAAGATTTTATCAAGAATACCATGGCATTTAAAATTTACTTGTAGCTAGAATATTTAATGTGCTCATATGTGTTAATTTAAAGAGACTATGCTGCAAGACTTTTCTTAATTTTCCAAACGTGATAACGATTTCAAATCTGTAACTACCCAAGTTTTTTTTTCTATTTCTTAATCCATTTGGTTTACACGAATTCATTTAATTACTTGTCAAAATACAAATATTTAGTATATGTAGATATAAATAAGTATGTAATATTAAAATAATATGTATTAATATTTATAAACTAAACAATAAATTTCTTTTACTAATAACTATATAATTAATATATTATTAATCTTATTAAGTTCATATGTAATTATTCATGAAAGGATTTATTGCTTCAGAATAATAATCAATCTCGTATGATCGTTTAGTTACTTTGTGAGTCATGGTCTCATATTTAAATAATATTATTTATAAAATTGATAATCACATGAATGTTTTAAAAATAATTATTGAATTGGATATTACAATTCAATTGAGTAATAACTTCTAAATTTTGGTAATTGAACATCATATTTGAAATTGATACAATTGTTACATGGATAAATTTATGATAGATTCCTTGAGGTGAACCATGTTAATCAACTTAGACACTCAATGAATCTACACAAACAATAATATACAAGTATGGACAACTTTCTTTTAAATTAGACTATCTATGAATTTGAAAATTAACTCTTGACCACATATAACACAAGCGGAATGACTACATTACACAAATGTTAGACCTCTATGATTGAGTATCTAGGTGATTAAGTATCAAAATGTGAAATGGTTGGAAATTGAATACAAGAAAAAGATTTAAAAAATGTCATTTTAAATTAATACTTATGTTTTCTTAGATAAAAGTACACTAAGTTAATTCGAAAACAACCTTAAAGTCTACTAGGGAAAATGAATAAACTACTTGGTTCCTTGAACTTGAAGACAAAGGTCATTTGAAATAGATGAGTTATAGTAATATAAATTATGATCATGCTTGAATCATGCATGGAATCAGGAAGTTCTCGTAAAACCTTAGAACAAATAATTACCATTTCTTAGGTATTAGGAATCATTGTTATCCTTGATCTAGTATATTCAAAAGGTTTATTGATAATGGAAATTAACCAGTTTTGTTGAAGTATAAATCTATTTAGAGAGTTTCAATGAATCTCTTGTTTAGACATCCATCTTATTTTACAAATTTTTATTAATTATTACTAGTTTCAATTTGAAAATGAACTTATAATGGTGATGCTAGAAAATGTCTCAATTCTTCACTCTTGGGAAAAGTCTATTAATGTATGACAAAATAGATTATCAATATTCCTTATTTTTCCAAATCTGAATCTTTTTATATTGTGAATTGATAGAATGGATTAAATATTTTCTAAGCAAAATGATCATGCATCTTTATTACATCTTACTTGCATTATGTTCCTTTATCAAATTTCTTAGTTAGTGATTATGCAAGTTTTTTCTCTTCTACTAGATAGGTAAACCTTGTAAATAAACATCCAAACTCAAACAAATCGCAGTGTTTGGTATTTAAGGTACCTCTGGGTCAAGTTTACAGGTAATGTCGTCGCGTTGAACCAAGTACCTCGCGCCTAACATAGCTGCAACAACGACGTCTGGGCACCATCCCTCTAAATCGTCTGGGAGTAATAAGGAACATGTTTAAGTTAAATCCGCATGAAGGGAAAATCTCATCAGATACCTCACTAAAGAGATTAATTAAAAAAGAAGGACGAGGCTTTCAAAAATAGTTGTAGGACGATTACCATGATAGGAAACCCCTTTTAACTGTCAACGGAAAACCTTGTCGGACAATTATGCGTTCTAGGAAAACTTAAATGCCAAACACTCCTGGGAGGTGTGTTTGCAAACTAGTGTCTTAGGAAATTCTGTCACTGTATCACTCGAGTGGGTGGGCAGTCGGCGAAGAACTGTGTACCCACTCACAGTTACATCAAACATAGTGCAAGACAGAACTACATGTTCGCATTTGTCATGTAGATTGCATTCGAAGAGGGCCTTGAACCCCTGGATATAGGGTATGTAGGCAGTCTGGATGGTGAAGGATGCCCCCAGTACTCGGTTCCCTCAGATATAGGATACTCTTTTATAATCAACTTTGTAATCCTTATCCCTAGTTTAAAGGTTAACTAGGAAATTTAAGAACTCTCCTAGTACTCAGAAGAATCCCCGGGGTGGATTACTTGTACCTGGCTTTGCCGTAAACTGAGGTGAGTACAAGTTGATGTTATGTGTTCCATGGTTGACATCTTCAGTATAGTGTCTAGGCAGACTGTGGTCCCCCAGTAGTGACTCATGAACCCGTATTGGTCCCGAGGGAGTCAAAAGTCTCTGGCCAGAGCATAATGGTTCCTGTCCTATTTAGCCTGGTAGGTTGTTGTGTTTACTTATCCCATATTGGATAAAGTCTTGGTCCGTTTGACCACCAGGCCATTTTGCCACCATTTGTTCTACCCCGTTTCAGGTAGCGATAAGGTCTGTTAGACCTAGTTCCATATGAACCTATTTGCCCAAAGGATAGAAGAGCCCAGGTTGACTTAAGAATGTTTCGTTTGAACATATGGCCCATATTGGCTAAAATTTTTCCTGAGTACTCAATCAAAGTCTTGATATATCACATATGAACTTGTTAATAAGGTAAAATTTTTGAAAATTTGAGTTTGGACCAAGCAGGTCCTTACATCCTGCTCGTCAAGCCATTGCAGGCAACTCATTTCTTCAACCCATATATTTGCAGAGCTATTGGACAACCCATTCTTTTGCTCTAGTTGTGCATGCAACAGAGGACCTATACTATACATAGGATGTCTTTCCTGAAGTTCTTCCATTACTGGACCCTCTAGTTCGTCAAATGTATTTAGTATCACGAAATCAGCTGAAAATGTAGCTTGGCCTTGGGTTAGTGCAAATTCAAACATGTAATTTGTTGCATCATGAGAGAAAGTTGGGATATCTTTTATATGAAAGAGTGGCATCCCAGGAAGGCAGTTGATCTCTTCTTCCATATATCCATTTGTAAGACAGCTCTTATCTGCACACAGAATATCATAAATTTGAAATATTAGATATTTGTGTACTTGACATTTAAACAAGCTTGCCCATAAATACAAGGAGACTGATACATCTTCTCCCTATGTGAAAGCTTCCAGGTGTCAAATACTACTTTTTTGTGAAGCCACCTGCTGTTATAACTTGTGAATTTGAAGATGTTAGAAATGGGATTAATTTGTTTAACAAGTGCTCATCTTTAAGATGAACAATGTGACATAGTAGAGCATATGATTTATGCAATGACTTAAAGACTAAATTATTGAAAATTAAAAAAGGTAGTGAGGTTGAGGTTTGTTAGAGGAAAAGTTCCACAAGGAATATTTACCTTTTTCACTTAAAAATTAATACCCACTAATCAAATGGCACTATAATCATATGTAACTTCAACTATTATCTATTGAACACAGCATTAACAGTCCAAACATACAAGACAGAACTTCAACTATTATCCATTAAACACAGCATTAACAGTCCAAACATACAAGACAGAAATATCGAGAAGTTGAAAATGAGCAAAGAGCATCACTGTTCTAAGTATTAGGTTATGAGCACTCTACTTAAGCATCATCCAGTTCAATGGTCATATAATCAATAGCAACTTTACACCTCATCCATATCAAAATGTGATAAATATTTATCCTATTTTCATTGGCCAAAATTAACCTTTGATTGTTAAACTGGATGATGTTTAAGAATAATATATAAAATTTAAATTAGACAATTTTGCTATAAACTTGCATCCCAAATTCATATTCATATGATATTGATCTCCTATAAATTTTATCAGAAGGTGGTAAAAAGTTCCACTTAATTTGATATCCCAGAATAGATATATGACTAATCCTGTGCTTTTAACAATACAAAAGGATTAAAAATAAAAAATTATCTCTGCCCACTACACTAGAAATGACATACTATACTTAAACATCATCCATTTCAATGGTCAAACAATCAATAATAATAACCAAAATAATAATAGAAAAAATACCTTTAAGAGGAATATATCCCATTTCCATAAGAAGAGGCCACGATAAGTAAATGTAGAAGCCACAAGCGCTGGTCGTCCAGAAGGATATTCCAGGAATAGCAAGTCTCATGGCTGTTTTCTGAGCCCATGACATACAACCATCATAAACAACGCACGTGAAGGGAGGGACATCTGGTATGGCCTTCAACTTCTCCACCAGTTTTTCCAAATGTGTAGGGCCATTCATTACCAAGGATTTACAGAGCTCATCAAGTTGGTGGTTGCGCCCGTGCTGTGGAGGTAGGTCATCTGAAATGGTTTCGAATCTGAAGTCCACACCAGAATGGACGGATCCAGATTCCACCATTCTGCCATGTATATATTCAGTGTTAACAAAAGTAATATAATAACCCCGAGCAGACAAAATTTTGGAGAGCTCCATCATGGGCATAACGTGACCTTGAGCAGGTAAAGGCAACATCAAAGCATGATGCCTCTTCACCATGTTTAATATTAATCTAATAATCTGAAATATAATGAACTCAACAACGTAATGAACAGGACACTATAATGAGCTCAACACTATAATGAGCATTGAGGACACACTGCATATCTCTATTTATAGCAACTGAAGTCAAGTATTTTGCCAAATCATAACCTCACTGATAACGTCATTGATTACCTCACTAAATCTTGACTAATTTTTCTTTCTTCTGTAAACTGATTACCTTACTGGTGAGGCAATCTCAACAAATTGACCCCAAATATTGTGGGATCCTCTAAGTAAAGGTAATTGTTAAGGGAGTCGATGATCTTTATTTTGTTTATATGGGGTCTTTACAAGTAATATTATTCAGTAATTCTTAGACAGGTATATTGTTTTGAAAGTTAATAGGTGTACGGTACACGTTGTGATTAGGTTTTCACGTTTTTTTATTATGTTTTGTATATTAGGTTTTCACGTTTTTCTTATTAGGTTTTCACGTTGTTGTGATTAGGTTTCCACGTTTAGTAGATTGCAGGTATGAATCTGTCCATTCATTCCTAAATAACATGGATGCCGTTTGATTTTTTTATAAGATGATTTTTTTTGCACTTAAAGTTTTACATATTTATTCATTTTTTTAAGATAATTTTTTTTTTTTTTTTTTCAATTTTACATATTTATTCACTGTTTCTGATATTTTATTTATTGACGTAAAAAAATATGTTATATGATTTTTTTATAAGATAATTTTTATGGGTATTTTTATTATATTAATATTATTTTTCAAGTATTTTTAAGAAAAAAACATTAAAATTTTTAATAGTATTTTGATCTTTTTGTTGAATTCTTCTTATTAATAAGCATTATAACATTATTTTGTATTTATTATTGGAAATGTTTTATTATATTGTAATGGTGAAATTTTGTATCCTATGTCATAATTTATTTGGTTTTGTGATCATCTTGGTAGAATGTTTTAAATGTAATAATTTATCAACAAGTGGTGTACTCTTGTGTTAGGTTTGACTCATGTTTTGATCCCTATTTGTATCCTTTTTGTCCCTATTTACTCTTATCCCCATATATTCATCAAGTATTCACCATTTATCCACCTCTCTTTGCATTTGTGTGCATTGAACCCATGCCTCAAGATTACAATTTTAGAGCCATGGATTTGATCCCTGTATGGGTGAATGAGTTTGCCTCTAAAACTATGAAATTGAATCCTGATATAAATATCATAATTTGACACACTGTAGAAAATACCTTATACTTGTCAAAACTTGTAAATACTGCTATTTTTTGTGGTGCAAGGATATCCTTGTCCCATGCACAAGTTATCTCTTAGTTTATACTACAAATTCTCTTGAGTTAAATATTGAGTAGAAGAATGTTAGAACTTTGGTGTGTTGTTCACCCCCGTAGAGAATTCTTGGGTGAAATTGAAGATTTAGGATTGTTCAAGATCCTTTTGACAGGTTTAATCTTAGACTAGTAAAAAGTGTCAGCAATTTACCTGGTAAGAATGTGGTGAAGTTAGATGTTGTGGTATGGCATAAAGGTATGTTTATAGTTCTTTTGTTATGGTATGAATTGCAAGATGTTTAAGAATTCACTATCATATATCATGAACTAAGTGAGTTGTTGAAGCATGTATGATAGTGTAGGCGCATATGAGATAGTTTTGGAGTGTATGCAACAATAGATAAGGACATGTATATGTTCTCGAAGATTTTTAGAGGTACATCAAGTGATCAGGAGGATTGTTTCAAATTATTACAAGCCATAGTTTGGTTTTGGGTATTGTGTAGGAAGACAAGTTCTTATTTAGGTGTTTTGGTCAACAACTTTTGTCTAGGTCTTTATGAGAGGATCCAAGTAGATGTATTTGTTATCCATTTGGAGTGATGTGTACCATTCTAATATCATGGTATGATTGTCTAATGGTTGGTATTCCATGGAAAGTTAAGAGTGTTGAGACGGTTGGTATTCTAGGAGAAAACTCAAGGGCTATACATAATTGTTGGTATAGATGGAATAGATTGATACAAATTTTCTTAATGATGTAAAGATGCTGTGAAACATGGTTGTAAAGGTCATATGTTATAATCTACAAATTGACAAAAGTGTGAAGGAGACTACTTGCATTTAGAGTCTTGACAAAAGTGTGAAGGAGACTACTTGTAGTTAGAGTCTATTTCAAACTAATACAATTATAAATTCTCTTTTGACCTATGGAGTTTTTCCTCGAAAGTGTTTCCCATGTAAATCCTCATATCTCATGTGTATGTGGCTTGCATATGATTTCATGGTCTTTCCTAAATGTTGTAAATTGAATTGATATAACAAACATAACTATACTTTGATCACGTTGTCTTAGGTTTTCTAATATCCTAATTATTAGTTATTAGTCACATTGAAGATTAATTTACTAATAATTTCACCATTCTATCATGTATATATTAAGTATTAACAAGAATAATGTAATAATTCTAAACAAACAAAATTTATTTTAGAGAGTTGCATCAGGACTTAATGCACCCTTAAGCAGCAAATAAAAAAACATTAAAGCATGATGTTTCTTCATTCTCACAATATTTAATTCTAATATAGACAAAGATTGTGGAAGCTTTTTCATTCTCACCTTATTCTCACCTTATTTAATTCTAATATAAGCAAAGATTGTGGAAATATCTTGCCTCTTACCAATAAAATAAACTCAACAATATAAACTTGAAGAACACTTGAAACAATGCAAATGTCTATAAAGTCATTACCTCCCTAGTTTTTCTTTCTTTCTTCTATCAAAGTTGCCCATGTGAGCCATTTTATAAAACAAATATACTTGTCCACAGAGTACTGCACGACTTTTCCTTTTTCTTTTTAACAATATTTTAGGATAAAACGCATTCTTCTCTGTAAGTGGTGTGGAGGCAGCGGCCACTTTGACGAACATTTCTCAACGTATATTCTTCCGGCTAATTACATTTTAATATTACAGACTGGCAAATTGGCAATTTGTGCAGGACCACGCGCACACAATCCTGCATCGCTAAAAAAAAATAGTTATCTCAGTTTTGGTTTGATTTCAATTAATATTGTTGATTCTGTTGTACTTTCTGGGATGTTGGCGGTGTTGTGGCAGCTGATGGCATTCATTCATTTTGCCACAGTTTAGTTGGGTGACGGAGTGTTATTAATCTATTTCGAAGGAAACTTACTCCTCTGTATTTTTTGGTGGCAGTGGTTTATTGAGTGCATTAATACCATAGTGCAGCCATAGGAAAGTTCTATTCCCTTTGTTCTATTCATTGTATGCAGTTAAATATATGCTGGTACTATTTCAATTTCAAGTGACTTTCTTTTTATTAAATCTGCAACCAATTTTATATATATATATATATATATATATATATATATATATATAAAACAAGGAATGACGCCTCATATGCTTAGATGCAATGAAAAGACATGAATAAAAGATGAAAGGAGAAGCCAGTAAGCTTGTAAGGGGTCGGCGGCCAGAGGAGAAATCCAACTCAGCGAATTCAGAAATTTAAATGTTGGTTTGATTTTATTTTCTCACTCAAAGACCTCTGAAGCATTTGAATAAAAATGGTTTTTAATTGGCAGTGACTGGAGAGATTACAAATTCTCACGTTTTTTATTCTTTCTGGGGAGTCGTTTCTGTTGATGAAAATTGCAGAAGCAAATGAAAAAAAAAATTGTAGAAAATAAGAACAGAAATTAAAGGATTTAAAAGATACAGAAGAACACAAGATTTACAGTGGTTCGTCCAATAATGGCTACGTCCACTTTCAGGAATTATCTCTTTTATTAATTCTGAATACAATATATATTCAAGCAGTAGTCAACTATTTATAAATCAGTCTCATCTCCACAAATGGAAAAATCCATCAAAAAGGGCAACTTCTAATTTTGCGAATACATGTGAAAAGAAGTCGGTTGCAAAAGGCATCATTTTCAAATATGTTGTGACCTAATCACACATCGCCCCATTGCAAATGAGGACCCACTTTTCTGAACTCTAATGCTTTGCATTGAGTCTTGGATAATGTCTTAGGTTTATTTCATGATGAAGTCAGTGGTGTTCAAGTCTATAACTTCGTGTTGGAAACCATAATCTCCTGATGTATGTTCTGAGATCATGAAACTGACTAAGTATGATATCCAGAAAATCCTGAAACTGACTAAGTCTGAAATTTGGTGGATCCTCAAAAATTTAGAATCTGCATGTTAAATCCTATGGATCCAGGACCTATCTCAAACATCCTCCAAGTATATTTCAAAAATATTTAAAATATAGGAAAATTCAATATCTAATAAAATTGATAATCAAGTGGAGAGTTGATTTGCATACCTTCTTCCAAGCAAGAATGAACCTGCTGAAGTTGAAAAGGAAATATAGGATATTCAAACAAAGGCAATTGATGAACAAGATGTTGATTCCTTGATCACAGAAGAAAGTAACTCGAGTTCATTGCAAGAAGAGAAATTCCTTGAGGAACACTCGTTTATGCTACATAGGGAGATCCTTGAAAGTGAGTTATACGAGGTACAAAAAGAGTTGTTGGAAAATAGTCAACTGGATGCATTACAAGAAGCACTTCAAGCCATCATCGAAGAGCCATCAAATAAAGAGCAATTCAGAGGGGCGCTCGACACTTCCATCATTATACAAGAAGATATAAAGCCGAAGAGAATAACAATTGAAGAGCATGCTGATGCTATGGATGTTGAGATCAAGAGGCTGTTGACACCATTGCAGGAGCTAACAAAGTAGCTCAATGATGAGATCATGCAATATGAATAAGACGAGCAGTCTATCAGCCATCAATGGTGACCTCCCGATGGATGTATAGAGTATGATCAAATGCTGCATTACTATTGCAAAAGGAATCCTTTTCAAATATGTGAGAGAAACTTGCCAATTTGGGTTTTACCGAACCCAACAATGAAACTTGCCAATTTGGGCTTCACCGAACCCAACAATCTCCCACTTGAAGACCAAATAGATACTCAGAGATATCCCTCCACTGCAGGTTTATTGTCAAAGCTAGACAAATCTGAGGAAGATCTACAGAATTTGAACTTCTCCCTGGGTATTACCTTTGTCAACATATCAGTTGGATTCAACTTTGTGTCAATTTTCTCCACCTGCAGCTTACCCTCTTCAATAACATGGTGAATAAAATGATATCACAACTCTATATGCTTTGTTTGATTGTGAAAGGAAGAATTCTTGGCCAAGTGAATAGCACTATTGCTATCACAAAACAGAGTAAAAACTGATTGCTTACACTATAGTTCACTTAATAGTCACTGCAACCATATCATTTCCTTTGCTCATTTAGTTAGAGCAATATATTTAGCCTCCATAGAAGAAAGTGCAACCACTTGTTGCCACCGAGAAGCGCAACTAATCATTGCCCTAGCAAAAGTAAACACATAACCGATAGTAGAACGCCATTTATCCAGATCTCCAGCCATATCTGAATCAACATAACCTTGTAGGTGAGTGTCCTTACCACTGAAACATAAAACACAATTAGAAGTACCTATCAAATACCTAAAGATCCACTATATTGCCTACCAATGTGATTTACCCTGATTACTCAAAAATCTGCTCACAACTCCCACTGCATGAGCAATGTCCAGATGAGTACAAGTCATAGCATACATGAGACTGGCAACTGCTGATGATTATGGAACACACTTCATGTGTTCTTGATCCTCTTGTGTTTTAGGACACATAGCTGAAGATAAGTGAAAATGATCAGCCAAAGGAGTACTAACAGACTTCACATTTCTCATGTTGAACCTATCTAAGATTTTAAGAATATATTTTTCTTGAGATAATCTGAGTTGTCACTTTTTTCTATCCCTAATTGTATTCATCCCAAGAATCCACTTTGCTGCCCCTAAATCTTTCATGGTAAAGCATTGAACTAAATGTTGTTTTAATTCACGAACAATCTTCACATAGAGTAAAAGAATAACAAACTCACCATTAGCAAGCTTCTTTTAATAAATGCATGAGTCTGACTCACAATGAGTGAAATGTTGTTGAGTCATGAAGTTATCAAACTTAAGGTACCACTGCCTCAGGGCTTGCTTGAGCCCATACAAACTCTGCTTCAATTTGCAATATAAATGTTCATGACCCTACTGTGCAAAACCTTCAGGCTGCTCCATGTATAATTCCTCTTCAATATCTCCATGAAGAAATGTTGTTTTGACATCAAGTTGCTCAAGCTCACGGTCCCAAATAGCTACCAAGCCTAACACTACTTGAATGGTGTGGATTTTCACAACTGGTGAAAAAATATCATTAAAATCAATTCATTTTTGTTGAGCAAAACCCTTCACAACCAATCTGGCCCTGTAACATTTATGACCGCCATCTTCCTCTTTCAAGTGATATACCCACTTATTTTTCAGTGGTTTTCGATTTGGAGGAAGAGGAACTAAATCCCATGTTTCATTTGTATGCAAAGACTCCATTTCTTCATTCATCGCCTCCATCCATTTCACTAAATTTGTATCTTTGCAAGCTTGTTTAAATGTTGCAGGCTCTGCCTCATCAAAGAGCAATAATTCATATTCATTGAATTTCATTTGTTGCTTTCTCTCCTGGGTAGATCTCCTTAGTTGAGGACCCGTTTCTGGCTGCAAATGACCATGTTGTTTTTCATTTTCTTCATTACTCTGTCTCTATTGTTGAACATTTTCTATATTACATTGTAAATTAACTCCAATATTACTCCCATGTTCCTACAGAAGTCGACCAATATTTTTCCTCTGTATCTCTAATTCATGTGGCAATAAATTACCCTAAGCCTGTCCAAGAGCTGGGAGATGCTGCTCGTGACTCTCAAATAAAGGAGGCGGACTAATGTGGGAGGGTGGCACAGTAACATCAGAGGGTGGCATAGTATTCAAGGGAGGCTACGTATAAATATTAAATGGATGTGAATACACATTAAGATGCTGCTCATTAACTTGAGGTTGCGAGTAAACTAGTCAGGGTTGTGCACTAGTGTAAACAAGGGCTCCTGTGTTTGAAGGGTGTGCGCGAAGAGTTTGATGCTGGGTGAGCAGCATAAAAACTATTAAAGGCTGGGAGAATGAAACAGAAGTTCATCTGTTATTTCCACTATTAAATAAATCAACATCTAAATATGCATTTGAAGATGTGTCATGTGGCTACAAACGTAGAAATTTTTTCTCATTAAACATGGCATCCCGACAGTGAACAATCTTTTTGGCGACGGGATCCCACAGCTTGAAACCAAATTGATCTTCACCATAGCCTAGAAAAATACACCTCTTTGATCTGAAATCAAGCTTCATTCATTGCTCCTTGGGAATATGCACAAATGCTTCACAACCAAATACACACAAATGATGATAAGAAATTATTTTCCCAAGCCATCTCTCCTCTGGAATATCAAAATCCAAACGAGATGAAGGAGTGCAATTGATTAAATAAACTGCAGTATTACATGCCTCTATCCAAAATTCTTTTCCCAAACCAGCATTGGAGAGCATACACTGAGCTCTCTCAAGAATCATCCAATTTAGTGTCTTAGTTGCACCATTTTCCTGAGGGGTGAACGGAACCACTTTAATTCTATGAATGTCATTGTCTACACAAAAATTGTCAAAATCTGAAGAGCAAAACTCTGCCCCATTATCAATTTAGGACATTTAATTTTATGTCCAATCTGATTTTCAACAAGAGCCTTAAAAATTTTTAATTTTGAAAAAACTTATGATTTTCTATTTAACATGTAAATCCAAACTTTGCATGTACAATCATCACAGAAAGTAACAAAATAATTTGCACCTCCAAAAGAAGTTACCTCTGTGGGACCAAAAACGTCTGAGTGCACAAGTTCCAAAGGAATAGTTTTCTGATCATGGTCTATCCTTGAGAAGCTGGCCCAGATCTGTTTGCCATAAAGGTAATACTCACATATCTCCAAATCAACTGATTTTAAGCCAAGAAGTTGATCTCGTTGAAGCATAACTTCAAGCCCTTTCTTGCTTATGTCCCCAAGCCTCTTATGCCAAATTTCTGAATTGATGTCCATAACTGTCATGGAAACTCCCACTTCACCATGGCATTCTAAAATGTAAAGATTACCCAACTTATTTCCCTTTGCAAGCACTAAAACTCCCTTGGTTACTTTCCAATTGTCTAATGAAAATTTAACATTACACCCAGAAGCAATAAGCTAGCTCACAAAAATTAAATTTCACTTCAACAAAGGAACATATCTCACATCCTTCAAAATCTAGTTATTTCCATTTTTCAAATGCAAAATTATATCACCCTTACCTACGATTTCACTTTCCTTATTGTTTGCATTGTTTGTGTTTTCTTATCCTCCCCTTCTTCGGATCAACTTTTACTAGATACCGAATTGCTTATGGTCATGATTACACTATCCCAGCCATCAAGAAGAGAGCACAACAGCAACATGGCTCTCATTTTTCTTCAATATTAACATCCATAGAAAGTAATTGATTGATAAAAATATTAAATTCATTTAAATGATTCGACATGTTGTTACCTTCTTTCATTTTCAATTTTACCAGTTTCTTCAATAGGAACACTTGATTCATTGCTGATGCCCGTTCGTACATGTCACATAGCTTGTCCCAAATCTGTTTAGTTGTTGTCTATGTGGCAACGTTGAAGAGGACATTGGTCGACAGTGATAGGATGATGGTTGCAGCTACTTTTTGGTCTAAGATAACCCAATCTTCATCTGACATCTTCTCCAGCTTCTTAGACTTCTCTTGCAGTGCAATGGCAAGATCCTTCTGAATCAACAAAGCATGAATCTGGAGCTTCCATAAACCAAAATTCTATCCCAAAAACTTTTCAATTTTCCATTTGTCTGCATCTTCCATGGCTTCAGAAATTCTTCACCAATTTCCAGCACCAAGTTTCTCCACTAGGCTCTGATACCAATTGTTGATGAAAATTGCAGAAAATAAGAATAGAAATTAAAATATTTAAAAGACATAGAAGAACACAAGATTTACAGTGGTTCTCTCAATAATGGCTACGTCTACTTTCAAGGATTATCTCTTTTATTAATTTTGATTACAATACATATTCAAGCAGTAGCCAATTATTTATAAATCAGTCTCATCTCCAATAAATCGAAAAATCCATCAAAAAGGGCAACTTCTAATTTTTCAAATACATGCGAAAATAAGTTGGTTACAAATGGGATTTTTTCGAATATGTGAGAGAAACTTGCCAATTTGGGCTTCACCAAACCTAGCAATTTCATTTACCCCAAGGCATCCATTCATTAATACATGTTGTGCAAATCATATTAGGGAGACAACAGAATAGAAAGGGGGGGTTCGTCCAATCTAGAAAATGAATAACAAACAATTTACCAGTAGAATTATGTTTTGAGAGGAGGCGATTGAGGATTTTGGGGCTGCCAAAATTGGAGAAGAGATTGGTGGAAGTGTGGGTGACCAGCTGGAAGTGGAAAAAGAGGTTGATTTGATACTTTGGAGGTGGCAAAAATAAAGGAATAAGAATGCCATGAGGAATTAACTGAAACAATGTGTTGAAATGGTGAAAAGATCCCCTACCCAATCACAATGAACAATGTGGACAGAGATTTCTTAGCTGAAATTACAGAAAGGCATGTTGGAAAAGAAGAGCAAAGTGGTTTTATGGATATAGACTACCAAACAAAAGAAATTATACCAAAGCAGAGGTTATGAAATGAACTATGTAGAATATTATATTTGAACTATCCAATGCTGCCATAGAATAATAAGAATTGAAATTATGACCAAATGTTTGCAATAGTTTATGATATTTGGTTGAATTTAATTTTGTTGAGGTAAATGTTAGTATTTGAGTTTCTGTATTTGATTTACCAAGTAAAGTAATTGGATTCAATTTTGTTCAGAAAAAATTTGTATTGAAGGCTGCAAGAATTAGTTGTCCCATAGGACCCCTAATTCATGACTACGTCATTTGATATTAGAGCTGGTTGTGGGTGTGTTGCGAGAAGAAACCTTGGCATAATTTTTTGTGGGTGAGTGTGAGGGTGAGGAGACCCGCGACTGTAGGGAGCTTGTAAACATGGCACAAAGAGGATGAGGGAGAAAAGGAGCACAAAATGGACCCTGAAATAATGAAAATCTGGCAGTCATGGAGATATTGAGAGGTATCACAGCGAGATTGGATGCAATGGAATTAGCGTAGTGAAGAGGGATACCTGTTGTAGATGTCAGCAAAGATGAAGGAGAGGTTGAGGCTCCCAAAATTGAATTTTAGGATGAGGATGATGGAGTGGAAGCTAGATTTTTGAAAGCAATGGAGAGAATCAGTAGCAAGCCAAGAGTGGATACCCCTAGTTACCATGGAAGTTTGAATCCGAAGGACTTAATAGATTGGATATCAGAAATGGAGTACTTCAACTATGAGTCAATAGAGGACCCAAAAAGAGTTAAATTTACTTGCACAAAGTTGAAGGGACATGTGTCATTGTGGTGGTTCATATGCAGATTGATAGACAATGAAGAGGCAAAGATAAAATTAGAACTTGGGATCGGATGGTAGCAAAGATTAAAGCTCAATTTCTGCTGAAGGATTACCAAGTAAGTTTATTTCAAAAATTGCAAAATTTGAAGCAAAAAGAATTGAGTGTGCAGGCTTATACCAAGGAGTTCTACAAGTTGAACATCCAGATTGAACATGTGGAGGATGATGCAAAAAAGGTCTCAATGTATGTAAATGGATTGAGATATAACATTTAAGATGAATTGGCTATGTTGCAAGTTTGTACGGTGGAAGAGGCATATTGATTTGCCTTGAAGGCTAAACAAAAGTTGTCAAGAAAACACCAAGGTAATCCAAGAGGAAGAGGAAGGTCTGTCATATGAAGTGAACTAGTAAGTAATGTGAAAGGAAAACAAGTTTTTGAGGAAGAAAATGACACCATTCGCAAAGAGGAATCAAGTCAAAACAATAGGGGAAGAGGCTATTCTGGTAGACGTAGAGGAAGGGGATTTGGAGGCACATGTTTCCAATGCAAAGAGGTTGTACATAGGGCTTTTGAGTGCCCTCAAATACAACCAGATGTTAGTAGAAGGAGTGTAGCAACGAACTATGTAACACAAGTTGATGAAGAGAGTGTGATTTCTCCAAAGCAAGTGGAAGAGCCTAAACAAGGAGAGGCATTAATGATGAGTAAAGTCTTATTGAAACCAGAAAATAAACAATTAGAGTCAATACAAAGACAGAGCTTATTCTGAACAGTGTGCAAATCAGGTGGCAAGTGTTGTAAGGTAGTTGTGGATAGTGGAAACACTGATAATTTGGTGTCACATGAGATTGTAGAGAAGTTGTAGCTAAAGAAGACAAAGTAGCCAAACCCTTACTGAGTCACTTGGTTGCATAAGGATCATCAAATTCTGGTAAGTGAACAATGCTTTGTTCAATTTCAAATTGGTAGTTATGTTGATGAAGTGTTGTGTGAAGTGATGCCTATGGACACTTGTCATGTCCTTCTGGGTAGACCGTGGCAATATGATAGACATGCTATGTATGATGGCTGGGAAAATATGTATACCATCACCAAAGATGGAAAGAAGTATCATTTGAGTCCATTGAAGGACAAAGGGAAACAAGTGGAAAATAGTTCATTGGTTTGTTTTCGTGCAAGTGAACAAGTTGTGACCATGGAAAGTAAGGTTGGGAGCAGCCCAACAGTGGTTTATGAGAAGAGGAATTTGAGTGAGATCAAGGGAAGTGATGAAGAGTTGGTGCAGCAATTGCACAAAGAAGAGAAGAAAAGTAAGGGGTAGCCAAGTAGCTATGAAAGAAGTGAAGAGAGTTCAAGAGGAAAACATAATTTAATATTGGAACAAGATGCATGTTTGTACATGAAAGGCTTGAAGCAGATTTTTAGCATTGGGAAGAGTCAAATAGAGGTGACCACCGAGGTGAATGCCTGGTGAGGCATAAACAACAAAGGTATATGAAAGAGGGTAGAGGCAAAGAGGTTTTGATTAGTGAACATAAGAAGAAGCCGATTGATGAAGATGAAATCTGGATCCAAAATGAGCATGGCATCACCATTCGAAGCTTCTAAAAATGTTCATGACCTACACCTCATCGAACATTTCTCCTACCCAACGTGTTTGATGCAGGAGCACTCAGGCGCACACGTGATCCTGCATTGCCAAAAAAAATAGTTATCTCCATTTTGGTTTGATTTCAATTGCTTTTGTTGATTCTGTTGTACTTTCTGGGATGTTGGTGATGTTGTCACAACTAATGGCATTCATTCATTTTGCCACATATTAGTTGGGTGATGGAGGATTATTAATCTATTTCAAAGGAAACTTACTCCTCTGTATCTTTTGGTGGCAGTGGTTTCTTGAGTGCATTAATACCATAGTGCAGCCATAGGAAAGTCACATTCCCTTTGTTCTATTCATTGTATGCGGTTAAATATATACTAGTACTATTTTAATTTCAAGTTCAACTTTCTTTTTATTAAATCTGCAACCTATATATATATATATAACAAGGAATGATGCCTCATATGCTTAGACACAATGAAAAGACATGAAAAAAGATCAAAGGAGAAGCCAGTGAGCATGTGAGGGGTCAGTAGCCAGAGGAGAAATCGAACTCAGCGAATTCAAAAATTTAAATGTTGGTTTAATTTTATTTTCTCACTCAAAGACCTCTGAAGCATTTGAAGAATGATGAAGTAGTAGTGGAAGTGATCTTTGACATAACTATGTGGAAGTGCTCTTAGTACAACTCTAAAATGCACTTGATACAACTCTATGAACCCCCCCCCCCATAATTCAATATTTTTATCCCAAATGATTTTGTGGCACTTTATAAATTAGTGCATGAATAACCCCCATAACTGAAAAAATGGAAAGAATGTGTGGAAGTGTTCTAGACACAACTCAATGAAGTGTTCTTGACATGATTCTATGGAAGTGCTCTTTGGCACAACTCTAAAATGTTCAAGGCACATTCTATACACCCCTCCAGATTTAGGATTAGGGGAGTCAACTCCCTGGATTTGTGGCACTTTATAACTTAGTGCATTATTACAATATAAATAGGTTAGATGCATGGGAAATGTGAAAATATTCACTTTTGCAAAAAGCGGCATTCAATTTCGAGCTGCAGAGCAAAAGTTATCACAAAAACAAGTTCCTGCAAAATAGACCTATTTTAATAAATTGGCACTAATTAGCAAAAAAAATGCCCGTGGCGAGATGGAAACTAGCCTTCCAATGACTCGTTGGATTCGGCAAAGAATGAAGAATACAATGGTTTAATTTTGTAAGGGGGAATTGGCGTCCTACCAACCCGAGCCTCACCCTTCGTCTTCAAGAGATGAAGATACAAGGTTTACATAACCAACAATTCACTTCAATTTGATACTTGCATTCTATTTAAATAAAAAACAACACCTTTCAATCAGAGATATCCACTCCAGAATCGACTAAGATTCCTTGTGGCTCGGGAGAGCCTTCACACAGGAGTTTCGACATTGCAAGGGTTGAAACAGGGAAAACTATGGGAGCTCCAAGTGGTGGGGAGCTTCAAAGATGCACGGTTACACTAGCAAACTAGGTAATAGGGGAATTAAATATCTTCCAATGGCTGCTCATCAGAGACATTCCTTAGAACAGAGATGTGTCTGCATGTGTATCTAAGATTTCATGACCCTTCACAATGTAGTTACAGGCCTTCACAAATGGCATTGGGCCTACACAAAAGGGTTCAGGGCTTGTAGAAAAGTGGCTAGCCTAGATCCACCAGATGAGGGCCAAAAAATGACCTCCTCCTGTGAAAAATTTTGCCCAAAAAACTAGATTTGGGTTGAAAAACAAAAAAAATTGCCAAGAAACAACTCAACACAGACAAATTTGCACCTAGCCATGGACTTCAACGAACTAGCTATCTAACTTAACCACTCTGATACCATGTAGAATTTACCGTCACACCAAAAGCATGTACTAGTGGTGGAGAGGGATCTCATCATTGATATAGTCACTACGCCAACAAATAAAAATGGTTTTTAATTAGCAGTGACTGGAGAGATTGCAAAATCTCGCATTTTTTATTCTTTCTGGGGAGTCATTTCATTTACCCCAAGGCGTCCATTCATTAATTCAAGTTGTGCAAATCATATAAGGGAGACAATATAATAGAAAGGGAGGGGGGGTTTGTCCAATCTAGAAAATGAATAACAAACAAATTACTAGCATATTTGTATTTTGAGAGGGGACGACTGAGGATTTTGGGGTGGCAAAAATTGGAGAAGAGCTCGGTGGAAGTGTGGGTTACCAGATGGAAGGGAAAAACAAAGGTTGATTTGGTAGTTTGGAGGTGGTAAAAACAAAGGAATGAGAATGCTGTGAGGAATTAACTGTAACAATGTGTGGACATGGTGAAAAGTTTTGCTACCCAATCACAATGAACAATGTGTACAGAGATTTCTAAGCTGAAATTGTAGAAAGGCATGTTGAAAAAGGAGAGCAGAGTGGTTTTATGGATATAGTCTTCCAAACAGAGGAAAGTATACCAATTTAGAGGTTTTGAAATGAAATATGTAGAATCTTATATTTGAACTATCCAAACCTGCCAGAGAATAATAAAAATTGAAATTATGACCAATGTGTGCAATGGTTAATGTCATTTGGTTGAATTCAATTTGTTGTGGTAAATGTTAGTATTTGAGTTTATGTAGTTGATTTACCAGGTAAAGTAATTGGATTCGATTTTGTTGGGAATAAATTTGTATTGAAGGCTGTAAGAATTAGCTGTCCCATAGGACCCCTAATTCCTGACTACATCAACAATCTTGAAGGTAGACTATTCTCCCTTCTTCTCACATGGTGTTGATGGAGATGTTGGGATTTTTTGAGCATTTAGGTGAGGTTTCCTTTCTCCTTCACCTGACATTGACTTTGGCATGTTTGTGTCATAGTTTTCCCTTGTTGTGGGCTCTCATGGTGTGGCACTTTGGGCGACTATTAAGTTTTGATTGGAGGTCTCTTTTTTGAAAGAATGGGGATAGAGGATGACCCTTTGACATGTGTTCCTACCTCTAGTGACCTTATTTTAATATTTTTTCATAGATTATATTTCCCTAGCCTGTTGTTTGAAAATCGTGGGGTCCTAGTTGGGCGAAATTCATATTCCATGTCGGGGGCTCTTTCCCCTCTTTCATTGCCCTTTATCTAGTAACCATTTCTAAGAAACATTTATTGTTTTCTATATTTTGAGTGTATGAGGATGTGGGTAAGGTCCTCCCTTCCTCTATTACCCTATCATCTAAACTAGGTAAATGGGAGAAACACATTATTTTTGAAGAATCTATGGTTATTTGTGGAAACTACCATATGAATGACCATTCCACTTCTTATTGTTGAGTCATTAGGCAACTAGAGTAGAAGGAAAAGAAGAAAAGTCCCTTTGTACTTGGCCTTCCTTAGGGTGAAAGAATGCCTATTCAAGATTTGGACACTATGAAGGATTTCCTAGCGAGTTTCCTTCAAAGGCTGATTGAAGAGTTCATGGTCTTGGAAACAAGGTGCAAAGTGAGGACCTTTAGATTGTGCCAATTGGTTGCACTCCCTAGTTGTACCATCCCTCACCTGGTGGTTCTTCTCCTCTTAAAAAGAATGAGATTTCAAGGATGAAGATGAAATGACTTAATCAATTGATCACAGTTGATGGATGTCTTGACCAAATTCAAAGTAGCCCTAGAGTTTCTTTGGAGAGTTTCAAAGGGAAAGTTTAATGTTCTATGGAACATGTCAACTTTAAGTTGTCATGATTCTTTAAACTCTTGGTTTGTTTCTTGCTCATTTCCAGAGTAGGTGCTTTTGATTGTCATAATCAAACCCTCATTTTGGCCTTTTGTTTTTTCTTGGTTCATGATGTAACTTGGTTGTTATTGTGTTGATGATGTGTTATTGCATAGTTTTTTAATTCTATCCATCATTGTAAAAGAGTTGGGGCCCTTTCAAAAACCCCCCTTTACCATTTATAAAAAAAAAGACCTACATTTTACTTAATGTGTTTCTATTTGCCTATTTATCAAAGTTGATTTTTTTTGTTAAAGCAAAGACATTAATGTGGAGTGTAATTTTTTGAGTTTTTTTTACTTTGCTAATTTTTTTTAATATATCCAATAGATTTTTTTTTGTAATTATGCACTTATCTTGCTTATAAAATAAATAAAAAATATTATTGAAAAACTACATTATGTATTATAGTTTTTGAAAACCTAATTCTAAGGAATATATACACATAAAATTGTCTTTGGGTGATTTTGTTTAACCTGTGTATGTGAGATGTGAAGTTGATTATGCTTTAATTGAAGTGATCATACGCTGAAGGTGCTTTGATCAAACGCCAATTGTAATTTTATAATATCACAAGTGCCTCCCCATTTAAAACAAGGACATTGATGCAAAATGTAGTGTAATTAAAAAAAAATGACGTAGTTTACTACTTACGTAGTTTACTACTTTTACTGATGTCTCAAATATAGGTCTTTATTGTCTGTAATGGACCTATCTTACTTATAAAATAAATAAAAAATATAACATTAAAAATATATTATTATATTATATTTTTCAAAAAACTAATTTTGAGCTCTACAAACATGTAAACTTTTGTCTTTATGAGATTTCATTTAATCTCCATGCACATGACATGAAGTTGATTCTTTTTATACATAAACTATAACATGTGGATAGGAGAAAAATAGACTATCATAGGGGTGCCACATAAGCAATTTTGATTGAAGGTGCTTCAATCAAACTTGCTTTGATTAAAACCCCTAGATCAAAGGGTCTTAGATTGAACCCATAGTGTAATTCTATTAAAACACAAGTGCCCCACACAATGGCATAGGGCTTCACCCCACATGTTTTAAATCACTTTTGTAATAAAAATAGAATTGTAATTTAATTAATGGCACTAAATTTCCAGGCCATCTAATGTTTTTCCACAAACTTCAATTAATGGCATTAAAATTTTGATGTCATAAATTGGATAATGTTTCATAAAAAGTCCCAATCTTAGTTAGAATTTAAATTCAAGGAGAAGAGGAAAGTAGACAAATTATACTTTCACTAGCAAAGTGAGTATTCACAATAGGAATAGGAATGGGTCAACCTATCATAGGGAACAAAGATGGAGTTTTTGATGGAATACAATTCATCTATAAATGTTGTGGATGCTTCATTTCTAGTGGGTTTCATTTTCATACACTTTAAGGTTGAGCTTGATAAGTTTGCTATACTTTTTCAATTACCTTTAACATACAAAGGACGTTGATCCTATTGTTTTTTTTAATAGAAGGGTGATAAAATACCTATACTGTATTAGATAAAAGCATAATTACAAATGCCAGACAAAAGTATAACCAGGAATATATCATCTGGTATAAAGCTTGTTTAACATAAAACCTGCATACATCATACGAGGAATGCAGAAAGAAACTAACCAAAAATGATAAAACCAAAAAAGACACACAACCGCAACCAGGCTAACTAATCAAAATTTGAGTCATGCTGTTCCTGTGGAGGCGGTATGGCAAAAGGGAGGGCAAAGGGTGGAGTGCCTGGAGCCCGTGGGGGGCCTAGGGCAATGTTAGGAGCATGGTGGCGTAGAAAACGAACAACATTGAAGACCTCTTTGGCCTTGTCTACAAGACCTTCTGAAAGCTGAAAGCGATAGGCGTTGGGAGGCCGGTTGAAGGCATTAGCACAATCCGCCCTAAGACCCCTCTGAAGAAGACCTGTGTACACACATGTTTGACGTAATTTCTCCCGTAGCAGTCAAAGGGCATTAAATTTAGAAGCTTCATCCATCTGCAATAGCATTTAATGTAGAACCTTCTCCACCGTCTCTCACATACCTGACGACCATGTGCATTGAACATGTGTTTCTAAATGTTTTTCCAGTCCATGTGCAGAGTTCTAGATTGTTCTCAGTCCTCTATTTATAGAGGCATCTTGTAATGTGTTTCTCATCAAGCAATTGTAATTGCTTTGATCCCCAAACATTGGTATTGGGTATGTAAGGATAATTTCTATGTGTTTGCATATTTTGTGTTTGTGCATTTGTTTGCGATCACCTTCAATTGGTATCAGAGACCTCTAAAAGTCCTGGGCTGTGTGACTTGTGTGTCAGCTATAGACTGTAAGCTTTACAGCTTGTGATCTATAGGTTGAGTCATATGGGCTCTGAGATTTGATCTGAAGTCTGTATGAGGTAACGGCTGCAAAAGAAGAATCCACATTAGATTTGTCTGATAAACCAGAGGTTATCAAATCTGAGATGTATAAGCTGTGTAGTGTTAGCTTAAAGGCTGTGATCTATGGACTGGAATTTTTGAATTGGGTATGAATTTTGTTGAAAAAGTTATTTGAAGCTGCCAAGCTTCTTTTGAATCATACATTTATAAGGCAAAAATTGGAAGTTGTTGCCTTTATTTAAATCGGCCAATATAGATTCTCAACGTAGGCATAGAGAAGTCGCAGAGGTGTTTGACGCCAAGGAGATATGAGGGAGATCACTGTTCAAAGAGGCCGCCCAAATCAGAAGTGTTTGTAAAAAATGTCTGCAGGCATTAAGGGTTTGCTGCTAGTCCAAGTTGTTGATCGAAAGTTTTGACGCAATGAGAAAAAGGAAGTTTGAGCTGCAGTAAGAGGTGAAGCTGGAGACGTCAGAGGTGAAGAGGGACTCGCTCATATACATTGCTTGAGCTAGGGTTTCGACAAAGATTTCAATCAAAAGTAGAATCACCCAGATCTGGAGGCCGCACCAGTTTGAACTCTGTTCGGCTGAAGCCGTGATCAAGAACCGGCTATGGTCAAAAGAATTGAAAGGTGAGATTGTTGTTTTTATAAAGTTGTTCAGTCAACAAGTGAAGTCATAAGAGGTTTAGGTGTAGAAGGACATCGTATAGTCTGAAGACTAAGAAGACAAGAAGCTGATACAGATTACAGAAATCACAGCAAGAGATTTGAGTTCACTATCAAATGAAAAGGTATTTTGGCTGCAGCCAGTGAAAGTCATGTAAGAGGAGGATTCGCATTAAGAGATCGAAAAGGCAGAAGGTTCGTCTGTAGACACAAATAAAAAAGGGTTTGGTGACTGCCTTCAAGAGAGTTTGTTAAAATCTACCCCAGCAGATATTCTGGTGATCGGTTATTATGAGTCATTAACATAAAGAAGGTGATTGGACTGCAGTCCAAAAGCTAAGGATATGAAGATTGTGGGCTTGAAGAAGTCAACGCCGCAGATACGATTCAGAAAATTTTGAAGCTGCCAGTGAAGAAGAGAAATCGGAGCCGTAGCATCAGTGGAAGAAAAAAAACAGTCGTAGTATCACAGCAAAGTGCAGCAACATGAAGAGTACATCCGAACATGTTTTCACGAGAGGTGTGGAAAGTTATTTGAAGATTGAAAGATCTGAAGATCATTTGGCAATGACATTAAGGTGAAGACAGAGTTTGAGGAATGAAGATGCTGAAGCATTTGAGGTCAAAATTAAAGGGGAGTATGTTTGATGTAATTTCTCCCGTAGCAGTCAAAGGGCATTAAATTTAGAAGCTTCATCCATCTACAATAGCATTTAATGTAGAACCTTCTCCATCGTATCTCACCTACCTGCCGACCATGTGCATTGAACATGTGTCTCTGAATGCTTTTCCAGTCCATGTGCAAGTTCTAGATTGTTCTCAGCCCTCTATTTATAGAGGTATCTTGTAATGTGTTTCTCATCAAGCAATTGTAATTGCTTTGATCCCCAAACATTGGTATTGGGTATGTAACGATAATTTCTTGTGTTTGCATATTTTGTGTTTGTGCATTTGTTTGCAATCACCTTCAACACAGGCTACATGATGTGAAGGTTAAAGGAGCCGTCGTTCAAAGATATACCTCCAATAGGCATTGCACCTTCCTGATAGTCATAAACTAGCAATGCTATGTGCCATCTTTCTGCATTAAAAAATGAAGGGTGGACAAGGCCAAAACCAATCACATGTGTGTATTCGTGATCTTGGTATAGATTAAAGATATTGGAGATAAATGTGGAGGCAATCTCAGAACCCTTAATCTCTCTATCCTCTAGCTAAAATAGATAGTATCCTAGCATACAGCGGACTGCAAATTCTACACTATCACAGTCGATTTCAAAAACCTCCCTAAGCTGATCCTATTGTTGTATTGAATTTCTAAGATCTTGTTGTGTTATCAGAAATTAATTGCCATGTCATAGAAAAATGAATGATTATGCACCTATCAAGTCAATTTATGTAAACGTGTCTATATTTTATATATCTAAGGATATATGGTAGATAAATATGTGCTTTGGTTATGAAAAAACTCAATAGTCAACACTATAGTAGTAGAGTAGTAAAACTAAGGTATTGATTGTAGATTCCTATATAACATTGGTAGGTGGCATGTGTTTAGAAAATGGTACAAAATTATATATGCTTCAATTTCCTAGAAAATATCAAATAGTTAATGCTAGATTACTAGAGGGGTATTAAGATTATTGATAAATGTTAATGTATTTTAAAATAGGGGCCATTATCATGCTTCATATGAAATCCCTAGTGGCTAAGATTGATAGCAAAATGCCATAGTTGCACTACCAGTATTGTAATATTTTCTAAAAATTAGGTTGACACAATTGAAAACAAACTATGTTCATAAATCAGAAATAGGACACATAATCATTTTCCTCATTAAACCTTTGAAGAGAATATCATAATAAGCAAATCTCCAAAAAAATTAACAACATTCTAGCATGTAAACAATACTTGGAAAGGAACAAGAATGTGAGGAAGAATAATAGAAATAGTCACAAGAAGAGAAGTGACATATACCTTAGGAAAACCCTTTTGGGAAAAACCTAGCCTCTAAATTACACACATCTAATGTATTATTCACCAACACGTCAGTGACTACAAAACATTCCCAAGATATCATTGTGAGATTCAATGAGATGAACATTCCTACTCTAGTTGAAAATTAACAATATAACCCAGCAAAATACCTTCCATAGATCCTCTATCCCATGGTTCCAATATATAGACTTAAGGAGGCCTAGAAAACTATGAAAAAATAATATCATGGGCCTAAACTCCATGGTATGAATTCTCATGGTCCTCACCTATGTGGAGCCATCTTGAAATATAAAATAACTCTTACATAAGAATTTGACTTTCACAATGCAAGTTGGCATATGTAACTCTTAAGCACTCCCTCATGAATCACTAATTACATTCCATACCCACTAATAATAGAATATGAGCTTACCAATCCATTATGTACCCCATATTCAATGTGTCATTACAAACAATGTTTTCAAGTCCCTAGTTCGAATAATAAAATAATTACATATGTCCCCATCCTCACATGGGCATCCCATTTTCCCATTCCATGACTTTTGGAGACATACATTATTTACCCATCTCGAGTAATAAAATTACACAAAAGACTTAGGACATGAAAGAAATTAATAGCACACATAATCATAACATTCTCCAACTTGATATTCACAATGCAAAATCATAAGGCACTCCAAAAAATAAACTAGTCACCAAGGGTCTAAGCATGCTACACCAACTAACTCCTCTATGTTCATCAACTCATCAAGGAAATCTACAACATCAACCAAGTGACCACCATCTCAACTAAAAAAACTCCCATCCTCCATCATGCTCAAGCACAAAAGATAAGAAATTGGAGCTAAGAACACACTCTAAATGTCACCTAGAAGCCGCTATATCATGTATCAACCCAAACACATACAATAAATCCCATCTCCTCCATAACATGATTCATTATCTACTAAATTATACTCAACTCAATAGTTATAATAACAACCACAACTAGTTTCCAACACTAGGGCTTCAACAATCAAACCTATAAATAGTTAGTCCCTAAGATAACCAAGCCCACAAGTCAAACAAAGGTTAGCAAAAGATGATTAAAATAATTCTAGAAAAAGTATACTGCAACACAGATGTTGAAACATCATGCAAAGATGCTTCACATAAGGCAAAGGTCTAAACCAAGCTAAAGTAGGTAGAAAAGACACAGAGACTTACTACTACATAGATTTCTTAAAGGTTGAACAAATCACTCTAACTAGGGTAGAGATGCCTCAAGTGACATAAACACCTCTACTAACTATAGAGATGCATCCAAGGCTAAATAAATACCTCAACACAAGGTAGAGATGCCTCGATCCTATAAAATATCTAGTTAGCACAAAAAAACTAGTATATAACTAAAATCCTAAAAGAGAGTTAGCAAAATAGGTTGGCAAATAATGTCTCCTGCAACTAGGTTAGTAGAAGTTAAGTGAAAAAAACTATAATGAAGAAAAAAGATAATGATTCTAGCCAAAATTCAAAGAGAGAGGCCTATTCTCAAAACCTATCTAGATTTGAGGTTTAAAGGATCCCAAGGCCAACAAAATTAAGAGATGGGGTTAAATTTGACAACTAAGGCTCGCAAAAGGTGGGAAACTACAAAAGATGGAGTTAGGGTTGTGAAATGCAAAGAAAGATGTAGCTGCCTCAAGAGATGTCGTAGATGCCTATTTGTTGACACAGAAGCCTCACACCAGGGCATAGATGTCTCAAGCTACAAACACAAGGGTTAGTCCAAGAAATCAGCAAAAAACCCTACAAACATATGTTATTCAAAATCCTAAAGATGACAAATGAGATATCCTGCAAGCTGATATCAGTATGCAAACCAAATGAATCCAAATTTTATAAGTGGACAACCCACAAATCCTAGCCAAATGTACAATAAAATGACAAATAAGACCTTGTAAAAATCCTAAGTAGCAAAGAGGACATTACCAAGAAACCTTAGAGACCCAAAAACTTGGCAAAAAATTTAAGGCCATGAAATGTAAGGAAAGGCATAGATGTCTCTACTGACTACACAAATGCATCAAGCTTATAAAAAAAACATATAATTAGCTAGAAAGAATAATTGCCTCATGGAGAAAATAAATGCTAGGAGGCATGTGTAGTTGTTGATACACAAGGGGAAAATGTTGGAGCTAATAAACATGTCTAGAAATGTGAAAAACCTACAAAAAATTCACTCATAACACTCCAAGTACAAGGATTACTACTGGGATAGGAGTCCCACTAGGCATGCCAGAAATGTGGCTGTGAAATTTGGACAAAACAAAGAGAGTTAGATGCAATACAAACAAGAAACTCAAATCCAAACTAAAACTGCATTTATAGGTGTAAGAGCAATCTTGCATCACCCAAAAAAAAATAATGTTGTTTTATTTTTGGTTTTGTAGGTTTCTTTAATTCTATTGGAGCCCATGTTGAAATTCTTAGTTTCTAGAATACCCATGAAGCTTACTTCCTCTAAAATGTATTGTAGAATGGTTTAGGACAATGAAAATCTCCAAAAGGCTAAAAGTAGTAACTTGCTATTTTTAGAAAGTTTGCATTTGAGCATGTATGGACTTGAAAATTTACCCAAAGCTCCGAATTTCTAAAGCAAACCTATGGTGAGAAAATTAGGTAAAGATCATTTGCAGATAGTGAGATATTAAAGTTTTAAGGTCCAAAAATCCTATACAAAATATTAAATTTGAATTTTGGATCTTCAAATGATCGATTGAGGCTCTGATCAATGTCTATAAAATGTGCTCATGTTAGAAAATATGAGTGCATTATATATACATACTACATATACATGTATATGTATATGTATATAATATACACACATATATACATATATACAAACACATTGTGTATATATGCATACACATACACATATATGCATGTATCTACATGACCTATGTAAATTAAAAAATATACATGCAAGTCTATATAAAATGTATTTTTAACACTATATAACGTGCTTGCATTATAAAATTTGATTGCATTATGGCTTGGTAATTACCAAGCCATAACATAAGTGCATTATGTGAACTTTTACATATTACGCTCATATTTTCTTCAATTTTTTTGATTTGGCCACTTTTTTGTCCCTCATTTTGGTGCACTCACCTGACTGTATTGCTATATTTGTATCCTTCTTTGTAAAAAGATTTGGGCCCTTTCAAAAACCCACTTTACCCGCAATCAATTTTTTTACGTGGCCATATATGTATGTAGTAAATAAAATAGTTTTAAAGTAAAATAAAAAACCTCTTGAGGAAATAGGATACCTTTGATATCTCTCACTATTTTTTATATAGATGTATTTAAGATGTCTATACTAGTAAATAAAGTAAAGACACCAGAGTTTCTAAATAAGTAGTAAATAAAATAGCTCTATAGTTCATGTTCTCATGGTTCATGGAAGGGCTTACATCATGGCTTCCTCTTCCATGCAATGGTAGTGATGACCCATGCTATGGTTCATGAGACAATGTGTTTGGAGGTCCCTTCTGGCACATGATTTTCCTACTAGCCACTCTTGAATCCATGCCTTTGAGGATATGGTGGTGGATTTTGAAGCGTTGAGTACATCTCTAGGGTAGGAGGCTATGGCGATAGGTTGTGATGACTCTAATTCTTAGTACCTCATAATAGAGAAGGTGGTATAAGGCTTGTCTATGGCTTTGTCAAGTATGGTTGATGCTAGTTCTAGTGCACAGTAGCCTAAGTATTGGGTTGATGTTGTTTTAGGTAAATGAAGCCCTTCTCTACCCTTATCCTCTATGTGTTTTGGGGAGGGTTAGTGCATTTCCCTTATGATTCTAGATTCCATTATTCAAGGGTTTTCTCTAAGCTTGGAAATTCTCTCATATGGAAATTTCTTGGGGTGAGGCCAACTGTTGATGATTTCAAGAAGTGAGCCAAAAGAAAATGGAAGTGGTGCATACATTTTGAGATTGTGGATATGGTTAAGGGATTCCTTTTATCTCTTCAAACCATGGATATTGTGTTCAAACCCTCTTGGATGGCCCATGGTTTATGGGAAAGCTAGGGATGTTTCTCAAGAAGTGGTCTCCAAGCTTCAATCCTCAAAATGAATGCATTAATAGAGTTCTTGTTTGGGTGAATCTTCCTAGCTTGCCTTTGGAATATTGGGAGGTAGGGGTTTGGAAAGGTATAGCTTCCACTATTGGTCAACTCATTTCCTTGACCCAGTGACAATTTCAAGGAGGAATTTGTTGTTTGCTAGATCTGTGTATGTTGACGCGTGTAAGGAGCTTCATTCTTCTATTACCTTGGCCTCAAATGGGTACAACATATTGTTTGCGAGAACTCCATAGTAATGTGTCAATGCTACCATATGGCTAGGCATTCCTCCTTTAGGTGCAAGTAGCCAACAAGAGGCCAAAAGTTGGGAAGAAAAATGATCTAGCTTGATTTTTGATAATTCTTAGTGTGAACTGAAGCCATCATTGGATATCATTTTTACAAATAAAGACTCTTTTATGTAGAGCTTAGAGATATTCAATAGGGATCAACTCCTAGTCATTAAGGATTGGTCTGTGGAGATTCATGAAAAAGATTGCAACCTTTCTGGTGAGTTCCACCCCTGCCCATCAAGCCCTCTCCTAAGAGGGAAAAAAGGAAAATGGAAAAGGATGGGAGTTTGTTTAGTCTTCCCTAGATTCCTTTTATAGAAGGGATGGTCCATAAAAAAGGATGTTTATTCAAGAAGGAATGTTGATAAAGTGTTTCTATGGACAACAACAAAGGGTACCCAATTAAGAAGAAAAATTACTTTAAGGATCTATTAGAAGGGGTTCTTTAGTGTTCCCTAGAATGTTTTGGTTTCAAAACCCCATGAGTAGGATGATCTTGGTCTATGGGTTGTATCCCCAATATTTCTTGTGCTTGGCTCCTTTGGTTGAGCTATTGATTGTCTACTAACATTTTGTAGTCTTTGTGTTGTTAGTTCCTTGTTGTTGCTCCTTTTTTAATTGAGTTCCATTGTCCTATCCTACTTGTTTGTAAAAAAGGCTTAGGGCCCTTCAAAAACTCTACATTTTATCTTTATAAAAAAAAAGCTCTATAGTAAAATAAAATAAAGGCACATTTTTTAAAAAAATTGTAGTAGATAAAATAACTCTAAAGTAAAATAAACCAACTCTTAAGTGAATAAAAAATAGTTATGTCTTTTTATCTTAAACATGTCTATCTATCTTAAATGAATTTGATAATTTCAGGTGAAAGTATTAATATTTATAATAAACATGATATTAGTGATGTCATTTAATAATAAAATAGTTCTTAAATAAAATATAAAGTAAATAAATAATTTATTTTCATTTAAAAATAAAAAAAATACATAAACAAATTATGATCTTTTTTTTACTAGATTTGTAACATAAATGAAATAGGCACCTCAAAAATGATCTCTTAATTTCTTTCACATTGATTTATTTAAGATATGTATACTAGTTATTATTTTTTATTTATTAAATCTATATATAAATAAAACATATCTTAATATTTGAAAAATATCTTCAAATAAATAACTATCATGAAAAAATTATTGACAATCAAGGTTTTATCAATTTTAGGCCTCAAAAGAAAGCATCACTTGTCTCACTATTTTTTTAGGAAACTAGTGTTGCCTTTTGATTACATATCTTTTCCTTTAGAAAGCTATGTTGTCATTGCTTTTTTATTTCTTTTAAGTTGAAGGAGAGGGTGAATTGTTTGTTTTCTTAAATTTAATCCATTCAATCTTTTCTTTAAAGATTATAATTTTGTAGAGGAAAACAAACCTTTTTAGTTTAACTTAGCTAATTAAAGTAGTGCAAACAATTACAATATAATTAATTTTTGGGTATATTAGAGTTTGGTAAACAGATGTGTAATAAATCTTAATTTAAGAAATTAAATTTAAAGAGAGATGTATTTAGTTGTGGGGTTAAGATCAAGAATATTTCTAATGCATTGTAACATTTGATTGATTTGGTATTAAAAATTTGATGTTCTTTGTTTGAAAAATGCCTCAAGATCAAAATAGTGTTGGAATTTTCCATGGAACAAATCTGCCTTATACAAGTTTTATCTTACATTCTGCAATATTGTGTCAATGTATGAAACTGATTTTAAATTGATAGAATTGAACCTACTAAATGTGGATTGCAAAAATCTATGTCATCTAAAACTCTAATATAAAAGGACTAATGGTACTTAAGAACACTTAGGGAAAACTATTGAATTATGAGGGTTCACATTTTCCTTAGTCAACCCTGTATTTTACTAGCTTTATGGCTTTTAGTGAATGTTGGCAAACAACAATCAAGCTTGTAGGTGTCCCAGATGAAAGTGATGCAAATTAGGTTCCTTTTAGTGCTCCAAATGAAGTTTTCTTTGATTGATTATTTTCTCTAATGCACAAAATTTGTAGATACGATGTAGATTCTGTTAAGAAATTACAATGTTTATCAAACCATTTCCTACATAATCCTATGAGATAAAATAATGTGTGCAAGTTTTTAGAATAACCATAATGCAAATATCAAAGACATGTCATAAGATAACACAAGATATGCCTTGGGAAAACCCTCAAAAGAGAAAAAACTCTAGCCTCCAAAAGCATCCACACTCATTGTATTATTCAACAATAAAAACATTGTAATACATGTACAAAGTCTCCATGAACACTTTTGAAACATTAAGATCCTCCAATGCATCATCCATGTGTCAAGAAAAAATGGGTAACCATGCAACCACACATCCCATGTCATGCTTCACATATGCACTCTTCATGAGAGCTCAATACAAACAACAACCAACTCCAAAATAATAGCCAACCTCAACCACTAAACATGTGCTTTCTTTTATAGAATCAAGCTCACACAAAACCAACAAATGGTATTGGTTAAACCATGTGTCTCAAAACCATGAGATCATAAGACCATTGACTCCATAATTAAATATTTGTCCTATGTATCCCACACAAAATATCTAGCCAATGTTACATACAAATTTACAAGTGGACCCAAATAAATACTTAATGTGTCTATACACATCACTAAAGATGCACCACAAATAAATATTTATTTTAGGATCTTTATTGGATGGATGCTGGTATGGATTTTAGGTTCGATTTCAAAGCAAATAAGAATTGGTTTTGAGCATATAATTTTTATGGCCTAAGGTAATGCATGTTGGTGGGCGAGGTCGATGGTTAGCGCCAAGAATAGATGTGACTGGGGCTCCAGGGGGCAAATACCAATATGCTTCCAGCTAGAATTACACCATGGGGAGTGAGGCTGATCTACCTAGAATTGGTAGTAGTTGCTAAGGTGGAGGAGTGTTCAGCAATACTCATGTGGGTCGAGATATGATTAAGTTTTCTCTTTCAAAAGGGATCGAAAAGGACAAGATTTATGTTAAGTGGCGGAGAAAGTGTGTGGATTGATGACTTTTACGAATGAGGGATGCTTCCAATTAAACGTTAGGAGGCCATCGTCAAAATCATATCCCTTCTTAGACTGAAGTAACCCATCTTTGTTTCACATCAGCTCAGAGTCATAAATGATATTTAACGTCAGATGTACGTTTCATAGCGTACGCTACAAGATTTATTTTCTCAAAGAGAGGACTAGGAGTGGCGGCGGAAGGGCTCTACACAGCAGGACCATTATCAACTCGCCTACATTAACTTCTTCTAGTTCATCATATCTTTGAGCTCTTCAGAATGGAATAGGGTAACGTTGCTTGAAGTAGGAAATGATATGATATTCTTAATGCTCCCACGAGCCAATATCTCGACAAGATCGAGATCATTCAATTAGTGTAGTCCTTTCATCTAACTCAAAGGGGATAGGTGAATAGACATGACATGACAAGAGATAGCAGAATGCTATTTATTCCTCTATACCTGTAGTTATCAGTCCACGCTCTCTTGGACAATACCAGTAGCCTCAGTTAAGGATTTTATTTACTTCTTTTGGTGATTGTTTTGTCTGTAGGTCCAGATGGAGGATGATAAGATCAATTCTCCCTTATCTTTTCCACCATTACCATGGGAACCAGAAATCAAAGTACGTGTTAGGATCCTAGATCTTAACGAGATTTTCAATATTGACTGTACCTTCGCTCAGTTTGGGCCCAAAATGGTTAGATGGGAAGCATGATATGAAGATACACCAGTAATTTTTTTAGTGGCTAATATTCACCAATTGGCTAATAGTTGAAATTGGGGATTCAAAATTTGGCTAATAGTACAAGTTATAAGGTGACTTAAATCACCACATTTTTACAAAATTTTATTTTAGTCTTAGTTAAATTCCCAGAATATTTATTTTATTAAAATTTTAAACTCAAAATTTGCCACAATATTTGATACCTAATTAGATAAGATTTGCCTAAATTTTATAAGTTTTAGTAGAAAATAAAATTAATTAACCAATAAAATTATATAATTATTGGTTACTTTAGGGCCATATCACTAATTTTTAATCACCATCATTAATTTTATTTATAATCTAACAACTACGGTTATATTCCATGGGTTAAAATGTGCCCATGGACCTCTAATGCCCGTCGAGCCCGAAATTGTATTTGGGCTATTGATCTCAATTTATAATCTAATGGCTAGGGTTAAATTCCATGGGTTAAAATGTACCCATGAACCTCTAATGCCCATGGGGCCCAATATTGCATTTGGGTCGTTGATCTCCATTAAGATCAATGTCCCAAATGCAATTTTGGGCCCCAAGGGTATTGGAGCTCTATAGGTACATTTTGGTTTACGGAATATAACCTAAACCATTAAATTATAAATAAAATAAATGGTGGTTAAAATAATTTGGGGCCAATTTAAAATATTCATTGTTTGATTTGAAATATTAAGGAATTAAGGAATTGTAGACACGAGCACTACACCTTAAACTAGTCAATCATTCCCACCTTCAGGGCTTTACTTTTCCATAGGAATTTAATTTGTTTGTTAGGAAGGATTCACCATGGTAATTAATGTATTTTCCTATTTTTTTTCAAGATTCGTCAAGATTTTCTACAAATTTCTAGTGATCTAAAAAATTTGCCAATAAAATTAAATATTTTTTTCAAAAAAGGAAAGATTCACCAATAGAAATTAATTTTTTTTCTAAAAAAATGAAAGATTCGCCAGGATTTTATATCATTTTTTAGGAGGGGTTTCTTAAAGTTATCACTAAGATGCATTGGTCAAACATTGTGTCAACCTTCTTGTTAAACATAATGGACCTCGTGCAAGATGGCCATTTTGTCCATGCAATTTCTATGGTCTTGGTTTTCAACTATCTGTACAACATGCAAAGATGGAACCAGGGTTCTTGTGACTATGACTTGCTTTCAGAAGAGGCTATGGTGGGTGGTCTATTCCCCATAGAGATGCTGAGAACTTTGTAGGCAACGAAGTGTGTATATAAGGCGATGCAAAGAGGCCTTACATGTGGATGTATAAGTGCTCTAGATATGAATTTGCTTGGCAACAATCACACCTTCATGAGGGCCATGAGAAGGAGGTGCAAGGACGTCTTTATCTCAATCAAGATCATGCGCATGCATGCCCTAGACTGGGCATTGCATCTACCTAGAGAACCTGTGAGCACAGAGGAGGAGGCTAACATGGAGGGATAGGAGGACCAAGAAGACTTGATTGTGCAAGCCTTGGAGGCATGAGACCAAGACCATCTAGTGCAATGATTGGAGAGGGTGTTTCCATCAACTGGCTTATGTTTAATTGTTAGTGGGACATGTTTTCAGTTGTTTTTTCTTCCTTGTTTTGTTTATTGATGGGATGTGAGTTTGGGCCTGTGTGCCCAGTTTTTGTCTTGATCCAGATCTTGCTTACTGGTTTTTGGGTTGGGATCATATGGGGTTTGTAAATTTTGTGTTTTGATTCTATATATTAGCCAGTAGGTGACATCTAGCAGTGCATATAGCTACCATATCGATATGCTATGTGTTTTCTCATAGCTTTTTAATATATGTCTGGGTGTCTTTACACTCTTTAAAAAATATATTTAGTTTACATAATTAAAATATTTCTTTTCTTGTGCAAGGTGTACAACACCCTTTTCATAATATTCTCCCCCTTGTTGTACACATTGTAAAATGGTTAAATGATGAAACACATCATTGTATCCATCCATGAAAGTATATGAATCTCCAGCATGCTCTCGTGCTCTATTAAGATATTATGGACTTGACATGTGGTTATCATGTCATAACCACATGGAAAATGTGGGCATGACATTTGATATCAGAGCCCATGTTCTAATACTGGGATCTCTGGGTGTGTAATTGTGTTGAGTTGGGCTGATGGTAGATCGTGCATACTCGTGTTGTGTGTCTGACTCTAGTTGGTATAGCGACGAGTCCATAAGACACCTTGCATGGGAATGAGTTGATTCCCTTAATTTTGCTTCCGCTAACCCCCACGTACGACTTGGTGTCATAGGTACTTGGGATGTGTATCCTTGATGAATAGGGTAACTGAAGGACCATGCAAGTCTTGAATTCGAGAGTTAATCATCTCTTTGATCTAATTCCACCCTAAAAGGATGTTGTTGGTCAAGTTCTGCTAAGTGTTTTGTGCTAGCTAATCCTTTCTTCTTATCTTAGTTGATGGTGCCTTCATCCTTTTTTGGAGGGTTGTATCAACCTGTTGTAGGTCGCACCTTTGGAATGTGTTATTGTGGTAAAGATTATATTCTTTTGGCCACCTTATAGGTTACCGTAGTGGATGTTGAGAGGCATGTTGCAGGTCATGAGTGCCATTGCATTGTATGAGACTTGTCCTTTTTCTGAGAATGTTGAGTTGTGTATATCCTACCATGTTGGAGGGAAGAAATGTAGTAAAGTGGTATGCTAATCTTGGACAAAGACTTATGTACCCTTTTTTTCATTTCCTTCACCTTGTGTCACTCAGTTAACCTTGGAATCAGGAGGTAAGTTGTGTCTTGTTTAGAAGACCCTTGATCGGAGTATGAAGGAGATGTAGGTCTAAAGTTATCCTTTGCCTTGTTAGAGGATTAAGTTACCCTAATGGGTAGTTATCACCCGAAGAGTGAAAGGAGGATAGTATGGTATATTCTCCCGTTAGGGTCATTTGGTACCCTCATCTAGAAGATGGAGTAGAGGACATTAAAGAGATGAGGTGTAAGGCCTTTCTTGGTTACCTTGTTATGTAAGCCTTTTGATTAGATGAACTTGGATAAGTTGTGACTTCATGGTTGCGAATCTTGTGACACTTATTGTGCCACATCAAGTCACTCTCCTTGTAACTAGTTGGTGTCTGGTGAATTGTTGGGCTATGCACTACCTTCGCATAGATTGGTGATGTGAATTGTTCACTTATGGTATGGTACCTCATTGTTTGAGGTCTTAATGTGGTGTAAGTTCTTGATGTTGAAACCTGTTATGATAGTCAAGAAGCAAGGTCTAGTTGTGAATGTAATTCCCTAATTGCTTATCTAATGATGACTTAAGTGCAACTTGATTCTTTCCTCTCCACCTTGTTTCTTTGGTGTTTGATTACCATTATGTCTTGATAGGGTGACGAATTCCCCTTGGTAGCAACATATGTCTTTGTGCATAGATGGCTATAGTAAAGCCTTGTGTCAGGTTGTAGTGAGGAAAGTTAAGTTTTATACTTGACCTCTTGGGTTATTGTAAAGATGCTCTAGTAGTGCCTTCATATCTTTTAGTAGGATAGAATGCATGAGGTGCTTTAGGTGGATTCTTTGCTGATACGACAAGATATTTGGAGTGTCAAATCTCCTTTTGAGAAACTTTTAGTCCTTGGATCTTGGTAATTCTTGAAGTGAGTCCCTTGTACAACTATTTGTGCGACCCCCATGAAGATGACCCTAATGATTTGAAATATTTTGTTTTAAATAATGCAATAATTCTAGTTAATGACTTGATTAAGGACTCACACACCTTGCTATAGGGTAATGTATGTGGTTAGTCGCTTGTAGGGACATCTTGGAAACAGTTGGGATTGTAAGGATGCATTGGGGAGTTAAGTTCATTTTGGAAGAATTAGTAAGTTGGTTGTGATACTTTTTGGGTCATTAGTGGTTAAGTGTGTGATCGACACGCGTGATCATCATAGATGCTTCCATTGGGTCTCTTTTGGGAATTATTAAGGCAATGGATTTGAACTTGAGTTTAGTTGTGGGCACCATGGTTGGGGTTCTCCAACCTTGTTGTATTGACCTATGTGCTAGGATAGTTGACGTAATGTCAGTCATGACTATGATTGGTTTGGCTTAGCCCCACTCTAGTATCTTGTACCTTGAGAAAGATTATTGTTGTACTTATGAGTTGCCTATTGTGACTTTAAAGCTATGGGAGATGGTCAGTGTTTTTCTATTGGTCTAGGTAGTATCCATGAAGATGTTCATATGTGTTCCCATCTGGGAAGCACGAAGGGACCCCACTTCGAGGGTGACTCGTAGGATACATGACTTTTGGTAATCAAATTGCAAGCATGTCCTAGGTTGCCTAGATTATGTGGGGAATTATTAGTTGAGTTGATCATGATCTTACTTGGGAATGTGATCACTATTCATCTTCTTCCTTTTTGTGACTATGTTATATATATATATATGTGATGTTGTAATGTGCAATTGTGGATAATTATTTAATTATTGTTGAATTTTGTTATTTTACAAACCCAACAGTATTGAGTTTCTTTACTTGGGCTACTTAGCCAACTTAATTTCATAGTCCTCTTACCTTGAGGACTTGTTTAATCTTATTTCGATTTAACTTTTAATGTTGCACTTTGGCACCTCTTTTTTTTTTGGAAATTGTCTTAAATTTTAAATTTTATTTATCTTTTGAATCTTAATCCTTTAAATTTTATTTCATTTAAACTTCTTTAAGACTTACCTTTTGCAATCTTTTCATTTTGAGGATTTTATTATTGTTGGTACTGCTGGTACATGTTTAGTAATGTGACATATGTAACCTAACCTACCCATAAAGAGTACTTGGTGAGGGGAAATGGGAATAATCAGTCTCAGGTTGATGTTGTAAGTTGAGATTGTTTAGAGGATCGATAGTGGTAGTTCGAAATGGCCTTGTCAATGTTGGATCCTGTTGAGTCTTGTGTTGGTGCTTGCCTGTCTTGGAAGGCTAAATCTTTAAGTAGCATGAGATGAGTGCTAGAGAGGTTCGAAGGAGTAAGCAGGTTGAGGAAACCTTGAGTTCCTCCGGTTGTTGTGTGGACCCACTGTCCTCGTGATTTGACTCCCTCATTTAAATAGGCTTTGTTTTGACTACAATTGTTGTGAAGTTGACCAAGTTTTATAGTGGAATAGGTGTTTTGTTTGTTCCTTGATGCTAGGAATGCTTGGTCATGTTTTCTCCCTACCTATCCTACGAGTTCTATCTAGGAAGTCTTATGGGGACCCGTTGATAGGGGCTGATACCTAAGAGTCTCATGCCTTTTTCTTGGAGTCTTATAGTTTTAGCGCAACATTGGTGACAAGTTGAGTAGATGTGTGTTTGGGGCTTGATCGGTGGTTTTGAGGCTAGTTGTTTTGGCCAATCTTCCTTTGGGTTGCTTTATGTTAGATAAGTTTTGGATGAATAATTGAGGCTAGGAGTATGATTTAGTTAAGTTAATATTTTGAAGGGCCTCTCATAGTCTAACCTTCTTGGTGTTCCCTATCCTTCTAGATCTTGAATTACTTAGAGGTCTATCGTAGGGCATCCAATTCCCTTGTGTCTTTTTATGGTCATAAAGAGTTTGGGGTATGTGTAAGTTGTTTGGCCCCTCCTAGTTGGAGGAGGGTATCTTTGGGAGTATTGCTATGTGAATTACTTAATAAGTTTCTTATTATGTTCTTTATTTTATTAGAAATCTATTTGAGTTCACTGTGTATTAGGATAGCGTTTAGTTGGGTTTCTCTACGGTACCTCCGTGTTAACTTCCAGGAGGAAGTTTAGCTCTAGGGGAGGAGGATGTGAGGCCCACCCTTGTGTGACTAGATTAGTTGCCCTTTTTACCATGATTGTTTTGCTTTACCCTAGCTAAGGGTTTGGTCTATGGAATCATGGCTTTACCTTGTGTCAGAACATTAGTAATGTTGTGGATCTTGTATAAGGTGGTGGTGGTTAATTGTGGGTACATAGGTGATGTACATCCTAGTTGGTTTTGTTTGAAAACATCACATGTTTCTACTTAAAATTGGACTCTTTAGTGTTGTAGTGTGGGGCTAACTCTTATTGCCTTCTTGTTTTGTTCATGGAACTTATTGTTCGGATTATGTGTGATACGTAGTCATTAGAGGACTACTGACCCCTCCTAATTGGACATTTGTTAGTTTTATCTTGTGATAGATGAGTTAATTAAGGATGAAGATATATCTTACATGCATGATTGTATTATGAATTCCACGGTGTGGAATGTGTTATGGATGCAATTTAAATGGTTTAGTTAGATGCTGGATGATATGTTGATATTATAACTTTCTTGTTAGATTACAAAATTTGATTCTACAATGTTTAATGCTATATTGAATTAGAAAGAAAATGGAATGTATCCATGATGATGAAATTAAGGATATCTCTTGCAATATATGACCATGACTATACTTGTGAATTATAAATAATTTGAGAATCATGTTGAGGTTAGCATGTGGTTATAATTGATGATATATGTATTTTGCGATCTTGTGTGTGTTTATGAAATTTATTTCACTTTGGCTATATTACCATGTGTTATTAATGGGTTTGTGGAAGTGTGTAGGTAATTTTTCATGCCCATGGAAAAATGGGAGGTCCTACAATAACCATATGTTATACCCCTATTAATCTGACATAGTCCCTATGATGGACTAAGGTCACTTGTGGTTGAGAATGTTGATTTTGTTGCATTTGACTTGTGATATTTGTAAGGTTTTACCCTTTTTAATTTATTTCTTTGATGTGTTGTAAAATTGTAATGTTGGGTTTACACGATTTTTTAAGTGCTAAATGTTTTTGACCCTTTTCATGTAGATTTTTGGGTTCCCTAGTGTCAACAATGGTCTAAAAACAATCCTAGGTCATACCCCTAGGGTCTAGGGCCATTCCTAACATGATTAAACATGGTATAACCACTATATGGTCACCTAAACTTGGCCCTTGAGTCAAGTGACGAGTTTGGGAGATGTGAGAGGTGGTTGGGATGTCACCATCTCACCCAACCCAACCTCACTCACCTAGGGTAAGGTTACCCTTGACTCAAGTGCTTAAGAAGCTTCTAGAATCTTCTCATATGTGAGTGACCTCTTCCCTATTCTCTCACACGTGTGTGAGAACATATGTGGGGAAGAGTGTAGCATTGTTGAATGAGAAGGTGACAAATGTCACCTCCTCATTTATGAGAAGGTGACAAATGTCACCTCCTCATTTATGAGAAGCTTCCTTTGTGTGTACACTTCTCCCCATGCTCTCACACGTGTGAGAGCACTTGTAGGAGAGTGTGTAGCCTTGTTGACTAGGGAGATGACAAGTGTCACCCCCTCATTCTTGTGGGGTTGTGAAGAGGGTTATGTGGATGAAGGAGGAGGTGACAACTGTCACCTTTCTCATTCATTAGGGCTTGAGAGCAAGCCCTATTTATCTCTCTTTGAGAAGAGAGTGGGGTTCTTTTGTTCTTTCTTTGTTGAGGAGGAGAGAAGGCCTTGTAGAACTTTGAAGGATTTTGAAGACTTGTGGAAAGATCTTAACATCCTCCATCCTTGAAGCTTGACAGGTATTCCTCAAGGATTCAAGCCTATCATTTTTTTGCTTTCTTTTTCTTATGCATTGTGTATGTGTATGATGATTATGCTCTTGTTCTTTTTAGTTTTGTGTATGTGGGTTTTAAAGGGTTGTTGGGGTGAGCTCTCCATATGAGAGAGATCACCTTTGTCTTGGGTGAGAGAGGTGTGAACCTCCTCAGTTTCCCCTCTTGGTTTTGGTATAGTTCTTTCGGCCATGGGCCTTGTGTTGTAACTTTGAGAAGTATGGTTTTATGGCAAGAGTGACTTGGGATGGAAGCATCAAAAGTTTATGGCAAGAGGCCAAGGTTTTATGAGTATTTGAGTTTTGGGTCTCCTTGAGTTGAGAGTAGTCCACTCTCTCACCCTTCAAACTCATTTTCAAAATGGGTTAGTGTTGTGTTTTGACTTGGGTGGGTGTTATTGTGTTTGATGTGAGTGTTTTCTATCCTTTGTGGTTTGATCCTTAGTTATTGGAAGGCCTCCTAACTTGGGGGTGGCCTATTAGTAGGCCTAGGTTGGGAGGAGATATTCCCATGGGTATTGTGAACTATTTTGTGTGTTTTGTAGGATCATTTGGTTACTATGGAGGAGGTTAGATTTGGGAAAAAAGTATTGTGTTTAAATGACTTTTGTAATTTTGTAAAATGAGGGCATTGAGATGCCTCTTCCTTATTTTGGGTTGTATTAAGTTTTGTTCAAACTTGAGAGTTGAGGTCTCATAAGTGTTGTAGTCCTCTTCAACCTACATGTATATATTCTACTTATTCTAAATGTTTAGTGGCAATTATTCTATCCTCGTTTCATTGTTATGAAAGGAATAACTATCTCCCTCTCTCTCTCTCTCTCTCTCTTAAATTTACTACTATGTTTATGAAGAGAAAATATCTCAAGTAAAAAAAAATGTATTATAGCTTGGTAGTGGAAAGAATTAATGCTTGTCCTATGCTTGTTTTTAGAAGAAAAATAAATTTGGTTAGCTTAAATTTGACCTCTTGTTGCATTAGTGTATAAATTTAAATATACATTTGTATATTGTTATATATATTTAAAGCTAGATATAAATGTATATATATATGACTAAGTGAAACCCACTATTTTATTTTATTTTTTATAGCTTACTGATTCTCATAGTGAATAAAATTATGTTTTGGTAAGAGCCTTATATATAACCTTTGAGTAATACAACAAACACAAATTTCACATCGTATGTTTTAATTTAAGTTTGCAATGCATATTTTGCAACATTTTTTTAGGGTTTGATATTTTAAGCAGAGTGAAACAAACTATGGCGGTCACAGGGGCCGAAGCCCTTGCATTGAACTTCCATTTTGGGCTGTGTTGGGGGGTGGGGGTGGAGGTGGGGGTGGGGTGAAGGGGGATCCCATCCGCCCCTCTCCATAGAGCCTTGAACTCTGTGGGGGTGGGTGGCGGAGCCTCCCCCTGCCCCCATCTTTCTTCATTAAACCTGCGGTTGTCCAAGGTTCGGTTGTCAGCCATTTTTGGGCTTGGCCTCCTGCAGTCACTTTCATGCATTTAACCTGCCTGTGCTTAATTCAGATGACCTTATATATATATATATATATATATATATATATATATATATATATATATATATATATATATATATATATATATATATATATATATATATATATATATATATATATATATATATACTTTCCTCTATGTGTATACCTCTATACCCTTGGTGCAATAATTTTACTTCTCTGCACAATGATAGTTAATCTCCATGTTTATCTACTGCAGTTTATTTAATGTGTGTGTGTGTGTGTTATTGGTTATTATTTAATCCTCTCTGTGTAAATTTAATTCTCTAAAAAAAAACCAGAGAGCTATATTAATGGGAACTTTAAAAACTTTTACATTGTTTAGCATTTAATAGAATCAAATAGAAAACTATTCTTTTAAAACCTTAAAACTTTTTAACCTGTGCATGCAATAAAGTTAGAAAAGAAAAGATTTAAACTTAGAAAACCAAAAAAAAATGTTAGAGATCAATATCTTTTGCAACCTGTAGGAATTTAAAACTTGCAAAGAAATAAGGAATTTATTAGAAAATAAATAGATCTTCTTGCATCTTCATTGGGAAGATATCTCCCACTTGGGGAGATACCTTCCACTTGATCCTTCCTTGAAACCTGCACACTAACCAGAAACAATGCAACTTGTGAGTGAGATCAAATGAGGCAATTTGGAGATTATATAATGGTATACCTAGGGTTTGGTGCCCTAATCCTATTAGAGGTGATTTAGTTAAAGTTAATCAATCTTGCTTAGTGTGTGCAACCCCACTTAGTCAATGGAAGTCTTTTTGTTCTATGTGAGTGTGGGAACATTTTAAATTCTTTATTTAAATGGCTTAATTTACTTTGGATGTTTTAATTTATTTACGTATATGATTTAATTATACTTTGATTTGAATGTAATGGAACAAATGCTCCTAGATTTAATTTAATTTTTGTCATATTGAAAAGGGAGCTGTTGGAATAGTTATTTTATTTAATATAAATTTAGTTTAAAATCTTGGGAAGGGATTTAGATTTTATATGTATTTAATTATTTAATTAATTTAGAAAGGGGTAGAAGATAGATTTTATTTTAAATTGTTTTTGCAATCTCCTATAGTTGATGAGATGGCATTATGCTGTCGAAATCACTATAGAATTTTATTCCATTTTGACCCGTTATACTACTGAAATTTATCTAGACTTAAATGAGATAATTGTTTAATATTGTTCAGTTAATTTACCCTTTTTTGCATTAGATGTTAGATTATTGTTTAAGACAAATTTATTTATAGTATTAGTTTAATTATTAGACCCTTAGGTCTATAGTGGGCCTAAGGTGAGATTTCTATTTATATCAAAATCATCCCACTTCATTTTAGTAACTCTAGGGTTGGAAGCCCAAACGAAATCTAACCCTCTTAGTGTAGCTTCCTGTGACACACATGCCCTTAGTGGATTACATTTTGTAGGGATGGCGAAGAGAGTATCGCTTCATCCTATTGTGATTGACTTTCCCCTCCTTCGGGAGATGTACCTGATGTTAGCTGTAGAGACAACTATGTTGTGTGGATGTGTCATCGAGCGTGCATATTGCAAGTGAGGGGGAATTTAGAGTTGGGTGGGAATTTTTTTTTTAATTTATGTCACATGACCACATGTCAAATGTGAACATGACATGTGGTTATTGTGTCATAACCACATGGTGAATGTGGGCATGATAGATATCTACAATAAACCAAAGTGACCATAATGTCAATCAAGAACTTCTCTCATCCTCCAACATGTCACCTATGGAAGAAAAGGAACAAGCCAAGGTGAAGATGAACTAATCCAAAGAACACAAGCATCAAATCCAAGTGATAACAAAGACCCCAAGTTGCCACAAAGGAAAATCTCCATATAACTAGAAATAACAATCATAACAAATTATAATACACATCCAATCATGTATAGCTCCTAGGTTTCAAAAACATCAGTAGAAAATTCATGCCATCAACATATCCAACCCATAAACCACAATCACAATCTCCATATATAAAACTTGTCAAAGAATAACATACACATTTAAGAACTCCCACTACATTGGCAATGTCAAATCTAAAACTATATCAAGGCATATCAAGTCTACCAATCAACGCTCATACGAAGGTGTGGCTAATAATAAAACTATTTAGTAATAAAGAATAAACACAATGATCTACACATGCAACAAAAACTATTGCATACTCCTTCACAATAAGCCACCATAACTCTCCCAAATCCACCACGACAAACTATGTGAATATTAACCTCCAAAAAGTAGCAATAGAACAAAGAGAGAAAACCTTTAAACTATATCTCATACCATGTCCTTCTACCAGTACCTCAAAGTGCTAACCTGTGTTAAGTATGATCTCATTTATAGCCCCAAATGAAAATATTAAACACCCAATGTACTGACTGGGGGAGTGAATCAATCCTCTATTAAACTAGTAATCCATTTACCACATGCAAGAACAAAGAAAATTAAGCATAGAAGAAACAACCACAATCCATCACACATGAACACTAGGATTTTTACGTGGAAATCTCAAAACTAGGAAAAACTATGGTGAGTGTTAACACACAATATATTATGTAATAATTGTATACACCTAACAATGACATGACTCTACCTAAATAAATATTTTAAATATTTATTTAATATTAATGTTCCTCTATCAATAAATAAATAAATCAATTTATTTATTTGATTCATTTTCCTCTCATTAATTGAATAAATTACATTTATTTAATTAATTTTATCAATATCAACTTTATTCTTCCAAACAATTAAATAATTTTAATTATTTAATTAAATCATTCATTCTTCCAAATTTATTTAAAATCTCAGTCTCCAAAATAAAATATAATCAAATATTTTATTTATTCTTCTAAAATCTAGCACAAACAATTAAATAAATTTATTTATTTAATTTGCTTTCTTATCTTCCAAATCTTCTAAAAATAAATCTTTCTTGTCATACAAAAGCGAAAGCTGAGTTAACTGATTTAAAGCAACCTTGTTTTTATCAACAAACTCTTAAATTAGAAAAATATATTCTAATTTATGAAATAAAAGCTCATCCTCATCAAGAAAGTAGTTAACTCAAACAAAGCATCTTTTTGAATGACACATGTCTTCTTTCTATTTGCGCACGTTCTCTCAAACATCCTCTACCATTGATCTTTTTATTTCTTCTACACCATTGATCTTCTCTCACACAAGTCTATAAATACTCCTCTATTCTTCCATTTCATATCAAGAAGCTTTCAAGTAAGATTACTCTGTCGAATCCATAGCACGCCATTGGCACCCCACTCTCACATTTTCCATTATTCATCTCAAATTGTATTTGAAGCTCATCTTTAATACAATAAGTATTTGAACCATTTCTCCATAGGGCTACATTCATCACCAAAGATCGATCGAGAATAGGCAAACAATGGAAGTTGTGAGGTAAAAGAGCACTGTAAGTTTGTTTACTTGTGTTATTCTTTGTTATTTGCATATTCCATTGAAGTTATTGGGTTTATAAATTCATTTAATATTATCCCATTTTCCTGATAACATTTCTAGTGCCCACCGTGGGGCCTTTGTCCCAAATCTAATAAAAAAAATAATTTTTGAGTGATAGGTTCTGTACAGACTCCGTACAGTCTCCACACAGGTTTAGTCGGTACATAAGAGCAATCCTGTGGCACATCTAATTCCTATTATAGCGCATACAATTTTTTGACTCATACACCCTCCAAGGCTATGCATATATCACCTGTTCTAGTGCATATGATTTTACTGCATATCCATCCTCAAATCCTATGCATCTGACTTATTCTGCAGCGCTTATACCTTTTCTGCACATATATCCTTTCTCTCTGCACTTATAACCTATTCTCCTGTGCATTTGTAATTGCTGTGGTTTTGACTACTGTTTCTGTGCATTCAGTCTCTTAAGCTACGCATATATCTTGAGTAGTTTAGGGGTTTCTTGTTGGCTTCCTAACACTAACACTTGTCTTGCAGGATTGATTATCTGGTTTTTGTGCAAGATTAAGAGCTATATAGTTTCATTTTCTTAAAACACATATCATAGATTAACTAGGAGGAAAAGTAAAAAAAATGTGCATGCAAATCTCACATAGTTCTTAACTAGGAGGGTAGTAACAAAAATCAATGCTATCTTTGCCATATTTCTATCTCTTTTAGTTAAGAATATTGGTATCTTGCAAAGTAAAGAACCATTGCTACTTTTTAATTACTTCAAAGCTAAAAAATGTGTGAGTGTCGAAGTAGAATAACGCATATAGTTTTTCTCATTTTAAATAGGATTGGATAAACCATTATTTACTGTGTCTGCTAAATGACAATAGGCTTATGCTCTCCCCTTTACTATGTGACTAGAATGCCAGACTTCTCATTTTTTGTGTACAACCTTTAGAAGGGCCTGCCCTTGGATGCCCGCCTGTCCAAGTGGGAACAACCTTAAGTGGTAACAGGCTAAAGCCAAGCCCTACCAATCCTCTATAAACAAATTGTGCTTGAGTTGAAAACTTCCTGCAATGAGTGCAACTATGTTATACTGACAACCAACCTCCCTCAAAACCCTTCAAGGCCTAACCCTTGAAGGCTGGGGGACTCCATAACGGAGAGTAGCACTGCTACACGTATAACCACTTGACCAGTTTCTCTGACTACTTAGCCATTATCTAGTATACCAAAATCCTTCTATTTGTTGGCGCAAAAGGTGGGACCTTTGAAGTGGCCCTGATTCATGTGATTCTTAGTAGAGGTAGTAGGGACAATCCTAAGGTTTAGTGGGGCGATGAGCATAAGGAAACCTGGATCTTGGTATGCGTGAGAAGTTTGTGCCATGGAGGGGACTTGGTGCTACCAGATCCTGAAGCTATCTGCTTTGAATATGCACAGCTAGGGGACTCAACAAATACTGTCTTTTCCAACCTAAGATTGTAATTGTTATTATGTCAAAAAGTCCACAAAAATACAAAAAAATAATAAAAGATAAAAATCATGAAAACTTCTTTGCGTTTGATGTGTCTTTATTTGCCATAATTGAAAATCAAAAGCAAAAAAGACCAAGTTTTCAACCAAAAATAGAAATTTTTTAAAAACATACCAAAAACTCTACAAAAACAAACAAAAAACCAAAACTGCGCATTCACTGTGACCTGCTATGCATTCATTACGACCTGCTGCATATTTGCTTACTATTGCTGCGCATTTAAAATCTACTAGATCTGCGCATGTTCTTTGACTTACTGTGCTTTTGCCTTCTGTTCCTACACATTTACTGCTGTGCATCCATTCTAGAAAGTTGTTCCATACTTCCTTTGGGAAAAACTTTCAACTTTTCAAACACCCAATTCAAACTTGTTTCAGTTTTCCCAGATTGGTTTAAAACCATGCAAGTCCGTCATCTCACTCTCTTTCACAACATAGCTTCTTTTCCCATGATCACATCATCAAAAACTTCCCAAAACCCTTCCAAAATCAAGCAAGATATCCAAAACCAAGTTAGTACCAAGCTATTCTTGATTGTATCAACCTCAAACAAAACTAGTGAGTCTCCACTATCAAGAATCAATCATCCTTTTCTCTTGGAACTCTACTAGTGGCTTGTGCAAAACTAATCTACATCAAGTAACCAGATTTCTATCATCCTTACTTCTGACTATCATTTTGTTCCAACTAACTTGTTTGACACCAATTGATCTAAGGAAAACCTTGTTCAAACCTTGGCACATTCTATCACCTCTTGTTCAAAACTTTCAAACTCACTCCATCCCATCTTGAATCACCTTGCATGGTCTTAACAAGGTCCCAAAAACAAAAGCAAATTGAAATGGCAAGCAAAATTATTCCATCCCCTCATGAGAGTGATGAGAAAATTTCTCAAGAAGAGATTCTACAAACTCAACAAGATCAAAGGTTTCAACGCATAATGGACAAGGTACTTGTCCAAGACCCTACTAGATTCTTTCTTCACTTATCACAACTAGGAGTCAAGCTTCCTAAAGATTTTGACATGGAAGCAATAAAATAACCTGAGGAAGAAAGAAACCCTAAGGGAAGCACATGAGAGGAAATGACCACAGACAAAAGCAAAGAAACCATTGATTCTACAAACGCCCTAAGCTTAATGACCCAACATATCCAAGCTTTACAACAACAATTCACAGACATGCAAACATGAACCTCAACTAAGCATTATTCCCTAGAGGATATCTCACCATATCCCTTTTATAGGACCTTGGTCTTGATAGCTTTTCCCTATAAATTTGAGGTACCAAAATTTGACAAATATCATGGGAAGGGTGCTCCAAGAGACCACATTAGGGAATTTAATATTGCATGCCTTGAAGTCACCCACAATGATACTTATCTTATGCGACTGTTTCCAAGAAGCTTAGGAGGACAAGCCATGGAGTGGTTTTCTAGAGTACCTCCCAACATTAGAACCTTAACCAACTTGTGGACAAATTTGTCACACACTTCTCCTACAATATTGAGCATGACACCTCAATTTTAGATCTTTGTAACACCAAGCAAAAAGGTGGGAATCCTTTGTTGCCTTCCTACAAAGATGGAGACAGTTGGCAAGTAAGTGCCCACATCAAATGCTTGAAAAACAAATTTTGGAGATGTTTGTCCATAACTCACAAATAGACCTAAGCTACTAGATACAAATCCAATGTCCTACTTCCTTTAGTAAGGTCATTGAGATGGGTCTAATCATAAAAAAGGCTTTAATCACAAAAGGACAAATAAATCTTTATAAGGACACTCCTAGTACTAATACTGACACAAATAAACCAAGATGCTGGACAAAGAACAAGAACATTGTGAATGATGGGGTGGTAGATGCCAAAAATGTGGCACCAAAACAACCAATCTTCAACTTATCAAACCTGCAAAACAACCCCCCACAAAATAAACCACGAAATACTGAATCACGGTTTACAAGCTATCAGTCTCGGAGGAAATTCATACCCCTAGGGGAAACATTGGAAACTACCCTACAGAAGTTAATCAAAAAGAAACACATAACACTTCCAACAATGTGGGAATATGAACCAAAAGTCAAACATCCTTGGTGGAATGACAATGATTTATGCGAGTACCACTGAAATAGGGGGCACAAAACTAATCATTGCATTGCGCTCAAGCACACTATCCAAGATTTAATAGATCAACACAAAGTATCACTTCATGGATTTACCTCTAATAATGATCACCAGGCATTCAAAGATCTGCTTCCCAATTATGAGCAGGGAGGGCCTTCCAATCAAAATAATGGTGGAACTAACAACACCAATTACACAAACGTGTCATTTGACTATGTTGTTAACCACATCTCATAAAGTGATCCACGCATCAATGTGATCACTATAAACAAAGACTCAGATTGAATGCTACCACTCGTAATAATAGAGTCACTCTTAGAGGAGTCTCAGCCTCTCCGTTTAATTAGTATAGTATCCTGGATCAATTCCATAAGACACCTGCACATATCTCCATCCTGGAACTTCTGCGTCTATCCCCATCCCATAAGGCCATACTTGACAAAGCTCTTTCAGAAGCCTCCGTTCTAATGAACCTTGCCAAAGAATAGTTTCAAACCATGGTAAGTCACATTACCTCACCTCATTCCCTATCATTCACTGAAAAGGATGATATGTCAATTACCCAACCTCATAACGCATCTCTTCATATTGAAGCCTTCATCCACAAACACAAGATAAAAAGGGTTCTAATTGATGGAGGAGCTGGTTTGAATATTTGCACCTTGAAGCTAATCCTTGCATTGGGGTATGCGGAGAAAGCTATTGATCCAAAAAAGAAAATCACTATGAAAGCCTATGATGAGGAGGAGAGAACTTCCAAGGGAACTATTGTTTTACCAATCAAAGTTGGACCTATAGTAAAAGATGTGGCATGACAAGTCCTCAACATGGAGCTAGCATATAACATTCTTCTTGGAAGACCCTAGATATATGCTCTAAAAGCAGTGTCGTCAACATTCAACCAGTGTATCAAGTTCCCCTATGAAGGCCAAGAGATCACCATCCAAGGCGATCCCAACCCATTTCAATATTACAACTCCATTCACTCTAAACCTGAAGTTGTGATTCCTCATAGCCATGCTTCTGCTTCATCTTCATCCCAAGTTGACCCAGGTTCACTCGCTTCCACATCAAAAGCTTCCCAACCCGAATTTAGACTCAAAGATAAGGGCCTAGGTGAGTACATAATCGCCCAATCCTTCTGCTTGGCACAACTCCCTCTATCTCCCAGATCATATGGAAAGCCTTCCATGAGCAAATCAAAGATAGTCAAAACTACCAAAGGTCTGTTTATCAAATGGGGAAGCCTCAAAGATGAGAGCGATGAAAAAGACATCCTTTAATGGATATATAAGGATGAAGTCAGTCTATCAACACAACAAGACCATCACTCCATGATACAAACTAAGCAATATGGTTAAGGATTCCAAATGCTACAAAGAATGGGGTATGAAGGACATGGTCCACTCGGTTCGAGAAAAGAAGGTATCACAGAACCCATCCAACCTCATACCTTGACAGCCTGAGACACTACGGGGCTAGCTTACACTGGCACAACAAGAACCAATAGAGAAAATAAGCATAAAGGCAAACAACTAGAAACATCTGCTACAAATCTAGTTGATCAAATTCACTAACTACAAATCAGGAGTGAGACTGACTCCAATGAGTATGAGTGGGATAGTCTCTCAGGGCTATCTTGTGACAAAAAAGATATCGATGTGGTCCATGAGTATGACCCAACCCGTGCAACTGAGGGACAAAGTTTAAGGGCTAGACTACTAGAGTCTGACCCACATAACAATGATAGTGAAAGTCATGAGGAAATATTAATACCCCCCTTGACAGATCAGCTAATGGAGAGTACCATCGCAGGCATTATCCATGCTTATAATGACCACCATAACACTTCTATCTTGACCATCAATGCCATCGAACTAGACCAACCTAATGACCCTTTACCGTTTTTACACCCAGAACTCATATATTGGGACTTGTAAGATACTACCCCTGAGCTCGATACCCTTCAAAATGATGAATCCATCATAGACTATCTTGAGCTTAGAGATCACATACCCGCAGGGGACCATAGGGCTAGGTATGCCATAGAACTCAACGACAAGGCCTATTTTTGATAGAGTGCCAAGCCTTTCAGTCTCAAAAGTGTCAAAATGAAAGAAAGATCTAATGGTGAAAACTGCTCTGCAGTAGTGTTAGATCATGAAAAAAGTAAAAATATAGATGTATCCAACCATGAAAACCTCTCTGAGGCACCGAAGGATGGAAGGCTTGACCCTCTACCCAATCTCACACATCAGGAGAGATCTTCAATCTTGATAGAACTAGAAGAGCCAATCAATGTTAGCATAGGTGACAGTCCTAGAATGATTCACATGGTACAGTCTTTAACTACACAAGAAAAGCCAGCGTTCATGGAATTCTTCAAAAGAAAACAAATCAACTTTACTTGGACATATGCAGATATGCCAGGGCTAGATCCAAATCTCATAATGCATCATTGTTCCTTAGCTCCAGGAGCTAAGCCAGTAAAGCAAAAACTCAAAAAAATACACACACCTGTGGCCCTCATGGTGAAAGAAGAGTTGAAGAAACTGTTAGATGTCAGATTCATTATACCAATAGACTATCCTGAGTAGATTTCAAACATAGTACTAGTTTCCAAACTAGATGGAAGAGTTTGAATATGTAATGACTTTAGGGACCTGAATAAAGCTTGTCCAAAAGATGATTTCCCCCTACCAAACATTGACATTATTATAGATCTCATGACAGGGCACACCATGCTATCACTAATGGATGGTTTCTCTGGATACAACCAGATCAAAATTGTACCTGAAGATGAACACAAGACTATGTTCACATGTCCATGGGGCACCTATTGTTGGTGTGTCATGCCGTTTGGTTTGAAAAATGCTGGTGCAACATATCAGAGAGCTATGACCACAATCTTCCATGACATGATGCACACTATAATGGAAGATTATGTTGATGACATCTTGGCAAAATCACTCACAAGAGAATAACATCTGGCAGTACTGGACAAACTCTTCATAAGACTAGAATAGTTTAATGTGTGCCTCAATCTAAAGAAGTGCATATTTGGAGTTACATCAAGCAAGCTACTTGGATACATAGTGTTTTCCAATGGAATCGAAGTCGACCCAGCTAAAGTAAAGGCCATCATGGAAATGCCACCTCCTAAGAATCCCACTCAACTAAGGTCTGTACAGGGAAAACTACAATCCATTAGAAGATTCATCTCTCAATTGGCAGACAAGTGCCACCCATTTTCCCACCTCCTACATAAGAATATCCCTTTCAAATGGAATGATTCATGTGAACAAGCATTTCAACAATTAAAAGAGTATCTCATGAAACCACCTATATTGATGCCACTAATTTAGGGTAAACCTCTGCTACTGTATATCTCAGCCACACCAATAGCTCTGGGAGCTCTCCTCACATAGAAAAATTATGAAGAGAAAGAACAAGCAATTTACTATATGAACCGAACACTTGTTGGGTATGAACTACAATACACTCCAATTGAAAGGGCATGCCTCGTTGTGATCTTCACTTCCCAAAAGTGGAGACATTACATGTCACATTCTGTCAAACTAGTAGCAAAGATTGATCCACTCAAGTACTTACTCAATAAAGCAGCCCTAACAGGTAGATTGTCAAAATGGGTCATGCTTCCCAGTGAGTTTGACATTGAATATGTAGACAAGAGGGCAATAAAAGGCCAAGTACTTGCAGATCAACTAACAAATATACCTCTAATAGATAATAACCCTTTGAGCTTCAAATTTCTAGACGAATCTATCTTTTGCATAACCACAACAACTTGGAAAATGTACTTTGATGGGTCATACACTCAGCATGGGTCGGGAGTAGGTATCTTGTTGATCACCCCTAGTGGCGACACCATTCCTAAATCATATAGATTACTTTTTCCCTACACTAACAACATGGAAGAATATGAAGCCCTAGTCATTGGCGTCAAGCTAGTAGTTAAATGGAATATCAATGAACTTTAGGTGTATGGTGACTCACAACTGGTCATAAATCAAGTAAATGATGACTACCAGACAAAGGATGAGAAATTAATCCCTTACAGATAGATTATAGATGAGTTCAAGGAATACTTTGTCAAGATCTCTTTTGAGAAGATACCAAGGATTGAGAACAAAGTTGTGGACATCATGGCAATGATTGCATCTCTCCTCGATATTCCAAATAATCAATCATGTTATGAGTTCCTGGTAGAGCCAGTGTCCTATCCTGCATATGACACTTCTAAATCCCATATCATTTCCCACATTGTCGGAACTGACTCCCCCCTCTATGGAACAATATTTGCCTATCTTAAAGAGAATACATTCCCACCTAATCTCTCTAGCAACCAAAAATGAACCTTCATCCATCAGGCATCCTGGTATGCCATTGTTGCCAATACCCTTTATCGCAGAGGTCTCAATGGTACTCTCCTTAGGTGTCTCGATAGTGAGGAATATCAAATCACCCTGAATGAAATGCATGATGATATATGCAGGACCCACTCTAGTAGCCCTACCCTAGCTAAGAAACTCATACGCATGGGATACTACTGGCCAACCATGGAACAAGATTCCTATCATTTTGTAAAGAAATGCAAGAAGTGCCAAATCCATGGGAACCTGATACATGCACCAGCATAGGAGCTACAGCCCTTAACAACTCCTTGGCCTTTCTGTCAGTGGGGACTCAACTTAGTGGGCAAGATCCACCCTCGTTCATCTAGCAGCCATAAATTCATAATCACCACCACTGAGTTCTTTATGAAGCGGATTGAAGCCGTGCCCTTAGCCAATATCACAGGTATGTAGATTGCCTCCTTTATCTTGAACTATATCATTTGTCGCTATGGTATCCCTTCATCCATTATCACGGATAATGGATGACCATTCAAAAATTAGGATGTCAGGGAACTATGTGACAAATTCCATATCTAGCACCACTTTTCTACCCCCTATTACCCCCAAGGCAATGGCCAGGTGGAGCCATCAAATAAAACTATCTTGAAAATCTTGAAAAAGACTATCAATGATGCCGACCGTGATTGGCATATCCAATTAAATCAAGCACTGTGGGCCTATCGTACAAGTATCCGCACACCCACAGGTGCAATGTCATACTCCTTGGTCTACAAATCTAAAGCCATCTTACCTATTTAAGTCGAGATCCCATCCTTGCGAGTGTCATTAAAAGGTCTCATATCTGATGAAGAGTACAGAGTGTCTAGACTTCAAGAATTAGAGCTGCTCGAAGAGAGAAGGCAACAGGCGTTTAACCATCTCAAAGATTATCAACAACAAATGTCTAGAAGTTACAACCACAAGGTAAATCCCTAAGTATTCCAAATTGGTGATCTAGTCCTTAGAGAAAATCCTAGAAATCAACAAGATTGAGAGAAGACAGGCAAGTTCAAACCCAACTGGCTGGGTCCCTATGTCATCATTGCAGCCTATGGGTCAAGAGCATATCAATTGGCTACATCTAAAGGTGAACTATTTTATGATCGTATCAACAGCATGCATCTTTGTAAGTTCTATACCTAAACCCCAAAGCAAGGGAGTCCATAAAAATAACAAAAAAATTAAAAAAGTGATCCAAAAAAAATCAAAAAAATAGAAAAATAACAAAAAAATCATCCTTTGGTGAAAACTTGGCAAACAAGCACCTGGGATAGATACCATGATGAAAACCTAGCAAACAAGCATCATGCATATTTTTAGCTATTGTGCAAATAAAAGCAAGTGGTGAAAACCTGTTAAACAGGCACTATCTGCAGCGAACCACTTCCTCCATTTGTTGTGACCTCATTTCCCTTGTGTCCATCATATTGTTCTTCTTGAACCAGTCCATTGAGCCATTGTTGAAGTACGTTGCCTTTGAGTTATCACGTAGGCAAGGCCATTCTCAATGCACCCCTGAGACTCCACTCTGCTCTGCTTCTTTCCTGTCCATTCCGTCAAGTGTCATCTTTCCTGTTGTCCATACCAATTCTACATCTTTGCCATTGCCTAGGTCCTAGGTCCACCAGGTTCACCCTGAACTACATTGTATTTGTGTCGTCACGTAGGCAAGGCCATTTAGCAATGAGCCCCCGAGGCACTAGGTCAGTCCCTTAGGGTCCGTCTCTCCGTGTATGTTTGTTGTGTCACCCATAATAAGTTGATCCTTTGTCTAAATTGGGGGCAACTCCTTGACCTAGTTGCGGATTTAGATTCTTGAATGCCGCATGTTCTAAGAGGATACCGATAAGGATTGTGATACCTTTCACTAGACAAGCGCACACAGCAGAAAGCAAGCTTCTCAAAGAAAAAATCTTGGCACGAAACATTAGCTTGTCCAAAGCAAAGCATATACTAAAACACTCAGACTGATTCTATATCAATTATGGAAAGAAGACACATCTAATGCAAGAATGTTTAGTGAATAGGTTAACTTACAAAGTCTTGGATTTTTGTCATTATGTCTTTCTATGCTACTCGAGGATGCCAAAAGCCAGAGAAGCTATGATGGGGGTATAATTTTTTTCTTTGTCTGTTGTTTGTGGATCAAATTTTAGTAATGTGATGACTTTTGTCTAACGACATGATCAGCAAAGGATCATCGAGGACTTCCGAGGTCTAAACATGAAAAGGGGCAATCCTTGTCTGTTGAAATGCAAGAGGTACTCAGGTCATCTAGATTCAAGTTTGACTAGATGCTTGTATAAACTTGCTCTATCAAAATCCATGTAAGGAATACTCGGGTCATCTCAGTTTCATTATACCTAGATGCTTGTATTTTCTTACAACATTTCAAAAAGAGAAAAGAAACAAAAAGCACCCAATGATGAAAGAAAAATAATTGCACTCTAATGATGACAAAATATCCACATCCATTCAATATCTAGAAATCCATATCATCCATGCAATAAGAAAATCCTGCAGAGTATCAATGTTTACAAATGAAAGCCCGTAATCCTTTCATTCTTTTTCTTCCACCTATCTATATCATCTCTATGTTGATTGAGTACATTTGGACATACCAAAAACATAGCATAAATTGCATATCATATCACATGAGATAGTCATTCATATGATTAAATCATTTGCATACATAATAAGTACATTAGGTCATCTATATACATTTGCATCAGTACATCATATCAAAATCAAAAACATAGACAAGTACATATAGATCATCTTGCATGTTGCATAATCATATCAACAACATTCACATTTTCATTTACATATCAGATCATCATAATCCATCTAAGACTACATAAACATAATCAAAATAGGCATCAAATGTAAAAACATCAAAAGATAGATTGCATCCATGGCATGTAAACATAGAACAAGTGCATGTAGAACATCAATAGCTGCATCATCATATCAGCATAAAACATGTCCAAATGTACAATATATCAAAATATTTATCCATCTCTCTAAGTCATGTCATGAAATATATACAAAGTACAAATAGATATTGATACATGTCTCAAGGAAAAATAATACAAATATATACATATCAGGCTATCTAAGCCATCAAAATGTGTATACATAAAAGCTAAAAAATCTATACAAATGTCAAAGAACTAGCTCACTCTGTTGCCATAAAGCATTGCTCCCTGCACTGCCCTCTCCTCTGTCACCACCTAACTACTGGGGGCCTCTCACTGATGCTCCAAATTGGGATCCACCTGTCCTCTGTGAAGCCACAGACTGGCTCCCATAGCTAGGTGCACGCTGGTCCACCAACACTGCCCCATGATATAGTCATCTATAGTACTGTGTCTGAGCCTGCGCTCTGGCAAGTTCACCATGTACCTATACCAGCTGCCCCTGTACTTGTGTCAGTTGTGTCTGTACTTGTGCAAGGTATGCCTATGCCTACTAACCTGTGTCACTAAAAAGCTAGTGGTACTATATGTACCTAGGGCTGCCACTGCTGCATCTCTCTCTACTCTGATAGCCCGCACCCTTACCAAGGTGGAGTCTCACTCTCTAGAGATCTCTGATACTTGTCCTACATTTGCCTCTCTTTGAGACTCTACTTCTCTAAGGTGTGCCCTCAACTGCCTCACCTAACCCTGTAATGCAGTAATGGCCTGCTGCTGTAAGTCAGGCTGTGGAGCCTATTGTCCCTACACCTGCTAGGGCATGTACTATTGTACCTACTATTGTACCTTCTATTGTACCACCTGCTATGCCTACACCTACACCTGCCCTGTACTCTGCGGCTGCACAACATGCTGTTGACCCAGAGGTACCTTCCCAGACCTCCTCCTCCTCCTCCATCTCCACCATCATCTCCCTCTCCCTAACCCCCTCTACCCCTCTCTGTCTCCTCCTCAACCTGAAAGCCCCACCCTCATCATCTGAATCCTCCTCATCTATGCGAGGAGCTAGCTCTCTAGGTCCTAAATACCTAGGAAATGGATGAGCGGCAAACCACTCCTCATAGTTTGGAGTCATCCCCACATCTACTATCTCTCTCCTCATTAGCCAAGCTGTATAGGGGATCTACCGAAAGTCTACCAGTGCCTCCTCATAAGATGCCATTGGACCCCACCTCAGTCTCTCTGCATGGGTCCTCACAAATCGAGCCTATCCTTGTGGCCTGCCTTGTACTCTACCAAACTGCCTCTGCACTCTACTGACAATCTAATGCTCTAGTATATACTGTATCCTACCAATGAGCCACTGAGTCTAGAAATAGTATGGCAACTCATCGTCCTCATCATCGCATACCTCACAGTCTAGGTATGGACACCAGATAACTGCATCTACATTATCTAGCACATGTCTCCAGTACTCAAGATTTCCTAGCTTGTGCTTGGAAATAACTCCTACATAACCATAACTATATAGCTCTCCCTGTTGTCTTGTGAAAACATAAATCAGCCGTGTGATCACTATGTGCTCCCATTACCGAAACTATAAAAGAGACGCACCTGCTGACAAGGTGGTCCCTCTATAGTACACAACCAGGTGCATATCCCTGTACAAGTGTGCAAGCACGCACACACCCCATGAGTATTGAGTCCCATCAATAATCATGCTTTCCATCACCCTCTCCTAGCCAATCAGGAACCCATGTGATCTCCTATCAGAGCATACTACACCGCTGATTAATCCTACCACTATCCACAGGAAGTAGTCATAACAGTCATGTATATCTTGCCATGAAATCACCTGCTCATCAAGGTCCAAGTCATCAAAAATGTGTTTGCACTCTACCAATCCTACATTACGCTATGGATCATACTCTACCAACTCTCCTTGAATAGGAAGATCCAAAATCCTATAAACATCCTCCAGAGTGATCGCCATCTCCTCGGTTGGTAGATAGAACGTCCCATCCTCATTGTGGAATCACTCCACCACCGCAGTCAACAGACCAAGGTTCACACGAACCTCGAGCATGAAACAAACATAAGCCAGACTCATAGCATCAAGAGCCTCGCAGTCCATCTTTGTAAGCATATACTACTACAACAATGGCAAAGGGAACTTCTCTCATGACATTAGAGTATCACGAATGTCCTCCTGCAACCAAGCAAAGCATGGCATCAAGCCAAAACCCATATCCAAGCAAACGGACTGAAAGCAATCCAAACTATCCTATCACTAACTTAACATATCAAAAATTGATCAAAACAACATATCATCTCTTGACTAGATTCCCGGCAATCTCATAGATCACTTATCAATTGACGCATCAATTAAGGTGCCAATTGCCTCAATTTTGTTAAGTTAGCTGACTATCATAGTGCAAAAGCATTGAACCAAGTAGCCAATGCGTCAAATCATACTAGATGCACTGCTTCACTGTGAATGCATCATTCCTTGACATATATGCACTGTTCTGGCATATGCTCTGCTTCTTGTGTGAAATGCGTGGTTCTACATTAGATGCGCTGATTCCTAGCTTATAGGTATAGATTTATCATATGCACCGAAAGATCACTCAAATGTGTGGTTTCCCAACATATGCATCATTTCAGGGCACATATGCACCGAACTGTCATTTGGCACATCTATCCTAACTATTTTTCCTAAGCATTTATTGCCCTAATAAATAACTCTAAGCAAGTTTTGTCAAACTACATATCGGTGGTCCTACCTCGCGTGGCTGATCGAACTATCGAACTAGCTCAAAATGGTGCTTATCACGTGGAATATCCATATCTTTGTCGACTTCTCTAGATCCTCTACTCTCCTAAGCTCTCAAAGGCATATCAACTAAGAACAAGTGTGCAAATGAATAGGACTTGTGGACCTAGCTCCTATATATAGCAAGTGAACCATAGTTGATTGTGTGACAACTGTGACTACTTCCCATGCCTATTTCTCCAAACCGTGTCATGTTTTCTTCAATCTAACCTATTTTTCATCTTCTTCTTCATGAGATTGTCCATCTCATGCCTTCTGCTTTCTTCTCGTCCAATCTTTCGATGGGGCATCCTATTGTTAAACTTGTACCAGCGGAAAAATTGGGGCATGTATCATTGTAAAAAATTCTTATTCTTTGAAACAACATGATAAAACACATTTCATCAAAGAGGGGCAAAATGTATACACCTAAAAATGACATAACTCTACTTAAATAAATAGTTTAAATATTTATTTCATCTTAATGTTCCTCTATCAATAAATAAATAAATCAATTTATTTATTTAATTCATTTTCCTCCCATTAATTGAATAAATTACATTTATTTAATTAATTTAATCAATATCAATTTTATTCTTCCAAACAATTAAATAATTTTAATTATTTAATTATATCATTCATTCTTCCATATTTAAATAAAATACAAATTTATTTAAAATCTCAGTCTCCAAAATAAAATATAATCAAATATTTTATTTATTCTTCTAAAATCTTGCACAAACAGTTAAATAAATTTATTTATTTAATTTGCTTTCTTATCTTCCAAATCTTCTAAAAATAAATCTTCCTTGTCATACAAAAGAAAAAGCTGAGTTAACTGATTTAAAGCAACCTTGTTTTTATCAACAAACTCTTAAATTACAAAAATATATTCTAATTTATGAAATAAAAGCCCATCCTCATCAAGAAAGCAGTTAACTCGAACAAAGCATCTTTTTGAATAACACACATCTTCTCTCTATTTGTGCACATTCTCTCAAACATCCTCTACCATTGATCTTCTTATTTCTTCTACACCGTTGATCTTCTCTCACACAAGTCTATAAATACTCCTCTATTCTTCCATTTCATATCAAGAAGCTTTTAAGTAAGATTACTCTGTCGAATCCATAGCGCACCATTAGCACCCCACTCTCGCATTTTCCATTATTCATCTCACATTGTATTTGAAGCTCATCTTCAATAAAATAAGTATCCGAGCCATTTCTCCATTGTCATCTTGAGGAAACAAAGTATGGAAGCAAGCTTCCTGAGGGCTACATTCCTCACTAAAGATCGATCGAGAATAGGCGAACAATGGAAGTCATAAGGTAACAAAGCACTGTAAGTTTGTTTACTTGTTTTATTCTTTGTTATTTGCATATTCCATTGAAGTTATTGGCTTTATAAATTTATTTAATATTATCCCATTTTCCTGATAACAATAACAATACCGGATTACAAGAAGGCTCACTACCCAAAGAATTGCTCACTGCAAGAATGGCTCACTGCCAAAACAGACTCATTACCTAGAGAAAGAAAAGAGAAGAATGGCTCACTACCAAGTTGAACTTCTCAAATTGCATCTACACATGCATGGATGCAGCTCTAATGAATGCTCAAAATACTATCTCAAAACTCTTCATCTTGACAACTCTATTTCATTGCTCTGCTTTTACATTAAGCAAGATCTCTTTTCTTCTGCTCTTGTTGTCTGCTTTTTACTTCACATATTTCACACACTCACATTTGCCTCTAATCACTCAAACACCAAATTCAATCCCATATATATATCCACAAGAGTCAAAGTTTTCATATTAGGTCGGCCTAGTAAAGTGTACCATGTAGTTGTGCATTCTGTAGCTTGTCGGCCAAAATCATTTACCAAAATACATACCAGATCAAAAAAACACATGAATCATATTCACATATGTCATCTCCATCCATATAATTACTTAGGATAAGAATCCAAACAAAAAAACTTACCGCACACATATCATACTGTCATGTCGGCCTTAATCACACACTGTCCCTGATTTAGTTCAACTGTCAGACTACATTTTCCACTGTGGACCACAAGACTTGCTCAAATCCATATTAGAGACTCTTCACATATCATAGATCATACCTTTCAAACTACAAAGAAAAATATTCTTTTGCAGTAGAATGTGGACCACAAGAACACATGCTCTATCATAGTCAAGTTCTGTCAGATCAAGTAGCGATACTTAGGCATTCATAACTAACTCTCCGGTGGAACTAAGAACTTGCTAACCTAGATATAGATACTTCATACATGTGTCTACAACACCTCAAAACCACATAACAAGATATGTAACAGTGGAGGAATGTGGACCAATTTAGTTGAGAGTTTTGTTCTGATTTCCTCTATTCCTATTGTGATAGAGAAGGATAGAAAAGAAAATTTTTGGGATTTACATCCTTGTAAAATTTGTGGTTTGACAAATCATTGTGAAAATATATGTTGGAATAGAGAATCAAAAAATGAATCTATGACAGATTGTTTGAAAATGAATTGTGGTTGGATAAATGTATTTGACTAGCAAAAGGTCATAGGTATGTTCAGAATGCTTTATAGACATAAGTTTTCTCATGTTGAGAAATAGGAAAAAGAATTGAATAGAAGAAAAAAAATAGCCAAATACAATGGTGTGGAGAATAGTAAAGAAATTGAAGAAATTGAATTGTTTTAGGAGAGTGTAGAAGCACGAAGAAGACAAGGAACTGCCACAACAATGAGTGAGAATTGAAAGAGGAAAGATCAGCAGACTGTGAATATGATTTGAGTCAACAAACTTGGTGTTCTTCCCAATGTTCATTATGGGGGAGAATGTTGGATAATGAAACATTGTGTAAATCATTGATTAGTTGATTGTTATGGGTAGTTGTAGAATTCAGTTTTAGGAATTAGTTGCATTTTAATTATATATATGTTATGTACATTCCTCTAGACAATATATGAAGATTTCTGGTTGTCTTCTATTTTGTATAATATTTTTCTGCTCCTCCAATATCCTTCAAGAATGTCAGATGGATGTCTCCTCCCAAAGGTAGATTGAAATTTAATTTCGATGGGGCATCCCGAGGTAATCCCGATGCCTCAGGTACAAGATGCATTATTAGGAATGAGTTGGGATATCTCATTTGGGCCTCTTCTTTGAAGCTCAAAATAGGAATGAACTATGAGGTGAAAATGGAAGCTCTTCATGAGGTACTCAAGATATATGTACAAAATAATTTCAAGTGCATTGACATAGAGGGGATTTGTTGATTTCCATCAATGGGATAAAAAAGAATGAGATTTTAAGCTTGAGGCTCCAAAAGTGGGTAGAGGCAATATGGAGATTTTTAGACATGCTAGACGACTTTTATTTGAAGAACATGTATAGAGAGTCCAACCAAGTAGTGGACTATCTTACAAATCAAGAAATAGAACAAATAAAGAATCTCAAGACCTCTAGACATCATGCAGAATGGGATGATCTAGTGTGCTTTTGGAGGACTTACCACAGACAAATATTTGAGGTGACTGGAAAAGCATGGATGAGATTCATGGAAGAGGTGTATGACCAATCCAAAAGGCTTTCCAATGTAGAGATTGAGGGGACTAACCATTAAGCAGGAAATTGACAACCATATTGTCAAGGGAAAGCACATTGATGACAGTAGATTATATGAGGAATTTTTTGATAATATTGTAATGATAATGGGAAAGAAAAGAAGGGGAAGGCTAATGGCACTTGGATTCCTCTAAAATGAAATGAGATTCTCTAAAGGAATGAGGTATTTGATTCACTTGAGGATGCCAAGTGACTAAAGTTTGTCTTGCATGCTCCTAGTGAGCTGATGATGTATATCTATCTTTTTGAATTTTCAACATATTCTAGATGGGAACTACCCCTTAGGTAGTACGTACTTATAAAAAAAATTATGCAAAGATTCTTTTACATGTGTCATAACTCCCCCAAAAGTTGCTACTCCAAGATGGGCTCCAGGATTGACCTTATCACCTCATCTACGCTCCAAAACTAAAAGATGTTCTAACCAGTAAATAATAATTAAATAATTTCGATTGCTAATGAATCCCACATCCCTTATAAATGCATGAACATTCTAACATCATAGAATAATTAAATACATAGAATTTACAAGGTCGATGGCACCTTAATCCCAACACATCTAATATATATATATATATATATATATATATATATATATATATATATATATATAATCATAATTTGCACAAAATAACCATAATAGAGAACACAATTGAAAATTGATAGTTCAATTTCAATTGTCAAATATTGAAGATAAATCAAAATGGTTTATGTTAGTGTAGCTACGCATGGAAAATCAATACAAATCATTATATTGTTCTTCTTTGAGAGCATCAACTTCATCATTTGATACATTAGAAGTTAGAAACTTAGAATTAAAAGAAGTGACAAGACAACTCCCACTAGATGTTCCATGTAATTCCTTTGTAACAGTCTCATGCCCCTCATTCTTGACTGGGACTATGGAAATTTGTTAGTTAGGTTTTTTTAATGTTATTAAAAAATGATGTTTGGGCAAACTCAAGCCTAATACATAGGCCTGGGGTAGGACCTTGAATGAACCTCCAGCCTAGACCTGGACTAGGGTTAGTACTTGGTTTGGACTAGTTCACATTCAGTAAGGGTTCTTCTAAACTTGGTAACATAATTATGAAGTATACTATATAATTAGGTATTATCCAAACTCATATAGTTGGGGCTTCTCTAGTAGACCTGGGAAGCTAAATCAAAAGGAGTGCTTAAGTACTACCTATTAGTGAGACACTCCATAAAGGCAGAGGGATTGCCTATTTATTAGGAAATGAGTCTCAAAGACAATTTTGGTGTTTGTTGCATTCTTGTTTGTTGCAATATCCAATTATTCTATAAATTAGATTCTTGTTTTCACCTTTTTTTTGCACATAAAGTTGTATTGCCTAGCTTCATTTACCCTTTTATATTATGGATTCTTATTCACTTTTTTTCATTGGATGGAGCTAGCTATACTTATTCTTGTTGGCTTACTTATCCTTCTCAGTTGTTGTCCCTGATGACCAAACCACAACTCTATGAATTTGTGGAATATGACATGTCACTTGATCTGATGTGGTACCTTTGGTGATCTGCTTATGTTGGTTCACACTTCTCATACTGGGTTATGTTATCATGATATAGTATGATGGTATTTGGCATATATGATATTCCTGCTCATGTTTGATGTTGGCATACTCATAGCATGTTTGCATATTCATGGAAAACATGATGACATTTGTTTAGTGTATATGATATCAGTTTTACTATTTGGCATCTTCCATGATGGCAATTTGGCATCTTTACAGTTTTGCATCTTCTATGATGATATTCAATTTGGCACCTTTGATTGGCATCCTTGATCACATGGTTGATTGGCATGATTAGTTTAGTTTGGTTTTAATGATATTGGTTTGTTGATCACATGATGGCATCACTTGTCTCAGTTGTGAGCTCCTTTCATAATGGCATAAATCACATGATGTGCGGTAGTTTGATTCTTACATGTCAAATGAGGTAAAACAATGTTGTTTTTTCTGACTCACTATTTTGGCTTCACATTTGATTGGTTCCTAAGGTGGCATTTTGACATCTTATTCATATTCACAATTTGGTTCCATGAGGATCTCACAAGTTATAAAGGTTTTCATATGTTTAATGTTTTCAAGAGGCATTAAGTGATGACCACAGTCTATTTCCAAGCAAATAAAATCAAATCAAATATTGGCATTTATCTTTGGCATATTATTGAGGATACTTGCCAGTTGGGTCACTGATGGCTGAATGGAGGTACAAGTAATTCTTTGGTTGTCTCAAGTCACCGGATCTTTAAAACTTATCGAGGACACCGATTAATCAAACATATTCCGGCAAAAAGTTAGAGTTAAGCATCATTTTGCATTTTCTTTGCTATTTGGTCTTTCAACGGCAGAGAATAGGGTTTCAAATGGCAAAATAATCATGAGGTTTCATGGATCTATCTCTGCTGGTGATCATGGAAGGTTCCAGAATGAACATGAGCTTTTGTGACTATGTCGGTTTGACTTTTGGTAATAGGTGACATTGTTATGATTTTCTTTTTTCTTCAGTGACCGTTATGATTGTGTGATCTTTTGCATAGAGTTTTACATTTCGGTGACAGTTATAGTTGGCCATGAATGATTCAAAGGAAATATATATATTTTTTTAAATTTATTAAGATATTTTTTAGTTAAAATGCACATTGTTTTCATGACCAGAAATCTTTGCTTTGATGATGTGAATTGGGGTTACAACCCTGGTTAGGGTTTTTGACATATCTTACCCTGTTATGGTTAATAATTGAAAATGAATTGGGCATTCGACTAGAAAACTGTATGATAGTTATGGAACCACCAAAATGGTTATACCTTCAAAACAGAGAAAAAATGTAAATGAAAAAGATATGTTATAAATATGTTATTGATATAATGTGAATGATGCAGTGAGTACAAAAGATTGTTCATGCATTATTGATATTATATTAGTATGGATTGAAGTGAAACAGAGTATCCCTCTGTATGTAAATTTTTCATATAATAGTCTTTGTTGGAAGTTTTCCAATGAGACAACTGTAGCCAATGAGGCTCTACCAGTGAGGCATTTTGTGTAGCTAGTGAGGCTCTCCCAGTGAGGCATTTTGTAAGCCAGTGAGGCCTATAATTAGTGAGATTTTTAAGCTAGTGAGGCACTTTCTTGAGTAGTTTTCTGCCCTGAAGGTTTCCACTTAGGACAAATCTTTGTGTCATTATTTTTGTGCATGGTATGTGTTTTTACCCGTAGCTTTGAATTCCAATCTCAAAATTTGCAATCAGTTTATAAATATTTCCAAATTGTTTATGAATGCTTGGCCAAACAAATTCAATGTATTAAAGAGTCAAAGCATGAAAGTATTGTGAATTTGTAAAAGGAAGTTAAATTGCCCTTAGATACTGATTCACCCCCCCTCTCAGTATCTAAACCACTCTAACAAGTGGTATAGGAACCAAACCCTTTGTCGATAAGGCCTAATTAGCCTAAGGGGATTCCTAGTTGAGTGGTTATCATGTCTTTCCAAGATGGTCTCTCTATATCCAAAGCACCATTATTTGATGGTACAGATTATACTTTTTGGAAATATAGAATGACTTGTCATATCAAGTCTTTAGGATATGATGTCTGGGATGCCATTGAAACTGGTTGTACTGTCACATGCAAACCATCTAATGCTGATGAAAAAAAGGCCCTTGATTGTGACTCAAAGGCTACTAGTGCTGTCTGTTGTGGCTTGTCTAATGAAGTTTTAAATAAAGTTATGGAATGTGATATAGCTAAAGCTATTTGGAATAAACTGTCAAACATTTACGAAGGAGATGAAAGTATTAAAGAAGCTAAATTACAAGCTCTTAGAGAAAGATTTGAAAGAATGAGAATGAAAGATGATGAAAAGATAGCTGAATATCTTCAAAGAGTTCAGAAAACTATAAACAATATTAGAGGTCTAGGGGAGAAACTAGAAGAGACAACGGTAGTTAAGAAGGTCTTAAGGACCCTAACTCCCAAATATGATTCCAAAACCTTTGTGGTTGAAGATAAAGACTTGAAGACAATAACAATTGATACTCTTCATGAAGTTTTTACTACATATGAAATGAGAATGGAAATCATAACGCTAGTAAGGAATCTAAGGAAGCAACTTTTAAAACTATGAAAAAGGATGCTGAAACAAGTCATGAAATTGAAAATGTCAGTGAAGATGAATCTATCTTTGTTAGTAAAATCAGAAGAGGTTTAGGTAGATACAAAGGAAAATTACCTTTTAAATGCTTCAACTATGGAAAAATAGGACATTATGCAACAAAGTGTAGAAATTTAGAACTTGACAGTGAACAAGAGGATAATAGAAAACAATACAAGAAAAAACCTTTCAACATCAAAAAGAAAAGTTTTTTTACAAAGAAAAAGAGTCTAATTGCTAGAATATCAGATAGTGCATCAGAGGAATCTTCTGATGAAATAGATGAAACAATCTTCACGGCAACAATCATTGCTGAACCAGAAGAAGAAAAATTAGAACTATCTGAAAATGAAATTGATTTAGAAGGTGAGTTAAAATGTGCCTTTGGTGAAATTAGAAGGCTTCAAAAGGAAAATGGAGTGCAAAGCAAGTTAATAACTGATCAAGAAAAAAAGATTTCTGATTTAAAACTAAGTCTTGAAGAAAATAGAAAAATACTTTCAGATATTGAAGAATAGTTAAAAGCCAAGGATAAAGAGTGTTGTTCCAAGGAGGTTGAAATAGTTAAACTGAGAAAAGAACTTGAAATGTGTAACAGCAGTGATAAACTTGCTGATATGCTAGGTAAACAAAAAGAGTATAAAGACATGACTGGTCTAGGCTTCTCAAAAGGCCAATGTTCACATGATAATCAATTTAAAGGTAAAATGCCTTTCAGATTTTCTGGTTACTATTTCTATTGTTATCAATATGGGCATAGAGCAAATGAATGCAAGTTTGCATCTACAAAATAACCTAATCTTTTGAATGGCAGATTCTTTAATTTCTTAAACAAGTTAAGATGTTTTAATTGCAAAGAATTTGGACACATAGCCAAGTTTTGCAAATCAAAAATCATTTCTTTTACAAAACAGCCCAAGATGAAGTGGGTGCCAAAAATCAGCAAAACTATGATTGTTGAAGTTGCCTTTCATGTTAAGAAAAATGAAATCTGAGTTATAGATAGTGGCTATTCCCATCATATGACTGGGGATAGAAGTAAATTTACTTCATTTGAAAATTATTCAAGTGGGTTAGTCAAGTTTGGTGATGATTATTGTTTACAAATCATAGGAAAAGGTACAATCCTTCTAGAAGATAACACACCTCTAGAAGATGTTTATTTTGTTGAAGGACTAACTCATAATCTATTGAGTGTGAGTAGGATTTGTGACAGCAGATTTGATGTAGTTTTTACATCACAAGGCTGAAAGATTCTCAAAAATTTAGGGCAAGTCATTGCTTAAGGTTTGAGAACAAAAGGTAACATTTATAATCTGCATGGATCTGCTAATGATTGCAAAAACAATATATGTTTTATGAGTCAAATTGAGGAAAGAAAACTCTAGCATAGGAGGTTGCGGCATCTTAATTGTGATAACTTGGTTAAAATCAGCCACAACAAAAATGTTAGACATATGCCTATTGTTTCTAAGCCTACAAATCTGGTTTGTAAATAGTGTCAACCAGGTAAACAAACAAGGAATGTTCATAAGTCTAAAGAACAATTTTCTATAGAACCTCTTCAATTGGTTCACATTGACCTATGTGGTCCAACCAGAACTAAGTCTTTGAATGGTGAAAGATATTTTATGATGTTCATAGATGATTACACAAGGATGACTTGGGTCACCTTTCTCAAACATAAATCTGAGGCTCTAGACAGATTTAAAATTATCAAAAGAATGGTAGAAAGAGAAATAGACTTAAAGTTGAAATGTTTAAGGTCTGATAATGGAGGAGAATACCTCTACTACTTTTTTGGAATATTGTGAAAAACATGGCATAAAAAGATAGTTTGCAGTCCCTAGAACACCTCAACAAAATGGGGTGGCTGAAAGAAAGAATAGGACAGTAAAGGAGATGGCTAGAACCATGCTTTAGGATGCTGGACTGTCAAATGCTTTCTAGAAAGAAGCAGTTCATACAACAGTCTACACTTTGAACAGGGTACAAATAAGAGTCAAAACTAGGTACACACCCTATGAACTTTGGTACGGTAAGTCTGGCAGTGTTTGTTATTTTAAAATCTTTGGCAGTAAATGTTACATAAGAAGGGAAGATAATCTAGGAAGTTTTGAATCACGTTGTGATGAAGGGATCTTTCTAGGTTACTCTACTCATAGCAAAGCCTACAAATGTTACAATAAGTGGTTAAGAAAAATAATTGAAAGTTCTAATGTCAAAGTGGTTGAGAATTTGCAGCAAGAACAACAACTTCAGTGTCAACAAGTTAAAGAAATCATTCAAGAAGAGCCAAGCAAAAAAGAAGGGTCAGAAAAATCTGAAGAAGAATCAGATCTTGGAATGCCTCAGAGACAATCAGCAAGTCCTAAAACTAAGACTCGTTCTAAATCCTCTACTATATACTCCTTCAAGAAGATTGTTACAAAAGAATCATCCAGATGAAAATGTTATTGGTGATCTAGATTTTGCGATACAAACTAGAAGAAAAACTGCTCAAGCAAATTAGCAGGTTCATATTTGTTTAGTGTCTCAATTAGAGCCTAAAACCTATGCTGAAGCTAGTAAAAATGACTTGTGGGTTCAAGCTATGTTAGATGAATTAGCCTAGATAGAGAAAAATAAAACTTGGGAACTTGTCCCAAGACCAAAAAATAAAAATATTATTGGGGCCAAATGGGTTTTCAGGAACAAACTTGATGAAAATGGAGTTGTTGTTAGAAACAAGGCTAGACTGGTTTGTAAGGGTTATTCTCAAATAGAAGGCATAGATTTTGATGAGACCTTTGCTCCTGTGGTAAGAATGGAAGCAATCAGATTATTTCTTACATTTTCAATGTATAGAAATGTTAAGGTCTATCAAATGGATGTTAAAACAACATTTCTTAATGGAGATCTAGAAGAAGAGGTCTATATGGATCAACCTGAAGGCTTTGTTTGCAAAGATAAGCCACATCATGTGTACAGATTGAAAAAGACACTATATGGTCTTAAATAAGTTCCTAGAGCCTGGTATGCCAAATTAGACAAACATTTACAATCACAGGGCTTCACTAGAAGGGGAGCTAATAGTAATCTTTATTTTATGACTAAAAATGATCACATTCTGATAGTGGTTGTATATGTTTATGACATAATTTTTGGAAGTGATTATAATGCACTCACCGCATACTTTCCACAAGTCATGACATCAAAATTTGAAATGTCAATGTTGGGTGAACTTTCATTCTTTCTTGGCTTATAGGTTTCTCAACTCAAGGAAGGTATTTTTATCTCTCAAACAAAATATGAAAGTGATAAGTTGAAATAGTTTCAAATGTATGAGTGTAATCCTGTTAGTACACCCATGGAAATTGGTTGTAAATTAAGTGTTGATGTTGATAACCCTGATATTGATCATACTTTTTATAGGTCTATGATAGGTAGCTTATTGTATTTAACTACTACTGGGCCAGACATAATGTATGTAGTCTGTTTGGTAGCCCAGTTTCAATATGCCCCTAAGTAATCTCATCTAAATGCAGTGAAAAGGATACTTAAGTATGTATAAGGAACACTAGATTATGGGCTTTGGTATCCAAGGCATTTTGATTTCACTTTGATAGCATGCACAGATACTAATTGGGCTAGCAGTCTTGATGACAAGAAGAGTACTTCAGGTGGTGCATTCTTTCTTGGTGGAAGGTTAGTTGCTTGGCATAACAAAAAACAAGATTCTGTTTCATTGTCAACACCTGAGGCTAAATACATTGCTGCTACATCTTGTTGTACTGAGATACTTTGGATGGTTCAGACTTTGAATGATTACATGGTTACTATTTCTAAGCATGTCAGAATTCTATGTGACAATGTTAGTGCAATTGATATATCCAAGAATCCTGTGATGCATTCTCGCACTAAGCATATTGATATTCGATATCATTTCCTTCGTGATAAAGTGCTTCTCAATGATGTGTTGGACTATGTGTCTTTAGATGATCAAGTGGCTAATATATGTACCAAGCCACTCCCTAGAGCAATTTTTGAGGATCTAAGGGATAATCTTGGGGTTCTCTCTTTTTCTTCTCTGCCTTAATGTTTCTCAATTCTTGGACTCATGGGGAGGTACTTGCATATTTCTATGCCCTGACAGTTTTCAGATTCATGTGATAGTTGTCTTGGTTTTTGATTGACAGTCTCCTTAGTTGTTGTCTCTTTCTGCTTATCATATTGTTGTTATTTCTTTATGGTGCGAACATACTCTTCTTGTTTTAGATATTCTGGATACTTCTTAGTCATGAGACAACCCTAGTATGATTGGTATGTTTTTCATCTTTTCTTATAATGCACACTTCAGGCTTTATGTTTTGTTGCAAACATTTGCATTCATTCACTCCCTTTGCCCTGATGTCAAAAAGGGGGAGAGGAAGTTGTGTTTTGCCCATCATGGACAAAGGGGGAGTTTGTTGGCTTACTTACCCTTCTCAGTTGTTGTCCTTGATGACCAAACCACAACTCTATGAATTTGTGGAATATGACATGTCACTTGATCTTATGTGGTACCTTTGGTGATCTGCTTATGTTGGTTCACACTTCTCATACACTTCTCATATTGGGTTATGTTATCATGATATGGTATGATGGCATTTGGCACATATGATATTCATGCTGATGTTTGATGTTGGCATACTCATAGCATGTTTGCATATTCATGGCAAACATGATGACATTTTTTTAGTGTCTATGATACTAGTTTTACTATTTGGCATCTTCCATGATGGCAGTTTGGCATCTTCTATGATGATGTTCAGTTTGGCACCTTTGATTGGCATCCTTGATCATATGGTTGATTGGCATAATCAGTTCAGTTTGGTTTGAATGATATTGGTTTGTTGATCACATGATGGAATCACTTGTCTCAGTTGTGAGCTCCTTTCATAATGGCATAAATCACATTATGTGTGGCAGTTTAATTCTTACGTGTCAAATGAGGTAAAGCAATGTTGTTTTTTTCTGACTCATTATTTTGGCTTCACATTTGATTGGTTCCTATGGTGCCATTTTGGCATCTTATTCATATTCACAATTTGGTTCCATGAGGATCTCAAAAGTTATAAAGGTTTTCATATGTTTAATGTTTTCAAGAGGCATTAAGTGATGACCATGGTCTATTTCCTAGCAAATCAAATCAAATCAAATCTTGGTAGTTATCTTTGGCATATTATTGAGATTACTTGCCAGCTAGGTCACCGACGGCTGAATGCAGGTAAAAGTGACTATTTGGTTGTGTCAAGTCACCAGATCTTTGAAACTTATCGAGGACACCGGTTAATCAAACATATTCTGGCAAAAAGTTAGAGTTAAGCGTCATTTTGCATTTTCTTTGCTATTTGGTCTTTCAGCAGCAGAGAATAGGGTTTCACATGGCAAAATAATCATGAGGTTTCATGGATCTATCTCCACTGGTGATCATGGAAGGTTCTGGAATGAACATGGGCTTTTGTGACTACATTGGTTTGACTTTTGGTAATAGGTGACATTGTTATGATTTTCTTTTTTCTTCAGTTGTGATTGTGTGATGTTTTTCATAGAGTTTTACATTTCGATGACAGTTATAGTCGGCCATGAATGATTCAAAGGAAATATGTTTTTTTTATTTATTAAGATATTTTTCAGTTAAAATGCACATTGTTTTCATGGCCAAAAAATTTGCTTTGATGATGTGAATTGGGGTTACAACCTTGGTTAGGGTTTTTGACATATCTTACCCTGTTATGGTTAATAACTAAAAATGAATTGGGCATTCGACTAGAAAACTGTATGACAGTTATTGAACAACCAAAATAGTTATACCTACCAAAATAGAGAAAAAACGTAAATGAAAAAGATATGTTATAAATATGTTACTGATATAATGTGAATGATGCAGTGAGTACAAAAGATTGTTCATGCATTATTGATATTATATTAGTATGGATCAAAGCGAAACAGAGTATCCCTCTGGATGTAAACTTTTCCTAAAATAGTCTTTGTTGGAAGTTTTCTAGTGAGGCAACTGTAGCCAGTGAGGCTCTGCCAGTGAGGCATTTTGTGTAGCTAGTGAGGCTCTGCCAATGAGGCAAGTTGTAAGCCAGTGAGGCCTATAATCAGTGAGATTTTTAAGCCAGCGAGGCACTTTTTTGAGTTGTTTTCTTCCCCGGAGGATTCCACTCAGGACAAATTTTTGTGTCATTATTTTTGTACATGGTATGTGTTTTTACCTGTAGCTTTGAATTTCAGTTTCAAAATTTGCAATCAGTTTATAAATATTTGTAAACTGTTTATAAATGCTTGGCCAAACAAATTCAATGTATTAAAGAGTCAAAGCATGAAAGTATTGCAAATTTATAAAAGGAAGTTAAATTGACCTTAGATACAGATTCACCCCCTCTCAGTATCTACACCACTCTAACAATTCTATGGTTTCTTCACTTCCCAATGGTGTTAATGTACTACCCATTGTGGTTTTTTTAATTAATGGTGGAGCTAATGGTACCATAATTTGTTTCCTTACATTTTATGTTACACTGTATAGAACAAGATGGTTAATTTTGGAAAGGTGTTGAAGGAGTGACAATTCCCAAAATGGCAACGATATGTTCTATTCGAAGCAATCAATGTTATTTTTGCAATGAGACTTTTTCTACTCCGTTGCTCTTTATGTTTCTCAAAATACCATTTCCATATTAATAGTCAATTGTTTGATACATTATAACATGACATGGAAACAATTGTTTTTGATAATATAAGGTGGCTAAACAAGGGGCTGAACCCTTACAAAAAGCAGAGAGGCCACAAAGGCAACAAGCACAAAAAGTGCCTTAAACCAGAAACATCAAATACGATTTTCCCATCATAAAAAACAAAACTAGCCGCTAAAAACTAAGAAAGTAAAATAGAGTAGTAGAGTATCATCTAAGACTAAGGAGGCAAATTCTCTTCTTACTTAACCATAGATTTAATAATGTCATCCAATTTCTTAGCAAGATCATCATTGTTAGCATTAACGGTAACCCCCAGGTTTTGCAGCATAGAAACATTGAGGAAAATAGAATTCCTGAGCACAGTGGAAAGATTATGTTCCAATTTCTCAATGCGAGCCCTCAGAACCACAATTTCAGCTCCCAGGCCAGCATTAGTGTCCATTTCATCGTCAGCTTCTTCCACAAACATCTCTCCCGCTTTGCCAGCATTATCAGCAGAATCAGCAGCATCCTCAGTAGTAGCCCCCATTTCTTGAGTCTCCTGCTTACCATCAGCATCCTCAGAGATTTCCTGAACATCCATATCTTTATCCTCATCCCCCTAGAGGGATTCTTCAGAAGCGCTCTCAGAATAATCAATAAGTTTTGCTTTTGGAGTAGGTTTGCCAGCAATTTGCCCCGACCACCTAACTCCTGAGGAGAAACCATCCTTAATAACCTTAGCAGAAGAATGAAACAATTGTTGATTGTCTTGCTCCTTTCCATTTATTAACCCAATGGTAATGTCTTAAAGTGGTATTGGTTTTGTGATACATTTCAGTTTGGAATTATAAAAAAAATGTGGGCTTTTTTTACTACTTGTTTTTATTTTTTGGCTAGTTGATTGTTAGCCTTATCACTTGATTGATATTCATTGTGTTAATGTCACTATGTGTTTGTTTTTTATTGAAATGCAATGCTAATGATTTTACCAACACAACTATTTTTCAATAGTGTACATTCCCTTTGTTTATGCCTGCTTGTTATGCCTTTTGAAATACCCTCAGATCAATGCTCTATTTGTCCTCTTTGTACATCTGATGAAACATTGCAATTATTACAGGTAAATGTCTACTATCCATATTGTGATTCACAAAATGCAAGAGTTATTTTTTCATGGGACTTAAATGGCAGTGATGTTTTTATATTTCTTTTTGTTTTTCTATTATGTCATTTCCGAGATACTTAATTCTTCTATCATCAAGTTTGGAAGAAAATTCAAAAAAAAAAAAAATTACTCAATTAAATAAGAACTTTTAAATGTGTGGTCTATTCAAGTGTCTCTTTATGAATAGTACAACATGGAGTTGTTCTCCTTTGTAGAGATGTAACTCTTTTCATTCTACCATAGTGGAACTCTTGCTACATCTTGGTTTTCCCTTTTTCGAGAAGGCATAATGCATGTTTTGTTATATCAAAACGGAGACCCCTAAAACATATACATATCTAAGAATTCCAACACCATGAGCATCAAAATATAGAGTTCAAAGGAAGTTCATAGTTGCAAAATCCAAACCTAATATCAAGGCTTTTGCAATATCTATCAACCTATTTGAAATCCATGAAATATTCGAAATTTCTAAAACTTTGCCAAAAAGCATGCATGTAGCAATATCCATCATATTCAGTAGTCTTAGAGTTTAAACAAAAACCTTCAAGATAAAATAATGGTTTCTTTAAATGAAAGTAAACGTAAGATTACTTAGATAAATATAAACTATCAAAGTTTTAAGTAAAACTAGTCTTATCCATTTCCTTACCAGAATGATAGTCTTTAGGAGATACCTTTGAGGATTGAGAAAGTATACTTATACCGCTGCTTCTGTACAAGTTTGTAATAAGTCAAGAAAATTGCCTCTACCATGTTGTCTTGAAACTTTTTAATCTTCTTCCAACCATCTGTTATGTTGACACAATTTTCTTGTGTTATAAAATCCTTTAATAGTATATTTGGGGAACTAAAGACAATAGAGGATTCCATGTTGAAGACACTAAGGTGTAATTTGGTGATGACTAGATCATCTGCTATATATTGTTTGTTTAGAGATTAGAGATGTCATCTCCCTCAACTTTATTTTCCAATCTTGCATCCCTATTAGCCTATCACCTTTCGTGCATCGCTCATAATATTCATTCTTTTTATTACAATTTAGGCTCAAATTCTAACTTTCGTTAGTATATTTCAAGATTCTAAACTTCCTAATCTTTGCGAGAGCCTTATTTTTAGATGTTGCTTTACCCTTGAGGCCTTTGTAGTATTTGGCTAATTGTTAGATGGATGCATCACCTTCCATTGGTGTAAGTTTTCACCCTAGTGGAACACCACCTTCTCACAAACCACCTTTTGGAAAATAATTTGGAATCTATTATCTAGAGAAGCCATTAATAGATGGAAACTTGTTAGAGGAATAGGTAGATAAAGAAGATAGAATTGAGAAAAATTTGAATTGGCATGCCGTTTAGCATTAGCAAGAAGCTTACCAAGAATGGGATGATGAGAGCAATCCTGAATGAGGCTGATGATTTTATTAAACTAGATTTGAAATTTATGAAGAAATGTTGAATTTTTCCATCCAAAGGCGCCCATATTATGAAAAGATGGATTCTTTTGGTTTAAGCCAAATGTATTCTAGCCTTTAGGCTATCTTTTTTTAAAGAAAGGTGGCAGAGCACCTATAATATATTATAATATAAATATATAGAATATAAAAAGACCAGTCCATCAAAACACCCCTTAGGGCCAAACAATGAGAATCCTGACACTGAAGAAGAAATTGCTTTTGGATTTGACTGCGTGTATTCTTTTGTATCGACGTTTCGGGTCACACTCTGTGAACCATCATCAGGAAGAGGATTCACAGATGATGGTTCACAGAGTGTGACCCAAAACATAGATACAAAAGAATACACGCAGTCAAATCTAAAAGTAATTTCTTCTTCATTCGATGGACTGTGGAAAGCTCATGCCTACTAATCCTGACACTATAAAAAGAGGTGGAAGATGCTAGACAAAAAATATACAAAAAACACTGCCTCAAGAGGGTGGTAGCATCAGCTTCAAAACAGTCGGACCTGGTCCGAATTCATTCTACTTAAATATCATCCACTTTACTGGTCAAATAGCCAATAGCAATTTTATACCTCATTCACAACAAAAAGTGGTAAATATTTGTCCTATTTTTATTGGCCAAAATTAACCTTTAACTGTTAAAATGAATGATATTTAAAAACAACCGTCTGAATTAGAACCATGATTATCTTCTAGAGGGGCAATGGCAAATGAGAGAGTGAAGGCAAATGAGAGAGTGAAGGCAAGAGTACCTGGAGCATGTGGGGGACCCAGTACCAGATTGAGTGCGTGGTGGCGAAGAAAACACGCGGCGTTGAAGACCTCCTTAGTTTTATCTGCGATCCCTGCTGGAAGCTTGAAACGGTGTGCATTCAACGCCCTGTTAAGAAGGTTGTAGCAGTCCCCCTGGAGGCCTCTTTGCATGGAAGTATACATGCAGGGGGCATGATGGGAGGTTTGGAGAAGATCCATGTCAAAGTTGCCGCCTATCAGAGCCTCGAAGTCGTATCCGCCGAGAGTTGTTCGCCACCTATCCGTATTTAAGTAGAGTGCGCAATTTTTGACCCCTTCACTTGTCTCTCTGCAGGTTGGAAGAGGAAGTAACCCAGGACGCACCGAACCACGAATTCCACATTATCGCAGTCAATATCGAATATTTCCCTTATGTTCACCATGTTCATAGCCCCTTGGTAGATCGGTTCCCTGACCAGTGGGGGGAGGAGGACTCAATCGTTATTAAACCACACTTCCATTTAAGATTTTCCAGCAGGGAGGTCGAGGCTGAAAGACAAACAACTAGTGAAGGATGAAGGAATAAACAAACAAAGAAAACACTAAGCATTAATACTCCCTGGAGAGGCTCGTGGTGGCAACAAAGCAGAAGGTGACGTATTTGTGGTACTCTCCCTTCGCAAAATGGAGATTATCAATATAGCTGCTTCATTAAATTAGCTATAGGTGACGAATGTAGACTCGCTTTAGCTAACTACAGATAGCTCCAACTGGAAATATTTTGCATGAAGCCTACTAAATGAAGACTTGAGGCTATGTTAGTGGTCTACTTTGTTCTTTTAATCCTATCTTTTTTTTTTGTTCTTTATTGTCATTACATGTGTATAATGTTTTATAGACAGTGCTATTATTCCAAAATGTAGTGCTACTGCTTATTGGCAAGTGAATATTAGCCTCAAACTTTAGAGTGCTAATTTTCTTAGGAGTGTTGTGTGATAATTTCTCATATGTCTATCCCAAAATTAACTAAACATATTAATGTCATTGATATTGGTAAAACTTTCCTAAAATTTGGGTTTTATTATGTATAAAATTGTAGTTTTCTTATGTATAAAATTGTAGTTTTCTGAGAGGAATCTAGGTGTGCATGTCAAAACCATTTTCTATATCTCACTAATGTTATTTTGTTTATCGATACTGCTAGCAACATAATTCCATACGGAACTGGTAAGAATAGTTTACAATAATTCAAAGAAACAAAGATTATATAGGTCAAAGCATAAAAGGGAGATTCAAGTCCTAAATGTATTTTATATCTTCCCAAATCTTGTGTATTGTTATTATGTGTTGAATCTTTATACATTTACTACTATAGTTCTAGTCTGCCAGATATTATGATCACATTTTGAAGTGGTAGAATGTGGGGAAAGAAAAGTTTCAATCTAAGGTTGTAATTTTGAATGAATTATTTCACGTTTTACATTCTATCATTAAATAGATATTCAAAATTCTTGTAGTAGATTTTTAAGTGAAGGATGATGTGTTTTTTACTTGTCAGGGATTAGATTCAACCTAAATAAATCTTGATGTAGAGCCTATGAGGATACTAGAGAGCTTAAAATATTTATTTGAAATGATCAAGAAAGCCAGTGTAGACTCTAATAATAAATCCTTTAAAGGGAAGTTAATATCTAGTTTACACAAGGCTATACCTACTATTTCTAGATCTTCAAACTAGGTAGAGGCCAAATACTTGGAGGGATCTATATTACATGAAATAGATTTATATTTCCCTTTTTATATAATTGTAATTAATAGTTACAAAAGATCCGATACAACATGCCCATTGCTTAATAATAGATATTTTATTTACCAGGTCTGTACAAGATCTCTAGCTAGTAGTCACACTCCTAATCCCGGTTCATATCTTCTACTCTCCCCTAGGTTTGGTAGGATTGCTCAAAACTATATGTTAGATGAGTCATTAGAAGAGGAGGAAGGACTGCTCACTAATATTATATCTCCAACTCCTAAGAATTCCAATACCAAAAGTCTCTTTGTAAGTTTCCATACATATATTTCAAAAAAAATTTATAGATTTTTTATTTCACTATCTCTATTCAGGGAGCTCAACATCTTTGTTGGTGGGTTAAACTATTTGAAATTGCATATGTATAACAACATTGCTTTAACCCCTTGCCTTGCTCAAGTAGAAGGAAATCTATTTTTATAATATCTGGAAGGAAACTTTTGTAGGTGGTTAACTATAAAACTAATTATTCAAATTGTCTTAGGCTATGTATTCATGTGATGTAGGTTGATAAAGATCAAAGATTGCTTTCGTGGAACTTTTTCTATAGTGAAATGGTCTTAAAAATGGTCACACAATCAAACAATAGGCTCATACGTACATTTATAACTCCTATAAAAATAAGCAATAACTTATCATAATTATGTACAATAGGTCAATGAGATTGTAAAAGTATAGTTGGCTTAGAATAAGAAACACACATCTTCCTGTTGTCTCTAATGAAGTGTTAGAGAAATTGAATTCTTCTAAGGCTTAGTCATGCTTAAATTGTAGGGAAACTTATAAAGTATGAGACTATAATGCTTAATTGATTCTACATTTGTATGATTGTTACCATTAGAGAAAGCTGGAAGGACGTTTCGCAAATGTTGCAGTTGGTAGTGCCTTGGTAGACATGTATGTAAAATGTGGAAGAATAGACAAGGAACATGAACTATTTGACAAAATACCCCCAAAAGTTGTTATCTCATGGATTGCAAAATGATCACAGGGTAGGCACAAAATGGTGTTTTGCATATTGGGAGATAGTTTGATATGTTTTCTATCTAGGTGCTTTATATGCAATTTCTCATTATTTACAATCAAAAGGCCTTTTGTTTTGTGTGGTTTACTATTTTTGCATCTATTTAGGTCTCTGCAAGTCTCCAACAACTCCTTGGGATTTTAAATCTAAAGAAGGGTTTACATGGACTCTAAAGGCAAGTCACTTTAAATTTTTAGAATGGGGGGATTTTTCAAGGTTAGCAGTTATTTGTTTGTTGTAGAGTTCTTAGTGGTTGTGTGAGTGCAAAATAACATAGATTTCTCTTTAGATTAAGAAATTACATCATTTTTATGTTGTTGGTATTTTTTTATTGGTAGCAATTTGTCTATAAGAAGTTGGCTTTAGGTGGAAAATTGTATACATTTTATTTCTTTGTTCCACATTTCATGCTAAAAACATGGGTGTTCATGGTTTTGATAGCTATTAGCCTTTTTAATGCATCCTCATTTGTTAAATGTTCTTTGTGTTTATGATGCCATTGTGGCATTTCTTACAACCATATTTCTTTGATTCATTAAGCCTGTAGAAACAAGATCATGGAATAAACAAAAAACACACGACTTTGCAATGAATCGACCCAATTGTATTACCAAGGATGCAAATATAAATAGGTGAGTGTGGGTACCCAAATCTCCATGAAATGAGGATAGGACTCCTCTACATGAAGATGTGGTGAGTAACTATCCACAAAGATAGCACAAGGTGTGGATGGAAGTTGACACCTCTACAAAATGACCAACTACTTTGACATGTTCAAAGTAAAATGTGGTAAAATGCCTAAGTGTGATTAAAACACATGTGTATACACCTAGGATTAAAGGTATACACCAACATCTCCCTTAAGCCTAGATTAGGTGAGTTTTATGAAAAATGGGTCCCGACTATAAGCCTGGTGAGGTACCCATATACAATGCAAAAGAAAAATGAATCCCGGCCATGAGGCCTAATAAGGTACTCAATTACAATGCAAACTCTCTAAAGCCAGAGAAAGATAGAAAACCCAGTGGGAAAAAACTATCCTCCAAAATGAGAGAAAAAAGAAAAGACTTAGAGAGACCCCCCCTAAAGATGATGTTGATGTAGACCGCACACCAAGAAGAGCTCATAGAGAATGAACATTCTCTTAGTAAAGGGTTTTGTGAAAATGTCAGCAACCTACTGGGAAGACTAGCAAAAGACTAAGTCAATGATCTAACCATAAATAAGCTCTTAAATTTAATATATATAAATCTCTATGTGTTTGGTTCATTGATGTTGAACCAGATTCTTGCATATCTGTATAGTGCTATGTTTATCACAAAAGATAACTATAGGCTTCCTCAAAGGAATACCAAACTCAGAAAGAATGCCTTGAAGCCATATGGCCTCAGTAGCTTAGTTAACAACTCCCCTAAATTCTGCCTCTGTAGAAGATATAGAAACAACATTCTACTTCTTGCTAGACTAGCTGATAGGACCTAAACCAAGTGAAAACTGTAACCAAAAGTGGACTTGCGATACTTAGTATCACCAGACCAATATGAATCTGTAAAACCAACCAAGTCAACTAAGGAACCAACTCTGTAGTGAATCCTGAATGCAAAAAGTGTACCATGAAGGTAGTGAAGGATCCTCTTAGTTGCTTTCCAATGCAACTCATGAGGTTCCTACATAAATCTAGAAACCATGCCAACTACATATGATATGTCTGGCCTAGTATGTGTAAAGTATATAAGACTACCTACAAGTTGTTGATATAATGTAGCATGAACTAAGGGTGCAGGGAAAGAAGTCTCCAGCTTGACTCCAGCTAGGAAGGGAGTCATAGATGGTCTCCAAGTAGTCATGTGAAAACATGCAAGTAAATTAAGAGTATACTTAGGTTGAGCAAGAGCAATCCCTGAATCTGACTGTGATATCTCAATACCAAGGAAGCAGTGCAATAAACCCAAGTCTGTCATGTCAAATCTGTCCTGAAGAGCTAACTTCACTATTGCAATGGTAGATGAAGTACTCCCAATAATCAAAAGATCATCAACATATAGAACTAGTATCAAAAGTGAATCATCCTTCCACAAAAGATACACATTAGGATCTGAATGACATCTAGTAAATCCTGAAGATAGAAGGTAAGAATCCACCCTGGCATTCCAAGCCCTGGGGACTTGTTTGAGACCATAGATAGATTTCCTTAGTCTATAGACTAAGGATGAATCCTATACAAACCCTGGTGGTTATTCCATGTAGATTTCCTCCTCAAGGTCTCCATGAAGAAATGCACTCTTCACATCCATCTGATGTACAACCCATCCATGTGATGCGGCTATAGCTAGTGTGAGTCAAATTGAAGTCATCTTGGCAACTAGTGCAAATGTTTATGTATAGTCAATGCCTGTAACTTGTGAAAAACCTTTGGCAAACAAACATGCTTTGTACTTATCAATTGACCATCTCCTGCAAATTTAGTTCGATAAATCCATCTCCATCAAGCTGTCTTCCTTCTCTTAGGAAGAGAAGTCAAATCCCAAGTGTGATTTCAAATCAAGGAATCATATTCCTCATTCATAGAAATATCCCACTCAGGTATGCCTAATGCTTCTCTAAATGTTTATGGATTAGACACTGAAGTAAAGAAGACATGTGATCCCCCTTAAAAGTCTGTTTGAATCTGTCTGTCACATGATCTACTGCAACCTGTACCCATGAATCTGCTCTGTGAAGTGAGCATAGATTTCTTGATGTGGGTAAGTCAAATGCAGAAATATCAACTTCTAATGAAATGCCAGAACTTGATGAAGATGAATTCTCATTATTATCATCACTTTGTGAACTAGAAGAAGAAGAAGAAGTATTTACTACACTAGGAATCTGTTGCGAATGATCTAAATCATCAGAGGTATTATCATGATTTGGAGAATCAACGGTATGCTAAGGAATGTCAAGAATAGTTTCAAGAGGTGTTTCTTTAAATTTAACACTTCTCTCAATGAGCAATTCATGTGTGGTTGGATGAAGTAGGCAATAGCCTTTTACACCGTTTGGATATCCAACAAAGATGCAAGGTTTGGACTATGGATCCATAGCCTTGCGATGTTCTTTAGGAATGTGTGTCATAGATGGAGAACCAAAGACTCTGAAATGATCAACTATTGGTTTGCACTCTTTCCAAGCTTCAAAGGGAGTGATTCCATTTAAGGCTTTATGAGGAACTCTATTCTGAATGTAGCATGCACAGTTGATTGCTTCAGCCCAGTAAGATAGTGTTAAGCCTTTAGAATGAATCATACAATTAGCCATCTCTTTTAAAGATCTTTTTTTTTGCGCTCAACAACACCATTTTGTTGAGGAGTATAGGGAACTTGTGCATTGCAAATATATCCCCTCTGTTATGCAATATTGCTCAAAATGATTATTGACATGCTCTCTTCCATTATCTATTCAAAGAACTTTAATGACTTTCCCTAACTATTTTTTGGCTAGAGCTTTGAAATCTTAAAAAGATTCAAACACTTCATATTTTTGTCTAAGGAAGTAGACCCATGTAAAATGAGAAAAATCATCAATAAAGGTTAGAACATATCTAGCCTTTGTAAAAGATGGATGGGGTAAAGCCCCTGAAACATCACTATGAACTAGTTCTAAGACTTGTTTTTGCCTCCATGTTTTTTTCTTGTCAAACTTTGCTTCAAGATGTTTACCAAGTGCACAACCTTCACAAAGTCTTTTAGAAAACTCTACTTTTGGTAATCCATTAACTATTTTTTTTTTATATAGTTGTTCAAGATAGCTGTAGTTAAGGTGGCCGAATCACTCATGCCATAGTTTACTACATTTGAATGAGTTAGTAGTGCCTTTGGAGAAATATTAGTAAAAAAATTGGAAAAGGTATATAATCTGGATTGGTGATTTACCTCCCCTATAGCAACCAAATCGTTACATTGTAATTCTCTTATTTCAACTAAATTTGGAGAGAAATGTACTCTCATGCCCTTCCCTAAGTGTGTTATTTGATACACTGAAGAAGATTAGTTGATAGTGAAGGTACACTTAGAACATTTGAAAATATTCCTCCTTCAACTTCAATAGACCCTCTCCCTTTCACCAATGCTGGAGTATCATCACCTAAGGTGATTGTAGACATTCTAGATGGCTCTAAAGATGAAAAAACAACCTGAGAAGAACCCATATGATGGGTTGCACAAGAATCAATAATCCATGATGGAGATGAAGATTTAGTAGCAACTAAGGCCTTTCCTTTTAATTTCTCTTTGTCTTTAGTATTATCCTGAGTTGATGAAGATGCTTTGACAAAATCAGGTAGCCCGATATTATTCTTTTTAAGAATCTAAGAGAGATTTTCAATTTGTTTCTTCATGCATTAATGTTCATCATGCCCTGGTTTTTTACAAAAGGCACAAGTAACTTTCTTAGTAACTATCTTACTTTGTTGAGAAGAGTTATCCTTTTTGAAGTTGTCGATTTTATCAGCATTCTTACTATCCTTATCATTTTTAGTGTTCTTTTTCTTTCCTTTTGGAGTTTGAGACTTACCATTGCCTATAATTAGAGATTGCGGCTTAGTAGACTTCAAAGAACCCGTCTAAATTAATTTTTCTTGGTCCCTTGTGAGATCAGAAATAAAGCTATCTAGAGTGGGCATTTTCCACAATGCTCCAAGAGCACTTTTAGGAGAATAGAAAGATGAGACAAACTCAAAAAATTTTGGACCTAGTTTGGAAAGTAGAAAAATGATTAATTGATCCTCTTTCTTGTCAATTCCATAATCTTTTAACTACAACTTTAAAGATTTAAATTTTGTGAAGAAATCTTCTAGAGTTGAGAAACTTCTAGGACTAAGACCTAAGAGTTGATTTTCCAATACATGACTTCTAAGTTCATCAATTTTCCTGAATAATTTGTTTAGAAAATCCCAAACTTCATTGGGTGTAGTCAAATTCTCAACATGAAACAACAATTTAGGAGATAGATTTAAACAAAGGAAGCCAAATGCTTGTCACACTTATTGAAAACCTTTTCTTTCTCTTTGGCTAAATTAGGTTCTTTTTATGTTCCCATAGTTATCCTATATAAACCTTTATTTTTTAGTACAAGACTTACTTTAATCTTCTAATCATGATAATTGAAAGGAGTTAGGGGTGGTATAGGGACAATAGACTCCATGCTGCTTAGTCTTTAGATAGTAGTTGTAGAAATATGTAAAGAAAGAACTAAAGAAATGAAAGTGAAGAAGTGAAAGAAAACACAACCCACACAAAAAGCACTTCTCTAGGAAGTGTGAAAGATGAACACACAAGACCCCCCCTTAATTATGTGTTTTTCCCCCCAAATTTGGCACTTTATAGAAGGAGTGTGTTAGGTCACCCTAAAATAGCATATAGAGGCACTTTATAATTTTAGTGTGATTTTTAGCTAGTTAGATCGATGATGAAAAAAATCTACTTTTGCAAAAAGAAGCACTCAATTTTGAGTTGATTTCCAATTTTTGGAAAAATAAATTTGCATGCAAATTTGTTGGAGAAAAAAATGAAAATAGGAGAAAAATTAAGCCCCCTTGGGCTATGCATGACCAGGGGCTAAAACCTCATGTGACCAAGGGCTTAAGTTTTTGAGATTGTGCCCTCTCCCCCTTGCTGACATCACCCCCCCAAGTTTCTTATGTCAGCTGAATAGTAGCACTATTCACTACATAAAACTTGACGGGCGTCGCTCCTTTTTTGTTGTTACAAACAGAGCCTGTGTAGGATGAACAAGGCTGAGCTTTGGCCATTGAAATGAGGGCCAGTTGACAGTGAAAAGGTGTTTTGAGGGCACTTGTTAAGGGTGTAATGATACCTGTGAGAAGGCACTTGAAGGCGTTGAAGGACGGCTTAGACTGGATGCTACTTCTATAGCTTGAAACTACCCTTGCAAGGGCATTTAAATAGGGGTCATCGTCGCCCTTTGTGTGGTGATGGCTAAACAGTTGAGCCTCCAATGTGAGGCAAGGGCAGTGGAAGTATGCATCACTAACTCGCCATAGACTCGACCTTGTGTGGCCTTTCGAACCCGTTGATAATGCCCTCTCTAGGTGTTTGAAACCACCAACACAACAAACAAACAATCAAGGTTAAAAACTAGAAAACTAAACAATAAAATCAAAAGAATGCCTCACAAAATGGAGCATGATTCCTATCAGATAGGAGTGACTCGCACAATAGAGAAGACACGACTTCAAGCTAATCCACTATGCTCTAATACCATGTAGAAAACAAGATCATGGAATAAACAATTTAAAGCACATGAGTTTGCAATGAATTGACCCAATTGTATTAACAAGGATGCAAATATAAATAGGTGAGTGTGGGTACCTAAATCTCCACAAAACGAGGATAGGACTCCTCTACATGAAGTTGTGACGAGTAACCACCCACAAAGATAGCATGAGGTGTCGATGTAAGTTGACACCTCTACAAAATGACCAACTACTTTGACATGTTCAAAGTAACATGTGGTAAAATGCCTAAGTGTGATTCAGTGATAACTTTAAGAAACCCCCCTAAAAAAGGATATAAAATCTTTGCGAATCTTTCACTTTTTTGGAAAAGAATAATATTTATATTGGCGAATCTTTCCTTTTTTTTGAAAAAATATTAATTTTATTGGCTAATTTTTGTAAATCACTATAAATTTGTAGAGAATCCTGGTGAATCTTGATGAAAAATAGGTAAATGCATTAATTACCATGGCAAATCCTTCCTTTTAAAAACATTAAATTCATATAGAAAAAGAAGGGCCTGAGGGTGGCAGTGATTGACTAGCTTAAGGTGTAGTGCTTGTGTTTATAATTCCTTAATTCCTTAATATTTAAATCAAACATTGAATATTTTAAATTGGCCCTAAATTAATTTTCATCAACATTGATTTTATTTATGATCTAATAGTTTAGGTTCTATTCCAGGAGCCAAAATGTACCTGCAGACCTCCAATGCCCATGGGGCCTAAAATTGCATTTGGGCTATTGATCAATGGCCCAAATGCAATTTCAATCCCCTTGGAAGATCAATGACCCAAATGCAATTTCAAGCCCCATGGGAATTGGAGCTTCGTGGGTATATCTTGGCTCATCAAATTTAACTCTAGTCATTAGATTATAAATTGAGATTAAGAACCCAAATACAATTTTGGGCTCAATGGGCATTGGAGTTCCATGGGTACATTTTAATCCCTCAAATACAACCCCAACTATTAGATTATAAATAAAACCAACAGTGGTGATTAAAAATTGGTGATATGGCCCTATAGTAACCAATAATTATATAATATTATTGGTGAATTAATTTCTTTTTCTACTATAACTTATAAAATTTAGGTGAATCTGATCTAATTAGCTATCAAATATTGTGGAAAATTTTTGAGTTTAAAAGTTTAATAAAATAAATGTTCTGGCAATTTAACCATAACTAAAGTAAAATTTTGTAAAAATGTGGCAATTTGGGTCCCCTTACATATTGCAATATTAGCTAAATTTTGAATCCTTAATTTCAACAATTAGCCAATTGGTGAATATTAGCCACTAAAAAAATCACTTCTACTAGGTGCCATGATGTCTTCATCTCCATAAGGTTTCTGTGAGGGCATGCACCTGATTGGGCACCTCACATGCCTAAGGAGATAGTTGTTAGCAATGATGACGACGATGACAAGTTGGGAGTGTAAGATACCAACTAGTCCTAGATTGAAGGAACCAAAGGTCGTGGTGGTCTTCCACGAGGGAAATGTGAGGAGACATCCATTGGTAAAGTGTCTAGGGTGGAGGGTTAAGTGCTGACTAATTGTGGTGGGGTTCTTTGTGGTGGGGTTGTTGGTGTGTTTGGAGGTTGATGGTTTTTTTCTTGTTTCCTCAATTGGTCTCCTATTTTGTCACATTAGTGGTGCTTTGGTATGCCTTTTTCTTTTAAATCTACCTTTGAAGTCTTCTATAATTATGGCCTAGCATTTAATTGTAATCCCTTTTCAATATGAATATATTTCTATCTGGTGGTCTCCTCCTTTCTTTTTCTTAGAAAAAAACATAAGACTATAACCATTGAATCAAATGTTTTAGCTAGGGTTGCCAAGTAAATTACAAGCATAACATGGTTAAACTTCCACTCTTGAGTTGATTATTTTTAAATATCATTTGATTCAATAATTAAAGGTGATTTTGGCTTGACAAGTAGATTACAAGCATAACACATTAAACTTCCAATATTAAATTGCCCATTTTTAAATATTATTTTATTCAATAATTAAAAGTGATTTTTCCCTTTTAAAATCAACAACTATTTATTATTTTCATAGCTTTCAAAAGAAACTATTTATTAGTTTTATACATAAATGAAGTGATCAAGAAATTAGTAAAGCTATGGTTTTGAGAAAAAAAAAATTCTACAATCAAATCACTTAAATAGTTATAAATGAATCAAAATTGCTAGTAACGTAAGCAATTTTGAAAGCAAGTATAAAATGTATATAGTCTTGATATCATGCAAGGAAGAAAATGTATATAATTTTCATATATGTATGGAGGAAAATATTTTTGAGATAAAAAATTATATATGAAATTAAAAAGGCTAAAAATAATTATATTAAAAGATGTTACTACCTTTAAAAGTTAAGAAACTAGTCATTAATTATATATTTTTAGACTCAAAAGAAGAGTAAAAGTAATGATATAATAGATTTTAAAAAGTAATTAGTATTTAGATTATGATGATTTTTAATGAGGTAAGTTAATAATACATTCTTTAAGATAGTTGTTGTGACATTAGTATCAAATTATCAAAAAATCTAAGATTTAAATAAGGGTTATGATGTAATTGCCTAAAACTATTCACAATTTGTCTATTGCATGTATATGTTTTGATTCTTGTGCATAAAATAAGAACTAATACGTAGTCAAATGTTGTAATTTGATAGTGGGATGTCTTGTTTATAATTGCAAATGGAAGAGAACTAGCAATAGAAGCAATGGGACAATAAGAGCACATGGTCATGGAAATGATAGTGATATGATCATATTTTTTAATGTTGATAAATACAAGAGAGGATTGTCTCAAGATAGCCAAATATCTTATAGTGACTTCTAGTGTTCATATCTGTCTAACTACTATTATTTTATTGCCATCTTTGTATCTATTCCAAGTATACAAGCAATTTTGTCAACCATTTCATGTTGTTCTCATTACTATGCATATTCTTTGATGGATGTCGATGGTCTATTCCAAAGATTCTACTTTTGAAAAGGTTGTGAGGATCTTTGTAATGGTTACACATTCTAGTTTTACACCTATAGAATATAAGAATGAAGAAATTGTAATTTACTCATTTATAACTATATCTTCATATCAAATACAAATGTCAAAGCATTAGTCATGGTCATATCAATATTGAATTACATTCAATATGAATAAACATTCCTTGACATACCTTCACAATTGTTTACTATATTCCATTTAACTCTAGCCTTTAGTCAAATCCATAAGTTACTCTAAATCATTAACTTTGGTTGTATATTGGATCCCATATGCCTACATTTCTGGATATCAGAAGTATTGGTTTGTTTATATGGTCACAAGTTTGGAACAATTGAGTGCCTATAATGATCAACATCATATACTTGGTTAGAATTCCTAGAATCATCAAGATGTCTATAATAGAGTTAAGAAAAAATATGGGCACAATAAGCATTAGTATGCATCACATTAGATTACTATGTTGTAAAATTGGTTCTTATATTTTTCACAAATGTTTAATATGATTAGCTAATATAAATTCTATAAAACAATTATGATGGATCCAACAATTTTTTAGTTCATCTCTCAAATCAATAATACTTGTATAAATATAGTCAATTTGGTGAATCATAGGATTCAAGTTCATAATTCATCCATCCCATAAACATGAAAAGAGTAATGACTACAATCTATTGTTAGAAAACACATTGATAGCAAACAAAAATCACAAACACTACATGTGTGAGATTTCTGACTAGAAATTCATGTTGTCAAAGGGCATATAGATATGCATAGATAGGCTGTGAGAATGTTGAATGAAATTAGTAGAGTTGAATCTCTACTTGCAACCACTATAAATGAGTAGAGGCCCACATTTGTGTAGAAAATAAGGCATTGAAAATTTTCTATAATGTAGCAGTTATGTGGCTAATAATTGCTAGAAGAGAAAAAAACACATTGTAATAGTATTATTGATAGTTTCTTACCACTCTTGCCAAGTACATGCTACAAACTCTAATTTGTCAATTCAATTTTTCTATAAGTACAATTACATCCTAATAAGTATAGTAAGGTTCTATGTCAATCCAATCCAAGTTTCCAAGACTAAACTCTAGTCATGAGGGATTAAGGTGATGGACAAAAAACTTGTGAACAATTGAGAGGGAACTAATGCATGATCTAATGCAAGCTTATGACAGAGAAGGAGAATCTATGAAGAAGCAAAGAGAATCAATCCAATTTATGCCTATTTGCAACTAACTTCATTCTTAAATGGTGTTTTGGGGAAAAACACATTTTGAACATTATTAATAGTTTTTGTAGAAATTAAATCCATATTCCATGTAGTTTTTTAATTCATAAAGAAGATCCAACTCTCAAAAGAGAGGAAAATAGCTTCTCTAGGTGATTTTAGACATATTTTATCCCTAAAATCACGATCCCTTTTGCCAAAAAAGAGGTTCTATGAATTGTTGATTCCAAAAACAAATTTGAAGGAGGCTAATTTGTTTAATGGTGGATGTAAACTCCTCTTAGATAATTTCTTGAACATCATGAGGTGTTCATCTTATCAATTTGTCACTATTGAAACAAATTGATATGTGGAAAGCATAGTTTGGGAATGTATTTTGTTCTAATAGTATACTATAATTTTGTTTCATTTAAAACTCTTTATTGCAACCATTCCAACTATAAAGGACTTATTTTATTTCTTGGGTTAAGAAACACAATTCATTTCTTTCCTTCTCTCAAATTTAATAAACCAAGAACGCAAACCCTAGAAGTTGATAAGGTAGAATAAGAAATAAATAGTTCAAGCTACTAGGGTGGAAGAGGATGCCGATAGGTTAAATAAATCATTTCAAACCTTGACTTAATTATTTGACAACCTAGATCTTTCATAGAAGACCTAATAATTAGTGACATTTGTAAATTGTTGTGGCATACAATTAAATATGCTGATGTTGGATGCCTATAGAAATCAAAGTGTAAGGTTGTCTTTCATGAGGACCCATCTTCTCTCAGCTCAGGGAAGTTTGGATTTTTTAAGTCAAAATAAAATTATGGTGCTTTCAATAAAGAGGATAGGTCAGTCTATCTCAGGATACAAGCTAATATGTTTTTTCTCACAATGTTAGGAGGATACTATCAATATAGATATGTTGTTGTATTGACTTAATTCATTGATGTCTTAATAATTCTAAGACATATTCCTTTAAAATAAAAATAAAGGGAATCATTTTACTAAGGATGGATCATAGTTTCCCTGATTAATTGGGTGTCTAGTGCAAACAAGGTATAAACAATGTTCATCAAGAAATTTTATTAGCATAGGCTAGATGTAATAGAAAGATGATAAATGAGAAAATAGACCAAGTTTAGTTTTCTAAAGACAACACTTTGGAACAAGGTATAGACATCCATCAAAGCATAATGGATGTGGGATTTTTGTCAAATATTATAATTGGAAATGCTATTTTAGACATGTATGCCAAATGTGGGAGCATAGACAAGGGACATGAACGATTTGATAGAACACCTCAAAGAAATGTGATTTCATGGAATGTCATGATTAGAAGATATGCACAAAATAGATTTTTAAAAAAGGGCTTTTAACCTTTCAAAAAATACAATTGGTAAGTATAAAGCCAAACTCCATAATTTTGGTTGGTGTCCTACTTGCCTATGCTAAAATAGGAAATTTGGAATAGGGTATGGACTTCCATCAAAGTGTAAAGGAAAGAGAATTTTTGTCATATTTTGACCAGCACAACTAAATTTGTATATGAGGGACTACAAAATCCATATACTTTAACTACATATGATTTAGATAGGTGAGAACTATTTTGAGAAACAATAGTCAAAAGGCATGCACTGATATTTGAAATAAATAAATGTACATGATAATTGATATTTTAATTAAACACATATGTGAAATCCCAAATAGGGTTTAGTTTTACCTAAATTTATCTACTATATAGAAGGTGATTGGTTTTGCAATCATGTGGTGAAATGTCAATTGTCTTCAATCCTAGATTTTGTATTTAACTCTTGATTATTATTGTAGGAAGGAATAGGAATCATTAGGCATGATCTTGGAATCTCTAACTTTCTATTTTCCTCAATTTTTTGGAAGGCAAGAAAAACTCTGTAGTAAATTTGAATTTGGTTTATGTATGCAATGAAGGAACTATGAGGTGGTAGATAATAGGTGAGAAATTTAGAGGATGGAGATGTCAAATATTTATTGGCATTTGATTGACACAATCTATGAGGATTGAAGTACAAGAAATGAAAGATTATCAAGCAGGTGAGGTAGTTGTGAGACAAACAAATCATGCCACTTCCTACAAAATGCTCACAAGATAAAATAGGAGCCTTTCAATAGGCTTTGTTGGCATATACCTTTAATCCTAGGTGTATACACATGTGTTTTCATCACAGCGGGCATATGACCACATGTAAATTTGTCTTCACATGAGGAGATAGGCGTCCCACTTAGTGGCAGGAATATTTTTCCATGTGTTAGCATCTTGACTAGTGTGTAAGGGAATATTGATGGAAATGGTGATGACAAATTCCTATGACAGTTCTATGACATGTAAGAGTTAGAAATAGAAGATTCTATGATAGGTGAAGACATGTGTCAAGAAGCATCTTGGAAGAAGGCATTTTTGGGTGCCCCAAGGTGGGTTATGACATGTTGTAAGAGAATATGCTATTTATAGCCTGTGTAGATAGATTCTCTTACAGCTGTAAGTTATGACAACTATGACAAATTCTATGATGGTTGTAAGAGCCGTAGGAGCACCTGTCATTACCCATTTTGGGAATAGGCAACCTCTTTGGGATGGGGTGACTTGACAAGTGTTGGACAAGTGTCCATAGGAGTGGGTTTTGGGCCATGAGGCTACGTTGGATGCCCGTCTCAATGTGGAGCCATTTTTTCCTTGTATATTCTATATAAATAGATGCTTTGGAAAGGTGATGCATTATGTGATTGATAGGTCCTATTATGCTATCAGATCATCTCCAGATACAAGTGTTAAAGACTCCTGCAAGAGTATTAGCTGTGTGACTATATTGTAACCTTCATTGTTTAAGGAATACATTTGTGCTATGTTTTGGAGTGTGGGGATTTTCACCTGTAAGGGTTTTCCCCATGTATATCTTGTCTCTCTTCTTCTATCTTACATTCTTGTGTATGTGTTTGCTCATATATCTCTATTAGTGGGTTAACATAGCTATAACTATAAATATTAAATTAAATTTGCACTCATCTCTCCTCATTAGATTAGTGTTGGTATCAGAGCTTGAACACCTTTGGTCCTAATTGTTGGGTAGGGGTTTTGAGTTAATATTAGGTTGAGTGGGAGTTTGTGTAGAGAATTATGTAATCTTGTTGCAGGAAAGAGATGGTAGGTACATCTGGTTGAGACCTCAAAGATCGGAAGGTTAAGGGTCTCATAAGACTTTGTCTAGTTGACTTTGTCCTATTGAATGCCCATGAGGAGAAGAGCATGAAAGACCTTTGGAAGAAGTTGGGCGATGTTTATTAGGACAAGTCCTTGGTGAACAAGTTTTTTTTCTAAAAAAGAAGTTGTTTTCTCTAAAGATGGAAGATGGAGGATTTGTTGCAAGCCACATGAATGCTTTCAACATGATTGTTGCATAGTTGACATCTGTGGGTGTGAAAATGGAGGAGGAGGATTGATGTATGACCCTACTTTCTTCTTTGCCAGATTCGTGGGATCATCTTATCATGGCCATTAGAAGCACCACTACCACCTTCAATATAGAAGATGTGGTACATGTTCCCTATTATATGAAGAAATGCGGAGAAAGACAATTGAGTCGGCCAAAGAGGGTCTTGCGGTTCATGGAAGACCCAAATAGAAAGGGAAGAAGAAGGACAAGAAAGGTGAAAAGGGCAGATTTAAATCACGTGGGAGATCCAAATCTCCTAGAAAGTCCAAGGATCTCTATTGGAATGGTGGAAAAATGGGGCATTTCCAAAAGGAATGCAAAGAGGAAAAGAAAAGGAAAAAGAAGAACACCCCTGATTCAGATTCTAACAAGTCACAAGATGATGGTGATGCCTTCATCGTAGTCTTGGCCACCCATGCATCTGATGATGTGTAGTTAATAGATTCAAGTGCATAATTCCACATGACCTCGCATCAAAGTTGGTTCCCGAAGTATGAAGAGTTCAATGGTGGAAGAGTGTACCTAGGTGATGACTCTCATCTGAAGATTGTTGGTCATGGAAGGGTCTCAATTTGATTCCCTGATGGCTAAGTGAAGGGGATCACTGGGGTTATGCATATCCTAGGCCTAGCACGAAACCTACTTTATTTAAGTATCTTGAATGATGTACATATGCAGGTTGTCTTTTCGAAGGATGGATGCAAGATGACTAGAGGATGTATGGTGCTTGCAAAGGGTACTCAAAGACATAATTTGTTTAAGCTAGAGGCATGTACTACATAGTGCAATAGTTCCTCTGAATCGAAGAAAAGAGCTACAGTCACTTCATCCCTCCACTTGAACGAGCAGTGAAGAAATCTATTGTAACACATTTTGATGATAGTGCACATGCTTTGGAAGTTAAGCTTCCTACTGAAAAGACTATGTTATGGCATTTGAGATATGGCCACATTGGTGAGAAGGCTCTTAGAACCTTGAAAAATAAAAACCTCATTGAGGTGTTAAATGATTGTAATCTTGAGTTTGACTTTTGCAAACATTGTGTATATGGAAAGAAAAACCATGTTCAATTTTACTCTAGTTCTCACAAGTATTCTAGTGTATTAGATCTTATTCATTCTGATGTGTTTGGTCCCATTAATGTTCCTTAGATTTCCAAATCTATATATGTTATATCTTTCATAGATGATTACAGTAGGGACATGGGTTTATTTGATCAGAAGCGAGACTCAAGTCTTTAGTTGGTTTAAAGAGTTTAAATCCTTTGCTAAAAATTAGACCAGTAAAAAGATTAAGTGTTTGAGAACTGACAATAGTGGTGAGTTTTGTTCGGCAGAGTTCGATAAGTTCTATAAAGAGCAAGGGATTGAAAGACATAAGACAACTCCATACACCCTGCAGCAAAGTGGAGTTGTAGAGAGGATGAACAGGACACTGATGGAGAAGGCTAGGAGGATGCTTAGTGGAGCAAGCATTAATCAAAAATTTTGGGCTGAAGCTATAACCACTACTTGCTACCTAGTAAATAGGTCTCCTACATCATCTCTTGTTGGTAAGACACCTATGGAGGTGTGATCTGGTAAGAAGCCTTTAGTTAAGCATCTTCCTGTTTTTGGTTGTGAGGCATATGCACATGTGCCTAGGGAGAAATGGTCTAAATTGGAATACAAGGTTGTTAAGTGTATTTTCATTGGCTATGGTGTCAGTGTGAAAGGATACAAGCTTTGGGATCTTGTGGTTGAAAAAATGTTGTATATCAGAAGTGTTATCTTCGGAGAGCTAACACCTTCTTCCATAGTTCTACATATAGAACACAAAAAAAAAGAAAGAAGATGTGTTTCAGTTTCCTTCTACCCTAGAGAAGACTGAACTGATAGACCCTATGAAACCTGATGATGAGGAGAGCTCTAGAAGCTATGAAAGCTTAGAAGAAGAAGCAGAACCTCAACCTTAGTCATTGAGGAGGTCTACAAGAACAAGAAAGCAACTTGATAGGTTTGGTTATTCATTACTTGATTCTAGTTGTTCTTTTGCTATACTTACTAACACTAATGAACCTAGAATTGTGAAAGAGGCTATGGGCATGAAAGATGCAGATTCCTAGAAGGAGGCCATGGAAGATGAGATGGCTTCTTTGGAGAAGAATAAAACATGGGACTTGGTGCCTTTGCTTGAAGGACGGAAACCCGTTGGATGCAAATGGGTGTTCAAGAAGAAATTCAGTGCAGATGGCAGTGTTGAAAAGTACAAGGCTAGATTGGTTGCGAAGGGATACTCACAAGTGGAGGGAATTGATTATGGTGAAATTTTCTCTCCTATTGTGAAGCTGACATCCATTCCATTCCTATTATCTCTTGCAGCTTCTTATGACTTAGAGGTAGAACAAATGGATGTGAAGACAACTTTCCTTCATGGTAATTTGGAGGAAGAGATTTACATGTCGTAGCCATAGATGTTACATAGAGAAAGGTAAAGAAAATTTGGTTTACAAGTTGAAGAAGTCTTTGTATGGTTTGAAACAGTCTCCTAGGATGTGGTATATGAAGTGTGATGCCTTTGTGTTGTCCATTGGATTTCTAAGATTGAAATCTGATCATTGCATGTGTATTAGAAATTTGAGAATGATTGCATTCTCATTATTGCATTGTATGTTGACGATATGCTATTGATTGGGAATGGTAAGAATATGATTTCTAATTTGAAGTCTCAGTTGTCAGCATAATTTGAGATGAAAAATCTAGGGGTAGCCAAGTACATTATGGGAATGGAAATTAGAAGAGATAGAGATAACAAAAAACTTTGGTTAAGCTAGAGTGAGTATGTGAAGACCATGTTGGATAGGTTTAGCATGGCAGATTGTACACCATTATGTGTTCTTGTTTCATTGGGGACAAAGTTGTCTATTAATGATTGTCCAAAATCTCCTAGTGAGATGGAGGACATGAGTAGAGTACCTTATGCTAGTGTTGTTGGTAGTTTGATGTATGCTATGGTCTACACAAGACCAGACATTACCCAAGCAGTGGGAGTCCATAGTCGATTTATGGCTAATCCTGGATGGGTACATTGGGATGCAGTTAAGCGAGTGTTCAGATATTTGAGGGGTACTTCCAAGTATTCCATATGCTATCATGGTAATGATATAGGACCTCCATATTCAGTTTGTATTCATGGATTCTGATTGGGCCAGTAACATTAACAGTAGGAGATCCACGAGTGCCTATGTGTTCACTATGTTTGGTGGTGCAATTAGTTGGATGAATAACTAACAACCTATGGTTACTTTGTCCATGACAGAAGTTGAGTATATGGCAGAAAATCATGCTTGCAAGGAAGCCATTTGGCTTAAGAGATTGTGTTTAGATATTGGTGTTGATGCAGGACAAATTATGATCTGTTGTGACAGTCAGAGTGCGATTTACCTAGCGAAGAATCCAATTTTTCATGCCAAAACAAAGCATTATGATGTACAGTTTCAATTTGTGTGAGGCATGGTAGAAGATGGAAAGGTGAATTTGGAGAACATGGATACTTTGAAAATGTTGCAGATGCATTGACAAAGCTACTGGGCACAGAGAAGTTTAGATGGTGTTCAGAGTCTATGGGCCTCTCGTCCTATAGCATTTAAATCTTGTTATTTCTATTGGCTCTTACAAGGTGTTCAACAAGTGGGAGAATGTTGGGAATTAAAGTGTCTCAACCTTGATAATTCCTTGTATTATTTTATTGTACTTATTTATTTATTGCCTATTGTATAATTAGGATGCAAATCCTATGTTGTCATCTTGTGGTAGTTGGCACGGTGATGTGTCATTGTATATGGCATATGACCACATGTAAATTTGTCCTCACATGAGGAGATAGGCATCCCACTTAGTGGTAGGAATATTTCTCCATATGTCAGCATCTTGACTAGTGTGTAAGGGAATATTGACTGAAATGATCATGACAGATTCCTATGACAGTTCTATGACATGTAAGAGTCAGAAATAGAAGATTCTATGACTGGTGAAGACATGTGTCGAGAAGCATCTTGGAAGAAGGCATTTTTGGGCTTCCCAAGGTGGGTTATGACATGTTGTAAGGGAATATGCTATTTATAGCTTGTGTATGACAAATTCTCTTACAACTGTAAGTTATGACAGCTATGACATATTCTATGATGGTTGTAAGAGTCGTAGGAGCATCTATCATTACCCATTTTTGGGATAGGTGATCTGTTTGGGATGGGGTGACTTGACAAGTGTCAAGAACATCCTACAGTGTTGGACAAGTGTCCATAGGCATGAGTTTTGGACCATGAGGTCATGTTGGATGCCCATCTCAATGTGGAGCCATTTGTGCCTTCTATATTCTATATAAACAGCTGATTTGGAGAGGTGATGCATTATGTGATTGATAGGTACTGTTATACTACCGGATCATCTCTAGATACAAGTTTGAAAGACTCTTGCAAGAGCATTGGCTCTGTGACTGTATTGCAACCTTCATTGTTTATCGAATACATTTGAGCTGTGTTTTGGACTGTGGGGTTTTTCACCCGTAAGGGTTTTTCCCACGTATTTCTTGTCTCTTCTTCTATCTTACATTCTTGTGTATGTGTTTACAGCAATATCTCTATTAGTGGGTTAACATAGCTGTAACTATAAAGATTAAATTGAATTTGCACTTATCTCTCCTCATTAGATTAGTGTAGGAAGCAATTTTCACACACCTAGCTTCCTTTCAAAAGTAAAATAATGACAAAATAGATGGAGATGCTTTGGATGTACACCTCCTTGTAGATCTTGCAGCTATTAAGAAATCTCTTCTAACCTTGGCCATAAATATTAGAGTAAAAACCAATTCTTGTCCATCATGTCAGTTTAAACAAAACATGAAAGTCATACTGGGCACTTCAAACAATGACTTCTTGTAATAAATAGCTAGACACTCGTCACTAGGAAAGACTTCTATGAAATCCATGTTGAATTCAAATCACCCACCATCAATGAGGAAGATTGCCTGAATAAGCCACCATTAAAACTTTCTAGCTATATCTTTGTACGCCAAGCCAAACATCCCATCCATTAAGCCTAAACTAGTCAAAATAATTCACTAGGACGTTGTGAAATTAAAGAAGGTCTCAAAAGTTAGGCCCCCTATCTTGTGATGGATGTGACTTAGTACAACCCTCTAAGTAGATTCTAACCAACCATCTACAATGGGTCATAAAAGGGCCCGCTATGCCAGTTAGGCCATACCACACCACACCACATCATACCATACCATTCCATGCCATTCATGTCACCCCTCCACCACCCCCACCAACTGGTACGACTTGGAAGCCCAACCAAATATTGGAAGTAATTATGCTACCTAAGATCTGGAAGGTTTCTCTTCCTCAATACAATTGAGTAGGATCTCCAGGATTTGTTCTCTTGAAGGGTCATAGATGATCTCATCTTGTGTTTGCTATGCCCCTATTTGCTAAAAAAATTGCCACCTTACTGGCTTCTCTATAATAGTGTGAGACTTGATAAGTCTCTAATTTATCCATTAAAGGCCACACTTGTTTCAAAATATAATTTAATTTCCAATTCTCTGACCCCTTCATCTTTATGGCTCTAACAATATTCAGCGAATCACCTTTAATCGACAAGTTTCTAAAGCCAAAGTCTATAGATAATTGAAGCCCATGAAGGAGAGCCATGGCTTCCTCTCAATTATTAGTTCCTTCCATAATTTTACTAGAGTTAGCTACTAGATATTTTCCATCATAATCTTTGATAATGCTACCAATGCCTAACAAGCCTAGATTTCCCTAGCTGGAACCATCAAAATTCAATTTAACAAATGACTTTGTTGGAGGCAGCCATTTAATTCTATTCCTATCCACCTTCTGCTTGTTCTTTGGGTCGATCAAATCACCGAGGAGAGATCTAAAGTTATCCCAAATTTTTACCATCAAATCATCCCAAGTAGACTAGTAGAAGAAGAGTTGCTCGAGCTAATTATGTTTACCTTAACAACCTCTGAGATAGCTATATCCTTGATTCCCTACAAACCTCTTGAATTGACTTCTATTTTTTTCTAAAAATTCTGAAGTTTCTCTCCTTCCAGATGTGCCATATGATCAAACAGGGGACAACTACCCACAAACTATGCAGAGTGGCTTTTAGAAAAAGAATTGGCCAAATGATAAATAATTGGAGGAGATTCTCTGGGAGTGGAGACATCCATTCAAGTTGTCAAAAAAGAAAATTCCAACATTCTCTACTAAAGCTACAATGTAGAAGGAGATGATCCAAGATTACTTCCATTTCACCACACAACTCACATTTACAATTTGATCCTAGAGACTATTTCTGAAGCCTATCACCTATGAGGATTCACCTGTGAAAAGCTAACCATGCGAAGGCACCCGCCTTTGGTAGAACCTCATCAGACCAACATAAATGCATCAGCCACTCTAGAGAATGTATTGCCATCAAAGATTGATATTCTTGCTTGACCTTATAATTACCATAGCCCTCCATATTCCAAATTATTTCATCTTCCTGTCTTGAGAAGAAACCAATTCGGGATTTTAAAACTTCTTTAAGAACCTATTTTTGATGTTGTGGGAAATCACAATCATCCATTCTCCTCCATTTCACTTTATACAGAAATAAGGATGCCCTCAAGAACCAATAGTCATGAACTTTTACTCCCCAGTGAAGCTTCAAATAGGCTTCTGCTTCCTTCAAATCCTTTCTATCTAACAATTTGGGCCACCCGTTCTAGGAGTCGTCCCAGAAACGAGCCTTTGAACCGTGATGGATGGTCCATGAGAGGTTGGGCAGAATCACTTCTCTGCTATGAAAGATAAAATTCCATACTGAAGATCCTTTTAGTGGATTACTTACTGTGACGATCTGTTCTCTATCCATATTGTCCAAGTATTTATTTTGCATCAATTTCACCCACTTCGATTGAGGCTTTTTATACATACTCCATCCCATCTTGGTGCCTAGAGCTAGATTCTGCAACTTTTGGTTCAAGATACCAGTACCTCCTTGGCATTTCAGTTTACAAACTTTCTCCCAAGAAATTAGGTGGATCTTCTTAGTGTCTGAGGATCCCTGCCATAGAAATTTCCAACAAATTTTTGCCATCTCCGACACTATTCCTTTAGGAATTTGTAGCATCAACATCATGTAGTTTGGGACCGCTGTGAGCATTGCTTTTATCATGGTCAACCTTCCTGCTAGTCCTTATAGTCCTTATGTTGCAATAATAATAGTTTTGTTACAATACACCTTAAGATGTTAATGTGGTAATTGTGACATGTTTAACATTATAAATTGAATCTATTATTACAAAAGGCTTTCTTAAATTTATTGTGGAATTTGTAATTCTTAATTAATTCAAATAAAAAGATAGCAGAAAAATAGTGCCATACTTTGGAACTAATCAAATTATTTAGACAAAAGAATACTTGCAAATATACTTATAGTAATAAATGGAGAACAGGTACTATGAATTTCTTTGATAAAACAACCTCTTAAATACTAATCTCTAATACAAAATATGATTCTAAGATGATATTTGCTTTATTACAAAATTAATATAAAATCCTAAAAAACATCTTACCAAATACAACCAATATGAAATATTACTATTAACTAAATAACTATACTTAAGATATATCATAAAACAAATCTCCAACAAAACCAAAAGCTATAGATATTAACCAAATTTTGTTTCTTCTTCTATCTTCACGAAAACCTTCTCTAAATTATTAGAGGAAGATCCTCCTTTCTTCATCGCCCTAGTGGAAGCGTCCCTCAGCTCACAAATCCTCCTCCTCATTTCCTCCGCTTCTTCTCCCCTCATCAACCTCTTCACCATTTCTTTCACCTCTCCTCTCTCCACCACATCTTTCATGGCAATTCCAATCTTCCATACTTGGCTAATATATGTCCTGTTAATTTGTTGTTCTGCAAAGAAAGGCCAACAGATCATGGGCACACCAGCAGAAATGGCTTCAATCGTTGAGTTCCATCCACTATGAGTTTAAAAACCACCCACAGAAGGGTGGGATAGCACTTCCATTTGAGGTGCCCAGGTTACAAAGAAACCTCACCCTTTCACTTTCTCCACAAACTCCACAGGTAGATTAGCGGACGCTCCATGACTGATTACCCACAAAAAGGATTGATTGCTGCCCTCTAAACCCCATGCAAACTCTTCAAGCTCCTGGTCGGACATAACAGTTATGCTTCCAAAGCACACATAAACAATAGACCCTAGCTCTTGCCCATCTAGCCATTGCAGGCAACTGGTTTCTTCAGCCCATATATTTGCAGAGCTATTGGACAACCCATTCTTTTGCTCTAGTTGTGCATGCAGTAGAGGACCTATACTATACACAGGAAGTCTTTTCTGGAGTTCTTTCATTACTGGATCCTCTAGTTCATCAAATGTATTTAGTATCAGGAAATCAGCTGAAGATGTAGCTTGGCCTTGGGTTAGTACAAATTTGAACATGTAATTTGTTGCATCGTGAGAGAAACTTGGGATATCTTTTATACAGAAGGGTGGCATCCCAGGAAGGCAGCTGATCTCTTCTTCCATATATCCATTTGTAAGATAGCTCTTATCTGCACACAGAATATCATAAATTTGAAATATTAGATATTTACATGTACTTGACATTTAAACAAGCTTGCCCACAAATACAAGGAGATAATACATCTTCTCCCTATGTGAAAGCTTCCAGGTGTCAAATACTACGTTTTTTTGTGAAGCCACCTGCTGTTATAACTTGTGAATTTCAAGATGTTAGAAATGGGATTAATTTGTTTAACAAGTGCTCATCTTTAAGATGAACAATGTGACATAGTAGAGCATATGATTTATCAATGACTTAAGACTAAATTATTGAAATTTAAAAATGGTAGTGAGGTTGAGGTTTATTAGAGGAAAAGTTCCACAAGGAATATTACCTTTTTCCATTTAAAAATAAATACCCACTAATCAAAATTAATACCAATCATATATCACTTCAACTATTATCCATTGAACACAGTATTAGCAGTCCAAACATACAAGATAGAAAAATCAATTAGTTGAAGATGAGAAAAGAACATCACTGTTCTAAGTATTAGGTTATGAGCACTTTACCTAAGAGTCATCCATATCAATAGCAACTTTACACCTCATCCATATCAAAATGTGATAAATATTTATCCTATTTTCATTGGCCAAAATTAACCTTTGGTTATTAAACTGGATGATGTTTAAAATGTATATCCATATGATATTGATCTCCTATAAATTTTATGAGAAGGTAGTAAAAAGTTCCACCTAATTTGATATCCTAGAACAGATATATGCCTAATCCTGTGTTTTTAACAATACAAAAGGAGAAAAAATTAAAAAATTAGGTCTGCCTACTACACTAAAAATAACACACTCTACTTAAACATCATTCATTTCAATGATCAAACAATCAACAGAAATAACCAAAATAATAATAGAAGAAATACCTTTAAGAGGAATATATCCCATTTCCATAAGAAGAGGCCAGGATAAGTAAATGTAGAAGCCACAAGCGCTGGTCGTCCAGAAGGATATTCCAGGAATGGCAAGTCTGGTGGCTGTTTTCTGAGCCCATGACATACAACCATCATAAACAACGCAAGTGAAGGGAGGGACTTCTGGTATGGCCTTCAACTTCTCCACCAGATTTTCCAAATGTGCAGGGCCATTCATTACCAAGGATTTACAGAGCTCATCAACTTGGTGGGTGCGCCCGTGCTGTGGAGGTAGGCCGTCTGAAATGGTTTCGAATCTGAAGTCCACACCAGAATGGACAGATCCAGATTCCACCATTCTGTCATGTATATATTCAGTATTAACAAAAGTAATATATTAACCCCGGGCAGACAAAATTTTGGAGACCTCCATCATGGGCTTAACGTGACCTTGACCAGGTAAAGGCAACATCAAAGCATGATGTCTCTTCGTCATGTTTAATAATGTGAAATATATTGAACTCAACAATGTAATGAGCATGACACTATAACGAGCTCAACACTATAATGAGGACACACTGCAAATCTCTATTTATAGCAACTGAAGTCAAGTATTCTGCCAAATGATAACCTCACTGATTACCTCACTGGTGGTAAGCTCACTGGTAACCTCACTGATTACCTCACTAAATCTTGACTAATTTTTCTTTCTTCTGTAAATCTCAACAAATTGACCCCAAATATGGCAGGATCCTCAAGGGAAACGTAATTGTTAAGGAAGTCGATGATCTTTATTTTGTTTATATGCGGTCTTTACAGGTATTATTCTTGAGTAATTCTTAGACAGGTATATTGTAAACGTTGTTGTGATTAAGGAAGTCGATGATCTTTATTTTGTTTATATGGGGTCTTTACAGGTATTATTCTTCAGTAATTCTTAGACAGGTATATTGTAAACGTCGTTGTGATTAAAATCTGTCTATTCATTCCTAAGTTTCTTCATTCTCACCATATTTAATTTTAATATAGGCAAAGATTGAGGAAATATTTTGCCTCTTAACAATAAAATAAACTCAAGCATATAAACTAAATTCAATACCTCCCTAGTTTTTCTTTCTTTCTTGTGTCAAAGTTGCCCATGTGAGCCATTTTATAAAACAAGTATACTTGTCTACAGAGTTCCGCATGGCTTTTCCTTTTTCTTTTAACAATATATTCTTCTCTGCAAGTGATGTGGAGGCAGCGGCCACTTTGACGAACATTTCTCAACGTATATTCTTCGGGCTAATTACATTTTAATATTAGAGCCCTGGCAAATTGGCAATCTTAAGACTGCGAATGTCCAGCAGATAAAACAAACAGTGAGATAATGTAAACTGATAATTTGTTTCATTTTCAATTTATAATTTTTTGAAACTATATATAGGTTTGGTTAGTTTTTAATAAGTTTTTATTATTTTTCTATTATTACTACGGGCCTTTGGTAGTACTTTCTAGTGATTAGTCTATGTAGAGCAAACCAAACACATTAAAATCAAAGGAGAAAAATACAGTGGGAGGGAAGTAGATGGAAATACTAACAGATTAACTTTTTAATTAATTTATGAGTGATAAACTCTTGCCAAGAATTTGGTTGTTAAACAAATAGTTTTTTTAATGTTAAACAAATAATATTTTTTCTTTACTTATATCACATATTATAACAAAAATTCCAATATCTAGATGATTATATTTATATTTAGGTAATATTATAGTAAAATGAAATATTAATATATATTTGTGTATAAATATTAAATATTGAAATATTATACTCATCTAAATATTAATATATTATATTCTGTAATATTTAAATTAATATAATATTTAATGCTAGAGCATTCTACAATGGCAAGTTGTGGAGTGCTTTTGCCTTTTACTTTAAATTTGACAGTCATTTACATGTCAAAATATTATTAATATTTAATAATAAGTATAATATAAAGCCAAAATGAATAATGCACTAAAATTAAAAAGAAATACTAATATAACCTATATAATTAATTTTTGAGTGCTAAACTCTTGCTAGTAATTTGGTTATTAAACAAATAAATTTTTTTAATGTTAAACAAATAATATTTTTTTCTTACTTCTATCAAATATTATAACAAAAATTTTAATATCTATATTAATATAATATTCATATTAATATGATTATTAAATTTTGATTCTTTGGATATTTTTTTTATAAATTTGATATTTTAAATATTAATGAAACCATATAATTAATTATATATTAATAATAGAATGTATATTAAATTATTAATTATACAAATTAGTAGAATTATCATTATATTTATATTTATGTTATATTATAGTAAAATAAAATATTAATATATATTTTGTGTAACTTCGTATCCGTATGACCATAAATTTTTTTAATTATTTGAAACTAACTAATTGTCAGATTTCTAATCTAATTGCATTTAAAGTTCGAAAACTAATTAGAAAAAAACTTGGAAAAATAAAAGAAAAAACTATTAAAAGAAAAAATCATTAAAACTTCATTTTGAGGCCCTAGATGACCAGAAAAGGTCCCCAAAAAGTGTCAAAATGGTGAACTACTGAATATATCAATTCAATTGTATTTTCAATCAACTCCTCAAGATGCATCTGCCCACCAAATTTCAGCTCAAATGGACCTCCGGGTTAAAAGTTATGACCTCTGGAAGTTTCTGCGTCATATATATTTGTGTCATTGCAAACTTAGTAAAAATCTATAATAAATGAAAAAGAGACCGAAGAATTGACAATGTTAGTATTTAATCTAAGAAAAAAAATTTAACTACAAAACACATACTATTATTACAACACTACACAGCTCCAAAGATGCAAGTTCTTCCTTAGATGAAGCCATGTGGTATGAAGTACTCGAATCAAGAACCCAATTGGATGGTTGTGAAGTAGCTTCTACAAGGGCCTTGCCCTTTTCTTTCCCCTTGCTATTATCCTTTGTCTTGTTAGAGCCCTTATTAGAACTCTGTTTTATTGATTTAGGGACACTGATATTATTCTTCTCAAGAATGTGAGTTAAGTGATCAATTTGTTTCTTCAAACATTTATGTTCACCATGACTGGGTCTTTTACAATAGGCACATATGACCTTCTCTTTCTTAGGATTGTCACAATTAGAAGATTGGGTCTCATTAGATTCTTTTGGGGTGGCTTGTTTTCGATCCTTCCTCTCCTTGCTATTCTTTTGTTTATTATCCTTATTGTTACTACTTTATCCTTTCTGTTCTTTTGTGCCTTGGTTGGTAGCCAGGGCATGTGACTTAGAGGATTTTAGAGTGCCCTATGTGAGAGAGATAGTAAAGTCATCCAAAGATGGCATGGTGAATTGAGTACCAAGTCCACCCTTAGTAGCATAGAAGGTAGAAATAAAAAAGAATATTTTGAACTTAGCTTAGAGAGAATACCAAGAATCAGTTGTTCATCTTTCTTTTCAATTCCACATTGTTTTAGCTATAGCCTTAGTGATTTCACTTTCGTGAAAAAATCTTGAATTGTGTTAAAGTTGCATGGACTTTAAACTAATTAGTTCATTTTCCATTATATGATCCCTCATTGAATCTTGTGTACCAAATAGTATTTCTAGCTTTATCCAGATTTCATTTGGAGAATTCAAAGACTTTATATGAAAGAGCAAATCAGGAGAGAAAAACAAACATAATGTTCCATAGGCCTCATCACATTTGTTAAACCACTTAGGATTATCTTCATCTTTAGCAGGTTTAGTTTCTGGTCCCATTGTTATCCTATGCAAACCAATTTTCCTTAAGTGGATTGTCATGCGTGATTTCCACTCAAAGTAGTTGGAAGGAGTTAAGATGGGTACTATTGCTTGATCCATAATGTAGAGAATGCAAAAATGAAGTGTCGAAAAGAAAAGAACTCAAGTACACCTCCCAGAAGTTACAATGTTGACACTTTATAATTAGTGCAATTTACAATGCAAATCTCAAATTTTTAGACTTTTACAAGGCCAAAAATGGCCAAAACACTGAAACCTACAGCTCAAGTACAATATGCTATCAATTTGAGAGTACCAATGTGTAGTCCATAGAAAAATATAAAATCTGAAAAAAGTGACCCAAAAAGGATTTTGTTTGCACAAATTATGGCTCCCACAATGTCTCAAAATTAGGATTGCGCATCAAAATTTGTAAGAATACACAATTTATAAAAAATTGGAGTGTCAAATTAGAAAAATAAATTTACCATAATGTAGGGAATGAAATTCTACCCTAAAACAAAAAAAATGTGCCAAAAAAGCCTTCCTATGGCTTAGAACGAGCCTTCCAAAGTTTGGGTGCACAAATGAAAACTCCAATGGTGAGGGGTAAAGGTTGAAAACATTGTTCACAACTTGAAAGCATTGTTCATGGCTTGAAAATACTATTCAAGGCTTGAAAGACTGTTCACAACTTGAAAAGACTGTTCACATCCTGAAACACTATTCACAACATTGTTCATGGTTGTACAATTACCATAAAAGGAAAAATTCCTTTGAAGCTACTGATATCTGATCTGGACAAAAATTATATGAAAATGGGGTTCTTTGGGCCTTCTGAACACAATGTAAAGGTTTGTTTAACTTCAAAATGCTCAAATTTTGAGCAGTATGTTGGAACCACTCTTTAAAACCTCTATTTGCAACTTGAGTTTCTGATTTCTGAGTTTGGTGAAAGGAAAGCTAGCTGTAAGTTTCTCGAGCCTTCTAGATGCTATGAAGATGTTCAAAAACTTCCCAAGATTAGTAGAATGCTACAAACAACTAGATTTTAGAAATACAAGTATAAAATCTCAGAGGTTAAAATATTTTCATCAAACTTTTCTAATTCTCTAGATCATTCCAAGATGCAAGAGAATAGCATATTGGGTTTTCAAAAAACCTTCAAGAAAATCTCATTAGGCCTTCTGGAATCTCTCAAAAATAAAACTAAAATCTATTTTTCACTAGAATAGCTCTGATACCATGTTAGAACCTAAAAAGATGAATAACCCAGAAAACTAGTGCAGTGAATAGATTAATAAACTATGAAACAAATGATACAAGACTAAATAATAACACATAGTTAGTCTCCATAAGAGTAATGCAAATTCTCTAGAAGAAAAATAACATTAAGAGGATGTAAAAGAAAAAGATGCATAATAAAATGTACCCAAGACTAGCTAGGAGGTGAATATATATAGAATATAAGAGAGGGGAGAGGTAGAAAATATGACCAATGGGAAGAGTCCAACACAATAGCCTAAAATAGGCAAGTGTAAAGTTCCCATGAAAGATGTCACCACCTTGTACCTACTCACACTAATACTCACTTAATCAACCGTAAGAAAGCTTAATTATGTGTAAACAAACCTAGGAATAGAAATTAAATCATGAACTAGGAAAATAAAAACCTACACTAACAACTAAAAAAGGATGTTCATTCAAGAATGAGTGTTGCCAAAGTGTTTCTATGGACAAAAATAAAGGTCATCTAATCAAGAAGGAAAGTTACTATAATGATCTATTAGAAGGGGTTATTTAGTGTTCCCTAGAATGTTTTAGTTTCAAATCCCCATAAGTGGGATGATCTTGGTCTATGGGTTGTATGATTAATATTTATTGTGCTTAGGTCTTTTGGTTAAGCTATTGATTGTAAACTAACATTTTGTAGTCTCTGTGTTGCTAGTTCCTTGTTGTTGCCCCTTGTTTAACTGGGCTTCATTGTCCTATCTCTCTTGTTTATAAATGGGTTAGGGCCCTTTCAAAAACACTACCTTTTACCCTTATAAAATAAAAAGCTCTATAGTAAAATAAAATAAAGACACTATTTTTAAAAAAATATGTAGTAGATAAAATTGTTACAAGTATGGGCCTAACCGGTGTTGTCATTGATGTCAACATACTCCTATTGCATTGATGATAAGGATTGGATGACCTCTATGCTGAGGATATTGAGAAAATTAGTCCTATCAAGAATAGAGAAAAATAGTGAAGACAGTAAGGTAAAGATCCTAGCTAAGATGAAGATCAGGGGATGCACATCAAAGGGTTTGTAGATATGTGTCTTAAGATGATCCAGTAAAGATTTGAGAGGTCCACATGAAGATCTGAAGGAGTTATGGCCACTTGAGTAAAATAGGTTCTGGTAGATGTTCAGACGTGACAGAGTGACACATATAGGTCCAGTGAGATCTGGAAACACAATATCTTGTTCTGCAGATTTGGTGGAGTGTTTAGGAAGTCATTGTGAATTGACAACTCAATTTGTTCATGGTCTGGAGGTCCGTAAGCATCTATTCCAATAGGATAGTGATGACAGACTGTGTTCTTGAGGTTCTAGATGAAGGATAGAATGATTTTAGTAAGGAGAAGTAGTGTGGATGTTCTTGGTGATTCAGGCAAGCTTGTGGAGGTCTTTGGATTATGTCCAATTCATGTTCATGGTCCGCATTGACGATTGAGCTCGTAATTGAAGAATTACTTCTGGATGATGATGTTCATCCTAAGTCTGGCTGACCAGATGAGTTACACATCTTGCGGATGATCTTGAAGATGTTCTGTGAAGCATGGTGTGTTCCTAAAAGAAGATTGAAGTCCTAGATCTATGTGGAAAATAGGGTTATGATCCGCATGAAGTCTTTTGTAATTATTCAAGTTGTATTTGCTTTGTAAAGTGTGCCGACTTGGATGATTATCCCTAAGTCAATTTCTTGTATAAATAAGAGTTGTAAAGTCATTTCAAAAGTATCTTGGTGGAGATGAGAGTGTGGTAGAGAACAAAGAAGCAAAAGGTAGAGCAGAAGTATTGGGCTTAAATGGAACTGACTCAGGCATGGTGAAGATGCTATTATGCAATTCAAGTATGTAATATTTATCATTCTATAGACAGTGTGTCTCCTGTAGGCAGTGGGCCTCTTGTGAGAAGTGTGCTCGGGCAGTGATCCCTAATTGGCATGTGCCATTTGTTCTTCTTACTCTTTTAACAGAGAATACAATCTTGGGTTAGTCACCACATGGTTTTTCCCTTAACTGGGTATTCCATGTTAAAATCTTAGTGTCATATGTGTTAATGTGTTTCTGCTCTTGAATTGTTACATTATGTTTCCATGATTGATTTATTATTATGCTACTGAATTACAAAGAGGATTTAAGTGATTAATAGGAAGAAAATTTTGTGACAACCAATTCACTCCCCCCCTCTCAGTTGTCTATCTTGAATCTAATAATTTGTATCAGAGCTAAGTTCCTCTAAAAGAGCTTAACCACTTGAGGAGATCTAGGATGTCATCCTACAAGAAGGATAGTCTGAGGTTTGATGGAACCAATTTTACTCTTTGGAAAAGTCACATGGAATGTCACTTGCAATATATGGGAATGCAATATTAGATCATGGCTTCAAAGAAGTATGTTCCTCAATAGAATGGTTCAAGTACCATAGATGAAATCAGAGATGTTGAAAAAAATCTTCTAACTAAAGAAGCTCTATTAAGTGCCTTATCTGATTTAGAGCTAACAAATATTATTGATCTAAAAACTGCCTATGAGATTTGACAAAAACTGGAACTTCTGCATGAAGGAGACAAGTATGTCAAATGTGCCAAGCTACAGATTCTGAAAGGAAAATTTGAAAACCTAAAGATGAGAGAAGATAAAAATATCACTACATTTATGCCAAGAGTAAATGAGCTTGTTTGTGGCATTAGATGTGCTAGTGGAATCTTGGATGAAGATGAGATTGTTGCCAAAGTTCTTAGATCCCTTCCCGATTCTTACAAGTACAAGGTTGCTTCTATTGAAGAATTTAGATCTTTTTCAAATATAACAAGAGATCAATTGGTTGGTAAATTAGTTCAATTTGAATTGTCCGAGTTAGGAGATGCACCCCCCAAGACTGAATCTACATTCAAAGCTAGTGCCTCTATAAAAGGAAAACAAAAGTTTGATCCAAGAGAGAACTCTTCAAAGAAACTATCATGGTATGAAAAAGAAAGAAAAGATCTTGAAGAAGATGAAGTAGAAGTTGCTCAACTTGAAGCCCTTATTGTAAAAAGACTGCAAAGAGGATTCGGTAAGTATGAAGGAAAATTGCCCTTCAAATGTTTTAACTACAATAAGATTGGTCATTTTGCCTCAAGGTGTCTGGAAAGATTTTCAAGAGCAAATCCAAACAGATCAAGATTCCAAAAGAAATGTTATTATGTTCATGAAGATGATGATGAAGGAGTAACAGATGATGAATCAAAGATAGGAAACAAATCTGGAAGTGACTGGGTGTTTATTGCCATCAAGGAAGAAGATCCAATGCCCTCTGAATCTATCAATCATAAAATAGTAGAAAGAGCTATGGCTGCCCAAGTTGAAGAAAAGGATGATTGGGTCATTGAGAGTGGATGCTCCCACCATATGATAGGTGGTAAAAATAAGTTCATAGATTTGGAAAGATATGAAGGAAGAGTGGTAAAATTTGGTGATAATTTTGCTGGTAGAATCAGAGGTAGAGGAACCATTTCTTTTGATGTAAAGAATAAAACCAGTAATGTACTGTATGTTGAAGGTCTGAAGCACAATCTTCTCAGTGTTGGATAGTTGGTGGACAAAGGCTATGATCTCTGATTCAAAAATGGAAAATGCAAGATTGTTGAAAGTTCCAGAATAGAGATTGCATCTGGTACTCAAACAAAAGCTAATATCTTCCACTTGGTTGGTACTGGTAAAAGTTGTTTATTTGTTCAATTGGTACTGGTAAAATTTGTTTATTTGTTCAAATTGATCAAAGTTGGTTGTGGCATAGGAGAATGTCTCATGTGAATTTTGATAATATCATCAAGATAAGCAACACTTAGACTGTAAGAGATCTTCCAAGACTAGTGAAACCTACTAATAGTTTGTGCAAATAATGTTAGTTGGGTAAGCAAAGTAGGGTCACATTCAAAAGTAAGGAACAGTCTTCTACTAGATTATTGGACTTATTTCATACTGATCTATGTGGTCTGGCAAGAATCAGGAGTGTGCAAGGTGATAGATACTTCATGTTATTAATTGATGACCACTCCCGCATGATGTGAGTGACTTTTCTGAAAGAGAAATCTAAGGCTCTGGCGAAATTCAAAATATTCAAGGCTATGGTAGAGAATGAAACCAGATTAAACATAAAATGTCTTAGGTCTGACAGAGGTGGAGAATTCACATCCGAGTAGTTCATAGAATTCTGTGAGAAACATGGGATAAAAAGATAGTTGTCTGCTCCAAGGACTCCACAACAAAATGGAGTAGTGGAGAGAAATAATCAGACCATCTAGGAAGCATCTAGAACCATGATGATGGAAGAAAATGTTCCTCAGATCTACTGGAGAGAAGTTGTAAGCACTGCAGTCTATACCCTTAATTGAGTACAAATCAGAAGCAATACCGGTAAGACCCCTTATGAACTTTGGTTTGGCATCACTCCCACTATGAAGTATTTCAGAGTCTTTGGTAGAAAATGTTACATCAAAAGAGATGAAGATCTTGGCAAATTTGATGCTAGAAGTGATGAAAGAATATTCTTGGGTTATTCTACTCAAAGAAAAGCATACCGGTGCTATAACAAGAGATTGAGAAAAATCATAGAAAGTATAAATGTGAAGGTTGATGAAGGTATTGAAAAACCCTCAAGGTTTTATGAATATGATGAAGATGATCAAAATGATGTTTTGGTCCAAAAAGTCCAAGCCCCTTTTGAAATTTAGATCCAGTCTGATCTAGAGAATTAAGAAGAAGAGATAAGTTTGAATGAACCTATTCAAGAAATAAAAGTGCAAGAAAGTCCCAAAATTCTTAGGTACGTAAGACTGAATCACTCTGAAGACCATATCATAGGTGATAAAAGAAAAGGTGTTCAAACAAGAAGAAAGATTGCTCAAGACTTAGAAGTGTATTATCTAATTTCAAAGATTGAACCAAAGTCAGTGAATGAAGCATGCAATGATGAAAGATGGACTAAAGCAATGGAGGAAGAGTTGATGCAAATTGAGAAAAATCACACTTGGGATCTTGTTCCCATACCTAGAAACAAGAATGTGATTGGAACCAAATGAGTTTTCTTGAATAAACTGAATGAAGATGGTGAAGTAGTCAAAAACAAAGCCAGATTGGTCTGCAAGGGTTACTCTCAAGTAGAAAGAGTTAATTTTGAAAAAACTTTTTCTCTGGTGGCAAGAATTGAAGCAGTCAGATTATTTCTTACTTTTCTACCTTCAAGGACTTCAAAGTATATCAGATGGATGTCAAGTCTGCCTTCCTGAATGGTGACTTGGAAGAAGAAGTATACATTGAGTAACCAGATGGATTTCAATTGTCTGATCATGGTGATATGGTCAGCAAGTTGAAGAAAGATATGTATGGACTCAAACAAGCCCCAAGAGCTTGATATGAAAGATTGGATAAGCATCTTTTGAAGATTGGTTTCAACAAAGGCACTGCTAACAGTAACTTGTACTTCAAAATTAATCATGAAAATATCTTAATTGTTGAAGTGTTTGTTGATGATATCATTTTTAGAGGAAGAAATATTATGTGCAAAACTTTTACAAATCAAATGAAAAGTGAATTTGAGATGTCCATGTTTGGGGAAATAAATTTCTTCTTGGGTCTACAAATCATTCAAATAAAGAAAGGAGTCTTCATTTCACAGACCAAATATGTGAAAGAATTGTTGAATAAATTTGGGATGGAAGACTCAAAACCAATGAGTACTCCCATGACAATCGGATGTAAATTGGGCAAAGATGATGCCTCTCCTAAGGCTGATCAGAAAAAGTACAGGTCAATGATTGGAGGATTATTGTATCTCACTCAAACCAGACTTGACATTATGAATGATGTTGGTCTTGTCGCTAGATTCCAAGCTGATCCTAGAGAATCTCATGTCATGGTAATCAAGAGGATTTTTAGATATCTAAAAGGGATAGTTGAGTATAGTTTATGCTATCCTAGAGATCATGATTTCTCTCTTCATGCATATACAGATGTGGATTAGGCAGGAGATGTGGATGATTGGAAGAGTACCAGTGGTGGAGCATTCTTTTTTTGGGAAGAGATTGGTTTCTTGGCTAAACAAGAAACAAGAGGCAATATCTAAAATCTGGTGTTGCATTCAAAGACAAAACATATATATATCAAGTTTCATTTTCTAAGAGAGCAGGTGAACAAGAATGAAGTTAGATTGGAGTTTGTGCCCTCCAAGGATCAGATTGCAGATATTTTTACTAAACATCTACCTAAGGACTCTTTTGAGTATCTCAGGGAGAAGTTAGGGGTTATTACCCCTCTGGTTTTGAATTAAGTTGCACTAATGTGCATCAGTCTGGAGGATCTCATAGTCATATCTTTTGGTCTGGATTGATGATGGGAAGCTGCTACTCAGGGGGAGCAGCTGGTATGATTCTGAAGTGATGCAAGTATGTGCCCTTTCCCATTGATGTCAAAGGAGGAGAGAAGAGATGTGAAAAAAAAGGTGGTTACTGATAAAAGGGGGAGTAGTAAAGGAAGAGAAGACATGTGAATGGTTTTTGTTGATAGGGGGAGTTATGTTAGTGTGGAGAAGTTCTTGTCTTGATGGTTAAAACATTTTTCACATCATATGTTTCCATCAATGACAAAGGGGGAGATTGTTGCGAGTATGGACCTAAACGGTATTGTCATTGATGTCAACATACTCTTGTTGCATTGATGACAAGGATTGGATGAGTTGTATGCTGAGGATATTCAGAAAATTAGTCCTATAAGGAGTAGAGAAGAACAGTGAAGACAGTAAGGTAAAGATCCTAGCTAAGATGAAGATTAGAGGATGTGCATCAAAGGGTTTGTAGATATGTGTCTTAAGATGTGTTGGTTTTTGCTTCTGAATCAGCATTAGGGTTTGCCAGTTCTAATGCATAGGTAGATTCAGCCAACTGAAGACAGGAGGTTGCGTGAGCTCCTCCCCTTCACTTCTGGTTCTGCCGCACCAAGGGGGTGTCCCTATTTGATAAAAGTATAACCTTGACTAGCTCAATGACAGAAGGATTTAACTTGACGGCAACAGGTAGAATACTCTCATGTATGGACCAAGATTTGTGTAACAAATCACAAGGTTGGCAACATTCTTGGACATAATGTCTGGTTAGGTATGAGAGCATGCAGAGGTTCCTAATCCTAATCCTACAACTAACAGGTGGAAGTGATGAGATGGGTTGAAATGGTGTTTGGAGTGATGGGACTTTCCTAGACCCATTGACTAGACAAATTCCCAAACCAGTGCCTTATCTAGGCAGCAGAGTCATATCTAAGACTGTAAATGTCTCCCCATGACAACATAAATTCATATCCAGAGGACCTGAGAATAATGCTACTGCCTGACAGCAACATGTCCAAGAAAGAGTATCATTAATGATCATGCTTAACAGATCCTATGATGCAATCTATTTCCCTTTGTATATGATCAAAAGCCTAGTTAACCACTCCTTGAGCAGATGCAATAAATCAGACACACAGTTCGCATACACTGAAAAACTTGGAAGTCCTTGACAACCTTGTTTGAAAGGAAAACAAATGACATATAGGAGACAATAAAAAACAATACACACACAGGTGTTTTTCATTTAAAATCAATCTGCATAGAAGGTCATCACAGAGAAAATGATCATTTACAATCCAAGATAGATTAGTACACCAGACTAAGGACCGAGTCTGTAGCAAAAAATGCCTTTCAAAATGTGAACACCTTATGTTCAGAGTCAGAGATGAAAGCCCAAAAAACCTCCAACCTCTCAAAAGTAACATAGCCAAAACCATTTATACAGAACTGTGTACATTCAGCAATTAATTACATGGCCAGAAGTCAACAATCTGCCAGATACATCCATCAGAGGGAATGGCGCTCAGAAGCCATCAATACAGCAGACAAGGGAGGCCTCGAGCCTTGCGCCGCCATCTAGGAGTCTTCATTCACAATCGAGCAGTTTAATCACTTGTACCATCGCCCATACTCCTACTACAGTCGCCATTGATGGCCCAACAACCTGCAACCATCAAGAAAACTATCGCTGTGTTCAAATGGAAGTTTCCTGCCAAAACGCCCTCTTCGCAGGCTCAAACTACACAGGGGAATAATTCCACATGAACGGTGCCAAGACCACACTAGCACTTTATAAACATAGCTGCATGCATAATAGGTGTCAAGCGTTTTGTCGCGCTCAACACATGACCCTTCGCCAAAAGCCCATCGGCCAAATCTACACCATCAGCTTGCCCCAAAAACCTCTCACCGATCTCAATCGTCTCACCGACGACACCTCTGCAAGCCTCTGTCGGCCAGACATAGTCTATCGGCTAGCCCAAAAGCTTCCTTGGCCGATAGACCAACTCTCCCCGATGGCCACCAAAACACCCTCGTCGGCAAAACCTCCACTGTCGACCCAACATCTGCCCATTCACCCGACAGTCTATGTCATGCTGATGACCATTCCAAATCCCTTGTCGCCAAGACATAGACCATCGGCACACCAATGAAAGCTCCCACCGACCTTAAAAGTCCTGCCGATGCCTACTTTCGCATTCCCCATCGGCTAGAGAAACGCCATTAGGCCAACACATTCCATCCCTGCCGACACAGCCAGTCACACCGACCACCAACGAGCCACACTCTGCTCCACTATCGGCCAAACACTCATCATTGGAGCGACTGAAAAAACACTGGCCGACACCCTTAGTCACACCGATGAACACCTCCCTAAAGCCTCCAACTTCCACATCGGCTAGAGAAGACCCATCGGCGGACCCTCCAACTGCTAGCCCGATATGCAATCTTACTCCGATGGCATTCCCCATCGGGCAAACTCCTTACATTGGCAGCCCAAAAATTTGCTTCACCGATAGCCAAACACACACCGATGGACATCCATCGGTTAGACCAAAACAATCGGAGCACTCAAGAAATCTTTCGCCGATGAAGCCAATCACTCCAATAAGACCAAAAACATAAAGCCTTGAACCGTTGAACCCCGAACCAAAAGGGTTCAACACGAGGGTTCAATGCGATGGTTCAAACATCAAAAATAATACTCCATAGGCAACAAAGCTTCGAACCATTGAACCTTGAACCAAAACAAAAAGGTTCAAGCGGGAGGTTCAATGATGCAATATTTGCGCAAGGCAAATGCATAATGTGACCCGTTAGAAGAAAATTGAACGCTGAACCACTGAACCACTGAACTTAGAGAAAAAAGGGTTCAAGTTCAAACCAAAATGTTGAAGACACAAAAATGAACCCATGCCGATGGAGAAAAGACGAAGACCCCTCCTCAAGAAATGAGATGTAGATGCTGAAAAGTACTGAAGGGGTGCCAAAACTTAGAACCTTTTGGATATTTTGGGATGGTGCCTGCATGAAAATTGCTAAATTAACTGACAGTGAATTCAGGCACCAACAAGATGATCCAATAATGATTTGAGAGGTCCGCATGAAGATCTGTAGGAGTTATGGCCACTTGAGTAAAATAGGTTCTGGCAGATGTTCAGAGGTGACAGAGTGACACAAATAGGTCCAGTGAGATCCAGAAATGCAATATCTTATTTTGCAGATTTGGTGAGGTGTTTAGGAAGTCAATGTGAATTGACAACTCAATTGGTTCATGGTTTGGAGGTCCACAAGCATCTATTCCAAAATGACAGTGATTCAGTAAGCAGAAGTAGTGTGGATGTTCTTGGTGATTTAGGCAAGTTTGTGGAGGTCTTTGGATTATGTCCAGTTCATGTTGATCGTCCACATTGAAGATTGAGCTCATAATTGAAGAATTACTTCCAGATGATGATATTCTTCCTAAGTCTGGTCGACTAGATGAGTTACACATCCTGTGAATGATCTTGAAGATGTTCTATGAAGCATGGTGTGTTCCTAAAAGAAGATTGATGTCCCAAATCTATGTGGTGGATAGTGTGATGATCCACATGAAGTCTTTTGTAATTAGTCAAGCTATATTTTCTCTATAAAGTGTGCTGACTTGGATGATTATCCCTAAGTCAATGTCTTGTATAAATAAGAGTTATAAATTCATTTCAAAAGTATCTTTACAGATATGAGAGTGTGGTAGAGAGCAGAGAAGTGAAAGGCATAGCAGAAGTATTGGGCTTAAATGGAACTGACTCAAGCATGGTGAAGATGCTATTCTTCAGTTCAAGTATGTAATATTTATCATTCTGTAGACAATGTGTCTCCTGTAGGCAGTGGGCCCCTTTTGAGCAGTGTTCTCGGGCAGTGAGCCCTAATTGGCATGTGCCATTTGTTCTTCTTATTATTTTAATAGAGAATACAATCTTGGGTTAGTCACCCTATGGTTTTTCCCTTAACTGAGTTTTCCACGTTAAAATATTGGCGTCATATGTGTTAATGTGTTTCTACTCTTGAATTGTTGCATTATGTTTCCATGATTGATTTATTATTATGCTACTAAATTACAAAGAGGATTTGAGTGATTAATAGAAAGAAAGTTTTGTGACAACTGATTCACCACCCCCTCTGAGTTGTCTGTCTTGAATCTAACAAAAATAACTCTAAAGTAAAATAAACCAAATCTTAAGTGAATAAAAAAAAATACTTCTATATCTTTTTTTAATCTTAAATACATCTATCTATCTTAATTGAATTTGATAATTACATGTGAAAGTATTAATATTTAATAACAAACATGATATTAGTGATGTCATTTAATAATAAAATAGTTCTTAAGTAAAATATAAAGTGAATAAATAATTTATTTTCATTTAAAAATTAAAAAAATACAAAAAAATGGCTTATGACCTATTTTTTACTAGATTTGTAACATAAATGAAATAATCACCTTAAAAATTATATCCCCTAATTTCTTTACATTGATTTATTTAAGATAAGTGTACTAGTTATATATATATATATATATATATATATATATATATATATATATATATATATATATATATATATATATATATATATCTTAATGTTTGAAAAATCACAAAGTTGTGTCACACTTTCAGCTGACTTATCAGCACAAGCGAATTTAAGTATTTCTAACTAAAAATCAATTTTGGTCAAACATATGATCTTGTAAGATTGATTCTAGCTAAGTTAGATATGTGCACAACTTTTAGAACTAAAATTGTTGGCTAAATGCATATGTAGCACCATGATGAGGGAAATTTATAAAAAAAAAAAATTATTTGAAAAACTTGATATTTCAACAACTTCTACTCGCGTAAATAACATTTTTAAAAAAATATAAAAATACCCTTTTTTAGATCTATAAGTTTAGTTTTCAAAAAAATATATATTTTAATAGTTTAATTATTATTTATATTTTACTTTTTAGTTTTACTAAAAGTAGGTTATCAACACAAAACATTAAATCAATTACCATGTCAAGGAAAAGTAGTAAAACTTATTTAAAAAAATTGAAAAAAATTGAAAAAAATATGATGCCCTAGATAAAAGAATCTATATCAAGATGGTATAATTTTTTTTCTATTTTAGATAAATAGTTAATATGAAAGTTGACGTTGACTGGAAACAATTATGTTTTAATACACACACATTTTAATATTTGTTTAAAAATATATGTTTATCAAAATTGAAAAAAAATATATCCATGCCCTAAAGTTTCAAGTTATAAATACAAACAAAAAAATTGAAGAAAAACAAATAAAATTTACTGTATAAAGATTGATGTCTCATGTAACTTCATTTTTCAACATTTTATCAGCAACTAAATTATAGTGTCAATTTATTAAAAACTATATTCAGATAATTTTTTAATTTTTTCAAAAAAATAGAAACATAAAATATACTAAAAAATAAATATTTTATTAATTTACATCATTTCAAAATTTAAAACATATATGTCACTTTTTAGTGATTCAAATTTAAAAGTTGGATCAGCATTGGCTATTTCCTTTATAAAAGTGTGACACAACATTGTACTTTTACCCTTTAAAAGTAAAATATAAAGTGAATAAATAATTTATTTTCATTTAAAAATTAAAAAATACAAAAAAAATGGCTTATGGCCTATAATGTTTGAAAAATATCTTCATAAAAACAATAAAGAAGGGATTAGTCATGTTTGGATTGGCAATGAAAGGGTAAAAGACTTTAATAAAGTTAAAGAAGAGTTTATAAGTTTTCAGAGATCCATTAGGTAAGGATGCCATTTGGTTCCTTCCTTGTTTGTAATTGCTACTAATGCTATGCATTATTTATTGACGGCCTCCTTTGGTGGTGGTAGAGTGAAAGGAGTTGCCTTGACTAATGGGAATGAACTAGTTAATAATCAGTTTGATAATGATATTGTAGTATTTGTAAATATGGAAGAGAATAACTTTAGAAACATGTTGAGTAAGTTGGATATCTTTTTCCTAGTTTCTAGTTCAAAAATCTATGTTCAAAAATCCATTCTTCTCAGTTGGTCATGTTCTTCCCTTGATTGGATAGGATTTGAGTGGAGAGGGCCCAACAATCATATTAGATATCTAGGGATTCCTTTCTCCATTGCCCCCTCTTTTTGAGATCTGGAAATGGGTGAAATAGAAGGTTGATAAGAAAGTGGGGAAGTGGAATCACCAGTTCCTATCCTTGGCAGGTAGGGTGCAAATTTTTTAGAAAATATTATCTTCCTACACTATCTTTTGTTCTTCTATTTGGTTTTTTAATAGTAGCCATATTGATGGGGTGTAGAGGAAAATTAGGAACTTTTTATGGTCAGATGGTAAAGTTTATAAAAAGAGTGCTGCTGTCAAATGGGATTGGTGTTGTCTGGGGAAAGATCTTGGGGGTCTGGGCTTAAAATATCTTAAGATATAAGGTATAGCTCTTGCAACTAAATAAATTTTGAAATCTTTTGATGGTGATGAGCCCTGGAAGATCCTTGTTAGAAACAATATTTAATTGGCAATACCTAAAAGGGCAAAAGAGTGGAAGTATCTACATCCACATGATATTGTTTTTAGCAGATTTGATGTCCTAACCTTTGTCTCTAGTGTTTTTAGAAGAATTTGGGAGGCCTAAGAATTGGTTAGATCTCTTATTGAAAATTGTAATTCTTGGAGCACTAATGGTAAAGAAGTCTTCAATTTTTAGTCAATTTGGTGGAATCTTCAATGGAAGAATAAACCACTTGCCTTATTGCAAAGTTGCTCTACTAAGACTTAGGACAACAAAGGGATCATTTGCTTCAATGCCATAGTAGAAAGTGGAAAATTAGTTTGGAGTGACTTAAAAATAGCTTTTGATCTACCAAAGAACTAGAAGAATACATATAATGCTATGCAGAAAGCTCTTTATAAGTTGCAGTGGCCTATGACTCTTAAATTCAACTTTGAAATTTATATTAATCTAAAGTAGAATGATAGATCAATGATTTGAAAAAGTGTTCCAAAGAAAATGTATAATCTCATTACTAACTCCTTAGCACCCATTAGTTATACTAACAAATGTTGGTATGTTAATCTAAGTCTTGTATAATGGTCTAAAGTCTTCATTAGGTGTTGTTCCAACTTGTTAGAACCTAAAAAATCATGTTTTAGATTGTGTCTCCTACTCAATAGATTGCTTGTTGGTAGTGTTTGTTTTAGGTCTGACCCCAACAAATATTGTGTAGTTTTTTTCTCAAGCTGAGTCTACTAGGCATCTTTTTTTATTGTGAGTTCACAAATTTTATTTGGTCTATCTTTCTTTTCGGTCTTAAAGGTTGGGTTCTAGAAAGTATCTTTGCTTGGTAGGAGATTTTATTTGGCTATGTTATAGGTCTTGACAAAGTTGCTGATAATTTTTGTTAATTTTGTCTACTAAAGTTTTGTGGGCCCTGTGGAAACTAAGAAATGAAGAATGCTTTCAAGGGAGGAGAAGAGTGCTTACCGATTCTTTTAGAAGACTCACTTTCCACAATGTTGTTGTGTAGGTCTAGAAGACCTTAGAGATCTCTAAGGAGAAGTTCTTGGATCTTATTAATGGTTGCTAAACAATTTTAAAAAGATCAGAGATTATAACATCTGCTTTTGGCCATAGGATGCAAGAGTTGTTGATGAAAAACTGATAAAAGAATGTATGAGGTTTTAGAAAAGGTATAATAAAATCTTTAACATTGATAAGCTTCTTGAGAATATAGGACTGAAAGAACCTATCTTGCCACCTGAGGATGCTCTTGAGACTGTTAGGGATAATGAATTCATCTCAAATATTGAACCCCTCATCGGTGCATTTAGTGCAATTGACAAGTTTAGTGAAAGTGGTAACATGAAATAGCAGTTGTTCCTTACTTATTTATGATTATTGGCATTATTAACTACTATCATACCAGGTCTTAGTGAGAATGATGTTATGAAATAAATTACAAGCTCAAATATGACTTCTTTTTGGGTACCTGTCTGTTTGAAGACATGCATTTTTTAGTATACAGAGGGAAGTTATGAGTTATATAGGTTAGGCAAGTTTCATCCTATACAATGCTCTTTTGCAATGCATATTTAAGGTATGATAGGTATGGAACATGGTTAAATATATATGCTTCTTTTTGAAGAGGAAGGGGATTACCACCGATGATCATAGCTATGGCAGATTTGATCCTTTTTGTATGTGAAAGATCACTATGGACCAGGGGACTTAACTGCTAGTTGGGCTTTGCTTATAGGACAACATGATATTCAAATTTTGTAGAGTTTTGAAGATAGTGGTGATAATTTTTGTGTGAGCCTCTAAGTTTATCATGTAGTTTAATACTTCGTTATACTAGGTATGTTGATATTTTTGGTATTTTTGGTTGTAGTTGTGACTTGGATATGGCATTGAACTATTAAAGACCAGTGGGCTAAACTCATACTATATTCCTATTTCTATTAGTAATCTATAATCAATTCAAAAAAATATCTTTAAATAAATACCTGTCATGAAAAAATTACTTGACAATCAATGTTTTATCAAATTTAGGCCTCAAAAGAAAACATCACTTGTCTCACTAATTTTTTGGGAAACCAAAGTGTTGTCTTTCGATTACATATTTTTTTCTTTAGAAAGTTATGTTGTCATTGCTTTTAGCTTTCTTTTAGGTTGAAGGAGAGGGTGAATTGTTAGTTTTCTTAAATTTTAGGCATTCAATCTTTTCTTTAAAGATTATAATGTTGGAGAGGAAAACAAACCTTTTTAGATTAACTTAGCTGATTAAAGTAGTCCAAACAATTACAATATAATTAATTTTTTGGGTAAATTAGAGGTAAGTAAATAGATGTGTAATAAATCTTAATGTGTAAAATGCCTCAAGATCAAAATAGTGTTAGAATTCTTCATGGATCAAATTTGCATTATACAATATTGATCCTACCTTATGCTTTATTGACTCAATGTATGAAAGTGGTTTAAAAATAATAGAATTGAACCTACTGAATGTGGATTTAAAAATCTATGTCTCTTAAAACTCTAATATATAATGATTGATGGTATTTAAAAACACTTAGGGGAAATTGTTGAATTGTGAGGGTTCACATTCTCCTTAGTCAACCCTCTATTTTATTGGCTTTATGACCTTTGGTGAATGTTTGAAAATAAAAATAAAGCATGGACGTGTCTAGATGAAAGTGATGCAAATTAGGTTCCTTTTTGTGCTCTAAATAAAGTTTTCCTAGATTGATCCTTTTCTTCAATGTACAAGATTTGTACATATGATGTAGATTCTCTTAGGAAATTACAATGTTGATCAAACCATTTCCTACATAACCCTATGAGAGAAAATAATGTGTGCAAGATTATAGAGTAACCATAATGTAAATATCAAAGACATATCATAAGGTAACACAATATATACCCTGGGAAAACCGTCAGAAGGGAAAAACGTAGCCTCCAAAAGCATCCACTCTCAATGTATTATTTAACAATAAAAACATTACAATACATGTACAAAGTCTCCATGAACATTCCTAAAACATTAGGATCTTCCAATGCATCCTCCATGAGCCGACATCCAAGAAAAATAGGTAACCATGCAACCATGCATCCCATGCCATGCTTCACATATGCACTCTTCATGAGAGCTCAATACAAATGACAATAAACTCCAAAATGATAGCCAACCTTTACCAATAAACATGTGCTTGCCTTTATAAAATCAAGCTCACACGAAACCACCAAATGGTATTAGATAAACCATGTGTCTCAAAACCATGAGAGAACAAAACTATTGAATCCATAATTAAATATTTCTCACAAATATTAAATATTTGTCCTATGTCTCCCACACATAAAATATCTAACCAATGTTACATACAAATTTACAAGTGGGCCGGTCAAATAAATATGTAATGTGACTATACACATCAATAAAGATGCACCGCAAGTAAATATTTATTTTACATGATTAAAATACTTCTTTTCTTGTGCAAGGTGTACACAACCCTTTTCCTAACATTCTCCCACTTGTTCTATACATTTCATAAGGGTCAATCGATGAAAAACATCACCATATCCATCCATGAAACTACATGAATCTCCAACATGATCTTGTGCTCTATAAAGATACCTACAATAAAACCAAAGTGACCACCATCTCAAGGAATAACTCCTCTCATCCTCCAACATGCTACTTATGGAAGAAAAGGAACAAGCCAAGGTAAATATGCACCAATCCAAAGAACACAATCATCAAATCCAAGTGATAGCAAAGGCTCCAAGATGATGCCAAGGAAAAAAACACACATGACTAGAAATAACAACCATTAGAAATTCTAATACATCCAATAATTTGTACCTTCTATTTATCAAAAACATAAATAAAACTCATGTCATCAACATATCCAACCCATAAACTACAATCACAAGCTTCTTGTATAAAACTTGTCAAAGAATAACATACACATCAATGAACTCCCACTATATAGGTAATGTCAATTATGAAAATAGATGAAGGAATATCAAGTCTAGTAATAAATACTCATACCAAGGTGTGGGTAATAATCAAACTATGTAGTAATAAAGAACAATCACAATGATCTACACATGCAACTCAAACTACTGCATACCCCCTCACAAGAAGTCACAATAACTCACCCAAATCCACCACAACAAACTATGTGAACATGAACCTCCAAGAAGTAGCCATAAAACAAAGAGAGAAAACCTATAAACCATATCTCATACCATGTCCTTCTACCAACACCTTAAAGTACTAAGTTGTGTTAAGTATGATTTCCTTTACAACCCAAATGAAAAGCCTTAACAACACCCAATCATTAAATCTCATAGATCAAATAAAACATATGTATCATGTAACCAAAATGGATGTAATACTTTATAACCAAGGAAGATCAAACTCAAATCCATTTCCAAATCTAGGAATCAACCCAAATAAACATCTCCTAAATCATCATAAATGTCATCACAAATAAACTCATATGCACAAGGAGATAACCATGCCAAACACACCTCAAATGAACACTCCAAAAGTAACATAACTCAAGATCCACATCCATAAGAAGAGAAAGCATAAAACAAAACCAATAAATGGAAATAATATGGGAAATACCTCTCAAATGATTATTCATTGAGTAGACCATGAGTGGAGGATGAGAATTCTCCTCTAGGATACACTAAGCCACTATGAATCTCTCCAAGAACAATCTCCTCCCAAATCTATCATGATCTAGGTGAATGTTCCTCGGTCTTCCTGCTAAAACCTCTAATGAGTGATCATCTCAATACATGTCTCTAATCCAAAGACAAGTCTAGCCTTACCTTAGTATCCAAGTATCCACGAGAACGTACGACCAATCAATCTATGCTGAAATCAATATGCAACACCACACTATTAGGAACCTCCAAGAAAAAGATCAATGTACTCAATACCAAGAGAACTAACTAGATCATTGTAAAATCTTCAACTACAAAATCAAGAACCCAACATGACATCATGATATAATATCTCCTCCAAGGATGTAACTTCCTACCCCGCAACCCTGAAGGGTAAGGGCCAAAAGAGGACAAGATAAATTTTTTTTGACATGAAGTGATAACATACACATAAGATGGTTGTCAATTTGATATGTCGACAACATTCATGGCCAAGTACGGCTGAATGCACAACCCATAGGAGAGGACTAAACCACTGTCCAGAGAAACATTAATAAACTACGTTCATTTTAAACGCCAACCCAAGTGTTCCTATAACATTTTCTAGATTATAAACATGAATCCAAAAGCATCACAGTACAAGCGGATCTGACACCCACACTAGAATCCATAAACCAAATAGGAAACATCTCACTTCTTCTCTTTAATATGCATGATTACATCTTCTCTCTTAAGAGAGTACAAATATATAAAATAATATATAGTGCAATGGCATAGCCATGAGTATGATATACAAGTACAATAACATAGTCTTGAATATGATACAATGACTAAATAGGTACAACAATAGATAGGTTAATGAAGAGTGAGAACATCTCCAATCTAGTTCTCCAATGACCTGTTCATTGGTCCCCAATGGTGGTGACAATGCCTCTGAACCATGTGGACTCAAAAGAGACCACCCCACCATGCTTGGAGATAGTCACAAGGCCATCAACACCACTTCACAAGGGAGATAACGGCATACACACACGCAATACATAGTGCAGACATGAAAACCAAGCTCACAATCACCATGCATCAGGATACACTGACCACACCACAGATGGAACTTAGAGAACCCCAAAAGAGACTAGATACAAGCAAGTATAAGGGAGTGTCATTGCATAGATTGAAGGAATGGCTCATGCAAAACTAACTAGATTCCTTACATAATCAAGACATTAGATGATGCTATGAAAAAGGGAAGAAAAGAGTTATATTTCTGCCATCATATTATATTGTTGATAAATGCATTTGGTTGGTACTCATGCCTTGTAGAGCCACTAACAGAGTGGTTAAGAACCTTTAGTAAGTGCTAGTTGCCACGTTGCAACTACAGTGATTTCAGTATTGATGCAAGGGAGATGTTAAGAGACATGAGGACTGTTAAGACAATAAAAGAATATTATTTAAAGTTTAATAGGGCTTCAATATCGTTGTAATGATTATTTCACACCCATGTTTTTTTTGATAGATCATTATATGAATCACTATACTTGCAGCCTTACAGCAGTTTGCTTATGGCTTGTAGTAAAATTCACACAAGTCCAAAATAACCACAACACATCAATGAGTCCCTCAAGGCTGCCCTTGTTTACAACTATTCAAAAATAACATTTTTGGTTGAAAAGGAGAGATGTTAAAAGGTAAAGCTATTGCTCCCTATCAAAGACTGTTTGACAAAATATCTCAAGTGACTGTGATTTCATGGACTGCCACGATGGCATGATATGCACATAAAAGTTAGTTGGAAAAGCTTGAGACACTTTCAAGAAAATGCAATTGACATATAAAAAGCCAAATTTACGGCCTAGCCAATATGGCCACTGGGAGGTCTGCAAAATGAAGAGGAAGCACCTCGAAAGAGGTCATCTCATGGATACAATGGTTGCAGAATACTCACAACTGGAGAAGTTGAAGCAACTTTAGTAATTTTCAAGAAAATACAATTGGCAGATGGAAAGCCAACTCACGGCCTCTGCCAGTATCCTTCCTGCCTGTGGTATAATGGGAACTTGGAATAGGGTATGGACATCCAACAAGCACATAACGAAAAGGGAATGACTGCCAGATGTTATAGTTACACTCGCCCTAGTATCCATGTATGTGAAAGTGGAAGCATAAACAAGGCTTACAAACTATTCGACAAAATGCCATAGAGCGATATCACCTCATGGGACACACTAATTGTAGGATATGCACAAAGATGATCTAAATAAAATCCTTAGAACTTTCATGTGAATGTAAAATAGCTGTAAATCCAAATTTACATAACCTTTGCCACGTCCTCCTTACCTGTGCCAAGATGATAGCTTAGATATGGCACGTGAACTATTTAACATAATGCCTCCAAGGAGGCGTCATCGCATAGAAGCAATGACTATAGGATTTAAACAAAATGGATTTGTTGAAAAGGATAAAGAAATTTTTAAGCACATAACACTAGTGGGTTTAAAGCCAGACTCCACTAATTTGTCACCGTACCAAAATGAGAGCATTAGAATAGGGTAAAGACATTCAACAAAGAAATTGGCTCACAACATAGAAATGTTACAACATTAGGCACCGAATTCAGAATAATAGCATGTAGGTATTTTAAATCAAACATCAATAGTGAACACAAGCAAAGCAATTAGTAGGTTACATCAATTAGACATGATTATATTCTCTTTCCATATGCATTTCTTGAAAGAAAGCCTTAGAAAACAAGGCAATAGAGTGATTAAGTTGTGCTTCCCATTTACTAAATTTGAGTTGGGCCAAATGGGTAAAAAAATGGAATTAATCAGAAGCTACTACTATGATAAACCCAAAAAGAAAGGACAAATATTACATCTAATAGAGACAATCAGGTAATAGATCTCAAAATTAGGTGAAGACATATACTATTGCCAAATGTATGGAAAAAGTAAAGCAAGCATACCATCAGCAGCATGAAAGAGAGAGGCTTGAGAGGGTAATTGGTAGGCAACTAGATTTGACCATGATAGATCTCGCCTTCAAACTCTATGTGATGGGGCCCTCTAATAGCAAACTACCACTCAAATATATTTTCCTCTAAAGGAAGGTTCATGTAATCATCGCTCATATTGTTCTACATTTCTTTCAATTCCTACATAATCCTCTTCATAGTAGGATTCTTCATCTTGATGTTGTATTTCTCTGGCATCTTGTCTTGGTTTGATGAAGTGACAAAGTAGGAGAAAGGAAATGAGTTGTTGGGGATTCGATGCACATATTTGTATTTGAAATGACCAAACTCAGACTCTGACTTAGGAGAATAACATCAAGCCACTGAAAGTGGGACATCAACATCCATACCAGCCGTGTTGTCTTGCTAGACCATCGTAATCTTTTTTTTCTTGTCCTTGGTTTATGGGTGCAGGAGAAGGGTGACCCTTCTCCAAGCTGAACAAACAACATCCCTCTCCAATGAGCTGCTACCAAAACAATTAATTTCCCAACCCCAAAAAACATCCATTCAATCACCTCTCTCCCAGATATTTTCTATAGCATTTAACATTCCCAATTGCTCCAAAAGATATTTTCTTCCTCCTTCATTATTGTTGTCAGTTCAAGTATGGACCCTTGTTAAGTTTTATAAAAACTTAACTACTTGATAAAACATGGAATCATTCTTGGATGTGGGTCTCCTTTCATGAGAACGAATCTCCAGAGTGAGCTGGTTCTCTTGTAATTTCTAAACTAATGACTTGAGGGGGAAAATGATAGAAGGGTGTAATTAAAATGCAAACTGTTTCTGGAATCTAAACTAGATGAAATTATATCACTCACAAATAGATCCTCTAACATGAATCCTCACAATTTCACTAATAGCTTATTCCTTAAGTAATTTGCAACAAGGTTTGGATCAAACACAAAATTCAACCAAGAAGAACTAAGTTTTTAATAGTATTGATACATAATAAAGGATAGAAAAGTCACAATATAACATCAGATCAAGACTGCAAAATATGTGAAACATGATGATTTGCTATTATAACTAGATGGAGTACAATGCATGAAAAATAAAATGTGTGAGCCAACTACCTATATACAACTCTGCCTGTGAACAAGAGAGAAGAAATTGATGCTAACTAACTGAGAAAAAAATCTATTTTTCTCCTATAAATGACTCCCAAAGATCTCCTCTGAAGAAAGATGAAAAATCTCCTAAAAATAGACCCTAAGTCCATTTCTAAGCTACTCATGAAAGCAAAAAATAAAGCACTGAATCTGCCACCATTCTGTGAAATAAAGCTGTAGAATTGCCCTCTCATGTGGTCCCACCATAAAACTGCTTTTCTCTGTTCATGAGAGCTCCAAAATTCATCCTATATGGCTGTAAATAAAACAAATCAAAATGGAATATTTGATCTATCTTATTAACCTATAAATTGCCTAAAAATAGTTAAACTTTAAAAGCAATTCGTAATTTCATTTCTTTAAAGTTAACTTTACAATGATATGGCAATTTCAATCAATATCCTATTCGATATGTTTTTTTTGCAAACAATAAAATGATATCTAGTTTATAATTTCACCAAGATATTTACAAGATATCACAAAAATGATTTTCTATAAAAACCATTAAAAAATGAAATATTACACATATTTGCAAAAAATAAATAAAAGCCTTAAAGGCTCGACACCATGGCCTCCATGTGTCAATATTCTGCCACTTCATCTCTATCCATATAGTGCCACCATGTCGCAATTGACCCCTTTGACCATGTCATCATCTGGCATACTCTTCACATCTCCAAAGGATTTGTTTGATCTTGTGCATATATTTGAAACATGTGAAGAAAAAAGAAAAATGCATAAGTGGGATGTCAAAGACACTCAACCACATGCATTGTCAAATGATACTTAGACTCTAATGTGAGTCGACCACATATGAGACCAAGACCTTGCAAAGATTCTAAAGGCACAAGCCTTGTTTACTCATGATAATGTCCACCTTTGACTTCTTAAAATAAGCCATATTCTTCAGCTATCAGCCACTTCTTATGATTCTAGGCACCATCGAACACAAGGTGTTGACCCCGACCTCATTTGGATAAAAACGATTATGTTGTTTGCATGGTCAAAATATGAAAATGATGTCAAAACAAAAGCAATACAACCCTAAAACTATAGTCATTTTCATTTGTTGGTGTTGAGTTTGGCTCTACAATTGTGGCCACCGACTTGGGGTTTCATTCTCTGCACTTTCCTTCTCCATTCGATGGCTTTTGAGGTCGAAAACATTGCACTTCTTAAGCCAGAATGACAGGCCACACTTGGTAAGTTAGATTTGAAGCTTTAAAATGGCATTTGACTATATTTTCATTGCTTTTGTTTCTTAAATGGCTGCGGCCATGTAGCTCTTTCTCCAGTTTCACAGTTTGATATATATCTTGCTTGGTTTTTTCTGTGTTGAACCTTGTGAAAATTGCAAAAAATAATGACAAAGTCTAGCTCAAGCTAGCCGCGACCATATAGTTTCTTTCCTCTACAATGCCATATTGTAAGTTTCACTATCTTTTTTCATTGTTTCTTCTTTCATTTCTGTATGTGCAACTGTGATGAGGGTTTCATTTTTTGTTTACTGGGTGTCTTAAAATACTTCATACATGGCATGACCGTGGCATATAATAGATTCTGTAGCTAGCTCTATGTCCTTTGATGTAAAAATTTTCAAGTTCCTTGTGTTTGAAGTGAGGGTTTCTTTTATATTACACATAACTTCCTTTGTCCTTCGTGGTCGTGTCTACAACACTTCATTCTCACCTTGCTCATCTGTATATTGTAAGAAGAAAGAAAACTCTTTTTTAAACCCAACAAGGGTTTCATGTTTTTACTGTATAAACAGTCACTTCCCATGGCCTTGTGATGCAGAGTGGCACAAGGGAAGCACAACACAAAGAAAGTTTGTTCTCCTTAGCCCACTCACCCACTTCACTTCTTCAACCCAACACAATCAAAGGCACATTCAAGGGTAAATGAAGGATTTGTTACTTAGGCTCTTGTCCAACTCTCAAGGCTATGTCTACACCTTCATGCAGGTCTAAAAACACCTTACCAACACTTGGTTTGATCACCAACTTCCCAAACTAGCCCTCCAAACTAGGTTTTCTTCACATAACTTGACAAAATCCCAAATGACTAGCCAAACAAATGATGGTTTTAGATACCCTCTATGGAACCCTATCAAACTCCCAAGTCTCCTATTCCAACTCTACTCCAGCAATCCAAAACACTCATTTGGTCTTCTAGGCCTAATTGATCAATTTAGGCTAGGTTGCAAAGCAAGTGCTCAAATTGGGTGCATAGATCAGGGACAAGAACTTGGAATGACTCTACCATACCCAAACAGCACAAAACCATCATTCATTTAGTCACCCTATCAAGATTTTGTCATCTACAACCTCAAGTAGCATGAATTTGGTCAAATACAAGGAAATACTTGACCTAGGGCATCATCTTAAAATTTGAAAATAGCATCTCCTAGCCAAATGCTTTTGGAATTCTATAATACACATCCCTAGTCTGTATTTCACCAGTTTTTGTGGATTTTCACCAGTGGGAATGCATTCTAGGGCCGGTTTTATGTTGCAAATCTTAGAAAATAGGGTTTCTAGACCAGTTTTGAAAGAAAAATCAATAACTTCTGACTCTGACGACTTCAAGACCTCAAACCAGATTCATATGAACCTTGACTCTAAGTACTTTTAGAAAAATAACATTTACACACCTGGATTATCCGTATAGGCCGTACACAGTAGGAAAAGCAGGAAAATTTATTGTTTTCTATGGTTTCAATGCCCCAAAACTCCGTACCAAATGTCCTCCTCTGTACAGGAGTGAAATACAATGTTCTTCAACTGATCCAAGTTGGTGTCTAACTTCTTCAACCACATTCAACCACCAAAAATGGTTTGGAACTGGCCAATGTGTTATTGACACTATTGGCAACATTTTACTCTATGGTATTTTTGCCTTTTCACAAGGATGGCGAGTAGGTTTGCTTGTCCAAAGGAATAAAAACCACCATCCTACTTCCTACAACATGTTAAAACACTAGAATCACCCAAACAAACTCAAAAACCAACATTAGGCCTACTAGGCCTAAGTGGCTCAACAGGGGTCCAGATGGACTAAGCATGATAGAGGTTTATAGAGTCACCTCAATCATCTTGACCACACAAAAAGGACCATAAAATCATGGCTAAAGCCTTATTACAAACAAAACTACAACTTGCAAAAGAAATGAAATCAAAATGACTTGAGGAACCAAGGTGCTCCTAGGTGCTCTGCACCACCTTGCCTAGATAGCCTTACGTTTCCATTCTTTCTGTCCAACACTGCAAAATAGGTTGGGGTTCTGAAACTCAATATGGGTATTTTGAAAAATGAATGTAAATGACATTATATGCCATGGCCTAGTTATAGATGTATCTCTGCATTTTTCAACTCTGTATGAACCTCGATTTCCTCAAAATTGAACAAAGGTTTATATCTTTTGAGCACAATCTCTTCTTTCTGCAAACACTGGCATATGATACATTTCACTTTCTTATGCTGTCTTCATTGAGCTATATTTATTGTCATTGTTTTAAAGAAAAATGAAGATTGCATACACTGCTCTCTACATCTGTGGTTCTATTTGCTCTTTCATGGACTTTGCATATGAAGGATATATTGTCAATTTTGAACTTAGAACTCCTCTTCTTTCTATAGCAGCATATATGTATTCATTTCTGTAGCTTCACCTGTCCATTTAGTGGACTATAGAAAATATACTTTTCTTACATGATTGATGACTTGGCTGTGTCATGACCTTGTGGCATTGTAATAAATGACGAAGTCACTTACTTGTTCTATATATACTATAGCAACACGAAGCTTCTATTGTTCCTCTTTACTATACTTCATCATATCAAATACATTATGTAAGATGTCCTGTACGACATCAATCAGCTCCACTCTATCTAATGTTACCAGTTTGACTAATCACTTCTTATAATGGAAAATTTGCTTGAGCTCACTCATGATCAGATGCAGCCATGCACTTATACATTTCATTTTGACAAAAATGACACTCTGTAGCATAAAGGATGATGATCATATCGGTTTAACTATTCCTTTGTCACATGATAATGATGTTGTATTACAACACATGTAATGACGTGTTCTTTTTTATTCTTCTGAAGTTTGTCAAAGACAAAAAGAGCCACTTGACCTAGTTGTCTTGTATTATTTGCTACAAATCTGTCCTTGCACTTTTCTTACTGGTTTATAATGGATACTCCAATTGGATTATTGGTCATAGATGAGTAAGCAATCTTTAAACAGTCAACACTTGTGAACACTTATTCTTTATCAGTCTGATGATTATAAATGCATTGTGTACTCCTAATTACTATCATGCCTAAGAATGTCATTTTCATAACAGTTGGAGTAGTACATAAGCTATTATGTGCATTAAATTTTGTCGTCCATTAGTTTAGGTCATGTTCTTGGTTGCATTTCATACTTTGAAGTGAAATCATGGTCATGTCTTGAAATGGGACTAACACATATGATCGTCTTTCTATTCCTTCAGCTTGTCATGTAAATGTCATCAATGATTTTCTTCTTCTATTCATCCCTTCTGAGATCAAGGGGTGGCAACATGCTGGACTCAACCCTTGTGGGAGCCCATTTGATACCACATGCTAAAAGTCTTCAATCAGCTTCATAATTTTTCCTATACTTGCACATGAAACAAACAGATTAGAATAAAACAATGATGCTCTATGTTTACTTCACTTTAGTTTCTTCGACATATGGATGTTCTCATTTGATCAATGCATTATAACTAAAATATTATGCCTCTCCTAATTGATAAAGGATTTTCATAACCAAAGCTTCTAAGGGGACCTTTCCCGCATTTTTTTCAAGTACATGTCGAGGTAAGGAGCAAGACTGGAGGCTACTATGAAGATCAACCAAAACAATGCAATGATGGCTATGTCTTTCCCTCTTCTTCATTAGATGCATAGTATTTTATTTGTATTTGCATGAGTTCATCTATAACCCACAGCTTGTGTGGGACATTTGATATGTATTAGTTTCCTTCAATGCAATATTTAGTCTCTTATGTATTCAAACCTGTAATTGAATAACCATTGTGGTGAATGAATACTTATCTCATTTTACTGTTCTACAATGCAATGAATGATTTGAAACTTTTGTTTTCTGCATCTGAACAACTGAACTGCATTTGTCATAATAACTATGCAACTAGCACATAATATAAATAAATCAAATCTCATCCCAAAATGATAAATGATAAATCTGTTCAGCCAATTTTTTAGCTTTGGTAAGAAAATGGTAACATTTCTAGTGACTTCTACTATATGCTTTTCTACTAAGCATTTGACCAATTGCCTTGACATCCATTAGGCATAGAGTCATACTCTATCCTTCTCAGAAACTCAAAAAATACTGTACTTAAGCTCTCCAATAGTTCAAACAACAACAAAAAATTGAAAACAAACTCTACTAAAAGAAAACTAACATGCCCTGATGGCCAAAACAAAATGCTGAAACAAATGTGCATGAGCACTTATTCACTGCAAAACTACTCTACTATATACAAAAGAATTATTTTACCCTTAGTGCCAATGCTTGAGGTGGATCCCATTAATTGGGATAGACAGCACCTCTCCACTTAGCTTGGACAATTGAAATGCATTGTTTTCTTTGCACTCTATGATAACATAAGGCCCATCCCAAATGGCATCAAATTTAGAATGCTTACCTGGCCTACCCTTTAGTTCATTCCACTTGAACACCATATCTCCAACAATAAAATTCCTTGGTCTTGCTCTCTTATCAAATACATTCTTCATTTGGGTTTGATGCATATCAGGCTTTCTTGAGACCTCTTTCCTTGTCTCTTCTAGCTCCATGAGCTAAGCTAGCCTGATTACAAGAGGTTGTTCTTCTAGGAGCTCAAGTTCTTTGATAAAGGCCAATGTAGGCACTTCAACTGAAATAGGTAACCGAGCCTCTTTTCCATAAGTAAGCACATATGGAGAACAACCAGTAGCCCTCTCAGGTGTAATTCTATGAGACCATAGAGCTAACTTTAACATTTCATGCCATGTTTTCTAATTGTCCTAAATAGTCTTCTTGATTATCCTTATCAGATTTCTATTGGTAGATTCAGCTTGCCCATTACCCTATGGGTAATAGTTAAATGTAGTATTCAAATAGATATTATTTTTGACAAACCAATCTAAAATTCTTAATCCTAAAAAGGATAGACCATTATTAGAGATGATTGAATCTAGTGTACCAAATCTTGACACTAGGTCCTGATAAAAAGTTAGGACAACAGATTCATTTGCCTCTTTTAAGTCAACAATCTTAGTCCACTTGGTAAAATAAATTGTGGCAGTCAAAATCCACTTGTGGCCTGCACTTGAAGGTAGGTTTATTGGTCCTCTGAAATCCAATCCCCACTTTGCAAATGGTTGTTCAACTTTAACAGGATGAAGGGGTACGGCAGCAAGTCTTTGCTTACTTGCAAATAAAGAACACTTCTCACATCTTCTCACTCAAGCAAAAGAATCTTTAAACAAATCTGGCTAGTAATGACCAGCCTGCATAATCTTCAAGGCAATTGTTTTAGCTACAAAGTGACCTCCTGAAGGTCCATTGTGAAACTCATCTAACAGTCTACCAACTTGATCAGGTCCAACACACCTCAAAAATATACAATTAAAGTCTCTCGTAAATAAAATACCATCAATAATAGCATAAGGAGTAGCTTGTAATCAAAAATATCTTCTACCTGTCCTGTCTAAACCAATTGGACACTCACTGGTCTACAATTAATGCGTCATCAGATGCACCTAGCTATCTATTTCAGCTGGTGTATTAGCTGGTTCATTATTATTCAGCAATATTTTGGTGTTCTCTTGTTGTTCTTGCTCAAACTCTTCACTTTCAGCAAGCTTCCGCTCTAATCCTTCATTATTTTGCTGACATAACATTGTAGAAATAGTGTCAACTTCTCCAAAAGCATATAAAATGAAATCCTTCTCAAAATTAGGATTGATGAGGGTAGGGGTAGTAGCGAGGGCTTTCTTTATCTACTCGAAGCTTCCTTTTCCCTCCTTAGTCTAGCTAAATGGCACATTCTTTTTCAACATGGCAGTAAGAGGTTGTAACAAAGCTGCAATATTTAGAATAAACCTCCTAACAAAATTGATTTTGCCAAGAAATCTTTGCAAGCCTTTCTTATGTGCAAGCAGCGGTAAATCTAGAATAGCTGAAACTCTCTCAGGGTCAATAGTAATACCTTCTTTTGAAACAATATGACCGAGGAGTCTTCCTTCATAAACTAAGAATATACACTTTTTGGGGTTCAATGAAACTCCAAACTCCCCGCACCTCTAAAAAATCTGCTTCAATTGGTCAAAATGATCATTAGAATCTTTAGAAAAAATAGTTATATCATCTAGATTGACTAACACTATTATGTTCATAAGGCCATGGAAGGCCATATCCATTGCCCTCAGAAAGGTTGCCCTTGCATTAGACAAACCAAATGGTATTTTCTGATAGGCCATGGTACCCCACTTAGTTGTGAATGTAGTTTTGTATTGGTCCTCTTCTTTGACCAGAATTTGATTATATCCAAAGTATCCATCTAACAAAGAGTACCTATCAGAACTTGAAACAACCTGCAGTATTTGTTCCATGGAAGGAAGAGGGTAATGGTCTTTTAATGAGACCTGATTTAGATCACATAAATCGACACAAAGTCAGATTTCACCATTCTTTTTCGTAATTGGAACCAAATTGGAAACCCAGGAGTAATGTTTTATTGGGAAAATGATACTGCTCTTAATCAGTTTATTCAGCTCAGCCTTCATTAAGTATTCAAGTTTGGGATTGAGGCGTCTTTATTTTTGCCTAACAAGCTTGGCATTAGGATCTAACTCTATGGTGTGCTGGGCCAAACTGGGATCAAAACCTCTCAAGTCCTTATACTCCCATGCAAAAACATCAGAAAAATCTTGACATAATTGAATAAAAGATTGTTGTTCTTCTCTAGTACATACCTTTCCAAGTTTCAGCAGTTTGTCTTTGAAAATTTCTATCGTTTGATAATGTTCTTTCTTCACTGTCATACTGCACTTGTCTTTTCTAAACTGATCATCAATGTTAAACACTAATTCTAATGTGACCAATCCCTTGGGAAACTTATTGGTCCTCAACTGAACAATCTGATCTTCAAATTGCTACTGATATTTATGCTGATCATCTGCTGCAAAATTCAGCCTCTGAACTTAAAAAACTCAAGATTTGTCATCACTGTTAAACACTTGCCATGAAACACTATTGTCAGGTACAGAAGGCCTGGCAACTATCTTAACATATGGTTGTACCTCAACATTCTGAATCTGATCAAGAATCTTAAATTGGAATCCCAAGGTTGCTAATGTATCTGCATACTTATTTTGATCCCTAGGAATGAAATCAGATTAAAAGCATCAAAAAATGAAATTGAATCCAACACTCTATGTTTTTTTTTTGAGAAGATCATTTTTAGCAACATTCAGATTCCTAGCCTGGTTAATGATCAACTCAGAATCCCCATAAACTTGAATAGATTTGATACCTTTTTGTCTGAGCCCATTCTAAACCATGGATCAGGGCCTCATACTCAGCCACATTATTCGTGCAGTTAAAGGTAAACCTTAAGGCAGCATACTATTTGTCTCCTTGAGCTGAAATTAACATATTACCTCCACTAGAACCCATCCTAGTCCTTGATCAATCAAAGTACAGCTTCGAAAGCTGATCTTCTTGCTATTCTAATTGATTTTGATCCTTAATCTGATTTGGAATCACTGCATCGGGTTCCTGTATCATATAGATGCCTAATCCTACCTCATCTGTGTGATGGAAAGGGTCACTTTCATGATCTTTAGCTGCCCAATCATCTAAATTTATGTCCTCCATAGGTGCATTGGGATCTAGGCTCATGGGTTCATCTTGCTGCCCGCGAGTGATGTAGAGATTAGCATTTATTGGGCTGGGAACATAGGGCTCAATATGGTCTTTTGCAAGTGGTTTGGATTATATTGTTACTTTTGTACCATATCTCATTCTAAAGAACAAGGGAGTCTAGACAGATGAAAGAAACCCACCCAATTTAGCTCTGAACTCCCTAGAAAGGAAGATTGCAAAACTAGGTGGAAGGTCAATGATGTAAATGTCTTGATGAATGGAAAAATTAGGACAAGCATGCAATGTGAGTGGCAGATTTTTTATTATCCCCACATTACTAAGTACAAATCCGTCTAACTGAACTACTCCTTTTGCAAGGGGCTCATAAACCAATCCTAATGAGTCAGCTACACTTTTGGGCATAATTGAACTACTTGTCCCTGAATCTACCATATAGTTATGAACCAATTTATCACCAATAATGAGACTTAGATAGAAAGGGGGTGGTTTTACCTCATCTTCTTGTTTTCCACTCTTAACTTCTGAACTATTAGCAAGTACAACCTTGGCCTTCTGATGATTTGAATGCTTAGAAAGTGATAGTTCAGCCAATGCCTCTTGCAACAAATTATTTTGTCCTGGGATGTGTAAAGCATCCATAACTAACATTCTCAGTGTTGCTTTCCTAAGGTGATCAACTATGTTAAAAGAAATAGGGGTTACCTTATCTTGTCCTCTTGCTGCAACCGCGTTAATCTATCCAAGTTGTGATGACTATTGTCACACTTTGGGTTGTTCTTTCACTTGTACTATTTGGTCTCTTTGTAGAATTTGTACCTTCTGCTGTGGTACAGGGGTAGTTTGTGATGGATAGACTTAGTTTTTATCCTTTATAGCCTACTATTGTACTACAACTTGCTAATTTACATTTGTAGCTCTCCATTTTGACCTTTTGTTGGCTAAAATAGGTGTACTTTGTTGATTCTGACCTTGGAAGTAGTTTATACCACAAAAATTAGACTATTCCCAATTCATTAAGACTACATTAGCCTTATTCTTCTAAGTTGAAACTTTTCCATTAACCCCCTCTAAGGTTGCATAGCTATTTTGAACCATGAGTGCCTGATTTCTCACTCCATTCATGTAGGCAGCTTGACTATGTGGTTGGTGACATGGATAATAGTAGTCACTGTCATGGACTAGATTATTCTACGTGGGCACAAGCTCTTTTGAAGTACTAGCAGTAGTTGGATTATAAGCCTAAAAAGGTCGAGGGTTATAGTTCTTTCTTTTCCCCTGAGGATCAGCCTAAAAGGGTTGCCTATATTGCTGATTGGGTTGATATTGGGTATTTTGCTGATTAGGCTGATACTCATTTTGGTAGGGCAAACGTTTCTCCATGTTTACTAGCTTATTTGCAATTGTCCTTAAAGTATTTTCCAATTCTGGGGTACTTTGGGTTTGAACTGGGACAACAGTTTGTTGGGCTATTTGATATCTTATTGCTGGAATAGCTAGGACAGCAGCTAGAGGAGGCACTGCCATAGGCATAGATGGCTAGATTTTAGGGAAAATGGGTAAAGGGGGCCTAGGGGCTATCTTCCCTTCCTAAATAAGGCAGTTTTGTTCTCTAACAATGATCTCAAAAGAATCTGGAAGGGTGGTCCCTCCCATGGACTGTATCATTACAGAAATTTCACTGTTCAAAGCTTTGAGATAAAACAAAAAAGCATGCCTTGGCAAAGGTTTTACCATTGTGGGAATCCTATCCTAGGTCCTCTAAAATCAGTAATTGAAATCAACCATGTGTTCTTGGGGTACCCTTTTGAGGGTACTCAGTTGCTCCAGCAGTGAGAGATGATTGGACTTGTCCTTGAAGTGTTTGTGTAATCCATCTCCCAGTAAGTACCAGGATGTTATTGAATTTTTAGCAAGTCCTCTAAACCATTGTAAGGCCTTTCCTTTTAACGAAGTAGTTTAAAGTATAAGTGCCACGTTTTCTTGAGTGACATTATGTACAGAACACAACATTACTACATGTTGAGTATGTTCAACAATAGTAGTATGATCTTCTCCAGTGAAATAAGGCAATCCCTTCAAGGCTGCCATTGGAATATCATCTCGTTGGGAAAGTTGTAATGGGCTGTCCATATTGAAAGAAGCAAATGCATATGGCCTACCCATTATAGGTATCTGGACTATCAACACTAGACTTCTCCTTCTTTTAAACAGACTTGTAGATCTGAATCGAGAAGGTGTAGACTTGGATCTTCTTGATGACTCAGCTATTCTGCTTGTTGATCTGCCTCTCTTTCTAAGTGTAGACAGCTGTAGGTAGTTAAATGGGTCTAGATTAGACATGGTTTTCATAAGCTACAAGCACTAATCTACATACCAAACCAAAGGGAATGAGTTGCCAGGTATATTGAAAGCCTCCAAAGGATGGGAAAAATGCTACATATACCAGAACGGTAGCTATGAGGGTACAAATCTCTCTGAAATTACTTCTAGAGTCCCACCAAGTGTACCAAAAATTGTTCTCAATTCAAGTATGCACCCTTGTTAAGTTTTGCAAAAACTTAACTACTTGTTGAAACATGGAATCATTCTCGGATGTGGGTCTCCTTTCATCAGAACAAATCTCCATAGTGAGTTGGTTCTCTTGTAATTTCTAAACTACTAACTTGAGGGCAAAAAGGATAGAAGGGTGTAATTAAAATGCAAACTATTTCTGGAATCTAAACTGGATGAAATTCTATCACTCACAAACAAATCCTCTAACCTGAATCCTCACAATTTCACTGATAGCTTATTCCATAAGTAATTTGCAACAAGGTTTGGATCAAACACAAACTGCAACCAGGAAGAACTAAGTTTTTAATAGTATTGAGACATAATAAAGGATAGAAAGTCACAATATAACATTAGATCAAGACTGCAAAAATATGTGAAACATGATGATTTTGTATTAGAACTGGAAGGAGTATAATGCATGAAAAATAAAATGTGTGAGCCAACTACCTATATACAACTCTGCCTATGAACAAGAGAGAAGAAATTGATACTAACTAACTGAGAAAAAACTCTATTTTTCTCGTATAAATGACTCCCAAAGATCTCTTCTGAAGAAAGCTGAAAAAGCTCCTAAAAATAGACCCTAAGTCTATTTTTGAGCTACTCATGAAAGCCAAAAATAAAGCATTAAATCTGCCACCAATCTATGAAATAAAGTTGCAGAATTGCCCTCTCATGTGGTCCCACTGTAAAACTACTTTTCTTTGCTCATGAAAGCTCCAAAATTTGTCCTATATGGCTCTAAATAAAACAAATCAGAATGAAATATTTGATCTATCTTATTAACCTATAAATTGCCTAAAAATAGTTAAACTTTAAAAGCAATTCATAATTTCATTGCTTTAAAGTTAACTTTACAATGATATGACAATTTTAATTAATATCCTATTTAATATGATTTTTTTGCAAAAAATAAAATGATATCTAGTTTATAGTTTCACCAAGATATTTATACGATATCACAAAAACAATTTTCTATAAAAATTATTAAAAAAATGAAATATTACACATATTTGTAAAAATTAAATAAAAGCCTTAAAAGGCTCGACACCATGGCCTCCATGTGTCAATATTCTGCCACCTCATCGCTGTCCATATAGTGTCACCATGTTGCAATTTACCCCTTAGACCATGTCATAATCTAGCATACTCTTCACATCTCCAAACATTTTGTTTGATCTTGTGTATATATTCAAAACATGTGAAAAAAAAAAAAGAAAAATGCATAAGTGGGAGGTCAAAGACACTCTACCACACGCATTGTCAAATGATACTTAGACTCTAATGTGAGTCGACCACATATGCGACCAAGACCTTCCAAAGATTCTAAAGGCACAAGCCTTGTTTACTCATGATAATGTCCACCTTTAACTTCATAAAATAAGCCATATTCTTCAATTGTCGGCAACTTCTTCTTATGATTAATAGGCACTATTGATGTGTAAAATTGCACAGGTTCCAACACCAACATGGGAAGTTTCAGGAATGTGGGACTTGCTACCTGAAACAACCTCTACATTTTAAAGAAGCTGGCTCTTCTCTATTTTAAATGGGTTTTGGGAAAAGGGTAGAAATTAACAGAAATAAAGATACAATTAAAGCAAATCTATCTATGGCGATGTGCCTGAATGATAAGTATCTCTCTCAACTTAAGCACAGTGAAGCTATCCTCAAGATTTAGTTATGTTAAAGAGCAAATGTTGCATGATTAACATAAACAGATATAATGAATAAACTCAAAGGCTCACAAATAGACAATTTACAATGACATAGAAAATATCAACCAAGGCACAGAACTCTGTCTTTCTCATTAATTTCCCAGCAATATAAGAGGCACAGATACATGCATAGTTACATTTACTTTCTGAATCAATAATAACAAACTAAAGGCAAAATGATATTACATGTCACAGCAAAAGGTCTCAAACTCTCTTGAATCTCTGATAGAAAATATCTCTAGCCAAAAATTGTCTATGAATGATCCCTTGATGATTACCAATGTTACATATTTATACCATAGGATCAGCTCTAGATTGTCTGCACTGATTGAATCCCAACGGTCTAACTGAACTGGAGTTAACTGGAAGTCTCTGACACTTGAAATCTTTTAGATCCACAAATAGTTACAATAACTGCAAGTGCATTGGCTATGACAAAATACATGTGGTGCGTCTCCTTCTAATAAAGAATAGACACTTGGTGGCTTCCGCACTCTCTAAACAATGAACTTCGAGACACATGGCACCGCCTGCAGCACTCAGAAACAATACATGTCTCGCTCTGCAACATTTTACTTAACTGTGTCTTTAATATTCGGGAGGGCTCTGCCTATGACATCTGGCACAATCAGCAGCAACTACAACTTTATTACCTATGAGAAATGGGACCCACCACACTTACCACTCGGTAGCTTTCAAAAAGGAAAACAGGGACAGGTGGCACCTTCCGCTATCACTATGAATTTGTATGTGGCACCTTCTGTACTCTTGAAACTCTTTAAGAAACTTGCACAGAGCTCGACACTTGTCACTGTCCACATCATTTGAGAAACCTTTATTAACACTGTGGAAAAGTTAGAAAGCCTTTCACTTAGATGCTGCATCCACCACATGTCGCCTTCCGCTGCATTTGAGACTTTAAAACTAGGGACCCACCTCCATACTTCACTAAACAATGAAACATAAGAACCAATCCGTGGGAGCTGACACATGGTGAGTTCCATGACTACCGCAAAGGACACATGGCACCTCCTGCGCACACATAGAAACTTTTAAAGAAACTTTGAAACTCAAGCGAAAATTGACACTTGGCAAGTTCTGCGGCTAGTAACTTTAGACAATATTGAAATAGCTTCCACCACGTGGCACGATCTGCGTTAAAGTTATAACATAGAAACAAAAGTGCGACTGGGACTGAGGCTTGACACTTGGTAAGTGTTGTTCTACTCTGAGACTTTGACAAAAAGAAACCCTTACGGAAACCCTCGCGGTGATGTGAAAACTTTCACAGGAACATTTGCAGAGGCAAAAATTGAAACCCGCTATAACCCGCTGATGCGCTGCAACTGAAACAAAATGTAGAATATTTAACTCTACGGCTCTTGGTGACCCTAAGGACTTTTAAGCCTGCTCAAAAAGAATCCAAGAAAAATGTGGCAAAAGAATGTGTATAAAAATACAATAAGGATCATAGATTCTGCAAAGTTGTCTGATAAATAGACCATTCGGAGTCAGAAAGTCCCTGTTCTGCAAATCTTGGAAAGAAAAATCAAGGCTTATAATGTCCTTGTGGGAAAAAGATTGTAAAATTTGAACCATAGCTTTCAATTGGAACTCAAGTTAGGCCATTGGAATCAAAACATCTTCAACTTCCTGCACTGATGAAGAATCAGTTAAACCTTGAAAAATTGATTGATCATTTTGCCTAGTTAACAACAGAGTCTTAATCTCATCAATCATTAATACAGTATTGTTGTCAGGGAATGGGGAGGGGAGACCCAATTGCACTAGATCTTCTATGTGTCTTTTCATGTCTTTGACTCCCTCTTTGACAACATCCAGAAGCTCCTGGCAATTTGTAGCAGTTGAATTACAACTGAGAACCTCATTTACCCTCTTTGCTGCTACCACCTTGTCACTTATCCCTGCTGCTAATAGGATCTCATCAGTTGTGTCATATAGCTTCTTGAGCAATAATTGAGAATCAGAGACTCTTAGAGAAACAGTAGATAAAGTGGCCTGAACTGAAGCTTCCACTTTCTCGCACAACTGTTGTGCATTTAACAGGAATGTTAATGACGGCTTGAGCTAGATAATCTTCTCAGAGATGCGTTTCCAAACTAAAACATATAGCTCTTTAACCAGGTTCAAAACTCCAGCATTCTTAGGCCTATTAGCCAACTCAAGTGTCAACTGTTTTGTCATTTGTTTCTCAGTTTGGAGCTATGCCTATATTGCAGCTGCAGCATTTTGCTCACTCACCAACTTTTGCTGAGATTGTGTAGCTTGTTGCAATTTTTCTTGATATCTCTTCTCTAATGTGGCCTTTTCCTACCTCAAAACATTTACTGCAGCATTCTCTTGTGCTAGCTCTATTTTCAAAGAAGCATTTTGGGCTTGAGTGGCCTGATGAATCTGACAAGAAACAGTGTTTTGTAACTATTTATTGAGATTCTCTATTTCTTCATTCTTGGATTTCAACTCTGTAGCAAGGTTGCTACTATTTTTTCTTCTCTTGTACCAAGTCTTTTTCAACCTTCTGCATCTTTGACACTTTCAAATAATTAGTTGCTACAGTAGAAGTGGTTTCATTGAGTAGCTCGACCCTATCTTGTGGTCTGAATAGTGACATGTCCATGGCCACTGCATTCATTGGATAGTCCTGAGATTGTATCTGCTCGTTCGGCTTCACCACATTTGGAGACAAATGTATGACAGTCAACTGCTATTGGATTGGGTCAAAGAGTGACCTCATATGTGGAACTGCTAGGCTCTTATTTTCTTTCTTTCTTTTCTTATCCATCCGGACTTCTCTAGCCTTCTTAGTAGTATCTGCTTGAGCTTGGAAAGTGGGGGGAGAAGCAATATACCCTCCAGCAAAGGGGTAACCTTGAGGTAAACCATAAGGAATAGACAAATGTTGGCTAGGATCAACTTGGGGAGTGACTCTCTTTGGAACAAAGGGGGAAAACAATGGCAATGAGGTGGTCTGTGAAGAAATGGCCTGAGGATTAGGAAGTGAGGCAAGTGTAGATATAAGCACAGCAGAGGTGGTAGGGGATACTAATGTTTGGCCAGTTGGGATTGCCACCCCTATGGTAGAAGAAAAAGACTAAGAGGAAAAAGGAGAAGAAACAGTTACCTGAGGAGCAGCAGATGTGGTTGGTGGTTGCTGTTGTGATGGCTCTGCCTCTTCATCTGACTCTGGTGGAAGGTTTAGTTTTCTATGCTTCCTTGGCCTTTCTTTTGCTTTCTCCTCTAATGCCTTCTCTACCACATTGACCACTACTGATGGTGGTAATGATACAAAACTTGAGGCCCCAATGGCTGCAACTGATGGAGTCCCTCTAGGTGGTGATGACACCACACTCTTCTATTTTTCTAAGGCACTGAGAGATTGGGGCCAGGTAGACATAGGGACAACAGTAGAGGCTTGTCCTGTTGCTTGCATTGTATGAGTTGATTCTGCTTCCCCTTCTAACTCTCCACTCTGTGTCTGAATTTTGCTTGTATTAGGGCTATAGACTAGTGACGGATGCCATTCATCCCAGATTGCCTCCCATCTCTCATCAGTATCAACATTACCAAAAGAGTGAGTTAACTTAGAAATTTCCTGCCTGTATTTCCAATAGGCATCTATTTTCATTGGTTTCCATTCCTTGCCTTTTGATAAAGCTTTCTTCAATCGAAAACCCATTCCAACCTTTGGGTCATAGGCCCTTTTTTAACATAAAAGGTCTCCCATGGCCTAGGACCCTCAAAAGGTAGATTTGTTAATTCCACATATAGGTCAGGGGTGTCTTCTTTAGGGTTTCTTCTATCCTCCCAAAAAGGGCAACCCTCATGCACAGTTTTAGCTCCAACCTTGTTGCTTTTAACCCATGAGGCTATAAAACTGGTTGGGTCATATTTCCATTTGTCCTTAATAATAAAGAAACCCAAAGCAGCAAGTTTTCTTAACAATAGGTGCTCTGCATCTCTAACCTCTAGGGCCATATTCTTTCAAATCCATGGAATATCATACATTTTCTTCTTCTTCCTCTTGGTGCCATACTCATTATCAACCATGGACACTTGCTAGGTTACTTCTAGAAACGCTACCCTAGGGGTCAAAATTTTGGGGAGCAGCATAGGTTCCTCATTGAAACCATGGACCCTAATGATAGTAGATTGGGCCCCAAAGAAATAGTCACACAAGATGGGGGAATTGGTCATGAAACGCCTGATGCTAGGTGTCAACCTATTTTCTACAGGTTCAAGACTCAAATGGTAAAAGGCAGGCGCAACAAAAAGTTCCTAGAACTCATAAGGATCTGATGCCTTAGATAATACATGTGTCTATGCGGACATAGGGATAGTTCTATTTTGTCCAAAATCTAGGTTGTACATATTCAGTTGCATGTTTTGTGCAAAAATACCATAATTTTGATATAACATTAAATGAAACAGGTAAGCAGAATACCTGAAAACTCCTTTAGATTTGAAATTGATGAGTTGATCAGCCATGGAATAAGCAATTTGTTCAGCAAAATCCAGTTAGAATTCTTGTGACTTATCCACAGTCTGCAATCTAAATAAAATGGCAATTTGCCACTTGTAGACTGTGATATCTTCTTTCATTCCAAAGATGAAAGCCATCATAGACAGTGCCTGTGAATTGTGCCCTTCCTGTAGGTAACGTGGGCATCTGTTTATTCTCCTTAGGTAACTACAACTTTGAATTGAGAAACCTAAGCTGATTGTTGACATTTGACCACGTCTTTTACATTTTGGCAATAGTGGGGAATGTGGTCGTTCGATCATGGTACAAGGCCAACATGTCTCTTATGGGCTTCAGTGTAATTTGTACCATAAAGGGGCCCTGTTGAATGGTGCATGAAGACACATGAAACAGTTCTGCACACATATAAATTAGGTCAGGACATGAATGCACACTTGGGACTATGAACTGTGCCAACCGTGAAGTCCAAATCCTCATCCCGAAACTTTCAGACTCCCCCTTCTTTGCCTTCTGAATGCATCTCTAGTGTGCTCCTTCTCGGAGAGCCTTGGTATATTTTTGAAGGGCTAGGTCTAAGACATTATTTGCAAAATCTTTAACCTTTTCTGGGTCAACAGAAAGACCCACCTTAGGAACCCTCATCCTTGGATAGGTTCTCTTAGGCTGCGTAGGTGCTGGGGCGTATGATTTGTTGTTTAGAAGTCTATCTGTTGATTCATATATTCCGAGTCACTCTGAAGAAGACTGTGCTTTGGCCATGGTTGTGTCTGAGGAGAGAATGTAAGAAACTTGATACAAAAAAAATTGAAACCGCACTAAAGAAAGGGCACTCGGCTTGGGAAGGGTTTGCTAGGGATAGAATTGTAGGCAACAATGTTTTCATAGCAAAGAGATGGAAACAAAATGAAAGCCACACTTATGATTGAACTCTTATTAATGGGGCTTTAATGACACATCATGCCTTATAAATGACATTAATGCCAAGAAACTGTTAATGTATCTTTTCAAACCAATATAGGATTATGTGTCAGAAACATTAAGATAGTGGCTGCGAAAAGTGCATACTTTAGGAATTTTGGGTATTGGGGACAACTTTAGTGAATGAGAGGTTTCCAAAAAGAGAAGAGGCTTGTGCTACTGCCACGTGTTCACAGAACACTTATTTAAAAGGAAAGCGGGAAAAAGAAGCAGGAAAATAGGAAAATAATAAAGAAACTAACTATAGTACATAGGAGACACTGCTTAATTAAAATGCTTCAAATAGATCCCATTCACAGGAATCTCTTCAGGTTCACCTTCCATGTTCTCAAGCTCAAATGAATTTTACTGTTTATAGGAACGAATCTTATAAGGACCGGTCCACAGTGATTCAAATTTGCTGTGTCTACCGGGCTTGGCAGCTCTCTCGTCCCATTTAAGCACTATTGAGCCAACTTCAAAATGGGGATTTGAAGTCTTCTTGTCAAAATAGTCTTTGATTATTTTCTGGTGTTTCATCAGTAACTCATGTGCTTTTTCTCTTTTTTCTTCTACCTCCAACAATTCAGCAAGTCTGACTTGCATTGGGCCATTTTCCTCAATCTCAATTTGTTTCAATAATTGTAGAGTGGGAATCTCTAGGCTTAGTGGCATTATAGCTGGCTTACCATAGACCAATTCATATGGGGACATCTTTGTCACTTGCTTAGGTGTAATTCTATCAGCCAACAGTGCAGTATTGAGCAATTTGTGCCACTCTCTTTGATAATTGGTTCCAATCCTCTTAATGATTCTGATTAGGTTTTTGTTAGTAGACTCTGTGAGACCATTACCCTGAGGGTAATAATTTGAAGAGGTTTTCAAATAAATTCCATACCTTACTACAAACTCTGACATCTTTGTTCCCAAAAATACCTTAGCATTATTTGATATGATGGTACGAGGAGGGCCAAAATGAGCAATAATGCTTTCCAGAAAGTCCAGTATTACCTTTTCTGTTGCTTCCTTGAGTGACACTGCTTCACTCCATCTAGTAAAGTAATTGGTGGCTGTAAGGATCCATTTGTGTCCCATACTTGACACTGGATTGATCATACCAATGAAATCAAGACCCCATTGGGCAAAGGGCTCATCTATGATTATGGGGCTTAGGGGCATTGCTGCATTTCTTCTTTTTCCTGTATAGAACTGACAGGCTTGACACTCTTTGACCAGCTAATAACAGTCTGTAAATAAAGTGGGCCAGAAGTATCTTGCTTGAGTTATTTTTATTGTAGTGGTCCTTGCTGAAAAAGTGTCCCCCTGAGACTCCATGATGCAGTTCATGCAATATTTTTTGGGCTTCTTCTTTCTCTATGCATCTTAAAAGTATGCCATCAGTATTTCTTTTGAAAAGAACATGGTCAATTAATACAAAATAGGACCCTTGCTGTCTATAACACCTTCTCTTGTCATGGGAGAGCTCATTTAGGAAAATCCCATGTTTAATAAACTGAATCCTATTTGTAACCTAGGAATTCTGATCAATCTCTTGGATTCTCAACACATTCTCACTTTCTGTTTCTGCAGTCACCATTTTTTCCATGTCTTGGGCCATATATTGGCACAATCCTTTGCCTTTGACTAGCTTAGTGGGTCTGACCTCCACATCATATTCAAGAATCTTTGTTATCCAGTTTTCTCTTTTCTCAGTGATCTCACCTTCCATAATGTATTCCCTCACACTAGGATGAGCCACTAATATCAGAATCTTATTCCTTGTGACCATGTGTCTAAATTTCTTAAGGGCTTTTACCATGGCATATGCTTGTTTCTCCACAAAATTATATCTGGCTTCCTAAGAGTCCTAGAGAAAAAGGCTATTGGATGTTCTCCTTCTTGCTGGTTATCTTTCTAAGTCAAAACAGCATCAACACTGAACTCACCTCCATACACATACATTATAAAAGACTTAGAAAAGTCTATGTTTCTCAGTACTGGGGCTGTTGAAATGGCTTTCTTGACTTCCTCAAAAGCCTGTCTCCCTTCTGCAGTCCATTTGAAAACAAGGTCCTTCTTTAGCAATAGTGTCATAGGTCTAATCGGTCCTACAAGTCAGCTATGAACCGACTGACAAAATTGATCTTCCCCAGGAAGGACTGAACAACCTTCTTATTGACTGGCAGAGACAAGTTCATTATGGCAATGACTCTTTCTGGATCAATAGAGACTCCATCCTTTGACACTATATGCCCTAACAGTTTGCCCTGCTGTACTGCAAAGATACACTTCTTGGGATTCAGGGATATTCCAAATTCTTGACACTTCTTAAAGACAACCTCTAAATGATCAAAATGATTAACAACATTTTTAGAGAAAATAGTGAGGTCATCAAGATAAATCAGAATGATTTTGTTTATGAGCTTCCCAAATGCTACATCCATTGCTCTTTGAAAAGTGGCTCCAGCATTCGAAAGGCCAATGGCATCTTGGCATATGCAAATGTTCCCCATTTTGTAGTAAATGCAGTCTTATGTTGGTCTTCATCAACCAACCAAATCTGATTGTATCCAGAGAAACCATCTAGTAAGGAAAATCTCTCTGATCTAGCCACAGTCTGTAAAATTTGTTCCATAGAGGGCAGGGGATAATGATCTTTTAAGGATGCTCTATTTAGATCCCTGAAATCTACACAGAGTCTTATGTCACCATTCTTTTTTCTCACTGGCACTTGGTTTGATACCCAGGTCGAGTGCTTGATTGGAAAATTTATTTTTGATTCTAAAACCTTCTGCATCTCATCCACCATTAGAGGTTCAATTCTAGGATTCATGGGCCTTTGCTTCTGTCTGACTGGTTTAGATCCTTCAGTCAGCTCTATGGTGTGCTGAATGATGTCTCTGTTATAACCATGAAGATCTCCATAGGTCTAGGCAATCACTTTGTCATATCTTTCACACAAGTTAATTAGTCTTTCCTTTTCCTCTGGGGTTGTGGAATTTCCAATTTTCAACTTCCTTCCTTCACTAACCTAGATTTCAGAATAATCTACTTTATCAGCTTGAAACCTCTTTTTCTCTAAGCTTACATCCTCTAGGTCAAATAAGTTTTCTAAGGTAATTAGTCCTTTAGGAAGCTTATTGGACTTTAATTGAATAATTTGGTCTCCATATGCTTCTTCAATCTTAGGGTGTAACTGATCAGCAAATTCTCCTGATTGTTGCAAAAATGAGAGGACTTGGAAATCATTTTCAAAAACTTGCCAATTTTAGTCATTGTCTGGGATAGTTGGTCTCACTATAATTTTGACTAACTCATTATTTACTAGTATATCAATTGCTGGATCAAACTGTGAACCAACTTGTACCAATCTATCTGCCTTAGAATTTTGGGGTCTAGGGACTACTTCAATATTGAAGGCTTCAAAATCATCTATTAAGTCCCAAATCCTATGTCTATAGGATCTCATCCTTACATTTTTGGCTCTTGCCTTTCCTCTGATTTGTTTCACCACTAGTTCTGAATCTACTTTTACTATCAGATTCTTTAGTCCCTTTTTCTTGGCTAACATAAGTCCATGCACCAAGGATTCATACTCAGCATCATTATTGGTATAGGCAAATTGAAAACGGATGGCCCTAAAATTTTCTCACCATTTGGGGCAGTAAGGCAAATTCCTGCTCGAACACCATTTTTACTTCTAGCCCCATCAAAATTTAGAGTCCAGATTTATGAGTCCTTTTTAGATTCTTGGGTCTGTGGTGTTTCTTCCCTTAAAACATTTGGGATTTCATGGTCTTCATCAAATATGACATAAGTGCCTAGACCAGTAGAGTCAATTTCCATAGGGATCACTTTGCATCATAGTCAATAACTGATGATTTTCCTCTTCTTGTTGGTCATATTCAGTCCAGTCTCCTAACTCTTCAACAAAAATTCTCTCTTCTTGGTAAGACACCTATGGAGGTGCGATCTGGTAAGAAGCCTTTAGTTAGGCATCTTCGTGTTTTTGGTTGTGATGCATATGCACATGTGCTTAGGGAGAAATGGTCTAAATTGGAGAACAAGGCTGTTAAGTGTATTTTCATTGGCTATGGTGTTAGTGTAAAAGGATACAAGCTTTGGGATCTTGTGGCTGAAAAAGTGTTGTATAGTAGAAGTGTTATCTTCAGAGAGCTAACACCTTCTTCCATAGTTCTACATACAGAACACATAGAAAAGAAAGAAGATGTGTTTCGGTTTCTATCTACCCCAGAGAAGACTGAACTAACAGACCCTATGAAACCTAATGATGAGGAGAGCTCTAGCAGCTATGAAAGCTTAGAAGAAGAAGCAGAACCTCAACCTCAGTCATTGAGGAGGTCTACAAGAACAAGAAAGCAACTTGATAGGTTTGGTTATTCATTACTTGATTCTAGTTGTTCTTTTTCTTTACTTACTAACACTAATGAACCTAGAATTGTGAAAGAGGCTATGGGCATGAAAGATGCAGGTTCCTAGAAGGTGGCCATGGAAGATGAGATGACTTCTTTGGAGAAGAATAAAACATGGGACTTGGTGCCTTTGCCTGAAGGACGGAAACCTATTGGATGCAAATGGTTGTTCAAGAAGAAATTCGGCACAGATGGCAGTGTTGAAAAGTACAAGGCTAGATTGGTTGCAAAGGGGTACTCACAATTGGAGGGAATTGATTATGGTGAAATTTTCTCTCTTGTTGTGAAGCTGACATCCATTCAATTCCTATTATCCCTTGCAGCTGCTTATGACTTAGAGGTAGAACTTTTGTAGGTGGTTAACTATAAAACTAATTATTCAAATTGTCTTAGGCTATGTATTCATGTGATGTAGATTGATAAAGATCAAAGATTGCTTTCGTGGAACTTTTTCTATAGTGAAGTGGTCTTAAAAATGGTCACACAATCAAACAATAGGCTCATACGTACATTTATAACTCCTATAAAAATAAGCAATAACTTATCATAATTATGTACAATAGGTTAATGAGATTGTAAAAGTATAGATGGCTTAGAATAAGAAACACAAATCTTCTTGTTGTCTCTAATGAAGTGTTAGAGAAATTCAATTCTTCTAAGGCTTAGTCATGCTTAAATTGTAGGGAAACTTATAAAGTATGAGACTATAATACTTAATTGATTCTACATTTGTATGATTGTTACCATTAGAGAAAGCTGGAAGGACATTTCTCAAATGTTGTAGTTGGTAGTACCTTGGTAGACATGTATGTAAAATGTGGAAGAATAGACAAGGAACATGAACTATTTGAGAAAATACCCCCAAATGTTGTTGTCTCATGGATTGCAAAATGATCACATGCTAGGCACAAAATGGGGTTTTGCATATTGGGAGATAGTTTGATATGTTTTCTATCTAGGTGCTTTATATGCAATTTCTCATTATTTACAATCAAAAGGCCTTTTGTTTTGTGTGGTTTACTATTTTTGCATCTATTTAGGTCTCTGCAAGTCTCCAACAATTCCTTGGGATTTTGAATTTGAAGAAGGGTTTACATGGACTCTAAAGGCAAGTCATTTTAAATTTTTAGAATGGGGGAATTTTTCAAGGTTAACAGTTATTTGTTTGTTGTAGAGTTCTTAGTGGTTGTGTGAGTGCAAAATAACATAGATTTCTCTTTAGATTAAGAAATTGCATCATTTTTATGTTGTTGGTATTTTTTATTGGTAGCAATTTGTCTATAAGAAGTTGGCTTTAGGTGGAAAATTGTATGCATTTTATTTCTTTGTTCTACATTTCATGCTAAAAACATGGGTGTTCATGGTTTTGATAGCTATTAGCCTTTTTAATGCATCCTAATTTGTTAAATGTTCTTTTTGTTTATGATGCCATTGTGGCATTTCTTACAACCATATTTCTTTGATTCATTAAGCCTGTAGAAACAAGATCATGGAATAAACAAAAAGCACACGAGTTTGCAATGAATTGACCTAATTGTATTAACTAGAATGCAAATATAAATAGGTGAGTGTGGGTATCGAAATCTCCATGAAATGAGGATAGGACTTCTCTACATGAAGATGTGGTGAGTAACCACCAACAAAGATAGCACAAGGTGTCAATGTAAGTTGACACCTCTACACAATGACCAACTACTTTGACATGTTCAAAGTAAAATGTGGTAAAATGCCTAAGTGTGATTAAAACACGTGTATACACCTAGGATTAAAGGTATACACCAACAACTCCCTTAAGCCTAGCTTAGGTGAGTTTTATGAAAAATGGGCCCCGACTATAAGCCTAGTGAGATACCCATATATAATGCAAAAGAAAAATGACTCCTGGTCATGAAGCCTAATAAGGTACTCAATTACAATGCAAACTCTCTAAAACTGGAGAAAGATAGAAAACCTAGTGGGAAAAAACTCTCCTCCAAAACAAGAGAAAAAAGAAAAGACTTAGAGAGACCCCCCCCAAAGATGATGTTGATGTAGACCATACACCAAGAAGAGCTCATAGAGAATGAACATTCTCTTAATAAAGGGTTTTGTGAAAATGTCAGCAACCTGCTCGAAAGACTAGCAAAAGACTAAGTCGATGATTTGACCATAAATAAGCTCTCGAATATAATATATGAAAATCTTGATGTGTTTGGTTCGTTGATGTTGAACCAGATTCCTGTATATCTGTATAGTGCTATGTTTATCAAACAAGATAACTATAGGCTTCCTCAAAGGAATACCAAACTCAGAAAGAATGCCTTGAAGCCATATGGCCTCAGTAGCTGAGTTAACAACTCCCCTAAATTCTACCTCTATAGAAAATATAGAAATAACATTCTGCTTCTTGCTAGACCAGCTGATAGGACCAAAACCAAGTGAAAACTGTAACCAGAAGTGGACTTGTGATACTCAGTATCACCAGTCCAATCTAAATCTGTAAAACCAACCAAGTCAACTGATGAACCAACTCTGTAGTGAATCCCGAATGCAAGTGTACCATGAAGGTAGTGAAGGATCCTCTTAGTTGCTTTCTAGTGCAACTCATGAGGTTCCTACATAAATCTAGAAACCATGCCAACTACATATGATATGTCTGGCCTGGTATGTGTCAAGTATATAAGACTACCTACAAGTTGTTGATATAATGTAGCATGAACTAAGGGTGTAGGGAAAGAAGTCTCAATCTTGACTCTAGCTAGGAAGGGAGTCAGAGATGGTCTCCAAGTAGTCATGTAAAAACATGCAAGTAAATCAAGAGTATACTTTGGCTAAGCAAGTTCAATCCATGAATCTGACTGTGATATCTCAATACCAAGGAAGTAGTGCAATAAACCCAAGTATGTCATGTTAAATCTATCTTGAAGTGCTAACTTCACTGCTGCAATGGTAAATGAAGTACTCCCAATAATCAAAAGATCATCAACATATAGAACTAGTATCAAAAGTGAATCATCTTGCCGCAAAAGATACACATTAGGATCTGAATGACATCTAGTAAATCCTAAAGATAGAAGGTAAGAATCCATCTTGGCATACCAAGCCCTGGGGGCTTGTTTGAGACCATAGATAGATTTCCTTAGTCTATAGACTAAGGATGAATCCTATACAAACCCTGGTTGTTATTCCATGTAGATTTCCTCCTCAAGGTCTTCATGAAGAAATGCACTCTTCACATCCATTTGATGTACAACCCATCCATGTGATGCAGCTATAGCTAGTGTGGGTCAAATTGAAGTCACCTTGGCAACTAGTGCAAATGTTTATGTATAGTCAATGCCTGTAACTTGTGAAAAACCTTTGGCAACCAAACATGCTTTGTACTTATCAATTGGCCCATCTCCTACAAATTTAGTTCGATATATCCATCTACATCAAATTGTCTTCCTTCTTTTAGGAAGAGAAGTCAAGTCCCAAGTGTGATTTCAAATCAAGGAATCATATTCCTCACTCATAGAAATATCCCACTCAGGTATGCCTAATGCTTCTTTAAATATTTATGGATCAGACATTAAAAGTAATGAAGACACGTGATCCCCCCTAAAAGTTTGTCTAAATCTATTTGTCACATGATCTTCTACAACCTATACCCATGAATCTGCTATGTGAAGTGAGCGTAGATTTCTTGATGTGGTTGAGTCAAGTGCAGAAATATCAACTTCTAATGAAATCCCAGAACTTGATGAAGACAAATTCTCATTATTATCATCACTTTGTGAACTAGAAGAAGAAGAAGAAGTATTTACTGCACTAGGAATCTATTGAGAATGATCTGAATCATCAGAGGTATTATCATGATTTGGAGAATCAACAGTAAGCTGAGGAATGTCAAGAATAGTTTCAAGAGGTGTTTCTTTAAATTTAACACTTATCTCAATGAGCAATTCATGTGTGGTTGGATGAAGTAGGCAATAGCCTTTTACACCATTTGGATATCCAACAAAGATGCAAGGTTTGGATTGTGGATCCATAGCCTTGCGATGTTCTTTAGGAATGCGTGTAATAGTTAGAGAACCAAAGACTCTGAAATGATCAACTGTTGGTTTGCAATCTTTCCAAGCTTCAAAGGGAGTGATTCCATTCAAGGCTTTATGAGTAATTCTATTCTGAATGTAACATGCACAGTTGATTGCTTCAGCCCAGTAAGATGGTGTTAAGACTTTAGAATGAATCACACAATTAGCCATCTCTTTTAAAGATCTTTTTTTTGTACTCAACAACACCATTTTGTTGAGGAGTATAGGAAATTGTGCATTGCAAATATATACCCTCTATTATGCAATATTGTTCAAAATAATTATTGACATACTCTCTTCCATTATCTGTTCAAAGAACTTTAATGACTTTCCCTAACTATTTTTTGGCTAAAGCTTTGAAATCTTGAAAAGATTCAAACACTTCAGAATTTTTCCTAAGGAAGTAGACCCATGTAAAATGAGAAAAATCATCAATAAAGGTTAGAACATATCTAGCCTTTGTAAAAGATGGATGGGGAAAAGCTACTGAAACTTCACTATGAACAAGTTCTAAGACTTGTTTTTCCCTCCATATTTTTTTCTTGTCAAACTTCTCTTCAGGATGTTTACCAAGTGCACAACCTTCACAAAGTCTTTTAGAAAACTTGACTTTTGGTAATCCATTAACTATTTTTTTATGTAGTTGTTCAAGATAGCCATAGTTAAGGTGGTTGAATTGCTCATGTCATAGTTTACTAACTTCATTTGAATGAGTTAGTAGTGCCTTTGGAAAAAATTTAGTAAAAAAATTGGAGAAGGTATATAATCTGGATTGGTGATTTGCCTCCACTATAGCAACCTAATTGTTACATTTTAATTATCTTATTTCAACTAAATTTGGAGAGAAATGTACTCTCATGCCCTTCCCTAAGTGTGTTATTTGATACACTGAAGAAGATTAGATGATAGTGAAGGTATACTTCGAACATTTGAAAATATTCCTCCTTCAACTTCAACAGACCCTCTCCCTTTCACCAATGCTGGAGTATCATCACCTAAGGTGATTGTAGACATTCTGGATGGCTCTAAAGATGAAAAAACAACCCGAGAAGAACCCATATGATGGGTTGCACCAGAATCAATAATCCATGATGGAGATGAAGATTTAGTAGCAACTATGGCCTTGCCCTTTAATTTCTCTTTGTCTTTAGTATTATCTTGAGTTGATGAAGATGCTTTGACAAAATTAGGTAGCCCAATATTATTCTTTTTAAGAATCTGAGAGAGATTTTCAATTTTTTTCTTCATGCATTAATGTTCATCATGCCCTGGTCTTTTACAAAAGACACAAGTAACTTTCTTAGTAACTGTCTTACTTTGTTGAGAAGAGTTATCCTTTTTGAAGTTGTTGATTTTATCAACTTTCTTACTATCCTTGTCATTTTTAGTGTTCTTTTTCTTTCCTTTTGAAGTTTGAGCCTTACCATTCCCTACAATTAGAGATTGCGGCTTAGTAGACTTCAAAGAACCCATCTAAATTAATTTTTCTTGGTCCCTTGTGAGATCAGAAATAAAGCTATCTAGAGTGGACATTTTCCACAATGCTCCAAGAGCACTTTTAGTAGAATAGAAAGATGAGACAAACACAAAAAATTCTGGACCTAGTTTGGAAAGTACAAAAATGATTAATTGATCCTATTTCTTGTTAATTCCATAATGTTTTAACTGCAACTTTAAAGATTTAAATTTTGTGAAGAACTCTTCTAGAGTTGAGAAACTTCTAGGACTAAGACCTAAGAGTTGATTTTCCAATTCATGACTTCTAAGTTCATCAATTTTCCTGAATAATTTGTTTAGAAAATCCCAAACTTCATTGGGTGTAGTCAAATTCTCAACATGAAACAACAATTCAGGAGATAGATTTAAATAAAGGAAACCAAATGCTTGGTCACACTTATTGAAAAAACTTTTCTTTCTCTTTGGCTGAATTAGGTTCTTTTTATGTTCCCATAGTTATCCTATATAAACCTTTATTTTTGAGTACAAGACTTACTTTAATCTTCTAATAATGATAATTGAAAGGAGTTAAGGGTGCTATAAGGACAATGGACTCCATGATGCTTAGTCTTTAGAAAACACAACCCACACAAAAAGCACTTCTCTAGGAAGTGTGAAAGGTGAACACACAAGACCCCCCCCTTAATTATGTGTTTTCCCCCCCAAATTTGGCACTTTATAGAAGCAGTGTGTTAGGTCACCCTAAAATAGCATAAAGAGGCACTTTATAATTTTAGTGTGATTTTTGACTAGTTAGATTGATGATGAAAAAACATTTACTTTTGCAAAAAGAAGCACTTGATTTTGAGTTGATTTGCAAAAGTTATAGGACTTACAATTTTTGCATTTACAAAAAAACCTTCCTCAACAAAAAAAATTCCAATTTTTGGAAAAATAAATTTGCATGCAAATTTATTGGAGAAAAAAATGAAAATAGGAGAAAAATTAAGCACCCTTAGGCTGTGCATGACCAGGGCTAAAACTTCATGTGACCAAGGGCGTATGTTTTTGAGATTGTGCCCTCTCCCCCTTGCTAACATGACCCCCCCAATTTTCTTATGTCAACTGAATAGTAGCACTATTCACTGCATAAAACTTGACGGGTGTTGCTCCTTTTTTGTTGTCACAAACAAGGCTTGTGTAGGCCGAACAAGGACAAGCTTTGGCCATTGAAATGAGGGCTAGTTGACGGTGAAAAGGTGTTGTGAGGGAACTTGTTAAGGGTGTAATGGTGCCTGTGAGAAGGCACTTGAAGGCGTTGAAGGATGGATTAGACTACACGCTACTTCTACAACTTGAAACTACCCTTGCAAGGGCATTCAAATAGGGGCCATCGTCACCCTTTGTGTGGTGATGGATGAATAGTGGAGCCTCCAATGTGAGGCAAGGGCGATGGAAGTATGTGCCACTAACTAGCCAGACTTGACCTTGTGTGGCATTTCGAACCTGTTGATAATGCCCTCTCTAGGTGTTTGAAACCACCAACACAACAAACAAACAATCAAGGTTAAAAACTAGAAAACTAAACAATAAAATCAAAAGAATGCCTCATAGAATGGAGCATGATTCCTGTCGGATAGGAGTGACTCGCACCATAGAGAAGACACGGCTTCAAGCTAATCCACTATGCTCTAATACCATGTAGAAAACAAGATCATGGAATAAACAATTTAAAGCACATGAGTTTGCAGTGAATCAACCCAATTGTATTAACAAGGATGCAAATATAAATAGGTAAGTGTGGGTACGTAAATCTCCACAAAATGAGGATAGGACTCCTCTACATGAAGTTGTGGTGAGTAACCACCCACAAAGATAGCATGAGGTGTCAATGTAAGTTGACACCTCTACAAAATGACCAACTACTATGACATGTTCAAAGTAACATGTGGTAAAATGCCTAAGTGTGATTCAGTGATAACTTTAAGAAACCCCCCTAAAAAAGGATATAAAATCTTGGCAAATCTTTCATTTTTTTGGAAAAGAATAATATTTATATTGGTGAATCTTTCCTTTTTTTAAAAAAAATATTAATTTTATTGGCTAATTTTTGTAAATCACTATAAATTTGTAGAGAATCCTAGTGAATCTTGATGAAAAATAGGTAAATGCATTAATTACCATGGCAAATCCTTCCTTTAAAAAAAATTAAATTCCTATAGAAAAAGAAGGGCCTGAGGGTGAAAGTGATTGACTAGTTTAAGGTGTAGTGCTCATATTTATAATTCCTTAATTCCTTAATATTTTAAATCAAACATTGAATATTTTAAATTGACCCTAAATTAATTTTTATCAACATTGATTTTATTTATGATCTAATAGTTTAGGTTCTATTCCATGGGCCAAAATGTACCCACAGAGCTCCAATGCCCATGGGGCCTAAAATTGCATTTGGGCTGTTGATCAACGGCCCAAATGCAATTTCAATCCCCATGGGAGATCAACAAACCAAATGCAATTTCAAGCCCCATGGGAATTGGAGCTTCGTGGGTATATCTTGGCTCATCAAATTTAACTCTAGTCATTATATTATAAATTGAGAACAACAACCCAAATACAATTTTGGGCTCGATGGGCATTGGAGCTCCGTGGGTACATTTTAATCCCTCAAATACAACCCCAACCATTAGATTATAAATAAAACCAACGGTGGTGATTAAAAATTGGTGATATGGCCCTAAAGTAACCAATAATTATATAATATTATTGGTGAATTAATTTCTTTTTCTACTATAACTTATAAAATTTAGGTGAATCTGATCTAATTATGTATCGAATATTGTGGCAAATTTTTGACTTTCAAAGTTTGATAAATTAAATTTTCTAGCGATTTAGCTAGAACTAAAGTAATTTTTTTTTTAAATGTGGTGATTTGGGTCCCCTTACATATTGCAATATTAGCCAAATTTTGAATCCTTAATTTCAACTATTAGCCAACTGGTGAATATTAGCCACTAAAAAAATCATTGCTACTAGGTGCCATGATGTCTACATCTCCATAAGGTTTCTATGAGGCCATGCACCTGATTGGGCACCTCACATGCCTAAGGAGATAGTGGTTAGCGATGACGACGATGATGATGACGAGTTGCGAGTGGAAGATACCAACTAGTCCTAGATTGAAGCAACCAGAGGTCGTGGTGGTCTTCCATGAGGGAAATGTGAGGAGGCATCCATTGGTAAAGTGTCCAGGGTGGAGGGTTAAGTGGTGACTAATTGTGGTGGGGTTGTTGGTGTGTTTGGAGGTTGATTATTTTTTTCTTGTTTCCTCAGTTGGTTTTCTATTTTGTCGCATTGGTGGTGCTTTGGTATGCCTTTTTCTTTTAACTCTACCTTTCGAAGTCTTCTATAATTGGCCTAGCATTTAATTGTAATCCCTTTTCAATATTAATATATTTCTATCTAGTGGTCTCCTCCTTTCTTTTTTTAGAAAAAAACATAAGGACTATAACCATTGAATCAAATGTTTTAGCTACAGTTGAAAACTAAATTACAAGCATAACATGGTTAAACTTCCACTCTTGAGTTGATTATTTTTAAATATCATTTGATTCAACAATTAAAGGTGATTTTGGATTGACAAGTAAATTACAAGCATAACACATTAAACTTCCAATATTAAATTGCCCATTTTTAAATATTATTTTATTGAATAATTAAAAGTGATTTTTCCCTTGCTGATAAGGGCATGGTTCGATGGTTAAGTCGCTCAGTTGTAGTGGTGGCCACCAGAGTTCAAACCCCCACTGGGCCAATGAGCTCTCAGGCTTTACGCCTTTGCTGGGCCACCAAGCTCACGAGTTTGAAGTGTTCTTGATACGGGATGAGGTCCCCCATGTTGTGGCCTCACCGGTTCATTGCTTCAGGCAAAAGCATTCACGTGGAGCTGGGGGGCGTGTTGCACCAATGTCGCCAGTCACGTTAAAAAGTTTACTAGGTGCATTTAAAAAAAAAAGTGATTTTTCCCTTTTAAAATCAACAACTATTTATTATTTTCATAGCTTTTAAAAGAAACTATTTATTATTTTTATACATAAATGAAGTGATCAAGAAATTAGTAAAGCTATGGTTTTGAGAAAAAAGAAATTCTACAATCAAATCACTTAAATAGTTATAAATGAATCAAAATTGCTAGTAAACGTAAGCAATTTTGAAAGCAAGTATAAAATGTATATAGTCTTGATATCATGCAAGGAAGAAAATGTATATAATTTTCATATATGTATGGAGGAAAATATTTTTGAGATAAAAATTATATATTAAATTAAAAAGGCTAAAAATAATTATATTAAAAGATGTTACTACCTTTAAAAGTTAAGAAACTAGTCATTAATTATATATTTTTAGACTCAAAAGAAGAGTAAAAGTAATGATATAATAGATTTTAAAAAGTAATTAGTATTTAGATTATGATGATTTTAATGAGGTAAGTTAATAACACATATTCTTTAAGATAGTTGTTGTGACAATAGTATCAAATTATCAAAAAATCTAAGCTTTAAATAAGGGTTATGATGTAATTGCCTAAAACTATTTACAATTTGTCTATTTCATGTATATATTTTGATTCTTGTGCATAAAATAAGAACTAATCCATAGTCAAATGTTGTAATTTGATAGTGGAATGTCTTCTTTATAATTGCAAATGGAAGAGAACTAGCAATAGAAGCAATGGGACGATAAGAGCACATGGTCATGGAAATGATAGTGATATGATCATATTTTTTAATTTTCATAAATACAAGAGAGGATTGTCTCAAGATAGCCAAATATATTATAGTGACTTCTAGTGTTCATACATGTCTAACGACTATTATTTTATTGTCATCTTTGTATCTATTCCAAGTTTACAAGTACTTTTGTCAACCATTTCCTATTGTTCTCTTTACTATGCATATTCTTTGATGGATGTCGATGGTCTATTCCAAAGATTCTACTTTTGAAAAGGTTGTGAGGATGTTCGTAATGGTTGCACATTCTAGTTTTACAACTATAGAATATAAGAATGAAGAAATTGTAATTTAATCAGTTATAACTATATCTACATATCAAATACAAATGTCAAAGCATTAGTCTTGGTCATATCAATATTGAATTACATTCAATATGAATAAACATTCCTTGACATACCTTCACAATTGTTTACTATATTCCATTTAACTCTACCCTTTAGTCAAAGCGATAAGTTACTCTAAATCATTAACTTTGGTTGTATATTGGATCCCATATGCCTACATTTATGGATGTCAGAAGTATTGGTTTGTTTATATGGTCACAAGTTTGGAACAATTGAGTGCCTCTAATGATCAACATCATATACTTAGTTAGAATTCTTGGAATCATCAAGATGTCTATAATAGAGTTAAGAAAAATTATGGGCACAATAAGAATTAGTATGCATCACATTAGATTACTATGTTGTAAAATTGGTTCTTATATTTTTCACAAATGTTTAATATGATCAGCTAATATAAATTCTATCAAACAATAATGATGGATCCAACAATTTTTCAGTTCATCTCTCAAATCAATAATACTTGTATAAAAATAGTCAATTTGGTGAATCATAGGATTCAAGTTCATAATTCATCCATCCCATAAACATGAAAAGAGTAATGCCTACAATCTATTGTGAGAAAACACATTGATAGCAAACAAAAATCACAAACACTACATGCGTGAGATTTCTGACTAGAAATTCATGTTGTCAAAGGGCATATAGATATGCATAGATAGGTTGTGACAATGTTGAATGAAATTAGTAGAGTTGAATCTCTACTTCCAACCACTATCAATGAGTAGAGGTCCACATTTGTGTAGAAAATAAGGCATTGAAAATTTTATATAAAGTAGTAGTTATGTGGCTAATAATTACTAGAAGAGAAAAAATACATTGTAATATTATTATTGATAGTTCCTTATCACTCTTGCCAAGTACATGCTACAAACTCTAATTTGTCAATTCAATTTTTCTATAAGTACAATTACATCCTAAAAAGTACAGTAAGGTTCTATGTCAATCCAATACAAGTTTCCAAGACTAAACTCTAGTCATGAGGGATTAAGGTGATGGATAAAAAACTTGTGAACAATTGAGAGGGAACTAATGCATGATCTGATGCAAGCTTATGACAGAGAAGGGGAATCTATGAAGAAGCAAAGAGAATCAATCCAATTTATGCCTATTTGCAACTAACTTCATTCTTAAATGGTTTTTTGGGGAAAAACACATTTTTAACATTATTAATAGTTTTTGTAGAAATTAAAGCCATATTCCATGTAGTTTTTTAATTTATAAAGAAGATCCAACTCTCAAAAGAGAGGAAAATAGCTTCTATAGGTGATTTTAGACATATTTTATCCCTAAAATCATGATCTCTTTTGCCAAAAAAGAGGTTCTATGAATTGTTGATTCCAAAAACAAATTTGAAGGAGGCTAATTTGTTTAATGGTGGATGTAAACTCCTCTTAGATAATTTCTTGAACATCATGAGGTGTTCATCTTATCAATTTGTCACTATTGAAACAAATTGATATGTGGAAAGCATAGTTTGGGAATGTATTTTGTTCTAATAGTATACTATAATTTTGTTGCATTTAAAACTCTTTATTGCAACCATTCTAACTATAAAGGACTTATTTTATTTCTTGGGTTAAGAAACACAATTCATTTATTTCCTTCTCTCAAATTTAATAAACCAAGAACGCAAACCCTAGAAGTTGATGAGGTAGAATAAGAAATAAATAGTTCAAGATACTAGGGTGGAAGAGGATGCCGATAGGTTAAATAAATCATTTCAAACCTTGACTTAATTATTTGACAACCTAGATCTTTCATAGAAGACCTAATTATTAGTGACATTTGTAAATTGTTGTGGCATATAATTAAATATACTAATGTTGGATGCCTATGGAAATCAAAGTGTAAGGTTGTCTTTCATGAGGACCCATCTTCTCTCAGCTTAGGGAAGTTTGGATTTTTTAAGTCAAAATAAAATTATGGTGCTTTCAATAAAGAGGATAGGTTAGTGTATCTCAGGATACAAGCTAATATGTTTTTTCTCACAATGTTAGGAGGATACTATCAATATAGATATGTTGTTATATGGACTTAATTCATTGATGTCTTAATAATTCTAAGACATGTTCCTTTAAAATAAAAATAAAGGGAATCATTTTACTAAGGATGGATCATAGTTTCCCTAATTAATTGTGTGTCTAGTGCAAACAAGGTATAAACAATGTTCATCAAGAAATTTTATTAGCATAGGCTAGATGTAACAGAAAGATGATAAATGAGAAAATAGACCAAGTTTAGTTTTCTAAAGACAACACTTTGGAACAAGGTATAGACATCCATCAAAGCATAATGGATGTGGGATTTTTGTCAAATATTATAATTGGAAATGCTATTTTAGACATGTATGCCAAATGTGGGAGCATAGACAAGAGACATGAACTATTTGATAGAATGCCTCAAAGAAATGTGATTTCATGGAATGTCATGATTAGAAGATATGCACAAAATAGATTTTTAAAAAAGGCCTTTTAACCTTTCAAAAAATACAATTGGTAAGTATAAAGCCAAACTCCAGAATTTTGGTTGGTGTCCTACTTGCCTATGCTAAAATAAGAAATTTGGAATAGGGTATGGACTTCCATCAAAGTGTAAAGGAAAGAGAATTTTGTCATATTTTGACTAGCACAACTAAATTTGTATATTAGGGACTTCAAAATCCATATACTTTAACCACATATGATCTAGATAGGTGAGAACTATTTTGAGAAACAATAGTCAAAAGGCATGCACTGATATTTGAAATAAATAAATGTACATGATAATTGATATTTTAATTAAACACATATGTGAAATCCCAAATAGGGTTTAGTTTTACCTAAATTTATCTACTATATAGAAGGTGATTGGTTTTGCAATCATGTGGTGAAATGTCAATTGTCTTTAATCCTAGATTTTGTATTTAACTCTTGATTATTATTGCAGGAAGGAATAGGAATCATTAGGCATGATCTTGGAATCTCTAACTTTCTATTTTCCTCAATTTTTTGGAAGGCAAGAAACACTCTGTAGTAAATTTGAATTTGGTTTATGTATGCAATGAATGAACTATGAGGTGGTAGATAATAGGTGAGAAATTTAGAGGATGGAGATGTCAAATATTTATTGGCATTTGATTGACACAATCTACGAGGATTGAAGTACAAGAAATGAAAGATTATTAAGCAGGTGAGGTAGTTGCAAGACAAATAAATCATGCCACTTCCTACAAAATGCTCACAAGATAAAATAGGAGCCTTTCAATAGGCTTTGTTGGCATATACCTTTAATCTTAGGCGTATACACGTGTTTTCATCACAGCGGGCACATGTAAATTTGTCTTCACATGAGGAGATAGGCGTCCCACTTAGTGGCAGGAATATTTTTCCATGTGTCAGCATCTTGACTAGTGTGTAAGGGAATATTGATGGAAATGGTGATGACAAATTCCTATGACAGTTCTATGACATGTAAGAGTTAGAAATAGAAGATTCTATGACAGGTGAAGACATGTGTCAAGAAGCATCTTGGAAGAAGGAATTTTTGGGTGCTCCAAGGTGGGTTATGACATGTTGTAAGAGAATATACTATTTATAGCCTGTGTAGATAGATTCTCTTACAGCTGTAAGTTACGACAGCCATGACAAATTCTATGATGGTTGTAAGAGTCGTAGGAGCACCTGTCATTACCCATTTTGGGAATAGGCGACCTCTTTGGGATGGGGTGACTTGACAAGTGTTGGACAAGTGTCCATAGGAGTGGGTTTTGGGCCATGAGGCTATGTTGGATGCCTATCTCAATGTGGAGCCATTTTTTCCTTGTATATTCTATATAAATAGATGCTTTGCAGAAGTGATGCATTATGTGATTGATAGGTACTATTATGCTGTCAGATCATCTCCAGATACAAGTGTTAAAGACTCCTGCAAGAGTATTAGCTGTGTGACTATATTGTAACCTTCATTGTTTAAGGAATACATTTGTGCTATATTTTGGAGTGTGGGGTTTTTCACCCGTAAGGGTTTTCCCCATGTATATCTTGTCTCTCTTCTTCTGTCTTACATTCTTGTGTATGTGTTTGCTCATATATCTCTATTAGTGGGTTAACATAGCTGTAACTATAAATATTAAATTGAATTTGCACTCATCTCTCCTCATTAGATTAGTGTTGGTATCAGAGCTTGAACACCTTTGGTCCTAGTTGTTGGGTAGGGGTTTTGAGTTAATATTAGGTTGAGTGGGAGTTTGTGCAGAGAATTATGTAATCTTGTTGCAGGAAAGAGATGGCAGGTACATCTGGTTGAGACCTCAAAGATCGGAAAGCTAAGGGTCTCATAAGACTTTGTCTAGCTGACTTTGTCCTATTGAATGCCCATGAGGAGAAGAGCACGAAAGACCTTTGGAAGAAGTTGGGTGATGTTTATTAGGCCAAGTCCTTGGTGAACAAGTTTTTTTTCTAAAAAAGAAGTTGTTTTCTCTGAAGATGGAAGATGGAGGATCTGTTGCAAGCCATATGAATGCTTTCAACATGATCGTTGCACAGTTAACATCTGTGGGTGTGAAAATGGAGGAGGAAGATTGATGTATGACCCTACTTTCGTCTTTGCCAGATTCGTGGGATCATCTTGTCATGGCCATTAGAAGCACCAATACCACCTTCAATATGGAAGATGTGGTGTCTTCCCTATTATATGAAGAAATGTGGAGAAAGACAATTGAGTCAGCCAAAGAGGGTCTTGTGGTTCATAAAAGACCCAAATAGAAAGGGAAGAAGAAGGACAAGAAAGGTGAAAAGGGCAGATTTAAATCACGCGGGAGATCCAAATCTCCTAGAAAGTCCAAGGATCTCTATTGGAATGGTGAAAAAATGGGGCATTTCCAAAAGGAATGCAAAGAGGAAAAGAAAAGGAAAAAGAAGAACACCCCTGATTCAGATTCTAACAAGTCACAAGATGATGGTGATGCGTTCATCATAGTCTTGGCCACCCATGCATCTGATGATGTGTAGTTGATAGATTCGAGTGCATAATTCCACATGACCTCGCATCAAAGTTGGTTCACGAAGTATGAAGAGTTCAATGGTGGAAGAGTGTGCCTAGGTGATGACTCTCATCTAAAGATTGATGGTCATGGAAGGGTCTCAATTCAATTCCCTGATGGCTGAGTGAAGGGGATCACTGGGGTTATGCATATCCTAGGCCTAGCATGAAACCTACTTTATTTAAGTATCTTGAATGATGTATGTGTGTAGGTTGTCTTTTCGAAGGATGGATGCAAGATGACTAGAGGATGTATGGTGCTTGCGAAGGGTACTCAAAGAGGTAATTTGTTTAAGCTAGAGGCATGTACTACATAGTGCAATAGTTCCTCTGACTTGAAGAAAAGAGCTACAGTCACTTCATCCCTCCACTTGAACGAGCAGTGAAGAAATCTATTGTAACACATTTTGATGGTAGTGCACATGCTTTGGAAGTTAAGCTTCCTGCTGAAAAGAATATGTTATGGCATTTGAGATATGGCCACATTGGTGAGAAGGGTCTTAGAACCTTGAAAAATAAAAACCTCATTGAGGTGTTAAATGATTGTAATCTTGAGTTTGGCTTTTGCAAACATTGTGTATATGGAAAGAAAAACCATGTTCAATTTTACTCTAGTTCTCACAAGTATTCTGGTGTATTGGATCTTATTCATTCTGATGTGTTTGGTCCCATTAATGTTCCTTAGATTTCCAAATCTATATATGTTGTATCTTTCATAGATGATTACAGTAGGGAGATGGGTTTATTTGATCAGAAGCGAGACTCAAGTCTTTAGTTGGTTTAAAGAGTTTAAATCCTTTGCTAAAAATTAGACCAGTAAAAAGATTAAGTCTTTGAGAACTGACAATAGTGGTGAGTTTTGTTCGGCAGAGTTCGATAAGTTCTATAAAGAGAAAGGGATTGAAAGACATAAGACAACTCCATACACCCCGCAGCAAAATGGAGTTGCAGAGAGGATGAACAGGACACTTATGGAGAAGGCTAGGAGGATGCTTAGTAGAGCAAGCATCAAACAAAAATTTTGGGCTAAAGCTATAACCACTGCTTGCTACCTAGTAAATAGGTCTCCTACATCATCTCTTGTTGGTAAGACACCTATGGAGGTGTGATCTGGTAAGAAGCTTTCAGTTAGGCATCTTCGTGTTTTTGGTTGTGAGGCATATGCACATGTGCCTAGGGAGAAATGGTCTAAATTGGAATACAAGGTTGTTAAGTGTATTTTCATTAGCTATGGTGTCAGTGTGAAAGGATACAAGCTTTGGGATCTTGTGGTTGAAAAAGTGTTGTATATCAGAAGTGTTATCTTCAGAGAGCTAACACCTTCTTCCATAGTTCTACATATAGAACACCAAAAAAAAGAAAGAAGATGTGTTTCAGTTTCCTTCTACCCCAGAGAAGACTGAACTGATAGACCCTATGAAACCTGATGATGAGGAGAGCTCTAGCAGCTATGAAAGCTTAGGAGAAGAAGCAGAACCTCAACCTTAGTCATTGAGGAGGTCTACAAGAACAAGAAAGCAACTTGATAGGTTTGGTTATTTATTACTTGATTCTAGTTGTTCTTTTGCTATACTTACTAACACTAATGAACCTAGAATTGTGAAAGAGGCTATGGGCATGAAAGATGCAGGTTCCTAGAAGGAGGCCATGGAAGATGAGATGGCTTCTTTGGAGAAGAATAAAACATGGGACTTGGTGCCTTTTCTTGAAGGACGGAAACCCGTTGGATGCAAATGGGTGTTCAAGAAGAAATTCAGTGCAGATGGTAGTATTGAAAAGTACAAGGCTAGATTGGTTGCGAAGGGGTACTCACAAGTGGAGGGAATTGATTATGGTGAAATTTTCTCTCCTATTGTGAAGATGACATCCATTCAATTCCTATTATCTCTTGCAGCTTCTTATGACTTAGAGGTAGAACAAATGGATGTGAAGACAACTTTCCTTCATGGTAATTTGGAGGAAGAGATTTACATGTCATAGCCATAGATGTTACATTGAGAAAGGTAAAGAAAATTTGGTTTACAAGTTGAAGAAGTCTTTGTATGGTTTGAAACAGTCTCTTAGGATGTGGTATATGAAGTATGATGCCTTTGTGTTGTCCATTGGATTTCTAAGATTGAAATCTGATCATTGCACATGTATTAGAAATTTGAGAATGATTGCATTCTCATTATTGCATTGTATGTTGATGATATGCTATTGATTGGGAATGGTAAGAATATGATTTCTAATTTGAAGTCTCAGTTGTTAGCACAGTTTGAGATGAAAAATGTAGGGGTAGCCAAGTACATTATGGGAATGAAAATTAGAAGAGATACAGATAACAAAGTTTTTTGGTTAAGCTAGAGTGAGTATGTGAAGACCATGTTGGATAGGTTTAGCATGGCAGATTGTACACCATTATGTGTTCTTGTTTCATTGGGGACAAAGTTGTCTATTAATGATTGTCCAAAATCTCCTAGTGAGGTGGAGTACATGAGTAGAGTACCTTATGCTAGTGTTGTTGGTAGTTTGATGTATGCTATGGTCTACACAAGACCAGACATTACCCAAGCAGTGGGAGTCCATAGTTGATTTATGGCTAATCCTGGATGGGTACATTAGGATGCAGTTAAGCGAGTGTTCAGATATTTGAGGGGTACTTCCAAGTATTCCATATGCTATCATGGTAATGATATAGGACCTCCATATTCAGTTTGTATTCGTGGATTCTGATTGGGTAGGTAACATTGACAGCAGGAGATCCACGAGTGCCTATGTGTTCACTATGTTTGGTGGTGTAATTAGTTGGATGAATAACTAACAACATGTGGTTACTTTGTCCATGACAGAAGTTGAGTATATGGCAGAAAATCATACTTGCAAGGAAGCCATTTGGCTTAAGAGATTGTGTTTAGAGATTGGTGTTGATGCAGGACAAATTATGATCTGTTGTGATAGTCAGAGTGCGATTTACCTAGCGAAGAATCCAATTTTTCATGCCAAAATAAAGCATTATGATGTACAGTTTCAATTTGTGTGAGGCATGGTAGAGGATGGGAAGGTGAATTTGGAGAACATAGATACTTTGAAAATGTTGCAGATGCATTGACAAAGCTACTGGGCACAGAGAAGTTCAGATGGTGTTTAGAGTCTATGGGCCTCTCGACCTATAGCATTTAAATCTTGTTATTTCTATTGGCTCTTACAAGGTGTTTAACAAGTGGGAGAATGTTGGGAATTAAGGCATCTCAACCTTGATAATTCCTTGAATTATTTTATTGTACTTATTTATTTATTGCCTATTGTATAATTAGGATGCAAATCCTATGTTGTCATTTTGTGGGAGTTGGCACGGTGATGTGTCATTGTATATGGCATATGACCACATGTAAATTTGTCCTCACATGAGGAGATAGGCATCACACTTAGTGGTAGGAATATTTTTCCATATGTCAGCATCTTGACTAGTGTGTAAGGGAATATTGACTAAAATGATCATGACAGATTCCTATGATAGTTCTATGACATGTAAGAGTCAGAAATAGAAGATTCTATGACAGGTGAAGACATGTGTCGAGAAGCATCTTGGAAGAAGGCATTTTTGGGCTTCCCAAGGTGGGTTGCGACATGTTGTAAGGGAATATGCTATTTATAGCTTGTGTATGACAAATTCTCTTACAACTGTAAGTTATGACAGCTATGACATATTCTATGATGGTTGTAAGAGTCGTAGGAGCATCTATCATTACCCATTTTTGGGATAGGTGACCTGTTTGGGGTGGGGTGACTTGACAAGTGTTAGGAACATCCTACAGTGTTGGACAAGTGTCCATAGGCATGAGTTTTGGACCATGAGGTCATGTTGGATGCCCATCTCAATGTGGAGCCATTTGTGCCTTGTATATTCTATATAAACAGCTGATTTGGAGAGGTGATGCATTATGTGATTGATAGGTACTGTTATACTACCAGATCATCTCCAGATACGAGTTTTGAAGACTCTTGCAAGAGCATTGGCTCTGTGACTATATTGTAACCTTCATTATTTATCGAATACATTTGAGCTGTGTTTTGGACTGTGGGGTTTTTCACTCGTAAGGGTTTTTCCCACGTATTTCTTGTCTCTTCTTCTGTCTTATATTCTTGTGTATGTGTTTACAGCAATATCTCTATTAGTGGGTTAACATAGCTGTAACTGTAAAGATTAAATTGAATTTGCACTTATCTCTCCTCATTAGATTAGTGTAGGAAGCAATTTTCACACACCTAGCTTCCTTTCAAAAGTGAAATAATGACAAAATAGATGGAGATGCTTTCGATGTACACCTCCTTGCAGATCTTGCAGCCGTTAAGAAATCTCTTCTAACCTTGGCCATAAATATTAGAGTAAAAACTAATTCTTGTCCATCATGTCAGTTTAAACAAAACATGAAAGTCATACTGACTTCTTGTAATAAATAGCTAGACACTCGTCACTAGGAAAGACTTCTATGCAATCCATGTTGAATTCAAATCACCCACCATCAATGAGGAAGATTGCCTAAATAAGCCACCATTAAACCTTTCTAGCTATATCTTTATACGCCAAGCCAAACATCCCATCCATTAAGCCTAAACTAGTCAAAATAATTCACTAGGATGTTGTGAAATTAAAGAAGGTCTCAAAAATTAGGCCCCCTATCTTGTGATGGATGTGACTCAGTACAACCCTCTAAGTAGATTCTAACCAATCATCTACAATAGGTCATAAAAGGGCCCGATATGCCAATTAGGCCATACCACACCACACCACATCATACCATACCATTCCATGCCATGTCATGTCACCTCTCCACCGCCCCCACCAATTTGTACTACTTGGAAGCCCAACCAAATATTGGAAGTAATTATGCTACCTAAGATCTTGAAGGTTTCTCTTCCTCAATACAATTGAGTAGGATCTCTAGGATTTGTTCTCTTGAAGGGTCATAGATGATCTCATCCTGTGTTTGCTATGCCCCTATTTGCTAAAAAAATTGCCACCTTACTAGCTTCTCTATAATAGTGTGAGACTTGATAAGTCTCTAATTTATCCATTAAAGGCCACACTTGTTTCAAAATATAATTTAATTTCCAATTCTCTGACCCCTTCATCTTTATGGCTCTAAGAATATTCAGCGAATCACCTTTAATCGACAAGTTTCTAAAGCCAAAGTCTATAGATAATTGAAGCCCATGAAGGAGAGCCATGGCTTCCTCTCAATTATTAGTTCCTTCCATAATTTTATTAGAGTTAGCTACTAGATATTTTCCATCATAATCTCTGATAATGCTACCAATGCCTAACAAGCCTAGATTTCCCTGGCTGGAACCATCAAAATTCAATTTAACAAATGACTTTGTTGGAGGCAGCGATTTAATTGTATTCCTATCCACCTTTTGCTTGTTCTTTGGGTCGATCAAATCACCGAGGAGAGATCTAAAGTTATCCCAAATTTTTACCATCAAATCATCCCAACTAGACTAGTAGAAGAAGATAGCTATATCCTTGATTCCCTACAAACCTCTTGAATTGACTTCCATTTTTTTCTAAAAATTCTGAAGTTTCTCTCCCTCCAGATGTGCCATATGATCAAAGAGGGGACAACTACCCACAAACTATGCAAAGTGGCTTTTAGAAAAAGAATTGGCCAAATGATAAATAATTGGAGGAGATTCTCTGGGAGTGGAGACATCCATTCAAGTTGTCAAAAAAGAAAATTCCAACATTCTCTACTAAAGCTACAATGTACAAGGAGATGATCCAAGATTACTTCCATTTCACCACACAACTCACATTTACAGTTTGATCCTAGAGACTGTTTCTGAAGCCTATCACCTATAGGGATTCGCCTATGAAAAGCTAACCATGCGAAGGCACCCGCCTTTGGTAGAACCTCATCCAACCAACATAAATGCATCAGCCACTCTAGAGAATGCATTACCATCAAAGATTGATATTCTTGCTTGACCTTATAATTACCATAGCCCTCCATATTCCAAATTAATTCATCTTCCTGTCTTGAGAAGAAACCAATTCAGGATTTTAAAACCTCTTTAAGAACCTATTTTTGATGTTGTGGGAAATCACAATCATCCATTCTCCTCCATTTCACTTTATACGAAAATAAAGATGCCCTCAAGAACCAATAGTCATGAACTTTTACTCCCCAATGAAGCTTCAAATAGGCTTCTTCTTCCTTCAAATCCTTTATATCTAAGAATTTGGGCCACCCGTTCTAGGAGTCATCCCAGAAACGAGCCTTTAAACCATGATGGATGGTCCATGAGAGGTTGGGCATAATCACTTCTCTGTTGTGAAAGATAAAATTCTATACTGAAGATCCTTTCGGTGGATTACTTACTGTGCAGATCTGTTCTCTATCCATACTGTCCAAGTATTTATTTTGCATCAATTTCACCCACTTCAATTGAGGCTTTTTATACATACTCCATGCCATCTTGGTGCCTAGAGCCAAATTTTGCAACTTTTGGTTTGAGATACAAGTACCTCGGCATTTCAGTTTACAAACTTTCTCCCAAGAAATTAGTTGGATCTTCTTAGTGTCTGAGGATCCCTGCCATAGAAATTTCTAACAAATTTTTGCCATCTTCGACACTATTCCTTTAGGAATTTGTAGCATCAACATCATGTAGTTTGGGACCACTGTTAGCATTGCTTTTATCATGGTCAACCTTCCTGCTAGTCCTTATAGTCCTTATGTTGCACTAATAATAGTTTTGTTACAATACACGTTAAGATGTTAATGTGGTAATTGTGACATGTTTAACATTATAAATTAAATCTATTATTACAAAAGGCTTTCTTAAATTTATTGTGGAAATTTGCAATTCTTAATTATTTCAAATAAAAAGATAGCAGAAAAATACTGCCATACTTTAGAACTAATCAAATTATTTAGACAAAAGAATACTTGCAAATATACTTATAGTAATAAATGGAGAACAAGACTATAAACTTCTTTGATACGACAACCTCTTAAATACTAAGCTCTAATACAAAATATGATTCTAAGATGATATTTGCTTTATTACAAAATTAATATAAAATCCTAAAAAAATTCTTACCAAATACAACCAATATGAAATAATACTATTAACTAAATAACTATACTTCAGATATATCGTAAAACAAATCTCCAACAAAACCAAAAGCTATATATATTAACCAAATTTTGTTTCTTCTTCTATCTTCATGAAAACCTTCTCTAAATTATTAGAGGAAGATCCTCCTTTCTTCATCGCCCTAGTGGAAGCGTCCCTCAGCTCACAAATCCTCCTCCTCATTTCCTCCGCTTCTTCTCCCCTCATCAACCTCTTCACCATTTCTTTCACCTCTCCTCTCTCCACCACATCTTTCATGGCAATTCCAATCTTCCATACTTGGCTAATATATGTCCTATTAATTTGTTGTTCTGCAAAGAAAGGCCAACAGATCATGGGCACACCAGCAGAAATGGCTTCAATCGTTGAGTTCCATCCACTATGAGTTAAAAAACCACCCACAGAAGGGTGGGACAGCACTTCCATTTGAGGTGCCCAGGTTACAAAGAAACCTCGCCCTTTCACTTTGTCCACAAACTCCACAGGTAGATTAGCGGATGCTCCATGACTGATGTCAAGACGAATTACCCACAAAAAGGATTGATTGCTGCCCTCTAAACCCCATGCAAACTCTTCAAGCTCCTGGTCAGACATAACAGTTATGCTTCCAAAGGACACATAAACAACAGACCCTGGCTCTTTCCCGTCCAACCATTGCAGGCAACTGGTTTCTTCAGCCCATATATTTGCAGAGCTATTGGACAACCCATCCTTTTGCTCTAGTTGTGCATGCAGCAGAGGACCTATACTATACACAGGAAGTCTTTCCTGGAGTTCATTCATTACTGGACCCTCTAGTTCATCAAATGTATTTAGTAGCACGAAATCAGCTGAAAATGTAGCTTGGCCTTGGGTTAATGCAAATTCGAACATGTAATTTGTTGCATCATGAGAGAAACTTGGGATATCTTTTATACGAAAGGGTGGCATCCCAGGAAGGCAGCTGATCTCTTCTTCCATATATCCATTTGTAAGACAGCTCTTATCTGCACACAGAATATCATAAATTTGAAATATTAGATATTTACATGTACTTGACATTTAAACAAGCTTGCCCATAAATACAAGGAGACTGATACATCATCTCCCTATGTGAAAGCTTCCAGGTGTCAAATACTACGTTTTTTTGTGAAGTCACCTGCTGTTATAACTTGTGAATTTGAAGATGTTAGAAATGGGATTAATTTGTTTAACAAGTGCTCATCTTTAAGATGAACAATGTGACATAGTAGATCATATGATTTCTCAATGACTTAAGACTAAATTATTGAAATTTAAAAATGGTAGTGAGGTTGAGGTTTATTAGAGGAAAAATTCCAAAAGGAATATTACCTTTTTCCACTTAAAAATAAATACCCACTAATCAAAATTAATAATCATATATCACTTCAACTATTATCCATTGATCACAGTATTAGCAGTCCAAACATACAAGACAGAAAAATCAATTCGTTGAAGATGAGCAAAGAGCATCACTATTTTAAGTATTAGGTTATGAGCACTCTACCTAAGCATCATCCATATCAATAGCAACTTTACACCTCATACATATCAAAATGTGATAAATATTTATCCTATTTTCATTGGCCAAAATTAACCTTTGGTTATTAAACTGGATGATGTTTAAAATGTATATCCATATGATATTGATCTCCTATAAATTTTATAAGGTAGTAAAAAGTTCCACCTAATTTGATATCCCAGAACAGATATATGCCTAATCCTGTGTTTTTAACAATATAAAAGGAGAAAAAATTAAAAAATTAGGTCTGCCTACTATACTAAAAATAACACACTCTACTTAAACATCATTCATTTCAATGATCAAACAATCAACAATAATAACCAAAATAATAATAAAAGAAATACCTTTAAGAGGAATATATCCCATTTCCATAAGAAGAGGCCAGGATAAGTAAATGTAGAAGCCACAAGCGCTGGGCGTCCAGAAGGATATTCCAGGAATAGCAAGTCTCGTGGCTGTTTTCTGAGCCCATGACATACAACCATCATAAACAACGCAAGTGAAGGGAGGGACTTCTGGTATGGCCTTCAACTTCTCCAACAGATTTTCCAAATGTGCAGGGCCATTCATTACCAAGGATTTACAGAGCTCATCAATTTGGTGGGTGCGCCCGTGCTGTGGAGGTAGGCCGTCTGAAATGGTTTCGAATCTGAAGTCCACACCAGAATGGACAGATCCAGATTCCACCATTCTGTCATGTATATATTCAGTATTAACAAAAGTAATATAGTAACCCCGGGCAGACAAAATTTTGGAGAGCTCCATCATGGGCTTAACGTGACCTTGACCAGGTAAAGGCAACATCAAAGCATGATGTCTCTTCATCATGTTTAATAATGTGAAATATATTGAACTCAACAATGTAATGAGCACGACACTATAACGAGCTCAACACTATAATGAGGACACACTGCAAATATCTATTTATAGCAAGTGAAGTCAAGTATTCTGCCAAATGATAACCTCACTGGCGATAACCTCACTGATAACGTCACTGATTACCTCACTAAATATTGACTAATGTTTCTTTTATCTGTAAATCTCAACAAATTGACCCCAAATATGGCAGTATCCTCTAGGGAAACGTAATTGTTAAGGAAGTCGATGATCTTTATTTTGTTTATATGGGGTCTTTACAGGTATTATTCTTCAGTAATTCTTAGACAGGTATATTGTAAACGTTGTTGTGATTAAGGAAGTCGATGACCTTTATTTTGTTTATATGGGGTCTTTACAGGTATTATTCTTCAGTAATTCTTAGACAGGTATATTGTAAACGTCGTTGTGATTAAAATCTGTCCATTCATTCCTAAGTTTCTTCATTCTCACCATATTTAATTTTAATATAGGCAAAGATTGAGGAAATATTTGCCTCTTAACAATAAAATAAACTCAAGCATATAAACTAAATTAATTACCTCCCTAGTTTTTCTTTCTTTCTTGTGCCAAAGTTGCCCATGTGAGCCATTTTATAAAACAAATATACTTGTCTACAGAGTTCCGCATGGCTTTTGCTTTTTCTTTTAACAATATATTCTTCTCTGCCACTTTGACGAGCATTTCTCAACGTATATTCTTCGGGCTGATTACATTTTAATATTACAGCCCTGGCAAATTGGCAATCTTAAGACTGCGAATGTCCAGCAGATAAAACAAACAGTGAGATAATGTAAACTGGTAATTTGTTTCATTTTCAATTTTCAATTTATAATTTTTTGAAACTATATATAGGTTTTGGTTAGTTTTTAATAAGTTTTTATTATCACTATGGGCTTTTGGTAGTACTATTGCAATGAGTTTTTTTTTATTATTATTTTTCTAGTGGTTAATCTATGTAGAGCAAACCAAACACACTAAAATCAAAGGAGAAAAATACAGTGGGAGGGAAGTAGATGGAAATACTAACAGATTAACTTTTTAATTAATTTCTGAGTCGTAAACTTTGCCAAAATTTTGGTTATTAAACAAATAATTTTTTTAATGTTAAACAAATAATATTTTTTCTTTACTTCTATCACATATTATAACAAAAATTCTAATATCTAGATTAATATAATATTCATATTAATGTGATTATTTAATTATTGATGATACAAATTAGTAGAATTATTATTATATTTATATTTATGTAATATTATAGTACCAGAGTTCAAACCTCCACTCGGCTAAGGGGGTTTGAAGTGTTCGAGATGAGGAAAAGCATTCACATGAGCCAATTAATATAATATTTAATGTTAGAACAAAAACTCTTACCTTTTACTTTAAATTTGACAGTCATTTACATGTCAAAATATTATTAATATTTAATAATAAGTATAATATAAAGCCAAAATGATAAATGCACTAAAATAAAAAATAAATACTAATAGAGAAATACTAATATAACCTATATAATTAATTTTTGAGTGCTAAACTCTTGTTGGTAATTTGGTTATTAAACAAATAATTTTTTTTAATGTTAAACAAATAATATGTTTTTTCTTTACTTCAATCAAATATTATAACAAAAATTTTAATATCTATATTAATATAATATTCATATTAATATGATTATTAAAATTTGATTCATTGGATATATTTTTTTATAAATTTGATATTTTAAATATTAATGAAACCATATAATTAATTATATATTAATAATAGAATGTATATTAAATTATTGATTATACAAATTAGTAGAATTATCATTATATTTATATTTATGTTATATTATAGTAAAATGAAATATTAATATATATTTGTGTATAAATAGTATTCAAATTATCATTCTCATTCCATTCCATCCTGCTACAATTGAAAATAAATACCAAATTTATACAAAAATAAAAATTATTGTCAGATTTTAGAAACTTTCTAAAATTGTCATTTTTTGTAACTTCGTATCCATATTCATATGACCATAAAAATTTTCAATTATTTGAAACTAACTAATTGTCAACTTTCTAATCTTACTGCATTTAAAGTTCCAAAACTAATTAGAAAAAAACTTGGAAAAAATCCCAAAAAATCATTAAAACCTCATTTTGAGGCCCTAGATGATCAGAAAAGGTCCTGAAAAAGTGTCAAAATGGTGAACTATTGAATATACAAATTCAGTGGTATTTTTAATCAACTCCTCAAGATGCATCTGCCCACCAAATTTCAGCGCAAACGGACCTCCGCGTTAAAAGTTATGACCTCTAGAAGTTTCTGCATCATATATATTTGTGTCATCGCAAACTTAGTAAAATCTATAATAAATGAAAAAGAGACTAAAGAATTGACAATGTTAGTATTTAATCTAAGAAAAAAAATTTAACTACAAAACACATACTATTATTACAACACTACATAGCTCCAAAGATGCAAGTTCTTCCTTAAATAAAGCCATGTGGTGCGAAGTACTCAAATCAAGAACCCAATTGGATGGTTGTGAAGCAACTGCTACAAGGGCCTTGCCCTTTTCTTTCCCCTTGCTATTATCCTTTGTCTTGTTAGAGCCCTCATTAGAACTCTATTTTATTGATTTAGGGACACTGATATTATTCTTCTCAAGAATGTGAGTTAAGTGATCAATTTATTTTTTCGAACATTTATGTTCATCATGACTGGGTCTTTTACAATAGGCACATATGACCTTCTCTTTCTTAGGATTGTCACAATTAGAAGAATGGGTCTCATTAGATTCTTTTAAGGTGGCTTGTTTTTGATCCTCTTCTCCTTTCTATTCTTTTGTTTATTATCCTTATTGTTACTACTTTATCCTTTCTATTCTTTTGTACAATGTTGATAGCCAGGGCATGTGACTTAGAGGATTTTAAAGTGCCCATCTGGATTAGCTTATCCTCCACCTATGTGAGAGAGATAGTAAAGTTATCCAAAGATGGCATGTTGAATTGAGTACCAAGTCCACCCTTAGTAGCATAGAAGGTAGAAACAAATACAGAATATTATGAACTTAGCTTAGAGAGAATACCAAGAACCAGTTGTTCATCTTTCTTTTCAATTCCACATTGTTTTAGCTATAGCCCTAGTGATTTCAATTTTGTGAAAATATCTTGAATTGTGTTAAAGTTGCATGGACTTTAAACTAATTAGTTCATTTTCCAATAAATGATCCCTCATTGAATCTTGTGTACTAAATAGTGTTTCTAGCTTTGTCCATTTTTTATTTGGAGAATTCAAAGACTCAATATGAAAGAGCAAATCAAGAGAGAAAAATAAACATAATGTTCCATAGGCCTCATCACATTTGTTAAACCACTTAGGATTATCTTCATCTTTAGCAGGTTTAGTTTCTGGTCCCATTGTTATCCTATGCAAACCAGCTTTCTTTAAGTAGATTGTCATGTGCGATTTCCACTCAAAGTAGTTGTAAGGAGTTAAGATGGGTACTATTGTTTGATCCATAATGTAGAGAATACAGAAATGAAGTGTTGAAAAGAACAGAACTCAAGTACACCTCCCAGAAGTTACAATGTTGACACTTTATAATTAGTGTGATTTATAATGCAAATCTCAGATTTTTAGACTTTTACAAGGCCAAAAATGGCCAAAACACTGAAACTACAGCTCTAGTACAATATGTTATCAATTTGAGAGTACCAATGTATAGTCTATAGAAAAATATAAAATCTCAAAAAAGTGACCCAAAAAGGATTCTGTTTGCACAAATTATGGCTCCCACAATGTCTCAAAATTAAGATTGCGCATCAAAATTTGTAAGAATCTACAATTTCTAAAAAATTGGAGTGTCAAATCAGAAAAACAATTTTACCACAATGTAGAGCATGAAATTCTACCCTAAAAAAAAATGTGCCAAAAAAGCCTTCCTATGGCTTAGAATGAGCCTTCCAAAGTTTGGGTGCACAAATGAAAACTCCAATGGTGAGGGGTAAAGGTTGAAAACACTATTCACAACTTGAAAGCATTGTTCATGGCCTAAAAATACTATTCAAGGCTTGAAACACTATTCATAGCTTGAAAACACTATTCACAGCCTGAAAAACTATTCACAACATTGTTCATGGTCGTACAATTACCATAAAAGGAAAAATTCCTTTGAAGCTCCCGATATCTAATCTGGACAAACATTATATGATAATGGGGATTTTTGGGCCTTCTGAACACAATGTAAAGGTTTGTTTAGCTTCAAAATGCTCAAATTTTGAGCAGTATGTTGGAACCACTCTTTAAAACCTCTGTTTGCAACTTGAGTTTCTAATCTCTGAGTTTGATGAAGAGAAATCTAGCTCTGAGTTTCTTCAGCCTTCTAGATGCTATGAAAATGTTTAAAAGCTTCCCAAGATTAGTAGAATGCTACAAACACCTAGATTTCATAAATACAAGTATAAAATCTTAGAGGTTAAAATATTTTCATCAAACTTTTCTAATTCTCCAGATCATTCCAAGATGAAAGAGAATAGCATACTAGGTTTTCAAAAAATCTATAAGAAAATCTCATTAGCCCCTTTGGAATCTCTCAAAAAGGAAACTAAAATCTATTTTTCACTAAAATAGTTGTGATACCATGTTAGAACCTGAAAAGATGAATAACCCAGAAAACTAGTACAGTGAATAGATTAATAAACTATGAAACAAATGATACAAGACCAAATAACAACACATAGTTAGTCTCCATGAGAGTAATGCAAATTCTCTAGAAGAAAAATAACATTAACATGATGTAAAAGAAAAAGATGAATAATAAAATGTACCCAAGACTAGCTAGGAGGTGAATATATATAGAATATGAGAGAGGGGAGAGATAGAAAATATGACCAAGGGGAAGAGTCCAACACAATAGCCTAAAATAGGCAAGTGTAAAGTTCCCATGAAAGATGTCACCACCTTGCACCTACTCATAGTAATACTCACTTAATTAACCCTAAGTAAGCTTAATTATGTGTAGAAAAACCTAGGAACAGGAAATTAAATCACGAACTAGGAAAATAAAAATGTACACTAACAACTTAGTCTTCCCAAGGTTCCTTTTACAGAAGGGATGGTCCCTAAAAAGGATGTTCATTCAAGAATGAGTGTTACCAAAGTGTTTCTATGGACAAAAATAAAGGCCATCCAATCAAGAAGGAAAGTTACTATAATGATCTATTAGAAGGGGTTATTTAGTGTTCCCTGGAATGTTTTGGTTTCAAATCCCCATGAGTGGGATTATCTTGGTCTATGGGTTGTATGCTTAATATTTATTGTGCTTAGCTCTTTTGGTTAAGCAATTGATTGTAAACTAACATTTTGTAGTCTTTGTGTTGCTAGTTCCTTGTTGTTGCCCCTTGTTTAACTGAGATTCATTGTCCTATCTTTCTTGTTTATGAATGGGTTAGGGCCCTTTCAAAAACCCTACCTTTTACCCTTATAAAATAAAAAGCTCTATAGTACAATAAAATAAAGACACTATTTTTTGTTAAATATGTAGTAGATAAAATAACTCTAAAGTAAAATAAACCAAATCTTAAGTGAATAAAAAAAATACTTCTATATCTTTTTTTTTAACTTAAATACATCTATCTTAAATGAATTTGATAATTACATGTGAAATTGTTAATATTTAATAACAAACATGATATTAGTGATGTCATTTAATAATAAAATGGTTTTGAAGTAAAATATAAAGTAAATAAATAATTTATTTTCATTTAAAAATTAAAAAATACAAAAAAAAAAGACTTATGACCTATTTTTTACTAGATTTGTAACATAAATGAAATAAGAACCTTAAAAATGATATCCTTGTAACATAAATTAAATAAGCACCTTAAAAATTATATCCCTTAATTTCTTTAGATTGATTTATTTAAGATAAGTATACTAGCTATATATATATATATATATATATATATATATATATATATATATATATATATATATATATATATATATATATATATATATCTTAATGTTTGAAATTTATCTTCGTAAAAACAATAAAGAAGGGATCAGTCATGTTTGGATTGGCAATGAAAGGGTAGAAGACTCTAATAAAGTTAAAGAAGAGTTTAGAAGTTTTTATCAAAAAATATTTTCTACAAATGACAGTAACTTGCAGTGCACCAAGGCCCGAAAGGTATATATGGATCTTATTCCTATGAAGATCTGTGAGGAGGATGCCAATAGTCTGGGTAGTGTGATTTGCAAATATGAAATCTTATATGCGATTAAGACCTTCAAAAACAATAAGTCTCCAGGAGCTAATGGGCTGCCTACATAATTTTACAAAAGGAATATCAGTTGGATTGTGGATGACCTGTGGTTGGTGTATGATGAAGCTTTGAGGAAGGGTTCTTTGGACAGTCAGATAAACAAAGGAGTTATCAAACTCCTCCCAAAGGAGGTTGACATAAGACTAATTAAAAATTGGAGGCCAATTACCCTTCTCAATGTGTCATACAAAATTTTGGCCAAAGTATTGGCTCCCAGGTTAAAAAATATGTTACCTAAGTTTGTCAATAAGTCCCAAACTGGTTTAGTCAAAGGAAGATATATTTTAGAGAATTTGTTAACTAGCTAGGAAGTAATACACTGGGCAAATCACACTAACCAAGACATTGGCATGCTCCTCTTGGACTTTGAAAAGGCTTATGACAAGGTTTAATGGTCCTTCATTACATTGATGTTAGAAGCATTTGTCTTTCCTCAAAAAATTTCTGACATGGTTAAGGTGTTATTTCAAGATGTTCACAGTGATTGATGTCAATGGCTCCTTCTCAGACCCCTTCATACTTCAGAGATCCATTAGGTAAGGATGCGATTTGACTCCTACCCTGTTTGTAATAGCTGTTGATGCTATGCATTATTTATTGAGGGCCTCCTTTGGTGGTGGTAGAGTGACAAGAGTTGCCTTGCCTAATGGGGATGAACTAGTTAATAGTCAATTTGCTAATGATAGTATAGTATTTGTAAATATGGAAGAGAATAACATTAGAAACATGTTGAGTAAGTTGGATATCCTTTTCCTAGCTTCTGGTTCAAAAATCTCTATTCAAAAATCCATTCTTCTCAGTTGGTCATGTTCTCCCCATGGTTGGATATGATTTGAGTGGAGAGGGCCCAACAAGCATATTAGATATCTAGGGATTCCTTTCTCCATTGCCCCCTCTTTTTGAGATGTGGAAATGGGTGAAAGAGAAGGTTGATAAGAAAGTGGGGAAGTGGAATCACTAGTTCCTATCCTTGGTAGGTAGGGTGCAAAGTTTTTAGAAAATATTATCTTCCTACACTATCTATTGTTCTTCTATTTGGTTTTTTAACAGTAGCCATATTGATGGGGTGCAGAGGAAAATTAGGAAATTTTTATGGTCAGATGGTAAAGTTTATAAAAAGAGGGCTGCTGTCAAATGGGATTGGTGTTGTCTGGGGAAAGATCTTGGGGGTCTGAGCTTAAAAGATCTTAAGATATAAGGTATAGCTCTTGCCACTAAATAAATTTTGAAATATTTTGTTGGTGATGAGCCCTGGAAGATCCTTGTTAGAAACAATATTCAATTGACAATACCTAAAAGCGCAAAAGATTGGAAGAATCTACATCCACATGATTTTCTTTTTAGCAGATTTGATGTCCTAACCTTTGTCTCTAGTGTTTTCAGAAGCATTTGGAAGGCCTAAGAATTAGTTAGACCTCTTCTTGAAAATTGTAATGCTTGGAGCACCAATGGTAAAGAAATCTTCAATTTTTCAGTCAATTTGGTGAAATCTTCAATGGAAGAATAAACCACTTGCCTTATTGCAAAGTTGCTTTACTAAGACCTAGGACAACAAAGGGATTAGTTTCTTCAATGACATAGTAGAAAGTGGAAAATTAGTTTGGAGTGACTTAAAAATGGCTTTTGACCTACTAGAGAACTAGAGGAAAACATATAATGTTCTACAGAAAGCTCTTTATAAGTTGCAGTGGCCTATGACTCTTAAATTCAACTTTGAAATTTATATTAATCTAAATTAGAATGATAGATCTCTGATTTGAAAAAGTGTTCCAAAGAAGATGTATAATCTCATTACTAACTGTTAGACTTAGGGCATACAACTAAGAGGGTGGGGGTGAATCAGTTGTACAAAAACTTCCTTGAATTACACACTTAATTCCACTTGGCAACTTAGTAAAATAATAATAAATCAATCATGGAAACACAATGCAACAAATCAAGAGCAGAAACACATCAACATGTGAGACACCAAGATTTTGACGTGGAAAACCCGGTTAAGGAAAAAAACCACGAGCTGATTAACCCAAGAATGTATTCTCTGTTAGAAGAATAGAAAGAACAAATGGCACATGCCAATTAGGGTTCACTACCTGAGCACACTTCTCACAAGAGGCTCACTACCTACAAGAGACACATTGTTTACAAAGAAATAAGTATCACATACATGAACTGGGGAATAGCATCTTCACCATGTTTGAATCAGTTCCATTTAAGCCCAATACTTCTACTCTACTTTTTGCTCTCCTCCTCGCTACCAAATTCTCTTTTTCTTCTTACTTCTTTAAATTGACTTTGTAATCCCTTATTTATACAAGACATCAACTTAGGAATGATCATCTAAGTCGGCAAACATCAACAAGAACATCTGTAGGATGTGTAACTCATCTGGTCAGCCTGTCTCAGGAAGAACACCATCATCCAGAAGTTGTTCTTCAAATGCAAACTCCAAATTTAATGCGGACCACCAACATGAACTGGACACGATCCAAAGACCACCACAGGCTTGCCTGAATCACCAAGACCATCCACACTTCATCTGCTTACTGAGATCCTTCTCTCCTTCATCTGGAACCTCAAGAACATAGTCTATCATTACTATCACAAAGGAATAGATGCTTGCAGACCTTCAAACCACAAATCAATCTAGTTGAAACTACATAAAGACTTCCTCAACACTCCCCCAAATCCACAGAATAAGACAATGCAATTCTAGATCTCACTGGACCTGTCTGTATCACTTTGTCATCTCTGAACACCTACCGGAACTAGTTTTACTTGAGTGGCCACACCTTCTTCAGAACTTCATGTGGACCTCTGAAATATCTACTGGATCACCTCAAGACACATATCTACAAACCCTTTAATCCACATCCTCTGATCCTCTTCCTATCTTGGACTTTTGCCTTACTGTCATCACTGTTCTTGATTGAGACTAATTTTCTCAATATCCTCAGCTCACAGCTCATCCAATCCTTATCATTAATGCAACAGAAGTATGTTGACATCAATGACAACACTGGTTAGGCCCATACTTGCAACAATCTCCCCCTTTATCATTGATGGCAACATATGATGTGAAAAATTATTTTGACCATCAAGACAAGAACTTCTCCTTGTTGTCACAACTCCCCCTATCAGCAACAACCATTCACATGTCTTTTCTCCTTTTACTGCTCCCCTTTTGATCAGCAACCACTTGTTTTTCACATGTCTTCTCTCACCTTTTGACATCAATGGCAAAGGGCACTAACTTCAAATTCCAACACTTCAGAATCATACCTGCTGCTCCCCCTGAGTAGCAGCTCCCCATCATCAATCCAGATCATAAGATATGACTGAGATATTCATTGGACTGATGCACCTTAGTTCATCACTGAGGGGCAATAACCCCTAACTTCTCCTTGAGATACTCAAAAGAGTCCTTAGGTAGAGGTTTAGTAAAGATGTCTACAATCTGATCCTTGGAAGGCACAAACTCCAATCTAATTTCATTCTTGTTCACTTGGTCTCTCAAAAAGTGAAATTTTATGGATGTGTTTAGTTTTTGAATGCAACACCGGATTCTTAGATATGTTTATTGCAATTGAATTATCACTAAAGATTGTGATAGGTTCCTCATACTCCACTTTGATATCTCTTAGCATCTGCTTCATCCACAAAACTTGAGTGCAACTACCTACTGCTGCAATATATTATGCTTCAGTTGTAGATAGAGATATTGCCTCTTATTTCTTGCTTAGCCAAGAAACCAATCTCTTCCCCAAAAAGAATGCTCCACCACTGGTACTCTTCTGGTCATCCACATCTCCTGTCCAATCCACATCTGTATATGCATGAAGAGAGAAATCATGATCTCTAGGATACCACAAACCATACTCAACTGTCCCCTTTAGATATCTAAAAATCCTCTTGATTGCCATGACATGAGATTCTCTAGGATCAGCCTGGAATCTAGCAATAAGACCAACAGCCTGCATAATGTCTGGTCTAGTTTGAGTGAGATACAACAATCCTCCAATCATTGACCTATACTTTGTCTGATCAGCCTTAGGAGAATCATCATCTTTGCCCAACTTAAATCCAGTTGCCATGGCAATATTCATTGGTTTTGAGTCTTCCATCCCAAATTTCTTCAACAATTCTTTCACATATTTGGTCTGAGAAATGAAGATTCCTTTCTTTGTTTGAGTGATTTGTAGACCCAATAAGAAATTCATTTCACCCAACATGGACATCTCAAACTCACTTTTCATTTGATTTGCAAAAGTTTTACACATACTATCTCTTCCTCCAAAAATGATATCATCAACAAACACTTCAACAATCAAGATGTTTTCATGATCAATTTTGAAATACAAATTACTGTCAGTAGTACCTTTGTTGAAGCCAATCTTCAAAAGATGCTTATCTAATCTTTTATACCAGGCTCTTGGGGCTTGCTTCAGTCCATACAGAGCCTTCTTCAACTTGCAGACTATATCACCATGATCAGATAATTGAAATCCATCCAGTTGCTCTATATACACTTCTTCTTCCAAGTCACCATTCAGGAAGGCAGACTTGACATCCATCTGATATACCTTGAAAGCCTTGAGGGTAGCAAAGGCAAGAAATAATTTGACTACTTCAATTCTTGCCACCGAAGCAAAAGTTTCTTCAAAATCAATTCCTTCTATTTGAGAGTAGCCCTTGCAGACCAATCTGGCTTTATTTCTGATTACTTCACCAACTTCATTCAGTTTGTTCCGAAAGACCCATTTTGTTCCAATCACATTCTTGTTTCTAGGTCTGGGAACAAGATCCCAAGTGTGATTTTTCTCAATTTGCACCAGCTCTTCCTCCATTGCTTTAGTCCAATTTTCATCATTGCAAGCTTCATTCACTATCTTAGGTTCAATCTTTGAAATCAAACAATACTCTTCTGAATCTTGAGCAATTCTACTTCTTGTTTATACTCCTTTTCTTTTATCACGTATGATCTGATCTTCAGAGTGGTTCAGTCTTACATACCTGGGAACTTTGGAAATTTCTTACACTTTTGATTCTTGATCAGGCTCATTGAAACTCATCTCTTCTTCCTAGTTTATCGGATCAGTTTGAATCTGACTTTCAGCAGAGGCTTGGGCTCTTTGAATCAGAACACCATTCTGATCATCTTCATCATATTCATAAAATCTTAAGGGTTTTTCAATTTCCACATCAACCTTCACATTTGTACTTTCTATTATCTTTCTCAGTCTCTTGTTATAACATCGGTATGATTTTCTTTGAGTAGAGTAACCCAAGAATATTCCTTCATCACTTCTAGAATCAAACTTTCCTAGATCTTCATATATTTTAATGTAACATTTGCTACCAAAAACTTTGAAATACCTTACAGTAGGAGTGATGCCAAACAAAAGTTCATAAGGAGTCTTACCGGTATTGCTTCTGATTTGAACTTGATTGAGAGTATAGACTGCAGTATTGACAACTTCTCTCCAATAGATCTGAGGAACATTTGCTTCCATCATCATGGTCCTAGATGCTTCCTGGATGGTCCAATTCTTTATCTCCACTACTGCATTCTGCTATGGAGTCCTAGGAGTAGACAACTATCTCTTTATTCCATGTTTCTCACAGAACTCTATGAACTCACACGATGTGAATTCTCCACCTCTATCAGTCCTCAAACACTTCAATTTTAATATGGTTTCATTCTCTACCATAGCCTTGAATATTTTGAATTTTTTAAAGAGCTTCTGATTTCTCTTTTAGAAAGGTTACCCACATCATCCAGGAATAGTCATCAATTAGCAGCATGAAGTATCTATCACCTTGAATACTCTTGATTCTTGCTGAACCACAAAGATTAGTATTAACTAAGTCCAATAATCTGGTAGAAGATAGTTCCTTACTTTTGAATGTGACTCTGCTCATCTTACCCAACTGACATTCTTTGCACAAGTTGTTAGTAGGTTTCACCAATTTTGGAAGATCTCATACAGCTTGAGTATTGCTTATCTTGATGATATTATCAAAATTCACATGACACATCCTCCTATGCCACAACCAACTTTGATCAATTTGAACAAACAAGAAACTTTTACTAGTACCAACCAAGTGAAAGATATCACCTTTAGTTTGAGAACCAGATGCAATCTCTGTTTTGGAACTTTCAAAGATTTTGCATTTTCCATTCTTGAACCGGAGATCATAGCCTTTATCGATCAACTGTCCAACACAGAAGATTGTGCTTCAATCCTTCAACATACAGTACATTACCAGTTTTTTTTCTTCCATCAAGAGAAATAGTTCCTCTACCTCTGATTCTACCAGTAGAATTATCACCAAACTTTACCACTCCTCCTTCATACCTTTCCAAATCTACAAACTTGTTTTTGTCACCTGTCGTATGGTGAGAGCATCCACTGTCAATGACCCAATCATCCTTCTCTTCAACTTGGGCAGCCAAAGCTCTTTCCACAGTCTTATGATTGATAGATACAGAGGACATTGGATCTTCTTCCTTGATGGCAATGAACACCCATTCATTTCTGGATTTGTTTCCTATTTCTGATTCATCATCTATTACTCCTTCATTGTCATCATCTTCATGTACATAGTAACAGTTCTTTCGGAACCTTGGCTTGTTAGGATTTTGCCTTAAAAACCTTTCCGGAAACCTTGAGGCAAAATGACCAATCTTATTATAGTTAAAACACTTGAAAGGTAATTTTCCTTCATACTTACTAGATCCTCTTGGCAGCCTCTTTACAATAAGGGCTTTAAGTTGAGCAGTTTCTACTTCTTCTTCCAGATCTTTTCTTGCTTTTTCATGCCATGATAGCTTCCTTGATGAATTCTCTCCCGAATCAAACCTTTGTTTACTTTTAACAGAGGCACTGGCTTTGAATGCAGATTCAGTCTTGGGGGGTCATCTCCAAACTCTGTCATTTCAAATGCAGCCAATTTTCTAGCCAATTGATCTCTTGTGACAATTGTATGGGCTCTGAATTCTTCAATGGTAGCAGCCTTGATTTTGTAAGAAGCAGGTAGGGATCTGAGAATTTTGCCAACAATCTCATTTTCATCCAAGACTCCACTAGCATTTCTAATTCCACAAACAATCCCATTTACTCTTGGTATAAAGGTAGTAATATTTTCATCATCTCTCATCTTTAGATTTTCAAATTTCCCTTTCAGACTCTGTAACCTTGCACATTTAACATACTTGTCTCCTTCATGCAAAAGTTCCAATTTTTGCCAAATCTCAAAAGAAGTTGGTAGGTTAATAACATTTGAGAGCTTTGAATCAGATAATGTGCTTAGAAGAGCCTCTATAGTCCACATATTGTTTTCAGCATCTGTGATTTCATTTAGGGTTTTTGGACCACCCTGTGGATGTACATACTATATTGTAGCCATGGTCCAATATGCCATTCCCATACATTGCAAGTGACATTTCATGTGACCTTTCCAAAGATTAAAATTGGTTCCATCAAACTTCAGGCTATCCTTCTTGTAAGATGACATCCTGGATCTCCTCAAGCGGTTAAGCTCCTTTCAGAGGAACTTGGCTCTGATACCAATTGTTAGACCTAGGGCATACAACTGAGAGGGGGGGTGAATCAGTTGTACAAAAACTTCCTTGAATTACACACTTAATTCCACTTGGCAACTTAGCAAAATAATAATAAATTAATCATTGAAATACAATGCAACAAATCAAGACCAAAAACACATCAACACATGAGACACCAAGATTTTGACGTGGAAAACCCGGTTAATGGAAAAAAACCACGGGGTGATTAACCTAAGAATGCATTCTCTATTAGAAGAATAGAAAGAACAAATGGCACATGCCAATTAGGGCTCACTGCCCGAGCACACTACTCACAAGAGGCTCACTACCTACAAGAGACACACTATCTACAAAGAAATAAGTATCACATACATGAACTGGGGAATATCATCTTCACCATGCTTGAATCAGTTCCATTTAAGCCCAATATTTCTGCTCTGCTTTTCACTCTCCTCCTCGCTACCACATTCTCTTTTTCTTCTTACTTCTTTGAATTGACTTCGCAATCCCTTATTTATACAAGACATCAACTTAGGAATGATCATCTAAGTCAGCAAACATCAACAAGAACATTTGCAGGATGTGTAACTCATCCGATCGGCCTGTCTAAGGAAGAACACCATCATCTAGAAGTTGTTCTTCAAATGCAAACTCCAGCTTTAATGCGGACCACCAACATGAACTAGACACGATCCAAAGAGCACCACAGGCTTGCCTGAATCACCAAGACCATCCACACTTCATCTACTTACTGAGATCCTTCTCTCCTTCATCCAGAACCTCAAGAACACAATCTATCATTACTGTCGCAAAGGAATAGAAGCTTGCGGACCTTCAAACCATGAATCAATCTAGTTGACACTCCACAAAGACTTCCTCAATACTCCCTCAAATCCACAGAACAAGACAATGCAATTCTGGATCTCGCCGGACCTGTCTGTATCACTCTGTAATCTCTAAACACCTACAAGAACCAGTTTTACTTGAGTGGCCACACCTTCTTCAGAACTTCATGTGGACCTCTGAAATATCTACTGGATCACCTCAAGACACATATCTACAAACCCTTTAATCCACATCCTCTGATCCTCTTCCTATCTTGGACTTTTGCCTTACTGTCATCACTGTTCCTAATTGAGACTAATTTTCTCAATATCCTCAACTCACAGCTCATCCAATCCTTATCATTAATGCAACAGAAGTATGTTGACATCAATGACAACACCAGTTAGGCCCATACTTGCAACACTAACTCCTTCGAACCCATTAGTTATACTAACAAATGTTGGTCTTTTAATATAAGTCTTGTACAATGGTCTAAAGTCTTCATTAGGTGTTGGTCCAACTTGTTAGAACCTAAAAAATCATTTTTTAGATGGTTACTCCTACTCAATAGACTGGTTGTTGGTACTATTTGTTTTAAGTCTAACCTCAACAAATATTGTGTAGTTTTTTTTCTCAAGCTGAGTCTACTAAGCATCTTTTTTATTGTGAGGTTGCAAAATTTATTTGGTCTATCTTTCTTTCTGGTCTTAAAGGTTGGGATCTAGAAAGTATCTTTACTTGGTAGGATATTTTATTTGGCTATGTTATAGGTCTTGACAAAGTTTCTGATAATTTTGGTTAATTTTGTCTACTGAAGTTTTGTGGGCCCTATGGAAACTAAGAAATTGGTGCAGGAGCACCAAGGAAATCATCTATGTTTTGTTTTCATGTTTTGTTTTCTTGTTCCAATAAGGTCCTAGAAGACCATTCATGTAATAAGGACTATGTCCAAATATCTACATATTGTTGTCATGGCATGATGGAGTAACTCTAAGGTGTAATAGGCAATCATACAGTCTTCATGATTGTAAGCCTTGTTAAGGCATGTTCAAAGAGTCTAAGGCATATTCCAAGAGTCTAAGGTGATGTTCAAAGATGAATCACATTGTAAACATGTTTGAAGGCAATGTTTAGCCCAAACAACAAGTGTAACTCTTCCAAACGAATGTAATTAGTTTGTTGTGCAGTTAGAAAAATAGAGTAGTTTAGAGGAAATTCAATGGTTGGGCAGTTCCATTGACCCCAACCACTCTCTAACTACTCCAAGGGAATGTAGAAGGCTTCTTTTAAGCCATGCCAATGATGTTTGTAATAGAGAAGACATTGTGGTTGGAAGAAACAACAATAAACAACAATTTCCTGCCTTTTCTGTGTTATTCGCTGTATCTGGCCGTACTTTGCTCTTGTATGGATGTGTCATGGATCCAAAGCTGTTGGGGAATGTAGTATGATGGAGTATCTTTCAAACAAGATTGATTTGGTGTCTTGACATCAATTATAAGGAAAGATATAACCATTCTCCTCGAACTGCTCTTTAGGGACTATTTTTCTAAATTTCCTTATTGCCATAGTCTGTACTGTGCAAAGGTACGGGTTTGGTTTCATTTTTGAAAGCACTGATTAGTTAGCATAAGATGTCAACTTAATTTTGAATTTAGTTTGGTGTTTTGAAACTTTGGTGGTAGGGAGTTATAAGGTTTTCTCTAGATTTGGTTTGTAAAACCCTCCTTTAGGGTTTTGATAGGAGAACATGCATTCTTTTGCCATTCGGCTGATTTGATCTACTTGTGATCAGTGGGATGGATGGTGGTAGGACTGTATTAGTATATTATGGTGGTTTTTGGGTAGAGAACTTGCAGAGGAGGAGTTTTCATTGAAAGACCTAACAAAACCATGTGTTAGGTGATGTTTAAAAGCACATTGAAGGAACCATAGGTGCATTTTTGGGAATAGAAGAGAGTAGAAGTCTAAAACCCATAAAATCCTTTGTTTTGGCATGTATTATAACTATTCAAACCCTTGGTTGAGTTCTGAGCTTGCATTCTATAGTAGTCTCTTTGTAATTTTGGCCTAATTGGGGCTCTAGGTCATTGACAGGGGTTATTGGTTGAGGAATTCCATCCAAAACAACCCATGTTAAGTTTGGGATATGTGATAGAGGGCCTTAATGGGTATCTACTGATTGTTTAAGATTTGCATTTGAATGTCTAAGTCAAGATTTATTAGGACTGTTGTCATTTTGTAGGGCTACAAGCCATTTTTGGGGTTTGTGAAGGAAGTACCAATCCTGAGCCTAGTCTGCCTTGGTGAATGGATGGAATGGGTCTCCTAACATCCCAAACCAACCTTTCCATGATGATTCCATGAGTTTCTTTATGTTGTTCCCACTTTTGTGTAAAGACCTTTGATTTTGGGCTTTTGGGTGTAGTAGAACCTTGTCTTTCTTGTCTATCTTCTCCTATCCAATTTGCCTCTACATCAGAAATGAAGAATGCTTTCAAGGGAGGAGAAGAGTGCTTACCGATTCTTTTAGAAGGCTCACTTCCTACAATGTGGTTGTGTAGGTCTAGATGACCTTAGAGGTCTCTAAGGAGAAGTTCTTGGAGCTTATTGATGGTGGCTAAACAATTTTAAAAAGATCATAGATTATAACATCTATCTTTTGGGCATAGGATGCAAGAGTTGTTGATGAAAAACTAATAAAAGAATGCATGAGGTTTTACAAAAGGTATAATAAAAACTTTAACATTGATAAGCTTCCTGAGAATATAGGACTAAAAGAACCTACCTTGCCACCTGAGGCTGCTCTTGAGATTGTTAGAGATAATGAAGTCATCTCAGATATTGAACCCCTCATCGGTGCATTTGGTGCAATTGACAAGTTTAGTGAAAGTGGTAACATGAAATAGAAGTTGTTCCTTACTTCTTTATGATTGTTGGCCTTATTAACTACTATCATACCAGGTTTTAGTGAGAATGATGTTATGAAATTACTTACAAGCTCAAATATGACTTCTTTTTAGGTACTTGTCAGTTTGAAGACATGCATTTTTTAGTATACAGAGGGAAATTATGAGTTTTATAGGTTAGGCAGGTTTCATCTTATACAATGCTCTTTTGCAATTCATATTTAAGGTATGATAAGTATGGAACATGGTTAAATATATATGCTTCTTTTTGAAGAGGAAGGGGATTACCACTGATGATCATAGCTATGGTACATTTGATCCTTTTTGCATGTGTAAGATCACTATGGACCAGGGGACTTAACTGCTAGTTGGGCTTTGCTTATAAGACAACATATGCAAATTTTGCAGAGGTTTGAAGATAGTGGTGATAATTTTTGTGTGAGCCTCTGAGTTTATCTTGTAGTTTAATACTTCGTTATACCAGGTATGTTGATATTTTTGGTATTTTTGGTTGTAGTTGTGAATTGGATATGGCATTGAACTATTAAAGACCAGGGGGCTAAACTCATACTGTATTCCTATTTCTATTAGTAATCTATAATCAATTCAAAAAAAATATCTTTAAATAAATACCTGTCATGAAAAAATTACTTGACAATCAAGGTTTTATAAAATTTAGGCCTCAAAAGTAAACATCACTTGTCTGACTAGTTTTTCAGGAAACCAAATTGTTGCCTTTTGATTACATATTTTTTTCTTTAGAAAGTTATGTTGTCATTGCTTTTAACTTTCTTTTGGGTTGAAGGAGAAGATGAATTGTTAGTTTTCTTAAATTTTAGGCATTCAATCTTTTCTTTAAAGATTATAATGTTAAAGCAGAAAATGGACCTTTTTAGATTAACTTAGCTAATTAAAGTATTGCAAACAATTACAATATAATTATTTTTTTGGGTAAATTAGAGTTAAGTAAATAGATGTGTAATAATTCGTAATGTGTAAAATGCCTCAAGATCAAAATAGTGTTAGAATTCGTCATGGATCAAATTTGCATTATACAATATTGATCCTACCTTATGCTTTATTGACTAAATGTATGAAAGTGATTTAAAAATGATAGAATTGAACCTACTGAATGTGGATTTAAAAAATCTATGTCTCTTAAAACTCTAATATATAATGACTGATGGTATTTAAAAACACTTAGGGGAAATTGTTGAATTGTGAGGGTTCACATTCTCCTTAGTCAACCCTCTATTTTACTGGCTTTATGACCTTTAGTGAATGTTTGAAAATAAAAATAAAGCATGGAGGTGTCCCAGATGAAAGTGATGCAAATTAGGTTCCTTTTCATGCTCCAAATAAAGTTTTCCTAGATTGATCCTTTTCTTCAATGTACAAGATTTGTAGATATGATGTAGATTCTCTTAGGAAATTACAATGTTGATCAAACCATTTCCTACATAACCCTATGAGAGAAAATCATGTGTACAAGATTATAGAGTAACCATAATGCAAATATCAAAGACATATCATAAGGTAATGAAATATATACCGTGGGAAAACCCTCAGAAGGGAAAAACGTAGCCTCCAAAAGCATCCACTCTCAATGTATTATTTAGGAATAAAAACATTACAATACATGCACAAAGTCTCCATTAACACTCCTAAAACATCAAGATCTTCCAATGCATCCTCCATGAGCCGACATCCAATAAAAATAGGTAACCATGCAACCACACATCCCATGCCATGCTTCACATATGCACTCTTCATGAGAGCTCAATACAAATGACAATGAACTCCAAAATGATAGCCAACCTTTACCAATAAACATGTGCTTTCTTTTATAGAATCAAGCTCACACAAAACCACCAAATGGTATTAGATAAACCATGTGTCTCAAAACCATGAGAGCACAAAACTATTGAATCCATAATTAAATATTTCTCACAAATATTAAATATTTGTCCTATGTCTCCCACACATAAAATATCTAACCAATGTTACATACAACTTTACAAGTGGGCCACCTAAATAATTATTTAATGTGACTATACACATCAATAAAGATGCAACATAAGTAAATATTTATTTTACATGATTAAAATACTTCTTTTCTTGTGCAAGACATACACAACCCTTTTCCTAACATTCTCCCACTTGTTCTATACATTGCATAAGGGTCAATTGATGAAAAACATCATCATAGCCATCCATGAAACCACATGAATCTCCAACATGATCTTGTGCTCTATAAAGATACCTACAATACAACCAAAGTGACCACCATCTCAAGGAATAACTCCTCTCATCCTCCAATATGCTACTTATGGATGAAAAGGAACAAGCCAAGGTAAAGATGCACCAATCCAAAGAACACAATCATCAAATCCAAGTGATAGCAAAGGCTCCAAGATGATGCCAAGGAAAAAAACACACATGACTAGAAATAAAAAAACATAACAAATTCTAATACATCCAATAATTTTTACCTTCTAGTTATCAAAAACATAAATAAAACTCATGTCATCAACATATCCAACCCATAAACTGCAATCACAATCTTCCTGTATAAAACTTGTCAAAGAATAACATACACATCAACGAACTCCCACTACATAGGTAATGTCAAATATGAAAATAGATCAAGGAATATCAAGTCTAGTAATAAACACTCATACCAAGGTGTGGCTAATAATCAAACTATGTAGTAATAAAGAACAATCACAATGATCTACACATGCAACTCAAACTACTGCATACCCCCTTACAATAAGTCACCATAACTCTCCCAAGTCCACCACAACAAACCATGCGAACATGAACCTCCAAGAAGTAGCCATAAAACAAAGAGAGAAAACCTATAAACCATATCTCATACCATGTCCTTCTACCAACACCTTAAAGTACTAAGTTGTGTCCTTCTACCAACACCTTAAAGTACTAAGTTGTGTTAAGTATGATCAAATAAAACATATGTATCATGTAACCAAAATAGATGTAAGCCTTTATAACCAAGGAAGATCAAACTCAAATCCATTGCAAAATCTAGGAATCAACCCAAATAAATATCTCCTAAATCTTCATAAATGTCATCACAAATAAACTCATATGCACAAGGAGATAACCATGCCAAACACACCTCAAATTAACACTCCAAAACTAACATAACTCAAGATCCATATCCATAAGAAGAGAAAGTGTAAAACAAAACCAATAAATGGAAATAATATGGGAAATACCTCTCAGATGATTATTCATTGAGTAGACCATGAGTGGAGAATGAGAATACTCCTCTAGGATACACTAAGCCACTATGAATCTCTCTAAGAACAATCTCCTCCCAAATCTATCATGAACTCATGTCAATATCTAGGTGAACGTTCCTTTGTCTTCCTGCTAAAACCTCTAATAAGTGATCATCTCAATAAATGTCTCTAAACCAAAGACAACTCTAGCCTAACCTCAGTATCCAAGTATCCATGAGCACGTACAACCAATCAATCCATGTTGAAATCAATATGCAATATCACACTATCAGGAACCTCCAATAAAAAGATTAATGTACTCAGTACGAAGAGAACTAACTAGACCAATGTAAAAGCTCCAACTACAAAATCAAGAACCCAACATGACATCATGATATAATATCTCCTCCAAGCATGTAACATCCCGCCCCGCAACCCCGAAGGGTAAGGGCCAAAAAAGGGCAAGATAATTTTTTTTGACATAAAGTGATACCATACACATAAGATGGTAGTTGATTCCATATGTTGACAACATTCATGGCCAAGTACGGCTGAATGTACAACCCATAGGAGAGGACTAAACCACTGTCCAAAGAAACATTAATAAACTATGTTCACTTTTAACACCAACCCAAATGTTCCTATAACCCATTCGAGATTATAAACATGAATCCAAAAGCATTGCAGTACAACCGGATCTGACACCCACATCGGAATCCGTAAATCAAATAGGAAACATCTCACTTCTTCTCATCAATTTGCATGATTACATCTTCTCTCTTAAGAGAGTACAAATACATAAAAGAATATATAGTGCAATGGCATAGCCATGAGTATGATATACAAGTACAATAGCATAGTCCTAAATATGATACAATGACTAAATAGGTACAACAACAGATAGGGTAACGAAGAGTGAGAACATCTCCAATCTGGTGCTCCAATGACCTGTTCACCGGTCCCCAATGGCGGTGACAATACCTCCCAACCATGTGGACTCAAAAGAGACCACCCCACCATGTTCGAAGATAGTCACAAGGCCGTCAACACCAATTCACAAGGGAGATAAAGGCATACACACACAAGGCATAGTGTAGACATGACAACCAAGCTCACAATCACCACGCATCAGGATACACTAACCACACCATGGATGCAGCTTAGAGAACCCCAAAGAGACTAGATACAAGCAAGTATAAGGGAGTTTCATCGCATACCTTGAAGGAATGGCTCATGCAGAACTAACTGGATTCCTTACGTAATCAAGACATTAGATGATGCTATGAAAAAGGGAAGAAAAGAGTTATATTTCTACCATCATATTATACTGTTGATAAATGCATTTGGTTTGGTACTCATGCCCTTTAGAGCCACTAACAGAGTGGTTAAGAACCTTGAGTAAGTGTTGGTTGCCACGTTGCAACAACAGTGATTTCAGTATTGATGCAAGGGAGATGTTAAGCGACATGAGGGTTGTTAAGACAATAAAAGAATAATATTTAAAGTTTAATAGGGGTTCAATATCCTTGTAATGATTATTTCACACTCATGTTTTTTTATAGATCATTATATGAATCACTATACTTGTAGCCTTACAATAGTTTTCTTATGGCTTGTAGTAAAATTCACACAAGTCCAAAATAACCACAACACATCAATGAGTCCCTCAAGGCTGCCCTTGTTTACAACTGTTCAAAAATAACATTTTTGGTTGAAAAGGAGTGATGTTAAAAGATAAAGCTATTGCTCCCTATCAAAGACTGTTTGACAAAATATCTCAAGTGACTGTGATTTCATGGACTGCCACGATGGCATGATATGCACATAAGAGTTAGTTGGAAAATCCTAAAACAGTTTCAAGCAAATGCAATTGACAGATGTAAACCAAATTTATGGCCTAGCCAATATGGCCACTGGGAGGCCTATGAAATGAAGAGGAAGCACATCGAAAGAGGTCATCTCATGGATACAATGGTTGTAGGATACTCACAACTGGATAAGTTGAAGCGACTTTAGTAATTTTCAAGAAAATATAATTGGCAGATGGAAAGCCAACTCATGGCCTCTGCCAACATCCTTCCTGCCTATGGCATAATGGGAACTTGGAACAGGGTATGGACATCCAGCAAACACATAATAGAAAGGGAACGATTGCCAGATGTTATAGTTGCACTCGTCCTGGTATCCATGTATGTGAAAGTGGAAGCACAAACAAGGCTCACAAATTTTTTGACAGAATGCCATAGAGTGATATCACATGATGGGACAAACTAATTGCAGGATATGCATAAAGAGGATCTGAAGAAAATCCTTAAAACTTTCATGCAAATGTAAAACAGAAGGTGTAAAGCCAAATTTACATAACCTTTGCCACGTCCTCCTTACCTGTGCCAAGATGATAGCTTAGAGATGGCACATGAACTATTTAACATAATGCCTCTAAGGAGGCATCATCACATAGAAGTAATGACTATAAGATTTAAACAAAATGGATTTGTTGAAAAGGCTAAAGAAACTTTTAATCAAATACCACTGGCGGGTTTAAAGCCAGACTCCACTAATTTGTCACCATACCAAAATGAGAGCATTAAAATAGGGTAAATATGTTCAACAAAGAAATTGGCTCACAACATAGAAACATTACAACATTAGGCATCGAATTCAGAATAATAGCATGTGGGTATTTTAAATCAAACATCAACAGTGAACACAGGGAAATCAATTAGTAGGTTACATCAATTAGACACCATTATATTCTCTTTGCATATGCATTGCTTGAAAGAAAGCCTCAAAAACAAGGCAACATAGTGATTAAGTTGTGCTTCCCATTTACTAAAATTGAGTCGGGCCAAATGGGTAAAAAAATGGAATTAATTAGAAGCTACTACTCTGAGAAACCCAAAAAGGCAAGACAAATATTACATCTAACTGAGACAATCACGCAATAGATCTCAAACTTAGGTGAAGACATATACTATTGCTAAATGTATGGCAAAAGTAAAGAAAGCATACTGTCAGCAGCATGAAAGAGGGAGGCTTAAGAGGGTAATCGGTAGGCAAATGGATTCGACCATGATAGATCCCGCCTTCAAACTCTATTCCATGGGCCCTCTGTTAGCAAATTGCCACTCAAATATATTTTCCTCTAAAAGAAGGTTCATGTAATCATCGCTTGAATTGTTCTGCATTCCTTTCAATTCCTGCATAATCCTCTTCATAGTAGGATTCTTCATGTTGATGTTTTATTTCTCTGGCATCTTGTCTTGGATTGATGAAGTGACAAAGTAGGAGAAAGGAAATGAGTTGTTGGGGATTCGATGCACAGATTTGTATTTGGAATGACCAGACTCAGACTCAGACTCAGGAAAATAACATCAGGCCGCTAAATGTGGGACATCAACATCTACACCAGCCATGTTGTCTTGCCAGGCCATCGTTATCTTTTTTTCTTGTCCTTGGTTTATGGCTGCAGGAGAAGGGCAACACTTCTCCAAGATGCATGACCAGCATCCCTCTCCAATGAGCTGCTACCAAAACAATTAATTTCTTAACCTCCAAAAACATCCATTCGATCACCTCTCTCCCAGATATTTTCTGTAGCATTTAACATTCCCAATTGGTCCAAAAGTTATTTTTTTCCTCCTTCATTATTGTTGTCAATTCAAGTATGCACCCTTGTTAAGTTTTTCTTAATCTTAACTATTTGCTAAAACATGGAATCATTCTTGGATGTGGGTCTCCTTTCATGAGAACGAATCTCCAGAGTGAGCTGGTTCTCTTGTAATTTCTAAACTACTGACTTGAGGGAAAAAATAATAGAAGGGTGTAATTAAAATGTAAACTGTTTCTGGAATCTAAACTGGGTGAAGTTCTATCACTCACAAACAGATCATGTAACTTGAATCCTCACAATTTCACTGATAGCTTATTCCTTAAGTAATTTGCAACAAGGTTTGGATCAAACACAAACTACAACCAGGAAGAACTAAGTTTTTAACAGTATTGAGACATAATAAACGATATAAAAGTTACAATATAACATCAAATCAAGACTACAAAATATGTGAAATAGGATGATTTGCTATTAAAACTAGAAGGAGTACAATGCATGACAAATAAAATGTGTGAGCCAACTGCCTATATACAACTCTGCCTGTGAACAAGAGAGAAGAAACTAATGCAAACTGACTGAGAAAAAAGTTTGTTTTTCTCCTATAAATGACTCCCAAAGATCTCCTTTGAAGAAAGATGAAAAAGCTCCTAAAAATAGAACCTAAGTCCATTTTGAGCTACTCATGAAAGCCAAAAATAAAGCACTAAATCTGCCACCAATCTGTGAAATAAAGCTGCAGAATTGCCCTCTCATGTGGTCCCACCATAAAACTACTTTTCTCTGCGCATGAAAGCTCCAAAATTGTCCTATATGGCTCTAAATAAAACAAATCAAAATGGAATATTTGATTTGTCTTATTAACCTATAAATTGCCTAAAAATAGTTAAACTTTAAAAGTAATTCATAATTTCATTGCTTTAAAGTTAACTTTATAATGATATGGCAATTTTAATCAATATCCTATTCGATATGATTTTTTTGCAAAAAAAAAAGATATCTGGTTTATAATTTCACCAAGATATTTACAAGATATCACAAAATGATTTTCTATAAAAATCATAATAAAGTGAAATATTACACATATTTGCAAAAAATATATAAAAGCCTTAAAGGATCGACACCATGGGCTCCATGTGTCGATATTCTTCCACCTCATCTCTATCCATATAGTGCCGCCATGTCATAATTGACCCCTTCGACCATGTCATCATCTAGCATACTCTTCACATCTCCAAAGGCTTTGTTTGATCTTGTGCATACATTTGAAACATGTGAAGAAAAATGAAAAATGCATAAGTGGGAGGTCAAAGACATTCAAACACATGCATTGTCAAATGATACTTAAACTCCAATGTGAGTCGACCACATATGAGACCAAGACCTTGCAAAGATTCTAAAGGCACAAACCTTGTTTACTCATGATAATGTCCACCTTTGACTTCATAAAATAAGCCATATTCTTCAGCTGTCAACCACTTCTTCTTATGATTACTAGGCACCATTGAACACAAGGTGTTGACGCTGATCTCATTTGGATAAAAATGATTATGTTGTTTGCATGGTCAAAATATGAAAATGATGTCAAAACAAAAGCAATACAACCCTAAAACTTTGGTCATTTTCATTTGTTGGTGTTGAGTTTGGCTCTGTAATTGTAGCCGCCGACTTGGGGTTTCATTCCCTACACTTTGCTTCTCCATTCGATGGCTTTTGAAGTCGAAAACATTGCACTTCTTAAGCCAGAATGACAGGTCACACTTGGTAAGTTAGATTTGAAGCTTTAAAATGGCATTTGACTGTATTTTCATGGCTTTTGTTTCTTAAATGGCCGTGGCCATGTAAATCTTTCTCTAGTTTCTCAGTTTGATATTTATCCTCCTTGGTTTTTTCTGTGTTGAACCTTGTGGAAATTGCAAAAAATAATGACAATGTCCAGCTCAAGCTAGTCGTGACCATATAGTTTCCTTCCTCTACAATGCAATACTATAAGATTAACTATCTTCTTTCATTGTTGCTTCTTTCATTTCTGTATGTGCAACTGTGATGAGGGTTTCATTTTTTGTTTGCTGGGTGTCTTAAAATACTTCAAACATGCCACGGCCGTGGCATATAATACATTCTGTAGCTGGCTCTATGTCTTTTGATGTAAAATTTTTGAATTTCTTTGTGTTTGAAGTGAGGGTTTCTTTTATATTACACAGAACTTCCTTTGTCCTTCATGACCATGTCTACAACACTTCACTCTCACCTTGCTCGTCTATATATTGTAAGAAGAAAGAAAACTCTTTTTTAAACCCAATAAGGGTTTCATGTTTTTACTGTGTAAATAGTCACTTCCCATGGCCTTGCCTGGACAGCCTTACATTTCCATTCTTTCTCTCCAACATTACAAAATATGTTGGGGTTCTGAAACTAAATATGGGTATTTTGAAAAATGAATGTAAATGGCATTATATGCCATGACCTAGTTATAGATGTATCTTTGCATTTTTCAACTTTGTATGAACCCAGAGATCCTCAAAACTGAACAAGGGTTTATATCTTTTGAGCACAATCTCTTCTTTGTGCAAACAATGGCATATGATACATTTCACTTTCTTATGCTATCATCATTGAGCTATATTTATCATCATCATTTTAAAGAAAAATGAGGATTGCATACACTGTTCTCTACTTCTATGGTTCTATTTGCTCTTTCATGGACTTTGCATATGAAGAATATTTTGTCGGTTTGAACTTAGAACTCCTTTTCTTTCTATAGCTGAAAAGTCACCTGTCCATTCAATGCACTTTAGCAAATATACTTTTCTTAGATGATTGATGACTTGGCTATGTCATGACATCGTGGCATTTTAACAAATGATGAAGTCACTTACTTTTTATGTATATACTATAGCAACATGAACCTTTTGTTGTTTCTCTTTACTGTACTTCATCATATCAAATACATTATGTAAGATGTCCTGTAGGACATCAATCAGTTCCACTGTATCTAATGTTACCAATTTGACAGATCACTTCTTATATTGGAAAATTTGCTTGAGCTCACTTATGATCAGATGCAACCATGCACTTATACATTTCATTTTGACAAAAATGACACTCTATAGCATAAAGGATGATGATCATATCGGTTTAACTATTCCTCTATCACATGATAATGATGTTCTATTACAAGACATGTAATGAAGTGTTCTTTTTGATTCTCTTGAAGTTTGTCAAAGACAAAAAGAGCCACCTAACCTAGTTGTCTTGTATTATTCTACTACAGATTTGTCCTTGCACTTTGCTTCCTGGTTTATAATGGACACTCCAATTGGATTATTGGTCATGGATGAGTAAGCAATCTTCAAACAGTCAACACTTGTGAACACTTATTCTTTATCAGTCTAATGATTATAAATGCATTGTGTACTCTTAATTATTATCATGCCTAAGAATGTCATTTTCATAACAATTGGAGTAGTACATAAGTTGTTATGTGCATTGAATTTTGTCGTCCATCAATTTAGGTCATGTTCTTGGTTGCATTTCATACTTTGAAGTGAAATCATGATCATGTCTTGAAATGGGACTAACACATATGATTGTCTTTCTATTCCTTCAGCTTGTCATGTGAATGTCATAAATAATTTTCTTCTTCTATTCATCCCTTCTGAGATCAGGGGGTAGCAACATGCTAGGCTTAACCCTTGTGGGAACCCATTTGATACCACATACTAAAAGTCTTCAATTAGATTCATGATTTGTCCTATACTTGCACATGAAACAAAATGATTAGAATAAAACAATGATGCTCTATGTTTTATTGACTTCAGTTTCTTTTGCATATGGATGTTCTCATTTGATCTTGATGTATTATAACTAAAATATTATGCCTCTCCTAATTGATGAAGGATTTTCATAACCAGAGCTTCTAACAAGACCTTTCTTGCATTTTTTCAGGTACATGTCGAGGTCGGGAGCAGGACTAGAGGCTACTATGAAGATCAACCAAAACAAGGCAATGATGGCTATGTCTTTCCCTCTTCTTCATTAGATGCATAGTATTTTATTTGTATTTGCATGAGTTTAGTTATAACCCACGACTTGTGTGGGACATCTGATATGTATTAGTTTCCTTCAATGCAATGTTTATTCTCTTATGTATTCAAACTTGTAAATGAATAACCATTGTGGTGAATGAATACGTATCTCATTTTATTGCTCTGCAATGCAATGAATGTTTTGAAACTTTTCTTTTCTGCATCTAAATAACTAAACTACATTTATTATAATAACTATGCAACTAGCACACAACAAAAATAAATCAAATCTCATCAAAAAATGATAAATGATAAATCTATTAAGCCAATTTTTGAGTTTTGGTAAAAAATGGTAACATTTCTAGCAACTTCTGCTATATGCTTGCCTACTAGGCATTTGACCAGTTACCTTGACATCCATTGGGCATAGAGTCATACTCTATCCTTCTCAGAAACTTAGAAAACACCACACTTAAGCTCTCCAACAGTTCAAACAATAACAGAAAACTAAAAACAAACTCTACTAAAAGCAAACTAACAGGCCCTGATGGCCAAAACAAAATGCTAAAACAAATGTGCATGAGCACTTATTTAGTGTAGAACTACTCTACTATATAAAAAAGAATTATTTTACCCTTATTGGCAATGCTTGAGGTGGATCCCATTAATTGGGATAGACAACACCTCTCCATTCAGCTTGGATAGCTAAAATGCATTGTTTTCTTTGTACTCTGTGATAACATAAGGCCTATCCCAAATGGAATCAAATTTAGAATGCTTACCTAGCCTGCCCCTTAGTTCATTCCACTTGAACACCAAATCTCCAACAATAAAATTCCTTGGTCTTGCTCTCTTATCAAATGCATTCTTCATTTGGGTTTGATGCATATCAAGCTTTCTTAAGGCCTCTTTCCTTGTCTCTTCCAACTCCATGAGCTGAGCTATCCTGATTACAAGAGGTTGTTCTTCTAGCAACTCAAGTTCTTTGATAAAGCCCATGTAGGCAATTCAACTGAAATAGGCAACCGAGCCTCTTTTCCATAAGTAAGCACATACGGGGAATAATTAGTAGCCCTCTTAGGTGTAATTCTATCAGCCCATAGAGATAACTTTAACATATCATTCCACATTTTCTAATTGTCTTGAATAGTCTTCTTGGTTATCCTTATTAGATTTTTGTTGGTAGATTCAACTTGCCCATTACCCTGTGGGTAATAGTTAAATGAAGTATTCAAATAGATATTATTTCTAATAGACCAATCTGAAATTCTTAATCCTAAAAAGGCTAGACCATTATCAGAGATGATTGAATTTGGTGTACCAAATCTTAACACTAGGTCCTGATAAAAACTTAGGACAACATATTCATTTGCCTCTTTTAAGTCAACAACCTCAGTCCACTTGGTAAAATAATCTATGGCAGTCAAAATCCACTTGTCGCCTATGTAGGAGTTCAGGACAACACTGAGAGGGGGGGTGAATCAGTGTTGTATAAATTTTAACCTTTTACAAATTTAACTTTCAAGACATGAAGAAAGAAAGATATCATTTGTTACACACATGTGCACATAACTGAGAATGAATGATGAGATTAAAATCTCATGAATAAATCATACACACAAACAGAGAGAAAATCAAGACACAAGAATTGCACGAGTGGAAAACCCTCCTGGGGTAGAAAAACCACTCCAAAACTGCCTCACTGGCTTAACCTTAAAAAATATATTTACAAGCCTCACTGGCTGATGTGAGTGTCTCACTGACCTAGCCTGACTGGCATACTATGCCTCACTTGCTTTTCTCAATCAATCAAAATAAAAATCTCATGTGCAAGAAGTGATTGTTGTTCAATCTGATTTGCACCATTTAAATCAACTCATCTTTCTTTTCAAAAAGGTTTTCTCTGCATATCATAACTTCATAACATACATAACATTATTTGTTCATCTCTGTTTTCTTCATCAACAACACACTGGTCAATGTACCTGAAAAACCATTATATACAATTTGAATGTCTTTTCACTTTTCATATCCTGTATGTTTCATCTCTATCCAATTATGAAGTTGCATCAAAATAACCCTTCATATCCTATGATCTGAAGAAAATGATTTATGATTGAGACCTTTCAATTTCCTTTTCTCAAAGAAAATTAAAACAATCACAAAAATTCATCTTCATAAAAAATTGAAGATCCCTTCATCTTCTCAAACAAAATCTCTTTCATATTTTTTATTTAAAAAAATTATCTTCTTCAAACCCTTCATCTTCTCTGTATATTCACCTGTATTAAAAAAAATTAATGACCTTGCATATATATTTTCAACTTCATCAATCTTTTCATTTTCTCCAAAATAAAATACCATAAATGATATCCTTTACACAAAATCTTCAGTCAATTCATCTTCTTCATAAAAATCTTCAATCTGCAAAATAAAATATCTTCAAGAAAAAACTTCCATGCTTCTCTTCATTTTCTTCTTCCTAAAAACCATCTGCAAAATAAAAATATTCTCCACAAAAAAAAACTTTTAACATTCTCATCAAAATAAGAAATATCTCTCAAAATAACTTCCCTTCTTTTTTTTAAAAAAAACTACTCCTTAATATTCTTCTTGCCATGAAGGAGAGTTTAAAAAATAGAAAGAAGAAAAAAATCTTCATAAAAACTCCCACAAAAATCTCCTTAAAAATAGCTTTGAAAATCTCCTTAAAATCTCCTTAAAAGTAGCTTTGTAACTTCACATTTTTATTTATGTCATAAAATATGGCATTTAAAGGGGATCAACAAAATAGGATAAAAATCAAACTTTATATATTTAAATATTCAATGCTTTTGCTCCCCACTTTTTAAGCATATAAAGTCCACTTTATTTAAATAAAGCAATTTGAGCTCTCCTTCCAATTTGCTCCCATTAAATATTGATCTTCAAATATATTTGGATGCTTTTTAATAAATGGAGCTCCCATTAAATAAGGTTCTTCATAAAACAAAGTCCTTTGAATATTTAAACAAGTTAGCATTTCTTGACTTAGTCATGAAGCAACATATCAACCTGAAGTATATTGAACAGCTCCTATCAATACCAACACCTTTTTGACATCAATGACAATCTATTACCATCAATCTCCCCCTTTGTCATTGATGGCAAAGCCATCTGATTGCAATTTTTCTTTCTCCCCCTTTTTGACATCTGATGACAAAGACTATTATCTCCCCCTTATCATCCTTCATACCAAAATACCACTTAAGGCACTGATTATTTTTGCAATTTGCTGTCCAAAACTTTTCTTGATAACTCTGAGCTCTTTCCATGTTCATCTGCATATTGAACAACCATAAAAACCTGAGAGCAACAAGACATCAAACAATCATGTAAGGCATATCAAACCAAGCACCAAACCACTGTTACAAGCTACCCATAGACTGTACTGTACCACTTCTAATAACAACACAAATTTGTAGATGAAGATGAAACACTGACATCAATGAGATCCTCTGATTACTTCCTTTAACAAACTCCTGAAACAACACTTTTTGACCTGAAATAACAAATCTCCAAGATCTCCCATGTGTTAAAGTTCACAAACAAAACACTGCTCAGAAATACCATTGGTAAACACTGACAAGACTAATCAACATAACTCAACTCAACTCAGCACTTATCCACTTCCTGAATTAGTCCTGACAAGAAATACCAATATGAGCATGGAGAAAACATATCTCTTTTCAAATCTCCCAAGATAGTGACAACTCAATCCTCTGATTAACTCCCCCTGAGAACAACTCCACTTAAAGATGTTATAGCATGATCATAACCATTATAAGCATATTTAATTATGAACACTTTGAAGGCATAAACTCCTGTTAACCTTTCAACAAGTAATGATTTATGATGATAACAATCCTGAAGCCAACATATGACAAACCTTTTTGAACATTACCACCTGCTATTGCTGATTTTAACTTCCTCTGATGAAATGCAGGATATCACCATCAATGTCATAGCTTGAAGAATTATGTTTGAAAAATATTAGTGAGGAAGATCATCAATGAAACAAGTGAAACACTATCTCCAAATCATCTGAAAGTTTCAATACTTATGCAAAACATATGCCATAAAAAAATTACACAACAAGGTAGTTGATATGACCATCAAATTGACTTCTTTGATATGAACTATCATCCTGCAATCAAACTATTCTGACACCTTTTTGACATGACAAAGACTGAAGACCATCTGAACTATCCTCCTGTTATGCACAAGACACTTTTCACAACATAAGAACTGATCCCTTTTTAACCTTGAAATTCAAATCAGCCCATCAAGACTGCACACCAAGTTCTTCCTGCAACAACACTTTGTAAAACAAAATGCAGAGACAAGAATTTAACTTCTTCCATTTTTCAACCTCCTCAGGCAACATAAGAAAAAAATCTATCCAAGATCCTTTGTGAGCACCAACATGATATGAATAGAACAAGATATTCAACATCATCAATCTCTTTAAGTAATAAATCTTTTAACTACTTATCAACGCCTTGCATTCACTAAACATGTCATTGATCATGGACACCTGATATCACACAATTTGTACATACTACCCTGAAACATATTATTGATGAAAAAACATGTCAAATTATTATACCAATAATCACATCTAAATGAACATTCATTCTGCAACCAATGTATTCTTGCACATCCTTTTTTTTACATGAAAAAGAATGAAGACCATCCTGCTGTTCCTGTATCACTATCAAACATTATCAAAGATGAATTCAACAAAAACAAGATCATCAAACTAATAAATATCAATTGATCTTCTTCTTGAAACCCTTTTTGGGGATAAAAGATAGAACAAGAACAACTCCCCCTCACATCATGCTATCTGTTATGCAACTGATGATGTAACTTGTGTTGGATGCACAAGTTTGGGATTTACTTTTTTTTCACTTTGTTTTTGCTTCAGTCTCCAAACCATTACAGGTTCTTTCTTCTTCCAGACTTTTTTAGCTTCTTTTCTTTTCCACTTTTTCAAATCAGGTGAAACTTTCCTGTAACTGTGTGCTTTATGTCCAAGAGTGTTGCAATTATAACAAACTATGTCAAAATCATAATCAAATGAATGATAGTACCTTTGAGTACTCATATTAAACTTCCATGAAGGATCATACCTTCTATGCACTTTGCAATTACTTTGTATGTGTCCCACATTATTGCACTTGTAACAAATAATGTCAGTATTCCTTCTGCAAACAATTTCTTTGTGTCCAAATTGATTACAAGCATAACAATAACCATTAAAAGAATAATTATACCTGTACATGTATGCTTGTCTAATAGCACTTCTTCGAAATTTCTTCTTCTTTGATAATGTATTTTGTTTTTCAGTGGTAACATTCAAATCAATCTTCTTTCTGGGAGTTTCTCTAGCTTTTGAACATTCTCCTTCTTCAAAACCAAGTCCAGTAGTGTCTCCATATAGTTTTTGTTTACCAAGCATCTTATGTAGCTTGCTTGTGCTTTCTTCAAATTTTAGATTCTTTTCTAATTGCTTCTTAACATCCTCAATTTCTTTACTTAAAGAAATTATTTCTTTTTCTAGCTTTTGGCATTCAACCTTTTTAGCCTCCAACTCAGATTTTGTTTCATCAGTTATTTTCTTAGCTTTCTCAACCTCTGTCTTCAAACTGACAATCAATTTGTCTGATTCACCTGCTTGATTCTTCAAGTCTACAATCAGGTTTCTTGCCTCTTCAAGATCTAAAACAACTTTGTCCTTGAATTCTTTCTCTTGTATAAGCTGATCTTTTAATCTCCTATTTTCTTTACTAAGTTGCTTAATTGTATCCAAGGCACATAGAAGCTCTCCTTCAAAATCAACCTCATAAATATCTTCATTAAATTCCTATTCATCTTCATCATTAGTCTCAATAGCAAAGATATCTTTTCTTTCATTAAATTTATCAAAATTCTCAACTACATGACCATTCTTTGTATCAATTATCAAGGGTGACAAATGCAACAAATCATTGTTGGGCACAACTGAGGCTTGTTTTACCATCTTTTGATCAGCATCTTTATTTGACATCTTAATTCTATTCTTCTTACCCATTTTACTCCACTACCAGGACCTACCCAAGCCTATTAGACTTCAAAAAGGGAACCTAGGCTCTAATACCAATTGTAGGAGTTTCAGGACAACACTAAGAGGGGGGGTGAATCAGTGTTGTATAAATTTTAACCTTTTGCAAATTTAACTTTCAAGACATGAAGAAAGAAAGATATCATTTGTTACACACATGTGCACATAACTGAGAATGAATGATGAGATTAAAATCTCATGAATAAATCATACACACAAACAAAGAGAAAATCAAGACACAAGAATTGCACGAGTGGAAAACCCTCCTGGGGTAGAAAAACCACTCCAAAACTGCCTCACTGGCTTAACCTTAAAAAATATATTTACAAGCCTCACTGGCTGATGTGAGTGTCTCACTGACCTAGCCTCACTGGCATACTGTGCCTCACTGGCTTTTCTCAATCAATCAAAACAAAAATCTCATGTGCAAGAAGTGATTGCTATTCAATCTGATTTGCACCATTTAAATCAACTCATCATTCTTTTCAAAAAGGTTTTCTCTGCATATCATAACTTCATAACATACATAACATTATTTGCTCATCTCTATTTTCTTCATCAACAACACACTCGTCAATGTACCTGAAAAACCATTATATACAATTTGAATGTCTTTTCACTTTTCATATCCTGTATGTTTCATCTCTATCCAATTATGAAGTTGCATCAAAATAACCCTTCATATTCTATGATTTGAAGAAAATGATTTATGATTGAGACCTTTCAATTTCCTTTTCTCAAAGAAAATTAAAACAATCACAAAAATTCATCTTCATAAAAAATTGAAGATCCTTTCATCTTCTCAAACAAAATCTCTTTCATATTTTTTATTTAAAAAAATTATCTTCTTCAAACCCTTCATCTTCTCTGTATATTCACCTGTATTAAAAAAAATTAATGACCTTGCATATATATTTTCAACTTCATCAATCTTTTCATTTTCTCCAAAATAAAATACCATAAATGATATCCTTTACACAAAATCTTCAGTCAATTCATCTTCTTCATAAAAATTTTCAATCTGCAAAATAAAATATTTTCAAGAAAAAACTTTAATGCTTCTCTTCATTTTCTTCTTCCTAAAAACCATCTGCAAAATAAAAATATTCTCCACCAAAAAAAAAACTTTTAACCTTCTCATCAAAATAAGAAATATCTCTCAAAATAACTTCCCTTCTTTTTTTAAAAAAAAACTACTCCTTAATATTCTTCTTGCCATGAAGGAGAGTTTAAAAAATAGAAAGAAGAAAAAAATCTTCATAAAAACTCCCACAAAATCTCCCACAAAAATCTCCTTAAAAATAGCTTTGAAAATCTCCTTAAAATCTCCTTAAAAGTAGCTTTGTAACTTCACATTTTTATTTATGTCATAAAATATGGCATTTAAAGGGGATCAACAAAATAGGATAAAAATCAAACTTTATATATTTAAATATTCAATGCTTTTGCTCCCCACTTTTTAAGCATATAAAGTCCACTTTATTTAAATAAAGCAATTTGAGCTCTCCTTCCAATTTGCTCCCATTAAATATTGATCTTCAAATATATTTGGATGCTTTTTAATAAATGGAGCTCCTATTAAATAGGGTTCTTCATAAAACAAAGTCCTTTGAATATTTAAACAAGTTAGCATTTCCTGACTTAGCCATGAAGCAACATATCAACCTAAAGTATATTGAACAACTCCTATCAATACCAACACCTTTTTGACATCAATGACAATCTATTACCATTAGCCTACACTTGAAGGCGGGTTTATTGGTTCTATAAAATCTAATCCCCACTTTGCAAATGGCTATTCAACTTTAACAGGATGAAGGGGTAGGGTAGCAAGTCTTTGGTTACTTGCAAATAAAGAACACTTCTCACATCTTCTCACTCAAGCAAAAGAATCTTTAAACAAATCAAGCCAGTAATAACCAGCCTGCATAATCTTCAAGGTAGTTGTTTTAGCTACAAAGTGACCTTGTAAAGGTCCATTGTGAAACTCTTCTAATAGTCTATCAACTTGATCAAGTCTAACACACCTTAGAAATACACCATTAAAATCTCTCCTATATAAAATACCATCAATAATAGCATAAGGAGTAGCTTGCAATCGATAATACCTTCTACCTGCCTTGTCTAAACCAATTAGACACTCACTGGTCTATAAATAATGCATCATCTGATGCACCCAACTATTTGTTTGAGCTGGCATATTGGCTAGTTCATTATTATTCAGCACTATTTCAGTGTCCTCTTGTTGTTCTTGCTCAAACTCTTCACTTTCAGCAAGTTGCTCGCATAAGCCTTTACCTCTAATAAGCTTGGTTACTTGGATGTCAACATCAAATTCCATAACTTTGGTTATCCAACCAGCTCTCTTGTCATTTATATATTTGTTTAGTAAAAAGCTCTTGATAGTGGGATGAGCAACTTTTAAGTGAATTTTATTATTAGATAGCATGTGTCTAAATTTCTTGAGGCTCCTTACAATAGCAAAAACATGTTTTTCCACAAAAGATTACTTTACCTCATACTCATGCAACACTTGGCTAAAAAATGCAATTGGTTGCTCTAATCCTTCATTTTTTTGCTGACATAACATTGCAGAAATAGTGTCAACTCCTCTAAAAGCATATAAAATGAAATCCTTCTCATAATTAGCATTGATGAGGGTAGGGGCAGCAGCGAGGGCTTCCTTTATCTACTTGAAGCTTCCTTTTGCCTCCTTAGTCTAGCTGAATGGCACATTCTTTTTCAACATGGCAGTAAGAGGTTGTAACAAAGCTGCAATATTTGGAATAAACCTCCTAACAAGATTAATTCTGCGAAGAAAGCTCTACAAGCCTTTCTTATGTTTAGGCAGTGGTCAATCTAGAATAGTTAAAACTTTCTCAGGGTCAATAGTAATACCTTCTTTTGAAACAATATGACTGAGGATTCTTCCTTCATGAACTGAGAATATACACTTTTGGGGGTTTAATGAAACTCCAAACTCCCTGCACCTCTAAAAAATATGCTTCAAGTGGTCAAAATGATCATTAGAATCTTTGGAAAAAAATAGTTATATCATCTGGATAGACCAGCACTATTCTATTCATAAGCCCATGGAAGACCATATCCATTGCCCTCTGAAAGGTTGCCCCTGCATTAGACAAAGAAAATGGCATTTTTCGATAGGCCATGGTACCCCACTTAGTTGTGAATGTAGTTTTGTATTGGTTCTCTTCTTTGACCAGAAATTAATTATATCTAGAGTATCCATCTAAAAAAGAGTACCTATCAAAACCTGAAACAACCTGCAGTATTTATTCCATGGAAGGAAGAGGGTAATGGTCTTTTAATGAGGCCTGATTTAGATCACAGAAATTGACACAAAGTCAGATTTCACCCTTCTTCTTCCTAACTGGGACCAAATTGGAAACCTAGGAGGTATGTTTTATTGGGAAAATGATTCTGCTCTCAATCAGTTTATTTAGCTCAGCCTTCATTAAGTGTTCAAGTTTGGGATTGAGGGGTCTTTGTTTTTGCCTAATAGGCTTGGCATTAGGATCTAACTCTATGGTGTGCTGGGCCAAACTAGGATCAAAGCCTCTCAAGTCCTTATACTCCCATGCAAAACCATCAAAAAAATCTTGACATAATTGAATAAAAGATTGTTGTTCTTCTCTAGTACATACCTTTCCAAGTTTTAACAGTTTGTCTTTGAAAATTTCTATGGTTTGATAATATTCTTTCTTCACTGTCATGCTGCACTTGTCTTTTCTGAACTGATCATCAGTGTTAAACATTGATTCTAATGTGACTAATCCCTTGGGCAATTTGTTGGTCCTCAACTAAACAATCTGATCTTTAAATTGCTGCTGATATTTATGTTGATTATCTGCTGCAAATTTAGCCTCTACACTTAAAAAAATCAAGATTTATTCAACATTGTTAAACACTTTCCATGAAACACTATTGTCAGGTACATAAGGCCTGACAACTATCTTAACATATGGTTGTACGTCAACATTCTAAATCTGATCAGGAATCTCAAATTGGAATCCCAAGGCTGCTAACCTATTTGCATACTTATTTTGATCCCTGGGAACTAAAATCAGATTAAAACCATCAAAAAATGTAATTGAATCCAACACTCTACACTTGTATTTTTTGAGCAGATCATTTTTAGCAACATTCAGATTCCTAACCTGGTTAACGATCAACTTAGAATCCCTATAAACTTGAATAGATTTGATACCTTTTTTCTAAGCCCATTCTAAACCGTGGATCAGGGCCTCATACTTAGCCACATTATTCATGTAGCTGAAGGTAAACCTTAAGGCAACATAGTATTTGTCTCCTTGAGGTGAAATTAACATATTACTTCCACCAGTACCCGTCTTGGTCCTTGATCAATCAAAGTACAGCTTCCAAAGATGATCTTCTTGTTGTTCTAACTGATTTTGATCCTTAATTAGATTAGGAATCATTGCATCAGGTTCCTGTATCATATAGATGCCTAATCCTACCTCATCTGTGTGATGGAAAGGGTCACTGTCATGATCTTCTGTTGCCCAATCATCTAAATTTATGTCCTCTATAGGTGCATTGGGATCTAGGCTCATGGGTTCATGCTGCTGCCCGCGAGTGATGTAGAGATTAGCATTTATTGGGCTAGGAACATAGGGCTCAATATGGTCTTTTGCAAGTAGTTCAGACTATATTGTTACTTTTGTACCATATCTCATTCTAAAGAACAAGTGAGTCTAGTTAGATGAAAGAAACCCACCCAATTTGGCTGTGAACTCCCTAGAAAGGAAGATTGCAAAACTAGGTGGATGGTCAATGATGTAAATGTCTTGATGAATGGCAAAATTAGGACAAACATGCAATGTGAGTGGCAGATTTTTTATTATCCCCACACTACTAAGTGCAGATCCATCTAACTAAACTACTCCTTTCGCAAGGGGCTCATAAACCAATCCTAATGAGTCAGCTACACTTTTGGGCATAACTGAACTAATTTATCTTGAATCTACCATACAATTATGAACCAATTTATCACCAATAATGAGACTTAGATAGAAAGGGATGGTTTTACCTCATCTGCTTGCTGTCCACTCTTAACTTCTCAACTATTAGCAAGTACAACCTTGGCCTTCTCATGATTCAAATGCTCAGAAAGTGATAGTTCAGCCAATGCCTCTTGCAGCAAATTTTTTTGTCTTGTGATGTGTAAAGCATCTATAACTAACATGCTCACTGTCGCTTTCTTAAGGTGATCAACTATGTTAAAAGAAATAGGGGTTACCTTATGTTGTCCTCTTGCTGTAACTACATCAATCTGTCCAAGTTGCGATGACTGACGTCACACTTTGGGTTGTTCTTTCACTGGTACTATTTGGTCCCTTTGTAGAATTTGTACCTTCTGCTATGGTACAGGGGCAGTTTGTGATGGATAGACTTGGTTTTTATCCTTTATAGCCTACTGTTGTACTACAAAAGCTTGCTAATTTACATCTGTAGCTCTCAGTTTTGACCTTGTGTTGGCTGGAATAGGTGTACTTTGCTAATTCTGACTTTGGAAGTAGTTTATATCAGAAAAATTAGGTTCTTCCCAATTCATTAAGACTACATCAGCCTTACTGTACTAAGTTGAAACTTCACCATTAACCCCCTCTGAGATTGCATAGCTATTCTGAACCATGAGTGCCTGATTTCTCACTCCATTCATGTAGGCATCTTGACTATGTGGTCGGTGATGTGGATAACACCAGTCATTGTAGTGGACCAGATTATTCTGTGTGGGTACAAGGTCTTTTGAATTACTAGCAGTATTTGGATTATAAGCCTAAAAAGGTTGAGGGTTATAGTTCTTTCTTTACCCCTGAGGATCAGCTCGAAAGGGTTGCCTATATTGTTGATTGGGATGATATTGGGTATTTTTCTGATTAGGTTGATACTGATTTTGGTAGGGCAAACATTTCTCCATGTTTACTAGCTTATTTGCAACTGTCCTTAAAGTATTTTCCAATTCTGGGGTACTTTGGGTTTGAACTGGTATAACAGTTTGTTGGGCTGTTTGATATCCTATTACTAGAATAGTTGGGGCAACAACTAGAGGAGGCATTTCCATAGGCATAGATGGCTATATTTCAGGGGAAATGGGTAAAGGGGGCCTAGGGCTATCTTCCTTGCCTGAATAAGGTAGTTTTCTTCTCTAACAGTGATCTCAAAAGAATCTGGAAGGGTGGTCCCTCCCATGGACTATATCATTATGGAAATTTCACTGCTCAAAGCTTTGAGATAAAACAAAAAAGCATGCCTTGGAAAAGGTTTTACCATTGTGGGAATCCTATCCCAGGTCCTATGAAATCGATAGTTGAAATCAGCCATGTGTTCGTTGGGTACCCTTTTGATGGTACTTAGTTTCTCCAGCAGTGAGAGATGATCGGAGTTGTCCTTGAAGTGTTTGTGTAATCCATCTCCCAGTAAGTCCCAGGATGTTATTGAATTTTCAGCAGGTCCTCTGAACCACTGTAAGGCCTTTCCTTTTAATGAAGTAGCTAAAAGTCTAAGTGCCACGTTTTCTTGAGTGACATTGTGTACATAACACAATGTTGCTACATCTTGAATATGTTCAGCAGCAGTAGTATGATCTTCTCTAGTGAAATAAGGCAATCCCTTCAGGGCTGACATTGGAATATCATCTCTTTGGGCAAGTTGTAATGAGATACCCGTATTGAAAGCAGCAAATGCATATGGCCTAGTCATTATAGGTATCTGGACTATCAACACTGGACTTCTACTTCTTTTAACCAGACTTGTAAATCTGAATCGGGAAGGTGTAGACTTGGATCTTCTTGATGACTCAGCTGTTCTGCTTGCTGATCTACCTCTCTTTCTAGGTGTAGATAGCTATAGGTAGTCAAATGGGTCTGGATTAGACATGGTTTTCATAAGCTGCAAGCACTAATCTACATACCAAACCAGAGAAAATGAGTCACCAGGTATACTGAAAGCTTCCAAAGGCTGGTAAAACTGCTGCATATACCAAAACAATAGCTATGAGGGTACAAATGTCTTTGAAATTGCTTCCAGAGTCCCACTAGGCATGCCAAAAACTGTTGTCAATTCAAGTATGGACCCTTGTTAAGTTTTGCAAAAACTTAACTACTTGCTGAAACATGGAATCATTCTGAGATGTGGGCTCCTTTCATGAGAACGAATCTCTAGAGTGAGTTGGTTCTCTTGTAATTTCTAAACTACTGACTTGAGGGAAAAAATGATAGAAGGGTGTGATTAAAATGAAAATTGTTTCTAGAATCTAAACTGGATGAAATTCTATCACTCTCAAACAGATCCTCTAACCTGAATCCTCACAATTTCACTGATAGCTTATTCCATAAGTAATTTGCAACAAGGTTTGAATCAAACACAAACTCCAACCAGGAAGAACTAAGTTTTTAATAGTATTGAGACATAATAAAGGACAAAAAAGTCACAATACAACATCAGATCAAGACTACAAAATATGTGAAATATGATGATTTGCTATTAGAACTAGGAGTACAATGCATGAAAAATAAATGTGTGAGCCAAATGCCTATATATAACTCTACCTGTGAACAAGAGAGAAGAAACTGATGCTAACTGACTGAGAAAAAACTCTATTTTTCTCCTATAAATGACTCCCAAAGATCTCTTCTGAAGAAAGCTAAAAAAGCTCCTAAAAATAGACCCTAAGTCCATTTTCGAGCTACTCATGAAAGCCAAAAATAAAGCACTAAATCTACCACCAATCTATGAAATAAAGCTACAAAATTGCCCTCTCATGTGGTCCCACAATAAAACTGCTTTTCTCTGCTCATGAAAGCTCCAAAATTTCTCCTATATGGCTCTAAATAAAACAAATCAAAATAGAATATTTGATCTGTCTTATTAACCTATAAATTGCCTAAAAATAGTTAAACTTTAAAAGCAATTCATAATTTCATTTCTTTAAAGTTAACTCTACAATGATATGGCAATTTTAATCAGTATCCTATTTAATATATTTTTTTGTAAAAAATAAAATGATATCTGGTTTATAATTTCACCAAGATATTTACAAGATATCACAAAAATGATTTTCTATAAAAATTATTAGAATGAAATATTACACATATTTGCAAAAATTAAATAAAAGCCTTAAAGGCTTGACACCATGGCCTCCATGTGTCGATATTCTGCCACCTCATCTCTGTTCATATAGTGCCACCATGATGCAATTGACCCCTTTGACCATGTCATCATCTAGCATACTCTTCACATCTCCAAAGGTTTTGTTTGATCTTGTGCATATATTCAAAACATGTGAAGAAAAAAGAAAAATGCATAAGTGGGAGGTCAAAGACACTCAACCACATGCATTGCCAAATGATACTTAGACTCCAATGTGAGTCGACCACATATGAAACCAAGACCTTGCAAAGATTCTAAAGGCACAAGCCTTGTTTACTCATGATAATGTCCACCTTTGACTTCGTAAAATAAGCCATATTCTTTAGCTCTCAGCCACTTCTTATGATTACTAGGCACCATCGAACACAAGGTGTTGACCCCGATCTCATTTGGATAACAAACTATTATGTTGTTTGCATGGTCAAAATATGAAAATGACGTCGAAACAAAAGAAATACAACCCTAAAACTTCGGTCATTTTCATTTGTTGGTGTTGAGTTTGGCTCTGCAACTATGGCCGCCGACTTGGGGTTTCATTCTCTGCACTTTCCTTCTCCATTCGATGGCTTTTGAGGTCGAAAACATTGCACTTCTTAAGCCAAAATGACAGGTCACACTTGGTAAGTTAGATTTGAAGCTTTAAAATGGTATTTGATTGTATTTTCATGGCTTATGTTTCTTAAATGGCCGTGACCATGTAGCTCTTTCTCCAGTTTCTCATTTTGATATATATCTTGCTTGGCTTTTTCTATGTTGAACCTTGTGAAAATGGCAAAAAATAATAACAAAGTCTAGCTCAAGCTGGCCGCGACCATATAGTTTCCTTCCTCTACTATGCCATACTGTAAGTTTCACTGTCTTCTTTCATTGTTGCTTCTTTCATTTTTGTATGTGCAACTATGATGAGGGTTTCATTTTTTGTTTGCTGGGTGCTTAAAATACTTCATACGTGGCATGACCGTGGCATATAATACATTCTGTAGGTGGCTCTATGTCTTTTGATGTAAAATTTTTGAAGTTCCTTGTGTTTGAAGTGAGGGTTTCTTTTATATTACACAGAACTTCCTTTGTCCTTCATGCCTGTGTCTACAACACTTCACTCCCAACTTGCTTGACTGTATATTGTAAGAAGAAAGAAAACTCTTTTTTAAACTTGACAAGGGTTTCATGTTTTTACTATGTAAACAGTCACTTCCCACGTCCTTGCTTGGATAGCCTTACATTTCCATTCTTTCTGTCCAACACTGCAATATATGTTGGGGTTCTGAAACTCAATATGGGTATTTTGAAAAATGAATGCAAATGACATTATATTCCACAGCCTGGTTATAGATGTATCTCTACATTTTTCAACTTTGTATGAACATAGATTTCCTCAAAACTAAACAAGGGTTTCTATCTTTTGAGCACAATCTCTTTCTTTCTACAAACACTGGCATATGATACATTTCACTTTCTTATGTTGTCATCGCTGAGCTATATTTACTGTCATTGTTTTAAAGAAAAATGAGGATTGCATACACTATTCTCTACTTATGTGGTTCTATTTTCTCTTTCATGGACTTTGCATATGAAGGATATATTGTCAGTTTTGAACTTAGAACTCCTCTTCTTTCTATAGCAGCATATATGTCTTCATTTCTGTAGCTTCACCTATCCATTCAGTGGATTGTAGAAAATATACTTTTCTTACATGATTGATGACTTGGTTGTGTCATGACATTGTGGCATTGTAATAAATGATGAAGTCACTTATTTGTTCTATATATACTATAGCAACATGGACCTTCTACTATTCCTCTTTATTGTACATCATCATATCAAATACATTATGTAAGATGTCCTATAGGACATCAATTAGGTCCACTATATTTGATGTTACCAATTTGACAGATCACTTCTTATAATGAAAAATTTACTTGAGCTCACTCATGATCATATGAAGCCATGCACTTATACATTTCACTTTGACAACACTCTGTAGCATAAAGGATGATGATCGTATCAGTTTAACTATTCCTCTGTCACATGGTAATGATGTTCTATTACAACACATGTAATGAAGTTTTCTTTTTACTTCTCCTGAAGTTTGTCAAAGACAAAAAGAGCCACCTGACCTGGCTGTCTTATATTATTCTACTATAGATCAATCCTTGCACTTTGCTTACTGGTTTATAATGGATACTCCAACTGGATTATTGATCATGGATGAGTAAGCAATCTTCAAACAATCAACACTTGTGAACACTTATTCTTTATCAGTCTGATGATTATAAATTCATTGTGTACTCCTGATTATTATCATGTGTGAGAATGTCATTTTCATAAAAGGTTGAGTAGTACAGAATCTATTATGTGCATTGATTTTTTTCCTCCATCAGTTTAGGTCATGTTCTTGGTTGCATTTCATAGTTTGAAGTGAAATCATGGTCATGTCTTGAAATGCGACTAATGCATATGATTATCTTTCTATTCCTTCACCTTGTCATGTGAATGTCATCAATGATTTTCTTCTTCTATTCATACCTTCTGAGATCAAGGGACAGCAGCATGCTGGGCTCAACCCTTGTGGGAGCCCATTTGATACCACATGCTGAAAGTCTTCAATTAGCTTCATGATTTGTCCTATACCTGCACATGAAACACACAGATTAGAAAAAAACAATGATGCTTTATGTTTTCTTCACTTCAATTTCTTCTGTATATGGATGTTCTTATTTGATCAATGCATTATAACTAAAATATCATGCCTCTCCTGATTGATGAAGGGTTTTCATAACCAAAGCTTCTAATGGGACCTTTCCTGCATTTTTTTCAGGTACATGCCCAGGTCGGGAGCAGGACTAGAGGCTACTATGAAGACCAACCAAAACAAGGCAATGATGGCTATGTCTTTCTCTCTTTTTCATTAGATGCATAGTATTTTATTTGTATTTGCATGAGTTCAGCTATAACCCACGACTTGTGTGGGACATCTAATATGTCTTAGTTTCCTTCAATGCAATGTTTATTCTCTTATGTATTCAAACTTGTAAATGAATAACCATTGTGGTGAATGAATACTTATCTCATTTTACTGTTCTGCAATGCAATGAATGATTTGAAACTTTTCTTTTCTGCATCTGAACAACTGAACTACATTTGTCATAATAACTATGCAACTAGCACACAACAAAAATAAATCAAATCTCATCCAAAATTGATAAATGAGAAATCTACTCAGCCAATTTTTGAGTTGTGGTAAAAAAATAGTAACAATTATTCTCACCAACCACATTTAGAGAGCCATCATATGGCAAAGGGAGGGTTGTTACAAAGGAGATCATGTGCTCTAATGAACATATATTTTTCCTAAGAGAACTTGTATCATGTCAAAAATCAAATCTGGAAACAAGAGTCCACCATGGCACAACACCAAACAATCTTTCAATAGAGGATCACCTATCAAAACTGACAAGTCATAAACTAACACCTCAACTAAGAACTCCAAGAGTGCTCCATGTTAAACCAAGATGTCAACATCTCCAAACACGTGAATATAACCATCTCCTAACAATAAAACTCAAGATGTCAAAGAACTCATATTGCATATAAGAATCATGATCGAAGAGCCTCTCCATGACACCCACAATCAGTGCAGAAGATCATACATTACTAGGTGATGAATAAACATCAATACCAAAGATCCCACTAAATTGTGATACCAAGATACACATGGTATCATGATAACCATCTCCTAAATGAAGATCACCCATGGTCCACACACAATCAAATACAATACTGCAAGCTCTAGAGAATAAGCAGAACTAAGATCTCCAAGACAAGAAGATAGACCATCACTATCTTATGATCACACTTAACATAAACAGGATATCCATGATATCATGATAAACATGTGCTACAAGTCCTAACAATTGACTATTTAGGAACTCTAATAATCCATCCTCTCATTCGAATGGAACATACCAATTAACAAATGACCACAAACAAGGCCAACTAAAAAAGTATGCATCAACATTGAATCGATCTTGTGGATATAGATAGTCCTCATCTGAGTCATCCAACTATAATCAATGGGTTTCATAGGTACCCACAAACAACATAATTCATATATCTCAAACTAATACAACATGCAAACTGAGATAACAAAGAATATAACCTATAGACCTCAAGACTGAAACACCAAATCAACCCCAAATTTGATTTTCCAAAAACTTCCACAAATGAGTAACCATAGTCAAAGGACCAATAAGTCTTCTAGGAGATATAAACAACCTCCTAAAACTTAACCACACCACCACCTGTAAACATTAAACAATCAAATCACCATATCCCATACTTGTCAACCATATGCATGACCATGTTGTGCCAATGCTCAAACTTACATGCATATCCATGAAACCATAATCATCACCAAAAGTGTACTTGTACTCAACTCTCACTAAACTGAGACTTCTAGTCTCACATGCACATCAACTATGTCCTTAAACTAGAAGACAACCTCTATACCTATTACCATAAAAGTTAACACTCTAAAAACAACTGTAAACTTGTATTAGAAAGTATCAAATATGATAACCTTCTATACCATCATATTGGTCTCATAAAAACATGCACTCTCACAAGTTTTCACCTAAAAATTTATCTGGATGCTCACACAATCACAACCTAAATCTCAAGCTCCTACAAGTGCTCAAACAAGTACAAACCTATCTCTAATCATCTATGTGAAAAACCAACTAATTCATTATGTAGTATGCTACAAATTCTCTCCATCACCTATTCAAAACATAAAATTTCATTACATATGCCCAAGATATCACCTATTAACCATTCTAGAAAAATGTTGACTTCAAGCATCAAATTCTAACACAAACAAAAAATCTAATGACTAAACCTATATAACTACATAGTTCTTAGAGAGATCTTTTTGGTGCCTATTTAAGAAGTCAAAAATTTGATGCCATATGTGAAAGTTATGCCTTATGGAAGAAAAATACACTCTAAGGGCAAGAAAGGGCCCTAAAAGACCCTATCCATATAATGATGATGTCATTAGGTGCCTGGGTGGTGGGTTAGTAGTGGTGGCACATAGGTTGGTGTTCAATGATGAAACCTAAAACATTATCATTGAATCTATTTAATTTTCAAATTTTAATCTTTCAATGAAGGAATTGATAGAGGTTTTAATTACCTTTGATGTTTTTAAACTACCTGTTGATGGTTGTGGTGTAGGTAGACTTGTTCAAGGCCATGACTAGGGGCCAATGGTCCACCAGCCATGTGGCCTATTGACCAGTTGGGGGTCAAAAAAGCACTTTTTCCAAAGTACCTCCTTACACATGTCATGCGTGCTTTGTACCATATCGCCCATACCTCCTTTTTGTTTGCACATGCCCTTTTTATGGTTGTCCAGGGGATTGGGAATATAGGGGTCGGGGACCCCATACTACCCCCATAAATTTTTTTTAAAATTTCGCTGCAAGTTGAATACTTTTGATTTTATTTTGTTTTTAAAATTCCACAAACTGTATGACCGAACCAAGGGAGGGGGATTGTTTTTCTACACCAATCCCTAGTGTCTAAAATATATCAAATTTTATGTCATTTTTCATCTCTCAGGCCTCTTGGATCCAATAGTGAGGCCCATTTTATTCTAGGAGGTTAGTTTTGCAACTTCCCCCATAAAACCCTCATATTAAACACCTAGTAAAAATGATTCTATGAAATATTTTTCAAACACCAAATTTGCAATAATAACCACAAATCTATAAACCCCAAACCCCAAATTTGTAATTATCAAAACCTACACAAAACTCTTATACCTTTAAATCTTTCAAACCTTTTCATTGCCATGGCTTCAAATTTGCACTAGATCTGCTCAAACAAAGGTTAAACAAAAATAGGCAGCCCACACCTCCCTCATCCATAACCAGAGCTCTGATACCACTTGTCAGGAAATTACAAGGTTGATCAAACCATTTCTTACATAGCCCTATGAGAGAAAATGATGCATGCAACCTTACAAAATAACTATAATGCAAAGATCAAAGACATATCATAAGATAACACAAGATATACCATGGGAAAACCCTTAAAAGGTAAAAAACTAGCCTCCAAAAGTATCTACACTCAATGTATTATTCAGAAATAAAAATATTACAATACACTTATAGAGTCTCCATGAACACTCCTAAAACATCAACCTCCTCCAATGCATCCTCCATGTGTCCAAGAAAAATGGGCAACCATGCAACCACACATCCCATGCCATGCTTCACATATGCAATCTTCAAGAGAGCTCAATAGAAATGATAACCAACCTAAACCACTAAACATGGGATTGCTTTTATAAAGTCAAGCTCACACAAAACCACCAAATTGTATTGGCTAAACCATGTGTCTTAAAACTATGAGAGCACAAAACTATTGACCCCATAATTAAATATTTCACATAAATATTAAATATTTGTCTTATGTCTCTCACAGATTAAATATCTAACCAATGTTACATACAAATTTACAAGTGGACCCAAATAAATATTTAATATGGCTATACACATCACAAAAGATGCACCATAATAAATATTTATTTTACATAATTAAAATATTTCTTTTCTTGTGCAAGGTGTACAACACCCTTTTCCTAACAAACTCTTAGATGTGAACTATTGCACTTTGAATGCCTTTCAATTTTAAGACATAACAATTAATCACACAAAACATGTGCTAAGTCAGATTATAATGGATATTAATTAGGAGGGAATTAGTAAAACTTGAATTTAATTTTTTTTAATTTTGGGGGTCAATTTTGAGTGGTGTTTGATCAAATCTCACAAGCCACAAGATTAACCCAAGAAAAGGAGGTGTAAATATCAATGGGAGGAATGAATGTATGGGGATGGGTGTCAACATGGAAGTAATAAATTGGCCATAATGGTGATGTATAGGAATACATGCAAGTAAGGATAGGGTGAAATGTATGGAAGTGTGTGTAAATGGGAATGGGTAAAGGATTAGGGAATAGGCCCAACTTTGCACAAGAGTGCAACATTTTCTAGTATGTAATTGTATTATGACATTCCATCAAAATGGGTCCACAACTAAATGGAAAATTGCATGGGTATGCAAATTTCATCATTACATTTTGCCCCCACTTTGAGGTGCATGTGAACTCTAAATGCATGCATGTAAAGCAAATATTCAAACATGAGATTCAACATTGACATGATGAGGAGGTTTTTCAAAGAGTAAGTCTAAGTGATTAATAGGAAGAGGAACAATCTCATGACCAACTATTGAGGAGGTTCTCTTTGTAGAAAGTGTGACTTGACATGTATAGCCCACCTATTTTTTAGATGCATTTTTGTTTCTCTTTGTCTTCGAATGTGGATGGGTCGAGAGCTATGAATAAGTTAGTATAGAGGACAAGTGTAAGAAGTACAAGGCAAATTTAGTAGATAAGGGCTAATTTCCAGGTTGAGAAAATGGATTTTTGTGAGATCATCCTTACTTTGTGGATCTTATATCTTTCAAATTTTATAGTTGTTATGATTGTGTTTGACCTTGAGTTTGAACTGTTAGATGTGAAAGCTTTTCTTTGCAAGGATTGGGAGGAGAAGATCAATGGTACATAGCTAGAACACATTGTTGTTTAGTATAAGAAGGACATGGTTTTTTGGGATATCTCTTTATGGTATAAAATTCACCCTTATTTCAAAATTTCGATGCATATGTTATTGAAGTTGGTACTTATGTTAGGGCTAAGTTAGGTCATTGTGTTTATTCCAAACATGTTAGTGATTATTTACTATTATTTGTGCTTCATTATTTTACTAATAGTAAGGGTTTTATTAGGGATTTTAAATCTCAACTTTGTATCTAAGCTCATCTTAGGGATGTGAATTAGATGAAATAGAGTAAACAAAAAACTATGGACTAGTTAGAGCAAGTATGTTAACTCTATACATTACAATGGTTTATGATGTAAGATTAAAACTAGTGAGTGTTCCCATTCCGTGGGAATAAATCTTTCTTTTGAGTAGTACCTTTCGACAATATATGAGATAGTTGACCTGAGCCACATACCCTATTTGAGTGTAGTTGGTAGTCTTATGTATGTTATGATCTACACAAAACTAGAAATTCTTCAAGTAGTGGGAGTCCTCAGTGGGTATATGTCCAATCTAGGAAAAGAGAATTAGACTATAGTGAAGAGGATCTTTACGTATGTTATAGACACATTAAATTACTTGATTGTTTACCAAGGAGGATAAAATTTGAGAAAAACAATAAATATACAAGGATTCATGGATCTTGATGGCTAGTGATGCAGATATTAGGAGGTCTACAAGTGGGTATGTATTTACTTTGTTCAATGGTATGCTTATTTATATGACCAAATGATAGGTTGTGGTTTCTCTTTTAACTATAGAGGTAGAGTGCATTACATCTACTCATGCTACCTACAAGGAGGTATTTTGTCTTTAGATTTTGTGTTTAGGTATCATGTTATGAAAGAAAAGAAAAATGGATTATGAGGTTATGATTTATCCTTTTCTTAAGTGTGTAAGTAAACTATTGCAAAATGAGACTTTTCAACTTAGTATAACACTAGTGAACAAATAATGGAGTTGTGATTGACAAAATATAAGAGATTGACATAGAAAATAAGTTGAAAATAGGAATGTAACATGAGAAGAAGAAATGAAAACCAAAAATAGAAGTAAATGTAGCTAGAAATTGACTAAGAAACAAGTAGAAATAGGTTAAGACTTTAGAAGATTGCAAACTCAGTTTAGAGGTCACTAGAGATATGGTCAAAAGTATTGGATACTAGAATATTGACCAAACTCAAAAATCTTGTGCTAGGTGCTACAATATTTTTCTAGGAAAGGTGTCTCAACCTTGCATCATAATGTTCAAATGTAATTTATAGGCTATATAAGAATATAAGAGCATTTATGACACATAATATAGTTAAAAGAGGTAGTTATACATGTTGACTAGGAAAACTTACCAACCTATGACATGTCATTTTGAATATCATGAAGCATATTTGGAGGGTTTGAATAAGACAAACTAGAGTTCCCAAGTTAGGATTGGATAACTATGACATGTTATGATAGATTATTATAGGATTCTCTTGGGATTTTGGGTGTTGGAATTTGACTAATGGATTTGGGCATCGCTTTTGGGTGCTATTAGGTCATGGTTTTGTGATTCCTTTTTGTGGTTTCATGTATTGGTTTATCTATTTATTGGGTACCTAGGATGGATTTTATATAGTGTATTTTGTAGGTATTATTATGTTTTTGATAGTAATATAGATCCAAGTGTTGTTGTTGTCTCTTATGAAGACTCCTTGATTGGGATGTATTTGCTAATAAATACTTTGGTTTGATATTATGCCTTGAGACTTATTTGCATTATTTTCTATCTAATCAATAGAGACACTGGCCTAAATGGCTACCTTTGGCTAAGTGGTGGTATAATACCATTTATGATAGTGCTTCCAAAACAACCCCTTATGAGGTCCTCTATGGTACTCTCCCACCCTCCTTGTGTACTTATGTTGTAGGTTCTTCAAAGGTTGTAACAATTGCAAAGATTTTGGCCAAACAAGAAGAAACGTATTAACTACTTAGGACTAATTAGACACTAGACCAAAATTGCATGAAACAATAGGTGGATCAACATAGGACATATCACACTTTTGATATTGATGATTGGGTATTTTATGTCTTCATTCCTACAAGCAACTTTCATTATGAGATAGGAATGGTCATAATTTGGCTCCCAAATTTTATGATCCTTATCAGGTGATCCAGTGTATAGATGAGGTGGTATACATGCTACACTTTCACCATCTTCTCAGATCCACCTAGTTTTTCATGTCTCATGTCTGAAGAAAGTGATTAGACCTAGTACTTGAGCATTGATAGAACTACTTAAGTTTGATGAGCAGGGCTCAATATTAATAGAACTTGAGCCTATTTTAGAAAAATGCACCAAGCATGTTTGCATTTGCTCTATTCAGGAGTTATTAGTCTAATGGAAGGCCTGCAACTTGAATATGCCACATGGGAGCCTGTCAGCAATCTCTCTAGGTTCCCTCATCTTAAGCTTTGAGGATAGAGATTTTCAAAGTGGGGGGCAATTCTATGTACCCCATTCTATTTTATGATTGGTAGTATTAGTTGGGCACATATGCTTTGCAATTCACCCTTAGGCAACTTTAATAAAGGGATGTATATGCTTTGCAAGTTTTCCCACTAGTTGTTAGAATAAAGTATTTATCCAACGTGCATGGGATGGTAATAGTTACCTTTGGAGAAACACTATATATTGTAATGATTTCTCACTTGTAAACGCATCTTGGAATATTTTTAATTGTAGTATGCTCTATTTAGATGTTGCCCCTTTGAAATGGCACTACAAAGATAATAAAAGTATTTTTGTTTTTTTCATTTCTCTAATATTTCTATGTGTTCAACAAATTTTATCTTGTAGGTTCCTTATAGGGAGCCAAGAATTGTCTCAAAGACATTAGGAGACTCTAGAACTCTTGAGAAAGAACATACATTTAAATGAAAATTGTGGTCGTTGTAGAGATTTTCTCCGATGTGTAAAAACCCACATGCCAATATTTCATGAAAAGACCAGCATCCTTATAGAAATATGGACCTCCTCTAAATACTCCACCTCTATCAGATTCATTTACAAAGATTTCTATGAAATGCCTTTTAGCATAAGATCATATTTCATATTCTCCTTGAGCCTTCCAATTCTTTCTTCCCCAAAAAATCAAATCCTCCAAATAAATTTAAGCACCCAAAAATCTACAAGTCAAGCTACATCCTTGGAATGTAGAAATATTTTTCTTCAAATCATCTAGAATAAGATTAATAACTAGGGATCCTTCTAGAGCTAGCATGTATGCTACGATCTTCTACCAAGAAGATCTGATTTCTTCTTACCAACTATTGAAAATGCTACATCATTTTTTTACGAATAGATGATCCAAAACCAAATCCTATAATTTCATCTTTAAATGAACAAGAAGGGGAGCGAACTCCCCTCTGGAAGAATCCATCACTAGGAAACCATAGATTAGAAGATAAGAGAAAAAAAATAATCTTCATAACTCCAAAATCAAATTTAGTTTTAAATGAGATTTCCACTTAAACAATCTACATTACTATTAAATATTTAAATTCTACTTGATGTTGTACCTATTAAAATTTTCATGGACTAGCTAAGAGTCAAACCTAGGACCTCCCATTGTTGTTGGGGTGCTCTACCACTGAGCTACTAATCCTCTTGATCACCGATCCATCTTTGGTTCAAGTGTGGCTCCTTTTCCAACACCCCCCTTGAGTTACACTACAAGTGCTCAGTTAAACTTTACATGGATTGGCTAGGAGTTAAACCTAGGACAGTCTCCCATTTGTTCCTATGGTGCTCTACCACTGAGATATTGACCCTCTTGGTGACTAGTCCATGTTTGGTTCGGGTGTGGCTCATTTTCCAACACCTCCCTTGCGCCATACTGTAAGTGCCCGAGGATTCTAGCTTGGCCTAGCACTGCTGATTTAGACTCTGATACCATGTCAAACATTTCATGGACTAGCTTGGAGTTGAACCTAGGACCTCTCATTGCTACTAGGGTGCTCTACCATTGAGCTACTGACCTTCTTGGTGACTGGTCCATCTTTGGTTCAAGTGTATCTCATTTTCCAACACTACTAGGAGTGATTGTTTTACCATTCTAAAGTATAGGTGAGAGAACCCAATTGCTAAGCATGTTCCAATAGCTATGATAATATTTTTGGATTTAAGGCCCAATATTTTTAAATGTTTAGCACTAGTAGTTTTGACTTTGAGGTTGTTAATGTTGACTATAAGTACTTATAATTGAATGAAATGTGTTCTTTAGATCTGAAAAGCAACCAATCATGTGCTGCCACATCAATGCACCAACAAAACATGACTTAATACACAACTATTGGTCCACCCCTTTTTTTGGGTCTTTTTGGACACCTCAACAAAAAGTATGCTGATGTGGCATAATATTTGATGATGTGGACCTAAAACCTTAGTTATAAGGAGGGGCCTTGCCAAATAAGCTGCTGTAAAATTTTTGGAGTGATTTAAAATTGCCATGTATGATTTTGAGAGGCATGAAGTTAAGGTGCTCAACTACTGGATCCTCTTCCCTAGTATACTTTGGTTTGAAGTCACAAAATTGACATGTTGGTGTCATAAGAAAATTGTTGCTTGATGAGAGAGCTAGAGAATGAAAATGTTTATTTGATGATACAAAATGAACCAACTAACATAACTACATGGTTACGTAACAATGTAATACATTATGCTAACATTCCCCCTTATTACATTGGTTTTACAAATGTACCCCCTAAACAGTTCAAATTTGATCCTACCAAGAGACTTGGTGAACATATCTGCTATCTGAGAGTCTGTAGGGCAGTACTGGAGCTAGATGTGGTGGTTTAAAACTTGGTCCCAAATGTAATGACACTCGACCTCAATATGCTTAGTGCACTCATGGAAAACTAGATTCTTCACAAGTTTTAACACACCCTGATTGTCGCAATAGAGAACTGGTGACTTCTCTTCAAGAATGTCCATATCTACCAGAATGTGATGTAACCAAATCACTTCACACATAGCTCCTCATGTGACGCAATATTCAGCCTCAGTGGATGAAAGAGAAACAACAGTTTGCTTCTTACTAACCCATGAAATTGGCCCAGATCTGAGATGAAAAACATAACCTAAGGTTGATTTCTTGTCATCTATAGATCCTGCATAATCTAAATCTATATATCCTTGTAACAAGAACTGATTGTTCTTCTTATATTCCAGACCATAATCAACTGTGCCTCGGATATATCTCAACACATGCTTTACTACAACCCAATGGCACTTCTTTGGCTCTTGCATGAATCTAGAGAGATAGCTGACAGCAAAACATAATTCTGGTCTAGTGTAGGTCAAGTAGATGAGGATCCCAACTAGCTACCTATAGAGAGTGTCATCTACTTGAGGTGAATCCTGGAAATAGGATAGTTGCAAACCTTTTTCCATTGGAGTGGAAACAGGCTTACAGTTGACCATTCTATACTTTTCTAGGAGAGTCTTGGCATATTTCATTTGGCAGATGAATATGTGGCTCTTCTTCTGCTATATCTCCAAGCCAAGACAATAATGAAGTAGCCCCAAATCTGTCATGTTGAAGGAGTTCTTGAGATCTTTCTTTACATCTTCAATGAGATTGTCTAAGCTGCCAGTGAGAATAAGATCATCCACATACAAAACCAAAATGACAATCTCTGTGCCTACCTTCTTAATATACAAATTAGGATCGGAGGGGCTACGGGTGAATCCATGCTACAATAGGTGACCATCAATCTTAATGTACCATGCCCTAGGAGCTTGCTTAAGGCCATAAAGTGATTTGATAAGACGACATACCTTGTGTGGATGATATTCATCAACAAACCCTTCTGGCTAGGTCATGTACACTTCTTCTTTGAGATCACCATTTAAGAAAGCACTCTTGACATCCATCTGTTGAAGCTTCCATCCCTTCTATGTTGCCAATGCACAGACCATTCTGATATTTTTGATCTTCACAGTGGGTGCAAAGGTCTCTTCATAATCGATGCCCTCCTGTTGAGCATATCCCTTTGCTAAAAGTCATGCTTTGTACTTGTCAATAGATCCATCTGCCTTGTACTTTGTTTTGAAGATCCATTTGCAGCCAATGGGTTTCTTCCCTTCAGGTAGATTGACAAGTTCCCAAGTATGATTTTGCATCAGAGAATTATACTCTGCATCCATAGCCTTCTTCCACTAAGGTTGGCTTAATGCCTCTCGAACTATGCCAGGTTCAATGTTGTCAACAGCAATACTCATGAGCACAAGATTCACTTCATTTCTTGTCTGACTCCTGGTTCTGATAGCTGACGAAATGTCTGGAAGAGTGTGTAGGTTAGAGTCCCTGATTGTACTTTAGACCCACTTTGGAGGTTGACTATGCTTCTGGTGGTGTGTAATGTTTTCTAGAGGGCCCAAATCAACATACAACTCTCCTTGTAGTTCACTTTCTCTGTGGGAGTCTTCCAGAGCAATTTATGAGAAGTAGGAGGCTATTGCTCTTCTTTTTATGATAAGGAATCGAATGACGATTCATCACACACCACATCTCAACTCTCATGTATCTTCTTTGTCTCAGGATCTATGGGATGATATGCTTTTGATGTAATACTGTATCCCAACAATATACACTGGAGTGTCTTAGCATCAGTCTTCTTTCTCTTATTGCCAGGGATATGCATGTATGATGTACAACCAAACACCCTTAGATGAGAAATTGAAGGCTTTTGTCCAGTCCATACCTCTTTAGGTGTCTTGTGTTGTAGGATCTTTGGTGGTGCCCTATTGTAGGATCTTTAGGTATACAGCTATCTGCACTACTTCTGCCCAAAATCTTTCCTCCAACTTGGCTGTGGAGAGCATGCATCGAGCCATCTCCATGAAAGTCTGATTGCAACGTTCTGTAACTCTATTATGTTGGGGTGTATAGGGAGTAGTTAGGTGCTTCTTGATGCCATGATGCTTCAGGTATGCCACGAACTCCTTGGAGGTGAATTTCCCCCCTTGATTTGAGTAGAGGACAAGAAGAGAATGGCCTGCTTCTTTGACAACTTGCTTGTGAAAGTCCTAAAAGTTGGCAAAGGCGTCATCTTTCTTCTTGAGAAAGTACACCCAGGTCTTTCATGGGAAGTCATCCACAAATAATTAGAAGTACTTATGTCTTGAAAATGAAGCAGGCATGGGTCCGCACAGATCAGTATGTACTAACTCATGGTGATGTTTAGCATGGAAGCTACTAGCCTCGAACATATCTCGGTGTTGTTTACCTGCAAGGCATCGAGGACATATAGGTAATGAATTTGAAATTGGGGGAAGTCCTCTAACCATTTGTTTGGAGCTGAGTTGATGCAAGGAGTTGACTGAAAGGTGCCCATAGTGATAGTGCCAGAGTCCAGTAGATTGTATTATTGAAGCCGATAGAGCTACTGTAGGAGAGGAGACAAATCTAATGCAAATAGTCTATCCTTCATAAATGCTCTAGCAAGTATCATACATTCTCTTTAGATTAGACAGGTCTTGACTCCGTCCTTCACCTAGAACTCAACTTTTAGTTTGTGGTTCAGAAGTTAACTGACAGATAGTAGGTTTGTTGTCAAACCAAGAACATACATCACCTTGGTGAGGGTACAATGGATTGTCCTAAGAGGAATGATTACCTTGCCTATTCCCTATGCAACATACTCCTTGTTGTCAGCAATTTGAACTCTATCTCTAGTAGGTTGTTCTATTAGTAAATCGAATAGCTCATGATTGCCTATCATATGCTTGTTGGCACCTGAGTCTATCAACCAAATATCCCTCGTGGGCTACAAGGTTTGGGAGACAAGGACTAGATTGTGATGAGTGCCGTAGTTGGCTATTTTTGGTTCATCTTCTTCTGATGCATCATCATGTTGACCCGCTACATTGTCTTTGTGCTTTCTGTGATGATGATGGCATTTGGATGGCTGAGTATCACTGCAACTAAAAAAGCCTTCTTTACTTGAATTGCCTTGTGTTAACGCATTGTACTAATAGTTGATAGTGTCATGATTGTTCTTGTTGCATATGACACCATCGGTTTACCTTTGGAGGCTTCAACTGTTGATGTTCAGGTTGTTTCTGTGGCTGCTTTCTGTGAAACTTCTGACCTTTTGATTGTCTAGAGATCAGGGCCTTGTCCTCAAGTTCACCTTGGACTGATTGAATGGCTTCTTCCTGCTGCAATAGATTCACAAATTTGTCAAATGACACCTCTTTCTTTGTGATGTCAGCATGGTGAAAAATATTTTGAACTGAGATGGCAAAGCTCTTAGCATAATTGGGACAAGTAGTTTATCCTCCACCTTTTCTTCAAGTGCAACAAGCTTAGCTCGTATTTCAAATACCCACCATAAGAATTCCTCAACTTTCTCACCAGCTTGCATACAGAGTGTATGTAACTTGGACTATAGATGGAGGATTTTCATCTAGTTCTTCACTTGGTAGATTGTGGAGAGAGAATCCCATGCTGCCTTTGATGTTTCTGCATCCTGAATGTGAGGTTAAACTTCATCGATGGTGCTGAGTGTTATCAACATCAATGCTTTGGCATCGGCCTTTTCAAACTTTTGCCTTTAATTTGGGTCTTCCGGTCTGGTTATGTCACCAATGACAATTCCCCATAGCTCCTCAAAAATGAGAATTGTCCACATCTTTGTCTTCCATGCGGCATAATTTGGTCATTTCAAAAGTTGAGCATCAGAAAGAAGCAATTTTGGGGCTAACATTGTTCACCACAAATAGAAAAAACTAGTCCGGACAACAATTTTATTATTATTTTATTTGATAATACATTCACTTTCAAGAAGAAATTGTAGCACAGAGATGAGCACGGTAGGCCTGTGTTGTGAGATGGGGATGCTTGGGAGTGCATTCTACCTCATCTTTGTCATCAGCATCATATCCCTTGTCAATTTTTGCTCTAATCTTCCTTACTTGACATTGTACATCAAACAGAAAGTAATTGAACAATCCTTGCCTAAACAATTCAGCGAATTGAATATTACCTGTGTTTTGTAGGGCATCTAGAAGGGAAAAATAGAAGCTTGAGCTTTCTGAAACAACACATTTGCCTCAAGGTAGCTCATTTGCATGATTACTGGCCACACTGCTGGCATTTGGTGCGGTGGACATCCACTTTTGATTGATTACCGAGTGCCTTGTCACAATTTACACTTCACCAAGCAATGCCAAATGTGTGCAACTCAGTCTTCAAGTGTCTTTTGGAGGGAACTACAAATGGCGTGGATGGAGAAATATCACTCCAGGCAACGACCTCTTCAATCTACCAACAATGACCTCTTCAATCTTCCAACTTTGTTTCTTCCCAGTGCATTACAATCTTCTAACATTGTTTGCTCACTGTGGGTGCTTCCTTCCTCGCTGTCTGGTTTGTACCGGGTGCTTTCCTTACTTCTACACACCTCAAGAGTATTCCATCGTTATCATGTGAAGTCTAGCACCGGTGTGCTCCTACACAGACCACGCCTGCTCTGATACCATTTGAGAGAGAGGAAGAGAATGAAATTGTTTACTTGATGATACAAAATGAACCAACTAATGTAACTACATGGTTACATAACAATGTAATACATTATGCTAGCACTTGATACTTGTTGCAAGGCGGATTATGATTTCATATTGGTTTGTGTTGAAATTTTAAAAGGCCTTTTATCTTCAGCCAATCGATCTTGAGATCTGCACTACGAATCATTCATGTCCTTCATGTTCTATATTTTGTACCCAATAATCAAGACTCCAAATCCCAATTGGGTACTCAAATGCTAGAAAAATAAGCAATGCAAAATTGAAATAATTGTGAATTAGCAATAAAAGCAAAAAATAGACAACACAGATTTATGTGGAAAACCTGGTAATGTACCAAGAAAAAACCACAGGCAAAGATCTCTCAATTTTATTCTCAAAATAAAATTCATAGTTACAAATTTTTTTCTCATGCCTTGGCATTCAAGCTCGACAACCTTAAGTAATCACAAAAACACATGCAAAAAACTGATCAAATCTAAAGATAGATCTCCATGCATAAAAGCGTGAGTGGCACTTCTGCATGCAAGTTTATATGGTGTACACATGGAACATGGCCAAAAAAGATTTTCTGGCTCGGCCTAGTGGCCTCACCAGAAAATGCCTTCAACGTAAACACCTTGCGAAAAGAAACTCCTATTGAGAGACCAATGCCACTGCTACCGATCATCAAGTGATGTGCAAGCCAGGAGAAGTTCTGCACCATATGAACTTCTCTATACTAGTAGACTTCATCAAAATATATGTTGGATTTATATCAGTGTGTATCTTAGCCAAAGAGACATGTCCTCCTTCCACCACCTCATGTATAAAGTGACATTGTACATCAATATGTTTCGTTATGGCATGATAAGTTGAGTTCCATGCTGAGTGTAAAGCACTCTGGCTGTCACAATGCAACACCATGTTATCCTACTTTAACTATAATTCACCCAAGAGTGTATGAAGCCAGATTGCCTCCTTGCTAGCATGTGTCATTGCCATATATTTTGCTTTAGTAGTAGATAAAGCCACCACTGTTTGCAACTTTGAAACCGAACTAACAATACCTCCTGCTAAGAAAAAAACATAACTTGTATTAGATTTTCTCTTATCTCTATCTCCACCAAAATCTTCTTTCATATATCCATTAACTTGAAGACCACTCCCACTATAACAAATAGTAGCATAAGAAGTGCTCCTCAAATACCTGAGAATCTACTTCATAGCTATCCAATGATCACAACTTGGATTCGCCATGAAACGAATGACTATTCCCACTGCTTGTGCAATGTCTGGTCTGGTACACACCATAGCGAATATAAGATTACCAATTGCTGATGAGTATGGTACACAAGACATCTATGTCTTCTCTGCTTTTGTGCTAGGACATTGTTCTGAAGACAATTTATTATGAACAGGAAATAGAGTTATAACTGGTTGTGCATTTTGCATATTGAACTACTGCAAAATCTTCTCCGCATAAGTCTTCTGTGACAACCAAATTTTCCTATTCTTTCTGTCTCTGTGTATCCTCATTCCAAGAATCTGATTTGCATTACCTAAGTCCTTCATCTCAAACTCCCTAGCAAGTCAAGTTTTTAACCCGATGATTCTTTGCATGTTGGGACCTGCCACCAACATACCATCTACATACAAAAGAAAAATAATGAAAATACTATCTTCATACCTTTTAAAATAGGCACAATGATCAGCCTAACATCTACTAAAACCCAAACTCATCATGAAGGAATCAAATTGCTTGTACCAACACCTTGGTGCCTGTTTCAAACCATACAATGATTTGCTCAACATGCATACTGATGAGTCTAGTTTATGACTCAATTTTGTTAAACTTTATTATCCACTTGCTATAGTTATCTTGGACTTTGGTACTTTGATCCTAATCTTTTTATGTCATTCCCTCAAAACTATAAGATGTTGAGCATAGGTCATTTCTTATATTCTTTTATGACAAAGACATGCTATATGAACTATCTATGTTAATTTTACATATGGTTAATGAATGTTACTCCAAGGTAGTTATGGATGTGAAATTATTGTGTGTACTAATATTGTTATGTAGATATAGTCAGCATCCATAAAGTGCAGGAAGCTTATGTTGGTTGGTTACTTGACATTAAAAGTCAAACATGGTGATCGTTCAAATGTCAAATGGAGGTAAGACAACCGCCTTGTAACTAATCTTAAATACTTGTTGAGCAGATTTAGGAGTTACTATTATGCTAGATCTGTGTTGAAGCAACCCGCTTGACCATATTCCATGCATGTGTAACCTCCTTTCCACTTTCTATGTTTTCCATAAAGAGGCATCCTCCTATTCTGTTGGAGTTGACCACCTTTCTAGGTAGTTAGTTTTGTAGTTTTCCTTCTATAAATAAGACTCTAGCGCTCCTTCTGAGGGGTTGTTGATTAATCAAAGATTGTATTTGCATTATCCAATTTTCGGTAATATAGTTATGATGCTTAGTTGTACTCATCTTTTCCAATGAATAAAATGGAGTTATAAGTTCACATTTCTAAGTTTACATTTGTCTTAGGGAATACTCATCCAAGGGAGCCCACTTGGTGAGAATTCCATCCTCTAGTTTAGTTATATTTTCTGTTAAGCATTTAGTTAAATCTGGCATTGAATGTTCTTGCAGCCATTAGAATTCTATTATGTGTCTATTGCTGTAGCCAAAGCAGACATAGTAGTTTCTTGTTTGTTTGCCCAAACTTTTATTTTCTATTATGTACTTGGTCTTAGAATAGTTGTTGGTTGATGTTCAGCATTCCTGTTATTTCTTTCCTAGTAGTTTATCTTCAGCATTATGTCTTTCTTAGCTATAGAATGAATGTGGTTACTTTGGAAGTTCTTAGTGCACATATCGTACTGACCCATTTCAATTTCACGTCCCTAGGTTGACAAGTGAAATGCATCTCCATAGTGATTAAGATAGCTATTTAGGTTAGATGTTCAATCTTTGAGTTACATCTTTAAGAGCTCAGTTGATAAATCATTGTAAGAGACCAACATTTTTGGTGCCATTGCTGGGGATGGTGTCAAACTAAGAAGATCTTTGAAGTCATCTTTAGTATTATTCCTTGTAGTTTTTTCCTTAAAATGTGTTTTTAGTTAGGAAGTAACCATCCACAACATTTTTTGTGTGAGAAGTGGTTGATACTAAGTATCTTGCATGCATAGAGGTAGGAGAAGAGATACTTTAGGGAGATTCCTTCCTAATGATTCAACTTACCTAGCAGAAGAAGCAGAAGTAAATCCTTTCCTTGATGCATTCCCTGATTTCAATAGTTCTGAAACATCCTCTGAAGAACAAGTTACCCCAAACCTAGTTGAAAATCCATTTGCCATGATAATAGGTCAAGTAGTTATGGCTGCCCAAAATGTACCTAATCAACCAACCTTTCCATTTCCAATTGCTCATCAAAATGAAGTGGATAATCTCAAGAACATCCCTGCTTCAACTCTCCCCAAGTTCTATGGACTTACAACAGAGGACCCAGACACCTTCTTGATTGAATTTGATATCCTCTATAGAAGCTATGACTACACTACTAATGCTCATAAACTTAAGTTGTTTCCTACTAACATGAAAGAGGCTGCATTAATGTGGTTTATGAGTCTAGGTAGTGATATTGTCAATACCTGGGAAGAAATGAAAGATAAATTTCTTGAGAAATATAAAGACTACTGTAGGAGTGGGGATATGAGAGGAAATGATTTTTTCAGAATGCAGTAGAAAGAAGATGAAAGTTTGGAGGATTGCATCTCAAGGTTTCTATTTTGTTTACAAAAGTCTCCCCATCATGCACTCAATGAGGAGTCTCAGAAACTGCTCTTCCTCAGGGGAATAAATGAGCATTGCACAGATGCTTTGGATTTAATGGGAGGAGGAGATATTACCCAAGTGTCTTGGGATGATATTAAGGAGTTGTGTCAAAATTATTCTAGAGCAGCCATGAAGAAAGGAAGAGGTTACCATTCCCTTATGGGCAAAACCTCTACCAATGGAGTTTCAAGGATGGAGATAAGCCACTTGCTATCTGATTTTAAGAAAGATATTATAAATAATATGGCCACCCAGTTGGACACACTCTAGGCATAGAAGAAGCATGAAAAGGCTGAGGCAATGTTGGTAGAATATTGTCCTCATTGCAGACAAAAGCAGAGGTACTGCAGATGCAAGATGGTAGCTAACATTGACAGTAAGTAGATTCCACCCGAGTTCAAGCCAATACAAGTTGAATAAGATCAAGTCTTCTATGTTTCACAAAGGAGGCCATGGGCTCCAAGACAAGGTATGTCACTAGATCCATTATCATATGCTAGACCACATTTTAATACTTATGCATCTGGTAACCAATGGCAATAGCCATTCCCATCCAGTTATGGAGGATATCCACCTCAACCTTGGAACAACCCTCAAAATACTTGGCAAAATTACCAAAACCCTACACCTCAGTGGCAACAACCTCTAGGAAATTGGCAGCAAACATCTCAATGGAGAGGACAACAATGGCAAAATCATACCACTAATTACATGCAGTCACCTCCTTAGCCCCAACAGCCTGCTATACTACCTCCACCTGCTAGCTCCAAATCAAATACACCTAAACCTACTCAGATACTAGATCAACCCTCACCTAACCCAAATAATAGACCACATCAACAACTAGTATATTCTTCTAATCCAAACTAATTCCCTGTATATGTCATGAATGTAAGTGATATACATCTACGTTCAGGAACTACCTTGGTAGCTCCTTCAAGACCTGTTATTACTGATCTTTATAAGGAAGAAGAGGAACATATCAAAACCCCCATTCACTCAAATGTACCTGGAAATCCTAAACCAATGATAGTCAAACAAACTACCCAAGAACTACCATTTCCACAAAGGTTAGAAACTATGAAACAAAAGGTAGAAGAAGAGGAACTCACCTTTGACATTCTAGAGTAGTTGAAACATGTATGCATCAAGATCCCTCTATTTCAAGCCATAAAAGATGTTCCTATATATGGCAAAGCAATTAAAGAAGCATGCCTTAAGAAGCCAAGAAGAAAAAGGAAAGATCCCACTATGGTTCATGTGGTGGGACAGTTGGCTAACATCATGCTTGGGAAAGTGACTGTTCCCAAATATAATGATCTAGGAAGTCCTATGGTAGGAATTGTTATAAATGGGATCCAAATCAAAAATATTCTGATTGATCTTAGAGCAGCCATAAATGTAATGACAAAGGATATCCTACAGCAACTGAATGTTGCAACCATGCGACCAACTCCTACTATCTTGTAGGTTGTTGATAGCTCTACTATTAAATGTGATGGGATAGTCAAGGAACTTGTGGTATCCCTGGACTCATGGGAATATCCAACTAATTTCATGATACTTTCTCTTAAAGCTACATTGGGAGGATACCCCATCATTTTGGGAAGGCCATGGTTAGCCACAACAGATTCTTATATTGGGTGTCAGTTAGGAGACATGACCATCTCTTATGGGAGAAGCACTAAGAAACTTATTCTTTACCCACCTGCACAACCATCTCATGCTATGGATAAACCTATTTGGCCTCATGTTAGTGAAGAGGTAGAGGAAGCTAATTCTGTGGAGCAGCTTATGATGTTAGGCAAAAGTTCTTTCCTGCAGCTTCAAGGAGAGGAGGAGGTGTTGTCTAATATAATTCAAAATCATTGTGAAGTAGAGGAAGCACAATCCTCTCATTCTGTTGATCCAATGAGGATACTTATTCCAATTTTTCCTGCAGCATCAGGTATGTTACATACATTGCTTCCACAAGAAATTAAGGTACTAAGAATTAATGAAGTAACTATGGTTGACTTAACAACTCAAGTGGAAATTTTAGAAAAAAGATATCTCAATATTAATAGTAACTTGACTCAAGCACAACAGTTGTCCTTGACAATTTTGTTAAAGAAACATACAAATGCCTTCGCATGGGATTATCATGACATAAAAGGATTAGATCCTACATTATGCACCCATAGGATTTCCATAAAGGAAGATTGTACACCAGTAAGACTACCACAAAGGAGAATCAACCCTGCACTAAGAGAAATTGTCAAAGAGGAATCGTAGAAGCTATTAGATGCAGGATTTAGCTACACAATCTCAGATAGCTAGTAGGTGTCTCCTCTGGTTCTTGTGCCCAAGAAGGGAGGAAAATGGAGAGTCTATATTGATTATAGAGAATTAAACTCTACCACCAAAAAGGATCATTTTCCCCTTCCTTTCATAGACCAAGTATTGGACTCACTTGCAGGAAAGTAGTACTTTTCCTTTTTGGATGGATTCAACGGTTACAATCAGATTCATATTGCACCTAAAGATCAAGAAAAAACAACATTTACCTGTCCTTAGGGGACATATGCCTACTTCGTACTTCCATTTGGCTTATGCAATGCACCTGCAACTTTTCAAAGGGCAGTCATTAGCATATTTTTAGATATCTCACATGATTGTATGGAAATCTATATGGATGATTTCACTACTTATGGTGCTACTTTTGAAGAGGCATTAGCAAACTTAGGGAAGGTGTTGGAAAGATGTGAAGACCATAGCCTATCCTTAAACAGTGTAAAGTACTTCATGATGATGTAGGAAGGAGTATTACTAGGCCACTACATTTCTCCAAAAGGAATACAGGCAGACCTAGCAAAGATTGAAGTCATCATCAATTTGCCCATTCCTACAAAGCAAAAAGATGTCAGAAGCATTTTGGGTCATGCAGGGTATTATAGAGATTTCATCAAAGATATTAGGAAAATGGCATCCCCATTATATACTCTTCTCACAAAGGATGCTGAATTTCAATGGAATGAAGACTGTAACAAAGCATTTTCTAATTTAAAGGTAACATTAACCCATGCTCTTGTACTTAAAGGGCCTAATTGGGAACATCCTTTCCACATTCATATTGATGCATCAAATTATGCCATAGGAGTAGTTTTAGGCCAGAAAGAAGGAGTCATTGAGCATGTTATTTATTTTATTAGCAAAAGCTTACAAGGTGTTGAGTTTAACTATACAGTAATAGAGAAGGAAATGCTAGCAGTCATCTATGCACTTAATAAATTTAGGCACTACATAACCAGCTATCAAATTTTTGTGCACAAAGATCATGCAGCCATTAGGTATCTCATGAACAAACCTCTAATATCTGGTCGATTAGCAAGATGGGTATTGCTCATGCAGGAATTTGATATCACTATTGTCAATAAGCTAGGGAAGGCCAATGTGGTTGCAGACTTTATTTCAAGAATGTCTACATCAGAGGATAACCAAGTCATTGTCATTGATGACTCTTTTCCTGATGAACATTTGTTTTCACTCACTATGCAAACACTCTGGTATGCTAACACAACCAATTATCTAGTAACAACAAGAGTCCCTCCTCACTTCTCTCCTAAGGAGAGAAGGGTACTCATTGAAAAATCTTTTCCTTTTTCATGGATTGCTAGATGTTTGTTCTACACTGGACCAGACAATGTCATGAGGAGATGTGTGAGAGAAGATGAAACATATGACATTTTGCATGCATGTCACAATGAACCTTGTGTAGGACATTTTTTAGCAAAGCAAATAGCAATAAAGATTTTAAATGCAAGTTATTACTGGCCTACACTCTACAAGGATGCAACAAGATATACCAAAAAATGTGACAACTGTCAGAGGATGGACATCCAACAAATCTGATGAGATGCCCCTTTATCCTCAGCGTGTAATCACTCCATTTGATAAGTGGGGATTAGATTTTGTAGGACCCATTGATCCTCCATCTAATGGTAAATCTTATATCTTAGTATGCACTGATTATTTAACTAAATAGGTAGAAGTTAAGGCCATGAAACATGCAAGAGATAGTAAGGTTGCAGAATTTCTTTATGAGGAAATCTTTACACAACATGGAGTTCCCAGAGAATTAGTGACTGATCAAGGAGCTCAATTCACCTCAACCCTAGTTGCAGCACTAGTACAGGAGTACAACATAAGGCACAAGAAATCTACTCCTTATCACCCTCAGGCTAATGGCCAAGCTGAGGTGACTAACAGAGAAATAGAAGCCATTTTGACCAAAATGGTGGCTATCCATAGGAAGGATTGGGTGAACAAGCTACCAGAAGCTGTCTAGGCCTATAGGACAACTTGGAAAACAACTACTGGCTTCACCCCTTTTGAGTTACTATATGGAAAAACAACCATGATGCCTATTGGATTTGAACATAAAACTCTTCGAACTGCACTTGACTCGGGAATGGATCTCTCTAAAGAACAAAAAGAAAGAATCATGCAGCTCAATGCTTTGGATGAGATGAGAAAAGCAGCTTTACATCATATAGAAGTGGTGTAGAATCAGAGAATAAATAGGCATGACAAATACATCAAAAATAAGAAATTCTAGCCTGGTGGCTGGGCTTTGCTTTATGACTCAAGGTATTAGGATAATGCAGGGAAATTACAGACAAGGTGGCTAGGACCATATGAGGTTGCTGAAGTTTTTTCCAATGGTGTTGTTCAACTTTCTACTATTGACCCTGTTAGTTTTAAGCTGTTAGTTAATGGTCATTGCCTCAGGTTATATCATAAGCCAACCTCAAAAGGAGAATTCCTGCAACAATTCACTCAGCGTGCAACTCCTGAACTTCCTGCAGCCAAAGTTAGTGGACCTAGTGTCCCTCCTTCTGGCTAACCAAGGTACGACACTTGTTATAATAAAGACTTCCACATTTGTGGGAGTCCACTTTTCACTTCTTCACCCATCCACCCACTCATATCCATTATTCTTTCTTCCATCATGTGTATTGATTACACTTCATCCCACCTCGCTTCATCCCACTCCACCTTCATTCATTGCTCAAAAAATTCTTAAATGTTAACCAGTACTTTCTCCATGATTTTTACAACTGATCTTCCACAAATCAAGGTACGCACGCTTTAATAATTCTCTCTTAATTATCTTTTGGTACATTCATTTAATTATTGTACATTAATATCGATATTTCCCATAGCATGTCATTATTCTCTTCCTTGTCTTTTCACGCATTACCATTCCGCATGTGTCGACACATGCTCAAATTTAGGTTGGGGAGGGAGTGTTAATATGATGTCCATGTGTCAGTCCATATGCTTTACGCCAACATGCCAGCAAAGTTTTAAAATTGAATGATTTGAATATTGAGTGAGGTGATAGCTCGTAATTGTCAGATGATAGCCTTCATCGATCATTCATTACTACCTATACCATCCTTGTCTTGTGTTTTTAAAAGGAAAAAACCAAAAAGGAAAATACAGACGACATGAGTTATTGAAAATTTAATAGGGTTGTAGGAAGGTGAAGTTAGTTTTCAAACTTTTTGCAGAAAAAAAAAACTTTTGCAGTGCGATTGTTTTCAGGCAACTAAGTCAATGGGAGGTGGATTATTTCGAAATGAACCCACAATTCATGATATATTATTGCAGGATGCAATTAGCCATGCCAAGTTTAGAAATTGTGGATGGATGGACTATTTCTTGAAGCTGAATGGTTTTGATGAAAATGCTACATTAGAATTTGCTCAAATATTGTCTAATGGTAAAGCCACGGTAAGGGGGTTGGAGGTGTTGGCTACTGAAGAAAGAATTGCAAAAGTTACAAGTCTACCTATTGATGGCAAGAATTACCCTATTGCTAGAGATGCTAGGTTAGCTAGGGCTGAATTTATAGAACCCGGTGATCCTCAATTGACTATAGACAAGCGGGGAACCAAAAGAACCTCTCTGCCTGAGCCATGGAAATAGGTAGTTGTTCATGTGGTGAAGTACATTACTTGTGAAGGTCATCTGTCAAATCTTCATTCTGTGCATTTCAAACTATTGAATCATATGAGGCATGGGAGAAGAATGAATGTGCCAAAAGTGCTATACCACCTTCTCTCAATTATGGCCACTGAGACCCAAAAAGGTAGGGCTAATTCTATCTCTCACCATTATTTGATCAAATTGCTAGTTGAAGAGTCTGTTGATAACTGAGAGGGGGGGTGAATCAGTTATCCTAATTGTTTCCTCTTTTGAACTTTCTTATTAAGCAAAGCAGCATTGAATTAAACAAACAAACATTATCATGAAATGAGAAAACACATGACACAGTATTTTTGACGTGGAAACCCGGTTAAGGGAGAAAACCACGGGGTGATTAACCCAAAGATTATTCTTTGTTAGAAGAATAAGGAGTTACAAAAATGGCACTTGCCAATTAGGGCTCACTGCCCGAGCACACTGCTCACAAAGAGGCCCACTACCTACAAGGAGACACACTGTCTACAAAGAATGTTATACAATACTTGAACTGATTGGAAGCACCTACATATGCTAGGGTTCAGTTCCGGTTAGGCTCAGTACACTGATCTGCTGCACTTCATCTTTCCTCTGTTCTTTATTCTGCTATCTTTTCACATACCGGATCTTTCTTACTACTTCTGCTCTGATCTGTACTTGTTCGCATACACTATCACACAATCACTTCTTTCACAACTAAATCCATTCTCTATATATATCCGCACAAGTAATTTCATCACCTTTCTAGTCGGCATCCGGAACAGTCTAGTTTCTTACAAGCTCTGTTATGTCGGCTGAATCCTTGCTCACCAAGCAATGCGGATCAAGCATATACTTGTAGATATCATTAGTCATGTTGGCCAAACATGATTCATGCCTTCACAACCTTTACCATCAACAGTAACATATCCGGAAAAGATTCTGATGCTTTGTCAGTTAGTTCTTCCTTCTGTTCTCATTGTCTTTCAGGAATCCGGTACTCAGCTGTTCATATCTTTTACTTTGTCCATCACCGGAGGCTAAATCCTTGGAATATACTACTCAAGGTAGTCCTCTTGACTTCCCCAAATCTGCACTGCACCAAGACACTTCCTCTGAGAGGTCCGGACCAATCTGTCGGACCTTGCCACATGCTCTGTTCTTGTTCACCGGACCATAACAGTTCTTCATCCTGACTTCCGGTAGAGGCACACCATGACTTGCGGATATGTGGGATGATCTTTGTTGCCATCAATGACAACAACCATGAATCCATATAGTGTCTCTTGCCAACAATCTCCCCCTTTGGCATTAATGGCAATACTTAGTGAAAAAATGACTAAGTGTTTACACTATGCTCCCCCTTTGCTGATGCTCTATCTTTATATACAATTTTTGGAACTCCCCCTTAGTTGGATTCCTCATTTTTCACTACTCCTCACTCCCCCTTTGACATCAATGGTAAAGGGTGAGGTCCACACACCAAAATTTTCAAAAATTTTCTATACATAGCCGCATATTTACATACTCACATGAACTGAAGAATGTCTGCAAAAGATGTCTTCAGTTGGATCAGTTCTGTAGCCCAACTTTGCTTCATTCTATCCAAAATTGAAATGTGACCACTTAACAAAAATGCAAAAGCTTCTGCCCTCTTGAGATCTGTCGAATCATTTGTTTGGGCGGTAGTTTGAGCATCACTGATGGCCTCATGCATAGTTTCTAACTTAGGGATTATAATCCTTCTAAGTTCTCCCATCCGGTTAGTGATATTCTTCCTTTCCTTCTCAAAGTTCTTTATTGCATTTGTGATTGCAATAGTTTGACATTCTTGATTTACTATGGAAAAGAGAGGATCAAAACTTTGAGACAAACTTTGTAGTTTGTCCTGTTCCGCTTTTATTTTCTTATCTATTTCTACTGTTGCCTTTGACCAGGAGATACAAAATTTGTAAATATCACCGCCATCCTTAAGAGCATTTTCTAAGCTCTTTATTCCAATACTCATATTTCTCCTATCGTTAGAGATTAATCCTAATACTTCTGAAAATATTTTATCCAAAAATTCCTTCCGGACCTTTTCTTCAGCTGATTTTTCTAGAGAATCAAAATGTGTATCAACACTGCTGACTAAGGTTTTGAGATTACCGGAAGAGGTGGTTGTTGGATCTATCTGGATTGATGGCATGATCTTTTCAAGCACTCCGGAAGCAGCCTCTATCAACTCACAGTCTTCCATATGAGACTTTAGGAGTTTTTCATTTGCCTTAGCATTTGCAAATGAAGCTATCTTCATTGTCTGTACCGGAGAGAGAGAGTCAAAGTCGAATGGGCCTTTTAGAAGCTCCGGTTCATCAATCTCTAAAGTTTCTTGGCTTAGAAACTTTTGAACAGTTTGTGCAGTGTCTCTTGCCGGAGACAAATGTTTCTTTACTTCTGCAGTTTTGTCCTTAGGAGTCTTATCTCCTTCCACATTCTTACCACTTACAGTTGTGGTTTTCTCTGTTGGATTCTTCTCTTTCTCTGTATCCTTGGTGCTGTCAACCTCTTTTTCTTTTTCTGCTGCTTCTTTCTCCTGTAATTTTTCTTCTTCTTGGGATCCGGAGACTGTAGGAGAAGCCGGAGAAGAGATGTTAGCCTGTTCTGGTGGCACTTCTTCCGGAGCAGATGATTCCAAGTCCGCAGCTATTTCTGCACCTGAGTCCTCTGTAATAGGAATATTAAACCTTTTGTATGTATTCCGGAGGATCTCTTCAGTGTCCTTGGCTACTTTGTCTGTCTCACCAAGCATAAGCTGATTCATCCTTGCTTTGCTTCTGAATTCATCCTTGCAGTCCTTGAATACCATGTTCATGGTTTTGTGATCAATTGAGGGATATAGCTGAATAGCTATCTGTTCCCTGATCTCAAGGTCTTTTGCCATGGCATTGTTCTTTCTTATTTCTAATTCCATCTCTAGGCTCTTTGGGATTTCAGAGATAATCTCAATAAAAGCTTTATTGTAGATGTTCAAGTACCTTATTATAGCTTCCTGCAGGATCTTTTGATCTGCCTCATTGTAGTCATCATAGAATTCAGCCACCGATTGAAGGTTCCCATCCACAGTGACTGATTTGACTACACTGTCTAGAGATAGGGTGGGCTTTTCAGAAAATTCTTCTGTCATTTCTTCCTTGTCTCAGCCAGAAGAGGGTTTACCGGATCCTTTCTTTTTCTGTTTCTTTATTTCTTTCACTCCCTCATCTGACTCAGTTTCTTCTTCATCCTTTTGGCTTTGATAAGCTCTTGAGGCTTTTGTCTTGGATCTCTTACCAGATCCCTGGACTTCCGGTTTTGAGCTTTTGGTTTTGATAGGTGTGGATCCTTTAGATGATCTGGTCCGGGTTGAGGATTCCACCGGAGCACTTTTCTTGCTTTTCTTTTCTGCCTCTTTCTTTTCTTCCTCAGATTTTCTTCTCTTTTCCCGGCTGGCATCAAGTGCCTCTTTTGAGATGCCTAGGCCTTGAGCAATATGCTCTACTTCTTTTCTCACCTTCCTCTTTATCTCAGGTTCCCTGAGTTCTACATGTATCTTTACACTCAGCTCCTCAAAGGTTCCAAACCTTTCTGCCTTTGGATCTTTGGGCAGACTTAGCATGTGTTGAACATGCAGCTCCACTATTTGTTCATCCACTTCATACCCCATGGGCATGATCCATACAGTTCTTGGTTCTACTGCCTCCATTAGACACTGATCTGTTTCTACCATGAAGCATACTGTGTCTTTGTACTTTTCAACAAGGGATTGGGGTATTCTTTCTCTTGCATGCATCATGCTTTGGAAGTTCTTGAAATATCCCCATAGAGCTATATTTCTTGCCTTAGCATCCCCAAGTCCATGCAAATAGTCTCTGATTTGGATGGCAACCGATCTGTCATTCTGCCATATCCATCCACTGGATCCGGGAAGCTCATTCATGTAGTAAAAGAAGAGACAAAGGATCAGATTGCCATACTTGAAGGAGTTTTTCTTGTCCTTCTTAATCTTCTACAGATTTTTAAAAAGTTGGTTTACAAGAAGCTCACACAAGTCATAGTCTGCATTCTCCTTTAACATTTGATAAGTTGTGTAGATTGCAGTTCTCGGTACTGAATTTTCCCTACTGGAGTGATAGATTTTGTAACCAATTATCATAGATGCAAATTTGACATCCGGTTCAGTGATGTCATCAACTGTCATAGCTCTCTTGTCAAACTTGGATCTGGTTGCATCACTAACTGTCTGATTTTTGACAGACTTGAGAACAGGTAATCCACCAGATGAGTGCAGACCGGTTACAGCCCTAATTGCATCTTTGGTGATCTTGAAGGGCTTGTTCAACCATAGGAAGTTGTCATGTACTCTACTTAGTACATACCGGACCCATTCATCTTCTTCAAAACAGGGGAAATGAATGCACCGTGCAAAGTGTTTGTCCCGGATGGCTTTGTACTAAGGTTTGATCTTGAAGGAGTCATCTATCAATTGTTTGTGATAGATATCCATCAGTTTTGATTCTCCAAAGTCTTCAAAATTTGCATGGATGTAAACCCTAATGTCTTCCGTATGTAATACACCATGTGGAACACTAGAGAAGGCTCCTAGTGGATCTACCTCCAATGACTTGTATGGATGTTTCTTAAATTCAGGTCGGGGCCTGTCTGAGATTTTTACTATATTTGGAGTAGCCATTTCTTCAAAAAATTTGTAGCAAGATATCGGTGGTGAAAAATACCTTTTGCGTCTTCGGTTACACAGAGTGGCTGGATTGATTTCTGTATGTAATGACTTCGGCAGGAGATCTTTGGTAAACTTGATGAATTTTGTTGCAGAGCTCCACTTTTCGCTTCTTCTTAGATGTGGAATGATCAAGTGATGGTTGAGAAATCCCTTATATCGTTTCGCAAACCCTAATATCTGTTTGCAATAAATGCTCCACCTATATTATTCTGGTTTGCCTTATCCGGATAGCTTGGAGTATCCCAGATTAGTCCTGATCTATGAACATCATACGGATCTTTCAATCATGAATAAATAGAGATGACATATTACAAGAACATCCCAAACATTCTGTCCAGTCTGCAGAGTAAAATAATGTACTTCCGGATCTTTCCGGACCCTTTTGTAGTCCTCTGTCATTCCGGAGCATCTCTCGAAATAGGTCTTACTTGATCGATCACAACTTCTTTACATCTTCATGCGGACCTCTAAAATCTTGTCTGGATCATCTCAGGACTTATATCTTCAAACCCTTTACTCCGCATCTTGTGTCATATCCAGCATCACTTGATTGGCTAGGGGAACAGGATTTTCTTTGAGTCTCCCCCCGAGCCAGAGCTCACTTTTTAATTTTTGGAAGGAATATCAGCACCAGAATCTGGTGCGGATCCAGTTTCTGTATTCTCTGAACTTTTCTTTACCCAAATCTTGCTCATCTGATTCCTAACTTCATCCGCATTCATCTTTTGTTTACCCTTGTCTTGATTCTGATTATACACCGGACCTCTTTTGTCCTGATTCTTGCTTCTGCAGACTTTAGCATTATGACCGGACCTATTACAGATTTGGCAAATAACATTTCTTTGCATATTTGACTGATAACCTCTTGATCTGCATTGATTAGCCATATGACCTACTCTATTGCATGTAAAGCATCTACCTTTGAATGATTTGTTTACTTGCATATTTCTGCATTCATGAGACTTGTGTCCATACCTTTTGTAGTTAAAGCACTGTCCGGAGAAGGATGGATTAGTTTGATTCATTCTTTTTCTGCACTGATTAGCTTTGTGACCAAAGTGATTGCAGCTGTGGCAGTATCCATTGAAAGATGGATATCTTTGAGCATTGGGCTGTCTTACCGGAGGTCTTTCAGGCCTATTCCTTGGATTTTCTGATCCAAAATTCTTTTGACTGGATCTGGAGCTTTCTCCTTTCTCATATCCCAAACTGTACTTGTCATCTATCTTCTTTTGACTTGCAAGAAGTACTTCAAGTTGGGCAGAACTTATCTTGAATTTATCTTTATATTCATTTGCTGTTTGAAGATCTCTTTTGAGAGAGACAATTTGATTCTCAAGTTTTTCTTCATTATCTTTGGCATCTTCAAGATCAGATTCAAGATGTCTGATAATCCTGTCCATCTGGTGGCATTCTTCTGATTTCTCTTTAAGAGATTGTCTTAGATTGTCTTCAGCTTTTCTTTTTTCTTCAATCTCTTGAGTAAACTTTATAGTTCCTGATTCCATTTCATGTCTTAACATAATGACTTCTTTTGATAACTTTTCACATAACTTGGTTTTCTCAGTCAATTCTTCATTAGTATTGCTTTCTTTAGTTTGGCTTGCCAATTGTTGGAGCAGCTCCTTTCTCTTTTTCATAGAGAGACTTAATTTGTCTTTTAGTTCTCTCATGAATTCATCAGCCTGTTTGAGTCTTTCCTTTAATTCATTGACTTCAGAATTTGATTGTTCAAGATCCTCAAGGGCAGTCTTGAGTTGCTCCCCTTAAACCATATGCAGCCATTTGAATTCCTAGATCTTCCTCAAGCTGTTAGGCTCTATTAGGAGGAACCTTGCTCTGATACCAATTGTTGATAACTGAGAGGGGGGGGGGGGGTGAATCAGTTATCCTAATTGTTTCCTCTTTTGAACTTTCTTATTAAGCAAAGCAGCATTGAATTAAACAAACAAACATTATCATGAAATGAGAAAACACATGACACAGTATTTTTGAAGTGGAAACCCGGTTAAGGGAGAAAACCACGAGGTGATTAACCCAAAGATTATTCTCTGTTAGAAGAATAAGGAGTTACAAAAATGGCACTTGCCAATTAGGGCTCACTGCCCGAGCACACTGCTCACAAAGAGGCCCACTGCCTACAAGGAGACACACTATCTACAAAGAATGTTATACAATACTTGAACTGATTGGAAGCACCTACATATGCTAGGGTTCAGTTCCGGTTAGGCTCAGTACACTGATCTGCTGCACTTCATCTTTCCTCTGTTCTTTATTCTGCTATCTTTTCACATACCAGATCTTTCTTACTACTTCTGCTCTGATCTATACTTGTTCGCATACACTATCACACAATCACTTCTTTCACAACTAAATCCATTCTCTATATATATCCGCACAAGTAATTTCATCACCTTTCTAGTCAGCATCCGGAACAGTGGGGTTTCTTACAAGCTCTCTTCTGTCGGCTGAATCCTTGCTCACCAAGCAATGCGGATCAAGCATATACTTGTAGATATCATTAGTCATGTTGGCCAAACATGATTCATGCCTTCACAACCTTTACCATCAACAGTAACATATCCGGAAAAGATTCTGATGCTCTGTCAGTCAGTTCTTCCTTCTGTTCTCATTGTCTTTCAGGAATCCAGTACTCAGCTATTCATATCTTTTTCTTTGTCCATCACCGGAGGCTAAATCCTTGGAATATACTACTCAAGGTAGTCCTCTTGACTTCCCCAAATCCGCACTGCACCAAGACACTTCCTCTGAGAGGTCCGGACCAATCTGTCGGACCTTGCCACATGCTCTGTTCTTGTTCACCAGACCATAACAGTTCTTCATCCTGACTTCCGGTAGAGGCACACCATGACTTGTGGATATGTGGGATGACCTTTGTTGCCATCAATGACAACAACCATGAATCCATATAGTGTCTCTTGCCAACAGAGTCTCTGCATGATGTGTCTGATATGACTTGGGAGGAATTTTTGAATATTGATCAAATAAGACCAAGCCATTTGTGACCTTTGGTTGTGTTGTAACATCGTAGAACTAGGAGAAGAGTGTGTTCTATTGAAGCTACTCTGGGAACCTCAACTTCCAGTTCAAACCCTCCTGCAACAACACAAGCTATTGAGATTAGTTCTTCTGAAGCAGAGCATGCAGACAAAGAAAGTTCTTCAAAATCTGATGATGATGATATTCCTCTTAGCAATTTAATTCAAACTAGGGCACAGAGAAGGGCAGAAATAAAGAATGGTAAAACCAAAAAGCAAACTATAGGAAGGAAGGTACTGTGCTCTAGGAAATGAAACGCTGACATTGTTCTTCCTGCAACTAAAGAGAAACATGAGAGTCCTTCTAGCAAATCAAGACCTGCTGAGCCTGCCTCTGACGCTTCTACATAGACAAGCCCTAGGGTTGAAGAAATGACAGCTAAGGATATAGAGGCCCCAATGGGGCAAGTGAATGTTGTAGAAAAAGATATAATTGAGGAAGTAGCAAATGTAACTCTGGCAGACCTTACTGCTGCTGCTGAACATATTGGGAGATAGGAACATGAAGATAAATAGGAGTTCCTATAGCAAGACACCCTACTGTCAGAATTGGTTGAGCAATCAGAAACTCTACAGCTTATGCTATATGAAGGTCAACCATCTGTGCCAGGAAAGCCTTTGGTAGGAATACACAGACCTCCTGATTTTTAAATGCATATGGTAGCCTTGAATTTGTGGAATGTGATGTAGAGGAGGGAAGAAGAATGGAAGAAAGAGAAACGTAGATTAAAGGATGAAATTCAAAAGAAGGATGAAGATATTAAAGACAAGAATGCAAAAATTGAAACTTTAAAAGAGAAAGTGGATAATATGGTAGCTTTGTTGCCTCAAGTATTAGAATGCAGGACTCCCCTGAGAGTCTATGCTCTACATTTAAAGGAAAGATACATCTCTTTTAAGTTAGTAAGGATTGTTTCTAGTTTGAACCCTTCTATTGAATCTCCTCTTGAATTTTTCAATGCTTATAGGATTGCTCCTCCAGAAATAAAGAATTTATTATGTGAATTCTATTTACATAATTTTGCTGTGTCCCAAGACCATGAGTGTAACCCCTTGTTGTATGTTGGGGATGTCCAATTGAGGGCATTTATGTCCTAAATGCAAAATGAGATTAGTTGGGGACAACAGTTCAGGGCTTATAAACAATTAGAATTCAACACTCCATTGCCCATTAGATTTGAATCTGGCAATCCAGGAAGCATTTTCAATGATTGGCATAGAATGCTTTATAGGCCAAGTTATGGTAACAAAATCCTGCCTGAGAGAGAAGTAGCTTACAGGGAATATGAGAAGATTGCACACACTATTGGAGAATCTATGAAGGGACATTTGACACGAAGGTGGAACAGTTTGTCTAATCAACTAAAACAAGCAAAGCCTCGCTCTCTACAGAATTATACTGCAGCATGTAAAAGAGTGGATCTAGATATATACAGATTGGAAGGACAAAGGGGCAATTCTGGCTTCCCTTAATCTTTCAACCACCTATCCTATTGTGGCCTGTACCAAATTACAGATTTTACCAATATGATATTGCTAAAGAGAGGTAGAGACAAAACAAATTAGATAGGTAGCAAGGGTTCTATTGGGATCCTAACTCACGCACCAGAGAAACTGATATAGGACAACTAATAGCTGCTAATTTTAGGGCGTTAACCAAGCAAAAGAACAACCCTTCCTCTGCTGGAGGACCAACAAAGTCTTAGGTTGGGGAGAGTGATGAGTCTAGTTTATGACTCAATTTTGTTAAACTTTATTATCCACTTACTGCAATTATCTTGGACTTTGGTACTTTGATCCTAATCTTTTTATGTCATTCCCTCAAAACTATAAGATGTTGAGCATAGGTCATTTCTTATATTCTTTTATGACAAAGACATGCTATATGAACTATCTATGTTAATTTTACATATGGTTAATGAATGTTACTCCAAGGTAGTTATGGATGTACAAATATTATGTGTACTAATATTGTTATGCAGATATAGTCAGCATCTGTAAAGTGGAGGAAGATTCTGCTGGTTGGTTACTTTCCATTGAAAGTCAAACATGGTGATTGTTCAAATGTCAAATGGAGGGAAGACAACCACCTTATAACTAATCTTAAATACTTGTTGAGCAGATTTAGGAGTTACTGTTATGCTAGATCTGCATTGAAGTAACTCGCTTGACTAGATTCCACACATGCGTAACCTCCTTTCCACTTTCTATGTTTTCCATAAAGAGGCGTCCTCCTATTCTGTTGGAGTTGACCGCCTTGCTAGGTAGTTAGTTTTGTAGTTTTCCTTCTATAAAGAAGACTTTGATGCTCCTTCTGAGGGGTTGTTGATTAATCAAAGATTGTATTTGCATTATCCAATTTTCGGTAATACAATTATGATGTTCAATTGTATTCATCTTTTCCAATGAATAAAATGGAGTTATAAGTTTGCATTTCTAAGTTTACATTTGTCTTAGGGAATATTCATCCAAGGGAGCCCACTTGGTGAGAATTCCATCCTCTAGTTTAGTTATATTTTCTGTTAAGCATTTAGTTAAATCTGACATTGAATGTTCCTACAGCCACTAGAATTCTATTATGTGTCTGTTCCTGCAGCCAAAGTAGACAGAGTAGTTTCCTATTTGTTTTCCCAGACTTTTATTTTTTGTTATGTACTTGGTCTTAGAATAGTTGTTGGTTGATGTTCAGCATTCCTATTATTTCTTTCCTAGTAGTTTATCTTCAGCATTATGTCTTTCTTAGCTATATAATGAATGTGGCTACTTTGCAAGTTCTTAGTGCACATATCGTGCTAACCCATTTCAAGTTCACGTCCCTGGGTTGACAAGTGAAATGCATCTCCATAGTGATTAAGATAGCTATTTAGGTTAGATGTCCAATCTCTGAGTTATAGCTTTAAGAGCTCAGTTGTTAAATCATTGTAAGAGACCAACAGATACTAGATTCTCCTTGTATTTTTCCTCAAAACCTTCTGGTTGTAGCATATAAATTTCCTCAGAAAGATCACCATGCAAGAAAGTTGTTTTAACATATAACTGTTGTAACTCCAAATCAAGACTAGCAACAAGAGCCAAAACAACTCTAACTATACTTAACCACACCACAAGTGAGAAGATTTCATCAAAATCAATACCAAATTTTTGTGCATACCCCTTGGCCACGAACTGAGCTTTATATCGCTCCACATTATTATTTATATCCCTTTTGAATTGAAGACTGACTTATTGCCCATAGCTTTTCATCCCTTAGGCAATTGTACAAGCTCCTACATTTAATTTTTATGTAGAGCTCTCATCTCCTCATACATGGCTTTTCTCCATTTATTTGCATCTTCATCTTCACAAGCCTCCTAATATGAGGTAGGCTCACCAACATTAGTAAGTAAAGCATAAGCAAATTAAGGTGCTCAACTACTGGATCCTCTTCCCTAGTATACTTTGGTTTGAAGTCACAAACATAAATTAGAATAGAGAAAAAATAGAGATCAGAGACTAAATGAAAGACTACACATTTCTCAACACATGGTTACATCTTTATAGCTGTTGATATCTCAACAGTATCATATAAATTAGCAAATAAATTGACAACAAACTAAGGACTGATGACAACAAACTTAGGACTGATGACAACAAACTGAGGACTGATGACAGCAAACTGAAGATTGATGACAACAACTATAGACTCCAACAACACTTCTACTACAACAAATGACACATGTTTACTTAACTTGACACATATCCAACATGTGCATAATTCAGTTATGAGTTATGTGCTAATACACCCCCTTAATGCATAACTAATTTTTCATGAACTCCTAACATATCCCTACATTGTACAAACTTTATCTTTCCCAATGGCTTTGTAAATACGTCATCCATGTTATCATTTATGTTATAATACATTAACTCTATCTCTTGAGATTGAATCTTTTCTCTTACAAAATGATGCTGAGTTTCAATATGCTTTGACCTTGCATGATAAATTGGATTGTTTTCCAACATGATTGAACTTTGATTGTCACATTTGATTGGAGTTGGTCCTTCCTACTTTTGTCCCATATCTTCAAGAATACACCTTAGCCAAACATCTTCACAAGTAGTACTGCATAATGCTTTGTACTCAGCTTCTATAGAGGACAATGAAATAGTTGGTTGTTTCTTGTTGTTCCAAGAAACAATGCCTGAACCTATGCTGAATCCATAACCAGTTGTGGATTTACGATCACCTGGATCACCTACCCAATTAGAATCTGAATAACGTATCAACTTAACATTCAAATGGTTAGTATATTCAATATAAAAGTTAATGGTTCCCTGTAGGTATCGAATAGCTATCTTTGCAACTTTCCAATGAGTCTTAAGAGGTTTAGCCATGAATTGGCTAAGTATGCTGACTAAATATGCAATATCTAGTCTTGTTGTGGTTAAGTAGTTCAATCTTCCCATAATTTGCCTATACAAAGTGCCATTTACTTCTATTGTACCATCATCAATAGAAAACTTAAAATTTTGTTCTAGTGGAGTTGATATTGCTTTACAATCTTGCATTTTAAACCTTTGTACCAATTTCTTTGCATACTTACTTTGAGTAATCAAAGTCTTTCCATCTTTGATTCTTCTCTCCATACTTCAATTCCTAGACAATAATGCATTTGTCCAAGTTCCTTAATTTCAAATTCCTATGATAGATCTCTTTTGATTTCATCAATCAAGCCTATAGCACTTCCTGTTATGATTAATTCATCAACATATAATGAAATCAAAACAACATTACCATGCTCATCTTTCTTTATGTACAAATTTGGATCATTTTTACTTTTGATAAACCCTTGTTGGAAGAAGAAGTTATCAATTTTCACATACCATGACCTTGGTCCTTGTTTAAGACCATACAATGCTTTCTTTAACCTGCATACAAGATGTTCTTGTCCCTTCTTTACAAAATCTTTTGGTTGTACAAGATAAATTTCTTTTTTTAAATCACCATTTAAAAATGCTGACTTGACATCCATTTGATGCAGAACCCAATTATACTTAGTAGAAAGTGCATTCATGAGTCTAATGCTATTCATTTTAGCTATAGGTGCAAATGTATCTTCATAATCTATTCCTTCCTTTTGTGAATAAACTTTTGCAACCAATCTAGGTTAGAATTTATCAATACTACCATCAGCATTAAACTTTGTTTTAAACAACCATTTAGAACCTATAGGAATTCTATTTATAGGTAATTCAGTTAGTTCCCAAGTGTCATTTTTCATGATTGAATCATATTCTTCTTGCATAGCATTCATCCATTCTTCATGATTTTTAGCTTCTTCAAAATTATGAGGTTCATCTACACTCATTACTTAAGCCATTAAAGCATAGTCATTATACCTGATTGGCATTTTGATTTGCCTCATTGATCTTCTTAATATTTTACTACTGGATGGAGTAGCTTCACTTTGCCTTGGTTCAAGCCCACTTTGATCATGTTGATCTACAATATCTGTATTCTCAATGCCTTCTTTGAGAATCTTCAATGAAACAATACTTTCTCTCTTTTCTTCCTCTTGAATATAATCTGCATACTCATGAAAGATAACATCTTTGCTAGCAAACACTTTGTGAGTAGTAGGATCAAGTTTCCTCTGCTAGCAAACAATAACTAATGAAAATACACTTGATTGATTTTGCATCAAGTTTCCTCCTATTTTCTTTTGGATTATGACATAATGCCTTACATCCAAAAATTCTGAAATGAGTTACAATAGGTTTAGTACCAGTGAGGGCCTCATAAGGGGTTAGCTTTTCTAGGTACTTGGTAGGTCTTCTATTCCAAATATACAACTGTACTAATTAATTCAGCCCACAAATTATTACCGAGATTCTTTCCTTTGAGCATAGTCCTAGCACACTCAACAATTGATCTATTTTTCCTTTCAGCCACACCATTTTGTTTTGGATTATGAGGAACTGTGTATTGTTTGATAATTCCATTTTCTTTACAATACTTCATAAAAAATTATGAAATGTATTCCCCCCTTGATTTGATCTTATAATCTTAATATTATGAGCTGTTTTTTTTTCCACCATATTTCTAAACTCTTTGAAGCATTCAAAAACGTCACTCTTATGTTTTAAGAAATAAACCCATGTGTATCTAGTGCAATCATCAATAAATATGAGAAAATAATAAGCATCCCAAAGTGACCTAGTTTGCATAGGACCACACACATCTGTATGTACTAATTCAAGAATATTTCTATGCCTTTTATCTATCCTTTGTGGAAATTGATTCCTATGTTGTTTACCCAATGCACAACCATCACAATTAACGTGTTCATTCTTAAAACTTGGAAGACCTTGCACCATTTCTTTTCTTTGTAGAGAAATAAGATCTCTAAAATTTAGGTGACCATACCTCATGTGACATAATTCTTCTATTGACACACATGTAGATGTCATTGCTCAATGACATTCTACAACTACATCAAGTTTATACAATCCTCCTGTTCGGATTCCTTCAGCTATCACATTACAGTGATCTTTCATATCCTTTACTTGGCAACCTGTCTTCAAGAATTCAACTTTTAAACCTTGATCAGTAATGGCAGAGACTAAAATTAAATTCTTGTTAAATCTTGGCACATACTTTACATTTGAAAGTACACTTATATCACCAAAACCTTTAATGTCATGACATGTATCATCTCCTAAATAGATCTTTCTACCATCATTTTGCTCATGAAAATCTTTAAAGCAATATCTATGACAAGACATATGAATTGATGCCCCTGAATTTATAAACCAAGCATTACTATCATCTGTATGAGCAAAAAGAGCAGCATCAGAAATGAACAACTTAAGATAATGGAGGTCATCTTTTATCTCATCATCACCATTCACAAAGTTGCCTTCATATTTATTATGTTTGGACTCATTATACTTCTTTTTCCTACATTCATAAGCACAGTGTCCATATTTTCCATAATAATTACAATTTCTATTTTTCTTTACATTGGAATTTAACTAATTAGATGATGCTCCATCTTGATGCCTTTTATCATTTTGATACATTTTGTTATCAAATTTACTTCATGTATTCTTTGTCCATGGCTTTCCTTTGGATGGCTTCTTATCCTTGGCCATCAAAGTTGAATCTGCAGTATGGAGTCTACTGTCCATGTGCTTCTACCTTTCTTCTTCTTGTAGAAGGATACCTACCAAACTGTCAAAAGAAGGTGTATTTTCCCTTGCAGTGAAGCGAGTGATAAATACTTGATAGTCACTTAACATACCATTCAAAGTAACAGTGACTAAATCACTACATGAAATTGTTTCACCAATGGCAACTATTTATCCCTTAATTCCTTAACTCTAGACAAATAATCACTAATACTTTCATTTGCTTCCATTTTGATTGAAAGTAATTTGTTCTTTAGAAACATAATTATATTTGTGTTTGTAATTTGATACAAACCTTTTAAAGTAGTCCATGTACCTGTAGAGGTAGTGATATCTCGAATATGAGGGATAATGGAGTCCTTCACAGACATATGTAAGAGAATCTTAGCTTTGCATTCTTTGTTCTCCCAATCTTTAACAGCATTTGTAGGCGTAGTACGTTTGGCCTCTGTACCATTTACAATGTTCCACACATTGTACCCTTCCATTAGAGTCTGCATCTTAAACTTCCAATTGACATAATTTGTTCCATCTAACTTATTTGATTCAGTTAGATATGAGTCTGTCAAATTTGTCATTTTAAAGAGAAAAAAAATATATAAACACACAACCAACTTTTGCAAATAACAGCTGAAAGACACCCTTACGCAGCAGTAGCAAGCAGATGACTCTACAGAGTTTTTAAAATAGCAGGAAAGACTCTACAAAGTATGTCAACCTTGCAGGGCAGCGTGTGGGCATAATCTTCATGCAGCATATAACACCATTCAAGATAGGAGAATAGCATGTGCACAATCGCAACTTCTTCCTTGAGACTTTCCTCCTATTTGGAGACGCTACCTTTTTCTCTCTCTGATTTTTGACTGCAGCTTCAAACAGAACTGGTGATCATTTTTTATCTTAGCTTCACTTTCTCCAATTGCAGATCTCCTTTGATCCTTTGTTGGCTTTCTCACGCAATATTGCCTATCACCAGGCTCTGATATCAAAATAGAAATTAGAATAGATGTAACATCCCACTACGTAACCCCGAAGGGTAAGAGCCAAAAGGGAGCAAGATAATTTTTTTTAAACATAAGTAAACAACATACACAGATGTAGTTGTCAATGCGATAGATTGATACCATTCCTTTTTAAACACCAAAACAAATGTTCCAATTCACATATGATAAAAACATGAATCCATAAGCATAAAATACAGGTGGATCTGATACCCACACTGAAATCCATAAAGTCATAAAGGAACATCACATTTCTTCTCATTAATTTCAACGATTACAACTTCTCTCCTAAGAGAGTTCAATTACATAACTACATTTACAAGTACAATGATATATTCCAAAATAGGATACAATAACTGAATGAAGTGATCAAGAGAGAAATCATCTCAACTAGCACTCCAAAACCTGTTTGCCGGTCCCCAATGGTGGTGGCAACGCCTCCCAACCATGTGGACTCTTCAGAGACCACCTCACCGTGCTCGGAGATAGTCACAAGGCCCAAACGGATGAAAAACAATAAGGGATGGCCAACACACACATCAGACATAGAGCAGACACGGAGAACAGTGCTTTCAATCAGAGTCATAAATAGGTGTACTCATCTAAGTCATAAGTCAGGTACTACTCACAACTCCTAAGGTGCTAGATACTAGAATGTAATCATATGGAGTGTCATCATATGTGCTCGAAGGGATGGCAGACACAAGACCAAGTACCTCTCATACAGACGAGGAGACTCAATCGTGCCTGAATCCACATCCCGCAGACGGATGACTCCACGCCCCGCAAACAGATAGGCCTTCTCATTGCATCCTTAGCCTTTACAAGCACTCAAGGCTATGCATGAGGACAAATTATCTTATTAATGTTTTTACCCCAATGTTTTCATTTAGTTATCACTTATTAATGAAACTCTGCTACTAGTTCCCCTAGCAACCACTTGCGGGCCCCGGGCCTGTAGAGAGCCACTCCAAATGACAACTCTAATTACCTAGACCAATCTCATCTCGTTTGACCAAACGAGGTACTCTAAAATAGACTGTAACACTAAATTCTAAATTTGAAATAGTAAATATGATAAATGAGATCTACAATACAGAAGCTTTCGATGACAATGTAGTTTTATTAAAAATAGCCCTTTGTCAGTTAAATCAACTATGGAATAACTGTCGTGATCCCAATTTGGTCATGCTTCACAAAGGTATGCATGGATAAAATAAAAATACGGCAAATGGCATTGCAAGTCTACTCTCAACCTGAATTTTGGCATATTGTCTACCATATTTATCATAGCAAAATAAAATGCAAGTACATAGTTACAAAATGGAAATCTAAATTTTTCCCATTATAACTTTGTCCTCTAACATAGGTTATCATCCCTTCCTTATTTTTTTTATTCAATTTATTATAAATTATGTGACCAGATTTCAATGCACAAACCATGTTGACAATTCAAAGGTATTTTAGTGCCGTGACATTCTCTAACTCAAGGACGGTAGTTGTTGTTTTATAAGGCTACACCCATTATATTCTCTATAAAATCAAACCCTTTGATTTCCTAAAAACATTTGTAAATCAAAAATCACATAATCTTCCTTTGCAAACCCTTTTTTAACTACAACATTAAGGCAGATTTCTGCAGGATAAAATAAATTCAAGGACAGAAGCAGTGTAAATATTTGCATCAAAATAAATGTTGACATACTGGACAGTAATTGGGTTTCAGTATATTCTGTGGCTAAATTAACATCATAGAGGTAAATACCTCTAAAACTATTGTACTCCCCTCCTCAGCTCTCTGATCACCCTCTCCTGCAACGCACCTCCTATCTTGCGATCTGCTATGCTTGTCTGAGTTATTCCCCTTCATTTTCCCTCAGCTCTCTCTCTCTTTTTCTTATCCTTCTCATCTGTCGATCAGATAACTACTTAACTCCTCGCTCCTTTCTCTCCGATAGCCCCGTCCTTTCTTATCCTCAAAAATACGTCAAAAATACGTTGACTGACCTCCTGTAGCTCAGATCTTTTATTTTTTTGCATTAAACAACACACCAACTCCACTCACCCTTATCTTGTCACCGACGCTCAACTTGGTAGATATTTCCTCCTCCTCCACGTTGCCTTAGATATTTGCAATATAGCTGCAGTTCACTATACTATAGCAGCCGCACAATATAAAGGCAACAATTATAATATTTACCAACAGTTCTTGCCAGCACAGCAAGGCAGTTGTTACAATAGAGAAAAAACAGAGATCGGAGATTAAATGAAAGACTACACATTTCTCAACACATGGTTACATCTTTATAGCTGTTGATATCTCAACAATATCTTATAAATTAGCAAATAAAACTGACAGCAAACTGAGGGCTGATGACAGCAAACTGTAGACTCCAATAACACTTCTACTACAGCAAATGACACAAGTTTACTTAACTGGACACATATCCAACATGTGCATAATTCAGTTATGAGTTATGCGCTAATAGTCACAAAATTGATATTGGTGTCGTAAGCAAATTGTTGTTTGATACTTGTTGCAAGGTGGATCATGATTTCATATTGTTTTGTGTTGAATTATTAAAAGGACTTTTATCTTCACCCAATCGGTCTTGAGATCTACAGTGAGAATCCTTCACGTCCTTCACGTTTTATATTTTGCACCCAATAATCGAGACTCCAACATCCAATTGGGCACTAAATTGATTCTATAATGTATATCACTTTCCTATGTCGGGGACATATCGATTCTGATGAGAATATTTAAATTTTAAACTGGCTCAGAGAAAGATAAAATACAACTACTGTCATTCGATGATTTTTAAATGCTAAAACTAGATATTTGCAGTTTTCAGCATCTTCAAAAACTTATATTGTTGGTCCATGTGACTGCAAAATCTTATCACTAATAGGTATTATAATGATTATGTGTGTTGTACATGTTCAACAGTCAATAGCTGGTATGCCCTGATTGTTTATGTGGGAGATCTGGTCGCACGTAAAAAGCCAAACTGCAGAGCACTAATTGTTTAAGACGTCTAATAAATGTAAAAATCATATGATCTGACATTTATTTATAATACATCTTTGCTTCTAAAGGTCATCGTTTACTTTGATTGGGCTATAAATATATCTTGGCCGGTTCAGCAGCTCATATAGTTTTTCACGGTTTAGGCTGTTTCTGAGGCTCAGTGCTGCTTGTTTGGTGATAATCGTGAGCATGAAGAATAGACCCCATGATAATCTGTGTTTTCCAATTGTCTGATCCAAACAATTTTTTATTAATAATAATTATTTACTAACTAAATAACTTTTGATTTCTTATAACTCGTTAAAAAGTTATTCCTAAATCCTCTTCATTATTGTTAACATGATTACAGGTTTTATTTTAATCAGGTTTCTGGATTCAATTGTTTATTTTTTATTTTACGATGGATGTGGTTGTGTGGCAATGGTTGCTCTCAAACTTAAAGAAACCTTAATCCTTGTTTCATAGTACCCACTATCCCTCCATCTTGCCTCACAGTTTTAATGGTTCAACTTTTTGTCTTGTTTTTTGATTTTTTTAAAATTTATACCCTAATTTTTTGAAATGTCTTTCTTATCTTGCCTGGTAACCGTTGCTCTCAAACTTAAAGAAACCTAATCCTTGTTCATAGTACCCCCTCCATCTTACCTCACATTTTTAATGGTTCAACTTTTTGTATTGTTTTTAAGTTTATTTTAAATTCGTACCCCAATTTTTTGAGATGTCTCTCTTATATTTAGTTCCCAATTTTCCTTTCTCTTTCTATCTTTTTCTCATAATAGGTTGGTTCTGGGATTCCCTTGTTTTCTGTATGCTTTGTATTCCTTGACTCCATGCCTTTTCTTTTTAATTTTTTTTGTAATTATTTCTTTCTTTTGTTGGTTTGTTTTACTTTTTGTCTTTTTTATTTAATTTCCTATTTGTTTCCTTTGTTTCTTAGATTTAATTTTCTTAATTCGTTCTTAAGGTTTGACTTTGTATTTTATTAAATTTCATTCTATCTTCTTTTTGATTATTTTTTATTTTTATTTTTTAAAGAATATTTTCATCTAGATTTTGTTTTTATTATTTTGGTAGGCCTTCGTTTCTTTTTTCCTTACCTCTTTCCTATTCCTCTATTTATACCCAACCAAATCTGCAATTTTCATATTATTGGAAGATCATTAAATGTGATCCCAAATATTGATAAAATAAAAAAGAGAAAGTTAATCCAGAAACCTGATTAATATAAAATTATGAAAATGATTATATAAAATTATGAAATGATTATAGGTGGTAAATTATAAATGCTAATCTTCATTTTCCTTTTCACCCAAAATCTGGGGTCTTCAGAGTTATCAAATTTTGGAAACCATAAAAGTTATTATTATAACATTCTCTTGGGATCAACTCCCTAATTTGATAAAGTAGATCTTGATAAGAAAACCATTATCTTTGATTTTTTTCATAAAAACAGTCCGATAAAAAGATCATTTTGTTTTCTAATAGATTTGAAAACAAAAGAAAATATGACATGATTTGCAGATAAAAGCTATCTCACAAATGGATATCTGGAAGAAGAAGAGATGAGCTGCATTCCTGGGATGCCCTTACTGCATATGATAGACGTGCCTAGTTTCTACTATGATGCTACCAACTACGTGTTTGAATTTTTAGAAACCCAATGCCAGGCTCCTCTGTTAGCTGATTTGATGCTAATTAATACATTTGATGAGCTAGAGGGGCCAATAATAGAAACACTTCAGGCCAGGCTTCCTGTGTACAGCATAGGTCCTCTGTTACTTTCCGCGGCAGAAGAAATGAATGGATTATCCAATATGGTATCTGCGAGTATATTTACAGAAGAAACAAGCTGTGTGAAATAGCTGGATGATCAGGGTGCCGATTCGGTGATTTATGTGTGCTTTGGAAGCATAATAGTTATCTCTGAAAGGGAGCTTGTGGAGTTCGCATGGGGTTTAGAGGCAAGCAAGCAGCCCTTTCTGTGGGCTATTCGTCCAGATCTCATTCATGGAGCTTCTGCTGTGCTGCCTATGGAATTTGTGGACAAAGTGAAGGGACGAGGTTTCTTTGGGAGCTGGGCGCCTCAAATACAAGTGCTCTCCCATCCTTCTGTGGGAGGTTTTCTAACTCACAATGGGTGGAACTCCACGATAGAAAGCATCTATGCGGGTGTGCCTATTATTTCCTGGCCCTTCTATGCAGAGCAAGATATTAATAGGACTTATGTGAGCCAGGTTTGGAAAATTGGGATTTCAATGAATGCTGATGTGAAAAGAGGAGAGGTGGAAGAGATGGTGGGAGGATTGATGAAAGGGAAGGAAGGGGAAGAAATGAGGAGGAGGACTGGTGAATTGAGAGACGCTTCCATTAGAGCAGTCGAGAAAGGAGGATCTTCTCACAATAATTTGGAGAAGATTTTGGCGGAGATGGAAGGAAGAAACAAGATTTGATCTTTCTCTCTGTACCCTGCTTAAATATTATGCGCCCTTGGATTAAAAACCGCATTGATTGTATGTCATTGACAAAACTTAGTTTTCCATTTGTATGTGCTAAGGGAGAGGGCTCAATAGTGGGGCACCCTAACTTTATGGGTTCATATAGCAATGAACATGCAACATTGACATTAAAAAATTATATCTCCGAGTGGTCAGGGACGTGGACAATTTAAATATTTAGTACGTGGACATTTCGTTCCACCAGCATAGATGGAGAAAAAAGGTGTCATCAACATGCTTTTTGTTGAGGGGTCATAATAGACCCCCAAAAAAAGTTAGACCAATCGTGGTGCATTAATTCATGTTTTTTAGTGTGACAATGTGGCATCATATGATTTGTTGCTTTTTGAATGTAATGGGCATATTTTGTACCACTATTGGGCCCTCTCTTACAATTACTAGTTATTGTTGGAATAAAGTAATTTCTCCCACTAATTGTAATTAATTAATTAAATGAGGAAAAGACAAAAGACAAAAGAGGAAAAGTCTAGAAAGCAGGAATGTCAGAATCTTCTAGAGGAAGTTTTTAGAAATAGATTGTTTCTAAATGAGGAATAGAAAAGCCAAAAAGCACAGGCATGTACAAAGACCTCTATAACAGAGGCAAGATGTAATTGATTCATACAAACGGTCATGTCAAGTGTGTAATGATCAAGTGATCATGAATATAACAGCATTCACTAATTGAGTTTGTAATCATTTTTTGAGTTAATGAAATGTGATGTGGTGCAGCAACACACAATTGAGGATTAAAATTGTGTTTATGTGATTTATGTTTCTTGTATGTATTTTTCTGTGTAATTTATATCTGAGTGTCTTGTGGATTATAATCCACCACCATCAGTTATCAGTGAATGATTTTCTTTTAGTTTTCATTTCAATTCGTTGCATTGGAATGCAATTGGGATTAGTAGTTCTGTGCACAAAACTTTGCATAAACAATAGATTCGGTTTATATAAATTCAAGTTTAACTACAAAAGCTACAATCTGACTTAACAAATATTAAATTTTAGGATAAATTATGTGCTATAAATACAACTAAACTCTGAACTCTCATAGACCAAGAGGATAAGTTTCGAAACTGAAAGAAATTGGGGATAGAGACATGCAATATTATGTATCAGAATACCAAGAGTCAAAATTATTATTTTTTAAATATATTGGATATTAAAAGATTTATGACAAATTAAAAAGCAACCAAGTTGTAAATAATTATTTAATTAATTTCAAAATGTTAATTTTATAATTTTTTAAAACTATAATATCTAAAATATAGATTTGAAGAGAGATTGTGTTGTTACCTTAATGTATCCAATTTAAGAAAAATTAAGGCCACTAAGTTTATGTACTTCTTTTAGTTTATCTTTGTTTTCATTGACTCTCTAGAGACAGTTTTCTGAAATATCTATGTAATGTCTTCAATTTTAATTTGTTAATTTTGTTCAAATTTAAATTCAAATTATTATTATTCTTTAAAAAGAATTATGTATTTATATTAATTATAAAAGTCTAATAAAATATATTATATTATAGAAAAAGGTGGGTGGAAACAATCACACCTCAAAGTTTAACTAAGGGGAGCTTTACACATATCAAAAAAGAAAAATAAATCTCTTAAACAACAAGAGCTATAGAACCAATAGTAAGAGGTGGGTTACAATCATCTAATTTCCACATATTTAGATTTTTTGTCCATCAAGAATAGGTTCACAACCAATAAGCACACCATCAAGCTTATCCTCATTAGTATGCACTTCCTCAAGAGGTTGAGAAGCAATCTTAGTAGGAGAAATGGCCAGAGGGATCTGAGGGAATTTGCCACTATCTATCTGACTTGGAACTCTTCTAGAATGGTGTTGAGGAGAAGGTGAATGCTGGCAGGAGGACTAAAACCAACAATGAGCATTGTGACCATGGGCTTTACACTTAGAAGTATGAGAATCATCATGCCCATAGATATTCTTTTTTCCATGATGCCCTTGAATAGGGGATTGGCCCCATGCTTGAAGGAAGAGGGGAAGTCAATGGTACTATGGCGACTATTTAAGGAGCATTGCCCTAATGGTCAAGAAGAACTTGTAAGGGGGCCACATCAAGTACAATATTATTAGCTTGCATTTGTATTTATATTAACACATTGAAGCATATCATAGATTTAGAATACAATGCTCAAGTCTAACCAGACTATAAAAATATGAAGCCAATTCCAAACTATTTGAACTCTAGGGAAAGACTAGAAAAGTTTTCAAGATTCTCTAGATGCATATAAGAGGGGTAGAAAGGATTGGAAACTCCCAAATGAATCAATCTGGATAGGATGACCCTAATAAAAATGCACTAGGCAATGAGAAAGCTTTGGCTCAATAATAGCCTACCAAATAGTCTGAAATCTATGCTGCCCAGTACCAATTAAAGATTAGAAAGGTCGTCTATTGTTAAGCTTTTGTACCATATGCATATGTGGTGAAAACCAAGCATAACCTTTATAAGGTTGATAATTATGAAATGGTGTATCAGGGTACCATTTCTAATCATTCCACCATGGTTTAGAACTTGTAACCATAATTTTGTGCAACATTTCCTTATAAATGGAATTGATAATAGTTTAGAAGGATTAGAAATCCTGATTGGTGATTCTATACATTACTTTAGGTTTAGACCAAGAGAGAAGAATCCCAGTGGTGGTTCTTGAAAAGAGACCTTGGGAGAAAAAAAATTTAAAGTGTGGACCCAAGGAATTTTAGAAAGGGGTTTGCCCTAGAAAATGATTGTAAGAGATCTCCAAAGAGACTATTGATTAATTGAAAAACCAATCCTAAATTCATTACCATTTCATAAAATCCATGGCTTAATAGCTTCCTAGGATTTCCATATGCTTTTAATGATAGAAGTGCCCTAGATTTCAATAGGATCCTACATTATGAGAATAGAATGAAGACTATGATCTCTCTAAGATTTACACCCATTTGCGACTCCTATAGAAATTTAATAAGGAATAAGGTTGTACCCTAACCATATATATTAATAAGACCAAGTCCTCTAGAATCATGAGGGAGAAAACATAATTCCCAAGAAACTCTATGAATGCCTTTACCTTGATCTGAAGAGGCCCATAAAAAATCTTTAAGAAGTTTTTCTAGCTATTGGTAAGAAGCTTCTAATAATTTCATCTTTAGTAACGTCTTTACTACATTTACAATAGCTCCCTTTAAACACAACATTACTCCCAACACATTTACAGTAGCTCCCTTAAATACAACACACATCTCCCAAATCCACAATTCCAATCCCCATTTTCATAAAACCAAACTCCTTTAAACACAAGCCATCATAAATTATTTGTAACTAGACCCAAAGAAGCATTCCTCCATTCTTTTCTATTTCAAATCTTTGATTTACCAATATTCCTCATTACTTGACCACAAATCACATCATCTCATTTCCAGAGTCACATACAAACATTTTAGATTTTAATACATATGAAAAGATACAACAGAAATTTAATTTTCTTACCTGGGTTGTCCAAGTTAGGAGAAGCCCCTAAACTGGGTTGTCCAAGTTAGGAGAAGCCCCTAAAGTTTCCAGCCCCGTTCCTCCTTCATTCAGAATTTTTTCTTCCCACTCTCCCAACTAGCTTCGAGGATATATTTTTCGTTCTTAACGAAGAATGCAGTTATATAAAATAAACCACCACATTTTATTTCTTGAAAGAGAGATAAAAATATGGGCATACCAATCAATCATCATATCCCTTTTTGAAGAGTGTTAGAAATGTTTTGGGTAAATAAAATTGAAATCTCAAAAATAATTTAATTCACAAATATTTCCTTAAAATGTAATAATACTAATACTTTTGTAATTTAAATGCATTAAAATATTGTAAGTTTGAAGAATAAAATAAAAAATGTAATAACATGGGATTTTTAATTTTTGACTAAATAAAATTGAAATCCCAAAAATAATCTAATTTCATAAAATAAAATAACACTAAAATTTTTCCATTAAAATTTAGAGTTGAAAAATATTTAAATAACACTAAAATTTTTCCATTAAAATTTAGAGTTGAAAAATATTTAAATGAAGTGATGCCATGTTCATGAAATATAGTTAGTAAAATCTTGAAAATATAATCAATTGCTTATCGTATACTTTTCCCTTTTTTATTTGATTTGATAAAACCCTAATAAAATATAGTTATAAAATATTATTAAACATAAATAAAATAATATGCAATATTAATGGATGCGTATTAATCACCCTTATCATGTAAAAGTTTTCAATTTGTTATAATATTTGCATCTATACAATAGCAGTTCTCATTGGTTGCAAAAAGTGGCACTATAAAAGAGTTATAGTAAAGACAATGATACTGCTAATAAAGGGACTAAAAAAGGGATGCACCAATTTTTAATATTTTTAATTTGTTACGAATAAGTTTTGATTTAGGTTTTTACGTTTGTATAATAAATTAACTTCGTTAATTTCATTTTATTATTTACAATGGAAAGATTTAATTAAATACAAGCAAAGTAACAAAATTGTTTTAAACTCTTGTCACTATTGTTTTATAAAAAAATTATTAGGGTGTATATTTAATATAATTCACTTAAAATTTAAATATAAATTTTTAAAATTAAATATCAAATATTTAAATAATATAATAATAATGATTATAATCATAAAAAAATTAATTAATGTAATAATACTAATACTTTTATAATTTAAAATGCATTAAAATATTGTAAGTTTGAAGAATAAAATAAAAAATGTAATAAATTTCATAATACTGTAGATTTTAAAGTTTTGACTAAATAAAATTAAAATCCAAGATTTTTAACTTTTGAGTAAATAAAATTAAAATCTCTAAAATAATCTAATTACATAAAATAAAATGTATAGAATCCTAAAAACTAAATTAAAATTAAATTACTTTTTAACTAATGAAGCAAAAATTAATCGTCATCCATTTAGGCATGACTGAACTAGTGGGAGACAAAATTTGTGTTCATAATTTGTTTACTTGCCATGTGCTCCCCTCAAACCACATTTCTCTCTACATTTATAGTCTTTTGTTGTACTCTCCAATAATCCACAGAGAAGAGGTCATTTTTTTTTTTAACCAATGACAATACAAATAAATCATTTTTCAATAATTTTTTGTTAAAAATTTATCATGTTGACATAGGAAAAGTACAAATTTAAATCAAATTTACCTGACAAAAAATAATAATCCTTTCTTTTGATTGGTTTACAATCAATAGATTAATAACTAGATAAGTGTGAACTCATTGCAATAGTACCTAGCAATAACATAATACATTAACTAAGTATTTTCCAAAAAATAAATCCCCTTTCCATAGAAAATTTAATTAAACAATTTAATCATTTAATAATGATCATAATATTCTTCACATATAAATTCCATTATTAATAAGATAGCTATTTCTTTATTTCAATTTAAATACCTACTAATTTAATTAACCATTTAATTTTCCTTTAACCCAAAATAATAATTTAATAATAATAATAATAATAATAATAATAATAATAATAATAATAATAATAGTCACGAGTATTATTATTCAGAGTCCAGTCATTAAACACATACCAACATACTATGTTCAAATAAATATTTAGGACAATACTAGATAGATACTACATTCTCCCCCTCTACAAATTAGGCTTCCTCCCGGAAGATATCAAATAAAAAAGGAAACAAAGATTTCATTTTGCTTGTATCTTCCCACGTAGAAGAAGTTTCATCATAGGGGTCCCACTGAACCCTAACCTCCTCCAATTGTCTTCCTCACAATTTCAGAGTTCATTGGTCCAAAATGTGAATTGGTTCCATTATTAGCTGTCTATCCTATGCCACCTGTAAAGCATCCCACTCCAATGTATCAGAAGAATCTGGTACATATTTTTAAGTAAAGATACATGGAAAACATTATGTATACATGACAAGCTGGGTGGCAAGGCTAAGCAATATACAACTGAGCCTATCCTCTCCAAAATTTCAAAAGGACCAATGTATCTGGGTGCCTTCGTAGAGCCTTTTCCATATCAGATAGAGATCTTATAGGGTCTCACATGGAAGAAAACTTTTTCTCTAACTTGAAACTCATGATCCACTCTACTGGCATCGACATACTACTTTTGTCGATCTTGAGCTATATGTAACTTATCACGAATCCAGATCACCTGCTGCTCCATATCTCATACAAGTTCAGGTCCAACGGCAACTCGATCCTCTAATCGGTCCCAACTCAAAGGAGTTCTACAAGGTCTACCATAAAGAGCTTCAAAAGGTGTCATCCCTAGTGAACTGTGGTGTCCATTGTTATAAGCAAACTCTAATAAATGCAAATAATCCTCCTAATGAGACTATTGATCCATCATATACATCCTAAGCATATCCTCCAAAACTTGATTTACTCTTTCAGTCTATCCATCTATCTCTGGATGATAAGCAGTGCTAAAATTAAGTTGAGTCCCTAAAGCTTGTTGAAGAGTAGTCCAAAAAGATGAGGTAAAAATTGGGTCTCTATCAAAGATAATCTTCCTTGGCACTCCATGAAGTCAAACTATGTCATGAAGAAAAACCCTAGCTACTGAAGCAGCATTATAGGAAGAACTCATTGGAGAAAAATGTGCTACTTTTGTTAACTTATCCACTATTACCATTATTGCATCATGTTGCCAAGTAGTCAATGGTAATCCTACAATAAAATCCATAGAGATCACATTCCATTTCCATTCTAGAATTTCATGAAGATATAATAGACCAGCTAGTTGTTGATGTTTTGCTTTTACTCTTTGACACTCCAAACAACAAGCAACAAAATCTGTAATGTCCTTCTGTATTCCTACCCATAAGTATAATTTTCGTAGGTCTGCATACATTTTGTTTACACCAGGATGAGCTACATAAGGTGCTTTGTGAGCCTTGATTAAAATTAAACCTCTAAGATTACCAAAAGAAGGGACATATATACACCCATGATGTCGAAGCAACCCATCTACATCCAAAGAATACCCCTCAAACTTGTCCTTCAAAGAATTCTAAGGCTGAATAACTTCACAGTACAATTTGTCCTGAGGTAGCAACTCTAAAGTATGTTCTCTAAGATCTCACATAATAGTCAAAGCTAACAACTCATGTCGTCACCTGCTGAGGGCATCAGCTACAACATTTTCCTTTCCCTTGATATAATGAATCTCAAAATCATGTTCACACAAAAATTCCATCCACCTTTGTTATCTAGCATTCAGATTAGGTTGAGAGAAGATATATTGTAAGCTTTGATGATCAGTGTGCAATTTGAATTATGTCCAAGAAGAAAATGTCACCATTTGGTTAAGGCATGAACTACTGCAGTTAGTTCCAAATCATGTATCAGATAGTTAAGCTCATGATTTCTCAATTTGCGAGACTTGAAGGCTATCACACAAACTTCTTGCATAAGAATAGCTCCAATACCTTCAATAGATGCATCAGTTCAGACAACAAAATCGCTAGTTGGATTTGGAATAGATAAAATAGGTGCACTAGTAAGAAATCTCTTTCACACTATTCAGACCAAACAAATTTCTTGCCCTGTCACTGAAGAGAAGTGATTGGATTAGCAATCCTGGAAAAACCTTCTGTAATACCCAGCTAAGCCCATGAAACTTCTGACCTTTGCCACATTAGTAGGGGTAGGCCATTCTAGAATAGCCTAAATCTTGGAAGGATCTATGGAAATAACATCACCTGAAATAATATGCCCTAGATACTATATCTCTAATTGGAAAAACTCACACTTAGAAATATTTTCGTACAACTAATTTTTTCTTAAACACTGCAAAACTTGTCGTAAATGCTCTTTGTGCTCCTCCACAGTGTGAGAATAAATTAGAATATCATCCAAAAAAATTACCACGAATTGGTCCAGAAAGGTTCAAAAGACACCGTTCATCAAACACATAAAAATTGTTGGGGAATTAGTTAAACCAAAAGGAACAACAATAAACTCATAATGACCATATCTTATGCGAAATGTTGTCTTATGAATGTCAACTTCAGCAATCCTTAACTGATGATATCCAAATTTAAGATCTATTTTGGAGAAAATCTTTGCTCCCAGAATCTGATCAAAAAGGTCATCTATTCTTGGCAATGGATAACGATTCTTGATGGTGAGCTTGTTAAGCTGCCTATAATCTATACAAAGTCAAAGAGTACCATCCTTCTTTTTAACAAAAATCACAGGTGCTCCCCATGGAGATACACTGGGACGAATGTGCCCTTTTTGTAATAATTCTTCCAACTGTAAAGTTCTTGTAGTTCCTATGTAGTCATTTTATAAGGAGTCTTAGAGATTGGTTGTGCTCCCATAACCAAATCAATGTGGAAATCAATCTCCCTTTTAGGTGGCATGCCTGAAATCTAAGAGGGCAACACATCGGCAAACTCTCGAAGAATGGGATGATCATCTAAGTAAGTTTTAGGCTTCTCCTCTGAACGGTCACTAATGGAAATAGCAAAGAATTGACATCCTTTTCTCATACACTGCTTAAGTTGCATAGCAAAAATCATCCTAAGAGATACTAGTCTTTTAATACCTGAAACCACTACCTTTTTGCCCAAATCATCTAAGTATTCAATAGACTTGTGCTGACAATCTAATTTTGCTTCATAAGCATTCATCCAATCCATACCTAAAATTATATCATATGATCCCAAAGGTATCACTCTAAAGTTTGCTTTGGTCAAGAAAGAATTAAGCTCTAATTGGCAACTCCTAACTAAAGAATTGACCAACATCCTAATACCCGAGGCTAATTCCACATCCCAATTAACATTTTCCTTAGAAACCACCAGCCCACACTTCTCCACTACTGAAGGTGAAATAAAATAATCTTTAGCTCCAAAATAAAAAAGAACAGAAATAGAAACCTTACCAATTTTTTTAGAAACTTCTATCACTGAAGCTTGGTGATCTACTTGTCGATTATCGGTAGTTGCAAAGACTCAATGAGATTTGCCCACATCTCCCACTGTAGGCTTTGAAATTACCAATTGTTGAACCCCCGAAGCTACTGTATTCTGATTACACTCTCAAGCATAGTGTCCCTTATTGCCACAATTAAAACAAGGTCCCTTTGGAGGTGCTGGAAATTGAAAAGATGATCTTTCAGTGTTAGCTTTACTACCACAAGAACTCTATTGCAGATGAGATAGACTTACAAATTGTGTCTAGGTCCTCTGATCTTCTCTTTAGGATGGATTATGCCAAGATCTAACTGAGCCTCCTTGAGTTGACTTGAATTTCTACTTGTGTTACGACTGTGTTGATCTAGAAGAATAAGAATTAGACCTATTTCCATTCCTAGAAAAATAGTGAATTTGATTATGGTTCTGATACTGAGATGAATTCTGACGATGGTCATGGTGTCTTGGCTGAATTTCTTCCACAATAAGTGTTTTTTTCTGATGCCTGCTTAATTGTAGTAGGTTCTGACAATCAGACTGGACCAACAATGTTATGATTGAGTCCTCTGATAAAGCGATTTACCATAAGCTTCTCATCCTGAATATAGTTGACATACTGAGATAGCTAAAAGAACTTGTTCTCATATTGTGCTATAGTGAGTCCCCTTTGTTGGAGTTCAATTTTTCGTTGTTGAAAATGTTCAGATATGTATCTTTTCTTGAAAATTTCTAAGAAAGTTTCCCAAGTTATCTTCTCTGGGGTTAGATGCCTCTTCCTTTCCTCTTGTCGCCACCAAGTATCTACACTGTCCTTGAGTAAATGAATTGCTAGTCTGGCCTTGAGATTGCTTCCATAGGATTTCAATGCAAAATTCTTCTCAAGACTAATTAACCAAGATTCTGCGTCTGTACCATCAATAGATCCAAAAAAATGTTGTGGTTGCAATCAGAGAAAATTTTGGAGTAATTTGTCAATATCCAAAGGAGCCTCTTTCTCAATTTGATTGTTGTGAGGAGGTGGTGAATAATGTCCTGATTCCCCTTCATCAGAATGAATTGCTCTATTACATTGAGGACTTGTACTGTGATGTCGGGGACTAGACTGATGCCCCTCTGTACGCTGCTGACTTTGCACCAGTAATCTTTCTTGAATTACATTCACCAGATTTTGTAAAGCCTAAAAACTTTGGGGTCCATGGTCAATTGGCCCACTAGATTGATTTGTTGACATGCTACACATTGGAGAAACAAATTTGAATTACCACCAGTATTATCTCCCCAGAGTTCCCAAGTGTTACTACCTGGTGCTCTGTTACCTATGTAATGCCTCGTCAAAATAAAAAATAAATAAATTAAAGAACTTGTAATGCAATTAAATAATTACTTACACTGAACAAAATATAACAGAACTAGAAATTATATTTGAGGAAAAGAAAACTCAATTAACATCAATCTGTTCAAGAAGAATACATTTATCAATGAAATCTGAAAGAATTTTTTTAGATATTGGAAGAAAAGAATTTTATTACAATCCCAGTTGCTTGAAAATAGTTGCATTGAATAAATAACTTTAAATAAACCACTTCCTTGAATATTTAATGTACCAGCTCCACACTGAGTCGTCTGTAGTCTAATACTTCAATCTGCAAGACTAAACATTAACAATCTTTTCCTTATACCAATCTATCTTATAAAACTAAACTACCTCTTAAATATTTATAAATCTCATTTATACCTATTTGTCTTTGTGATAATCAATTTCCTATTCGAGCCTCAGCCAGAGCACTTATATTTTTATTTGCTACAGAGATTGGGGAAATGTCAGTAAATATCAGAATTCAGGTTTCATTGTTTAGCAGATAAAATGCCGAACCACGGTTTCTAAAGTTTTAATGTTTCTCAACTTTAAGAACAACTAACACCAATGATTAACCATTCAAGGATGAATTAATAACCGCCAAGATCATAAGTAATATACTCATTCCAGCAAAACATAAAGAAATAAACGTTTATACTTCCTATATGACCATAATTTCACTCTCATTACAATTGTGCTATGATAATTACTATTCCTTCAACAGATACACTTTCATTCCATATGGAACGCCTTCTGGTTGTAAATGTATTTCATACTAGTAACCCTCGTATGTAGAAGATTTCAAAAACCAACCCATTGAATAATATCGATTCAAGAGTTTACAAAGAAAACTCTTGTAGAAAATTGGAACGGTCAACTAAAGATCGATTAAAATATTCTCACATCTCCTCTAACAATGACCACAGCTGGAAACTTTTCGGCGCTGAATATAACACTCATTGTTTCTTTTCTGGCTATATGATTTTCATTCTATGCATATAGTATTTCTCAGACAATCTTAAACAAATAATTCTCACCTGAGTTTTGCTGATATGCAGCTGGCATTAGGACTGCATCGTTCCTATCTTCTCTTCCAGTTTATAACGACAACTTCCTATTCAAGAATGCACCATTAATTCTTGCTCCTGATGTTACATAAGAAAGTAAATGTATTTAATGTTTATACATTTTACATTTTATGTTCTGGCTGGCACCAAGTAATCATGAAATCTTATTGCCCTCCGATTTTCTTCTCTCTGCTACACATTTGTCAACATTGTATTATTACAAGATTAGTGATGTCAATTCATATGATGCCGTGATTATGAACATAGGTGTATAGCAATATAATACCAATTGTATTGCTCAGTTATATCACAACAGAAATTAATTTATCTATTTATTTCTGTGCCTCTATTTTCTTTTATTGGAATGATTTTATTTACTTTGTTTTCTCTTGTTGCAAATGGAATCCAAGTTTTCTCCCTCTTTTTCCTTGCAGGGTCAAAGTTCTTCAATCTTCTACAACTGAAAGTCATACACAGAATACTTTAATTTTTCTTAAGTAAAAATGATTACATTCTTTCAACAGTCTTTAAAATAAAAATTTAACCAGAAACTATTTTTTTTTTCAAATCATTCACAACAACCCAGATTAGCTCTCCACCCAACCTTAGGATCAACCCAGTCGAATCCACCCCTAAGCTATAGCTAATAGAGAAATGGGGAATCATCTTGGGTTAATTTTTGTAGCTCCCTTTTTCTTGCATGTAGCTCCTTCATAAGCATAGTAGCTCCCTTAACACAATAACACAACATTACTCCCAATCAAAAATAGTAGCTCCCTCAATTGTGCATCACCCCACTACATTTACAATAGCTCCCTTTAAACACAACATTACTCCCAACACATTTACAACACATTTACAGTAGCTCCCTTAAATACAATACACATCTCCCAAATCCACAATTCCAATCCCCATTTTCATAAAACCAAACTCCTTTAAACACAACCCATCATAAATTATTTGTAACTAGACCCAAAGAGGCATTTCTCCATTCTTTTCTATTTCAGATCTTTGATTTACCAATATTCCTCATTACTTGTCCACAAATCATAACATCTCATTTCCAGAGTCACATACAAACATTTTAGATTTTAATGCATATGAAAAGATACAATAGAAATTTAATTTTCTTACCTGGGCTGTCCAGGTTAGGAGCAGCCCCTGAAGTTTCCAGCCCCATTCCTCCTTCATTCAAATTTTTTTCTGCCCACTCTCCCAACTAGCTTCCAGGATATATTTTCCATTCTCAACCAAGAATGCAATTATATAAAATAAACTACCACATTTTCTTTTTTTGAAAGAGAGATAAAAATATGGGCATACCAATCAATCATCATATCCCTTTTTATAATAATTTCCCCAACTCTTCACCTTTCTTTTCAAATAAAATAAAATAACATAATACATTAACTAAGTATTTTCCACAAAAATAAATCCCCTTTCCACAGAAAATTTAGTTAAACAATTAAATCATTTATTAATGGTCATAATATTCTTCACATATAAATTCCAATATTTATAAGACAGCTATTTCTTTATTTCAATTTAAATACCTACTAGTTTCATTACCCATTTAATTTTCCTTTAACCCAAAAAAACAATAATAATAATAATAATAATAATAATATTATTATTATTATTATTATTATTATTATTCAGAGTCCAGTCATTGAACATATACCAACATATTATGTTCAAATAAATATTTAGGACAATACTAGATAGATACTACAGCCTTCATGTACAAGTAATGACATATGTACTATCTTGCATGATTCTCTTAGGGACTTCATGCACAATTAGATCACAGTACTAGTCTTGCATGATTCCTTTAGGGTCTTCAATGCAAGTGATGTCTGAAATGCTTTCTTGTGTGATTTCCTCAAAGCCTTCATGCACAAGTATGTCTAGTACTATCTTACTTGATTCCCTTAGGGCCTTCAATGTAAGCAAAGTTTCAAGTTCTTTAATTTTATTCATTTTAGATGTTTGAAAACCCAATTCATTTTTTATTTATTTTAATATTTCCCATACAACACTTTGTATTGGGACATCCCCAATTCTGCAAGCATGGCATGGTTCCATTCTACTCCTAACCTCAGTATACAATCCTAGGCTTAAAAGTCAACCCTTGCTGAAAAGGTTAAGACATAGAAAATGAGGCCAAAATTTGTGATCCTTGTGTCTACCAGGTTGAGAAAATAAAATAAATCATGAGACTATTTGTCTCACAAAATACAAACAAACACAAGGTCCTATATTTTGAATTTCGTAAATTCATGCTTCAATCAAAATACACTATTCATATTTCACCATTGAAGACTATAAATTTCTTTAAAATAAAATCTTAAATGTCACAAAACTAATTATACCCTGTTATTCCTAATGTGAACAAATCTATACTTTTTGCATCACATATTAATTTTGGGAAATTTTACCAACATAGTGGCCGCAAATTAAATTTATAAAAAAAAAATACACAGAAATAAAATGTAAAAAAAAAAATCTAAATTAGGTTTGAATTCTTGTTTAAACCTATGAATGAACTACCATATACAATCCACCTAATGTGTGCATTGTAAATATTTCAAACAAAAAGTATATATCAAATTATAACAAGAGGGAATACCTTAAAAATCAAGCAATTTTCCACACAAGGGTTTTGGAGAACTTCTTTGGTCTCCACACACACAATCAATCTTTCCTAAATCTTTTTCCTCCATAGGTGTATCAATCTAAACACTATCCCAATTGCACTTTCAAGGCACCCTAAACCTTTTGCAAGAATGTGTATGCCCACATGTGTGTGTGTGTGTGTGTGTGAGTGAGTGAGTGAGAGAGAGAGAGAGAGAGAGAGAGAGAGAGAGAGAGAGAGAGATTCCAACAAAAGGGGAAAAGATGAAAATAAATTATTCTTTCATCATTTTATTTCATTCCTTTCCAAAAACCCCAAACCCCTTTGCTTTTCTTTCATTTGCCACTTTCAACTAATTCACAAATGGATATTTTACAACATTAGCATTTTCAAATAAATGATATACACAAAGATATTTACCAATAACAACTATGTTGGGAATTTTGAAATTTTGAAATGCCTAGTTAACTCCATTGGGGTGTGCCAAGAAGTGGATATCCCAACAGAGAATCTTGCCTTCTCGATAGTCAGGATGTGAATTCTCACAGATGCTAAAGAATTACTACCTAAAAGACACAAAATGAAATCCAATCAAGGGCTGTGGTTCCAAGAAATTACTCTACAAGATGGGGCAGATTCAAATGATTTTGGCAGGGTGAAGGAGTTTCTATCGATAGGTGATACAATGGACAAGCAAGGGACTTTGGGATTTTAGAAGGATACAACAAGCTCAGCTTCAACGGCAGAAGCTTTGAATGTGGAGACTGATCGAATCTTCAGAAATGACGAAGGATTCGACAGTCAGAATGACAAAGTGATGGAACCCAAGCTGATTAGCTGCTCTGCTGGAGAAATTCAGGTAGTATTAGCAGGGCTAATGGGTGAAGACTAGGTTACAACTGAGGAGGTTTCTAACGGTGATAGCAAAAAGGATCATCACTTGTCACCAAAAGATGTTGAGCCCACAGAGATGATAAGCTAGGAAGAAAAATCTCTAGAGGCGGGCGAGAAAGAGGCAGTTGCATTTGTTGCACACTGTCACTCACCTCTAAGGGAGGAGGAAGATTGGCTGAACTGGGAAGAGGACACCCCCCTGCGGGATATGATCCAAATATCTAAAAATGTTCAGGAGGAAAATGTGGAGAAAGATGCTAGATTCAATGACTTTTCAAATGACTTGTTACAGGATAATGAGACCTTGAGAGACCTTCTTGATCAGGTAGTGATGAAGGTGGCAAATAACGTTATTAAGGAGATAGCTGATGAAGTTCTCCAGGAAGATTCAGACATGATTGAAAATATTCCTTTAGGCCTCAATCGGATGAGTCTGAAAAGCCCCCTGACTAAGGGTACCCCCCTCTATCAGGAAAAGTTCCAGACAGAAAAAGATGAAAAAGAATAGAGATCATCCAAGTGATCAGAATCTTCAGCCCAATCACAGTCCAAGTAAGACGAGAGTGCACTACTCTCCTCGAAAGACATGAAGATACTCACATGGAACGTTAGGGGTCTCAATGCCCCTAACAAAAGAAAACTCATTAGTTCTCAAATTGATGAGGAGAAATTAGTTATCATAATGTTACAGGAAACAAAACTGTCTGCAAATTTGTTTGACCATATTTTCAAAAGCTGGAAAGGTTGGTCCTTTGAGATGGTGGCTGCTCGAGATGCTTCTAGTGGACTTGTTATAGGTTGGAGAAAGCATATTCAACCTCTGGAGGTGATGGAAATGAATGACAACTTTCTAATAGGTAAGTTCCCTTCATTCATTTATGGATCAGATCTTTGGATCGTCAATGTTTATGCTCTAGTTGATTTACTTTAGAAAAGACAAGTATGGGACAATTTGTCAGCATGGCTAGGGCTTTTGAAATGGAATCTATTTATATTAGGGGGTGATTTCAATTCCATTGTAGATGAATCTAAAAAATCAGGGGGCATTTCTCATCCGCCTAGATCTCAGAAGGATTTTAAGGAGTTTATTAATAAAAATCTTCTGTTAGATTGTATCCCCAAAAATGGTAAATTTACTTGGACAAATAGAAGGAAAGGCTTTTTAAGCATAGTGGAACGCTTGGACAGATTCTTCTTGTCTTCAAAATGTTTCAACCTACCAGCTAGATTTGAGACAGAGATTCAGTCTCTGATGGGTTTCGATCATTTCCTGGTCAGACTAAAAATTGGAGGTAATCACTTCCCTAGCAAGAAGAAGTTTAGATTTCAATCAATGTGGTTTAGAGATGAGATGTTCATCGAAAAAATTGAGAATTGGTGGACGCACATCCCCTTTGTGAAAGATTCTTGCATGTTCCAGCTAGTTAGTAAATTAAAATTGCTAAGGCATAAGGTCATGGAATGGAACAAGGATCAGTTCCATAATGTTTTTATAGAAAAATCAAGATTACATAAAGAGATGAGAGCTCTGGTAGACCTCATAATTAAAAATGGCATGGACCTCTCCTCATTTTAGTGAGAGAAGCAACTCAAAGCTGAGTTGGAAGAGATTCTGAAAAGACAAGAAATATTCTGGAGGCAAAGATCGAAGGAATTATGGCTGAAAGAAGGTGATAGAAATACTTCATTCTTCCATCTTGTAGCCAAGGTGTGGGAGGGTACAAATTATATCAAATCAATTCAATTGGGGAATGGCCATATTTGTACCAAGTCAACAGAAATCCTCTCTGCAACTCAAGTCATTTTTTGAAATCTCCTATGCAGCTCGAATCCTGAGGTGGGTACGGATCATAATGTCTATAATTTTATTCCCAAACTAGTCAAAGAAAAGCACAATAGGGATTTATTGAGAGAATTTTCCTTAGAGGAAGTTAAGGTAGCTATTTTTTCCTTGGTGGGGGAGAAAGCTTCAGGGCCGAATGGTTGGACGGGAGTCTTCTTTCAGAAATGCTGGGACACGGTAAGTAGAGATGTCTTTTTGGCAGTAGAAGAATCTAGGAAAAATAGGAATGTGCTCAAGGAAATAAAGTCTACTTGTATTATGCTCATCCCAAAATCTACCTCTCCTCAAACATTTGAAGACTTTACGCCAATTTTGCTTTGCAACTTTATCTATAAAATAATCTTGAAGGCCTTGACACAGCAGTTATCTACTGTCATGTTGGAGTTGATATCAGATGAACAGGGGGGCTTTGTCCCAAGAAAAGAGACTCTAGAGAGTGCCATTTTAACACATGAAATCCTACACTCTATTGACCAAGATAAAAAGACAGCTATGGTGGTTAAATTAGATATGTCTAAGGCCTACGACAGAGTTGAATGGAGTTTTCTGCTACATATTTTACTACAAATAGGGTTCTCCAAAGAAGTAGTCAAATGGATTCATTCTTGTATTTCAGGCTTTCAAGTCTTAGTTCTTATAAATGGCAGGGAGTCCGAATCTTTCGAACCCTCACGAGGGCTGAGGCAAGGGGATCCTCTATCCCTATATCTCTTCATTCTTATGACAGAGGCACTCACATGGGCAATAAAGGCAGCTAAGAGACGTTTAGAATGGAAAGGCATCAAGCTCAAAGGGATACAAGAACCCTTCACTCATGCACTTTTTGCAGATGACACAATTCTTTTTGGAAATGCCTCCATCCAAGAAGCCAGAACCATGATGAGTACAATTAAATCATATTGCCGTGCATTGGGACAACTTGTCAATTTTAATAAGTCCATAGTTTTTTTTCAAAATGTGGTGCTCCTTCTTTAGAATGAGATCCATGGTATCCTTAATCTAGATATCCAGACTCTATCAGGAAGCTATCTTGGTCTCCCTTTGTTCAATGGTAGATATAGAAATGATTTATGGAGCAAAGTGCTAAGAAATATGAATGCAAAGCTATCTAACTGGAAAGGTCGTGGCTTGTCTTTGGCAGGCCGAATTGTGATGATAAAGGTTGTTCTTTTAGCTGTGCCAGTATACATGATGTCAGTTTTTCATATTCCAAAAGGCATCATTGCTAAAATAGATGGAGCATGCAGGAAATTTCTGTGGCAAGGTTCTCTCCAAGAGAAGAAAATTCATCTGTTGGCCTGGGACAAAATGTGTAATCCAAAAGAGGTAGGAGGGACTGGAATCCTCAACATTGAAATTCAAAACCAAGCGTTGGGAACCAAGTTGGCGTGGAACATGTATGTGAAGCCTAATTCTTTATGGGTAAAACTTATGAAGGCAAAATATCTTGACTCTTCGGATAATGAAAGAATTTTCACAGTGCAGAACCCTCCCAAAGGCTCAACAATTTGGAATTTTTTAACAAGAAGTAGAGACATCCTCCAGCCCAATTTGACATGGATAATCAACAATGGTGAAAAGGTAGATTTCTGGCATGATTCTTGGGGAGGGGGTCTGGCCTTGGTAGAAAGGAACGATCTCATAGAAGCTAGAATCTTTCTTCAATCTAACTGGGGTTTAAAGTTAAAGATTACTGGTCAGTGTCAAGAGTAGGCGCTTTAGTTTCAGTAGCCTGGAAGAGCTTTAGAGACTACATTTTTCTAAGGATTCAAAAAGTGCTGCTTAGTCAACTACTAAGAGAGAAGTTGGTCATTGTTTCAAATATGGAAGATGAAGTGGCCTAGACGGCTTCAAAATCGAGCCTCTATTTAGTTAGAGATGGATATAGATTCTACATGCAAAAAGAAACATCAGAGTGGCCCTCAAACCTGTGTTGGGGAAATGCCTTACTCCCTAAAGCAGGAGCATTTGCTGGGTGTGTGCTCCATAACAAAATTCTAACAGTAGACCGTATTAAAAGATTGGGCCTTGGTTCCAATTTTCCCTGTGTGCTATGTGGAAGGGAGGACGAAACTACGGATCATCTTCTTCTCCTATGCCCCTTTAGCAAAGAATGTTGGCTCTGGTTCTTTAGAAAGATAAATTGGTCCACCCCGATGTCTAAATCATTGATTCTAATGTTTAGGAATTGGCCTCACCCATTTGCTAACTCATACTTAGCCTGTCTATGGGATATAGGTCCCTCAATGATTATATGGCATTTGTGGTGGGAAAGAAATCTTCATATTTTTATGAAGGAAGCAAGCTCTGTGTATTAGATCTGTGATAAATTAGAGGTGGCGATGTCTGATCTATTGATGACATATCTCAGATGCACTAACACTTGCAAATCAGTATGGTCTAAGTGGGATGCAGTAATTATCTCATTCTAGCCGATAATCAGTAAGTTAAATCTAGGCAGTCTCCTAGGGGCCTCCAAGACCACCTCAAAAAGAGACCAAGTAAAATGGATTCCACCCTCCCCTCCTTTTTTCAAACTAAATTTTGATGGTGCATGCCAAGGAAACCTAGGTCCATCTGGAACAGGGTGTGTTATTAGAAACGAATATGGCTCATTGATAGCAGCCAAATCAACCAAATTACCCATAGGAACCATTAATGAGGCGGAAACATGGACTTTAGTACATGTGGGTTACAACTGGTGGTTGAAAAAGAAATTAATAATGTGTGGATTGAGGGTGATTCCCTAATAGTGATTAGTGCCATCAAAGGAAGAGGATTAGATAATTGGAAACTCAACTACATTCTCCAGTAGGCCGGCATTCTACTCGACAAGTTAGATAGTTTTCTCATTTCCCACATGTTTAGGGAAGCCAATAAGGTGGCAGATCTGCTAGCAAATATAGCTGTTGAGCTTAATAGCGCATATGTGCTTTTCCCACCTAGAGACCAATTCAATTCAAACTCCTTGTCAAACATTCTGTCAAATGAGATGGAAGATGTGATGGGTAGTAGCTCGGTTTGATTTTTAGCTGGGCAGGCAATGTCAGGCTAGCATTTAAAAAAAAAGCTTTTCCTTTAAGTTCTACTTATTAAATGACACACACCTTGTCAAATCTCCTAGTGCGAGAGTTGGAATATGTGACAGGAACCAGGCTCGTTTGAATTTGGTTTGTACTAGCATTGCCCCCTGACATGAGGTGCGCCATTTTGAATGTGGATTAATTCTTTTTGTTCAACTCCTGACAAAGTTTGTGAAAATGGATCACAGGCTCTCATGAGGGAAGGTGAATTGAGACTGTTTAAGCCGCTTCATCTTTTATTGTGGGCAGGTGGGATTGTGAATCCGTCCTCATTTCACGCCTCATTAAAAGGAGGTGACTAGACTTAACTTCCCTAGTTAAGTGGGATTTCTTTGGTGGCACAATGGCTTTCTCTTCTCTGATGGGTTGTCCTAGCAAAGGACACGTTGCAAAACTTATATGGTGGGCTTCTTCTGGCAATGTACCTCATATCTTGTCATCTGCGCTCTCTAATTTTATGATGTCATAGATGTCCTTCGCCTTCATACTTCTGACATAATGACATCGTGCTCCTAATCCCTACTATTTTTGGTGTCTATGGGTTGGATAAAGGAAAATTGTTCTATTCATTCAGCTGATAGCTTGATTAGCTCTGCATCTTCCTTTTACGTCGTTCCTTTCCTATGCTCCTTTTGTCTTTGTTTTTTCCACCTCTCAAGGACATAATACATGGCTGACATATGTCTTAATCAGAGATTATTTTTCCTAGCCCTCGATTGGGAACCGGAGATCAGAGGGAGGGTTAAGGCGGAAGATTTGATGACTCTGCTCAATTGGGACTGCACCCTCATCCAGTTTGCAGTAAGAAACATAGTCGGCCATGTTTGGATAACAGGATATGAGGGGCGTGTGCTCAATTATTTAGATGTGGTCTCATAGCTCTTATCCAACATTATGGACCTGGTTATGGATGGTGAGTTCGTACATGCTTTAGCGGCTAGTTTGTTTTTCAAAAACATTTATACCATTGAAAGGTGGGAATCAGTGGTCTCTGCATACAGAATGGACCAGGGCGATGCTCTTATCGGTGGCCTTTTCAATCTTGTGGCTATACGTACCTCTCCCCCACAACAAGCAATATATAGGGCTTTACAAGCCAGTATTAAATCTCTAAGCAATGGGGAAATTCACGAAGTGTTGTGGTCTCGCTGTTTCCTAATTACCAAGAAAAAAGCGGAAAGGATCAAGGATGTGTTCACAGCCATCCGATTCCTACGGATTCATGCCCCTGATCTGGCTCCAGGAATGCCTCGTTATGCCTTGGAGGATCCTGACGAAGGAGCTCAGTCTTCTGCAGCTGTGGAACTAGATGAGCATAATCTCCCAGTAGCTCCGGCAGCGGTGTGATGAGGTGGCGACGGGCTAAGTGTTTAGCGTCCTGGCTTGGGTGGTTGATAGGTTTGGTTGCTCCGCGTTTGTTTTGGTGGTGGCTTTGGGTGTTATGGTCTTTTTTGGTTCAGGGGTTGTCTTTTTGTTCGTTTGCGTTGTGGCCGTCTTAGTGGTGTTCATACGGGTGATGTTTATATCTCAATCTTTCTGTTTTGTTAGTTTCTTATTTGGTTCAGGACGGTTTCAGTTTTTGCTGTTATGTTTCCATTTTTTGGACTTGGCTTCGGCCACGACTTTTGTAATACTTTTAACCTATCTTAATCTATGGGTGTCCACTCCCCTTTTTTTTGTTAAAAAAAAAAAAACTATGTTGGGAATTAAGGTGTCTCAACCTTGCAAAAATTTCTAGTTTGATTTATTAATTATTTAGCATTTTGCCGCATATTATTATATTTTATACTAATTAAATTATGCTAAACAACCAAAGTGGGGCGTGCAATTTTGAGTTGGCATCATATGCCACATGTTAGTACTTTGTGGAGTGTTGTAAGTTGTATTTAATTTACCTATTTTGAGCACAAATTGGATGTCATCTTTTGTGGGATTCTATGATAGATGCTATGACAAATTCTATGATGAGTAAGAGCCAAGAATAGAGGGAGTTACTTTAGAATCTTGACCAGCTATGACAAACATTATTATTTATCATGAAGTGCCTATTTGTAGATAGGAATAATGACAAACTTGGGCACCCATGTGGGGTGGAATATTATGATAGGTGTAAGATGCTTTATCTATTTAGTATTTTTACCCAGTTGTTGGAATCTCAATAGTGGCATTGGAATTTGAGGTCCAAGTTGGGTGCCATCCCATTAGGAGTTTCAGAACTTGGTTTAGAAAACCGTTTATAGTTCTCAGTTTGTTCATTTGTCTATAAATTGGATGCTTGAGGAGTTGTATGGAATTGAGTTTGTAAGTATTCCTAGAATGTTGTTGAAATTACTCCAAGTTTAATATACTAGTGAAACTCATGTGAAAGATTCCTTTGCAAGTGTGTTGTAATCTTGTTATTGATTTAATGATACATTGAGCAGGTTTTGGAGTGTGGAGTTTTTCTCTTGAAAGGGTTTTCACCATGTAATACTAGTATTATGTGTTAAATTGTTTATGTGGATTTATGTGTTTTTGCATAATTCTTGTAATAGTTTAGATCAGATTTATAAAGTTTTGTATAATACTTCTCTCAAGGTTTAGTGTAGGAAGCTGATTTCACTACTCTTACTTCCCTATAAACTACACCTTAGGAAATTACTAGCATTTATCATTTAAAATCAATTAATGTAATTATTTTCTCAAAACATTAATACATATAATTTAATTAATTTGGATAAGGCATAAAACTCAAAGAAAATTTTTAATTTGTTTGAATGCATTTCACCATAACATAGTATTTAATTCATATAATTATTTCATGATAATAATTAAATATTTAACTTTCACATTTGACATTAAGGTACATTGCAACCACTCTATAATAAGTAAATGCAAAAATTAAATAAATACAAATAGAAACAAGAATGTAAACTAAACACACATAGTGAGAATACACACATTACTGGTTTATTCACAGTACATGGATCCAGAATTGAATTTGATTTTGGTTTCTGAGATGTCATAAGATATGTTTCATAACTTGGGTTGAGTGAAATAGGAGATACACATAACATATTTACCCAAACCTAACCGTGTCCAAATAACCACCATTGGGGAAAAACCTATGCCTACACAATCAATGATACATCAGGCATATTTGCTCCATACAAGATAGTTGAAGCACAATAAAAACACCCAACATGATATAACATAATTAAATTAACATCAACAATTACATCAACTAAAAATCATTCTATTTAACCATTTGATTTAGAATATAAATATAGGTATCAAAAATAAATAGTAAACATTGTGTTGAACTAGATACCATGATAAATCACATATAACAAATATAGTGAAAATAGTGAAGCTAAAACACTAATTATTCCAAACACACATAATCTTAATGTATGCATCCCATAATACATAATCAAATAAAAGGTGCTAATACAAAACATTATCAACATGGTACATCGATGGAAATATAAAATCTCATTAGAAAGTATAGTATAGTAAAGTAGTTGTACTAGGAACATATGCCTGAGGCCTTACATCCTCCCCCTCAAGACTACTCTTACTCCTAGAAGCCCTCAAATAGGTGAGGATGAAGAACCCTCAACTATGTAACGTCCTCCCAAGTTGCTACTGAATGATCTAGAGGGTCCCACTAGAACCTAGAATCTATATCTCAACCATGAAGGCTTAGCCTTTAGTGATGCAATATGCAAACAAGCTCCAAAGAAATCTTGTAACCCTTCTTGACCTATATGACACCCTAATCAAGAACATGTGTCACACAAAAAATATTGTTTAATCATAGAAACATGGAACACATCATGGATGTGGGAAAGAGTGTGTGGAAAGGAAATCGAATAGGTGATAGGACCAATCCTCTAAAGAATCACAAAAGGCCCAAAAAAATATGGTGCAAGATTATAACCTTTTCCATAATGGATTAGTCTCTTATGTGGTTGCACTCTCAAGAACACTCAATCCCCAACTGACAAAGGTAGATCCAACTTCTTGGCATTGCGATAGTTCTTTAGTCGATCATGAGTAATCAACAACTTTTCTCTACTTAGAACAACCTAATACTTCATATCCTAAAGCATCTTAGGTCCAAGGTATACTTGATCCTCAATCCTATCGAGCAACTCAATAGAGTTCAACAATTATGCAAACACAACAAAGTACAAATAGTCCTCCCACTTAGACTATTGATCCATAATGTACATGTGGAACATGTCCTCCAACACTTGATTCACCCTCTCAATCTAAACATTTATCTCTGGGTGATAGGTCTGAAAACTAAAGTTGACCTAAGCATGCAATTTTTTTATATAATGATGTCCAAATGTGGATGTGAACACATAATCATGACTTGAGATGATCTTTTGAGGTACACTATGTAATTGAACAATATCTCTCATGAAAGTACATTCCACTGATTTGGCATTTTAATATGCTCTCATGGATGAGAAATGGGAAACCTTGGTTAACTTGTCCATTGTCACCTTGATAGTAACATGATGATGAAAAGATAGAGGTAAACCAACAATAAAATCCATAGATATCATGTCCCATTTCCACACAAGAATGTCATGTGGTTGTAGAAGCCCTGCATGGTGTTGGTGCTCTACCTTCATCCTCTAGCACTTAAGGAACTTAGACACAAACTCAACAACATCACACCATATCCCTACCCACTTATATAATTTCCAAAGGTTGGCATGCATCTTCGTCACACTCGAATATGTTGCATAAGGTGTCTGATGCACCTTAGACAACACAAAAATGGGAAGATGAACAGAAACTAGGACATAAATACAACCAAGATGTTGTAATAGTCCATATGGCTCCAAGGAATAGCCAGAAAACTTGCCCAAAGGGCCCTTTGAGACTCTATCTTGACCTAAACCTCTTGATACCAAGGATCCTCTAGGAGTTTCTTAAGAATATGGCTTCACAAATCTATGCTCAAGGACAAAACTAAGATTTTGTGCCGCCTCCTACTCAATGCATTTGTGACAATGTTTTCTTTCCCTTTGATGTAGTGAACACAAAAGGTCATATTCACACAATAACTCCATCTAATGATGTCGTTGAGAGTTCAAGTTTGGTTGCATGAAGATATACTAATGACTACGGTGATAAATACTCAGCTTGAATTGATGGCCCAAAATAAAATATCTCCATTACATAAGCACATGAATGATTGTAGCTAACTCAAGGTCATGGGTTGGGTAATTCAACTCATGGTCTTTGAGATTTCATGACTCATAAGAAATAACTTGGTCCTCTTGCATAAGGACTACACCTAACCCAACCATCGAACCATTAGTTAAAACCACAAAATTTGTTGTAGGATTTGGCACTGCAAGGATTGGTGCACTAGTTAGTTACTACTTAATGACCTAAAAGGCTCTTTCACACTAACTAGACCAAACAAACTTCTTCCCTTTTCACTAAAGACAATTAATGGGATATAAACTCCCATTGAAAAATATAACAAAATTCAAGTGTGTTAGACAAACATTCATGGAAAAAAGAGGTGCTCTATGGTACAAAGATATGTTGTACCTATGTGAGAACTAAACCCTTTAGTTTTAAGGTTGTAGAAAATATATGTACTTCTCTATTAGGTGGGCATTCAGGATTCTTAAAGAATTATAATAGAATCATGCAATATTTCCTATGGGATGGACTCAAAAGGGATGTCCACAAATGTTTGGAAAAATATATGGTACATTAGAAAAATAAAGGGGAGACAAAATTAAGACTCCAGATCTTCTACAACTCTTATCTATTCCATGCTAGAGATGGGAGGATGTGTCCATGGATTTCATCACTAGGTCGCTTAAGTCTGAAGGAAAAAATGCCATCATGGTTGTTGTGGATCAACTCACTAGATATGTAAATTCATGTGCTTTGTCAACACCCATTTGTAGCAAGTGTTATAGCAATAGCCTTTATAGATACCTTTTAGAAGTTGCGTAGGACTCCAAAAATCATAGTAAGTGATTGTGATACTATATTTAGAAGTAATTTTGGACTAACTTATTCTCATGTTTGGGCACTCAAATTTTTCATAGCTCATCATATCACCCCTAATCAGATGGATAGATTGAGGTGGTCTACAAGTTCTTGGATGGTTATCTCTAATGTTTTTCTATAGATAAATAGGAGAGATGAGTGTAATGGTTATCACTAGTAGAATGGTTGTATAACACTTCTTCCATACTTCATCCAAAATGTCTTTGTTTTTCACACTAAATGGGTACCATCCACCATCTATCATTTCTTCATTGCAAGCAGACCTAAAGGTTAGAATAGTTGAAGAAAAAACTTATGAACAACAAGAGGTACTCTCTAGTCTTAGGGAGAACTTGGCAATGGCATCTAGAATATAATGAAGTAGCAAGTTGTTCATCACCATAGTGAAAGAAAATTTGAGGTAGGATATTGAGTCTTTGTGTGATTACAAACATATACTTGTAAAAGTCACAGAAACACTAGAAGAAGGATAATGAGCTTGCACTCACATACTATGGGCTTTATAAGGTTTTGTAGAAGATTAGAAGTGTAGCATATAGACTAGAGTTCCCTACGTCAACAAAAACACATCTAATCTTCCATGTTTCTTTCTTGAGGAAGGTTATTGGAAAAAGAGTTTCAACCCAAATAGATTTGCCGAAGCTTGATGAGGAAAGCATTATGATTTTGGAACTCAAGGGAATCCTTCAAACATGTACTAAGAGGTTGCAAACAAATGTGATTATAGAATATTTGATCAAGTGGAAGAATTCTCCTATAAAAAATACTAAATGGGGAAATTATAATTTCTTACAAAAGCATCCATTGTTGATTTTCAATTAGGGTAATGTTTCTTTGAAGAGGGGATATGCTACACATTTAACCCATTCATTGTATTGGGACATGTGTGGGGTGTGTGCATGAAGATGGGGGCAAAAAAGTGGAAACCCCATTTTTAGTGCTAGGAAAGTATAACGCTATCACATTATAATGTGATTGCATTTTTTACTACTAAATAAAATGAATAAACACATCCCTATGGCCTCACTTTTTTAGTTTCATTTTCCTATTGCATCCAAAACTCAACTAGGGCTTTAATGTGAGTGTGTGTTGAATTATTTGAAGGAGAAAACCATCAAACACAATGTCGCATCGCCAATCTCGTCGTGGACGAGGGAAACAAAGTCGGGCATCTAAAGAAGGTAGGTTTTTATCAATTTTGTTCATTTCAAAACAAAATGAAGTTATTTTTCATTGTTTTAATTAAATTTTTCTTTTTAATTTTTTAGTTAATGAATCATTGCAAAACCCTGATCCAGATGTTGAAATTCCTACTGAAGAGCAACCTCAAAACCCAGAAACTCTACCTTCAAATCCTCACCCTCCATGTGACACCCAACAAAATTATTTAAGCTAAATCAAATAAAATAAAAAAAATAACTTCAATCCTTAGTTGAAACATTGAAAAATTTGAATACAAGCAACAATCACAAGAGAACCCTTGCCACTTCACTAGAGTCAATTATTTCTCATATTGATTCAGTTACAAAGAAAATCACCGATTGGAAGGACTATAGGGAGGAGTGTCAACAATTTTAGATTGATAAATTATCATACAAACAAGTCAAAGATAAGAAATTTTTTAAAGGTGATATATGTGCACTTTTCATCGATCCTAAAATGCAACAACCATTACATGGGAGTTGTAAATGATTCCTAATTCAATGGTACATGCATCAAGAAATATCCCAAAACTTTTTGGATACATGGTACATGGTTTTTGATAACCTCCCCTGTAATAATAACGAGGTCCCCCAATATTTTTTGAGGAAACTCTATTGTGAGTTTATCCTCAACGACATCACAAACTACTTTGACATCTGGGAGTTCCAGGGTAGAGGCAGTGGCTCTACACAAGATAGAGAAGGTGCACATTGTGCCCATGATCATCCATTGAGATCCATTATGAAGCCAGAACATGTCTCACTCCATTCAACTTTGAAGGATAGTATTGAGGTGGAGACACTCATTCATTGAGTTTCCTCACCCAGACTTTAGCACAACATGGTAGTGATCTTTCGCAGGTTGGAGAGGATGAGAGCAATACACATTGTTAGTCTCCCCATCTTTGCAGGTCATGTCTAGGGAATTGTGTGATGTTGGGACCCAAGACACTACCCAATATGCAGACATTTCAAAGCGTCAGGATGATGTGACATAGGGGCAGTAGCAGGTGTTGGAAACATCCATATTGGATGATATTATTATTACAAATGACCTCTTACATCAAACGTTTGGTATCAAGAATCCCAGGTAATTTTTTACAAGGTTTTGCAATTTAATATATTTGTATTTAAAATATCTAGTTAATTATATGAGTAGATATTATAAGCTAAAATTAATGTATGTAATTTTCTGCACTATGAAATTCCAAGGCCAAAGTATTCATCATATGTTGGTTAGCCATCCAGTGTAGAGTTATGAGAGGAGGTCTAGTCAACAAGTATGTAATTTATCCCAAGATCGTAAATATAGTACATGTAAATTTTTTGTCATATATCAATGGTAATCTTATTTAGTTAAAATTTGATGATTAACGGGTGGATGTTGGAGCATCACCATTAGGATGATTTCCTTGGTCCCTAGGTAGAGCCACTTTTACTGAGGTAAAATTTACGATTTCTAATCATTATGCATTTAAATAATGTTATGTATCTATTTTTCTCAAATAACCTTGATCTCTATTTTCAGATGTTGAATATGCAGACTCCTCATCTTCGTCAATTGGTAGAGGTGGGCATTGGTTCAGCTATTTTATCTGCAAATCCTTTGACCGAGGTATGAGCCAATAACATGTAAATGTCCTTTTGTATTCTTGTTTTATCTCACATCATTTAATGTACATATATGATATTGATGTCTACTTAAATTTGCTTCTTCATGCTTCTCACAAGACATCACAACTCCTACCCATCCAACTACAAAAGAAGATAGACAACAAATGATCACGAGGGATCACTAGTTGGTGGTAAGTGATTGATTACTTATGTCATGTTATATATTTTGAATATTTTCTAGCAAGGGCCATCGATTATTTGATAGTATTCCATAGGAGATTTGATTTTGGGACATTTTGTTACATATGCCTATTTAGCTTTGTAAACATACTATAGTGAGTTATCGATGTATATCGTTGTATATGCCTACATGGCTTTATTTGTACATGCCTATATGGCTCAAGATATATACACTGTATGTTATTTTCATGACATTATGTATATATGAGATTGTGTATAATTTCATGACATTATATATATGTTGACAACAACCTTGCAAGGTATGACATAGTGTGGTGTGGTATGGCTTAGCCAGCATAGAGGGCATTTTTTACCTGTTGTAGATGATTATCCTGAATCTACTTGGAGGGTCGTATTGAGTCACATCCACCATAAGATAGTGGGTCTGGATCTCGAGATCTTATTTAATCCACATGGTCATTGTGTATTATTTTGGCCAGTTAAGACTCAACGGATGGGATGTTCGGCTTGGCGTACAATATTATAGATAGAAAGGTTTAATGGTGGCTTTTCCAGCCAATCTTCCTCATTGATGGTAGGTGATTTTAATTCATTATGGATTGTGTAGAAGTCTTTCTTTTTGATGAGTGTCCGGATATTAATTACAAGAATCCGTTGTTGTAAGCATCCAGTACGATTGTCATATTTTGCTTAAGCTAACATGATAGACAAGAATTGGTTTTATCCCGATATTTGTGGTGGCCTGGCATGACAAGGAATGACAAGGTATGACATGGTGTGGTGTGGCATGGCCTGACTGGCATAGCAAGCATTTTTGACCCGTTGTGGATGATTAGCCTAAATCTACTTGGAGGGTCGTACTGAGTCACGTCCAGCATAAGATAGTGGCTCGACCGAATCTTGAGATGTTATTTAATCCACATGGTCATGTATTATTTCATCTAGTTTAGACTGAATGGATGGGATGTTTAGCTTGGCGTACAAAGATACAACTAGAAAGGTTTACTGGTGGCTTTTCCAGGCAATCTTCCTCATTAATTGTGGGTGATTTAAATTCATTATGGATCGTGTGGCAGTCGTTCCTTTTGAGGAGTATCTAGATATTAATTACAAGAATCCATTGTTGCAAGCGTCCAGTACGATTGTCATATTTTGCTTAAGCTAACATGATAGACAAGAATTAGTTTTATCCCAATATTTATGACCAAGATCAGAATAGATTTCCTAACAATCGCAGGCTCTCCAAGGAGGTGTACATTCAAAGATCAAATATGCTCTGTCATTAATTCCTTTTAGTGCACAGGAAGTGGTGATGATGTAATGTTAAGCCTTGGGATGACGCATGGTACCATATGGATTGTAAATTGACTGCAGCCTCAAGTTTATTGGTTTATTTATGTTGATTATTTCTTTCTATTTCTCTATCTTTGGTGATATTGCTTTGTGTTTCTCTGTTGTTTCCTTTTATAGATTAGCCTATGGTGCATCGTGATTTCAATAGACGCTTGTTCTTCCCTCCATTTAAGTGTGAGCCTGAGATAGTTGGGTGTATAAAGATAATAGATTTATGCCTGGTCTTTGATAGTGATTGCGCCCTTGTGCAATTTGCAGTGAAGAACATTTGCGGCCAGTGTTGGATTCAAGGAAGAAGGGGGAGAAGGTTACACTGGTCAAACTTGGTATCAGACATATTATCCAATATGATGGATATAGTACAGGATGGTCATTTCATCCATGTTATAGCTTCTGGTCTAGTTGCGGGTTAAATTTATAATCTTGAAAGGTGGAATGCCGCTCATGCCAACTATAATATTATCAACAACAATGCTTTGATCGGTGGCATATTCCCTATAGAACTACTGCAAACATCCCAAGCTGTTGAATGTGTTTTTCATGCAATGCAGTAGGGCCTCTCGTATGGGTGCATGGTAGGTTTGGAGAGAGTCTTGAAGGCTTACATGTACAACTTCCTGGAGGAGCTACTAACCAGGTGTTGTGATGCCTTCATTTCCATAAGGTTTCTATGAGGGCATGCTCCTGTCTGGGAACCTCACATGCCGAAGGAGTTAGTAGTTAGTGATGATGACGGTGACTACGATGATGATGATCTGGGAGTGGATGATACCAACTAGTCCCAGCTTGAAGCAGCCAGCGGCCGTGGTGGTCTACCGTGGGGGAAATATGAGGAGGCAGTGAGTGGGGATGTGTCTAGGGTGGAGGGTTAAGTGATGACTGGTGTGGTGATAGTAGTGGTGTATCTAGTAGTTAATGATTTTTTCTTGTTTCTTCTACTAGTCTTCTATTTTGTTGCATTGGCTGTACTTTGGCCTAGTTTTGTTTTTTGAACTCTACCTTTTGAAGGCTTCTATAACTATAGCCTAGTTATGCTAAGGGAATTTTGTAATCTTTTTTCTATATTAATATATCTTTGTCTGGTGGTCTCCAACTTTCTTCTAGAAAGAAACATCCTTGCAAAATACATTTTGTGCATATCTTGCAATCATTGTATTCCATGAGACTACATTTCTTTGAGGCATCATGTTAAACAGTTCACGTGCCTTGTCTATGCTTCCACACTTTGTATACATGTCTACAAGGGTAGCTGCAAATAGAACATCTAACAAAATTCCTATATCCTTTATGCTTTGATGGTTGTCCACACCCTATTCCAAAGATCCTATTTTGGTATAGGCAAGGAGGATCATGTTGGATAAGGTTGTGGAATTTGGCTTGACACCTGCCAATTGCATTTGTTTGAAAGTTTCTTTGAAGCCCTATCATAAAATCTATTTTTCACATATCTTGTAATCATTGCGTTCCATGAGACAACATTGCTTTGAGGCATTATGTCAAACAATTCACATGCATTGTCTATGCTTCCGCATAAGTTGCATACATGTCTACAAGGGCATTTTCAAATACAAGATCTGACAAAATTCCTATATCCTTTATTCATTGATGGTTGTCCATGCTTTATTCCAAAGATCCTAATTTGGCACAGGCAAGGAGGATGCTTACAAAGGTTATGGATTTGGTTTTACATGTGTCAAATTCTTTTGCTTGAAAATTTCTAAAGCCTTGTCAAAAAGTCCATTTTGTGTATATCTTGTAATCATTGCATTATATGAGATGGCATCTCTTTGAGTTGTCATGCCAAACTAATCACATGCCTTGTCTATGCTTCCACACTTTGCATACATTTCTACAAGGGAAAATGCAAATACAACATTTGACAAAATTCCTATATCCTTTATACTTTGATGGCTATCCATACCCTATTCCAAAGATCCATTTTGGCATAGGCAAGGAGGATGCTGGATAAGGTTGTGGAATTTGGATTTACACCCACTAATTTTATTTTCTTGAAAGTTTCTTTGAATCCTTATTAAAAAATCCATTTTGTGGATATCTTGCAATCATTGCATTCCGTGAGACAACATTTCTTTGAGGCATCATGTCAAATAGTTCACGTGCAATGGCTATGCTTCCACACAAGTTGCATACATGTCTACAAGGGTAGTTGCAAATAGAACATCTGATAGAATTCCTATATCCTTTATTCTTTGATTTTCATTCATACCCTATTCCAAAGATCCTAATTTGTCATAGGCAGGGAGGATGCTTGCAAAGGTTATGGAATTTGTTCCATTTAAATATATGAATGGAGCAATAAGGGCACAAATTGAGACAACCCACACACAACTACAACAACTTCAGGATCAGAGGGAGAAGACTAAGGGGTAGGTAAACTAGATGAGAGAGGTAATCAACCTCTGTCTAGCCCACTTAACAAGCATATTATCTAAGGCCAAACAAAATGCACAGAAGATACAGATCCCAACCAATATGGGATGTGTTGAGAAAACACACATTGAGATAGAGGCCCATATCTAGGAGCTACAATAGACTAAGAGACAGTGGGACACTACCCTGAGCCAATTGAAGGTGATTTACAAGAATATCCTACTTGGAAACTAGCATCTCATGTCTTGAGGACAAGACATACTTCTAAAAAGGGGGGATGATGTTGGCAGGGTATGTATAGCAGTAGGGCACACAACAGATCCTACCGCAACTCACTACAAAGGGAATGTAGAGGATAGGGCCAACATATGTATTGACATTTTGTAAGGGACACGTCCCTAATATAACATATAGATATATAATAGATAATATTTAAGAAGAGATATATGCAGAGCAGAGATTGAGACCTATTGTTTTGTATATAAGGTTATAATGAATATATAAGCGACATATAAGGATTTGATCTAATATATAAGTATATATGAATGTGTATGATGTGTACAAATGATGTATTCTTACTACATATTATAATTCCTTACTATTCTTTATGATTCTCTCACTATATCTTCTGGGGTATAAACTAAATTTAGATATTTGACTGAGGCTTAGATCTCTGAACTAAGTCCTCCCAATTTTTTTCCAATAGTTAGGATTTTTTATTGGTAGCAATTTGTCTATAATAAGTTGGCTTTAGGTGGAAAATTGTATGCATTTTATTTCTTTGTTCTATATTTGATGCTAAAAACATGGGTGTTCATGGTTTTCATAACTATTAGCCTTTTTAATGCATCCTCATTTTTTAAATGTTCTTTTTGTCTATAATTTCATCATGACATTGCTTATGACCATATTTCTTTGATTCATTAAGCCTATTACAAAGATCCTATGTTATCTTACTTGTGAGCATTTTGGAGGAAGTGGCATGAGTTATTTGTCTGTCAACTACCTCACCTGCTTGATAATCTTATGCTTCACTCCTCATAGATTGTGTCAACCAAATGCCTATAAATATTTGACATGTCCATCCTCTAAATTGCTCACATATTATCTACCACCTTGTAGTTCCTTCAATGCATACATAAAACCAAATTCAAATTCACTATAGAGTGTTTCTTGTCTTTCAAAAATTGAGGAAAATAGAAAGTTAGAGATTCCAAGATCATGCCTAATAACTCCTATTCTTTCTTTAAATAATAATCAAGAGTTAATTTCAAAATCTAGGATTGAAGACAATTGACATTTCACCACATGATTGCAAAACCAAGAACCTTCTATATAGTAGAAAAATTTAGGTAAAACTAAACCCTATTTAGGATTTCACATATGTGTTTAGTTAAAATATCAATTATCATGTACATTTATATGTTTCAAGTATTAGTGCATGCCTTCTGACTATTGTTTCTCAAAATAGTTGTCACCTGTCTAGATTGTATGTAGTTAAGGTATATGGATTTTGAAGTCCTTAATATATGAACTTAGTTGTGTTGGTCAAAATATGACAAAAAATTCCCCTTCCTTTACACTTTGATGGAAGTCCATACCCTATTCCAAATTTCCTATTTTAGTATATGCAAGTAGGACACTTGTCAAAATTGTGGAGTTTGGCTTTATAGTTACCAATTGTATTTGTTTGAAAGTTTGAAATGCCTTTTAAAAAAATCTATTTTGTGCATATCTTGTAATCATGGCATTCGAGCTATCGAGTTGATATAGAGAAAAAGCTAGACCAATGTTTTTTTTTGCTTTGCATGTTTTTTTTAAGCTAGTCACCATTGTCTCCCTAGGTTTCCATATCGCGCTCTAGGCGTAGGACCTATAGCCTTTTTTTTTGTATGCCCGCATTTATTGCGGCTTCTTGGCCATTTAAATGCCTCTTACTGCTTCTAACCCAACATTTGTTGCTGGTGTTGGTGGTTCTTCAACTTTGAACAATGGCTCCTCTACCGACCAAATGTCCCTAGAAGTTTGTTCCGAAGGTGTTCCACGAGGTAAGCCCTCAGACTCTCCTACTGATGTGATCTTACCATCAAATAAATTTGATACTACTTGTTTATGGTTAGAGCAGCATACTCTCATTGGTTATTTTGTAAGGAGAACTCCCCTTGAATCTATGCTTAAAGAATGGGTCCAAAAGGCTTGGGTCCCTCATGGGGTCCACCTTGATATGGTCCAGAATCTGACCAAAGGCTTTTTCCTTTTCCGCTTTGTGGAAGTTAGCCATGTTCAAGCAATTTTAAACCATGGCCCTTGGTATGTTCAATCTTTCCTGTTGGTCTTCCAACAGTGGACACGAGACTTTGTGGCCTCTGATGATACCAAACACAGAGTTCCTGTGTGGATTGAATTCCCTGGTTTGCCTTTGCCTTGTTTGCATTTCCTGCATGACATTACCTCTTCTTTAGGAAGAGATTTGTATTGAACCTGATAGGTTCTTTCAAGCACGCCCTCAAAAGCATGTCTATGTTGAGGTGGATCTTTCAAAAGACCTCAAGGAATTTATTGACATTCAAATTGGTACCCTGCGGCATACCTAGAAAGTCACATACTTCAACTTGTCCAATACTTGCTATCTCTATCAATCAGCACAACATAAAATTAGGGATTGTCCTCTTGCTGTGCCTAGAACCTCGGTTCCTCCCAGGGAGACTGTATAGGCATGCCCTGTAGCAAACCATGTAGTAACTATGCCCAAGGAGGTGGTTTCTAAACCAATGGACACTTGGGCTACTGTTACCAATCAGAAAAATAAAGTGAAATCCTCTGCGGATGTTCTTAAACCATCCGAAGCAGTTAAAGAGGTTTCAAAGCTATCTGTGAATGGCAGGAAGGACAACAATAAGAGTCCTCTTGTGCTGCCTTCGCAACAAGCATCACCGCCAAGGGCAAGAGCCCATGTCAATTCTTATGTGACACCTCGCAAGTGCTCTAGTAGCCGTGAGCTTCCTAAGGAGGGAAAAATTGTTCAGGAGCTTAAAAAACATCAAATCCCTCCTCTCCAATTTAGGTCAAACCCTACCAACTTTCTTCAGAGTTTTGCTTCATTTGAAAGCTTGGGTTCTAGGGAGATGGTGGAGGATTTTAAATGAATTTTCTCTCTTGGAATGTTAGAGGTCTCACTAACCTCTCTAGGAAGTACTCCATTCATGATGCTCTCCATCATTATGTTTCTCTGGATGTTTTGTGCCTGCAAGAAGTTAAAGTTACAGGCTTTCTTTTGTCTCCAGCTTGCCGTTGTATTTGGCTAGCCAGTAAACTATTTTCCACCGCCCATGAGGTTGGCAAAGGTGGTGTAACTACTCTTTTGTCCCCTCGGTGGCATGATTCAGTGGTGGATCATGGTTTGGATCCCACCAACTAGTTAGTCTGGACCCTTCTTAATATTAATAATCACTCTTTTAAGACTATTAATGTTTATGCTTCAAATGATGCATCAGAAAGATCTACTTTGTGGCAATCGATTGCGGGTTCATTGCCCATGGCCACGTGGCTTATTTGTGGAGATTTTAATATGGTTGAAATGGCTACCGACAAGGATGGTGTTCTACCTTTTCGGTGGCCAGTTGGTGAAAGAGAGGCCTAGTTCCATATGCACAATAAATTGGGATTTTTTGATCCCAATGTTGGCCGCCGTCACTCCAGTCCTTTATGGCACACTTGGTGTAATTTTTAGGCTAGAAATGACAGGGTCTTTAAATGCCTTGATCGTGCTATGATTTCTGCACAATATTTTTTTAACTTCTCCATGTCATCCACTCTTCCTGTGCAGCCTTTAGTGGATGTGATGTTGTCAGATCATTTTCCAATTCAGTTTGCCATTGAGTGGTAGCTCACTCAACCATGCCCCATGAAATCTCAGTTTTTTCTTAACACTTCCTTGCTTGCTCATCAACCCACCTTGGCACACATTTTAAATGTTTGGAATTTAGAATGTTGGTCGTTACATGCTACTGGCTGAATTAAGTGGTGGAATGATGCTATTACCCGCACAATAAGGTTTCTTCGCATCTATGGCCATCAGCTAGCCAATTTCAGGAGAAGGGCTTATGAAGCTACTATCACTGCTTCGAAAATTGCTTCTGAAGCCTTTGCTGTTGAGCCTTTTTCTCCTTCTAAGCAAGTCCTTGTTGCTGATTTACGACACCAAAAACAAATGGCTAACTGCCATGTTGCTAGAGGATCGCAACTTAAAGCCAGAATGCACTGGCTAAAAATTAGGGACCGTGTTTCTAAGGAGTTCTTTCTTGTTCTTTGAGTTAAACATTCCTCACATAGTATTAAGCAAATCAAAGAGAACAGTGTTGTTCATACAGATCTGCTAGACATTCTCCAGGCTTTTGTAAGACATTATGAAAAAGTTTTCACTGCTCAAGATTACACTCCTGAGCGACATACTTCTTTGCAGGATTGTCTTACTGTTGTTCCAAACAGGCTGTCCTCAGCCCAGACTCGCTTCTGTGATCAACTTTTGACCATTGAAGACCTTAAAGAAGCTATTTGCTCTATGGTAGATGGGAAAGCACCTAGAATTGATGGCTTTCCTTGTGAGTTCTACAAAGCCCTTTGGGATTGTTTAGGAAAAGATTTACACAATGTTTACCTTGAATCTTTTCATTCCAACTCTTTAGGAAATATCGTAAATCAAGGAAACATTAAATTCATACCTAAAGCTGGTAATTCGGAGGATATTTACAACTGGAGGTCCATTACCTTCCTCAATGTCTCCTACAAAATCATTGCTAAAGCCCTTTCTCTCAAACTCCGCAACCTGCTTCCTTTGATTATCCACCCTGAAAAAACAAGGTTCATTAAGTCTAGATATATATTAGATAATATCATTGCAGTTTGGGAAGGAATGGAATGGGCCCGAAAATCAAATCAAAAAGCAATTTAAAAAAAAATGATTTTGCTAAGGCTTATGATCGCATTGAATGGTGCTTTATCCTTGAAATGCTTGCAGCATTAGGGTTTGGACCCTCTTTTATTCAATCTGTCAAAATGCTCTTTTTTATGCTTCTACGTGCATCACTATCAATGACCACCAGTCTCATACTTTTGGTCTTTTCAGATCAATCCACCAAGGATGCCCTCTTTCCCCAAGCCTGTATGTTCTTGCAGCAAAAGGTTTTGGTTATCTTCTTGCTCATTTAGTTTCTAATAGGCTTGCTCATTGTATTTCTTTACCAAATTCTTCGACCCAGCTGGTTAATGGTCATTTTGCTGATGACTACTTTTTAACCTTACTAGAAGAAGTAAATTCAGTTGAAAATGCTCTTGGCTATCTAGAGACCTTTTGTTTGGCCTCAGGTTCTTCCATTCAGTGGCACAAGATATTATGCTACAGATAGTCTATACTTCCTACTCCTCATTGGCTTCAGCAATATGGTTGGCGCTGGGTTGGCCATGGTGAAATTTTTAGATTCCTGGGTTTCCTTTTGCATTCTAGGGCACTTCTACCACCCTATGGCAAGCTATTCTTACCCATGTGGAGAAAAAACTTGCATTCTGGATTACTAAGCCTCTTTCATTGGCTAGTAAATTTTAGGTTTGTTCTAAGATCTTAGCTATAACCCATGTTTATTATTCTTCTTGTTGGGCTCCTTCAAAAAGCTCTTATGCCAAACTAGAAAAACTCTTGCGGGATTTCCTATGGACCTCTTCTCATACTCACCATGGTTTTCACCGTGTTGTATGGGAATTTTGCTGCCTTCCTAGAGATTCTCGAGAACTTGGTATTCTTTCTACTCATTGCCAAGGAACTGCCTTAGCTGTCAAATGGATTGTTCGTGCGCTCACTAGTTGTGAGGCATGGAAGGTTTTACTCTGGCATAACATTAAAATGGGACATCCTATGCACAAACCGGCTTGGAAAGGAATTGGTTTTTCTACTCTCCTTGTCATGAGATAACCAATTCAAATCTCGGGCATGTTTGTGGTTAAGAGCATTTGGAAAGCTTAGGAAAAAATTAAACCTTGGTTATGCTAGTCTGGTGATGGTTTTCGTGCTGGTCTTTCATTCAATCACCTTAATATTTGGTGGTCACCTCTCCTAGCTTCTGCAACTCAACCTTTGGCTAAATTGTAAGGTTTAAAGGCTCTCAAATTTCACAAAAAAGGTGTTCAGACCATTCAGAATATGTTTCACAGGCCCACTATGAGCCTTTTGGCTTGGCAATACAACATGGTTTTAGGGTTTATATTTTAGTTTTTTAGGGTTTATAGTTTAGGCTTTTTAGGGTTTGCAGTAACATACAATCACAAAAAAATCAAAAAACTCTAATAACAAATAAAACCCTAGTTTTCATATTAATCCTACAATCACAAAAAAAATCTAAAACAAGCTAAAAACTAGCAAAGAACCAACCTGGAGGAGTTCAGTAGTGACGAGGTGACTGGAGGAGGTGACAGGGCAAAAAAATCTCTAGTGTTGTGCTTGTTTAGCCTTCAGCAACGCGTACCTGTTCTAAGCCTTCCGCTATCACTGTCACTGTCGGCTGGAGTGGAAGAAAATGAGCCCGCATGGCTATTTTTTAAAAATATATACTTTTTTGAAAATAGGTACCCATTTATTAACGTGCACCCAAAGCTAAATGGGTACCCGTTTAGGCTCAGGTTCGCGTTACTAAATGGGTACCCGTTACTAAATGGGTACCCATTTAGGTTCGAGTGCCCGTTCCTAAACGGGTACCCGTTTCTTTGAAAACAGGTACCCGTTCCTGTCGACATTTTTTTTCCCCTGCACGACTTCCCCTACATGTGGACAGAGTTTCTTGCTTTTGTCTGAAGCATTCCATGTCAAATTTTCTTTTTCAAAAGTTGATAAACCAACTTATGACAAAATCATCATGGCTATTCCACCTGAAATGTTGCATAAGGTTGGAATTCAGTCCAACAAGCCATGGTGGAAGGACTAGAAATAGTATCTAAACACACCTTTGCATCATTTCAAGCCACGGATGGCTTACAAGTGGCTTTTAGCTCATTTACCCATGGCTGCCACTCTTAATAAGCGCTGGATTATTCGTAGCTCTTTAAGTCTTTGGCATTCCAGGTTTACAACTATTTGGTCTGCCATTCTTGAGCCAAAACTTGCTCATTTTGCCTAGTGCATTCTCTTTCAAGGCTTGCCTGTTGGTACTAGGTTGTTTCACCTTGGGGTCCAGAATCCCCGTTCTCCTTTTTGTGGACAGGCTAAGATGATTCAACATCTTTTCTAGTATTGCACCAGAGCTCAACAATTCTAGTTATGGATTCATGATTTTTTTCATCCTTTTAGACTTGAGCCATTAACCTGGCAAATCATCTTGCTAGGTGATTCACCCAAGTTTCCTGAAAAATTTACTCAAATTTGGTATATTTTCAGGGTGGAGATTTTATTTGCATTATAGAAAGATCATAATTCTTGTATATTTTCAGGAAACAAAATTGGAACTTATGTTTCTCTGTACATTAAAACTATTATCTATTCTAATGTTCTTCTGTAGATTCAAGTGCAAGCTAACAAAGTTGCCTTGGAAGTGGCTCACTTACAAGAGTTGTTGGATCATTCGGGGAATGCTCCCTGCACTGTGGCCCATGTTCCTCCCTCACCGTCCTCTGTTAGAGCTTGCTCTCCTAACAGATGCAGAAGTGGTCCGGCCAGAGATTCTTAGCCTCCCTCCTAGCTTGCTCCGCATCGCGGTGTACACCAGCATAGGTGCTCAGCCTTTCCACGTCCACGTGGTTAGACCTTTGGCCGTGCTGCTAGTGCAGCTAGGGATAATGCAGGTAATGCTGGTTGGCCTGCAATGGACAATGCAGGCTAGAATGTTCCTAGTTCTTCTCATCCACCAACTACAAGGTGGGATAATACTGAGGTTTTCCCTCGGTTAAATTTGGCTATCTCACCTCAGCATGAGGAGCCAAATGTTCAGAATGAAGAATAGGAAAATGAAGATGGCTGAGCTATGCCTGATGTCAACCCAGACCCCATGGACATTTGGGGGAAACCGAATGACAGGGATCCGCCATCTGCAGGAATAGCATTGGCTTCTTAATTCTATTTTTTCTTTATTTTTATATGGGTCGTGTACCCTTTGATACTTTGTTCTAGATCTTTCTGGGCTTTGCTTATGTGACTCTTGGGGTGTGCCTTTTAACCACCCATTATTTTTTTGTGAAATGTTGTTTTATTTTAATAAATAGATTACATTTTCATCAAAAAAAATAAAAAATCATGGCATTCCATGAAATCACATTTCTTTGAGGCAATATATCAAATAGTTCACGTCCCTTTTCTATGCTTCCATATTTGGCATACATGTCTACTATACAACATTTCCAAATGTAATATTTGACATAAATCCCACATCCATTATGCTTTGATGGATGTCCATAACTTGTTCCAAAGTCCTGACTTTAGAAAACTATATTTGGTCTATTTTCTCACTTATAATCTTTATGTTACATCTAGCCTATGCTAATAAAATTGCGTGATGAGCATTGTTTATACCTTGTTTGCACTAGACACCCAATCAATCAGGGAAACTATGATCAATCCTTAGTAAAATAATTCCCTTTATTTTTATTATAAAGGAATGTGTCTTAGAATAATGAAGACGTCAATGAATTAAATCAATATAACAACAACGATATTGATAGTCTCCTCCTAACATTGTGAGAAAAAACATATTAGCATGTATCCTAAGATACACTGACCTATCCTCTTTATTGAAAGAATCATAATTTTGTTTTTGACTTAAAAACTCCCAACTTCCATAAGCTAAGAGAAGATGGGTTCTCATGAAGGACAACCTTACACATTGATTTCCATATGCATCCAACATTAGTCAATTGAATTGTATGCCACAACAATTTACAAATGTCACTAATCATCAGCTCTTCTATGAGAGAGCTAGGTAGTCAAATAATTAAGTCAAGGCTTGAAATGATTTATTTTAACTCATCGGAATCCTCTTCCTCCTCAGTATCTTGAACTATTTATTTCTTATTCTACCTCACCAACTTCTAAGGTTTGAGTTCTTGGTTTATTAAATCTAAGAGAAGGAAAGAAATGAATTGTGTTTCTTAACCCAAGAAAGAAAATAAGTCCAAGCTATAGTTAGAATAGTTGCAATAAGGAGTTTTAAATGCAACAAAATTATAGTATACTATTAGAACCAAATACATTCCCAAACTATGCTTTCCACATATCAAATTGTTTGAACAGTGGCAAACTGATATAAATGTCAAAAAAACACCTCATGATGTTCAAGAAATTGTTTAAGAGGAGTTTATCTTCACCATTAAACAAATTAACCTCCTTCAATTTTGTTTTCAGAAACAACAATTCATAGAACCTCATTTTTGGCAAAAGAGATTATGATTTTAGGGATAAAATGTGTCTAAAATCATCTATAGATGCTATTTCCCTCTCTTTTGAGTTGGATCTTCTTTAGAATGAAAAAATACGTGGAATATGGCTTTAATTTCTACAAAAACTATTTAGAATGTTAAAAATGTGATTTTGACCCAAAACACCATTTAAGAATGAATTTAGTTGCAAATAGGCATAATTTGAACTGATTCTCTTTACTTCTCCATGGATTCTCCTTCTCTATCATAATCATACCTCAGATCATGCATTAGTTCCCTCTCAAATGTTCACAAGTTTTTTGTCCATCACCTTAATCCCTCATGACTAGAGTTTAGTTATAGACACTTGTATTGGATTGACAAAGAACCTTGCTACTTTTTACAATGTAATTGTACTTATAGAAAAATTGCATTGATAAATTAGAGTTTGTAGCATGTACTTGGCAAGAGTGATAAGAAATATCAATTATACTATTAAAATGTATTTGTTTCTCTTCTAGCTATTTATTAGCCACATAACAACTACGTTGTAGAAAAATTTCAATGCCTTATTTGCTACATAAATGTGGGCCTCTACTCATTGATAGTGGTGGTTGGAAGTAGAGATTCAACTTCACTAATTTCATTCAACCTTCTCACAACCTATCTATGCATATCTATATGCACTTTTGACAACATGAATTTCTACCCAGAAATCCCATGCATGTAGTTTTTGTGATTTTTGTTTGCTATCAATGTGTTTTCTAACAATAGATTTTAGTCACTCCTCTTTACATGTTTATGGGATGGATGAATTATGAACTTGAATCCTATGATTCACCAAATTGACTATATTATACAAGTATTCTTTATTTAAGAGATGAATTGAAAAATTGTTAGATCCATTATTATTGTTTGATAGAATTTATATTAGCTGATCATATTAAACATTTGTGAAAAATATAAGAACAAATTTTACAACATAGTAATCTAATGTGATGCATACTAATGCTTATTGTGCCCATCATTTTGCTTAACTCTATTATAGACATCTTGATGATTCTAGGAATTCTAAGTATATGATTTTTATCATTTTAGGAACTCAATTGTTCCAAACTTGTGACCATAAACAAAGCAATACTTCTGACATCCAGAAATGTAGGAATATGGGATCCAATATACAACCAAATTTAATGATTTAGAGCAACGTATGACTTTGACTAGAAAGGATAGAGTTAAATGAAATATGGTAAACAATTGTGCGGGTATGCCAAGGAAGATTTATTCATATTGAATGTAATTCAATATTGATATGACCATGACTAATGCTTTGACCTTTGTATCTTGATATTTAGATATAGTTATAAATGAGTAAATTACAATCTGCTTCATTCCTATAATCTATAGGTGTAAAACTAGAATGTGCAACCATTACAAACATCTTCACAGCCTCTGTAAAAATAGAAGCTTTGGAATAGAGCATAGGCATCCATCAAATAATACGCATAGTAATGAGAACAATAGGAAATCGTTGATAAAAGTACTTTTATACTTGGAATAGATACAAAGATGGCAATAAAATTAAAACAGTTAAGACAGATACAAACACTAGAAGTAATTGTAGGATATTTGGCTATTAAAACAATCCTCTCTTGTGTCTGAACATTAAAAAATACAATCATATCACTATCATTTCCATGACCATGTGCTCTTATGGTCCCATTGCTTCTTCTATTGCTAGTTCTCTTCCATTTGCAATTATAAAAAAAGACATTCCACTATCATAATTACAACATCTGACTATGTATTAGTTCTTATTTTATGCACAAGAATCAAAACATGATACATGCAATAGACAAATTGTGAATAGTTTTAGTGCATCATAACCCTTATTTAAAGCTTAGATTTTTTAATAATTTGATATTATTGTCACCACAATTATTTTTAAAAATGTGTTATTGACTCACCACATTAAAAATCATCATAATCTAAATACTAATTACTTTTTAAAATCTATTATATCATTACTTTTACCCTTCTTTGGAGTCTAAAAATATAATTAAGGACTAGTTTTTTCAACTTTTAAAGATAGTAGTATCTTTTAATATATATTTATTTTAAGGCTTTTTAATCTTACATAAAAATTTTATCTCAAAAACATTTTTCCTCCATCCATATATGAAAATTATATACATTTTCTTCCTTGCATGATATCAAGACTATATATATTTTATACTTGTTTTCACAATTACTTACATTTACTAGAAATTTTGATTCATTTATGTGGCAAGGTATGTCCTAGGAGAAGAAAATTCATCTCATGGCATGGGATAAAATTTGTAAACCAAAATCTGTAGGTGGGGCAGGCATTTTGGATTTAAGTGTCCAAAACCAAGCTTTTGGTGTGGAGACTATACAAGAAACCAAATACAAAATGGGCCAAATTGATGAAAGCCAAAAATTTGGACTCCCATGAAAGTGAAAGAATATTTACTATCAAAAACCCTCCTCGGGTTCAGCAATCTGAAATTTTATTTCAAAAAGTAGATATATTATTCTTCCAAAATTGTCTTGGGTCATTCATAATGGAGAGAAAGGAGATTTCTAGGAAGATTCTTGGTGTGGGGAGGCCAAGCTTTCAGGAAGGGAAGCTCTTACAGAGGCAAAATTATTCCTCCAAAGGAATTGGGGAAATAAGGTGAAAGACTATTAGTGTGTAAGAAAAATCCATGACTCCGTGTCAATCTCTTGGAAAAGCACTCGGGATTGCAACTTTTCAAATGTGCAGAATGATCTACTGAAGAAGCTACTAGGAAAAGAGTGGTTATCTTCTCCAATAAGGATGATGAATTGATTTGGACAAGGGCAAAGATGGGTTCCTACTCAGCCAAAGATGGTTATAGATCTGCCATGGAGAGGGTGAAATCGGATTGGCCAACAAATCTGTGTTGGAACAAAGCTATACTGCCCAAGGCTAGAGCTTTTGCTTGGTTGTCTCTTCACAACAAAGTTCTAACAAGGAATAGGATTAAAAGACTAGGTCTCGGTTCAAATTTTGCTTGTGTCTTCTATGGATTGGACGAGGAATCAGTGGATCATTTATTCCTCCATTGCCCATTTAGTAGAGAATGTTGGCTCTGGCTCATGAGGAAGTTGAATTGGCTTTCTTCTCTATCTGAAACATTGGTCCACATGTTCAAAAACTAGCCTATTTTATTTTCAGATTCATTTTTTGCCTGCATATGGGAATTGGGCCCTTCCATGATTGTTTGGAATCTATGGAGGGAGAAGAATTCCAAATCTTCAGAAGGAAAGCTTCCATATGGAACGACGTCTGCATTAAACTAGAGGAGGCCATCTCAGAATTGGTAGGGGCAAATGCTAGAAGAACAAGACCTCCATGACCTCCACTTGGACAAGTTAGGACATGGAGTTGGTAAAAGGTTGGAAATCTCTCAGTAAAGTTGGAGCAGGGGCATGTAACCTGGTCAAAGACCACACTTCGTCGAGAGAACATGTCAGATGGATCCATCCCATAGAACCTTTTTGCAAGCTAAACTTTGATGGAGAGTGTAGAGGGAATCCTAGGGTGTCTGGGACCAGGTGTGTGTTAAGGAGATGGGATGGTTCTCTGATAGCAGGTAAAGCAACTATGATCCCCAAGGGGTCGAATAATGAAGTAGAAGCTTGGGCGTTGGTTCATGGACTCCAATTGGTAGTTAGCCTGGACATTAAGGATTATTGGATAGAAGGTGACTCTTAAATTATTATCAGTGCTCTAAAGGTAAAAGGATCAGATAATTGAAAAATTAACTATATCCTTCAACAGACAGTCTCCTTGTTAAATGAGTTTGATAACTTCATTATTTCTCATACATATAGAGAAGGAAACAAGGTGGCGGACGGACTAGCCAACCTGGCAATAGACCAAGACATGGAAGCAAAAGTGTTCCTCCCTGGGTACTCGTGCCTACCAAGTAAGTTGTTGTCTTTATTAAACGATGACCTAGATATACCACATGCCAATTAACCTACCCTCTGACAAAATGGATCTTTCCTCTGACTGGCATACCATTCCCAATGGCTATGGTATGAGTCCATTGTAGTCTAGTGGTTGTGATTTTAAGGCTATTTAGGTTGGCACGAGGGGAGTAAGCTTATTTCAGATCTCCTTCAGTTTGTTGGTGAGTATAACAGCTACCTTGTCAAATCGACAACAGGTGGCTGTATCTCGAGATTCAGACTTCTTTAAGAAGACATCTTTTCAAGATCTCCGAGCTGTAGCAGACATGATTTCATAAAAGGCTCGATCTTAAGCAAAGATGGCAGGTTTTATTGCTATTTTTGGGGGTCATCTTTTCTTTACACGTCGCTCTTGAAGTATAATGTTCATTAATGGAAAGGATGCGTTTGGAGGTCTTTTTCTCTTTGGTTTATGACATACTTGAGGTTTTCCATACAGTGCTTGCCTCTTTGCACTAATAGGATTGCCTTGGGATTGAGCAAGGATGGCATTTCCACCTCCAATCATGTGGATGACCTCATGTCAGTTTAGCAGCTTGTTATTTTCAAAGCCTCTCCTCAGGTTCTTTATTTTCATATTTTGTTTGCAACAGCTTCCTAACATGTCCATAGATATGCATGGTGGAAACACAGCTTAATCAAAGGCTCTTGTTCCCCTCTCTAGATTGGGAGCCAGAGGTGAGAGGAAAGGTCAAGGTCTCAGACTTTCAATGAGTCTGATAGACTGGGATTGCATGATGATGCAGTTTTCGGTGAGATGCATCGCAGGGCACAGATGGATGAAAGGTTACATTGGCCGAATCCTCAACTATTCGGACATTGTTTCCCAAACCCTTTCTAATATAATGGACCTTGTACAAGATGTCGAATACGTTCATGCTCTAGCCTCTGGTCTCTTCTACAACAATATTTACACAATGGATAGATGGGCTACGATAGTTAAGGGTTATGATATGGACCGGGGTGACGCCCTAATTGGAAGGCTTTTCAATCTTCAAATTCTGAGAATCTCATCTCTTCACCAGGCAGTCTACAGGGCTATGCAATCCAGTCTTAAATCGCTGAGCAGAAACGAGCTCGATAGAGAGCTCAATGCCTACAGTTTCCTCTTCTCTAAGAAGAATGCACGGCATATCAAGGATGTCTTCACAGGCGTAAGGTTTCTTAGAGTTCATGCCCCAAATCTTGCACCTCACATACCCAGAGATGCCTTTGACGATCCTAAGGAAGGTGATGAAGAGGATCAGGGAGACAACGGATCCAATGAAGTGCCGCAGGAGCATGTTCCTCTCCCCGCCGCTAGTCCTGCAGCTTAATACTTTTGGTGGTGGGTGCAGCAGAGGAAGCAGTGTTTTTCGATGGCCGTGTTGCAGATTGAAGGCTGTGATGGTGGTTGTTTTTGGTGTTCCATTTGTTTTATGTATAAACTTTTTATATCAATGGTATGGGTGATTTATCACCTTTCTCTTAAAAAAAATTGATTCATTTATAACTATTTAAGTGATTCAAATGTAGAATTTCTTTATTCTTAAAACCATATATTTACTAATTTCTTGATCACTTCATTTATGTATAAAAATAATAAATAGTTTATTTTAAAAGCTATAAAAATGATAAACAGTTGTTGATTTTAAAAGGGAAAAATCACTTTTAATTATTGAATCAAATAATATTTAGAAATAGTCAATTTAATATTGGAAGTGTAATGTGTTATGTTTATAATTTACTTGTCAAGCCAAAAGCACCTTTAATTATTGAATCAAATGATATTTAAAAATAATCAACTCAAGAGTGGAAGTTTAACCATGTTATGCTTTTAATTTACTTGTCAACCCTAGCCAAAACATTTGATTCAATGGTTATAGTCTTTATGTTGCAGTAATAATAGTTTTGTTATAATACACCTTAAGATGGATGTAAATGTGGTAATTGTGACATGTTTAATATTATAAATTGAATAGCTGACTTATATAATCAAAAACATTATAAATTGAATCTAATATTACAAAAGGCTTTCTTAAATTTATTGTGGAAATTTGTAATTCTTATTGAATTCAAATAAAAAGATAGCAGAAAAATAGTGCCATACTTTGGAACTAATCAAATTATTTAGATAAAAAACTAGTTGTAAATATACTTATAGTAATAAATGGAGAAGAAGTACTATAAACTTCTTTGATAGGACAACCTCCTTGAAAATTAAATTCTAATACAAAATATGATTCTAAGATGATATTTGCTTTATTACAAGATTAATATAAAATCCTCACAAAAAGACTTACCAAATACAATCAATAGGAAATAAATACACACAATATGCTATTAACTAAATAACTATACTATTACAATACACAAAATAATAAAAAAATTAGGATATATCCTAAAACAAATGTACAACAAAACCAAAAGATATAGATATTAACCAAATTTTGTTTCTCCTTCTATCTTCACGAAAACCTTCTCTAAATTATTAGAGGAAGATCCTCCTTTCTTCATCGCCCTAGTGGAAGCGTCCCTCAGCTCACAAATCCTCCTCCTCATTTCCTCCGCTTCTTCTCCCCTCATCAACCTCTTCACCATTTCTTCCACCTCTCCTCTCTCCACCACATCTTTCATTGCAACTCCAATCTTCCAGACTTGGGTAATATATGTCCTGTTTATTTGTTGCTCTGTAAAGAAAGGCCAACAGATCATGGGCACACCAGCAGAAATGGCTTCAATCGTAGAGTTCCACCCACTGTGAGTTAAAAAACCACCCACAGAAGGGTGGGACAGCACTTCCATTTGAGGTGCCTAGGTTACAAAGACGCCTCTCCCTTTCACTTTCTCCACAAACTCCACAGGTAGCTTAGCGGAAGCTCCATGACTGATGTCAGGACGAATTACCCACAAAAAGGATTGCTTGCTTCCCTCTAAACCCCATGCAAACTCCACAAGCTCCTGGTCAGACATAACAGTTATGCTTCCAAAGCAGACATAAACAACAGACCCTGGCTCCTGCTCGTCCAGCCATTGCAGGCAACTGGTTTCTTCAGCCCATATATTTGCAGAGCTATTGGACAACTCATTCTTTTGCTCTAGTTGTGCATGCAACAGAGGACCTATACTATACACAGGAAGTCTTTCCTGAAGTTTTTCCATTACTGGACCCTCTAGTTCATCAAATGTATTTAGTATCATGAAATCAGCTGAAAAGGTAGCTTGGCCTTGGGTTAGTGCAAATTCGAACATGTAATTTGTTGCATCATGAGAGAAACTTGGGATATCTTTTATACGAAAGGGTGGCATCTCAGGAAGGCAGTTGATCTCTTCTTCCATATATCCATTTGTAAGACAGCTCTTATCTGCACACAGAATATCATAAATTTGAAATATTAGATATTTATGTACTTGACATTTAAACAAGCTTGCCCATAAATACAAGGAGACAAAAACACATCTTCTGCCTATCTGAAAGCTTCCATGTGTCAAATACTTTGTTTTCTGTGAAGCCACCTACTGTTATAACTTGTGAATTTGAAGATGTTAGAAACGGGATTAATTTGTTTAAGTGCGAACAATGTGACATAGTAGAGCATATGATTTATCAATGACTTAAGACTAAATTGTTGAAATTTAGAAATGGGAGTGAGGTTGAGGTTTGTTAGAGGAAAAGTTTCACAAGGAATATTACCTTTTTCAACTTAAAAATTAATACCCACTAATCAAATGGCACTATAATCATATATCACTTCAACTATTATTCATTGAACACAACATCAGCAGTCCCAATATACAAGACAGAAAAATTCAGAAGTTGAAGATAGTAAAGAGTATCAGTGTTCTAAGTATTAGGTTATGAGCACTCTACTTAAGTATATCAATAGCAACTTTACATCTCATCCATATTAAAATGTAATAAAGATTTATCCTATTTTCATTGGCCAAAATTAACCTTTGATTGTTAAACTCGATGATGTTTAAGAATAATATATAAAATTTAAATTAGACAATTTTGCTATAAATTTGTATCCCAAATTAATATCCATATGATATTGACCTCCTATAAATTTCATAGTAAAAAGTTCCACTTAATTTGATATCTCAGAACAGATATATACCTAATCCTGTGCTTTTAACAATACAAAAGGAAAAAAAAAAAATTACGTCTGCCTACTACACTAGAAATAATGGTAAATAAAGCTTAACAGATGGCTACAGCAGTAATTCAATCAACAATCTAATTGACTAAACAGGTTGAAGGAGTTGCAATGAGGAGGTTGACTGCAAAAGTTGGCGGGAAAGGAGGTTGAAAAACCCATAAACAGTCACAACGTGCTGACTATTTAGAATGGAGAAATAAAACTCTACTTAAATATCATCCATTTCCATAGTCAAACAATCAATAGTAATAACCAAAATAATAATAGAAGAAATACCTTTAAGAGGAATATATCCCATTTCCATAAGAAGAGGCCAGGATAAGTAAATGTAGAAGCCACAAGCGCTGGTCGTCCAGAAGGATATTCCAGGAATAGCAAGTCTGGTGGCTGTTTTCTGAGCCCATGACATACAATCATCATAAACAACACAAGTGAAGGGAGGGACATCTGGTATGGCCTTCAACTTCTCCACCAGATTTTCCAAATGTGCAGGGCCATTCATTACCAAGGATTTACAGAGCTCATCAAGTTGGTGGGTGCGCCCGTGCTCTGGAGGTAGGTCGTCTGAAATGGTTTCGAATCTGAAGCCCACACCAGAATGGACTGATCCAGATTCCACCATTCTGTCATGTATATATTCACTATTAACAAAAGTAATATAGTAACCCCGGGCAGACAAAATTTTGGAGACCTCCATCATAGGCTTAACGTGACCTTGAGCAGGTAAAGGCAACATCAAAGCATGATATCTCTTCATCATGTTTAATATTAATCTAATAATGTGAAATATAATGAACTCAACAATGTAATGAGCAGGACGCTGTAATGAGCTCAACACTATAATGAGGAGTAGGACACTGCAAATCTCTATTTATAGCAACTGAAGTCAAGTATTCTGCAGACTGATAACCTCACTGGTGATAAGCTCACTGAATTTTAACTAATTTTTCTTTCTTCTGTAAACTGATTACCTCACAGGTCATCTCAACAAATTGACCCCAAATATGGTTGGGTTCTGTAGGGAAACGTAGTTGTTAAAGAAGTCAATGATCGATTTGTTTATATGGGGTCTTTACAGGTATTATTCAGTAAAACCAGTTTCTTAGACAGGTATTGTGCTTTTGAAAGATAACAGTTGTACGGTATACGTTGAGTATAGGTTTTCACGTTTAATTGATTAGATTGCAGGTATGAATCTGTCCACTCAATCCTAAATAACATGTAATAAAAAAACATTGTAAGAACATGTGAGACAAGCGTAACTGGCCATTGAATGGCCAAGATTTTATATATTTATTTGGATTGATCTGGACATTATTATTTATTAAATTAAAAAACATGGATGCCTTGTGATGCTTTTAAAAGATGCTTTTTTTTCAATTTAGATTTTACATATTTATTCAGACTGATTTTGACATTTTATTTATTGAATTAAAAAAATTGTGTTATATGATGTTTTTATAAGATAATTTTTATGGGTATATATTATTATATTAATGATATTTTTATAAGTAATTTTAAAAAATAAAAATAAATTTTTTTAATAATATATATTTTTTTTATTTCTTCTTATTAATAAGTATGTTAGAATTATTTTGTATTTATTATTGGAAATGTTTTATTATATTGTAATGGTGAAATTTATATTCTATGTTATTTTTTATTTAGTTTTGTGCCTATCTCAGTGGAATGCTTTAAATGTAATAATTTATCAACAAGTGGTGAACTCTTGTGTTAGGTTTGATTCTTGTTTGATCCCTATATGTACTCATTTTGTCTAGGTTTGATACCTGTTTGATCCTATATGTACCCATTTTGTCCCTATTTACTCTTATCCCTATATATTTGAAGATTCTGAAAACAATCCTTGTTGCTTTTAAATCCAATCTAGAAAGAAATTGTAATAGTAGAAAAGACAATACTTGCAGCATATAATAAAGCTTACTATAATATTAAACATTTAGAAAGAAAATAATCTTACTACCATAATAGTGATCAACATATTCAAAAAAAAAAACTATATTATTCTTTAATAAAATGTAGACAATGAACATTTTATGTCTTCTTCTCTCACACACAACAACAAAGAACCTCTCTATTAAATAGGGTTGGATAAAAATAAGATATTAGTCTAAAAAATAAACTGAACATACATGATCACCATAAACTCTAAAAATAGTTGTTTATCATGCATTAAACATGCATTTCTAAAAAAATAAAAGTATTCTTAAATATGTCTTCAAAAGCTTTCGCACTTCTGCATGTATGTATCACTTATCAACCTACTCCCCCTTGATGCATAGCGACTCACAAGATAATCACTTTGAGTGAAGCCTTTTGCAACTAATTGTGCCTTGTGTCTTTCAACACTACCATCACTACTGTACGTAGTTTTGTAGACCCACTTAGTACCAATCTCTTTCTTGTCATGTGGAAGATTTGTAAACTTTCATTGTTCAAAATCAACTTGTGAATGTAAAGAAAAATTTGCTCTCACCTAGTGGATTCTCTGTAGAGTATAAGATTTGAAATCTAATAGTGATCAAACAATCTAATCTAACTAGAAACAAATTATACACATACAATAAGACCTAACCAGATTTAAGGAAGATTATTTTACTGATGTCCAATTTGGAAGATTAGATTAACCCAGCTAGGTCTGATTTGTTTCTATGCTTAAAAATTCAATAGTTTCAATAAGGAAAAACTCTAGAATATAAAAAAAAACCTATAATTTCTAGAAATCAAGAACTGACCTGACATGAATAACTGCTGAACAAAAAATAGAGAAAAAAAAACCTGGCACCAAAAATAAGGAAGCCTTAACCTCGAACACTAATGCATCACGAGGATGTCTTCACATAGCGTTGTCATCCAAATATCACCAAAACTTCACAAATTTGTATTGTACGGTCAAATAAAAACTTGTAACCTCACATAGTTTGCATCGAAAGCTGAAATGAGTATTTAATCATATTATCTATCTAAGAATCATATAAATAACACATTTGATAAAGGAAATAAATGTCAAATAGAGAGGAAAAAAGTAATAAACTCTTGTGCATTTTAATCTTTTTCTTTGAAACCTGTTGACATCAATGACAACCATGGAAATAGCTTGCATAATGTCAGGCTTTGATGTTGTTAAGTACAGTAGGCCCCCAATCATAGACCTATACAAAGTCTAATCAGCCTAAGGAGACTCATCATCTTTGCTCAAATGATAACCAGTTACCATAGGAGTACTCACTAGTTTGTAATCTTCCATACCAAGCTTCTTCAACATCTCCTTGACATACTTTGCCTAAGAGATAAAGATACCATTATCTGATTGAGCAATTTGGAGTCCAAGAAAGAATGATAATTCATATATCATAGACATTTCAAATTCCTTTTGCATCTCTTCTGCAAACTTCTTACATATCTATCAAGTATCACTTTTTAAGAGAGAAGGTTGCAAATCAAGAGGTAAAATTGGAATATGTACCTACAAAGGATTAGGTTGCACTTTCTAAGGACACATTTGAATATCTCAAACAAAATTTAGGGGTTGTTGCCCCTCCTTCTTCTAACTAGATGCATAGATGGTGCATCTATCCAGGGGGAGCAGTTTAAGACATATTTTTACCCCTGGATTGATGGAGGCTACTTCTCAAGGGAAGCTGACTGATAAAAGATGATAAGGATTGTTTAGACAGGGGGAGCCTATAAATAATAAATCTTTGAATTGATAGCAAGTGTGAATCTTAACAAGTGTTACAAATTATTTGAAGAGAGCTTATCAACTATGTTGAGAAAAGTGTACATAGGAAAAGTAATACATTATAAGTAAGGTGGATTATTTTATTTGTCTTAAAGATCTTATACATTGACAAGTATTAGTGGTGCACATAATGGTATGCTATAATAATAGCTTACATATTTTTCAAGTAAGTTTCAAATGCATGAATGATAGAAGAAGTGGCACCCATTCTATAGTGGTGGTCATAAAACAATTTGCTAAGGAAAGTGTAGAGGCCTTCCAGTTGAGTGTAACTATCATGGAATGTTGATAATGTGTTTTGCAATTTTTCAATATCTAGTTCTTCTATAAGATGCTCAGTTTGGCACATTAACTTAAATTTTTGAATGATCTCATGGCAATTGACTGATACATTTGATGTAAGACTCTGGTTATCACTTTCAAGATCATTTGCCTTTTCATAGATGAAAATGATACTACTACTATGGGTGAGCCATCCAATAGAACACACTCAAACTTGTTATACTTTTAGTTAGATTTGTGCTACAAATTTGGATCACCTCATAGTCATTTGTGTGATCTGCCATAGCCTAAGAGAAATAAATTAAAATAAATGTATATAAGTAGAAAACCCTTGAAGAAACTACACGAGTAAAAGCAAGAAACTTGGTCCACATGTAGGGGAAGTCACGCAGGGAAAAAAATTCTCGACAGGAACGGGTACCCGTTTAGTAACGGGTACCTAAGCCTAAATGGGTACCCATTTAGTAACGGGTACCCAAGCCTAAATGGGTACCCATTTAGCATCGAGTGCCCATTACTAAATGGGTACCCATTTTCAAAATGTATATATTTAAAAAAAAAGTCCCGTGGGCTCATTTTCCTCCACCTCCAACAACGGCGACAGTGACAGCAACAAACAAAGAATGGGTACGTGTTGTTAAAGGCCTTACCAATACAAATCCAGAGTTTTTTTTGCCCTGTCACCTCCTCCCACCACCTCGTCACTACTAAGCTCCTCCAGCTTGGTTGTTTGCTAGTTTTTAACTTGTTTTTTATGTTTTTTTGTGATTGTAGGATTAAAATGAAAATTAGGGTTTCAGTAAAATTAGAGTTTTATGATTTTTTTGTGATTGTATGTTTTGATAAACCCTAAAACTATGTTGTACTACAAACCCTAAAAACCTAAACTATAAACCCTAAAAAACCAAATTATAAACCCTAAAACCGTGTTGTACTACAAACCCTAAAAACCTAAACTATAAACCCTAGAAAACCAAATTCTAAACCCTAAAACTAAACAAGTGAAACTATAACTTGAAACTATAAACCCTAAAAAACCAAATTATAAACCCTAAAACTAAACAAGTGAAACTATAACTTGAAACTATAAACCCTAAAACTATGAAGTTCATAAACCCTAAAACTAAAAGTTATAAACCCTAAAAATATAATCTTTATAAACCCTAAAATTAAACTATATACCCTAAAATTAAACTATAAACCCTAAAACTATTAACAAAAGTATTTCTAAATGTTGACATAAGCTTCAAGATTTAACTGTGTGAGTATGATTCGAATGCATTCAACTTTTCAATGACTTCTAACAGGAACGTAATAGCATTCAAAATAAGCTTTATGAATTGAATTGTTGTAGTCACACAAAATTTTATATTTCAAATTGACTTGAAATTTCAAACAAGCCACTCTTCCATCCTCCTAAAAATGCAAACTACTAATAAAAATATCTTATAATTACTTTACTATATATCTTCATCATCATTTACTAGTATTCCATTTATGGCCTCTACAACTGTTATTACTTTTGAGGATCCCATAGTTTCATTTGAATCCCATGCCATGCCCATTGACTACACAGTTCTCCATCTCTTAGATTCTCTCTGCTCTGAGCATTCTTTTCCTCCTATTAATTCCATTGCAACCACCATTGTTGAGACATCATCCACACTACACATTGTTCCACCACCACTTGATAGTATGCTTGATAGTCTTGCCCACAATCCACCATTTTCATCCATCTTTACTACTTGTGTTGACATAGATAGCTGGTTTGACAACATCTTTAAATATTGATTTAGAGCATGATGATCTTATGGCTAATAAAGTCCCACTTGGTTGTGATCCTTAGATGCCTCTTTCTCTACCCTACTTTTGTACATATCTTCTCTCATCCTTATTCTTATGTTTGTGTCTATTGTCCCTTGTTATGTGGATGAGCTATTATACATGCCAACACTTGGGGGACAACGTATGATGTGTTTTTTGGTACTCCTTTTCTTTCCTCTATTTGTTTCTTACCCTGATTCTTCTTTGTACCTATTATCCCTATCCTTCCTTGACCATGTTTAAGGAGGATGCAAAGCATTAGGGACCTCTTCATGTTGACCTAAATATAACACATTTATCCATTCTAGCCCTTGTCATATTGTGTTTTTATCCTATAGTTTTCTTCCCCATGGTTGTGTTGTTCTAGACAGTGATAAGTCTATATTCATAGTACCATTTTATGTGTTATTAGGATTGACTCCATCCCACCAGAACCCTTTGTTTTCATTTCCCATATATCCTATAGTAGATCATTGCACCTCTCTATTTGCCTCTTTTTTGTACCCCCATCTCCTATCTCAATCATCTCTTATTGTCTATATACATCTTTCTTATACATATTATACATTCATTATTTACATCATCTATGCCACAATAAGTTATTTATTCCTCTCCTATTTATCTCTATCATCATATCTTATTGTTATGATTGCTATCATAATTCTCTTTATATAGTGTTATTGATCCCCCTATGACTCATACATGTATCTTACTATCATAGATTTCCACATGATATATGTATATTATGACCATCTTCTATTACATTATCAATTCTCATCTCCTTGCTAAGACTCTATCACATGGCCATAGATGTACCTAGTGACACCCTTCATTTATGCATTCTAGAAGGAACAGATTTTGTTGTTATTGATAAATCCCTTTTGGTAATATATATATCCTACTTGTATTTCCATGTTTTATATTCCATCATATGTCCTACTCATATCTTCTCATATTTTTCATTGTATTTTTTTCTCTTATCTATCCTCACCTTCTTGCCTATAGCAATTTCATAGACCTAGTCACATTATTCTTGTATTTTGTAACTTTCATTATCGACATTTCTATTATCATTATTCTTACTAGCATTATTTGTATTTATTACCTTATGCTATGTAGAATTCCATGATTTGTCCATGCTTGTATTTCTCATCCCACTTTCCTAATATCAAATCCCACTTTTGATTCCTATAGGCTTGTAGGTGGATCTTTCATGTTTTCATTCATCAACTGTTGAGTTCCAAAGAGTTAGCTTACCATGAGCCACATTGAAAAGAAATACATTCTTCAAAAGTTATTAACTCATCTGCATGCATACCCATCTATCATGTCATTACTATCCTAGTCTAATCTTTAGTGATGAGCCCTTGCATATTACTAGTTGCATGGGGTTAGACCTAGGAGGTTGTTGGCCCATGCCCCAAAGTACAAATTTTTATGTTTCTTATGTGCCTTATTGCTTTGGTAAACCCTACATTGACAAGTGATTGGAAATATTATACACTGGGGTTTCATGTTTGTTTGATTAGGCTTTTAGTCTAGGCATTTGTCTTAATGAGATTCAAGTTGTCTTGTGTATGTATTTCTCCCACAAAAGCATGTAAATTTTATGTATCTTTAGATTTTGTTTGCTACTAAGAATATAATCCCTCTCTTCTAGAAATATTACTCAAACTATGAAAAGGGGAGTAAAATATCTCAGGTAGAGAATATGAAACATCAACAAGGAGACAACAACTTTGAGCCAAGTCATAGGGTATGGTATCCCCTCTTCTTTTTCAAGATTTGCAAAACCTTGTAGGGTGATCCTTGAGGTCTCTCTAATAGGATAATTAAAAATAAATGAAGAAATGTGAATAAGTTCTTAGAAACCATGAATAAACCTACAAGACCTCACAATAGGATGTACACAAGCATGCATATGCATGTTATAATGAAATTAATGTACACCCTACAAATTCCTTATTATGTTTTTGTGTCCATATCAGCCTTAACATGTTTGTGTGTGTCTTCTATCATTTTGGCCCCTTTTTCTTAGCCTAAATCACCCCTAGCCATCCATGTTCCCCTTGCCTATGTTGTTCCCACGGTCTTACATTTAGAGTTCCTATATGTCCATTTTCATCTAATTTTTATCCCTATTCAATGTCCTAAACCTACCTTTAATTTCCCTTTAATTTATCCCCCTTTACCCCATTGCAAAACTGTTAATATTGTGCTAACCCCATCTTATGTGAAAAATCCACCTTTGTCCTTCCTAAATCTTTCCTTCACAAGATTATCATGGTTGTTCAAATTGTGAAGGTAAATCAATCACTTAGGAAAATGGTGGTGTGATTGAATGGAAGAGATAGAGGGTTAAACCAAGCATTAGAACTCTTGCATCTCATGAAATATCAATCTCATTATTTTAATACTAGAGTAGTTTTATTCAAGCAGTAGGTGCATGACCTTTTAATAAGTTGTTGGCTTCTTTTTGAAGTCCTTTGATTTTCAATGACAATGATAAATTGTGCATGGGAGATGTGTTTGAGAAGATAGATTAAATAAGGGTATACAATATATATTTAGGGTTGAGGCATCATCATTTGATCATATTATATGGTTTGGGAATTGTAAGTACCCATTTTTGTGCATTCATAGATGGGTCAAATTTTGGAGTCTAGTGATGATTAACACCATCTAAAGTGGCAATATGGCATAAAATGATGATAGTTGTGATACACATACACTTCTCTTAGTCTTGTTTGTCTTGTGAAGTAATATTTATAGTTCATTGCAACAAAACTCCCACTCAAACAAAAATTAATATGAATTAGTCCTTAATTCTCCCATAGATCTAATAAGATGGCTAGGCCTTGATGAAATGAATGCAAAAGAAATTAAAATATTCCTACTGGATCTTAAAAGAAGAGGGTTAAAGTTTTAATCTACACAAATAAAATACATTAATACATTAATAATAAAATAATCACCTATTATCTAAATTAATAATCATAATGATCTAATAAATAGAAAAAATGTATATAACCTACTAGAGATCAACAATCAGGTCCATATTTTTCTTGACTAGTTGTACTTGTGCATGTTTAATTTTCAAGTATTACTTGCTCTCTAAATTCATGGATATTTTAAACTTTCATTTATAGATCTATTAGATTAAGTTTAAATTTATAGATATTTGTTTGTAAGTTTTCAATATGTATATATTTGTGAAATTATACATTTGTAAGTTTTTCATATGGATGTATTTGGAAATTTGCAGGAGACATCTAATGGATGACCAGAGTCTAGATGAATTTTTAATAGATGCCATTCTTTATGAAAACCCCCCACCCCGTGATCCACCTCAAACCCCCCACCCCCTCCACCTCAAAACCCCCCACTCCCTCCACTTGATGAGGCCCAATTGTGGCAAAGCATTAATGAAAATATTAATACAATTGAGGAAAACATTAATTTGATTAATAATCAACCTCACTTGATGCCTCCTCATGCGGTTCGATTTGCATCTTCGATGCAAACCATTATTGATTCTGTTAGGTCTATTGATGCAGACCTAAATATATTTCACCTTTGGCAGGAGGAGAGGAGGCAATTCTATGTGGATGGTCTTTCATATAAAGACATCCATGATCTCCACATAACAAAACAAACATTAGCCCCATTTTTTCGTCACCCAAAAACTAATCAACCTATACCTGCAACAAAAAAAAGAATATCAATTAAGTGGTGTAGGCATGATGTGATTTCGAGACATTTTTGGGATTGGTGGTGGATGGTGTTTGATCACCCACCACATGATAATTATGAGGTACCACTATATTTTTTGAGAAAATTATGGGTGGAGTTTCAATTGGGTAAAAAACCCAATTATTTTGATATGAGAGAATTTCAGGGTGTTGGTCGTAGCATGCCACAACACAGACCAGGGGCATGAGTTGATCCCAATCGACCCATTCCTTCTGCTCCTATGGTTGCTCCTATTTTGCCCACGATTCCTGCACCTATTTAGCACCAAGCAGTGTTGTCGACATTAGGAGCATTGAGTAGACTCTCAGACAATCTCACTGAACAAGCTACCCACATGGTAGATGAATTCAGTGGTGGAGAGCATAATGGAGGAGTTGATGCATCTCATCATAGAGCCTCAGGCATGTTAGGGACACATTTGTGTACAAATTGCAATCAACCGTGTTATGGTCCTACTCCTACATCCACATCAGATGCAACTACAGTAGAAGTGGAGTCATACTTGGATCTACTAAATTCGGATGATAATCCTACATAGGTACATTGACCACATTTTATTAAATATTTCAAGTGCATAATTTGAACGTATCAAAATTTATATAAATAATTGAATGAATTAATATATAATTGTGAACTATTTGTTGTACAGATCTCAAGTTGCTCTAGGGCCACATCATGATTTGATACATTGAGTTTTGCATCGACAGCTGTAGAGATTGGCACACCTTACGGGGTAAACCAATATATCTTAACCCTAAAATCATATGTATCTAATTCTAGTTTAAATTTTCTTCTTGAAACTTATCAATATTATATTTTAAATTAACAAGTGTATAAATAAATAAATAACTATATGTACATGTATGTGAAACACTACTGTTGCAGCGAGGCTCAGGTCATGTGGCAGTTCCCATGTCTGACCGACCACGTGGCTTAGGTGTTTCTTGCACTGATCCTCCATTGTCAGCTGTTATGCCTGAGTATTCCCTGGTGTGTTTTAAAAAATTGTACTAAATTTGTACTAAGTTTCTTTTTTGATTTTATATAAATTTATATATGCACCCATATATGTAAGTGCAGGATGATAGGAGTGCGACCATTGGTCAGGTTGCTAGTCAGGGACAATTTCATGAGCCATCCACACATTTTGAGGTCCTAAACTTTACTAAATTTTCTATGTGCAATTTCTAGGTCTTTATATGCTAAATAAATTCTAACTTATTTCAAACTTGCTTTATTTGAAATTCTAGGAATTAGCAGGTCAAACTTTTGGTCAAGAAGATGAAACAACTATACCACCTAGACAACAAAATGTGGGAGTAGATGAGCATGATTGCATTGTAATTTAAATGCACACTTTAAATCCTACATTTAAATATTTAATTTCATATTTTTTATAAATTAAATTAAATTTGGATGGTAACCTAATTCTTGAGTGTTTTAAATTTGAATATCCAGGAATTAGCACCTAATGCTTTATGATCACTTGGACAACAGAATGTGGGAGGAGATGCCCAACATCATATGGTAATTTAATCATACATTAGATTCTAAATTTAAATATTTAATATGAGTATTTTATAAATTAAATTAAATCTTCAATCAAATGAAATTCAAAATGAAATTTACATTTCAGAAGCACATGTATGTGTCATTTTAAAATTTTTAAAATCTGATTGCAAGTTTCTTTCTCTTGTGTACAGCATGAGGTAGATCCATCTATTTCACGAGGAAGAAAGAGGCCTCTTTCAGATTTGAACTTGAGTGATGATCATACCTGACATAAGTATTTCATGAACTATGATTTGTATTTATTTATATGTTGACTATGAGTAGATGTTTTAGTACACATTTCATGGGTCCTACCTATATTTTATAGTATTTCATGGACTTATCTAGATAGATCTACATGTATTTATTATTGACTATATGCTTGAAAATTTTAGTATGTTAGATAATATATTAAAGATAATATGTTAAATATGCTTCATTGTTCACTTCTAGATTATAAATTATTTAATTGAGACATGTTAGAAGATTTCTCTCTTCTACATTTTTTAATTTAAGAAGTGATTATGCATTATGGTTCAATAGCTATAACTGAAATAGTGAACAATCTATTAATTGCCAAAATTAATTAAATGTTTTCATTTATATTTATATTCAAAATTCAAAATTCTAATACATCACCTCACCAACCTAAATTAAGCTAATTTACATAGTGGAATAGATAGGTTTGGTCTTACAATTATCTAATAGATAAGTTTGGTGTTATAATTATCTAATAGATTATGTCTAAATTTGGGATATGAGAGCAGAATTTAATTATGATAATAATAATGGATTAGTTTATCTTTCAATTCAATTTTAATGGGTGACTAATTATGAAAAATTAATTATTTTCTTGAAAGTTTTTATTTTTCATTTATTTATTTTTGTTAGAAAATGTTAAAATTTAATTGTGTGATTGGATTGAATAATAATCATAAATCAATTTGCATTAGTTAAAAAGGACAAAAAAGTGCCCATCCAATGACCTGAAGCAACAAACTAATTTTTTATGCGAGTTTATAATGTGATAGTTGATGATCCACAAGTTTTAGATTTGTTCTTCAAACACATTTTGAGTAGAACTTCTAGTTGCTACTCCTAATCATTCATATTGCAATTCACTCTTCTTTAGTGACATTTGGCAATCATTTTGGAAGCTTTTGGGTTGTTAGTTGTACATTTTCATTTTGTTTCCTTTTCAAACTAATTTGCTAGACTATTGTTAGTTGTGCAATTGGACAATTATTTGCATGTCATTTAGCATAGCTACAAGGGTTGCAATGTATGTGCAAAAGGATTCTCTAATTTTGAAGTCTATTATATTTTCCAATATTTCGTACATTAATAGATTCTAATTGCTCTTCCAACTCAAAATACACTACTACTAGTAGAAGAAAGATGAAAAAGTTCTTTTGCTTGTACAAAATTTGGCCAAACTTCATAAAACTTAGGACATTCTCTAGCAAAACTTGAGCCAAAATTTAGGGCACTTTATAACAAGGTAATTTACCTAGGATAAACCTTTCATTTCCCTTCATGTATGTGTTAAAGTAGACTTCCTAGTTATAGTAGCAACAATGTTGGAACTAAAGATGGGGTTCATGTAGATGCATGCATAATCAAAAAGTAAGGTCATTCACTCTAATAGTCTAGTGTACACAAGCATACATACTTTATAATACAACAATTAATTTGGAAATAAAACGAGATGTGTGCAATCCAATGCAATAGCTAGAGTGATTTTCTTCAAAAGATAAGTGCACCTATTACAATTTTCTTCAAAAGTTGAAACAACCTACAAAATACAATGGTGTAAGGTTCAACCCACTATGTGAGCAATTCAATACAAAATTTGGACTAATCTTCGTCATAAGGTAACATACCTAGTCCAATTTTCTACATATGGTAAAGTGAATTGCAAAATATGATAAAATGATAAGGATGTTAGGCTCACTTTGATAGTGTCCAAACAAAATCCATACCATGATACTTATGACTACACCTAGGTAATATGATAGCACAGTCCCATATTTATTGGTGATAGCATTAGACTGTTCAAGACAATGATTGAAGGATATAGAGGAGGACTATGGCATTCATAGAGGTGATATTAAACCATTTCAAATGTGCAAACTGCCCTAGGACTATTTCTCTTTAACTATCATGACACTACTACACAATCATGAATAAATGAGAGTTAGAGTGAGTAGATGGATAGGTTCTATACAAGTCTTTTCAACTTTTGTGCATTTAAATAATATAAAATAAATGCTAAATCAACACATCTCAAAACATAGCTAAAGTGGGTACAAAAATGATAGGAAAAATACAAACTATATACTTATTGATCCTGTACACTAATATCATTTGTGGCAATCATAAAATAATATTCAATCCATGAAAATTAAGTACATAGATCATAAAAAGATTCTCAAAACAAAAAATAGGCCCATTATGAAACATATGAGTATATCTATACAATTAGCTTATAGGTCCATGTTATTAGTTTGACAAGACTATAAAATTGATCTACCATTTACATTATGATGAAATCTTGTAGTGGCAATCATGGAAAAATCTACTTGTAGGATACACCTACAAGAAATAATGAATGTAAATGAGAATGAAAGAATATGTACCAAAAACACAAAATATTAATGTAATATGTAACTAGATAACACAAAAGAGGATGTAAGACGATGGCTTAAGGGGAGCTAAGAGGATGTCTTAAGGGGATACATAAGAGGATGGCTTTAGGGGATGTATAAGAGGATTAATTAAAAGGGGAGCTAGAAGAGGATGTCTTAAGGGGATACAAAAGAGGATAGCTTACTTGGAGAGATGTACATGAGTCAATTTACAAAGTATAAGATAATACTTGATGGCTAAAGGGGATGTAAGAGGATGGCTTAAGGGGAGCTAAGAGGATGAATTAAGGGGATGTACAAGTAGGTGTCTTTAGAGGATGGATGAGAAATATATATATATATATATAAAATTACCTAATTTGCATTCACTTTTAGTTGAAGACTACAAAATCGACCTCACATACTTGTATGGTGAAAACTTCTATTTACAATCATGCAAATTTGACTACTTGTCTAGGGTACACCTGCAAAAAGTAATATTCAAATGTACAAGTAAATTAACTATATATTTACATGAGTCGATACAAAATTTAAGACAAGGGGATTAATATAGAAGGTGAAATGAGAATGAAAGAATTTATATACCAAAAACACAACACATTGATGCATTATGTAACTAGATAACATGTTGAATATGAAATCCATAATGCAAGTATATACAATTACCTAATTTGCATTCACTTTTAGTTAAAGACTACAAAAATGACCTCACATACTTGTATGGTGAAAACTTCTATTGACAATCATGCAAATTTGACTACTTGTCTAGGGTACACCTATAAAAAGTAATGTTCAAATGTACAAGTAAATTAACTATATATTTATATGAGTCGATACAAAATTTAAGACAAGGGGAATAATATAGAAGGTGAAATGAGAATGAAAGAATTTATATACCAAAAATACAACACATTGATGCATTATGTAACTAGATAACATGTTGAATGTGAAAGCCATAATGTAAGTATATACAATTACCTAATTTGCGTTCATTTTTAGTTGAAGACTACAAAAATCACCTCACATACTTGTATGGGGAGACCTTCTATTGACAATCATGCAAATTTGACTACTTGTCTAGGGTACACCTGCAAAAGTAATGTTCAAATGTACAAATAAATTAACTATATATTTACATGAGTCGATACAAAATTTAAGACAAGGGGAATAATATAGAAGCTGAAATGAGAATGAAAGAATTTATATACCAAAAAGACAAAACATTGATGCATTACATGTAACTAGATAACATTATAGGATACATTTAAGAGGATGGATTTAGGGGATGTAAGAGTATGGTTTACATACATGGAAATTTATTCCATTGTACCATCTGCATCCTCATTTTTTTGTAATTCATTTATAATTGACTCATGTTCTTCCATCGAAAGTGTCCATAACTGTTTGTTAGAAAGTTTGCCTTGATATCTGACTAGTTTTATATTTGTTGCCACAACCAAATGTGAGTAGTGTATGATCTTCTTATGTGTTTCATAATCTTCAAATGCAGGCAAACCATTCCTTCATTTTAGATATTTTCGTAGCCAAGTGCCAACAACAACCACAGAACCTGTTGGATAATCCATGTTATCATCATCTACTCTAGGATGTAATAACTTTTGTTTTGTCTCAACACATCGAGCCAACCAATACTCGGTTTCCTCTTCATTGCCCTCAAGTGCAACAACAACATACACATGTCCTACAAAAAAAATTATGTAATTAAATAAAGTGTGACATGTATCTAAATCACATAAATTTGTACATGCATACATATATAATTAATTATATATAGATGTACAAAAAAATGGCAATAAAAAAATATTAAAAATAAAAGTACCTTCTTGTACAAGGTCTGAAACACAATCATAGTCATCTGATGCAAACATTTGATTATCATTTTCAATTGTTGTTTCAAGTTGATCTTGTGTTTCTGTAGGTGTCAAGGATTTTTGTTTCCATTCTTTAACCCATTCTATATTTTCACATGCTCCCCAATCACCTGTAATACAAAATTGATAAAAACATGCAAGTTCCCTAGTCCATATAGTCCATGTGCTTGCATTTGAACTCTTAAATGAATGCCATTTTGTTGATCCAGTTATTGTCTCACAATCAAGTTGAGTAGGAATATTCTCTTCTTCAACTAACCAAAAGAATCATTGAATTGTAGAGTTCTCACTTGATCCCGTAGATAATTTTTCATTACACCAATCCACAATTGCACGTGCATCTCTAAATTTGGCTGCATCCTCAAATTTTAGTTGCTCTCTAGCAAGAGCTCTTTTCACACATGCTCCAGCTCCACCATATTCTCCTTTACCATGTCCAGCTTCAAAAAAATTCCACATATGTTGGATATTGTTTTCTTTGTTAGCCCTACATAGCCAATAAAACATTCTTGCATTTTTGAATTGCCCTGTACAATTATCTGATCATATGAAATGTTGTGCCATCTGGATTCCTCTTTCTTTTAAACTTTCATAAAATTTTGTGAAACAATATTGCACAAACTCTGAAGAGTTTAACCGGTTATCACTCAAATAGAAATGATACTCCCTCAAAAAATTTCTATTATCTTCTGTACTATCATCTGCATGTCTATATACAATATGAACAAATATGGCCACTTGCACTGAATTATAATACTGAGATTGAATTTCCTCTTATGGAGCAAGAGTATAGTTTTCTGCAAAGTCAACCACTGATAGGATAGTTCCAATTGGAAATGTGTATTTACATGAACGAAATTGTCCATCAAGCCACCGAGCATATTGGGAGTGTTTGACATATTTGGATACAATATTATCCTTAAAATCTTTGATGAATGCATGCACACAAATTTTTTCAGTGACTAACTCATAACACTTTCCAATTTTTCCATCCTTTAAAGAATATTCAACATTCTTGAATCTTTTCACATCCACTAATTGTTGTCCAAATTCATGTGAAATATTTTCATGCATACATTCTCCTAACAATGAAAAGTTGCCACATCTATTGCATTGTCCAGAAATACATGCTTTTGAATAAAATAAGTATCCAGTAGATGTTTCACAAAACAAACCTGCTACAAACTCCTTAATTGTTTGAGGTTGCATATTAATACCACATTCCGACATAATTTCGTCAGTATGCAAAGTAGAATGTAGATATCGAAAAACATCACAATAATAATGAAATTGCACATGAGTTTTACAACAACAAGAGATTCGCTGTTGATTAATTTTCACATACCAAGGTTTACATTTCTTGAAAGATCTTTAGCTTATGGTAATATTAAATGGTTCTAACACTAAAACATCTAAGAATTTTTTATATAATTTAGTTTGAGTCATGTCTAATAGATGTTTTGGATGAGGATCATGAATTTTAGACCCCACTCGTAATTTTAAAACATCTCTAACATTAGATGATACCCTTGTATTATCATGCCAATATTTTTTAATTAAAGATTTGATTTCACTATTTAATTTCATGTCATACCTTGGGAGTCTACCACTAAAAATCTAACATTGATTAATTGGATCTTTTTCAATAGATTCTCCTCTTTGTTGCTCTTCTCAAAGTTTTAGGATTTATATTTAGAATTTCACTTGTCTTACTTATCATTCTTTTATTAGAAGATGATTTATTGACTAAAGCAATTGTTATAGCTCTTCGTGCTACATTGCTATCTTTAGATCGACTCTTTTTACCAATAGAATCAATAGCATTAGCAACACTAGATAAAACTTGTTTGATTGATTCATCTTTTTTTTAGGTTTTACAAAGATGCCTAACTTTTTCATTAGTTTTTGCAATTTCCACATCTTCATCAATTGCATCATAAGTTGACATTGAAATCCAAGACTTTTTCTATAAAAAAAATATTTTATATAATCTATTTGTATGAGTTCTCATTTGCCCCCAAGAAATCTTACCAGGAAGATTATCTAAGACATTTCTTTCAATCTCAAATGAAACATTTTCATTTTCACTCCTAAAAGGGATATCATTCTCATTCATCTCATCAATAGGTGGGTTTGAAGACATACCTAGATTTGTTTCTATAGTTGTGTTTTCCATATCATTCAAGGTTGGCTCCGAAGACACACATGGATTTGTTTCTATAGTCGTGTTTTCTATATCATTGAAAGTTGGCTCCAAAGACACACCTGGATTTGTTTCTATATTCGTGTTTTCCATATCATTGAAAGTTGGCTCTGAAGACATACCTGGATTTGTTTGTATAGTCACATTTTCCATATCTTCAAAAGTTGGGTTTGAAGACATACATACATTTGTTTCTATAGACACATTTTCTTCCAAATTCACCATTTCCACATTTGCATCATCTACATTCATCCCATCATTTATAGTCTCTTGAATGTCTTTCTCTTTAATACTCATGGAACTAGATGCTTCAATATTCTTCATCTCTTGAATCCTTGCTCTTCTATCTCTTTGCCTTTTTGCTTCCTTCTCTCTATTTGCTTCAATTTCTTGAGGTGTCATTACCCTCCTTTGTTTTTTTCTTTGACGTTGATTTGATCCCACGATTACCAAACCCTCTTGATAAAATAATAATTGATACTTAATCCAATTTCATAATTGATGTACTTATTTGAAATTTCGAAGTAGAATTAGATGTAGATCCTTTGTTCCATAGATTTTGAAGTAAAAAATAAATGTAAAAACAAAAACCTTCTTTCTTTATTCCTCTTGAAAATAGCTCATGCACTTGATTTCACTTCAGAATTGTTCATATGATTGACTCCTTTCAAAATCTGAATAAAATATGACCTGTCAAGAGATTCCACAAAACACCTGTAAGTAAAAAAATACAGAAATTGTCGTTGTCGGGCCATACTGATTAGACTTGCAAGTTGCAGGGATACAGTAATAGTATGTTTTTTCCTGATATGAGAAATAATGGATATAATAGAAACAGGTACCCGTTCTTAAAAAATAACAGATGCCCGTTATATAATGCGTACCTGTTATGTAACGTGTACCCATTTTATAACGGGTACCCGTTCTATGAATTTTAAAATCACCGACCGCCTTTTCCCTTACATTTGCTTGGGTTTTAGGCTTGAGATAGGCATGGTTGGCCAACTTTGAGCCTTGGACCTGCAAGTTTTTTTCTAAGTACAGAACAAGAAGAAACACTAAGTTTACCTATATGGTTGAGGACCTTTTTTCTGAATTATTTTACGAAATGAAAACCCATTACATATGACATAGTCTAGTTTTCAAATATGTAATTTGTTTTGTTATTGGACATGTTCTTCTATTTATTATTTAATTTATGAGCAAACTGGTCCAAAAACTTGAAATGACAGGTGTTTGTATTTTTTTAATAACTTTTAATTTTTAATTTAAAAAAAAAATTATATGTCATCAATCTACACATCATTCTTTACACAATGAAATAATAATAATAATTTTATGATTTTTTTGCTCAAATTATGTTGTCCATACACGAGGGGTTTTCAAAAGTAGCAATTAGGCCTAATAAAAAATTAATAAAAAAAAATTATTTGGAAAAAAATTATAAAAAAATATCCTCATCAAATTTCACTATACTACACATCTTTTCCCAAAAGGATTTTGAAAAATAATTTTATTTAGGTCAAATTATGTTGGCCGTATGCGTGCAAGGTATGGTTAAAAAAAGTGACTTTTAAACAGTGGTTTTTAGAAATGCCTATTGAAATTAATTTGTATCATCTGGGTATTGAAAAAAATTACATATTTAGAAACTAGACTCCAAGTACTACATTTTATATTTAGTGACTTTTTTAAAGATTCCATATCTAAGTGCTTCAAATTTTAAGGTCAAATGTGACAAATTCTGAAAATTAGGGAAAACACTTCCACTTTTTGGCCAAAAAGTGGACCCAACTTCTTGCACTGACCCACACACCTTATTTATTTGGTCAACATAAAGAACACCATGTGGGACACTAAATGGGAAGAAACACATATTTAAAGCCACATAATCTCATCCAGGCTTGAGTATAAAGGGCTATGGTCATATCAAGTGGAACAATGGCAGCATTGAAGTCATAAGAGAGGCAAATACTCATAATTTATCTTCTAAAAAATCCCCTGAAATGACCCATACCACTAGAATAGAGACTATCCTAAAAATTAATACATGTACAAAGTCTACTATGGTAGCTCAATTAGATGGAGAATGACAAGACCATTTTAGGTTAGAAGGATTACAAATACTCCTACCCATAGTCTCCCTAGGCAAGGACCTAGAAAAACATTGCAAGATGGTAAGAGAAGCAAAAGGTGAGGAAGTAGAGAAGATGGAAAATTCACTAAACTCATTATTAGATGAAGTCCTCATGAAAATTCAAAATTAGATATGTGATGACATTGCAGATGAAGTACTACAAGAGAAGATGGAACCAAGAATGACAGAGAGATTGGTAATAGCTTAGACAATGATGGAAGAGAAAACACATATCAACACACCAAGAAAAAATAGAAAGGGATGCAAAACAAGGCCCAATAAGACAAAAGATGAAATTATTGTAGGCATTCAGTCCACACTTAAGAAAACATTAAGAAAGAGGAGAGTGGATAACTCTCATGTATAATGAAGGTACTCTTGTGGAATGTTAGGGGCATTAATGCCCCTAACAAAAGACACCTCATCAGGCTTAAAATTGATGAATCAAAAGTGGACATCATTTTATTATAGGAACCAAAACTATTCAAGGAGAAAGGAGAACATATTTTTCAAAATTAGAAATTTCAGACACAACTATGGTTGCAGCTAATGGGGCTTCGGGAGGCTGACCATTTTTGTGGAGAAGACACCTTCCTAAAATGGAGAAAATATCAAGGGGGGTGAATTGGAGCTTGGGCAAGTTGAACAAATGCATCTTAAACATGGATTTTTGGGTTATCAATGTGTATGGACCAAAGGGAACTGGATAAAAAGCAAGCTATGGAAGGCTCTTAGAACAATATTAATCTCTCTAAAGGATGAAATCCTGGTGATCATTGGGGGAGATTTTAATACAATAGTAGATGAGGAGGAAAAAAGAGAGGAGTCATCCGTCCTATGAGATGTATGGAAGGTTTCAAGGATTTTATCTTCTTTAATAATCTATTTGATTGTATACCAAAAAATGGTAAATTCACATGGACAAATAGAATGAAAAAAATTTTAACCACATAGAAGAGAGGTTAGATAGATTCCTCCTAATGCATAAATGGTTCTCAGGGAATCAAAATTTCATTAGTAGCATCCTACCTATAGCTAGCTCACACCATTATCTTATTTGTTTGGAGTTCTTGGAGGACAACTGCAAAAGAAATAATTATTTAAAATTTGAAGAAACGTGGTTTAGGGATGCAAGCTTTCTACCACAACTGAAGAAATGATGGGAATCATCTCCATTCATTCATTGATTGGGAATGTTCCAATTGCTACAGAAACTTAAATTCATCAAAACCTGGGTCAAGAAATGGAATCATTACCATTTCAAAAACATTTTCAAAGAAAAGGAGAGAATCCAAAACTAACTATCAATATTATTAGCTGACATACTTTCTAAATGTATGATGTCAAAGTTATAATCAGGAGAAAATTTTAAAAGAGGAGTTGTAGAAAATATTTCACTCAAAGAGGAAATCTATTGGCAACAAAAATCTAGATAAATGGGGTTGAAAGAGGGAGATAGAAACACAAAATTCTTGAACATTTTGACAAAAGTCAAATGAGCATCCAACTTTATATATCGTATTAAGAATGTGGATGGTTCAGTAATCACTAATCAAATAGAGATTCAAAAGAAAGCCATTAAATTTTCCAAGGGTTTTCTAGCCAATGAAGAAAGCAATCCACAAGTCCAACATTCATCAATGGTGGCAAACATCCCAAAGTTAGTTATAGATGATAAGAAAGAAAGTCTTATTAAAGACTTCACATTGGAGGAGATTCAAGTTGTTGTGTTTTCTATGTTGAGTGATAAAGCACCTAGACTAGATGGTTTCACAAGCCTATTTTTCCAGAAATGTTGGAGTTTATTGGGTAGAGATGTGTTCCAGGTGGTGAAAGAATCAAGGAAACACATGAACATATTGAAGGAACTAAAAACTTCTTTCATTCCTCTAATTCCAAAAACAAAATTTCCCTCTACCTTAGAAGAGTTTACATCAATTTCTCTTCGCAATACCATATATAAGATCATTTCAAAAGCAATAGATTCTAGACTGGTAACCATTATTCTGTTAATAATCTCATAAGAACAAGGAGGTTTTTTGCCTGAGAGAGAGATAACAGAAGGAGAAATTATCACACACAAGGGAATTCATTCAATTCATAAACTTAAAATACCACCTATGATTCTCAAATTAGATATTGCCAAAGTGTATGACAAAGTCAAATTGAATTTTCTCCTTCAGGTTCTTTTGAAACTAGGTTTTTCCAGAGTTTGGTACAAATGGATATACTCATGAACATTTTAGGGGTTAAATTATTAGTGTTAGTGAACGAAACTACAGTTGGATCCTTTAATTCCAAGAAAGGCATGAGACAAGGAGATTCCTTATCACCCAACCTTTTTATTCTAATGGTAGAAGCATTCAACTAGGAAATCGAGGAAGAGAACCAGAGGAACAATTGGAAAGCAATTTAACTTCCATTGACTCAAGAACCTTTCACACACTCTTTCTTCATAGATGACACCATGTTGTTTGGACAAGATTCTATTGTAAAGGCCAAAGCTATCAGAGAACAATTTCTTCTTATTGTGAAACATCTAGACAGTCCATCAATGCCTTGAAATCTAAGGTGTTTCTCTTCTTCACATCCACTATTGTTCAAAGAAGAATTGTCAAAGTTGTTGGATTCAGAAAGGAAGCTCTCCCAAGTAAGTATTTAGGAATTTTGTTGTTTGTTGGCTCTCTAGGAATGAACTTTGGAAACACATTCATTCATCGATCAAAAATAAAATTTTATCATGGAAAGGTAAGTGGTTGACCATGATTGGAAGATTAACAATGGTGAAAGAAGTTTTAGATGTTATCCTTACATATATGATGTCAATCATCAAAATGCCTAAAGGGGTTGTAATAGAACTTGAAAAACTTGTTAGGTCCTTTCTATCGTAAGGCAACTTAGATATGAAAAAGATTCCTCTTATCTCCTGGGAAAAAAATTGTAAACCAAAAATGATTGGGGGGTAGGTTTGTAAAATATGGAGACACAAAATCTAGCTCTTGGAGCCAAACTAGAATGGAACGTGTACACCAAACCAAATACAAAATAGGAAAAAAATATGCAAGCCAAATTCCTAGACAACGAGGACAAAGAAGGGATCTTTACTATTGCCAATTCACTAGTAGGTTCTAAAATGTGGAATTTCCTAATCCAAAGGAGAGAAGTTATTATCCCACATTAAACATGGATTATCCATAATGGGGATAAGGTATTGTTTTGAGAGGATTCTTTGAATGGTCATCCTCCATTATCCACAAGATATGATTTGAATGAGGCCAAGGCATTTCTCAAACAAGCTTGGGGAAATAAAGTTAATAAATACTAGAAATCCTGGGATCAGGTAAATAATGTCAATGTCAAATGGAAGAATTTTAATGAGTGTGATTTTCCTAGGTCTTAGAAAGAAATCTTGAGCAAGATATTGGCACAAAAAGTCATCATTTCATTGGAAAATGAAGATAAGATAAATTGGGAAGCAACTAAGTTAGGGTTTTACATGATAAGTCAAGGATACAAATATCTGTCAAAAGCAAATAAAATTGAGTCGTTGTATAAACTTTGGTGGAATGATGCTTGTCTACTAAAAGTTAGAGCTTTTGCATGGTTGGCTCTTTGTAATAGAATTTTAATAGGTAAAAGGTTAGACATGATGGGTACTTCTCCTATCTTTAGATGTGTACATTGTGGAGAAGAAGAAGAAGATGTGGATCCTCTACGTGTAAATTTCCCTTTTAGCAAAAAATGTTGGAAATGGTTATGTGCAAGGTTGAATTGGGAAGACCCATTCCCTAAGTCTCTACTTGAACATTTTAAATGGTGGCTTTCCCTCTACTCTAAATCAACATTTGTATGTATTTGGAAGGTCCTCTTGTTGGTTATTTGGCACATTTAGATGGAAAGAAATTATAGAATCTTTAGAAAATCTCCCCCTCCCATATCCAAGGTGATTAGCGAAGTGGTAATACCAAAGATCACTAAGAGTACAAGTTTTGATTGTAAATTCACAAATTGGGATAAGTTAAATGGTCTCCTCCTGTAGCCCCTCTCATTAAATTAAATTTTGATGGGGCATGTCGAGGCAATTGAGGTGTATCTGGGGTGGGTTGCATACTTAGGGATTCCCATGGGAATCTTTTGGTGGCAAAAGGCGATCAAATTGCCACAGGGTTCAAATAATGAAGTAGATCCTTATGCACTCATGTGTTTAGTATTGCCATGCTAAAAAATATAATATAAAATAGATCTGGATAGAAGGGGACTCTATGTTGATAATAAATGTCTTGAAGACCAAAAAGGTGTCTAATTGGAAATAAAGTATATACTTCAATTGTTTGGAGGATCCTGGATGAACTCGACTCTTATCAATACTCTCACTATTATAGGGAGGAAAACAAAGTTGGAGATTGGCTTGCAAATCTTGCAATAGATCAGTCTCAAAGATTTAAAGTTTTGAATTCGAATTCATGGAATCTTCCTTCAGAACTTCAAAATTTGATAGAGTTGGATAAACTTTCGAACCTTCCTCAACTCGAGCTCCAAAAAGATAACATTTTAGTAGAGTGATCAAAAGATATAAGAAATCATTAGATTTTTGTCTTCATATCCTCGAGGTAGATACAAAAGGTTTAGGTCAAAATTAGAAATTCGTACACGGGTGGTGTCAAATATTTGTGGCTGACATAAAATGTTGGGTTCAAATTTGAAGTTACCTGAGATAACAGTCAAGAATAACATATGTATCAAGAAGGGAGGTAGAAATTTAGTCTTGTCTAACATCATCTTCAACAAGCTGTCGTTGACCAACGGATTAAAATCAATCATGTCACACACCATTCTACTTAAATATCATCCATTTCAATGGTCAAACAGTCAATAGCGATTTTACACCTCATTCACAACAAAAAGTGGTAAATATTTGTCCTATTTTTATTCACCAAAATTAACCTTTAACTGTTGAAGTGGATGATATTTAAGAATAACCGTCATACACCAAACTACAAGAAATTTTCATTTGTTTGATCAGATGATGCAAAAGATGTTTATTCATTCGAATCCTAAGGGTCGTCAGTATATCAGCTTGAAGGGATAGATGGTACAACTGGTGCATTCATCTTCACTAATTTTGGCAGGAAACGAGATGATGAGTTGCGAGAAAAATCTAGAAACATCATTTGACGTGAGGCAGTATTCATTGTCTCTTTTATTCCTCGCCACCTCTTACCTTGCTAAATGGGTAATTAGCCCATATTTATCACTCTAGGAATGGTAATATCTTTCATTTCGATTCCGTAGTCTTCTCTCTTGTTCTCCAGCATCTCTTCTATGTGCAAGTGGTTTGTCATGGCAGCACATACAAATAATTAGACCAAGAACCTCCAGATTTCTCTTCCTCCACTGGATTGGGAACCAATAGAAAGGGGTGCCTATGACATGGTGAATCTGTGATAAGTTTTTGACATTGACTGCCTACATGTGGAGTTCACAGTCAGGATTATCATCGGTGACTCATTGCTCAAAGCTTCCTCGCGGATGTTGAGACTATCTAGCGTGGGTTCAATTTTCCTGTCTAATATCATGGACTTAGTTCAAGAGGTAGACTTCATGGCTTTGATCGGTTTTGGCTTCATCTATGAATATCTGCTCAATACAGATACTTGTGGAAGTGTGCGTTGGAAGGGTACAATCTATTCAATGGTGAAGCTCCTATTAGAAGACTCTTTTCTATCAACCTACTCTACTCCTTCCCAGCCACGACATGTTTCTTTCATGCCTTTTAGAAAGAGTTTCACTCGAGCTATGCTAACACTATGAATGGTGCTTTGGAAGTCCACCACTTTCAACTCCCATCTGGCTTGGATTCCAAGGAAAAATAAATTTTTGGTGCCATAAGGTTTATGCATCTGAATTCACCAGACCTGGCACTGCGTCCTCCATCAATGGCTCTGCTCAAATTACTTCCTCCGTCAACTACTCTCACTCCTCCATCAAAGAAATGTGGTTCCTGCCTCGACTAACAATTCTTGCAGTCAGTTGTAGGTAAGATTTTTGTTTATTTTTTATTGGCCCACATGATACAGAACATTGACCACTGTGATATTTTTGTTGTTCAACCCTTCTCTACTAATTTTCATAGACTGACACTATGTAATTATGATTTTTTCATTAATATAGTATGGGTGTCTTTACACCTTTAAAAAAAGGTTCCCTCTAGTGCTGTCTTCAAGTATAAATTGACAGCCAATGGTGATAGCGCTGTCTTCAAGTATAAATTGACAGCCAATGGTGATAGCACTGACGTGTGCAGATCTCAACAGAAGATGATGATGAACAACCATTATCATTTCAATTGTCTTGCACTATACTCGGACAATGGGAACCATAGGTGGGCAAAGGCAAGTTGTCCGTTTAAGAGAGGGAATGGCTTTGTTGTTGTAAAAAAATTATAATAAAAGAAGATAAATGGACTTAAAAATAATAAAGAATGCATATTATAAGTGTAAAAATATAGTATTATAATATTATAGATATGGGAGTATATGGGAGTATCATTTATCTAAATCTATGTTATCACAAAAGGTAATATCAAAAGATATTTCAGATATTGAAGGTGATTTGAGATTACGAATTATGAATTCATAATCTATTGTAGGATTGTCAATGGATATAAGGGAAGCAACACTTGCCATTACATCTACATAACAATTGTCTTTTTGTGGAATTGTATCAATTGTAAAGGATGAGAAATTCTTCAATAATGATAAGGCCAAGTCTCTATACCGAGATAACTTATCTTGCTTTGCTTGATAAGATCCAATGATTTGTCTTATGATCAATTGAGAATCATCAAATATATAGATGTGTTTAATGTTGAGAGACAGAGTGGCATGCAAGCTAGCAATAAGGGCTTTGTACTCTACTATATTGTTTGTACATAGAAAGTTGAGATGGTAAAATAGGGGAATCGACTTTCCTAATGGAGGTACTAGTATAACACCAACACCAAAACTAGTTTGACATCTAGAACCATTGAAGAATAACTTCCACTTATCATCAACATCCAGAGAGAGGATTTGATCATCAGGGAAGGACTCTTGATTTGGAATAGAGAATGGTGAAGGAGCTTTAGCTAAGTGGTTGGTCTATCCTTGACCCTTAATTGTCTTTGGGAGATGAACTTAAGTTCAAATTCTGTTAACAACATAACCCACTTCACTAAACATCCTGAAAGATATGTTTTAGCAAAGAGATGTTTCAAAAGGATCAAGTTTTACAATTACATTAACTTCGGCATTAGGAAATAATGTCTCCATTTTTGTGTTGCAAAAACCAGAGCGAGGTAGTGCTTTCTATAACAAAATATCACACTTCATAATCGAGCAAGGTTTGGCTAATATAATATACATCGCATTCTTTTCCATCATCATCATCATTTTGTGCTAACAATGTTGCGAGAGCATTAGGAGATGCAGATGTGTAGAGAATGAAGGGTCATCCAAAGATGACAAGTTGTAATATAGGAGGATTAGTTGAGTAGATTTTTAGATCATCAAAATCTTTTTGGAAATCCTTATCCCAATTAAAGTTAGATTCTTTCTTATGTAGTTGTTTGAAAGGGTTAGTCCTATCCATGAGTTGTGAAATAAATTGATGAATGGCATGTATCTTCCCTTGTAAACTACAAAGTTGTGAAATGTTTTTAGGAGGTGGCATGTTGAGAATGGCCTCAATCTTTTTGTATCCACCTCAATACCATGATGTAAAACTATGAATCCCAATAGCTTACCACTATCAATGCCAAAGACACATTTACGGGAATTCAAGCACATGATGTATTTACGTATACGTTCAAAGATTTGGCAAAGAATTTTGACATGATCCTGGTGCAAAATAGACTTGGCCAGAATGTCATCGACATAATCCTCTAAAATGTTATGCATGAAATCATGAAAGTTATGTGTCATAGCACATTGATAAGTTGAACCAACCCAACATAATGTTCCCAACAAAATGTTCCCCAAGGAGTTATAAAATTATTTTATATTGATCTTTAGGATTGATGAATATTTGATTATAATCAAAGAAACCATCTGTAAAGGAAAGTAAGGCATGACCTACAGTAGAATCGATAATCATATCGATATTAGGAAGAGGAAAATCATCTTTTTAAGATGCTTTATTTAAATCTCTAAAGTCAGTACAAATTTGAATACAGTTGTTGGGTTTAGCAACAACCACAATATTTGAAATCCAAGGTGAGTAGTCAATAAGGCAGGTAAAGCTAGCTTGTAGAAGCTTCTCTATCTTAGCTTTGACTAACAATGCAACCTTAGGATTCATCTTGTGAATCTTTTGTTTTACAAGTTTAGCATCAAGATGAATTATAATATTATGTGTTACCACCTGAAGATCAATGCTGAGCATGTCACAATATGTCCAAGCAAAGAGGTCAAGATAATCATGTAAAAGAGAAGGAAGTTCTTGATTTTCTTCAAGATTTAGACAATTTCTAATAGGGATAACTTTTTCATGGTTATGCTTGTCCATCAAGGCATCGACAGTCTTTCCATTAAGGAGAGTAATGTGGTCTAGGACATTAGTAGGATGAAGGGATTCCTCAAGTGATTCTTGAGATACTGAGGTACCATTAGATAAACAAGCATCTTTCCCAATGTATGCTTTCATATTTAAACAATAATGAAAACCACAATCATGATGGTAACAAGACAAATAATGATAAGCTCCTAGGAATTCAGCCAAAGTTTCATCTATTGGAAAAATATCCAAGGTAATATTGCTAGAATCACAAATTGTGTCGATTAATATTGTTTAAGTGGCTAGAGAAATCCAAGTTGGGATTCAACAAGTAGTATCCTTTCTCACCTAGGATTGTACATGTCTTCAAATTTGTGTTAAACACTAAATGTCACAAACAAACATCAAATTGTACTATCTGCTATATTTTCTTGACTAAAAACAGAGAAAATCATCACAAAAAAACATTAGGTTATCTTGAAAAATGTGCCAAAAACAAGCAAAACTTGATAAAAAATAGAGTTATCTCAGTAGACCTGCACATTTGCAACTTCTTGTTGTGCATCTAATAAATCCTGCTACATATATACTTCTATAGCACGTATAAGACATCTTTCTATGCATACAAATAATACTGTCAGGCATCCAACATTACTGTGCATTCAGAACTGCACAATTGCACCTTGTTCTTGCACATCCACAATAGTGAGTTGTTCTCAAGGTTTTGAGAAAATAACAAAATCAATTTTAGATACCCATTTCTACTTAGATTTCAATTGAGAAGTCATTTTAAACATAAAAATGCATCCCATAGCCATTTTTGAAACATTTCACTTACATCCCATATCTAGCCTTTCCAAAAACAAACAAAAACAAGATTTTCCCAAAGGTGCTATTGAGATCCTCTATTTCAAAACAATCTAGTTAGTTTCCCTATCAGGATCAATCATCCTCTATCTAGGAACTACGCTAAACATCTTGACAAGGTTAGTCTACATCAATAGTGATTTCTATCATCCCTATTTGATTCACTTTAGATCAACACTTTGATAGCTACACACCATAGCTCAAGACTATTGTTTGAACAAAGATCATAACAAAACCTTAGAAAATCTTACCACCAACACATTCAATCCAATCTATCACCCCAAACTACACCCTATCAAAAACATCACTGATATCTACAAGTCTCTCATCCAACTTCATTCATATCACACTTTTGTATGGTTGAAACTAGGTCTCAAGATAAAAGAAGGCAAGAAATGGATTACACAAATAGTCTAGTGTACACTCTTCTAGTGATGGAGAGGAAGAAATCGACCAAGAGGAACTTGATAAATTCTTACAAGATCCAAAATTTAAAAAATCGATGGATAAGGTCATAACAACATATTCTCGCCAATACTTCCTCTTACTTGCACAACAAGGAGCCAAGTTACCCTCTAATTTTGACATTTCAAAATTAAGAGTACCAACCTCATCAGATGAAACAAAAGCTCCCAAGAATGAAAAGGCTAAGGATATGTTAAATCCTTTAGATACAATCATGCAACAAATCCAAGTGTTACAACAACAATTTGTGGACCTACAAACAGGAACTTCCACAAAACATTACTCATTAGAGGATATATCTCCATATCCTTTTGACAAAAGCTTAGTCATGGTACCTTTCCCTTCAAGATTCAAAGTCCCTAAATTTGACAAACATAGGGGAAATGTGATCCAGATGACCACATTAGAGAATTTAACTTTGCATGCTTAGAAGTCACCCATAATGAGACATATCTAATATGACTCTTCCCATGGAGCCTAGGAGGTCTGGCTATGGAGTGGTTCTCCCATCTACCTTTCGGAATCTAAACATTCAATGAACTAGTGGACAATTTTGTCACTCATTTCTCCTACAACATTGAACATGAGATTTCAATGTTAGATCTATGCAATAACAAACAAAAGAGTGGAGAATCTTTCACCACTTTCTTACAAAGATGGAGACAACTTACTAGTAAATGTCTTTACCACATCCTTGAGAAGCAAATGATTGAAATGTTTGTCCATAACTTGAACACAAAGTTAAGCTATCAAATACAAATCCAATGCCCTACTTCTTTTAGTAAGGTCATTAAAATGTGATTACTTATTGAGAAATCTTTGATAATAAAAGAACAAATAAAATTATATAAGGATGTCCCTAGTTCAAGCAACAACATGAATAAATTGAGGTTTTGGACTAAGAACAAGAACATTGTAAATGATGGAGTTGTAGATGCAAAATGTGTGACACTAAAACAACCTATTCTAAATCTCTCAAGTCCACACAACAATACATCTTCAGACAAACCCGCAAACAATGAACCAAGACCAACAAGCTTTCCTCCTCACAGAAAATTTACACTATTGGGGGAATCAATTGAATCTACCCTAAGGAAGCTCATAGAAAACAACCTCATAACACTTCCTACTTCAAACCCTCTTGGTGGAAAGATTCTTACTTTTGTGAATTCCATAGAAGTAAAGGTCATAAAACTAATGATTGCCAATGATTGAAGAACACCATCCAAGACTTGATAGATTGAGGAGATATATCAATTGGACATACATCCAATGATGAACATGTGGAATTCAAGAATCCTCTCCCTAACTATTAGAAGGGAGGTCCCTGTAAACAAAATAGTAGTAGTGGTAACAATTCCAAATACACGAATGTATCATATGAATATACTGTTAACCACATCTTTGAAAGTGACTCAGATGTAAATGTGATTACTATAAAAAACAAGCCTGATTGTAATGTAACCACTTGTCACGGAAAGATTACTCTCCATCTGTATCCAATTAGTATAATGTCCTAGGCTAACTCCAAAGGACACTTGTACATATATCTATTTTGCAGCTTTTGTGTCTCTCACCATCCCATAAGGCTATCCTAGAAAAAGCTCTATTTGAAACCACCGTTCCAACAAATCTTGACCAAGAGAAATTTCAAGCCATGGTAGGACATCTCACTACACCCCATTTCCTATCTTTTACTAAAAAAGATGAAATGTCCATTACTCAACCTCACAATGCATCTCTTCACCTTAAAGCCCTCATACATAAACACAGAATAAAATGGGTCCTTATAGATGAAGGGGTAGGTTTAAATATATGCACACTAAAATTAATCCTTGCATTGGGGTTCTCTGAGAATGCTATTGATCCAAAGAAGAAGATCACAATCAAGGCATATGATGAGGAAGGAAGAACATCTAAAGGCATTGTGGTCTTACCAATAAGAATTGGACCAATGGAGAAGGACGTGGTTTGCTAAGTCCTCGACATGGAACTAGCCTACAATATTCTCCTTGGCCTACCTTGGATACATGCAATGAAGGTCATACCATCCACCTATCATAAATGTATAAAGTTTCCCTACAACGACCAAGAGATTACTATCCAAGGTGATCCCAATCCATTTGAATACTGCAACACCATCAAACCAAAGACTGAAGTTGTCATACCTACCAGCCATGCAAGATCATCCTCTATAGCCCTTGTTGACCCAAGTTCAATACCTTTTACATCCAAAACCACCAAACTAAAAGTCAAGCTCAAAGATAAAGGGATAGGAGAGTATTCCATTGAGAAAACCTTTTGTCTTGCACAACTACCCCTATCACCCAAGTCTTATGGAAAACCATCTATGAACAAACCATGTAGCCATCAAAGACTCCTAAAGGTCCTTTTATCAAATGGGGAAATCTATCAAATGAAAGTGATGAGAAAGATGTCCTTCAATGGCTATACATAGAAGAAGATATGGAATCCAAGCCACAAAATCAACAACCCCAATTACAAACTAATCAATATGGCCTAGGTTTTACTATCTTGTAGAGAATGGGATATGATGGTCATAGTTCCTTAGGCTTGAGAAAAGAAGGAATCATGTAACCCATACAACCTTCTTCCTTATCGGCCTGAGACACTACAGGGCTAGGATACAAAGGAAAAGACAAGGAAAAGGTTACCACCAATCTAGTTGAGCAAATTCAGAAATTGCATGAAGGAAGTGAGACGGACTTGAATTAATGGGAATGGGATAGTCTCTCTGAGCTATCTTGTGAAGATAAAAGTATTGATGTGGTTCAAACATATAGCTCAACAAATACATACCATGAGGGTCAAAGCTCAAGGTCTAGACCGCTAGAGTTTGATTTGCAAAATACTAAGAGTGAGTCCCAAGGGGAAGGTTGGATGACCCACTTAATAGATAATACTGAGGAGAGTACTATTTTAGACCTTGTACATACCCCTACAAACCTAGACAACTCCTCTGTCCTAACCATCATTAGCCTTGAGTTAGACCAACCTAATGATCTTCTACCACTAGTACATCCCAAACTCATAGATTGGGAACTACAAGAAACCCTTGAACTAGATACCTTCCAAAAGGATGATGCCATTATTGACTATCTAGAACTATGGGATCATCTACCTTCAAGAGACCATAAAGTTGGCTTCACTATAAAACTCAATGATGGGGCTTATTTTGGAGGGAGTGCCAAGCCTTTAGTCACAAAAATGTAAAAATAAAAAATAGTTCTAATGGTGAGAACCACTCCGTGGTAGTATTAGATCATGAAAAAGAAAAAATAAAGGGTGTATCCAATGGTGAAACGCTCTCTGAAGTGCCAAAGGATGAAAGGCTTGACACTCTTCCCAAACCTACACATCAAGAGATGTCCTCAGTTTTGATAGAACTAGCAAAACATGTCAAAATTGGCACAGAAGACAATCCAAAGATAATCTATCTAGCAGAAATGTTATCTGAACAAGAAAAGATAGAATTCATTGAATTCTTCAAACAGAGATAGATTAATTTTTCTTGATCCCATGCAAATATGCCTGGACTTGACCTAGATCTCATCATGCATCACTTATCACTAGCTCCAGGAGCTAAACCAGTATAACAAAAGCTAAGGAAGATGCATTGGCATATAGCACTATTAGTAAAATAAGAATTGAAGAAGCTGTTAAATGTCGAGTTTATCAGATCAATTGACTATCTGGAATGGCTCCCCAACATTGTTCCTATCTCAAAACCAAATAAAAGGATCAAAATTTGCAGTGATTTCAAGGATTTGAATAAAGCTTGCCCCAAGGATGACTTTCTTTTGCCTAATATCGAGATTATTGTAGACCTGACAGTAGAACATACTATGCTATCTCTCATGGATGGATTTTCTAGCTACAATTAGATCAAAATAGCACTAGACAACCAACACAAGACCACTTTCACATGTCCATGGGGCACATACTGCTAGAATGTGATGCCATTTGGGCTGAAAAATGCAGGAGCAACATACTAGAGAGTAATGAGAACAATTTTCCATGATATGATGCATACCATTATGGAAGATTATGTGGATGACATTTTAGGCAAATCAATCACTTGAGAAAAACACCTGCAAGTATTAGACAAAATCTTTTAGAGACTGGAGCAATTCAACATCCGTTTGAATCCAAAAAAGTGTGTGTTCAGAGTTACATCCAACAAACTTTTAGGATACATAGTTTCAGCTAATGGAATTGAGGTGGATCTTGCAAAAGTGAAAGCAATAATGGACATTCCACCACCTAGAAATATCAGTCAATTGAGCTCATTGCAAGGAAAGTTGCAATCTATCTGTCGGTTTATCTCACAATTAGTTGACAAATGTCATCCTTTCACTCATCTCTTGCACAAGAACATTCCTTTCAAATGGGATGAGATGTGTGAACAATCCTTTCAACTCCTCAAAGAGTATTAGATGAATCCACCTATCTTGATACCACCAATCCAAGGAAAACCACTTTTTCTTTATATTTCAGCTACACCAACTGCTCTAGGAGCTTTATTGGCACAACAAGACTATGAAGGAAAGGAACGGGCTATTTACTACATCAGTCAGACATTGGTAGGCTATGAGCTACAATACACACCTATTGAATGAGTATGCCTTGCTGTAGTCTTTGCATCCCAAAAACTAAGACATTATATGCTCACACATTCAATCAAGTTGGTAGCAAAGATAGATCCATTGAAGTATTTTCTCAGTAAGGCTACTTTGACAAGCAGACTATCAAAATGGGTAGTGATTCTCAGTGAGTTTGACATTGAATATGTGGACAAAAGAGAAATAAAAGGCCAAGTGATTATGGATTAGTTAGAGAATGTACCATTGAATGATGACAATCCATTAAGCTTTGAATTTCTAGATGAATCCATCTTAAACATTACAACCCAAGCATGGAAACTCTATTTTGATGGATCTTATACTCAGCATGGATCAGGAGCTGACATTTTGTTGGTCACACCTTAAGGAGATACAATCCCAAAATTATATAAAATACTCTTCCCTTGTACCCATAATGTGGTAGAATATGAGGCATTGGTCATCGGTCTCAAAATGGCTATAGAATGGAGAGTCTGAGAGCTTCATGTGTATAGAGATTTGCAACTAGTCATCAATTAGGTAAATAATGACTATCAAACTAAGGATGAGAAGTTAATACCTTACAAGTGTATGGTAGATGACTTCAAAGAATATTTTGTTATGATTTCCTTTGAACAAATACCTAGACTATAGAATAAAACTATAGATGCCATGGCAACCATTGCATCACTCCTAGATATACTAGAAAATCAATCATGATACGAGTTCTTAGTGGAGCCAGTGTCTCATCCAGCTTACGATATCCCTGAAACTAGAATCATATGTCACATAGTAGGATCTGATTCCCCCTTGTATGGAAATGTCTATACCTATCTGAAAGAGAATACATTACCAGCTGGTCTATCCAATAACCAATGAAGAACCTTCATATGTCAAGCCGCTTGCTATACCATAATTACCCATACCCTTTATCGTTGAGGTCTTGATGGTACTCTTCTTAGGTGTCTAGAAAGTGAGGAATATTAAACCACCTTAAGGGAAGTTCACGAAGGTATTTACGGAACACACTCTAGTGGTCCTACCTTGGCTAAGAAACTTATGCATATGGGATACTATTGGCCAAGTTATGGAAACCGATTCTTACCATTTTGTCAAGAAGTGCAAGAAATGTCAGATCCATGGGAATCTCATACATGCATCAACACAAGAGTTGCAGCCCTTAACTACTCCATGGCCTTTTTGTCAATGGGGACTCGACCTTGTGGGAAAGATCCATCCCTCTTCATCCAATGGCCATAAATTCATAATAACCGCCACATAGTATTTCACTAAGTGGATCAAATCCATACCCTTAAACAATGTGGTAGGCAAACAAATTACCTCATTTATCCTGAACTATATTATTTGCTGCTATGGTATTCCTTTATCCATTATCACTGATAACCACAGACCTTTTAGAAATCAAGATGTCAAAGAGCTCTGTTACAAGTTCCATATCCAACACCATTTCTCCACCCCATACTATCCCTAAGGAAATGGTCAAGTAGAGGTGTCTAACAAAACAATCCTAAAATTCTTGAAGAAGATTGTCAATGATGCTGGCCGCAATTGGCATGTGTAACTAAATCCCACTATGTGGGCCTATTGTACCAGTATATGCACACCCACATGTGTAACACCCTACGCCCTAGTCTATGGCTGAAAAGCAATCTTGCCCATCGAGGTCAAGTTATCATCCTTATAAATATCATTAAAGGGCTTAGTAACTGATGAAGAGTATCAGGTTTCCAGACTTCAAGAGTTAGAGTTACTGGAGGAAAGATGAAAAAATGCCTTTAATAATCTCAAAGCCTATCAAAAAAGGATGTCAATAAACTACAACCACAGAGTAAAACCTAGAGTCTTTCAAGTCGGTGACCTAGTTCTCAAGGAAAATTCTAGAAATCAACATGACAAGAAAAAGAAAGGCAAATTTGAACCCAACTAGCTTGGTCCTTATGTAATAATTGCTACCTATGGATCAGGAGCCTATTAGTTAGCAACATAAGAAGGTGAGCTATTAGATGATCCCATCAACAATATGCATCTTTGAAAGATTTATACCTAAAACCCCAATGCAAGGGAATAAAAAAATGTGTAATAAAATCAAGTGGTGAAACCTGGAAACAAGTAGTATTTGTGATAAACTTGTTCCTCCATCTTGTAGGATTTCATTTTTTATCCATCTTTTCATTCACATCCATAAAAATGCATAGCAATACTTATCATGCCTTGTTGTTCGCTCACCCTTATTGCCTTATCAAATCAGGCTATCCATCCAATCCTTCATCCATCGTGTCATCCATCGCAACTCCATTATCAATATCATTTTCAAACTATGTCGCCTCTGAGCTATCACCTAGGCAAGGCCATCATCAATGAGCCCCTAAGGCTTCCCACCCACCTAGGTCTTAGGTCCACATGGTCCACATAGTCAAACTACGTTGCCTCTACATTGTCACGTAGGCAAGGCCATCATTAATGAGCCCCTGAGGAACTAGGTCAGTCCCTTAGGGCCCTTCATACCAGGTTTCCCATCCATTCATCCATATGTTTCATCCATAATAAATCAATCGTTTACTTGAATGGGGGCAAAATTGTTGACCTAGTTATAGAATTAGATTCTTGAGTGTCACAATATCAGAGGATAATAATCAAGGTCATGATACTATCTCCAGACAGCATGTAGCACTACAAACAAACCTTTTCAAGAAAATATGAATGCAATACATTAACCTATATCAAACAACAATGTGCCTAAACTATCAAGATGGTTATATCTGTTATCATGGCAAGAAAATATATCTATGGCAAGAAGATTTGATGGAAGTTATAAGTTTACATCTTAGGTCTTGATTTTTCATTATCATGTTTCCTATGCTACTCGAGGATGTCCAAGACTAGAGGAGCTATGATGGGGCATGATTATTTTCATTTATTTGTTGTTTGTGGATTAATCTTTAGTAATGTGATGACTTGTCTAACAACATGATCATCCAAAGATCATCAAGGACGTTATGGGTCTTAGCATGAAAGAGTGCAATCCTTGTTTATTGATACATGCAAGCAATATTTAGGTCATCTCGGTTCAATTTTGCCTAGATGTTTGTATTAACATGCTAAATCCAAATCCATGCAAGAGATACTCGGGTCATCATGGTTTAATTATACCTAGATGCTTGTATTTCCTTATAACATTTTAAAAGCTCAATGATGAAAAAAGTACTTCAAATATTTGTATACAAGATGACTAAATCCCATTTGTACATATTAAGGTTGCATTTTATTTCATTTATAAACATTCCATAAATACCATTTACCAAGTGGCTTAAGATCCAAGTCCTTTCTTTCATTTCATCCACATTATCCATTTATCCAAATCATTTCTTTCATTTCATCCAAATTATTCTTCTAAGTTATCTATTTGTCCAGGTCATTCCTGTAATTCTTCTAAGTGATCTTTTATCCATGATTGAGTATACTAGGCATAACAAAAATAAATCCTTATCATTTTGCATATTATAAGCATGTCCAAGAATAAGTTCATATCATTTAAGTTCATTAGTTACATAAACATTTAGATCATGATTGTTAACAATAGTTTGATATAGTGATGTCATATATCCATATAGGGCATGCATAACATTTATAATAAAAAATTGAAAAACATAGATATCATTGTCATAGCATTTGCACATTAGCTCATCATACTTAGAAAAAATTAAACATCATATATTGCATTTAAGAATCATCAACATATCCATCAGGTTATCATAAATTATACACATATAGAATCATTGCTCATAACATTACACATAGATGTAAGTCATCGTGTGAATCATAGAAACATCATATCATAAATATCGTATGCATCATAGAATCAATATTTTAGATTAATCAAATAGAAGCATAACATCAACATCAAACATATTGAAAACATCCATGCATAAATGCACATGTATATAGTCCATCTAACTCATGTATATATCATCATCAAAAAAATAAATGTCCAAGTATACAATGATATCATGAAAGTGTATCTTGAGCTATCAAAAATACTGTGTGTACAAACGATACAAAATGATACATGTCTCAAAAATGTCTATGTAGTACTGGCTCCAGAAGGTGCTGGCTGCTGAGGCTAAGGCCCTATCCATGGTGGCCCTTAAGGAGATGGTGTCCGCATGACCCCTCCACTCTTAGTCAGTGTCTGCCTCGATCTACTACGTGAACCTACTCTCTGCTCCCGGGGCACTACCTGCTCATACAAAAATCTCCAATAGAAGATCTCATGACATGTGCAAACCATCTCTAAAATAGTTTGTCCACTGGGACCCTGTTCTGTAGTCTCCTATACCTGCTGAAGTAGGGCCTCTGCCCTAGTGTATCTCTGTATAGCGATATCCCACTCTAGTGTCACAACCCTCACATCTCCCTGTAGCTGGGTAATCTACCTATGCATTTGGCCAATTTGCCCCTGCATTTGTCCAACCTGGCCCTATAGCTGAACCACTTGGGCTCATAGTGCTGCTACATCCTCATCACCCTGCACTGGAACCTACACTTGTGCTTGATCCTGTGGCTGATCCTGCACCTGAGCCTGTACCTGTACCGTGGGCACCCCCTCCACTCTCTATCTAACTCTCCTCTTCCCTCCATCATCTCCTTCATCATCATCTTCTCCATCATCCCCTCCACCTCCACAACCTCTACCACCCCTCCCACCTCGCCTTCACCTCCTCCTCTGCAGAGCATCGTCATCCTCATCCCCATCCTCTAATCGAGGAGCTAACTCTCTAGGTCTTGAGTACCTCAGGAATGGGTGAGCTATGAAGTGTGATGAATAATTTGCTATCATCCCCGCATCAAAAATGTCTAGTCACAAATCCCATGCTTGATAGGGAATTTGTAGGAAGTCTAATTTATCTTTCTCATATGATGTAACATGACCCCACCATGGATGCTCCTTGTGCGTCGAGGCAAACACAACAGTACCCTAGGGCATCCCTTGGACCCTACCGAACTATCGGTACACACAAGAAACAATATGATGCTCAAGTATATATGGGGTCCTTCCTATCAGCCATCACATCTGAAAGCAATATGGTAGCTTGGCAACATCCTCATCCCATGCCTCATAGTCTAGATAAGGTCGTTAATCAACTGCACCTATGTTGTCAAATGCATGTCTCCAATACTCAAGCTTTACCAACTTGGGTTGGGAAAGGCTCTCCTGAAACATGAAGGAGTAAGGTCTATCTGTACCTCTAACTCCCATGCCTATAGGTCATGTAATAGCTATGTGGCACCATGCCCAAATCTGTAACAGTGAAACTCCAGCCAATAGACTCGCAGCTCCATCATATACAAATTGATGAAGATCATTATATAAATGAGTGAGTAGGCACACACCCTAGGTGAAGCATGTCCACTCAATTACCATCCTCTCCAGAGTTCTCCCCCATCCAACAGGAAATCCATGTGATCTCCTGTCCGGGCAGACCACACCTCTAATCAACTCTACTAGTATAGCCAGTAGAGGCTCGTAATAATCAACAATATCTACCTAGATGATCTCCATACCCCAAATTTCCTCATCTTCAAACACTCGTCAGCACTCCTCTAGTCTAACTCTTGATTGTGGCTCATACTCCACTAGTTCTCCCTTTATCAGAATCCACAGAATCTGGTGCACATCCTCCAATGTCACCATAATCTCTCCAGTCAAAAAATGAAATGTGCCATGCTCACTATGAAATCTCTTCGCCAGAGAAGTCAACATTCCAAGGTTGGCCCAAATCTCAGGCATAAAGAAAACATACCATAGTCCAACTGATCCAAGAACCAAGTGATCAGTCTCAGTCAAATATGATCATAGCATCTATGTCATGGGAAACATCTCAGGTGCGACATCATCACATTGAGCTCATCCTACAATCAATAACACAAGCACACTAATCAAGAAACCAACTAAGCTACATATCTATCAAATCTATCTGAAATAATTACCTAGCTATCCTATCAGTAACCTATCCTATCAACTCTTATGAGATTCTATCAATCTCGAAGATGACCTATTAGTTGGCTAAAATCGATGTTGACTTAATCAAATTAGCTAAGTAATTGACCATTTAAATCAGATGCGCATCTCTGTTTATCAAAAGCACAACTTTGTGTCATATGTGCAGAAGCCACTATCATATGTGCAATTTCAAGCATATGCACAGATTCAGGCATCATATGTGTAGATTTCTAGTAGATGTGCAAGATCATCATGCATGTGCAGAAGCCCTAGTCAATTGCGTGATTTCATTTGCATGTGTAGAATCTAGAATTAAATGTACAATTTTACACCAAATGCGCAATACCATAATATATGTATGGAACCCCTAATTATATGCATGACTTTATCATGTATGCACAAGACTTCTTATCATATGTGAAAATATCACAGATGTGCAGAATTGGGTTGTATGGGCAGAATTAGTTATCAAATGCACAGGACTAGTCTTGTTGCGCATTCAAAACCGAGGACTTTGCCCCTAGAAATTGACCCTAATAAATTCACTTTGCATGAAATTCAAAGCATATATATCGAGGGTTCGTAGCCCTCTAGCTTCCTGAATCATCAGATCCTCTTGAACCTGTGGTTCTCTACCAGAATATGTTGCATCTTCGCTAACTGCTCTGAGCTACTATGTGCTAGGGCTCCCTGTAATCTCTCTTCAAATGACAAGTGTGCAAATGAATAGAAAAGAGACCCCACATCCTTATTTATAGCCAAGTGAAACCTAACAGGAGGTTTTTGACCTTGCACATGCATGCTATGTTTTTCATCCATTTCTCATTCTCCATCACTTTTATTTTTTCACCCGTGCATCATGTTTTTCATTCTTCTTCATCGTGAGATCGTTTGTCATCCTTTTGCCAAATTCATCCTGACCAATCTCCCAAGGGTGCATCCTACCATCATCAAACCTGTACTAGGGGAAAACTGCAAATGTATCATAGTCATAAAATTTTATTCTTCGAAACAATGTGATAAAACACATTGTCTCAAAGAGGGGAAAAATGTATACACATAAAAATGGCTTGAGTCCAATTAAATAAATATTTTATATTTATTTTATTATTATTCTTCTATCAATAAATAAATATCTTAATTTATTTATCAGGTTCACATTCATCATATTCTTCTAATAATTAAATATCTAAACTCCTCTAATATCATCTCTAATTAAATAATCATTTTTATTTAATTATTCCGTCTAAAGACAAAGTCCTATGTCTAAAATCCACATCACTTATCCATGTCATCTTCCACATCATTGAATAACTCATCATGTTGCTCCAATGATTTTTAAAATATTCTTAATATTTAAATAAGTATTTATCCTCTCAGCACGTGCCCTATTTCCTCTCAACCATCCTCATAGTCAAAGACACTTGTCTGCTAAATCCTATATTCCCTCTCATATTCCAACAACCAAAAAACCCTTCCTCCATGTTCTTCTCATGGTCTTCCACCTTTGTCTCATTGGTCCTTGTGAGCATCATGACATGTGGCTTATGGTTCCATGTATTCCTCCAACTTGTCATCGTGTAGGAACATATTCCACCTTTATCTCCCTCACCCAACCAATTTGATCTTTACTGTACATGTGACAAAACTTATTCTTCCACCATGGATCTTTTGACACTTGGATTGGACCGATCTTTGGCCTATAAAAGGAAGCTCCTTGAACCTACATTTTATCAATCACAAGAGCTATAGTACTTACATGTTGCAGAAATTCCATCAAGTATCCAAGCGTACCTTTATCCCCCATTTGCATATCAACATCATAATTTCCATTGTTGCATTACCATTAGCTGCATATTATCTTTAGTTGCATATCATTATCCTCATATCTATCATTATCAATATCATGGCAATAGCAAAATAATCATTATCATTATCTTAGTTGCATTGTTTACATTGCATTTGAATCCACAATTCCATTCATCTCATTGTCATCTTGAAAAACAAGTACAATTCTGAGAGCAACACCATTATCAACAAGATCGGTGAGAAGAGAGGAGACAATGGAATGCACGGGATAAATTAGTTTGCAAGGTATAATTCATGTTTTTGCATTTTTCTTAGTTTCATTGGTGAATTGAATTTGAGTAGGAACTCTCTGGAGTAATTGTGGTATCTTATTAGGTTCTTACAGTTGTTTCAAATAATCAATCACAATACCCAACTTAGTGTCAAAATATGATTTGTAGATGTTGAAATCATGTTTACATTTAGATTAGGACAACGAGTGACTTTGGTGGGTTGTAAAGTAGGGTATACAAGACCAAACAAGGAGTAATATGGATTAGCCTTTGTTATGGAGTAAAAGTGGGCACATGCCTTTTTACCTCCTAGTTTAGCTCCTAAGTCCCCGTGTTAACACTCTACATGTAAAATATTCATCCTGATGAGAAATCCCTGAAAGCCATGTCAAATGGGAACTAGGGCCCCATTTAATGCCTCACCCTAGACCAAAAAGTCTCCTTGGTACTTGGGTACCCACACCCAAGTCCTCCCCAATTGGTCAGGGGAAAATTTATTTCATGTCGACATAGGACCTTTAAATGGGTCTCTCCTTGTCGGTTATTTCAATTAATTTGCAAATGTTTAATGAGAAAGCATATATAAGTGAGTGGTTGAATTCATTTTAGTATAGTTTGATGATAGCAAGGTTATGATATTGGAGAAAAGAGAATCAAGGCATTCATTGTGTTATTGTTGCAGATTTGTGTTTTATTGTGTTTGTTGCAGATTTGGAATCATCATCTACATCCTTATGAGTTGCAAAATCTTCATACTCCTAAGGACTTCACCTCTGAGGTAACATCATCATTGTTTGAATAATTTCATCATCATTTGATTTCTCCTTGGCCTCTACCCTACAAGGGCATGCTCTCTCTCTCTAACAATAGTGTTGGGAAATCTTGAATGCTAACCCAGGATTTGACTGAGGTAAATCCTTAAACACCACAGTCCCCAAACCCCTTTTCTTCTTTTGTACAGGTTATAGGTGTGAGGAATGAAGAAGTGAAGGTACAGGGAGGTTTTTCAAGGGAAAGGGTTTCAAGATCTAAAAATAGATTGTAGAAATTCCTCTGTAAAACACTTGGGCACCCGCTTCAGCATCCTCCTGCTAAAACAGACACTAGAACAAGCATCTAGACATCTTCTGTGACATCTTTCTTGTTTTGAGTTTCAAAATATCTCAATTTTTAGGACTTGGGTGCCTGCCTTAGAGTCCTTTGACATTTCAACTTCCATGCGATAGGTTACGACATCTCACTGATCATCTTGGTACTTTCAGATCTTGGCTTTCTATTGTCGTTTGTCTGTTATAAGTTGATTATCTCATAACTAGGTTGTGTACTCATACTTAACCTAGTGTTTGATAAAAGCCTTAGTTAAATCACATCTTTCCATAGCAAAGAAGAGTACAAAATCAATATCTAAGTCCTCTTTCATCTTGTAGTGACTTAGCTTGGTTTTGTCCTTGAAGGTTATAGTGAAAGAGGGTTTGATCTAGTGTACTTACATGCTTGCATTCAACCCCTTTTTGCTACATAACATTTTGGTGAACTTGTAGCATAAATTGTTTGCATATTTCTGAGTGTTAAAATCATATCTTGCATTAATTCATTTCATACTTCTCATTATTCATTGAAAAATCTTGCATAAATTTGAAAAAAGTTAAAAAAATAAGCATTCTAGGCTTGCATAAAGGCATAGTTTTTCATTATTTTCATTGCATAGCATTGAAATCATTTGAAAATCTTATTTATACATTAGATCTAATCCATATTACACAAATTAATCATTTCATGATATCACATCTTGCATTTGAAGATCTCACTTGCTAGGGTTTCGTTGAAAACTTGCATCTTTTCATATAACCTAGTTATTTGCAAAGCTAGGGTTTGTAGTCAAAATCTTATTTTAGATTTTTCTACTCTCATAAGCATTCATTCAAATCTGATTTTGAATTTTAGTGTTGCATCATTTAACATTCTTTCATTCAAAATTTCAATTTTCACAATTACACATTGTGTATTTCAACAAACATAACTACCTTAATCTTATTGATGATACTATTGGTTAGTACATTGAGTGTTATAGGACTTTGCATGAGTTCTATAACCTACTACCCTACTAGAAACATTTTTTTAAGGAGAATTTGTAGACTAATGGGTTCTAATGTTGTTGATAGCAATGATGTACAAACATAAAAAAATCCATTACACAACTACTTTACGAAAGGTGAGTCAACACCTTTGCACGATATCATAATTGATAACTCAAAAGAACCAATAATTCCTCCTTTTGAAGACATAGGTAACATAAATATACATGTTCTTGATGAAAATCTCAAGAAATTGGACAAACAATTAGCTGAATTTCAATAAATTGTAGAACAAGCACATCTAGCTCAAAATGTGGTACCTATTATTGAAGGTATAAGAGGATTGTTACAAGAAGGACAAGAAGGTGTTGACATTCTCTATGGATTATCACACATAGTTGATCATAAAATTATGCATACGGCTAGCTACGTGAATAACATTGAAAATGTGTCACCACCAAAATATATAAACTCACAAGTATCAGCATCCATACCAACTACTGGAACATCCACTTTTACACCATCAATTCTCACCACTAATCCACAAGTCTATAGTAATGCCACCACTACCATGGGAACATCAACCAAAAATAATTACAAAGCTATTGCATTCAATTATCAAAACTCAGCACCTCATGTCTCTATACCCATGCCTACTTATTCTCAACCACCCATCACCTCCACTTATTACTGACCACCTCTCAATTTCACAACTGTAACATCAAATGTGCCTCCCTCAAATCTACAACCACTTAATCCAATGATTCTCTCCTAAACAAGATTTTGCATAGTATGTCTTCATTCCAACAGCAAGTGACAAATTTGACTAATGCTTCCTCTCACCCTGCTTTGCCAACATATCATGCTTGTAGTCATCTATCCTACTCAATTCTAAGAGGTCAAATTCCAAACAAATTTGAGACTCCTTGCTTTGAAAAATAAAGTGGTAAAGTTGATATTAATACTCACGTGATGACATTCATAGCGATGTGTATTGATTTCTTCTTCTACGAGGATTTGTAGACCCCTCACAAATCCACAAATCCTATCCTATACCCCTCTCTATCTCTGCACATCCACTACCCCCTCGCATATCTGTAGATGTTGTCCTACCCCAAACTTATTCACATCCAGTACCCCCTCATATTTCCATAATTTCTAAAAAGGTGTAAATAATGAAAAGTAATAACCTTTGGCAACCTCCTGATAGGCTTGTAACCCATTAAAGTCGCCATTAATGCAAATTTGGTTGCTCGGGTTGGTGAATTTTTTAGGGCATTACCACCTATACCTTCATCAGATTCTAACTATGAGAAAATGTTATAAATACAAGAAGCAAAGGCACTCAAAGGGTTGGTTATTCATTTTACTCCTAGACAACTATAGGTGCAAAATAGGAAAATTCTTCTAGACTAAGGGGTTGTGATTCCAGTTCTTTAATCGAGTAATAAAGTAGATGAAATATCAGATATAGTAATGAACACTAGTATATTGTATGTCTCCATGATTGAGGGTGCATTTTTAGGGAAATACCTAAGCCAACACTAGGGTTTCCTCTTGGCCTATTTCAGGGTATGAATATAATTTTGAATCTAATAAATGTGAAATCATTCTAAGGCATTACCAAGTTGGTGATGGTCTTTTTTTGAATTACATATGGATTTGTATGGTGAAGTGATGGATTATTAAGTATGTGTATATGTTTGATGTTACATGACAAATCCATTTTATGCCATTAGGTATGTTCTCCTTTGTTTTTGCTCTGTTATTTTCCTTTGATAAATTGGACTCTACTACCTACTGGATAGGCACTGATCTTGGAGATGATAACCAAACACACACATTTTAAATGAATGAATCTCAATAATTAAATACATACCAGTATCTTTCCCTTATGCAAGACTATTTATTCATTAGCGGGTGCTACCACAATAATGGGTTACACTTTCTGGGACATCCTGATTTTTGCTGAAATCACATATTTTTAGAAAATATAATGATTTAAGCATTGGAAGTTTCCATTTAAAGGATTTTAATTGAAGAGGGTTTGATCAACCCCCCTTAGATTCAAACCCCCTTGGATAAAACCCCGCTAGTTTTAAACCATACCTATAATGGAGTCTCCTCTACACCTATCAAAATGCTAATAAAAAACCACTTTTGATTTTCCTTTTGGGGGATCAAATTAATTCATTTAAAATTCTTGTTTTGTAAGTATGTAGTCCTTATTATAAGCTTCCCAAAAAGTATAATTTTAAATATATTTAATTTGATTATTATATTTATTTTTTATTTCATGTGAATGTAGGTTTTTCACCAAACATGAAGTTCTCTGTTCTACACACATGGAAAATTAGTAAATTAGTGAAAAAATTTCTGAAAAATATCTATGCCCTAGGTATTGATGTCCTTGTTTCAAAAAAAAAAAAATGAATTTCGATACATACACAAAATGTTATGTTTTACGGAATAGGCCTATTTCTAAATTATAATTTCTTTGACTTCAAAACTTAATTAAAAAAATTATAAAACCAAATGTATGCCCTATATATCAGTGTTACCAATCTAAATTCAAAAGAATCAAAATTTTATCCTTTGTAGAAAAAAAGTTATGTGCTAAAGAATACACATCATTTTAAAAAATGTTGTTTACTATTAAAAACTAGTTATCAAAGGAGACACAAAAAAATTTAAAATTTAACTCCAAATTTTTTGAAAAATATTTATTTAGAATCTACAAACAAAATCTCACAAATCACTAGTTTGCATCATCTTCAAATTCATAATGGTTTAGTGGCTATAGGTGTCAAAAAGAGAAGATTTAGTTCAAAATGTTGATTTCAATGTCAAGTTTGGCCAAAAAGTGTAACCCATTATTATGGGATGACCCTAGCTCAAAAGAGGTATTTATTGCAGTAGGTTAGTTTTGATTTAGTGAGTCTTGGACTCAAAACTACAGTTTGGTTATTGCTATTTATTTTCATGAACATATTTTATATTGTTATTAATCCTTGTTGAGGGATACCTCTAGCAACACCCTCCTTGGCTTAGCTAAGCCAAGAGTGAATAAGAGATTACCCACTCCTATCCATTAGCCCTTAATAATCCTTATCATGTTAATGAACCCCTTTTCCACCTCCTTGACAACATCTTGGCCTCAGAGATTGAATAATATTCTGGAGATTGGGATAGGTTATTTTAGCAATAAATATTTTGGTGTCATTGTTGGAGATAAAATTACTCTAGTCGTTACTAGGTTATAGGTAGCTAGAGACATTTTCAACAACTGAGTAACATATCTTTAAAAATGTGCATTATGCTTGGGTAAGTTTTCTTAGCTGACAACTTACACCAACATTTGGACGCCATTGCAAGGGATACATTAAAAGGTTGAAGAATTTGAAAGCCCTAGTGCTAGTAAGTTTGCTATTTACATTTTGTTGTGGGTAAGTTTTCTTAGTCAGTAACTTACACCAACATTTTGGTACCGTTGTCAAGGAACAAATCCTGTTGGTATATTTAACAAGCTACAAAATCATGTTGTAGTTGGGTTAAAAATGAAGTAAAGGCTCTACTAGTATTTGGACCCAAAATATTTTCTACCTTGGTGGTTCTATCACTCCAAGGATTTCCTCATTCAGTGAGGTGGTGACTCTGCAGTATTGTTTGGCAATATCTGCTATTGTTAATGTTTATTGGAGGTGTTGGGTCTTTCTCTCCGAATCGGTAGAGGGTTTTCCAGTTCCAATGCATAGGCAGATTCGGCCAACAAATATAGGAAGTTGTGTGAGCTGCCTCCCCTTCACTTCTAGTTCTGCCGCACCAAGGGGGGTATCCCTATAGCTAAAGATTTGTCTTTGACTCACCCAATAGAAAGATTTAGCTTTACAACAACAGGCAGAATACTCTCATGTTTGGACCATGATTTGTGTGATAAATCACAAGGTTGGCAATGTTCTTGGACATATCTAACTGGTTAGGAAAGAGAGTATGTAGGGGTCCTATTTCTACTCCTACAAACTAATAGGTTGGAAATATGAAATGATTTGTATTTATGTTTTGGATGCAAGACATGGGGTTTTGGATCATAACTACTACACAAGGGCCAACTAGTGCCTATATCAGGGCAAGGAGTCAACTAGACGTATACAAATGAATGATTTGCACTGGCATTCAAGTTTCAAGGGGTTAGATAGGTATTTGCCTTACAAACACCACCCAAAAATGAGTATTTAGCAATTTCTACTTACAATTATCCCTACTACCATACATTCTTCCTCATACTTAACCTAAAATAGTTTAATCAACTCCTTCAATGGAAGTTAGAGATCAAGCATGCAATACAACAAATTTGTATCCTAGAATCTTAGTAACCCTTAGCAACCAGATTCAAAAGAAGGGATGCATACAACAAATGGAGACAAATAGTTAAACACATGCCATGAAGCATTTTTCATATAAAAATAACATGAAACTGAACATGTGTGCAACATGCATTCAAATGCAACTCATAAACTCACAAAAAGAGATAGAATAGCCAATAAATGCTCTATTTTTGTTATTTCTCCCAAAAATTGCCCAAGTCTTCCACCACCCATAGAATGGCCATGGATTCCTTTTTCAAGGAGCACACAAGCTTCCGGCCACCTACACACTGACAGACTTCATAAATGCAAAGATCACTTCTTTAGATTTTCGATGCAACAATCAGATCTTCATTAAATTTTTGGTCCCTGAAGCCATCAGATCCTCCATGAAACCCAGCGGCAAAAGCAACCTGGACCTCGATCATACTAGCAAATGTGACATTTTTCTTGGTGCCGTGCAGCAAGGTAGTTGACTGTGGAATGAATGCGTAAAAAAATGTGCCAACAGACAATCGTTTCATCCTTCAAACTCAGCCACAAAATTGGGCTCCAAATATGCAAAATCAGCGGTCCAAATCCACCCATACAGGTTGAAAATCTACATCAGCAACATTGAAAAGTCTTCCACTAGTGAGATCATGCCACGTAGGCACCCTTTTTTCATCACTGACTTTTCCATCTTCCACTTTACCTTTTCCTCCTTCAAATCTTTGTATATGCAATTGTATATACATACAACTGACTTGGACACGTATCAGCCTGCCATTGGATCATTATCGCTGTGTATTTGCATCTCTTTTGGTGATCCATTGTATCTTTTCTTGCATCTGAAGTTGTATGTACAATTGTATATACATACAATCACCCTGCATACAAGTGCGGACCCCAAATCTTTATGAAACAAATTGAAATTTCAATCGAGTCCGGGTGTTGTATCTTCCTCCTCTTGTATATCACTTTGTACATTGCACATACAAATGCAATATACATACAATGTGGATTCTATCACACATATGAGGCAGATTGGAATAAATTTTGAATCTGGCATTGTATCGGCCTCCTTGTACCTTTCATTGTATATCACACATACAATGTGCAAAATACAACCCGCAGACCCCAACCACCTTTCCACCACAACAAACTTTTCTTTCATGTCCGGATTGTATATGCACATTGTATATTCACTTGTATATGGCACATACATAGAATCTAGGACATACAACTGTGTGGGCCCCACCATGCTTTTGAACTGTTGACTTTGACTACTCCTGCTTTGCATACTTCTTTGTATCTGCCCCTTTGTATGTCTAAACATACAATGTGAATGCACAAGCAAAAGATGCATACAAACATGTCGGCCTTTATCAAGTAAACTACATACCTTTTCAGGTCCGGGCCTTGTATATCAGGAAAGTATATGTCCTTGTATGTGCGATTGTATGTGCAAAGATACAATCACCTATACATGCAATTGGTGGGCCCCAGGCTTTGTATCTCTTGCTTATGCATAGACTTTGCATATCTCTTCTTTGCACCTATGACTTGTATATGAGATACAATCGCCTTTGTATGTACCTGTGGGCCCCACCTTGGATCACCACCATTTTAACCTGATTTGAATCCTTTTGAAGTTCGCGTTGTATCTTGCCTGTTGTATATCAAATATACAACAACATATACATACAACTTACTTCTACATACAAGGCAAAATATACCAGGAATATGTGATATACAACTATATTTTCACACTTGGAATTGTATGTGAATGCCACATACAACCCGATATGCATACAACGATGCATACAACTGTTTTCCACTTTCACAAGCCGAATGAAATTTCCACTCGGGTTCGCCAATGTATAATTGTGCTTGCACATACAAACAACCATATACAAAGATACATGCATACAACTGCGAAGGCTGAGGGACTTAGAAATTTTTTGAAGGTTTACAATGAAAATGTCTGCAGATTTTTAGCTCAAAACCTTAACTCCAAGTGTAGGCACCACCAGGAGGTTCAAAAAATCCATTCATCTAGTGCAATAGTAGGAATAGAGGTCTATGAAGTTGTTTCTTCTTCCCTCTTTTGAAGTAAATTATTTTTACAAATAAATTATTCATAGAGAAGATGTAGTCCTTTTTTGGCATGATGCATGCTTTGTAGTCATGGACACTTGGCACAATCATAACTCTAGGATAAATCCTTATATGTATCATCCAAGGTTTTATGCCCTGAATACTTTATGGATGAAGATGCTTGTGACTCCTCTCATGATGCCTCATCCAATTATTCAGAGTGCCCTATGTCTGGTGTTCCCCTACCCAAAAATATGTTAGAATCTGAAAAGATTAATAACCCATAAAACTAGTGCAAAGAATAGATATTAAAACTATGAATGCAAATGATACGAAATCAAAATAGCAACACAGAGTTAGTCTCCAAGAGAGTAATGCAAATGCTAGAAGCAAAATAGCATTAAGAGGATGCAAAAGCAAAAGATACAAAATACAAGCCAGGTAGCATGCTTATATAGACTAGGAAGAGAGAGGAGGTGGCAACATCGACCAATGAGGAGCAACCATCTATCGGACTAAAGATAGCAAAGTATCTTCCCAAGATAGCTAATGGATGCTCACATGTAGGAAGGTGACACCTCGCAACTACTCACCTAATAAGACATGCTTTATTAACCTAAGCGAGATTAATAGAAGTGTAGGAAAAACCTAGGAATATAGGAAAAATAAATAATCCATCTAGGAAATAAAAACCTACACTAACACCCCCCCATAAGCGAAGCTTAGGTGGATGTAGAAATGGGTCCCGGCAAATCAAGCCTGATGAGGTACCCATGTACATAAAATTCCCCCCCAAAGAGAGAGAGAAGAGACCCCCCCAAAAGTAGAGAGAGTCAAGACTCCGAGTGAGAGGAAGAAGCCCCCCCAGAAGATGAAGCATCCCGCACCCCCAGCAAAGCTCGCAAATGAAGGAACTTGCTCTCAGTGAAGGGTTTGGTGAAGATATCAGCAACCTGCTCGGAAGTCGGACAGTAGCGAAGGTCGATGACGTGGCCATGGATGAGCTCCCAGATGTAGTGCATGTGGACCTCTATGTGTTTGGTTCGCTGATGATGGACCGGATTCCGTGAGATCTGAATGGCACTCTGGTTGTCACAAAATATGATTGATGGCCGTCTGATCTGGATGCCAAACTCAGTGAGAAGATTCTGAAGCCAAATGGCCTCAGTAGAGGCATTCACAGCCCCCTGATACTCGGCCTCAGTAGAAGATAGATCAAGAGCAGATTGCTTCTTGCTTGACCAACAAACAGGACCTGAACCAAGTGAGAAGCTGTAACCTGAAGTAGACTTGTGATCCTGAGAATCGCCCGCCCAATCAGAATCTGTGTAGCCCACCAAGTCAAGCTCAATACCCACTGCGTAGTGAATCCCAAGACTGTGAGAACCTTGAATGTAGTGAAGGATCCGCTTGGCTGCTTTCCAGTGCAGCTCATGAGGCTCCTGCATGAATCGAGAGACCATGCCTACAGCATATGAAATGTCAGGTCTCGTATGAGTCAGATAAATGAGACTCCCAACAAGCTGTCGGTACAAAGTGCCATCAACAAGTGGAGAAGAACATTGAGCCTCAAGTTTGACTCCAGAAAGAAAGGGAGTCAGAGCAGGCTTACAGTCAGCCATATGAAACCTCGAGAGCAAATCTAGAGCATACTTGGACTATGTGATGGTGATCCCAGAAGAAGACTAGTAGATCTCAATCTCGAGAAAGTAATGCAACAAGCCCAAGTCAGTCATCAAAAACCTGTCATGAAGGGCAGTTTTGACAGCCCCAATGGTGGATGAAGAACTCCCTGTGATCAGCAAGTCATCAACATACAGAACCAGAAAGAGGAGTGAATCATCCTACTACAGAATGTAGACATTGGGATCAGAATGGCACCGAGTGAACCTAACTGATAGAAGGAAGGAATCCATCTTGGCATACCAGGCTCGAGGAGCCTGTTTGAGGCCATAGAGAGACTTCCGAAGAAGGCACACAAGTGAAGAATCCTGAAGGAACCCCTGTGGCTGCTCCATGTAGATCTCCTCCTGAAGGTCACCGTGAAGAAAAGCACTCTTCACATCCATCTGGTGTACTTCCCAACGATTAGCTGCAGCAATGGCAAGAACAAGTCGGATGGAATTCATTCGAGCAATTGGCGCAAAAGTCTCAGAGTAGTCAATCCCAGGAACCTGGGAGAATTCTTTTGCGACCAAGCGAGCCTTATACTTGTCAACCGACCCATCTGCTGCAAATTTTGTCCGATAGATCCACTTACATCGAACAAGTTTTCTTCCCTTAGGAAGAGGGACAAGATCCCAAGTGTGGTTCCTCATCAAGGAACTATACTCCTCCTGCATAGCTGTATCCCACTCAGGAATACCAGAAGCCTCATGAAAAGACTGTGGATCTGAGGCAGTAGCAATGAAGACATGTGGAGCATCCTGGAACTATGAACGAGTCCGCCTGGTGTCTGATGGATCCCCAACCCAATCACCTGGAGACTGCAAGGTCTATCTAGCCCAAAGTGGACCGGAAGATGGAGAATCTGGAGGAGAATCATCAACCTCTGAATGATGACTAGGAGAGGAAGGAGGTGAGTCCTCTGAATCGCTCTCTGCATCAGAAGTGGAGGTAGAAGACTGCTCAGGTGAATCTAACTCATCAGAAGATCTGTCATGTATCCCAAGTGACTCCAATGTCAAAGTAGAGGGAGTTGGAGAAGTGATAGAAAGTGAGCTCGAAGAGCCCTCCTCAAACTGAACACTCCTCTCAATGAACAACTCATGTGTAGTAGGGTGGAGCAACCGATAACCCTTCACACCATCAGGATAACCTACAAATATGCAAGGTTTGCTCTGCGGATCCAATGCCTTGTGTTTCTCTGTAGGAATGTGGGCCCATGCAGGAGAACCAAAAACTCGAAAGTGCTTAACTGATGGTTTCCGACCGCTCCAAGCTTCAAAAGGAGTGACTCCCTTCAAGGCTCGGTGAGGAACATGGTTCTGGATATAACAAGCACAGTTAATGGCCTCTGCCCAATACTGTGGTGCAAGAGATCTGGAGTGAATCATGCAGTTCGCCATTTCCTTCAAGGACCTATTCTTCCGTTCTGCAACACCGTTCTGCTGAGGATTGTATGGAACTGAATGCTGCAAATCAATCCCCTCTGAAGTGCAAAACCGCTCAAACTGATGGTTGACATACTCACCACCATTGTCAGTGCGCAAAACTTTGATGGCTTTCCCAGATTGCTTCTCTACAAAAGTCTTGAAGTCTTGAAAATGATCAAATACCTCTGACTTCTGTTTGAGAAAGTACACCCAAGTATATCGAGAAAAGTCATCAATGAATGTGAGGACATATCTAGCCCTGCTGAAGGAAGGATGCTGAAATGGACCAGCCAAATCACTGTGAACTAACTCCAGTATCTGTGAAGCTCTCCATGCCTTACCTTTGTCAAACTTTTCCTTAGGATGCTTACCAAGAATGCAACCTTGGCAAACACCACCTAAAAATTGAACTGAAGGCAACCCTGTGACCATGCTCTGCTGGTTAAGCTGCTACAAGTAGCGGAAGTTAAGATGGCCAAACCGCTCATGCCATAATCTACTCACATCATTAGAATGACTGAGCAAAACAGTCGAAGGAGGATCAGGAACAAAGTGAGAAAACAGATAGAGCCATGACTGATGATCTGCTCTCCCAACTGCCACTGTAGAATCACTGTGCAACTCACGAATCTCCACTGAATCAGGAGTGAACTCAACCCGCTTGCCTGAACCTGTGTGAGTTATCTGATATACCGATAGGAGATTAGTTGATAATGAGGGCACACAAAGAACATCATGGAATGTGCCATCCCCCACATCAACAGACCCTCTCCCACACACCTCAATAGGAGTGTTATCACCCATCAAAATAGAAGGCATAGTACATGGCTCCAAGGATGCAAGTTCTTCCTTAGATGAAGCCATGTGGTGTGAAGCACCCGAATCAAGAACCCAAGTGGATGGTGAAGAAGCAACTGCAACAAGGGCCTTGCCCTTTCCTTTCCCCTTGCTGTTTTCTTTCGCCTTATTAGACCCCTCATTAGAACTCTATTTGATAGACTCAGGAACACTGATATTATTCTTCTCAAGAATGTGTGTCAAGTGATCAATTTGTTTCTTCAGACATTTATGTTCATCATGACCGGGTCTTTTACAATAGGCACATTGGACCCTCTCTTTCTTAGGCTTGTCGCCCTTGGAATATTGGGTCTCATTATTTGCTTTTGAAGCAACCGTTATCTGATCCTTCTTCTCCTTGCTATTCTTTTGTTTCTTATCCTTACTATTGTTGTTACTACTTTGTCCTTTCTGTTCTTTTGTGCCTTGGTTGGCAACCAAGGCATGTGACTTAGAGGACTTAAGAGTGCCCATCTGGATTAGCTTGTCCTGTTCCCGAGTGAGATTGACAGCAAAATCATCTAAAGATGGCATGGTGAATTGAGTACCAAGTGCACCCTTAGTAGCATAGAAAGTAGAAACAAACACAGAATATTCTGAACTTAGCTTAGAGAGAATACTAAGAATCAGTTGTTCATCTTTCTTTTCAATTCCACATTGTTTTAACTGCAGCCTTAGTGATTTCAATTTAGTGAAGAAATCCTGGATTGTGTTGAAATTGCCTGGACTTAAACTAATTAGTTCATTTTCCAACATATGACCCCTCATTGAATCTTGTGTGCCAAATAGTGTTTCTAGCTTTGTCTAGATTTCATTTGGTGTATTCAAAGACTCAATGTGAAAGAGCAAATCAGGAGAAACAGACAAACACAATGTTCCATATGCCTCATCACATTTGTTAAACCACTTAGGCTTATCTTCATCTTTAGCAGGTTCAGTTTCAAGTCCCATAGTTATCCTATTTAATCTAGCTTTCCTTAAATGAATTGTCATGCGTGATTTCCACTCAAAGTAATTGTATGGAGTTAGGATAGGCAGATTTGTTTGATCCATGATGAAGAAATGCAGAGAAGAAGTGTCGAAAAGAAGAGAACCCAACCAAGACAACCCCCCCTTTTCACTCAATCAAGAACCCCCCCAAGAAAATATGATTTGGCACTTTATATTAGTGTGTTTACAACTACCACTAGCAATAAATACTAAGTGGTCTTGATTTCAATGCATTATAAAACCCTCATGAAGAGCATATGCTGAAAATACAACTTTGGCATAATATCCAGAGAAATAAACAGCACCACTGCAATCTACTCAAAAAATCATGCACTTTCAAAAAAAGAATCGCCTCGATACGAGGTCGTATGTGAAAGTTATGATCCTCCGAAGTTCCCAAAACGAGAACCGTGCAATGTCACGACTGAGAATCTGCAATTTCTGAAAAATCTTGGCATCAAAATCAAAAAACGACTACACTAGTACATAGAGCACGAAAAAAAAGCCAAAATCAAAAAAAATTTCGTGGGAAAAAGAGTCCGTATGAGCAAGAACGGAGCATTTGAAAACAGTCTTCAGAACTGCAGCTGCCAACGGAGAGGGGTCCTGCTGTAGCTTTCTGAGCGCGTTTCTGCAAAATATACAAACTACATGCAAAAACAGAAAGATACCCAGATAGTTTTTCTGTGCTGCAAACAAAACCCAGAAGGCGTTTTTCTTGCACATGCACAGAAAATGTTGCTCCAGTGTAAATGGAACGCCTTTAGCTACAAAAAACGACCCCAACAACCAAAAAATGACATGCAAATGCTGAATCAGATGCTAGAACCTGCAATATTGATTCAAAAGATCAAATATGCAAGCTGGTTGTCAGATTGAAGCTCGAAACCCCGGTTCCGCAACTGTGTATGACGATCTCCGATTTCGGTGAAACGAAAGCCAAATCTAACTTTCTCAAGCCTCCTGGACGCGTTGGAATAGCCGGAAATGCTGCCAGTATAACCAGAAATGCTGCAATCACCCAGATTTCATAAAACACATGTGCAACCCCAGAGATTAAAAAAAGTTTTCATCAAACTTTTCTGATTCTCAAGATCATCCGAAGATGCAAGAGAAGAGCATACTGGGTTTTTCAAAAACCTGCAATAAGATTTATTAGCCCCCCCCAAATCTCTCAAATATAGAAACTAAAATCTACTCTTACACATAGAATAGCTCTGATACCATGTTAGAATCTGAAAAGATTAATAACCCAGAAAACTAGTGCAAAGAATAGATATTAAAACTATGAATGCAAATGATACGAAATCAAAATAGCAACACAGAGTTAGTCTCCAAGAGAGTAATGCAAATGCTAGAAGCAAAATAGCATTAAGAGGATGCAAAAGCAAAAGATACAAAATACAAGCCAGGTAGCATGCTTATATAGACTAGGAAGAGAGAGGAGGTGGCAACACCGACCAATGAGGAGCAACCATCTATCGGACTAAAGATAGCAAAGTATCTTCCCAAGATAGCTAATGGATGCTCACATGTAGGAAGGTGACACCTCGTAACTACTCACCTAATAAGACATGCTTTATTAACCTAAGCGAGATTAATAGAAGTGTAGGAAAAACCTAGGAATATAGGAAAAATAAATAATCCATCTAGGAAATAAAAACCTACACTAACAAAATAAACCCCCTTGCATAGTCTAAATGAACTCATTAGGTAACAAATGAAAATGAAAACTGAATAGAACTACTTCACTCTAAAGTTTAATCTAGTTCTCTCCCTACTACCACAACTTATACTTTTACCTAGCCTCATCCCATATCTAATGACACCACATACAAACAACTAGACCTCTCATGGATCAATTATGGAAAGTGATCCATGGCTAAAAATATTTATTATCAAATGCATATATTTGATGGGTGTGATATATATGATGGGATGCCACATGTTTCTGCATTTTTAGGTTTCATGGACAATTTTCAATTTGATGATGAGGACATATGGATGCGGTTCTTTATTCAGTCACTATGTGGACATGCACAAAAGTGGCTTAGTGGTTTTCCTAAGCATCACTTTGCCTCTTAGAATGACATGGTGTTTGTATTTAGAAAATTTGCAAGTGGTCTTGACCCTGCTATTCTTGTTAGGGAATTGGAAAATATCAAAAGTTATGTGGGTGAATCTAGCATGGATTTTAACCACCAATTTAAAGTTGCTCTCTTAAGAATCCTAACACCCTTTAGACCTTCTATCCTAGCCTACATTAACATTATTTTTTGAATCATATAAGGTTGGATTGAGTTTAGCATATATGGTTTTCAAGTGTGCTAGTTTGTAGGAGGCTTGCTTTGCTCTTAACTCTATGGAAAGAATTAGGGATGAATATGTGGCAAGATTGTTGTCCCCAAAGGTGAGTATTGTAAATGATGAGTATGTAACAGATATCATTGTAGTAGGTCAAGTTGAGTTGTGTGATGTAGCATCATATGAAAGTTGTGCAGAAAGTGCTCAAGGTTAGTGTGGAAAATTGAGAGGGGGTGTGAATCAGTTGTCCTAAAACTTTTAACCAATTATAATAATCAAATTAACAATTACTTATGTTCAGATATAACCATGAAAGCATAAAATGAGAAGCTTAACACAAAAGCATAATCAACACAGGAGACACTAGATTTTTACATGGAAATGTAAGGACCTGACTCATCCTAAATCAAATAATATTAAACTCTGATTTTAAAAATACCAATGAATAAAAATTTTGATCTGGCAGATGTAGGAAATGTGAAATTCTTCGAGAAGTGCTTAATGTATGCTATAGAAATGTGATGAAACTTGAAATTTAGCTTCCTAGAATCATTTAAATCTAGCGAAGATAGAGTACATTACGAGAGAAGGTACATTATGTAAAATAACCTAGAAGAACAATAGATTAGTTCATACCTTAACTCATGCATTACATCCTGCATTCATTTTCAATAGCTTGCTTCTTCTCTAGTAACTGTATCCTTATCATCTACACAAAATCAACTTAACAATCTCATGTTAACACAACTCAGTAATCACTACTCAGAGAATTAAGATCACGATGCTAATAGTAGAACACCCTCCATCCAGGGGACCTGAGTACTGGGGGCATCCTTCACCATCTAGACTGCCTACATACCCTTTATCCACGGGATCAAGGCCCCCTCCTTCAAATGTGACTAACACAGGGAATGCGAACATGTAGTTCTATTTTGCAGTATGTTTGATGTAATTGTAAGCGGGTACCCAGCCCTTTCTAAGGTTATTCCCTGCCCCAGACAGTTCTTCGTCGGCTGCCACCCACTTGGTGAAACAGGGACAGAAGTTAGTCCACTACCACAAACACCTAAAGGGGTGGTTGTCAGCTAGTCCTAGTGTGGAGGAATCCCTATAAGGTGTCTACCCATGAAATCTAGCTTACTTCCCCAAGCCAAATTAGGTAATTTTTGTGACTAAGTCCGTTCCTGATCCCCTAGTACTTTCACCACGATCTGCAAGGGCAAGGTGAAAGCATATGACAGATAGCGTTTCTAGATTAGCCTAGTTGCCCTATCTGACATTTCACATGTCCTCCCTGATCTATACTCACGTGTCAATAAGCCTCGTTTTTTGATAGTATGCTTGGAGTGTTTTCCAAATGAGCATCATGGTAATCATTAGTTCAATAGACTCATCCTCTCTTTTTAGTTAATCTTCTTAGTGAGATATCCAAGGAGATTTTCCCTTCCTGTGGATTTAACTTCGACATGTTTCTTATTACTCCCTGACAATTTAGAGGGACGGTGCCCAGACGTTGTTGCAGCTATGTTAGGCGTGAGGTACTTGGTTCAATGCGACAGCATTACCTGTAAATGTGACACAGAGGTACCGTAAAAATTGAACACTGCAATTTGTTTGATTTTTTGGACGTTTCTTTAAAGTTTACCTAGCTAATTGCGAGGAAAAATTAGAATAACTCAAAAGGGAACAATGAAAGGAATAAAATTCTTGATTGATCAATTCAAAACATTTGAGTAATTGAGAGATGTTGTTCTCACCATAAAATTAAACCAATTATCACATAATAAGGAAAATGCTAAATTAATTCCTCTATGAGAAAGTACCCTATAATAGTCATGAAAATGTAAATCACAAACTTTAATTTATATACAAACACTTGAATCCTTAAACACATATTTGTGAAGAAAACTAATATACTTAACTTTGCAAGTCCATCTCCTTCAACATTTCTAGCCCTATCAGTACTCTATCCTTAATAATCTTAATCTAAGCATGAACATATGGTCATATAATGATTGATTATATTACTACTTGTGGGTCTCCTAGAGACATTGGCATACAAAATTAAAATATGATAACTTGAGTGAGATAGAATTAATCATAAAATTCACATGCAGAAGAGTCTAAAATACTCATAGCCCAACCTTGAGGTTTATTGTGTTTTCCATTTCCACATTAATAATTTTACGGACTTACTTAGTATTTGAAGTGATATTATTACAACCTAGGGTTAAACTATCAAGATAAATGTAATAATGATTGCATGACTCAAATGGTAAAACGAAGTGTTTACTAGAATTTGAAATCACATTTATACTATACACTTGGTAAGAAATATATCTATCTTTTCTTGAGCCTAAACTAAATCTCATAATTAATAAATAATCTTACATAAAAATCCAACCCGCATGGGTTGACTGTCCTTTTTTTTTAAAAATCTTATCATTGTTACACATCTAATTTTATAGCGAGAAAGATGCATTTCGTGAGTGATTGACAAGGCAAGGTAAAGGATTTATTTATTCTTTATCATGATACTTATATTTACAAAAAAAAAATGATGCTATTACAACAATAGACAGTCCACACTCAATCAAATAGTTATAATGTTTTATAGTTTTAAAGAGTGAGAGTAGAAGTTGTTTAATACAGAACAACACTATGACCCCTTATTCTATAGATCTTACCGCCTAGGGTACTCTTACCTAAGTACAAATACAAGCAAATCCTACTGAAAATATGTATAATTTGAACAAGAACATAATATCCCAACTTTTGTAGGACTCGTACAGTTTATTTGGTCTTGCAGCCAATTGATTAGAGCTATAATAAAGCTTGGATGATTATGGCAAAACGTGTATGAAGGAAACATATTCCACAAACTGATGGTTGTATAGAAAGATTAGATTGAGTAATGGAATACATGCTAAGAACACATGCAGCAACAAAGTAATAAGATTCTTTAATGTTCTGGAAGAGCGCAATAATCTTGTCAGGAAAAGACATGGGTTTTAGAGCACCACTATCTTATAACTTTATAAAGGGAAAAAAATATTCCAAACACACAAAATCTCACCAAATTTTAGCAACAGGAGAACCATAGTATTCTAATTACCATGGTGTTTCACAGATTGGAAAGAGAGCCCACAAAACGTCAAAAATAGAAAAATAAAGGACACTTGAAACCTTTAAAACTTCCACCTTTGTTAGACCAATGCCATGCAATTAAATTACTGTATTGAGATTTGAGTGTAGTTTGTAAAGTGGTGAATATATAAGTGGAGAGACTAATGATGGGTGATAATGTGTATCAGGTTGGAGAACGAACATTTAACCAATGTGGGCAAGTTCAGAGCTATAAAAAACTGTGCCACCACCTTTTCATGAAGTGGACAAGGCTTGATTGATTATGGAAAGATTATTTTATCATGCACTACATTCGCCATCTCTGGAATAGGTGAAACATGTTCTTGGCCAGCCCACTGACAATAACATGTTTTTTTCTTTTTCTTGTTTTAGTTATGATGGTGGCCCTCTAGCCTTGCTCCATCATTCTAAATTGAAATGTTCTTGTATAGACAGTGACACCATTTTGTGCCACTATCAAACTATCAAGCAAATGCAATGGGCAAACGTAGAGCCAAATTCCAAACTTTTGCCAACGTCTTCACTGCCTATGCCAAAATGGGATCTTCGATGCAAAGTATGGACATACATCAAGCATAAAGGAAAGATAAGTTTCATCTCATGTTGTAGTTATAGTGCCTCGGTGCACGTGTATGCAAAATGTAGAAGAACACACAAAGCACCTAAACTGATCGATAGAATACCCAAAGAAATGTGGTTTCATGGACTGTATTGATCACAGGGTATTCACAAAATGGATTTGTTCAAAAGGCTCTAGAAACTTTTCAAGCAAATGCGACTGGTAGGTGTAAAGACAAATTCAAGAACCTTTGCCTACATCGACCTACATATGCCGAAATGGGGAGCTTTCAGACAGGGTATGGACATCCATTAAAGTAGAACAAAAGTGGGATTTTGTTAGAATCGCCAAAATTTAAAACCTTTATCAAAGACCTCCCTGCCTATGCCCCATGGCAATTACAAACAGGGTAGGCACACTCATCATAGTAATTGGAAGGGGGATACTTGTCAGCTCTTAAAGTTGAAAATACTCTAGACATATATACAAAATGAGGAAGAATAGACTAGACACGTGAACTGTTTGATAGAAGACTTCAATGCAAGTTTGCAGGTTATGCATAAAATGGATCTGTTAAGAAGACTTTTGAAACTTTGAAGCAGATGCAATTAGCGGGTGTAAAGCTAAAGTCCATAACATCCACCAATGTCCTTCACCTTTACGTATGCTAAAAGTAATAAATCACAATCATATACACAGGGGATCGGTGCAAGGTTTGAGAAAATGGCTTGGAAGATGAAGGCAACAGAGTATTTTCTAGATGCAATACATTTACTTAATGTTGTAGAAAAATTATTTCTCTACCATCTTAGTGAAAATTTAACACTTGCATTTGGATTACGATTATCCATCTAATACTAATCCTCAATATTTCATTGAAAAATCAATTACTACTCAAAGAAATTTATAAAAAATCTTTTTTAGACAATGAACTATTTGAAAGAATTTCAAAAAAAGAAATTATGAGAGGGATTGATCTTACAAGATCCTCCAGCCATCTAGCCCAAAACTATCTCCCAGTGTCCCTCTTCCTCATAATTCCAGGAAATTTATAGAAAAATCCATGCATCCTCCACTCTCTTTGTTTAATGATAATGCATCCTCCACTTTCTTTGTTTAATGATAATGCATCCTCCACTTTCTTTGTTTAATGATAATCCATTGTTAATTGTTTATTATTTGTATTTCAAAGGAATATACTTGTTGATGATTGCAATATACAGCCTTCTAGCCCTCCTTCTAGCACTAGAAAATTGTTGATGATTGTTTTGATGCAATCATAACAATAAGTTAAAATTCACATATAATGAACTGAAACTATACTTGAAAGATGAGAAGGAATCATTTAAGATTCAACTAATCCCAAGTCTACAATGGTTCGGTTGGTCAAGTTCAGTTGGTCAATGTGAAGCTGTAATGTTCAAGGGGCCTTACGTAGTTTAGAGTTTCTTTGTGGTTTACTGGACTAAGATTATGCAAAAGATCATGAGATATGTCAATGCTTTTCATTCCTTTGCATAAAAGTGTTACTGTGTTGCAAGTTTTAGATGGTTTTCTTGAATTATTGCAGCTTTCTCCTTCATATATTTATGAAAAACTGTCTACCTTTAACTCTGTTATGCATGCTTCTTCAAATTTGAGACAACTTCCTTTACCTTTCTACGTTTTCAGCTAAATATTTCAGATGGGTTGGGAAAAGTTAGAAAGATCTAATCTACACCTCATTTACTCTACCAAGGGATCTAATTGTTCTGTTATGCACTATGTAAATACTACAGCAATTTGATCAAATCCACAGTAAAAACCTTAAATGTAAGTCCTGAGCATTTTCACAAACATACATTTAAAATTGCAAGCTCTCAAAGATAATATTTCAAAACACAAAGAAGACCAGGAGAACACTCAGAAGATAGATACAGAACTCCAGATTCTATTGTATTAGAAACAAATAGTCATACATGATTTACAATGTAGGAATGACTCTTAGTTTCATTGATCAAACTATAGAGAACTTACAAGCTTTACAGATATAGTAAGGAAGCCAGACATTCCACGCACTCCTTGCTACAGACAACAGGCGACCTCCTCTAAACTAAACTATGCCCAGAAAGACTACAATTCTGGCAAAATACTAAAAATCCCTGTGTAAAATATTACAGTGTAGAGAGGCACAATATAAAGGCTTTCTGATTGTCCTCACTACAGCAAAAAAACTAACTAAACCCCTGGTTCAAACCCCTGGTTACAGCAATAAATATAGGTGAACCAGTTCTTCAAAAATATCTCTGAGCAGTGTCAAATCTGGGCAAAATATTGCCCCTTCTGAGAAGCTTTGGCAGCTCAGCAATAACTTCCATTTATCTATTGTAGTAATACCTTCAGCTGCAACCCTGTTCCTCATTTGGTTGGCCTTGACTTCTTCGCACTTCATCTTTATCTTCCTGCTCCTGAGATCGGATTTTCTTCCTTCATGATGTCACTGTGTTGAATTTCCAGCTGCTTCCTCAACCGCAAGCCAAGCCTGCAAGACAAGACAAGCAATAAGTACCATATTTATTTTAAAATATCTGTTTAAATCAGGGTGACTGTGCAAAAAATGTGGAAATCCAGCTCAAAAAACCCTCAAAACACATTCAAAATGTATACAGACTGCTCAAAATGATCCGGTCAACTATCACTGACCAGAAAATACAACGAGCGCCAAAAAAAATGGTTTAAAATTCCCACCGCCCCATTTCTCGCCCATCGGTGTGAGAATTGCCATCGGCGAGCCCAAAAATACCCTGGCCGATCATCGCTATTTGGCCGATGGCCTTACTCGTTATTTCCTCCTCCATGTTTCTTTCCATCGGCGTGAGATCCCTTTATCGGTGAGGACATGAATTCCCCGACCAATGCTTTTTGTTACACCGATAGCCTTATTGGCTTGCGTTTCCTTCTTATTGGTGAGAGATTCGCCATCGGCGAACTCTAAATCTTCTTCACCGATCCTCATTGTTAGGCCGATGGCCCTTTTCTCTTTTGCTTTTTCCTTATGTTCATCAGGCTGATATTGCCCATCGGCAAAGGTCCTAAACCTTACTCCGACTACCGCTGTTTGGCCAAAATGGCCCCTAAACCTAAGCCCTCCCTCATCTATCGGCGTGAGACTATACTATCGGCGGGCTCTAAACTTCTTCCGCCGATGTCTTACCTTATATCGATGCTCTTTCATCGGCCTGACTCCTGCCAACGACCCCCTTTGTTGCTCTCCATCGGTGTGAGACTCGCCATCGGCGACTCACAAACGCCCTCTCCCGATGCTCTTTCCTTGGCCGATGCTCTTATATCGGCGAGAGTCCCGCCGATGTCATCCCTTCCTTCTCATTTCAACTAAGTCTTCTCTCCCTTTCTTCCATCGGCCTGACGCCTGTCCATCGGCAAAGGCCCAAAAACTTGGCCGACAACTACTACTATGCCAATAGCCCTTGGCTATCGGCGAGACCATATCCTTCGGCACGATGAATTCAAACTTGGCCGATGCTCTATGTTATGCCGATGACTTACCTCGGCCACAGGCTTACCAAAGCCTTTGAACCTGAACCATCGAACCCTGCCACTATCGGCATGACTCCTGCCGAACTCCCTTTCGTTTATTGAACTATTGAACCATTGAACCCTGCCATAAGGTTCAACGCAATGGTTCAATGCGGCGGTTCAACGTTGTAATACGAAATAATAGCCCGCCCCCTTTAGACATTTTTGAACATGCCGAACCAATTGAACCCTAAACCATTGAACCAAAAAAGGTTCAATCGGATGGTTCAACGTGCAAGTTCAAACCTGTAAAAACACTTCCAATGAATAAGTAATGGTGATTAAAGTGTTCGATGTATTTTCTGCAAGACAATCAAATGTAACATACAGAGTGGAACCCAGACAAAATTGCCCACGACCCGGAACCACTAAGTATGAAATTTTTCAAAATTTAAAATGAATGCCAACAAGAAAAAAGGCAAACAACTGACTGTTTATCATGCAAAACCTGATAGTACATTTTACCTAAATGATCATAACTTGCAAAATATGATGAATTTTAAGATGGTTCAAAAAGCAACCCTAGCTTATTTTTTACAAGGAATCCAACCATATTATGCAATGGTACTGAAAATGCAATTTTCTATATTTTTAACAAGGTTTGCAAATCTGACTCTCTTTTCCCTTTACCACCAGACAGAACAAACACAAGCAGAAGCAAAAAAAAAAAAGCAAAGCAACAACAGGGGTCCTCATTTTGCTAAGGGGCAAAATGGGGCGTGTTGTGAACATCACAACAATACTTTTTATGTTAGTTTTTTTTTAAAAAAAAATTTAGAATGCAAAAATTGAGTTGTGACATTATTATAATTGTAATTCAATTTGAATTCAAAATTCATATGTGGGTTGTGACATCCTTCTCCCCTAAATTTATGCATCGTCCTGATGCATATTAGAAATAAGGTCAAAACATATATATAAAAGTCCATAGAAATAAGCATCGTTTACTATCAGTATGCTTGCCTACCTGCATAGTCCATCCCACAACAAAATAGTCTATCATAGTGTATCATCTACATATCCCTGTAGCTTGTCCTCGAGTCTGGGATGTTGAATGTTCATTTGAATTTTCTTGTGTCTACTTTAAAATTCCATCATCAAAGATAAATCAACTTTCTAAGTGCAGTAATTAAAAATTTAGGTTCATAGATTCTCCCTTGGTAATCCAGATCATTATCAAAAATTTCAGTTACATTTGAAGTTTATGCCAACATGTGCTAGTATCCAAGAGTAGTGATGCACCACTGTAGATTAGAAGAATTATATTCTCTTAGTCAATATGAGTACTCAGGAAATAGCCAATCCTAGCTAAAGTGTCCAAAACGGGACATACTGAAATAAAGCCAACCGGGCTCTTCTATCCTTTGGGCAAATAGGTTCATACGGAACCAGGTCTAATGGACCAACAAATGGTGGCAAAACAGCCTAGTGGTCAAACGGACTAAAACTCTATCCAATACAGGATAAGTAAACATGTAAAGACCAATTTCATAACCTTACCAATATCTTCTATTCCCTTCTCTGTTTCCAACAACTCTGAATTACACCTTTTGATTTTGCACAATTCTCCAAAATAATGGCCAAACGGCCTACACTGGTTAAACGGATCAAATCTTTATCCAATAGGAAAAACACAACAGCCATACGGGCTAAATAGGATAGGAATCATTATGCTCCAATCCAGGATGCATAAACATAACAGCCAAACGGGCTAAAGAGGATAGGAATCATTATGCTCTGGCCAGAGACTTTTGACTCCTTCGGGATCAATCCGAATCCATGAGTCACTTCCTGGAGACCACAATCCGCCCAAGCACTATGCTGAGGATGTCAACCAAGGAATACAATATCAACTTGTACACACCTCAGTATTGGCAAAACTGGTACAAGTAATCCACCTCGAGGATTCTTCTGAGTACCAGTGACTTCCATTATTCTAATATCATATAGACATTACTCTTAAAATGAATTCATGCTCAAGCGCACACATCAAGACTCAAGTGAAAGATAATAATTCTAGCGATCATGCATGCTGATTTATCAAAAACTTCTTCCAAACTTTCCATCCATCTCTCTTCGTAACTGTCACATCAATTAGTGCCACCTTAGGGCTTGTTATCTAAAATAGCATCCCAAAATTGATAGTAGCTTCCCAAAATAGGAGTCCATGAATGTCATCAGTTTCTCAAAAGTCAATAGCTGTCTCTAGTACTCATCATATAGTCTCAAGGATTTATGGGAGCTGCAAGGAAGTGCCAATAACAGAGGAGGACTTAAATGTTGATGATCAGGAGTGTAAGATGAGTAAAATCCATACTTGAAGAACACAACCAGAGATCTGTAAAGAGTGCATAGAGGATAGAGAAAGCTGTGAATTTATGCATAAATTGGAATATAGAGATTCATATGCATCTTTTTCGATGTAAAGAACCTCCTAGGTCCATTTTAGCTTCCTCTGGATCTTTATCTGATGTTGAACGGTGCACATCAAAGAGGTCTCGGAAGACATCGACAAATGGTAGGTCAATTAACTTGAGAGTTTCTGGATGCACAACTGTGTATCAATTGAAGATGATGGTGTGGGAGTCCCTTGGTGTGGTGAAGGAAAATCAGAAGCTTCATAAAGGCACAATGGAATGGGTCAATGAATTGGCCACTTTAGCCGACTTGAATGTTTTCCTTGGGGATAGTCTGAAGTTTATGAAAATTGACATATTGCTGAGGAGCTATCAGAGCAGGAAATGGAAAATGAGCAATTGAAGGAAGGATTCAAAGGAACACTTTCGACATCAACTGTCCCTGCTCAAGTGGTTGCAATAGATGAATGGATGATATACTTGGAAAGGAAGTATGCCAAGAGGTCTCAAACGCATGTTGTTGATATTTTGCCCCTTGTCTTTATCAAGATCTAAGGTGGGGGATATAGTGGATAAGAATATGATAGGATAAGGTTAAGACAGTGGATAAGATGTGCAAGGATATTTTGGATGTGGATGAAGGATACAGTTTTACCTCTAAGTGTAGGGATACAAAATGAATGGAGAAGGGATTACACATGACGCCCACAAGGGGATTTCATCATGGTCTTCTTAGTGCCAAGTAACCGAGAAATAAAGATGGTTTTCAGGGCCCTCTCAAGAACCCCTCCACACGTTTCCTAATACCTTGCATTTGTTTAAGGTGTTATCCTCCAAGAGGGAGATATACAAGAAACAAACACATAGATCTAGGGGGATGGATGGATTATGACTGTCCCATACCAGTCCCATCTACAACCCCATCCTCACAATAGTTCCCTAGGTCACCTACTCCCCCATACAACCTGCCAGGGCCCTACCTATATATGGTAGTTTTACAGAAGTCACATTACTCCACACATGCTAGTAGTTGTAAAATTGAAAATGCCTCAAATCAAGAAGGATTAAGTGAAACAAGTCAATAAGTTAAATCCTCAATAAAACAAGCCAAGAAGAAGTGAAGATCAAAGACAACAACTATTGCAACATCCCAAGTTCAACAAAGAACAAGTCCTTGAGGCAAAAGGACCATCTCAAAATTTAAATAAAGAAATATAATACTGCGGCTTAACACTTAAGTAAAATCTTTAACACAAGAATAAATAATGCAACAATCTCATAAAATTTGCACATTACAAGCATCATGTAGCCTTACAACAAGACCACCTAAGGGGAATATAGAACTTGGTGGACTTCTATCGCTCAAATAGCTGAATCGTACAGTGGTCTTAAACCACATAGAGAACAATGATAATTGCCATGTCACATTAAGTATTCACCACAAAACTTGGAACAACCTTATCATACTTCTATATCGAAACTCCAAATGAATAGTCATATGACCCCATACAACTCAGGGCATGCCATTACGATGTGCCACAAGAGGAATTAGCCACGGAATATGATATTCACTTCACAAGTCTTATGGTTGTCATGTACCCAACTAATGTTGTCCCATTACACATACCATTACTGACATCAAGCTATCCACTTCACCTTCTAAGGAGGGTTTACTTATGACCCTATCATTTCTTTTTCATGTTTCTATCCATGTTTATTATTAACTGGATGATCATTAGATTGCAAGAGGGGGAATACTATTAGTCTTATGTCGTAATTCTGACCATGCTTTAGGTTAGCGGACCTTTAGGCCTAGTGTATGAACCAAAAGCTCTGATACCACATGTAAGGACCCGACTCATCCTAAATCAAATTATATTAAACTCTGATTTCAAAAATACCAATGAATAAAAATTTTGATCTAGCAGATGTAGGAAATGTGAAATTCTTCCAAAAGTGCTTAATGCATGCTATAGAAATGCGATGAAACTTGAAATTTAGTTTCTGAGAATTTTTAAATCTAGTGAAGATAGAGTACATTACGAGAGAAGGTACATTATGTAAAATAACCTAGAAGAACAACGGATCAGTTCATACCTTAAGTCATGCATTACATCCTGCATTCATTTTCGATAGCTTGCTTCTTCTCTAGTAACTGTATCCTTATCATCTGCACAAAATTAACTTCACAATCTCATGTTAACACAACTCAATAATCACTACTCAGAGAATTAAGATCACGATGCTAAAAGTAGAACACCCTACATCTAGGGGACCTGAGTACTGGGGGCATCCTTTGCCATCCAGACTGCCTACATACCCTGTATCCACGGGATCAAGGCCCCCTCCTTCAGATGTGACTAACACAGGGAATGCGAACATGTAGTTCTATTTTGCACTATGTTTGATGTAACTGTGAGCGGGTACCCAGCCCTTTCTAGGGTTATTCCTTACCCTAGACAGTTCTTCGTCGGCCACCACCCACTCGGTGAAATAGGGATGGAAGTTAGTCCACTACCACAAACACCTAAAGGGGTGGTTGTCAGCTAGTCCTAGTGTGGAGGAATCCCTATAAGGTGTCTACCCATGAAATCTAGCTTACTTCCCCAAGCCAAATTAGGTAATTTTCGTGACTAAGTCTGTTCTTGATCCCCTAGTACTTTCACCATGATCTGCAAGGGCAAGGTGAAAGCATATGATAGATAGCATTTCTAGATTGGCCTAGTTGCCCTATCTAACATTTCACATGTCCTCCCCGATCTATACTCACATGTCAATAAGCCTCGTTTTCTGATAGTATGCTTGGAGTGTTTTCCAAATGAGCATCATGGTAATCATTAGTTCAATAGACTCATCCTCTCTTTTTAGTTAATCTTCTTAGTGAGATATCCAAGGAGATTTTCCCTACCTGCGGATTTAACTTCGACATGTTTCTTATTACTCCCTGACGATTTAGAAGGATGGTGCCCATACGTCGTTGTTGTAGCTATGTTAGGCGCGAGGTACTTGGTTCAATGTGATGGCATTACCCATAAACGTGACACAGAGGTACCGTACAAACTGAACACTATGATTTGTTTGATTTTTTGGACGTTTCTTTAAAGTTTACCTAGCTAATTGCGAGGAAAAATTAGAATAACTCAAAAGGGAACAATGAAAGGAATAAAATTCTTGATTGATCAATTCAAAACATTTGAGTAATCGAGAGATGTTGTTCTCACCATAAAATTAAACCAATTATCACATAATAAGGAAAATGCTAAATTAATTCCTCTATTAGAAAGTACCATATAATAGTCATGAAAATGTAAATCACAAACTTTAATTTATATACAAACACTTGAATCCTTAAACACATATTTGTGAAGAAAACTAATATACTTAACTTTGCAAGTCCATCTCCTTCAACATTTCTAGCCCTATCAGTACTCTATCCTTAATAATCCTAATCTAAGCATGAACATATGGTCATATATTGATTGATTATATTACTACTTGTGGGTCTCCTAGAGACATTGGCATACAAAATTAAAATATGATAACTTGAGTGAGATAGAGTTAATCATAAAATTCACATGCAGAAGAGTCTGAAATACTCATAGCCCAACCTTGGGGTTTATTGTGTTTGCCAATTCCACGTTAATAATTTTATGGACTTACTTAGTATTTGAAGTGATATTATTACAACCTAGGGTTAAACTATCAAGATAAATGTAATAATGATTGCATGACTCAAATGGTAAAACGAAGTGTTTACTAGAATTTGAAATCACATTTATACTATACACTTGGTAACAAATATATCTATCTTTTCTTGAGCCTAAACTGAATCTCATAATTAATAAATAATCTTACATAAAAATCCAACCCGCATGGGTTGTTTGTCCTTTTTTTTAAAACTCTTATCATTGTTACACATCTAATTTCATAGGGAGAAAGATGCATTTCGTGAGTGATTGACAAGGCAAGGTAAAGGATTTATTTATTCTTTATCATGATACTTATATTTACAATAAAAAAATGACGCTATTACAACAATAGACAGTCCACACTCAATCAAATAGTTATAATGTTTTATAGTTTTAAAGAGTGAGAGTAGAAGTTGTTTAATACAGAACAACACTATGACCCCTTATTCTATAGATCTTATCACCTGGGGTACTCTTACCTAAGTACGAATACAAGCAAATCCTACTGAAAATATGTATAATTTGAACAAGAACATAATATCCCAACTTTTGTAGGACTCGTACAGTTTATTTGGTCTTGCAGCCAATTGATCAGAGCTATAATAGAGCTTGGATGATTATGGCAAAATGTGTATGAAGGAAACATATTCCACAAACTGATGGTCATATAGAAAGATTAGATTGAGTAATGGAATACATGCTAAGAACATATGAAGCAACAAAGTAATAAGATTCTTTAATGTTCTGGAAGAGCGCAATAATCTTGTCAGGAAAGACATGGGTTTTAGAGCACCACTATCTTATAACTTTATAAAGGGAAAAAAATATTCCAAATGCACAAAATCTCACCAACTTTTAGCAACAGGAGAACCATAGTATTCTAATTACCATGGTGTTTCATAGATCAGAAAGAGAGCCCACAAAACATCAAAAATAGAAAAATAAAGGGCACTTGAAACCTTTAAAACTTCCACCTTTGTTGGACCAATGCCATGCAATTAAATTACTATATTGAGATTTGAGTGCAGTTTGTAAAGTGGTGAATATATAAGTGGAGAGACTAATGATGGGTGATAATGTGTATCAGGTTGGAGAACGAACATTTAACCAATGTGGGCAAGTTCAGAGCTATAAAAAACTGTGCCACTACCTTTTCATGAAGTGGACGAGGCTTAATTGATTATGGAAAGATTATTTTATCATGCACTACATTCGCCATCTCTGGAATAGGTGAAACCTGTTCTTGACCAGCCCACTGACAATAACATGTTTTTTTCTTTTTCTTGTTTTAGTTATGATGGTGGCCCTCTAGCCTCACTCCATCATTCGAAATTGAAATGTTCTTGTATAGACAGTGACACCATTTTGTGCCACTATCAAACTATCAAGCAAATGCAATGGGCAGATGTAGAGCCAAATTCCAAACTTTTGCCAATGTCTTCGCTGCCTATGCCAAAATGGGAGCTTCGATGCAGGGTATGGACATACATCAAGCATAACGGAAAGATAAGTTTCATCTCATGTTGTAGTTACAGTGCCTCAGTGCACATGTATGCAAAATGTAGAAGAACGCACAAAGCACCTAAACTGTTCAATAGAATACCCAAAGAAATGTGGTTTCATGTACTGTATTGATTGCAGGGTATTCACAAAATGGATTTTTTCAAAAGGCTCTAGAAACTTTTCAAGCAAATGTGACTGGTAGGTGTAAAGACAAATTCAAGAACCTTTGCCTACATCCTCCTGCATATGCCAAAATGGGGAGCTTTCAGACAGGGTATGGACATCCATCAAAGTAGAACAGAAGTGGGATTTTGTCAGAATAGCCAAAATTTAAAACCTATATCAAAGACCTCCCTGCCTATGCCCCATGGTGATTACGAACAGGGTAGGCACACTCATCATAGTAATTGGAAGGGGGATACTTGTCAGCTATTAAAGTTGAAAATACTCTAGACATATATACAAAATGAGGAAGAATAGACTAGACACGCAAACTGTTTGATAGAAGACTTCAATGCAAGTTTGCAGGTTATGCATAAAATGGATCTGTTAAGAAGACTTTTGAAACTTTGAAGCAGATGCAATTAGCAGGTGTAAAGCTAAAGTCCATAACATCCACCAACGTCCTTCACATTTACGTATGCTAAAAGTAATAAATCACAATCATATACACAGGGGATCGGTGCAAGGTTGGAGAAAATGGCTTGGAAGATGAAGGCAGCAGAGTATGTTCTAGATGTAATACATTTACTTAATGTTGTAGAAAAATTATTTCTCTACCATCATAGTGAAAATTTAACACTTGCATTTGGATTACGATTATCCATCTAATACTAATCCTCAATATTTCATTGAAAAATCAATTACTACTCAAAGAAATTTATAAAAAATCTTTTTTAGACAATGAACTATTTGACAAAATTTCAAAAAAAGAAATTATGAGAGGGATTGATCTTCCAGGATCCTCCAGCCATCTAGCCCAAAACTATCTCCCAGTGTCCCTCTTCCTCATAATTCTAGGAAATTTATAGAAAAATCCATGCATCCTCCACTCTCTTTGTTTAATGATAATGCATCCTCCACTTTCTTTGTTTAATGATAATGCATCCTCCACTTTCTTTGTTTAATGATAATCCATTGTTAATTGTTTATTATTTGTATTTCAAAGGAATATACTTTTTATGTTAGTTTTTTTTTTTTTTTTTAAAAAATTTAGAATGCAAAAATTAAGTCATGACATTATTACAATAGTAATTCAATTTGAATTCAAAATTCAAATGTGAGTTGTGACAGGAAAATCCTAAAAGGGAAAAACCACGATGGGTGTTAGCCCACAAAAATATAAAAGTTATATCAATACTAAAAAATAGAGGCTCACTTCCTACAGGGCTCACTGCCCAAATTGCTCACTGCTAAGAAAGGCTCACTGCCTATGAGTGTCTCAATGCCAGAGGGAGGCTCACTTCCAAAAGGTTGAATTGAGATAACATCTGCTCAATGCCAAGGTTTAGTTCCATTGAAGCACAAACACCTCTACTTTGCTCTACTACCTTGCTCCACTTTTATCTTCGCATCTTCACACTTGGATACATTTTCACGACTCAATTACAAGTATTTATACGCCTCATCAATCTTGGAATGATCATCAAGGTCGGCATTACAATCATCAACTATTGGAACAAATTCCAAGGTCGGCAAACATACATTACATCATAATAGGTCTAGACCTAAATAGATTTACAAAGAAAAGAATTAAATGTGGATCATGCCATGCCTTAGCAGGGACTCAAACACAATCTTCCACACTACAACATGCTATCACAATCTTCGATGCATCTCCGCAAATGATGAATTCAACTAGGTCAGTCAAGACTAATGTTAACACATGTATTCTCAAGAACATGCTTCATGCACAATCTGAATTACATCTTATGGACCAATCCGAATGTAGGAAAATGATCAAGAGACATTTATAAGCACATTGTAATCACCAAGAACAACCGCACAATCTCTAATCACTCTATCCATAAGATTCTTCAAACCGTAGTACATGAACAACATTGTCAACCACTGCCTTGAGTAAAAGATAGCTTGCTGACCACCAAATCATGAACCATTGCATTTGAAAGCACTTAACATCATAACTGACTTAATTCTAGAACTATAGCCCAAAATACTTCAATGCGGAGGAATGCAGAGCAAAACACTTTCTCCCTTTCACCACCAAACATACAAAAAAAATTGTTTTCACTCTGGTGAACATAACTCACTCAATTTTTCATACCAAAGGCTCAAACTTGGAATATAACATCTTCATACAGGCTTCTAAACAACTTCCAATCCACATGTAAAGATATTTATTCTATAGGAAATGCAAAGCATTCTTCTGGACTATTCTTCTGCATGTAATGCATTGTTTCTACTGTAACACATTGTTATCACCGGAGGGGCTAATTTTCTCAATATCCTCAACAAAGTAATGGATTATTAAGTATGTGTATTTCTTTCTGCTCTGTTATTTTCCTTTGATAAATTGGACTCTACTGCCCACTAGATAGGCATTGATCTTGGAGATGATAACCAAACACACACATTTTAAATGCACAAATCTCAATAGTTAAATACATACTAGTATCTTTTCCTTATGAAATACTATTTATTCATTAGCTCAAAAGAGGTATTTAGTGTAGTAGGTTACTTTTGATTCAGTGACAGTCTTGGAGTCAAAATTGTAATTGGTTATTTCTATTTATTTTCATGAACATATTTTATATTGTTGTTAATCCTTGTTGAGGGATACCTCTAGGAACACCCTCCTTGGCTTAGCTAAGACAAAAGTGAAGAGGAGATTACCCACTCCTACCCATTGGTCCTTAATCATCCTTATCATGTTGATGAACCCCTTTTTCACCTCCTTGATGACATCCCTGGCCTCAGAGATTGACTAATGTTCTAGAGATTAGGATAGGTTATTTTGTCAATAAATATTTTGGTGTCATTGTTGGAGATAAAATTACTTTAGTCATTGCCAAGTTATAGGCAGCTAGAGACATTTTCAACACCTGAGTAACATAACTTTAAAAATGTGCATTGTGCTTGGGTAAGTTCTCTTAGTCGACAACTTACACCAACATTTTTGCACCATTGCAAGGGATGAATTAAAAGGTTGAAGAATTTGAAAGCCCTAGTGCTAGTCAGTTTGCTATTTGCATTTTGTTGTGGGTAAGTTTTCTTAGCCAATAATGTAGACCAACATTTTAGCACCATTGTCGAGGAACAAACTTTTTTGGTATATTTAACGAGCTGTGAAATCATGTTGTTGTTGGGTTGAAAATGAAGTAAAGACTCTACTAGTATTTGGATCCATAATATTTTATGCCTTGGTGGTTCTATTACTCCAAGGATTTCCTCATTCAATGAGGTGGTGACTCTACAGTATTGTTTGGCTATTTCTACTATTGTTGATGCTTATTGGTGGTGCAAAAAGCCATTCATCTAGTGCAATAGTAGGAATAGAGGTACATGAAGTTGTTTCTTCTTCCCTCTTTTGAAGTAATTTTTTATTTTCTACAAATAAATTATTCATAGAGAAGATGTAGTCCTTTTTTGGCACAATGTATGCTTTTTAGTCATGGACACTTGGCACAGTCATAACTCTAGGATAGATCTTTATATGCATCATCCAATGTTTTGTGCTGTGAATACTTTGTGGATGAAGATGATTGTGACTCCTGTAATGATGCCTCATCTGATTATTCAGAGTGCCTTGTGTCTATTGTTCCCCTACCCCAAAATAAACCCCCTTGCATAGTCTAAATTAATTCATTAGGTAACAAAGGGAAATTGAAAACTGAATAGAATTGCTTCACTCCAAAGTTCAATCTAGTTCACTCCCTACTACCACAACTTATTCTTTTACCTGGGCTCATCCCATATCTAATGACACCACATACAAATAGATGGAACTCTCATGGATCAATTATGAAAAGTGATAAACGCCTAACAAAATTTATTATCAAACGCATATATTTGATGGGTGTGATATCTATGATGGGGTGTCACATGTTGTTGCATTTTTATATTTCATGGACAATTTTCAATTTGATGGTGAGGACATATGGATGTGGTTCTTTTTTTGGTCACTATGTGGACATGCATGAAAGTGGCTTGGTGGTTTCCCTAAGCATCACTTTGCCTCTTAGAATATTGACTTGGTGTCTGCATTAAAAATTTTGCAAGTGGTCTTGACCCTGCTATTCTTGTTAGGGAATTGGAAAATATCAAAAGTTATGTGGGTGTATCTAGCATGGATTTTAACCATCAATTTGCAGTTCGTCTGTCAAGAATCCCAACACCCTTCAGACATTGTGTCCTAGCCTACATTAACATGTTTTTTGAATCATATGAGGTTGGATTGAGTTTAGCACATATGGTAACTTTCAAGTGTGCTAGTTTGTAGGAGGCATGTCTTTGCTCTTGACTCTATGGAAAGAATTAGGGATGAATATGTGGCAAGCTTGTTGTCCCCTAAGGTGAGTATTGTAAATGATGAGAATGTAGTAGGTATCATTGCAACAGGTCAAGTTGAGTTGTGTGATGTAGCATCATATGAAAGTTGTGCCAAAAGTGAGGATAGTGTGGCCACCTATCTTTAGTTGTATGGATCATCCATTTGGAATGGTGATGATGTTGCCTCACCAATTCTTTCTTGGCTTGAGGCCAAAGATAATAGTAGTGTGCATGTATTTCATGATAACCAATTTGAGACATGTAATGATACATGCCTTGATTTCTAGTTTGAGGGCCATGGGCAGTTCAAGGTCTTGAGAATAATGGTTGTTCATTTGATGAACCCCCATGCTCTATTCATTTTGATGGTGATCTTGGTGTTGTTGAGGTAAGTAAGGAAGTTTAATTGCAGCAATTTTGTTTTTCAATTGATGTACATTTTTGTTTATTGAATTTGAGGATGATGATCATGACCCTCTTGATGCAAGTGGGAATGAAATATATGAGGATGTGCATGATCATATTTTTGTTCCAATGCATGAAGCCTTGAATCTTGATGTGTTTCTAGAGTATGGTTTGGAAACAATTGTCATATGCTAATGTTGACTACCTTGAGGACACATTACTAGATTTGTTGGTTAAGCATGGTGATAATAGTGTGGTGTGTTCTCATGATGATGAGAATGCTTTCTTGTTGGGTGAGGAAGAAGAAAAAACCATTGATCAATTTCTTGATGACAGTGTTGTAGTGAGTTGTAGTGAAGTGTGTGAAATAGAGAGGTGCCTTGAAGATTGTGCATCTTCATTTGAAGTGCATAAAATTTCTAAACTGTATACTAAAGGAGCTGAATTATATTTGAATCAAGTTTTTGATTCAATCATGGAGGAATATGTTAGCATTTGTGGTATGGCTGGGATGCAAAAACTTGAACAGTTAGATGACACAACCGAGCCTGAATTTACACTTGAGTTGGATCCATTTCAACTTGGAATTCAAGAGGATGCCCTTGTTTATGATGATTTGAGTGTGGATTCAAATTTGTGTCATGCTACCAAGGAATTTGAAAGTGAAATCTAGGTCTCTACCCTCATAGACAAAATTCGCATATTGTGGAGTTTTTTTGGTGGGAACTCAAGTAGATGGAACAAGTTGCAGTCTCAGGGACTGCCAGAGAATAGTGGAATTGTTTCCCAGTGCCAAATTGTACTGGAGACCATAGTCTACATGCTCCATTCCTAGTTCTCCATAGATTTTGTTAGATTGTTTCTGATTCTCTGTGTTATTGTGGTTATTGTTGAGACATGATAGATATTAGGGTTAAGATTTTGTGTCATTTGTGATAAATATAATCATACACCAAATGAGTTCAGGGTACAGAGAGGTAAATGTTGTGATGGTAAAGAATGGGAAAGGATTGGAAGTGATAATGAAGAACAAATAGAAGAGAATGGGAGGAAAACATATAGGGAAAATTGTAGGAGTCAAGGCAACACTAAGAGGGGGGGTGAATCAGTGTTGTGTGAAATTTCTAATCTTTTTACAAATGTTTAACTTGCAGAGTACAAGGAGAGAGAGCTATCATTGATTTCTCAAATACATGTGCACATAACTGAGAATGGAAAACAAAAACTCATGAGCAAAACATAGAACCATAGAAAGAAGATCAAGACACAAGAATTGCATGAGTGGAAAACCATCCAGGGGTAGAAAAACCACTCCAGAATTGCCTCACTGGCTTAACTGAAAAATATGCCTTACTGGCAATACAAATTGTCTCACTGACAAATATCAAGGTCACATTGACCTATAAGCCTCACTGGCTAATACAATGCCTCACTGGCAAACCAAATCACCAATAGAAGTTATAAACCAAATTAGAGGGATACTCTGTTTCCATTCAATACAATTATATGTCTGTCAAATACCCATTCTATTCAATCTGACATTCGGATACACTCAACAATCCTTTATTCTGATCCAATCAACACTGCATGTCAATCCTGTATTCTAATCCATTCAACAACACTGCATATCAAATCTATATTCTAATCCATTCAACACTTCACAACACTGTATGTTTCATCTCTATCCTTCTTAATTCCCTTTATCAATGCACCTGGAAAACAAATTTATACAAGTTGGATGTCTTTTCACTGCCTTGGAACCTTTTACATTCCTTCATAAATTTCTCCTTCTGATCACATAAATTTTGCAATTATAAACAACAAGACTTTTGAAATTTCACTTCTCTGCAAAAACACATTTCCTTTTCTCTTGCAAATAAACTCTTCAATTTTTCATTCATATTCCTGCAAAAAAAAAAATTCTCTCATTGCAAACAAAAAATAATAAATAAATCTTCAATATAATTTTCTCACAAGACAAATTATCTCCATTAAAACCTTTTCATATCTCTGCATGATGTTTCATATTCTTCATAACACAACAAAAAAACTTCAATCTGATTATCTTTCCTTCAAATTCTTCTTCAAAAATAATCTTCTCAATCTGCCTTATTCTCAAAATAATCTCTTTTAAAAAAAATCTCCAATCTCCATAAAAAAAATCTCCTCAAAAAAAATTATTCACATTCAATTTGTGAAAAGCACAAATCAAAAACATCAATAAAAACTTCCATTTCCTTGCATTAGAAAGATTTAATAAAATCTGCCTCCTATATTGTCTCCAAGTCACGAGAGAGAAAAATCTTTAAGCATACACAAAAATTGCCTTGAAAATAGCTTTTCATTCGGGCTCAAAAAACTCCTTAAAACTGCCAAAAATAACTTTATCTGCAGTTAACACAAGCTTTGACGTTCATATGCACGTCAATGTACATGGTGGAGAGGAAGAGTCTAACTTTTAATTATAGCCATTGATTTAATGTTTCGCGCCCACTCCACATTTTAAAAGAGGCCTTTGATCCTTTATTGGTGCCCATGCAATTTAATGTTGACCGATGCCAAAGGTCTTCCTAGGAAGAGGGGGCCGGTTCCCCATGACATTTAAACCCTTCAAGTTATAACTTAAAGTCTTCTCAACTTGATATTGCAGGTCAAAGTGGAAACATAACAAAAGGTAAACTTGTATATGACGGGCAACTAAGAGGTAAGAAGGGTAAGAGGTAAACTTGTATAGGTTAATATCTTTGAGAACATAGGTCTTAATTTTAGGTTTTAAACTAAACACAGCATAAGACCAAAATATAGACTTAGCCATTATTAATAATTGCAGAGATCAATGACACTGTTAAACAAAGAATGAGCAAGACATAGATTAAGATTTTAAAATATAGTGGCATAGTCACATGAAATATGACAATGAACAAAAACATGACTCTATGACATACAAATGACCAAGGCAAGAGGATACTATAAGATATAATGACACGAAAGACATGGAGACATGAAAAACATGAAGACATGAATATCAAGCCACTGTCACTTGTAACCAACATGATGTCACTGTAAGCAAAATCCCATTGTCCAAAACGATTGTGAAGACAATCTTTGTAAATTGAGCAAATCATGAATCAAGATCATAGCTCATATTTTATCTTGAGCACAACCTGACAACCACCCTTATGTCCTGATCTCTGAGTTATTCTTCATGACCACACATCTGATCTAAACAACCTGTTATGAGCTCATTAGGCATGATGTGAACTACAACATGAGCATTATACATAAAGCACTAATCAACCTGTCAAGTAACCATCTCCATCTGTGGTAGATCTGAAACCCACCAAGCATCTGCATTACCCTGAATGACATCTGTATTTGACCCAAGTGATCAACCAAGCATCTGCATTACCCTGAATGACAAAGAGAAAGAATCAATATGTAACTAAATTGATCCAGATATAAGTATATCTAGCAGTATCCATCCATCCTGAAACATCACCAAACACATCCTTGAGTATGAGAACACATCTTGAACAAATGTTAAACACATCCTGCCAAATCTACAACATCAACAACTGAACACACTTTTGACATCAAATGACAACCTATCACCATCAATCTCCCCCTTTGTCATTGATGGCAAAAACCATCTGATTGCAATTTTTCTTTCTCCCCCTTTTTGACATCTGATGACAAAGAAAAAAAATTTCTCCCCCTGTGTTGAATACCACAAACAAATCATTATTCATAAATATCACTAGCAATTGTCCTGACAAGAATAATCATTACTTCTTGACACAATACCAATATGAGGATGAAGAAAACATATCTCTGTAACCAAATACCAACTTTATAAACACATCAATACACTTGATGAACCATGAAGATTCCTTAATACACAGTTCCCAACTCAAAATGACATGATGACCACTTTTGATAAGATCTTTTCAAATCTCCCATGATAGAGACAACTCAATCCTCTGATTAACTCCCCCTGAGAACAATTCAAACTCCACAGAAAAATTGTTATGATCATAACAATTATAATCACATTAAATTATGAACACTTTGAAGGCATAAATTCATGTTAACCTTTCAACATATGACCAACTTTGCTAAACATTATCATCTGCTACTGCTGATTCAAAACATACCTTTAACTTCCTCAAAAAAAATACAAGATATCACCTTCAATATCATAGCTTGAAGAACACTGTCTAAAACAAATTAGAGATGAAGATCATCAATGAAACATCAGAAACTCCTTAATATTTCTAGTTTATCATCTCCTTTTGATATTATCTTCAAACCACCTGAAAGCTCCAAGACACATGTCATAACTCAACAAAGTAATAGAAATAATCATCAAATTATCATCCTGCAACCAAACTATTCTGACACTTTTTCTGTCATGGCAAAGAATGAAGACCATCTGAACTAACCTCTTGTTCTACACAAGACACTTGTCAATTCTGATACAAAACCACATCTAATGAGAGTTCCTTGAGAACACCTTTACTGAAGCAACATGACAACTCAACCATGTAGGTATGATATGAACAATATACAAAATAAGATCAAGTCACAATATCACCAAACTCTTTGAGGAACAAACTTGCAGGAAAAAATCATGAAGACTCCTTATGACACAGTTCTCAACACAAGATGCCAAGAAGACCATTTTTTATAAGACTTTTACTTGCCTCTGATACAAGATTCACCATCAATGTCATAAGAAACTCTTGATTATCATAACTTGAAGCTCATACCTGAAACCACCACACACTTTGAACAAACCTTTTTAACATGAAAAGAATGAAGACCATCCTGCTGATCCTGCACATCTCTTTATAACACACTGTTAAATCTGATGAAACATACTGCAATCAACAAGATCTCTTGCCTCTTGACTTTATCATTCAAAACAAGATATTATTACAACAACACTTTCCAAAACACTTTGGATTGCAATACCATGATAATTCAATTTTTGTAATCAGGATCATTTGTCTAACAATTTGTGCATTTGAACTCCTCAATATCTTGAAAGCATAATAAGTCAATGATTACTTGTCAAACATTATCAAAGATGATTTCAACAAAAACAAGATCATCAAATTGATAAACATCAAATGATCTTCTTCCTGAAACCCTTTGGGGATACTTGATAGAACATGAATAACTCCCCCTCACTTCATGCTATCTATTATGCAACTGATGAAGTGACTTGTGCAGGATGCACAAGTTTAGATTCTGACTTCTTTTTACTTTCTTTTTGCTTCCAAATTTTTACAGGTGCTTTCTTTCTCCAAACCTTTTCTGTTTCTTTCCATTTCAAATCAGATGATGCAATTCCTTCAAACATTCTGCAACTGTAAGCTTTGTGACCAAGAGAGTTGCAATTGTAACAAACTATATTACAATTATAATCAGATGACTGATAGTACCTTTGAGAACTCATGTTAAACTTCCATGCAGAATCATATCTTTCACAATTACTTTGTATATGTCCAACATTATTGCACTTGTAACAAATAATGTCAGTATTCCTTCTGCAAACAATTGCTTTGTGACCAAATTGATTACAAGCATAACAATAACCATTAAAAGAATAATTATACCTGTACATGTATGCTTGTCTAACAGGGGCATTTCTTCTGAAATTCCTTCTTTGATTGTACACAAATTCATTTCTAGTTTTCTGTTCAGTTTCACTCTTCCTTTTACCTTCTGTGGCAGCTAAATCAATTTTCCTTCTAGGAGTTTCTCTAGCTTTGGAACATTCCCCTTCTTCAGTAGTCTTTTCAAACATCAGATTCTTGTGCAACTTAGAGGAAGCCTTTTCTAACTCCTTTCTTAAAGAGACTATTTCTGATTCTAGTTTTAGATTCTTAATCCTTGTAACTTCAAGGTCAGATATTGAAACATCAGCAATCCTCTTAGCTTCTTCAATTTCTATCTTTAATCTATCAATTAGTTTGTCTGAATCATCAATATATGACTTTAAACTTATAATTTGACATCTGGCCTCTTCAAGATCTGTGGATACAATTTCAAGTTCTGAAAGAGTATTGACTTTAGATTCTCTTTCTTGTTGCAGCTGCAAGTTCATTTTCTAATTCTCTCTCTTGTACTTCTTGAGCTCACTCAGAGCATATATAAGCTCTCCTTCCATATCAATTTCACAATCTTGTTCATTATAATCCTGATCATCATCACTCTGATCATCATCACTTGTGATGCTAGCTTCTTCTAAATTTGATTGAACTTTAACTTCTTTATTTGAAAGTCTCCTTTCATTGTCACTTTCTTCACACTCCAGAGTGTCCTCCTCTTTATCATTATCTTGATAAATTCTTTTCAATCTCCTCCACATGTCCTGAGCTGTAACACAATCCATAACTTTACAAGTAACATCATTAGATAGAGCAGACAATATGGCCTTCTTTGCAATCTGATTACATTCAAGGACTTCTTTGTTATTTGCAGAGTTAGAATATCCATTCTCAACAGACATTAAAACATCATATCCTAAAGAGGATAAAAACACTTGCATTCTAATATACCAAACTAAAAAATTTGAACCATTAAACTGAGGAACTCCTGAAATTTTTTCTTCTAATACAATATCAGGATCAACATGAAGAACATCATTATCAACTGACTTTATATCAACATCTAGATTTGATATGGATGATGTCTTTTGATCAGAATGAAGCTTGACAATTTTCTTGCTCTTATTTCTTTTGCACTTACCCATTGAACTCCACACACAGGACCTACCCAAGTTGATTAAGCTGCAAAAGGGAACCGGGCTCTGATACCAATTGTAGGAGTCAAGGCAACACTGAGAGGGGGGGTGAATCAGTGTTGTGTGAAATTTCTAATCTTTTTACAAATGTTTAACTTGCAGAGTACAAGGAGAGAGAGCTATCATTCATTTCTCAAATACATGTGCACATAACTGAGAATGGAAAACAAAAACTCATGAGCAAAACATACAACCATAGAAAGAAGATCAAAACACAAGAATTGCACGAGTGGAAAACCCTCCAGGGGTAGAAAAACCACTCCAGAATTGCCTCACTGGCTTAACTGAAAAATATGCCTTACTGGAAATACAAATTGTCTCACTGACAAATATCAAGGTCACACTGACCTATAAGCCTCACTGGCTAATACAATGCCTCACTGGCAAACCAAATCACCAATAGAAGTTATAAACCAAATTAGAGGGATACTCTGTTTCCATTCAATACAATTATATGTCTGTCAAATACCCATTCTATTCAATCTGACATCCGGATACACTCAACAATCCTTTATTCTGATCCAATCAACACTGCATGTCAATCCTGTATTCTAATCCATTCAACAACACTGCATATCAAATCTATATTCTAATCCATTCAACACTTCACAACACTGTATGTTTCATCTCTATCCTTCTTAATTCCCTTTATCAATGCACCTGGAAAACAAATTTATACAAGTTGGATGTCTTTTCACTGCCTTGGAACCTTTTACATTCCTTCATAAATTTCTCCTTCTGATCACATAAATTTTGCAATTATAAACAACAAGACTTTTGAAATTTCACTTCTATGCAAAAACACATTTCCTTTTCTCCTGCAAATAAACTCTTCAATTTTTGATTCATATTCCTGCAAAAAAAAAATTCTCTCATTGTAAACAAAAAATAATAAATAAATCTTCAATATAATTTTCTCACAAGACAAATTATCTCCATTAAAACCTTTTCATATCTCTGCATGATGTTTCATATTCTTCATAACACAACAAAAAAACTTCAATCTGATTATCTTTCCTTCAAATTCTTCTTCAAAAATAATCTTCTCAATCTGCCTTATTCTCAAAATAATCTCTTTTAAAAAAAATCTCCAATCTCCATAAAAAAAATCTCCTCAAAAAAAATTATTCACATTCAATTTGTGAAAAGCACAAATCAAAAACATCAATAAAAACTTCCATTTCCTTGCATTAGAAAGATTTAATAAAATCTGCCTCCTATATTGTCTCCAAGTCATGAGAGAGAAAAATCTTTAAGCATACACAAAAATTGCCTTGAAAATAGCTTTTCATTCGGGCTCAAAAAACTCCTTAAAACTGCCAAAAATAACTTTATCTGTAGTTAACACAAGCTTTGACGTTCATATGCACGTCAATGTGCATGGTGGAGAGGAAGAGTCTAACTTTTAATTATAGCCATTGATTTAATGTTTCGCGCCCACTCCACATTTTAAAAGAGGCCTTTGATCCTTTATTGGTGCCCATGCAATTTAATGTTGACCGATGCCAAAGGTCTTCCTAGGAAGAGGGGGCTGGTTCCCCATGACATTTAAACCCTTCAAGTTATAACTTAAAGTCTTCTCAACTTGATATTGCAGGTCAAAGTGGAAACATAACAAAAGGTAAACTTGTATATGACGGGCAACTAAGAGGTAAGAAGGGTAAGAGGTAAACTTGTATAGGTTAATATCTTTGAGAACATAGGTCTTAATTTTAGGTTTTAAACTAAACACAGCATAAGACTAAAATATAGACTCAGCCATTATTAATAATTGCAGAGATCAATGACACTGTTAAACAAAGTATGAGCAAGACATAGATTAAGATTTTAAAATATAGTGGCATAGTCACATGAAATATGACAATGAACAAAAACATGACTCTATGACATACAAATGACCAAGGCAAGAGGATACTATAAGATATAATGACACGAAAGACATGGAGACATGAAAAACATGAAGACATGAATATCAAGCCACTGTCACTTGTAACCAACATGATGTCACTGTAAGCAAAATCCCATTGTCCAAAACGATTGTGAAGACAATCTTTGTAAATTGAGCAAATCATGAATCAAGATCATAGCTCATATTTTATCTTGAGCACAACCTGACAACCACCATTATGTCCTGATCTCTGAGCTATTCTTCATGACCACACATCTGATCTAAACAACCTATTATGACCTCATTAGGCATGATGTGAACTACAACATGAGCATGATACATAAAGCACTAATCAACCTGTCAAGTAACCATCTCCATCTGTGGTAGATCTGAAACCCACCAAGCATCTGCATTACCCTGATGACATCTGTATTTGACCCAAGTGATCAACCAAGCATCTGCATTACCCTGAATGACAAAGAGAAAGAATCAATATGTAACCAAATTGATCCAGATATAAGTATATCTAGCAGTATCCATCCATCCTGAAACATCACCAAACACATCCTTGAGTATGAGAACACATCTTGAACAAATGTTAAACACATTCTGCCAAATCTGCAACATCAACAACTGAACACACTTTTGACATCAAATGACAACCTATCAGCATCAAAAATTTGGAGCCAGAATATGTTAAAGCACAGACAAAAGAGGAGACCTTTGAGACATTAAAAATGTATTCATAACAGATGGTGGAAAGCCCTATGAGTGAGGAGAAGAGAATAGCAAGGGAGAAAGATAGCAAGGTAAGAATTACCCATTGCCCTTGACTATAAAGGTCTGCCCAAATGAAGATATGATAAGGGCTATTAAAAATGAATAAAATAGACTAAAGAATGTATCAATTTTCTTTGCATGCACATGAATAATGACTCATTACCCTCAAGAAGGTTTTTTGATAATTGGTTGACTAATGTATGGGGTAAGAAACTAGGGATTTTTGTGTCATTTTGTAGAATGATAAATAAGGGTTTATTCTTAATAATTTTGAAAAATAGAAATATGCAAAAGCGAGTTATTGAAAAAGAATTTTGGAATGTAGCGCAAACAATGTTCAAATCTTTTTCATGGGAGACTAAAGCAAATCATGAAGATATAATGTTTTGTTCCAAGCCTTGGTGGTTGATTTTCAAAAAATGTACCAATGCAAATATGGGATTTATTAAACCATTTGTTAAAATAATTAGGAAATGTGCTTTGAATTAAGGACAAGAGAACTACTCTTCCGCATATGGATGCGTGGGTTCTTGTATCATTAATGACTAGAAAAAAGATACCGGATGAAATAGAAATTGAATTTGATAAATAAAGGTTGAAATGTGAAATTGAGGGGTTGGGGGCTTTGAACTCATGTTTTCTTTGCAAAGCCGATGGTCACCAAAAATGAAATTGCTCTATTATAACTAGCAGAGGAAAGGTTACTGACAACCAAGAATTTGTAGAAGTAGGGATAAGTAACAATGCTATTAAGGCTTCAACAAAAGGCTCTATTGAGGCCCTAAACAACCTAGAAGAAACCATTGGGGCTATGAAAGGAAACTTACAAGAAACCCTAGCTAAAATGAAAAAAATTGTCCTTTAAGAGAAACATTTCCAACCTAGAACTTGAAGGGAGTTCTGTAAAGGACATTAATAATGATAATAATTTGAAAATGGATTCTGTCAAAGGGAAAGACAATACAAGAAATGAGGATTCTTAGATGGAGAAGATATTGAAGAGATAATGAATAATAGAAAGGTAACATGCAAGAGATGGAATGTAGTAACACAGGAAACATTAATGAAAAAGGTTCAAATAAAAATGGTTATAACAATTTTGTTGCTTCCTCTGATTGTGAGAGTGACAATATATTGGACTCTCACAATGAGGAGATCAATAAAGATACAAGGAAATACAAAGTAGAAGGAAAGCATGAAGACCAACATAAGAAGAATGCCCAGGAATTAGTAATGGATGAGATTAGGTAGTAGATAAAGAATAAAAATAATGAAAGAACATATCACATGAAGAATCCTAGAACAAAGGAGGATATTGTAGATCTAGTAGGCATCAATACTATGGCTTTGAAGAGTAAAGAGGGAGAGGAAGAAATTAGAACGAAGGAGAGCCTGAAGGTTTACGTTAATGTTAAGGAGAAAGATGGACAAGCGAGTAGGAAAAAGGAGACCAAATCCAAGAAAGAAGAAGAAAATAATAAGAGAGAAGTAAATCTAGAGAAGAAAGAGGAGAAGAAAGAGGAGGAAGGGAAGAAAAGGAAATATTTGAGTAGGATCGATAGCACTAAGAAACCAGGGAAAAAAGGCAAAGATGACTCAATCCTGAGGTGCTTTGAGAGATTGTATAATAGTGCAAAACATGAAGGAAATATAGAAAATGAAAATTAACTGTGAGTTGGAATATAAGAGGGATGGAATCCTTGGAAATAAAGTATATTATTAGAGAGTTATGTAACAAAAGATGTAAAGGAATGGACATTTTAATGTTTCTAGAAATAAAACCAACATGTTTTCTACTTGAAAATGATTTGAGATTTATATGGAAAGACTCAGTGAATGTGTTTACCAAGCATGAGAAAGGTAAAGGTGGGATATCTATGATGATAAATCAAAAATGGGTAGAGTATATAGTGCATAAAGGGGTGTACCCTTGCAATAGATGCATGTGGTTGCTAAGCAAAAAGAATGGATATGAGATAGGGATTTGTGTAATATATGCTTCAAATAATTGTAGGGAAAGGATAGAATTGTGGAAATGGATGGCGACTGAGTTACCTAAAGTGCCTTGGGTAATTAGAGGAAACTTCAACTTTGTAGAACATAGAGAGGATAAAAAGGAGGAAATATGTGGGAGTGGAAAGGAAACAATCAATTTTATTGGATGAGAATGAAGAATCTTCTTAAGTTGGTTGATCCACTGGAGGGGAATAAAGAGAAGAGCAATAACATATGGCTTACATGGTGTAATTGTCAACAAAGTGGAAAAATAATTTATAGTAAGCTGGATAGGTTTTTTGTAAATAAAAATCAATTTTATTTGGATATGGAAAAGGATGCTAATTGTGTGCAAGTAATTCCAAATCAAAGGAGTCAGTGTAACTATGATATTCACTACATAGATAATTTTATTTGACCTGATACCATTTTTAAGCGACAGAATTTTTATTCAATCTTCAGCAAGGGTGTTTACTATATCTTGCAAGATAATCTACACAATTTCTGATTGTTCAAATCGCATGCAAGCGCAGAACAAGAGCATACTCTTGTGATCCTAAGACTTTTCTAGACTCTATATATCTCTCCTGAATATATTTCCCGATGATTACAATGAGGTTCAAACCTCTTATTTATAGGAGGAGACGGACCTCAAAATTATAAAACAACCTATAAGTCCGACCATACAAGTTGGACACGTAGCAAACACTGTAGGAGAGGATTGCTGTTAGGCAGTCAAATCCAAAAGAACTAACTACAATGGAAAGTACATAAAATATTCACATTAGACACACCATATGCAAGAACGGCTTGCTTTACACCCAAAAGCAGATATGGGGATTTTGCTTTTTGAGACAGGGTTGCTTCCTATTGCCAGAATCTTAACGTGGCCGACATCACGACATTGACAGACCCAAATGCTAGTCATTTTCATCATCAAGATTAGTGGGAGGCAAGAGGAATCTAGGAAGAGGCCTGGAAGCAATCTCGAGATCATCTGGTTTTCTGTGAAAAGTGTAGATAATTTTTTTTATCTGATCCGAGTACGCCATATCAATCTCAGTCTTGGCTGCAACTAAAGCTGGAAGCAAAGCAACCTCCATTCCTTCAATGACTACTCTGGGAAACCAGTGGTGAGTTAGAGGATAATATTCTACTCTAGGGATGCAGTAATTGTGAGGATTCAGAAGGTACCCTGAAGGGCCAACCATTCCTTCTTGTATTGCCCAATTAAAATTTACTTGGATATAATCAAAAAATTCAACCATATCAAGTTGCAATATTTTCTCATCATATCCCACAAATATATCTGCATAATCTTCAAACTCTATTTGCAGAATTGTGATGCTATTGATGAACCCGAACTTAGCACACTTCAGCAAATTTTTCTTATTTCTGATAGTCCAGTTCATGGGTAGCAATGAAGTAATACAGATATCAAATGTTATTCCATTTCTGAGGGCAAAATAAATGTTTACCTCTTCAAGGCCAAAATGTGTTAAAAACCCTTCTTGTTCTTCAAAAGTGAGAATACCTTTATCAAAATTATCCCTTACTATATTTCTCAGATCTTGCAGCCACTTATTGAGGAAATGTGCATGAAGTATTGGCGTGATAATTTCTGGAGGGAGTTGGGCAACGAAGATTTCTCTTCCTGACTCATCTGTGCTTTGAAAAACTTCAACTCCATCTTTTCTTACAAAAGTCTCTCTTGGTTCTATTAACATACAGGCATGCTCTGCTAACTTTGACATTTCTCTTGTTAAAGAATCTACAAGAGGGTTGTTATCACCCTGTATCCATTCTATGTCAAAGTCGTAGCTGATGAAGTCTAGATACCATCTAGCAATCCTTCCATGTGCTATATCTTTATCAGGTTTTTTCTTTAACAAGGATCTCATTGGATGGCTATCTGTTCTCACAATGAAGTGAGTTGGCTTGAGAAAAATCTTGAACTTATGAATGCCCTTCTTGACTACTAGTATTTCTTTCTCATAAATAGTATACCTGCATTCAGTGTCAGTAAATGTGCCAGATCTATAACCACAGATTTGAGTTCCCTTGTTTGGAATTTCCTGTATAAGAACAACACCCCAAACATCATCAGAAGCATCAGTATGTAAAACCAAAGGAAAAATGTCTTGAGGTAGGTGGAGTGTAGGGAGATATTGGTATTTCTCCTTGATTTTCTAAACTATCTCCGTTAGTTCTTCTGTCTAAGGACCTGCTCCTTCCTTTAGCTGATTCTGAATTTTCTTTCTGTCTTTTGCAAGGCCATTATAAAATGGAGTAACATAATTCAAACATCAAAGGAATCTTTGAATTTCCTTAGTTCCTACCAGAACATCAGGGAATTCATTAATATGCTTCAAAATATGGGGATGTAGTTTTACCTTTCCTTGGGAGAGTATTAAACCAAGAAAATCAATTTCTTATTGCCCGATAACCATCTTTTTTGCAGAAAGACAGATCCCATGATGTCTGATAGTGTTGTAGAGGGATTCTAGATGTTTTAGGTGTTCTGAATCATCATCAAAGAAAACAATTATATCATCAATATAGACAACACAAAAATCTTTCAGGCTCCTTAGAGCTTTATCCATTCTTCTTTGGAAATATGCAGGAGCAGTTTTAAGACCAAATGGCATTACATTCCATTCATATAATCCCCGAGGGACTGAAAAGCTATTTTATACCTATCCTCTTCTTTGACTTTTACTTGCCAGAAACTAGATTTACAGTCAAACTTAGAGAATATCTTTTTTGTAGCAGCTCTCATTATCAAATCTGTACTGAAAGGGATTGGATAATTGAATGGTAAAATGATATCATTAAGAGGCTTGTAGTTTATACAAAATCTTTTCTTACCTCTTTCTTTTTCTGCTCACTTATTTACTAGGAAGGCAGGACAACTGAAATGACTTTTGTTGTCTCTGATGAATTGGCCTTCTAATAGTTCATTCAGGTGGTCATCCATTTCTTTGACCTCTGAGGGGATCATTAAGTATGCAGGCTCAAAAGGAATCACTGATTGACATTCTAGTTTGAGCCTTATTTCACATTCCTCATGCTTTTTAGACCAGAATTGTAAAGGGTTCAAACTGCAACAATCCTGTTGAAATCTTACCTTGACAGGTTCTAATAAAGGTGGTAGCTTGGGTCCTTGTCGATTCATAGTTTCCTTCCTATTGACCTTAGGGATTTTCTTGGATATCTTATGATTAACCACTTTTAGGGAAGGAATCTTGATGTGACCATCTTCATGTCTAAGTGAGATCTCATGGGTATGTAATACAAAGGGCTGATACTTTGTTAAGAATGTAAAACCCAATAAGACATCACCTCTAAGACCATCTAGCTCAATGAAATCTGTAACAAATTTCTTACCTTGGATTTCAATGGTCACATCTTGAGTGTATCGACCCATCTTCACTTCTTGGTCATTTATTGCATAACCTGAGGGTAGGTCTGGTCGTGGCTTCCAAAACTCATGCAGAATGGCATCTGTTTTAGCAAAACTCCTTGAAGAGCCAGAATCAACAAAAGCATCCATTGGAATGGGCTTATAACCTGGAAAACAAAAACTCATTCTTATGTATGTACAATGTTCAACCATGTATAATGTGTGTGCTGGCTCAGACTAGGCAGAAGAAGAGGCTTCATTTTCTGAAGAGTTGTTGTCAGCTTTAAACAAAATTTTGCGCATCTCCCCCATAGCAGAAGTGAGTTTCGCCAATTGTTTTTGTTGGAGGGCAATCTAGTGGGTAAGAATAGTTAATTATTCATGACACTGATCAATTTTGACACATAGGGTATCAATGGAATGACCAAGAGGAGCAGAAGTAGAAGGAGACCTGCAGGATTTACGGTTCTTGGGCTTGGAGTGAGTTTTCCATTTAGGATTGATGTAGCCATTGGATTTTTTGGATGGTGGGGGAGAGGATAACACGTCTTCCTTCTGAGTCGGGATGTAAGAGCGAGAAGGTTTTTGACTTCTAATATGTCTTTGGAGTGAATCTCTCTCTGCTTCCCATGATCTGATATCCTTTACCTGTTGTTTGGCAGCAGCCTTCCGTTCTTCCATGGATCCAGGCATTCTGAAGGGATCTTTTGACTTGGCCATGCTAATTTTGAAATCAAGATCCTTGATGGCTTTTCTTACAATTTTGGAGATAGTGCCATTATCTAAAGAACTAGAATCAGAACTAGATTCTTCTTCAGAACTAGAAGAATAAACTTTCTTATGTTTATCCCTAGCCATGTAAAAATTCTCAGGCATGACTTCCACTACTTCAAAGAATTGATTGTCAATGAAATTAGCAAAAGCATCAGAACTATGTACAATTTCCCAACTGTTATTAGCATCTTGTTCTTCAAAAAGAGCATAGACTTTGTTCCCTAGATTATACTTTTTAGGGCAATTAGTAGCATAGTGAGGCCCTTTACAAATGAAACATCTGACTTGTCTGTTTCCTGGGTGTCTATTTTTCTTAAATAGATATTTGGGAGGCTTCCTCTTCTTGAATGAACTTTTGTTAACTGGTACCAACCTGTACTTTCTCTTGTGGCCTTTATGTTTGTGGCAGAATGACTGTTCCATATTATCATCATCATATTTTGTCCGCCTGCATTTTTTACAATGACAATACTTACCACAAGAAGACTTACTGAATTTCCTGACTTGCTTGAAATCTTTAAGCTGGTTTATAGGAGGCAAATTACAGTAATCTTTCATATTGCAGGAAGAATTATATTGTTCTCTATTATCACTGAGGGCTTTCATTAGGCATCCTTTGTCCAACTTATATGTAACCAATGTTCTTAGTTCTCCAAATCCATATTTCTCAATCTTGGATTTATATTTGGTCATAACATAGTCTTCAGCGTATTCTCCTAGACCACATGGAAGAGAATTAAGATAAAACTGTTTAGTAGTTGGATCATGTAATTTTTGAGCCACAATCATATATTTCTCAAACACTAAATTATCTTTTACTGATAACATCCATTGGGCTTGCCAATTTCTCTGTGCTTCAGAATTTTGTTTTAGCAAAACTCCTTGAAGAGCCAGAATCAACAAAAGCATCCATTGGAATGGGCTTATAACCTGGAAAACAAAAATTCATTCTTATGTATGTACAATGTTCAACCAGGTATAATGTGTTTACTGGCTCAGACTGGGCAGAAGAAGAGGCTTCATTTTCTGAAGAGTTGTTGTCAGCTTTAAACAAAATTTCTTGCATCTCCCCCACAGTAGAAGTGAGTTTCCCCAATTCTTTTTGTTGGAGGGCAATTTGACAGGTAAGAATAGTTAATTCTTCATGACACTAATCAATTTTGACACATAGGGTATCAATTGAATGACGAAGAGGAGTAGAAGTAGAAGGAGAGCTGTAGGATTTATGGTTCTTGGGCTTGGAGTGAGTTTTCCATTTAGGATTGATGTAGCCATGGGATTTTTTGGATGGTGGGGGAGAGGATAACATGTCTTCCCTCTGAGTCGGGATGTAAGAGTGAGAAGGTTTTTGATTTCTAATCTGTCTTTGGAGTGAATCTCTCTCTGCTTCCCATGATCTGATATCCTTTACCTATTGTTTGGTAGCAGCCTTCCATTCTTCCATGGATCCAAGCATTCTGAAGGTATCTTTTGACTTGGCCATGCTGATTTTGAAATCAAGATCCTTGATGGCTTTTCTTACAATTTTGGAAATAGTGCCATTATCTGAAGAACTAGAATTAGAACTAGATTCTTCTTCAAAACTAGAAGAATAAACTTTCTTATGTTTATCCCTAGCCATGTAAAAATTCTTAGGCATGACTTCCACTAATTCAAAGAATTGATTGTCAGTGAAATTAGCAAAAGCATTAGAACTATGTACAATTTCCCAACTATTATTAGCATCTTGTTCTTCAAAAAGAGCATAGACTTTGTTCCCTGGATTATACTTTTTAGGGCAATTAGTAGCATAGTGAGGCTCTTTACAAATGAAACATTTGACTTGTCTGTTTCCTAGGTGTCTATTTTTCTTAAATAGATATTTGGGAGGCTTCCTCTTCTTGAATGAACTTTTGTTAACTGGTACCAACCTATACTTTCTCTTGTGGCCTTTATGTTTGTGGCGGAATGACTGTTCCATATTATCATCATCATATTTTGTCTGCCTGCATTTTTTACAATGACAATACTTACCACAAGAAGACTTACTGAATTTCTTGACTTGCTTGAAATCTTTAAGCTGGTTTATAGGAGGCAAATTACAATAATCTTTCATATTGCAGGAAGAATTATATTGTTCTCTATTATCACTGAGGGCTTTCATCAGGCATCCTTTGTCCAACTTATATGTAACCAATGTTCTTAGTTCTCCAAATCCATATTTCTCAGTCTTGGATTTATATTTGGTCATAACATAGTCTTCAGCATATTCTCCTTGACTACATGGAAGAGAATTAAGATAAAACTTTTTAGTAGTTGGATCATGTAATTTTTGAGCCGCAATCATATATTTCTCAAACACTAAATTATACTTGTGCAGCTTGCCTAGATCTTTTAACTGTAATGAAAACAAAATCTTTTTAGCTTCTAATATGTCACTTTTTCTATTTCTAGAAAATAGCCCTATAAGCAAAAGCTTTAGCATAGAGAAACCTTCAGCAAAAATATCATTTCTTCCCATTTCACTTTCTTTCACATAGTCTTCACCAGTATCAGGGTTAGTTGAAATCAAACCATTATCTGGTAGAGAATTCCTTCAGTTGCAGAATTAAAGTTTTCAATTGAGAATATGTTGAAGACTATGTTATGACCAAATTCTTTGAGAAATATCTAGGCAAGCTGCACAAGTATAATTTAGTGTTTGAGAAATATATGATTGCGGCTCAAAAATTACATGATCCAACTATGGTATCAGAGCCATGTTTTCAAATAATCTATAATTGTGCCTTATGTTAGTATAATTTCTAAAGATTTTGCTAGTAGCATGCTATAGTACCTATGGAAGTCATTGTAAGACCTGTGCAAAGGCCAAAGGATAGCACTATGTGAAGGGCAATAAATCGACCAAAGTAGCAGGGAATATCACGAATGAAAACTAGTAGGTCATTATATTTTCCAATGGCACTTAGAAGATCTATGAATGCAAGTTCTACCCTCTCTGAAGTATTACATAATTATTTTCAAGATGGGAATACACATGTTGTAGATGAAAAAGGAAAATTTAATTTTCCTGATGTCAAGATTTCTACCTTTTATCCTAAGAAAGGCATTAAGGCTAAAGTCTATGATTCTATTCGTCAGTCTGAAATTAATCTTCTAGTTTCTGGCACTGGAATATGTCCTATCTATTTGCCATTTTTACTTCTTGATGATGTTTCTAGATGGAGAGATAAAGGTTTCTTCCATGTTCATTTCCCATATGTTGATATCATTGTTCACCCTCACTTTAATTATAACATTAATGCTGAGTTTTTTGCTACTTTAATTCATACACAATGGCGTGTCTGGAATCAGGCTGTTATAGACCAATTCAGAGGAATTCTTAGTGTTAAAAAAGGGGATGGGGTTATTTCTGTTAAACCAAATTTCACACTATCCCTATCTGATAAGTTTATTTCCTCTGCTTTCTGTCTACTTCTGCAAGTCAAAGGAGTCTCTCTCATGCCCGGATCTGTCTATGCCACTATAGGAGGTCGTTGTATCTACCACATTATGAACACTATGTCTCTGCCAGTTTCTTTGCCCATGGGGGTAGGTTTTCCACAAGGATCTTCCAATTTGTTAGATTATGGAAGATTCATAGATCATACTGGCTTCAAGATAGGTTTTCTGATTATTGAACAATTATTAAATCAACAAAAATCTCAATTTATAGACCTCCCTATCTAGAGAAACAGATTCTTTGAGAGACTGTTGTTTCAAACCTGCAGAGTTGCTAATATAGCCTTGCAGTCTGTTCCAGATTAGACTATATTAGAACAACCTATAATAGATGAATCCCAATCCAAGCTTCAGCCCCTCAAAAGAAGCTACTCAATGGCCTATGCTTACCCAAGCACTAACAGAAAACCATTTGTAGATTATAATCTAGAAGAGTACTCTACCTCATCTAGCAGTTCTCAAAAATTTAGACCATCTCAATCGGTCAATCCCTATCCACCCAGATCTTCCTTTTCCTCTGCTTCAGATCTGACAAATGATCCAGAACTTATGGATAAATTAGTAAGACAAGTCAGGTCTAGATTGCACTTAGCATTAAAACAAGGAGAACATGCCTATATTATGAGAGAAAATCTACCAAGGTATGGGTCTAAAAGAAGGTCAAAACACACTGTCCAGGTTGACTCGGCGACAGCCATAGAATTAATTAGTTATACTCCTGGTCGATGGCCTACACAAGAAAGCTATACAGTAGTAAATCCTGATGAAAAGCTATGGGGTAAATATGAGGCAAGGCTTCATACAAAGGTTGGTTCTAAGCAAAAGAATTCTGAAGCACAGTGAAATTGGCAAGCCCAATGGATGTTATCAGCACAAGATAATATCGATGATATGGCTGTTGACATCAAGCAAGGAATAAACAGAATAGTCTTTGTATATGATAATATGCTTCAGGTTTAGAATGTAGTTTACAAAATGGAAAGCAGTGTAGGTAGAATAGATAAGCAATGTACATCTACTTTAAATAATTTTGGTAGTGTAAATGATCAGATCAAAGAAACTCAGACCATAGTAGCAAATGTTCAGGCTAGCACACAAAGGTTAGAATCTATGTCTGGATAGATTTATGACCATGTGTCTACCTCAGAAGTAAGAAGAGATACTTAAGCCCAAGAGAACAAAATACTGCTTGAGCATGTAGCCTGAAATCTTGAAAAGATTAGAAGATACACTAAGAAGATTAGGGTATTCCAGAAAGGTAAAGATAGTTTTGAGGAAGAACAAGAAGAAACAAAGACACAGAAGTCAGAGCCCAAAACTAGGCCTAAGGTCTAGAGAAGAAAAAGCATCCTCTTTTCAAAAGAATTAGTAGAAGAGAAAGATCTGCCAACAACTTCTTCTACCAGAAGTAATACTCCCCAGATGCCTACCAAGTTAGTCTTTCCTAAATAGAAAGAACATATGATGTAGCATGAAGAAGAATTAAAAGATTGGATTCAAGAATACAATTTAGAAGATAGTGAGCCTGTTTTTATGGATGAACCTGCTGTTACCATGAACTCTAATGCATCAGATGAAGAAATATATCTTGAAGAAGATATCTCTGAAGGAGAAGTTTCTCAGCAAGACTCTTATGAAGAAAATGATTTGGTGTATATAGATACATTAGAAGATTGGGAAGAACTCTACTTAGCCAATCAAGAGTCAGTAGGCAATCAAATTGATATTGAGATGAGAGATGTAGTCTCAGAAAATGCCAGACCTGAGCAATTAAGAGCCTATGCTACTTCAGGATATATCCTGAATATAGATAAGATAGTAGATCCATATGATACTATTTGTACTTGGTGTGATACTCTAGAAAATTTCTTTGATACCAGGGGATCTGTTTGGTCTGAACCTAATAAAGTATTATATTCAGTTAGGTTAATGTATGGAAAGCTCCGCAACTAGTGGAATTCTCTACCAGATAATGGTTTGATTTCAACTAAACCTGATACTGGTGAAGACTATGTGAAAGAAAGTGACATGGGAAGAAATGATATTTCTGTTGAAGGTTTCTCTATGCTAAAGCTTATGCTTCTAGGGCTATTTTGTGGAAACAAAAAAAATGACATATTAGAAGCTAAAAAGATTTTGTTTTCATTACAGTTAAAAGATCTAGGCAAGCTACACAAGTATAATTTAGTGTTTGAGAAATATATGATTGCGGCTCAAAAATTACATGATCCAACTACTAAAAAGTTTTATCTTAATTCTCTTCCATGTGGTCTAGGAGAATATGCTGAAGACTATGTTATGACCAAATATAAATCCCAGATTGAGAAATACAGATAAACAATGTACATCTACTTTAAATAATTTTGGTAGTGTAAATTATCAGATCAAAGAAACTCAGACCATAGTAGCAAATGTTCAGGCTAGCACACAAAGGTTAGAATCTATGTCTGGACAGATTTATGACCATGTGTCTACCTTAGAAGTAAGAAGAGATACTCAAGCCCAAGAGAACAATGTATTGCTTGAGCATGCAGCCCGAAATCTTGAAAAGATTAGAAGGGAGTTCTGTAAAGGACATTAATAATGATAATAATTTGAAAATGGATTGTGTCAAAGGGAAAGACAATACAGGAAATGAGGATTCTCAGATGAAGAAGATATTGAAGAAATAATGAATAATAGAAAGGTAACATGCAAGAGATGGAATGTAGTAACATAGGAAACATTAATGAAAAAGGTTCAAATAAAAATGGTTATAACAATTTTGTTGCTTCCTCTGATTGTGAGAGTGACAATATATTGGACTCTCACAATGAGGAGATCAATAAAGATGCAAGGAAATACAAAGTAGAAGGAAAGCATGAAGACCAACATAAGAAGAATGCCCAGGAATTAGTAATGGATGAGATTAGGCAGCAGATAAAGAATAAAAATAATGAAAGAACATATCACATGAAGAATCATAGAACAAAGGAGGATATTGTAGGTCTAATAGGCATTGATACTATGGCTTTGAAGAGTAAAGAGGGAGAGGAAGAAATTAGAATGAAGGAGAGCCTAAAGGTTTACGCTAATGTTAAGGAGAAAGATGCACAAGTGAGTAGGAAAAAGGAGACCAAGTCCAAGAAAGAAGAAGAAAATAATAAGAGAGAAGTAAATCTAGAGAAGAAAGAGGAGAAGAAAGAGGAGGAAGGGAAGAAAAGGAAATATTTGAGTAGGATCGATAGCACTAAGAAACTAGGGAAAAAAGACAAAGATGACTCAATCTTGAGGTGCTTTGAGAGATTGTATAATAGTGCAAAACATGAAGGAAATATAGACAATGAAAATTAACTATGAGTTGGAATATATGAGGGATGGAATCCTTGGAAATAAAGTATGTTATTAGAGAGTTATGTAACAAAAGAGGTAAAGGAATGGACATTTTAATGTTTCTAGAAATAAAACCAACATGTTTTCAACTTGAAAATAATTTGAGATTTATATGGAAAGACTCAGTGAATGTGTTTACCAAGCATGAGAAAGGTAAAGGTGGGATAGCTTTGATGATAAATCTAAAATGGGTAGAGTATATAGTGCATAAAGGGGTGTACCCTTGCAATAGATGCATGTGGTTGCGGAGCAAAAAGAATGGATATGAGATAGGGATTTGTGCAATATATGCTTCAAATAATTGTAGGGAAAGGATAGAATTGTGGAAATAGATGGCGACTGAGTTACCTAAAGTGCCTTGGGTAATTAGAGGAAACTTCAACTTTGTAGAACATAGAGAGGATAAAAAGGAGGAAATATGTGGGAGTGGAAAGGAAACAATCAATTTTATTGGATGAGAATGAATAATCTTCTTAAGTTGGTTGATCCACTGGAGGGGAATAAAGAGAAGAGCAATAACATATGGCTTACATGGTGTAATTGTCAACAAAGTGGAAAAATAATTTATAGTAGGCTGGATAGGTTTTTTGTGAATAAAAATCAATTTAATTTGGATATGGAAAAGGACGCTAATTGTGTGCAAGTAATTCCCAATGCTCTTTCAGATCACCATCCAATTGAAACTTGTGTAGTGAATAAAGAAAATAGGAAATAGGAGGAGATTAGGAAAGATAAATTTTATTATCTTAACACAAAGTTATTAGGAAATAAAGATTCTATGAATGGGATTAAAACACCAAGAAATATTTATAAAATGATAAACAAAAATATGTCTACTATAGATTATTGGGATAATATGGTTAACAATAGTAAGATCCTTTTTCAAACTATTGGAAAAAGATTTCTATGGATAGAAGAAGGAAAGAAGTTCTTCTAAATGATGAACAAATTAAAGCTGAAGAAAATTGTCAAAAGGATAGTAGAAATCATGAATGCATCCAAAGAATAGGGAAACTAAACATAAAATCAGATGTTTTCAAACACAAAGAGCTCAAGGAGCTAAGATTAGAGAAAAAATAAATTAGATGAAGGAGGGGGGTAGAGGAACCAAATCTTTTTTTAATATGTTGAAATGTAAAAGGCAGACAAAAGCTATAGGTCCCATATTAGAAGGTGACACTATAATTAATGATAATGAGGTTCAATAAAAGGGTTGTTCAACAAAATTTATGGGAACCTTTTTAAAGTTGAAGATGATAATGGAGAATGTCTAGACAAGCTCAAATATTGTGTCAAAAGATAATTCCAAAAAAATTGAATGAGGATGTGATAGAGTAATTAAAGGGAGAAGTAACAAGAGAGGAAATTCAAAAGGCTATTAAGACAATTGAGAATGGTAAATCTCCAAGGGCAGATGGATTACCAGTGGAATTTTATAAATGCAACTTGGATTGGATAGCGGAAGATCTGCAAGAGGTGTACAAAGAAGCATACCAAAGGAGGGCCTTGGGTAAAAACATTAATAAAGGTAGTTGCCTAAGGAATGAGATAAAAGGCTTATTAAAATTGGAGGCCAATTACACTACTAAATTTTTCATACAAAATATTAGCTACAATTTTAGGCATTAGGCTAATAAAGATTTTGCTAGTGATCATGAGTCATACTCAAATACAGTTCATTAAATACAGTTACATATTGGAAAACTTGATTACTAGTTGGGAGGTTATGTAATGGGCAAAGAGTACTAATCAGCATGCTAGTATCCTACTGTTGGATTTTGAAAAAGCATATGATAGAGTTGAGTGGTTTTATGTGATTACTACTCTAAAAGCCATGGGATTTCCCAAATACTTTTGTGATATGGTCAGAGTCTTATTAAGGATGCCAATGCTCAAATTGAAGTAAATGGATCGTTGTTGAAACCTTTTGAGATGGGAAGATCCATTAGACAGGGTTTCCCTCTTGCCCCAACTTTGTTTGTAATTGCTTTAGAGGCTCTGCATTATTTGTTGAGAACTAATTTGATTCAAGGTACGATGAAGGGGATTACACTACCAAATGAAAAAGAACTATTGAATATCCAATTTGCTGATGATACATCTCTCTTCCCATTACTAGATAAGAAGAATATGGGTAACATGGCTAAGAGATTAAAAAATTTCTTCTCTGCTCCTTAGGGTAAAATTTCTGAAGCTAAGTCTATTTTGCTAGGATAGGAGAATGAACCACCAGATTGGATGACAAATTTAAATGGCAATGGGGAGGTTCAAAACACCAAGTAAGATTCTTGGGAATACCATTTTCTATGGAACCTTCTAGATTAATAGAATATGGGAATGGATGTTTTCAAATATTGAAAAGAAGTTGAAAGGGTGGAATGTCAAATATTTGTCTTTAGCTAGAAGGATGCAAGTCTCTCCAAAAATTCTATCTGCTTACTCTATATATACTATGCTTCAGCCTGGGTGTTCACTAGGATTCAAAATAACACTATTCAAAAAATCATAAGAGAGTTCTTGTGGTCAGATGGTAAGGGGGGAAAAAATAAACATCAAGTCAAATGGGAATGGTGTTGTATGGAGAAAGAAAAAGGATGTATGGGGTTGAAAGATTTAAAAATCCAAGGAGCAACATTAGCTACTAAGTGGATTGTTAAATCCTTGGAAGGAGAAGAATTGTGGAAACCATTGATAAGGAAGAATATTCAGGGAGCAGTTCTAGAGAAAGCAAAATAGTGGGAAAAGATAGATGAGATAGATATTATCATGGGAAGATTTAGTATTAAAACTATTGGATCTGCAGTATTTAAAAGTATTTGGAAGGCATGGGAATTGATAAGAAAGAATCTTGTTAACAAAGATGCTTTAGATCAAAATAACAATGAATTTTTTGAGTTTAGGTCAATATGGTGGAATATTAACACAAAGATAAACCCCTTGCATTTCTTCAAGGTTGGTCTTCTTTAAATTGGTTTATAAAGGTATTGTAGATTTTAATCAATTGTATAAAGAAAAAATATTGAAGAAATGGGATATGTTAAAAATGAGTTTGACATACCAAAATCTCAAAATAGAACTTATACTATTGTTTGTAAGACATTGTCCAAATATCATGAGCCGATTAAGATGTTAAATAAATAAGAGGATATGAATAAAATATTATGGAAAGATGGCACTAGACTAAAAGATATTAAATCTAAAGGGATTTACAATCTGTTAACTGATTCATAAGAGGTGTATGATTATGTGTGTCTCAAGTGGAACATTAATCTTGACAAGTCTGAGTGGTCTAAGAGTCTGAGTAGTTGTTGATGTAATAGAATAGAACCAAAAAAAGTGTTGTTTCAGATGGAGGCTATTAATTAGGAAGCTATTTGTTGGACTAAGGAATAGTGTTTGTAAATTGGCTAATTGCCCTGAGTCATATGAACATGTGTTTAGTGAATATAAATTTGCTAAATGGGTCTGGGGTTTGTTTATGAGAAATATTATGGGATGGGGTAGTGATAATATTGTTTTTTGGAAAGAAATTTTATGTGGTTATGTTATAGGTCTAAATGTCAATTTTAATTTCTTTTGGTTAGTCCTATCTACTAAAATTCTATGGTTTATATGGAAGAAAAGAAATGAAGAGCTATTTCAAGGCAAAAGGAGATTACTTACTGAGTCTAGTAATAGACTCACAAAATGCTTTATTATGCAATAGGTGTCAATGACAATTGAGATCTCAACTAAAAGATTCATGAAAATTATTGATAAAGGACCAGCAAAGGTATATAGAGATGATGTGAAAAAGGAAGACTTCTGGCTGCATGATTTGAGAAAGGTTGATGAAAACTTTAGTAAAGAATACATGGATTTTCAAAATGTATACATCAAGCAACATCAATGGGAACTGAAAAGAGATGAACAAGTAAGGACATAGAAATTAAATGTCAAAACTTTGATAATGTTGTGGACATGACCATAATATCTCCTCCATCGGGCACCTTCAAAGGACTGGACTCATAAAAGGAAAGAGTTAATATACAGGTGGTAGGAAACAAAGATTTAGGTGCCGGAAAAGGGAAAGACTGGCAGGAAGGAGCAACAGATGAAGAAGAAGAGTAACTGATACAAGAACAGAAATATAGGAATATATGATATTTTGGCATATGATAGTATAGATAGATGATACATTGAAAAACTTTTATATATTGTAATATTGTGTTTTGATACTGCAAACTTATCATGGAGCTATAATGTAATATTATAAACCTGGTGATTGAGTGACACTCTTAGCCACTCTCTTTTTTGTATTGGATATTTATAATAGTACTAGATATGCAATTAAAAAAAAGTGAAATTTACTATATGGGGTAGCATGATGGCAATTTTTACTTTCTATGGTTGCCATGTCTTGATGGAAGTCATTTTTTCTGCCATCATGCAGACCTAAAAAAGAGTTGTAGATTACTTGCACATGTTTGGGAGAAACCATGTTGGTTGCAGCTGAGTGAAGGACCAAATTTCAGCTTGAGCATGTTAAGTTCCTTCTTCAAGCTTGTGTTTGATAGAGGTAAGTGATTAGCAATCACCACTTGTCCATGGCCTTGTAGCATGGATCTTCTTTGTAGGGTCTGACCTGCAAGTGTTCTAATTTTGTTGCAGTTATACCTCCTACTCTTTGTGCCTCCATGTATTTGGTTGTATATCTATTTTGTACATGGTCTTTGTATTGTTGTTTTGTCCTATTTGTTTCCCCACCCTCCCTTTCTCTTTTTCTTTTTGTGGTCTACTCTCGAACTGTCTTCTTGATTCTCATTGTCCCAAGTTTGGCACATGTCCCCAACCAGAGCCAATGTTGAGACCTAGATTTTCCATATCTAAACATGCACAAATTTTTCTCAAAAAATCCACTAAAAATTCCTACATGTCCCCCTTGTGAAATTTCAAGTTCTTGTGCTTTTGTAAATGTCATAACTCTATTAAATTCATACCTAAAATCTTGAAAAAATCCTAAGTTTTCTAAGTGTAATGGCTTTTTGTGGAATTTTTTACCCTTCCTAGATGGGAAAGGTTTTCATCTGGAGGTGGATACTTCTCATTCCCCCCTTCTTCCCCACTTTTCTCTTCAATCTTCTCTTGAAGAATTCTTATGAACACTCAGATATGTCTAATACCCCTACCCCTCCCTGCTTCTTGTCTTCCCTTAGATCCCTGCATCCTAAACCACTTCTCAAATATGCATATCCTACATACCTTCTCATGCCCACATAAGCCCTGGATTTCCTTTTGCGAGGCCACAATGTCGATGCAGATGCACCCCCCCTCTCTCACATCTCCATAAATCCCTATTCATCCCATTTCCTTCTAGGTGCTCTCACCTCCCCTTCCATGGAGGTTTCATGTGGATGCTAGTCCCACATTTTCCAAACTTCCTCCCATCCCTGTAGGTCCCTTAGCCCATTAGATCTCTACAGATCTATAAACCCTTCATTTCCCCACTAGTTCTCAATGTTCTCCTTATGCTCCATCATTTCTCCATGAACTTTCTGTTGGAAAGAGGCACTGTATGGAATTATGAGTTTTGTCATTGATGGAAACAAAGTCCATCCCACACATCCACAACACATAGTATGTCTATACCGGAAGACAGATTGAAGAGTATTTTGGTCCGGTGAGTAAGAACAGAGCATGCAGCAAGGTCTGACAATCAAGTCCAGATCTCTTAGATGGTGTAACTCAACAAGTTGCAGACTTGGACAAGTCAAGAGGACTACCATGACTACTACAATCCAAAGATTGAGCCTCCAGTGATGTATGAGTGAAAAGATATGAGCATCTAAGTGTTGGGTTTCTGACAGGCAAAGTAAATTGAGGAAGAACTAACCGGCAGAGCATTAGACTTTAATCCGGATGAGAAATTGATGCTGATCAAGCTATTTGAGGGATCATACATGGTTGGCTAACATGATTGATGACTTCTATGTCTATGTCTTTGATATGCATCACATATTAAGCATGGATTCAACCAACACATCAGTGTCTTGAAAATATCCAGAGTATTCCAGTTGCCGACTAGAAAGATGTTGAAATCCTTGATGTGGATATATATACCAGATGGATTTTGGTATGAAGGTGTGTGTGTGTTGATATAGTGTGCGAGGAAAGGTAGAGAGAAGTGTGGAAGCAACAACACAAGTCCAGTATGTGGCAGAACAACAACACTAGAATAGAGGAAGAATGAAGTGCATTAAATCAGTATATTGAGCCTAACCGGAACTAAACCTCAGCATTAGCAGATGCTTCTCATCAGTTCAAGTACTTGGTTACCTTCTATAAAATTTGTAGACAATGAGTCTCTTGTAGGTAGTGTGCCTCTTGTGAGCAGTATACTTGGGCAGTGAGCCCTAATTGGCAAGTGCCATTTTGTACTTCTTATTCTTTTCATAGAGAATACAATCTTGGGTTAGTCACCTCGTGGTTTTTCCCTTAACAGGGTTTCCACGTTAAAATCCTTGTGTTATGTGTGTTGATTTCATTTCTTCTCTCATGATTATATATGCTTATGTGTTTTGATGTTGCACAAATTATAAAAAGAAAAATAAAGTAAAATTATAAGAGATACCTGATTCACCCCCCCTCTCAGTTATCTAACTTGTTTCTGAAAATTGGTATTAGAGCAAGGTTCCTCTAAACAGAGCCTACCACCTTGAGGAAGATTTGGGAATCTCAATGGATATGTATGGTATGAAGGAACAACTTCAGTCATCTCTATATGATCTTGAGCAATCTCACTCTGAAGTCAATAACTTGAGAGAAAGACTCAAACAAGCTGATGATTTCATAAATGAGCTAAAAGAAAAATTGAGTATCTCTGTGAAAAAGAGAAAGGATCTACTTCAACAATTTGCAAGTGAAAGTGAAGCCAATGATACTAATGAAGATCTGAATGAGAAAAATAAGCTATGTGAGAATCTATCAAAAGAGGTCATTATGGTAAGACATGAAATGGAATCAGGAGTTATGAGATTCACCCATGAAATTGAAGAGAAAAGAAAAATTGAAGATAATCTAAAACAATCTCTCAAGGAGAAGTCAGAAGACTACCACAAAATGGATAGAATAATCAGGCATCTGGAATTTGATCTTGAAGAAGCTAGAGATAATGAAGAACAACTTGAGAATTAGATAGACACTCTTAAACAAGATCTTCAAACAACAAATTAATACAAAGAGAAATTCAAGATAAGCTTAGCTCAACTTGAAGTTCTTCTTGAAAGCCAAAAGAGGATAGATGACAAGCATGGCTTGGGATATGAGAAAGGTGAAAGCTCTGGATCCAGTCAGAAGAACTCTAGATCAGGAAATCCAAGGAACAGGCCTGGAAGACCTCTGGTAAGGCAACCAAATGCTCAAAGATATCCATCCTTCAATGGATACTGCTATAGTTGCAACAACTTCGATCATAAAACAACTCAATGTAGAAGAAGAATGAATCAGGCTAATTCATCCTTCTCTGGACGGTGTTTCAACTACAAAAGGTATGGTCACAAATCTCATGAATGTAGAAATATGCAAATAAACAATTCATTCAATGGTAGATGCTTTGCATGCAATAGAATGGGACATATGGATAATCAATGTAGATCAAGAGGATATCAGTCAAATATGCAAAGAAATGTTGTTTGCTACAATTGCAATAGATCTGGTCATATTACCAAATTCTGCAAAAGTAAGAATCGGGATAAAAAGGGTCTGGTGCATCATAATCAAAATCAAGATAAAGGAAAAGGTAAAGTGAATGCAGATGAAGTTCAAAGGGAGATGAACAAGATTTGGGTGAAGAAGAGTACAAAAAATGTTGGGGATGGATCCGCACCAGAATCTGGTGCTGATATTCCTTCTGGAAATTAAATAGATGAGCTCTGGCTCAGGGGGAGTCACAAAAGAAAATAAATTCCCCCAGCCAGTCAATTGGTGCCTAAATTTGGCACATAAAATGTTACGGATTAAAGGGCTCTCAGAGAAATATCTAAATAACCCTTGGTAAAAATATGAAAGATCCGCAAGGAGTTTTGAAGAGGTTAATCATCCAAGATTGATCCAGTTTGACAACTATCCGGTAAAAGAAAGATTTTCACAGTTAGATCCGGTATGATTCAAAATTGAAATATCTTGATCTGTGGATAAATTTTATGATTGCAGGAAAGGAGATACATTGTTAATTATCACTAAAAACAATTCTAAGTGCATCTCATTGATTCAGGAAGATCTCTCTCAGAACAAGGCAACTGGAACAACTGAAGTTGTGCATTTATTGTAATAGGAAATTAGGGTTTGCGTAGAGATAAAAGGGTTCTTTTATTCATCATTTGCACATTTGTATTTGAGAAGAAGAAAGGAAGAGCTCTGCATCAAGATTGTTACAACCTTCTCAAAGATCAACCGCAGAATCTGATTCAACCAGTGATCTTTTTCGGCTCATATTGTGAAACCTAGAGGTGTAAAAAGGTATTTCTATTTTTGAATATCTCTATCTAAATCTTTTGCAAAGATGGCTACTCCAATGGTTGTTAAGATCACTGATAGGCCATGCCCAAAGTTTAAGAAACACCCATACAAATCCCTAGAAGTTGATCCCTTAGGCGCCTTTTCTAGCATTCTGCATGGGGTTCTACACGTAGAAGATGTTAGGGTGTACATCCATGCCAATATTGAGGAATTTGGAGAGTCCAAGATGATGGATATCTATCATAAACAATTAATAGATGAAACTTTTGAACTCAAACCTCAATACAAGGCCATCCGGGATAAGCATTTTGGACGTTGCATCCACTTCCCCTATTTTGCAGAAGATGAATGGGTCCAATATGTTATTAGTAGAATACATGACAAATTCATGTGGTTGATGAAGCCCTTCAAGATAACAAAAGATGCCATTAGGGCAATAACTAGATTGCACTCATCCGGTGGGTTGCCTGCACTCAAATCTGTCAAGAATCAAACAGTAAGTGAGGCTACTAGATCTAAGTTTGACAAAAGAGCCATGACAATAGAAGATATCATAGATCTGGATATCAAATTTGCCTCTATGATAATAGGTTATAAAATCTATCACTCTAGCAAGGAGAATTCTGTGTCCAGAACTGCAATTTATATAAGCATATCAGATGCTAAGGGAAAATGCTAATTATGACCTATGTGATCTTCTTCTGAACCAACTGTTAGAAAACTTCCAGAAGATCAAGAAGGATAAGAAGAACTCATTCAAGTATGGTGGCTTAATACTGTGTTTATTCTTTTACTATATGAATGAGCTACACAGATCAAGTGGTTGGGTATGGCAAAATGACAGACTAGTTGCCATACAAATTAGAGACTACATGTATGGGCTTGGTGATGCCAAGGCTCAAAGCACAGTGCTTTGGGGATATTTTAAGAACTTCCAAGGTATGATGCAGGCCAAAGAAAGAATTCCTCAAACAATAGTTGAAAAGTATAAAGATACAATATGCTTCATGGTAGACACTGATCAATGCCTAATGGAGGCAGTTGAGCCCAGAACAGTTTGGATTATGCCAATGGGATATGAGGTTGATGAGAAAATATTGGAGCTACATATCCAACACTTGTTGAGTCAGCCTAAGGACCCTGAGGCAGAAAGGTTTGGAACCTTTCAAGAATTAAGTGTAAAGATACATGTTGAACTAAGACAACCAGAGATGAAAAGAAAAGTGAGAAGGGAAGTAGAGGAAATTGCCAAAAGATATGGCATATCAAAGGAGGCAGTTGATGCAAACAGAGAGAAAATTGAAAGAGCTGAGAAAGAGAAACAAGAAGTAGAAAAAGAAAGTGTTCCGGTACAAGCCTCCTCCCAGACTAGATACTCCAAGAGCTCTACACCTACCACCTCTAAGAGCTCAAGAGCCTTAAAACCGGAAGCCAAGACATTTGGAAAGGGAGAAAAGAGAATGAAAACAAAGGCCACAATGTCATACATAAGCCAAAAGGATGATGAAGAAATAGAGTCTGATGAGGAGGTAAAGAAAATGAAGAAGAAAAAGAAAACATCCAGGGAATTTTCTGCCGGTAAAAACCAAGAAGAAGAGGCAGAAGAATTTGTTGAAAGGCCTACTCTCTCTATTGATGATGTCATCAAGGCAGTCACTATGGATGGGAATCTGTAACCAATGATAGAATTTTATGATGAGTATAGTGACACAGACAAGAAGATCTTGGAAGATGCTACAGTCAGGTACCTAAACATTTATAATAAAGCATTCATTGAAATCATCTGTCTAATTCCCAAAAGCCTAGAGAAGGAACTTGAACTGAGAAAGGAGAATGCTAAGGCTAAGGACCTAGAGATCTGAGAGAAGATTTCTATTCAACTCTATCCTTCCATTACTCCAAAACAAATGAACATGATTTTTAAGGACTGCAAGGATGAGTTTCAGAGCAAAGTAAGAATGAACAAACTTATGCTTAGAGAGACTAATCAAGTAGCAAGAGAAACATAAGACATCTTCTGGAATGCCTTTAAAAGATTCAATCTTCCTGTTATAGAGGAAATAGATGAAGAACCTTCTACCATGGATGTCGAAGGATTAAGTACATCAAAAGAAGAGTCTACTGAGAAAAATGTAGAAGAGTCAAAAGAGGTAGATGAGGAGAAGTCTAAGGACTTGGATTCCTCTGTTCTAGAAGAGGAAGTCCATGAAGAAGTCAACACCACTCCTCCGGATCCCCCTGTAGACTCAGGTATTGAAGGAGAAAGAAGAGAAGAGGAGAAATTGAGTCAAGAAGAGGAGGTAAAACGAACAGAAGAAGAACAAACAGAGAAGATCTCTGATGACAGTTCTGAGGCAGCAAAAGGAAAGAAGACTCAATCTCTGGCAAGAGACACTACAGAAGTAGTGAAGAATTTCTTGACCAAAGAAATGATGGAGATAGATGAACCAGAACTACTCCAAGTACCACTAAATTTTGATTCCCTCTCTTCGGTCCAGACAATGAAGATAGCATCTTTTACCTAAGCTAAAGCAAAAGAAAAGCTTATGAAGTCTCACATGGAAGACAGTGAGCTGATAGAGATTGCATCTGGGATGCTAGAGAAGATCATGCCATCCTTCCAAAAGGATCTTTCGGCCTTTCCATCTAATAACTTGAAATCTCTTGTTGATTCTGTTAGCACCCATTTTGATTCTTTAGAGAAATTGGCAGAAGAGAAAGTCTGAAAAGAATTTTTGGGAAGGAGATTCACTGAAGTACAGGGACTCATAGCTAATGATAGGAAGACCTTGGATATTAGGATAAAGAGCCTAGAAAATGCTCTTAAAGATGGTGGAGAAATGTATAAATTTTGTCTATCCTAGTCTATAGTGAGAGGATTTTGAAAAGAAGGTGAGAGATCAAGAAGGTAAACTGTCAAGTTTATCTTAGAATTTTGATCCCCTCACCACATCCATAATGAATCAAGAGTGCCAAGCTATTGCTATTATAAATGAAATAAAGAGGCTTGAAAAGGAGAGGAAGAATATAATAAGCAGGATGAGTGAACTTAGAGGGATAATTATCCCTAAGTTAGAGGCCATACATGAAGCCTTAACTAATGCTCAGACCATAGCCTAAACTAGTGATCTGACAGACTTAAGAAGGGTAGAAGCTTATGCATTTTTGTTGAGTGGTCACATCTCAATTTTGGATAGGATGAAGCAGAGTTGGGCAACAAAATTTGTACAGTTGAAGACCACCTTTGCGGATATACTTAAGTTTATGTAAGTATCACATGTATATATACTTATGCGGCTATGTATAGGTCAATTTTTGCAAATTTTGGTGTGTGGATTCTATCCTTTTCCATTGATGTCAAAGGGGGAGTGAGGAGTAGTGAAAAATGTGGATTCCATCTAAGGGGGAGCTCCGGTAAAATAGTGCATAAGATAGAGCATCCACCAAGGGGGAGTTTGTTGTGACACTTAGTCATTTTTCACTAAGTGTTGCCATCAATGCCAAAGGGGGAGATTGTTGGCAAGAGACACTATATGGCTTCATGAGTATTGTCATTAATGGTAACAAAGTCCATCCCACACATCCACAGCACATAGTATGTCTATACTGGAAGACAGATTGAAGAGTGTTTTGGTCCGATGAGCAAAAATAGAGCATGCAACAAGGTCCGACAATCAAGTCTGGATCTCTTAGATGGTGTAACTCAACAAGTTATGGACTTGGACAAGTCAAGAGGAGTATGATGACTGCTACATTCCAAAGATTGAGCCTTCAGTGATGTATGAGTGAAAAGATATGATCATCTATGTGTTGGGTTCCTGACAGGCAGAGTAGACTAAGGAAGAACTGACTGGTAGAGCATCAGACTTTAATCCAGATGAGAAATTGATGGTGATCAAGCTATTTGAGGGATCATACATGGTTGGCTAACATGATTGATGACTTCTATGTCTATCTCTTTGATACACATCACATATTAGGCATGGATTCAACTGACAAATCAGTGTCTTGAAAATATCCTGAGTATTCCGGTTGTTGACTAGAAAGATGTTGAAATCATTGATACGGATATATATACCAGATGGATTTTGGTATGAAGGTGTGTGTGTGTGTTGATATAGTGTGCGATCAAAGGCAGAGAGAAGTGTGGAAGCAACAATACAAGTCTGGTATGTGACAGAATAGCAGCACTAGAACAGAGGAAGAATGAAGTGCATTAAATCAATATATTGAGCCTAACCGGAACTGAACCTTAGCATTAGCAGATGCTTCTCATGAGTTCAAGCACTTGGTTACCTTCTATAAAATTTGTAGACAATGAGTCTCTTGTAGGCAGTGTGCCTCTTGTGAGCAGTATGCTTGAGTAGTGAGCCCTAATTGGCAAGTGCCATTTTGTACTTCTTATTCTTTTAACAGAGAATACAATCTTGGGTTAGTCACCTTATGGTTTGTCCCTTAACAGGGTTTCCACATTAAAATCCTTGTGTTATGTGTGTTGATTTCATTTATGCTCTCATGATTATATATGCTTATGTGTTTTGATGCTGCACAAATTATAAAAAAGAAAAATAAAGTAAAATTATCAAAGATAACTGATTCACCCCCCCTCTCAGTTATCTACCTTGTTTCCAACACTTTCCTCATCCCATTATGTGGGATTCTATGAAGACTAAGACATGTCCTAGACCCCTCTCTAGCTCCGCACATCTTCTACCCCCTTACAGATCTAAAGATCATGTCTCAGACCCCTCTCTAGCTCTACACATCCACTACCCCCTCGTAGATGCACAAATCTTGTCCTACCCCAAACTTCTGCACATCTGGTACCCCCTCATTTTTTTGCAATTTTGAAAAAGGCGTAAATAATGAAAATCAATAACCTTTGGCAACCTCTTCCTAGGCATGAAACCCATGTAGGTCGCCATAAATGTGAATTTAGCCCTTAGGGTTGGTGAATTTTTTGCAATTGGTGAAGTTTTTAGGGTGTTCCAGCCCATACCTTTATCAGATTTGAACTATGAGCATATGATATAAATACATGAAGCAAAGGAACTCAAAGGGTTGGTTATTCATTTTACTCCCAGATAGCTATAGGTGCAAAAAAAAGTATTGTTTCAGACAAGGGATCATGATTCTAGTTCTTTAGATGACTAATAATACAGATGAAAGATTGGATGTTTAATGAACACCAGTATATTGTATGTCTGCATGACTAAGGGTGCATTTTTAGGGAAATCCCTAAGCCACTGCTAGGGTTTCCTCTTGCCCTATTTCAAGGTAAGAATGTAATTTCAAATTTGATAAATGTGACAACAATCTAAGGCATTACCAATTTTTTCAAATTCAATATGGATTTGTATGGTGAAGTGGTGGATTATTAAGTATTTGCATATGCTTGGTGTTACATGACAAATGAATTTTATGCCATTGGGTCAGTTCTCCTTTGTTTCTACTCTATTATTTTCCTTTGATAAATTGGACTCTACTGCCCATTAGATAGGCATCAATCTTAGAGATGATAACCAAACAAATGCATTTTAAATGAACAAATCTTAAGAGTTATATACATTCTCGTATCTTTCTCTTATGCAAGACTATTTATTCACCAGCTCATATGAGGTTTTTAGTGCAGTAGGTTACTTTTGATTCAGTGACAATCTTGGAGTCAAAACTATAGATTGGGTACTACTACTCTATTTTCAATAATATATTTTATATTGTTGTTAATCCCTATTGACGGATACCTCTAGGAACACCCTCCTTGGCTTAGCTAAGCCAAAAGAAAAGAGGATATTACCCACTCCTACCGATTGGCTCTTAATCATCCTTGTCTTGTTGATGAACCCATTTTCCACCTCATTTACAACATCCTTAGCCTCAGATATTGAATAATTTTCTAGGAATTGGGATAAGTTATTTTGGGAACCAATAGAATGAACACCTACTGGAATTAATAATTCTCTATCATCATGAGGTAGAATTATTGCAATACTTACTATTTTCTCCAATCTTCCATGCCATGCTTCTTCTATGAATTGCACATCTCTAGTGATTATCACTTATCTCGTTATAGGATTATACAATTTGTAAACTTTGGTATCCTCATTATATCCTACAAAGATAAAATTTTCTCATTTGTTATCAAATTTATTTCTTAATTCATCTAGGACATGTGCATATGCCATACATTCAAACACTCTCATATGAGCAACACTAAACTTTCTTCCACTCTATGCTTCCTCTAGAATTATGTTCTTGACACTCTTGATTGGGCATCTATTCATTATGTAGACTATACATGCTACAACCTTTGACCAATAATGTTTGGAAAAATTTTAGCTTTCAACATACCCCTAGCCATGTCCATGATTATTCTATTCTTTTTTTCTAACACACCTTTTTGCTGAGGTGAGTACCTAGTAGTAAATTTCTTGTGAATTCCATGATCCTTGCAATAATTCAGGGAAGCATTTGAGATATATTATCCACAGCTATGTTTTGTCAGAACTTTGATATAATGTTCATTTTGCTTCTCAATGAGAGATTTGAATTGGCAAAAATCTCAAAAATATCATTCTTATGTTTTAGGAACTACACCAATGTTTTTATGATGTGGTCATCAATGAATGTCAAAAATTAAAAACATCTACCAATTGAAGGTGTCTACATTGGTCCACACAAATCAAAGTGAATAATATCCAATGGTGCCTTTTCTCTAACTAGCTTTCCATTTGGGAATGACTCTCTATTTTGCTTTCCCAAAATGCACCCTTCACATGCTTTATCTAGTTTTTTCTATGAATGGAAAACCTTTTACCATATTTTTTCTGTGTAACAAGTTTAGACCTCCAAAATTCAAGTTTCCAAATCATAAATGCCAAAGCCAACTCTCATCTTATATTTTAGACTGAAAAGCTATTTGAGTGATATTTTTATGGGATGAATGTGGGACTTCTGAAGGTATGTCTAAAAGAGGTTCACTCATTGAAGAATCTTGAGTTTTATCTTGACCTACTTGTGGACTCACTAAGGGGTGAGCTTGAGAAAATTCCACCCTCTAATCTATTTTCAACCTCAAAGGAAACATTTTATTGTTGGTCATTTGAACATTTTTTATAAGCTGATTTCGTGGAAATTGGTCCAAAATTACACATTCCTTGTTTTTGAAAAATACTCTATACCCCTTTTGAACAAGCTACCCAATGCTCATCAAGTTATGTTTCAAACCGGGAACAAGGTAAACATCTAAAATAACTTTTTTCTCCACCTACCTAGTTAGAATATTGATATTTTCTTTGCCCATGACTTACACTTTATTATCATTCCCTATAGTAACATCTCATTTTACTGACTTATCCAAATTGGACCTACCATGTGTGACTATTACAACTTGAATCCATAAACCAAACATCTTTTGAACTCTCTTGAGCAACATTGCATGTCAAACACATATTACCCTAATTCTAATTTTCTTTAGAAAAATTTGCACTTTGTTTGCTGAAATGAAACTATCTTTTCCTACATTCATTTGCATAATGTCCATACTTTTTATAGTAATGAAATTGAACTTGAGATTTGTCACACCTTTGGCCATGAGACTAATTTTGACTCAGGTTTTGGTTGCTACCTCTTTCACTTGAATTTGTTGGATTGTTTCTTCCACCTTTGTACAAATTTCTTTCTTTGCCTTTGAAGTTAGATCTTCCTCTATCTCTACCATGACTAACTAGAACTTGTGACTTTAAAGCATTCTCCAAATAAGAGCTAGATGAACGACTTAGCCTATCCTCAGGAGAAATCAAAGATGCATGAATCTCATCTACATAAAATTGTGAAACATTTTTTGGCTCTTCTATAACCACAACAATAAATTCAAACTTTGTGGGCAGGCTCTTCAAAATCTTTTCCACTATTTTCCTATCTTCAAGAGTCTCACCATGAGATTGAGATGTAATTTGATTGACTGGTCTAATAACTTGGGTAAAAAATGAATCTATAGATTCAGAATCCTTCATAGACATAGTTTCAAGTTCTCTTTTCAAAATCTGCAACTTTGTAGTTTTTACCTTAGTCATTCCTTGATATGTAGTCTAAAGAATGTCCCATGCTCGATTTGATTTTGTTTCTTCTGCAACCCTTTGGAAGATGGTCTCATGCATTGCTTGAAATATGTAGAAGAGAGCCTTCGAATCATTTTTTCTATTATCATTGAGCAAATCCTTCTCTTCCTAAGATAGTGCATTGTATGTTGTTGTATCTGTAGGTTCAATAAACCCATTCTCTACAACCTCCCATAAATCTTGATAATTGAACAAAGCCTTCATTATGATTGACCAATACTAATAGTTCTTACTAGTAAATTGAGGAATCTAGAGATTTGAAAGACTTGTGCTAGAAGAAGATGTCATTGCTTGACTCTGATACTAGATGAAGGTAAACAAATAGAAGAATAAAAGATAATGAAACACAAAACTATAACTCCACTGTTTTCATAAAGGACAACTTCTTACATAACTAAATCAAGAGATCTTGAGCTCTTTACATTGCATGCATAAAAATAAAAAATAAAAACATTATTTATTTTTCTAAGTGTTGTACATTGTGTTTTCAAAACTTTGTTCTTTTTGTTTTTTGTTTTAAAGAGAATTCCTTGTAAACAAAAAACCCCAAGAAGGAAAAAAATGAAAACAACAGAATAGTCATATATGACTAGGTGGGTAATTTAGAGAATTTGCACCGGAGGAGTTGCAAGACTGACACAATTGCAAAACTATTTTATTTTATCAATACCAAACTACTTATCTACCAAAGCGTCCAAGACCTGCATCTATATTAAATAAAAGATATCAATAGTATGGGCTCTGTTGCTGCCGCCACCTTTTTGGGAGGCCTAGATGTGGTTACATATTTTTCATTGTTGATAGCATGATTTGGAGAAGGGACTGCAGAGGTATGGGTTGCACGTAATGTTAATAGAAAAGAAAAGAATAGAGCATGGAAGGAAAAATCATAAGTCATCTCAATTAAATGAGAAATTGTGAGAAATTGGCACGATGCTAGAGGATGTTACATGCAACATATAAGAACAAAACATAATAAATGTTGGTGGTTGGGATTAATTATTCCAACAAAATCAACAAATAAGAGAAAATAGATAATCTTCAACACTCCAAAATCAAAACTAGTTTTAAAGAAGACTGCCATTAAGACAATCTACATTCCTATTAAAAATTTAATTTTTACTTGATAATGTACCTATTCAACTTTTCATGGATCAGATAAGAGTTAAACCTAGCATCTCCCATTGCTGTTGGGGTGTTTGTACCTATTCAACTTTTCATGGATCAGATAAGAGTTAAACCTAGCACCTCCCATTACTGCTGGGATATTCTACCACTGAACTATTGGACTTCTTGGTGATGGCCAATCTTTGGTTCAGGTGTGGCTCCTTTTCCAACACTACTAAACATGATTATTTTTCCATTCTGGAATATAATATACTTTGGTCTGAAGTCACAAAATTGATATTGGTGTCATAAGAAAATTTTCATTTGATATTTGTTGCAAGGTGGATCATGATTTCATATTGGTTTGTGTTGGATTATTAAAAGGACTTTTAACTTCAGGATCCAATCGGTCTTGAGATCTACACTACAAATCCTTCATGTTCTTCACATTCTATATTTTGCACCAATAATCGAGACTCCATCTCCCAATTAGGCACTCAAATTGTTTCTATAATGACATATCGATTCTGATAAGAATATTTAAATTTTAAATTGGCTCAGAGAGAGATAGAATACAACTACTGTCACTTCATGACTTTTAATTGCTAAAACTAGATATTTGTAGTTTTTAGCATCTTCCAAATCTTGTATTGTTGGTCCATGTGACTACAAAATCTTATCACTAACAGGTATTATAATGATTGTGTGCTGTACATGTTCAACAGTAAATAGCTGGTATACTGTAATTGTTTATGTGGGAGATCTAGTCGCACGTAAAAAGCCAAATTGTAGAACACTAATTATTTAAGACGTTTATCAATGTAAAAGTCATATCATCTAGCATTTACTTATAATGAACTTTTCTTGTAAAGGTCATTGGTGACTTTGATTATAATATAAATCAATCTTGGTCGATTTTAGTAGCACATATAGTTTCACAGTTTGGGCTATTTCTAAGGCTCAGTGCTACTTATTTTGTTATAAACATGAGCATGGAGAATAGACCCCATGTTGTAATGTTGGCCTTTCCTACTCTGGGTCATGTTAAGCTCATGATGAAGTTTTCCAAAATTTTGTCTGCCAAATGCTTCCACATCACTGTTATTAATACTAAATATATACAAGAGAAACTGTTGAAATCTGGATCGATCCAGTCCATGGGTGGCATCAACTTCGAAACTATTCCAGATGGATTGCCTCCGCAACAAGGATAAACTAGCCAAACTGGCAAGCTTTGTAAATCCATTACAAATAATTTCCCGCTACATTTTGAAAAGCTCATAGATAAGTTGAAGGACACAGCAGATGTCCCTCCCTTGAGTTGCATTATTTACAATGGACTTATGGGTTGGGCTCAAAAATCAGCAAAGAGATTGGGAGTTCCTGGAGTATACTTTTGGACAGCCAGTGCTTGCGGCTTCAACATTTGCTTCTCAGTACCTCTTCTTAGGGAAAAAGGATATATTTTTCTCAAAGGTATACTTGTTTTTTCTTGAAACATCTATTTGGTTGCATGAGTTTCCCTCCACAACCACATGGGTAAATTCAGGGAATCAAATTACCTGTGTTTTCGAATTACCTGATTCAAACATATTTTTAATTATTAGTATTATTATTTTACCACTGTGGGCTATTTAGTATGTTTGATATTTAGCAGTAGTCCCTGCCTAAAGCTGTTTTAGTAGTAGTATGAGCTGAATAAGATTTCCATGTGGCATACAAGGCACATTAGTTGTTTCATACAGTGAGTAAAGCAGACATTGTAGCTATTACAGCTGCAACCTTTTGCTTGAAATAATTTTTGTTTGGTTTACAATTTCCATTCATAGATGAAGAAACCGTTTGAGAAGTATTTTGTCAATGAAATTTTCTTTTGGATGGCCAGAAACAACTATATCCCCTAGCATATATAAGATTTAATCACTGATATTAGTAGTTTAAAGAAAGGTAAATCTATTCTAGTGGAATTAACTTTCCATCTGTGCAGTTTTCACCATTGTCAAAGACTAAAGCATCATGCACTGAAAATTGAGCCAATACACGTGCAAGAAGAATATATGGCATCTTGCTAGTTATTTTATCTTACTGTACACATTGAAAATATTCATGGAATGTAACTTACAATTTCATCTAGTCGTTTTGTTTTGAAAGCAAAGAAGTTAAAAGTAATAAATTTACCATCATTTGAGCAACAATATGATGTAATTTGACCCTATTGGAAGGTTATAAAATTACAAGTGTTTTTATTCATTGAAATTAGAACATAGATTGCTGCACAAAATAGGTAGAATCTTATCCGCTTTCATTATGGAACATTCCTATTCACATACTGATGACATATCAGTTTAGAAAAGGATTAAAACCTAGATTTTAATTAATGCATCCTCGTTATACTGTTGTCTGCTACTAGAGCTGCAATCCATCCTTTGCAGATAAGAACGTAAGACTACACATTAGCAAGAAAATATCCTTACAAACTCCGAGAGGGATAAGTTAATTTCCAGCCTCCCTTTCCATCTGGGGCACAATACATCCTGTTAAAGAATGAACTTTCCAGATTCTCTTTATTGCTGATTGGCAATTTGGATCAATTCATAGGATCAAGGAGAAAAGTTCAGGAAAAAAAAATGATTTAGTAAAGAAAAAGCTTAGCATAGAAAGCAAGATGCGGGTTCAGCATAAATGATATAATATCTTGAGAAAATTTTTTACCAGAAAAAGAAATTGAGGGTTAAGAGCACAAATAGTTTTCATAACCTTAATCCCCCTAAAAAACTATTAACAACATTAAAAACGTCAAGCTTCATCAATAAAAATAAATTTCTGGAGGAAGACTGCATAAAAGGTTTTGAAAACAGAAAATCAAAATATGGGTGAACCAAGTATAAGAACATTAAAGACTTCAAGCTTCCGCAGTCAATAGTTGTAAAAACTGCACGATTAAAAACTGCATGTAAAAACGTATTCAGGTCAAGAATAAGAACATTCAAGACTTCAAGCTTTGACAAAACTGCTGAAAGAATTTTTTTTTTGGGTAAACATTGTATAAAGAGTTTTTTTTTTTTTTTTAAGGAAAAAAGTGCAGAGCACCCATACAAATTTTATTAAAAATCAAAGCACCCATTGCAATGAGAGGCCAGAACACCAATGGTGAGGCCCAACAAACAATAAAACATCTAGATTACAAAAGTCCAAAGAAATGAGGTGAAATGCATGTCAGATACGAGGGAGTCAAGGGTAGGCAAGAGCCCAAAACTCTAAACACTTCACTGAAGAAGGCAGCCAAAGAGCTACACTCCACCATAATATACCTACCTAGATACAAGATAGGAAAAGATCGGCCAGGGCAGCAATAAATGCTGTCAACTTGCCTGCCGATGACAGAAGCCATAGATGGCAAGATTTGATAACCATCTTTCCATACGCCAAGGTGAGTCACCCTCGTATCTGCAGACTCCATGACCAATTATAAAACAAAAGAATGCGTAGTGCTTTTGTTCATCATCCACACTCGAACCTAGGAAAAAACATCTGATAGATAGAGAACAAGTATTAAAGATTAACGAGAGCTAGTTGTCCTTCACATAGAGGAGAAGTATCATCAACAGGCAAGAAAAAAATTACGCCAGTGAGGGAGGGAGCCTGGATAATTAATGCAATTGTCATTTCATTGTGGCGAAGTCATCGCTCTCTAGCGGACATTAACACCATCTCACATGAACTTCCTTGGAAGGTGAAAAAAGCAAACTGGAATGTCCCATCACAGGCTGGCCAACAATGAGGCCTCTTAATAAAAGACCTCTAACTAGCCAGGTGTCGCCAGGACCATTGACCACGTGTGTGACATCTAAGACCTCAAGAGTAGCTATCATACTTGTATTGCTAACAGGTGACGTCAGAAGGAGGGTGTCAAGTGTCCGCTGTCTAGGATGATAATTAAGCTAAGCTCAGCTCATCCACCACCCAACTGTGTCTCCAAAGACACACCGAGCAAAACCTTATTTGAATTCCCCTAAATGTGAGATTTGTCTTTATCCACGAGAGAGTAGTCCCTCAGGCCAGTGAGATGCATTATCAAAGAGAATGACCTCTTGATCCAATTGGTCTATTGCATTATTGGCTAAGCAGTCAGCTACCATGTTTGCTTCACGGAAGCAATGAGAGATTTTGAATGATTCAAATCTGTCCAAAAGCAACCAGGCCTGGTTTAAAATGTATGACAGATGCCAATTATCCACCTTTTTCTTTTTAGCCACAGAGATAATGACTTGTGAGTCTCCTTCCACCCATATGTGTCGAATCCTGAAATCCACAGCCAATTGAAGACCATGCAAAAAAGCCATGGCCTCTACTACATTGTTCGTGCCTTGGGGAATCTTAGTGCTTTTAACAGTTAAGGGAATACTAGCCTGATCTCTAAGAATACATCCAGTACCTGAGAGCCCTGGGTTACCCCTACTGGCGCCATCAAAATTAAGTTTTATAAAGGGTTTGGAAGGCCTGACCCATCCGATGCCTGATCTATCTATTTTAGGAGCTTTACCCTGGCTAATAGACCCCAGTAGAATCAAATCCAGACCTTTCCATCTTTTAGACATATACTCATCCCAACAGGTCCAGGAACATTTTTTGGATACTGACCTTCTAAGGCTCACATTCATTACCTCCATGATGGTAGATTGAAGACTCTCAAGGAAGAGGGACAGGAGCTTGGACTTATGTCAAAAGATCCTGAAGTTACGTTCCTTCCACACATGCCATATCAACAATGAGGGCACAATTGTCCAGAGGTTATGAAAAGTGGAATCCAGGAAAAGGGATGGCCAACCTTTGAAGAAATGAAGGAGGGAGCCAGAAAGCGGAGAGCACCAATTTAATTTGTTTATCAGCCAATACCAAGCTTCTCTATTAAAACTGCAGTGTAGGAGAAGGTGATCTACAGATTCTTCTTCCTCCCCACATAGGACACATCTAAATGATTTTCCTATAGCCATTTCTAGATCCTGTCCCTCGTGAGAATCCTATTGTTGAGCGCAAGCCACGTGAAGGTTCCCACCTTGGGGAGGATGTTCTTGGACCAACAGAGGTGCACCGACCAATCCAAGCACATTTTAGACATTAGTCCTTTATATCCCTATTTTACTTTATATTCACCTGAGCTATCACCTAGCCAAATCAGTTCATCTTCCTTGGGAGAAGGATGGATTATCCTGTTATCCAGAATGGATTTAAGAATTAATTTTTGCACTTCAGGAAAATCAAGCTCAACAAAATCTTTCCAAACACCTGTAGGAGGAAAAGCACTCCAGTTGATAGAGAAATAGTCTACAACGTTAGACCCCCATTTTTCTATGAGGACAATTGTCGCTTCATCAAGATCATCTCTATTCTTTAGAATTGGGCCACAATTCTAGAAATTGAGCCAGACGTTTGCTTTTCTACCATTATGAATTTTCCAGGAAAGCTTTGGCAAAATAGCATCTCTGCACTTGACCATAAAGTTCCACATTGAAGAGCCCATTGGAGGATTAGAAAAGGTGAAAATTCTTTCTGGCAGGTCATGTCAAGATATTTACTTTGCATTAATTTTGCCCATTTGGAATGCGGTTTCATATACATTTTCCATGCTAATTTGGCACCCAATGCCAAATTTTGGACCTCTTGATTGATAATTCCTGCACCTTGTAGTGGTGTGGGAGTACACACTTTGTCCCACAAGATCAAGTGAATCTTCTTCTCCTCCGTAGATCCCTGCCACACAAAGCGTATGCAAATTTTCCCTAACTAGTTGAAAATACCTTTAGGCATTTGAAGAGAGGACAGCATATAAATTGGGATACCCGATAGCACAACTTTAATCAGGATGATCCTACCCACGAGTATAAGCTAGCAGCCCTTCTAGGTACCTATTCTCTGATCCACATTGTCCACTACTCCTTTCCAAAAAAATTTCTTGTGTCTACCATTGAAAAGAGGGATTCCAAGGTATTTGCCTGGCAATGCATCTACCATAAAATTGAAGGTCGCAGCAATATCTAGTTTTGTTTCTTCACCAACAAAAAAGAGATAAATTTTTGATTTGCTATTGTTCACCTTTTGCCCGGAGAATTCGCAGTAGTTATCAATGAACCTTTTGATTTCTATTGCTTCTCTTTTTCGGGCTTGACCGAAGAGAATTGTATCATCAGCAAATAAAGTATGTGTATAGGCAACTTCATCATTATTGAGCTTCAAGCCTCGCTAAAGATTTTGATCACTAGCCTGTTTGATGGACCAAGATAAGGCTTCAGTCATAATTATGAACAAGTAGGGGGATAATGGATCCCCCTGTCTCAACCCTCTAGAGGAGAGGAAAGGTGGAGTCTTTATACCATTGACGAGGACCGAATAGTTAATCCCTGAGAAGCATGTTGTGATCCACTTAATCCATTGCTTGCAAAAGCCCATCTTTTTCTAGAACTGAGGTTAGACAGCTCCAGCTTACTCTATCATATGCCTTTGCCATGTCGAGTTTTATTACCATACTAGGTTCCTTTCTTGTTTTGATTGAATGTAGAATCTCATGCACCAAAACTGTCCACTCTGTTGTCTCTTTCTCCAAGACGAAACCGCCTTGCTCCTCCTTGATAATGCTTGGTAGAAAAGGGGCAAGGTAGATAGCAATAGCTTTGGAAATAATCTTATAAACAAAATTGCATAGTGAAATAGGTCTAAAATCTTCAAAGGAGGTCGATGCTTTGATCTTCTAAATGAGCATGAGGTTGGTCCTGTTGATTTCTTTGAGCACATTTTTGAATTTTCTCAATTCCTCCATAGCCAAGAAGATGTCCCTGCCAATTATTTCCCAACATTTTTGGAGAAAGACCCCCAACCAGCCATCCAGGCCTTGTGCTTTATCTCCTGGCATTGAGAAAACCATTGCTCTGATCTCCTCGGGTGTGAAAGGCTTCATAAGCTCTTTGTTCTAGATTTGGGAGACCATAGAAGGAATATTGTATAAATCGAAAGAAGCTTGCCTAGAGGGATTATCAGCAGATAGTAGATTTTTGAAAAAAAGCCTTGCCTCTAGCTGAATTTCTTCCCCCCTTGATAGTGAGAGAGCCATCTGCTCTTTTGATAGAATTTATACCATTTACCTACTTACGAATTTTAGAAGAGAGATGGAAAAACTTGGTATTGTGGTCCCCTTCTTTAAGCCATGTCTCACGGGACTTCTGGTGCCAGAAGATTTCCTCCCTTAGTAAATCTTCTTCAAGATCAGCTCTCAGGCATTTCTCTAGATTATAGCGCATATCATTCATCCCAAGGCAGAGGATATCTAGTTCAATAGCCTGTAAATCCTTGGAGATTCTTGTCTTTTCTGAAAAAATATTTTTGAAGTGTGTTTTGTTCCATGCCTGAATATGCTTCTTTACAAAATTTAGTTTGTTGACAAGTTGAAACATTCTCGATCCTCTGACAAAAGGGGTTGATTTCCACCACACTTCAAGGTTCTAGAGGAAAAGTGGATCTCGCAGCCACATTTCTTGGAATTTGAAGTAACTCCTGGGTCTCTACTATTCCTCTTCTAGAGAAAGAGTAACCGGATAGTGGTCAGAGCCTGTAAGGGGGAGGATGACCGATTTAGCTGAAGTGGCACCTTGAATACATTGTGGGAAGATCAAGAATCAGTCCAACCTTTCTGCTATGTTGAGATCATCTTTCCTCTTATTTTTCCAGGTGAAGTCTCCATTCCAAGGTTTAAAATCTAGCAGGTTGTTGACTGTGACAAACTCCCTAAAATCCATCTGAACACTTGGCTGACCAGACTTGCCCCCTGACTTTTCTAAGTCATCTAGTACTGCATTGAAATCTCTGCCCAAGATTACATTTTTCATGTTGATAAGCCTTAGCAAGTTGGTTAGATGTCTCCAGAGATGCCATTTCTGAGCTAACCCTATAGGGCCATAGATGCATAATAACCAAAGGCCATTTCCATTTAGCAGCCCCTCAAACTTGCCTAGAATCTAGTTTTCTCTATTGCCAATTACATCCATCTTGGGAAGATGTCTCTTCCACAAGATGGCCAGACCTTCGAAAGTTTCATTCGTAGGATGAAAAATAGCATTCCAGTTCGCCCATTTTTGGAAAGTATTAGAGCTTTGGTCTGCTGACAGTTTAGTTTCTTGTAAGAAGATGATATCTGCTCCTGTCCCATCAATTTGTGATTTGATGAGGCAAATTTTGTTAGGGGCATTTAAGCCCCTAACATTCCACGTAAGGAGCTTCATGGCTCCCAAGGAGAGCTCTTCGCTCTCCTCTTTTTAAGTATGCTTTCAATGGTAGTCTAAATTCCTACGTCGATTTCCTTTTGGATTTTAGACTTTCTCTGTCGTGAGCTTCTCCTCACTTGGGATTTTGGGTCACTATTATCTGATAGCCCCAGGGGCGATTGGAGTATTCCAAAAAATTTCAATCACCTTTGGAATCATTTTCTTGTAGGACCTCATCTGCAATCTCATCAAAGATTTTATTTGTGACTTTAGAAATAGTTTCTTCTAAAAGGATCTGGAGAGTGATGTCCCCCGAGTCTACCTTAGACTCTACATCACCATCTTGCTGTGGTGAAAGGTCTAAGCCCTTACCGTGGGTTCCATCCTTCTTAGAGAGAATGAAGACTCCCGAATCTTCCTTAGCCTCAGCATCGCCATCTCATTGTGGTGGAAGGACTAAGCCCTTACCATGGGTGTTATCAGTGAAGGCCATTACAGGGCCTTGAAAATCAAAGCTAGCACTAGGATGTGTTGTTCCTATTAGGAGATCTTCAGTCCTGTCCTCCCTACTGGCCACTAGGGTTGATTCATTATCAAAAGAAGAATCCACATTGGAGGCCTGTTGATCTACCTATTTTAAAATTTCCCTGTTATGGCTTTTGAATTCTTTTGAAACATTGAGGGTTGCACTGGATGACGCGTCATTCTCGCTTAGGAAATCCATTTGTTCTTCTAAAATCTGAACTTCCCCAGTTTCTACATTGAAACCCCTGAAAGAGGTTTCAACAAGAGCATAATTATCTTTGTCAAACACCCCACAAAATTCTGAACCAATGGATATTTCTCTGACAAGGCAAAGTTCTAGGTTGTCCTTAGGGAGATCATTTCTGTCCAAGTCTTCCCCAAACTACCGTAAAATTTATTTCTGCTGAGGAGACAGTCCTAGCAAACTGTATGGTTTGAATCCTCTGACCCTCCATATCCTAACATTTTATTCATTCTAGTAATGTCATCATTTGTGATGTTCTCAACTAGGATGATCTCTTGCTTCCAGCTCCCAGTGGGGGTTTGGAGCAGAATGCTCTTGGGAAGAAATTCTTTTGTTTCCATGATGATTCAAATACTAGCTGAGGGAGAAGATTTAGTGTTAAATTGTGCCTCCTGAAAGATACCCAAGGCATTGCCAATGGATTGCAGGGATTCAATCTATCTGTATTCAACTGGTAGAAAGGGAAGGTCAACCCTAAAGGGAAGGTAAGGAATTTTCTCCTTTCCTACATCAAAATTATGCTTCCACGCCTGACAGAAGACTGTTGTGTTCACAAAAGTCCATATTTTTTTCTATAGCACTATGTCTCTACCTTCTTTATTACAAAAGAGGAAGGTAAAAAATCCATTACCCATTGAATTAACCTCCGCCACTTCTGGCCATTCTTTCTTAGTCCAAGAAATTAATTCTTCAGTAGAAAAGTGGGGGGATAGAACCTTACCAATGAGGGCTACATTTAGAAGGACTGAAGTTCTTTCCACCAACTTTGCACCAATCAAAGAGACACAGTTGAGCTTTTCTTCCCTTCTTATGACTTTTTTGAAAGTGGGTTTGGGGACCCACACTTCCTTAATGCTCTGCCTTTCACAATCCTGAAGATGATTAAACTGGGGATGAGAAAGGTTAAGAAATCTCCTCTTAGGCCTCGGTCTGGCTTGTTTTCTGTGTCTCTACTTCTATCCCTAGTAGGACCGCCATTTGGGTGGTTGGAAATTACTGAGCCTTGGGTGGTTTTTTTCTCCATTGAGATATGCCTTGAATGCCTCCTGTTGGGGCCTTAAAGGTTTTCTCCTTGTGGTCATTTTCTTATAGGAGTGGGCGGATTTGTCATTTGGACTAGTCTTGTATCAATAATCTTCAGAGTTGAAAGTCCTGCTTGGGCCTCTTTCTTGGTCTAAGAAACTGCCCTTTGTGTGAGAAGAAAGTCATCCATTTCCCTTGAGAGAAATGTTGAACCTTCCTTTGTTTAAGTTAGATGTTAAGCATGCTGCGGCGGCCTTGGAGGCAAAACAATTTGAAAGAGTTAGAGACACCAAAAATAGATTAAAGCTTCTCTGATAAAAACTATGGATAGAGTTCTAAAAACACTTAGGAGAAAAAATAAACAAAACGTACGCCAATAAAGAATAAGAATATTAAACACTTCGAGATCCATAACTGTTGAAGGAAAAAAGTTCCTAGAGAAAAGTTGCCAAAAATTTTCTAAAATCATCAGAAATGAAAAAACACAATATGTGGTTGAATTCTAAATTTTTTAAGAATAAGAACAATCAACATAGGAAGTCAATAATTGTTGAAGAAAATGAATTTTTGAATAAAAACTGCTTATAGAGTTTTGAATTCATTAAAACATGGGAAAACAAAAGTGGGTCACTCCAGACTAAGAACATTCAAGATGTAAAGCCTCAGCTCCACAGTCCATAATTATTGAAGAAAAAAAATATCTGGATCAGAACAGTGTCAAAAGCTTTTGGAAACATCAAAATCAGGAAATAGGGAAAAAATGAAATATGGGTCAACCATTAGAATATTTAAGACTTCAAGCTCAAAAGCCAGATTCCACAACCTTCACTAGCATCCTCCTTGCTTGTCCAAAAAAATGGAAAAACCTGCAAACCCCCCCCGGGTACAGACCTACATTCCCCCAAATCATAATCCTAATTGAAAGTGAATTTTTTGGCAAATAATCAAGTTGGAAAAGCTCTTCATATGCAAAATATGAAAGCACCAACAAGGCACGTGGATTTTGATAGGAGGACTCGAAGAAGTGTTGGAAACACACAAAACAGGTATGCGCATCGTTTGACAACAAGCTTCAAAGAGTTGTCATTGCATGGAATCCATTAGTTTTAGGATTTGCCAAAACAAAACTATTTTGTGGTGAACATAACAAAAAAATAACGTAAATAAAACACCCGAGGGAAAATTAATTGATTTTACTAATGCTAAAAAGTGTTACCAATGGGCTAAAAATCAATAGTCGAATCAGAAAATCAGTTTATAAGAATTTCTTCTATAGAAAATTATAAGGAAAAAAGAAACTTTAGCGAAAGTATTAAATTTTTCATTTGTACGACTAACGATGCAAGACTAATAACTTTTGGCTTCTTATAACTTATTAAAAATGGTCTATCCTAAATCTCTACATTATTGTTAATGTGATTATAGGTTGTAAGTTATAAATGCTAATCTTCATTTTCCTGTCACCTAGAATCCTAAAATCTTTAGATTATCAATTTTTTGGAAACCATTCAAATTATCAACTACCTAATTTGATAGAGTAGATCTTGAGGTGGGTCTCTTTCGTAGATTTTTTATAAGTGTAAAGATTAAAAAAACCATTACCTTTAATTTTTTAATAAAAATAGTCTCATAAATGTTGGAAAATCATAATCTTGAGCAACTACTGCATTGAATGCAAACAGTCAGGTAATCATTTTGGGATCTATTTTTCCCCTATCGCCTCTGACACTAGCTACCATAGTCAATGTTGATTGGTAGGGTGTTATTGCTGGAAATTGAATTTGAAGGTGAGTGAGTGGGAGATTTTTTGTGAAGACAAGAAAAGATAAAACAAGGAATTAGAACAATTTGATGTGGGGAAGTAGCATCAGCAGAGGAGAAGAGAGGAGAAAAGCTATGGAGAGGGAGAATATTACAGAGATCCAAAAAGCAACTCATAGCACCCAACTACAGAATAGTAGCAGCAGCTACAAAAGCCCAAAGTAGAACTACATAAGGCCATAGAAGCCAATGACAAAAGTACATATAGCAGTGTCCAGTCATCTCCAAAATCTTCAGAAAGGTGTGCGAATCATTGTAGTAAGAGAATATAGAGAAGTAGCTTTGCAGTTTAGTTCGTAAGCATTCTTTCAATGTAAATTTTGAACATAAATATAAATAGAAAATTTTTCGCTTGTTTTATTGTGTGCATTTCTCTCTCTCCCACTCTCTCCTCTTTCCAAAAAGTGTTAACACCAAAGTAATACCACCTCCAACATATGGTATCAAAGCCCTAGTTTCCTTGGGCATTCGAAGGCAAAGCCCTAGTTTTCTAGTTATTAAGAAATAGAGCCCTATTTTTGGAGGTTTTAATCATCTCCCCAAATTTAGTAAAATGGATGGAGGTGACAACAAAAGTTGGCAACAACCACCAACATTTGATGGGAAAAGCTATGATGTTTGGGCAAATCGAAGATGAAAATCATAATGGTTGCAAATGATTTGTGCGAGATTGTCGTCAATGGTTTCACATATGTGACTGGCCAAGGAGCTTATGCAGCATTGACAAATGACCAAAATAACCAGTTGAATAAAACTAGAATGAAAGATACAAAAGTCTTCAGTCTGATTGAGATAGCTTTGATAGAATCTATTTTCTCCTAAATAGCAACAACTAACTAAGAAAAGGATGCATGAGAGATCCTCTAAAATAGTTACAAAGGGACTAATAAGGTAGGGTTAGTTAAACTCCAACTACTATAGAGAAATTTTGAGACCCTTCAAATGAAGGATGGTGAATAGATATTTCAAACTTCCATACAAGGGTTTCCACCTTGATAAATTAGTTGAGGATTAATGGAGAAACCATGGAAGAGAAAATGATTATTGAGAAAATCCTTAGGAGTCTACGTCTAAGATTTGACCCTATTGTCAATTCCATAGAAGAGGCCAAAGATCCATCAAAGATGATGGTGGCTGAGTTGATGGGTACACTACAAACCCGTGAGCAATAGTTGAATAGATTTTCTCCTTCCCTAGAGCAAGCCTTCAAGGATCAAAGTAGTGTAAGAGATAGGGGAAGACCAAGAAACAAAAAAGGTAAAGTTCAAAGAGATAGAGGAAGAAGCTACTCTAGAAAAGAGAGCTAAAACAACCAAGAGGAGGCAACCACCTCACAACAGGACTCCCAAGACAAGAAGAAGAACCACAATTCAAACAAAAGGTATGACAAAAGTAATGTGCAATGTTGGTATTGTCACAAATTTGGTCCTTATGCTCATGAGTCTAGGAAGAAACATCATGACCAAGGGAATAAAAATGCTCATGTAGAAAATGAGAACAAGATGGAACATAAAAAAATAGTCAAAAGTGTTTATTGTATGTAATCTTGCTAAGTAGAGTAGCACTGAAGTCTAGTATTTGGATAGCACCTATAGCAACCACATGAGTGGTAACAAAAATTTATTTGCCTCCATAGATAACAATATAAAAACTAAAATCAAGATGGTGAACAATGAAAAAAATTACATCATGGGAAGAGGTATCATCATCATCCAAACCAAGCATGGTGAGAGAAAAAAGATCCAGGGTGTCTATTGTGCCCCAAGCATAAAACATAACCTATTGAATATTGGACAGATGGTCCAAAATGGTTATAGAATCCTAATGGAGAATGAGGAATGCATCACCTTTAACAAGGATGGAAGCAAGAAAGTGATTTTAGCGATTCAAATAGCAAAGAACTGGATGTTCCCCCTCAAAATGTAAATCCCACTTCTAACATAGTCAATAGTCCTATATAGCAGTCCTCCTTTATGATAGTCATCAAAGACCCATCCAAACTGTGGCATCTCAGCTATGGACATTTAAGTTATTATAGTTTGTCGTTTATCTAGAAAAGACATGGTTAGAGGGCTACCAGCAATTGTAGAGCCCAACAGAAAATGTGAAGCATGCATCCTGGGTAAATAGCATAGACAACCCTTCCAATTAAGATATTCTAAGAGAGCAAGAGCACCATTAGAGCTAGTGCACTCAGATTTGTGTGGCCCTATGAAAACCCACACCTTGGCTGACAATATTTATTTTAGAAAATTCATAGATGACAATAGTAGAAAAACCTAGGTGTATTTACTGAAATAAATTAGAAGCTTTTGATAAATTCAAATGGTTTAAGGCCTTGGATGAGAAGCAAAGAAACCAATATAACAAAGTTGCTAGAATAGACAAAGGGGGAGAGTACATATCCAAAGAATATTTGAATTTATGCAAGAATGAAGGCATAGAAAAATAATTTATAGCTAGGTACACTCCACAGTAAAATGGAGTGGCTAAAAGGAAAAATAGAACCATCCAAGAGATTGAAGAAAGCATGGTGAAGGAAAAAAGACTACCAAATGATTATTGGGGTGAAGCTATAGCAACAACAGTTTATCTATTGAATAGGTGCCACACAAAAATTATTCATGACAAGATTCCACAAGAGGTGTGGACAAACAACAAATGGAGTGTGGAGCACTTAAGAATATTTGGGTCTATGGCATATGCATTTGTGCCAAAGGAGAAGAGGTAAAAATTTAATGACAAAAGTGAAAAATGCATCTCCATAGGCTATAGTGAAGAGTCCAAAGCCTACAAACTATATAATCCCATCACCAATAAAGTGATGATTAGCAGGGATGTTGAATTCATTGAGAATGAATCATGGCATGAAATAGTGGATAACTACATGGGTATTTCAACCACAATACCCTTTGAAGATGAAAAAACTTTGGAGGAAAACAACTCCAGAGGAGCTCTAAAAGATAGCAGCTCCGGAAGAAACATTTTGTAGAGCTTCGGAGGATAGTATCTCTAGAAGAAACTTCTGTAGAGCTCTAGAGGATATCAGCTTTGGAAAATTTCATCAGGGTGAACATTACGATGCTCACCCTTATTCATCAGTCAAGTTCAGTCTAATAGATTTGGAGGAAATTTAGATCCTATGCTCACCTCACTGATGCCACAGAGGACAAAGACCATGACAAAAATTTATGACAACACTAGGGATGTTGGTTTTGATGAAAATATGGATTTTACATTTTTTCTCATAGTGATCCAATGTAAATTTTGAGGAAGTCATGAAAGAGGAGAAGTGGTGTAAGGCCATGGATGAACAGTTGGATGCTATAGAAAGAAATGAAACATGGGAGCTAATTGATTTACCTAAGGGTAAACAAGTGATTGGAGTTAAGTGGGTATATAAGACCAAAAGCACTACTATGGAAAGATTAAAAGGCATAAAGAAAGGATGGTTGTTAAGGGATACAAACAACAACCTAGAAGAGATTATGAAGAGATAGATGCACCAATTGCAAGGCTAGAAATAGTGTAATTAATATTAGCAATATCAACCCAACACAAATGGAAGATGTATCAAATGGATGTGAAGTCAACCTTCTTGAATGGAGTACTCAAAGGAGAGGTGTATGTGGAACAACCACCTAGCTATGAAGTACCAGAAAAAGAGGACAAAATATATAGGCTCTCGAAAGCTCTCTATGGGCTTCAGCAAGTACCTCAAGCATGGTACAACAAACTTGATTCAAGTCTGATGAATAATTACTTTTGCAAAAGAAATAGTGAGCCCACACTCTACATCAAAGCATCTCATGGTAAGATTTTGATTATTCTTCTATATGTAGATGGTTTAATTTTCATAGGAAATAGGGACCTCTTCATTGCTGATTTCAAAGAGGTAATGAAAAGAGAATTTGAGATGACAGACTTAAGTTTGCTAAAATATTCCTTAGCATTGGGGTCCAACAAACAAAGCATGACTATCTCACAAACTAACTATGCCACAGCTCTTGAAGAGGTTTAAAATATTAAACAATAAACCTACCCCAACACCAATCGCTATAGGTCTGAAATTAAGTGAGAACAACAATAATAAAAAAATTATGGCTGAAAACCTAATCTATTTGACTGCTATAAGGCCTGATTTAATGTACATGGTAAGTTTGATTTCTAGGTTTATTGAGAGACCTAAGGACACACACTAGCAAACAAGAAAGAGAATCCTAAAATATGTCGATGGTATTCTATATACCACATCTAATGAGTTTGAGTTGGTTGGTTACACTGACAATGATTGGGAAGGCAGTGTAGATGACAGAAAGAATACATCAGGATATGTGTTCCACATGGGTTCATCAACAATTTCATGGGCATTCAAGAAGTAGCCTTTTGTTTCTCTCTCCATAGCTGAAGATAAGTATATAGCAGCAAATGTAGTAGCATGTTAGGCTATTTTGCTAAAAGGAATCTTTGTAGACTTGAATGAGGAGCAAGAAGATGGTAAAACAATATATTTTGACAATGTTTCTTCAATCGCCCTAACAAATAATCTTGTCTTCCAAGGATGAAGTAAGCACATTAAGATCCACTACCGTTTCATAAGGAAGTTGGTAGAACATGAAGAGATTGAGCTTCAATTTTGTAGATCTGAGCAACAGCTTGATATTTTCATCAAGGCACTTTCAAAAGATTACTTTGAACACCTAAGAGATAGGCTTGACATCATAGACAACTCTAGAGGATTGCAGCTTTGGGAAGGAAATAATTCCAAAAGTTTATCTCTAGAAAAATAGTTTCTGAATAACTCTGGAGAGTAATCTCTAAAAGATTAGCTTTAGTATAGCTCCAGAGGTTCAACTCCAAAAAGATAGAAGAGCTCCAAAGGTTCAACTTCAAAAAGATAGAAGAGCTTTGGAGGTTTATCTCTAGAAGGATAGTCTCAAAAGAGCTCTGAAGGGTTTATCTCTAAAGGTTCAGCTTCGAAAGGAAAGTCTCAGAAGAGCTCTAGAGAGTTTAGCTCCAAAAATTTTAACTCTGAAGGTTTGGATCTAAAAGTTTCAAAACAATTCTAGAAGTTACAAGACAAATCCAAAAGTACACAAGCCAAATCTAGACAGGACAACTCTAGAAGGACAAGACAACTCTGGAAGGACATACGACAGCTTTGGAAAGACAAGATAGCTCTGGACAAGACAACTCTGGAAGGACAGAACAACTCCAGACATTATAGCTCTAGAAGTTTCAACTTAGCTCCAGAGATTAGCTCCAAAAGGATAGCTCCAGAGGGATAGCTCTAGAAAGGCAACTATGGAAGTTTAGCTCGAGAGAGTGGCTTCGAAAAGAAAATTATAAAAAGACACAAATGATCATATATGCAAAAATGCTCAAGATTAAGGGGGGGTGTTGGAAAATTATAATCTTGAGCAACTACTTAATTGAATGCAAATGATTAGGTGATCATTTTAGGATCCATTTTTCCCTTTGTTGCCTCTAACACTAGTTTCCATAGTTAATGCTGATTGGCATGGCATTATTACTAGTATGTGAATTTGAAGGTGACTGCTCCGAGAGACTTTTTGTGAAGACAAGAAAAGACAAAACAAGGAATTAAAATAGTCTAATGTTTAGGGTCATCCCACAATAATGGGTTACACTTTTTGGCCAAACTTGACATTGAAATCAACATTTTGAACTAAATCTTCACTTTCTAACACCTATAGCCGCGAAACCATTAGGAATTTGAAGATGATGTGAACTAGTGATTTGTGAGATTTTGTCTATAGATTCTAAATATATATTTTTTAAAAAAATTGGAGTTAAATTGTAAAAAAAATTGCGTCTCCTTGGATAACTAGTTTTCAATAGTAAACAACATTTTTTTAAAGTGATGTGTAATCTGTCGCACATAACTTTTTTTCTACAAAGGATAAAATTCTGATTATTTTGAATTTAGATTGGTAACACCAATATCTAGAGGATACATTTGGTTTTATAATGTTTTGTTGAATTCATATTTTTTTTAATTAAGTTTTGAAGTCAAACCAATTATAATTTAGACATAGGCGTATTCTGTCCAACATAACATTTTTTGTATGTATCAGAATTCATTTTTTTTTTATTGGAATAAAGACATCAATACCTAGAGGACATCTATTTTTTAGAATTTTTTTCTCTATTTTCCTATTTTTTCGTATATGTGAAACAAAGACCTTGTTGTTCATTGAAAAACCTACATTCACAAGAAATAAAAAATAAATATAATAATCAAATTAAATATATTTAAAATTATACTTTTTGGGAAGGTTATATTAAGGACTACATACTTACAAAACATAAATTTTAAATGAATTCACTTGATCCCCCAAAAGGTAAATTAAAAGTAGTTTTTTATCAGCATTTTGATAGGTGTCAAGGAGACTCCATTATAGGTATGGTTTAAAACTAGCGGGGTTCTATCCAAGGGGGTTTGATCAAACCCTCTTCAATTAAAATCGTTTAAATGGAACCTTTCAAGGATTAAATTATTATATTTTCTAAAAATATGTGATTTCAGTAAAAATCAGGATGTCCCAAAAAGTGTAACCGATTATTGTGGCAGCACCCAGGAAGTAGTAGCAGTACAAAAGAAGAGAAGAGAAAAATTATGGAGACAGAGAATATTGCAAAGCTCCATAAAGAAACTCACAGCACCCAACTACGAAATAGTAGTAGTAGCTATAGAATCCCAAATTAGAACTATGAAAGGCCATAGCAGCCAACTACAGAAGCACACAGTAGTGTCTAGTCATTTTTAGAAGATTTGAAAAGGAGTGTAAATCATTGTAATAGGAGAATACAGAGTAGTAGCTCTACAATTTAGTTTGTAAACATTCTTTGAATGTAAATTTTGAATATAAACTTACAAATAGAAAATTGTCTACTTGTTTTATTGTGTGCATTTATCTCTCTCTGAGTCTCTCCTCTTTCCAACAAGTGGTATGACAACAATACCACCACCAACAATAAAAAGATCATTTTGTTTTTCAATAGATTTGAAAACAAAAGAAAATACGACAAATGATTTTCAGATAAAAGCTATCTCACAAATGGATATCTAAAAGAAGAAGAGATCGGCTGCATTATTGCATATGATAGATGTGTTAAGTTTCTACTATTATGCTACCAACTATGTGTTTTAATTTTTGTAAACCTAATGCCAGGCTTCTCTGTAAGCTGATTTGATGCTAATTAATATATTTGTTTAGCTTGAGGGGCCAATAATGGAGACATTTCAGGCGAGGATTTATGTGTACAACATAGGTCATATGTTCCTTTTTGTAGCAGGTGAAATAAATGGATTATCCAATATGATATCTGTGAGTAATTTTATAGAAGAAACAAGTTGTGTGAAATGGCTAGATGATCAGGGTACCCACCCAGTTCTTTATGTGTGCTTTGGAAGCATGATAGTTATTTTTGAAAGGGAGCATGCAGAGTTTGCATGGTGTTTAGAGGTGAGCAAGCATCCTTGTCTATGGGCTATTCATCCAAACCTCATTCATGGAGCTTATGTTGTGCAACCTATGGAATTGGTGGACAAATTTCAAAGGGATGAGGTTTCTTTGTGAGTTGGGCACCTCAAATACAAGTGCTCTCCCATCCTTCTGTGGGAGGTTTTTTAACTCACAATGGATGGAACTCCATGATAGAAAGCATCTGTGCAGGTGTGTCTATGATTTCCTTCCCCTTCTATGTAGAGAAACATATTAATAGGACTTATGTGAGCCAGGTTTGGAAAATTGGGATTTCAATGAATGCTGATGTGAAAATAGGAGAGGTGGAAGAGATGGTGAGAAGATTGATGAAAGGGAAGGAAGGGGAATAAAAGAGGAGGAAGACTGGTGAGTTGACAGATGCTTCCATTAGAGTAGTCAGGAAAGGAGGGTATTCTTTCAATAATTTGGGGAAGATTTTTGCAAAGATTGAACAAAGAAAGATGATTTGATTGATCTTTCTGTACCCTACTTAAATATTATGTGCCTTTGCCATGAAAAATTGCATTGATTGTATATCAGTTGACAAAAGTAACAGAGAACCCAACAAGGATTGATGGCGATACCAACCACACTAGGAATGTGTGAATTGAAAGGAGAATATATTAGTGGTCAGTCTAGTTCCTATTGATCCAGGTTAAGTCAATCCGGTCAAACCCATTGGTCCATATCTGATTAGGGGTTTGGTTCTATCCATCTGTATACATATGTCCATATTCATCCATAGATATCTATAGTGGACCAGGGGGTGCACCCAAACCAATCAATCAAAGCTGGTTGAAGAGAAATGAATCTACTTCACCCATTGATTAAGGGGAAAGAAGGCCTTCATGGCTCCTATCTCTAGGGAGAGGTATTGACAAAGACAAGAATTGGGAGAAAAGATAGGCCAAAGTTGGGGCAGCAACTATATGATTTGCATAGGGTTGAGACAGTACTCCGATGGCTGTGTGTCATACCGATGGAGGCATTCTTTCACTTTTTCAAACCTCTAGTCAGTTCTAAGGGGTGATGTGATAGTTTTGCTGACTTTGAAACTTTCTTAGACCGCCAACTATCCTTTCTTCTTTTTGCGGCATAACTCTTTACCTCCAGCTTCTGACAAGTACATGGAAGAGCAGTAGTTAGATCTCTTACAGTTCAATGATTCGAGACTTATTTGAGTTTTTAACCGTTTGGTTGGAAAGCTGGGGATTGCATATCCTTTCTCTCCAAACTTATTAAAGTGAAGTGACAAGTGTTTACTGCTGTGGGTGAAAGCATTCCCTTATATAAGGGGGAAGGGCTCTTCTTCAACTACTTCTACTCCCTAGATAGTTGGAATCTAGCATTAATAGATTATGATATAAATCAAGGAGACGTCCTCATTGGAGGGCTGTTTATTCTACATAGTCTGAGGTACTCTCTCGTCATTTAGTCCTTTTACAAGGCATTGCAAAATATCCTCCAGAAGGGTAGTTGTGGAGCCGCTAGTGCAGGTTGTGCTCATGGGTGACCTGGAGTCTGCTTCGACTCTAGACGCAGCTCAGTGATGGGGTTGGCCTTTCCTTTTTGTTTGGTTTTTTTATGGTCCTCTTTAGTTTTTTTGTGTTTGGCCTCTACTATTTCAATAGGCTGTTCCAGGGCCTTCTCAGATGTCTATTTTTTGTTGTAGTTTTTCTATGTATAAACCTTTACCTATTATTAATGAATTGGTTTGGGTGGCTTGCCACCTTTTTCTTTAAAAAAAAAAACTATATATAGTGTATTGTTATCCCCAAACCTTAGTTTTTCATTTTTTCAAAAATTATATAGATTTGCAAACCTGCTTGGTGATTAACTACTACTATGAATTTGATTAGAGTTTCTAGTGTTTTGCATTTGTATGTGCTATAAGCAGTTGTTACTAGTGACTGATTCTCTTTTATTTTTCATTTCAATTCGTTACATTAGAATGCATTTGGGATTAGTAGTTCTGTGCACAAAACTTTGCATAAACAATAGATTCGGTTTATATAACATCAATTTTAACTACAAAAGTTGTAATCTGATCTAACAAATATTATATTTTAGGATAAATTGTGTGATAAATACAACTAAATTCTGAACTCAAATAGACCAAGAAGATTACTTTCAATGCATAGATAAATTGGGGATAGAGACATGCAATATTATGTATCAGAAAATCAATAGTTAAATTTAAAAACTATATATTAGATTTGAGTTTATAAGAAATTCAAAAGCAACCAAGTTGTAAATAAATATTTAATTTATTTCAATAAGCTTATTATACTAGCATACCTATCATTACAAAAATCTATGTAAAAGACTTCAAGAGATATCATTTTCGAGGTACCTATTTCATTGAAGTCATAAATCCACTTAAAATAGGTGCGTCAAAATTATATCTTTAGGTGTCTTTTACATAGATTTTTCTAAGGATAGATGTACTACTTTTACTTTATAACTATTAAGAATGAAGAGCTTTTAGAGTTATTTTAACTATTATTAATGTCGAGAGATATTCTACAATGGCAACAAGGGGCAAAGTGTAATGGCCTGAGCGTGTTAAACAAAACTCTTACTTTTTACTTTAAAATTGACAACCATTTACATGTCAAATTATTAATATTTAGTAATAAATATAATATAAATCCAAATAGCCTGATATGTTCTCATCAATAGACAACTTTGGATAATCATCATTCTTCTCATTTTCAAAGTAAAAAATAAAATAAAATAAAATAAAGTAAATAAAATAAAATAACTTCAAATTAATATCTCTTGGTATTTAATTAATGCCGAGAGGCATTCTACAATGGCAGCAAGGGGTGGAGTGTAATGGCATGAGCATGTTTTTAAAAAGTCTTATTTTTTACAGTAAAATTGATAGCCATTTACATGTCAAATTATAAATATTTAATAATAAATATAATATAAATCTAGGTAGCCTCTAAAAATAAAGATATGTTATAATCAATAGACAACATTGGATAATCATCTTTCTTCTCATTTTCAAAGTAAAAAATAAAATAAAATAACTAAAAGTAAATAAAATAACTTCAAATTAACATCTCTTAGCATTTAATTAATGTCGAGAGGCATTTTACAATGGCAATAAGAGGTGGAGTGTAATGGCATGAGTTGAAGGTCCACTAGTGGCTATGTATTTACTTTGTTTGGAGGAGCAGTGAGTTGGATGAGTAATAGGAAGCCCATCGTTGCTTTGTTTGTAACATCCACACTCTAATAACATAGTAAAAACCAAAAATTTACCATAAAGTAACTCAACAAGGTAAAAAATGAGATAAAAAATATTTTTCTTTTGTTCAACAAATAATTAAGTAATACATTTACAAGATTTTTCTTTTTTTTTTTTTCAAAATACAATATACCCATATTGTCTTTTCATTTACAGTGTTTACAAATGTAAAACCATTACATATACAAATTTGGAATAAATAATGCATCTGAATATCTGACATCTTTATCACAAGTCCTGGCACATTTCCTGCTTGGAGAGAGAGCATCTTTCCAGTGATTTACCTCCAACCACAAACCGACGGTCTCCCACACATTTTCTGTTGCAAGTATGGGCCTAACTAGTGTTGTCATTGATGTCAACATACTCCTATTGCATTGATGTCAAGGATTGGATGAGCTATGTGCTGAGGATATTGAGAAAATTAGTCCTATCAGAAACAGAGAAGAACAGTGAAGACAGTGAAGCTCTATGAAGTGAAGATCCCAACTAGATAAAGATCAGAGAATACACATCAAAGGGTTTGTAGATATGTGTCTAAAGATGATCGAGTCAAGATTTGAGAGGTCCGCATGAAGATTTGGAGAAGTTATGGCCATATGAGTCAAACTAGTTCTGGCAGATGTTCAGAGGTGACAGAGTGACACAAATAGGTCTGGTGTGATCTGGAAATGTAATATCTTGTTCTGCGGATTTGGTGGAGTGTTTAGGAAGCCAATGTGAATTGACAACTCAATTGGTTTGTGTTATAGAGGTTCGTAAACATTCATTCTAATGTGACATCGATGACAGACTGTGTTCTTGAGGTTCTGGATGAAGATAGGAATGATTTTAGTAAGCAGAAGTGTGTGGATGTCCTTGGTGATTCAGGCAAGCTTTTGGGGGTCTCTATATTGTGTCCAGTTCATGTTGGTGGTCCGCATTGAAGATTGAGCTCGTAATTGAAGATTTACTACCAGTGATGATGTTCTTCCTAATCATGGCCGATCAGATGTCTTACACATCTTGTGGATGATCTTGAATATGCTCTGCAAAGCATGGCTTGTTCCTTAAAGAAGCTTGAAGTCCCAGATATGTGTGGCTGACAGTGTGGTGATTCGCATGAAGTCTTTTGTAATAAGTCAAGTTGTATTTGTGTAATTGTTCTGTAATGAAATAAAGTATGTATTGTGCCAACATTGATGATTATCCTAAAGTCGATGTCTTGTATAAATAATATTTGTGAAGTCATTTCAAAGGATCCTTGTTGAGATGAAAAAGTGGTAGAGAGGAGGACAACGAAAAAGCAGAGCAGAAGAGTTGAGCTTAAATGGAACTAACTCAAGCATGGTGAAGATTCTAATCTTCAGTTCAAGTATGTAATATTTATTATTCTATAGACAGTGTGTCTCTTGTAGGAAGTGGACCTCTTGTTAGCAGTGTGCTCGGGTAGTGAGCCCCAATTGGTAGGTGCCATTGTGTTCTTCTTATTCTTTTAATAGAGAATACAATCTTGAGTTAGTCACCCTGTGGTTTTTCCCTTAGCCAGGTTTTCCACGTTAAAATCTTGGTGTCATATGTGTTAATGTGTTTCTGCTCTTGAATTATTGCATGTTGTTGAAATACAAGAAGGATTTAAGTGTTCAAAGAAAAGAAAGTTTTGAGACAACTAATTCACCCCCCCTAAGTTGTCTGTCTTAAATCAACAATTGGTATCAGAGCTAAGTTCCTCTAAAAGAGCTTAATTGCTTGAGGAGATCTGGGATGTCTTCCTACAAGAAGGATAGCCTGAGCTTTGACAGAACTAATTACACTCTTTGGAAAAGCCACATGGAATGTCACTTGCAATGTATGGGAATGCAATATTGGACCATAACTTCAAAGAAGTATGTTCCTCCAAAGAATGGTCTGACAACTGTAGATGAAATTAGAGATGCTGAAGATAATCTTCAAGCTAAAGAAGCCTTACTAAGTGCCTTATCTGATTCAGAGCTGACAAATGTTATAGATTTAAAAACTGTATATGAGATTTGGGAAAAACTGGAACTTCTGCATGAAGGAGACAAATATGTGAAATGTGCCAAGCTACAGAGTCTGAAAGGAAAATTTGAAAACTTGAAGATGCATGAAGATGAGATTATCACTACATTTATGCCAAAATTAAATGAGTTTGTTTGTGGCATTAGGTGTGCTTGTGGAATCTTGGATGAAGATGAGATTATTGCCAAAGTTCTCAGATCCCTACCTCCTGCTTACAAACACAAGGTTGCTTCTATTGAAGAATTCAGATCTTTATCAAATATCACAAGAGATCAATTGGTTGGAAAATTAGCTACATTTGAATTGGCTGAGTTTGGAGATGCACCCCCTAAGACTGAATTTGCATTCAAAGCTAGTGCCTATGTAAAAGGCAAACAAAGGTATGATCTAGGAGAGAACTCCTCAAAGAAACTATCATGGTATGAAAAAGCAAGAAAAGATCTGGAACTAGATGAAGCAGAAGTTGCACAACTTGAAGACCTTATTGCAAAAAGACTGCCAAGAGGATTTGGTAAGTATGAAGGAAAATTGCCCTTCAAATGTTTCAACTGCAACAAGATTGGTCATTTTGCCTCAAGATGTCCGGAAAGATTTTCAAGTATAAATCCAAATAGATCAAGATTCCAAAAGAAATGTTACTATGTTCATGAAGATGATGACAAAGGAGTAACAAATGATGAATCAAAGATAGGAAACAAATCCAGAAGTGACTAGGTGTTTATTGCTATCAAGGAAGAAGATCCAATGCCCATTGAATCTGTCAATCATAAAATGGTAGAAAGAGCTCTAGCTGCCCAAGTTGAAGAAAAGGATGAATGGGTCATTGACAGTGGATGCTCCCACCATATGACTAGTGACAAAAATAAGTTCATAGATCTAGAAAAATATTAGGGAGGAGTTGTAAAATTTGGTGATAATTCTGCTGGCAGAATCAAAGGCAGAGGAACTATTTCTTTTGATGGAAAGAACAAAACTAGTGATGTATTGTATGTTGAAGGTTTGAAATACAATCTTCTTAGTGTTGGCCAGTTGGTGGACAAAGGCTATGATCTCAGATTCAAAAATAGAAAATGTAAGATCTTTGAAAGTTCTGGAACAGAGATTGCATCCGGTACTCAAATAAATGGTAACATCTTTCACTTGGTTGGTAATGGAAAAAATTATATATTTGTTCAAATTGATTAGAGTTGGTTGTGGCATAAGAGAATGTGTCATGTAAATTTTGATAATATCATCAAGATAAGCAACACTCAGGCTGTAAGAGATCTTCCAAGACTAGTGAAACCTACTAACAGTTTGTGCAAAGAATGTCAGTTGGGCAAGCAGAACAGAGTCACATTCAAAAGTAAGGAACAATCTTCTACCAGACTGTTGGACTTAATACATACTAATCTACGAGGACCAGCAAGAATCAAAAGTTTGCAAGGTGATAGATATTTCATTTTACTAATTGATGACCATTCCCAGATGATGTGGGTGACTTTCCTGAAAGAGAAATCTGAGGCTCTTGAGAAATTCAAAATATTCAAGGCTATTGTAGAAAATGAAACTGGGTTAAACATAAAGTGTCTTAGGTCTGACAGAGGTGGAGAATTCACATCTAGAGAGTTCACAAAATTCTGTGAGAAACATGGGATAAAAAGATAGTTATCTGCTCCAAGGACTCCATAGCAGAATGGAGTAGTGGAGAGAAAGAACCGGACCATCCAGGAAGCATCGAGAACCATGATGATGGAAGAAAATGTTCCTTAGATCTATTAGAGAGAAGTTGTAAGCACTGCTCTCTATACTCTTAATTGAGTACAAATCAAAAGAAATACTGGTAAAACCCCTTATGAACTCTAGTTTGGCATCACTCCTACTGTGAACTATTTCAGAGTCTTTGGTAGTAAATGTTACATTAAAAGAGATGAAGACCTTGGAAAATTTGATGCTAGAAGTGATGAAGGAATATTCTTGGGTTACTCTACTCAAAGCAAAGCATACCAGTGTTATAACAAGAGATTGAGAAAGATGGTAGAAAGTACAAATGTGAAGGTTGATGAAAGCATTGAAAAACCCTTAGGGTTCTATGAATATGAAGAAGATGATCAGAATGATGATTTGGTCCAAGAAGTTCAAGCCCCTTCTGAAATTCAGACCCATACTGATCCAGAGAATCCTAAAATATAGGAAGAAGAGATAAGCTTGAATGAACCTGTTCAATAAATAGAGGTGTAAGAAATTCTCAAAACTCATAGGTATGTAAGACTAAATCATTCTGAAGACCAGATCATAGGTTATAGAAGAAAAGGTGTTCAAACAAGAAGAAAGATTGATCAAGACTCAGAAAAGTATTATCTGATTTCAAAGATTGGACCAAAAATAGTAAGTGAAGCATGCAATGATGAAAGCTGGACTAAAGCAATGGAGGAAGAGTTGATGTAGATAGAGAAAAATCACACTTGGGATTTTGTTCCCAGACCTAGAAACAAAAATGTGATTGGGACCAAATGGATCTTCTGGAATAAACTAAATGAAGATGGTGAAGTGGTCAAAAAGAAAGCTAGATTGGTCTGCAAGGGTTATTCTCAAGTAGAAGGAATTGATTTTGAAGAAACGTTTACTTCGGTGGCAAGAATTGAAGCAATTAGATTATTTCTTGCCTTTGCTGCCTTCAAGGATTTCAAAGTATATCAGATGGATGTCAAGTCTGCCTTCCTAAATGGTGACTTGGAAGAAGAAGTATACATTGAGCAACCAGATGGATTTCAATTGTCTGATCATGGTGATATGGTCTGCAAGTTGAAGAAAGCAATGTATGGACTCAAACAAGCCCCAAGAGCCTAGTATGAAAGACTGGATAAACATCTTTTGAAGATTGGTTTCAACAAAGGTACTGCTGACAGTAACTTGTACTTCAAAATTGATCATGAAAATATCTTGATTGTTGAAGTATTTGTTGATGATATCATTTTTTGAGCAAGAGATAGTATGTGTAAAACTTTTGCAAATCAAATAAAAAGTGAATTTGAGATGTCCATGTTTGGGGAAATGAATTTCTTCTTGGGTCTACAAATCACTCAAACAAAGAAAGGAATCTTCATATCATAGACCAAATATGTGAAAGAATTATTGAAAAAATTTGGGATGGAAGGTTCAAAACCAATGAATACTCCCATGGCAACTGGATGTAAACTAAGCAAAGATGATGAATCTCCTAAGGCTGATCAGAAAAAGTATAGGTCAATGATTAGAGGACTACTATATCTTACTCAAACTAGACCTAACATTATGAATCTTATTGGTCTTGTTGCCAAATTCCAAGCCGATCCTAGAGAATCTCATGTCATGGCAATCAAGAGAATTCTCATATATCTAAAGGGAACAGTTGAATATGGCTTATGGTATCCTAGGGATCATGATTTCTCTCTTCATGCATATACAGATGTGGATTGGGTAGGAGATGTGGATGACTGGAAGAGTACTAGTGGTAGTGCATTCTTTTGGGGGAAAAGATTGGTTTCTTGGCTAAGCAAGAAACAAGAAGCAATATCTCTATCCACTACAAAAGCAAAATATATTGCAGCAGTAGGTAGTTGCACTCAAGTATTGTGGATGAAGCAAATGCGAAGAGACATCAGAGTGGAGTATGAGGAACCTATCACAATATTCTGTGATAACTCAAGTGCAATAAATATATCAAAAAATCTGGTGTTGCATTCAAAAACAAAACATATAACCATCAAGCTTCACTTTTTGAGAGAGCAGGTGAACAAGAATGAAGTCAGATTGGAGTTTGTGTCCTCTAAGGATCAGATTGCAGACATATTTACTAAACCTCTACCTAATGACTCTTTTGAGTATCTCGGGGAGAAGTTAGGGGTTATTACCCCTCCAGTTATAAATTAAGGTGGACTGATGTGTATCAATCCGGTGGATCTCACAGTCATATCTAGTGATCCAGATTGATGATAGGAAGTTGCTACTCAAGGGAAGCAGTCTGTATGATTCTGATTGATGCAAGTATGTGCCCTTTGCCATTGATGTCAAAGGGGGAGAGAAGACATGTGAAAAACAAAAATGGTTGTTGTTGATAGGGGGAGCTATGTCAGTTAGTGAGGAGAAGTTTTTTTCTTGATGGTTAAAACAATTTTTCACATCATATGTTGCAATCAATGACAAGGGGGGAGATTGTTGCAAGTATGGGCCTAACCGGTGTTGTCATTGATGTCAACATACTCATGAGCTGTGTGCTAAGGATATTGAGAAAATTAGTCCTATCATAAATAGAGAAGAACAGTGAAGACATTGAAGCTCTATGAAGTAAAGATCCCCGCTAGATAAAGATTAGAGAATGTGCATCAAAGGGTTTGTAGATATGTGTCTAAAGATGATCCAGTCAAGACTTGAGAGGTCCACATGAAGATTTGGAGAAGTTATGGCCATATGAGTAAAATTGGTTCTAGTAGATATATAGAGGTGACAGAGTGACACAAATACGTCTGGTGTAATCTGGAAATGCAATATCTTGTTCTACAGATTTGGTGGAGTGTTTAGGAAGCCAATGTGAATTGACAACTCAATTGGTTCATGGTCTGGAGGTCCACAAGCATTCATTCTAATGTGGCAGTGATGACAGACTGTGTTCTTGAGGTTCTGGATGAAGATGCGAATGATTTCAGTAAGTAGAAGTGGTGTGGATGTCCTTGGTGATTTAGGAAAGCTTGTGGGGGTATCTAGATTGTTTCAAGTTTGTGTTGGTGGTCCGCATTGAAGATTGAGCTCGTAATTGAAGATTTACTTCCGGTGATGATGTTCTTCCTAATCATGGCCAACCAGATGTTTTACACATCTTGCAGATGATCTTGAAGATGCTCTGCAAAGCATGGCTTGTTCCTAAAAGAAGATTGAAGTCCCAGATATGTGTGGCTGACAGTGTGGTAATTCACATGAAGTCTTTTGTAATAAGTCAAGTTGTATATGTGTAATTGCTCTGTAATAAAATAAAGTATGTAAAATGCTAACTTTCATGATTATCCTAAAGTCGATGTCTTGTATAAATAAGATTTGTGAAGTCATTTCAAAGGATCCTTGTGGAGATGAAAAAGTGGTAGAGAGGAGGAGAATGAAAAGTAGAGCAGAAGAGTTGACCTTAAATGGAACTGACTCAAGCATGGTGAAGATGTTAATCTTCAGTTCAAGTATGTAATATTTATTATTCTGTAGACAGTGTCGCTCCTATAGGCAGTGGGCCTCTTGTGAGCAGTGTGCTCTGGCAGTGAGCCCCAATTGGCAGGTGCCATTTTGTTCTTATTCTTTTAACAGAGAATACAATCTTGGATTAGTCACTCTGTGTTTTTTTCCTTAACTGGGTTTTCCAAGTTAAAATCTTAGTGTCATATGTGTTAATGTGTTTCTTCTCTTGAATTATTGCATTGTGCTTCCATGATTGAATTATTATTATGTTGTTGAAATACAAGAAGGATTTAAGTGTTCAAAGAAAAGAAAGTTTTGAGACAACTGATTCAACCCCCCTCTCAATTGTCTATCTTAACTCAACATTTTCCACATAGGAAGTGGCCCTACCCTTCACGAGGAATATAGACCTTAGGTGACCAGTGGTAATTTACCTTTTTGAGTACATAGTGTTGTATTCTACTCAACTCTATCAACCATACAACCCTAGATACCCTCTAGCTAGGTATGATTTCTGATAGGATGAGCAATCTGAATACAGTGAACTGATAATGCATGCATAAAAAAGTGCATTACTTTCACCAAAGTTTTAAATATCAATATTGTTCATAAAGAACATAGTTGTTGTGTTCACCCACCCCTACTCAACTTGGACACTATCTTATTCACAAAGTTTAAATCTCTTACCAACCCTTTTCATGTAATAGTTTAATCTAAGAGTCACAATAATAATACCTTTTGACTTGAGTAAGTATTATATGACATAACCATTCAATTAGTTGGTAGTCAACTCTAGGGTTACCCTAATATTCCTTGTTAATATGATATAACAATATAACCATATCTTATATCTAGGAGTTCTGGATTCGCAAATAACCCTTGATTAACTTAACCAAGGTTAAGAATACTATAGTACTCAAATAAGTATTGTCTCCTATACAAAGGAACATAAAATAACTTTGATAATGTTTATAAACAAAACATATCCTAAGTATAAATATACCTACAAGGTCATTCTCAGGAATACTTAACCTACTTCATTGAATTAGATCTTTTCATGAATAATAAGGACAATTAGTCTTAAATGGGATTCTCATAATAACCTTATTCCATCTTCCATATATCTATAAGTTACTACCATTGATATGATACAAGGTTTACTAACAGTTTTTATGAATCTAGAACTCTTGGTTAAAGAACATTATCTACTATGTATCTAAGTATATAACCTATACAAGACAAAATATCAAATCCTTATAACCTCATTACTATACAGCTCAAATTGAAAGTAAGGAAAACATGGTTCATCCATTCAAGAGTCTATTGTATGGTTATTCTCAAACTCTGTATTGACTTGCTTCAAACTTAATTTTATAAGAAGACTATTCATTAAAGCTTATGATAACTTATAACATTTTCCTTCTAAGATATTCATTTATCTTTCACTCCCTGATCGGGTATGATCAACAGTTTAAAAACACTACGTAAAAGGTTGACTCAATCTATTATAACAGTAACCTTATTGGCATGACCAAGTATCAACCATATAAGTAGCATTCATTGTCTTTAACGACCACAAGAAAATAAGTCAAAATAGATTTCTTAAAATGTTAATTGTACTTCTAAGTTGATATATAATAGTTATCGACTATCACATCATAAATTTAGAAGGTAAATTCTTACCGGCAAACTCATATAATTGTTCTATAATATAACCATGTACAGTTTTAGATTACTAATTGATTTCCTCATGGTTAAATAATACATGCAACTGAGAAATACCTACTAGTATACTATCTTAATCTGGGTGAGATGTGCAAATAATCACAAGGTCAATGCCACTAGACTGTGTATCCCCCTACTGTCACAGCTACTATCTTCTAATCGGTATCTCCTCATGTTTCCTCCTGTGTGTTTTGCAAGTTCTAAACCTCCTTAATATAAAACCACCATGACTCATTTGAATCGTTAGTCATAATGAGGGAGGCACAACTCCTACAGAGTTGCCTCATTCCATGCCTCCTCTACATTTGGTTACCAACTTACCAAAGCTTAACAGTCTATCATGGTTAAATCAAAACTAAAGACCAATATTTAAGCGTAAATCCCACATGTCGATGGGAGATTATCATTCCAAGACTCGTCGGTTATTGTGGTTAAAACCACAGTCCTCCTTCTAAGATATGGCCAACACATCAACTAAACATAACTAATCTTAAATGCTACACAATGAGTGGTTCGATCAACACCTCACACTATTGAAGACTTTCCTATAAATAAGCCTTCGGCTTACTCAAACATTTTACCATCAACTCAATATGAGGTATTATCCTCATTCGATGCTAAGGCATCTATTTATATTGATTAAATCAATTATAATTCTCATAACATCACCTATTGCATTAGATAGATATAGTTTATTCAATAAAAAGATATTATTAAATCATGGGTTACAGATATTGTGATTGGGTTGAGCTTGTCTCCCCATCATAATCCATTGACATAATTCACGTATTCCTAACTTGACTATATCATCTTAATCTTAAGAATCATTTATAATATGTCAAATATCTTAATAATAATAATAAGACAATCATTTTATGACAATAAAGTCATAATATTTACGTTAAACATAAATAATTAGAAATCAAACTCAAACGATGTCGTTAACGTTATTAACGACTAAGATGACTTAATACGACTTAGCAAATTTTGAAAACAATATCGACTACTTATCGATTGGATTTAGAAGTAAATTGGCAAGACAAAGCTTACCTCTTACAACACATTCGTTCACATTATCATTATACACTTATAACTCGGTTTAGCAAATAAAACACTCGTAACCCAAGGTCTATATCTCTCTCCTAGAAAGATACTCTCTCTCTTTTCTTTGAGAGTCATCTGATAACCTGAAATCCTGTTTCACTTGTCATCAAACAATATGTGATCAGTGCATCATTATTCAATTAATTCAACTAATAAATCAAATCTCATAATACAAATATTAAATTGATAATAATATAATCATTTCTATGATTTCAATAAATGACATTCAATAAAATCCATGTTTTTCCTTATCATTATTCTAAACATCACAACCAATTTACTTATGTCCAAGTAAAAAGTAAAAGTATAGCAAGACAAAAATTGGGCGTGTAACATATCCTTCCCCTAAAGATTCATCGTCCTCAATGATATAAGGTATCAAAAAGTAACTAAAAAGCAAGTTCATTGTTTTCAACTAGTAACATTATTAAATAAATGAGGAAATTTTTTATGAATTCATGGTAATCCTCCCATGTAGCATTTTCCTTAACATACTGGTCCCATTGGACCTTGCATAGCAAGACCTATTTGTTACGCAAGCGAAGATTGCGCATTTCTAACACCTTGAGTGGCTCGATTGTGACCACCCCTGGGTCTTACATCTGTAAATAATTCCAAGTCAAAATATGATTATTACCCGCAATATATTTCTTCAAATAAGACACATAAAAAACATTATGCATTTTAGATGAGGCTGGTGGTAGAGCAACTCTGTAGGCAACCAGATTGACTACTTCAAGCACTTCAAAGGGTCCCACATATCGAGGGGCCAACTTAGAAGACTTCCCAAACTTAATAGAACTCTTCTGAGGTTTAACTCTCAAAAGAACTTTTTCTCCAATAGAAAATTGCTTTAGAACACGTTTTGCATCTGCATGGCTCTTTTCCCTAAATCTTTTTCTAATTAGCTTAACTTTCTCTTCTATTTTAGCTAGCATTTCTAGTCTGATGCTAATCCTATCCTCTAGCTTATCCTAGCTTATAAGAGTTTGACATCTTCTTCCATACAATGCTTCAAATGGCACCATCTTAATAGTGAAATGATAGGAATTGTTGTGATAAAATTCCACAAACGGTAAGTATTCTTGCCGCTTATATTGTTGATCCATGCAATACATACGCAACAAATCTTCCAAGACTTGGTTAACTCTCTCAGTTTGTCCATTTGTTTCAGGATGGTAAGCTGTACTCACATTAAGTTTAGTCCCTAGCACAGAAAACAAAGTTTGCCAAAACCTTGATGTTACATGTGCATCTCTATCCGAGATAATCTTTTCAGGGAAGCCATGCAATCTAAACACTTCTTGCACAAATTTACCAGATAACACAGGTGCTCCATCAGTCAAATTTCCTAGTATGAAATGTGCCACTTTTGTGAGTTTATCAACCACCACTAAAATGGCATCATGTCTATTCCTTGACATAGGAAGTCCTTGAACAAAGACCATGCTAATAACTTGCCATTTCCACTTTGGCACATCATGTGGATACAACAATCCTGTGGGATGATGATGCTCTACTTTTACCCTTTGGCATTCTAAACATCTTGTTACAAATCTTGCAGCATCATTCTTCATTCCTTTCCAGAAATAAAGAGGTTTAACATCCACTAGAAGTTTGGTCACTCCTGGATGTCCTAAATACGGTACTGTATGAACTTCTTTCCATACTAAATCCCTTAATCCAACTGAATTAGGTACATAAATTCTATCTTTATACCTCAATAGTCCATCTAACTCAAACAGAAAACCATCACACCTTGGATCTTTAGGATTATCTTCCAAAGACTACTTAACCTACTCATAAAACTCATCACCTGAAAAATTTTGCAATACCAAATCCTTAAAATTTCCACAAATGGAAATAATAGAAGCTATATGCCTTCTACGATGCAAAGCATCAACTACTCTATTCTCTTTTCCTTTGATGTAGTTTATCTCAAAGTCATAGTCAGATATCAATTCTAACCATCTCCTTGGTCAAGCATTCAAATGCGGTTGTGAGAAAATATACTTAAGATTTTGATGGTTTGATTTAAGCAGAAAAGTCTTTCCCAATAGATAATGTCTCAACATCTATAAGGCATCAGTTACTGCTGCCAATTCTAGATCATGTAGTGCATAATTTTTCTCATAGGATTTCAATTTCCTTGACTCATATGCTATGACTCTTCCTTCTTGCATAAGCACTCCTCCTAATCCTTCTCCCGAGGCATTTGTAATTACCTCAAATTGTCCTTCGGGGTCAGGAACTTTCAAGATTGGAGCTGAAGTTAACTTTTCCTTTAAGAGATCAAATGCTTCCTGACATTTGTCTGTCCATTCAAATCTCTTTCCTTTCCTCTTTAGGGAAGTGATTGGACTAGCAATGCTAGAAAAATTTAGAACAAACTTTCTATAATAGCCTACCATGCCCATGAAACTACACACCTCATGCACATTTGTTGATACAGGCCAATCTAGAATAGCTGTGATTTTTGCAGGATCAACAGATATTCCATTAGCTGATATAATATGACATAGGTATTGAACCTCCTTCTAAAAGAATGTGCACTTAGATAGCTTCCCATATAACTTATGTTCTCTTAACCTTTGTAGAACTATTTTCAAGTGCCGATGACGTTCTTCCTCATTCTTAGAATAAATGAGTATATCATCCAGAAAGACTAAAACAAATTTATCCAAACAATCTCTAAATATACTATTCATGAGATTCATGAATGCAGCAGGTGCATTTGTCAAACCAAATGGCAACACTGTGAACTCATAATGTCCATATCTAGTTCTAAAAGTTATCTTATGAATATCTTCATCTTTTAGTCTTAACTTATGATATCCTGATTGCAAATCAATCTTTGAAAACACAACAACTTCATGCATCTGATCAAAAAGATCATCAATACGTGGCAAAGGATATTTTTTCTTTACCATTGCTTTGTTAAGCATACGATAATCTATACACAAACGAAGGGTTCCATCGTTCTTCTTAACAAAAATAACTAGAGCACCCCAAGATGAAACACTAGGTCTGATTAAACCTTTGCCAACAATTCTTGTAATTGTGTTTTCAATTCCATTAATTTTGTTGTTGTCATACGGTAGGGTGATTTTCATATTGGCTCAAATCTTGGTTTAATTTCAATAGAAAAATCGAAAACCCTTTTCCGAGGCAATCCTAGAAGTTCTTCTGGAAACACATCCTGGAATTCCCAAAGAAAAGGATACTTTTCCCCAAAAGATAATCTAGGGTTTTCTACCCCTTACTCCACTTGTTCCATTTTAACTGTAAACAACTGAAAACATTTCCTTCTAGCCCTTTTTAATTGCTTGGCAGAGATAGTTTTGATTTTAACTTCTCTTTGAATCCCTTGGAATTGGGTCAGATTTCCCAAATCATCTAAGCATTCAACTGTTTTTGAAAAATAGTCAACCTTAGCTCTATGTTTCCAAAACCAATTCATTCCTAGGATCACATCATAGGAACCTAAGGGGGCTACATACATATTCACTTCAGTTGAGAAATTAGGAAGGTCAACTTTGGCTTCAAACAAACATTGCTCTCCCTGAGCCTTCAATTGGTTGGCATATTCTACTGACCAAGGTTTGGACACGTAACTAGCTTTTCTAGAAATTTTATTCAAAATTCTAGGAGAAATAAATTTTTATGTGGCTCATATATCAATCAAAATAGCTATAGGGACTCCAAACAAAGTACCTGTCATCTTAATGGGTGTGATTTGATACTCTGCTTGACGATTGTCGAGAGATGCATGAATCCTTTGTTGGAATGCTTCCCATACTGTCTTAGTCACCTTCGAGTAATTTCTTATCTCGAAATACTTTTTCATTTCTATTAACCAACCTTCTGCAGCATCTCTAGTTTCTATCCCATCCAATTTTGGTGGAACAACCTTCTTCATATCCTTTGAGAGCTCCAAGGTCAATCTATCCCTTGCCTCTTTATGAGGTTCGGTACTCTTACTTTGATCTTCATGATTTTCTCCACTTTCACCATGAGAGTTTTCACCTCCTCCCTTAGTATTCCCTTTATCATCCACCTTTTCCAAATCACCCAATCTTTTCTTGGTTTTCTCCAACATGGTTATGATTTGGTCTAGCTTATTATTTAGTGGGTGGTTTCCCTCTTCACTTTGTCCTTGGTTAGCTCTTGTCCGCACCATGTTTATCGATTTCTCACACCTGAGAATATTATGTTATCAATTAGTTCAAGATTATAATGTAACCCATTAAATCTAAACATGATACGCAATTTAAACAATAGTTTGGCACAAAACCAACTCTTTTTATTTATTTCTTTTCAAAAGTAAAGAGTATTCTTCTTTATACAAGAAATGACTTCAACAGTCATGCTCAAGGGGAGTATATCCCTCAGATTCATTTTCAGATACATAATCCCAAGGTATATAACCCTCTGACTCACTATCAGATCTAACTTCTATGATCTCAATAGTTGAGGGTATATGGGGGACTCACTTAACCATAGTTGTTTCCTCATCTGACATATACTCTAATTTTGGCAGTGATCTTAACTCTTTCTTTGTCTTCCCTTCTTACTTGCTTAATTCAAGTTAAGGCAATCACCAGAGTTTTAGTATCACTTAACCAAATGTCACTCTTATCATTGGTTCCCTCAAAGCTTTTGATAATTGCCTCACGTTCTCTTTTTCCTTTAAGGAAACATTGACTTGAATTAATAGACTTTCTTGCTATCTTCTTAAAACGTACCATCCCGGCACATAAATTTTCAAACATTAGCTAACTGCATAATGTTGACTACAAGGAAGCATAGTGGTCTAATAAGCCCTAGTGCTAAACCTGGTAGCTCTAATACCATATGTAACGTCCACATTCTAATAACATAGTAAAAACCAAAAATTTAGCATAAAGTAACTCAACAAGGTAAAAAATGAGATAAAGAAATTTTTTCTTTTATTCAACAAATAATCAAGTACTACATTTACAAAAATTTTCTTTTTTTTTTCAAAATACAATATACCCATATTGCCTTTTCATTTACAATGTTTACAAATGTAAAACCATTACATATACAAATTTGGAATAAATACTATATCTAAATATCTGACATCTTTATCACAAGTCCTGGTACGTTTCCTACTTGGAGAGAGAGCATCTTTCCAGTGATTTACCTCCAACCATAGACTAGCAGTCTCCCACACATATTCCACATAGGAAGTGGCCCTACCCTTCACGAGGAATATAGACCTTAGGTGACTAGTGGTAATTTGCATTTTCGAGTACATAGTGTTGTATTCTACTCAACTCTATCAACCATACAACCCTAGATACCCTCTAGCTGAGTATGATTTCTGATAGGATGAGTAATCTGAATACAGTGAAATGACAATGCATGCAGAAAATAAATGCATTACTTTGGCCAAAGTTTTTAATATCATTACTGTTCATAAAAAACATAGTCATTGTGTTCACCCATCCCTTCATCTGAATTAAGGTGCACTGATGTGCATCAGTCCGGTGGATCTCACAGTCATATCTAGTGATCTGGATTGATGATAGGAAGCTACTTCTTAGGGGGAGCAGTTTGTATGATTCTGATTGATGCAAGTATGTGCCCTTTGCCATTGATGCCAAAGGGGGAGAGAAGACATGTGAAAAACAAAAATGGTTGCTGTTGATAGGAAGAGCTATGTCAGTTAGTGAGGAGAAGTTCTTTTCTTGATGGTTAAAATAGTTTTTCACATCATATGTTGCCATCAATGACAAAGGGGGAGATTGTTGCAAGAATGGGCTTAACCAATGTTGTCATTGATGTCAACATACTCCTGTTGCATTAATGTCAAGGATTGGATGAGATGTGTGCTGAGGATATTCAGAAAATTAGTCCTATCAGAAAAAGAGAAGAACAGTGAAGACAGTGAAGTTCTATGAAGTGAAGATCCTAGCTAGATGAAGATCAGAGAATGCACATCAAAGGGTTTGTAGATATGTATCTAAAGATGATCTAGTCAAGATTTGAGAGGTCCGCATGAAGATTTGGAGAAGTTATGGCCATATGAGTAAAACTGGTTCTAGCAGATGTTCAGAGGTGATAGAGTGACACAAATAGGTCCGGTGTGATCCGGAAATGCAATATCTTGTTCTTTAGATTTTGTGGAGTTTTTAGGAAGCCAATGTGAAATGACAACTCAATTGGTTCGTGGTCTGGAGGTCCACAACCATTCATTCTAATGTGACAGTGATGATAGACTATGTTCTTGAGGTTTCAGATGAAGATGCAAATGATTTTAGTAAGCAGAAGTGGTGTGGATGTCCTTGGTGATTAAGGCAAGCTTGTGGGGGTCTCTAGATTGTGTCCAATTTGTTTTGGTGGTCCGCATTGAAGATTCAGCTTGTAACTGAAGATTTACTTCCGGTGATGATGTTCTTGCTAATCATGGCCAACCAGATGTTTTACATATCTTGCGGATGATCTTGAAGATGCTCTGTGAAGCATGGCTTGTTCCTCAAAGAAGATTGTAGTCCCAGATATATGTGGCCGACAGTGTGGTGATTCACATGAAGTCTTTTGTAATAAGTCAAGTTGTATTTGTGTAATTTCTCTGTAATGAAATAAAGTATGTATTGTGCCGACTTTGATGAATATCCTAAAGTCGATGTCTTGTATAAATAATATTTGTGAAGTCATTTCAAAGGATCCTTGTGGAGATAAAAAAGTGGTAGAGAGGAGCAGAGAAAAAAGCAGAGTAGAAGAGTTGAGCTTAAATGGAACTAACTCAAGCATGGTGAAGATGCTAATCTTCAGTTCAAGTATGTAATATTTATTATTCTATAGATAGTGTCTCTCCTGTAGGCAGTGGGCCTCTTGTGAGCAGTGTGCTTGACAATGAGCCCCAATTGGCAGGTGTCATTTTGTTCTTCTTATTCTTTTAACAGAGAATACAATCTTGGGTTAATCACCTCGTGGTTTTTCCCTTAACTGGGTTTTCCATGTTAAAATCTTGGTGTCATATGTGTTAATGTGTTTCTGCTCTAGAATTATTGCATTGTGCTTCCATGATTGAATTATTATTATGTTGTTGAAATACAAGAAGGATTTAAGTGTTCAAAGAAAAGAAAGTTTTGAGACAACTAATTCACCCCCCCCTCTTAGTTGTTTGTCTTAAATCAACATTTTCCACATAGGAAGTGGCCCTACCCTTCACGAGGAATATAGACCTTAGGTGACCAGTGGTAATTTGCCTTTCTGAGTACATAGTGTTGTATTCTACTCAACTCCATCAACCATACAACCCTAGATACCCTCTAGCTAAGTATGATTTCTGATAGGATGAGCAATCCGAATACAGTGAACTGACAATGCATGCAAAAAAAATGCATTACTTTGGCCAAAGTTTGAAATATCAATATTGTTCATAAAGAACATAGTCGTTGTGTTCACCCACCCCTACTCGACTTGGATACTATCTTATTCACGTAGTTTGAATCTCTAACCAACCCTTTTCATGCAATAGTTTAATCTAAGAGTCACAATAATAATACCTTTTGACTTGAGTAAGTCTATATGACATAACCATTCAATTGGTTAGTAGTCGACTCTAGGGTTACCCTAATATTCCTTGTTAATATGATATAACAATATAACCATATCTTATATCTAGGAGTTCTAGATTCACAAATAACCCTTGATTAACTTAACCAAGGTTAAGAATACTATAGTAGTCAAATAAGTATTGTCTCCTATACAAAGGAACATAAAATAACTTTGATAATGTTTATAAACAAAACATATCCTAAGTATAAATATCCCTACAAGGTCATTCTTGGGAATACTTAACCTACTCCATTGAATTAGATCTTTTCATGAATAATAAGGACAATTAGTCTTAAATGGGATTCTCAAAATAACCTTATTCCATCTTCCATATATTTATAAGTTACTACCATTGATATGATACAAGGTTTACTAACATTTTTTATGAATCTAGAACTCTTGGTTAAATAACATTATCCACTATGCATCTAAGTATATAACCTATACAAGACAAAATGTTAAATCCTTATAACCTCATTACTATACAGCTCAAATTGAAAGTAAGGAAAACATGGTTCATCCATTCAAGAGTCTATTGTATGGTTATTCTCAAACTCTGTATTGACTTTCTTCAAACTTAATTATATAAGAAGACTATTCATTCAAGCTTATGGTAACTTATAACATTTCCCTTCTAAGATATTCATTTATCTTTCACTCCCTGATCGGGTATGATCAACAGTTTAAAAACACTAAGTAAAAGGTCGACTCAGTCTATTATAATAGTAACCTTATTGGCATGAGCAAGTATCAACCATATAAGTAGCATTAATTGTCTTTAACGACTATAAGAAAATAACTCAAAATAGCTTTCTTAAAATGTTAATTGTACTTCTAAGTTGATATATAATAGTTATCGACTATCACATCATAAATTCAGAAGGTAAATTCTTACTGGCAAACTCATGTAATCATTCTATAATATAACCATGTACAGTTTTAAATTACTAATCGATTTCCTCATGGTTAAATAATACATGCAACTGAGAAATACCTAGTAGTATACTATCTTAAGCTGGTTGACATGTGAAAATAATCACAAGGTCAATGCCACTAGATTGTGTATCCCCCTACTGTCACAACTACTATCTTCTAATCTGTATCTCCACCTGTTTCCTCCCATGTGTTCTGCAAGTTCTAAACCTCCTTAATATAAAACCACCATAACTCATTCAAATCGTTAGTCATAATGAGGGAGGCACGACTCCTACAGAGTCACCTCATTCCCTACCTCCACTACGTTAGGTTACCAACTTAATCAAACCTTAATAGTCTATCATGGTTAAATCAAAACTGAAGACCAATATTTAAGCGTAAATCCCACATGTCGATGGGAGATTATCACTAACAGACTCGTCGGTTGTGGCAGTTAAAACCACAGTCCTCCTTCTAAGATGTGGCCGACACATCAACTAAACATAACTAATCTTAAATGCTACACAATGAGTGGTTCGATCAACCACTAACACTATTGAAAACTTTCCTACAAATAAGCCTTCAGCTTACTCAAACATTTTACCATCAACTCAATAGGAGGTATTATCCTCATTCGATTTTAAGGCATCTATTTATATTGATTACATCAATTATAATTCTCATAACATTGCCTATTACATTAGATAGATATAGTTTATTAAATAAAAAGATATTATTAAATCATGGGTTACGGATATTGTGATTGGGTTGAGCTTGTCTCCCCATCATAATCCGTCGACATAATTCACGTATTCCTAACTTGACTATATCATCTTAATGTTAAGAATCATTTATAATACATCAAATATCTTAATAATAATAATAAGACAATCATTTTATGACAATAAAGTCATAATATTTATGTTAAACGTAAATAGTTATAAATCAAACTCAAACGACATCGTTAACGTTATTAACGACTAAGACGACTTAATATGACTTAGCAAGTTTTGAAAACAATATCAACTACTTATCAATTGGATTCAGAAGTAAATTAGCAGGACAAAGCTTACCTCTTACAACACATTGGTTCACATTATCGTTATACACTTATAACTCGGTTTGGCAAATAAAACACTCGTAACCCAAGGTCTATATCTCTCTCCCGAAAAGATACTCTCTCTTTTCTCTGAGAGTCATCTGATAACCTAAAATCATGTTTCACTTGTCATCAAACAATATGTGATCAGTGCATCATTATTCAATTAATTCAACTAATAAATCAAATCTCATAATACAAATATTAAATCGATAATAATATAATTGTTTCTATGATTTCAATAAATGACATTCAATAAAATCCATGTTTTTCCTTGTCATTATTCTAAACATCACAACCAATTTACTTATGTCCAAGTAAAAGTTAAAAGTATAGCAAGACAAAAATTGCGCATGTGACATATCCTTCCCCTAAAGATTCATTGTCCTCGACGATATAAGGTATCAAAAAGTAACTAAAAAGCAAGTTCATTGTTTTCAACTAGTAACATTATTAAATAAACGAGGAAATTTTTTATGAATTCATGGCAATCCTCCCATGTAGCATTTTCCTCAGCATACTGGTCCCATTGGACCTTGCATTACAAGAACTCTTTGTTACGCAAGTGGAGCTTGCACGTTTCTAACACCTTGAGTGGCTCGATTGTGACCACCCCTGGTTCTTGCATCTTTAAAGAATTCCAAGTCAAAATATGATTATTACCTACAATATATTTCTTAAAATAAGACACATGAAAAACATTATGCATTTTAGATAAGGCTGGTGGTAGAGCAACTCTGTAGGCAACCGAATTGACTACTTCAAACACTTCAAAGGGTCCCACATATCGAGGGGCCAACTTAGAAGACTTCCCAAACTTAATAGAACTCTTTTGAGGTTTAACTCTCAAAGAACTTTTTCTCCAACAGAAAATTGCCTTAGCACACGTTTTGTATCCGCATAGCTCTTTTGCCTAAATCTGTTTCTGATTAGCTTAACTTTCTCTTCTATTTCGACTAACATTTCTGGTCTGATGCTAATCCTATCCTCTAGCTTATCCTAGCTTATAGGAGTTTGACATCTTCTTCCATACAATTCTTGAAATGGCACCATATTAATAGCAGAATGATAGGAATTGTTGTAATAAAATTCCACAAGTGGTAAGTATTCTTCCCACTTATATTGTTGATCCATGTAATACATATGCAACAAATCTTCCAAGACTTGGTTAACTCTCTCAGTTTTCCCATCTGTTTCAGGATGGTAAGCTATACTCACATTAAGTTTAGTCCCTAGCATAGAAAATAAAGTTTGCCAAAACCTTGATGTTACACGTGCATCTCTATCCAAGATAATCTTTTCAAGGAAGCCATGCAATCTGAACACTTCTTACACAAATTTACAAGATAACACAGGTGCTACATCAATCAAATTTCCTAGTATGAAATGTGCCACTTTTATGAGTTTATCAACCACCACTAAAATGGCATCATGTCTATTCCTTGGCATAGGAAGTCCTTGAACAATGTCCATGCTAATAACTTGTCATTTCCACTCTGGCACGTCATGTGGATACAACAATCCTGTGGGATGATGATGCTCTACTTTTACCCTTTGGCATTCTAAACATATTGCTACAAATCTTGCAGCATCATTCTTCATTCCTTTCCAGAAATAAAGAGGTTTAACATCTTCTAGAAGTTTGGTCACTCCTAGATGTCCTAAATACGGCACTGTATGAACTTCTTTCCATACTAAATCCCTTAATCCAGCTGAATTAGGTACATAAATTCTATCTTTATACCTCAATAGTCCATCTAACTCAAATAGAAAACCATCATACCTTGGATATTTAGGATTATCTTTCAGAGCCTACTTAACCTACTCATAAAACTCATCACCTGACAAATTTTGCAATACCAAATCCTTAAATTTCCACTAATGGAAATAATAGAAGCTATATGCCTTCTACAATGCAAAGCATCAGCTACTCTATTCTCTTTTTCTTTGATGTAGTTTATCTCAAAGTCATAGTCAGATATCAATTCTAACCATCTCCTTTGTCGAACATTCAAATGCGGTTGTGAGAAAATATACTTAAGACTTTGATGGTCTAATTTAAGTAGAAATGTTTTGCCCAACAGATAATGTCTCAACATCTATAAGGCGTGAGTTACTACTGCCAATTCCAGATTGTGCAGTGCATAATTTTTCTCATAGGATTTCAATTTCCTTGACTCATATGCTATGACTCTTCCTTCTTGCATAAGCACTCCTCATAAACCTTCTCCTGAGGCATTTGTAATTACCTCAAATTATCCTTCGGGGTCAGGAACTTTCAAGATTGGAGCTGAAGTTAACTTTTCCTTTAAGAGATCAAATGCTTCCTGACATTTGTCTGACCATTCAAATCTCTTTCCTTTTCTCTACAGGGAAGTGATTAGACTAGCAATGCTGGAAAAATTTAGAACAAACTTTCTATAATAGCCTGCTAGGCCCACGAAACTACACACCTCATGCACATTTGTTGGTACAGGCCAATCGAGAATAGCTATGATTTTTGTAGGATCAATAGATATTCCATTAGCTGATATAATATGACCTAGGTATTGAACCTCCTTTTGAAAGAATGTGCACTTAGATAGCTTCCCATATAACTTATGTTCTCTTAACCTTTGTAGAACTATTTGGAACTACCGATGATGTTCTTCCTCATTCTTAGAATAAATGAGTATATCATCTAGAAAGACTAAAACAAATTTATCCAAACAATATCTAAATATACTATTCATGATATTCATGAATGCAGTAGGTGTATTTGTCAAACCAAATGGAAACACTTTGAACTCATAATGTCCATATCTGGTTCTAAAAGTTGTCTTATGAATATCTTCATCTTTCAGTCTTAAATGATGATATCCTAATCATAAATCAATCTTTTAATTTAACACAATAGCTTCACAAATCTGATAAAAAAGATCATGAATACGTGACAAAGGATATTTTTTCTTTACTGTTGCTTTGTTAAGCATATGATAATCTATACACAAATGAAGGGTTCCATCCTTCTTCTTAACAAAAATAACCAGAGCACCCCAAGATGAAACACTAGGTCTGATTAAACCTTTTGCCAACAATTCTTGTATTTGTGCTTTCAATTCCATTAATTCTGTTGTTGTCATATGGTAGGGTGCTTTTGATATTGGTTTAGATCCTGGTTTAATGTCAATATCAAAATCAAAAACCCTTTTGGGAGGCAATCCTAGAAGTTCTTCTGGAAACACATCCTGAAATTCCCAAAGAAAAGGATAACTTTCCCCAAAAGATAAGCTAGGGTTTTCTACCCCTTACTCCACTTGTTCCATTTTAACTGTAAACAACTAACAACCTTTCCTTCTAGCCCTTTTTAATTGCTTGGCAGAGATAGTTCTGATTTTAACTTCTCTTTGAATCCCTTGGAATTGGGTCAGATTTCCCAAATCATCTAAGCATTCAACTATTTTTCAAAAATAGTCAACCTTAGCTCTATGTTTCCATAATGAATTCATTCCTAGGATCACATCATAGGAACCTAAGGGGGCTACATACATATTCACTTCAGTTGAGAAACTAGGAAGGTTAACTTTGGCTTCAAACAAACATTGCTCTACCTGAGCCTTCGATTGGTTAGCATATTCTACTGACCAAAGTTTGCACACATAACCAGCTTTTCTAGAAATTTTATTCAAAATTCTAGGAGAAACAAAATTTTCTGTGGCTCATATATCAATCAAAATAGATATAGGGACTCCAAACAAAGTATCTATCATCTTAATCAGTGTGATTTGATACTCTTCTTGATGATTGTTCAGAGATGCATGAATCCTTGTTTGGAATGCTTCCCATACTGTCTTAGTCACCTTTGAGTAATTTCATATCTCGAAGTACTTTTTCATTTCTGTTAACCAAGCTTCTGCAACATCTCTAGTTTCTGTCCCATCCAATTTTGGTGGAACAACCTTCTTCATATCCTTTGAGAGCTCCAAGGTCAATCTATCCCTTGCCTCTTTATGAGGTTCGGTACTCTTACTTTGATCTTCATGATTTTCTCCTCTTTCACCATGAGAGTTTTCACCTCCTCCCTCAGTATTCCCTTTATCATCCACCTTCTTTTCCAAATCACCCAATCCTTTCTTGGTTTCCTCTAGCATGGTTATGATTTGGTCCAACTTATTATTTGGCAGGTGGTTTCCCTCTTCACTTTCTCCTTGGTTAGTTCTTGTCCGCACCATGTTTATCGATTTCTCACACCTGAGAATATTGAGTTATCCATTAGTTTAAGATTATAATGTAACCCATTAAATCTAAACATAATACTCAATTTAAACAATAGTTTGGCACGAAAACAACTTTTTTTATTTATTTCTTTTCAAAAGTAAAGAGTATTCTTCTTTATACAAGAAATGACTTCAAAAGTCATGCTCAAGAGGAGTATATCCCTTAGATTCATTTTCAGATACATAATCCTGAGGTATATAACCCTCTGACTCACTATCAAACCTAACTTCTATGATCTCAATAGTTGAGGGTATGCGGGGGACTCGCTTAACCATAGTTGTTTGCTCATCTGACATATACTCTATAATTTTGGCAGTGATCTTAACTCTTTCTTTGTCTTCCCTTCTTACTTGCTTAATTCGAGTTAAGGTAGTCACCAGAGTTTCATTATCACTTAGCCAAATGTCACTCTCATCATTGGTTCCCTCAAAGCTTTTGATAATTGCCTCACTTTCTCTTTTTCCCTTAAGGAAATGTTGACTTGAATTAATAGAGTTTCTTGCTATCTTCTTAAAATGTACCATCCTGGCACAAAAATTTTCAAATATTAGCTAACCGCATAAGGTTGACTACAGGCAAGCATAGTGGTCTCATAAGCCCTAGTGCTAAACCTGGTAGCTCTGATACCATATGTAACATCCACATTCTAATAACATAGTAAAAACCAAAAATTTAGCATAAAGTAACTCAACAAGGTAAAAAATGAGATAAAGAAAATTTTTCTTTTATTCAACAAATAATCAAGTACTACATTTACAAGATTTTTTTTTTTTTTCAAAATACAATATACCCATATTGTCTTTTCATTTACAATCTTTACAAATGTAAAACCATTACATATGCAAATTCAAAATAAATACTGCATCTGAATATCTAACATCTTTATCACAAGTCGGGACACTTTTCCTGTTCAGAGAGAGAGCATCTGTCCAGTGATTTACCTTGAACCATAGACCGGCAGTCTCCCACACATCTTCCACATAGGAAGTGGCCCTACCCTTCACAAGGAATATAGACCTTAGGTGAACAGTGGTAATTTGCCTTTCTGAGTACATAGTGTTGTATTCTACTCAACTCTATCAACCATACAACCCTAGATACCCTCTAGCTAAGTATGATTTCTGATAGGATGAGCAATCTGAATACAGTGAACCAACAATGTATGCAAAAAACAAATACATTACTTTGGCCAAAGTTTTTAATATCAATATTGTTCATAAATAACATAGTCATTGTGTTCACCCACCCCTACTCAAATTGGATACTATCTTATTCATGCAGTTTAAATCTCTTACCAACCCTTTTCATGCAATAGTTTAATCTAAGAGTCACAATAATAATAAATTTTGACTTGAGTAAGTCTATATGACATAACCATTCAATTGGTTGGTAGTCGACTCGAGGGTTACCCTAATATTCCTTGTTAATACGATATAACAATATAACCATATCTTATATCTAGGAGTTCTGGATTCGCAAATAACCCTTGATTAACTTAACCAAGGTTAAGAATAATATAGTACTCAAATAAGTATTATCTCCTATACAAAGGAACATAAAATAACTTTGATAATGTTTATAAACAAAACATATCCTTAGTATAAATATCCCTACAAGGTCATTCTCGAGAATACTTAACCTACTCCATTGAATTAGAGCTTTTCATGAATAATAAGGACAATTAGTCTTAAATGAGATTCTCATACTAACCTTATTCCATCTTCCATATATCTATAAGTTACTACCATTGATATGATACAAGGTTTACTAAGAGATTTTTTGAATCTAGAACTCTTGGTTAAATAACATTATCTGCTATGCATCTAAGTATATAACCTATACAAGAGAAAATATTAAATCCTTATAACCTCATTACTATACAACTCAAATTGAAAGTAAGGAAAACATGGTTCACCCATTCAAGAGTCTATTGTATGGTTATTCTCAAACTCTGTATTGACTTGCTTCAAACTTAATTCTATAAGAAGACTATTCATTCAAGCTTATGATAACTTATAACATTTTCCTTCTAAGATATTCATTTATCTTTCACTCCTTGATCAGGTATGATCAACAGTTTAAAAACACTAAGTAAAAGGTCAACTCAATCTATTATTATAGTAACCTTACTGGCATGACCAAGTATCAACCATATAAGTAGCATTCATTGTCTTTATTGACTACAAGAAAATAACTCAAAATAGCTTTCTTAAAATGTTAACTGTACTTCTAAGTTGATCTATAACAATTATCGATGATCACATCGTAAATTCAGAAGGTAAATTCTTACCGGCAAACTCATATAATCATTCTATAATATAACCATGTATAGTTTTAAATTACTAATCGATTTCCTCATGGTTAAATAATACATGCAACTAAGAAATACCTGGTAGTATACTATCTTAAGCTGGCTGAGATGTGCAAATAATCACAAGGTCAATGCCACTAGACTGTGTATCCCCCTACTGTCACAGCTACTATCTTCTATTGTGTATCTCCTCCTATTTCCTCCCGTGTGTTCTACAAGTTATAAACCTCCTTAATATAAAACCACCATGACTCATTCGAATCATTAGTCATAATGAGGGAGGCATGACCCCTACAGAGTCACCTCATTCCCTACCTCCTATATGTTTGGTTACCAACTTAATCAAAGCTTAACAGTATATCATGGTTAAATCAAACCTGAAGACTAATATTTAAGCGTAAATCCCACATGTTGATGGGAGATTATCTCTCCAAGACTCGTTGGTTGTGGCAGTTAAAACCACAGTCCTCCTTCTAAGACGTGGCCAACACATCAACTAAACGTAACCAATCTTAAATGTTGCACAATGAGTAGTTCGATCAACCACTAACACTATTGAAGACTTCCCTAAAAATAAGCCTTTGGCTTACTCAAACATTTTACCATCAACTCAATATGAGGTATTATCCTCATTCGATGCTAAGGCATCTATTTATATTGATTACATCAATTATAATTCTCATAACATCACCTATTACATTAGATAGATATAGTTTATTCAATACAAAGATATTATTAAATCATGGGTTACAAATATTATGATTGGATTGAGCTTGTCTCCCCATCATAATCTGTCGACATCATTCACGTATTCCTAACTTGACTATATCGTCTTAATGTTAAGAATTGTTTATAATACATCAAATATCTTAATAATAATAATAAGATAATCATTTTATGACAATAAAGTCATAATATTTATGATAAACGTAAATAGTTATAAATCAAACTCAAACGATGTCATTAACATTATTAACGACTAAGAAGACTTAATATGACTTAGCAAGTTTTGAAAACAATATCGATTGGATTCAGAAGTAAAATGGCAAGACAAAGCTTACCTCTTACAACACATTGGTTCACATTATCATTATACACTTATAACTCAATTTGGCAAATAAAACACTCATAACTCGAGGTCTATATCTCTCTCTTGGAAAGATACTCTCTCTCTTTTCTCTGAGAGACATCTGATAACCTGAAATCCTATTTCACTTGTCATCAAACAATATGTGATCAATGCATCATTATTCAATTAATTCAACTAATAAATCAAATCTCATAATAGAAATATTAAATTGATAATAACGTAATCATTTCTATGATTTCAATAAATGACATTCAATAAAATCCATGTTTTTCCTTGTCATTATTCTAAACATCACTACCAATTTACTTATGTCCAAGTAAAAAGTAAAAGTATAGCAAGACAAAAATTGCGGATGTAACATTGTCCACCACCAAAGCGGAGTATATGGCTGCTACTCATGTCTCTAAGGAGGCAGTTTGGTTGAGGAGACTGTGTATAGGTATTGGTTTTGATTGCAGGGTCATTCAAATTGGTTGTGATAGCTAGAGTGCTATTTGTTTGGCTAAGAATCCTATGTATCATGCTCGGACTAAGCATGTTGATGTGCAGTGTCACTTTGTTTGAGAAATGGTTGCAATCAAATAGATTGAGCTGAAGAAGGTAGACACTTAGGAGAATGTTGCATATTCATAGACCAAGCTTGTAAGGACAGAGAAATTTCTTTGGTGCAGAGAGGCCATGGGCCTTGTTTCTAGTGCCTGATTATTTTCATTTGATTTTATATGGGTTGATTTAAAATCTATAATGTCAAGTGAGAGAATGTTGGGATAAGGTGCCATTAATCCTAATATCGTATTTATTCTATTTTATTATTTGTAATTACCCATAAGGGAATGAGGTAGTTTCACTGGCAGTGGTAATTCCAGATTAACTAGAGGTAATTATGGAGTGACATTTATGGTTGACAATTGTAAAAATCAAGAGTAAATTAGTGTAGGTGCCACTTTAGGGGAATCGGCTATTTTTAGCATGTATGACACACATCATAAATTTGGTGAGTAAATGTAAGAGAATCTATGACAGCTACAAGTTGTCATAAGATTTTATGGCACTATGACAACTTATGACAAGTAATTAATAGTTGTAAGATGCTATCTTTAGCTCTAGGTGTCCATATTGGGAAGATACTTTCTAGGAGAAGCAATGATAGTTATGACACATCATAAGATGTTGTAAGAGACTATTTTTGTGGTTGGCCACCCAACTTTGCATGGCTGACTTTGGACAAGTGTCATGAGCTTGTAAAAAGTTATTCAATGTTTGCATTTTGGAGATTCTTAGGTAGAGAAAGTGGATGCCTAATTTGAAGGGAAAATACTTCTATAAGTACAATGCCATGTATGTGTTGTAGTATGAAATATTTTTGTACACAAGTGTTGCCGGATTGAAGGTTGGAGAGATAGGAAGTGCATGTATTATGTTATTTAGATTTTGAAGATAATACAACTTGTGCCTCTTTTCTTGGTGGAGTTTTTTACCCAAAAAGGTTTTCTCCATATTATATCTAGTGTTGATATGATTCATTCTTCTATGGTGTTTTCTCCTGTGTTGTGATTTCATTTTCATATGCAATCTTTGTTAAATCTACACTATTTGAGATCATAAACATATTGTGATCAGATTTCCATTTGAGTAGTTGTTGCCTTTATTTTCTAACAGTTGAAAAGTGGGATATTTGCAGCCAAAAATTACTTCCAATGAGTGTGTATGGTGAGGTTAGCATCATATTGGTGTTTCAGGCAACCTATGGTGCCATCAGTGTGGTATCAGAGTGGGCTACAACATTGGGAACAACTATATTGTTTCTGGTTTGGAGTTAGTTGAAGCCCAACTTGAAAGAGGTTGTGTGTGGGTGTGTCCTTGTAGAAAAGAAGATTGTAACTAGAAGATTTATGGTGAGTAAGGATATAGTAAGATGTTGCCAAGAGAAAGGATGGTAGAAACCACAACAGTTGCAAGTAGAATGGAAGAAGTATTGGAAGTTGTAAAAGGAATGCAATCCAAAGTAGAAGTCCTTAAGAGGAATTGGAGAAAAGACTAAGTTTATGAAAGAGTTGAAAATGATAGTGAAGACAAGGATAGAGTTGAGATAGGAGAACAAAGAAATGAGAATGCACATGATGAAATGAATGCAAGAGAAAGGAGATTCCTTGAGGCTATTTCAAAAAATGGAAGAGTAGTAGAGATGGAGTTTTCATGCTTCTCAAGGAGCCTAGAAACAAAAAAATTAATTGATTGATAACTAAAATGGAGGAATATTTTGTGTTTGATTAGATAGAGGATCCAAGGAGAGTGAAGGTTGCACAAACTCAATTAAAGGGGCATGCTACAATTTGGTTGAAGGAGGTGCAGGCTGAAACAAGAAGAAAGAGTAGAGAGAAAATCACTAAGTGGGATAGGATGGTGAACAAGATGAAGACTAAATTTCTATCAAGTGATTATCATCTTGAGTTATTTAGGAAATTACAAAACTTGAAAGCAAGGCATATGAGTGTGAAAAGATACACTAAAGAATTTTATAAAATTTCTATTAGGTTAGGGCATAATGAGTTGGATTATGAGAAGGTAGCTCAATAAATTAGTGGATTAAGGATGAAAATTTAGGAAGAATTGAGCATGATAAAGATTCAATATTTTGAAGCAGCATATCAATATACTTTGAAAGATCAAGAAAATCTAGCAAGAAGATAGTACGGAGCAACAAAATGTAGAGTTGGATTTAGAAAAGGATAGATGCAAGAAGTTGCACCCAAGATCAAGGGGCCAACACTATACATAGTTGAAAAAATAGTTATGAGGCAAGAGGGTCAACCTACTCAACATAAGATGAAGGTACATTTTGTCAAAAAACAAATGAAGGATTCATGGGTGAATGCTTCAAGTGCAAATAGGTGGGCCACAAAGTAGTTGAATGCACACAAATACAACAATATAATAGGAGGTGAAGTGGAGCCCAAAATCATGTTACGTGGAGAAGTGAAAGGAGTAATGCTTCACCTGAGTATATGAGAGAACCAAACTATGGAGAGACCCTTATGAGGAATAGTACATTGCTTAAACCAATAAGAGAGGAGAGTGAACCTATATAGCCAAGAAACTCATTTTACGACCATATGCAAGGCAAGAGGTAAATGTTGTAAGGTTATAATTGATAGTGGAAGCACAGATAATTTAGTTTCTTTTGAGACGGTACAAAAGTTGGGGCTAAGAAAGGTAGCTCACCCTAATTAATCCATACAAAGTCTCATGGTTGCAAAAAGGACATCAAGTATTGGTGAACCAATAATGTTTAGTGAACTTCTGTATAGGAACCTATGAAGCCCAAGTGTGGTGTGATGTAATTCCTATAGACGTGTGCCATGTACTCTTGGGAAGGTCGCAGAAATATAATAGAAGAGTTGTACGTAATGGTAGGGAAAATATTTATACTTTGATAAATAACGGAAGGAAGCATACTCTCACTCCCTTGACAACACAAGAAGGAGAGATGGAAAATAGCCTAAGAACATTGTTATTGATAGATAAACAATTCTTGAGAAAATAAAAAAATGATGTTGCATGTGTTGCTAATTTGATTCCCAAATAAATGCTAGTAGATGTAGTAAAAGAGCCTAGATGTGAGGCTGCAAGTGGTGTTACAATAATTTTTGAGAAGTTGCAAGTACCTGTAGCAAAGAGAGCTGACAATGTAGATGCTTATGCTGACAATGAAGTCTTCATAGTGCTACAAGTGAAGGTGAAAAGTGAACAAGGTGTTGTAGGAGACATGCTACAAGTAGTGACATAATATGATAGTAGAGAAATGCTACAAGATAAGAGGACTAGTGACAACAAAGTGGTGTTGCTAGTAGCCAGAACAAGCGAGGAGAAAAGAACCTTTTAGTGTGAAGAATTTGTTAAACGAAGAGAGGAATTTATAAATAGAGGGAATGAAGACACAAGTTGTTAACTTGACAAAGGAAAGCCTACTTTTGGAAAAAGAGGATAATGAGGAGAACACTGAAGAAGTAGAAAATGAGGAAGCACAAGTTGGACAATTGATGTTCAACTTAGAGGACAATAATGGGTACAACACTATAACAAAAATTTGTGATGAGGAAGTGAAAGTTCTAGTTGATACAGATGAATATAAATATAAGGAGAACTAATCAAAGTGCTGTTATACAACATACTAATTGAGAATGTGGAGGAATAATGTATGAGTAGAGAAATGGTGAATGGAGTTAAGGAGGGAAAATTGGGTCCATGGAAATCCAATGGAAGGAAAAAATTTATGTTAATAACACTACAACAACAACATTAGGTAAATTGTTTGAAGTTTCTAAAAAAAGGATGAATGTAGATCTACTAGACATGTAGGTCCTTGTAGGCTTGTAGTGAAAGATGAGAGAATATGGAAGCAAAGAACCTACTTAACAGTCACAAGATAATCGTACACTAAGGCCACAGTGTGCTATACGTGGAGATTCAATAAAAAGGGCATTAATCTCTTGAGTGAAGGTAGAGCCATTGGTAGTAGTTTGTTCATCTCGTACACACCACCATGGAGAGATGATTTTATGAGGAGTAAGAGGTTCAAGATAATGGAGAATAATAAATATGCTAGGGGTTAACCCACCATACTGTGTCCCACTTTTTGGTCAAAGTGGGACATTGAAATCAACATTTTTAACCAAATCTTCATTTGTGAGATTTTGTGTGTAGATTCTAAATATATTTTTTTAAAAAAAAAATTAGAAATAAATTATGATTTTTTTACGTAATTTTTAATAATTTGTTTTTTATAGTAATGAAAATTTTTTAAAAGTGACATTTATGTCATAACACATAACTATTTTAATAGAAATAATAAAATTCTAATTTTAAAGTATAGATTTATAACACCATTATCTAGGGTATGGATATTTTTTCATAACTTTTTGTTGCATATTTTTTTAATTAATTTTTGAAGTGAGATTAATTATAATTTGAACACAAGTTTATGTCATAATGCATAACTTGTTTTGTATGTATCAATTTTTTTTTTCTGAAACAAGGAAATCAATACCTCAGGCACATATATTTTTTAGAATTTTTTTCTCTATTTTTTATTTTTCTGCTTGTATAGAATAGAGACTTCATTGTTTAGTGAAAAACTTATGTTCACTAGAAAATAGAAGATAAATCTAATAATCAAATTAAATTATTCAAAATTATACTTTTTGGAAAGTGTATATAAAGGGCTACATAATTAAAAAGTATAATTTATAAATGACTTCATTTGAACCCCCCCCCCCCCCCCCCCCGAAAAAAAAAAGTGAAGCAAAGTTGGTTTTTATCAACATTTTCACAAGTCTAGAAGAGACTCCATCGAGGGTTTAATTTAGAACTAGGAGGGTTCTATCCAAGGAGGTTTGATCTAAGGGGGTTTTATCTAACTCCTTTCAATTAAACCCCTTTAGATGGAACCCCTCAAGGCTTAAATCATTACTTTTTCTAAAAAAATATGTGATTTCAGGCAAAAATCAGGATGTCCCATAAGTGGGACACATTATTGTGGGACAACTCCAAGATATATGAAAGAGGTTCAATTGCATATCAGACAAGAATATGAAGAGGAGAAGTGGCTTGTGTTGAAGGCACAAAGTTGGAAGAAAGATATGGGAGTTTTGCTACAAGTTTACTTGTAGCAACACAGATTATGACATGCAACAATAGGGTTGTTGACCTATAGTAGTAAGGTTGCTAATCTACAACAATCATAGAGGTGGGAGAAAGATATGGGAGATCTAGTACAAGTTTACATGCAGCAACATAGATTATGACTTTTAGCAGTAGGGTTGCTGACCTATAGCAACATACTTTTCTAGTAGTGAATAGGGGATATAGATTTTGTAAACCTGAGAGTATGATGTAGGGACATCTAATCAATGACCTTCATACAACATTTAAGCTCCCAACCCATGGTTTAAACTTGATTTTGCCATTTATTTTTTGGTCATTCTAACCTGCCAATAGATGCATTCAATGCCCAACTGAAGAAAATACATGAGGCAATTAATTACAAACATGGTCTGGGCATTTCCTTGGGCATGAAATCAGATTTGGCACCCAAACTAAAGGCTTTCATGCCCAATTAGAAAGTAAATCAACCAACTGGTTATGGTGGCATTTAATGTAGCCATATTTGGCACTCATGAAGAAGTTTGAGTGGGATTTTGGGAAAGTTTTTGGAAGAGCATGGTAGGAAGATAGAAGAGAGGGATTGTGAGATATATAATGAGAACTAAAAAGAGAGAGAATAATAGAGGAGAGAGAGAGGCTATGAAGGAGAAATTGAAAATATCAAAGTGCAATGTGTGGAGAAAAGCTTAGAGTGTGATACAAATCTAAGAGGATAGTGCTAAAGATTAAGTTAGAGGGACAACAGGTGCATAGAGAGAAGATAGAGGAAGTTGAAAGTGAGACAACCTTTCCATTTGAAGCTAAAGATTAGATCAAAGTTACAAGACAAGCAACAGAGCATGTGGGCTTTAGATACCTAGAATTCTAGAATAATATGGAGACTATATTAAGTAAGATGTGAGATTTTTTCTACAAGATGTAGATGAAAAGCAATGTAGGTGTGATCTAAGATAGGTTTAGAGACCAAATGAGAACATGTGAGGTGTATGGATGTGCCAAGCAGTCGATAAGGTGTCATAATTGGCAAGTGAGCATACCATTATTTTTAGAACTCTATTTTTGTTTTATATACATATATATGTGTGTGTGTTTATTGACATGTATCCACAAGGCAGAGTTCTAAGTTATTTGCAACCATGTCATTGTGTTGGGTGTGAACCAAAGAAGTGGTGATTGGGCTACTATAGGGCTATATTTAGCAACAGAGAAATAAGGTATCTAGTGTATTAATTACTCATAAAAAGAATGTATCTCTATTTTTTAAAAAGGGAATAGAAAAATGTTATTTTATTATGGCTATGTTCATGTGATTAATGTTTATGTGTGTTTGTGGGCATGATCCCTTTATTTCATGTCATCTTGCTAATCTATCTAATATTGTAAAGTGGTTTTGGGTGATATACTGATAAGAATATGTGAATTCTATTATGCTTGGGGAGTCATATATGCGTATGTGTGCATATTTTGTTGATTTCATATGTTGTGGAAGTATATTTGTGTATGTTATTTTAACTTGCAGCCACAGGGATTAGTGAGAAAGGTGATTGGAGTGACTTTTAGCAACTAAAAATTGATTACCTGCAAGAACATCTAGGTGTTGAACAATGGGCTATTTGCAGCCATAAATTGATTCCAATGATTGCGTATGGTGAGGTTAGCATCATCTTGGAACTGTGGGTAGCTTGTGGCACCATAAAATAACAAAGTGCTTGCACAATTATCATTCTAAACTAGAAACTTCTATACATGGTGTGACATCAAATAAACCATTTATATATTGTTTTATTTAAAACTTAAATTTTTTGATAATTGAATACATTATCAATGCAATTATCTTAAAGAATGTGATTATTATGAAGAGCCTTTTTTAAACAGATAATAGCATGAACAGACTGGTGGAGGGAAAGAATGATGATGAGAATGATGAGGAGGGATTTCTTGCAGAGGAGGATGATGTAGATGAATGGAGTAGCTCAAGGGATGGGGAAGAAGAGGAGAGGCTTGCATATATTTAGCTAGAGTCCTATCTCAACACTTTGATGACATCCAAGCCTCCTCCAATGGCTACCTTGAATGTTTATGTGGAACCTCCTTCATTGGAGGTTTACCTATGCAGGCTGGCAAATCTTCTACTATGAAGGGCTCCAATTGTAAAGATTATGTTCTATGTCATAACTTCCTTATCTCTTCTATTCAATCGATGGATTGTTTAGTGATGGAAGCCCTCCCTTCTACAATTTGTTTCCTCAATGGTTGTGGTGCTCAAGGGGCTTTGAAGGTGTTGGATGTGGCACTAATGGAAAGCTCTCCTTTCTTCTCTCCTAGTGGGAGAATCATTCGAAGCATTGGCACATAGGAGGGGGTGCCCTATGGTTAGGAGATCTAATATGCTGATAGCTTGATAGGCTCCTACAAGGTCATGGTGTTGGTGGGTTTATCTCCACCTCATCCTCTATCTTGATTATTTGTGATAATTAGGGTTGGGAAGACTAACTAATGCTTTGTCTCACTAGTTGTTATGGCTTATGTGGTTGGAGGTTATGTTGGTCCTTCTACTACAAAGGTGGATGCTATCATGGAAAAGGGAAAGGATTGGGTTTTGGAGGTCCTTGATGCCATTTTTAACCATTCATCATCAAGACTAAAGCATGCTCTCAATGGTAAATTTATTGGGGCTAGGTCAAATGTGGACTCCTTCAAATCTTGGTATAATCATAAATGGAAGATTTGTGGTTATTTGTAGATTTTAGTGTTGCCAAAAAGCTTCTTTTTCATTTATTTTTCTCTCCATGAAGACTATGTTTAGACCCTTGTTGGTGGTCCATGGATTTTTAGTAGCTTTGGCCTTTTTCTCAAAAGGTGGACTCCTGGCTTCAATCCAAAAATGGATAGTATTTAAAGTGTTCCTATTTGGGTTAGATTTTCTAGCCTTCCATTGGAATTTGGGGGAGGAAGTTTGGTTCGATATTGTTTTCTATTTTGGCCAGCTTGTTGTGATTGACCAGATAACCAATTCTAGAAAATTCTTATTACTTACAAGGTTACATGTCAAGATTGATGTTGATAAGGTTCTCCCCTTATCATTTACCTTATCCTTTAAGTTCAGCATATGGGTGCAACATATCATGCATGAGGCATCCTCAGTGTTATGTCACGTGTCAAGCCATGCTTTAGGCCAGTGCAAGACCTTTGGAGGTCCACAAAGACACATGAAGAAAAAGGTTTAGAGGGAACCTTCTATCACTTGAAACTGTTAGAAGATTCTTTTGCAAGATGTATTGGAGAGGTGGGAGAACCTTTTGTGGACAAGTCTAATTTTGCTAGACCCTTAAAGAATAAATCTCTACCTAAGAAGTGTCATTTGAAGGAGATTCATAAGGAGAAGCAATCTGTCAAGGTGGATCTTCTTAAGAATCCTCAAGCCCTCAAAGCTCTTTGGTCTTCATACTCACCCTCCTTGAATAAGGAAAATAGGATGATGGCTTAGGTCAAGAAGCATATTGAGATACCCACTAGTAATAGAGGGGCAAGTAAGGTTCAAACTTCCTTCAAACAATTTGGCTTTAAGCCACCTTGAATTGTTTGTTTCATCTTACCCGTGTTGTTTGGGGACTGTTGGTCTACTATTTTTTGGTTTTCTTTTCTGGGTCTATTTTGTGTTGTTGTTCCATGGTGTTGTTCGAGTTTCTTTGATGCTTATTGTCTACTCTTTGTATAAGGGTGGGGCCCTTCAAAACCCCTCTTTCCAATTCATAACTCTAGTCAAAAGTGTTTACTTATAATAAAAAATTTACCTCATTAAAAAATCCTTATAATCTAAATACTAAGTACTTTTTAAAATCTATTGTATCATTACTTTTACCCTTCTTTTATGTCTAAAAATATAATAAACTTCAAATTTCAATTATTTCCATATATTCATCTTTAGCCCTTTTGATTTCATATAATTTTTATGTAAAAACATGTTTCTTTCTTACATATATGAAAACTATATGCATTTTCTTCCTTACATGATATCAAGACTATATATGTATTTAATACTTGCTTTCATACATTTAAGAATATAGTGATAAATGAGTGGTTTGAGTTTAGAATTTCCTTTTCTCAAGACTATAGTTTTATTAATCTCTTTATCACTACATTCATGTATAAAAATGATAAATAGTTTTAATTTTAAAAGGTGTAAAAATGATAATTAGTTGTCAATTTTGAATGGGGAAAATCACTTTTAACCATTGAATCAAATGATATTTAAAAATAGGCAATTTAAGATTAAATGGTTAATTGTGTTATACTTGCAATTTACTTGTCAAGCCTAGTCAAAGTATTTGATTCAATGGTTATAGTCTTTATATTGCACTAACAATAGTTCTGTTGCTTTATACCTTTAAATGCAAATGTGGTCATTGTGTCATGTTTAACATTATAAGTTGAATCTATTATTCCCTAAGACTTTTTTGTTATGAAAAAGTGTAATTCTTAATTAATTCAAATAAAAAGACATTACAAAAATAGAAACATACTTAAGAGCTAATCACATTATTTACACACAAAATTAGCTACAGCTATACTTATAGTAATAAATGGAGAAGAATTATTATAAGCTTCTTTGACAAACCTCCTTAAAAACTAAACTCTAATACAACATATAATGCCAAGATAATATTTTCTTTATTACAATATTAAAATAAAATCCACTTACTAAATACAACCAAGATGAAATAAATACACAAAACATAATATTTACCTAAATAACTATACTATTACAATTACAATACTCAAAATAATAATAATAAGTTAAAAAGGATAAGAATGCTAAAAGAAATCTCCAACAAAACCAAAGGCAACAGATATTAACCAAGTTTTGTTTATTCTTCTATCTTCCCTAAGAGCTTCTCCAAATTATTATAAGAAGATCCTCCTTTCTCCATCACCCTAGTGGAAGCGTCCTTCAGCTCACAAATCCTCCTCCTCATTTCCTCCGCTTCTTTTCCCCTCATCAACCTCTTCACCATTTGTTCCACCTCTCCTCTCTCCACCACATCTTTCATTGCAAGTCCAATCTTCCAGACTTGGCTAACGTATGTCCTGTTAATTTGTTGTTCTGCAAAGAAGGGCCAACAGATCATGGGCACACCAACAGAAATGGCTTCAATCGTAGAGTTCCACCCACTGTGAGTTAAAAAACCACCCACAGAAGGGTGGGAGAGCACTTCCATTTGAGGTGCCCATGTTACAAAGAAACCTCGCCCTTTCACTTTCTCCACAAACTCCACAGGTAGCTTAGCAGAAGCTCCATGACTGATGTCAGGACGAATTACCCACAAAAAGGATTGCTTGCTTCCCTCTAAACCCCATGCAAACTCCACAAGCTCCTTGTTAGACATAACAGTTATGCTTCCAAAGCACACATAAACAACAGACCCTGGCTCCTGCTCGTCCAGCCATTGCAGACAACTGGTTTCTTCAGCCCATATATTTGCAGAGCTATTGGACAACCCATTCTTTTTCTCTAGTTGTGCATGCAGCAGAGGACCTATACTATACACAGGAAGTCTTTCCTGGAGCTCTTGCATTACTGGACCCTCTAGTTCATCAAATGTATTGAGTATCACGAAATCAGCTGAAAATGTAGCTTGGCCTTGGGTTTTTACAAATTCGAACATGTAATTTGTTGCATCATGAGAGAAACTTGGGACATCTTTTATACGAAAGGGTGGCATCCCAGGAAGGCAGCTGATCTCTTCTTCCATATATCCATTTGTAAGACAGCTCTTATCTGCACACAGAATATCATAAATTTGAAAAATTAGACATTTATGTACTTGACATTTAAATAAGATTTCCTATAAGTACAAGGAGACTGATACAACATCTCCCTATGTAAAAGCTTCCAGGTGTCTAATACTTTGTTTTCTGTGAAGCGACCTGCTGTCATAACAGTATTTATACTATTTTTAATGATAAATTTCATAATTGGATATTTGACCATGTATTTATTCTAATATTGTATTTAAGTAAATCAAATACCTAAAATTTTAAAAAAAATTAATATATTGTTTCATTCTTTAAAACTTTGGGAAGTTACGACCTTATGTAAAATTCAAACTTCCTATGTAACATTTGCCACCTTGCATAAAATTCAAACTTCCTATGTAACATTGGCCACCTTGCAAATATTTTATTACTACTCTAAGTAAAACATTCCATCTCCAATCTATATTCACAGTCATTTGTAAGGTAGTTTAGAGTAGTATTTATTATTATTTCCTATCAAAATAATTTGAAGTGTCTTGGAGTCATCCATTAAATTTCTTATTAATAAAAAATTATTATTATAATAAAAAATTCTAACATTGCACAAATTGTTACTCTGGGTTTAGGTGAAGGTGCTGGTTTGGAATATTCACTAACACTTGCAAATTTTGGTGTAACGAGAAACTTATATATGGTATTGGAGTCTCAACCCAGGTTTAATTCCCCTGAGTTGCCTCAAAGGGGGACTGTTGGACTAAATGTCACACTGGATCTAAATGAAGATACAAAAGACTAAATTACTGAAATTTAAAAATCTTAGCCAAATTTACTTTTTTCCATTTAAAAATTAATACCCACTATTCAAATGGCACTATAAGCATACATCACTTCAACTATTACCCATTGAATGCAGCATCAGCAGTCTAAACATACAAAAAGAAAAATCATAGAGAAGTTGAAGATGAACAAAGAGCATCACTGTCCTGAGTATTAGGCCATGAACACTCTATTTAAACTTGCATTCCATGTGATATAGACCACCTATAAATTTCATCAAAAGTAGTAAAAAGTTATACTTAATGTGACATCCCAGAACAGACATATGCCTAATCCTATGCATTTAACAATAGAAAAGAACAAAAAAATTACTGGCTGTCTACTACACAAGAAATAACAATGGGAGAAATACCTTTAAGAGGAATATATCCCATTTCCCTAAGAATAGGCCACGATAAGTAAATGTAGAAGCCACAAGCGCTGGGCGTCCAGAAGGATATTCCAGGAATAGCAAGTCTGGTGGCTGTTTTCTGAGCCCATGACATACAACCATCATAAACAACACAAGTGAAGGGAGGGACATCTGGTATGGCCTTCAACTTCTCCACCAGATTTTCCAAATGTGCAGAGCCATTCATTACCAAGGATTTACAGAGCTCATCAAGTTGGTGGGTGCGCCCGTGCTCTGGAGGTAGGTTGTCTGAAATGTTTTCGAATCTGAAGTCCACACCAGAATGGACTGATCCAGATTCTACCATTCTGTCATGTATATATTCAGTATTAACAAAAGTAATATAATAACCCCGGGCAGACAAAATTTTTGAGAGCTGCATCATGGGCTTAACGTGACCTTGAGCAGGAAAAGGCACCATCAAAGCATGATGTCTCTTCACCATTTTTTATATTAATCTAATAATCTGAAATATAATGAACTCAACAATGTAATGAACAGGACACTATAATGAGCTCAACATTATAATGCGGACACACTGCAAATCTCTATTTATAGCAACTGAAGTCAAGCATTCTATAAAGTTGTTAACTGTTAACCTCACTAATTTTTTCTTTCTTCTGTAAACTGATTACCTCACTAGTGATAAGCTGGAATCTCAACAAACTGATCCCAAATCTGCTATCTTTATGGCAGGATCCTCTGGGGAAATGTAATTGTTAAGAAAGTCAATGATCCCTGTTTTGTTTATATGGAGTCTGCATATGTATTATTCTTTCGATAGTTAACAGGTGTACAATATATAGGGTCAATGATCTCTGTTTGCACGGTTAACTGACCAGATTGCAGTTATGAATCTCAAATAACATGTAATAAAACAATTTGTAATAACATGTGTGATTCGTAATCAAGAAGAGTTTAATTAAAAGAAAGAAGCCAACTGTAACTGGCCATTGAAATGGCCAAGATTTTATATATTTATTTGGATTGATATGGAGATTTATTAAATTAAAAAACATGTCTGCCATGTGATTCTTTTATAAGATGAACTGTAACTGGCTATTGAAATGGTCAAGAATTTATATAAATTTATTTGGATTGATCTGAAAATTTTTATTTATTAAATTAAAAAAAAGTGTGCCATGTGATTCTTTTATAAGATAATTTTTTGCACTTGAACATTTTATATATTTATTCACACTGATTTCGACATTTTTTTATAAGATAATTGTTATGGATATTTATCCTTATATTGTTAGAATATAATGAATAATTAAGTGTAACAGCTGGTAGTTTACTTTTGTGTTGTCAATCAGTTGTTGTAGATGTGTCAATAAGAGTTTTAGTTGTGTCAAATTAGTTTTAGTTAGGTGTTAATCAATTGTAGTTAGCTGTCAAATTAGCTAGCAGATTTGTAGGAAGCTGGCAAACTTATCTGAAGTTATATATGTAATCTTTTCTGTGAAATAATATAGAATAATTGTGCAGCTGTTGTATTTGTCTTGCTGTTTATATTTTTCTCAATATTTTATCATGGTATCAGAGCTGGTTTGGGTGTGACTCCACCATTGGAGTGCCCAAGAATATGAGAGTTTGAGGTGTTAGTTGCCAGTCTAAAAGTAAAGTGTTGTTTGCATTTGTTGAAGCGTTGGTTGCAAAAAGTGTTAGCAACCGAAATTCTAATGCTGCTGCTGCGTTAGGAGGAGACTACTCAAGGAGAAAGCTTCTGCCAAAGTGAAGGTGAATGCAGCCAAATATTTGCTGCAGAAATAGACAAAATAGTTTATTGAGGGACTGCTGCAATTCTGCTTGGAGGAATTGACTGTCGTTTGCAAGGGGAGCTGCTGCCCAATGAGTGAAGGAAGTTCGTAGAGGAAGAGACTCAATCGAGCCATCCGGTCTTGATCTGTTCTTACTGTGGCAGAGCACCCTGTGGCTAAATTTGGTGGACTGTTATTTCTTTTGCCTGTGGTCAAATGTGTATACTGTGAAGGCTGGTTCATTGAAAGGAGAAGCGTGGATTAGTCAGAGTGCTGTGGCTTCTTCCATCAAATCATGACCTTGGTTAATTGCACTCACACTAGGGTTGCACTCGCGTCTGCTCTCCACTGCAATACTCTACAGTTTGCCCATCTGTTTCCCTATAATAATAGTTGGGGGTGGATGCGAGATAGCGGAAGGGCCTTGATCACTGACTATATAATTCAGGTTGGCATGTTGGCTGGAGTTTCAACCTTGGTGCTCATTATGTTTGGCACGATTGGAGGATAATTTTGGGTACTCTTCTCTTGAGAAAGGGAGTGAGAGCTCTGATGGCAGGATGCCTTGCCATGTTAGTGACAGCATTTGTTGACATGATAGATGAGATGGGATCATCAAAGCACATTTAGAAAAGGTTGTCAGAGGAAATATGGGTTCCTCGACATGCCTCCATTTATGGTGTTGGAGGAGGAGTGGTGCATGGGATCTTAGAGGAGCAATGTTGTGCTCATGTGAGAGTAGGACTTATTTTAAATTATTCATTAAGAGGGGATGTTAGAATATAATGAATAATTAAGTGTAAGAGCTGGTAGTTTACTTTTGTGTTGTCAATCAGTTGTTGTAGATGTGTCAATAAGAGTTTTAGTTGTGTCAAATTAGTTTTAGTTAGGTGTTAATCAATTGTAGTTAGCTGTCAAATTAGCTAGCAGATTTGTAGGAAGCTGGCAAACTTATCTAAAGTTATATATGTAATCTTTTCTGTGAAATAATATAGAATAATTGTGCAGCTGTTGTATTTGTCTTGCTGTTTATATTTTTCTCAATATTTTATCATATATTAATGATATTTTTAAATTAAATGAAGTAATTTTTAAAAATATTTTTTTTAATTTTTAATAATATTTTAAATATTTTTGGTGAATTCTTCTTATTAATATTATTTTAAAATTATTTTTATATATTATTGGAAATGTTTTATTATATTAAAATGGTGAAATTTGTATCCTATTTCATTTTTTATTTAGTTTTGTGTTCAACTTAGTGGAATTTTTAAATGTAGTAATTTGTCAACAAGTGATATACTCTTGTGTTACGTTTGACTCATATTTTGATTTCTATATGTATTCAATTTGTCCCTACTTACTTTTGTCTCCATATATTCATCATGTATTCACCATTCATCCTGCTGGTATTTTATTACATTTATAGTTTATTATAGTTTAATATATAGGTTAGATAAATAATAAAACAAATGTTAGTTGATAGTTTATAAATAACTTTAGTTTATTGTTTAATAAGTGAGAATATTAGTTGGGAGATAGTTGAAAGTAGTTTTGGGATGTTTTTCATAATATTCAGTGTGTAATGGTGTAATCTGAAAATGTAATTTTCTCACCATTTCAATACATCCATCTCTCTTTACACTTACTTTTGCGCATTCACTCCATGCCTCAAGATTACCATTTTAGACCCATGAATTTGATCCCTATATGGGTCAATGAGTTCGCATGAAAAACTATGAAGTTGAATCCTAATATAAATATCATAATTCGACACACTATAGAGAATATCTCCTACTTGTCAAAACCTACAAATAATGGCAAGTTTTTGTGGTGCAAGGATGCAATGAGTATCTCTTTCCCATGAATGAGCTATCTCCTTAGTTTATACTACAAACTCTCTTGACTTAAATATCAAGTAGAAGAATGTTGAAATTCTGGTGTTGAAATTTTGGTGTGTTGTTCACCACAGAGAGTTCTTGGGTGAAGGAAGATCTAGGATTGTTCAAGATCTTGTTGACAAGTTTAATCTTAGACTAGTAAAAAGTGTCAAAAGCCTATGTGGTAAAAATGTGGTGGAGTTATATGTTGTGGTATGACATAAATGTATGTTTATAGTTGTATTGTTGTGGTATGAACTACAAGATGTTTGGTAAATAACTCACTACCATGTACCATGAACTAAGTGAGTTGGTGGAGCATGTATGATAGTATAGGTGCACATGAGATAGTTTTGGAGTACATGCAACAATAGCTAAGGACATGTATATATTTTAGAGGATTTTTAGAGGTACATCAAGTGATTAGGAGGATTCTTTCAAATTATTTCAAGCCATAGTTTGGTTTTGGCTATAGTGTAGGAAGACATGTTCTTGTTTAAGTGTTTTGGTCAACAACCTTTGTCTAGCTCTTTATGATAGGATCTATGTAGATGTATTCATTATCTATTTGGAGTAATTTGCAACATGCTAATATCATGGCATGGTCATGACATGGTTGTCTAACAGTTGGTATTCCATGGAAAGTTAGAGTGCTAAGATGGTTGGTATTCTAGGAGAACGACTCAAGGGCTATAAATAATTGTTAGTATAAACGGAAAAGATTGATGCAAATTTTCTCAATGATGTAAAGATGTCATGAAACATGATTGTAGAGGTCATATGTTGTAATCTACAAATTGACAAAGGTGCCAAGGAGACCACTTGTATTGTAGTCTATTTCAAATTAATACAATTATAAACTCTCTTTTGCTGGTGAATTTTTCCTCAAAAGTGTTTCCCATATAAATCCTCATATCTCATGTACATGTGGCTCACCCATGATTTCATTTTCATGTTCTTTGCTAAATGTTCTGAATTGAATTGTTACAGCAAGTATAACTATATTTTGATAACATTGTCATAGGCTTCTAATATCCCACTTATAATCATATTGAAGATTAATTTCCCAATAATTTCACCATTCTATCAATATATATTTTGAATATTAACAAAAGTAATATAATAATTCTAAACAAAATTTTGAAGAGTTGCATCATAAACTTAATGTTCCCTTAAGCAGGAAAATAAAACATCAAAGCATGATGTTTCTTCATTCCCACCTTATTTAATTCTAGTATAGACAAAGATTGTGAAAATATCTTGCCTCTTAGCAATAAAATAAACTCAACAATATAAACTTGTAGAACACTTGGAACAACCCAAATATCTATTTAATAATGAAGTCAGTAATGATTGCCTCACTAGTTTTTCTTTCTTTCTTCTGTCAAAGTTGCCCATGTGAGCCATTTTATAAAACAAATATACTTGTCTAGATTCCAAATATCCCTGAGATCGAGAGCAATATCAAACACAATGGAAACAATTGAGTGGCCGATCAGGTTTGACGTTTGGTGCTCGAATCTCAACAACTTCACTCCAAAACATATCACGTTAAATACAACATTACGGGATTCTTCCGATCAAGGTAGTATTATTAATAATAAGGAAAACAATATGAAATCATAATAGAGCTTGCAAGAAAAATCAAATTATTCCAGCCTCACAAATCTCTATTTTATAAAATGGCAACTTGACAGAACACAGAAAAAGAATCCTTCCTCATGCTGTTGATGTTTTTAGCGTCAGTCGGATCCTTCTACAGGCCGACCAATTAACATTGTAATAAGGCCGACTGCTTGTGAAAGGGTGTGTCCCTCACATATACATATATATATACAAGGTCATTGCTCTCTCAATAAAACACATTAAATTACATGCTTAATTCAGAAGGTAGAGCAGATTTCTAAGGCAGAGCAGACTTCTAAAGCAGAGCAGATTTCTAAGGAGCAGATCAAGTTATTTCAAGATCAAATCAGATTTATCAAGTGTGGACTTATTCATTGTGCTTCAAGAAGTGAAGCCATACCTGTAGGCCTTGGATTTGGCCATTGTAAAGCAGATTGTTGTTCTTATCATTCAATATATAAGAGATATATTGTTGCTGGGTTTTTCCCCTCAAGTTGGAGGGTTTTCCCAGGGTATCTTGTTGTGTTCATTGTTCATTGTGTTGCATTTTCTGATTGTTTAAATCTGATTATAAAATCAACATGGTATCAGAGCGGGTTTGAAGAAGATTGTGATCAGATTTGTCATTGCAGCAATACTCTCTATTGTTCTTTATATCTCTTGTCTATCCCTATTTTAGTCAAGATGGTGAACGGTCTTAAAATTGAGGATAGACTCGAAGGAGCATCCAACTTCACAACATGGAGGTTTAGAATCATGCTCACCTTGGAAGAAAATGACTTGGCCGAGTTTGTGAAAACCAAAGTTCCCAAACTTTCAGAGGAAGAAGAGAAGTTGTAGTGGAAAAAGAAAGACATCAAGGCAGAGAAGATATTGGTTGACTCCGTTAAAGTTCATATTGTTCCGATCGTCTCCAAGTTCAAGACGGCAAGGGACATGTTCAAAACCTTGGAGGAGATGTACGAAATCAACAACACCAACCGGGCTCTTGCACTGAAGCAACAACTACATCATGTGAAAATGTCGAAAGGAGAAATGTTTATTTTTTACTTCATGAGGATTTCAGAATTGAGAAATCAGTGTTCTTCAATTAATCATGGTGGCGATGGACCTATTTTCTTCATGGCTTCTCCTTATTTTGGTTATCTCGACTCGTACAAAGGAGATGGAGTTTGTTGTGGGAGTTTATGAATTTGCAACCTCTGTCATCATCGTGTTTAATTGGTGTGTTGACGAGAACAGCCACAAGCCTAGCTCATTGGTGTACCAACAAGTCAATAAAGAGATAAGTATTTCTCCTTGTTGTTTGTGCCCTTGAAATCACTCTTATCTAGGCTAACGATCTGAAATGTCGATGATGATTAGTTGGTCACATCGATGTCATTCTCTAATGCATGAATTGTGATAGAGCCTTGACTCTTTGAGAGGGTTGGTTCTACATGCTAAATGCATTTAAGAAATCTGTAGTTTTGCAGATTGTCTTTTGTTGTGCTGAGTTTAGCACTCTCGAAAGAAAACATGGAAGAAAGAGTTATATATCAGATTTCAATAAAGATAAGTTTCTTTATCCCTTCATTTTTTTATCTTTTGATATTTGCTACATATTTCACTTATAGGTTGATTTCATTATTCGTGTTTTAATATTGTTCATAAATTCTTATGTATTCATCCTATAACTTGAGATAGTAAACCGTGTATGATTCTAGCCTTGATATTTCTTTGGATAGTTACAAACTGTTAGTAATCTCTCTCTAAAATGCTCCCAGGATCGATCGAGGAGCATGAAAGTAATGAGAGATTGCACTAGGAGGAAGAGCTTCAGACATCTTGTGAGGAAGTTATGCCGACCAAAGAAATGATCAAGCATGGAGTCACAACTTGTAGCTATGGGACTGAGTTAGTGGCTAGAGGGAGTTCACTTTCAGAAGTCTTCTTTGCAATCTCTGAGGTAGGGGTCAAGAGGGAGTTCTATGACTCACTGAGAAGAAGTGAAGGTTGCAACATTGCAAGGTTGATGATAAATGTCCTTGGAAGACCTCTTTGAATGCTGAGAACAGAATTGCACAAGATAATCTATCCGGATTTGATTGATAGCTCCACAAACCTATTCAAAATAGAGTGATCTAGGTTGGGGTCGAGGAGGACAATCCTGAACTCTCTACAATATCAGAGATGTGCTCTGGAAAATTTTCTCTAAGGCAAGCATTGCAACCAATCTTGGACAAAGAGGTCATAAGGTTGATACAAGTACTAAAAGAGTCAGAGGATGCCTACTAAACCTGAAGAAGATGGTAATCTAGTTGATCTTGGTTCATTATGGTGATTTATTTCTTACTGGAAAAGATCACCTCATTATCAAATGTAAGGAGTTAGCTTCTGAATTGGAAATGAAGGATCTTGGTTACTTGCACTACTTCCTTGGTTCAGAAGTATGGCAGAAGTTTGATGAGATCATTCTAAGTCAAGGGAAGTATACCATTGATATTCTAAAGAGATTTGGTATAATGGATTGCAAATCCATGTCTACACCTATGGAAACTAATTTTTAGAATTTAAAAGAGGCTGCAGCTAGTTCAGATCTAGTGGATCCTACTATGTACAGGTAGTTGATTGGATCATTGATGTATCTAGTCAATACTAGACCAGATATTTGCTATGCAGTGAGTGCACTTAGTCAGTTCATATGTGAACTAAGACAAGTACATCTAGTTGCAGTGAAGCATATCCTAAGATACTTGCATGGCACAGTTGGGTATGGCTTGAGATATTCTTCTAGTATAGACTTGAAGCTGCATGGATATACTGATTCTGATTGGACAGGGTGTGTTACTGATCGGAAGAGCACCTCTGGATGTTGCTTCAGTTTGGGGTCCACTATGATATCCTGGTGTAGCAAGAAGCAGTCTTTAGTGGCACTAAGCTCAGCAGAGACTGAGTATATTGCAGCTTGTGTGGTAGCTCGAGAAGTAGTGTCGCTTCAGAAGCTTCTTAAAAGATTGTTTGGACAATTGTTGGAGCCGACTGTCATTCATTATGGTAATCTAAGCTGTGTGAAGCTTTCTGTCAATCTAGTGTTTCATGACAGAACTAAACATGTGGAGATCAAATTCCTCTATTTCAAAGATATGGTAGTACATCAGCACTGATGAGCAGATGACAGACATTCTCACCAAGCCTCTTGCCAAAGTAAAGTTTGTGCATTTTCAAGACAAGCTTGGAGTTGTGGAGAATGAAGCCCTTGCTAAGAGGGAGTATCAGTCTCAGTGACTTCTTGAGATGTACTTTAATGCATTTCTCTCTATGAGAGAGATTTGAGGTGCAAGCCCTTGTTAATGCATTTCTCTTTGTGAGAGGGATTTGAGGTGCAAGCCCTTGATAATGAGTTCTTCTCTATGAGAGAAGTTCGAGGTGAAATCCCTTGATAACGAGTTCTTCTCTGTGAGAGAAGTTCGAGGTGAAATCCCTTGATAACGAGTTCTTTTCTGTGAGAGAAGTTCGAGGTGAAATCCCTTGATAATGAGTTCTTCTCTATGAGAGAAATTTGAGGTGAAATCCCTTGATAACGAGTTCTTCTCTGTGAGAGAAGTTCGAGGTGAAATCCCTTGATAACGAGTTATTCTCTGTGAGAGAAGTTCGAAGTGAAATCCCTTGATAACGAGTTCTTCTCTGTGAGAGAAGTTCGAGGTGAAATCCCTTGATAACGAGTTCTTCTCTATGAAAGAAGTTTGAGGTGAAATCCCTTGATAATGAGTTCTTCTCTGTGAGAGAAGTTCGAGGTGAAATCCCTTGATAATGAGTTCTTCTCTGTGAGAGAAGTTCGAGGTGAAATCCCTTGATTCCACCCTCTAGGAAAGCCATAGTGTATGTCATCCATTGTGGTTGACATCACGATGAGGTGATATGTCTCATGCAGCTGGAAGTATCCTCCCTAGCTAAGAGGGAGTGTTGATGTTTTTAGCGTCAGTCGGATCCTTCTACAGGCCGACCAATTAACATTGTAATAAGGCTGACTGCTTGTGAAAGGGTGTGTCCCTCACATATACATATATATATATACAAGGTCATTGCTCTCTCAATAAAACACATTAAATTACATGCTTAATTCAGAAGGCAGAGCAGATTTCTAAGGCAGAGCAGACTTCTAAAGCAGAGCAGATTTCTAAGGAGCAGATCAAGTTATTTCAAGATCAAATCAGATTTATCAAGTGTGGACTTATTCATTGTGCTTCAAGAAGTGAAGCCATACCTGTAGGCCTTGGATTTGGCCATTGTACAGCAGATTGCTGTTCTTATCATTCAATATATAAGAGATATATTGTTGCTGGGTTTTTCCCCTTAAGTTGGAGGGTTTTCCCAGGGTATCTTGTTGTGTTCATTGTTCATTGTGTTGCATTTTCTGATTGTTTAAATCTGATTATAAAATCAACACATGCAAAAACAATCTCGCCTACGGAGCACCACACGGCTTTTCCTTTTTCTTTTAACATTATTTTAGGATAAAACGGGTTCTTCTCTGGTAGAGAATGCCTCAAAGGGGTTTCTCCCCTCAGCCTGTCTCGTAGGTGGAAGCATTCTAAGGCCTCTAAAAAAGGAAAATACATGGGTGTTTCAGCATGAGGAGCACTCTAAGGCCCCCTCTCCTCTCAAATTCATGTCTAGCTCTTAAAACTAGAAATTCTAATAGAGAGCATCTTGGTCTGGTTGAAGCTAAGAATAACGCTGCTGGTAGGTTCCCGAGTTCCCTAATGAAGTTAGAATTCAAGTTGTCTTAAGTAGTGGGTGCTATTACCATTTTTGGGCTTTAGCCCAATTCGGATTTCACTGCCCCTACTGGTGGGGAGTTGTTGGTTTGTATTTTTTTGTTGCCTTTTTGTTGTTGGCTACTTGTTGTTCTTAGCCATCCTTTTGCATTTTTGTCTTCTCTCTTCTATCCTTTGTACAAAGGTGGGACCCTTTTAAAAACCCTTGTTCCAATTCAGAGCTTCGGCCAAAAGTGTTACTTTATCATAAATTAAAGTAGGAGTGGCAAAGGCTTTTCAAATCATGCACAAGGTGGGATTGGAGAAGCTTGGATGGAGGCGACAATGAGAATGATGAGGATGACAATTTTGATGCAAAGGAATGGCAACTCCCTTATGATGAAAATGAAAGCATTTTGGAGCTCTAGCTAGAGGCTCAGAGCTCCATTTCATGAGCTCAAAAGGCATCTTGTCACACCCCATTTTTGGTTATTCATCGGAACATATAATATGTCGATTCAATATTTATCATTCCATTTTGTAATTGCACTATAATGGGACAAATAATAATTTGTTATCTTGATAGAATATTCATAATATAAAAATTAATTTAATGCAGTTGATATTTACTCAAATTATGATTGTGATTTATTTTCCTAATGGACTAACTACAATTTGGATGGATACGAGATGGATGCAGGATAACCACCACCCACATGGTCAGGGAGAGTCACATCTAGAAGATTATGATGGAAACAAGATAGTAGTTGAACCAAAATATTTGAGAACCACACACACACACCTACACAAGTCGATAATATGACTATTTGTGATGTTTAATAAATGTCTAGAAATATGTAGGTGTTGTTGAAGAGAAAGAGTCATAATGGTTTATTCTATTGGTCAATTTAGTATTTAAAGAGGCAATTATTATTAATATTATTATTTCAATAACAAAATATACCTATGGTATATTTCTAATATAGACACTCACAAGTGTAGTATCAATATAGTCGATTTGATTATAAATAATATCATTTATTTCAAGCATGATCTTATTTCAAATTTATGACTGTCCGTGGAAAGCCTATAATTTTACTATTCTATTTTAACCCGCGTACACGTGGAAACCACTATCAAAGTAGAACATAGACCATTATATAACATACATGATACTAGAGGATAAAAATAGCCAATGTAGTGGGAGAAATAAGGAATGAGGTGGTGGTGCTAAAACATTTAATTATTTTCCTTCTCTGGGCATAGTTTTAGTCTGTAATGAAGGGACACTTTTGGGGGCATGGCATAGCATTTTTGAGTATTTGTTTTAGTCTAAGAAATAGAAGTAGGAATTTGGTAGGGGTTGTGTAGTTGAGAGGAGAGCAAGGATGGTGGAAAGAGCTAGTAGCTTGCAAGTGAAACCCATAGGTAGGAACAACTAATTAGTCGGCCTCTATAGTAATGTTTTTCCATTATAAACTTGTCTAGTAATAAATTATAGTTCTATAGCACAGTGTATTTCTTTTAATAATGGCTATTGTTGATTGTATTATATATATATATATATATATATATATCGTAAGCACCACCAGTTACGAGGGTAGCTCCCAAAATATAAATAGTAGAAAAACATATTACATAGAGAACTGAGGTACAATCTTCAATGGTATAAATACCCTGTGCCCTCAACAATTTCCACCATCCTTACTATTACATTTTGTTCAATTAATCCTAGATTAGCTCCCACAAAATTTAGAAATTCACTGATGTCATTTTTCTTCTCTACACCCTTTTTGTATATGGCCCATGCCTTGTGCAATTTCACCTTCTTGGGTCAGAAAAAATGCTTGGGAACCCGACCCTTGGCTTTGGACCTAGTTTGACCTACAAGTTGAAGGTCCTGTCAATGACAACAAAATAGTGACTTTGGGCATATGTCTGAAGGCCTTTTTTGCAAAATTTTTTGATGAAATTAAAACCCATTGTAGATGAGATAGTGTAGATTCCAAATATGTATTTTTTTATATAATTGGATTATCTTTCTATTTTTCAATTAATTTCTGATGAAATAGGTCAAAAAACTTGAATTATCAGGGTTTTTTAATATTTTAATAACTTTTTATCAAATTAATTTTTTGTAAAAAAATGTACGAAAATGTACTTCAGAAAAAAATTTTCAATTTGAAAAAAAAATCAAAAAATGATAAGTTTAGGTCATCTTATGCGTGACGTACACGATGATTTTTTTAAACACCAAAAATAGCCAGTAAAAAATTAACAAAAAAAATTCAATAAAAAATTACAAAAAAATATGGAAAACGTGCTTCAGTGAGTTACAAATCTTTTCCCAAAAGGATTTAGAAAAATATGATTATTTAGGTCAAAATATGGATGATGTACACATGCATGGTATAGTAAAAAAAAGTGACTTTTAAATAGTGGTTTTTAGGAACGCCTATTAAAAATTAATTTGTATCATTTGGGTATTTAAAAACATTAAATATTTGGAAACTGGACTCTGAGTACTACATTTCATATTTACTAACTTTTTCCAAGATTCGACCTTTAAGTGCTTCAATTTTTTAGGTCAAATGTGACAAATTCTGAAAATCAAGGAAAAACTTCCACTTTTTGGCCAAAAAGTGGACTCAACTTCTTGTACACAACCATCTCCATTCCTTATTATTGCCCCTCCACCCACCACCCCAGGATTTCCTTTCATGGAGCCATCAAAATTTAGTTTGAAGCAATCTTTCGGAGGCCTGTTCCATTTACATTCAGACCTGTTTCTAGTGTTCTTGATTGAAGTATACATTGGACACTTTAATTCTGGGAATTTCTTTCTCAACCTGTCATCCCATTGTGTATATGTGTGATCCTTATTCAATTTTCCTTTGGCATTTGAAATCTCACATATGCCACTCCAGATCTTCTTAATGACTTCCTCCATGCTCAAACTTTGTTCTTGGAAGATTCTCCGATTCTGCTCCTTCCAAATTTTCCAGCGAACCATTGACGAGGTGATACACCATACATCTCCCCATGTCGCTTTGGACCCCAGTTTTGGCCAACTAGTTAGAAATTTTCTTAGATCATTATGTCTAGTTGTGGGCCATTCTGTTGTTTCTAACAACCAATCCCAACATTTTGATTCTTCTCTCCAACTTAACAGGAGGTGGTCTGCTGATTCTTCTGCATTTTTGCACATTGGGCATCTACTCAGACCTTCAATGCCAATGGACCATAGTCTATCACCAGTTAGGATTCTCTTATCCAAGGCCATCCACAAGAAGGCTCCAGCTTCGGGGAGTAGCTTCTTGTTCCAACACACTTTTTGGCCAATCTGTGGCTTCGTTTTTGTATGTTTGAATTAGATATCCGAATTTAACATAGTAGTTACTTGATTTTGATCCACTCCATATGATTTTGTCTGATCAATGTGAAATTAATACCATCTCTGATTTAGTATGTTTGTAATGTTGTCCTTGTCTTCTTCTGAGATACTTGGGGAGTCTATTGTTTTCCACTTAAATTTTATACTAGTCTCCTCTGCACTTGTCACTGTGTAGTCCACCACTGTGGTACCCATTGTCAATTCCACCTTGTTAATCCAATCTGGGTAATTGAGTAGTTTATCTAATGGTTCTTCTCCATTCTAGGAATCTCTCCAAAATCGGGCTTGTAAGTCATCTATGATTTTCTAGGACAAATGGTCTGTTATTACACTCCTAGATTCCCATATAAATCTCTAGATTGTTGAGCCCCCTTGGATGTTCACTGCTATGAGAATTCGACTCAGATCATCACTGTCTAAGTATTTTCTTTGTAGTATTTTGCACCACAATTTTCTAGGGTTAATTTTAGAGATGTTATTATGTCTCTAGAGTTGTATTTCTATTATTAATGGCTACAACCTGGAGCTTATGCTTGAGTCGTTACTTGTTATACATGGTATTATCTTTGATAATAACCATCTATTATATATTTAGAGTTGATATACCATAGTATTGTATCACCATAGGGCTACAAAGTACAAAATGGTTTATATTTGTAATGGAGATCTAAAAGTAAGGGCTTAAATCCATGAAGAGGACCATGCAACCATTGACCCCACTATTGTGTAAATACATAATATGATTAATGCCAACTATGGTGTAAAGGCCACAAGAGACCAAGTTATTCTCAACTTGTAAGTTGTGCTAAATACTATATTTGTACATTTAAGAGTTGTCTTAGTTACAATCTTTCATTTTTTCCATGGCAATTGTACTACTATCTATTGTTAAGAGTTAACAAGACAAAGGACTATTGTTGTGCTTTGCCGAGTCTTATTGAAGTATCATCTATTAGGTATCAATCCACTATACCATCTATGTTGTCTCTATGCCTTAGACCCATAGTTGGGGATCATAAACCTCAACTAAGAAAAAGTATTTCTTGTGTTTTATTGTATCAACTCTATTAATGAATTAAGGGTTCCTTGTAGAGTCAAATACCTCTATTTTTTGTCTAATGTTGAATGCAAAAATATGTATTTATTGTTTCAAGTGTAGTCTAAACATTAAGTGGCCATTTTAGTTCAAGCATTAGACATACTTATCCTAATTTTGTTAATCCAAAAGTTGTGATTAGTTAATTATTATCACTTAGGTTGTACATAAACTTCTTAGTAGATTTATTTTCTATTCTCTTCTTAATAAAGGCTAATAGACCTTGTGGTATAGAGAATTACCCCATTTAGTATGTTCTATAATACTCCTTGTTGTAAAGATATGAGAAGGCTTAGTGATTATTGATATATCATTACTATTATACAGATCCTTAAGGGTTATAAGGAAATCGATGAAGGCATGTATCTTTCATATAAATTGCTTATGCCCAAGTTAGCATTTATTTGTGGGTGTCTATATATCATTGTTAGAGTTGATGTTATAATGTGGGTATAGGTCCATGGTTATAAACCTTAGTTATTCTTGCATTATTATAGTCCTCTCAAGGGTAGTGGTATACTAGAATAATTGAAACCTAGATATATTCCTATATGCTTACATTATTGTATTCATTAAACCATCTCAAGGGTAGGGAAAACTAGAAGATATGAAAACAATAGATATTGTGACACTAGTTATATTATCTTGAACTTTGGAAGATGAGAACATCTCAGGGTAAGGTAGGATATTGGGACTTGATGATTATAAGACCATTTTTATAGCAAAAGGATAGTAGGAGTGTCTCAAGGTAAGAAATATTGGGAGATTGTTGTTCAGAGCATAATATGCATTTTATCATATACTTGCATTTTGTCAGTCATTAGTCATTAGGAGATTCAAGAAAGAGATAGTAGTACGTGAACATATGACTCACATTTATGTGAAGTTGAATATTGAAATCTTTGGCCAAAGTGATGCAATAGTTGTAAGAATCATCAATTCACTATATCCATAAACTCATATTATAAATTATGGTAGCTATATGGTATCTAGGGACTACTTTATTGACTAGATGTGATGAGTATTCACATTTGTACTTAGTTCTCAAATTTTTTTTGGTTGTAGACATCCCCATCTATCACCTTTGTCAATGAGTCAAGAGACACTTCTAGTAGGAAGATGTGTGGGGGAGTGCTAAGTCTGTGGTTGAAGGTAAAGTGCTCAGTTGATACTCTTTCTTCTATAGCTAATCAACCATGTTGCTTGCACTCAAATGAGATGACTATGACTAATGGTCAACTAGATTTGTAATGGAAATTCAACCATGTATAATTAATTTATTTAAATGGTGTAGACATAAAAAATTGACCATTATAATCCTAGGAAATTTAAATAATTTTAATTAATTAATTAACTATTCCTTAAACTTTTCCCACAAATAATAAATTAAATTAATAAATTTAATTTATTATTTAATCCATTAATTAAATCCTTTTCACCTTTTATCCTCCCAAAAATAATAGATTAATAAATTTAATTTATTATTTAAACTCAACCTAAACCCATTCAAAACAATTCAAAAACCCGTTAAAAACCCTAACCACCTTTTACCTACCTTACCGTTCAGCCAACCAAAAATTTGTTTAACCACCCAAACCAATATCTACCCAACTTAAAAAAAATCAAATACATCCATCATTTTTACACCCCCAGACAAATTTGACATTGGAGTTATGTTGTAATCTGTGCAACCACATTTCAATACCTTGGTAACATTTATATTTGTGTGGTTTTTATAGTCTTATCATTATCTTTCTGTTACACTGAATATAGATTTTTAGGGTTTTGTGTTAATTTCAAATCTTTTTAAGAAGATCTATATTTTGCTGTATACACTCATGAACCGGACATGAACATGCCCTTAATTAGTTGTTTTGCAAAGTTTCCTTGTTGAGTTTTTGCAGGTATGAGGAAGTAAAAAAAGTTGAATTTTTTTTTAGTTTTTGAGCCTTTTGGCTCATAATGTACTATGCGGCCTTACCCATTTAGTGCAAAGCTTCATTGCTGGTATGCATCTTTCTTGTTGGCTCATCCTGCATCAACCATCTTGCTTGATTTTCTCCATGGACAATAGCATTGTTTGTTGTGATATTTCTGATTCATGTTCATTTAGTGGTTTGTAGTTGGCATAACTATTTGTTACTATTAACATTTCTTTTAAAAAATGGTTGTTTGTTTTGGGGTTACAACTGTCGCACATTGTTCCAACTCTATTAAGTCAGTTGACCAAATGATGCGTGAACTCATTATCAGGATAACAATTATCTTTGGAATAGGCATCTAGATGTAAAATTTCCTTTTCATTCGGTGTTTTTGAAACATGTGCCTACATTTTGGAATATCTGGTATACAATTCCACACTTTTTGATGATATACGCTAAAATGAATTTTAGGAATCCATTTGCATGGTCCATCTTAACCCACCAGCATTTGTTAAAAACATTGAACTTCAAATGGCTTAATATTTACTAATGAATTCAAATATTTATATTGACTGATTTTTGTTTTGGGGAATTTTCATTGCAGGTTGTTATTAGCACAACAAAATATTATGTGGGTTACATCACTTAATTTTAAATCTGTCTAATATGACTGGTGCAGACTTGTTGAAACAATGATGCATGAATAGAGGAGTCAACATGCAAATCCATATCTCTTTCATGTAGATTCTTAGAGTTAGTTTGTTGTTTAGATTTTTATTTAATTTAGAATGCAGTTTAATAAACCTTGTTTTTATCGCCAAACTAGTAGTCTTCCAGTGCAGCAATAATGTAATGAACTCCAATCTTCTAAGTGCAACGAATGCATGAGGGTTGCATGTTCAGTTTGCTTTAGTCTTTTTAAACTATTATTAGACACAGCAATGTGCTATAGTGTAAGTTCTTTTATTATATAATCATGAATACAAGAAACAATTTTATAGGCTGCGAAATACAGAGCTATGCTGTGTGGTTTTTTCCTAAGTTGATTGTTTTTTATTCTTTCTGTTGTTATTGTTACTTTGAATTCAATCCGCTGTTATAGAGTTGTTTCAGAATCTACATTTGGTATTAGAGCCAGATTTTTTCTTTTGGGTTAAAGATTTAGTAGTTGGAATTTCGCCAAAACTTTATCATGCCGAATTCTAACTCCTTACCCATTCCAGAATTTGATGGAAATAAGTATGAATATTGGTGCATCAAAATGATGAAATTTTTGATAGGAAAAGAATTGTGGGAGATTGTTAAATCAGGTTATACAGAGCCAGCTGATTGGAATGCCCTCACAGCCAATGAAAAAATAGCCAAGAAGGAGGCCAAGAAGAAGAATGCTCAAGCCTTGTTTCACATTCAAATAGCTCTTGATAAGAGCTTATTTCCTAGAATTTAAGGTGCAAAGTCAGCTAAAGATGCCTGGAAGACTCTACAAGAAGCTTACCAGGGCAGTGACCAAGTCAAGGTTGTCAAGTTGCAGACGTTGAAGAGAGACTTCGAGAATTTGAAGATGCAAGAAGCTAAAAGTGTGAGTGAATATTGTGTCAGAGTTAAAGATGTGGTCAATAAGATGGCTACACTTGGAGAAATTGTGACCAATGAGCCTTTGATCAAAAAAGTGTTGAGAACTCTCACACCAAGATGGAATCATGTTGCCATAATCATAGAAGAAAGCAAAGATTTGACAACTCTTCAGTTTGATCAACTAGTTGGCTCTCTTATGTCTCATGAAGAGAGATTAAGAGATTCATTTGAAGGTGATGTGAAATCCTTTTCATCCAAATTGCAAATCACAAAGAATGAAGATGTCAGCAGTAGCAACAACAATAATCAAGGCCAAGGTAGAGGTCAATATTAGAATTAGTCAAGAGGAAATAGAGGCAAAGGTGGCTCAAGAGGAAGAGGTAGTTCCAGAGGAAGAGGTAGAGGTAGCTTTGATAAGAGGAATGTCTAATGTTACCATTGTAATAGGTATGGCCACTTTGAAAGGGATTGCAGATTAAAAGAAGGTAAAAGTGTTAATTATGCTCAAGAAGGTAATGAGAATCCTCTAGATCATTTATTTTTATCCTATGCCAAAGCTGAAAATAATAGCAAAGATGTTTGGTATTTAGATTCTGGATATTCTAACCATATGTCAGGGAATGAGAATTTGTTTTCAATAATGGATGAAAGTTTCAAATCCAAGATCTAGCTTGGTGATGACAAATCATTGAAGGTTGATGCAAAAGGAGTTATGGAAGTCCATACAAAAGAAGGTATGAAGAGTGTTAAAGACATTTATTACACTCCACAGTTAAAGCATAATTTGTTGAGTGTTGGACAATTGTGTGAGAAGAATTATAAAGTTGTGTTTGAAAATCAGCAATGTATAATTTATGATAAGAATCAGGGCAATAGAGTGGTTACAGTTGTGCCTATGACAAAGAATAAGATGTTCCCACTAAAGTTTGGTGAACATAACAGTAGCCTTGCAAATATGGCATATGAGGATACAAGTTGGTTGTGGCATCTCAGGTATGGGCATTTAAATTTTCATAGTTTGAATATTCTAACATCACAAGCATTAGTTTCTGGTTTGCCCAAGGTTAAAGAGCACAAGGAGATTTGTGAAGGATGTGCTAAAGGCAAGCATGCAAGGGAAAAGTTTTCAAGGGGTAATGCATGGAGGGCCCATTACCCACTTTAGCTTATTCATTCAGATATTTGTGGTCCTATGCAAACAAAGAGTTTGGGTAAGTCATCATATTTCATTACTTTTATTGATGATTACTCACAAATGTGTTGGGTTTGTTTTTTGAAGACTAAGGATGAAGCCCTTGAGACATTCAAGAGGTTTAGAGCCCTTGTGGAAAAGGAAAAGGGGTGTAGTCTCAAGTGCTTGAGGACAGATCGTGGAGGAGAATTTTGTTTAAGAGCCTTTCAAGATTATTGTGATATGCATGGCATCAAAAGGCAACTCACCACTACCTACACACCTCAACAAAATGGTGTAGCTGAAAGAAAGAATCGTACAGTGGTGGAGATGGCACGGAGTATGCTACAAACAAAGGAATTAAGCAATTCTTTTTGGGGAGATACAGTAGCTATAGCAGTATATATTCTCAATCGAAGTCCCACTAGTGCACTTGAGAAGATGACTCCGTATGAAGCCTAGTATGAGAAAAAACCAAATGTTAATCATTTCAAAGTTTTTGGTTGTTTAGCCTATGTTTATGTTCCTAATCAAAAGAGACAAAAGTTAGATCCCAAAAGTGAGTCATGTATTTTTGTGGGATATAGTGAGGAAAGTAAAGCATATAGGTTATATAATCCTCTCACTAATAGGCTTATTGTGTCAAGAGATGTGATTTTTGATGAAGGGGGAGTTTATGGTCATCAAAAAGGCCATATGGTGAAGTCAAAATCTGTTTTTAAATGATATTATTATTGATGATATTGATCATGAGCAGCCCACTAACATTTCAATTTCAAGAGCTACAAGTCCACCAAGTAGCCCCTCATCAATTCCAAGCTCAAGTCCAGTTTCAAGTCCAAGTTTTACAAGGAAGGTAAGAAGATTAAGTGATATTTATCAAAGGAGTGCAAATTAGGCACATGAAGAAAATCCAATAGTGAGACAGTTAATTCTGCTTTATTTACCAAGGCTGATTTTGAACCATCATGTTTTCAAGAAGCATGTACTAATAAGGTTTGGATGCAAGCAATGCAAGAAGAGATAGATTCTATTCACAAGAATGATACTTGAGAGCTTACAAAGCTTCCACATGACAAGAAGAATATTGGCACCAAATGGGTCTACAAGACCAAGTTTAATAGTGATGGGAGTGTTGAAAGGCATAAGGCAAGATTAGTTGCCAAAGGCTTCACACAGAGGTATGAGCTTGATTATGAAGAGACATTTGCACTAGTTACAAGACAAGAGACCATCAGAATGCTAATTTCGTTAGCAGCTCAAAAGAAATGGAGCATACATCATATGGACGTGAAAAGTGCCTTCTTGAATGGGTACTTAGAAGAGGAAGTCTATGTGGAACAGCCACAAGGTTATGAAGTGGAAGGAAAAGAAAATCATGTCTACAAGTTGAAGAAGGCTTTGTATGGCCTCAAGCAAGCACCAAGAGCATGGTATGCTAGGATTGATGGATACTTTCAGGATAATGGCTTCAAGAGAAGTAAGAGTGAACCTACCCTTTACTACAAACGAGAAGGTGATGATATTCTTATTGTAAGTTTGTATGTTGATGATTTGTTGTATATGGGTAGCAGTTCTAAGATGAAGGATGAATTCAAAGTTTCTATGATGAATGAATTTGAGATGAAAGATTTAGGTATTATGAAATATTTTCTAGGAATGGAGGTTTATCAAAGTGAGAATGAAATTTTTGTTTGTCAAACAAAGTATGCCAAAGATATGTTGAAGAAATTTGATATGGTTGATTGTAAACTAGTCTCCACTCCAGTTGCTCATGGAGTTGTGTTGTGTAGAGATGATGGTGCTAAAATCGTTGATGAGATAGCTTATAGGAGCATTATTGGTAGTTTGATGTTTTTAACTCACACAAGACCTGATATTGCTTATTCAGTTTCACTAGTTTCAAGGTACATGACAAAGCCATCTGAAATACATATGAAGGCAGCCAAGAGAATTTTGAGGTATGTGGGAGGCACTCTAAATTTTGGTATTCATTACTATACTTCTAAAAGCTTCAATCTTGTTGGATTTAGTGATTCAGATTGGGGAGGTAGTTTGGATGACCAAAAGTCTACATCTGGTAATTGCTTTTCTTTTGGTTCTGGTTTGATTACTTGGAGCTCAAAGAAGCAAAGTATAGTTGCGCTTTCTTCTACAGAAGCAGAGTATGTTGCAGTCACTTCAGTAGGTACACAAGCATTATGGCTTAGAAACTTCTTGAAGAAATTGGAGAGATACAAATTCAGCCCACAGTAATTTTTTGTGATAACATTAGTGCCATTAAATTGGCCAAGAATCCAGTCCATCACTGCAGGACAAAGCATTTTGATTTAAAGCATCATTTTATCTAAGATTTAGTGCAAAAGAAGGCAGTAGAATTGAAATACATCAACACTAAAGAACAACTAGCGGATATCTTCACCAAGGCAGTTGCAAAGGATCAGTTTTTGGCACTCATAGATCAAATTGTGAGCCCTCTCAGCATCAAGGGGGAGTATGTTGAAACAATGATGCATGAATAGAGGACTCAACATGCAAATCCATATCTCTTTCATGCAGATTTGTAGAGTTAGTTTGTTGTTTGGATCTTTATTTAATTTAGAATGCAGTTTAATAAACCTTGTTTTTACCGCCAAACTAGCAGTCTTCCAGTGCAACAATAATGTAATGAACTCCAGTCTTCTAAGTGCAGCGAATGCATGAGGATTGCATGTTCAGTTTGCTTTAGTCTTTTTAAACTATTATTAGACATAGCGATGTGCTGTAGTGTAAGTTCTTTTATTATATAATCATGAATACAAGAAATAGTTTTATAGGCTGTGAAATACAGAGCTGTGTTGTGTGCTTTTTTCCTAAGTTGATTATTTTTTATTCTTTCTGCTATTATTGTTACCTTGAATTCAATCCATTGTTATAGAGTTGTTTCAAAATCTACAAGACTCATGCCATACGAAAAACCTCATGATGGCATTTTTTTTTAAAACTCGTTGACTGCTTCTATCGGTGCATTCCTTAAACCACTTATGGGTACAAGAAATCACACCAGTGGTTTTCTAAACTTATTGTATGGTCCAATCAGCATCAAATCAAATAAAAGGCACTAACTAGTTTAACCTTTCACATGAGATCTTCTTTACTTGGGAGGTCAGCCAAAGACACGATTCATACAGAGATTGTCTCACTCTGTACATGAATTCACCCCAGCAAATTTTCTAAACTCATTGGTTGTTGTGACTTTGTTATTGTCAACAGTTTTATTTAAACATTGTTTATGATTTACAAAGTATACCAGCAAAGCACCCGCGCGTTACACACTAGATATTCCTTTTTGTTTGAGTACATTTCATGTTAACATTTGTTGTTTAAACACCTTTAGAATCATGGAAATCCAATAAGACAATAGAAACTGCTTGAAGTGTTATTCATGTATAGCAGTAATAAGGATTTAAAATGCTTTCTTTTTCTTTGTGAACAGCCTAAATGAAGTCATTGAGGAATTAGAAAACTCAGATAGCACAATTGCTAAGCTATAAGATCTTAATAGGTGTTCAAGTTTTATTCAAATTGTGATCTCTCACTGGGAGATTATCTTATCTATTAGATGGGATTAATCTTTTCTTATTGCAGAAGTAGTTTTTGCCAAGAGAGAAATATTCACATTGTCACGATAATTACCTGAAACTAAATATTTTCCTCTTATCAATCATTGCAAACTGCAGCAAGTTCAAAATCATCAGATTTTGTTAATTATTAGTGATCAAATAACCACCATTGCGCAAATTTCTAGCCCTTGGAGGCTGTTTTCTTCAAACTTGCATAACTATTGCGTTTTTCATCTGATTTTCACATTTTTGCAGGCGTTGGAAAGGTGACTCAAAGGAATACATCGCAGTGAAATCCATTTGTTTAAAATCATTTCAGATTTATAGGTATAATCATTTGAAATTTGGTCTTTCATTTTGAATCATCAAAAATTTTCCTCTCGTAGCACATTTAACATTTTGTGGGTTTTTGCAGGGTCATTTCTCGTCCTAACATTTTCATTGCAACTTTACGCTTGTCAAAGATAAATTTTTCAAACTACTAATTAGTGTGTTGTAGGTTCGATTGTCAAAGAATCTAATCTTTTAACATCGTGTCTTTTTTTCATAGAGTAGATCACATCATAAGCAAGGGTTAAAATTAACAAGTGTTTGTGATGTGTAATGCCCCATCATGTAACACTAGAGAGTTAGGATAACAAAAGAAAATTCTAGGAATAATTTTTTTTTTTTGAAGCAAGATAGTGCAAAACAGAAACCAAATATACCTTAATACACAACATAAAGGAAATTTCTCTTCTAACAACTCTAGGGAAACACAATTGCATTAGAGAATAGAAAATTAAAACCACACAAGTGAAATACATTATACTTCTTCTACAGATAAGATCAACTTTTCATTGCAAGATAGCTTATTTACAAAATTACATTGCAAGATTACAAGACCGATCATGTCGGTTTACAATTGAATAAATAAGAAAGCATACAACAACTTTGAAGGAGGAAGGCAAACTAGAACTGGAACACCTCTGCGCAGAACTTGAACTGCATCTCCAAAAAGGACCAATGGATAGCTCTGCCACCCAACCATGTGGAACCCTGAGGTCCACCCCTCCGAGCTAGGAGATAATGACGAGGATTCCACTAAGCCAAGAAACAACATCCAAAAATAAAAGAATGACAACTGACTTGACACAACCGACCAAATCAACAAACTGCACAAGGCAAGACATCACTCCAGAGGCACCACCAAGAGACAATAGAACTACATAAGGAGAGTGTCATCGCATGGTCCTAACATGGGTTACCCAGGCTATCTATCCCCAGAAGTCGGCCCCCATCTATGGTTACCCTGGCAGCCTCTCTCTAGGTGCCGGCCCCATAGGGTGACACATGCGGAGCCGACAGGTCCTCTCATGGAGACAAGGAAGTCAGCCTTTCCAACCAGGCCTTCGCATCCCATCCTTAGCCTACGAAAGCACTCAAGGCATGGGTGAGGTCTTTTACTTATCTTGTTAAGTGTTTTAATACCCCAACCCTCTTGATTAAGTTATTAAGTTTTCCACATGATTACAACTTCCATGGGGTTACCCAGGCATCCTCTCACTAGGCACCAGCCCCACCATCAAAGCCACTCCCTTAGCGTTCTCAGGTCAAACATACATACCACACATATAGGTATAAAAGTCACAAATCAGATCTGGGCCATAACGTATGCCTTTCACTAGGCCATACCAAGAAATCCATAATCTCTTCAAAATGAAGCAAAACCATAAGAACCAAGTACTGTATTCAAGAGGCTAATCCCCAATCATTGCAAGATGCAAAACTCTAGATAACCCAATGCCATAATTTGAACCAAGGCTTAGAACTATCCCTCTCGAGTTAGGTACACAGACACTATATCACAAGAAGATCCTCAACCAAAATGGAAGCCAAGGGTTAACACTCGACACTTGTTTGCAACAAAAGACTCAAACCAGGAAATGAGCTTAGACCAATTGCATCATCCCTTCCGTTATATTGCAAGGTTTCCCTTACATGAACAAGAGCCATAATATACCATGTTAACTGAAATAACCCATAAACATCATAGGCCTTGGAAATACAACTTGACCACTTGACTAAAATTCATTCCGACAATAAATTGTCTGCACAAGAAACCACTCCTAAACACAACTCATCCCAAGATAGGCACAAAGATCCAACACTAGCATAAAGATACGACAAGGTGGCAATCAAGCATAAGGAATTCAATGAACTCCTAAACCAATCAAGGAAACCAAGTTATCACAAATATCAAAACATCATAACTCTAGGAATTAATAAGGCAAAGAAGGTGAACCATAAACCGAACATCCCTTCTTCACAAATCAAGGAAAGCTCATAAAGTAATTCCATTAACACCAAAAACCCAAATTAAAGACACTCCAATTTCCGTAATAAAAATCAAAACACAATTCCTTGTTTTCCATAATAAAAGAATCTAAAATGGAGCAAATACCTATACAAAGACATTCACCAATTTACAAGCACGGCAAGGAATATTACAAGCCTGAAACAAACAAATTAATATTATAACAGGTAATTGATACTCGAAACACAATATTGTTGCCTCATGGAACAAGGACATTGATACAAATTACTCTAAAAATTTCCATAGACAACTATAAAATGAAACATATCTTCTCATCAGCTTGATTACTATCTACAATTTAAATAAGGAAAGCAACTAAATAATATAACTTGAAACCTAAACGTAAACATCTTACCCACTACTAATTCCTCAAGAGACATATACGCATGCACATTTATTAGCCACTATTACAAGAAAGTCTAATTTTCCTATTATACTTTCTAATAACTATCAAATGTAACAACAACATTTATCACTATGATTTCCTAAAATATTATAAACCTAAAAAGGTGGAACTTACCATATAAGATTTGCCACATACTCTTTTCTAATTAAACATCTATAAGCATTTTAGATTCGAACTATAACACAATAGTTTCATATAAGCATAGTCTAACACATCTCAATAAACAACTTTAATTCCATGACAATCACTGGATGTTTACCCCTTAAACATATGCCCCCAAGTAACGCTTACCAATTACAATTTCTAACGATTTCACTATAAGCCTACATGTATATTTTCCTAGACATCTTACTATTACTAATTCTAATAACCACAACTATATGTGATCAACAAAAGACATTCATTTATTTTTCTCTATCACTCTGATTTGAAACTATACGGACAACATACTTACATAAATGGAAGGAAATCACACAATTTAGTAAGAGAGAGAACCTTATCCTAAAAGTTAATTAACACAATTCCAAAGTGGACAGCTTAAGTAAGAATATCGTAATTTATGTAAGACACTAAGATACTATGTAACAAAGAAAAATAGAATTATAAAACCATCTATAACAATTTGTACCTCACAAGATCTATCTTTCTAATTAATACTCTAGTTAAACCTATTATAAATTTAAGAGATCCCAAGCTTAATATCAAAGCCTTTCAACTAATGCTCTTGTTAAGGTAAGGATGATCATTATGATTCATAACACTAATATCTATAACATACTACCCTACCACTACAATCTTTCCTTGCAAAAGAAATTACATATAAGAGAAAGTACCATTTCATGTCTACCCATTACCATTTCCAAGAATAACACTATAAGATTATATAAATGTCTTCCTAACATCTTACCATTTCCTAATTTCTATTCAAGTTATTAAAACAACAATTTTGTTAAACTTTAACACTCTAATTCATAAGATAACCACCAACATTCTTAATCATGGTCAAAACTGTTTATATAAATACATCATGGATAACATTATTAGTTCAAAGGTAATAAATCCTATATAGAATGAATCAATTGAGATACTATTTACACTTATGGCTATTCATCAACTAATAATCATATTAATTACTTAAAACTAGGGACTGAAGCATCAAACTATCAATGCACAATATACAAGGGTTAAACCTATCTATAAATGATCTTTCTTTCTCTACTAATATTTCAATAGTCTAACTAACCAAAAGGAGTAATATACTATTCTCAATCACCAAGCCTAAGTTGAGGGGGGAGAATTTATTAACTAATACTTTTGTTTCCATCACACATATGTAAATATACGGGTAATAACATCTCTACCACACTTCTTATTAGATACAAATAAGCTTAAATCTCATATTCTAAGATCTAAGTATACCATGACATTATTATAATGCTAAACTTAATTTGTCTAGGTACCAAGAAACAAATCAATGTTCTCAAGAACAAGTATATTTCAACCAATAATTATCCTAGCTCATCTAACTAAAGTTAAAACATACTATAATTACCTTTCTATGAAATCTGCGCATATCTGTCTATTCACGTCTCAACATCATTCAAGATTTCCCAAATGACAACTAGAATTGAAATAGAAAACCTTTTAATTATTGCCTGTGTCAAAAGGAAAGAATCGATGGAGGGAATGATTCATATGAGGAACCAAAAAAAAGAACTTATCTAATGTTAGAATAACCTCATAACAGAAGGAGACACCTATATGAATCAAGCAAAACATTTATTTATAGAAGAATTCAATCTGAGATAAGTTGCTCAGGGGATGGTATAGGTAGCAGAGGAACCTGAAACAAAATGCATTAGCTAAAGTTTCTTAATAGAATGAGATGCATGAGAGAAATAGTGATAGAGGATTTCATCATTACCAGTGACTCTCATGCCTGAAAGAGAAATTGTAATGGTAAGGACAAGTTTAAATAATGTTAATTTCAATTAATGAATAATTAGTATACAAATTGCCTAATAAAGGGAATGGACTGCGAACAGGACTACCACTAAGATCTGGAAAAGCTCAATAAAATTTCTACTTCAAGAATCCAAGATAAAGGACTTTAAACATTTTTATAAGAACCTCGCTATCATACCGATTAAAAGGAAAGATCCTCTTGATATTCCAATTAACATAAACATCCACTCTTACCATACTATTGCAATCTTGACTATACCTATTAATCTTAAGAAAAAAGTTTATTTCAGTCTAAGTTCAAGGATAGTTTTAGAAACATGAATAAGGAATTTCAAACTCAGATGAGAGACAGTTTATGGAACTCCTTCGGCTAGCTATGAGACAGTTTAGATTTGGATTCTAAAAAAAAATGAACTGCTTGGTGCCCAACGGCAGCACCAAGGTTAATAATTCTAGGGAAAGTTACTATATACCTTCAGAAAGCTATCGATAAATATATTTGACATCACTAATATATAGGAATTGCTCATATTAACTTATAGAATAGAATGTGTTACGCTGGATAAAATGTCTCCAAGAGACGTTATCTCCCTTAATGCAATGATTGAAGAGTATGCAACGAAAATTTTTAAACATGAACTCATAATGGTGGTGATAGGTTCTCAGGTATGAATAAAGAGAGGAAACATGCAATTCTCATTATGGTTATAAATGATCTAAGAAAGAAAAGAAAAGAAATGGGACTATCAAAGCATTCGAACAGCTAGACAAAGGCATTTGATTATCCAGACAAAGTTTCACTCATCACACAAGTTTAAAAGATAAATTCAATAGGTGGCTATTAGATTTTTCACACAATCCTTCTGATAAATGCAGTATTGGCCATGATGCAAATGAAACTAATCCTATCTTCACATTATCGATCAATTTCATGAATGGATAGTATTCAGTCAATGTCACAAGAGACAAAATCCCAGAGGCATCCATGTGTGTAGATACATATGCTTGACACCCTATTCAGAAGAAATGGCTATAAGAAACATCAGCGAACAGAAATAAATTTGGCAGAAGCATCTATACAAAGGTTGTGATTATTCTACACTTATACCTTCACTGAATTCAGTCTTTACTAAGACAAGCTTATCTTTATCACAGAATCTTAGGAAAGGAAAGGTTGTTTCCTCGGCACTTGTCATAAATTAGGGATGTTGTGTATGGGTAAATGAAGGTTGACCTGAAACTATGCAGTTGAATCCTGTTAAATCATCACATAATTTTATACACTGCTAAAAAAAATCAAGTTTGGTGAGACCACATTTGTGCTTAATAATTTATCAGCAAGCCCAAAGAATCCAAATGCAATGTCAGCTATTGTTATCTGGGTGTATGGAAGAGAAACATGTAGACAATAATAAGGTAATGAGATGATTGTCGTACCTCCAAAACTAACAGAAGTGGGCAATTGTCAGCACACATGTGCTAATTGAACTTGAGATAGAGTGACAAAAACAAGTAGATGGGCATTGAAAAGCATACTAGGAGCTGGTCTTTCAATTGATGGGCCTTGACAAAATGTTCATGCCTCAACAATTGAGGTGGAGGCATAGTTTATGTGGAATACCTTGGAGTCCTCTCATCCTCCTCTTCCTGGTAGTACTGATCGGGTGAGATTCTAGGTTCGAATCCTGCTAGTTTCACCTGCTTCTGGAATTCCCCACGCTCTCTTGCTCCCTCTCCTCAAAATGATTCAACTCCAGAGATAGATGCAAACATGCATCTGTTACTCAAAACAACCCACTCTTCTGAGAAATTCAACAATTTACTATCTCAAGAGATTCCAAATCTAATTTCCAGAGTGACAACTCAAAGCATTTATTTCCCATATCAAAATTATTCTACAGAAAATATATATATATATATATACTAATTATTCATAACCCCAAAAATATGACATAAATGCTCTTGGACAGCAAACAATTAATTCCAGGCTATTTTAAAATCCAAGCAAGGTAACAATCCAAATTCTATGCCAAACAAATAATACCCAATAAACATAATTGGAGCATTATTATTCTAATAAGAAATCAATATAGTATTAACCAACTATGCATGAGCTTATTAACACAACTCGACTATTCTCCAAAACTCAGGTTACCAAACATATAGGGCAAGGACCAAGCAACACCACATGACCAATCAACACCACACGACCAACCAACACCACACGACTCGAGACCACAACCGAAAACAAGGACCGACCTAGTGGAATAGACCTCACATTATCTCCCATCATTGATACCCATTGGTGTAATAACCCGCTCAAACCTGCTATATCAGGTGGAGTCAAGGTTCGGTACCTGCAGCCTGCATCAAACAATTGGTTGTATAAAATCCAACACATATATGTCAACACACACAGAGAGTTAGAGAATCGCGACGTAGTAGGGTACTCGAAGCGAGTAGTACTACACCGTCTCTGCTCTTGAAACAATATCATAACAACTTTTATCTGAATTCAACCACCACAATTCAAATGACACATGACGATATTAATTCGCATCATAATAGGAATAATAGTAGGGCCATCCTAAACTCATAACACCTATCTAATTATATCAGTCAAACATAGTTCATCATAACTTACTAATCAACTATTCTCAGAACTGATTCAATGCCATGGAAGACTAACAACTGTCTCTGAATGACAGAGAGAAATGCAAAACTACCTCTGTCGCAAGCCAATGACGAGGGGGCACTACACGATGTCTTGTGGCTTGTAATTTTTTCATTGAATGCATATGCTCTTCTCTTGTACCATTCGACAATCTTGAGAATCAAAAGCATTCCTTTAACATTTTGTATAACCACCCACACATTTGGATTTGAAATTAAAATGAACCCCATGTGAGGGTGAGCTAAGGCATTGTGTATGCTCTCTCCTTGCGTTTTGTGCAATCTGGGAGATTAAAAAGCAATGTGTTTCCTTGCTTTTGTCATCCTTAGAGTGGGCCTGCTCTTGAGACATATCCACAAGGAGAACTCATTTGCGACCCCAAGTAGTACTTTCATCCAGTCCGCTATATAAATAGAGAATAAGGCAAAAGCCAAGTCTAACCGGTATTAGTGCTTACCATATAGTGCTAGCTCGAAAGGAGGCATACCTTTGTGTATATTAAAACTCCTAGTAGGGTTAGTCAAAGCCTTTAGTGGCTTGCTGGACGCTCGTAAGGTGCTGGTCCCCCGGATATTCACTAGAACACTTTTGTTTAGTGGCCAAAAACCCTCTACTTGTTGATACAAGAGGAAACTATGATAACCATCCCACATTTTCATGGCTTATGGCAAAGATAGCAAGGTACCTCAGGATCTATGCATCCTAGGACCTGGAACTTGGTGTGCCTAAGAAGTGAGTGCACTGTAAGGGGGAGCTTGTGCCCCAAGTTCCTGGAGCTATACACCATAAGTAGGCATGGCTGGGTAAAACCAATTGGGAACTCAGCAAGTATTGTCCTTTCCTAGCCTAGGATTGTGCATGTTTACAAGTGTTTGCAAAACATCAAGGTGTCATCAAAAACAACAAATCAAGTTGTGTGTCTTATATGATTGATGTGGGTGCATACCTGATCATCATCACCATTACAACTTGTCTCCTATATCACCAACTTGACTTTTAGAATTGAGAACCCTTCATCCTCATGTCACATCTCAAGCGAAACCTTGATACTTTGAATCAAATGAAGCTCTCTCATCCATATCCATTCCCAAAATCTCTTTCCAATAGTGGACTCCCATTGATCATATATCAACATCTAAGTCATCAAGAGACAGACCTTTTTCTAATCAATCCCATACTGATCCATTTGCTTAAGAGGCCCTAACCATTCTTAAGTTAGGGTATCCTTGCCATCTTATCTTTCCTACTCAATAAGCCCTGACTTCCTTTTGAGTAGAGGTGGCATTTTAATCTCCTTTCTTCCTTAGGCATATCATAACCCTAAGTGTTTTAAAGGAGCCCCTTATCCATATCCAATCCCAAGGTCCATCTAGTCTCTTTAAGTTATCATTTTGACTCTATTTCTATCTTAAATCAAGCAATCCGTATCCATATCTCAATCTGATCCATATCATTTATCCCCACTTTTGGAGTCTTTCATATCATCCATATATATCCATCTGAGAGCTTTTTACCATTCCAAATTGTCATCTATTTTCATGGTTACTACCTGTGCCCAAGCCAAGAAAAACAATATCGAGTTCACTCCTCAAAAATGGCAACCTCAATCCTCAGGATTCCTTGAAGAAGAGCCCATCCATGATCAAATCAATCCCACTCAACAAAACACTAGTTCATCATCATATTTTCATAATGATCCACTTGGAGACCTTTCAACTCATGTAGATGTTTGAGATGATGTATCAGACCAACCAGTTACTCCCAAAACTCCTAAATCCGCACATGACTATACTGAAACGAATCCAATTGCACTTCAACTCCAACAAGATCTTGAAACATTACAACTTGTTCATCTCTCCATGGATCATGATCCTATTTATTTTATGCAATATCTTTATGATTGTGGAGCTAGAGTCCCTGATGATATTTATGAGAGAAAAAAAGCACGAAGAAAAGCATAAAAGGCTAAAGCCAAAGCTCAGACTAATTCGTCTCTCCATCAATCATTTTCAACACCTATGTCAAATGTGTTTCAATCTACCACATCACCACAAAATTTCACCTTGGGGTTACCACAAGATACCTCTATTTCTACAATCCAACTCCTCTCTTCCCATCAACCACTTTCAACACCTATGTCAAACATCTCTCAATCTATCTCCTCACATACTTACACATTAGGGATACCTCCAGACTATTCTACTCCCTTGATCCATCCCATTCAGTCACCACTTGCACCTTCATCATTTCCTTCATTAGGGTCATCACTTACACCCCCATCGATTCAATCATTAGGAATCTCACAATCTATCCTCATGATTCAACCCATTCAGTCATCAGTAACATCTTCATCATTTCCTTCATTAGGATCGTCTCTCACAACCCCTTCCATTTCACCAGTAGGGATCTCACAATCTATCCCTATATCTTCTATACCAAAAACATCCAACATTCCCTCATCTTAATTAATCCCCAATACAACTCATGTTTCCATACCTCAAACTTCTTCTATCCACATCCATCATGTCAACACTCAACCAACACATGTATCTACTTCCATACCCTCAACTTCATGAAATTATAACCCTACCAATGTCTCATCCTCAAAACCCGTTGATCTCCAAATCCTTCGGCTACAACAACAACTCGCCCAATCACAACAACTCACCCAATCACAACAATTTGCCCAATCACTACAACAAAATTTGAGACTCCAATCAGCCCAACAATCTCAATCATCGTCACAACATCAAAATCACCCACAAACATCACCCCAAACACAATTACACAATCAATCAATCACCACTCCACCCATTCAAGATGAAATCGAATGAATCATCGATAATCGGTTTGGTGCTTGACAAAAGAAATACTCATTTGAAGAACTATACCCTGATCCATTTGAAAAATCTTTAATCATGGTACCTTTTCCTACAAATCTTGAAATACCAAAATTTGACAAATACAAAGGAAAAGGTGACCCTCGCGATCATATTCATGAATTTTGTATCACATGCATGGAATTTTGACATGAACCGACATACTTAATGAGACTTTTTCCTAAAAGTTTGGCTGGGTCAGCCCTTGAATGGTTCTCATGTCTCCCAGGAAACATCAAATCATTTGAACAGTTAGCAGAGGAGTTTGTCAAGAACTTTGCCTATAACATTTACCAAGAAACCTCCATGCAAGACCTTTATAACACTAAACAAAAAGGAGGGGAAAACCTTACTTCTTTCCTACAAAGATGGAGGCATATTATCAGTCAACTCCCTTGTCATATTCCTGAGAAACAACTAGTTCTGATTTTTGTGCAAAATCTTAATCAAGAGCTAGCTTTTCACTTACAAGTGCAATGCTCTGATTCATTTGAGGAAATCATGACAAAAGACAAGATGATCGAAACAACTCTTATCAACAAAGGTCTCATTAAAATTTACAAAGACAATCACAATCGTGATTCCAATAACCAAAACAATGATAAATCCAGATATTGGAATCAAAACAAGAACATTGTGAATGATGAAATCACTAATGCAAAACATGGTCAACATGTGCAAAATAAACCATTTGTCCTCAATTCTTCATCAATTCATAATACACCTCGAGATCATCCACCACATATACAGAAGAAATTTACCCTTCCAGGTCTGAGACCACCACACAAATTTTTAGACTTAATAGAACCTCTTGAATCTATATTTCAGAAACTTAAACAAGCAAACATGATTGAACTTCCTGACATTGGTAAACCTTATGAAGACAGTCGACCAAAACCCCGTTGGTTCCGAGAAGATCAATATTGTGAATACCACTGTGTCAATGGGCATGCCACTAATTCATGCATGAGACTAAAGAATTATGTCCAAGATCTAATTGATCAAGGAGAGATAAAAATAGATCAAATACCTCATGAGTCTCCCAATGAGAAACTCAAAGCCTACCGAGAACCATTTCCTCCACATGGGCAAAAAAATAATAATGTCGATAACACATCACACCATGAAGTTCATTATGACTATAGTAACCACAGCTTAGTTGGCCGTATTGAAGTTTCATATCCTCATGTCAATGTTATAACTATTAGAGGTAGAACTCCCAAGTGTGATGTCACTACACGAAGAGGTCATATCACTGTTTAGGGAAATCCTCCTCCTATTTCATCCCATAACCCCATGAGACCTCCTGTTACATCCCATAATGTACCTAAATATAATATCCTGGATCAATTGAAAAAGACACCTGCCCAAATCTCAATCCTAGAGCTTTTAAGAATGTCTCCCCAACACAAACAAATCTTGGATAAAGCCCTTATAGAATCTCAAGTACCAGGTGATATTTATGTAGATCAATTCCAAGCTATGGTGGGGGCTCTTACATCCACTCCTCACCTCATCTTCACAGATCCAGAAAACTCCTCTCCAAAACATTTCCATAATGAAGCCCTTCATCTAGAAGTTATTGTTAACCAACATATCACGAAATGGGTCCTGATAGATGGTGGATCAGCTTTGAATTTATGTACCCTCAAATTAATAAAACAACTAGGATACTCCAATGAGAATATTGACTAGAAACGTCAAATTATGATCAGAGCTTATGATGACAGAGAAAGGAAATCGACAAGCATAATTCGACTCCCAATCAAGGTTGGTCCTATTACAATGGAAACTACATGTCAGGTCTTGGATCTTGATCTCCCCTACAACATTCTCCTAGGGTGTCCATGGATTCATGCCATGAGAGCCGTACCTTCCACATACCACCAATGCATAAAATTCCTATTTAATGATCATGAGATTACCATACAATCATATCCTTGCCCATTTCAATACTGCAGACAATTAGAAGGTCGCTATAGACATCAAAATTATTTCCAGAACTAATGAAGTTGCCCAACCATCATCCAAATACATTGACCCATCCATCCTCACCCCATCTTCATCATCCACACCATCCACTTCCTGACCAAAGATCAAGGCTAAGATCAGGGAAAAAGGCATGGGGGAGTACACTCTGTTTCATATCAATGAACTTCCTCTTTCACCTAAGAGCTATGGGTGACCTCGTTAGATTACTCATGTCTTGGTTACTCATCCACAATTGAAACATTTCAAATACTGGGGGCAAATGAGTCAAGAAACCATTGAAGATGACATCTCTAAATGGCTCTATAGTGAAGAAGATGAATAGAGACAATTACCATTGTGTATATATCATAGAGATTATCCTATCATTAAAAATTTGGGCTATACAGAAGGTCAGCTTGGGCAACAACAACAAGGAATCTTAGATCCTTTAGAGTTTCATTTCTAACCTAAGCATGTTGGGCTAGGGTTTGGATCTGCTAAGCATGAGTCACTCGATGTTGAGTTTATCTTAGACAAAGTGGCGAAAGCTTTTCCCGCGGTTGAATCATTTAATCAAGACACTTTCATAGATCCTTTTGAAGCAGTCACCGATGTCTTCGAGGATAATTCCATCTATACCATCACTTATTCCTTTGATCAACCATCGTCCTCATCCACCCCATCCACTTCATCTCATTCATTATCCCTTGTTTATCCAGATCTCATTGGCTGGGACCAACAAGGACCTCATGTCCTTGATGTCTTTGAAAATGATGAGGCTATTGGTGAATTTCTGGGACTTCATACTCATCTACATATCGGAGATCACAAGATTGGATACACTATTGAACTACACTCTGATGCCTACTTTGGGGAATCTATTAAATTCCTTAGTCAGAAAAATGAAAATATAAAAATAACGTCCCCTGGTGAAAACCACTTTGTGGCACTTTCGGATGATGAAAAAATAAAAATAAAAGATGTATCCAATGGTGAAAACCTCTCTAAGGTGCCAGAGGATGAGGAATTTAACCTTCCCAAAGTGGGTGCACACCAAGAAAAGTCCACTATACTTATAGAACAAACACAAGAGATGAATCTTGGAACTACAGAAGAACCCAAGATCACATATGCTACAAAGTCACTGTTAGAATTTGAAACTTGAGACTTCAATTCTTTTTTCAGAAAATGGGAAATCAATTTTGCTTGGTCCTATGCACATATGCCAGGATTAGATCCATCACTAATAGTACATCATTTAATATCCATCCAGGAACAAAACTAGTCAAACAAAAATTGAGAAAAATGCATCCCAAAATTGCCCTAATGGTCAAAGCAGAGTTAGAAAAGCTCTTGGCAGTTGGTTTCATCAAATAGATAGATTATCCTGAATGGATCTCAAATATTGTACCTGTAGCCAAGCCAAATGGAACCATCAGAATTTCTAATGATTTCAGAGACATCAACAAAGCTTGTCCAAAAGATGATTTTCCATTACCAAACATTGATATCATAGTGGATCTAACAACAGGACATGAGATGTTATCATTGATGGATGGATTTTCTGGGTATAACCAGATTAGAATAGCTAAAGAAGATCAACATAAAACCTCTTTCATTTGTGTCTAGGGAACATATTGTTGGCTTGTCATGCCTTTTGGTCTAAAAAATGCCAGAGCCACATATCAAAGAGCAATGACTATTATCTTTCATGATATGCTTCACAAACAAATGGAAGCTTATGTAGATGACATACTTGCCAAATCAAAAACTAGAGAAGGTCACCTATATGTTTTGGAAAGCATTTTTGATTGTCTTGAAAAGTACAATGTTAGACTAAATCCTAAGAAGTGTGTATTTGGAGTAACATCTGGAAAACTCTTAAGTTATGTCGTGTCCAAAAGAGGAATTGAAGTTGATCCAGCAAAAGTCAAAGCTATAATGGAAATACCTCCTCCACAAAATCTAAAACAAATCAGATCTTTGCAAGGAAAATTACAATCCATACAGAGGTTTATTACTCAGCTTGTAGACAAGTGTCAACCATTTACTCACCTGTTGAAGAAAAACACACAATTTATCTAGGATCAAAACTACCAAGAAGCATTTGATAAACTTAAAGAGTACTTGGGATCTCCTCTTGTGTTAGCACCACCTATTCATGGAAAACCCCTTATTTTATACATTTCAACAACATCAGCAGCATTAGGAGCTCTTTTAGCACAAAATGATGATAATGGTAAAGAACGAGCAATCTATTATATCAGTAGAACTTTGGTGGGCTATGAACTAGATTATTCCCCCATTGAAAAGGCATGTCTCACAATTGTCTTTGCATCACAAAAGCTTAGGCATTACATGTTGAGTCATCAGACTAAGCTTATATCAAATATCTATTATCTAAAGCAGTTCTGACTAGTTTTATGGCAAAATGGGTGATGATGCTTAGCGAATTTGACATTGAGTACATTGATAGAAAAGCTATAAAAGGACAAATAATAGCAGATCAATTGGCAGAAGTACCTATAGAATCAAATCGTCCAATGGTAACAGAATTTCCTGATGAATCAATTTTGGACATCAAAACCATTCCCTCTTGGCAATTATATTTTGATGGTTCTCATACTCAACGTGGCTTTGGAGCTGGAATACTCTTTGTTACTCCTCAAGGCGATTATATACCAAAATCATTTCACATTCAATTTCCATGTACAAACAACATCGTTGAATATGAAGCACTAATCAAAGGATTGAAATTAGCTATAACTTGGAATATCAAAAACTTACAAGTTCATGGGGATTCTCAACTAGTGATCAAGCAAGTAAACAATGAATATCAGACAAAGGATGAAAAGTTAAAGCCATACAAGAAACTCATGGATACATTCAAAACATATTTCAACAAGATCACATTTGAATAGATCCCATGGCTTCACAACAAAGTTGCTGATGCTATGGCCACAATTGGTTCAATGATAGAGATGCCTGGAACTGATCCCAAAATTGAATTCCTAATAGAATAGTTGTTTATACTAGCTTTTGATATCCCAAAATCAGAGTTGGTATGTGATATTGTTGGTCCTAACTCCACTTGGTTCAATGAGATCTACCATTACCTTCATAGCCAAATCATTCCACCAAATCTTTCCAAATCCCAACATCGCTCCTTCATTCATTGTTCTTCCCAATATGTCCTCCTCAGTGACACGCTTTATCGAAGGTCACTAGATGGTGTCTTGCTTAAATGTCTTAATCCAGAAGAAGCTCAAACTACCTTGCATGAGATACACGAAGGCATCTGTGGTGCTCATTCTAGTGGTCCTTGCTTAGTCAAGAAATTGCTTCGCACAGGATACTACTGGCCTACTATGGAACAGGATGCACATGATTTTGTCAAGAAATGTGTACCTTGTCAACAACATAGTGATCTAATTCATGCACCAACACAAGAACTGCAAACTATCACTACTCCATGGCCATTCTCAAAATGGGGGCTCGATCTCATTGGAAAAATACATCCATCCTCCTCAGATGGTCATAAATTTATTATCACTGCTACCGAGTACTTCACTAAATGGGTTGAAGCAATTCCTCTTACTTACATTATGGGAAAGCAAATATCTAAGTTCATCTTCCATTATATCATTTGCCGCTATGGTATTCCTCAAGCCATAGTCACAGATAATAGTCACCCATTTAAGAACCAAGATGTCAAAGAGCTTTGCAACAAATTCAAAATCCAACATCACTTTTCTACTCCCTATTATCTGCAAAACAATGGCCAAGCCGAAACAAATAATAAGACTCTTTTGAAAATCTTGAAGAAAATAGTAAACGAGGTTGGCCGTGATTGGCACTTGCAACTTCATCCCGCTCTTTGGGCTTATTGAACTAGTATCTATACTCCTACTGGTGCTACACCGTATTCCTTGGTATATGGTTCAGAAGCTATTTTTCCCATTGAGATCGAGCTCCCATCCTTGCGAGTATCCTTACAACACTTGATTTTAGATGAAGAGTATCAAATGTCAAGATTACAAGAGCTTGAATTGTTGGACAAGAAGCAACTTACAGCTCTTAATCATCTGAAAGCTTATCAAAATCGCCTGCGCCGAGGTTACAACAAGAAAATGAAGCCTCGTAAATTTGAGTTGGAGATCTTGTTCTACTAGAAAATCAAAGAAATATGGCTGATCGTGCAAAGAAAGGGAAGTTTGAACCTAACTGGTTGGGACCTTTTGTCGTAACCAAGATCTATGGATCAAGAGCTTACCAACTTTCCACTCTGGAAGGTCAACCTTTGGAAGAGCCTATCAACATAGCCCATCTCAAACGGTTCTATACCTGACTTGGAGTATCCCAATTACAAAAAAAAAATCAAAATAGTAAAGAAAAATCATTTCATCTAATGGTGAAAACCACTTGGGTGGTGCCCTGGATAAGTACTATGGTGAAAACTTGTTCGCAGGTGCCATGTGTAGAATTTAAGTTGTCCCCACCATCCTTTAGGTAGCTTTTTCACATCACCCATCACTCCATCATCCATCTCCCTTCCATAATAAGATTCATCCTCTCTTCAGCCCCCATCCATATCTTGCCTTACACATCTACTCAGTATCCTTTGGTCATATTGCATTATCTTGCCTTTTATTCTACATTCTGTTGTCACCGACTTTTCCGTTAGTCTTTTTCCATCCCTTCTCCTGCTCTCATCCTCGTATTCTTTTGTCCACCTATGTAGGTCTATGTGTCTTGGCACCTTTGAGTTCCTCATAATAGACTCTTGTGTTTGTATACATTTCCAGTCTCATGCAATCCCATAATAAAGTTTTCAGCACTGCATCCTCATTCTTCCCCTCCATCCAATCATTTAAATTCATAAAAATACAAAAATCAAACAAAACAAACACAAACCAATTTTTGACACTCGCACAATCCCAGCCATATTTCAAAAACACTTTGACACTCTTCGATAAAATTGCACAACTCAACACATGGAGATTTGATCTTGCTCGTAGTAACTAAGTTGTAGATCCCCCAGGCCAAATCATCCTTTATTTACCTTATCTTATCTAGGGATATTTTGTTCCCACAACATGCACTTATCCATTTATCGTGTTAATCTTTGGCTTGAGATCTTACTGTCTTTATTACTTATGTCATGATTAAGTCTTTTGGTTGTTTTTTTTGCTTTTCTGTCTAGGGGTAACATTGTGTATGCATGCTTTGCTTGTTTTGTTTGCGTGTGTTGACTCATTGCTATTTTGTGTCTGTTATTCATTACTGTTTTGTGTCTGTTATTGGTCCTTGCAACATACTTGCCACACTGTCATCATGGTCTTTCATATCATGGTGCCATTAGGCATATGCTTGCTTGCGACTTTACTCCTTTCTGCATTTGACACATCACCCTGGTCTTTATACCTTGGTGCATAATATCAGGTTCTATATCAAACATCAAGTTTCTCAAAGTTTAATTAGCATAACTCCATCCTCCTTCCCTTCATTTCATTTTTCAAGAACCTATCCATCTCCTTCGTCCCTGCATAGCCTTTTGAGGGGGCATTATCTACCAATCCTTCATTTTTATGAGCCCCATGTGAACCCTAGCCTATCACCTATCCACAAATGAAAGAAAAATATGAATCCAAAACCCTATGTTTTAATCTTCTTTGAAACGACATCACTTCGTAACATCGTCTCAAGGAGGGACAAAATGTAGACATCAAAAATTGACCATTATAATCCTAGGAAATTTAATTAATTTTAATTAATTAATTAACTATTCCTTAAACTTTTCCCACAAATAATAAATTAAATTAAAAAACCCATTCAAAACAATTCAACCTCAACCTAAACCCATTCAAAACAATTCAAAAACCCGTTAAAACCCCTAACCACCTTTTACCTACCTTACCGTTCACCGAACCAAAAATCCGTTTAAATACTCGAACCAATTTCTACCCAACTTTATAAAAATCAAATGCATCCATCATTTTTACAACCCCTGGACAAATTTGACATTGGAGTTATGATGTAATCTGTGCAACCACATTTCAATACTTTGGGAACATTTATATTTGTGTGGTTTTTATAGTCTTATCCTTATCTTTCTGTTACACTGAATATAGATTTTTAGGGTTTTGTGTTAATTTCAAATCTTTTTAAGAAGATCTATATTTTGCTATATAGAAATGGATCAAAAGGATGGTTGTCCTAATTTAAGAGTGTATTTTATTATTTTTAATTATAAATATATATCATGGAAATCTAAGTGTTGATTAAATGATGGTATCTTTAATTATAATGAAGAATCTCTTTGTGCCATTCATGTATTATTTAATTTCCTATTGTTTTCCCTTATTATTATTAAATTAGGTGGTTCATTACATGTGGTATTAGAGCGTAGGTTCAAACACTAGGGCCTATGAGCCTGCTATGTCTAAATGTAAAATGTTTTGAAACCAAGGAAACCTAGACTAAATCAAAGTGCTTTTATTTCTCTAAGTATAGATATTGGAGGATCGAGGAGGAAGTTTTCTGTTGTTGGCTACTTGTTTCTCTTAGCCATCCTTTTGGATTTTGTCTTCTCTCTTCTATGATTTGTACAAAGGTGGCACCCTTTTACAACCCCTTGCTCCAATTTAGACCTTTGGCAAAAAGTGTTTACTTTATCAAATATTAAAGTAGGAGTGGGAAAGGTTTTCAAATCCAGCACAAGGTGGGATTGGAGAATCTTGGATGGAGGCGACAATGAGAATGATGAGGATGACAATTTTGATGCAAAGGAATGGAAACTCTCTTATGATGAAGATGAACATGAAAGGATTTTAGAGCTCTAGCTAGAGGCTCACAGCTCCATTTCATGATCTCAAAAGGCATATTGTCACACCCCATTTTTGGTTATTCATTGGAACATATAATATGTGGATTTAATATTTAGCATTCCATTTTGTAATTGCATTATAATTGGACAAATGATAACTTATCTTGATTATATTCATAATATAAAAGTTAATTTATTGCAGTTGATATTTACTCAATTATGATTATGATTTATTTTCCTAATGGACTAACTACAATTTGGATGGATATGAGGTGGATGTAAGATAACCATTTCCCCACCCTATGGTCAGGGAGAGTATCATCTAGAAGATTATGATAGATGGAAAGAAGTTGGTAGTTGAACCAAAATATTTGAGAACCACACACACACCTACATAAGTCGATAATATGACTATATGTGATGTTTGATAAATGTCTAGAAACATGTAGGTGGTGTTGAAGAGAGAGTCGTAATGGTTTATTTAATTAGTCAATTTAGTATTTAAAGAGTCAATTATTATTAATATTATTATTTCAATAACAAAATATAGCTATGGTATATTTCTAGTATAGACACTCATAAGCCTAGTATCAATATAGTTGATTTGATTATAAATATAATATCATTTACTTCAAGCATGATCTTATTTCAAATTTTAGACTTTCAGTGGCAAGCCTATAATATTAATTATTTTAAGCCCCTACATGTGGCAACCACTATCAAAGCAGAACATGGACCTTTGTGGCATATACATGATACTGGAGGATAAAAATAGCCAATGTAGTGGGAAAATTAACTAATGAGGTGGTGGCACTAAAACATTCAATTCTTTTCCTTCTCTGGGCATAGTTTTAGTCTATAATGAAGGGATACTCTTGGGAGCATGGTGTAGCATTTTTAAGTATTTGTTTTAGTCTAAGAAATAGAAGTGGGAATTTGGTAGGGGTTGTGTAGCTAAGAGGAGAGCAAGGATGGTGGGAAGAGCTAGTAGCTTGCAAGAGAAACCCATAGGTAAGAACAACTAGTCAGTCAGCCTCTATAGTAATGTTTTTCCATTATAAACTTGTCTAGTAATAAATGATAGTTGTATAGCATAGTGTATTTCTTTTGATAATGGCTATTATATTCTTACTGTGTTAATGATATTATCCTATCCAAGTTACCTCTAATTTTAGAGATGTTATTCTTTCTGTGGAGTTGTAATTCTATTGTTAATGGCTACAACCTAGAGCTTATGATGGAATGATTACTTGTAAATGCATGGTATTATCTTCAATAATAACCATCTATTATATATAATTAGAGTCGATATACCATAGGATTGTATCACCATAGGGATATAAAGCCCAAAATGGTTTATAAATTTGTAATGGAGATCTAAAAGTAAGGGTTTAAAAGCCATGAAGAGGGCCATTGAACCATTGACCCCACTATTATCTAAATACATAATATGATTAATGCCAACTATCACATAGAGGCCACAAGAGACCAAGTGATTCTCAACTTGTAAGTTGTGTTAAATGCTATCTTTGTACATTTACGAGTTGCCTTAGTTGTTGCAATCATTCATTATGTCCATGGCAACTATACTACTATCTATTGTTAAGAGTCAACAAGACAAGGGACTATTGTTGTGCTTTGCCTAGTCTTATTGAAGTATCATCATTTAGGTATCAGTCTAGTATACCATCTATGTTGTCTCTATGCCTTAGACCCATAGTTGGGGATCATAAACCTCAACTAATAGCAAGGATTTCTTGTGTTTTAATGTATCAACTATGTTAATGAATTAGGGGTTCCTTGTAAAGTCAAATACCTCTATTTCATGTCCAAGGCCGAATGCAAAAATATGTATGTCTATTGTTTCAAGTGCAGTCTAAACATTAAGTGGCCATTTAAGTTCAAGCACTAGATAGACTTAGCCTGATTTGGTTAAGCCACAAGATGTGATCAGTTAATTATTATCACCAAGGTCCTACATAAACTTCTTAGTAGCTTTCCTGCCCATTGTCTTCTTAATAAAGGCTAACAGACCTTGTGGTAAAAAGAATTACCCCATTTAATATGTTTTCTAATACTACTTGTTGTAAAGATTTTATAAGGCTTAGTGATTATCGATATATCATTGATATTATACTGATCTAAGGGTTATAAGGAAATCCATGAAGGCATGTATCTTTCATATAAATTGCTTATGCCCTTGAAAGTAGCATTTATTTCTGGGTGTCTATATATCATTGTTAGAGTCAATGTTATTATGTGGGTATAGTTCGATAGTTATAAAACTAAGTTATTCTTGCATTATTATAATCTTCTCAAAGGTAGTGGTATACTTAAATAATGGAAACCTAGATATTCTTATGCTTACATTATTGTATTCATTAAACCATCTCAAGGGCAGGGAAAACTAGAAGATCTGAAAACAGTAGATATTGTGTCATTATTTATCTTATCAAACTTTCGAAAACAGTAGATATTCCCACCATGTTACGGTAGATATTCCCACCATATTTAATTCTAATATAGAGAAAGATTGTGAAAATATCTTACCTCTTAACAATAAAATAAACTCAACAATATAAACTTGCAGAACACTTGGAACCATGCAAATGTCTATTTGTAAGAACTGAAGTCATTACCTCAATACTAGTTCTTTTTTTTTCTGCTGTCGAAGTTGCCCATGTGAACCATTTTATAAAGCAAATATACTCGTCTAGATTCCAAATATCCCTGAGATCGAGAGCGATATCAAACACAATGGAAACAATTTGAGTGGCCGATCAGGTTTCACGTTTGGAGCTCGAATCTCAACGAATTGACTCCAAAACATATCAGGTTAAATGCACCATTACGGTATTCTTCAGATGAAGGAATTTTTAATAATACTAAGGAAAACAATATGAAATCAAAATGCAGCTTGCAAGAAATATGAAATTTTGATCATCCGCGATTCCGCCGTGCCAGCAAATATTTGTTTTATAAAATGGCAACTGGACAGAAGAGAGAAAATTTAGGGAAGTAAAAAAATCCTTCCTCGTGCAAAAGCAATCTCGCATACGGATCACCGCCCGGCTTTTCCTTTTTTTCTTTTAACAGTATTTTGGGAATAAAACATGCTATTCTCTGCAAGTGGAGTGGACGCAGCGGCCATTTTGACGAGCATTTCTCAAGTATATTCTTTGGGCTGATAACATTTTAGTATTACAGCTGTGGCAATCTTAAGACTGATGCTCATTCATCTATGGAACGTTAGCAGGTAAACAAACAATAAAGAATTATCTCAATGATTTGTGTCATTTTTAGTTTATAATTTCTATAAATGACTACATTATTATTATTTTTAAGTTGATAAACTATATTATTGTTAAGCACATTAGATTTCCACAGTCCATAATGTTAAGCAATAGAGTTTCTGGATTTAATTGTGTGAGATTTTTGTAATCAATGTTTCTAATCACACTTTGTGATTCATCATCAGGATGAAAAGAGCTGTAGGAGAGAATGGTGAGTTGTAGACCAGGTTAGACTAAAAAGAAGAGGGATAGGAAGTTACAAGGAGAGCAAGGAGTGCTAAAATAAAATAACAACATAAAAATTAAAAAGCAAACAAGGAAAACATCTCAAAACATATGAGGGTTGAAAGACAAGGAAGAATGGAAAAATAAGATAAAAATAAAATAAAACACATCTAACTATAAACAAACTCAGGACAATCACACCACCAAACACTAGCACATGAACTATATTTTTTTTTTACTAGAAAAAAGTGATAGAGCACCCATAGATTAATAAAAAGAGGTAATACAAAAAAGGACGTCAAGTCCAGCAGACATAGATAAATATTACAAAAGAGATGCCCCTTAACAGCCCGAAAATGCACATGATATATATATATATATATATATATATATATATATATATATATATATATATATAACGACTCTACACATAAAAAAACAAGTAAATATACAAAAGCTAAGAAAAATTGATGGAAATGACAAAATAAAAGAAAAAAAGAAGCAATCTAAAAACACTCCAACCAAACAACCATAAAACCTTATTACAACAAATCAATAAACAATTGAAATCACAAACACATAAGACCCTAAAATGAAAGAGTGTCATATACATAATTCCCAAAAGGCTAATAAATAATTGAAATCACAAACACATAAGACCCTAAAAATGAAAGAGTGTCATATACACAATAAATTATATATATGACTCTCTTTCATTTTTAGGGTCTTATGTGTTTGTAATTTCAATTGTTTATTGATCTGTTGTAGTAGGGTTTTATGGTTGGTTGGTTGGCATGTCTATGTTGTTTTAGATTGCTTCTTTTTTCTTTTATTTTGTCATTTCCGTTAATTTTTCTTTTCTTTATTTACTTGTTTTTTATGTGTAGAGTCGTTATATATATATTCCATATGCATGCTCTAATGTTTGGTGAAAAAGGGGCAAAGGAGATTTTTGCTTTTCCCGAATTGAAATTTGGTTTCCAAGATTGATAATAAAACCCAGTCCCATTGAGGAATAATGTATTCTTCTGGAATACCAAATCCCTGTCTTTTTTATTTGAAAATTTTACTATCAAGAATCCTTCTTCTAAAATTACTAAATCATCATATGTAGGCCAGTTTTGTGTAATCCATTCATGTAAAATGTTTCTAGAAGTAGGGATTTTCCAGAACTTACCAATGATAGTCGTCTCCTTGAGATTCTTTGTCTTATCCACTAGTAGTGTTTCTGGTATTTGGACACAGAGTTCCTCCCTCGACCATGAGGTTAGATGTTCCCCTTTTGCTTGTTCTTCCTCTTGTGAGGTGAAATGAACCTTTCTATATATCTTCTTTTGTGTATCTCTGATTTTATGTGCTTGTCTTCTTTTCTCTTGTTTTGAAAAGTCACTAGTTCTGTCGTTCTTTCTTGTCTTCCTGAAACTTCCCATTTTTGTCTCATATTTGCATGCAAAGGCCATTAATCTTCTTCTAGTATCTTGACTCCTATGGAAGGCCTCAGTCTAATCTGGAAGTGCCTTCCTAAAGTACTTTCTGTTTTCTTCCTCCGAGTTGTAACATCTCGCTACATAACCCCAAAGGGTAAGAGCCAAAAGGGGACAAGATAATTTTTTTTGACATAAGTAAACAACATACACAGGTTCAGTTGTCAATTCGATAGATTGATACCATTCATTTTAAACACCAAAGCAAATGTTCCTAATCCCATCTAATAAAAAACATGAATCCATAAGCATAAAATATAGGTGGATCTAATACCCACACCGGAATCCATAAAGCAATAAAGGAACATTACATTTCTTCTCATTAAATACAATGATTACTTCTCTTCTAAGAGAGTTCAATTACATAACTGCATATACAATAACAATGATATATTCTAGAATATGATACAAGGGCTAGATGGTTACAATAGTTGAATCAAGTAATGGAAAGAGAGATCGTCTCAAATTGGTGCTCTAAAACCTGTTCGTTGGTCCCCAATGGTGGTGGCAACGTCTCCCAACCATGTGAACTCCTAAGAGACCACCCCACCGTGCTCAGAAATAGTCACAAGGCCCAAATGGATGAACAACAACAAGGGGTTACAAGATGGCCAACACTCACATCAGACACAAAGCAAACATGGAGAACAGTGCTTACAGTCAAAGTCATAATATAGGTGTACTCATCTAAGTCATAAGTCAGGTACTACTCATGACTCCTAAGGTGCTAGATACTAGAGTGTAATCATGTGTGCTCGAAGGGATGCAACACACAGGAGCAAGTACCTCTCATACAGACGAGGAGACTCAATTGTGCCTGAATCCACACCCCGCAGATGGATAGGCCTTCTCATTGCATCCTTAGCCTTTACAATCACTCAAGGCCATGCACGAGGTCTAATTATCTTATTAGTGTTTTTACCTCAATGTTTTAGTTTTAGTTATCACTTATTAATGTAACTCTGCTACTAGTTCCCCTGGCAACCACTTACGGGCCCAGGCCCTTAGAGAGCCACTCTAGATGACCACTCTAATGCCTACACCTTGTTCATCTCATTTGACTAACTGAGACATACAAAAAGACTAAAACATTGAAATATAAATTTAAAATAGTCAAGATAAAAAAATATGGTTTACAAGACCCAAACTCTCGTGGACAGTGTGATTTGTTGAAAATGATCTTCTGCCAATTAGATCAGTTGTGTAATAACTCCAGTGACCCCAATTTGGTCACGATTCACAAAAGGTATGCACAAATAAAATAAAAATATGGTAAATGGCACTGCAAGCCTTCTCATAGCCTAATTTTAACATATTGACTACCATATTTAATATAACAAAATAAATTGTTAAAAGACTTACAAAATGGAAATCGTAACTTTCCTTCCTACAACAGTTCCCTTAGATCCTTGAGTTGCTTGACAGTTTTCTTAATAAGAGATTTGTGACCAATTCAATGCACATACACAGATTGATATTTCTAAGGTATTTCAGTACCATAACATTCTTTAACTTAAAAATTACAATTTCCACAATGCTGGCCATTTAGCAGAAAATGATTGTGTGACCAAAAAAAAACCAATGAGTTTTCTTAAGAAGAGTTGTAACAAAAAATCTATCAAAGAAATCATCATATAACAATAGGTTTCATGGGACTAAGATCTCTCCAATCTCTATCATGCATCCCAATCTTGTATGGCTGCCTCATTCTATTCTCTAAAAGATCGACCCACTTGTTTGCCTAATAAATTAACTCAGAAAACATATGATCTTTCTTTGGAAACCCTTTTTATCAAATGAAAACATGAAATCTCTATAGGTTTAAAAGAAATAATCCTAGGAAGGAGGCAATGTAACAAAATCTTGCATTCAAATAAACTTTCAGGCACAAATTTTATGTAGTAGGGGTTTCATTTTATTTTTATTTTTTTCTATGGTAAAAGGAATTGCAGCAACCATGTTTAGTTTTGTGCTGGAAAAATAAACAACTAATGTTTCTATGGTTTTAAGGAAATTGTAGCATCATATTTTAGATTTTTACAAAGGTAGTAATGGGTTTCAGTTTTCCTGTGCTCAATGAAAACACTGCAAACATTTGTAATTGTTGTGTTGGAAACATATAAAAAATAGAGAATAGAGGTAAATACCTCTTACCCAGATGCACTCCCTTCAGCGCATCTCAAGTCTCTAATTTGATATGCTCTCCTTCTCTCCTTAAACTGTTTCTTCGAATCCCTAATCTGCCCGTCCCTCTATTCTTTGCTCTTTTTTTTTGTTCTCCCTTTTCTTTTATCTTAAAACCTCCCTTTCAACTTGCCTCAGACCTTGCAATATGATTGCTTACTTAAGAAAAATATGTCCCCCGTCTTTTTTTATGTGTTCACTCTATTATAATTTTTTGTTCATAAATGCCTCTCTGCCCAAAAGAAAACGCGTTGACTCCCCCTGAAGATAAGATATTTTCCTCCCTTATCTTCTCTGCAATCATTCACTTCCTGATGCCCTTGATTTTTCACCTAAAAACTCCATTAGACTTAACCTCCTATGCTTCTTTTTCCAATAACATTTCACCCACTACCAAGATATTTCTCTCCTTAATAAACACTCTCTGACACCTCCACATGCCATGACCCACTCTACAAATATTTTACTCCAGCATTAAATTCCCCTCAGATTTTTCTATAGCTATAAACTCCCTCATCAACTTTTCAACGCGGTCATCGCGTTGCATGGGATGGAGTTGAAATAAAATATTATAAAAAACTAACTTTGTTGACTCTTATGCAGCAAGGGGCGGTGGTTGTTACATCCAACCCCCTAGGACTAAGCTTACTCCTGGAAGCCTACAAATGCTAAGATGTAGCCAAAGCACACACACTAGTCCAAGAAACTCGATACAATCAAAGGAGGCCAAGGACAAAAGTCTCAACAAATGGACTGGCAAAGTACACATGACCATAACGAAATGCAGATGGTAAGACCACAACATAGGAACACTACTCTAATTGAGTGTAGTGGGATAAGGTAGGCTATAGGGAATAGGGCTTGTGACTATCTCCAGTAACCACCATCAGGGATAATAAGAGTATGCTCATGCCAGTGAATCTAGGTGGAGTCGATACTCAGTACCTGCAATACTCCAAGCACATGTCAAGGTACTTGTGCATATATATACATCATATAGCCGAAGCAACATCAATCATGTAAGCATGAAATCTATCATATGTAATAATAATGTCCACATCATAATAGTATCAAGATTGCACATCACCGGTGCCAATACAAAATAATAACAAGATGCGTATTCCAAAAATAAAGTATACAGTCATCGAAGTCCATCAAGATAAGAAAAACATAATATGAACACATGGATCATTACATCCCCTAGAAGTCTACAAAAAGATATGGATAAAGGTCTCTCATCCTCACCGCATCTTCCCAAGATGCTGAGGACTCACCATCAGGATCCCATTGGACCCTTACCTACTCTATGTCCCAACCCCTGAGGGTGAACCTCTGATGCTGAAGGATGCGTACGGGTTCCAAAGAAAGCTGCCCATCTGCCTCAACCTGCAAAGCAGTCCAATCAAGAGCATGGGTCACATCAGGAATATACTGTCTAAGAACTAAAACATGGAACACATCGTGGATGCATGATAGATTCGATGGTAATGCAAGGCAATAGGCAACAAGACCAATCCTCTCAAGGATCTTAAAAGGTCTAACAAAATGATGTGCTAGCTTTGAGCCTTTCCCATAATGGATGGGGCTCTTCTATGGATGAACTCTCAAAAACACATAGTCACCTACTGAGAAGTGGCAATCCAACCTATGGGCATCAACATACTTCCTCTGTCGATCCTGAGCTATAGTCAACTACTCTCTGATCCGTACTACCTACTGCTCCATATCCTGAAGCATCTCTGGACCCAAAATAACTCAATCCTCTAAGCAATCCCAACTCAACGAAGTGCGGCATGGCCTACCATACAAGGCCTGGAAGGGAGAATACCGAGAGAACTATGATACCCATTGTTATAAGCAAACTCAACCAGGTACAAGTAGTCCTCCCAATGAGACTGTTGATCCATAATGTACATCCGAAGCATGTCCTCTAAGACCTGATTAACCCGCTCCGTCTGTCCGTCAGTCTCGGGATGGTATGCAGAGCTGAAATTAAGCTCAGCTCCCAAAGCATGCTGTAGAGAAGTCCACAAAGTTGAAGTGAACACTAGATGATGATAAAAAATGATCCTACAAGGGATACCATGTAGACGCACAATATCCTCCATAAACACTCAAGCTATGGATGATGCAGTGTAGAAAGATCTCATGGGTGAGAAGTGTGCCACCTTAGACAAATTGTCCACTGTGACCATAATAGCATCATGATGACACAAAGACATAGGTAGCCCCACTATGAAATCTAGAGATATCGTATCCCACTTCCATCTAGGGATGGAATGAGGCTGTAACAATCCTGCTGGGTGCTGATGCTCTACCTTCACCCGCTGGCACTCAAGACATTGAGCCACAAAGTCAGTAATATCTCATCGCAAACTTGCCCAATAATACAACTATCGAAGATCAGCATGCATCTTCGTGACACCCAGATGAGCTGAATAGGGTGCACGATGGGCTTATGATAAAACCAAGGAACAAAGATCACCAAAATCTGGAACATAAATACAACCAAGATGTCACAAAAGTCCATCAGGCTTGAGTGAGAAACCTGCCAACCTACCCTCAAGGACTCTCCCAGACTCAATCTCTACTCTCACCTCCTAATACTAAGTATCACTAGGAAGTGACTCCAAAATATGGCTCCATAAATCCACTCCAAGAGTCAAAATTGAAATCTCATGTCTCCTCCTGCTCAAGGCATCCACAACAACATTCTCCTTACCTTGAATGTAGTGAATCTCAAAGTCATACTCACAGAGGAATTCCATCCAATGGCACTATCGAGCATTCAAATTTAGCTGAGTGAAGATATACTGCAAACTGCAATGATCACTATGCAACTCAAACCGATGTCCCAAAAGGAAATGTCTCCAATACATAAGTGCATGGATGACAACTGCTAACTCTAAATCATGGGTGGGGTAGTTAAGCTCATGATCCTTGAGCTTACGGGACTCATATGCAATCACTCATCCCTCTTGCATGAGAACTACCCCCACACCCTCCAATGAAGCATTGGTGCACATTACAAAATCACCTATAGGATCTGGCACTACTAGGATAGGTGCACTAGTCAGCCACTCCTTAAGAGCCTAAAATGCCAACTCACACTGATTTGACCACACAAACTTCTTCCCTTTCCGCTGAAGAGAAGTGATGGGATGGGCTACTCGAGAGAAATCTCTCACAAATCGGTGATAGTAACCCACCAATCCCATTAAACTATGAACCTTGGTCACATTCATTGGTGCTTGCCAATCCACAATAGCCTAAATCTTAGAAAGGATCCATTGAGATACCCTCTCCTGAGATGATGCGACCCAAATATCTCACCCCAGTTTGGAAGAACTCACATGGCCAAATTGCCAAACAACTGATTATCCCGCAAGCACTACAACACTTGTCGCAAATGGCCTTCATGCTCCTCCATAGTCCTTGAATAAATCAAAATATTATCAAGGAACATGAGAACAAACTGTTCAAGATAGGTGCGAAACACCCCATTCATCAAACTCATGAACACTGATGGAGCATTAGTCAACCTGAAAGGGACAACCGTGAACTCATAATACCCATAGCATGTACGAAATGCCATTCAATGATTGTCTGCATCATAAATGCGAAGCTGATGGTATCCTAACTTCAGATCTATCTTGGAGAACACCTTGGCTCCCCTCATCTAATTGAACAAATCATCTATGCGAGGCAACAGGGATCGATTCTTCACCGTCACTTTGTTCAACTGGTGATAATCAATACACAAGCGAAGAGATCTGTCTTTCTTCTTCACGAAGATGACAAGTGCACCCCAAGGGGATACACTAGGATGAATGAAACCCTTCTCTAGTAACTCCTCTAACTGCAACTGCAACTCACCCAACTCCTGAGTAGTCATGCAATATGGTGCCCAAGAAATAGGCTCCACTCCAGGAATGAGATTGATACAGAAGTCTATGTCGCGCTTAGGCGGCATACCTAGAATATTACTCAGAAATACATCTACAAACTCCTGAAGAATAGGATGATCATCAAGAGATACCTCCTAAATCCCACCCTCAGCAAGATCACTAACTGAAATAGCGAACATTTGACAACCTTTCCGCATGGCACACTTCAGCTGCATCGCTGAAATCACACAGAGAGAAATGGGTCTCTAAACCTCAACTAACTCAACACACTCCCCAACATCATCAACACACTGAACTGACTTACGCTAACAATCTATACTGGCTAGGTGGGTCTCCAACCAATCCATGCCTAAAACAATCCCGTAGGACCCCAAAGGCAACACACGGAGATCCACTGTGGTAGTGAAGGTGCCCAAATCCAACACACAACCATGAACAAGGGAGTCTACAGCCACCTTGGATCCAGTAGCTAACTCAACCTACCAACCAATGTCTTGCCTTGCCACCACAAGTCCACAACACTCCACGAGAGAAGGAGAAATGAAAGAATCTGAAGCTCCTAAATCAAACAAGATAGATGTGGTAATCCCACATAACACACCTAAATACTCAACTACGGTGCCCTGATGCTCAGCTTGACAGTTATCAACCACCACAAAAACTCTATGTGATCTGCCAGCCTCACCTACTGTAGGTTCTAAAGTAGCCTATCCATGACTACCTCTAGCCACTGATTTCTGAGGACACTAAGCATCTATATGACCATGTTGCCCACAAGCATAACAACCACCCCTGCCAAAACCTCAGCCTAAAAATGGTGCACATGACTGCTGGGATCCACCACCCCTAGAACTCTGTTGAACACTCTGAAAACTTTGTGACAGACCACTCTGCTGCCTACTCCAAGAGCGATGATGCACACGGTCTCTAGAGAATGGAGTACTAGGATTCTGCCCACTCTACTGAGATTGAGCAGGCCTATGCCTCTGTCACTGACCATGTCTAGGAGGTGTAGTATGAGATCTAGATGGTCTAGCTCCCTGAGACTATGTACCCCGAGCAACTAATCCTGAAGGAGGGGCACTACCAATCTAAACACCTGCCTGACCACCAAAACCTCTAGTCAAATTCTCCTCTATCAACCTCACCTTCTCCATGGCAACCTCTAAGGTCTTTGGCTCAAACACACGAACACCACCACTAATACGGGCATTCAAGCCCCTGATGAAATCTTGTACTAACATCGACTCATCATCAAAAATGCTAAGGTCATACTGATCTACTATCATAGTTGTCAACTGATGAAGTTCATGGAACTCATCAGCACATCTCTGTCGATAGTAATCTGAAAGAAATCATGCACAGAACCTCTCTAAGAATAGTCCCCATGACATGGAAGCAATATCTAAGTGAAGCTTCTACTCCTCTACTCTCCACCATGTAGATGCAAAACATCTAAGATGCATAATGGCACATCAAGCTCTAGTATTGCTACTATAAGGATGCATAGCAAAGCATCGATCAACCAAGTCTCTACCTCGTTACCTGTACCAGAACCATCAAAAGTAGGGGGATGAGCCCTAAGAAGATCCCTCATGTGACCTGCAGTAACACTATCTCCATCCACCCTATCCCTCACAACAACTACTCTCGAATGATCTGGACTACGAGAACGCTCACGCTCAACTCCAGCATCCTGACCATCCTGATGAGAAGGGTGTGACTCTATCTATAAAATAGCTAAAACATGAGCACCCCCGAGCCCTTTGGCTTGATTCTCAACATGCCGTTCCTCCTAACGCTCACTCTAATTGTCCTGATTGCCCTGATTACATTGATTACCCTAATTGGCATCATGCCAAGTGCTACATCAAAGAATAGTGGCTATGCCTCTAATTTTGCCTCTGGCTCTACCCCTAGGAGGCATACTAAAGGAACAAAGAACACATCAAAACAGATCATCACAAAGACAACCTAAGCACCATACTAAGGCATGAACACATAACAACATGACTATAGAACAATATAACCACCTCACGCCACACACGTCAAACACAGCAAAACATAAAAGGCTCAAGTACGTCAGATTTCCCAGTGTGTGAACATGGGCTTTGATACTAGATGTAACATCCCGCTATGTAACCCCAAAGGGTAAGAGCCAAAAGGGGACAAGATAAATTTTTTTGACATAAGTAAACAATATACATAGGTTCAACTGTCAATTCGATAGATTGATACCATTCATTTTAAACACCAAAGCAAATGTTCCTAAGCCCATCTGATAAAAAACATGAATCCATAAGCATAAAATATAGGCAGATCCGATACCCACACTAGAGTCCATAAAGCAATAAAGGAACATCACATTTCTTCTCATTAAATACAATGATTACTTCTCTTCTAAGAGAGTTCAATTACATAACTGCATATACAATTACAATGATATATTCTAGAATATGATACAAGGGCTGGATGGTTACAATAGTTGAATGAAGTAATGGAAAGAGAGATCATCTCAAATTGGTGCTCCAAAACCTGTTCGTCGGTCCCCAATGGTGGTGGCAACACGAGATAATCACAAGGCCCAAATAGATGAACAACAACAAGGGGTTACAAGATGGCTAGCACTCATATTAGACATAAAGCAAACACAGAGAACAATGCTTACAGTCAAAGTCATAATATAGGTGTACTCATCTAAGTCATAAGTCAGGTACTACTCACGACTCCTAAGGTCCTAGATACTAGAGTGTAATCATATGGAGTGTCATCATGTGTGCTCGAAGGGATGGCACACATGGGACCAAGTACCTCTCATACAGATGAGGAGACTCAATCGTGCCTGAATCCACGCCCCGTAGACAGATAGGCCTTCTCATTGCATCCTTAGCATTTACAAGCACTCAAGGCCATGCACGAGGTCTAATTATCTTATTAGTGTTTGTACCCTAATGTTTTAGTTTTATTTATCACTTATTAATGTAACTCTGCTACTAGCTCCCCTAGCAGCCACTTATGGGCCCCAAGCCCGTAGAGAGCCACTCCAGATGACCACTCTAATGCCTAGACCTTGTTCATCTCGTTTGACTAAACGAGGCATACAAAAAGACTAAAACACTGAAATATAAATTTAAAATAGTCAAGATGAAAAATATGGTCTACAAGACCCAAACTCTCATGGACAGTGTAATTTTTTGAAAATGGTCTTCTGCCAGTTAGATTAGTTGTGTAATAACTCCAGTGACCCCAATTTTCTCATGATTCACAAAAGGTATGCACAGATAAAATAAAAATATGGCAAATGGCACTACAAGCCTTCTCACAGCCTATCATAACTTTCCTTCCTATAACAGTTCCCTTAGATCCTTGAGTTGTGTGACAGTTTTCTTAATAAGAGATTTGTGACCAATTCAATGCACATACACAGATTGATATTTCTAAGGTATTTCAATAGCATAACATTCTTTAAATTAAAAATTACAATTTCCACAATGCTGGCCGTTTAGCAGAAAATGACTGTGTGACCAAAAAAAACCACTCAATTTTCTTAAGAAGAGTTGTAAGGAAAAATCTATCAAAGAAATCATCGTATAACAACAGGTTTCATGGGACTAAGATCACTCCAATCTCTATCATACATCCCAATCTTTGTATGGCTGCATCATTCTATTCTCTAAAAGATCGACCCACTTGTTTGCCTAATAGATTAACTAAAAAAACATATGATCTTTCTTTGGAAACCCTTTTTATCAAATGAAAACATGAAATCTCTGTAGGTTTAAAAGAAATAATCCCAGGAAGGAGGCGATGTAACAAAATCTTACATTCAAACAAACTTTCTGGCACAAATTTTATGCAGTAGGGGTTTCATTTTATTTTTATTTTTTCTGTGGTAAAAGGAGTTGCAGCAACCATGTTTAGTTTTGTGCTGGAAAAATAGACAACTAAAGTTTATGTGGTTTTAAGGAAATTGTAGCATCATATTTTAGATTTTTACAAAGGCAGTAATGGGTTTTGGTTTTCCTGTGCTCAATGAAAACACTGCAAACATTTGTAGTTGTTGTGCTGGAAACATAATAAAAAAAATAGAGAATAGAGGTAAATACCTCTTACCCAGACGCACTCCCTTCAACGCACCTCAGGTCTCCAATTTGATATGCTCGCCTTCTCTCCTTAAACTGTTTCTTCGAATCCCTAATCTGCCCGTCTCTCTATACTTTTTTTTTGTTCTCCCTTTTCTTTTATCTTAAAACCTCCCTTTCAACTCACCTCAGACCTTGCAATATGATCGCTTACCTCAAAAAAATCTGTCCCCCATCTTTTTTATGTGTTCACTCTATTATATTTTTTTGTTCATAAATGCCTCTCTACCCAAAAGAAAATGCATTGACTCCCCCTATGTTAATTTAACATTCAGATTCACAGTAAGAAACAATAAAACATGAATGCTCACATAACACAAAGATACCCTGGGAAAACCTCTCTCTTGGAGGTGAAAAACCCAGCAAGAAAATCTCAGATCTGATTTATATTAAGAGCAGAAATGAATTATAGCTTTGCTCAACTAGGGCACAAAATATAGGCACCAAAAATATAGCTTATTTGAATTGTAGTTTTGAACTGAACTAATTATAATTTTTAGAATGAAGTTCAGTTGCACAGTAAGCACAGAGGTTCAGCAGCCCTAGATAATCCTATGAACCTGTTGAACTATCGAACCAATTGAACTGCCGAACCAATTAAACCGTCAAACCAATTGAACCTGCGAACCGGTTGAACCTGCGAACCTGTTGAACTAGTTCAACTAACTGTGGAGCCCTTGCACTATGCTTTTAGTAGATCGCTGATGGATTAGATTGTGCAAAGCAGAATTTGGTGAGAGAATGACGTGTATTGTGACTACCAGTCACTTTTCATTTATATGAGATCGCCCAAACAATTTGGCACCAAATTACATATACATTATATTTGAAATAGGTCCTGACCTATTTGTAATTTCAAGATACATAGAATAATGAGTTCGCCCAATTTGGGGCCTACCTTAATCAAATAATACAACTAAGTTCTCAAAATGCTAAGGCTGACAGGCCATTCAGCATTTTATGACTAGGTCGGTCTCTAGAAGGGATTCGACCTAGCTACCAAAAATCAACACTCCCTCTTAGCTAGGGAGGATTCTTTCATAAGGATCAAGTCACATAGTGACTAACATCATGGCTACTCCCATGGATGAAAACATAAGTGCTTATTGTCATCTCCTCCTGACGTTTACCATAGATACTCCCAGAGGGTGAACAAGCACATCATGGAATTTCTCCCATGATATCCACCATACCTACTTGCAGAGGGTGGCTCCACCATGCCTACTCGCAGAGGATGGAAGAGGGCTTTCACCTCAAACTTCTCCCAGAGAAGAGTGCATTACCACCATGCCTACTCGCAGAGGGTGGATCCACCATGCCTACTCGCAGAGGGTGGAAGATATAGTATAATGTATCACTGATGCTGAGACTCCCTCTCAGCTAGAGCTTCATTCTCCACAACTCCAAGCTTGTCTCAAAAATATGCAAGCTTCACTTGAGCAAGGGGTTTGGTGAGAACATCTGTTGTTTGCTCATCAGTGCTGATGTACTTCAGTTGAATAGCATTCCTTTGCACCATATCCCAGATATAGTGATACTGAGTTTCCACATGCTTTGATCTGTCATGAAACACAAGATTGGCAGAGAGCTTCACACAACTCTGGTTATCATTGTGAATAATTGTAGGCTCCCAGGGTTGTCCAAACAAACCTGCAAGGAGTTTTCAAAGCCACACTGCTTCTCGAGATGCCACACAGGCTGCAATATATTCTACTTCAGCAGTACTCAATGCTACTGAAGACTATTTTCTACTGCGCCAGGATATCATGGCGGATCCCAAGCTGAAGCAAACTCCATAAGTGCTCTTTCTATCAGTGACACTTCCTGCCCAATCAGAATCAGAATAGCCTTCCAAGGTAATGACTATGTTGGAATAGTACTTCAATCCATATCCAACTGTACCATGCAAATATCTCAAGATATGCTTGGCTACAACAAGATGAATCTACCTTGGTTCGCACATAAACTGGCTGAGGGCACTCACTGCATAGCAAATGTCAGGTTTAGTGTTAACTAGATACATCAAGGATCCAATCAGCTGCCTGTATTCAGTGGGATTCACAAGATCAGACCTAGCTCCAGATTCACTCAACTTCTTTAAGTTAGTTTCCATAGGAGTAGGCATAGGTTTACAATCTAGCATTCCAAATCTCTTCAAAATATCAATGGTATATTTTCCTTGACTTAGAATAATTTCATTGGGTCTTTGCCATACTTCTAACCCTAGAAAGAAATGCATGAGACCTAGATCTTTCATTTCAAATTCTAAAGTTAGTTCTTCCTTACATCTAAGAATGAGATGATCTTCTCCAGTTAGGAATAGATCGTCAACATATAAAACCAAAATCAACATTTCACCATTGAATACCTTAAAGTAAAGGTTAGGATCAGCATCATTCTTACAAAATCCTAAGCTTATCAAGTACTTATCAATTCTTTCATACCAAGCACGAGGGGCCTGCTTAAGGCCATATAATGCTTTCTTCAATCTGCATACATGAGATTCTTTCTTATGGATCACAAAGCCTTCAGGTTGCTCAATGTAGACCTCTTCTTCAATAACACCATTGAGGAAGGCTGTCTTTACATCCATCTGATGCAACTTCCATCCCTTAGCTGCGGCAATAGCAATGATAGTCCTAATGGAAGTATATCGAGCAACAGGGGCAAAGGTTTCCTCATAATCTATGCCTTCTTTCTGAGAGAAGCCATGAGCCACAAATCTAGCTTTGTATTTCTCAAAACTTCCATCAGCAGCATGTTTAATTTTAAACAACCATTTGGAAGATACAACAAACTTACCTTTGGGTCTAGGCTCAATATCCCAAACATCATTCTTAATGATAGACTGATATTCTTCATCCATAGCATTCTTCCATGTCTATTGGTTCATGGCCTCTTCAACGCTGGAAGGTTCAGTCTCAATGAGATTGCACATCAATGCAACATAGTTTGAGAATTTCTGAGGTCTCCTTCTTTCTCTAAGTGTGCCTCTTGGAGCTGCAAACTTTTCTGCCTCTTAAATCTAGAGAGGTCTCTTCTTACTCATGGTAATGTCCCTAGGCCCATCTAGAATGTAAATTCTAAATGCTTTGGATGTTTCATTGTAGCCCACAAGAAATCCTTTTTTGCCAGAAGGTTCCAACTTGGTTCTCTTCTCTTTGGGTACATGGACATATACTGGACTCCCAAAGATTCTCAAGTGACTAATATCAGGTTTGATCCCTAAAAATGCTTCTTCTGGAGTTGTATCTTTCAATACATGGTGAGGGCATCTATTTTGAATGTAGACAGTAGTCCTAGATGCTTCAGCCCATAGGAAAGTCTGCAGATCCTGATCATGAATCATAGTTTTTGCTGCCTCAACTATGGATCTATTCTTTATTTCTGCAACCCCATTTTGCTGAGGGTTGTAGGGAACACAAAACTCCCTCTTGATCCCTACCTCAACACAAAAATCATGAAAACTACCCAAGGTGTATTCACCTCCATTGTCAGACCTTAAGACTTTAATTCTTTTCCTAGATAGATTTTCAGCTAAAGCTTTAAATTCTTTGAATCTACTTAGAGCTTCATCAAATTCTTTTGATTTAAGAAAGTAAATCCAAGTTTTCCTAGAGTAGTCATCTATAAAGATTACATAATACAAGAATCCACTTGGGGAAGCAACAGACATAGGTCCACATAAATCAGAATGCACAAGAGCTAATTTCTCTTTAGACCTACTTTCACTTTGATGAAATGGACTCTTAGTGTTCTTACCCATAGCACAACCTTTGCATGTATTATCATGAATATGACTAAGTTTAGGCATACCTTTAACTATCTTCTCAAGTGTGGGGAGCGCTTGGAAATGAAGATGCCAAGTCTTCTATGTCATAGCTCACTTGACTCTGGTGCTTCATGAATGAGAGCTTGAACTGGATGTGCTGAAAGCTTATATAGGCTCTCATACCTATTCCCAATGACACGAGCTGATTTGATGCTGGACTTCTTAGGCCATGCAAGCACCCTTCCCTCAAAAAATACAATTTGATAACCCTTATCTTCTAGTGCTGATATGGAGATAAGGTTTCTTTTGATTCCCGACACAAACAAAATATCACTGAGGTGAAGAGAAATTCTAGAATCTAAGTTAAGGGAAGTAGTACCAAAACCTCTCACAAAATAGCGAGCATCATCACCAATGACCACATGAAGATTAGACTTTTTCTCCACTAAATCTGAGAGGTGCTCTTGATAGCCAGTGATGTGTCTAGATGCACCACTATCAATCAGCCAAGTATCACTGTCTGAGGGTACATTGCTTGGTAGAGCAGAAATGAAAAGGAAGTCTTCAGTATTAGACTGATTTGAGACTTCATTTAAGTTTGCTCCTTGATGCTTAGGCTGAGATAAACAGTCCCTTGCATAGTGACCAAATTTGTCACACCTAAAGCACTTGATGTGAGACAAGTCCTTTTTCTTTTTCTTTGAATCATGAGATGGATTAGACCTTTGATCTCTATTCCTCTTGAAATTGTTCTTCTTCCAATAGCCTCCTTTCTTCTTGAAAGACTGGGCAGCAAGGACATGATTGTCTTCATGAGTGTTTTTGATAACTCCTCTAGCAACCAATCAAGACTCTTCTTGGATACAGTCAGCCCTTAATCTGTCAAACTTGGGCAGATCAGCTCTTGCACTAATTCCTTGAATGCAGGATTCCCAAGATGCTGGAAGACCATTGAGGGCTAGCTTAGTTAAATCATTTTCATCAACAATCTTTCCAATAAATGAGAGCTGATCTCTCAAATCAGAAATCCTCATGAAGTAAGCCATGACGGATTCACCTTTAGCCATCTTGATGTGATGAAGCTGCTGCTTCAAAGCTAGAACATGACTAGTGTTGTTGATTTCATACATCTCCTCCAAGGTTCTAAACATTTTGCTTGTTGTATCCAACTTGGAGATGATGAGAACAATGTGATCTTTTACTGAATCAATTAAGATCTTCTAAGCTTGAAGATCTTTCTTCCTCCATTGGTTCTTTTCTCCTTCTGCCTTAGGCTCAGAAGATTCTTTGGTCACAAAGTCTGCAAGGTCATTTTCATTCAACGCAAGCATGATGCAGACTCTCCATGATGTGAAATTGGAAGCCCCATCCAATCTGTCTTCAACCCTGAGACTGTGAGCCATTTTATCTGATCTTTAATGATAAGACCATAATGTAAATAACTGAATACTGCAAATCTGATTATACTAATTCAAACTTAGCTCTGATACCATGTTAATTTAACATTCAGATTCACAGTAAGAAACAATAAAACACGAATTCTCACATAACACAAAGATACCCTGGGAAAACCTCCCTCTTGGAGGTGAAAAACCCAGCAAGAAAATCTCAGATCTGATTTATATTAAGAGCAGAAATGAATTACAGCTTTGCTCAGCTAGGGTACAAAATATAGGCGCCAAAAATACAGCTTATCTAAATTTTAGTTTTGAACTGAACTAATTATAATGTTTAAAATGAAGTTCTCTTGCACAGTAAGCACAGAGGTTCAGCAGCCCTGGATAATCCTGTGAACCCGTTGAACTGTCGAACCAATTGAACCACCGAACCAATTGAACCGCCCAACCAATTGAACCGCCAAACCGGTTGAACCTGCGAACTGGTTGAACCTGTGAACCAATTGAACCTGCAAACCGGTTGAACCTGCGAACCGGTTGAACCTGCGAACCGATTGAACCTGCGAACCTGTTGAACTAGTTCAACTAACTATGGAGCCCTTGCACTATGCTTATAGTAGATTGCTGATGGATTAGATTGCACAGAGCAGAATTCGGTGAGAGAATGCCGTGTATTGTGACTACCAATCACTTTTCATTTATATGAGATCACCCAAACAATTTGGCACCAAATTACATATACGTTATATTTGAAATGGGTCCTGACCTATTTGTAATTTCAAGATACATAGAATAATGAGTTCGCCCAATTTGGGGCCTGCCTTAATCAGATAATACAACTAAGTTCTCAAAATGCTAAGGCTGACAGGCCATTCAACATTTTATGACTAGGTTGGTCTCTAAAAGGGATCTAACCTAGCTACCAAAAATCAACACCCTGAAGATAAGATATTTTCCTCACTTATCTTCTCTGCAATTATTCACTTCTTGAAGCCCTTAATTTTTCACCTAAAAACTCCATTAGACTTAACCTCCTATGCTTCTTTTGCCAGCGATAACATTTCACCCACTACCGAGATATTTCTCTCCCTAATAAACACTCTCTGACACCTCCACATGCCATGACCCACTCTACAGATATTTTCCTCCAGCATTAAATTCCCTTCAAATTTTTCTGCAGCTATAAACTCCCTCACCAACTTCTCAACAGGATCATCGCGTGGCATGGGATGAAGTTGAAATAAAATATTATAAAAAACTGACTTTGTTGACTCTTATGCAGAAGGGGCGGTGGTTGTTACACGAGCTACCTAATACATGTTGATGAAAATCATTCTGTCCCTTGTTTAAGTTGTGTGTATACCTCCTTTTTTTTTTTTCTTGTTACCAATCCATTCTGAGTCCTCCATATGATGTGATTGAAATGGATTTCCCTTTCCCCAAGAATTTAGAATAGGAAATGTTTGTTATCGATTTGATTTCCCTCTCTCCCATATGTTCCTGAACCAAGAGACTTCCTCCCATGTATGGCCACCATTTTTCCTCCCAGCTGCAACCACCATATTTGTGGCCAATTTTAAAAGGTATAAAAATGATAAATAGTTGTCCATTTTAAAAAGGAAAAATCACTTTTAATTATTGAATCAAATAATACTTAAAAATAGTCAACTTAATACTGAAAGTTTAATATGTTATGTTTGTAATTTATTTGTCAAGCCAAAATCACCTTTAATTATTGAATCAAATGATATTTAAAAATAATCAGCTCAAGAGTAGAAGTTTAATCATGTTATGTTTCTAATTTATTTCTCAACCCCAGCCAAAATATTTGGTTCAATAGACTATAGTCTTTATAGTCTTTATGTTGCACTAATAATAGCTTTGTTGCTTTACACCTTAAGATGTAAATGTGGTAATTGTGACATGTTTAACATTATAAATTGGATCTATTATTATATAAGACTTTCTTAAATTTATTCTTAATTAATTCCAATAAGAAAATAGCAGAAAAATAGTCCCATACTTTAAATCTAATCACATTATGTAGACATAAAAATAGTTACGAATATACCTATAGTAATAAATGAAGAATAAATACCATTAGCTTCTTTGATAAGACAACCTTCTTGAAAATTAAACTCTAATACAAAATATAATTCTAATTCTAAGATGATATTTACTTTATTTTATGATTAATATAAAATCTTTAAAGAAACCTTACAAATTACAACCAATATGAAATAAATGCACACAATATATTATTAACTAGATAACTATAACAATACTCAGGATAATAAAAAAATAGGATATAAATATCCTAAAACAAAACTCTAACAAAACAATAAAAAATTAGTCCTAAAACAAATCTCCAACAAAACCAAACAGATATTAACCAGATTTTGTTTCTTCTTCTATCTTCACCAAAACCTTCTCCAAATTATTACAAGAAGATCCTCCTTTCTCCATAGCCCTAGTGGAAGCGTCCCTCAGCTCACAAATCCTCCTCCTCATTTCCTCCGCTTCTTCTCCCCTCATCAACCTCTTCACCATTTCTACCACCTCTCCTCTCTCCACCACTTCTTTCATTGCAATTCCAATCTTCCAGACTTGGCTAATATATCTCCTGTTAATTTGTTGTTCTGCAAAGAAAGGCCAACAGATCATGGGCACACCAGCAGAAATGGCTTCAATCGTAGAGTTCCACCCACTGTGAGTTAAAAAACCACCTACAGAAGGGTGAGACAGCACTTCCATTTGAGGTGCCCAGGTTACAAAGAAACCTCGCCCTTTCACTTTCTCCACAAACTCCACAGGTAGCTTAGCAGAAGCTCCATGAATTATGTCAGGACGAATTACCCACAAAAAGGATTGCTTGCTTCCCTCTAAACCCCATGCAAACTCCACAAGCTCCTTGTCAGACATAACAGTTATGCTTCCAAAGCACACATAAACAACAGACCCTGGCTCCTGCTCGTCTAGCCATTGCAGGCAACTGGTTTCTTCAGCCCATATATTTGCAGAGCTATTGGACAACTCATTCTTTTGCTCTAGTTGTGCATGCAGCAGAGGACCTATACCATACACAGGAAGTCTTTCCTGGAGTTCTTCCATTACTGGACCCTCTAGTTCATCAAATGTATTGACTATCACGAAATCAGCTGAAAATGTAGCTTGGCCTTGGGTTTCTATAAATTCGAACATGTAATTTGTTGCATCATAAGAGAAACTTGGGACATCTTTCATACGAAAGGGTGGCATGCCAGGAAGGCAGCTGATCTCTTCTTCCATATATCCATTTGTAAGACAGCTCTTATCTGCACACAGAATTTCATAAATTTGAAAAATTAGATACTTATGTACTTGATATTTAAATAAGCTTGCCCATAAATACAAGGAGACTCATACATCTTCTCCCTATGTGAAAGCTTCCAGGTGTCAAATACTTTGTTTTCTGTGAAGCCACCTGCTGTCATAACATATTAGAAATGGGATTAATTTGTTTAACAAGTGCTCAACAATGTGACATAGTAGAGCAAATGATTTATCAATGACTTAAAAGATTAAATTATTGAAATTTAAAAATCTTACTGAGGTTGAGGTTCATTAGTGGAAAAGGTTCACACGCAATATTATATTTTTCTATTAAAAAATAATACCCATTATTACCTGGCATTTGTGGATTTTGGAAATTTGATGTCTATTATTAATACCTATTAATCATATGGCACTATAATTATAGTAGGCATGAGTTTTCCACAGTCTATAGTAGAATAATATTCAAGTGCTTTTGGATTAAACTGTGTGTATTTCTTTATTCTAATGATTGATCACTGACTGTGATCGGAAACGTTGAAGTAAAGAAATACACACAGTTTAATCCAAAAGCACTTGAATATTATACTATAATTATATATCACTTCAACTATTGAATGCAGCATCACCAGTCCAAACATACAAGACAGAAAAATCTAGAAGTTGAAGATGAGCAAAGAGAATCCCTATTCTAAGTATAGGTCATGAGCACTCTACTTAAACATCATTCACTTCAATACTCAAATAGTCAATAACAACTTTAGACCTCATCCACGTCAAAATGTGATAAATATTTATCCTATTTTCATTGATCAAAATTATTTTACTATAAACTTGCATCCCAAATTTATATCCATATGACATTGCCCTTATATAAATTTCATCAATAAAAGTTCCACTGAAATTTGATATCCAGAACAGACATATGCCTAATCCTATGCATTTCACAATTTTAAAAAAAAAAAATTTACTGACTGTCTACTACACTAGAAATAACAATGGGAGAAATACCTTTAAGAGGAATATATCCCATTTCCTTGAGAAGAGGCCATGATAAGTAAATGTAGAAGCCACAAGCGCTGGGCGTCCAGAAAGATATTCCAGGAATGGCAAGTCTGGTGGCTGTTTTCTGAGCCCATGACATACAACCATCATAAACAACGCAAGTGAAGGGAGGGACATCTGGTATGGCCTTCAACTTCTCCACCAGATTTTCCAAATGTGCAGGGCCATTGATTACCATGGATTTACAGAGCTCATCAATTTGGTGGCTGCGCCCGTGTTCTGGAGGTAGGTCATCTGAAATGGTTTCGAATCTGAAGTCCACACCAGAATGGACGGATCCAGATTCCACCATTCTGTCATGTATATATTCAGTATTAACAAAAGTAATATAATAACCCCGGGCAGATAAAATCTTGGCGAGCTGCATCATGGGCTTAATGTGACCTTGAAGAGGAACAGGCAACATCAAAGCGTGATGTCTCTTCACCATGTTTAATATTAACCTGATGATCTGAAATCTAATGAACCCAACAATGTAATGGACAGGACACTATAGTGAGCTCAACACTATAATGAACTCAACCATACGAGGACCCACTGCAAATCTCTATTTGTAGCAACTGAAGTCAAGTATTCTGTCAACTGATAACCTCAATAAATTTTTCTTTCTTCTGTAAACTGATTACCTGACTACTGATAAGCTGGAATTGCAACAAATTGATCCCAAATCTTCAATCTTTATGGCAGGATCCTCTCGGGAAACGTAATTGTTAAGGAAGACAATGATCTTTGTTTTGTTTATATGGGGTCTCTACATACTACAGATATTATTCAGTAAAATTTATATGGGGTCTCTACATACTACAGATATTATTCAGTAAAACCAGTTTCTTAGACAGGTATTATTCTTTTGAAAGTTAACAGGTGTACAATATTAAACCAAGTTGATGAGAATAGGTTTGCACGTTTAACTGACCAGATTGCAGGTATGAATCTGTCCATTCAATCTCCAATAAAATGTAATAAAAAAAATTGTAATATCATGTGAGCCAAGAGTAACTGGCCATTGAAGTTAGACATTTTTATTTATTAAATTAAAAATAACATGGGTGCCATGTGATTCATGATTTTTTTGCACTTCAGATTTTTTTTATATTCAGAACATTTTATTTATTGAATTAAAAAAAAATGTGTTACATGAATTTTTTATAAGATAATTTTTATGGATATTTTTTATTATATTAATGATATTTTGATACTTCCTACTTATTAACTGATGAGCTCAAGGGGTAATGAATGGTTTATAAGGCACAACATTTGTCAAGGTTTTGTAAATGGGGTAGCAAGCTAAGTGGGCTTGAACTTGGGAAACTCAATATTGTATTTATTAAAAAAATTTAATAGGTAATAACAAAAGCCAAAGAAGGAAAGATTTCTAGTTGCTAAATTTTTACATAACCCTAAAAATTTATTATAAGGTAATATAATATAATATTCTTATTTATAATATATTATTTTATAATAATATGTTATAGAAATATTAAAAATCAATTTAGAAATAAATATTTGTTTGTTTTATTATTTTTTAATTTTTAAAAATCAATTTAGAAATAAATCTTTGCTTTGTTTTATTATTTTTTAATTTTTAAAAATCAATTTAGAAACAAATCTTTGCTTTGTCTATACTTGTCAATATGTTATTTATCGTTTATTATATATGGAATAAGTACAACTTTGCAAATTACAATTACAAATATTAAGAAGAGTTGTTAAGAAGAGTTGTTAAGAAGAGCTGTAATTTAGAGCTGATTTACAATTACAGGGATAAAAAAGAATTGCTGCTACTTCCTCTATTGACCTTTCTATCAGCACACCAAGATGCCTACAACATAGGCCAATTGGAAATGTTCTCACCAGTGATACAACTGGACAAGTCAAGTCCTAAACACAATGTGGCGATTGAAAGTTCTCTTAGAGTTCAAAAGGAGAGCAAGGACAAGTCAAGTCCTAAAGACAATGTGGTGATTGAAAGTTCTCTCAGAGTTCAAAAGGAGGGCAAGGACAAGTCAAGTCCTAAACACAATGTGGCAATTGAAAGTTCTCTTAGAGTTCAAAACGAGGGCAAGGACACGTCAAGTCAGTGTGGCGATTGAAAGTTCTCTTAGAGTTCAAAAGGAGGGCAAGGACAAGTCAAGTCCTGAACACAATGTGGCTATTGAAAGTTCTCTCAAAGTTCAAAAGGAGGGCAAGTTGGTTTGTGGAATGGATGGGCTGCTCTTAAGGTACAATCAATATTTTGTGAAAAATATTGTTTTAATGATGAAATTTGCAAGTGGGAATTGTATTGGAGTGTTTGGTTCAAGAAAAAAGAAATCCTTCCTGTTTCTTTTCAATTTATATTTACTAATTTATTAAAATGCCAATTGAAATGTAGTTAAATGACCAAACCATCATAAAAAAATTATGACTCAAATTACAAGCATGGTTCCCAGGGCATGAAAGAGAGCCTATTAAAAATTTTTAATAAATGCAATATTCAATAAAAAGTTACCAAAGAAATATCTATACACTATAATTAATTATTTAATTCTAAGAAATTCTAAAGAGGCTCTCTATTTATTGTAAAAGTTATACATTATTGGAACGTTCTATAATGAGCATTACACTCTTCAGATTGTCCAGCTGTAATATTAAAATGCAATTAGGTGGAACTCATTCACAACAAAAAGTGGTAAATATTTATCTTATTTTTATTGATCAAAATTGAGATAACACTTAAAATGGATGATATAGCCACACCACTTGCTGTTAAAAAAAAAGAAGAAAAGCCGTGCAGTGCATCGTAGGCGAGATTGTTTTTGCAGGAGGAAGGATTCTTTTTCCTTCCATATTTTTCCTCTTTTCTGTCAAGTTGCCATTTTATAAAACAGATATTTGCTGGCACGGCGGATGATCAGAATTTCATATTTCTTCCAAGCTGCATTATGATTTCATATTGTTTTCCTTAGTATTATTAATAATTCCTTCATCTGAAGAATCCCGTAATATTGTATTTAATCTGATATATTTTGGAGTCAACTTGTTGAGATTCGAGCTCCAAACGTGAAACCTGATCGGCCACTCAAATTGTTTCCATTGTGATTGATATCGCTCTCGATCTCAGTGATATGTAGAATCTAGACAAGTATATTGTTTTATAAAATGGCTCACATGGCCAACTTTGACAGAAGAAAGAAAGAAAAACTAGTAAGGTAATGCATTGTTCCAAGTGTTCTGCAAGTTTATATTGTTAGAGTTTATTTAATTGCTAAGAGGCAAGATATTTTCACAATCTTTGTCTACATTAGAATTAAATATGGTTGGAATGAATGTTTTATTTTCCTGTTGCTTAAGGGCACATTAAGTCCATGATGCAGCTCTCCAAATTTTTTTGTTTAGAATTATTATATTACTTTTGTTAATACTATATATATGATAGAATGGTGAGACTATTGGAAAATAGTCTTCAATATGACTGATACTGGTATATTAGAAACCTTAAGATAATGCAATCAAAATATAGTTATGTTTGTTGTATTAATTCAATTTGCAACATTTAGTAAAGACCATGAAATTATATGTCAGCCACATACACATGAGATATGAGGATTTACATGGGAAACACTTCTGAGAAAAATTCACCAGCAAAAGAGAGTTTATAAGAGAGTTTATAATTGTATTTATTTAAAATAGATTACAGATACAAGTGGGATTTACTTTTTAATATTTTAAATAAATAAAAAGTAATTTTAAAATATATATTAATAAGAAGAATTCACAAAAAAAATTAAAATATTATTAAAAATTTTAGAACTTGTTTTTAAAAAAATTATTTAAATTAATTTAAAAATATCATGATATTTTATATGAGGGTTTAACTAAGTAGTTTTTGAGTCAAACACACTATCCACTTAGCACTCATTGGATGCTCACAATTTTAGCCAGTAAAAATAGGACAAATATTTACCACTTTTTGTTATGAATGACGTGTAAAATTACTATTGATTGGTTGAGGGATGAAGATGGCTTTTCCTTTTTCTTTTAATAGTATTCTAGGATAAAATGCATCCTTAATATCAGTACTTGGCCTTTCTCAAGGTGAAGGGATGTCTATTCAAGATTTGGATACTACATATGAAGGATGTCTTTGGTGAGTTTCCTTTAGAGTTTGATGGAAGAGTTCATGGTCTTGGCAAGAAGGTACGAAGTGAGGAACTTCAAATTGTGACTAGTGTTTCCCCTCCCTACTTGCACCATCCTTCACCTAGTGGTTCTTCTTTGTTTCTTGCTCCTTTCTAGAATAGGTGCTCATGATTGTCATAATCAAACCCTCATGGTTGTAAAAGTGTTGGGGCCCTTTCAAAAACCCCACTTTACCATTTTACTTAACATGTTTCTCTTTGCCTATTTATCAAAATTGATTTTTTTTGTTAAAACAAGGAAATTGATGCACAACGCAATTTTTTTTAAATGACTTAGTTTGCTATTTGAAATGCTGATTCTAGAAATATATACACATAAAATTGTCTTTGGGTGATTTTGTTTAACTTTTGCATGTGAGATGTGAAGTTGATTTTTGACCTTTAAAATTGCAATATGTGGATAAGATAAGAAAATGTTGTCATGGGGGTGCCACATAAGTAAGTTTGATTGCAGATGCTTCAATTGAAGCCATCTTAGATTGAAGGTACTTTGATCAAACCCCACTCATCTTTTTATAAAAGCAGAAGTGATCCCTCATTTAAAGCAAGGACATTTCTCAAAATGTAGTGCAATTTTTTAAAAAAATTGATCTAGTTTACTACTTTTCCTAATGCCTCAAATATAGGTCTTTATTTTTGGTAATGGACCTATATATATACACACACACACACACAGAGAGTGGCTCACTCTTCAGTTTTGAAAAGAAGATAGGGTAGAATAGAATACATTGCCAAAGGATGAACAAGACAAAGAAGAACTGTCAATGATCAACCTGGAGGAGGAAAAATTGAGGGTGATCGATCAACACTGAAAACAAATCAATTATCTATTGATTTATCTATAGGAAGATTGAAGCTTGGACTTCGAAGAATTGGGGTTGTTTGCCAAGGAAGAAGATTGTGAGTCAAGAGGGAGTTGTGTGGATGATCTTGAGTCCCCTCTATTCGTATAGAAGTGGTATCCAAACTTCAACTCCCTAGAGTGCACTCCCATAGAGGAACCATTATGGATATGACTCTAGATTTTTCCTATCGAATATTGGTCAGATGATTGTCTAAAGAAAATCAGTAATATGATAGGCTCTCTGCTAGAAATTGATGAGGAAATAACAGAGAGTAATTCATATTTGTATGTCAGGATTAAGATTCTTGCAATTTGAATGATCCTAGAAAATATTACCCTAGCAACAGAGAATGGCTCATGGACTCAAGACATTGAAGTGGAAAAGAAGAAATCCTATTGTTTGGAATGAAAAAGCGGAACTCATTCAAGGCAAAAATGCCCTAGGCTAAGGTGGGAAGTTTAGAAGGAAAAAAGGGCACCTAGGCCGAATGAAGAGAGCAAGTTATCAGAAGAAGAATTTGTCTTCTCCCCTCCTAAAAGCTCTAAAGAACATGCGATTGCACCAATTGCCCGTCCCAATCAGGAACTTTTGCTCTTGGAAAATGTGGAAACCCGATCTCTGAAGATTTAGAGTGGGAGATAGATGAAGGAATGGATATGGAGGATTTTGGCACAACAGAAGTCGAGATGATAAATCAAGAAGCCTCAAAAATTGTTAAACCTAATTTAAAGAATGGGAAGAAGCGATGAAGGAAAACTAACAAGAAAAAGTGAGAGAAGGCGACATGCCACAAAAACGAGGCCTCAATCAGTAAATTATTTAGCACTAAGGGAGGATGCCCCTCCCTTAGGGAACAATGAAGTTAACATCATGGAATATCAAGGGCTTAAATGCCCCTAACAAGAGGCACTTGATGAAGCACCAATTCAAGAATTTGAAAACATATCTAATTATCCTCCAAGAAACCAACCTCAAGATGGAAGATGTTGACAATTTTATGCTCAGATTCAAAGACTAGAATGGAAACTTCATGGCTTCCAATGGTGCATTAGGTGGTATTGGTGTTATGTGGCGACTGAGCAGAGTCATGGTCTCTTTCCTTGATAACTCTGCAAACTAGATGGTAATGGGGATCTCAAGCTTCAATTCAACCTTTCCTTCAGGCTAATCAATGTGTATGGACCAACAAGAATGAAGGACAAACTAAAGGTATGGAGAGAAATTCAAGCTTTCATTGAATCCTCCAACTTCACTCTATACTTAATAGGGGGTGATTTCAACACGATTCTCTCAAACGGGGAAAAAAGAGGAGGGATAAATTAGATAACCAAACAATAAAAGGACTTTCAGAATTTTGTTGCGGAATTAGGCCTCATTGACATTCCTCCAGAGAATGGAAACTTTACTTGGACAAATCGAAGACAAGGCTTCACAAACATACCAAAGCACTTGGATAGATTCCTACTCAGTCCAAATTGGTTAAACACAGATTTCATGAACTATCATCAGGGTAAGTGCACAAAGATGAGGGACCAAAATGGGGTCTTAAGATGCCACTTTTTTTCTAAAATTAGGAAACATTGATGTTGGATGAGAAATTGAAGATAGCTACACTCAAAATTTGAAGATAGAACAAAAACAAGAGTCATAGTGCTCTAAATCTAGTTTCTAAACTACTATTATTTTCTAAAAATGGTTGAGATTAATGGGTTCAAAAAGGGGAAGCACACAAATTGGTCCTATTTTTCTCAAAAAAACATAACATAGCATCTAGTGTACTCCCCCTAAAATGTTAACTTTTTTTTAGAATTTCAATTATCGCTCTAGTGAGAAATTAGTTAACCCATGTAGTTTATCCCTGATTTTTCTAATAATTTTTTCATGAATAATTGATTTTTTACTAATTTTTAAAGTGGACACATCCTGAAAAATAGAAATTTGAGCGTGCTCCTCCCTAAAATGTTTGAAAACTAATCAAAAATTGATTTTTTTTAATACGTGTAGAATGGAGTCTAGTTTCTAAAAATGTAACTTATTTTGAATTTTGATGAATAGTTAAAATAAAGTCAAAAATACTAGACATTGGTTTTTGACAAAAAAAAATGGACACACTAACAAAAGAAAGTCAAGATGAAACCCTTAACGTACTCAAAATGTGAAAAAAAATATATGGTTAGATAGCTAACAAAGAGCTTAAGATTATGGTGGTATTTTTTTTGAGTTTTCATTGAAAAAAGTGTCATCCTAATGCGAATCATGCTCTAGATTATCTCTAGATTTTGTTAAAAGCTGATAAAAACATGTCAAAGAAAGCTGAGCATAACGTGAGCACATTATAACTGTCACAACCCCTATTTTAAAAAAAAATTAATTCTCAATTTAATATTGTTATTTTAACAATCGTTGACTAATTTTAACTTATGTGCATGATAGGAATACACTCTCAATGGACAGGTATTAGAACATACTTGAAACTTATTTATTAATTATGATATTTTATTGAGAATGATTAATATTTATTTATAGTTTCAAGTTAGTGGAGATAATTTTAATTTTTTATGAAATTTTGATATAAGTTATAAAGAGAATAGAATTTAGCAGTAAGGTCTTGATCATATGATTTAGTTAATTAATTTAAATTAATTTTATTCTTGTGTGTTGTGGGGAATAAGAGCTCATTTATCATTGTTTTTGGTAAAATTAAGACCATAGATCAATCACCTATGGGTAGGGTACTTGTTTATTCATAAAAATTATGTTTTAGAGTTGTTTAAATGCATTTTTAGTGCACAAGAAAATGGGTGACGAAATTGAAAGTTGTAGAGTCCTCTTCTCTCGAAGAGTCTTAGAGCATTTAAGTCATGAAGAAAAGAAATAAAATGAAATCCAAGAATCACATTTCTTAAAAATAAACGAATGCCACAAGCAAGAAGAGGAATACAAAGAGTCATTGGAGCCCAAAAGAAGAATACGAAAATTGACAAAAGGAGATATTATAAGGAGATGGAATTTTGGCTTCAAAAGGAGGAAATCAAGAGAAGGGCCCAGGTTTATTTCTAATTTTTGTAAGTCATCAAAAGGATGTTCATAGCTGATGTTGAAGAATTCTTGAAGGAAATTACAACCATTTTGATGAGGCAAAGAAAATATACATCCACGGTGATTTGTTAGATGAAAAATTTCTAAATTTCATGAGGGAAATAAAATCCTAGGTAGAAGGAAGGAAGCACTCAACTGAATAATATGAAAACTCTCACATTAAGGAATCTTGGAGTCTTTCTTCAAATGCATTTGAAGGTATTCTTCATTAATTAAATCCTTGAGGTATTTACTTGAAAACTCACCATTATTTATGTTAAAGTTATTCTAAATTTTTTTAAGAAAACTTGTTGTTGTCTCATGAAATTAATCTTATCATACGAATTAGTTTATAAAAAGGTTTTTGGGTTTTGAGAATCATGTTTTCAAATTTCTGAAACATTTTATGTTTTTCAATTTTGTTAAGTATTTTGAAAGTTATCGCATTTTTAGCATTGTTGTAGAAAAGATTGAAAATCTAGGGTTTCGTTGGTAGTTTACTTTGTTGGAAATGAATTATTCTCATTACAAGTGTGTTAGATGAATTCTCATATTTTTCTTTCTTGGAATGGGTATGATTAGATCATCTTTTATATATTTAGTTGTATCCAAAAATTAGATTGAATCAAGAATATTTCTTGTAGTGTAAGAAGATCAAATTAAATCCTTATGCTGATTAGTTTATAAAAACAATTGTTAGATCGGACATATATATATTGCATAGTTATTTGAAATGTCAAAATTAAAGAAAATAAAAGATCTTAATCTTTTATTATTTCTATCATTTATTATAATATAGGTAATACTTTTGAGTTATCAATTCATTCTCGATTTATAATCAAGTTTGGGGTAAATCAAGATTTGAGGGAAATGGATGATTGCAGTAAACACTACCTCCTCATCTTACAAAAATTTCTAGTTGTTTTATTAGTTTTATTTCCCATATTCTTACCTTTCCAAAACATCTTGAATTTTAGAATTACACTAAGAAATAAGAAAGTTATGATAGATTTACTACTGGGTAGTTTTTCATGTTAATGCTATTTCTATTCAATTAATTCATTTTTCCAATCGTCTAGAATGTTTTGTCAATTGAAATTGATTTATATAGGTCAATAATTGAAAATAAGAATCTCATTTAAGTAAGTAGAGTGAATTATTTTCTTAGAATCTTTAATGTGTAAATAGCCATGTATGAGAGAATAGAACTCTTGAGATACTTGTGCATTGCTCTAATGACTAAGGAATTGGAGTTTTTCTTATTGAATAGAAAATTTAGTAGGCTCTTCATGAAATACCTTAAGCTATATTTTACTTTTGTTTGGATAATATAAATGTGGATTAGAATTTAGGAATGAGGCTAAAACTTTAAATTATAGTATGGATGATGATGAGAGAAATATAAAAGAAAGTGTGTTTCATATCAATATCCAATAATGGTTTGAATATTTTTGTTGTTATAACTTCACTATTTTACCTATAGGGAATATTTATAAATTTAATTGTTGCATGCACTTTTTTAGAACTTGAATGATTTAATCAACATATGGTGTATTTAATCTTAAGAAAAATATGGATGTGTATATTAATTGATTTATTGATTCTAGAAAATATTATGTGATGAACTAGATCGCTTGTGAGTTAAAGTATCTAAGTCAACCTTATGGTTGCAAGACTAGTTGTCCCGAACTACGAAGTCTCTGTGCTGCGCATATGTAGACAAGGCCATCTTGAGTGGTGTAAAGACCACCATAGTTAATTTTGACTTGTATGCTCACTAGGAGCCGTAAATTTTGGATTTTATGCTCATTATGAGCCTAGGTGGAGTCATGTATTAATTTATTATTGTAATAAGGTTTGAGTCAGACCAATCTCTCTATTTTAGAAACCACTCCCTCTATTCTAGAAGTCAACTAGTAGTGGAACTTCAAATAGCATGTGCTATGTTTGGAAAAAAATAGTCTTGAGGCTAAAATTAGTGAAATTAGTGCGAAATTAGTGAGTTTTTTTGCCTTTTTAGATAGGAAAAGAATCTTGCACAAAATATAGTGATGATTTGGATTGTATTTATCCCCTGGAGGTCATGGAAAACATATCATTGAAGTTGGAAAAGAGAAAATACAGAAAAGAAGACCGTTTGCTGCTTTTTATTGTGAAAATTTGTTGTTCTTTGCTACAATACTCACCCGTATAGAAATTTAAAGGACTCTCACATTTTGGATGATGTAAATACATATTTTAAATTTCATTTGAGTCTATTTAGGTGTCTTGAAATTGCAGGAGAAAGAAGAACAAAATGTTGTCCCAAAATTGTTGTTTCTAGGAAGGTTTGGTAGGGTTTTAAGAGTTTTATGGGGTTCTGACCCAAATCTTTGAGTTAGAGCCCCAAAATAGATTTTTTGGGTTTGTATAGATATATTCTACAATAGGTTTTGTGTGCAAGTGCAGGGGAGTAGTCCAAGACAAGATTTGATGAAGATTTGGCTTGATATCTCTATGTATTAAGCCATTGGTGATAGCTAGAGGAAGATTTAGTTGGAAAACTTGTTTCTAATACTCATGGAGGTCCAAAACCTATTGAATCTATCCATTTTCAATTCATACTAACTTCTAGAATTGGTTAGAAAGTTCTGGGTCACTCTGATAGGGTATCTCCTTTGTAAACCTAAGGCTAATTGCCCCTTGGAATAGTAGGAACAGTCATTTTTAGAGGCTTGTGCTCCAAAAAAAGTACCCTTCATGTCAAGTATGTTATAGAGGGTCGTAATGGGTATCTAAAAAGCTAAAGAGTTCTAGGAGTTGTTTGGAAAGTTTTGGAGTTAAGCCCTCTAAACCACATTTCTAGGGCTACAAGGAAAATAGGCCATTTGTGAAGGAACCTTGGGTAGGACAACTTGCTAGGCTAATTTATGAGTTTGATAAGCCTCCATTGGTCAAATGAACATGTCTCATGCCCTCCTCAAATGTTGGTAGTATTCACATTTGTCCAAACCAAGTTGGGTCCAAAAATGGAGTTTGTAGGTGTCTTGATAAGCAAGTTTGTTGTCCTTCCCTCCAAAATGTTTGCTATCCTTCTTCCCTCCAAGATCAGTCACTCATGTTTGTGAGACTTGATAAGTGTTCCCTTGCTCTGCATCAAGTGGTATCAGAGCACAAGTTCTAATTGGGAAAGAGTGAAGAAGGAGTACAAGATGCCTCCTAAGAACAGTCCAGTCCTCACTAAAGAAGTGAGATTGATGAAGGAATCTCAAGAAGGAGTCCTAACTAGACTTGCAGCCATTGAAACAAACATGAGAAGAAGTGGGGTCATTGAGGAAGATAGTGACCAAGAGTGTGAGGGTGAGAATGTAGACCCTCAAGAGGGATCCAGTGAGACAGAGATGGATCCAGATGCAAAAAGGTTTATGAAGATGCTGCAGACTGTGAAAGGAGAAAGCACTGATGTCAAGATGGAGTTGCCCATGTATGAGGGTAAGATGAATAGTGAGGAGGTACTAGACTAGATTGATTCTTTAGATAGAGATGCCTAAAGAGAAGAAAGTCAAACTGGCAAAGACCAAGTTGAAGGGAGCAGCACTGACATGGTGGAACTATGTACACTCAAAAAGAATAAGACAAGGAAAAACCAAAATCAGTTCATGGGACTGGATGGTGTCCAAGGTGAAGGGTCAATTCCTTCCAAAAGATTATGCCATTCAAACCTTCAGAAGGTTGCAGAACTTGAAATAGAAAGAGATGAATGTAATGGCCTACACAAAGGAGTTTCATAAGATCAATATGAGAACTGGCCATAATGAGGATGAAGTTGAGAAGATTGCTAAATACATGAATGGGCTTAGGTTCAATATCCAAGATGAACTAAGTCTCACTACACCCAGGAATGTGGAAGAATGCTTCCAGTTGCTAGTAAGAGCTGAGGAGAAGATCAAGAGGAAACAAGAACAAAATGGAAGGGGTAAAGGAAAAAACTTTAGAGGAAGAGGAAACTTTGGTGGAAGAGGACAGAAGCAGCAAGGAGAAACAAATGACAGCAATAAGGAGAACCATGAACCAAGGAGAGTCAAGTGAAAGAGGCAGCTTCAGAGGAAGGAGATCAAATAGTAGAGGTAGGTTTGGAGGTCATGGTAGAGGGTCAAGCACCTTCACAAGCAAGTGCTACAGTTGTAATCAAGTTGGACATCCTACATTCAAATGTCTAGACAAACAAGCATCAAGTTCACATGGGCGTGATAGAAGAGTCCACATAGTACAAGAGGAGGACCAAGAGAGTGTAAACTCACATTCTATGCATGCAAGCCCAGAGGAAAGAGAATCCTTAATGATAAGAAGGACATTGCTGAAGGTACCATCAGCCAAAGAGCCCCCACAAAGATAGGCCTTGTTCAGGACACTCTACAAAGCACAAGGAAAGGTATGTAAGGTGATTGTTGATTCTGGTTCTACTGACAATCTTGTGTCTCTGGAAATGGTAGAAAAGTTGAAGATAAAGAAGATTTCTCACTTTACACCCTACAAGGTATCATGGCTCAATAAGGGTCAACAAGTACTTGTGAATGAACAAGATTGGGTGGAGTTCAACATTGGTGGCTACAAGGACAAGATCTTGTGTGATATCATCCCTATGGATGTATGTCATCTGCTTTTAGATAGACCATGGCAATTTGACCGAAAGGCCAAGCATGATGGAGAAGAGAATACATACATGATTGTGAAGGATGGGGTGACCTACAATCTTACACCCATGAAAGAAGATGGTGCAGCAATCCATGAAGGACCAAGTGTGATGATGGTGAAAGAGAAAGAGTTTTTGAAGACACTGAAAGAAGAAGAGGTAGGATATGCCATCATTGGCAAGCCTATATCAGCCAAGGCAAATACAGAGGTAGAAAAGATACCAGAGGAGGTACAGGTCCTATTGGACAAGTATGAAGACATAGTGGTGAAAGACCTACCAAGTTCACTACCTCCTGTTAGGGATGCAATCCATCATATTGATCTCATACCTGGTGCAAGTTTGCCAAACAAGGGAACATACAAGATGACACCACAACAAAATGAAGAGGTCAAAAATTAGATCCAAGAGCTATTGGACAAAGGGTTGATCAAGGAGAGTTTGAGTCCCTGTGTTGTTCCAACTATCCTAGCACCTAAGAAGGGTGGATAATGGAGACTTTGTACTGATTCTAGAACCATCAACAGGATAACCATCAGGTATAGATTTCCAATACCTCGGATAGAAGATCTAATGGAGAGTGGCTAGTAATGCCATTTGGGTTATCAAATGCCCCAAGTACACTCATGAGACTTATGAATGAAGTTCTTAAGCATTTCATAGGCAAGTTTGTGGTAGTCTATCTCGATGACATTCTTGTGTACAGCAGAACCAAAGAAGAACACTTGTAGCATTTAGACATGGTGTTGAAAAGATTGAATGAGGAGAAACTGATGATCAACCTCAAGAAGTGTGAATTCATGAAAGAGGAGCTTGTCTATCTTGGGTTTGTGATCTCCAAAGGTACACTAAAGATGGATCCATCTAAGGTAGAAGCCATACTCAACTGGCTAACTCCTAAAACAATAGTAGTGGTAAGAAGTTTCCATGGTTTGGCCACATTTTATAGAATGTTTATCAAGAATTTCAGTCACAGTTGTTCTCCTATTCTGGATACTATCAAAGGAGATAAGAAGAGAAAGTTTCAATGGATAGAGGAAGCTGAGAAAAGCTTTGAATACTTGAAGACAAGGGTGGCTCAACAACCTATTCTTGCACTCCTTGATTTCAGCAAGGTGTTCACAATTGAATGTGATGCAAGTGGATATGCCATAGGTGTAGTCCTGAGTCAAGATGGGAGACCGGTTGCATTCTTCAGTGAAAACCTCAATGAAGCCAAGAGGAAGTACTTTTCCTATGACCTTGAACTCTATGCTATGGTACAATCACTCAAGAAGTGGAGGCACTATTTATTGCCTAAGGAGTTTATTGTCTTCACAGACAATCATGCTTTGAGTTTCTTGAATAGCCAAGATAAGCTAAGTCACATACACATGAAGTGGATGGAGTATATGCAGGCCTACACATTCACCATCAAACACAAGAAAGGACAAGCAAACAAAGTTTCTGATGCTCTGAGTAGAAGGTCCATGATGGTGTAGGAGATCAAGTTGCAAAGTGTAGGTATTGATGCACTCAAAGGTATGTATGAGAATGATGAAGATTTCAGTACTGTTTTTGTTGTTTGCAAACAGTCCCAAGATGTTTTTCACAATGAATTTTCTGAGTTTGTGGTACAAGATGGTCTACTATTCAAGGGAACTCAGTTGTGTGTGCCAAGATGCTCCATGAGAGCAAATTTGATCAAGGAAAAACACTGTGGCAGCCTGAGTGGTCACTTTGGTTATGACAAAACTTTGGAGTAGGTCAAGAGGTTTTATCATTAGCCTAGGTTGCATAATGATGTGAAAAAGTTTATGGAGAGTTGTGTGATATGCCAGAGGGCTAAAGGATCAAGTTCTAATGTAGGTTTATATCATCCTTTACCAATCCCCAATTAGCCATGGGAGTCTATCAGCATGCACTTTGTTCTAGGTCTACCCAAGACACAAAGAGGTTATGACAACATTTTTGTTGTTGTAGATAGATTTAGTAAGATGGCACATTTCATTGCTTGTAAGTCCACTAATGATGCCTCTCATATTGCTGGTCTATTCTTCAAGGAAATTGTAAGAATCCATGGATTGCCTTTGACAATAGTGTCTGACAGAGATTCCAAGTTCATTGGTCACTTTTGGAGAACTTTGTGGAAGAACCCGGGAACAAATCTAACTTTCAGTTCTACCTACCATCCCCAAATAGATGGGAAAACTAAAGTTGTAAATAGGTCTTTGGGAAACCTATTAAGGTGCTTAACAAAGGAGCATAATCAGTCATGGGATCTACTGCTGCCCCAAGCCAAATATGCCTACAATGACTCTATTAACAGGAGCATTGGAAGAACACCCTTTGAAGTAGTGTATGGCATGAACCCAAGAGGCATTTATGAGTTGAGAGACCTAAGGGGAGTAGACAATAGAAGTGCACAAGGAGAAGACTTTGCCATAGCCATGAAGGAGATACATCACCAAGTAAGAGAAACTCTTAAAAAGAGTGTTGCCAAGTACAAGGAGAAGGCTGATCTAAGAAGAAGATATGTTCAATACAAAGTAGGTGACATGGTGCTGGCTCATTTGAGGAAGGAGAGACTGTCCAAGGGAAGATATACAAATTTGGTGATGAAGAAGATAGGACCTTGCAAGGTGGTCCACAAATTTGGTCAGAATGCCTATGAGATAGAACTCCCTCTTGGTATCTCCCCCATTTTCAATGTTGCAAACTTGTATCCTTTCAAAGGATCTAATGTTACAGATGAATAAGCTGAAGATGTTGCTGATGAGGATTGGATAAGGGATCTTCCACCTCGTCAGCCAGTGAAACTTGAAACTATTTTGGACATAAGAGAGATTAAGAGAACAAGAAACAAAGTCTATAATGAACATTTGGTGAAATGGCATGGTTTGCCAATTGAAGATGCTACGTGGATAACAGAAGAAGATATCAAATAGCATGGAGCCTCTGTCCAATAGCTCATTTCATCAAGAGATTGAAATATTTTTACCCCGGTTGTATGGTGTAGAGACCACCGTAGTTAATTTTGAATTGTATGCTCACTAGGAGCCTTAAATTTTGGATTTTATGCTCATTATGAGCCTAGGTGGAGTCATGTATTAATTTATTATTGCAAAAAGGTCTAAGTCAGACCACTCTCTCTATTTTAGAAACCACTCCCTCTATTCTAGAAGTCAACTACTAGTGGAACTCCAAATAGCATGTGCTATGTTTGGAAAAAAATAGTCGAGGCTAAAATTAGTGAAATTAGTGGGAAATTAGTGAGTTTTTTTGTCTTTTTAGATAGGAAAAGAATCTTGCACAAAATATAGTGATGATTTGGATTGTATTTATCCCTTGGAGGTCATGGAAAACATATCATTGAATTTGGAAAAGAGAAAATACAGAAAAGAAGATTGTTTGTTGCTTTTTACTGTGAAAATTTGCTATTCTTTGCTACAATACTCACCCGTACAGCCATTTAAAGGACTCTCACATTTTAGATGATGTAAATACATGTTTCAAATTTCATATGAGTCTATTTGGGTGTCTTGAAATTGTAGGAGAAAGAAGAACAAAACACTATCCCAAAATTGTTGTTTCTAAGGTTTGGTAGGGTTTTAAGAGTTTTATGGGGTTCTGACCCAAATCTTTGAGTTAGAGCCCCAAAATAGATTTTTTGGGTCTCTATAGGTATATTCTACAATTGGTTTTGTGTGCAGGTGCAGGGGAGTAGTCCAAGACAAGATTTGAGGAAGATTTGGCTTGATATCTCTATGTATTAAGCCATTAGTGATAGCTAGAGGAAGATTTAGTTGGAAAATTTGTTTCTAATGCCCATGGAGGTCCAAAACCTATTGAATCCATCCATTTTCAATACATACTAACTTCTCAAATTGGTTAGAAAGTTCTGGGTCACTCTGGTAGGGTACTTCCTTTGTAAACCTAGGGCTTTTTGCCCCTTGGAACAGTAGGAACAGTCATTTTTAGAGGCTTGTGTTCCAAAACACTGTACCCTTCATGTAAAGTATCTTATAGAAGGCTGCAATGGGTATCTAAAAATCTAAATATTTTTGGGAGTTGTTTGGAAAGTTTTGGAGATAAGCCCTCTAAACCGCATTTTTAGGGCTACAAGGAAAATAGGCCATTTGTGAAGGAACCTTGGGTAGGACAACTTGCTAGGCTAATTTATGAGTTTGATAAGCCTCCATTGGTCAAATTAACATGTCTCATGCCCTCCTCAAATGTTGGTAGTCTTCACATTTGTCCAAACCAAGTTGGGTCCAAAAATGGAGTTTGTAGGTTTCTTGATAAGCAAGTTTGTTGTCCTTCCCTCCAAGATCAGTCACTCATGTTTGTGAGACTTGATAAGTTCTCCCCTGCTCTACATCATTGAGCCCCCAAGACAGTAGGTCGGCCCCTTAGGGCCTGTAGGTTTGTCATCTTGTGATGTTGTTCATTGATTTTGTGGGACTAATGTTTATATCTAGTTGTGCAGATTCATGCCAAAAGATTTGTGCAGTTCCTATTACAAAGATTATATGAATGGTGGAGGTAACTAGACAATCTGTAGGTGATTATTAATTATTTTATAAATTATACTTCTCATTATGTATCACCAATGTATTAGGAACAATTATAAAAGATGATCTTTGCTTATTATGGAAACTTGCTAAATGTTAAACATTTATGGATATTCCATTAATGAATTGATTTCCTTTCCATTTTTGGATTGAGTTTCTTTTCAAATGTTACTTTTAGTATGTAATATTTTTGGACTTTACATTTGGTATCAGAGAATTTCGGGTTCAGCACTCAGGCCTCGAGTCTTTGCGCTTAGGGTACATTATAAGGTGAACCTGTTATATCGAATAGAGAACCCTAGTTATGGGTCAAGATTTTTTTATGAATTAATGATTCTTACATGGTTTAGTTGAAACAGAGTAGAAATTTAGACGTAGTTCAATCATTCAAAGAGCTCTAGAGGTGAGAGACCTCTTTGCCTTAATTGCATTTTCATTGGACTTGCTAGTAAGAGTAATGGTGACTATTTGAAGTAAGCCAAGATGAATAATATATAGTACTATTTGAAGTAAGCCAATATGGATAGTATATGGTGACAACCCATGAATGATGATGTGGCAATAAAAGTGAAATATATTAAGAAGAGAGATCTCTCTGATAATGTTTAAAGGATGAATGAGTTGATAAGTGGAAGAAGGAAAATCACCTGTGAAGTAAATAAAGTTGACAATGATGGATAAATATTGGTTGAGCCTTCTCAAGGGAAAGAAACCTAAGATGAATGTTTTAAGGCAAGAATCTCTGCAACAATACTAAACTATAGGCAAGCTGATTTTTAAGCAACACCAAGTATTCTTTCAGGATGTGAGCATGGATCTAGTAGAATCCATGAGATCTTTTGGAGAATACAAGGTTAAGATGTCTTAAGGATCTTCATTGATGACTCATGATAGAAGTTGATCAGATAATTATTCTTGATTTTCCCTATAGACAAGGTAAGAATGATTGATGTGGTGAATCATGTATGCTTGATTGTTATTAGTGAGTACTTATACATATGTACTATATGAGAATGATACTTTTCTGGTGCAAGTAACGCACTGTGCAGTAATGCACCTCTAATATTTTGTGCAAATGATACGCATCTATCTGAAATTGTTTCCTTAATGCACTTATCATATTTATTATATTTATACTTGAACAAGAAATGTTCACTATACTTATCCTAATGTGAGTGATGCATGTCATATTATTGTTGTCCTTGTGCGAGTGATGCACTAGAATGAGTTATTGATTCCTTTGTGCAGATAAAGCATTTGAGTAATGATTATATTTGTAATTTGTGTGTGAGATACACCTTTTATACTCATTGTGTTTTTGATTGAGTAATGATCACTATAATTATATTACTGCAATTTATACATATTTCATATTTTGTGCAAGCGATGCACTTGTGCGAGAGATGCACTTACCATATTTATTGAACAAAAATTTGAGCGAGAAATGCTCATTGTGTGCGATGCACTTACCATATTTTGTGTGAGAGAGGCACTGCAAGTAAATTATGTATTTGTATCTTGTGTGATTTATGCACCAAAGGATTCATGCTTTCTTATTATTCATTTTATGTGCACTAGTGCGAGTTATGCACTATCATATTTATCTGGTCTATATTTTATGCAATTTGAAATAAATTATTCTTGTTGAATGTATGTGGTAAAGCTTACCTTCCAAGATAGGATGCCGAATGTGGGCTCCCCGAGATGGTAATTTACTTTTTCTAAATTACCACTTTTGTTATTTAATGCTTTGGCCAAAGCGATATGTACCATTGAAATAGATGGAATAAAAAGCCTAGTTTTATGTTATATGTTTCTGCCACATCCTGTATGCCAGATATATGTCATTCAAGTTAAGAGTGCATATAGGCTTTAGGCATGCATTAAGAGTTTCCCTCCTACCATTTGTTTTAGGTTTCTAGGTGCCTCATGCAGGGCCGGGTATTCTTCGAGTTAGGAAGAATCCCGGGGAAGTGTTATGCTTCATGGTTGGATGGAAAAAGAACATTAACCATGGTACATTTGAATCTCTTTATGTAATTCAGAAAATACATTTTATCATGTATTGAACCTTGATAACAAGGTATGTAATTGAACTTCTCTCTATATGAACTAAGGTTGCACTTGAGAAATTGTAAAGATTATACATTTTGGATATCTTTGTTAATAGAAAGTTTCTCATAGATTGAGATTTACTTTTCATTGTTAAATTTAGTGAATGATTGTATCAGTATTGAGATCATGATGACCTTCTTACCTCTAACCTTTCTAATCATGTTGATGATCTTTTTGTATGATGAAAACTTGTTGATCTTCTTATCTTTTATATTGATCAAGTTGAAGGCCTTATTGTAATTTGTCGAGACTTTTTTCTTTTGTTAGTGTTTTGATTTGCCAAGGATGATAACAAGTAGTATGGGATTCTTATGTTTCATCATAAGGCCAATTGTTCTGATGTCTCATGCGAGTAGGCATGTTGACAAAAAGAACATAATTGATTACTTTCTATAAATATCTTGGAATATGAAAAAGATTTGATGAAAGAAATGAATCTTCTTGCATGCTTTTACTTGTCTAAAAGTATAGAAATGAAGTTAATTTGATGAACATTGATGTGCTAACAAAGAGTGCCAGTGAATTAATGTTAGAAAGAGGAAATTTTGTTGTCATGAATGTAAACAGGGACTTGGAATAATAATGTATTTGTTAAATGGGTCGATTTTGACATTGAGGTAAAACAAAATTTAAGAGGTATGAAACCTTATCTTCAATTAAGTTGATTTGATCATCGGGACGATGATTCTTTAAGGGGGAAAGGATGTCACAACCACTATTTTTCAAAAAATTAATTTTTAATTTAATATTACTATTTTAATGATCATTGACTAATTTTGACTCAAGTGCATGACAGGAATACTCTCAACAGAGAGGTATCAGAACATACTTGAAACTTATTTATTAATTATGATATTTTATTGAGAATAATTAATATTTATTTATAGTTTCAAGTTAGTGGAGCTAATTTTAGATTTTTTATGAAATTATGATATAAGTTTGTTTAGGGTTAAATTTGGATTTGTTTATGTTTAGTGTTTAGATGTTTGAATCCTCCTATCACCCTTTACATTCAAGGACCTTAGGGTTGAGTGGAAGTGCACTATCATACCCTAGGTCACAATGAGATGTAGGAAAACTTGGATTAGGGTGTTTAATTATCAATTTTCCTTCTCTTATACTTAATTGACTATTAAAACCCTAATTTTGGAAATGTGACAGTAAATGGATGAATTATAGAAAAAGCTCTTGTAGAGGGATGTAAAAATGCCAAATCACAGAGTGCCTATCTTTGGGGTTCCAAGGCAGAAAAGTCAGGGACACAGGAGTGGGCACCCAAGTCCAAGGCCCTATGTTTTGCTAAGATCTGAAAACTCAGTCTGTAACTTGTTTCTGCTGCTTCAGAGATTTTCTCGTCACAAAACTTCAGGGACTAGGGAGTAGGCGCCCAAGTCCAGGGTGTAGATTTTCCTTCTATTCTGTAATCCTGACACTTCAAGATGTCTTCCTACAACTTCACTTTGTCCAGCTCTGAAACCTATAACCTGCAACCATGAAAACTTTGGGAGGGGGTTGTGGTCTTTAGAGGCTTGCCTCAGTCAAGCCCCGGAGGACACTTAAGTCTATGAACACCTTTGTCAAATAAAGAGTGCGTGCCTAGGGAGGCAGAGGCAAAAACCAAATCAAATAATGATCACAAACACAATATAATGTCACCTTGTAGTGAAGGTCTCATGGGAGGAAGATGCTCTTCATTCCATGAGAGAATGGATGCTCAAATCTGCAAACACAAACACTTAAACAACACAAATCTACTCTTGCAACACAATGAAAGCCTTGAATCACCTTGAGAACACAATAGCTTACTAGTAATCATCTAGTTTACAAATGAATGCCTAAACATGCTTTTATATGCAACTACAAACACTCCTGCCAAGATTTTGTAAATTCAAACTTATCGTGTCGGCCCAGGGACCAAATAACGGTCATAAACCAACACTTAAAATTTGGGCCTGACCCAAAATAGGGTAGGACTAGGGCGTAGGCACCCAAGTCCTCCCCCCTTATTTTGGGTAGGGTTAAGCTCAAGGGGTCCTCCTAGGCCCTATTTGCCATAAAACTCAGGGTTCATTCCATCGGGATGACAAATTATGATGTAAGATGTCCTAAATGCACACTAAAGACCTAAGAGCTAAAGCTTATGAGGGAAAAACCCCCAAGGGGACATTTTCTGATGTTACATTTAGCCCCCACTTTAATGTATGTATAAACTCGAGGCCAATACATGCATTAAAGTACGGTCACAAACACAGCAAACACACCAAGCATAGAGAAGACACGCCAATCACATAGAAGACAGTAACAGGCACGTAAAACACAAAGAAGACAGTTATAGTCACGCAAAACATGGAGAATACAGTAAATGCATAGAAGACACATTAATGCATGGAAGACAGAAATAATATATTTTCTTCTCTTTCTCATATATATGAAATGCAGATACAAGTACTAGAAAGTAAACAAACCTCCCATAATGCATGAAGCACTCATCGCGCTGGTCTCAAGATTGCATATATGGGGCAACACACACACAAGACACACAAAACCTCCCAAATGCAGGAAGCACTCATTGCACTAGTCTTTAGACTACATATGGGGCAACAAACACGCCAAACAAAGCAAGCATGCCAAACACACACACTTGAAGACACGGAGAAAATGTGGCAAACAAGCGATGGAGTGTTCCTATTTCTAGGCTCAACACCATCTCAGGCACATTACAGGCACACACCGATGATTGGGCTTCACCACAACAATCACCAAAAACATGCTTAAGGGTTGAGTTAGTCATAGAACCACTCCCTGCCTCCACAGAGGACTTTTGAAAATGATAGGATGATGCAATCTACTTGGAGAAATACACCATCCCCGCCTCCGCAGAGGGCTTAAGATAAAAAGGATATACATGATATCCCACCTCTGCAAAGGGCTTACATGATTGATTGATTGATTGCAAACAAACTCAGGATACAAGAATCACTCATCGTGCTGGTCTTTAAACTACATCTGAGGACAAGCACATTGCTAACATCTACAACAGACAGCTTACCTTATATATGCCTCCACCTTAAGGTGGTTGATATCATGCATCAATATCAAGCATGTTAAGGTAGGAAGAAAACACACAAGGGAACACAGACTCTCGCAAAGCCCATGCCCCCTGGAGGTGACATGTACTTTACGATCGCCAAATGTTCCCACAAACACATCCCTGCAAGAAACATGTTAGTGTCTACAAAATATGATAAACAACAACATCAATGCATATGATAAAACTCACAAAGAGCCAAGGTTATACTACGAATTCAGAGTTCGAGGATAATCGTGGGGCTATATCACGAAGCTCTCTAAATCGAGCACCACCGAGGCTAGATTCAAAGACAAACAAAGGTACATAGAGCAACAGTATTGTTAAGGTTTGTAAATGAGATAAAGACATCATCAAATTCACTACTTGAAAAGAATGAGTGCTTCCACTAGTCAAGCGTCAAATAAAATATACAACCCCATCGTCATATTAGGAACTAAGTCCATTTTTTGATTGCTCTCAAAAGGGACACTAGGTCCGCATCAGTATAAATGTTTTTCGTCATCCGCCCGCTAGATAGAAACACTAGAGGAAAAGAAACAATAAATAAGAGAGGAGAAATAAGTGTCTTAGGGACAGTCACGTAGGAGGGTGCCCCCAAGTCACCAACTGCAATGCTATGTCCGTAAGACACAACACACAATGATGAAATCAGAGAGAGGCAATATAGAAGAATGATGATACAAATAGAAGAAGGTCACAACAGAGGTAGTCTCCTAGTATCCTGGACCTTACGGAAGAATCTGAGGTCATCCTAGGAGGCCTAAACAACACATAACACATCACGGGGGAAGCACATCATGAGAGAGATAAAGGGTTAGAAATACTTACTTGTTAGCACCATCGTTAAGAACATACACATTTAGGATATCTCTCATGTTGTTTTAATATTGTATTAACATTAAGTTTAGGACGACAAGAGGCTTTGGTGGGTTTCAAAGAGCAATATCCTATACCGGTTGTGTAGTTAATTCCAACAACTTGTAAAGGTACTCTAATTCCTTGTTGATTTACACTGCAACTATTGCCTACATAGTCGTTATGTTTGTACATGATTTGAAATCCACAACCATATAGAGAGTCCATTTCTTTAGAAGAATGTGAAGCCTCATAGGTATCATAATTTGTAGTATAAGTGAGGGTATTGTCTTTATTTTCAACCAAGGAAACTTTGTTTTTCTGAGATGTTTCAAAAGATTGTTTAGACGAGATCGATGCAACTTTTGGTGTATCAGGTGTATTAAATTTGTATTCCCCTGTACTGCAAGGATTAAAATCTAATGAACCCCAATCATCACCAACAAGTGCATTTGATGGTTGAGAGTCTTGCACAACATTAGTCATTGATGGATCACCTCGCAGATTGTTTAAGCTCATATGATTGTAAACCGGTTTTTGCATTTCAATGTGTAAATAGTTATCTGGTTTAGGATCGGCATGAATAGTATGAAGTTTACCTTTGAATATAAATTTGATTGAATGATGTAGAGTGGAAGGGACTACCCCCAATGCATGAATCCAAGGTCTACCAAGAATCATGTTGTAAGGTAAAGAACTAGGCATGACATGAATCAAAGTAGGCACAATCACAGGTCCCACTTGTATAGGTAAAGTTATAGTACCTATGGATTGTCATCCAACATTATCAAAGCCACAAATGCTAATGCCATTTGGTTTGATTTGTGATGTGTCAACCTTGATTTTGTGTAGTAGGTTAATGCTACAAACATTAAGAGACGATCCATTGTCAATCATAACTTGTTTTACCAATATTTTATTTATTGTGACAAAGATTACAAGAGGATCATATTAGTTTTGCACTTCAATTGACAGTAATTCATGTGGTTGAAAGAGTATATCTATTTTTGTCGCATGCATACTATCCAATATGGCTACTACATCATTAGGCTTAGTAGTAGGTAGGATAATCACCTTCTGTAAAGCTTCTTGGAGCATTCCATGATATGTAGGTGATGTTTGTATAAAATCCCAAAGAGAGATCTTAGCCAGAGTAGCACAAAGATGTTCGACAAGATCATACTCTTGACCACTTTTATGAGTAAGATGAGGTGGTGGAGGGAGCATAGGTTGAGAACATAGAAGAGAGACAAGCACATGCGGTGCTTGTTGACTTTGCTTGTTATTACGGGTGTTGTATCTGTGAGCAATCACATTTTGAACACCCTAATTTCCTTGAGCAATTTGCTTTGCATAGTCATAGATGTAATCAAGAGGTCTAGGTGGTTGTTGAACACCTTGGACAGTAATCACCGGTTTTAAGCAAGAGGGTGCACTAGGTGCTCCTTGGACAATCATCCTAGGAATATTGCTAGAAAGTCTATTAGTGAATATTGAATTGACATTGTTTCCTTCTTGATTGCACCCAACATCCATTCCTAAGGGATTTAATGTGAGATACCTTTTCTCATCCACTAATGCTACATCTTGGCCAGGGCGAGTAGTGGGATGAGAGGAAGTTATTGTATCAGTAGTCAGGCCAAATCTATCCATAGTCTTCTCATTGAAGGTTCTTGAGTTTTTAATCAAAGGTGGAAGGTCTAATGGATTATCCATAGAGGTCTCATGCACCAAATGATTGTTAGATGAATAGTCTTTTTCTACCCATGAAGAATCCTTCTTGAGAGGGAGCCCTTTATCCACTAATGTTTCTATTTCCAAAGAAGGTAGGGTAATGTTTAGGAATGTGTCAATGATTTCATCCTCTTGTGCTAGTATATCCTCATAGGAGGAATCATTTTCTATGTCATCATCATATATTTTAGCTATTAAATCTAGAGCATTAAGAGAACTTTCACTCTCATCATTCTTAATGTGTTTCATCAAATCTTCTACTACCCAAGGGTATGTATTCATGAGAGAGGTGAAGTTGTCAAAATCAGATGCATAGTCACTAATTTAAAATGAAGAGCATTTAAATATATTCTTGTGATACATAGATTGTAAATAAGTGAGCACATGAGGATTCATATTAAGAAATTTGTAGAAACTCTCGAAGTTTTTGATATATGCATGTAAAGATACCAAAGAGCAATGAGATGAAGATTCCATAATGAAATGTCTTGTAACATCAATGCAAAATCAGATTTAAAATCTTTTGAAAGGTATGCAAAAGACAAGTTCAACACTATATGCAAAAATGGCCTAAAATGCTTGATTTTTTGTACTTTTTCAATGCAAATATATGAAAGAAAAGGTGTTGTAAGGATTTTGATCAGGGGAATAAAATTATATGTCTAATATCAGTCTCATACATCAATAATATCCTTTACAACACACTCTCGATGTAAATCTAAGGTGACGACAAGTCAAAATATAATGAAAATATGTTAAAATGTGCAATTTTTTCATCAAATCTTGATGCAAAAGAGAATAACAAAGGGTGTTGTGAGGAAAATGATGATGGAAATTGAAATATATCAGTAATAACAACCACTTAATGTCAAAATATCTATCACAACATGCTTTTAGTTCCACTTAAGGTCAAACCCTAGTGAAAATATAGAAAAAATAGGCTATTTTTCACAGTTTTTCAACTCCAATACCTAGAAAAAGGGGTGTTGTAATGAATTTAGGAGGTGCATAAAATAAAATCAATGATATAAATCACCTCAATTCATCAAACTTGTCACAACACACTTGGAGTGCAAACTAGACCAAACCCTAGGGCAAAAATAGCAAAAATGTGTAGTTTTTCACCACATTTTCAATACAAGAGGCCAATAAAAAGGTGTTGTGAAGATTTTAGGAGGGGTAGAAATAATTTATCTGATAACAACCAATTAGTGCAAAAATACTCTTCACAACACACCTATGGTGCAAATTTAGAGAGTCGATAAGGCCAAATCTAGTGAAAATCGATGTTTTTCAAGCCCTAGGTTTGAGATCTTGACACAAAATGATATATGAATGCTTTGAAGTCTGATTTATGATGAAAATTAAATATTCTCAGCTCTTAAAATGAATTCCACACCCTAGGATGCAAAATTCAAGTGCAAATTTAATGAAAATACATGAAAATTGCTAGTTTTTTGTTGAAATTTTCTATGCAAAAATGCAAATATTTAAATCTAAATACAAATTTACACTAAAATGAAACACTACATCCAAATTATAATTTGAATGATCTTCTAAATTTAGTATAAAAATATGAAAGAATATTTTGCCTACTAACCCTAGATTTTGGAATTACTAAGTTATATGAAAATTGTCAAAATTTCCACAAAACCCTAGCAATTAAATGATGAAAATGCAATGCAAACTATTGAATTTTTATATTTTTATATATTTTATATCAAATCTTATGCAAAAATCATAAATTAGGGAAATTTAGAAAGAATTGATGGTAATTAGTAAGCCTAACAATGCAATTGTTTTGAATTTTTTTTCAAAGTTTTCATTTTTTTAAAATTTTCTCAATGCAATAAGATGAATGACTATATGAAGGAATAAAATCAACCCAAATCTGAAGACAAACACTCAGTAAGCTGCAATTAAGTCCTAAAATATGGGTTCACCAAAATGTTTAGAGTAAAATTTAGATTTGTTTATGTTTAGTGTTTAGATGTTTGAATCCTCCTTTCACCCTTTACATTCAATGACCTTAGGGTCGAGTGGCAGTGCACTATCATACCCTAGGTCATTGTGAGATGTAGGGAAACTTGGATTAGGGTGTTTAATTATCAATTTTCCTTCTCTTATGCTTAATTGACCATTAAAACCCTAATTTTGCAAATGAGACAGTAAACAAATGAATTACAAAAAAAACTCTTGCAGAGGGATGTAAAATGCCAAATCATAGAGTACATGTTTTCAGGGTTCTGAGGTAGAAAATTTAGGGATAGAGGAGTGAGCACCCAAGTCTGAGGCCCTACTTTTTACCAAGATTTGGAAACTTAGTCTGTAACTTGTTTCTATTGCTTCAGATATTTTCCCATCACGGAACTTCAGGGATTAGGGAGCAAGCACCCAAGTCCAAGGTGTAGATTTTCCTTCTGTTCTGTAATCCTGACAATTCAAGATGTCTTCTTGCAAATTCACTTTGTCCATCTCCTCAACCTGTAGCCTGCAACCATGAAAACTTTGGGAGGGGGTTGTGGTCTTTAGAGGCTTGCCTCAGTCAAGCCCCAAAGGACACTTAAGTCTCCGAACACCTTTGTCAAATAAAGAGTGCATGCCTAGGGAGGTAGAGACAAAAACTAAATGAAATAATGATCACAAACACAATATAATGTCACCTTGGAGTGAAGGTCTCACGGGAGGAAGATGCTCTTCATTCCATGAGAGAATGAATGCTCAAATCTACAAACACAAACACATAAACAACACAAATCTGCTCTTGCAACACAATGAAAGCCTTGAATCATCTTGAGAACACAATAGCTTGCTAGTAGTCATCTAGTTTACAAATGAATGCCTAAACATGCTTTTACATGCAACTACAAACACTCTCGTCAAGATTTTGTAAATTCAAACTTACCGTGTTGACCTAGGGACCAAATAGCGGTCATAAACTGACACTTAAAATTTGGGCCTAACCCAAAATAGGGTAGGACTAGGGCGCGGGCACCCAAGTCCTCCCCCTATTTTGGGCAGGGTTAAGCTCAACGGGTCCCCCTAGCCCCTATTTTCCATAAAACCTAGGATTAATTCCATCGAGATGCCAGATTATGGTGTAAGATGCCCTAAATGTACACTAAAGACCCGGGAGCTAAACCTTATGAGGGAAAATCCCCTAAGGGGACATTTTCTGACATTACAAAGTTATAAAGAGAATAGAATTTAGCAGTAAGGTCTTGATATGGTTTAGTTAATTGATTTAAATTAATTATCCTTGTGTGTTGTGGGGAATAAGAGCTCCTTTATCATTATTTTTGGTAAAATTAAGACCATAGGTCAATCACCTATGGGTAGGGTACTTGTTTATTCATAAAAATTATGTTTTAGAGTTGTTTTAATGCATTTTTAGTGCACAAAAAAATAGGTGACGAAATTGGAAGTTGTAAGTCTTCTTCTCTTGAAGAGTCTTAGAGCATTCAAGTCATGAAGAAAAGAAATAAAAGGAAATCCAAGAATGATATTTCTTAAAAAGAAATGAATGCCACAAGCAAGAAGAGGAATACAAGGAGTCATCGGAGCCCAAAAGAAGAATATGAAACTTGGCAAAAGGAGATATTATAAGGAGATGGAAGTTTGGCTTCAAGAGGAGGAAATCAAGAGAAGGGCCCAGGTTTATTTATGATTTTTACAGGTCATCAAGAGGACGTTCATAGCTACTGTTGAAGAATTCTTGAAGAAAATTACAACCATTTTGATGAGGCAAAGAAAACATACATCCACGGTGACTTGTTAGATGAAAAAAAATTTAATTTCATGAGGGCAATAGAATCCTAGGTAGAAGAAAGGAAGCGCTCAATTGAATAATATGGAAGCTCTCACATTAAGGAATCTTGGAGTCTTTCTTCAAATGTGTTTGGAGGTATTCTTCATTAATTAAATCCTTGAGGTATTTCCTTGAAAACTTACCATTATCTATGTTAAAGTTATTGTGAAATTTTTTTAAACAAAACTTGTTGTTGTCTCATAAAATTAATCTTATCATATGAATTAGTTTATAAAAAGGTTTTTGGGTTTTGAGAATCATATTTTCATCTTTCTAAAACATTTTATTTTTTTCAATTTTGTTAAGTATTTTGAAAGTTATCGCAGTTTTACCACTGTTGTAGAAAAGATTGAAAATCTAAGGTTTTGTTGGTAGTTTACTTTGTTGGAAATGAATTATTCTCATTACAAGTGTGTTGATGTAGATTAGAATTTAGGAATGAGGCTAAAAATTTAAATTATAATATAGATGAGGATGAGAGAAATATAAAATAAAGTGTGTTTCATATCAATATCCAAGAATGGTTGGAATATTTTTGTTGTTATAACTTCCCTATTTTACCTAGAGGGAATATTTATAAATTTAATTGTTGCATGCACTTTTTAGAACTTGAATGATTTAATTAGCATATGGTGTATTTAATATTAAGAACAATATGGATGTGTATATTAATTGATTTATTGATTCTAGAAAATTTTATGTGATGAACTAGATCCCTTGTGAGTTAAAGTATCTAAGTCAACCTTATGGTTGCAAGACTAGTTACCCTGAACTATGAAGTCTCTGTGTTATGTGTATGTAGGCAAGGACATCTTGATCCCCTGAGACATTAGGTCAGCCCCTTAGGGTCTGTAGGTTCATCATCTTGTGCATTGATATCTAATATGTTGTTCATTGATTTTGCTGGACTAATGTTTATATCTAGTTGTGCATATTCATGCTGAAAGATTTGTACAGTTACTATTACGAAGACAAGCATTATATGAATGGTGTAGGTAATTGGACAATCTAAAGGTGATTATTAATTATTCTATAAATTGTACTTCTCATTATGTATCACCAATGTATTGAGAACAATTATAAAAGATGATCTTTTCTTATTATGGAAACTCGCTAAATGTTAAACATTTATGGATATTCCATTAATGAATTAATTTCCTTTCCATTTTTGGATTGAGTTTCTTTTCAAATGTTATTTTTAATATGTAATATTTTTAGACTTTATAATAATGCGCTCACGTTATGTTGAGCATAATTGGCTATACACATGCTAATTACATTTGCTTGAAAGTTTCTAAAGCCTTTTCAAAAAATACATTTTTTGCATATCTTGCAATCATTGCATTCCATTACAGAACATCTATTTGAGGTGTTACATCATACAATTGCCATGCCTTGTCTATGCTTCTATACTTTACATACATGTCTACAAAGGCAGTTGCACTTCCTATTGTCTCTCTCACTCTCTACTTCCCTCCCCTCTCTACATCCTACCCTCTCTCTGAGTCTCTACTTCCCTCCCCTCTCTACCTCCTACCTTTTATCTCACTCTCTTCTTCCCTCCCCTCTCTACCTTCTACCCTCTCTCACTCTCTACTTCCCTCCCCTATCTACCTCTTACCATCTTTCTGATTCTCTGCTTCCATCGCTTCTCTACCTCCTACCTTCTCTCTCACTCTCTTCTCCCCCTATCTACCTCTTACCCTCTCTCTCAGTCTCTGCTTCCCTCCCCTATCTACCTCCTACCCTTTCTCTCTTCTTCTTTCCCCTGTCTACCTCCTACCCTCTCCCACTCTCTACTTCCCTCCCATCTCTACCTCCTATCCTCTCTCTCTCACTCTCTACTTCATTCCCCTCTCTACCTCTCCTCATCATTCTTCCCATCCAATGAAATTTCATAAATTATCTTGTTACCATTTCATCATCCCAATTTATTGTTGGGATAAGGTACCATTAACCTTGTAAATCCCAATATTGTAAGTATTCCATTATTATATGTAATTTTGTAATTATCCATGAGATGTACTAGTTTCACTAGCAGGGGTAATTTCAGAGTAACTGGAGGTAATTACGGAGTGACTTTTACTGTTGGTAAATGTAAAAAATAAAGTAAATGAGGGTAGGCATTTTTGCTTGAGGAATCTACTATATTTGGTATGTATGACAACTATCATAATGTTTAGTAAGTGAATCTATGACAGCTACAAGTTGTCGTAAGATTCTATGATTCTATGATGCATATGATAGATATGTTAGTTGTATATTTACCATATTTAGCCCAAGCTTCTTATCTTGGAAATATACTATTTTGTGGAATCTATGATGGTTATGACACATCATAAGATGTTGTAAGAGGCCATATTTAGTCTTGGGTGCCCAACCTTTGTATGGATGTTTTTGGACAAGTGGAAGGTGCTTGTAAGATGGCATTTAATATTTGCATATTGGGGAATCTCATGAGAGAGAAGGTGAACACCTAGGATGAGTTGGAAAATATTTTTATAAGTATTTTCTATGTATTTATTGCTGCAATATAGATTTTAGGTACTTAGGTGTTGCAGGGATGTTGTCGGATTGAAGACTGAAGGAGAGATTGGTGGTGTTGTTGTATTGTACAATCCTTTGCAGATTAATACAAACATTGGGCCTTTTTCCTATGTGGATTTTTTTACCCGAAAGGGTTTTCTCCACGTTAAACACTGTGTCATTATGTCTTGTGTTGATTTCTTCATGTTTGGCATTTTCTCTATAGTGGGTTTTATGTTTTGATACAATCTCTATTGTTAATGCACACTTAAAAATTGCTGAAATTTATCTTGAATCAGATTTCCATTAAAGTAGTGTTGCTTTCATTTCTAACATTTGGTATCATGGTAGTGTGGAAGCTGTAGCTATAGTGGGAGATTTTGTTATGTTTATTTTGTAGATCTTGTGTTTTTATTATGGTTGCATCCACTGTTACATCAACCTCTCGAATGGACATTGAGAAGTTCAACAGAATGGGGTATGAGTTGTGGAAGCCGAAAATGGAAGATTTGTTGGAAGAAAGAAACCAATGGTTGGTTGTTCAAAAAGAGAAGACACCCAATGATGTCTCTCCAGATGAGTGGGAAAAACTGGATAAGAAGGCACAGGGAACCATCCATTTGTGTCTGTCAGATTCTATCATGATGAATGTCGCAAAGGATGAGACTGCACACAAGTTGTGGAAATGGTTGGGTGAGATCTATCAAGACAAGAGTATGGTAAATAAACTTTACTTAAAAAGAAAATTGTTTTTCTTGAAAATGAAAGAGGGTGAGTAAGTTGCAGAGCATTTAAATTCATTTAATTTGTTGATGAGTCAGCTCACTTTAGTATGTTGAGGTTGATGAGGAAGATAAATGTATCTTGCTTCTTTGTTCTTTACCTGAGTCTTGGGAGAGTGTTATCCTTGCTATCACTGCTAACCTCACATATCTAAAGTTGGATGCCCTTGTTGCAGTTTTACTATCATAGGAATTGAGGAAGAAAAGTTTAGATAGTTCAGGGGATGCTCTTAATGTCAGGGGAAGGTCTAATGAAAAAGGACCAAAGGGAGATCAGAAAGGGGCTAAGGACAAGTCCAAGGGCCAGTCTAAGACTCCTAGTAAAAAGAATAGAGTTAAGTTTTAGAACTATGGTAAAGGGGAAGATGTGAAGGAGTGCAGAAACCCCAAGAAATAGTGGGAGAGTGCTTCAAATAAGTCCTCAAATGCAGGTGAAGATGTTTTACTTTCTGCATGTAATGTTGTTTCTAATGATCACTGGTTGGTTGACTCAAGATGCTCATTTCATATGACCCCGCATAAGGAATGGTTCTCCACATATGAAGAATATGATGGGGATAATATCTACCTTGGTGACAACTCTTCATATATGATTGTCAGGAAAGGAAAGGTATTGTTGTGTTTTAGTGATGGGAGGATTAAAACCCTTCGTGGTGTTTTGCATGTTCCTAGATTAGCTAGAAATCTGATTTCAGTTTTGAAATTGAATGATTTGGGAATGCATGTGACATTTGACAAGCATGGCTATAGATTGGTGAGAGGGAACTTGGTGGTAGCGAAAGGGAAGAGATTCAAGAACTTGTTTAAGCTTGAAGCCACTATAGTTTGTAATGCCTCTTATGTTTCTAAGACTTCTAAAAACACTTGTATGTTGTGGCACCACAGATTGGGCCACACATGCAAATATGTATTAAAAACTATTAAGAATAAAGAATTGTTGGATGGTTTCTCTTATTCTGATGAGCACTTTGATTTCTATGAGCATTGTGTGTTTGATAAACAAAATAGAAAATCATTTCCTTCAGGAAGCAATAGAGCAAAAGAGAAATTAGAAATTATTCATACGAATGTGTTTGGACCTGTGGATAATGAATCTATTGGAAAATCTCATTATTTTGTCACCTTCATTGATGATGTATCCGGATATACATGGATTTATTTTTTGAAACATAAATCTGAAGTTTTCACTAAGTTTAAGGAATTCAAAGTCTTAGTAGAGAACCAATCAGGTTTAAAGATAAAAAAATATTAAGATCTGACAATGGGGGGAATATTGTTCTAAGGAATTTGATAAGTTTTGCAAGCATGCAGGTATAATTAGACAAAAGACAACTCCATATACACCACAACAGAATGGTGTTGCAGAAAGGATGAACCGAACAATTATGGAAAGGGCTAGAAGTATGCTTAGTGATGCACAATTGGATAAATGCTTTTGGGCAGAGGCTGTGTGTACTACTTTCTACTTGATAAATAGATCTCCTTTTAAGGCTCTTGATTCGACACCTTACGAAGTGTGGACAGGTAAGAAACCTTTTGTTTCACATTTAAGGGTTTTTGGCCATGATGTTTTTGTTCATGTGCCTAAGGAAAAGTGATCTAAGTTGGATCCAAAAGCTGAAAATTGTATATTCATTGGATATGGTGATAATGTCAAAGGTTATAAGCTTTAGAATCCACTAACCCGTAAGATTATCTTTTCTAAAGATGTTATTTTTAGGGAACTTAGAGCTATTTTTGAACCTGAGCATCCAAAAGAAAAAGATGAAAAGGTAAAGAAGGTGCATTTTGATTTAGAGTAGCAAGATGCACCTCAGGAAGAACAGAATGATGGATTGGGGGGTGAAGAAGAAGAAGAAGATTAGAGTAGTTCTGATGAAGATGAGTCTATTGTTATAGAAGAAGTTGGTGCAGATAATCATGCAGAACAACAAGTAGAGTCTCTTACTCCACCCTTGAGGAGATCCACAAGACAATGGAATCCAGTTGATAGGTATAGTGTATATGCTTTATTGAGTACTAACGATGAACCTAGATCCTACAAGGAAGCTATTTCTGCAAATGATAGTGAGTCTTGGAAGTTAGCCATGCAGGAGGAGATGATGGCTTTAGACTCTTGTAACCCCTGGGATCTTGTTTATTTGCCCAAAGGAAGAAAGGCCATAGGTTGTAAGTGGGTCTTCAAGAAGAAGTTTGGAGTAGACGATTCATTGGAGAAGTACAAGGCTAGACTAGTAGCCAAGGGCTACTCCCAGAGAGAGGGAGTTAATTTTAGTGATATATTCTCTCTTGTTACTAAATTGACTTCTATTAGATTTCTCTTATCCATTACTTAGCATATGATTGGGAGATTGAGAAAATGGATGTTAATACTGCGTTCTTGCATGGAGATCTTGAAGAAGAAATTTATATGCAATAGCCTAGAGGTTTTGAGGTAAAAGGAAAAGAACATTGGGTTTGTAGGTTAAAGAGGTCTCTTTATGGTTTAAAATAGTCCCCTAGAATGTGGTATCAAAACTTTGATTCATTTGTTTTGAAATTGGGTTTTTTTAGAAGCGAGGAGGAGCATTGTGTTTACATTCATTGTATTGATGATTCTATACTAGTTATTGATTTATATGTTGATGACATGTTATTTTTTAGCAATACTAAGGATATGAATAGTGAGCTTAAAGCCCAACTTTTAGGTGCATTTGATATGAAGGATCTTGGAGCTACCAGGTATATTCTGGGAATGGAGATCAGAAGGGACAGAGTTAACAAAAATCTTTGGTTATCACAAAGTAAGTATGTGAATACTATTTTGCAAAGGTTTAGTTTGTAGGATTGTAACCCATTTAGAGTTCCTTTACCCATTGGTACTAAGCCTTCATTAGATATGTGTCCAAAGACTGAGGATGATTTTGAGGATATGTCGAATGTGTCATATGCTAGTGTTATAAGGAGTTTGATGTATGCAATGGTTTGCACTAGACCAGATATTGCCCAAACAGTGGGAGTTTGAGTAGATTTATGTCTAACCCTGGTAGAAAGCACTGGAACTATGCGAAGAGGGTATTTAAATATCTTGCAGGTACTCCTAATCATTGTTTGGTTTATTCTGGTACTGATAGTACTGATAAATCTTTGGACATACAGGGTTTTGTTGATGCAGATTAGGTAGGTGACTTGGATAGTCAAAGGTCCACTAGTGGTTGTGTTTACTCTGTTTGGAGGTGCAGTGAGTTGGATGAGTAAGAGGCAGCCCACAATTGGTTTGTCCACCACAGAAGCAGAGTATATGGCTACTACTCATGTCTCTAAGGAGGTGGTTTGGTTAAGGAGACTATGTACAGGTATTGGTTTTGATTATAGGATCATTCAGATTGGTTGTGATAGCCAGAGTGCTATCTGTTTGGCCAAGAATCCCATGCATCATGCTCAGACTAAGCATGTTGATGTTCAGTATCACTTTATTTGAGAGTTGGTTGCAAATGGAGAGATTGAGCTGAAGAAGACAGACACTCAGGAGAATGTTGCAGATTCTTTAACCAAGCCTATGAGCATAGAGAAGTTCATATAGTGCGGAGAGGCCATGGGCCTTGTTTCTAGTGCCTGATTATATTCATTTGATTTCCTATGGGTTGATTTACAATGTATAATGTCAAGTGGGAGAATGTTGAGATAAGGTTCCATTAACCTTGTATTAGTGAACAAATTTGTCCTTCAAAAATAAATGCAAAAAATGACTCAAGACGCCCGGGAAGAAGAACAAATAGTACTAACAGTTGGAGAAGTTACCCTTTGGATTGACAACCTTCCTTTGAATTTTAGAGGTACAACTCCCTCTTAAGATATACAATGAATAAAAATATGGGGGTGTGCTTTTAACCAGAAAGCAGGAAAGGTACATTAACATCTACCCATCACCATGAAATAGACATGCATGATTAATTTCAGAAAGAAATGAAAGCAGATAAATGATAAACAACCCACCTATCCAACACTCACAAACAAGGATCGATTAATTAAAAGATTCAGCTTTATTCTTCCTTAACACATATCAACATAACAAAAGCAATATTGAAGACAAATTACAAATTCACACAAGAACAATTGTAATCATAGAAGATACTAGGAGACACAAAGTTCTGTAAGTAATTCTTTATTTCTTCAATATAACAAAACTCAAAGTTTCTACAATGCCTTGATACATAAGCTGAGATAAGAGAAATATAATTGGAAATAAAATAGAATAAACTTGCTCCCCTTCCCCTATTCATAGACAGTCAGAAAAAGATGTCCTTCCCTTCGAAAGTCCTTCCTTTATAGTTTTTCAAAACCTCCCCCAAAAATTATAATTGTTCGAAACAATCTTTTAAGTAACCGTTATCAAGAAAGTGACCTTAAAATGGAAATTGTTACGTTACATCAAAATTGTGATTACCATCACTAATTACAAAAGAACTTCATGCATGCAAGACAAGTGGCATTAGACTACCCCCAATTCCAGGCATATTTCCATAAAAAGTTGGCGCAACTCCGCACGTTCTTCTTCTTCCTCCAGGATGAAAATTGCCCTACAATATTCAGCATAACTGGTTTTCTCCTTCCAAGCAACTATGCGCAACTGAGAGATGATATCAATTTGTTCCTCCTCGGGCCAATGTAAATCAGGTTGTAGGATAGGCATAGGCTCATCATCCCAAATTTCATTATTCACAGGAAGTCCCATTCTAAAAAATGACTTGATCGATAAGAAAGATTAAACTCAAAGAGCATCGTCACCTTTCTCTACGTTCAGGTTTATTTAATTACGCAAGTAGGTAATGATGGTTTGTAAACTTGTTAATGTCGTGCTACCACCTTAGTGAGCTCCATTACACTTGTCATTTAAGAGGTAATTAATGCATCATTAATTTTGTACCTTGAGTTCAACGAGTCTTAAGATTGAGCTCGCATTTCATAACTCCTGAAAAGACATTCTCATTGCATACCACACGAGTAATTAGATGAGCTAACAATCTCTTGAAAACTGGGAAACACAACCATCAAATCAGAATTCATGGACACTACGAAGATGCTGATTAGTTGGGAGTTAGGACAGATTCAGAACCTTGAACTTTAAGGAGGAGTTCACAAAATTTGAAAACTCCTGACAATGAGTGAGGTCAAGGTGTTGGAGATCTTAAGATTCTTCAAACTATTAGAGAGACATTCAAAAAAATTGAACCTCCCCGACACAAAGGAGAAGTCGGGAAGTCAGCCATTTCTTGAACTTAAGAACATAAGTCGGGGAAACAAAGGATTCATGAACTTGAAAAATGCCCAATGACAAAGACTCATAAAAATGTCCCTAAGACTTTAAAACTTTTGGAAAATGACCGGATTGGTGCAAGGCAGTGATTATAACTTTAAGAGGATTGTGCATGCACTAAAATTTGAAAATTTTTAGGTTTAAAATTTGGGGAAACAACATGCTCTAGTTGTGGACGAGGACTGCAAAGGATGAAGCAAGGAACCCATAACCTCAAGCGTGGACTAGTGCATAAATCCATTAGGCAGTAGAGTCAGAGAGCACGAGAGACAAAGGAGCTAGAACAAGCCAAAAACAAGGCAAATAGGAAAGGAAACTAGACTACCAGCACAACAAAAACTCCTAATATGTACATGGAAGGAAGATCATACCTCCAGAGACTCTAGAATGATCATGCAAATCCATTAACAGGCTGGGAGAAATAGCAACCCATGCATAATAATACCGGATGCACAAGAAGCCCACAAGCAACCAGTTGCAAACGTGTGATCACCACGATCAGGCTGATAAGAATGGCACCATACACAAATTCAATGAATACGACTTGATGCTCAAGAAGCCATTCTTCATTGTACACTTCTTCAAATGGACGGATCATACTAGCATTGTCCAACACATAATTACCAGCATCCGTCTAAATGACCTCTTACAAGCACAGAGAAACCAACCCCTGGATTGGACAACCCACACATGAATTCTAATATACTTCACTATGTTCCTTTTCCTCAACTACATCAGCCTCATCATCATACTCAGAGTAATCTCTCTTCAAATTCCTCTTTTTGATCCTGCATCTTATATGTACCATCACAAGCAGACACAATAGGATCTTTTTCTTTGATACAATTTTGTGCAAACTTGAATGAATAACTCCCAAAAGAATGAGAATTTTGAAGAGGTGGAATCAAACTAGAACCTTTATCCTCACCCTTTGACTATATGTGTATTGGAGAAACAACTTCACTTTTACCTTTTTCTTCACATGCTTTCACTGTTTATTTAGAGGGCATTTTAAAAGAATTTTTAGCTTCCATATCGTTGTCATCTTTTTGCGTTGTAGCATGAGATTATTCACTAAGTAGAGATGGGTGCACCGTATTGGGTTGAAAATGCATATTACTATAAAAACCTTTCAAAGGGCTTACTTGCATAGGATCATCCAATACCTCATTATTTTGAGATGTAGATGCGCAAGAGGTGAAGTCTTCATCATCACTGATGGGATAAGTAGATTCCTCACTAGGCCCTTCTTTGTCTACTTTATCAAATGCTGAATTAATGTTATCAAAGACAAAAACTCTCATGTCTAAACTATGATTTAAAGACTCCTTTTCAGCCTTATGAGGAAAACTTTCTATCACTTGGTCTTTTTCATCCATATCAAAATTAAATATTTTTGATTCAGAAGAAAATACAAAAACATTCATACCTTCTTTCTTATCAGGGAAGACACGAGTGGCTGCATCCATTTTAATTTTAGTAATGTGACCATCTCCATCCAATACTCCACATAAAAATTCATCATTACATGCGTTAAGGTATTTATGAGACTCGTTACATTTATCTATTAGACCACTTTCAGTAAAGCTATCATGACCATTTTTAACCTCACCTTTTAAATCTTGTTTAAAATTTTCAGCATTCAGATTTTTGGGATGGATAAGATCATTTATGACCTCTTCTTGCAGCCATACCTCTAGATTACTTGACTCATGAAATATGAAGGTGTCATATTCAAATTGCATGCACTCTAGAGAGTAGATATCCAACACCTCATCTTCATGTTGTGTAGCTTCAGGTTGCTCATCTTCCACATTGTATGGGAAACCTATGGATTTATCATTGTCTTCCTCATAATGCAAATAATAAGCTTCAACTGTCCTATCCACATGAGATTTAATTTCTGCAGCACTTACTTCATTTCTACCAAATTGTTTGGAATCAAAAATAGAGAAATTGAAGCATTCAACAGAAGGGGGTTGAGTATTATGAAAATCTATAGGCTAAAAATTCTGTTTGTGCATAATAGGCTTCTTCACAGGCTCACTATTCAAATTACTCATAACCTGACTTTTCCATAAACCACTTAATATCAAATCATCTTCAATCTTTACTACCTCTTGCTGAGTGACTTTTATGTCATTTACTTTACTCCTTTTCAATTCAAACTGAACATCTAGATGCAATGCAGAAATAAAAGTACATAGCTGGAGTTGCTTACCTAGTTGAATCGAAGTAGGAATCTTTTTGAGCAACTGATTAAAGTTATCCACAAAATCTATGATGGATTCTTCATCTTGCTTGTGAATATGGAAAAATTGATACAACAGAGCAGCTTCATCAACAGGCCCCTTATATCTTGCTAAGAACTTAGTCTTCAATGAATCCCAATTAGTTATACATTTTCCTTCTAAATGATGAAACCATTCTGCTGCAAGCCTAATAAGAGATTCAATAAACAACCGAATAAAAATATCTTCTTTACTTACCCCCAAAACTCCACATGCAACCATGAATGCAAGAATGTGGTTTTCAGTATCTTGAGAACCTTCTCCACTGAACTTCGAGAAATGCTTTCTTGATCCTTCAGGCAATGGTGAGTATACTGGCAAAGAAAGAGGCCCAAAGTGACTTCCCCATGGCTAGGAAGAAATTAAGGCCATAGTGCAAGTCTGAAAATTAAATCAACGTAGGTCTTCACTGGAACAGAATCTTTCCAAGTATATTTCATCTCACAGAGCCGCCAGCCTCCATCCTCGGGGAGGCACCTTCAAATTTTTGGGAACACTGGTCTTTCACTTTTGAATTCCCCAGCAAAGTCACCAAAAATCTACTGGTGAACAGATTTGTCCTTCGAAAATAAATGCAGAAAATGACTCAAGATGCCCAGGAAGAAGAACAAACAGTACTAACAGTTGGAGAAGTTGGCCTTTGGATTGACAACCTTCCTCTAAATTTTAGAGGTACAGCTCCCTCTTAAGATATGCAATGGATAAAAATAAGGGGGTGTACTTTTAACCAGAAAGAAGGAAAGGTACATTAACATCTACCCATCACCATGAAATAGATGTGCATGATTAATTTCAAAAATAAATGAATGTTGATAAATGATACAAAGCCCACCTATCCAACACTCACAAACAAGGATGGATTAATTAAAAGATATAGCTATATTCTTGCTTAACACATACCAACATAACAGAAGCAATATTGAAGACAGATTACAAATTGACACAAGAACAATTGTAATTATAGAACATACCAGGAGACGCAAAGTTTTGTAAATAATTCTTCATTTCTTCAATATAACAAAACTCAAAGTTTCTGCAATGCCTCGATACATAAGTTGAGCTAAGAGAAATATAACTAGAAATAAAATAGAATAAACTTGCTCCCCTTTCCCTATTCACAGACAGCCGGAAAAAGATGACCTTCCCTTCGAAAGTCCTTCCTTTATAGTTTTTCAAAACCTCCCCCAAAAATTATAACTGTTCGAAATGATCTTTTTAAGTAACCGCTATCAAGAAAGTGACCTTAAAATGGAAACAGTTATGTTACATCAAAATTGTGATTACCATCACTAATTACAAAAGAACTTCATGCATGCAATACAAGTGGCATTAGACTACCCCCAATTCTAGGTGTATTTCCTTAAAAAGTTGGCGCAACTCAGCATGTTCTTCTTCCTCCAGGATGAAAATTGCCCTGCGATATTTAGCATAACTGATTTTCTCCTTCCAAGCAACTATGTGCAACTGAGAGATGATATCAATCTGTTCCTCCTTGGGCCAATGTAAATCAAGTTGTAGGATAGGCATAGGCTCATCATCCCAAATTTCATTATTCACAGGAAGTCCCATTCTGAAAAATGACTTGATCGATAAGAAAGATTAAACTCAAAGAGCACTGTCACCTTTCTCTACGGTCAGGTTTATTTAATTACGCGAGCAGGGAATGATGTTTTTTTAAAATTGTTAATGTCGTGCTACCACCTTAGTGAGCTTCATTACACTTATCATTTAAGAGGTAATTAATGCATCATTGATTTTGTACCTTGACAAATAAGTCTTAAGATTGAGCTCACATTTCATAACTCTTAAAAAGACCTTCTCATTGCATACCACATGAGTAATCAGATGAGCTGACGATATCTTGAAAACTAGGAAACACAACCATCAAATTAGAATTCACGGACACTACAAAGACGTTGATTAGTCGGGAGTCGGGATAGATTAAGAACCTTGAACTTTAAGGAGGAGTTCACAAAATTTGAAAACTCCTGACAATGAGTGAGGTCGGGGCGTCGGAGCTCTTACGATTCTTCAAACTGTTAGAGAGACATTCAAAAAAATTGAACCTTCCTGACACAAAGGAGAAGTTGGGAAGTCGGCCATTTCTTGAACTTAAGAACATAAGTTGGGGAAACAAAGGATTCATGAACTTGAAAAACACCCGATGACAAAGACTCATAAAAATGTCCTTAAGACTTCAAAACTTTTGGAAAATGACCGGATTGGGGCAAGGTGATGATTATACCTTTAAGAGGATTGTGCATGCACTAAAATTTGAAAATTTTCAAGTTTAAAATTTGGGGCAACACCTTGTATATACCAATATTGTATGTATTCCATTATTATATGTAATTTTGTAATTATCCATGAGGAGATGTACTAGTTTCATTGGCAGGGGTAATTTTAGAGTAACTGGAAGTAATTACGGAGTGACTTTTACTATTGGAAAATGTAAAAACTCAAAGTAAATGAGGGTAGGCATTTTCCCTTTAGGAATCTACTATATTTGTCATGTATGACAACTGCCATAATGTTTAGTAAGTGAATCTATGACAGCTACAAGTTGTCATAAGATTATGTGATTTTATGACGCATATGATAGATATGTTAGTTGTATATTTACTATATTTACCCCAAGGTTCCTATCTTGGAAAGATACTCTTTTGTGGAATCTATGATGGTTATGACATGTCATAAGATGTTGTAAGAGGCCAGATTTAGTCTTGGGTGCCCAACCTTTGCATGGATGTTTTTGGACAAGTGGAAGGTGCTTGTAAGATGGTATTTAATGTTTGCATGTTGGGGAATCTCATGAGAGAGAAGGTGAACGCCTAGGATGAGTTGGAAAACATTTCTATAAGTATTTGCTATGTATTTGTTGCTACAATACAAATTTTAGGTACTTAGGTGCTGTAGGAATGCTCTTGGATTGAAGACTGAAGGAGAGATTGGTGGTGTTGTTGTATTGTACAATATTTTGTAGATTAATACAAACATTGGGCCTCTTTCCTGTGTGGAGTTTTTTACCTGAAAGGGTTTTTGCCATGTTAAACATTGTGTAATTGTGTCTTGTGTTGAGTTCTTCATGTTTGACATTTTCTCTGTAGTGGGTTTTATGTTTTGATACAATCTCCATTGTTAATGCACACTTAAAGATTGCTGAAATTTATCTTGAATCAGATTTCCATTAAAGTAGTGTTGCTTTCATTTCTAACATTTATATCCTTGTCCCTCTTTGCATGTCCTAGTTTTCTTGTTTGCATATTCTTTGTCAACATGGGAGAGGAGAGGGAGGGAGAGGGAGAGAGGATGGAGATGGAGGGGAGAGAGGGGGGAGAGATAGGGTGATAAGGAGAGAGAGAGAGAGAGAGAGAGAGAGAGAGAGAGAGTCTTAGTTTTCTTGTTTTGGAGAGAGAGAGGGTTGATTGGGTTTATGAGTTTAGGGTTGCTTGAGTTTATGGTTTAGTGGAATTATTTAAGGTTTAGGGGTTTAGGGTTTCTTAGGTTTATGGTTTAGGGGTTAGATTTTAGGGGTATTATTTAGGGTTTTGGGGTTTTAGGAGAGAGAGAGAGAGAGAGGTTTAGGGTTTCTCAGGTTTAGGAGCATATTTATGTTTATGAGTTTAGGGTTACTCAAACCTTTAGGGGTAAATTATTTAGGGTTTATGATTTTCTAGGGTTCCTTAAGTTTAGGGTTTAGGGGTTAGGGTTAAAGGGAAATTATTTTATAATTTCTCTCCAATCCTCCTAATCCTAATGCATTAGTCCACCCATCTCCTAATCCATCAATCCCTATCATCCATCCACCATATAACTCACCATCTAATCCACCATCAAACATTGTAAGCTCTAATCCATCAACCCATGAACGCTTGAAATTTTTTTTCCAAAGACTCTTTACAAAATCCAAAAATTAAAGCAAAGATATGGACCCATCCAAATCCACTAATCCAATTTCACCCCCCTCTAACACTCCCAATCCTAATCCATCCTGGCCTCCTATATCCAATCACTCAATCCTAATCCTAACCCCACAACATCTTCCATCATTGTCCATCAACTATATGCATATCCTAGTCCATCAACCCATGAAGCCATGAAGGATGTGACCCAAGGACTATTAGCAAGGAATCTAAGAACATCATGTACTCAAATTCCTATCCTTGAGCCTAACAAAGAGCCTCCTACTAACATGTCTACCACTCCAACACCATCATCCACTCCTATGTCTATTCATTTCATTGAAGAGTCTCCTACCATAAGTCCAAGTCAAACCCCATCATGTAGCCATGTTTTCAAGCATCCAAAGATTATTGTTCTCATCCAAGAACCCATCACATCCATCTAAGAAACCCAATAGCTATGTTAAGAGCCTAGTCCAAAGCAAGTGGAAACACCAACCACCCATCCTAATCAAAATCCAAACATCCCTTCTAATCCCATCTCGGTTCCCTTACCATCTCATGGTCAACCCATATGTACATCGATCCCATCATTGATCCTCCAACATCTCCTAGTGAAGCCCCATCACCACCTCTTACTCCCCAATCCAATGAATATCAATGCATCCCCACTTACCCTATCCATATCTAATATCTCGCTATCCATGCTTATCCTCCCAATGATCAAGATATTATCTATGATCAAAATCTTATCCATGAGCAAGTAACCCATATCACTCTTATCCATCATCCCATTAGCGCTATCCATCATCCCATTAGCCCTATACATCATTGTGTGCTAGTCCTATTCATTATCCATCAATATCCCATGATGAGACACTTGGTCCCCAAGAAAACATAGATAATCAAACAAATAACTTGGATGCTATCAAATCACATCCTAATGAGGATAATGATAATCAAGATTCAAGAATTCTACATCCATTTCCCATTGATCCTCCATCATCCCCTATCAAACTATATGTTTAAGTGTTTAGCCTAGTTGCTCGAGTTTAGGGTTTAGGGGTCACGGCCATTATTTGAGGTTTACATGAGTTTAGGGTTGCTCAAGTAAATAGGGTTTAGGGTTTAGGGGAATTATTTAGGCTTTAGGGGTTTAGGGATGCTCGAGTTTAGGGTTTAGGGTTTAGGGGTTAGGGTTTAGGGGTTTAGGGTTTAGGGTTTAGGGGTTTAGGGTTGCTCAAGTTTAGGGGATAGGGTTTAGGGTTTAGAGAGAGATAGAGAGAGGGGACCAATAGAGATTGGGAGAGATAGGGAGATAGAGGTTTAGGGTTTCTTCCAAGTTTTATGGTTTAGGGGTTAGGGGTTTAGGGTTGCTCATTTTTAGGGTTTAGGGGTTAGGGGTTAGGGTTTAGGGGTTAGGGGTTAAGGTTTAGAAGTTTAGGCTTATGGTTTAGGTAGAGAGGAGAATAGGGAGATATAGAGGAGATCGAGCCTGGGAGAGATATCTTTGTCTCCTCTATCCCTCTCTCTAACTATACCTCCCTCTCTATCTCCTTGTCTCTCTATCTTTCTCTCTCTTTCAATCCCCTCTCTCTAACTCTACATTTCTATCTCTCCCTCCCTCACTATCTCACTCCCCCTCTCTATTACTCTCCCAACCCCTCTACCTCAAATCTATCTCCCTGTCTCTGGAAGTTGTATCTCTTGATCTCTTTCCCTATCTCTATCTCTCTAGACATATCCCTATCTCTTAATCTATCCCTCATTACCTCTCTCTCCTCCTCTCTATCTCTCTCCCCATCCCTCTAGCTCTTGAAATCTCTCTCCCTATGTCTCTAGACATCTCTCCATCTCTTTCCCTATCTCTGTCTATCTGCATAAACCTATCTCTTAATATATCCATCTCTACCTCTCTCTCTATATTTCCCTATCTATCTCACCCTCGCTAGATCTATCTCCCTATATCTCCTCTCTCTCTCTCTTTATATATATATATATATATATATATATATATATATATATATATATATATATATATATATATATATATATATATATCCCTCTATAGACCCGTTTGTCTATCTCAATCCCCCTCTCTCCCTCTCCCCATCTCTATCTCCACCTATCCCTCTCTATCTCTCTATTTGCCCCTCTCTCTCCACATTCCAAGGGGTCGACAGAGAAATGGGGAGATATATAGAGAAAGAGAGGCAGATAGAGTTGTAGAGAGGGAGGATAGAGAAATAAAGAGAGGGAGAGAGATAGAGACTCTTCCATGTAGATACAAGGTTACATTTGCCCCTCCTAGTATAGACAAGTTCTATTTCATGAACCACATAGATATTTGAGTCTAGGGATACTCTTGGACCATCACTTGATTACCTATTTGATGCACTACATGCATAGTTACAATATATTTTATGTGAGAGCATGACATCCTAGACCATGATTTTGGCACAAACATTAAGAAGGTTATGAGTTTTGCATGCATGAATCTTTATGTTCTCATGCTTCCCAAAATGCACTAGCATTATGGGAAGCATGAAAAATGGGAAAAAAGCATGTGGGATCCATGATTCAGACCCCACATGACTGTTATTCCTACTTTTCATGTAGTATATCAGACAAGAAAATGCTTTTCATGTTGTTTGACATATTGAGAATCATTTTTAGATCAATCCACCACCTTTTTTGTTTTTTCAACGTAGAAGAATCGATTTTGCATGTTTTTGGAGAAAATTTGATTATTTAAACTAAAAGTTTCATGTTTCATGTGTGATATTGTTTGAAAGATAATTACCATTGATATAAAGATTGAATTTTATGATATATGTTTGATTTTTCCATAAATTTAACTAATCCTACTCTAGAGTTATATAGAATTCATAATCAAACTTGCGAAAAAGAAGAATTTGAGGATTTTGAAGCCATATTTTGGAGAATTGGTCAACTAAAAAATCAAATTCTAAGGTATGTTCAAGTTATGTCCATTTTAATTCACATATATATGTTCTTGTGTTCTTTATGTTCTTTATGTTCTTTATGTTCTAAGATATATATGTGTCTAGGTATATCAGTTAGTTCAGTCAAAGAGACTCCAAATTCCTAATGTTTCCACCTTGTTTTGGCCCGTCATGCCTTCATTTCACCTATACAACAGAAAAACAACATCAAATACTTCATAAAATAATTTTAGTGAACAATTGTTTGTCATACTCATATTCATGATCAATGGAGCCAAAATTGATTCTAGAAGACTCTTAATTTTTGCCCTAGGATGATATAGAAGGATTTATTCCTTAATATGCATAATGATTCATTCAATAGAACCATGCAATGGCTTGAATCTTAGACTATCCTATGCCCCCTATTATGACAATCCTACTTGTCTCTATTGATCATTTAGACATAATTGTTAGGTGTCCTTTTGATAACTTCTCCATGCATGTTTCATAATATGAATTCTCTTGGAGAAGGTTGGAGGATGTGGAGACCTCTTTAGTGTCTTGGGCTAGGACATTCCTTATGCACCTATTCATGATGATTTGCATGCACATGACACAAAAATATTTCAAAATTTCCTAATTGTCCTTTGTTAGTACATGATGGTGGTTACCTTGATCGACTATATACCTTTCAATACCCTAAATTATAGAGATTAGTTTAATGATTTTTATGACAGTCCTAGGTATGGCTACCCTAAAGAAGTCAAGGACCATACTCTTTGACCATCTTGGATTTTAATAATCCCTCTCACTACATATGTAGTTTCCTTAAGGGTTTTATGGCCTTTAGTAATGTTGTATCATTCTCATATAGTCCTCACAAGTAGAAATTTGACAACTTGGGAGACCTTTGTAGATGAGTGTCTTAATGGCTTGGGTAGTCTTTGATTATTTTGGATTATGATAGTTCCTTTTTGACTTGTTCATGACTATATAAGACAACAAAATACCTCTTCATCTACCCTTTCCATTACCATCAAAACATTTCCTTCTTACTATGAAAGCTTCGTATTGTTATGGCACCATTTGGATGACCTTATCATGACATTATCTTGACTAATAATAGCCCTTGTTATGGTTGTCATGTGAATAATCCTCCATGAAACCCTCATGTAACTTGTTGAAATTGTAAAGACATATTGACCTAACTTGCAACCATAGAAAGAGCCATTAGACTTGTCATGAAACCATGTTAATTGAAGAAAATGCATATGAAATAAGGCTCTTAAATCCTTAGGAAGACAAGGATCTTGAGGGGCATAATTAGTAATAGTCCTATGGTACTTTGCAAGACAATCCTCATGGAAGAAGAGTTAAATTAGTGATTGTCCAGTATATTAGTGATTGTCCATATTATGTTAGGGTCATATTTTAGGTTGCTAGGCAAGTTTTGAAGGACTTTCTTGATGTTATTAAAGTTATAGAGTGTGGTCATCAGTGCAAATGTGATTATAAACCTTTGAAATTGTCATTTCTCAATGTTGATTAGTCATTTATGACTATTATAAATAGCACAGTCATGTTTTGAAATTAAAAATATATGCTATAGATCTAGGGGATTGTCATCATGGGGGTTTTAGTATCATCATGGGATTGATTATTGATCCAATGCTTGAGAATTTTCCCAATAAGACTTAATGTGAATGTTTCTTTCTATGACAATGGAAGAGGGTTTGCCACTTAGCAAGAACACACATCATTCATTTTACAAAAGGACTATTATACAAAAGAGTTACCCAACCACCTTGTGAGAGTCATGTTACCAATTAGTTATAGTAGTCATAGCATAGAAAATGGTCCAAGGTCCTATCATTGAGTTGAAGAAGCTATCCTTGTGCAAACTTTGAAGGTGCTAGGTCATGTAAATGTTACATAAGACTGTCATAGATAAGACAATCTTGGTTTGAGCTCATCACAAGAACAATCTTAATAGTTGAATTAGTATGCAAAATACCATGTAGACTTCCCTAGAAGAATGTCACAAATAAATAAACAATAGGACTATCATAAGTTTATAGGCATCTGATATAGAGGAAGGACTATTTTTAAGAAAACAAATCAAAAGGCAAAGTGTTCTTACACATTTTTCAATCATGCTCCTAGGTGCACTTCACTAGGCCTCTAGCATTGACCTTATTTGGGGCTTTGAACCAATTTGTTTGAACAAATGTAGATGAAATGGTAGTCTTTCCTTGGGGCTCAAAAGATCTTTAACATGATCTTGGACACTTCTATGTGGTGATGACCCAACCATACAACAACTCATTGGCTCACAACTTCTTGTATTGTTGCTCCTAGTAGAGACAACTTCATTGGATTAAGAATCAACAAGAACAACAATTAACCACTGATGTGGAAACCCTTACACCTTTAATACAAGTTCTTTCAAGGAGGTTTCAAGGTCTACACACACCAAAAAGGTTCACACTAGACTGGTCACGGTTTGAGGGCTTCAATGTCTCATGTAATCTACTTGGGATAGTCTTGACATTTTGTCAAATAATTGCCAAGAAAGCTCAAAAAACTCCTTCAACAAGTCTGTAACACCTTCGTACAAATCCTCCACACCTTATTCTATCACAAAACACTCTAATCTTGCTTTGATAGTGTTGTGACCTAATCACACATCGCCCCATTGCAAATGGGGACCCCCTCTTTTTTTTCCTACTTTATGTCTTTGTTTTGCTTTAGGTTTAGTTTTACTCTGAGATTGTAGGGTTTGGTAGTGTTTCTTTTCCAAAGTCTTGATATATTCTAGCTAAGGAGTTTGTATCTTTCCATCCTGATGCATGTCCTGAAGCCCTGAAATTGACTAAGTCTGGAATCCTGATGTTCTAAGATCCTGAAATTGACTAAGTCTGAAATCTAGTGGCTCCTCAAAAATTTAGAATCTGCATGTTAAATCCCATGGATCCATCACCTATCTCAAACATCCTAGAAGTATATTTCAAAATGTTTAAAGTATAGGATTCAAATATACTTCCATCTAGGACAAGTCAAAATCAGGCAGAAAAAGTTGAAGTCTTGGACATTGGGCAGAAATTTCTCATGAGCATGCAATATGTGCCCAGGGTGAGTAGAAAATATATGCTTATGAGCATAATGCGCCCTTGCAAAGATATGAAGATCCAATACCTACAACTTCAAATTTTAATAAGGAACAAGTAAATGACCAAATGAATGCAAATAAGTAAGAAAAGTGCCAAAGTGGGGAAAATGTTCTAGAGCCTACAAAATCCACCCTAGAAAGGCATGAAATGTTCTCCACCTTGCAATATGCACCCATGTTCTCAAGGAAAATACTTGTCTAATGTGAAGTTTATTGAGAGTCAAAAGCATACCTTGAAATTTTTGAATGGACGTTTGAGGCAATGATCAAATGCATAAGGTAAAATGATCAAGAGCCAGAGTGCATAATGTTGACAAGCTTGAAAAATCCACTCAAGGAAATTTCTCATGAGCATTCAATATGCGCCCTAATGAGGATCTCATTTTTTGAGCTAAGATGATCAAATGCTACTCTCCTTAGTCAAATTCATGAAAATGCACAAGGAAGATCATGAGAAATGGCTTATGAAAGTTGAAAGAAATGGGAAGTCCTAAAAAATTGACTAAGGGAAAAAGGTGGAAAATCCTAATTAATGAAGAATATGTGCTCCAAGGAGGTGGAAAATCCTCATTAAGGAGGAGAATGCACTCAATAAAACCACTTCAAAATTCATGAAATTCATGCAAAATCCTTTAAGGTGATTAGAAAATTTTCTAAGGAAAAGAGCAGGTTTGAAAGTTTAAATAAAAAATGCAAAGTTAAAAGGTGGAAACTCCTCATGCACAAGGAAATCCCGCCCACAATAAGTGGAAATTCCCTGCCTATAGGGAGAATGCGCCACTCTTTATACATCTTCCTTGCAAACATCCAAAACCCACCCAGCTAAGAAGACAAGTCAGCCCTGACAAAGGGAAAATGAGTTTTAAAACAAAAAACAAAATCAGTGAAAATGCAGGCTGACCTGCACTAGGTCAACCTACCTAGAAAGGTAAGTGTAAATTCTATTAAATAAGGTTAGAAATTGTCATTTTACACATTGAATTTCAAAACAAATAATCAAATCAGTAGCAGAGCATAGCAGAAATTCAACTATCCTAAGAGCAGAATTTCGATAAAGAGGAGCAGATTTTATCTAAAAGAAAGACAAACTTCATAAAAGATAAAGGTTAGGGGAATTATTTCTTCACTTCACACCAAATTTAAATTTTAAAAAAAAATAGAATTCCAAAGTCAGAAATTAGAGAAGATTGGGAGCGAAATCAAGGCAGAATTTAAAGAAAAAGTCTCCAAGACCTTGCAAATGTGCCTTTCCTCACAGATCACTCCAATGCACCCTTGTCACTTTTGATTTCATTTGTGGAAATTTGCAAGTAACAAAGTGAAATATTTGAGAATTTTGAAAAATCTAAAATTTATGAAGAAATGTTGTCAATTATTGTCTTGTTATATGCCTTGCTATTAAGGGTTGTATTTCTTTTGCAGAAATATCAAGAGGAATGCTTGCCCAGAGGAGATCAATTGGAGCTGATTCAAAATGTTCAAGGAAGGTGAATACATCCAAGACAAGGAGGTTATATCAAGCATTGATCATCCATTGGAGAAGAAGGCCAGCCTCAAGAATTCAATATCATTTGCAAGAAAATTCCATCTTTCAAGTCATCTCAAGGACAAGAAAAGGATAAGTCATCCCAGGGAAGGAGAATCAATCCATGTTACTCGCAAGCAATCCAAGGCATTCAAGGAACAGGAGTACTTTCACAAAGAGAAGAAGCAAGTTGCATTCCAAAGTCCAATATCAAAGGGAGACTTCATCGCCGGAGTGAAAGAACTTCATCATTCATCTTGCAAGCTCTATCATTCGAGCATCCAAAAGAGAATTTAAATGTTGAGTTTAAGAGCCTTCCATTTCATGCATCAGAAGAAGATCAAGAGCAAGCATCATGAAGTCTACTCTAGGAATACATACATCAAAGACATCTCCTATTTCTTGCAGCAATCCAGAGTCAGAATCCTGCACAGAAACAACATGAGAAGAAAATGAGAATGAGCAAGTTTGTCAAGCAAATCTATGAATTACATCAAGACAACAAGAAGAAATCCAAAATTCCCAAATTTGCAAGTTTGAAAGATGCAAAGTTCTGGAGGTGAAAACCTAAGTTTGAAGACTATTCTATGAAAGATGATACAATTTGGGAAGTTATTCCAAGCAGTGTGAACACCGAAAAGACTAAACCAGTTTGCAAGATGCTAAGGTAGCATGTGCACGTCACCAGTCCAATCATATTTCACCACATCATTTGTTCAAGATTCTAATTCATTCTTATCACATTGGGAAACATGCCTTCATTGCCTCCCTCATGTTCTAAAAATAGTAATTTTTGTAACAAACTGCTTTGTTGTCTCAATCTTGGCCATTGATTCTCGAATCAATCCTGGCCCTTCAAGTAATTTTTGAAGTCTATAAAAGGCTCATTTATGTCATTTGCGAGGGATGATACAGGGGAATACATTAGACACTAGAAGTAGGAAGAATAGCAAGTAGAGTAGAGAAGACTTCTTAAAGTCATTGAAGAGACATTGAAATCATTGTAAAATTACTTCCAAGATCAATACAAGCTCATTGTTGGTTGTTTTATGTTGATTTTGTGTGGTTGTGGAATGTTAACATGGTTTCTAATTTCTTGGATGTGATAGAGGGATGTTTCCAAGTAGAGTAGAATTAGATTCGAAAGTTCATTAATATAATGTTTATATGTTAAGATATTTGATGAATTCCTTAATAGTTCATACTTTTTGGGGATTGTCGAAGGCAACTGACTTTGCAAAGTTAGCCTGAACCTTCATATGCTTTAGTTTGATTGTGGATGTTCATTCAAGTTGTGCCAGCTATGGGTGTTTGGACGAAATGTTTCACAATATGAAAATCCTTGAATTACCTTACAAGATTACACTGACTTCGTGTAATTGTTGGTTCTCATGGTGAAGCAAAGTTTAGTTTCATGAGTAATTTTTCTATCAGAGCATGTTACATTATATCATTGTCCTTAGAATAGTTGTCTCAACCCTTGCCTTTTGCATTTTGTTTCATAGTCAATTTGAAGTAAGTTCCACTTCACAAGGAGAGTAACACATTTGAGTGGAGTAAGGAGTATATTCAGCGTAAGTCCCTTTATGAGTAATAGCAAATCACATCAACTATTGATTCTATCCATTGCAAAACACAAATCAAGAACCTTGGAGTTGTCTCAATTGATCACATTGTTTAGCATTTGAGAGACTTTGTACAAGAGAGGATAGAATACTTAGTATTGTATTCTGAGTTTGCATGTCCCTAAAAAACACATCAACAGAATTGGCACTAGAAGGAGGGCAAGAACAATAAATTGCTCCATTTGTTCCAATCATACAAGAGATATTCTAGTGTTTTATCATTCATTGCTCAACATAATTCAGCAAGGAGGAGGCTAGAACGAAGAATTTCTTACATCTCAACTCAGAAAAAAAGGGCATGAACAAGGAATTACATTGCTTCTTTCATTCCAAGCACATGAACGAACTCTGAATTGTGGAATTGGAACCAAGCGAGCTTTCAAGGAAGAATTAGAGATTTCAAGATCTCTCTTATGTTGAAAATCCAAAAAAAAGTAGAAAAATCAAAACTACAAAAAAATAAGTAAAAAATAAAAAAAATAAAAAAAAATTAGAAATGGATTTCTGAAAATCTTCAAGGTAGTTCAAGATGGATCATCCTCAAGATGATGTTCTTCAGCTTTGGTGGTCTTTGAATGCACAACTCTATCCTAAGAGTTTGGACGACTTTGCATTAAGGAAGGGATGTAGAATTCATGACACCAATGGACATGAAGAGCTATATTTCCTAACAATTCTATTAAGAATGGAATTAGCATTGCAAGGAAAAATTTCTTTTTCATAGGTACATGAGTCGATTGTTCTTACAAAGGTGCTTCCCGACACCTTGTTTGATGAAAGAGAGTTCTTCATAAGCTTCAAGGAAATGATCAAGAAGAGACTAAGTATTGAGAAGGACTTGCCTACCGAAGAAATGTTGATTCCAGGTGGTTGGTACAAGATTCATAACACCACTCATCTAGAACTCACCTGTTCATCTTGTCAGGAGATTGTTCATCAAGTGAAGGAAGAATTAAGGTTAGAAGAATAATCTAAGGTACAATTGAGACTAGATGACTTGTGGAGAAAATTTCTTCAAGAAATCAATTCACTACCCAAAGGAGAAGACATTTTCATTATATTCAAAAGTGAAGATAGCACAAGGGAGCTTAATAATCAAGTGGAGAATCCATTTGCATATCTTCTTCCAAGAAAGAAAGAACTTGTTGAAGACAAAGTTGAAAAGTTAATAGAAGATGTTCAAACAAAGGCAATTGATGAACAAGATTTTGATTCCTCAACTAAAGAAGAAATAAACCTGAGTTCATTGCAAGAAGAAGAATTCCTTGATAAACACTCATTCATACTACACAAGGAGATCCTTGAAAATGAGTTGCAAGAAGTACAAAAAGAGTTGTTGGAAGATAATCAGTTGGATGCATTACAAGCAGCACTTCAAGCCATCATCGAAGAACCATCGAATGAACAATAATTTAGAGGGGCACTAGACGCTTCCATTGACAAACAAATTGAAGAAATGGAGGTTAAGGACACGAAGCAATTCGAGGTGATGCTAGGCCCTTTATTGAAGATCCACAATGAGCTAATAGCTGAAATGTTCCATGCTTTCAAAATTCAATTGTTTTCACCTTTTCATTTTGATATGCCCACTACTGAGTATAATGTTGATTTGCATATTGTGGATGTGAGTGGGATGATTCATCACCAACTCTGACCTCCTGACGTGTGCATGAAAGGTGAACAATATCCATTGAATGACGAAGACCACCAGGTTGTATCTTTCCCTGCTATTAATTGGAAGTATTTTGAATTTGATGATTATGAATTTCCAAATAATGAATATGAAGAATATGAGTTTGACTATGGAAATTTAGGAAGAATAACTTGTGTTTGGATAAATCATGGTCTTGATGACTTGCCACAATTGATAATCTTGTGTGAGATTTTGTTTGAATATGAGAATCATATTGTGCAAGATGTCTTTTTCTAAATTCAAAGATAAATTTGCAAAACTTCGTAGTCACTTGCACATTGTTATTCTTGTTCATTCTGAGAAATCATGTTAGGTCATGTATATACTTAGGTCTTTTGAGTATTGTCTGCTCTTTGTACATAGTGAGATAGTTTTCTTTTCTTTTTGCTTTAGTTTAGTTTGTTGTGCTCATTTTGCTTTTCGTAGAGTAGTGGTTGTTTAGCTATAGGTTGGCTTTTCTAGGGTTCCTAGGTTATGAAAAGGTGATGAAGCTTCAAGAAACATAATCTGGTAGATGTTTAAGTTCATTTCTTTGATAAATATTCATGAAAGTCTTTAAAAGTTAAGGATGATTTTCTCTAACTTTTTCATGAGGTTAGAATTTGTACTTGACTCAAAAAGGAATTATGAATTGTGTCTTGACACTGATATCTTGCAATTACACATATTTTTTATTGAATTATTGATATCTTTCAGTCTTCTTTTGAGAAACTTGAGTCATGAATTGGAAGTTTATTGTGGACTCCATGGTTAGAGTTGAACATTGTGATTACTTGTTCATCAGAAGAAGAATCCATTGTTTAGCATGACTTGAAGTATTTAAAGGCCTCATAATTTTACATACTTTAATGGTCCTGATGTTTCTAAGTGACTCTTTGTGAGCTTGAATTAAGTGAAAATCATAATAAAGTTCATGGATTCCACTCCATTATATTTCATTTCCGTATACCTCCATCTTTCCATTCCGTGCCACTTCATGTACACAATAAAGCCTCCATCCATTTCACCTGTTCCATCAAATAATGAACTCAAGTCTAATGTCTGGATCATCCATATAGTTCTGTTGTTCACCACATACTCCAAGTAATAAATTGTCAAGGTAAAAGACTGAAGTCCTTTATGAATGAGGTATTTGGAGTATATCCATGTCAATATCCATTCATATAACCTTGGCTACTCCAAGGTAAGCAGGGTAAAGATGTTGGTGTTTCATCCATTCCACGTAAATCCACCATTTTCCATCATCCACCTATCATATGTATCCACTTCACCTCCATTACTATGCAATTCCCAAAAGCATATGACCACACACCTTCTGTCATCCATCATAAATCCTATAGCCATATTCTTGTATCCATTTACCCATTTCCTAATCATGATCAATGAATGTAAGTGTCATCTAAATTAGAATCTTGCAATCCATCCACCCATCCCATATTTCCATGAAATAAATATTTGGATGCCTTTACTCATGAAACAAAGAAATTCCTGAAATTTTAAGGTCTTTATGCCTTAGAGTACAAATACAAGAAGTAGAAACAAAGCATATTCAAAGGCTATTTCATTCCATATTTCTAAATGAAAATGCAACAGTCTGGTACTTAAGTCTAAGAAGCCAAATCCAAAGAAGCTTCTACATCCAAAGAATCCACTTTCATCCATCCTGTTCCATTTCCATTCTATCCAAGATTCCAAGTTACTTCATCCCACGAAACAAAATCAAAAGGAAAATTCTAAGTTTGTGAGTTCATGCAGTTACTACTTCATACATTCACTAGCCATCGCTCCCATTCCTAAATATACCCCCTTCCCCTTGCAAGCTTTGAAGTTTAGTTTGGTATGTGCAAATGTTGATTGTGATTCTCTTCCCTTTCATTCATTCCACTACATATCGTCTGTTCCACTCTGTTTCCCGCTATCTTGCATATTCCACCACTTGCTTGGTCTATGTTTTGGATACACTTTCCATCTACTTGTTTTGCATAATCCACATCACAGTCCATTATCTCTGTCTACTTTTCCATCCATTCATATCATATCCGTCATTCCTTACCAACATTAGTAAGTGTAATAACTTGACATGGTTTCTGTATGGATTATTCCCTTTCATGGAATTAGACATTTGAGTCATTTCTGTTTGTATCCCTCATCCTATGATATATATATATAATAGTAAAGAGAAATCCTTTCATCCATAGGTGAAAACCACCTTTGGTGGTGCCTTGGATAAGTACCATGATGAAAACCTAGCAAACAGGCATCATGCGTAGAGACACACTGTCTCATTCCACCTATTCATCCTATCATTTCCATTCCATTTCATACCATCACTATCCGTTACACTCGTATATACACACTCCATCCATTCATCCTCCCTCCATGAACTTGCATAACTTAAGACAAGTGAACTCAAATGATCTTAGATTCTAAGGGATGGAAATGAACGCAATTGCACACACTTGGGTCTTTGAATTATGAATGGTCGTTCTAAGCTTTTGATTCCAATTTCTTGATCATGCATTCATGTTTGTTCAACCTAACATGTGGGTGTACACAGAAGGTTTCAATTCGTTGATTCATGTTTATCATTGGAATACTTGGGAGAATCAATGTTTGATGAACACTGCACACACAGTGGTAATCAAAGGACGAAGTGTCTTGACCCAAATCATCATTTTTTTCCCTTTCGAGTATATGTCCCAGCTAAGTGATGGAATTAGGGCTAATTATCTAAAGTTTTGAGTTTGGATTGAGTCTTTTTCTTTGAAATGTTGTAGAACATTTATTTGGATTGGCGCTAGATGTTGTGACCTAATCACACATTGCCCCATTGCAAATGGGGACCCCCTCTTTTTTTCCTACTTTGTGTCTTTGTTTTTCTTTAGGTTTAGTTTTTCTCTGAGCTTGTAGGGTTTGGTAGTGTTGTTTTTCCCAAGTCTCGATATATTATGGATAAGGTGTTTGTCTCTTCCCATCCTGATGCATGTCTTGAAGCCCTGAAATTGGCTAAGTCTAGAATCCTAATGTTCCGAGATCCTGAAATTGACTAAGTATGAAATCTGGTGGATACTCAGAAATTTAGAATTTGCATATTAAATCCCATGGATCTAGGACCTATCTCAAACATCTTGGAAGTATATTTCAAAATATTTAAAGTATACTTAAATATATTTTCAAATATACTTCCATCCAGGACAAGTCGAAATCAGGTGGAAAAAGTTGAAGTCTTGGACCTTGGGCAGAAATTTCTCATGAGCATGCAATATGTGCCCAGGGTCAGCAGAAAATTCATGCTTATGAGCATAATGTGCCCTTGCAAAGATATGAAGATCCAATACCTACAACTTCAAATTTTAATAAGGAACAAGTAAATGACCAAAGGAATGCAAATAACTAAGAAAAGTGCCAAAGTGGGGAAAATGTTCTAGAGCCTGCAAAATCTGCCCTAGAAAGGCGTGAAATGTTCTCCACCTTGCAATATGTGCCCATGTTCTCAGGGCAAAAAATTGTCTAATGTGAAGTTTATTGAGAGTCAAAGGCATGCCTTGAAATTTTTGAATGGATGTTTGAGGCAATAATCAAATGCATAAGGTAAAATGATCAAGAGCCAGAGCGCATAATGTTGACAAGCTTGCAAAATCTGCTCAAGGAAATTTCTCATGAGCATTCAATATGCGCCCTAATGAGGATCTCATTTTTTGGATCTAAGATGATCAAACACTACTCTCCTTAGTCAAATTCATGAAAATGCACAAGGAAGATCATGAGAAATGGCTTATGAATGTTGAAAGAAATGGGAAGTCCTAAAAAATTGACTAAGGGAAAAAGGTGGAAAATCCTCATCAAAGAGGAATATGCGCTCCAAGGAGGTGGAAAATCCTCATTAAGGAGGAGAATGCACTCAAGAAAACCACTTCAAAATTCATGAAATTCATGCAAAATCCTTTAAGGTGACTAGAAAATTTGCTAAGGAAAAGGGCAGGTTTGAAAGTTTTAAATAAAAAATACAAAGTTAAAAGGTGGAAACTTCTCATGCACAAGGAAATCCCACCCACAATAAGTGGAAATTCCCTGCCTATAGGGAGAATGTACCACTCTTTATACATCTTCCTTGCAAACAACCAAAACCCACCCAGCTAAGAAGACAAGTCAGCCCTAGCAAAGGGAAAATGAGTTTTAAAAATTAGTGAAAATGCAGGCGGACCTACCTAGAAAGGTAAGTGTAAATGCTATAAAAGAAGGTTAGAAATTGTCATTTTACACATTGAATTTCAAAACAAATAATCAGATCAGCAGCAAAGCAGAGAAGAAATTCAACTATCCTAAGAGCAGAATTTCAATAAAGAGGAGCAGATTTTATCTAAAAGAAAGACAAACTTCATAAAAGATAAAGGTTAGGGGAATTATTTCTTCACTTCACACCAAATTTAAATTAAAAAGAAATTAGAATTCCAAAGTCAGAAATCAGAGTAGATTGGGAGTGAAATCAAGGCAAAATTTAAAGAAAAAATCCTCCAAGACCTTGCAAATGTGCCTTTCCTCACAAATCACTCCAATACACCCTTGTCACTTTTGATTTCATTTGTGGAAATTTGCAAGTAACAAAGTGAAATATTTGATAATTTTGAAAAATCTTGAATTTATGAAGATATGTTGTCAATTATTGTCTCGTTATATGCCTTGCTATTAAGGGTTATATTTCTTTTGCAGAAATATCAAGAGGAATGCTTGCCCGGAGGAGATCAATTGGAGCTGATTCAAAATGTTCAAGGAATGTGAATACATCCAAGACAAGGAGGTTATATCAAGCATTGATCATCCATCGAAGAAGAAGGCCAGCCTCAAGGATTTAGTATCATTGGCAAGAAAATTCCATCTTTCAAGTCATCTCAAGGACAAGGAAAGGATAAGTCATCCCAAGGAAGGAGAATCAATCCATGTTACTTGCGAGCAATCCAAGGAATTCAAGGAAGAGGAGTACTTTCACAAAGAGAAGAAGGAAGATGCATTCCAAAGTCCAATATCAAAGGGAGACTTCATCGCCTGAATGAAAGAACTTCATCATTCATTTTGCAAGCTCTATCATCCTCGAATCCAAAAGAGCATTTCAATGTTGAGTTTAAGAGCCTTTCATTTGATGCACCAGAGGAAGATCAAGAGCAAGCATCATGAAGTCTACTCTAGGAATACACACATCAAAGACATCTCCTATTTCTTGCAGCAATCCAAAGTTAGAATCCTGCACAGAAACAACATGAGAAGAAAATGAGCATGAGCAAGTTTTGTCAAGCAAATCCATGAATTACATCAAGACAACAAGAAGAAATCCAAAATTCCCAAATTTGAAAGTTTGAAAGATGCAAAGTTCTGGAGGTGAAAATCTAAGTTCGAAGACTATTCTATGAAAGATGATATAATTTGGGAAGTTATTCCAAGCAGTGTGAATACGGAAAAGACTAAAGCAGTTTGCAAGATGCTAAGGTAGCATGTGCACGTCACCAGTCCAATCATGTTTCACCACATCATTTGTCCAAGATTCTAATTCATTCTTATCACATTGGGAAATGTGCCTTCATTGCCTCCCTCATGTTCTAAAAATAGTAATTTTTGTAACAAACTGCTTTGTTGTCTCAATCTTGGCCATTGATTCTCGAATCAATCCTGGTTGTTCATGTAATTTTTGAAGTCTATAAAAGGCTCATTTATGTCATTTGTGAGCGATGATACAGGGGAATACATTAGACATTAGAAGTAGGAAGAATAGTGAGTAGAGTAGAGGAGACTTCTTAAAGTCATTGAAGAGACATTGAAATTGTTGTAAAAATACTTCCAAGATCAATACAAGCTCATTGTTGGTTGTTTCATGGTGATTTTGTGTGGTTGCGAAATGTTAACATGGTTTCTAATTTCTTGGATGTGATAGAGGGATGTTTCCAAGTAGAGTAGAATTAGATTATAAAGTTCATTGATATAATGTTTATATGTTAAGATATTTGATGAATTCCTTAATGGTTCATACATTTTGGAGATTGTCAAAGGCAACTCACTTTGTAAAGTTAGCCTAAACCTTAATATGCTTTAGTTTGATTGTGGATGGTCATTCAAGCTATGCCAGCTATGGGTTTTTGGATGAAATGTTTCACAATATGAAAATCCTTGAATTACCTTACAAGATTGTACTGACTTCGTGTAATTGTTGGTTCTCATGGTGAAGCGAAGTTCAGTTTTGTGAGGAATTTTTCTATCAAAGCATGTTACATTATATCATTGTCCTTAGAATAGCTTTCTCAACCCTTGCCTTTTGCATTTTGTTTCATAGTCAGTTTGAAGTAAGTTCCACTTCACAAGAAGGAGAGTAACACATTTGAGTGGAGTAAGAGTATATTCAGCGTAAGTCCCTTTGTGAGTAACAACAAATCACATCAACTATTGAGTCTATCCATTACAAAACATGAATCAGGAACCTTGGAGTTGTCTCGATTGATCACATTGTTTAGCATTCGAGAGACTTTGTTCAAGAGAGGATAGAATACTTAGTATTTTATTCTGAGTTTGCATGTGAATATAAAACAGATCAACAGATAGCATTCAAACTACCCTTCACAACCCTCATATTCTGATACATTTAGAATATCAGACTTACTATCCATTAGAAGCATGTGCAACCTTCACCTTGGGGCCCTGCAAGCTTGGAAGAAGATAAAATACATATATATAGGCCTCACCACCCTTTGTGGAGATTTTCCACCGGTGGGAGACCAATTTACAACATTTTTTGTGCTCACTGGTTACCCTAGGTGGTTTGAAGCTTAAAAATAGTCATCACAACATTTACCATGGTCCAAGAAGGTGAACTCCATGCCCAATTTGAAACTACTCGCAAAGGTATTCATTCAAGTCATGATTTTTGTCTTCACACGTATTCCTCTAGACTTTGGGACAGCAGTTATAAATTTTTTCATGGGTCAAGAAAATGAACTATAGATTGATTTTTCAAAAGTTATGAACCTTATGCATGTCTAGGACAACCTGGGCATCATAAAAATGACTTTTATCAAACCTACAACAGCCATGAACATGAAGAACAAGTTGTTGATTTGGTTGAGAAAAATGGGTAGAAATCAAGCTATTCTTTCACCACAAGGGGAGGTGCATGATATTTGTGCATTTGGATGAGTTCAAAAGTATTTTAGAGACCTTCATGATACTTCCCTAGCCCATGAAATTCTCACACATGAATATTTAAGAAAGAATTAGGGGAATTTTCTCATGATCTTGATGTTGTCAATTCAAGGATTTTGAGTGCTTTTTGGGATAGTTTTTTGGTTTATCATATCTTTTAATGATTTTGTCCTATTTATGATGAATTTGATCATGGTCTATCATATCTTAATGAACAAGGACAGCAATGAATTTCATGAAATTAGAGCTCCTAAAGTGATGCAAATCACCAAACATGATAACTTATTTTGTATTTTTTCATTGTGACCATTATTTATTGTCATTATAAAGGTTCTAATTATCATTGTCTTATTCATCATGGTTGTAGAAATCATCATCATTCTGATTAAAAGAGAAAAGACTCTAACACTAGAAGAGCATGAATCTGAGAATGAGAGGAAAAGAGAAAGAATGGGGCGAATTTGGGAAAGTTGGAAATTGTCAACCATACAAGAAGACATTCCACAATTACCAATTGAAGAGGAACATGACACATCTAATGAAGCTAAGAGAGAGATTGAATTGGAGGCACAAAGGAAACAAATGAAAAACCTCTTTATAATGAGGAAAGTGATTCTCCAATTTGGAGGCACTCCATCGTCCACAGGTCGAGTTGAAGGAACACCATCATTATCTTCTCGAATTGGAGACACTGTATCTTTCACAGGTGAAGTAGAAGGTACATCTTCATTTTCTTCTCAAGTTTATGGCACGCCATCATTCACATGTCAAGTTGAAGTTATGTCATTTTCATATTTTTCACCTCTAATTGAAGTTACATCATCTATCCCATCTCAAGCACATATTGAAGAAATTCCTAATGTTGAGTCAACTTTACCAATTAAAATGCCTACTAGAATTTTGCATAGGAATCCTAAGTTTCTCGGTCTATATGTTTAGATTTTCATACTAACAATATTTTAAAGGATTGTGGCATACATGCCCCGCCAACTACTTCAAGAGACTTCAATATCAATAATTTTATGTGAAAGAGAGGAAGGTCAAATATTCTACAGGAAATTGTGCTTGGATGGCACATGCCAACATTATGGTGGCTTGCGACGTATGTCAATATGTGAACATATGGAAAGCACACATGTAGTTGGAAATGAACTAGTAGAGTTCAGAAAGTATAAAATAGTGACCTAAAATACAAAAGATGGTAAAGAAGCAAAGAGGTGTGAATTGGTTATTCAAAAGATTCCCGTATCAGTTTATGTCTACATTTCATGATAGTATAGTGTATGAGTATGTAAGGCATACTGATAGAGCTCAATGGTTGGACTTGAAATTCAAGTTATGCAAGGACAAATTTCCACTTGGTAGCATTGTTTCAATCATCGACTTTGCAGAGAAATATAGTCTACACCCGCAGCATGAGGTGCAATCACAATATTACAACTCGACACAGGTTTCTATATCTGTACACATCACATTCAATCATAAGAATTATAGTACAGAGGATGACAGAAGATCATAAGAGACTATCATTTTTATATTAGTGGTGATCACATGCATTCTAAGGAGTTTGTGCAAGGTTGCTTTAAGGTGTTCTAGAAGGGACATATCGTTCAGTCAGCATATCATATGGTCGGCTAACTGTGCAACACAATTCAAGAACTCATGGAATGTCTATTGGTTGAGCAGGAGGCATAATATTACAAGTGTTCAGCATATGTGGAACTTTTGTGAGGTCAGGCATGGAAAGGAGCATGATGGTATAGGAGCATGTATCAAAAGAGCCATAGCACGAGAAGAGTTAAAATATAAAGACAATGCAAAGTTGATAGATTGAAAATCAATTGTCGAGTGGTGTAATACTTCGATGGGTCCAAGTAATGAAGGTAAGTCTTCATTTCGTAGATTTTTTTGGTTGATAGATGATACTAACATTGCGGTGCATATGAGGACTGTTGTACACTGACAGGTTCATGGAGTATCCATATGTGGAAGATGGCATGCTTTTGTTCTTCATGTACAATTCAAGCCTGGGATGAGTGCAAGTCAAAGGAGTGAGTTGATGAATGGAGGTTAAGTTCTCTTAGCCCACTTGACATGTATCGACCCTCAACAGCACTGGACCTGACAGAGATGGAATGATCAATTGACTTTGACCACATATTAGATCTAGTTCAACTAGGTAATATATCTACTTTCATAGTTTTTTAAATTCCTAATGTTATCTTACTTTGTAGTGTTTTTGTAATGTTGACTAATTTCATCTAATTTGCTACACATATCAATGTAGGCCATGTTTTGCAGTTATTGCATATGAAACGAAGAGGGAATAGATTGTTACTTATGTCGTTGTGTTGAGGCTAAGAAGAAATTGGAGGCTCCAGTTACAGATGGAGAAAACATCGAATACCCTATAGGCTCAGTGGTTGTTACTGGATAATGGCTTAGAAGGTACCCATATATGAGTGTTAATGTTTGGTTATTTTAGGACTTTGACACACATCGGAAGATTCTTCATTACTTGAACCTTGTCGTGGCAACCAATGTTCATTTGATACAATTTCAGGGTAAACCTTTGAACAAGACCTTGTGGAAGGTGTGTGAGTATGACCATGAGGCAATACTTGACATAATAAAGAGTAGAGAAGACCTGAATGGTTCATTGGATTAATTTGTAAGTATGCATAAGACTTTCCCAGATGGTTACTTGTACTTTGTCTTGTATATAAATAGTAGTATGAATTGCTTCCCTCCAGTATACATCTGGTAGGTTTGCTTCTCTTACCATTGTCCTTGCAGCTTCTTGAACAATCCTATTCTTTCTTTCAACCACTCCATTCTGTTGAGGATTCCTATCCTTTGACCAGGGTATGAGCCAATAACATGAAAATGTCATAATTTTGTATTTCTTGTTTTATCTCATGTCATTTGATGTACATAAATGATATTTATGTTTAGTCAATTTTTCTTCTTGATGATTCTCATAGGAGGTCACAACTCCAGCCCATCTAACTATGGCCAAAGAAGCTAGAGACAAGATGATGGAGAGTGATCATTGGATGATGGTAAGTGATCGATTACATATATGATGTTATATATTTCATGTGTATTTTCTATAGTAATGTGCATATTGTTTGATTATATTAACAGGTGGATCTGGATGAACTTCTGTCGAAGAGGTCTACTCGATGGCAGAGAGAGGATGAGTCACGGATTAGCTCTCCATCTTCACAATCAAGCAAGGGTCGTCGATTATTTCATAAAAGTCCATAGGAAACTAGTTTTTGGGACATTTTTTGTATGCCTAGATGGCTTTGAATACATACTTTTGTATGTTACCAATGTATATTTTTGTATATATACCTGTATGCCTTTGTTTGGACATGCATATATGGCTTTGTATGTAAACACATGTTATGTTCGTGACATTATGTATATGACAGTTTATATTAAATATTTAATATGATGATCAATTATCATTACATGAATTTGGTTTTACATGTGTCAAGTGCATTTGCTTGAAAGTAAGGAATGCATAATTGTGCAAGTCTATTGGTTGTCTATTGTTTGATGATACCATTATGCTTTTAGGATATATTGTTGGGTTTTGTGATATAAAGACACCTACTTCTTCATAGAGTATGTGATTTGATGCATAGAGTTGTAGTGCTTCAAGACAAGGCATGAACTTGAATAGTGAATATCTCACTCAAGTAGTGGCATGAACTTGACAAGCAGTGGTATGAACTTGACAAGCAATGGTATGAACTTGAATAGTGAAGGCCTTGTGATTGGTTTGATTTGTTTGCTATGGTATACATTTGATGTTTGCATCATCATCATGTTATGCTTCATGGGGTTAGATCTAAGTGATGGATGAAGTTGATCCTTATTGGTCTTAATCCTCTTCACTCATGTTTCACTCATGTCATATCAAGATTGATGTCACAGGGTTTGGATGTTAGTTCATAACATTCATGTTTATCATGTTACAATAGCAGGACATAGTTGCTTATGCCATTGGATCATTGGATTTGGTTGTGAGATTCATCATAACATGACATGCTTTCAGGAGTTGGATAACAACCTTATGATTTCATGATAGTCCCTTGATCGTCCATGCTTTTGATTGTTTTGTGCCTTCTTGACTATGTACGATGGTAGTGTTTAGAAAGATGGAAATTTTTTGTTGAAATTCACAACATCTTGATGGTATTGTGACCATGATCTCCTCATATGACATGAGAAGAGATATTCCATAGCCTTGCTATCCCATAACCTTGATTATTATGATTAGAATCATGGAAACAAACCCTACAAAAAACAAAATAATGATTAAATCTCAATATGATCAGGAGATACCCAAGCATCTGTATTAGTCTAAATAATAAAATCTCTTCATTTATAAAGATTGATCTAAGGGTTTGGTGAGTTGCCATTGGCACCCAAACCCTAGGTCTCATTAGAAATCCTTGAATTCTAATTATTGCCATTATGCTTCTTTCTTATTAATTCTTACTAATTAGGGTAATCATATAGAAATATATAGTATCTCATGTATTCTTAAAAAATGCATATGGGAATTTTATCAAATGTTGTAGTTGCATTGAATGATGCCTGAAAAAAATGTGGTCTATTGGAATTTTGGAAAATGTTGTAGTTACAACAACCCTAGAAGACATGTATGCAAAATGCAGACGCATAAAGAAGGTGAGTGAACTATTTGACATGATGTCTCAAAGAAATGTGGTCTTATGGAATGGTATGGTTGCAGGATATGCAAATAATGGATTTGTTGATAAGGCTTTAGAAACTTTCAAGCAAAACCAATTGGTGGGTGTAAAGTTAAAATCCACAACCTTTGACTACATCGTCTCTGCTAGTGCCAAACTAAGATCTTTGGAACATAGTACATGGACATCCATCAAATCATAAAGGATATGAGAATTTTGTAAGATGTTGTAGTTGCAACTATCGTAGGAGACATGTATGCAAAATGTGGAAGCATAGAAAAGGCAAGTGGATTGTTTGACATGACGCCTTAAAAAAATGGAATCTCATGGAATGCCATGATTGTAGGATATGCACAAAATTGTTTTGTTGATAAGTCTTTAGAAAATTTCAAGAAAATTAAATTAGTGGGTGTAAAGACAAATTCCACACTACATCCTCTCTACCTATACCAAAGTGGGATCTTTGGAACATGGTACATCGACATCCATCAAAGCATAAAGGATATGGGAATTTTGATAGTTGTTGTAGTTGCATGGAATGATGACTCAAACAAATGTGGTCTCATGGAACATGCCATTATTGTAGGATATGCATAAAATGGATTTGTTGATATGGCTTTAGAAACTTTCAAGCAAAAGCAATAGGCGGATGTAAATCCAAATTCCACAACCTCTGACTGCATCCTCTTTGCCTATGCAAAACTGAGATCTTTAGAACATGGTACATGTACATCCATCAAAGCATAAAGGATATGGGAATTTCAATAGATGTTGTAGTTGCAACTACCCTAGAAGACATATATGTAAAATGTCGAAGCATAGATAACACAAGTGAATTGTTTGACATGATGCCTCAAATAAATGTGGCCTCATGGAATGCCATGATTGCATAAAATGGATTTTTTGATAAGGCTAAGTTAGAAATATACAAGAAAAAGTAATTCACAGGTGTAAATGCCAAAATAGGATCTTTGGAATAGGGTATGGACATCCACCAAAATAGATTGTTTGGAATAGCATATGGACAACCATCAAAGCATAAAGGATATAGGAAATTTGTCACATGTTGTAATTGTAGCTACCCTTGTAGACATGTACGCAAAGTGTGGAAGCATAGACAAGGCATGTGAACTATTTGGCATGATGCCCCAAAGAAATGTCACCTCATTGAATGCAATGATTGCAAGATATGAACAACATGGATTTTTTGATAAGGCTTTAGAAACTTTCAATCAAATACGATTGGCGGGTGTAAAGCAAAATTCCATTACCTTGACCAGTATCCTCCTTGCCTATGCCAAAATGGACGTCCATCAAAGGATAAAACATATGGGAATTTTGTTAGATGTTGTAGTTGTAACTACCCTTAGAGACATGTATGCAAAGTGTAGAAGCATAGACAAGGCACATGAACTGTTTGGCATGATACCTCAAAGAAATGTTGCCTCATGGAATGCAATGATTGCCAGATATGAACATTTAATGGATTTTTTGATAATCCTTTAGAAAGTTTCAAGAAAATGCAATTGGCGAGTGTAAAGCAAAATTCCAAAAACCTTAGAAGTGGTATCTTTGGAACATAGTATCTAGACATCCATCAAAGCATAAAGGATATAGGAATTTTGTCAAATGTTGTAGTTGTAAGAACCCTACTGTAAGACATGTATGCAAAGTGTGGAAGCATATACAACGAACATGAACTATTTGACATGATACCTCAAGGAAATGTTGTCTCATGGAATGCAATAATTGCAAGATATGCACAAAATAGATTTTTCATAAGGCTTTAAAAACTCTCAAGTAAATACACAAAAGTAAATTTCAACCAAACGCAAATTTTAGCATGTCTAAAACCAAATTGCACAACCTTATCCAACTTCCTCCTTGCCTATGCCAAAATGAGATCTAGGGAACATGGTGTGGACAACCATCAAAGCATAAATGATATATGAATTTTGTCACATGTTTTGTATTTGCAGTTACCCTTGTAGACATGTATGGAAAGTGTGGAAGCATAGACAACGCGCATGAACTATTTGAAATGATGCCTCAAAGAAATGCACAGTCCCACAGAATGCAATGATTGCAAGATATGCACAAAATGGATTATTTAAAAATGATTTATAAACTTTCAAGAAAATGCAATTGGCACGTGTAAAACCAAATTCCTATAATGATAATTGATCACCATATTAAATATTTAATATAAACTATCATATACAAAATTTCATGAACATAACATCTAGTTTACATACAAAGTGATATAGGCACGTCCAAACAAAGCCATATAGGCATATATACAAAATATACATCGGTAACATACAAAAGTATGTATACAAAGCCATCTAGGCATACAAAAAATGTCCCAAAAACTAGTTTCCTATGGACTTTTATGAAATAATCAGTAGCCTTTGCTTGACTGTGAAGATGGAGAGCTAATCCATGACTCATCCTCTCTCTCTCGTCGAGTAGACCTCTTCGACATAAGTTCATCCAGATCCACATGTTACTACAATCTAACAATATGCACATGACTATAGAAAATGTACATGAAATATATAACATCATATATGTAATCGATCACTTACCGCCATCCGAAGATCACTCTCCATCATCTTGTCTCCAGCTTCTTTGTCCGTAGTTGGACGGGCTGGAGTTGTGACCTCCTATGAGAAGCATCAAGAAGCAAAATTGACTAAACATAAATATCATTTATGTACATCAAATGACATGAGATGAAACAAGAAATACAAAATTATGACATTTTCATGTTAATGGCTCATACCTCGGTCAAAGGATTTGAAGACATCATGGCTACAACAATGCCTATCTGTGTTGACTTATGAAGATGAGGAGGAGTCTCCACATTCAGCATCTAAAAATCAAGTTCAAGATTATTCGACCAAAATAAATACATAACATTATTTTAAAAATGAATAATAATTAGAAATGGTTAAATTTACCTTCGTAAAAGTGGTGGATTTGTGTCTAGGGGACCAAGGAAACCGTGGAGGTGTCGGTGACTATTGAAATCATCAAATTGTTACAAAATAATATTACCATTGACATATCTACAATAATTATGATCATGTGATAAATTACATACCTACTAACTTGACCTCCTCTCATACCTTGCCAATGGATGGCTAACGGAGGTAGGATGAAAACTCTGACCTTAGAATTTCATTACACAGACAATTACATACGTTATTTTTTACTTATAATATAGATAATCATATAAAATTAATTACAAATTTTAAATAACAATATATTAAATCAAGATGAAACTTGTAACAAATTACCTGAGAGTCAATACCAAATGTATGATATAAGATATCATCACTGAGAACAAGATCATCCAATATGGATGCCTCCATCAATGGATGTTGCCCCTACATTGCAGCATCCTTCCGAGAGTCCTGTCATGTGTCTTGCATCCTATAATCACACAGGTTCCCACATGAACTGCACAAATGTAGGGACACATGACACCTACTACTCTCACCCTCATCGACCTGGGTAAGATCATCGACATGCTGTGATAGAGTTTGGGTGAGAGTAGTCAATGAATGTAATGTCTTCGCCTCAACACTCTCCTTCAAAGTCGAAGGAAGTGAGCTACGTTCTAGCCTCAACAAGGGTACAAGCACATGGTTTTCATCTCGCTGAGCCCTAGATCTATCTTGGGCAAAGCCACCACCTCTACCCTAGAACTCGTGAATATCAAAATAATTACGAATCTTCTTGAGGATGAACTTGCAATGGAGTTTCCTCAAGAAATATTGTGGTACCTCATCATTGTTGCATGGGCGCTCATCGAAGACCATGTACTATCTATCCCAAAAGGTTTAGGATATTTCTTCATTCCTACACCAATGAATAGGAAACTGTTTACAAGTTTCTTCTAATCTTTTGCCAGTTTTGGGATTAATAAAGTGTGCACATAATTGATATTTTGAAATTTTTTCATTCTTCACTTGTTCATATGACAACTTGTCAGTAGAGTATTGCCGACACCTCTCCCTATAGTCTTGGAATTTGGTGATTTGTTTTGTCACCGAATCAGTGTGGGAAACAATTTCCTCTGGTTACTTTACAAGCGCCCTCCTACAATCAGTGCTTGCACTTGGATTGTTTATCTTTTGAATAAGAGTTTGAAGATGTTTCTTGTTTTCTTCTATTATCCGTAGGTAGTTTTCTTGAGTATCCCTTACATTGTGAGGAAATGACGGTGGGTTTTGAGGGTTTGGAGGGTTTTGGGGGTTGTTTTCACTCTCATCGCCTAGGTTAGGGTTTTCTCTTGCCTCAATAACTATAAATACAATATAAAAACTAATCAAACATTACAAAATTCAAAAATTCTTCTCAAACTAACAAAAATTGATCAAACTCTACCTTCTTTTGCCGCTAGACCCTCTAAATTTGCTACACAACATCTTTGCCAGTGAGGTGGCATCGTAAAAATGACATTTTCTCTCTTGCACATGCTTGGAGAGGCTTTCCTTGAACGCGCTCACAGTTTCTTCTCAATTTGTATGGCACACAAACTCCTTTGGTCATGGTGAAATGACAGAAATGAGGTTATTTTACACTTTTATGTCACAGCAAAATGTGAGCGTGTTATAACGTGCTCGTGTTTTTTCTTGTTTTGGACCAAAAAGTCCCATGGTGGTGACTTTTTGGTCCCCCATCTTTATGCATACACCCATCGATCATCATTCCCTGCTTGGGGTCTGACCACTATCCTATATCCATCTCCTTAGAAGATGACAAATCCCCCGACCAATGCCATTTAAGTTTGAAAAGATGTGGCTAAGACACGATTCTCTTCAAGATCAAATGAAAGATTCGTGGAAATCAACACAGGTGTAAAGATGAATGAAGATTTTCAAATTCGCCACAAAACTTAATTGTAATCAAAGACAAATTGAGGAGCTGGAACAAGGAGGTTTTCAAGAAAATTTTCAAAGAGAAGGAAATAATAGAAGAGGAACAAGAAAGGCTTTATAACCATATACTTGAACATGGCATGACAGAGGAAGAATATAGATTGGAAAGAATCTTATGAAGGATCATGATGAGTTACTGGCCAGGGAAGAGATATTCTAGAAATCCAAATTGACAGAAAATTGGTTGAAAGAGGGGGACCTAAATACAAAATTATTCCACAATTCAACCAAGAGTAGGAGGATGCAAAACAAAATAAGTTCACTGAGGAAATTGGATGGCTCAATTATAGAGGACAAATAAGAGATAAGGGAGGAAGCTTTATGATTTTTCAAGACCTTCTAGTAAGTCTGAAAGCCTCAAATGTTTTAGAGAAAAATCATTTCCTCAACATCATACCAAAAATAATTAGCGAGGAAGACAATCAGATGTTATTGGCACCCGTCACCAAAGAGGAAGTTAAGAAGGTAGTTTTCCATATGCACCCAAATAAATCCACTAGTCCAGATGGTTTTTCAATCTTTTTTATAAAAAAAATTGGAACATTTTGGAGGAGGATGTATGGGGTCTGGTTGAGGATTCAAGAAGAGTGAAAAGGGTAATCCAAGACATAAATTCAATACTAATTGCCCTCATACCCAAGAAATTAGATCCAGAAGCTCTTTCAGATTATCAGCCAATATCCCTATGTAACACTGTATACAAAATTATATCGAAGGTCATGGCTAACTTCCCAAGGTTCTAATGCCAAACATTATTTCAGAAGAACAATCAGGTTTCACACCCAAGAGAACAATAACAAATGGAATCATAATAGCACATGAAGTCATCCACTCAATCATGGCAGTAAACCAAAGTTGTATGGCACTCAAAATTGATGTTAGCAAGGCTTATGATTGGGTGGACTAGAGATTTAATATGAGAATAATGCACACATTTGGCTTCCATGAAGAATGGATTAATTGGGTATACAGCTACATCTCAACGGTCAGTTACTCAATTCTAATCAATGATCAGTTACTCAATTCTAATCAACGATAGCCCTACAAGTTTTTTCAAGCCCACCCAAGGCCTACACTAGGGAGACCCATTATCCCCCTTTCTCTTTACAATCATGGCAGAAGCAATGGGAAGGGAAATAAAAAAGAAAGAAGAGGTAGGCTTATGGCAAGGGGTCCATGTGGCAGACAATTTTCCCAAGATAACTCACCAACAATTCATGAATGATACTATTCTATATGATGTGGTAGAAATGGAAGATGCTAGAGCTATAAAAGATCTATTGAATAGATATATCAGTGCATCCAAATAGGAGATCAACAAGAACAAGTCAAGTATTTTCTTCTTCAACACTAAGAAGAGTGTTCGAAGGAGAATTATTGCTTTATTAGAATTTTAGCAAGCCGAGCTACCGGGGAAATATTTAGGGGTTCCTATTTTCAAATGAATGGTGAGGACAAGCCTATGGAAGGACACAATAGAAAAGTGCAGGGTTAAGGCCACCTCTTGGAGGGGGAAATGGCTCACATTGGCAGGCAAGATAACTATGATCAAAATGGTTCTTTCGGCAATACCAATATACCTACTCTCAAGCATCGAAATCACCAACAAAGAAGCCAATAAGATAGATGGGATTATCAAAAGATTCCTATGATAAGGATCTAGAGAAGCTAAAATAATTCCCTTGATAAATTGGGACATTGTTTGAAAAGAGAAATCAGTGGAGGAATTGGAATGAGAAGGATCAAAAAATAGAATATGGCTCTCGGGGAAAAATTAATTTGGAGAATGTATGAAAATCTAGAGAGTGAATGGAGTAAAATCTTGTAGAGAAAATATCTAGATTCAGAAGATAGGGAAAGAATATTAACAACCCCTAATCCAACTGGCAGGTCCCACAGATGGAACTTTATGCTCAACTGTAGGAATATCATCACATAACACATATCATGGAACATCAATAATAGGGAAAGTGTTCTCTTCTAGATAGATTCATGGAACATGCTACAAGTATGTGCTAACTAGTGTTGTCATTGGTGCCAACCACATCTTCTGATGTTGATGTTTGTTGATTGATTAAAGAACATTGTCTAAGTGTTTTGCTCCACATTTTCTCTGTATTGAAGACCAGAGTATGAGCTTTGGATATAATTTAGAGAAGTGTCTGAAGATGCTAAATCTAGAATTTGGTGGTCTAGATCATTGTGTAGAAAAAGTTCTATTCATCAGTCTAAAGATTGTGCCTAGCAAGGTTTGCAGAGTGACAAGGAGAAATTGTTTTGCTCTGCATTTCTCCTCATATTGTATTTTGTCTTTGTGGTTCTAGACTTAAGATTAGAAGGTCCTGAGTCATCTTCATTCAAAAGGATTTGTCATTTGGTGCTCTGGAAGGCAAGTTAATGACTAGCAAAGTTTGACAATATCTGATAAGAAGCAGTCTGTGATATGTTCTTCAAATGATATATGTTGTGTTCAAGTAAGATCTGTTGTGGTAGGATTTGTCAACTCCCAAGTAATTCTAAGTTGTTCATAGATGTCTCCATAATGTGTTGAAGGCAAGTGCTTAATCCGCAATCTACAATGAAGATCTTGCAAGCATGTTTCTAAGTGTTCCTTATAATGCATAAGTTCCAGCTAACCTAGTTTGTCACACTTTTTGTGGAGGTGTGGAAGCGTGTCCAAGCATGTGAATGTTTTTGGGTCTAAGCTAAGTTGTGATGTGTTCATCTTTCATTCAATTGCACTGCAAGTTTGTTTAGGTCTAGTCCTAATTTAATTTATGTATGTATGCTGACCTTGGAGAATGTTCCAATGATTGTAGAATGTAATTCTAACCTTGATGTTCATTCCAAGGTTGATGATAGGTATAAATGTAAGTAGTGAATTTTTTATTGAGGTGTGATTGTGTGAATATGGGAAGATAAGTATGAAGTGTAAAAGAAGAGTAGAGCAGAGGAGATATATTGTGCTTCAATGGAACTAAACTCAAGCATGGTGTAGATGCTACTAAATCAGTTCACCCTAGCAGTGAGCCACTCCTAGCAGTGAGCCACCCCTAGCAGTGAGCCTTTCAATTGGGTAGTGAGCCCTTTTGGAAGTGAGCCTCTTTTGATATTTAGTATTGTTATTACATTATTTTGTGAGCTAACACTCACAATGGTTTTTCCCTGTTTAGGGTTTTCTACATAAAAATTTGGTGTTCATGTGTGTATGGTGTTGATGTATTCATGTTTTGATTCTTCTATTCATGGTTAATGTTCATAATAGAATAAGGAGTTAGATTAAGTGAATGTGAATGTGTTCTTAGTTTAAAGAAGTTAAAGTTTTTGACACAAGTGATTCACCCCCCTCTCATTTGTCTTGTGCCTTTCAACAATTGGTATCAGAGTGAGGTTCCTTTGAAGAAAGCCTAACAGCTTAAGGTAGATCTGGGATGGCACACAGAAAAGACATTCATCAATTTGATGGATCTGACTATGCCTACTAGAAGGTGTTGGTTTTTCTTCTGAATCAGCATTAGGGTTTGCCACTTCTAATGCACAGGCAGATTCAGCCAACTGAATACAGGAGGTTGCGTGAGCTCCTCCCCTTCACTTCTGGTTCTGCCGCACCAAGGGGGGTATCCCTATAACTCAAGATGTAACCTTGACTAGCTCAAAGATAGAAAGATCTAACTTGACAACAACAGGCAGAATACTCTCATGTATGGACCAAGATCTGTATGATAGATCACAAGGCTGGCAACATTCTTGGACATGATGTCTGGTTGGGTATGAGAGCATGCAGGGGGTTCCTAATCCTATTCCTACAACTAACAGGTGGAAAGATGAAGTGATTTGAAATGGTGTTTGGATGCAAACCTGGACCTGGTGTATAACCTCAACACAGAGCTAGATTGGTGCCTATCCAGGGCTTGGAGTCGGTAGACATACACCTGTGAATGATCAACATGAATAGCTAAAACTGGATTTCAGGGGGATACACATGATATCTGCCTTACAGATATCTCCCAATAAGGAGTGTTAAGCTGTCTATACTTATGGCATCCCTATTGCAGTAAGGAAGATACATACAAAACTGGAGACAGAATCAGCATAACACATGCAAACACAGCATTATTCATATAGGATTAACCATGAAATCAGTGGATTCATGCCAAATCGTACAACAGGAGATACATAAACTCACAAGTTTTGCTGCACAGAGCAACCAAAACCAGTTGTATCTTATTACAGAGCCAAAATGTCCAGTCTTCAACAACCAACAACCTTCAAATGAGCAACACAACCTGCTTATAACAGCCAGGTAGGTGCTCAGCAATTAATTACATGGTTGACCAAAAAATCCCGCCAGATACACAGTATCAGCGAAATGGTGCTCAACGCATTACCAGATTGGCGCCCAAACATGAATGCAACAGGTAGGGGAGGAGACAGGAAGATTTTTCGAGCCCTGCGCCACTACCTAGGGATCCAGATCTTCAATTGGGTACTACATCCGTCCACGCCATCGCCCATACCTCTGCAACCTTCGCCATTAAAGGCGCACCAACCCGCGGCCTCGGGAAGAACATCTGACAGTCGATCGCAACCACTTCCCGCCAAGATTCATCATCATGATATTTCGAATATGCAGGATATCAATTATCCCACATGCACCCCGCAGCAACCTCTTTAACACTTTATATACTAGGTCATGAGCATATATGATGTCGGTACTTTTGCTCCTGACGACACTAGTATAAGACTTCATCATCATCATCCTCCAGCAGCATGATATCCTGTCGCTTGAAATATCACCCTGACGTCAGCATCATATCGCAATATAACCTGCATGATAATCGCCTTCATCCGCACAACCTGATCCATCGGAAGAACATACTCCTGCTGAGCCTATACCAAAAGTCTGGCCGATGAACATCCTGATGACGTCATCATCATATCCTGCTGACGTCATCATCATATCTGCCTACTGCGCACCTCCTCATATCCGGATGACGTCATCATCATATTTGCAAATATCGGGGGATCTCCACAAGATGATCAGTGTTAGAAATATGACCCCCCCGGACCTTGATGACGTCATCATCATATTGACATCAGGATGATATTCGGAAGATAACCGGATATTTGGAAATATCATCCTGATGCATAAATATCATGCTGCACTGTAGCTCCACTATAAGATCGGGGCGATAAATGAATATGATGATGCTTGAAAAGATCACCCCCCACTAGATAATGCACGAAGCCAGCAGGCGGATATCTCCTCTCGGAAATATCATGATGCAGACAAGCGGAAAACCAGATATCACCCTGACGTAAGAATGACGTCAGCATCATCAGGGTGATAAAACAACGAACATGAAGTGATACAACATCATCAGGATGATATTGACTAAGATCATCCTGACGTTCAAATATGATGACCCCGGTGAATATCGGGTCATACTTAGAACTCTTCAGCAACATCATCAGGATGATCATAACCAAGATCACCCGATGATAAAAATATCACCCCAGCGAAAGATCATGCAGGCAGAAAATATGATGACCCTTGCAAGCAACACGGTGATAACTAGAAATATGATGATGATGATGACGACCCGGATACTTGAAAGATCACCCTCCACAAGAAAACTAAGGAACACCGCAGGATCGGGATGATATCAAAACATCACCCGATATTAAAACATGATGATCCTGATGAAAAACCAGTCGACAGAGAACATGATGATGATGACCATCATCGAAGACAATATGATGATGATGACCTCCTCTTCAAAGAAAATATGATGCTGATGTTAAAACATGCTGAGGAGGCCCAAAGACTTAGAACTTTTTTGGATTTTTTGGGAAGGTGCCTGCATGAAAATTGCTCAGAAACTGACAGTGAAATCAGGCACCAACAGAAGGTATGTGTGCAAAGTTATCTCATTTCTCTTAGTTATAATGTTTGAGCAATGGTTAAAAACAAATACATAGTTCCTAAAGATCTAGAGTTTGAAGAAGAGATTAAATACTTTGAGGATAATCACAAGGCTAAAAATGCTCTATTAAATGTCCTGTCTAACACTGAGATGGAAAAAGTTGTGAATCTTGAAACTACTTATGATATTTGGGACGAATTAAAGCAATTCTATGAAGGTGATGCATCTATCAAGAAGGCCAAGTTGCAAAACTTGAAGACCACATATGAAACCATGCGAATGACTGAAGATGAGAACATAACAAGTTACTTACAGAAGATTGATGAAGTTGTTAGTAACATCAGGGGTCTTGGTGGAGAATTAAAGGATGAGGATGTTATAGATAAGATACTCAGAACTCTTCCCAAATCTTATATAGCCATAAGGTATCTACCATTGAAGAGTTACTTGATATGGGGAAGCTTACAAAAGAGCAATTGCTTGGTAAATTGACTGCCTTTGAGATAAGAGAGTTTGGTACTACTAATGGCCCTATGAAAACTGAGATTGCTTTTAAGGACAAGGAAGAAACTAAAACTGCTAGATCAGAGAAATATGCTATGGAGTCAGATGATGAAGATTTTGTAGAGCTTGAGGTAAAATTTGCAAGCAGAATGAAAAGGGGTAGCAAAGGAAAGTTCCAGGGTAAGTTACTTTTCAAATGCTTCAATTGTGGTAAAATTGGCCATTATGCTTCAAGGTGTCCTAATAGAGATTTGAAAATCAATGAAAGTAAAGGAAAGATAGTAAGAAGGAGTTATTATGTTAGAGATGATAATGTTGTAACTAATGATGAATCTAATTATGATGATGGTAATAGTAGTGAATGCTTATTTATTGTACTTAGAGAAGAACCTATTTCTATTAATCTTGCAATCTGTGTGAAGGAAGGAAGTCCAGGAGAGTTTTCTGCATTTTATGTTGAAAAGGAAGATGAATGGATCATTGACAGTGGATGCTCAAACCACATGACAGGAGACAAGAGTAAGTTTGTTAACTGTGAAAAGTAGGATGGAGGACTTGTTAGGTTTGGTGATGATGCAACTAGTAAGATTTGTGGAAAAGGATCTATTACTTTTGATGGAAAGCATAATATAGATGATGTTCTTTATGTCAAGGGCCTAAAGCATAATCTACTAAGTGTTGGACAAATGTGTGACAAAGGATATAATCTTGTGTTCAAGGACAATGGGTGTAAGATATATAGAATAGCTCTAGAACCCTAATTGTTGTTGGTAAGAAGACTCATGGTAATGTTTATCATTTGAAAGGTGCTAAAAATTGTTGCTTGTTGGCTAAGTCAGATGAAAGTTGGCTATGGCATAGGAGAATGTGTCACATTAACTTTAATAATCTGATGAGAATAAGCACTATTCAAGTTGTAAGATATATTCCCAAGATTGTGAAGCCTACCAATGTTATATGCAAAGAATGCTAGTTTGGGAAGATGACAAAGACAACTTTCAAAAGAAAATAACAATCCTTTACTAGTTTGTTGGAACTAGTGCATACAGATCTGTGTGGTCCTTGTTACTAAATTTTTTTCACACTAAATTTAGTTGGACCTAATTTGCAGTTGTTTCAAAAGGAGTAAAAGAAAACTTTTAAGTTATTGCAATCAGTGAATATTTGATGTCTTGACAAGAGGAAACAATGATCAGTTGTCATGATAATCCAACAGTCCAATCAGGACTATCAAATCATCATGACAAGTGAATTTTAATGTCAAGAAATCAAACAGTCAATGAGAGATAGTTGATCTAAATTGTTTTTATCTTTCAGAGTTATAAGACAATTTGATTATTCAAATGATTATAATTGAAAGCAAGAAATAAAGGTATTCATTTGAACTGTCATTTCATATCATATTAGGAACATACATTCAAGTTTCAGTTATTCTATCCTATGCATTGATTGAAAAGAAACATACATAAATCAAGTGCATAAGGTAAATTGACTGATCATGTTTTAAAAAGAAGTGTTTAAATGTGTTACACACAAGTCGTGGGAGTGACTAACTGAGCAATGCAGACATATGCAAGCTATAGATCTAATGATAAAAAAGAAATGAGAAAGAACACATGATAATATTAAATATCCATCATTGCCTAAAAGCAAGGTTGATATCCTTTGTTGATGGCTGATCTTCATATCTTCATCTTCAGCTCCAGTCACATCAAGTGAAAATGTAAAAAATTTGGGGAAGGTCCTGTTAGAGCTCTAGATATTTAACACTATCATATGCTTTTATCAAACAGACATATCAACTTGCCACATCATGCATTTCATATGAAGGAATCAAATCAGACATATGCCATAAATCAAATCATCATGAGAAAAATCAATCAACTCCATAAGGTATGTTTTTATGCTAACTTGTTTCTTCACTATGTAGGTATAGGAAAAGTAATGTTGCTGATTTGAAGACATTAAAACATGTGGAGAAAATGTGGCTCCCACAAGGGTTGAGCCCAGCATGTTTCCCTTTTCTATTCATTTGAAAAGGATATCAGAATAAAAGAAAGGATGCATCATTCAAGATATATTATGCATCATCAAATCAACTTGCCAATATGCATAATATAGAAATGTAGCTATGAAAATGTACTTTTCTTTATTTCTACTATCATTGGAATGCCTTACTGCTGTCATATTTCATGCCACAGTCACCTAGATAAGTCAAGCTTCATAAAATCATAATTGAGATATCACAGAAGCATGCAAATGCAATGGAGGTCAGACTTGTGATCAAGCAGTATCAATTGAAAAATGCATGAACAATTGCAGATTAGTGTGAACAGTTATGCATTCAATGTTCAGGGATCAAATGATAAAATTAGATAATCAAGTGGAGACAAGTACAGGTATGATCAAGTGGAGACAAGTACAGGTATGATAAAGTGGTTGCATATTACTGTATGAGACAGGAGCATGTCCCAACCAAGTCCCATGTATAAGACAAGAAAGAGTATATAAGCTACAGGAATCATTTGAATGCAGAAAAGGATACATGATATCAGTCACAGTTACAAAACATAAGGAATGATCAAGTTAAGCTAAAGAAAAGAAACTCTTCTTTTTGCAGATCTGTCAAAATGTTTTGGAGCCATTTGTTTCATGGTCTTGTGTTAAAGAAAAGAGGACAATTAAAATAAAATATACAAGTCCAAAGACAACATCATGATTGTGCCTGAAAAGGCTTCTATTTGCAAAAGGAAGGAAAATATATACAGAGAGGAGAGATGTCATGTTTTTTACCAAAATAAGGCATTTTTCTGTATGAAAAAAATGAAACCCTTGTTAAGAAGTTTGAAACCCTTGTTTCAATTTTTACATACAGTGGAGAGAACTATAGAAATGCCATGATAGTGAAGATTGTATGCAGAAGTAAATAAAATTCTTGTTTCATTTTTTTTATCTGTTGATAAAGAAAAATACATAGTGCAGGAAATGATAAAGTCACGAGAAGGAAGGGATGAAGCCTGAGTATGACAGGAGAAGCATTTTTTCATATTTTCAAATCCCTCTTTCTATTTTACATTTACAGCCAAAAGAAAGTAATGTAATGCATCTAATGCCATAGCTATGCCAGGAAAGGACATTTTTATGTTAAAGATGTAATACCCATCTGGTGTTTGTTCAAACCCTTGTTTCTTTTCTAGTTACGGTAAAAGTGAGAGGTTACAGAATGTAAAATGGTACATGGTCATACCCCAGAGAAGAGGTTTATGTATGAACAATTTATAAAACCCTTGGACATTTCAAAACCCTTGTGCCATTTTTTTTGCAGAGGAAAGAGAGCATAGTTATGAAGTTGGTCATGGCAAATCAAGCTCTGTATAAGAGAAAATAATCGAAACCCTTGTTTCATATCTTAGAAATCTTAAAAAATTTGCATCTATAGTCAAGAAGAGCTATGCATAGCCATAGCTACAATAAAGAAGCTATTTTCTATAATGAAAATGAGATACCCATTTCACTTTTTCAAAGAAACCCTTATCTTTTTCAAGTTGCAATGTCAAAGAGTATACAGGAAAGATAGAACTAGGAGACTTGCCTTTTTCATTTGCAGAGAGAGAAGAAGCATGGTTGTGGCCTCATTATGAGGGTTTCTCAAGTTTTTGTCATAGCTGCAGGAGAAGACATAGATAGATCAAAGAAAAGATGTCAAAGATTGCACAGGAAGAAAGAACCATCATGGTTGCAGCCATTGAAGGAAGTAACAGCTATAGAAAAAAGAGGAAATGCCAGTCAAAATCTTGCACATCATACTCACCATGTCCCAAGCTTTCTTTTTACATAGAAGGGTTGAAGTTTCAACCATAGAAGCTCAAGTAAATGAAGAACATATGCCAAGAAGCCAAACCCTAGCAGTGGTATGACAAAGTTGAAGAGACAAAAAGATAAAATGCCAAGTGAAAAATAAGGATATCTTTTAGGGATCTTTTTGTTTTGTTTGATGGAGCTTCCTGTTTCTTTTTACTTTTGACTTAACAAAATACAAAATCATTACCTTATCCAAATGTAGCCATGGTCAAGACTTGAAAGAGGAAGATACCTAGTGATCATGAGTTGACAAGGCTGACAATAGATAACAATTATGCATTTGATTTTGAAAGTCAATGGTCAGTATCATAAGGAGGTAAGGCTTATGCCTTAGGTACTTTTCAAATAACCTTTATTCCCTTGTGGTTGACTAAGATATGGTCGAGTTTACCTCTTTTGCACTCATGCATGGTCAAGATAGGTATTTTCATCTTTTGCAAACATTGAAAAGTCAAAGATCCTTCTTCATAGTGAATAATGATCAGTGGGGTGGCCGAATAATGATGAACATGACTTATGCATTTCTTAATACATTGAGTGCAAAGATGAAATATTTGCATGAAATGGATAAGGTATTTTTGTAAGGTGGCAAAACATGTGAAAACAAGTAAAATCATTTGCAATGTGCATAAGGACAATGTAATGCATGCAAGAGGGCATTGTGATAAGGTTTTTTTTGGCATGATGGTGTTTGTATAGAAAGATAAGTGGTATTTTTGCAAGGCAATGAAGACATAAGGAAGGGTATATTATTTTTTGCCTTAGTGCATGTATCATGCAACTAGGAGATTTTTCTTGCATGGAGACATAAGGAATTTTGTTTTCTTTTAAGTCCTATTTTGCATCAAATCATGCAAATTAGGCAAATTAGGCAAGTGTAATTGGAGAGATAAGGTTTTTATTTTCTCTTTCATCCATCATGCATGTTTTTAGAACTAAATCAATGTAAGTGAATAATAAAGTAATATTCTACAAATTACTTTATTATTTTTCACAAGTTGTAAAATCATAAGATTAATGTAAACTGTAACTAATAGTAAAGTAATTATCACTTAATTACTTTATGATTTACTCACATTTATTTTGCAATGAAAAATCATGAAAAATAGATGAGTTGAGTTAACTGAGGTCATTTAGAGACTTTTTGCATGATTTGAGGAGCAATTTGAGGAGTTTTGGTCAACTTTTTGGTCAAACACATGGAAAGGAGCAACTTGGAGCTATTTTTGCCCAATTTGTGAGAGTTTGGACCCTTATTTTTAGGGATTTCTTGGTTTGCTCATGGATCACTTTGGAGAGATTATTTTTAGAGAGGCAGATAGCTGCAGTTCTATTTTTCATGCCTCTTGGAGAGAGCAAACTATATTTTGTAAAGCAAAACTTAGTTTTTGCTAGTTCTTGCCTTTTTGCTCTTTACACTTTGAGAGAGAAGGAGGTTTTGTAACTCTTTGATTACAGATTTTATAGAGATTACAGTAGGTTACAGGTTCCATTTTTTGTCTCTCTTGCAATATTTTCCTTTAGTTTTCATTGAAATCAAGTGTTTGCCTTTCCATTAATGCTACTTGTATGGATGATTTGATGAAATTTAAATGTGTTTTAATATTGAAACCTTTGAAATTATTGTCTCATTCTTACTTGCAAGTGTTAAGCATATTGATATCACAGGTCTTAGGTTGTGTTACTGAAATCCTTTCTTTCATGTTGTGAAGAATATTTTTCCTTCATAAAGAATAGTTTTTTCCAACCTTCCTTAGAAACATTTATGTGATTATTGTGTCAAAAGTGGATTGTGTAGGTAAGATTTCTAAAGTCTATTGTGAATTAGATTTGCAATTTTTCCATCATTTCTAGGTGCATCACCAAAATTTTACAGTTTTATTACCTTAGAGATTCCTTCTTACCCTTTTCCAAATAAAAAAATGATAGTTTCAAATTGAACATTTTAAGGGAACCAGCCCATAACCTAGAGGTTCAAACTCATTATAGGTCACCCATAGCCTAATTTTGTCCCCATGTTTCGAAGGATTGTAGAGTTTCATAGCTTTGCATAAGGGTACAATCCTCATCGACAACAATTTTTGGCACGCCTGGTGGGACTTTGAACTGATTTTCAATTCAAGAAGAACTTATTATTTATGTTGTTTTGGTATGAATAGCAGAATTTTCAACCCTTTAGAGGTTTATTTTCAAGTACCTGGTGACTCTAATTCTTTGGTTTTATAGATCAGATCTTGCAGCTTATGAAAAAGTATCAAACAAGGTCAAATAAAGATTCTGAGAATAAGCATATTCAGTTATCTCCACCAAAGAGGAGAGTAAAAGCAGATAAAGTAATCAAATCAGTAGATACAACGGTTGTTTTAGATCTACCAAGTACACATCTAGAGTTTGCTTCTCACCAGAATCCATTATTTGCAAGTTCATCATTAGAATTTCATAGTTCTCCACCAGTGAGCCCAAGAGAGAAGATTCCTGTTTTCCAAGAGGAACTTCTTCTTTTAGAGCTTGGAGAGGAAGAAGAACATGTGTTACAAGAAATACCTAAAGTATCTTCAATCCAAGTACTATCTCAAATACCAGCTACTCAAATGTCTCTACCTAGAGGAGGTGTAGGACCAATACCACCTCCCAGAGGAGGAGGTGGAAGAAATCCACCACCACCACCGCCACCAAGAAATCAACCATTTGTTACATTTGATGGAGGCAGCCCTTTGAATCTAAGGCAACATGATGATATACCGGTGGCTGCATTAAAGAGTTTACTAAGTTTCACTGGAGATGATGGAACTACACCAATTGAACTGTTAGAAATGAAAGCGACACTACTTCAATGGAAATTTGATTAAAATAAATTTCAGCAATCTTTCAAGTGTACATTAACAATGGAGATTGTAACAAAACATAAACCCACAGTACAGAAATATACCAGAAGTAGAATGAAGCACATAACACAAGTGTTTAACGTGGAGAAAACCCTTACGGGTAAAAAACTCCACCAAAAAAAGAGGCCAAGTTGTATTATCTTCACAAAAGGAGATTACAAATGCATTCACTTCCTCTGTCCTTCAACCTTCACTCTTGCAAAACCTAGGTACCTATAAACTGTTATATGCATCTCATCTACTATGCTATGATTTATATAGAATTTACAAAACCTCAAGACATTAAATGACTTCTTACAAGACCATAACACTTGTCAAGAGTCAATAATACAACCTTGGGCAACCATGGCCAAGAATAGGCTCTTACGGGGTCATAAATGTTGTCATACATGCATCCTATACTTGGGAAAAACTGCCCATGCAAGCTTGAATACCTTGGGAATAAAAATAGCCACTTACAGCATCTTATGACGTGTCATATGCTATTATTAGTGTCATAGATTCTTATGACAACTTACAGTTGTCATAGAATCTCTTACACCTTCTTACAACATCTATGACATGCGTCATAGCACTAAAAATAGATTGTTCCTCCACATGTGCACCCCACTTTGACCAATTACCATTTACCATAGTAAATGACATCCTATAACTACCACCGGTAATTCTGAGACTTACTGTACAGCAACTCCGTAATTGCCATGGACAGTAAATATTTTTTACCACTGTCGATGAAACTTGTACATCCCTTATGGGTAATTACAAATAATAAATGGAATAATACAATAATGGGATTTACAAGGTTAATGGCACCTTATCCCAACATTCTCCCACTTAACATTATACATTGTAAATCAACCCATAGGAAATCAAATAAAAAATAATCAGGAACTAGAAATAAGACCCATGGCCTCTCTGCACCATGCAAACTTCTCTGTGCTCATAGGCTTGGTCAATGAATCTGCAACATTCTCCTGAGTGTCTATCTTCTTCAGCTCAATCTCTCCATTTGCAATCAACTCTCAAACAAAGTGATACTGAATATCAACATGCTTTGTTCGAGCATGATACATGGGATTCTTAGCCAAATAGATAGCACTCTGGCTATCACAACCAATCTGAATGATCCTGCAATCAAAACCAATACCTATACACAGTCTCCTCAACCAAACTACCTCCTTAGAGACATGAGTAGAAGCCATATACTCTACTTCTGTGGTGGACAAAGCAACTATGGGCTGCCTCTTACTCATCCAACTCACTGCACCTCCAAACAGAGTAAACACATAGCCACTAGTGGACCTTTGACTATCCAAGTCACCTGCCCAATCTGCATCAACAAAACCCTGTATGTCCAAAGATTTATCGGCAATATCAATACCAGAATAAACCAAACAATGATCAGGAGTACCTGCAAGATATTTAAATACCCTCTTCGCATAGTTCCAATGATGTCTACTAAGGTTAAGACATAAATCTACTCAAAACTTCCACTGCTTGGGCAATATCTGGTCTAGTGCAAACCATTGCATACATCAAACTCCCTATAACACTAGCATATGGCACATTGGACATATCCTCAAGATCATCCTCAGTCTTTGGACACATATCTAATGAAAGCTTAGTACCAATAGGTAAAGGAACTCTAACTGGGTTACAGTCCTGCAAACTAAACCTCTGCACAATAGTATTCACGTACTTACATTGTGACAACCAAAGCTTTCTATTAACTTTGTCCCTCCTGATCTCCATTCCCAAAATATACCTTGCAGCACCAAGATCCTTCATCTCAAATGCACCTAAAAGTTGGGCTTTAAGTGCACTGACCATACCCTTAGTATTGTTGAAAAACAACATGTCATCAACATACAAAGCAATAACCAGTATAGAATCATCAACACAATGAATGTAAACACAATGATCCTCCTCGCTTCTAACAAAACCCAATTTCAAAACAAATGAATCAAACTTTTGATACCACATTCTGGGGGACTGTTTTAGACCATAAAGAGACCTCTTTAACCTACAAACCCAATGTTCTTTTCCTTTTACCTCAAAACCTATAGGCTGTTGCATATAAATTTCTTCTTCAAGATCTCCATGCAAGAATGCAGTCTTAACATCCATTTGCTCAATCTCCCAATCATAAGCTACATCAATGGATAAGAGAAATCTAATAGAAGTCAATTTAGCAACAAGAGAGAATATCTCACCAAAATCAACTCCCTCTCTCTGGGAGTAGCCCTTGGCTACCAGTCTAGCCTTGTACTTCTCCAATGACCCGTCTGCTCCAAATTTCTTCTTGAAGACCCACTTACATCCTATGGCTTTTCTTCCTTTGGGCAAACAAACAAGATCCCAAGTGTTACAAGAGTCTAAATCCATCATCTCCTCCTGCATGGCTAGCTGCCAAGACTCACTATAATCTATAGAAATAGCTTCCCTGTAGGATCTAGGTTCATCGTTAGTACTCAATAAAGCATATACACAATAGAAATCTGGTGGGCTATACCTGTCAACTGGATTCTGCTATCTTGTGGATCTCCTCAAGGGTGGAGTAAGAGACTCTACTTGTTCTTCTACATAATCGTCTACAACAACTTCTTCTGTAACAACAGACTCATCTTCATCAAAACTACTCGAATCTTCTTCTTCTTCACCCCCCAATCCATCATTATGTTCTTCCTTAGGTGCATCTTGCTGCTCTAAATCAAAGTGTACCTTCTTTACCTTTTCATCTTTTTCTTTTGGCTGCTTAGGTTCAAAAATAGCTATAAGTTCCCTAAAAATAACATCTCTAGAAAAGATAATCCTGCAGGTTAGTGGATTCCAAAGATTATAACCTTTCACAGTATCACCATATCCAATGAATGTACACTTTTCATCCTTTGGATCTAACTTAGATCACTTTTTCTTAGGCACATGAACAAAATCCTCATAGCCAAAAACCCTTAAATGTGAAACAGAAGGTTTCTTACCTGTCCACACTTCAAAAGGTGTCGAATCAAGAGCCTTACAAGGAGATCTGTTTATCAAGTAGCAATTAGTACACACAGCCTCTGCCCAAAAGCATTTCTCTAACTGTGCATCATGAAGCATACTTCTGGCCCTTTCCATAATTGTTCAGTTCATCCTTTCTACAACACCATTCTGTTTTGGAGTATACGGAGTTGTCTTTTGTCTGATTATACCTACATGCTTGCAAAACTCATCAAATTCCTTAGAGCAATATTCCCCTCCATTGTCAGATCTTAATATTTGTATCTTTAAACCTAAGTGGTTCTCTACTAAGACTTTGAATTCCTTAAACTTAGTGAAAACTTTAGATTTATGCTTCATAAAATAAATCCATGTAAATCTGGATACATCATCAATGAAGGTTACAAAATAACAAGATTTTCTGATAGATTCATTATCCACAGGTCCAAATACATCTGTATGAATAATTTCTAACTTCTCTTTTGCTCTATTGCTTCCTGAAGGAAATGATTTTTTGTTTTGTTTACCAAACACACAATGCTCACAGAAATTAAAGTGCTCATCAGAATAGGAGAAACCATCCAACAAATTTTTGTTCTTAATAGTTTTTAATACATTATTGCTTGTGTGGCCCAATCTACGGTGCCACAACATACATGCATTTTCAGTATTAGCCTCAGATACATAGGAGGCATTATAAACTGTAGTGTCTTCAAGCTTGAATAGGCTTCCAAATCTCTTCTCCTTCGCTACCACCAAGTTCCCTCTCACTAATTTGCATCCATGCTTGTCAAATGTCACATGCATTCCCAAATCATTCAACTTCAAAATTGAAATTAGATTTCTAGCTAATCCAGGAACATGCAAAACACCAGGGAGGGTTTTAATCCTCCCATCACTGAAACACAACAATACATTTCCTTTCCCAACAATCAGATATGAAGAATTGTCACCAAGGTAGATATTACCTCCATCATATTCTTCATATGAGGAGAACCATTCCTTATGCGGAGTCATATGAAATGAGCATCCTGAGTCAACCAACCAATTTTCATCAACAACAACATTACATGCAGAAAGTAAAACTTCTTCACCTACATTCGAGGACTTATCTGAAGCACTCTCCCACTATTTCTTGGGGTTTATGCACTCCTTTTTCACATGTCCCCTTTTACCACAGTTCCAACACTTAACTCTGTTCTTTTTACCAGGAGTCTTAGACCGGCCCTTGGACTTGTCCTTAGCCCTTTTCTGGTCTCCTTTAGGTCCCCTTTCCTTATGCCTTCCCCTAACACTGAGAGCATACCCTAAACTATCTGAACTCTTCTTCCTCAATTCCTGTGATAGTAGCACTGAAACAAGAGCATCCAACTTCAGATCTGCAAGGTTAGTGGTGATAGCAAGGATAACATTCTCCCAAGACTCAAGTAAAGAACAAAGAAGTAAGATACATTTATCTTCCTCACTAACCTTAACATCTACTAAATCAAGCTAACTCACTAACAAATTAAAAGAATTTAAATACTCTGCAATTGATTCACCTTCTCGCATTTTCATGGAAAACAATTTTCTTTTTAAATAAAGTTTATTTACCATACTCTTGGCTTGATAGATCTCACCCAACCGTTTCCACGACTTGTATGCAGTCTCTTCCTTTGCGACATTCAACAAGACAGAGTCTGAAAGACACAACCGGATGGTTCCCCATGCCTTCTTATCCAGTCTATCCCACTCATCTTGAGAGACATCGTCAGGTTTCTTCTCTTTTTGGATAGCCAACCATTGTTTTCTTTCTTCCAACAAATCTTCCATTTTCAACTTCCACAACTCATACCCCGTTCCGTTAAACTTCTCAATGTCCAATCGAGAGGTTGATGCAACAATGGATGTAGCCATAATAACAACACAAAATCTACAAAATAAACACAACCAAATCTCCCACTGTAGCTACAACTTCCACACTACCACCCAAGAGTCAAGGCTAGCCAGGCTCTGATAGCAAATGTTAGAAATGAAAACAACACTACTTCAATGGAAATTTGATTCGAATAAATTTCAGCAATCTTTCAAGTGTGCATTAACAATGGAGATTGTAAAAAAACATAAACCCACAATACAGAAATATACCAAAAGTAGAATGAAGAACATAACACAAGTGTTTAACGTGGAGAAAACCCTTGCGGGTAAAAAACTCCACCATGAAAAGAGGCCAAATTGTATTATCTTCACAAAAGGAGATTACAAATACATTCACTTCCTCTGTCCTTCAACCTTCACTCTGGCAGAACCTGGGTACCTGTAAATTGTTATATGCATCTCATCTACTATGATATGGTTTATATAGAGTTTACACAACTTCAAGACATTAAATGACTTCTTACAAGTCCATAACACTTGTCAAGAGTCAACAATACAACCTTGGGCATCCATGGCCAAGAATAGGCTCTTACAGGGTCATACATGCATCCTATACTTGGGAAAAAGTTCCCATGCAAGCTTGAATGCTTTGGGGCTAAAAATAGCCACTTACAGCATCTTATGACATGTCATATGCTATTATTACTGTCATAAATTCTTATGACAACTTACAGTTGTCATAGAATCTCTTACACCTTCTTACAACATCTATGACATGCGTCATAACACTAAAAATAGATTATTCCTCCACATGTGCACCCCACTTTGACCAATTACCATTTACCATAGTAAATGACATCCCGTAACTACCGTCGGTAACTTCGGGACTGACCATGCAGTAACTCCGTAATTATCGTGGACAGTAAATAATTTTTTCCACTGCCGGTGAAACTTGTACATCCCTTATGGGTAATTACAAATAATAAATGGAATAATACAATAATGGGATTTACAAGTTTAATGGCACCTTATCCCAACATGAACATATCAGAGATGTGGTTTCTTTATGTTCTATCCATCATATTACTTAGGAGAATATAGCAATCAGGCTATTAGCAGCATCACTAAAAGGTAAGGCTCTTCAATGGTTTAGAGGCTTAAGAGTCAATTCAATTAGATCTTGGGATGAATTAGGTGTTGCTTTGAATAAACAATTTCAGGATAAATCTGATCATTTATCATTAGTTGAACAAATTACTACTATTAAGAGAGCTCCACAAGAGAAAATGTCATATTTTAACTTCAGATTTTAAAAAACATGGAATAGGATTCCTAAAATCGTAAAACCTTCACCAAAACATGCTTTTTTGTATTATTTGAGGGCATTAAATAGTGATATTGCTGTCATGATACAATCAATGGGTGGGGTTACTTTACCAACTACTTTTGATATTGCAATAAGGACAGAAAATAGTTTAATACATGCTGGTAAGATAGCACCTAGGCTACCAATGCTAATTTTTCCAGATATATAGCCTTTAATGCTAATATCAGCCCCAAATATTTCACCAATTCCTAGTATACCAGCTTTACTAGCTTTTGGTTATCAAGCAAATGTGAAAAATAGTGCAGATCCCATTCATTCTAAATTTCAAGAGTTAAAAGAAAACTAGCAAAGCATAGCAAAAATATTGCAGACTATAAGAAATGATTTAGTAAGTCTGAAAATTCAAGCAAACTAGAATAGTAGGCCTTACCAAGACCCATACCAAGGAAATAGACTCAGTTATCAGGCAGATTATCAGGGTCAAAGAAGAAATTATAATAATAGGCCAAATCAACAATATAATCCAAATGTTGTTAGCTCATCAAAGAAGCTTGTGCCTATACAAAATAACATGGTTTAGGATTATGCATGGTGTTACCCATGTAATTAGCCTCATGATCAGGCCACTTGCATGAATGGAGTGGTAAGTCAAGCTTTAATGGTACAAAATAACTAGGTTGCTGCTAAAAATTCAGCAAGTGATGTGAATAACCAGCTGGATACTCAGACTCAGTATGTTGATCCTGATGTAAGCTGTGATGAATTGGTAGGCTAATGAATTTTGTGGTGTAAATTAGTTACCAGGTCAAAAGTAGTCTTTTACTAATATTGTAACAAATACAAGATCAAAAGAGAGAGCTGCCGACTTACAACAGCAAGCTGGAAATGCAAATCAGCAAGCTAACATCAATAAACAGAAGGCTGGAAATGTACAAAAGCAAGACGAAAAAGGTAAAAGTATAGTTTCTACAAGTCAACAAGGACATAATCAAGCTTCTACATCTCAAGATATGCATATTTTTTCAAGAGGACAGCCAACAGATGAAAAAAGACAACCTGAAACTCATAAACAGCTAATTAAAGATCAGACAAAAGTTGTTGTTCCTAAAGTACAGCAAAAGGTTAGTGGTCCTACTTTTAATATTTTAGATCACATGAAGAAAGCAACAGTTAGCATGTCCATTTTAGATACCTTGCATATTCCAGGATAGAAGGACTTATTACAAGATGCTTTATCACAGTTGTCTTTGTCAAATGAGGTTCAAAAATAGTTCAAGCTCAAGTTATGCTTACAAATGAGGCAAAAAAAAGAATAGAACAACTAAAATCAATAAGCAAACAACCACCATTTTATGTCACTTTGATTGTTGGTGATCATTTAGTACACAATTGCATGATATACTTAGGAGCTAGCAGCTCAATTATGCCTAAACAACTAGCTGATAAACTTGGCCTAAAATATGAACCTATTGTTAGAGGAGTTGTGCAAATGGATGGAACTGAGGTCAATACAGTTGGAATGTTTAAAAACTTGGGTCTTACTTTGCACGCATGTCCAAATCTTGTTATACATCAAGATATATATATCATTAATTTGCCACCTACTTTTGCCATCTATTTATCTAGAGATTTTATAGCAAGATTAGGGAGATATTTGTCTTCTGATTGGGCACATTTGTTCTTTAGTAGTAGATATGGAACCAAGGTTACACTCAAATCTAAGCCATTAGCCAAAGATCACCTTGAACCTTATACACCCAGTCCAATAAATGCCAACCTTTCCATTTTTTATCAAGAAGATCTAATTCTTGTTCAAGACCCAAGTACACTTTTAGAGGGAATTCCTGATCTTGTTTTAGACTAGTGGGCAGCAGAAAACCATGAAATAGATCCATTTGAGTAGATGGATGAGATAGGCCTTGGTGTGTATATGATCCAGGAGAAAAATGTAGTCATTCCAAATCTTCTTAAAGGAGAAAATCAGTAAGTAAAAGAAGCTGAAAATGATGTTTGAGAGCTTTATTTTGATGGTTCTAGAAGTACGATTGGTGCTGGTGGAGGAGTTGTTCTAGTCTCTCCCACAAGTGAGAATTATTATTCATCTTTCAGATTTGCTTTCAGCTTTTCTAACAACTCAACTGAGTATGAAGCTCTAGTTCATGGATTAGAATGGGCTAGGAAAAGAAATATTAAATGCGTAAAAGTCTTTGGAGATAGTGAATTAGTTGTTAAACAAGTTAGAAATCTTGTTGCTACAAAGAATGATTTACTGAAATTGTATAAACACAGAGTTTGGGACATGATAGAAGAATTTGATGCATTTAATCTGATACTTATACCTAGAACTGATAATAAGCAGGCTGATAAATTGGCTGCCATAGGAGCCGAATATGACATTCCAGCAGAAATGAAGAACATTCATTCTCCTTTATATGTTAAAGTGGCTATTAGACCATCAGTTCTAGATAATAATACCAGCAGGTAGGTATTTGACAGTGATGAACATATTGTAATATTTTTTATGGAAGAGGCTGAATTTTCTGCAGGTAATCAATAGAAATTTTTGCAGCAGTATGATGATCAAATACTATAGTTAAGATCAAAGAAGCTACCTAAGGGCTTAGTGACCTTAGAATCAATCTTTAATACTTATGATCAAGTAAGAAAAGACAAGGTCAGCTTGTCAGTGAAACAGGAACACTATGAACCTATTGAGATCTTTAAAGATAAGTTGCTCAAGCTGGGAAAGATAAATACAAAATAGGAGTAGCAAGCATTTATTCAGCTTTGTCAAGAATTTAGTGATATATTTGCATGGGAATATGGAGATCTAAAAGGATTCAACCTAGAGTTGGCTTGGCATACAATTGAGCTTGAACCTAAGGTAAAACCTGTTAGACAGAAGCAAAGACCACTAAATCCTAAACTGGAAGTGCTGATGAAAATAGAATTGAATAAACTGATTGAAGGTAATATTAGTTTTCCTATCAAACATACTTCATGGGTTTCTAACTTGGTTCCTGTCAGGAAGAATGGGGAAATCAAATTATGTGTTAATTTCCATGATTTAAACAGAGCATCTTTAAAAGATCATTATCCTTTACCATCCATGGAATAGATATTGCAGGTTCTTTCTGGATCAGAAAGATTCTCTTTGTTAGATGGTTATTTAGGTTATAACCAAATTCTAGTAAAAGAAGATCAGTACAAGACAACTTTTACTACTAAATGGGGTACACTAGCATATAGAAAGATGCCTTTTGTCATATCAAATGTAGGTGCAACATTCCAAAGAGTAATGGATATGGCCTTCCAAGGTTTGATTAATAAGTTTGTACTTGTATACTTAGATGATGTGATTGTTTTCTCTAAGAAAGTTGAAGATCACTTTCATCATTGAGACTGATTTTTGAAAGATGTAGAGAATTTGGGGTTTCACTCAACCCAAAAAAAAAATATTTTTTCTGTTCATGAAGGCAAACTTTTAGGACACATAGTGTCAAAAGATGGAATATCAATCGATACTAAAAGAATCACTACAATATTGGCATTACCACTTCCTGCACATAAGAAAGGATTACAAAGCTTTCTAGGAAGAATTAACTTTGTAAGAAGGTTTATTCCAATCATAGCAGCACTTTTACAACCTCTTACAACAATGTTGAAAAAGAATATCCCTTTTAGCTAGACCAAAGAAGGGAAGCAAAGCTTTGAAGAGATAAAGGAAGCACTTGCTACTACACCAACACTGATTAATCCAAATTTTGATAAAGATTTCATTTTGTATGCATTTGGCAATGTGGATACTATATCATCTATGCTTTGTCAGCAGAATGAAGAAGGATTGGAACAGCCTGTGACTTTTTTTAGCCAAATTCTGCATGACTATGAGGTAAGATATTTATTTGTTGAAAAGTATGTATTGGCTGTTATCAGGAGCCTAAAGAAGTTTAAACATATGCTTTCAAATAATAGAATTCAGTTAATGGTTGCCCATCCTATAGTGAAAGAATTCTTACTTAGTAAGGATTTGAATGATAAGAGAGCAAGGTGGATAACAAAGGTTATGGAGTATGACATCCAAATTAAAATTACCAAGCTAGTCTGAGGCAAAGGACTGTGTGAACAGCTTGTAGATCATGAACAATATAGCAAGGAACTTGAAGGAGAAGCTGAGATAGTGCTACAGACTAATGAAGCATCTGCTGTCCCAGATTCCCCTACAAGTTGGGTGCATGATATGATCCATTATCTGCATACTGGTGATTGTCCTCAAGGCTTGGATAGATCTAAAAGAAGATATTAAAGATTGCAGGCAATTCCTTATGCTGTGATTGATGGAATCTTATACAAAATAGACTTTAATGGTGTTTTACTAAGGTGTGTATAGCCAGATCATATCCAAAAGATTCTAGAAGAATTTCATGATGGACCTTCTTGAGGTCATTTTGCAACTACAACAATAGCTCTGAAAATTATGAGAGTTGGTTACTATTGGCCTGACATGTTCAAGGATGCACATGAATGGGTAAAGAAATGTTTAAAATGTTCATATTTTGCAAGTAAATAGAAACTTGTAGTAATGCCCTTGCATCCAATCCAGGTGGAGCAGCCATTTGGCAAGTGGGGATTGGACTTCATTGGTCCTATTAATCCACCTTCTAGCCAAGGACACAAATGGATATTGACTGCTACTGATTATTTTACTAAATGGATTGAAGTAGTTGCATTGAAAGAAGCTAATGAAACATTAGTCCTGAATTTCTATCAAGATCTAGTGTCGAGGTTTGGTACTCCTGACTCAATTATTTCAGATAATGCTTTAGAATTTATTGGATTAAGAGTGTCTGATTGGTTTGTCAAAAATAACATATTTCTGAATACTTCATCAAATTATTACCCTCAAGGTAATGGATAGGCCGAGTCAACTAACAAAAATCTTATTAGAATCATAAAGAAAACAGTTGATGAAAATAAGAGGTCTTGGCATGACAAGTTAAAATTAGCCTTATGGGCTGATAGAATAACTCCTAAAAGAGCAATGGGTAATTCACCTTATGTTCTTACATATGGAAAAGAAGCCAAAATGCCAATATCAATTAAGCTACCAACTTTGAGTTGCATAAAGGAACTAGAATTACTTGAAGAACAACCAATGGAGATCAGGCTTGCATAGCTGATAGATCTTGAAGAAATTAGAAAAGAGGCCTTGAAAACATTGGAAATACACCAAGCCCAAATGAAAAGGACATTTGATAAAAGAACAGTCCCAAGAATCTTTAAAGAAGGAGATCTAGTTTTCAAATGGAATGAATTAAAGAGTAGACCTGGTCAACATACAAAATTTTATGTTATGTGGGATGGACCACACATCATTACAGAATGCAAGCAACACAATGCATTCCAGCTTGCTAAGTTAGATGGCGAGGTGTTGCCAATCCCATTTAATGGGATTCACCTCAAGTTATGCTATTAAAGAAGTAGCCTTATGCTGCAAATAAGTGCTTTTGCACATTTAGTTCTAGTTATTGTTTTGTTTTCCAAGAAGTGCTTTTGCACATGTTGTTGGCTTTATCTTAAGAAAGTCAGTTTAGTTTTAGTTTTAGTTTCTTTTTGCTGCTGTGGGTTTCTATCAGTTTGAGTTGTAGAAAGTTTTTTCAAAGCTCAGGGTAGAAGAAGACTCATGTGCCCAATGGAATTGGAAGGCTACTAGTTCTAATTTGTTTAGCAGGCAAACACCCTTGAGAGGTTGCCAGAAATGTTACTAAATTTTGTTCACACTAAATTTAGTTAGACCTAATTTGCAGTTGTTTCAAAAGGAGAAAAAGAAAACTTTTAAGTTATTGCAATCAGTGAATATTTGATGTCTTGACAAGAGGAAACAATGATCAGTTGTCATGATAATCCAACAGTCCAATCAGGACTGTCAAATCATCATGACAAGTAAATTTTAATGTCAAGAAATCAAACAGTCAATGAGAGACAGTTGATCTAAACTATTTTTATCTTTTGGAGCTATAAGACAATTTGATTATTCAAATGATTATAATTGAAAGCAAGAAATAAAGGTATTCATTTGAACTGTCATTTCATAACATATTTGGAACATACATTCAAGTTTCAGTTATTCTATCCTATGCATTGATTGAAAATAAACATACATAAATCAAGTGCATAAGGTAAATTGACTGATCATGTTTAAAAAAGAAGTGTTTAAATGTGTCCCACACAAGCTATGGGAGTGACTAACTGAGCAATTCAAACATATGCAAGCTATAGATCTGATGATAAAAAAGAAATGAGAAAGAACACATGATAATATTAAATATCCATCATTGCTTGAAAGAAAGGTTGATGTCCTTTATTGATGGTTGATCTTCATATCTTCATCTTCATCTCCAGTCACAAGTGAACCTGAAAAAAATTTGGGGACGGTCCTGTTAGAGCTCTGGATATTTAACACTATCATATGCTTCTATCAAACAAACATATCAACTTGCCACATCATGCATTTCATATGAAGGAATCAAATCAAACCTATGCCATGAATTAGATCATTGTGAGAAAGATCATTCAACTCCATAAGGTATGTTTTTATACTAACTTGTTTGTTCACTGTGTAGGTATAGGAAAAGTAATGTTACTGATTTGAAGACATTAAAGCATGTGGAGAAAATGTGACTCCCACAAGGGTTGAGCCCAGCATGTTTCCCTTTTCTATTCATTTGAAAAGGATATTAGAATGAAAGATAGGATGCATCATTCAAGATATATTATGCATCATAAAATCAACTTGCCAATATGTAGAATACAAAAATGCAGCTATGAAAATGTACTTTTCTTTATTTCTACTATCATTGGAATGCCTTATTGTTGTCATATTTTATGCCATAGTCACCTAGATAAGTCAAGCTTCATAAAATCAGACTTGAGATATCACAGAAGCATGCAAAAGCAATGGAGGTCAGACTTGTGATCAAGTAGTATCAATTGAAAAATGCATGAACAGTTGTAGATTAGTCTGAATAGTTATACATTCAATGTTCAGGGATCAAATGATAAAATCAGATAATCAAGTGAAGGAGACAAGTATAGGTATGATCAAGTGATTGCATCTTACTAAATGAGATAGTAGCATGCGCCAACCAAGTCCCATGTACAAGACAAGAAAGAGTATATAAGCTATAGGAATCATTTGAATGTAGAAAAGGATACATGATATTAGTCACAGTTACAAAACATAAGGAATGATCAAGTTAAGCTAAAGAAAAGAAACTCATTTTTTTTTTGCAGATTTGTCAAAATGTTTTAGAGCCACTTGTTTCATGGTCTTGTGTTACAGAAAAGAGGACAATTAAAAGAAAGTATACAAGTCCAAAGAGAGCATCATGACTGTGCCTGAAAAGGCTTCTATTTGCAGAAAGGAAGGAAAATATATACAGAGAGGAGAGATGTCATGTTTTTTACCAAAATAAGGCATTTTTCTATATGAAAAAAATGAAACCGTTGTTAAGAAGTTTCAAAGCATTGTTTCAATTTTTACATACAGTGGAGAGAAGAACTATAGAAATACAAAAATGCCATGACAGTGACTGAAAGAAGCTTGTATGCAGAAGTAAATAAAATTCTTGTTTCATTTTTTTTATCTGCTGATAAAGAAAAATACACAGTGCAGGAAATGATAAAGTCACAGGAAGGGATGAAGCCTAAGTATGACAGGAGAAGCATTGTTTCATATTTTCAAAGCCCTCTTTCTGTTTTACATTTACAGCCAAAAGAAAGTAATGTAATGCATCTACTGCCATAGTCATGCTAGGAAAGGACATTTTTATGTTAAAAATGTAATACCCATTTGGTGTTTGTTCAAACCCTTGTTTCTTTTCTAGTTACGGTCGAAGTGAGAGGTTACAGAATGTAGAATGGTACATGGCCATACCCCAGAGAAGAGGTTTTTGTATGAACAATATATAAAACCCTTGGACATTTCAAAACTCTTGTGCCATTTTTATTTGCAGAGGAAAGAGAGCACAGTTATGAAGCTGGTCGTGGCAAATCAAGCTATGTATAAGAGAAAATAATCAAAACCCTTGTTTCATATCTTAGAAATCTTAAAAATTTTGCATCTACAGTCAAGAAGAGCTATGCATAGCCATGGCTACAACAAATAAGTTATTTTCTGTAATGAAAATGAGATACCCATTTCACTTTTGCAAAGAAACCCTTTTCTTTTTCAAGTTACAATGTCAAAGAGTATATAGGAAAGATAGAACTAGGAGACTCGCCTTTTTCATTTGCAGAGAGAGAAGAAGCATGGTTGTGGCCTCATTATGAGGGTTTCTCAAGTTTTTGTCACATTTACAAGAGAAGACACAGACAGATCAAAGAAAAGATGTCAAAGATTGCACAGGAAGAAAGAAGCCATCATGGCCACGGCCATTGAAGGAAGTAACAACTACAGAAAAAAGAGGAAATGCCAATCAAAATCTTTCGCATCATACTCGCCATGTTCCAAGCTTTCTTTTTACATAGAAGGGTCGAAGTTTCAACCACAGAAGCTCAAGTAAATGAAGAACATATGCTAGGAAGCCAAACCCTAGCGGCGGTATGAAAAAGTTGCAAAGACAAAAAGATAAAACACCAAGTGAAAAATGAGGATATCTTTTAGGGTTCTTTTTTTTTGTTCAATGGAGCTTCCTTTTTCTTTTTACTTTTTACTTAAGAAAATACAAAATCATTACCTTATCTAAATGTATCCGTGGTCAAGACTTGAAAGAGGAAGCTACCTCTAAGTGATCATGAGTTGAAAGGGCCAACAATAGATAACACTTATGCATTTGATTTTGAAAGTCAATGGTCAGTATCATAAGGAGGTAAGGCTTATGCCTTAGGTGCTTTTCAAATAACCTTTATTCCCTTGTGGTCGACTAAGATATGGTCGAGTTTACCTCTTTTGCACTCATGCATGGTCGAGATAGGTATTTTTGTCTTTTGCAAACATTGAAAAGTCAAAGATCCTTTTTCATAGTGAATAATGATCAGCGGGGTGGCCAAATAATGATGAACATGACTTATGCATTTCTTAATACATTGAGTGCAAACATGAAATATTTGCATGAAATGGATAAGGTATTTTTGCAAGGTGGCAGAACATGTGAAAACAAGTAAAATCATTTGGAATGTGCATAAGGACAATGTAATGCATGCAAGAGGGCATTGTGATAAGGTTATTTTTGGCATGATGGTGTTTGTATAGAAAGACAAGTGGTATTTTTGCAAGGCAATGAAGACATAAGGCAAGGTATATTATTTTTTGCCTTAGTGCATGTATCATGCAACTAGAAGATTTTTCTTGCATGGAGACATAAGGAATTTTATTTTCTTTTAAGTCCTATTTTGCATCAAATCATGCAAATTATGTAAATTAGGCAAGTGTAATTGGAGAGATAAGGTTCTTATTTTCTCTTTCATCCATCATGCATGTTTTTACAACTAAATCAATGCAAGTGAATAATAAAGTAATATTCTACAAATTACATTATTATTTTTCACAAGTTGTAAAATCATAAGATTAATGTAAACTGTAACTAATAGTAAAGTAATTATCACTTAATTACTTTATGATTTACTCACATTTATTTTGCAATGAAAAATCATGAAAAATAGATGAGTTGAGTTAACTGAGGTCATTTAGAGACTTTTTGCATGATTTGAGGAGCAATTTGAGGAGTTTTGGTCAACTTTTTGGTCAAACACATGGAAAGGAGCAACTTGGAGCTATTTTTGCCCAATTTGTGATAGTTTGGACCCTTATTTTTAGGGATTTCTTGGTTTGCTCATGGATCACTTTGGAGAGATTATTTTTAGAGAGGCAGATAGCTGCAGTTCTATTTTTCATGCCTCTTGGAGAGAGCAAACTATATATTGTAAAGCAAAACTTAGTTTTTGCTAGTTCTTGCCTTTTTACTCTTTACACTTTGAGAGAGAAGGAGGTTTTGTAACTCATTGATTACAAATTTTATAGAGATTACAACAGGTTACGGGTTCCATTTTTTGTCTCTCTTGCAATATTTTCCTTTAGTTTTCATTGAAATCAAGTGTTTGTCTTTCCATTAATACTACTTGTATGGATGATTTGATGAAATTTTAATGTGTTTTAATATTGAAACCTTTGAAATTATTGTCTCATTCTTACTTGCAAGTGTTAAGCAAATTGATATCACAGGTCTTAGGTTGTGTTACTGAAATCCTTTCTTTCATGTTGTGAAGAATACTTTTCCTTCACAAAGAATAGTTTTTTCTAGCCTTCCTTAGAAACATTTATGTGATTATTGTGTCAAAAGTGGATAGTGTAGGTAAGATTTCTGAAGTCTATTGTAAATCTAATTTGCAATTTTTCCATCATTACTAGGTGCATCATGAAAATTTTATAGTTTTATTCCCTTAAAGATTCCTTTTTACCCTTTTCCAAATAAAAAAATCATAGTTTCAAATTGAACATTTTAAGGGAAGCAGCCCATAACCTCGAGGTTTAAACTCATTATAGGTCACCCACAGCCTGATTTTGTCCCCATCTTTCGAAGGATTGTAGAGTTTCATAGCTTTGCGTAAGGGTGCAATCCTCATCAACAACAGTCCCACAAGAATAAGAAGTCTACAAGGTGAAAGGTATTTCATGCTCCTTATTGATGATTTTTCAAGAATGACTTGGGTTACTTTCCTTAGAGAAAAAGCAGAAGCTTTAGATAAATTCAAGACATTTAAAGCTATGGTTGAAAATAAATTGGATTTGAAAATCAAATGCTTAAGATTTGATAGAGGTGGTGAGTTTACCTCAAATGAGTTCAATGCTTTTTTTGAAGGACATGGAATAAAGAGACATTTGTCTGCTCCTCAACAAAATGGAATGTTTGAAAGGAAGAATAGAATTGTTCAAGAAGTTGCCAAAGCAATGATCAAGGAAAAAGACCTACCAAAAGTATACTAGAAAGAACCAATACATAGTGTTGTCTACATTCAGAATAGAGTGCAAGTCATAGAAGAAGAAACAAAGACACCTTATGAACTGTAGTATGGTAGAGCTCCTACTATCAAATACTTCAAAGTTTTTGGAAGCAAATGCTACATCAGAAGATATGAAGAATTAGGTAAGTTGGATGCTAGATGTGATGAAGGCATATTCCTTGGGTACTCCACTAAGAGCAAGGCTTACCAGTGCTATAACAAAAAACTGAGAAAGATCATTGAAAGTGCAAATGTAAAGGTAGATGAAGATATCCAACCAGATGGATTTGAGTCAGATGAACCTACTGATACAAAAAAGACTGAAAAAATCAAAGAAAAGGAAGTTCAGACTGAAGAAAAATCTACTCTAGAAGAAGAAGAAACTCAAGATGAGGCTCCAGTAAGAACTCCTAAAACTCCCAGGTATGTATAAAGAGATCATTATAAAGATCAGATTATTGGTGACAAAAGGAAAGGTGTGATGAAAAGAAGTAGGATTACAGAAGAACAAGTAAATCTATGCCTACTTTCAAAGGTGGAACCCAAAATAGTAAATGAAGCATGCAATGATGAACATTGGGTTAAGGAAATGAAAGAAGAATTGTTGCAGATTGAAAAGACCAAGACTTGGGAACTTGTCCCTAGGCTTGCAAACAAGAATGTGATTGGAACAAAGTGGGTTTGTTGGAACAAGCTAAACGAAGTTGGAGAAGTTGTGAGAAACAAGGTAAGACTTGTATGTAAAGGCTACTCCCAAGTTGAAGGAATTGATTATGAAGAGACTTATGCTCCGGTGGAAAAATGGAAGCTATTAGACAGTTTTTGGCATTTGCAGCACATAAAAACTTCAAGGTATATCAAATGGATGTGAAATCTTCCTTTCTGAATGGTGAGCTAGAAAAAGAGGTCTACATAGAGCAACTGGATGGGTTCTAGTTATCAGACAAACTAGACATGGTATGCAAGTTGAAGAAGGCCTTATATGGATTGAAGAAAGCTCCCAAAGCTTGGTATGCAAGACTAGATATGTATATGTTACAACAAGGTTTTTGTAAAGGGTCTGTAGATAGAAATTTGTACATCAAGGTAAGCAAAGATCAAATCCTGATTATTGAAGTTTATGTAGATGATGTCATATTTGGTGGAAATGAAGAGATGTGCAAGAATTTTGCAAATGAAATACAAAAAGAGTTTGAGATGTCTATGTGTGGTGAGATGAATTTCTTCCTTGGACTGCAAATCAATCAGATAGACAAAGGCATTTTCATTTCTCAATCAAAATATGTTAGGGAATTGTTGAAGAAGTTTTGAATGGAGGACTCTAAACCAGTATGCACTCCTATGGTCACCAGTTGTAAACTAAGCAAGAATGATGAATCTCCTAACACTGATCAAAGAAAGTATAGATCAATGATTGGTGGACTACTTTACCTAGCTACTACAAGACCAGATATCATGCATGTAGTCTGTCTTATGGCCAAATTTCAATCAGATCCTAAAAAATCACGTGTAATAGCAGTAAAGAAAATATTCAGGTACTTGAAGGGCACTCCTGATCATGGTTTTTGGTACACCAAGAACAATGATTTTTCCTTAAATTCCTATACAGATGCAAATTGGGCTGGATGTGTTGATGATAGGAAAAGCACAAGTGGAGGTGCATTCTTCCTTGGAGATAGGGCAGTATCTTGGTACAGCAAGAAATAAGAATCAGTCTCCTTGTCTACTACAAAGGCAGAATATATTGTTGCAGTATCATGCTACACTCAGGTGCTCTGGATGAAGAACACCTTAAAGGATATCAAAGTTGAGTTTGATGGACCAATCTATATTCTTTGTGATAACACAAGTGCCATAAATATTTCAAAGAATCCAATGATGCATTCAAAGACAAAGCACATTTCAATCAAGTATCACTTCTTGAGGGAGAAAGTTGCAAAGAATGAGGTAAAGCTTGAGTATGTGCCTACAAAAGATCAAGTTGTTGATATATTCACTAAGGGTCTTTCAAAAGACACATTTGAGTATCTCTGGGAGAAATTAGGGATTGTTGCCCCTCCTTCCTTGAACTAGTTGCATAGGAAGGTGCATCAGTCTAGTGTGCTTCAAAGTACATTTCTTCTTTTGGACTGATGTTGAAGGCTACCTCTCAGGGGGAGCAGGTAGTGGTTTGAGATAATTGTTGCATTTAGGGGGAGTAAAGAATGGCTTTAGACTAATCAGAGAAGTAGTGTGCAAGTATGTACAGTAAAAGACATGTGATGCCCTTTACCATTGATGTCAAAGAGGGAGAGAGATCATGTGAAAAACCTAGGGGGAGTAAGAGTACAGAGGTGTAAAAAGAAAGGGGGAGTTATGATGTAGAATTGTGCCTTGATGGAAGAACATGTTTTTTTCACATCATATGTTGCCATCAATGACAAAGGGAGAGATTGTTGCAAGTATGTGCTAACTGCTGTTGTCATTGATGTCAACATGTTTGTGTTGTCATTGGTGCCAACCACATCTTCTGATGTTGATGTTTGTTGATTGATTAAAGAACACTATCTGAGTATTTTGCTCCACATTTTCTCTATATTGAAGACCAGAGTATGAGCTTTGGATATGATTTAGAGAAGTGTCTGAAGATGCTAAATCTAGAATTTGGTGGTCCAGATCTTTGTACAAAAAAAGTTCTATTCACCAGTCTGAAGATTGTGCCTGGCAAGGTTTGTAGAGTGACAAGCAAAAAGTGTTTTGCTCTGCATTTCTCTACCTATTGGATTTTGGCTTTGTAGTTCTAGACTTAACCTTAGAAGGTCTTGAGTCATCTTCATTCAAAAGGATTTGTCATTTGGTGCTTCGAAAGGCAAGTTAATGACCAGCAAAGTTTGAACAGTGTCTGATAAGAAGCAGTCTATGATATGTTCTTCAAGTGATATATGTTGTGTTCAAGTAAGATCTATTGTGTTTGGATTTGTCTACTCCCAAGTGATTCTAAGTTGTTCATAGATGTCTCCAGAATGTGTTAAAGGCAAGTTCTTGATCCACAAACTACAATGAAGATCTTGCAAGCATGTTTCTAAGTGTTCCTAATATATGCATAAGTTATGGCTGACCTAGTTTGTCACACTTGTTGCGGAGGTGTGGAAGTGTGCCCAAGCATGTGAGAATGTTTTTGGGTTTGAGATAAGCCATGACATGTTCATCTTTCATTCAATTGTTCCACAAGTTTGTTTAGGTCTAGTCCTAATTCAACTTATGTATGTATGCCGACCTTGGAGAATGTTCCAATGATTGTAGAATGTAATGCCGACCTTGATGTTCATTCCAAGGTTGATGATAGGTATAAATGTATGTAGTGAATTTTTGATTGAGGTGTGATTGTGTGAAGATGGGAAGATAAGTATGAAGTGTAAAAGTAGAGCAGAGAAGAGGAGATATATTGTGCTTCAATGGAACTGAACTCAGGCATGGTGTAGATGCTACTAAATCAGTTCACCCTGGTAGTGAGCCACCCCTAGCAGTGAGCCACCCCCAGCAATGAACATTTCAATTGGACAGTGAGCCTTGGGAAGTGAGCCCTTTTGGTAGTGAGCCTCTTTTGATATTCAATATTGTTATTACATTATTTTGTGAGCTAACACTCATCATGGTTTTTTCCTATTTAAGGTTTTCCATGTAAAAATCTAGTGTTCATATGTGTATGGTGTTGATGTGTTCATGTTTTGATTCTACTATTCATGGTTAATGTTCATAAAAGAATAAGGAGTTAGATTAAGTGAATGTGAAAGTGTTCTTAGTTTAAAGAAGTTGAATTTTTTGACACAACTAATTCACCTCCCTCTCAGTTGTCTTGTGCCTTTCAATAGAATGGATTTCCCTTATTGAGCGGAGATAATCAACTTCAAAACAATATGAGGATCCTTACAGAAGATTGAGGGAATCAAGCTACAATTTGTCTATGGAATGGAAATCATTAGATAATATTAATATTATAGAAGAAGAGAAATCAATTCTTATCCAAGAACTAAAATAGAGGAAGGTCTTTTTAAATGCAGGGGAGGATGCAATCATATGGACAGGGGCCAAATTAGGAAGCTACTCGATGAAGCTCAGATACAAGCTACAAAATGTGATGGAGAATGAGGCAAGATGGTTGGTAGAGCGATGTTGGAGCATGTTACCCTATTTTTTCCTTCTAGCTAAAATAGCCTAAGGATCCATGGAATCCTAATGTTTTCACCCTTTGGAATTCAAGGGAAAACTACCCAAATTGATTAAGTCCCAAAAATCCTAGGTTTTCCTTATGTTTCCAATATTTTTGGAGTTTCAGAGTTTAGGCTTCACTTCTTCCCTCTTCCCTTCTTTTTGCAAGGTGGAAAGGTGAGGGCCCGAGGCCCAATCTCCACCTTGTTTCTTTGCAAGTATATTCTAAGTGTTGTGGAGTATAGAGGTTGAGGTTGTTGTCTTTTCCCTTCCATTTGGCGGATGACGAAAGGAACAAGGTCCGAGGCCTGAAAGTCTGAGATCGACAGGTGGAAAGTGGCGGTCAGAATTTTTCTCTTCCTCCTCTTTTTGAAAGGCTAGAAGCTTGAGGCCTGAAACTCTGCTGAAATACAAAATACGGCTAAGTCTTTCAAATGTCGCAAAGATTAGGGTTCATCTTTTCTTCCTTTTCTTAAGGAAGGTGAAAGGTTAGAAGCCTGAGACCCGAAACTCTGCCAAACCTTTGTTAAAGCATCTAATTCTTCATTTTTGTGAGACTCAAACTTTCTCCCTTCTGCCTTCTCTATTAAAGCAACAAGACAGAGGTCCAAAGTCAAAAAATCTATCGATAGCTAAAGAGGTGAAGGCCTGATAGCCCAAACTCCACCAAACAAATTCAAGGAGGAAGGGTGAAATCTTGAACTCTAAAACTCTACTGAATAGCTGAAAGGTGAAAGGATGAAGGCCCAAACACTGAAATTTGCTTGGGAATGCACCGATTATTTCCAAGAAAGCCCAAAAAAGACCAAAAGTCATGCAAATCACAGTTTCATCATGCATATGAGATAGAAGCAAGTTAAGAGGGCTAAAGTATCCAGTTTAGAGACACTTACAAGCAATTTAGGCCTACTTTGGAGGCCAGCACAGTTTTAACTAGAGTTGAGACAAGTTTGAAGCTAAAATCATGCATTTTGGGGCAGCTTGGAGTCCTAAAATAGAGGCATTTTTGCCTTTTACACCCAGTAACTCCAGTTCATCCAAAATTGATTGAAGGCATCAATTCCAATCAATCCCATGCACTTGAATCAATTTAGTTTAGTTGGAGTTCACTTCCCCAAGTGCCCATTCCAATCATGCAAACTCAACCTTCATGGAGGAAGACCTTTTCTTCATCAAAAGGAAGCACATAAGTGCTTTTTTCTCAGTTCTTTCCAATTTTCTTTGCTCACAGCAAGAAAAGTTGGTATTGTAACTCACAAAACTAGATCTTTCCATTGTTGAATAGCAACATTTTTTATGTATTTTCAAGAATTTTTCAGATTTGTAAGCAGAAATTCCTATTTGCTCAATAGAAGTAGTAGGTTATCCTTCCCAATCAGATGTGTTATGTGTTCAATGAATGATTTTGATGCAGAATTTTTATGATTTTAAACAAATCCTTCAATTTTATGTCTCATTCTAAAAGCTTAATACAGAAAACAATTGACTCATATAGGTCATAGATTGTGTTAGGCATTTTTAGCAGGTTGTAGTTGTGAAAAGCATTGGTTTTACTTCAAACAAACTTGGAAGCTCAAACCTCCCTATGAAATAATAATGTTTGAACACTTTTTAGATTGAGTTATGTGAATCAAAACCCCATTTGAGAGAAGTTGTGCATTGAAACAACAACTACAAGTCATTTTATCATTGGTGCATCACCTCCGAGGATCTAGATTTCAAATATAGCAATCCTTTTATCCTTTTTCCTCAACAATATAGAAGATTTAGGAGGTCTTTCAAGGGAACCAACCCTCTCTAAAGGTTCATATTCGTCATAGGCAACCTACATCTTGAAGATGATCCCATGTTTGACAGGATAGTTGAGTTCACACTTAGCTAGGGTGCAATCCTCATGACAATAGTTTTTGGCATGCCCAGTGGGACACTGAAACTCGTTATTCAGTCAAGAATTACTCAGTTTCATTGTTCTCCTGGTATAGACAACAGTGTTTTCAACCTTTTTGAGGTTATAAACATATACCTAGCAACTCTAATCTCTAATTTTCAAGCAGATCTAGTGCAAATAACACATGAGAAGAGTATAGACAAAGAGAAGCTCACCTTCGTTTAAATATTTGCAAAGTTGTCACCACCTCGAAGAAGAAGAAGAGCGATAAGAAGAAGCCTTAGCCCACCAGGAAGGACACGTTCTACACCTCCCATCCATAGACCCACAAATTTTGCGCTGGAGGTTCATCTATAGATTCCTCAAGCATCACCAAATACAATGGCAAGGTAGTTCACTTTCACATAATTTGATGGAGGCATCCCATTAAGTCTTGCCCATCATGAGGATATACCTATGGCAGCCCTTATAAGTTTTCCTTTCTTCACTGGAAAAGATAAAATTATACCTGTTGAACATATCAGAGATGTGGCTACATTGTGTGCAATTCACAATATCACATCTAAGAATATGGTAATTAGGCTCCTAGCTACTTCATTTAAGTGAAAAGCATTGCAATGGTTGAGAACTTTGACTGTGAATTCAATTAGAACATGGCATCAGCTAGGTGATGCTTTACATAAGCAATTTGAAGATAAATCAAATCATTTGTCTTTGGTGGAGCAACTAACCACCATCAAGAGAGCCCCACATGAGCATATGGTGGTTTTCAACTTCTATTTCCAAAAGCCTTGGGATAGAACCCCACCAATGGTAAGGCCTTCAACTTGACATGTATTTTTGTGTTTTCTTAAAGCCCTTAATAGTGATATATCTATGAGGATTCAGTCAATGGGTGGAATTACACTTCCTAATGCATATGATATCGAGTAGAGAATAACCTTATACAAGCTATTAAAATAGTCCCAAGGCCTCCCATGCCTATTGTTCCTGAGATACAACCACCTATGCCATTGTCAATAACCCCAATAGTTGTTGTACCTATTGTGCCAGCACTAGGTTATCCAAATTTTACCCAAGAAAAGGTTGTCCTAGCCCAATTCCAAGAATTACAAGAGATAAAAGGTTTATTACAAACCTTTGTGTTAGACACACAATAATACTAAGAGGGGGGTGAATCAATATTTAAACAATTTTCCAATTTCAACAACTTAAACTTATCCGGAGCAGATTAAACCTTAAGCATCACAATATTAACATGAACATGAAATATTAACACAATGCACATCAACACATAACACAATATATATGTGGAAAACCCTAGAAGGGAAAAACCATGGTGAGGATTAACTCACAATATATGAAGCTCAAATAACAAGTTTGTTTTAGGGATATAACCCAAGGAAGAAACTACTCCCTGCTAACTTTGTTTCAAGGATACAACCCAAAGAAGCTAATACTCCTTGAAAACTTTGATTTAGGGTCACACCCAAGGAAGCTACAACTCCCTGAAGACTTTGTTTTAGGGTCACTCCCAAGGAAGCAACTAATCTCTAACTTAAACACAAGTTCACAAAGGATTACAGTATGACAGTCCTTCTACTATTTGAAAACTGACATTGAAATTCATACCTTTGATGATTTCACTTCTGCCCCTTTACACTTTCTTCTGATGATCTGATCAGCTAGGCACACTCTATACTTGATCACTATCACATATAAGTCTTCAAGATGAATTAGGATAGCATCAACAACTTCTCTTTCTCCTTCAGTCACATATCAATGATTTATTCATTCTACTTTTTATCTGCTTGTGACCTTTTCAATCAACTTGTAATCACACCTCTCCCCACTTAATTTGATTTACTATTTATAAATGATATTACATTGATTACATTGCTTGTCAACTAGATACAACATGAAAAATACATTTACAAGTCAACCAGACAACACACAATATGAAACGTGTAGAAGGCAAGTCCTAAGTGAAACCACATGTTGTACCAGCAAAAGATCTATGCCTTGCAGAGACCAACACTTGCTTGACTAGGTCCAAAACATTCTTCACAACTTTAAACACCAAGGAGTTACATCTTCACAGTCTGCTCATGTGTAAATAGGACAACTTTAACTAAAAACACATGAACCTTGAAGCATAACGTCCATATCAACTTGAAAACCTTGTGCGGTACAAAAAAACAAGAAAGATATTCATGAAAACTCTCCCACATGAGTCCACATGACTCATACAACATCTCCAAACACTCCTTAGCTACCACACATCAAATAATTGTGCCACATATCTACAATCATGAACTCTGGGATCACTATCATCCTAAACACATTACAACATGTTGTCATTTGAAAAATAGAGTTGCAGACCACCAAGAACCTTGAAACTACAAGGAAGCATGTAATACACATCTAGAAACATTTCCTCAACACCACAAGGGCAATCATTCATTTGCAGAGGAGTGTGGAGCACTCCAACAGACCTTCAACACTAGCTTACTCTGCTAGAACACATGTCGATACTCTATCATGCATAACCTTCACAACATAAGGGAAAATGATCTGAATCTCTAGAATTGACACCTCCACAGAAATCTAAACACAAATCCATAATCACATGGCCATATTGACAAATGTGGAGGAATGTGGAGCATTCCATTGTCCTGCATAGAACTTCGTAGAAATGACATTGTCTTCAACAAATCAACAACAAAACATTCTTCCAATAATGCAATCATCATGAAACTTAGAACATACATGGTTTGACACTATATTAAGCTATCTTCCAATCTGCACAGTCACAACATTAGATTAATAGAAATGTTGAGTATTCTCCCAAGCAGCCTTCAAAGATGGTCATCTTGTGGTAGAAACTGTCACCAACTTACGGAGGCCAAGCCTTCTCAGCAACATATTTGATTACGCCAGTGCTTCTAATTTCCATATTAATGAGTCTTCTTGATGTTTCTAATTCCCATCTGAATATGATTTCATACTCAACTATGTAATGATCAAGGCATGACATCCAATCATGAACTTTAGTAATCACATTATATTCAATCATTACATCCAATTCATGAATTCCTAATTTCCATCACAATGTGTCTTCTCTAGGAGCATGACATCCAAACATGAACACTATTACACATCCATGATAGTGTTGACATCAATGACAACATTGTGACAGTGTTGACATCAAAGACAACCATACAACCATAAGAACCATATGTGTAACAATTTCCCCCTTTGGCATTGATGGAAACACATAGCTATCCATTCTCCCCCTTTGACATCAAGGACAAAGGGAAACTACAACCTGCTCATATCTGCATATTTCTCCCCCTTTGACATCAAGGACAAAGGGCAACTACCACCTGCTCATCAGCAACCACACACTTGCACATTTTTCCTTAGGATATAACTTCTTCTTGCAACAAAAAAACTCCCCCTCTCATCAACAATCACTACCTTCTCTCCCTGAGAGATAGCTATCATCAGTCTAGGACATAAGGATATAACATTAACTCCCCCTTGATAGATGCACCACTATGGATCTAGCAAGAAGAAGGAGGGGCAATTACCCCTAACCTCTTCAGAGATCCTCAAAAGTGTCCTTTGCAAGAGCCTTTGTAAAGATATCTACAATCTAATCCTTTGTTGGAACATATTCCAACTTCACTTCTTTATTTGTAACCTTCTCTCTCAAAAAGTGATACTTGATTGCTATATGCTTGGTTCTAGAATGCATCACTGGATTCTTAGAAATATTGATAGCACTTGTATTATCACATAAAATAGGAATAGGCTCATCATACAATACCTTGATATCTTTCAAAGTTTGTTTCATCCACAACACTTGTGTGCAGCAGGAGGCTGCTGCAATATACTTTGCCTCTATAGTTAATAAGGACACTGAATCTTGTGTATTACAAAAAATTTAGATAAATACAAATGATAAAACAATGAAATGCATTCCCAAATCTTCAATACCTCAGATAGATGCATGCAATATTAATTGATTGAGTGATTTGATATGTTGACTGCTCAATTAAGCAACATAACATTAAGATGAAAATGATATATGAAAAGACAATGGATTAAAAATTGTGGAGAGATTTTGACAGCATAAGGATAGTTGAAGATTAGATGATCAAATGGCTTGTGAGGAGGTTGATTAATAGGCAAGGATTGATTTGAATGAATGGTTGAGATTGAAAGTTCAAATGAATGATGTGGTTAGCTAGGATCGAATAGGTTTTCCCAATCCTCAAGTAATTGTAGTCATGTGACAAGTGTATGAAGGAGAATAGTGCTGACCTAATTTAAATAAAAAGATTATTTAAATTAGTTGTGCATGTGAAGGATATTAAATGAAAGTTGTACTACCACACATGCTTCAATTGAGAGGTGGACAAGTGTTAGAATGTGGTGAAAGGTGAGGACCTAATTCAAATATTTCATTTAAATTAGTTGGTAAATGGGAGAGGGATTATTTAAATAAATATTTTATTTATTTAAATTAGAGGAAAGGTGGGAAATTAATTAAATAAATAGGATTTATTTAATTAATTAGCTAGTGGGATAAATGGGAAATTAATCAAATAAATGAGATTTATTTAATTAATTGGCTAGTGAGATAAATGGATTAGGATGGGAAATTAATTAAATAAATAGGATTTATTTAATTAATTAGAAAGTTGGGTAAATGGAATTAGGAGTGGGATTAGGACAAAATGCTACATGATGTCTAAGTAATGTATTTGACTAGGTGTTGCAAGACATGGACAAATTTGGGTGTCTACATTTTTCCCCTCTTTGAGATGATGTTCGAGATGATAAGATTTGTGTTGAGTAACATCATTTCAAAGAAGCTAAGGTATGGATAGAGGAAAAGGATAGGATGATGATGCCCCATCAAGAGGATAGGCAGGTTGGATAAACACGGGTAGGCTCTCGAAATCAAAGGGATTGGTTAAGAAAGATAGCTAAGGGAATGAATAGAAGAAAATGTGTTATCCTGCAATGAAGGTGAGCAGCCATGATGTTTGATATAGCACTAGACGTTATGCACCAAGGCATAAGGACCATGGTGATGATGTGTCTTGTGCACTAGCATAATACAACCTTGTCTAACGTATGAGGAAGAAAACTTAGAGCATTAAAGTCCTAATGCACAAAAGGTATGATATGACCTTAGATGCAAAGGATAATGCAAAAAGCTATTCCAACATACACAAAATATGAATATTATTTAAAAAGATGCAGATTTGATACAAATGCAAGATAAAATGATAACAATGATAACACACACAAGCAAGCATGCACAAATGATTCAAAAACAAACAAGGTATTGCCCCGGTCAAGTTGTAAACCAATGATTAATTGATTGATGATGATAGTGTTGTCATTGCGGGGAAAGACATCCCTAGATCAACACAAGGATGTGGGAACGATATATCCCATTGATGATGATGATGATTGAATTATTTGGTTTATGACAAGATTAGGATCAAGACCAAGTATGCGATTGGATAATTTGACAAGCTTGATTGGCTTGATTGGTTTGGATTAAGAATGACTTGCATTTGGATCATTGCTTGGATTGACTTGATGATTTGAAGAATTGGTTGACGGATTGATTTGCTTAAATTTTGATGATGATGGATTGATATTAATTGATTGATTTTATTGATTAAAGAATTTGATTTTGAAGAATTGATGATTGGATTGGATGATGAATGGCTTTTATTGCTTGAGTTTTGATTGATATTTGATTTTTTTATATTTTTGAGATGTTTTGATTTTTTTGGATTTTTGAAATGTTTTGATTTTTTTTGGATTTTGGGAATATTTGATTTTTTTAGATTTTGGGAATATTTGATTTTTTTTGTATTTTGAAATATTTTAATTTTTTTTTATTTTGGGGTGTTTAAATGCCAATGGATTTATAATTGGGGTAGCCTTTGTGCTAGATACCAATGACAAGGGAAAACCAAGTCTAGATGTAAGGATGGAGGTACAATGGATGATTGGATAAAAGGATGGGCGATAGTAAATGGGATGGAAGGCTTATGATAGATGGATGGGATGGAAGACTCATGATAGATGGGTAGATAAGAGGATAGGCCATGGAACGGAAAGCTCATGATAAATGGATAGATACAAGGATAGGCTATAGTGGATGGATGTATGCCTCATAATGGAGCTAGGATGTGATCTCCAAAGACTATGTCGCATAGGAATAATATGCTCCATTCTAGGTAGTATGCTTAGGATTTTACATGACAAAGCTTATGACAATAGGATAATGATGTGATTGTTTGGAAGGATGAGGTATACCAAGAGATATCCAAACCATGTTTCAACATTTTGCCCCCATGTCTTTATCAAGATCAAAAGGAGTAAACGAAGATGAATTGAATCAATAGAATAGGTATATGGGTGTAATTGATAAGGATGGTAGGATGGTATGATATGATGGGATAGATAGGAAGGAAATGATAGGCTGGATATGATACTTTGGATGAGACAACGTGCCCCCAAGTGTAAGTGACATAGAAGATCAACTTACACATGATGCCTGTTTGCCAAGTTTTCATCATGGTACTTATCTAAGGGGCCACCAATGGTGGTTTTCACCATTGGATGAAGGGATTTCTCTTTACTATTTTTTTTTTTTTTTCCATGGGGTATTTGGATGGGGTAAGTGGATGTGGACAAGTGAGACTCAAGTGTCTAGTTCCATGAAGGTGATAGTGCCCCATTAGAGATGGATGTCATTGCATGGACCATGTCAAATGTCATTATGCTCATAGATGTTGGTAGGGGATTGCATAAAAGGGATATGGATTAGGTGGATAGTGGATTATTATGTGGATTATACAAGGTTCATGCAAGGATGGGAATAGTGGATTATGATGTGGATTGTGAAAGGTTTATGAAAAAGGATAGATGAAAGGCTTATGCAAAATCATGGACCATAGGGAATTGATGGGGAAGACATGTAGGATAATAGTTGAATGATGGGGAGATGGAGGTATGTGAGAATGGAATCATGACCAATGGTTGCACACACCGAGATAAACATTGAAGCTTTTGATAGGAAGGTGGTGTAGGAAGAAATGGAGATGTTTGCTTAGGAGATGGGTGATTTAATGATTTAGGTACCCACACTTAATATTTTTATGACTTTTGCTTGACTTGTGGGATGAAGGAATTTGAGATTTTTGAATGAAATGGGAATTTTGCATGGAGATGGATGGTTGGGATTTTTGAGAGGTGGATGCTTCATGTTATTTGATTTCTTTATGCTTAGGGACCCAAACCATTTTTTTTTGGACTTTTCTTGTGAAGGTTTGGGCTTAGATAGCTTTTTAGATAGATTTTACTTTAATTTTTCTTTGCATTGGTGCCCTAAGGCATTAGGATCCTTAGAAATTTTGGTAGGATTTTTAGCTTTATAGGTAGAGGCATCCAAATTTTTACTTTTGAATCCGATGGGTTTGGTGGAATGAGTGGAAGTTTTATGTTTATACGATGTGTGCATTGATTGGTCATGATTAGTAATGTGAGGGAATTTATGGATAAGTGGATCATGAGGCATTGGTAGAAGTGGAGACAAAGTGGATAGAGGGATAGTAGGATTTGGAAGGAGTGGAGGCAAAGTTGATGGAGGGAAATTAGGAGTTGGAAGTAGTGGAGGTAAATTGGATGGCGAAAGGTGTATGGTCACATGCTTTTGAGGTTTGTAGGATGATGGAGGTGGAATGGCAACATATGTTTGGGTGCATGAGATGATTTATGATGGAAAGGAGTGGACTTAGGATCATGGAGGAAGTACCAACATCTTTAGATTGTTTACCTTGGGGTTTATATTCAAGGCCATATGAGCATGGGGGGACTTTGACATGGATTGGCTCTAAAATACCTTGTTCATGAAGACCTAGGCCTTTACCTTGGTAGTTCATGTTTGGGAGTATGCGACAGACAATGGGACTATGTGTAGTTTGAACACTAGAGTTGAGTTCATCATTGGATGAAGAAGGTGAAGTAGATAAAGGTTGTTGTTTTCTTAAGGAGGAACACTCATGGATGAAAGCGGTCATACCAGGTGAATATGATGATGGACTTGAAATGGGATTGATAGTGGATGTGGAAGGATCATGTGGATCTTGATTATGTTCATTTAGATCCAAGCTATTTGTGTGATCTTCTATATGTACTTGGGATCCATGTGTCTCATCATGGAAAGTAGATGTTGGTGGATCATGGATAGGTGGAGAAATTTCTTTTCTTTGAAGGAAGGCCATGAAATGGGGTGAGTGCTCAAGTAGGTCAACAAGACTTTTATGAGATGGATCATGTAGGTCATGGGTGTCTTTCTCATGAATGTTTGTGGGGGTATGAACAGGATCAAGTTGCTCATGGATAGGTTCTTCATCTTAGATATCATCTTGATCATGGAAAAGATAAATGTTATGAATGGGTTGGATTTGGAATTCTTCCTCATGGATAGGTATAGGATTAAGTTGCTCATGGATAGATTCTTCATCATGGACAATACCTTGATCATGGAAAAGATAAATGTTATGGATGGGTTGAATGGAAGGATTTTGATATTGAATAGAATAAGGGCTTGATGTTGTCCCATGCTTAGGATTATACCCTTGACATAACTATTGACTTTCTTGAATGGAGGTGGAAGTGGAAGGCTCTTGGATAGACTTGACATGTTATTGAGGGTTATCGACAAGAGGGCATGATGGATCTTGACTTGGACTTATGGTTGGAGACTTTTCAATAGACTCGAGGGGCTCTTAATGGTCAACAATATATGTGCATGATGATGGAGTTTGACTTGGACTTATGATGGGAGCCTCTTGAATAGGCTCAAGGGGTTGTGTACCACATGAAGGGGTTGTAGGATTGTACATGGTGTTTGAAGGCTCTTTGATAGACTCAAGGATAGGTGTTTGACATGGAGATGGATTATTCCTTGCTAGTAACCCTTGGATCACATTCTTTGTAGGTAGATGGGTGATGAAAGTTGAAGGCTTAGGATTAGGATTTTAATTGTATGGAGGCATTATCGAAGTGGATGGATTAGTATTTGGATTGTATGGAGAGATAATAGGACTAGATAGATTAAAAGGTTGGTGGATCAATGAACTAGGACTCGTAGGTTCATATGGGGGTGTCAAGATAGGACTAGTAGGATCATGGAGTGGCATTTGAGTGGATGGTGATGGAGGATACTCATAGGATACATGATCTAGATTGGTATTTACCTAGTCAAAGAATATTAGGTCTTGCATAGGATAAATTGGGCTCGCATGTTCTTGTGGTGATGTAGGTGGATATGTTGATAAAAGGTCTTGGGGTATAGATTGTTGTGGATTTTGGTTGATATTGGAAGAAGTGGGGTATGATGTTGTGGAATTGATTTGACATGTTGATGGATTAGATTGGTATGAAGTGGGATAAGTTGATGTGGAATTGATATGATAGGTGGATGGATTAGATTGGTATGAAGTGGGATAAGTTGATGGAACATTAATGACTTGATAGGTTGGTGGATTGGCTTGGTATGAAATGGGAGGTGATGACATGTAAGCTTGAGGTGGCATTGGTTGATAGTGAATGGCTAAAGGATGATGTTCTTGTTAGACTTGACAAGTGGCTAAGAAGTGTTGGGCTTGGGCTAGGAGGCGTTGTATTTGAGTTGATTGGCTTGATTGAAGTTGAAGTTGTTGGATGATGACATGGACCTTTTGAATGGTTCATTGGTCTAGGGGTTGTGGTGCTTGGTAAAGTGCTTAGAGGGCATCTTGGAATTGGGGTACTAGGTCTTCTAATGTTGGCATGGTGTAGAATGATGTTGATTGGATTATAAAGATGATGATGTGTAATGATGAGGTTAAATGACTTGGATTGATTAGGATGTGGTTAGGATGATGATTAGATGATGTGAAGGGATTAAAATAATAATTAGGATGTGATTCCTTGGATGACTAGGATGAAGTGATTAGGATGAAACTGATTGGACTGTGATGAAAATGATGATGTGTAATGATTAGGATAATGATTAGAATGACTAAGGTGATGGTGATTAGATGAAAGAGGTGATTAGGATGAAAATGATTGGGATGTGATTTGGCTTGGAATTATTGGATAGTGTGTAATGATTAGAATGATTTTGATGTGATTGGATGATAACTTAGATATGATTAGGGTTTTGCTTAGGATGAAGGTGATTTAGAATGAATGTGTTGACTAGGAAGAATGTTTAGAATGATTTGTTTATGTGTTTAGTGTCTATAGCTTGATTTGGAAATGTTTAGACAAATAATTACACATGTACACACATGAATCACTCACACAAGACACATAAGAAATTTTGGCTTTGAATATGAAATGTGATGATTAAGTAAGAACATGTAGAAGACACATCAACAAGCCCTAAAGTATTCAAATGGGTATGGCCAATTAGGTCTTACTCTAGGTTGCACAAGGTTGGCTAAGGAAATGCAATGAAAGTGAAATCTTGCCACACAGTTAGGAGAAAGGGGTAACCCACCCTTCACCTTCACTTCCCAAAGGTATAAATTTCTTTGGAGCTTAGCCAAGAGTGACAAGATTTCTACTTCCAAAGAGGGTGTCTTTTGATTCACACCTCGGTTAAGGTCGTCCCTTGGAGTGGTGTGTCTCCAAGTAGGCCTCCTAGGAGGGGTATGACAAAATAAAACCAAGTGAGGTGTTTTTGATCTCCAAGATCACCTTGCAATGCGAGGAGAGAGCATACACATGCACCCTTGACTCACACTCGCACTTGTTAATTTCCCTTTAGAAAATTGAAATGTGTGAGTGAAATTGAATGGATGAGAGGTGTTTTTGATTCGCAAGGTCACACGAAGTGCATGAGAAGAGCATACACACCTCTAATCACAAGCAAATTCACCAAGCAATTCAAGCACTTGTTCTTTTTAACCCCAAGTAAAGATGTGTGATTGAAGACAAGATTCTTTTTAGAGCCCAAATTAAAATGTGAGATCAAACAAATGTTCTTTTTAAACCCCAAATTCAAGTGTTTTTGCAAACAAGATTGATTGAAATGAAAAGATGAAAGATTAGAATGAATGCACCCAGCAGTTTTTGCTTTCCCACTTGTTGTTGTGACTGATCCAAATGCTACTATAGCTCCTTTGATTCACCTACAAGTCACCAATCCAAAGAAGAAACAAGTAAACTTGCAAAGAATAAAGCTATGTGAAAAAGATGAAATCTAAAATTTTTTGAGGAAAATGATGAGCTATAGCAAAATAGATAGCATAATTAGAAAATTCAAAAGATTTTATGTACTTTTAAAAAAAAATCATCGAAATTGGATCAATTTTGCTCAAGATATTTGCATTTGAAGTTCAAATTTAAGTTTGACTTTGATTGATAAAAAAGTGCTGAAAAATGACACATTCACCTGATAATTTTGGTACTGTTATGAAGTTCATCGAATCAGCTTTCCAACGAGTCCTTGTTTGCATGATTTTGAGCCTGTTGACCAAGTTATGAGAAAAAGAAAAAACAATGCCCTTCTAGGGCATGTAGGAGGCACAAGGCAAGCTTGACTATTAGACTTGACCACTGGTGGTTAGCCCAGTCTGGTCACATGCACTGGTCTTCCTAGCAGTTAGTGTTGATAGTCTATTTGGCGGTTTGGCTCAGTGAAGCTTGCGGTCATCCATATGACCATGGGCATGTTGGAATAGGTCCGGACAACTGAGAGGGGGGGTGAATCAATTGTTGCTCTATTCAACCTTTTTCTACTATTATTCCCTTTTACAACTTAAAATTAAATCAATGATATATACATTTCAGCATTAGACAATAGCATGTGAGCAAAAAACATGAATGACACATTTGACACCAAGATTTTGACGTGGAAACCTGGTTAAGGAAAAAACCACGGTGGGGGTTAACCCACAAAAATTAATACCCTGTTAAAAGTATTTTACAAATGGGAATGCACATGCATTCAGGCTCACTACCCCGAGCTCACTGCTCAAGTTGAGGCTCATTGCCTACAGAAAAGTTTACAAGAGATTTACAAAGATTTTGAACTAGTAAGATGCATCTACCAATGCTAGAGATCAGTTCCAGTTAAGTGCAAATACTGACTTTGTACACTTCATCTTTATCTTACTCTTCTCTCTATTCTACCCTCATTCAGATATTAGATTTCTACTCCTTTTTACACTTTCTTCATCATCACAAAAATACATATATCCACAATCATCGACTATATATATTCTTATCATGAATTGTAATCACTTGCCAGTCGGCAACAACAAACACTTAGAACTTTTTAAGAGTGCTCTGCTCTGTTGGCTAGATCCATACACCAATATTGATGCGTACCAAAAATAACACATGTAGATCATCATACATGTCAACCACTAACGTCCTATCTCATACATAGTTCATCAAAACACTTCTATTAGGTCCGCACAAGGATTTACATAAGTCTGCCTGTTCTTCACTGAACTATTCTGTCATAATAGGACCTGGTATTCAGATGCTCATAACTTCTGATCCCATTATGACTGGAGGCTAAAAACTTGGATTTAGATTGCCCTGGTGTCCCTCTACACTCCTTCAGATCCGTAACACATAATATTAACTAGAGAGATCCACTGACCAAAATACTGGATTCTACTATATGCTTTGTTTCAGGCTCCTGGACTTAGATAGATTATCATTCTAACTTTCGGTAAGATCAGATACTGCACTGTGGATGTGTGGAACAATCTTAGTTGCCATCAATGACAACACCTATCAATGCTATGCAGTGCCTCTTGCCAACAATCTCCCCCTTTGGCATTGATGGCAACACTTAGTGAAAAATGACTAAGCGTCTTTGTATGACTCCCCCTTTGTTTGTACATTCATGTACTTCACTTATTCTGGTGCTCCCCCTTTGCTAAATACTTCATTTTTCACTGTCCTTCACTCCCACTTTGACATCAATGGCAAAGGGTGGGATCCGCAAAATTCTCCAAATTTTCACATATGTACAAGTAACCGTTAAGTTCCATTCACATGAACTTGAGGACATCTACAAAACTAGATTTTATTTGCATAAGTTTGGAGGCCCAAGTACTCTTCATTCCATCCAAAATTGAAATGTGCCCATTTAACACAAATGAGTATGTTTCTGCCTTTGACAGATCTATGGAACACTGGTCTAAACTGAAATCTGAGCTTCAAATAAGGCATTATACATTGTCTCTAACTTAGGGGCAATTAATCCCCGAAGCTCACACATTCTTTTCATAATGTTGCTTTTCTCTTTGACAAGTTTCTTTATTTTCTCAGTCAAGTTAATTACTTGACATTCTTGACTTATGGGCGAAACTGTTAGGGAATCAAAATTTTGAGAGAGATTCGACAAATTTTGTTCTTGTTCCTTTATCTTGTTCTCAATATCCTTATTAACTTTGGGCCATGATAGACAGAATTTGTGTATCTCACTTCCATCATTTAGAGTATTTTGAATATCTTTATGCCAATACCAAGTATTCTTCTATCATTTCCTATCAGGTTCTTTATTTCACCAAATTTCTTATCTAAGAATTCTTTCTAAACTTTTACCTCCGCAGACTTCTCAAAGGACTCAAAATGTGAATTTACTAAACTTACCAGCTTCTTTAGATGTTTGGAGGGGGAATCATTTTGATTCTTCTGATAGGTTGGCATTAATTTCTCCAAAAATCCGGTTGCAAGTCCCAGTAGCTCATTCTCCTCCATGTGGAACTTTAACATCTTCTCTCTAGTCTTTACTTGGGTGAATGATGCTATCTTCATCAGTTGAATTGGAGAGAGAGCATCCGGATTGGCTAGACCTTGGAGTCATTCCAGTTCATCAAGCTCAATCACTTCTTTTCCAAGAAGACCTTTTACTGGATCTGCAGTGTCTCTTGCAGCTATTTCAAAATCAACCTTTTGATCTCCTGATTTCTCAGTCTCTGCTTTAGATGCTTCAATGTTTGCACCATCTTCTTTTATATTATATTTCTTTTCTATTTCTTCTTCTAACTCTACTTTATCCTTTTATGTGTTCTCTGCAAAGAAACTTTTTCTTGTTTGTTCATCACTTGCTATCTGATCAGAAGGGCTCTGTGAAACAGTAACATTATCCTCCTTCCCTATTGTATCAGATGGATTGGGAGTATCTTCTGCATCAAATATTTTATCCAACATTTCTTTATCCTCCTGAATTGCTTGTTCTACTTCCAAAATAGAGGATCCACCCAGCTCAGATTACTACTCAATAATGTTCTCTTCTTCAACATCTGGCACTTCTTTTGTGACTATATGAAGATTATACTTCTTTAATGCTTTCAAAAGAATCTCTTGAGTTTCTTCAACTATTTCACTTGTTTCTCCAAGCATGAGCTTGTTCATTCTCCTTTTTCTTTTAAAATCATCTTTGACTTCCTTAAGTATCATATCTATTTGTTCAGGAGAAATTTGAGGAAACAAATTTATTAGCTCATGTTCTCTAATTTCCACATCCTTACACTTGGCATTTTCTTTTCTCAATTCCAAGATATTTGCCAAACTTTGTGGTAACTCAGAAGTTATCTCAATTAGTGCCTTGTTGTAGATGTTGAGATATCCGATCGTTGCTTCCTCCAACACCCTTTTATCCATATCATTGTATTCATCATATAATTCAATCATGGGTTTTAGATTACCATCCACAGTGACTAATTTTATCACATCTTCTAGCGAGAGTGTGGGTTTCTCAACATATTCTTCATATTCTTCAGCCTTTTTCTTTTTGCTAGTCCTTTTGCTTCCGTAGGACTTTTCTTTGGTTAACTTTGCAGCTTTTGTTCCAGTGACTTTTGGTTCCTTGATTTCAATGTCGGAGTCTGTATCTACTTCATCTTCTCTTATGCTTTCATAGGTCCGGGAAGCTTTTGTTTTCTTTCTTTTCTGACGTTTTCCAGATGATTCTACTTCCAGTTTTGCAGATTTGGGAGTAGAGGCAGTAGTAGAACTTCTAGTAGTTCTTGAAGTGGAAGAAGGTTCCACCGGATCACTTGTTTGTCTCTTTTCTTATTTTTCTTTCTCATCCTTTTCTATTCTTTCTCTGAATTTCTTCACAGCTTCCTTTATTAGGCCAAGGTTTTCAACTAGCTACTCAACTTCTTTTCTTACTCTTCTATTGGTTTCAGGTTCTCTGAGCTTAGTATGCAACTTTAAACTCAGCTCCTCATAAGTTCCAAATCTTTCAACCATTGTGTCTTTGGGCTTGCTTAGCAGATGTTGAGCATACATATCCAAGATCCTTTCATCTACTTCATACCCCATGGGCATGATCCAAACAGTTATAGGTTCCACTACATCCATTAAACACTTATTAGTATCAACCATGAAGCATACTTCATTTTTGTATATGTCAACAATTGAATTGGGAATTCTTTCCCTTGAGTGCATCATATTCTAAAAAAATTTCAAGTAACCCCATATTGCCATTTTTTGAGCATTGAAGTCACCAATGCTATGAAGATGGATTTTGATTTGAATGGAAACTGGCTCATCCTTAGTCCAGTGTACACCTTTTACCCTAGGTACCTCATTCATATAGTAAAAGAATAGACATAAAATCAGTGTACCATACTTGAAGGTGTTCTTCTTATCCCTTTTGATCTTGTTCAGATTTTCAACCAATTGATTCTGTAATAGTTCACACAAGTCATAATCAACATTTTCTTTTAGCATCTTGTATGCAACATAAATGGCTATTCCAGAAACAAAATTTTCTCTGCTTGAGTGGTAAATCTTGTATCCAATCACCATGGAGGCAAATTTTACATCCATCTCTATAATATCATTTATGGTCATTGCTCTTATGTCAAAGTTAGCTCCAGTAGCATCAGTTACTGTCTGGTTTTTCACAGCTTTCAGCATGGGCAATCCTCCGGTTGAGTTTAAACCGGTTACATTTCTGATAGCATCCATGGTAATCTTGAACGGTTTTAACGGCCACATGAATTCACCATGTATTTGACTTAAGACGTATCAGACCCACTCATCCTCATCAAATGTTGGAAACCCCATAACCTGAACAAAGTGTTTATCCTGTAGAGCCTTGTATTCAGGTTTAAGTTCTTTGTTTTCATCCATGAGTTGTTTTTCAAACAAATCTACATACCTTGAATCTCCAAACTCATCTATATTTGCATGAATGTAAACCATAATGTCTTCTACATGTAGCACCCCATTTGGAACACTTGAGAAAGCACCTAATGGATTGACTTGAATTGATTTGTAAGGATGCTTCTTGAATTTGGGTCAAGGCCTTTTGGTAATGTCAATAACATGAGGGGTAGCCATTTCAACAAATTTTAGATTCAAATATTTATAGAGAGGTACCTTTTTCTTTCGCGGTGTTAGGGTTGATCACTTGCCGATTGAATTCGTTCTCTACCTTAGTCTCTAGACTTTGTAGCTCAAGTGCTCTTCTTCTGTTTACTTTGAATGCAAGGTGATTCAAATGAGTGATCAAGTGACCTTTTAAATCTCCATATTACCTAATTTGCCTTTACAATAAATGTGTTACCCTAAGTGTATCCAGTTACATTATTTAGACAGTTGCTCATATATCATCATCTTTTCTTCTAGAAATCCCTCCATAGGTTCTGGACTAATTTAGAGTATTTGATTTGCCAAATTTAGGCACCCACTTACTAACCAGATGAATTTGATGTTCTCTGCAACTCCCCCCAAGCTAGAGTTTTCTGACTTAATTCCCAGAGGAATTGTCAGCACTGGATTCCAGTGTAGACTCATTATCATTGTTTACTATATCTTTCTTTATCCAAATCTTGTTCATTTCACTCTATATCTCATCCACATCAATTTTCCTTTTGCCTCTGTCTTGTTTCTGCACATCTAGTTTTCTATTTACCGGACCTTTTGTTCCAATATCTTTACTTCTACAGAATCTTGTAATATGACCAGATTTATTGTAATTATAGCATACAACATTTCCTTTCTTATAAACCTTATTTTCTCTTGATCTGCACTAATTAGCCATATGTCCAAACCCATTGCATACAAAGTAGTAACCATTGAAAGAATTGCTAAATCTTCTATTATTTGGATTATTCATTGTCATACTTTTGCATTCATTTGATCTATGACCATACCTGTTACACTTAAGCATTGATCAGAGAAGGATAGACCATTTTGATTTACTCAGTTTCTACACTAAGTAGCTCTATGACCAATTTTTTTTGCAATTGAAACAATTTTCATTGAATGATGGATATCTTTGAGCATTTGGTTGTCTTACTGGAGGTTTTCTAGATCTGTTTCTTCCATTCCTAGGTTGAAAATTTCTTTGTCCAGAGCTTTCGCTTTCTCATGCTTATCAACATCCTTTTTCTGCTCTTCAATGAGTGCTTCAAGTTTAGCTGAGCTTATCTTGAATTTCTCCTTATACTCATTTGTAATTTCTAGGTCATGTCTGAGTGTGATAATCTATCTCTCAAGTTCTCTTTCATTGTCTTTGCTTTATTGTAGATTAGATTCTAGAAGGCCAACTATCGCATCCAATTTGCAGCATTCTTCATAACTCTTTTTCAGATTTTGATTTAACTCTTCTTCAGCTTTCTTCTTATCTTCAATTTCGTTGGTTAGTCTCATCACTCCAGTTTCCATCTCATGTTTTAGAATAGTAACTTCTTTAGTTAACTTTTCACATTCCTTTGTCTTCTCATCTAGGGCCTTGTTTTTAAAAGGTTTTCCCAGTTGAAGAGGTTGCTCCTTTTCTTTTTCATTGGATTTGCTCAATTTTTCTTTTAAAACTTTTATGAAGTCTTCGACCTTTTTGAGGTTATCTTGTTGCTCTTGAACTTCTGCCTTGGACTGCTCAAGATCATCTAGGGTGAGATTAAGTTGCCCTTGAAGGTCATATTCATCCATTATGCTATCTTCCCAGATCTTCCTTAAGTTGTTAAGCTTTTTCAAAGGAACTTAGCTCTAATACCAATTGTTGGAATAGGTCCAGACAACTGAGAGGGGGGGGTGAATCAGTTTTTTCTCTATTCAACTTTTTTCTACTGTTATTCCCTTTTACAACTTAAAATTAAATCAATGATATATACATTTCAGCATTAGACAATAGCATGTGAGAAGAAAACATGAATGACACATTTGACACCAAGATTTTGACGTGGAAACCCAGTTAAGGGAAAAACCACGGTGGGGGTTAACCCACAAAAATTAATACCTTGTTAAAAGTATTTTACAAATGGGAATGCACATGCATTCGGGCTCACTGTCCCAAGCTCACTGCTCAAGTGAAGGCTCACTACCTATAGAAAAGTTTACAAGAGATTTACAGAGATTTTGAACTGGTAAGATGCATCTGCCAATGCTAGAGATCAGTTCCAGTTAAGTGCAAATACTAAATTTGTACACTTCATCTTTATCCTGCTCTTCTCTCTATTTTTCCCTCATTCTAATATTAGATTTCTGTTCCTTTTTACACTTTCTTCATCATCGTAAAAATACATACATCCATAATATCCACAATCATCAACTATATATACTCTTATCATGAATTGCAATCACTTTCCAGTCGGCAACAACAAACACTTAGAACTTTTTAAGAGTGCTCTGCTTTGTCGGCTAGATCCATACACCAATATTGATGCATACCAAAAATAACACATGTATATCATCATACATGTCAGCCACTAACATCCTATCTCATACATAGTTCATCAAAACACTTCTATTGGGTCCGTACAAGGATTTACATAAGTCTGCTTGCTCTCCACTGAATTGTTCTATCATAATAGGACTCGGTATTCAGATGCTCATAACTTCTTATCCCATTATCACCAGAGGCTAAAAACTTGGATTTAGATTGTTTTAGTGTCCCTCTACACTCCTTCAAATCTACAACACTTAATGATTAACTGGAGAGATCCATTGACCAAAATATTGGACTCTGCTATATCCTCTATTTCAGGCTTCTAGACTTAGATTATCATTCTGACTTCCGGTAAGATCAGATATTGCACTGCGGATGTCTGGAACAATCTTAGTTACCATCAATGACAACACCTATCAATGTTATGCAACTCCTCTTGCCAACAGGGCAAACCCAAGAGAAAAAAATAAATAAGAAATTAAAAGTAAAGGGGGCCACCAAGACTGTAACTGTGACCCAAAGACCATGATGGCTTATCACAGGTGGGTCCTCCACCGAAGACTGCGACTGTCTAAAGGTTTAGTTAGGGTTTTGCTATGGGTGTCGAGCCTGTTGTGAACGGTGATAGTGGTGTTTGGAGCAGCAGATGAGTAGGGTCCAGTGGCAACCTAGGGCTGAGGCAGCAAGATGGTAGAGCTAAGAGTTTGAGGGTTGGAGGTGAATGTGGTGATGGCCAGTGGGGAACCATGGATAGAGGCGTCGACTGAGAGTGCAATGGTCATCGAGAGGAGTCAGATCTAAAGGTGGTGATAAGGCAAAGAGGTGGCGACTTAGATCTGAGGGTGGTGAAAGGGTGAAAGTTGAGGTCAATGGGGGTTAGTAGGGAGTTAGAAACAAAGGAAGAAGTGGTGGTGGATGGGTGGAATAAGGGTGGCAATGGTACATGCATGATGCAAGCAAGAGATTATGGTTTTAAACCAGCAATTAAAAACAAGCTTAAATCTGTAATATCTAACCAGAGGAAAACCTGCAACAACAAATCATTGCCTACAACATAAAATAGAGATAAAGAGTTGATTTTCACAGAGAGACCCCTACGCAGGAGCCATACGGTACGGCCCTGCGACAGGGATCAAAGTAAAAAAAATGATTTTTTTCCAGTAACAAAAATATATTGAATTTAATGTCATTTTTTTCCAAAAGGGCCTCTTGGACGTAACAACAAGGTTTGTTTAAGCTCTCGAGGTCACCTACAACAATTCACTCCCAAAACTTGACAAATTAGGGTTAGAAGCATGCAAATTTTTCCAACAAAAACTTGCAAAAACTATTGATTAGATCCTTGGAGCATGTTCATGTCGGGTTCACCAAAATGTATTATGAAAAATTTGGATAAATACAGATGATAAAATAATGAAATGCATTACCTTGACCCAAATCTTCAATACCTCAGATAGATGCATGCAGGATTAATTGATTGAGTGATATGTTGATTGCTCAATTTAGCAGCATAACATTAAGATGAAGATGATAGATGAAAAGACAATGGATGAAAGATTGTGGAGAGATTTTGATAGCATAAGGATACATGAACATTAGATGATCAAATGGCTTGTGAGGAGGTTGATTTATAGGCAAGGATTGATTTGAACAAATGGTTGAGATTGAAAGATCAAATGAATGATGTGGATGGCTAGGATCAAATAGGTTTTCCCACTCCTCAAGGAATTGTAGTCATGTGACTGTTGGAAATAAGGTAGATAACTGAGAGGGGGGTGAATCAGTTATCTTAAACAATTTAACTTTTTGTTCTTCTTTAATAATTAGTGCATCATCAAAGCATATAAGCATGCATAACCATGAGAGCAGAAATAAAATTAATACACATAACACAATGATTTTGACGTGGAAAACCCTGTTAAGGGAAAAACCACGGGGTGACTAACCCAAGATTGTATTCTCTGTTAAACGAATAAGTACAAAATAGTACTTGCCAATTAGGGCTCACTACCTGAGCACACTGCTCACAAGAGGCTCATTGCCTACAAGAGACTCACTGTCTACAAGGTATATAGAATGTAACCAGGTGTTTGAACTAATTAGAAGCATCCAAATATGCTGAGGTTTAGTTCCAGTTAGGCTCAATATACTAATCTTCTGCACTTCATTCTTCATCTACTTTAGTGCTATTGTTCTATCACATACTGGACTTGTTTTATTGCTTCCACACTTATCTCTGCCTTTCTTTGCACATTATCACACAACACACACACCTTCATACTAAAATCCATCTGGTATATATATCCGCACCAAGGATTTCAACATCTTCCTAGTCAGCTGTAATAGGTGAGATTAAAATGAAGATAAGGACTAATCAAAATCAAACTAGAATGATTATACCTTCATTAAGACCTCACGAATCCATGTGGGAAGGAGATGCGCCATGTAGCTCCTCAAGATTGTTCCCGTGATTAGAGTGCAGGTGTGGATTGCTCAAGTGCTCAACACAATGCAAGATGAGAGATAAAGTGATTCAGATGGAGATTGAGGATGGCTAGAGTGATTTTGACAGAGATTCAGTGAGATGAGGGGATTGAGATAGGATTTTGGCAGACTTCTGATGCATGGAATGGCCTCTTGAAATGGCTTAGAGAGGGGTCAATTTATAGGATTTTGGGGATGAGGATGGAGGGTCAGGATTCATCTGATTAGATCAAGGGCTAGGAATAAAAGTGATTCTTTTATTCCTAGGGATGAATTAAATATTCCCATTTTGGGAAGAGTGGAGGTGAGTGGGAGACAAATGAATTTTAAATTCATGTGAGTGGAGGTGAGTGGGAGACAACTGAATATTATATTCAGTGATTGGGAGTGAGTGGGGGACATCTAAATATTAAATTCAGGTTAGTGGATGAGTGGGGGACAAGGTTAATTAAGTGTTAATCTTAATTAACTTAATCATGATTAATCAGATAATCAGGATTAATAGAGATTTAGGGAAATGGATAAATCAATTAAATGAATATTAGGAATATGCATTCAATTGATAGGGATTAGGGTTGTAAGGTTAAATGGACTAAATTAGGGTGAATTAATTGATCATAAGGGATATGCAGATTGGGGGAATAGATGAGTGCGAGGTACAGAAAATTAGTTTGCAGAGCAGTCCAATTTTAGGTGTCTACATTTGCCCCTCTTTGAGATGGTGTTGTGGCTAAGCAACATCATTTCAAAGAAGTTAAAACATAGAGATGGATTGGATAGAAAAAAGATTTTGGTTTGGAAGAATAAGGTAAGGTTTGGGGATAATTGGTAAGGGTGATGCCCCCTCGAGAGGATAGGCGGGTTGCGAGAACATGGGTGTGCTCTCGAAATGGATGGGACAGATTAGTAGAATTGGTCAGAGGATAAGTGGTGGGAGGAAAGGATGATGATGTTGGGAGATGATTGGTGGATGATCATTGTGCTGAAAGTGAATTTGAGCAATCCTAGGTTTGATATAGCAAAGTGGATATGTTCACCAAGGTATAGAAGACCAGGTGATAATGTTTATCCAACGTTTGCATGGACTAGACACGCAGACAAAGGGATGATCCCATGCATGCCCAAGATAGTACAACCTTGCCTTGACGAGGGAAGGGGACTCATAGCATAAGCCCTTAGTAAAAAAGGTATGATGAACCTTAGATGCATAAGGAGATCAAAATGCTAGAACCGACCTATGATCAATCAAGATATGAATACTAGCTTAGAGTAATGAAACCAAACCCACAAGCACAACATACAAAAGCAAGACTATGCCCCATTCTAGATGTTTTTGCCACATACCATGATTTAGTAAGATCAAGGTAGCTTTGATGTGATCTTCGAATAGGACAAAAGATAAAAATCAAAAAAAAAAAGACCAACGAACCAAAACAAGTAACCATTGTATCTTTTGCCAAAATAGATGATGATGTGATAGATTATGCCTATCGTAGGAAAGATATATCCTAAGGTAGGGATTGATAGATGATTGATGATGTTTGTAAGATTGGCTCAAGATATGATGGTGACAAGTTATGATTGATGCTGATTTGATAATTGATGATTTTGATTAAGGACAATGCTTTGATAGGTGATGCGATGCTTGGATCTAGTGTAAGCTTATTGAGGATAGATGTGATGATGAAGAGAGTGATGATGAAACAATTTTTATTTGTGTGATGGGTAGATTATTTTTGGAATTTTGTGTGTTTTCTATTGTTTTTGTAGTTTTTTGATATTTGTGATGTTTTTGTATTTTTGGATTTTTTGATGTTTGTTTTTTTTTTGGATTTTGTATTTTTTGATTTTTTTGTATTTTTTGATTTTGTGATGTTTTTGGATTTTTGGATTTTTTTATGTTTTTGTAAAAGGAATGGTTTATTATGATGGTTGCATTGGATTTCGTGTGGATAACCTATATGCTAGATACCAATGACAAGGGAACACCAAGTCTAGAGGGGAAAGTGATGGGGTTGGATAAGGGTATTGGATAGCTGATTCATGATAGATGAATGGACAAGTGATAGGGATGCGTGTTAGATAGATGGAAGATAAGGATGAGGATTTTCTCCAAGGGCTAGGTTGCAAGGAATCATATGCCCCAATGCTTAGGATTTTGCATGATGGGTTCAAGGATGAATGGATGGATTTTGTAGTAGGTGGATGGGGGATATGCTGACAAAAGGAGTATGCCAAGAGGTCTCCAAAGCATGTTGTTGATATTTTGCCCCTTGTCTGTATCAAGATCGAAGGTGGGAGATAGAGTGGATAGAATGGATGGGGAATGATAGGATGAATAGGGGATGGTAGATAGGAATATGATAAGATTAGGATAAGATAGTGGAGAAGATGTGCAAAGGATATGATGGATGTGGATGAAGGATATGGTTTTGCCCGCAAGTGTAGGGATACAAAATGGATGGAGAAGGGATTACGCCTGACGCCCACAAGGGGTTTTCATCAAGGTACTTGTCCAAAGCACCACAAGGAGTGGTTTTCACCATTGGACAGATTTTTTTCTCTTTACTATTTTCTTTATTTTTTGATTTTTTTGCTTTTTTGGCTTTTTGGACTTTTTTGATGGAAGGGGGACTCTACCGTCTATTTCCATAGCAAGGAGAAGATGGTCCCATGTTGGATAGCATTTTGGATGAAGATTGGATGGATATGGGTAGATAGGAGAAGATGGAAGGGATGGTGGATAATGCGGATTATGATGTGGAGTATGATGTGGACTATGCAAAAGCATGGACTAGAGGAATGTGGCAGGGAAGATATGTAGGATAGTGAATGAAAGATGGAGAGATGGAGGTAGGTGCGAATTGCAAGTGATGGAGGGGAACCAAGACCAGTGGTTGCACACATCAGGATGTATTTGGAAGCTTGTAATTTGGATGTGGAGTTGGGAGTAATGGGGATCGGGATGGAGGATATTTGGATGGTCGATTTGGGGTTTTAGGGACCCAAATAGACTTAGACTTTGGGGGATTTTCAGATGGGGAGCAGGATGTTTGGGATTTTGGAGTGGATTGGGATGTGGATGCCTCATTAGAGTTGAGTGATTTTTGTTTAGGGACCCACACCATTTTTGCTTTTGCTTTTTCTTGTGATAGTGTGGGATTTGATAGCCGTTTTGATTTTTTAGGTTGATTGGAAAGGATAATATCCTTAGGCTTTTGCGATTTATGAGTTGAGACATTCAAATTTTTGAATCCCAGGGATTTAGTGGAAGCTTCATATTTGAAAGATGTGTGCTTTTGTTGGTCTTGATTTGGGATTTTAGTGGACTTATGGATAAATGGATAAGGAGATTCGAGGATAGGGATATTAGGAGTTGGGAGGATGGGAGGTAAAGTGGATTTGATAGGAATGTTGGGAGTTGGTAGGATAGGAGGTAGAGTGGATTTGATAGGGATCATTGGAGTTGGAAGTAATGGAGGTAAAGTTGATGGAGGGAGATGGATGGTCACATGCTTTTGCAAATGGTAGGATGATGGAGGAGGGATGGCAACATATGTTTTAGAAGTGCGATGAGATGCACCATGTTTGGGATTGGATGAATGGAATTTGGAAGGTGGGTGGATGGTATCGACAGGTGTAGGTTGATTTCCTTGGGGTGTATAGCCAAGGCCATGGGAAGACGGATGGAATGTGGTGTGAATGGGCTCCAAGATGCCTTGTTCGTGAAGGCCTAAGCCTTTGCCTTGATAGTTCATATGTTGGAGCATGCAACATGCAATGGGATGTTTGTTGCTGTGGAAACAAGACGCGAGTCCAGTATTTGGTGGATAAGAATAGGTGGTGGAAGGAAGTTGTTCACCTCCTACAAGGAAGTCACCACGGATGAAAGTGCTTGTGCTAAGTGGATAAGGGGATGGATTTGGGATGGGATTGGTAGATGGAGGTAAAGGGTTCATGGGGGATGGTAAAGGGGTGGTAGAAGAAGGTGTGGGATCAATAAGTTGACCAATAGATGGGAGGGGATCAGGGATGGGATTAGATGGGATGGTTAGATCTTGATTAGAAGGGGTTGATGTTTTGACATGCTTTGGATTTGATGCTTGGCATAGCTCATGTGGTTGGGTAGAAGTGGGATTAACTTGGATAGATGTGAGGGGTGCTTGGATGGATGTGATGGGTGTTTGACTTATGTGTTCCTGAACATGTTTGCATGATGGTTGTTGAGTTATGATAGGAAAGTGTTCAAGCGGTTCAGTGGGTGTGGGATTGCATGAGGGTGTTTGATTCCTTGCTATTAGCCAATGGATGGCATCCTTCATGAGGTGATGGGTTGAAGAGCAATATAATGGATGGATGATGATGGCAGATGGTGTGGGATGAGGATTGGGATTGGATATGTGGGTGATAGGATTAGGTTGTGATGGTTCGTGGATGGGTTCAAGGATAGGTATTGGACTGGATGATGGTGTTGGAGGGATGGTGATAGTGTTGGGACTTGGAAGATTTGATGGTGGATTAGATGGTGGATGGGTGATAGGGGTTGGTGGATTGGAAGATACATAGGATGATGGATTAAGGTTGATAAGGTTGGAGGGATCTTATGATGGGGGGATTAGAGGATGGGGATTAGGAGACGGAGGATTTGGTTGTTGATATGAGGTTTGGATTGCGGGGAGAACAGGTGATAGATTGGTGTTCCCTTGACCAAGGTTAGAATGACAAAGGTTGGGGGATGGAGAGGTTGGAGGTATTGGGTGATTGGATAAGTATGATGGCATGGATGTCTAAGAGGATGGGAATTGATATGAGGGTAAAGGTTGATATGACAAGGGTTGATATGATGGAAGTTGGTATGAGGTGGAAGGTTGATATGAGGATGATGGAAGTTGATAGGAAGTGGGATAAGTTGATGCGGAATTGGTTTGATGTGTAGATGGATAAGATGGGATGGGTGCTAAATATGATGGTTGTTGGACTTTGCAAGTGGCCAATAGGTGTTGGATTTGATTCGAGAGGTATTGTATGTGTGAGGATTGGCTTGTTTGACCTATTTGAATCAAATATTGAATGCTTTGAAAGGTTCAATGCTCTAGAGGGGATTGGCTTGCATGTATTTGGTGAAGCATATGAAGGAGCTGTTTGAAGTCCTCTAAGGTTGCCATGATGTGACACACGTGGTTGAATCGTAAGTCCTTTTGGCAAGTGCTTGGTTATGCTTTGATGATGATGTGGATTGTTTGGATGAAGTGGACTAGGATGAAGGTGATTAGGATGTGCTTAGGGATGATTGGGATGGAGGTTGATTTGAGAAGGATGGAGAGAATGATGTTGTGAAATGATTTGAATGATGTTGTGAAATGATTTGAATGATGTTGTTTGGATAATGATTGAGATAGAGTGATGATGATTGGATAATGTAGGTTGACAAGGATGTGAGTAGGATTGATTATGGATGACTTGGATGTGATTAGGACTGAGGTGGTTAAGGATGGGTGATTAGGATGAATGATTATATTTGAATGTGTTGGAATGACTTGTCTTATATGTTTGATGTTTAGTTTGGATTTGGCAATGCTTAGCAAATGATCACATATAAAAACAAGAATCACTCACACTAGACACAAGCAATTTTGAATTTTGAGTTGGAAGAATATGAGGATGATTAACAAGCATGTGTAAGACAAACCAACATGCCCTAGTGTCTAGTTTGATGGGTTATGGTCGGTTAAGTTTGGTCAATGTTTAGATGAGGTTGACTAAGAATTTGAAACTGAAATCCTATCACATAGCCTGGAGAAGGGGGTAACCCACCCTTCACCTTCACTTCCCAAAGGTAGAAAGTTCTTTGGGGTAGAGCAAAGAGTGACTGGATTCTGGTTTCAAAGAGGGTGTCTTTCGATTCAGCCTCGGATGAGGTCGTTCCTAGGGGTGATGAAATCCCCTAGTAGGCCTCCTAGGAAGGGATTGACAAAAGCGAATCAAGTGAGGTGTTTTTGATCTCCAAGATCACCTTGCGGTGCGAGGAGAGAGCATACACACACCCACTTGGTTCACACTTGCAGTTGATTAATTAACCTTAGAAAAATGAAGTGTGATGAAGACACATCAAGCAATGGTTCTTTTTAGTCCAATTTCAGGATGTGATTGAAGACACTGATTTGTTTTAAGCCTGATTTTGATATGTGATGAAGACACTAATTTGTTTTATGAGCCCAAATTGAGATGTGTGATGAAAGCAAGATTATGAGATAAAGGATGAAATGAAGGCACCTGAGTAAATTTCTATCCAAATGGATGTAGTGCTGCTCCTGTTGTTGCTCCAGTCCCAAATGCTCACCTGCAAGTCACGAAAATGAAAACAGAACAAGTAGACTTCCAAGAGGATTATGATGCAAAAAAGGAGAATCTAAGAAAAAATGATGAAAGATGAACTTATACAAGAAATTAGATTGCATGAACAGATTCTACATGAAATTCTATGCGATTTGAAAAAAAAAATTGCTAAAATTAGATCAAAAACGCAAAAGATATGACGATTTGAAGTTTAGATGCAATTTGGACTTTGACTGAGAAAAATGGTGGGAAAAAGGTACATTCACCTAATAAAAACCTCACAACTATGAATTTTGCCTCTCCAGCTTTCCAACAAGTCTTTGTTTGCAAAAATCCAACTCTGTATGACCAAGTTATGTGAGTTTGAAAAAGTCAGCCTCCTTCGGTATGTAGAAGGCACTAGGAGGTTGACTGACTGTCTTTTGACCATTGGCAATTAGCAAAACTTTGGTCACATGTGACTGTTTGCATCTGGCGGTGAGGGTTAAGTTTGGCAGTTTATGTTAGCCCTACCCCTGGTCATCCATGTGACCAGGGGTCCAGCAAAAGCAAAAAGAAGGAACCCTAACTTAAAATTTAAAGTTTAAAACCTAAAATTTTAAGCTACCACCTAAAGTTGAAAACCTAAAGTTGGTGTGCAAGGTTGGGGGTTTTTGGTGGGAGAAAGCTCGCAGGGAGGTAATGGTAGTGTCGAGCAAGATGTGGAGGTCCGCAAAGAAGTGATGGGTGGAGAAACAGAGGTCGGGGAGCGGCAGGGGGTGTGCAGAGGTGGGAGTGGTGTCGGGAGGTGGTGAAGAAAGGTCGGTAGGGAGGTGTGCGGGGGGCTCTATGGGGAGAGCGCCGGTGGAGGACAGTGGCTAGGGATGGTGGGAGATAAACAGAGGCTACGAGGGGTGGAGCAGATGGACGCGGCAGAGGATGGGAGGTGGGGTTGTTCGGGTGGTGGGGAGAGGGAGGTCCGCCAGAGGGAAGGTGGCGGGAAGATCTGCGGGGGGGTCGCAGGTGGCGACCGGGAGGTGAAGGGTTTGCGGGAGTAGAGGGTGTGGGAGGCAGGAGATATAAGGGGTTTCAATGGGGCAGCGATAGGCAGTCGGATGGTGGCAGTTTAAACACAGGCGGAGGTTACGTGCAGGCGGCGGCGATGTTGCTGGTGGTGAAGCGGTGGTCGGGGGTTTCAAAACCTACAAACAACCTCATTAAACCGGCAAACAAAATACATATAACCTACAAACAAACACTATCATGAAAGATTTAAACTGCCACAGACCAGAGATGAACAGTCCAGGGGTCGTGGGATCTGTACGGTACGGATCTGTACGGTACGACCTAGGGCCCCTAAAAAATTTTCAAAAAATATATTGAAGTTTATAGTCAAAATTCATGGAATCAACGTCTTGATCATGAAAATGAGGTCAGTTTTCGTGTAGGATGCAACCTGCAATAGTTCCTCACCAAAACTTGCAAAAAAGTGTTAGAAAGACGAAGATTTTGACAAAAAACCTTCACAAAATGACGATTAGACTCGAGACCGGGGCGTGCCAATGTAATAGGTGAGATTAAAATGAAGATAATGACTAATCAAAATCAAACTAGAATGATTATACCTTCATTAAGACCTCACGAATCCATGTGGGAAGGAGATGCGCCATGTAGCTCCTCAAGATTGTTCCCGTGATTAGAGTGCAGATGTGGATTGCTCAAGTGCTCAACACAATGCAAGATGAGAGATAAAGTGATTCAGATGGAGATTGAGGATAGCTAGAGTGACTTTGACAGAGATTCAATGAGATGAGGGGATTGAGACAGGATTTTGGCAGAGTTCTGATGTATGGAATGGCCTCTTGAAATGGCTTAGAGGGGTCAATTTATAGGATTTTAGGGATGAGGATGGAGGGTCAGGATTCATCTGATCAGATCAAGGGCTAGGAATAAAAGTGATTCTTTTATTCCTAGGGATGAATTAAATATTCCCATTTTGGGAAGAGTGGAGGTGAGTGGGAGACAAATAAATTTTAAATTCATGTGAGTGGAGGTGAGTGGGAGACAACTGAATATTATATTCAATAATTGGGAGTGAGTGGGGGACATCTGAATATTAAATTCATGTTAGTGGATGAGTGGGGGACAAGGTTAATTAAGTGTTAATCTTAATTAACTTAATCATGATTAATCAGATAATCAGGATTAATAGAGATTTAGGGAAATGGATAAATCAATTAAATGAATATTAGGAATATGCATTCAATTGATAGGGATTAGGGTTGTAAGGTTAAATGGACTAAATTAGGGTGAATTAATTGATCATAAGGGATATGCAAATTGGGGGAATAGATGAGTGTGAGGTACAGAACATCAGTTTGCAGAGCAGTCCAATTTTAGGTGTCTACATCAGCATCTGGAATACTCAAGATTTTCCCAAACTCTAGTCTGTCGGCTGAATCCATGCTTACTAAGTGATGTGTATCAAAGAGATAGTTAAAGAAGTCATCAATCATGTCGTCCAACCATGAATGATCCCTTAAGTAGCTTGATCACCATCAATTTCTCATCTGGATTAAGGTTTGATGCTCTGTCAATCAGTTCTTTCTCAGTCTATTCTGCCTGTCAGGAACCCAACACTTAGGTGCTCATATCTTTTCACTCTTTCATCACCGGAGGCTCAATCTCTGGAATGTGGTAGTCATGGTATTCCTATTGACTTCCCCAAGTCCGCACTTTTCTAAGATACATCCTCTGAGAGATCCGAACCTGATTGTCAGACCTTGCTGCATGCTCTGTTCTTGTTCACTGGACCAAAACACTCTTCAATCTAACTTCTGGTATAGACATACTATGTACTGCGGATGTCTGGGATAAGTTTTGTTGTCATCAATGACAACAATCATGAAGCCACACAGTGTCTCTTGCCAACAATCTCCCCTTTTGGCATTGATGGCAACACTTAGTGAAAAATGACTAAGTGTTGTAACAAACTCCCCCTTAGCTGATGCTCTATCTTATGTACACTATTACCAGAGCTCCCCCTTAGCTAGATTCCACATTTTTCACTACTCCTCACTCCTCCTTTGACATCAATGGCAAAGGGTGAAATCTGCACATCAAAACTTTTAAAAATCAATCTATTTATTGCCGCATAAGTATATATACAAGTTGTACTTACATATACTTCAGTATATCTGCAAAGGTGGTTTTTAATTGGACAAATTATTTTGCCTAACTCTGCTTCATCCTGTCCAAAATTGAGATGTGACCACTTAACAAAAATGCAAAAGCTTTTGCCCTCTTTAAGTCTGTCGGATCATTGGTCCGGGCTATGGTCTGAGCATCAGTTAGGGCCTCATGCATGGCCTCTAACTTAGGGATAATTATCCCTCTAAGTTCACTCATTCTGCTTATTCTATTCTTCTTCTCCTTCTCAAGCCTCTTTAACTCATTTATAATGACAATAGTCTGGCACTCTTGATTCATTATGGATGAGGTGAGAGGATCAAAACTCTGGGATAAACTTGATAGTTTACCCTCTTGTTCTTCCACCTTCTTTGCAATGTCTGATGTTACTGTGGACCAAGATAAACAAAATTTGTATAATTCTCCACCATCTTTAAGAGCATTTTCTAGGCTCTTTATTCCAATGTTCAAATTTCTCCTATCATTTTCTATTAGCCCTTGTACTTCAGAGAATCTCTTACCCAAGAACTCTTTCCAGACTTTCTCTTCTAGTGATTTTTCCAGAGAATCAAAATGTGTGCTAATAGAATTAACAAGAGATTTCAGATTACCGGATGAGAAGGCCGAAAGATCCTTTTGGAAGGATGGCATGATTTTCTCTAGCACACCAAATGCAATCTCTATTAGCTCATAGTCTTCCATGTGAGACTTCAGAAGATTTTCTTTTTCTTTAGCTTGATCAAAAGATGCTACCTTCATTATCTGGACCGGAGAGAGAGAGTCAAAATTGAATGGTCCTTGGAATAGCTCCGGTTCACCTAATTCCATCATTTCTTTGGTCAGGAAGTCTTTAACTGCTTCTACAGTGTCTCTTGCAGGAGACAGAGTCTTCTTTCCTTCTGCAGTCTCAGAGCTGTCACCTGGGGTCTTCTCAGTTTGATCTTCTTCTCTTCCCTTTACCTCTTCATCTTGACTGATTTTCTCTTCTTTTATTTCTTCTCCTTCAGTTCCAGAGTCAGCTGGGGGGATCCGAAAGAGAGATGTTTACTTCTTCATGGATTTCCTCTTCCAGAACAAAGGAATCCAAGTCCTTAGTCTTCTCCTCACCCGTCTCCTTTGACTCTTTTGCAATTTTCTCAGTAGAATTTTCCTTGGATGCACTTGATCCTTCAATATCCATGGCAGAAGGTTCATCACTTATGTCCTCTATAATAGGAAGATTGAATCTTTTATATGCATTCTGAAGGATGTCTTCAGTCTCTTTTGCCACCTAATTAGTCTCTCCGAGCATAAGCTTGTTCATTCTGGCTTTGCTCCGAAACTCATCCTTGCAATCCTTGAAGATCATGTTCATTTGTTTTGGAGTGATGGAAGGATAGAGCTGAATAGCTATCTGTTCTCGGATCTCCAAATCCTTTTCCTTGGCATTGTCTTTTCTGAGTTCAAGTACTTTCTCTAAACTCTTGGGGATTAGAGAGATGATTTCAATGAATGCTTTATTATATATGTTTAAGTACTTAACTGTAGCTTCTTCCAAGATCCTTTTGTCTGTGTCACTATACTCATCATAGAATTTTGTCATTGGTTGTAGATTCCCATCCACAATAACTGCCTTGATGACATCATCGATGGAGAGAGTAGGCCTTTCAACAAATTCTTATTCTTCTTCTTCCTTGTTTTCACCGGCAGAGGATTCCCTGGAAGTTTTCTTTTTCTTCTTCATTTTCTTAACTTGCACATATGTCTCTATCTCTTCATCATCCTTTTGAGTTATGTAGGATCTTGTAGCCTTGGTTTTTGTTCTCTTTTCTCCCTTTCTGAATGTCTTTGCTTCCAGTTTGGAGGATTTTGAGCTCTTTGAGGTGGTAGGTGCAGAACTCTTTGAGGATCTAATCTGGGAGGGTGATTGCACCGGCTCACTTTCTTTTTTTGCTTCTTGTCTCTCTTTTTCTACTCTTTCTACCTTCTCTCTGTTGGCATCAACTGCCTCCTTTGATATGCCATATTTCTTGTCAATTTCCTCTACTTCCTTCCTGACTTTTCTCTTTATCTCAGGTTGCCTTAGTTCAACATGAATTTTCACACTCAATTCTTGAAAGGTGCCAAAACTTTCTGCCTCAGGGTCCTTAAGCTGACTTAATAGGTGTTGGACATGTAATTCCAAGATTGTCTCATCCACCTCATAGCCCATTGGCATAATCCAGACTATTCTGGGCTCTACTGCCTCCATTAGGCATTGATCAGTGTCTACCATAAAACACACTGTATCTTTATATTTTTCAACTATTGTCTAAGGAATTCTTTCTTTGGCCTGCATCATACCTTGGAAATTCTTGAAATATCCCCAGAGAGCTGTGCTTTGAGCCTTGGCATCAGCAAGCCCATACATATAATCTCTAATTTGTATGGCAACTGGTCTGTCATTTTGCCATACCCAACCACTGGATCCTGGTAGCTCATTCATATAGTAAAAGAATAGACATAGTATCAAGCCACCATACTTAAATGAATTCTTCTTATCCTTCTTTATTTTCTGTAAATTCTCTAACAGTTGGTTCAGGAGAAGCTCACAAAGATCATAGTCAGCATTTTTCCTTAGCATTTCATATGTAGTATATATAGTAGTTCCAGATACTGAATTCTCCTTACTGGAGTGATAGATTTTGTAACCAATTATCATGGAGTCAAATTTGATATCCAGATCTATGATGTCTTCTATTGTCATTGCCCTCTTGTCAAATTTTGATCTGGTAGCCTCACTTACAGTTTTGTTTTTGACTGATTTGAGAGCAGGCAACACACCAGATGAGTGCAATCTAGTTACCGCCCTAATGGCATCTTTTGTGATCTTAAATGGCCTCATCAACCACATGAATTTGTCATGCATTCTGTTCAAAACATACCGGACCCAGTCATCTTTTGCAAAACAGGGGAAATGGATGCAATGTTCAAAATGCTTATCCCGGATGGCCTTGTATTGGGGTTTAAGTTCAAATGTTTCATCTATTAATTCCTTGTGATAGATATCCATTAGCTTGGATTCCCCAAATTCCTCAATGTTGGCGTGAATGTATACCCTAACATCTTCTACATGCAGAATCCGATGCGAAATGCTAGAGAATGCGCCTAAGGGATCAACTTCTAGGGATTTGTAAGGATGTTTCTTGAACTTAGGGCGCGACCTATCAATGATCTTAACAACATTTGGAGTAGCCATCTTTCAAAAGATTCAGAGAGAGATATTCAAGAGCGGAAATACCTTTTTACGCTTCTAGGGTTCACAATAAGAGTCAAAAAGATCGCTGGTTGAATCAAATTTTGCGGTTGATCTTTGAGAGGGTTGAAGCAATCTTGTTGCAGAGCTCTTTCTTTCTTCTTCTCAAATGCAAATGTGCAAATGATGAACAAAAGAACCCTTTTATTTCTGTGCAAACCCTAATTTCGTATTGCAATTAATGCACAACTTAAGTCATTATGGTTGCCTTATTCTCCTTGTTCTAAGAGAGATCCTTCCGGATCACTAAGATGCACTTAGAATGATAACTTACAATGTATCTCCCTTCCTTGAATCATCTTATTTATCCGTAGATCAAGGTATTTCAATTTTGAATCATTCCGGATCTAACTATGAAAATCCTGCTTTTACTGGATGACTGTCAAACCGGATCAATTTTGGATGATTAGCCTCTTCAACCTTCTTGCGGATCTTTTATATTTTTACCAAGTGTTATTTAGATATCTCTTTGAGAACTCTTCAATCCGCTACACTCCATGTGCCAATTTAGGCACCAATTGACTGGCTGGGGGAAATTGTTTTCTTTTGTGACTCCCCCTTAGCCAGAGCTCATCTATTTAGTTTTCGGAAGGAATATTAGCACCAGATTCTGGTGCGGATCCATCCCCAACATTTTCTGTACTTCTCTTCACCTAAATCTTGTTCATCTCCCTTTGAACTTCATCCACATTCACTTTTCCTTTTCCTTTGTCTTGATTTTGATTATGATGCACCGGACCCCTTTTATCCTGATTCTTACTTCTGCAAAATTTGGCAATATGACCAGATCTATTGCAATTGTAGCAAGCTATATTTCTTTGCATGTTTGACTAATATCCTCTTGATCTGCATTGATTAGCCATATGTCCCATTCTATTGCATGCAAAGCATCTACCATTGAATGAATTATTTATTTGCATAATTCTACATTCATGAGATTTGTGACCATACCTTTTGCAATTAAAACACTGTCTGGAGAAGGATGAATTAGTCTGATTCGTTCTTCTTCTGCACTGATTTGTTTTATAACCAAAGTTATTGCAATTGTGACAGTATCCATTGAAGGATGGATATCTTTGAGCATTTGGTTGTCTTACGGGAGGTCTTCTAATCCTATACCTTGGATTTCCTGATCCAGAGTTCTTCTAACCAGATCCGGAGCTTTCACCTTTCTCATATCCCAAGTCATGCTTGTCATCTACCCTCTTTTGGCTTTCAAGAAGAACTTCAAGTTGAGCAGAGCTTATCTTGAATTTTCCTTTGTATTCATTTGTTGTTTGAAGATCCCTTTTAAGAGTGTCTATCTAATTTTCAAGTTGTTCTTCATTATCTCTAGCTTCTTCAAGATCAGATTCCAAATGCCTGATTATTCTATCCATTTTGTGGCAGTCTTCTGACTTCTCCTTGAGAAATTCTCTTAGATTATCTTCCATTTTTCTTTTCTCTTCAATTTCTTGGGTGAATTTCATAACCCCTGATTCCATTTCATGTCTTACCATAATTACCTCTTTTGATAGCTTCTCACATAACTTGTTTTTCTCATTCAGATCTTCATTAGTATCATTGGCTTCACTTTGACTTGCTAATTGTTGAAGAAGTTCCTTTCTCTTTTTCACAGAGATACTTAGTTTTTCTTTTAGTTCATTTATGAAGTCATCAGCTTGTTTGAGTCTTTCCCTTAGGTTATTGACTTCAAAGTGAGATTGCTCAAGATCATCTAGGGCAGACTGAAGTTGTTCCCTCATACCATACATATCCATTGAGATTCCCAGATCTTCCTCAAGTTGTTAGGCTCTATTTTGAGGAACTTGGCTCTGATACCAATTGTTGGAAACAAGGTAGATAACTGAGAGGGGGGGTGAATCAGTTATCTTAAACAATTTAACTTTCTATTCTTCTTTAATAATTAGTGCATCATCAAAGCATATAAGCATGCATAACCATGAGAGCAGAAATAAAATTAATACACATAACACAATGATTTTGACGTGGAAAACCATGTTAGGGGAAAAACCATGGGGTGACTAACCCAAGATTGTATTCTCTGTTAAAAGAATAAGAAGTACAAAATGGCACTTGCCAATTAGGGTTCACTGCCTGAGCACACTGCTCACAGAGGCTCACTGCCTACAAGAGACTCACTATCTACAAGGTATATAGAATGTAACCAGGTGTTTGAACTGATTAGAAGAATCCACATATGCTAAGGTTCAGTTCTGGTTAGGCTCAATATATTGATCTACTGCACTTCATTCTTCCTCTGCTTTAGTGCTGTTGTTCTATCACATACTGGACTTGTTTTACTACTTCCACACTTATCTCTTCCTTTCTTTGCACATTATCACACAACACACACACCTTCATACCGAAATCCATCTAGTATATATATTCGTAGCAAGGATTTCAACATCTTCCTAGTCAGCATCCGGAATACTCAAGATTTTCTGAAACTCTAGTCTGTCGGTTGAATCCATGCTTACTAAGTGATGCGTATCAAAGAGATAGTTAAAAAAGTCATCAATCATGTCAGCCAACCATGAATGATCCCTTAAGTAGCTTGATCACCATCAATTTCTCATCCAGATTAAGGTCTGATGCTTTGCCATTCTTAGTCTATTCTTCCTGTCAGGAACCCAACACTTAGGTGCTCATATCTTTTCACTCTTTCATCACCAGAGGCTCAATCTCTGGAATGTGGCAGTCATGGTATTCCTCTTGACTTCCCCAAGTCTGCACTTTTCTGAGATACATCCTCTGAGAGATCCGGACCTGATTGTCAGACCTTTTTGCATGCTCTATTCTTGTTCACCGGACCAAAACACTCTTCAATCTGACTTCCGGTATAGAAATACTATGTACTGTGGATGTGTGGGATAAGCTTTGTTGCCATCAATGACAACAATCATGAAGCCACACAGTGTCTCTTGCCAACAGTGACAAGTGTGAGAAGGAGAATAGTGCTAACCTAATTTAAATAAAATATTATTTAAATTAGTTGTGCATGTGAAGGATATTACATGAAAGTTGTACTACCACACATGATTCAATTGAGAGGTGGACAAGTGTTGGACTGTGGTGAAAGATGAGGACCTAATTAAAATATTTTATTTGAATTAGTTGGGAAATGAGAGAGGGCTTATTTAAATAAATATTTCATTTATTTAAATTAGAAGAAAGGTGGGAAATTAATTAAATAAATAGGATTTATTTAATTAACTGGCTAGTGGGATAAATGGGAAATTAATCAAATAAATGAGATTTATTTTATTAATTGGCTAGTGAGATAAATGGGATTAGGATGGGAAATTAATTAAATAAATAGGATTTATTTAATTAATTGGAAAGTTGGATAAATGGAATTAGGAGTGGGATTAGGACAAAATGCTACATGATGTCTACATAATGTATTTGATTAGGTGTTGCAAGACATGGAGAAATTTGGGTGTCTACATCTTGCTTCTTACTTTTCCATGAAACCAATTTGCTTCCTAAGAAGAAAGAGCCACCATTTGTACTCCTTTTATCATCAACACAACCAGCCCAATCAACATCAATATAGGCACTTAAATCAAAGTCATTGCCTCTTGAATACCATAATCATTAGTCTAGAGTTCCTTTCAAATATATGAATATCCTTTTCACTACATTCTCATGTTTTTTCTTAGGATTAGCTTGATATATGGAAACCATGCATACTGCATGTATAATATCAGGTCTAGAAGTAGTTAGATACAACAATCCTCTAATCATAGATCTATAGGATGTTTGATCCACCTCGGGAGACTCATCATCTTTTCTCAAGTGACACCCAATGACCATGGGAGTGCTTACTGGATTTGAATCCTCCATACCAAACTTCTTCAACATTTCTCTGACATACTTGGCTTGTGAAATAAAGATACCATCATCTAGCTGAGCAATTTGAACCCCAAGGAATAAAGACATTTCACCAATCATAGACATCTCAAACTCTTTTTGCATCTTCTTAGAAAACCTCTTACACATATCAACAACTCCACCAAAGATGATATCATCAACATATATTGCAACTATCAAAATAATGTCTCCTTCCTTTATATAAAGATTTCTATTTGTAGTACCTTTCTTGAAGCCCTGCTGAAGTAACTACTTGTCTAATCTTACATACCAAAGCCTAGGTGCTTTCTTGAGACCATACAAAGCCTTTTTGAGTTTGCATACCATGTCTGGATCTTCTAATATCTTAAAACCATCTGGTTGTTCAATGTATACTTCTTCTTCTAAGTCACCATTCATAAATGTTGACTTGACATCCATATGAAATACTTTGAAGTTCTTGTGAGCAACAAGAGCAAGGAACATTCTAATTGCCTCCATCCTGTCTACTGAAGCAAAAGTCTCCTCAAAATCAATGCCTTCAACTTGAGAGTAGCCCTTACATACCAATCTTTCCTTATTCCGTACAACTTCACCTTCTTCATTCAACTTGTTCTAGAACACCCACCTTGTTCCTATAATATTCTTATTGGTTGCTCTAGGAACCAATTCCCATGTCTGATTATTTTCAATCTGATCCAGTTCTTCTTCCATTGCTTTTATGCATCCATCATTTTCGCTAGCATTAGAAAATGTTTTAGGTTCTACCTTTGATAATAAACACAAGTTTACTTGCTCATATGCCTTTGCAAACCTTCTCCTGGTCTGCACATCTTCATTCTTATCTCCAATGATCTGATTTATTAAATGGTTCCTCTGAACATACTTTGCTAGAGTCTTAGGCATCTGCTCTGGTTCTTGTTCCTTTTCTTCTTTCTCTTCTTCTTCATCTTCAATGCATGGAAATATATCAGATCCGCAGTCTTCTAAATCTTGTGAGATTTGATACAAGTCTTCATCTACTTTGACAATTGTTCTTTCAATCATCTTTCCCAACCTTTTGTTGTAGCATCTATAGGCCTTGCTTCTGGTTGAGTAACCAAGAAAGATTCCTTCATCACTTCTTGAATCAAACTTTCCTAGGTCTTCTTCATCTCTTCTGATATAGCATTTTCTACCAAAGATTCTAAAGTATCTGACAGTGGGGGGTCTTTAATACCATATCTCATAAGGGGTCTTAGTGCTATTGACCCTTAACTACACTCTATTAGTTAGATAGACAATAGTGTGAATTGCTTCCTTCTAGTACATATCAGGTAGATCTACATATTTCAACATTGCTCTAGACATTTATTGTATAGTCCTATTCTTTCTTTCAACTACTCCATTTTGTTGACGGGTTCTAGGAGGAAACAAATGCCTTCTAATACCATGATCTTCACAAAACTTTTCAAATTCATTTGAAGTAAACTCACCTCCTCTATCAGACCTTAAACATTTGATCTTAGTATCCATTTCATTTTCAACCAAAACTTTGAAAACTTTAAACTTATCAAGGGCATTAGATTTTTCCCTTAAGAAGGTAACCCAAGTCATTCTAGAATAATCATCAATGAGAAACATAAAATACCTTTCACCTTGTTGACTCTTTACTCTTGTAGGTCCACATAGATCTATGTGAATCAACTCTAATGGCTTTGAAGAAGAATACTCCTTGCTTTTAAAACTTGTCTTTGTCTGCTTTCCCATTTGACATTCCTTGCATACAATGTTTGTAGACTTGATTATCTTAGGTATATCTCTCACTGCATGAGTAGAGTTGATTCTTGTCATATTATCAAAATACTTGTGTCCCATTCTTTTGTACCATGGCCAACACTCACTGTATTGAGCCAACAAACTTGTTCTTCCATTTACCTCTTTCAAGTGATAAATATCACCATATGTCTTGATACCTTCTCCAACTAGCTTTCTGGATCCTGCTTTAGGTATATATAAAGAGTTGGGGGACTAAAAAGTCACCACCATGGGACTTTTTGGTCCAAAATAGAAAAAAACACGAGCATGTTATAACATGCTCGCATGTTTCCTTTACTTAAAACTCAAAAAAACCACATTTTATTGTCATTCACCTGCGGCCAAAGGAGTTAGTCTACAAAAAAATAGTGTTGAAAGCACAATCACGTTCAAGGGAAATCTCTCCAAGCAAGTGCAAGAGAGAAAACAACAAATTCACGATGCCACCTCACCGTAAAAGATGCCGTGAAGCAAATTTGGAGGGTCTAGTAGCTGAAGAAGGTAGGGTTTGACTGATTTTTGTTAGTTTGAGAAGAATTTTTTACTTTTGCAATATTTGATTTATTTTTATATTGCATTTACAACTATTGAGGCAAGAGAAAACCCAAATTTAGCTAAGGATGGTGAAAACAACCCCCAAAACCCTCCAAACCCTCAAACCCCACCTTCACGTCCTCACAATGTAAGGGATAGTCAAGAAAACTACCTATGGATAATAGAAGAAAACAAAAAATATCTTCAAACTCTTATTCAAACGCTAAACAATCCAAGTGCAAGAAATGATCGTAGGAGAGTGCTTATGAAGTCACTAGAGGAGATTGCTTCCCACACCAATTTGGTGACAAAACAAATCACTGAATTTCAAGACTATAGGGAGAGGTGTCAGCAATACTATGCCAAGAAATTATCATATGAACAAGTGAAGAATGAAAAATTACAAAATCTCAATTATGTGCACACTTTATTAATCCCAAAACTGGACAAAGATTAGAAGAAACTTGTAAACAGTTCCCTATTCATTGGTCTAGGAATGAAGAAATATCCCAAAACTTTTGGGATAGATGGTACATGGTCTTCAATGAGTGTCCATGCAATAATGATGAGGTGGGGTGCCACAATATTTCTTGAGGAAACTCCATTGTGAGTTTGTCCTCAAGAAGATTCCCAATTATTTTGACATTCGTGAGTTCTAGGGTAGAGGTGGTGGCTCTGCAAAAGATAGAGAGGGAGCTCAGCGAGATGAAAACCATGTACCTATACCCCTATTGAGGCCAGAACGTAGGTCACTCCCTTCGACTTTGAAGGAGAGTGTTGAGGTGGAGACATTACATTCATTGATTACTCTCACGCAGTCTCTATTACAGCATGCCTATGATCTTACCCAAGCTAATGAGGGTGAGAGCACTAGGCGTCATTTGTTCCCACATTTGTGCAGTTCATGTGGGAACCTATGTGATTATGGGACACAGGACGCACAACAAGACTCTCGGTAGGATGTTGCTATGCAGGGGCAACATCCATTAATGGAGGCATCCATATTGGATGAGATTGTTCTCACCAACGATGTCTTACAGTAGACATTTGGTATTGACTCTCAGGTAATTTTTTACAAGTTTCATTTTGATTTAATATATTGTTATTTGAAATTTATAATTAATTTTATATGACTATCTATAATATAAGTGAAAAATAATGTATGTAATTGTTTGCGCAATGAAATTTCAGGGTCAGAGTCTTCATCCTGCCTCTGTTAGCCATCCATTGGTAGGTTATGACAGGAGGTCAAGTCAGCAGATATGTAATTTATCACATGATCATAATTATTGTAGATATATCAATGGTAATATTATTTTGTGATAATTTGATGATTTCAATAGTCACCGGCACCTCCACGGTTTCTTTGGTCCCCTAGACACAAATCCACCACTTATACGGAGGTAAATTTAACCATTTCTAATCATTATGCATTTTTAAAATAATGTTATATATTTATTTTGGTCAAATAATCTTGAACTTGATTTTTAGATATTGAATACGGACACTCCTCCTCATCTTCATGAGTCAATGCAGGTAGGCATTGTTGCAGCCATGATGTCTTCAAATCCTTTGATTGAGGTATGAACCAATAACATGAAAATGTCATAATTTTGTATTTCTTGTTTTATCTCATGTCATTTGATGTACATAAATGATATTTATGTTTAGTCAATTTTGCTTCTTGATGCTTCTCACAGGAGGTCACAACTCCCGCTTGTCCAACTATGGACAAAGAAAGAGACAAGAGGATGGAGAGTGATCATTGAATGGCAGTAAGTGATCAATTACATATGTGATGTTATATATTTCATACATTTTCTATATTAATGTGCATATTTTTTGATTGTATTAACAGGTGGAGCTGGATGAACTTCTGTCGAAGAGGTCTACTTGACATTAGAGAGACGATGAGTCACGGATTGGCTATCGATCTTCACGATCAAGCAAGGGCCGTTGATTATTAAATAAAAGTCCATAGGAAACTAGTTTTTGGGACATTTTTTGTATGCCTAGATGGCTTTGTATACATACTTTTGTATGTTACCGATGTATATTTTTGTATATATATGCATGTATGGCTTTGTTTGGACATGCCTATATGGCTTTGTATGTCTTTATATGGCTTTGTTACTAGAGGAGATTGCTTCCCACACTGATTCGGTGATAAAACAAATCACTGAATTTCAAGACTATAAGGAGAGGTGTCGGCAATACTACGCTGACAAATTGTCATATGAACAAGTGAAGAATGAAAAATTACAAAATCTTAATTATGTGCACACTTTATTAATCCCAAAACTGGCCAAAGATTAGAAGAAACTTGTAAGCAGTTCCCTATTCATTGGTGTAGGAATGAAGCAATATCCCAAAACTTTTGGGATAGATAGTACATGGTCTTCGATGAGTGCCCATGCAACAATGATGAGGTGCCACAATATTTCTTGAGGAAACTCCATTGTGAGTTTGTCCTCAAGAAGATTCCCAATTATGTTGACATTCGTGAGTTCCAGGGTAGAGGTGGTGGCTCTACCCAAGATAGAGAGGGGGCTCAATGAGATGAAAACTGTGTACCTATACCCCTATTGAGGCCAGAACGTAGGTCACTCCCTTCGACTTTGAAGGAGAGTGTTGAGGTGGAGACATTACATTCATTGACTACTCTCATGCAGTCTCTATCACAGCATGCCGATGATCTTACCTAGGCTGATGAGGGTGAGAGTAGTAGGCATCATTTGTTCCCACATTTGTGCAGTTCATGTGGGAACTTGTGTGATTATGGGACGTAGGACGCATGACAGGACTCTTGGTAGGATGTTGCGACGCAGTGGCAACATCCATTGATGGAGGCATCCATATTGGATGAGATTGTTCTCACCAACGATGTCTTACAGTAGACATTTGGTATTGACTCTTAAGTAATTTTTTGCAAGTTTCATCTTGAATAATATATTGTTATTTGAAATTTATAATTAATTTTATGACTATCTATATTATAAGTGAAAAATAATGTATGTAATTGTTTGTGTAATGAAATTCCAAGGTCAGAGTCTTCATCCTGCCTCTGTTAGCCATCCATTGGTAGGTTATGAGAGGAGGTCAAATCATCAGGTATGTAATTTATCACATGATCATAATTATTGTAGATATATCAATGGTAATAGTATTTTGTGACAATTTGATGATTTCAACAGTCACTGACACCTCCACGGTTTCCTTGGTCCCCTAGACACAAATCCACCACTTATACAGAGGTAAAGTTAACCATTTCTAATCATTATGCATTTTTAAAATAATGTTATGTATTTATCTTGGTCAAATAAACTTGAACTTGATTTTCAGGTGTTGAATATGGACACTCCTCATCTTCATGAGTTAGCGCGGGTAGGCATTATTGCAGCCATGATGTCTTCAAATCCTTTGACCGAGGTATGAGCCAATAACATGAAAATGTCATAATTTTGAATTTCTTATTTTATCTCATGTCATTTGATGTACATAAATGATATATATGTTTATTCAATTTTGCTTCTTGATGCTTCTCACAGGAGGTCACAACTCCATCCTGTCCAACTACGGACAAAGAGAGAGACAAGATGATGGAGAGTGATCATCGGATGGCTGTAAGTGATCGATTACATATGTGATGTTATATATTTCATACATTTTCTATATTAATGTGCATATTGTTTGATTGTATTAACAGGTGGAGCTGGATGAACCTCTGTTGAAGAGGTCTACTCGATAGTAGAGAGAGGGTGAGTCACGGATTGGCTCTCCATCTTCATAGTCAAGCAAGGTCCGTCGATTATTTCATAAAAGTCCATAGGAAACTAGTTTTTGGGACATTTTTTGTATGCCTAGATGGCTTTTTATACATACTTTTGTATGTTACTAATATATATTTTTGTATATATGCCTGTATGGCTTTGTTTGGACATGCCTATATGGCTTTGTATGTAAACTAGATGTTATGTTCATGACAAATTATGTATATGATAGTTTATATTAAATATTTAATATGATGATCAATTATCATTACAGGAATTTAGTTTTACACGTGCTAATTGCATTTGCTTGAAAGTTTATAAATCATTTTCAAATAATCCATTTTGTGCATATCTTGCAATCATTGCAATCTGTGGGACTGTGCATTTCTTTGAGGCATCATTTCAAATAGTTCACGCACCTTGTCTATGCTTCCACACTTACCATACATGTCTACAAGGGCAATTGGAAATACAATACATGTGACAAAATTCCTATATCATTTATGCTTTGATTGTTGTCCACACCATGTTCCCTAGATCCCATTCTGGCATAGGCAAGGAGGAAGTTGGATAAGGTTGTGCAATTTGGTTTTAGACGTGCCAAAATTTGTGTTTGGTTGAAATTCACTTTTGTGCATTTGCTTGAGAGTTTTTAAAGCCTTATGAAAAATCTATTTCATGCATATCTTACAATCATTGCATTCCATGAGACAACATTTCTTTGAGGCATCGTGTTAAATAGTTCATGTTCGTTGTATATGCTTCCACACTTTGCATACATGTCTTGCAGGGAACTTACAACTACAACATTTGACAAAATTCCTATATCCTTTATGCTTTGATGGATGTCTATACCATGTTCCAAAGATACCATTTCTAGGGTTTTGGAATTTTTCTTTACACTCGCCAATTGCATTTTCTTGAAACTTTCTAAAGGCTTATCAAAAAATCCATTTTGTTCATATATTGCAATCATAGCATTCCATGAGGCGACATTTCTTTGAGGCATCATGCCAAATAGTTCACATGCCTTGTCTATGCTTCCACACTTTGAATACATGTCTTTGAGGGTAGTTGCAACTACAACATCTAACAAAATTCCCATATCTTTTATCCTTTGATGGATGTCCATTTTGGCATAGGCAAAGAGAATATTGGCTAAGGTTACATGGAATTTTGCTTTACACCTGTCAATCGTATTTTCTTGAAAGTTTATAAAGCCTAAGTCAAAAAAATCCTTTTTTTGTTCATATCTTGCAATCATTGCATTCCATGAGGTGACATTTCTTTGGGGCATCATGACAAATAGTTCACGTGCCTTGTCTATGCTTCCACACTTTGCATACATGTCTACAAGGGCAGCTGCAATTATAGCATGTGACAAATTTTCTATATCCTTTATCCTTTGATGGTTGTCCATACGATGTTCCAAACATCCTATTTTGGTGTACAGATAGGGAGGATGCTGGAAAAGGTTGTGGAATTTGGCTTTACACGTGCCAATTGCATTTACTTGAAAGTTTCCAAAATCTTTTCAACAAATCCATTTTTTGCATATCTTGCAATCATTGCATCCCATGAGAGGACATTTTTTTGTATGCCTAGATGGCTTTGTATACATACTTTTGTATGTTACTAATATATATTTTTGTATATATACCTGTATGGCTTTGTTTGCACATGCCTATATGGCTTTGTATATAAACTATATGTTATGTCCATGACAAATTATGTATATGATAGTTTATATTAAATATTTAGTATGATGATCAATTATCATTACAGGAATTTGGTTTTACATGTGCCAATTGCATTTTCTTGAAAGTTTATAAATCATTTTCAAATAATCCATTTTGTACATATCTTGCAATCATTACATTCTATGGGACTGTGCATTTCTTTGAGGCATCATTTCAAATAGTTCACATGCCTTGTCTATGCTTCCACACTTTCCATACATGTCTACAAGGGCAGCTGCAAATACAATACATGTGACAAAATTCCTATATAATTTATGCTTTGATGGTTGTCCACACCATGTTCCCCAGATCCCATTCTAGCATAGGCAAGGAGGAAGTTGGATAAAGTTGTGCAATTTGGTTTTAGACGTGCCAAAATTTGTGTTTGGTTGAAATTTACTTTTGTGCATTTGCTTGAGAGTTTTTAAAGCCTTGTTAAAAATCCATTTCATGCATATCTTGCAATCATTGCATTCCATGAGACAACATTTATTTGAGGCATCGTGTCAAATAGTTCACGTTCATTGTAGATGCTTCCACACTTTGCATACATGTCTTGCAGGGAACTTACAACTACAACATTTGACAAAATTCCTATATCCTTTATGCTTTGATGGATGTTTATACCGTGCTCCAAAGATACCATTTCTAAGGTTTTGGAATTTGGCTTTACACTCGCCAATTGTATTTTCTTGAGACTTTCTAAAGGCTTATCAAAAAAACCACTTTGTTCATATCTTGCAATCATTGCATTAAATGAGGCGATATTTCTTTGAGGCATCATGCCAAATAGTTCACGTGCCTTGTCTATGCTTCCACACTTTGCATACATGTCTTTGAGGGTAGTTGAACCTACAACATCTAACAAAATTCCCATCTCTTTTATCCTTTGATGGATGTCCATTTTGGCATAGGCAAGGAGGATATTGCCTAAGGTTGTGGAATTTTGCTTTGCACCCACCAATGATATATTTTTAAAGTTTATAAAGCCTAAGTCAAAAAAATCCATTTTTTGTTCATATCTTGCGATCATTGCATTCCATGAGGTAACATTTATTTGGGGCATCATGCCAAACAGTTCATGTGCCTTGTCTATGCTTCCACACTTTGCATACATGTCTACAAGGGCATCTACAATTACAACATGTGACAAATTTTTTATATCATTTATGCTTTGATGGCTGTCCATACGTTGTTCCAAACATCCTATTTTGGTGTACAGATAGGGAGGATGTTGGCAAAGGTTGTGGAATTTGTCTTTACACATGCCAATTGCATTTACTTGAAAGTTTCTAAAATCTTTTCAACAAATCCATTTTTTGCATATCTTGCAATCATTGCATCCCATGAGAGGACATCTCTTTGTGATGTTGTATCAAACAATCCATGTGCCTTGTCTATGCTTCCACACTTTGCATACATGTCTTGCAAGGTAGTTGCAACTACAACTTTTGACAAAATTGCTATATCCTTTATGCTTTGATGGATGTCTATATTGTGTTCCAAAGATACCATTTTGAATGTTTTGGAATTTGGCTTTACACCTGCCAATTGTATTTGCTTGAAAGTTTCTAAAGCCTTATCAAAAAATCCATTTTGTTCATATCTTGCAATCATTACATTCCATGAGGCAAAATTTCTTTGGGGCGTCATGCCAAACAATTCACATGCCTTGTCTATGCTTCCACACTTTGCATACATGTCTACAAGGGCAGCTGCAATTATAGCATGTGACAAATTTCCTATATCCTTTATGCTTTGATGGTTGTCCATACGCTGTTCCAAACATGCTATTTTGGTGTATAGATGGGGAGGATACTAGCAAAGGTTGTGGAATTCGGATTTACATATGCCAATTGCATTTATTTGAAAGTTTCTAAAATCTTTTCAACAAATCTATTTTTTGCATATCTTGTAATCATTGCATCCCATGAGAGGACATCTCTTTGTGGTGTTGTATCAAACAGTCCACGTGCCTTGTCTATGCTGATGGTCTGTAGAATTAGTCTCTTTTATGTTACTTTTTATACTCCAAAAACTTCTTTCATGGCATCCTTTAAGACATTTATCCATGTTTGCACTATGATATGTTGACCTTCTTTATACTTCTAAGACCTGAACTTATAGTATTAATGTGGAATGTGATGATCATATTATCTAATGAATGAATTAGACATAGATATGTATAAAAGTATAAATAAGATGTTTTTATGGTTAGTCATGGAGAATGCTTGTGATATATGCTTTTGGAAACTAATTCTATATGCAGAATTGGACGTGTCACGATGAGATCGAGCATTTGTAGCAGGTCGTAGACAAAGGAGTTAATAGAAGTATGAGTTTCAACGCTAAGAATGCAGAGACAGATGAAGACAATTATGAAGCATCATGGATAGTAATAAATTAAGGAGTGGATTTGTTTCAAATTTGGTTATGGATGTTGTTCATGCATCAGACTTCTAATTTGATTTGAATTCTTCTTCTTATTATCAGTTAGAATAAGAATGTGATCTTGACTCCACGACCTAGTATCTAGGCGTGGTAAATAATCAAAGTCGGTTAATTAATAAATAAGGCTCTCTCTCCATTTTGTATAGTAAGGGGGAAGATGAGATATATAAGGTAGCAAAGTCAAGTTGTTAGCAGTTCAGTTTAGTTCAATTCAGTTATCATTCCCTTTTCTATGTGCAAAGACTCAAGCATGTTACATTTATGGAATACAATCTGGATATGACAGAAAAGAGATTCCGTTGTTGAACACTTTGATATGAGTTGATTGTGCATGGAATAGGTTAAGCTTTGATATGTGTTACAAAGATACATAGAATCTAGATTATATTTGCTTTCAGTTAAGGAAGACAGTCTCTTGAGCTGGCCACTCAAGGTACTGATTCTCTCCTTGTTTATTTCATTTCAGTTAATGTTGGTTTATTAAGTTTTCTGTTTTAATTTAAATTCAAGTTGGTATTATGTTTTGATCAAATAGATATAGTTCATGAACAATTGCATATTAGTGTCTTCACAAATCCTCCAGAGGTCAGCAATTAGTCATTTCATTCTTGACAATTCATTTAAGTTAATTCTACAAGTTTCTCTATTGTAATAGTTATCTACAGACCTTGTTGTAGGTACCCATAGCAACTAGGATTTATGGTTGTTTTCATTGTTTTATAATTCTATCAATTCTAGCAAGATAGATTTGTTTATTTAAAGTTAAGATAGAATAGCTAGGAACCATATGAGCCTTGAAGGCATATACTTTGTAAGTACCATCAAAAGCTTACGCTCCTTGGTTGATAATTCAATGTAGGAATGCATAGTGATAGAGTGGACTGTTCAGATAGGTTTTCCCCTAAATTAGTTAAGTCTACAACACATTAGTTTTCCTCTACATTTTTGGTGACGTTGCCGAGGATGGTGCTAACTTCTTAGGTACATTTTTTTGGTTTTTCTTTACATATTTTCATAGTTTAATTATTTTCATATTTTCTAGCATTAGAGCTAATCAAAATACCTTTCAGAAAACACCAAGCATTCTATTAACATTGTGCAGGGTCGCTGAAACATAAAAGCTCAATATATTGCATGCGGAGGCAGAGACACGTTTGAGGAAGGTTCCTCCCATCAAACTCTCAACACACTGAGGGTATAGCTGATTTTAATAACTACACAATAGGAAGTGCTGAAGGAGAGTTTCCTTTTACATCTTCATCAACACCCCCTACATCTCCATCAACTTCCTCTACTGCCACAGAGTGAATTTTCAGAACAATGGCAGAAGCAGTAGAGGATCCTCCAGGACAAGCTACATTTGAATTCCCTATACTAGACCTAGCATGGGCAGCTACCTTGAAAAATATACCACCATCTACTTTGCATGTTTTCTATGGTTTGGTGACTGAAGATCCTGACACTTTCCTGTTCGAGTTTGACGTTCTGTGTAGGAGTTATGATTGTACCACTGATCCTTACAGACTCAAGCTATTCCCTGCTACCCTAAAAGATGTTCTTTAAGGTGGTTTATGGGACTTGGGAAAGATGCCATCCCAGATTGGGATACCATGAAGACAAAGTTCCTGACAAAATATAAAGACTACTATAGAGGACATGATAGGAGAAGAGATGACATCTTTAGGATGTCACAAAAGGAGGAGTCATTAGAAGACTATGTCGAAAGATTCCAATTTGCCTTGAAGAAAAACCCTCAGAATAAATTATCCAAAGAATCATTGAAGCTAGTCTTTTTAAAAGGGGTTAATGATGATTGCATGGATGCCCTAAATCTCATTAGAACAGGGGATATCTCCCAATTACCCTTTGAAGATATTTGTACAGCTTGCAGGAACTACTCCAGGACATTTTCCAGAAAACCCAGAGGAGAAAGAATAACTATTGCAGGCAAGTCAGTTAATGGACTGTTTCGAGTGGAAATTAGTAACCTGCTGACCAATATGAAAGAAGATATCATTAGCCATATGGCTACATAGTTGGACACCCTCCACATTAAAAAGAAACAAGAAGAGGAAGATGCAATGCTCACTGAATATTGCCCAAGTTGTAGACAAAGGAAGGCCAACTGTAAATGCAAAAGGGTAGCCAGTATCCAGTAGGAGAAGATTGAAAGGCCAGAACTTCAACCATTCAAAGGTGACGATGGGAAACTATTCTTTATTGCTCAAAGAAGACCATGGCAGTAAAGGCAAGGTATGCCCCATGATCCACTTAATTATAATTCATTTTTCCCTGCTGCCAATCAAAAATTTTCTAATTGGAATAACCAGCCTTGGCCTGCTAATCCAAATGCTTGGTAAAGCCCACCATGGTCTACTCCACAGGCAGGGTGGAACTAATAGCAACAATGGCCTCAATAGACTTTCCAAGGCCCTACCTATAATCCCCAGTGGCCTACTCAACAATAGAAATGGCAACCTCAATGGAACAAGGGCCAATCATGGTAGCCAAACTCCCAATATTAGCAACCCTTGCTTCTACCTTAGCCATAGCCACAGCAACAAGTCATCATGCCTCCACCAACACCTCCAAATCACCCTCCTAGACCTTCCCAAATTCCTGCCCAACCTGCACCTGACCCTAACAACAAGCCTGTTCAATAGGCTTATACTAATGAAGTGATGCAATACCCCACCTATGGAGTTGAGGTAAGTAATGTTCACCTTAGATTAGGGAAACACCTTGCAAGTCCTCCCCAAATCATAGAGTTGGAGGATGGAGAACCCATTGAGGAAGCCTTAGATGAATCACCCTTGGAACCTGAACTAGTTCAGGAACCTCAGCCTATATCAAACCCTAAGCCTTTTTTCCCTGAGCGCTTGGATATCCAAAAATAGCCAGAACAGCCCACCAATGACCTTATAGGGCAGTTGCAAGATATAAATATAAAGATACCCTTAAATCAGGCCATCAAAGAAATTCCTATCTACACTAAGACAATCAGGGATCTTTGTATTAAGAAACTAGGAAGAAAAAGAGTTGACCCAAAATAGTCCATGTCTTAGGTAACCTTGTAGACATCATGATGGGAAATATCACCATTCCTAAGTATACTGATCCAGGAAGTCCAGTGGCCGATGTCAAGATCAATGGAGCCCTAATCAAGAATACCTTAATAGACTTGGGTGCAGCAATCAATGTCATGACTAAGGACACAATGCAAATGTTGCAATTAACCAATCTTAGACCTACTCAGACTATTTTGCAATTGGATGATAGGTCAATAGTAAAACCTAAAGGTATCATTGAAGACTTAGTCATTGCATTAGATTCTTGGGAATATCTTGTTGACTTCATTGTATTGCAACCTAAAGTAAATCTTGCTGGTTACCCTCTTATACTAGGTAGACCATGGCTTGCTACAGCTGATGCATTTATAGGTTGCCGATCAGGAAACATGATTATATCTAATGGAACCATTACCAATGTTGGAATAAGGTGCCATTAACCTTGTAAATTCCAATATTTTATTTTATTCCATTTATTATTTGTTATTTGTAATTACCCATAAGGGAATGAGGTAGTCTCATTGACAGTTGTAATTTCAGAGTTACCAGCGGCAATTACAGAGTGACATTTACAGTTGGAAAATGTAAATAACTCAAAGTAAATGAGGATAGGCGTGCTCCCTTGAGGAATATGCTATTTTTGGCATGTATGACAACTGTCATAATGTTTGGTGAGTGAATCTATGATAGCTACAAGTTGTCATAAGATTCTGAGATTCTATGACGCATATGACGGATATGTTAGTTGCATATTTGCTATATTTAGCCCAAGGTTTCTATCTTGGAAAGATACTCTTTTGCTGGAATCTATGATGGTTATGACGCATCATAAGATGTTGTAAGAGGCCAAATTTAGTCTTGGGCACCCAACCTTTTGCATGGCTATTTTTAGACAAGTGTAAGATGCTTGTAAGATGGTAATTAATGTTTACAGGTTGGAAAATCTTAGGAGAGAGAAGGTGAATGCCTAGGAGGAGTTAGAAAATGTTTCTATAAGTATTTTCCATGTATTAGTTGCTGCAATACAGATTTTAGGTACTCGGGTGCTATCGGAATGGTGTCAGATTGAAGACTAGTGGAGAGAGTTCAAGTGTTGTTGTATTGTAAATCATTTTCAGATTAATACAAACATTAGGCCTCTTTCCTGTGTGGAGTGTTTTACCTGAAAGGGTTTTCTCCATGTTAAACATTGTGTTATGTGTTCATATTTATGATTTTACATTTCTGTGAAGCATAGTTTTGTTTTTGTGTTATAATCTCCATTAATAACACACAGTTAAAGATTGTAGAAATTTATATTGAATCACATTTCCATTGAAGTAGTGTTACTTTCATTTCTAACATTTGGTATCAGCGCCTGGCCAGATTTAACTCTTGGGTGGTAGTGTGGAAGCTGTAGCTGCAGTGGGAGATTTGGTTGCATTTGTTTTGTAGATCTTGTGTTGTTATTATGGCTGCATGCACCGTTGCATCAACCTCTCGATTGGATGTTGAGAAGTTCAACGGAATGGGGTATGAGTTGTGGAAGATGAAAATGGAAGATTTGTTGGAAGAAAGAAACCAATGGTTGGCTGTCCAAAAAGAGAAGAAACTTGACGATGTCACTCAAGATGAGTGGGATAGACTGGATAAGAAGGCATGGGTAACCATCTGTTGTGTCTTTTAGACTCTGTCCTATTGAATGTCGTAAAGGAAGAGACTGCATACAAGTTGTGGAAATGGTTGGGTGAGATCTATCAAGCCAAGAGTATGGTAAATAAACTTTATTTAAAAAGAAAATTATTTTCCATGAAAATGCGAGAAGGTGAATCAGTTGTAAAGCATTTAAATTCTTTTAATTTGTTAGTGAGTCAGCTTGATTCAGTAGATGTTGAGGTTAGTGAGGAAGATAAATGTATCTTACTTCTTTGTTCTTTACCTAAGTCTTGGGAGAATGTTATCCTTGCTATCACTGCTAACCTTGCGGATCCAAAGTAGGATGCTCTTGTTTCAGTGCTACTATCATAGGAATTGAGGAAGAAGAGTTTGGATAGTTTAGGGGATGCTCTCAGTGTCAGGGAAAGGTCTAAGGAAAGGGGACCTAAAGGAGATCAGAAAGGGGCTAAGGATAAGTCCAAGGGCTAGTCTAAGACTCCTGGTAAAAAGAACAGAGTTAAGTGTTGGAACTGTAGTAAAAGGGGACATGTGAAGAAGGAGTGCAGAAATCCCAAGAAATAGTGCGAGAGTGCTTCGGATAAGTCCTCAAATGCAAGTGAAGAAGTTTTAATTTCTACATGTAATCTTGTTTCTAATGATCACTAGGTAATTGACTCGGGATGCTCATTTCATATGACCCCGCATAAGTAATGGTTCTCCTCATATGAAGAATATGATGGAGGTAATATCTACCTTGGTGACAACTCTACATATCTGATTGTCGAGAAAGGAAAGGTATTGTTGTGTTTCAGTGATGGGAGGATTAAAACCCTCCCTAGTGTTTTGCATGTTCCTGGATTAGCTAGAAATCTGATTTCAGTTTTGAAGTTGAATGATTTAGGAATGCATGTGACATTTGACAAGCATGGCTGCAGATTAGTGAGAGGGAACTTGGTGGTAGCGAAGGGGAAGAGATTCGGAAGCCTGTTCAATCTTGAAGCCACTACAGTTTATAATGCCTCCTATGTATCTGAGGCTTCTGAAAACACTTGTATGTTGTGGCACCATAGATTGGGCCACACAAGCAATAATGTATTAAAAACTATTAAGAATAAAAATTTGTTGGATGGTTTCTCCTATTCTGATGAGCACTTTGATTTTTGTGAGCATTGTGTGTTTGGTAAACAAAACATAAAATCATTTTCTTCAAGAAGCAATAGAGAAAAAGAGAAGTTAGAAATTATTCATACGAATGTGTTTGGACCTGTGGCTAATGAATCTATCAAAAATCTCGTTATTTTGTAACCTTCATTGATGATGTATCTAAATTTACATAGATTTATTTTATGAAGCATAAATCTGAAGTTTTCACTAAGTTTAAGGAATTCAAAGTCTTAGTAGAGAACCAATCAGGTTTAAAGATAAAAATATTAAGATCTGACAATAGAGGGGAATATTGTTCTAAGGAATTTGATGAGTTTTGCAAGCATGCAGGTATAATCAGATAAAAGACAACTCTGTATACACCACAATAGAATGGTGTTGTAGAAAGGATGAACCAAACAATTATGGAAAGGGCCAGAAGTATACTTAGTGATGCACAGTTGGATAAATGCTTTTGGGCAGAGGTTGTGTGTACTGCTTGCTACTTGATAAATAGATCTCCTTGTAAGGTTCTTGATTCGACATCTTATGAAGTGTGGACAGGTAAGAAACCTTCTGTTTCACATTTAAGGGTTTTTAGCTATGAGGATTTTGTTCATGTGCCTAAGGAAAAGCGATCTAAGTTGGATCCAAAGGTTGAAAAGTGTACATTCATTGGATATGGTGATAATGTGAAAGGTTATAAGCTTTGGAATCCACTAACCCACAGGATTATCTTTTCTAAAGATGTTATTTTCAGGGAACTTAGAGTTATTTCTGAACCTGAGAAACCAAAAGAAAAAGATGAAAAAGTAAAGAAGGTGCACTTTCATTTAGAGCAACAAGATGCACCTCAAGAACATAATGATGGATTAGGGGGTGAAGAAGAAGAAGAAGATTCGAGTAGTTCTGATGAAGATGAGTCTATAGTTACAAAATAAGTTGTTGCAGATGATCATGCAGAAGAACGAGTAGAGTCTCTTACTCCACCCTTGAGGAGATCCACAAGACAACGAAATCCAATTGACAGGTATAGCTTACCAGATTTCTGTTGTGTATATGCTTTATTGAGTACTAACGATGAACCTAGATCCTACAGGGAAGCTATTTCTGTAGATGATAGTGAGTCTTGGCATCTAGCCATGCAAGAGGAAATGATGGCTTTAGACTCTTGGCAGCTAGTCATTTCATTCTTGACAATTCAATTAAGTTAATTCTACAAGTTTCTCTATTGTAATAGTTATCTACAGACCTTGTTGTAGGTACCTGTAGTAACTAGGATTTATGGCTGTTTTCATTGTTTTATAATTCTGTCAATTCTAGCAAGATAGATTTGTTTGTTTAAAGTTAAGATAGAATAGTTGGGAACCATATGAGCCTTGAAGGCATATACTTTGCAAGTACCATCATAAGCTTATGCTCCTTGGTTGATAATTCAATGTAGGAATGCATAGTGATAGAGTTGATTGTTTAGATAGGTTTTCCCCTGAATTAGTGAAGTATACAACACATTAGTTTTCCTCTACATATGCTTCCACACTTTGCATACATGTCTCGCGGGATAGTTGTAACTACAACTTTTGACAAAATTGCTATATCATTTATGCTTTGATGGATGTCTATACTGTGTTCCAAAGATACCATTTCGAAGGTTTTGGAATTTGGCTTTACACCGGCCAATTGCATTTGCTTGAAAGTTTCTAAAGCCTTATCAAAAAATCCATTTTTTATATCTTGTAATTATTGCATTCCACGAAATTTCTTTGGGGCATCATGCCAAATAGTTCACATGCCTTGTCTATGCTTCTACATTTTGCATACATGTCTACAAGGGCAGCTGCAATTACAGCATGTGACAAATTTCCTATATCCTTTATGCTTTGATGGCTATCCATATGCTATTACAAACATCCTATTTTGGTGTACAGATAGGGAGGACCCTGGAAAAGGTTGTGTAATTTGGCTTTACACGTGCCAATTGCATTTACTTCTATTCAACAAATCCATTTTTTGCATATCTTGCAATCATTGCATCCCATGAGAGGACATCTCTTTGTGGTGTTGTATCAAATAGTCCACGTGCCTTGTCTATGCTTCCACACTTTGCATACATGTCTCGGAGGTTAGTTGCAACTACAACTTTATTCTTTTGATGCCATCTTAGCTCAACCATACTTGGTGATATTATAGGAGATGCTTATAGGTACTACAAGTAACTAGAATTAATTAAGTATTTGTCATACAAAGATCAAAGATAGCCCTAGGTTGACTATCATGTATCAAAGGCATTATTTTCTTCCTAGATGATACTTATACTCTAGCGTTATGGATGCGAAGTCTACAAGTAGTGAGTGTAGAAGAGAGAAAGAAGAGGGCTATCATAATGAAGAGACAGTTGTGTTAGCCCCATCAAGTCAATGATGTCATTCCCACATAAAGACAATCCTAGCAAGGCCAATAGACCAACTATGACATAGTACACTTATGGACAAGCATGCAATCATGAATTAGCATGCAATATATGGACAACCATATATCCATTTGATGAAAAAGCTTCCATTTGGGGGGATCTAGTAATTAAAATACTAGTCATATGATTACTAGGACGGTCATCAAGGTCCTAAGAGTATTTACTAATCATCATACCATTATTCACATTTTAGCATTGTCAACACATATTAGGATAGTGTTGTCCTAGCAAAATAGAGAAGGTTGTTATAAAAATCTTAGAACACTCATTTTATAAATGTATTGTTATATGCAAATGGTAGCAGTCATATGTCAAGCTTAGAATGGTCATATCAACCTAAGGACTACTTGATTGAATCCTCAAGGATAGGAGTGACATTTTACATTCCATAGGTCGTGGGGCCAAACAAACTTCACCAAGGCATCAGGTGGGCAAGAAAATGCCAATGGAGGTCTCGTTTCATGTGTGAAGTGCCTCAATCATTCGGGGTAGCAGGCTACCAGTAAAGTCCCTTAAGATCCCTAAGACGAAAAAACTACCAAACTTTGACGGAGTAGTTCTCAGAATTCATGGTAGCTGGGAACATTATGTTTGGACCTACAGGTGCACGTGTGGTCCATCCACAATAACCTCTCTCAATTTCGGTCAACTCCAGTTTGTTTGACCGTGCTGATATCAAATGCATTCTTGCAAAATCCTTCAGTTTCATGCAGTGGAAAGGTGCTATGAGTGATATTTTGCATTCCATAGGTCGTGGGGCTAAAAAAATTCACCACTACATAGGGGTGGGTAGGTAAATACTAGGGGAGGTCTTGTTTCATGTGCCAAGCACCCCAGTCATTTGGGACAGCATGCTACCGGCAAAGTCCCTTAAGATCCCTAAGACGAAAAAATTGCCAAACTTTGACAGAGCATTTCTTAGAATTTGTGGTAGCTGGGAACATTCTGTTTAGACCTACAGGTGCACGCGGGGTCCATCCACAATAACCTCTCTCGGTTTCAGTCAACTCCAGTCTATTTGACTGTGCTGATATCAAACGCATTCTTGCAAAATGCTTCAATTTCATGTAGTGGAAAGGTGTTGTAGACGGTAAAATCTGGACTAATGAAAGAAGATAAAACAAATCAAATGTTATACTTGTTTACCCAAATCTTCCAAATGCTTGATACCTTGAAACGATTGATGCATGCATGCTTGATCAATGAAGTCGATTTTATTGTTGATTTGATTTGGAGAATTGGAATGATTTGACATAGATGATTTGAGAGATAGAAATGGTAAGTAGGTGAGTCATAATTAAATAATTTAAAAATAAATTATTTAATTTATGATGCATGTGGGGATAAAATAAATAAATAATATTATTTATTTATTTTAAGAGGAAAGTGGATACAATAAATAAATGGAATTTATTTATTTAATGATGTGAGGGATGGGATAAATTAAATAAATGTTAGATTTATTTAATTTGTTAGAAGAAGATGCTAGATTAGGTGATGACATGGATTATGATGACAAGGGTACCTAGGGCAAAATAATAAGGTGTTGTAAGATGATGGACATTTTTGGGTGTCTACACTAGCATCATAAAATTCATCATCTGTCACACCTTCATCATCAAGATCTCTAACATAGTAGCATTTCTTTGGAACCCTAGGTCTATTTTTAAATCTTTTTCTATTCCTTTCAATTCTTTTAGGACATCTAGAAGCATAGTGACCAACCTTACCACATGAAAAACATTTGAAAGGTAATTTTCCTTTGAACTTACCAAAACCTCTTTGTAGTCTGTCAACAAAGTTTTCTTCAATTTTATCAAGCTCATCATCAAGTTCTCTCATCTCAAAGGCTGTAAGCTTTCCTAGAAACTGATCCTTGGTGACCTCTTTCACAGTCATTACTTCTTCAATTGTAGCTACCTTGTGACTGTAGGATTTAGGTAATGACATAAGAATTTTCATCACAACTTCCTTCTCCTCAATGGTTCCTCCCATAGCTTTGATTCCAGTGACAAGTTCATCAACCTTTTGCATGTAGGATGTTATGTTTTTGTCTTTACCCATCTTTAAACCTTCATATTCAGCTTTCAGTCCCTGCAATTTGGCACTCTTTACAAATTTATCTCGTTCATGCAGATTTTCTAACTTTTCCTAGACTTCATGAGTAGTTTCATAATCCATGACCTTTATCAAGTCAGAGTCAGTCAATGCACTTAACAGAGCATCTCTAGCTTTTATATTTAACTCATATTCTTTGATTTCATCTTCAATTGTCAGACCATCCTGAGGCATGGTATATTTAGTCTCTGTCACTTTCCATACTCTATAACCAATACAAAGCAGATGGCTTTTCATGTGTATCTTCTAGGTTGCATAATTCATTCCATCAAAGTGCAGAGCTTCCTTCTTATAAGACATTATGGATCTACCTCAAGTTGTTAAGCTTACATCTGAGGAACCTTGCTCTAATACCAATTGTTGAAATGCACCAGACAACTGAGAGGGGGGTGAATCAGTTGTCTTTAAAACTTTGACCACTTATGATCATTAACACATCAAACACTTCTTCACTGTTATTTAGATTTAATCATGAAAGCATGAAATAAGAAACTCAACACAACATCATCAACACATGTGGAAAACCCTAAAAGGGAAAAACCAAGGTGGGTGTTAGCCTGCAGAAATATATATGTTATAACAATACCAAAAAATAGAGGCTCGTTGCCTTAGGGCTCACTACCCAATATGCTCACTGCAAATGTTGAGGCTCACTGCCAAGATTGGCTCACTACCAAGGATTTGTGAACTGATTGATAGCATCTACTCCATGCCTAGATTCACTTCCATTGAAGCACAATATAACTCCTCTGCTCTGCTCTTTTTACACCTTTGCACTTATCTTGTCATTTTCACACAAGGACATCTTTTTCATAACTTCATTACATGTTTTTATACACTTCATCAACCTTGGAATGTACATCAAGGTCGGCATTACATTCATCAACCATTGGAACATTCTCCAAGGTCAGCATTACAAATATACATAGAAATAGGTTTGGACCTAAACAAAATTAGCTAAGGTAAAGATGTATGTGGATCACGTTATGCCTTAGTTGGGACTCAAATGCAATCTTCCATGCCACAACATGCTTTCACAATCTTCGATGCATTTCCGTAAGTAGTGAAAACAACCAAGTTGGCCAAGACTGGTATTAACACTAAGTATTCTAAGAACATTCTTCATCCACGATCCAAATTCCTCTTTGTGGACCAATCCAAAGGTAGGAACACGATCAAGAGTGTTGTTGTGATGTTCACAACATGCCCCATTTTATCTCTTAGCAAAATGAGGACCCCTGTTGTGGTTGTGGCTTTTTGCTTGTGTGTGGGCCTACTTGGTGGTAAAGGGAAAAAGAGGGAAAGGTTACAAACCTTGTTGAAAATTGAAGAAAGTTAGCATTAAGTACTAGAGCATAATAGAGGTGAATTCTTTGTCAAAAATGAATAGGGGTTATTTTTTGAACCATTTCAAAATTCCCAATATTCTGCAAGATATGCATGTTTCTTGGTAAAATGCATTATAGGAGGGTTTTGTATGTTGTATGTACAAGGATGTTTGTATGTGGAGTCATTGTATTAGTTGCATAAAGTGGTCAAGTTTATGAACCATGGTATTTTATATGCATGTAGTTAATGTTTTATTCTTTGCATACAAGTCGGAGCCAATGTGATTCGGAAGTAAAGTGGATAATAGGTTAAATCTGCGTTGTATCTTGAGTTGGATGATTGTCAAAAGAGAGATACAAGGAAATATACAACACGACATACATGTCACGGACCCGAGGGGAATATAAAATTTGGTTTTATTATGGTATGTTTCGTTGTTTATATATTGCATACTTTGGGTTTACACCTGTTGGTATACATATAGCGCGGATATCAAAAGGTAATTAAATTAGATGAAAGTGATGCATCGTACCTTAATGTTTATTGAAAAGATGCATTCACTTTATATACATGTGTGGATCCGAGGGGTTATGCAATATGGTTAAGAAAAGATGAGGAGTCCGGGATGAATATACAAAGGATTTTGCATGTATGGAGGCTTGTATCTAAGAGTAGATACAAGTATTGTTGTATCATTGAGATACAAGTGGGAAGGTAAAGTGGGTCCCACAGGTTGTATCTCGAGGTTGTATATTGCACCAACAGATGTATATACAAGCTAATATACCAGAAAAGATACAATGAGTTGCGATACAAGATAGATTTCAAAAGAAATTAAATAAAGGCAAGGCTTTGTATGTTTGGGCGATTGTATGTTAACGATATACAATCCCGATATACATAGAAATGAAGGACATCGCCAGAGAGATAAAAGGTAAAAAAAGGGTTTGTATGGGTTGTTTGTATGTGCGCTTATATCTATTTTACATACATTACGATATACAAACAAAAGATACAAGCGCGGATATAAAGGAAAAGGGATAACATTGTTTATAACTCATTGCATATAGGCTTGTATATTGAAAAGATGCAAATGAACATACAAGGAACAATATACAAGGAAAGATACAGGAAAATGCGATGTATGCAAAAAATAAACTAACGGGTAGAAGGTTTAAAATAAAATGTTGAAAGAAGAAGCTGAAGCCGTAGGCGCATTAATTGTTGTAAGTAATGCCGATCCAACACCAAAAATAGTAAAATTTAATGGGTTAGGGCAAATTTAAAGTTGTTTTTCTTTCAGATTTGCATTGCTATGATTAAAATTGCAGAAAGAAGAGTTGTTAAAGAAATTAAACAAAAATTTCATCACAGAATGGAATTCCAGAAGCAGGAACATAGTGGAAAATGGTAAAGTAAGTCAACGTTGTAAGGTTGAGTTGTCGAAAGATACAGGTATTTATCTTAAACGATGTTACAATTTAGTTAGTTAATATGCAAAGTAAATTTTAGTAATTTCATTTTGAAATGTAAGCAAGCATTAAATTACTGTGTTTGATTGTTAATTAGCTGGGTTGGGTTAAACAATGTGAAAGTCAAAACGGGAAAATACAAATGGGGGGTTAGGGTAAAATGTAAGAAATAGAAAATTTGTAGTAAAACCCTAGGTAAGAAGGTAAAACAACAAGTTAAAAAATGCATTTTTACAGGATGGCCCCAAAGCAGAAAAAGGTGGATACAGGAGGTGAAGTAAAAAAAGAAAGGAAGCTGCGCAAAAAAATAGATGAGGAGTTGCCAATACATAGAGGGTACCCTTCATTGATCAGTACAAGTGGAGTAGGGACAGACACCAACATAGGGAATTATGATGCTGAGGATGTGTTGTAGAAAATTAGAGCAGTAAACGCTACATCTGATATGAAATGTATATGGGAGAGGGGATTGTACAAAGCTATCAGTTTTCCGTTAGCTATGGAAGCCAAAAACTTATGTCTGGATTGCATACATTTATATGACCCAACTACCAGAAGAGTAATACATCAGGATAGGGTCATTGCAGACTTATCTACAAAGGGGATTGCAAGAACATTTGGCCTCAAAATACAAGAAACCATGGTAGACATTGATATAGATTAGTATAATGAAGATTTCAATAACACTGAAAGGGATTGTTGAAGCAGGATCTTCTACCATTGGTACAATACTAAAAACAAACCCAAGGCTATGGCAAGAGTACACAAGATCTTGCAAAGAATAGACTTCAAGGAAGAGATACATTTGATGATTACAATGTTAAGTAGACTGGTGGGCTTAAGCGATGCCACTAAGTGTGAGCCTTGGATGTTCACTATTATCTAATTCATGAGGGAAGCAAAAAAGGAACAAGGATAAATTCACTGGGCTAAGGCTATAAGCACAGCCATATGGAAACAGGCAATGTTAAGAAAACAAAATATGATGCCTTTCTATTTGTCCTCATATGTATTATATTCATGCGCAGCAATGGTTTAACCATACATACATGGGATTGACAGAGTTGGAACCCTAGGAAATGACCAATATCAAAGGCTTGTATATGAACATTATCCTAATTTACAAGTAGAAAATGCATTGAGAAAGTATGTGTTGGTTAATGATGTATTTTATACATACATGGTCAGAGTTTTGAGAGAAGAGCTAGATAAGAGGTTGTCTGTAGATGCAGAAGATACAATTGGTTTATATAGTTCCTGGTATATTCAATTCTAGAACTTTACTTATATCAGAACTAAGGGGGGCTTCAAAGGAAAATCTTTCATGTTACCTAGGTATCCTTCTAACAAGTTGATTGTTCTGGAGTTCTCAAGGCAGAATTTGAATGCCTTTAAGATGTACAAGAAGAAGTTTAACAAAGGAAATCTTAAGTTACCTTGGGCAATTGATAGGTACTCATGCTATAGTGAAGAAGTTGTTGGTTATTCAGAAAGGGAGTTGAGATATTATGGATTTGAGGAATTTGAGTTGGCCTGGAGATTTGATCCCTTTCATAGAATCTAAAATACAATTGATTCTAAATTCAAACATCAAATACATATTGAAGAGTTTTGGTTAGATTGTAAGAATGACAAAGAGGTAAGAAAGAGAGCTCATAAAAGATTAACAGTAGATCAAATGAGGTCCATGGGAGATATCTATGTCCCCCCATAAGTTGAAGATGATGGAAAATTGTTACATCATAGTTATGAAAGTGTCATGCTTGCTCCTATTGGAGAGCCTGATTGGTCACAACCATGGAACACATCTTTGGACACATTGTCCAAACCGATCATCTTGTTTTCGAAGACATGGTTGAAAGATAGAATTGAGGAGCTTAAGGCTGAAGGAGTGGAGATTACATATCCAAAGAAGGGCAAAAAGAGAGTGAGGGAGCATAGTGATGATCTCCAGTGCTTTTATGAAAAGAAAAGAAAGATTGTGGAAGCCAAAATTATGGAGAAGGATAAAAATGCTACTCTAATGGATCCTTATGCATTAGGAGTGACAGTAGCAGTATCATCTGGCACATTTGTAGAAACAAATTCATTAAGCCATGATATTAGTACTGAAGAAGCAAAGGCCTCCAAGGAAATAACAGGACAAAAGGTTAAGAAAGCAATACCAGTAGGCATATCCAAAGGGGAGACTTCAAAAAAGAGTGAAGTTATGGGAGCACAGCAGGTAGGTGCTAAATTAAGTAGCATACCTGATACATCTACCTCAGCAGAGAAAAGACAAACATATGCTAAGGTAAAAATAGAATTGGTTGATGCATGGGTCAAAAATGCATGAAGCCAAACAAGCTACTGAGACTGTCAATGTTGAAGATGACAGTAGTGGAAGTGAAGTTAGAGAAATGGATTCAGGGAAAGGAAGAGAAATTGGTATAGAGGAAGTAGAATCCAATGAATATTCAAGTGAGGAAGAAGAGCAAGACACTCAAGCTAATATGGAAGCTGAACAAAGTCCAGTGTCTAAGAAGGAAAATGTATAAGAAGAATTAGGGGCAGTAGATCCGTTTGGTACATTAGTATCTCCAGAAATAATAAAAGATACATACAAGATGTAGCACACCAAATTGAAGAATCTGAAAAAGAGGATGCACCTGAGGAAGCAGTGAAAGAAACACCTGCTCAAACTAAAGAAGAAATAGGAGCCGGTACTTCTGCTATGGATGTGTTGAATATTCTGAATATGTATGGGGAACAAAGTGAAAAAAAAAAGAATGTAGAAAGCAAGGATGAACAAGAAAAGGAGACAAAAGAATCTGATAAAATTGTAGGTTCACCTTTGCATGCAAAACAAGCTGACAAGCCTGAAAAGATACAAAGAGAAGGTGAAACAATAGAGGAAACAACAAATAAACCTGAAAGCCAAGAGAATACAGAGAATATTGATGAAGATAAATCTAAAAAGCAAATAGAGGATAAAGACATGGTAAATAGGGAACAAGAAAATAAAGAGGAAGATCAAGAAAAAGATTCATCAGGAAAAGAAGGTCCAGGGGAAGAAGTTGAAGGGGGAGGAGATACAAAAATTGAAGAAGAGGATGATGGGGCTGAATCTAAACAAGATGATCCAATGGTACAAGAACCAGCCCCTCAACATCAGCCTCCTCCATTGCAACAAGAACCTCCTCCACAGCAACAAGAACAACAACAGCAGCAACATGAACAAGGAGTAGAAAGGCCTCAAGAAGAGGTAATCAATGAAGAAAAGGTTACTGAAAGCACAAAAGAGGCCCCGACCTGGTTAGGTGTAGAGATAAGGAGAGAAAAGGTGGAGGTACAGTTAGTACCTATAGACATCAAAAGTCTATTAGGCGATGCAACACCAAGGAAAGAAAAGAGGAAGGCCAGAACCATGTCAGCAATACAAAGGGGTCTAGATGGATCCAGAACACTGAACTTGGCCATACCACAAAAGGAGAAAGCTAAAGGAGAAACAGCATTAGATAAATATCAAATACTTAATTTTGACCTAGGACACACAACAAGGGAGCAACACATAAGTGAATGGGAAGTTATGCACCAGGCTACAGCAGAAATGTTAAAGAGAGACAAGGATAAACAAGAATATTTGAAAGGGTACATTGTCTAGTTACAACAATTCATTAGGGGGATATTTGATCCCAATACTACAATACCCAAGTTGCCCAACGAAATAGTAGTTTTGTCTAAAGATAAAGTAAAAGATATGGAAAATAAGAGGCTTAAGGCTAATATTTTTGAAGAGTGGTTTAGGGCATTCGTGCAAGAAGGAGAAGAAGTAGTCAAACAAGCAGTGACATGATGGGAATTAGCTGCAATAGAAAAGACTAAATGCAGTATACTTATATATAATGGTTAATTTAGAAAAGAAGAGTGCAAGTTTGAATTGGAACAGCTGGAAGAAATTGAGGAGAAAGTAGATGAATTAATAAATGAAGGAGTCATTACTCCTTCAATGGCAAATCAAGTGCCACAGGCAAGGTTAGAATTAAGATTTGAAGATGATAATCTCATAAGGTGCATTGTAGCCACTCAGGGTTTAGAAGAAAAAGTAGACAGCATGATCAGGATGCACAAGAGGATAGTTGAAAGGCTCTTAGATCATGAGTGTATGGATATACTAGCATATGAACTTCAAAGAGCATTAACAGAATTCAAGGCCATTTTTGCACCATGTATGGAGAATCCAGAGGCATATTTAAGTAAACAAATGATTGATTTAGTGATGGAGGACAGTTCCAAGATGAAGAAATATAAGAAGAAGAGTGAAGGTTCAGGTAAAGAAGAAAAGAAACTGAAAGAAGGGGTCACAATGCAAGAATATGTATGGACAAAGAGTCCAAGGGGGAATCACACCTTTATAGAAGGTGTAACAAATAATTTCAAAGCATATTTGAAGGAGTAGGAAAGTGTAGAAGGGAGCAAACAATACTAATACAAGAATCAAGTAAAGGGTATCTATGGGCAAGGTCAACAGGAAAGAAGAAGTCAAAGGAGGGGAATCCTATTTTGAAAAGATTCCAATGGCATCCTTTGAGGCAGAAAAGATACCACCAAGATATTTTGAGAAACTGTTAGGAACAAATGTGCACCCTTGATCAAGAATAGATGAATACTAGCTGTAGATTGGGTTTTGTAGCCGTAGTAGTATGAAGCTTCAAATTCTATATAAGAAGCTCTGCTATTTATATATTACTTACACATGGATTTTAGAATTGTAGCTTGCACTTATAATTTGTCAGAGTATTGGAATAGGGAAGATATTTTCTTTTAGTTTAGAAAAGGAGGTCACCTGTGTCTACATCAAGGAGTACGTGGAATGTCTAATCTCCTTGGTGTATCTATAAAAATGTCTATAAGTTGTTTAGTAATTTGATTAATGAAACAAAGGTCATTCTTATATTGTAAATCTTATATGACTTTGTGCTTTGACACAAGTAAAATCAGAATTCTACATCTATTACAGAGTGTTTTCCAACTCTTACTGGTATCTGAAGTATTATTCTTTAAAAGCTTGCAATCTTTGGTGTATGTTCATGAAAAAATGTTCAGGACTTTACATTTGAAGATTTGAATGTGTTGATTTGATCAATTTATTGTATGCTTTAAGACATGAGTAACAGAACATTTAAATCCTGTATTGAAATGATACTTAGTTTGAGTTTCTCTAACTTTTCTCCAAACAACTGAAAATAATTAGCTTAAACGCAGAAATCTAAAGAAAATTGTCTTGCATTCGAATAAAGAATAATGAATTACATTGATATCTAGCAATTTTCATATTAATTTGAAAGACAAAGTTTGTTTCATAGAAATTCATACAAAGATTTGTAGTACAATAGTGAATTTATGTAAAAGAATGAATACTTTGTTGATATTTGCAACAATTTGCATAGTTTGAGTCCAGTAAGTCACTGATCATCTTAAATCAAGTAACGCCCCTTGAATATTACAGTTTCACATCAACCTGTTGAATTGTCCACCAAGTCAAGACCTGACCATACAGAAACTTGGGATTAAGAACTCTTAAGTGATTTCTTCATATCTTTCAAGATAGTTTAGGTTCATTTTGTGAATTTTAACTTTTGTTTTGAATGTGTAAAAACAATCATCAACAAGTGTTATGTTAGAAAAATGCACCCTTGGGGGCTTTTCCTCTTAAGGTTTAGCTTCCAGATCTTTAGATTGCATTTAGAGCATCTTGCATGATAATTTAGACTCCCGATGAGAAAACCCTTGGGCCTTGTGACAAATGGGACCTAAGGGGGGCTATTTTGATTATCCCAAAACAAGGACAGGGGGTGGACTTGGGCGCTAGCGCCCTAGTCCAGCCCTATTTTAGGTCTACCCTAAATTCAAATGTCAGGTTTGTGACCATTATTTGGGTCCCAGGATGACATCATACATTTTAATTATGAAATTCTTGGTGGGAATATTTGTAGTTGCATATATAAGCATGTGTAGGTTATCATTTAGAGACTAGAAGATTTTTATGATTGTGAGCTATTGGCATACTTGTGATTTTCATTGTGTTGTAGAGTAGAGCATTGTTGTTGTGTTTATTTTTGTAGGTAACCCTCATGGCATTGAAGAGCATCTTCCTTCCATGAGAGCTTCATCATCAAGGTGACATCTATTGTGTTTTATCATCATTATCATTTGGATTTTTTCCTCTATCCCGTGGGATACACACTCTCATCTGACAAGGGTGTTCGAAAGACTTGAATGTCTATATGAGGCTTGACCTTGAGGCAAGCCTCTAAACACCACAACCTCCTCCCACTCTCCTTGTGATTATAGGTTAAACATTTATTAGATCTGGAGAAAGTGGAGTTGCAGGGAAGATTGGAGGACAGAGTAGATTCATGATCTAAAAAGAAGCAGACACTGTGCAACATTTCGAGACATGGGTGCCATCAACCTTGTCCTCCACATTTAGATCTACAAAAATAGACTAGACAGTGATAATCAGTGATTACAAAGCTTCCAACATCCTAAAGAATATCCCTCAATGGACTAGGGTGCCATCAACAATGTCCTCTGTAATTGCTAGAAACTAAAGGTACAGTGGATATAAGTGTCGAAAGGAGATCAAGATTATACAAAAAAAGCTACACCTTGGACTTGGGCGCCTTCACCATTGTCCCTAACATTTCCATTTTTTGAACTGCGAAAGACAGTGAGTTAAGGTTCTATGCAATTTGTCTTATTTCAATAGCATCTATCGTAATTTGCAGATTTACTTATTATTTTGCTTAAATTAGGGTTTCAAGAGCATAAAAGCATTAATTAGAGACATTGTGTGATAACTTATAAATTTCCTAGTTTTCCTTGTGGCAACCTAACCTGATAGGTGACTCTCCTCTTGAGTGAAGAAGCAACTCGGTTGAAAAGCCCTTGGAATGTTTAGTGGAAAGGAGGATTCAAACTAAAACCCCCATACAACAAAAATCAAACCCTCCTCTTTCCAACCACTAAACATTTTGGTGATTCCATGTTTTTGGACTTTTTGGCACCTTGATGAGTGTTGTTTGATAGATTTGCATTCATTCATTCTATTGCATTTGAAAAATTACCAAAAAAAAATGAAAATTTGAAAAATTCAAAAAAAATGGCATATGATTAGGATTACATTTTTTTTTGTAACATTTGAATTAAATGGCATTTAATTTAATTTAATTTATATTATTTTCATTAGATATAATTTAAATTACATAAATTCATCATTTACAATTCATTTACATTGCATTTGCATGCTTGATTTGTTAAAAAAAATTGCTTGAAAATTGTGCGTTTTTCATAAAAAACTAGTTTTGCATGAGCTAGGGTTGTAGTCAAAATCTTGCTTCATATTTTACTACCTTGTTAAAATACTCATTGGGTATGATCTCTAATTGTGGTGTTGCATCATAGTGGCCTCCCTGTGAAATTTCATGTCTAGGATTTGAAAACTTGCATTTTTCACTAGATTTGGCCTTATCATCTTGTTAGATTTGCACTCCAAGTGTGTTATAATGGATTTTGTTGCACTAATTGGCTATTATTAGGGTTATTATCTTATGTCCCTTCTCAATTTCCTTACAACACCCTTTCTTTTGGGCCTTTGCATTGAAATTTTGTGAAAATTTACATATTTTAGCTATATTTTCACTAGGATCTAACTTGGGTTGGCACTATAGGTGTGTTGTAATGGATTTTTTGTCATTAGGTGGTTGTTATTAATATTATAAGTTGATTTCCATAATTATTTTCCTTACACCACCCTTTTCCCTACTCTTTTCCATTGAGATTTGGTGAAAAAACACATATGTTGGCCTATTTTCACTAGGTTTTGACTTATCGACCCTCAAAAGCATGTTGTGAAAGATATTTTTGCATTAGTGGACTGTTTTTAGTCATATCATGTGTTGTCCCTCTTGAAAATCTTTACAACAGCTCTTCTTTTATTCATTTGCACTGAAAAAAGTTGAAAACTCAAGCATTTTAGAGCATATTTGACATCACTTTTGCATTCACTTTTTGTATAAGTTTTGGAAGATCTTGAAAATCTGATTTGACACTCCTTTGCAAACTTACACATGGCTTCTCAATAAAATAACAATGCTAGGTTTTTTCCTAGGCTACATATGAAAAGAAGATCTCCTAAGCTTGAAATAACATTCACACCTCATGACAAAGAAATGGTAGATACCGAAGGGCCTCTTTACATCACAGTAAGGATAATGGAACAACCTGTGCATGGAACACTCATAGATCCTAATTGTATGACAAATCTGGTTATGGAAGATTTTCTTCTTAAACATGAATTGGTTCAAGAATCTTATGAGCTGTCGGATTTGAGAATCAAAACACACAGTGGGGCTTTAATGAGAACAATGGGAAAAATAACTCTAATGGTCTCGGTTTATGATAAAGTTGTAGATCAGTCATTTGATGTCATCCCCTTATCTGACCTCTTCCATGTAAAACTTGGACATCCTTGGCTTAAGGCTATGAATGTCGTTCCTTCCACTATTCACAAATATATAAAATTCCCTTTGCACTGAGAGATCTGTACTATCCATCGTAATGATTATCAACCTCCGGCTAAGGACAAGAACTTCACACTTGATTACTTTTGGCCACAACCTAAGACAGATCCTGAGCCACGAAGAGATAGAACTTTCATAGAATACAGAAAATACAAAGTAAAACAACTAGCATGAGTGGCCAGGTCTCCTTTGCAACCAATAAGAGAAGAACAAGAAACAAGCATAAAACAAGATTATTATGGCTTCGATGAAATTTTTGGCATGAGAAATGTGGATAAGGAAAGGTTCCATAACCCACCTCATCCACGGAGAGATGGCATCTATGCTAAGGTCCCTCCCCCGTCATCCTTACAAGGATCGGGAGGCTTTCATCGACAACAAAATATTCCACCAAGACCAATGAGATTTGAACATGGTGCTTCCTCCTCTACTTTGAGAACTATGGAAAAACATAACAATGATGAAATAAGCAATAAGACAAGAAGGAATAGACTAGCAAAAGAAAGGAGGAGGAGACAGGCCTTTGCCAAATGGATTGCAAATGAATAAGAGAACATTCAACCTAATGTTGAAACAAATCAAGAAGACCTTAAAGATGAGCAAAACAAGAACAACATTTGGGCTTTAGTGCCTTACACACCTCTTTCATCTACCATTCGAGACTATGAGGATGATGACCTCCTCAATGATGACTTCTAACGTGAATCTCTCTACAGGTAAGTATTTCTAACCCTTTACCTCTGTGTTGTGTTTCCCCCATGATGTGTTATGTGTTGTTAGGCCTTCTAGGATGATCCTTGATTCTCTTGTAAGGTCAAGGATACTAGGAGACTGCCTATATCATAACCTTCTTTTATTTGTATTGTCATTCTTCTATATTCCCTCTCCTCTGATTTTATTGTTGTGTGTTGTGTCTTACGGACATAGCGTTGCAGTTGGTGACTTGGGGGCACCCTCCTACATGACTGTCCCTAAGGCACTTGTTCTCCTCTCTGATTTATTGTTTACCTTCCCCTAGTGGTTCTACCTAGCGAGCGGATGATGAAAAACATATTATACTGATGCGGACCGAGTGTCCCTTTAGAGAGTAATCAAAAAATGGACCTAGTCCATACATGACGACGAAGTTGTTACATATTATCCGACACTTGGCTAGTGAAATCACTCCATGTGATCTCTGTATCTTGATGTTGATGTCGATGTTATCTTATCTTGCTAACAATACTTTAACAATACTATTGCTCCGCGCACTTTGTTTATCTTGAATTTTGCCTTGCATGGCTCTTTCATGTAGATGATCATATGCATTGTTGTTTATCATGATTATGTGGATGCTAACACCTTTCTTGCAGGAAATTGTGTGTTTGTGGGAACATATGGCAATTGTAAAGTACATGTCACCTCTGGGGGGCATGGGCTTTGCGAGAGTCATGTTCCCTTGTGTGTTTTCTTCCTACCTTAACGTGCTTGATATCAGTGTGTGATATCAACCACCTTAAGGTGGGGGCATATATAAGGTAAGCTGTCTGTTGTAGATGATAATAAAGTGTGTTTGAACAATCTGAAAATCAATCACAATCATTTAAGCCCTCTGTGGAGGCGGGATATTGTGTCATGCCCACATTTGCATGTGGACATAAACACCCAAACCACAATTTTTGTTTAAAAGGTATTACACACATACTACTTCTATCATGCTACACACGATGACTTAATGTTCCCTCTCACCTACGTTGTACATACAACATCATGGTGAGCACTTCACCTAAGGCAATGAAGGGGATTTTGATAGTTGAGTGTGGTGAGTCTCCTCTCACACACCTTGCGTCAAATGAAGGAAATCATATCAAGGGTTCAGCATCATGTCTTATGACGCCACAAGGGAATATTCCATATGAACGATTCCCTACTAGGTTCACTAGGTGAAAATGGAGGCTAGACTTGCCTTAAAAAACAACACCAAATCATAGCAATGTTTTAAACTCAAATGAGCTAATGGTTAAATCTAAATGCAATAATTCTACGAAAGAGATAATATCTAAGTGACATCAAGTTATAATGATGGATAATCTAATTACATGACAATTTAGTATGGCATTTACAATAAATTGCTTGCAACTATTGATGACTACAATATTTCACATTAATCTACTTTTGTGTGAATTCACAATTAAATCTAATGGCTACTTTTCCCATAATTTAATTTACATATGATTCCAAAAAGAAACAAAAATAAAAGTAATAATTATAATAAAACATACTAATGTAAACTAAATAGTTATATAAAAATAATTAATGCAACTATTTTTTTTCAAAATAAAATCTAACACATCTTTACTATAATCCAAATTTCACTAAATAACAATAATCTCCATTAACATTACATTTAGAACTTAGATTACTTACATTACAAAAATCACACAAGGATTAATTCACTTAAACATAGTTATTTAATCTTAAATGAATTTAGTCCACTAACTCTTTTAGGGCAACTCCCTTACAACCCAAATATTCTTATAAAATGAGTCCTCACCCTCTCAAATCTCACATTTGAGTTGAACTTGGAAAAGTATGGGAAGAAAGAATGTCAAGGAAGTAAGGTGAAACATTTTTTCTTGTTGTTTTGGTTTTTTACTCATTTCCTTTTTTGTTTATTTTCTCTACTATATTATTTATTTATTTTTCTAACTATTTATTCTCTTCTTGTATTTGTTTATCTTTGTTTATCTAGTTAAAGCCACAAGTAAAGATAGGTATTATTATTTTTAGATCATTCAAATAGACATGAAAATATATTTCTGTATATATCTACTAAAGAAAAATAAAAAGATAAAAATATACATAAATAAAACTGTATAAATACATATTCTGCTTTACAGATATGTACAGAGATTAAACCCTGCTGCACACGAAGAAGCCCGTTTAAAATTTGCAGCCTGGGGTGAGGGCAGAGCCCTTCCCCTCAGCCCGTGCCCTAAAAAAAAAAACCAAATCTATTTTTTTTTTAATTTATTTAATAGAACCATTCAACTAAAGTTTTGTCTCAACATTTTTTAAAATGTGTAATATATATAAATTTATATTCATTTATATATAAATAAAACACCATTACTGTATTAATAGAGAGATGTATATTTATTTTATGTTTATTTATATATATTTTTTACATATTTATCACAAGTTTAAATCTTTTCATACAAAATAATAATTTATTTTTTTATATTTGCATATATAATAGTTATAATATATATTATATTTATTCCTACATATTCCTCTATTTAAAACATGGATAAAATATTACAAAACTCCTCATTTATGTCTAAAGTAAAGTAAATAACATGTTATATGTAAAATAGAAAATAATAACAACAATAAAAATAAATAATGACATTCTTTTCTTTTTTTTTATTTCCTTTCCTTTTTATAACTAAAAGAATATAAGACATGTATGTATTTTGGGTGAGAATTTATTTTTCTTAGTTAACTATATTTGAGTATACAAGAGGAAGAGGAAAAACCTAACCACCTTTATATATATATATATATATAGAACTTTACACACTTAAAAGATAAGATAGGGATCTAAGCATTTCTTTTATTTATTTATTTATTTATTTTTACAACTATACTTTAAGTATATAACAATGTATTTCCACCTCTTTTTGTTCATACACAAAATTTCTTTCTTTCTATTGAATACTCATTATTACAATAGTTAAATAAACAAATGTATACTACCTCATAAACTATATTTGCAAAACATTTTACAAGAAAATGTAAGGACATCTTTGTGTATGTATTAATATGCATCTAATACTTCTTGCTAGCAACTAAATCTTAAATGATACTTAAATCAAAATATCTACATTTTCTCTTTTTCCTTTCTTACACCATATACCCCCAAATGCATGTGAACACCCATCTACATATTTGAGAGTTAAACAAGGAAATATAGATAATAAAAAGGAAAGATAGATAATAACAAGACACATACTAATTTTATAATGTTACAATGGGCATTTGCAAACACCTTACAACTTTCACTTGTCCTCTAATAGGATTCACAACAATAATCTTCCCAATTTTCCATTGCTCAATACAAGGCTCATTGGCATAAAATATTTTCTCTTGCACAAAGGTTCAAACTCTACAATAGGAGACTTTTCTCCTTCCTTCGCTACTGGACAAAATCTGCAAAACAAGAAAACTCCAACCAAAGACCAATTGAGGTGCTCACCTCCCAACAATTGGCTTGCTCACAAGCCACCCCCGAGCTAGGAGGTCAACTATGAAACCCAAGGAGCACATCACAACCATTACACCATTCATTTCACAAAGAATAATACACAATACTCCCAACCAAGTCTTATACAACACAAAGGATACCAAAGTGGAATCCAACTTAGGGGGAGTAGAGTAGAACATCTCTACTTGGGGAAAAAGAACTAATACATCAAAAATCCCATATATGCATTGTCATATTTCTTCAAATCTCCCATAACTTCCTACACACCATTTCCACCACCAAATGGCACTCATGCCAACCAAAATGAGAATATGGCACTCATGCCAACCAAAATGAAAATATGGCACTCATGCCAAATCTCTCTCAAGAGAGTGAAATTTTTTCCCCAAGGAGGTTCACACCTCCCTCAACCCCTCACATGGGTTGCTCTCAACCATTTGGGGAGCCAAACCAAAACATAACACACCCAAATCCAATACCACAACTAACAAATCCCTTGAATAATAAGAAGAAAAACAATGAAGATAAAACAACATCAAATGAACATCATAACTCAATGTACACTAAATTACATAAAGCATAAATTAATCTATAAAGAAAAGAATCTTACCTCACAAAAGCTATCTCAAAATGGTGAAGAATAATCTTGGTGAACTCCTTCCAAGAGCTCCACAAGCCTTCTTCTCCAATCTCTCACTCTCCAACTCTCAACTTCACAAGTGAAATTGATTTGCCAAGTGTTTTCTCCATTTGCAAAGAGGGTATAAGTAATGGATGACATGTCACACCTCCTCTCCAAATGAGAAGGTGCCACATGGAATCCACCTCATCCCTTTCCTCCAATCTTCAAACCCCAAGGAGTGATTTGACTCCTCATGGCTCTCACACGTGTGAGGCCTAGGGGAGAGGAGTGTACTTGTACACTCTTCTCCAAATTTCTTCCTAAGTTGGCACCCACATGTGTGGAGCCTTGGGATGAGGTGGTACTTGGTCAAATCCTCATCCACAAACCTAGGAGATTGGAAGGAGATGGTGACAAGTCCACCATCTCTCTTCACCAAACTTACTCACGCCACTTTTTTCCCAAGGCACTTGGGAGTGGTCTAAATCACTCGAATTCCAACATTTCAAATCCCAAAAGACCCCCAACCCCAAGGTATATGACCTAGGGACTTAAAATGAATAAAATACTCATGAAAAGACCTCTCAAACCTCCTCAAAAGTGACCCCAAATTTTAAAATTCAAAATATGACACACAAGCAACCAACTCATCACCTATGCCAACTCACATTTACACAAAATTTTAAAAACTAAAATAATCACAATAATTAAATCACATTACACATTACACATTTACAAAAGACTTTAGTCCCCATATAGACTAAGGTCAGGCATCATCTAGAATTCACATGGGTTTCTAGTTGACCTCCGAATTTTCCATTGGTCATGGAAGGTACCTGCAAAACTCAATTTACACACGTCAATATGTCCAATAAATGTATATAACCGAAGCAACTTGAATTCAATTCCATTCATAATCACATTCAATACAAACATATATACTCTGAATGATAATCAAAATCCATATAGATATCAATTAAATATCAACGCAATTTCAATCTTCATTTCACAATGTCTCCTAATGTCATTACACTAATCTACTACCCTCACATATTCAGTTTCAATTCACATCAGCTTGTTTAATAGCATAATCCCAAGCTTAATTCAATTTTTAATAAACTCAACTAGGTAATTGAATCATCTCCAGTCAACATATAAGTAATCCAAGTCAAGCACACATTCATTATATAAGGCTCAAAGGAAGCATAACTACCTCCTAGTTAAATCATCATCCTCATAAACAAATTAACTCAATTACTCAAATCAAAGTTTTGTCCACGATATTTTATCACAAGAAATATAAGTCCCAAAATCCACTAGTCTTACATCTAGGTGAATCAACAATAATAGGTTCAATAGTGCCAACAAATATGCTCCATAAGAATGGGCCTCACAAAGTTGAATGGCAACCTGGCTATCTTGTGAATACACCATCATATCATACAAAGTGAGTCAACTATTTTAATCAACATAATCCAACACATGCCATTTAAATCCACTACTCTAATGTAGTCATCTTCATCTAATGTAACCTATCCAAGAGGATCACAAGTCCATACATAATGTCCAAATTCTAGGAATATCCAACACCATAATAGGACCCCATCGTGAAATCAAATTAGCCACACAAGGGTGGGCCTCACATATCAAGCATATCCTTTTATCTTAAGCTCTTCTGTGGAAGGTGGGGATGGTGTATTTCTTGAGGAGATTGCACTATCATGTCATTTCCAAAAGTCCTCTGTCGAGGCGAGGAACGGTTCTGTGACTAACTCAACCCTTAAGAGTGTTTTCGGCGATTGTTATGACACAGCCCAATCGTCGGTGTGGGCATGTAATGTGCCTGATATGGTGATGAACGTAGCAATAGTTTCACTCCATTGCTTGTTTGTCGTGTTTTCTCTATGTCTTCCATGTGTGTGTGTATGGCGTGTTTGTTCTCAAAGTGCAAGACTGGTGGCGATGAGCTCCTCTACACTTTGGGATTTGTTTGGCATGTTTGTTCTCAAGGTGCAAGACCGGTGGCGATGAGCTCCTCTACACCTTGGGATTTTGTTTGGCGTGTCTGTTCTCAAAAGGTGCAAGACTGATGGCAATGAGCTCCTCTACACTCTTTTGGGATTTGTTTGTTTACTTTCCTTATACCTGCATTTTGCATTTCATATGGGAAAATCAAAAAGAAAATAATCACTGGATTCATTGTATTCTTTGTGCTCTGCCTGTCTTCAATGTTGTATTCTTCATGTTTTGCGTGAATGTAACTGTCTTCTCCATGTTTTGCGTGCTTGTTATTGTCTTCAATATGTTTGGCGTGTCTTCTTCATGCTTGGTGTGTTTGTTGTGTTTGTTGACCTTACTTTAATCCATGTATTGGCCTTGCATTTATACATACATTAAAGTGGGGGCTAAATGTTATGTCAGAAAAATGCACCGTTGGGGGATTTTTCCTCTTAAGGTTTAGCTCCTAGGTCTTTAGATTGCATTTAGAGCATCTTGCATGATAATTTAGACTCCCGATGACAAAACCCTTGGGCCTTGTGACAAATGGGACCTAAGGGGGACTATTTTGATGATCCCAGAACAAGGACAGGGGGTGGACTTGGGCTCTAGCGCCCTAGTCCAGCCCTATTTTGGGTCCGCCCTAAATTCAAATGTCAGGTTTGTGATCGTTATTTGGGTCCCATGCTAACATCATAAGTTTTAATTACAAAATTCTTGGCAGGAATCTTTGTAGTTGCATATATAAGCATGTGTAGGTTATCATTTAGAGACTAGAAGATGTTTATGATTATGAGCTATTGGCATACTTGTGATTTTCATTGTGTTGCAAAGCAGAGCATTGTTGTTGCATTTATTTTTGCAGGTTGGATTACATCTTCTCCTCATGGCATTGAAGAGCATCTTCCTTCCATGAGAGCTTCATCATCAAGGTGACATCTATTGTCTTTTATCATCATTATCATTTGGATTTTTGTATCTATCCTGTGGGATATGCACTCTCATCTAACAACAGTGTTCAAAAGACTTGAATGTCTCTCTGAAGCTTGATTGAGGCAAGCCTCTAAACACCACAACCCCCTCCCATTCTCCTTGTGATTGTAGGTTATAGGTATCAGATCTGGAGAAAGTGGAGTTGCAAGGAAGATTGGAGGATAGAGTAGATTCAAGATCTAAAAAGAAGCAGATGATGTGCGACATTTTAGGACACGGGCGCCATCAACCTTGTCCTCCGCATTTGGATCTACAGAAACAAACTAGATAGTGATAATCAATGATTGCAAAGATTTCAACATCCTGAAGAATATCCCTCAGTGGACTAGGGCACCATCAACAATGTCCTCCGCATCTGAATTGTTGGAAACTGAAGGTACAGTGGAGATCAATGTCGGAAGGAGATCAGGATTATACAGAAAAAGCTACACCTTGGACTTGGGGGCCTTCACCATTGTCCCCAACATTTTAGTTTTCTGAACTACGAAAGACAGTGAGTTAAGGTTCTATGCCCTTTGTCTTATTTTAATAGCATCTATCGTAATTTGTAGATTTACTTACTATTTTGCTTAAATTAGGGTTTCAAGAGAATAAAAGCATTAATTAGAGACATTGTGTGATAACTTCTAAATTTCCCAGCTTCCCTTGTGGTAACCCAACTTGATAGGTGACTCTCCTCTCGAGTGGAGAAGCAACTTGGCTGAAAAGCCCTTGGAATGTTTAGTGGAAAGGAGGATTCAAACTAAAACCCCCATACAACAAAAATCAAACCCTCCTCTTTCCAACCACTAAACAAGGAGATATCCACAAGCACATTGTAATTAACAAGAACATCCGCACAACCTCTAACTAATTTGTCAAAAGGATTCTTCAAACTGGAGCACTTAAACAACACCGTTAGCCACTGCCATAAAGAAAAGATTGCTTATGGACTACCAAATCACGAACCATTGGAGTTGAAGGCACTTATCATCATTACCAACTTGATTCAAGAATAGCAGACTAAAATACTTAACTGTGGAGGAATGCGGAGCATAATACATTCTCCTTGTCACCACCAAATATGCATAAAAGTGGTTTTCACTCTGGTGAACATAACTAACTCAAATCTTCATACTGGAGGCTCAAACTTGGAACATATCATCTTCAGACATGCCTCTAAACAACTTCCAATCCGCAGACAAATATATTCATTCTACAAGAAATGTGGAACAATCTGTTGGATTGTTCTTCTGTAGACAAAGATACTCTGCAACACATTGTTTCCACCAGAGGAGCAAATTTTCTCAATATCCTCAATATCAAGATCTCCAATACTTACATAGGCAAATATAAAGCATCTAAATCATTACAAGAAAGCATCAAAACAAATGCACAATTGACACCAATGACAACACTGATATGTTGACATCAATGACAACACCGGTTAGGCACATACTTGCAATAGAAACTTCTAACAAGCCCCTCACTACTGAAGATAAATTGGATAAACTTATGGGGGTTATGAATGATTTATCCTACAAGGTTACTCGAAATGACAAAGGGTTGCCACCACAAGGTACTACAACATCGTTCAATGAAGGTCAAAGACTACATAGTAGATCTTACAACACATAATGATCTAAAAAGCCACAACAAAATAACAAACAAGCTGCTCCTAGGCATGTAGCTTCAACCAACCTAAGAGGGATATCCCTGATCCATTGAGTAAGGATCAAGCAAATTTTTAATATAAGATTCTTTGGTGCCAAGTGTGTTTCATTCCCCATGACCCAGCAAACTGTGCAGTTGCTCATTCAATGAGCGGAGATGAGGAATTTACCAATGAAGAGGGAGGAGCTGAGTATTATGAGGAGGAGATAAATCATTTTGACACACATGAGTATGAGCAGATGGGTCATGATATAAATTATGACAGCTATAAGGATAATGATCATATTTTCCAATATGATCATGATGAAGATCAAAAGAGATTTCACCTGCTCGCTCATGATTTTGGGCACTTGAGGGTTCTCATGCAAAAGTTGAAGTACAAACAATCCAGACCTTCTGAGAAGGATGTGAAAGCTCTCACTGATGTTGCCATCTTACAATTTCAAGAGGGCTATCACTTGAGAAATAGGCAAGTGCCTATGTAGAACTCCCTTGCTACTGAGTCAAGACAGGGTACATTGGATGATGGCAAGAAAAGATAGAAGATGGATGTGGAGCAAAAGAGTAATATTGTTCCAAAGAAGATTGTACATGAAAAGAAGAAGCTTTCAGTACAGCCTATAGCAGCAAAATAGAAATATATACAAAATAACCCAACATCAAAGGTGCAACCGGTTACCTTGCCCATTCTAGGGGTCCATTATCCAAAAGACTACAATAAGCGTGATCAGCCTCAATTTCAAACTGAATCATAAAAAGAGAAGGAGAAGACAAAGGAAGAAGGTAAGGATATCTCATTCTCTTAATTAATACCTTATATTCCTTCTACAAATGATGTAACTATTTCATCTGATACTCCTTTGCCAAATTATCTCCCTATTAACATTGCTCAAGTTTTTAGTTGAATTAGAATTTATGTGCCAATAGTGGAACTCCTTAGGATCCTTGAGTATAGCAATAGAGTAGGATCTCTTATTACTGTCATTGAGGCACAAAAACAACCTATTGTTGAACCCAGTAATAATGAGACCATAGAAGTATATCTGGGATCAACTGTTGTTAAAAACAAGATGGGAGTTGACCCCTTTTTTACCACATTAATCATAAATGGATAGCTATTACACAACTGCATGCTTGACTCTAGTGCTTCTAGTAATGTTATGCCCTTGTCTATAATGAATCAATTGGGACTGAAAGTGTCCAAGTCTTTTGGCAAGTGTTTTGTTATGTATTCTAGAGAGGTAAATGTGATTGGTCTTGTCAAGGATGTTGAGGTCCAATTGGCTGCATATCCTGACAAGTCATTTTTAATGGACATAATCATTGTGGATTGCCCTGCCAAGTGGGGTATGTTGTTATCAAGAAAATGGGTAGCCTCTATGGATGGAAGTATCTAGATGAATCTTTCATATCCCACTATTCCAATACAGGGTGTAGAGGTGAAGTTGTATAGGGAACATAAGGTAGAAGATGAACACATAGAAGATAGATAGAAAACAGAGGAAGATTAATTAAATTTCTTTGACACTGACATAGACTATTTCATGGGATATAGTAGTGATGATAATCCTAATTTGGGGGCTTTATCTTTTAACCCTATTACTCATGTTTATGGTACAACTGATTTGTGGACTTTATATTTTGATGGTGCATATTCAAGGGAAGGTTCAGGTGCTGCTATTGTCCTAATAGCACCTAATGGTGATCAGTTTGACAAGTCATTTAGACTTAATTTTTAGTGCACCAATAATGTGGTTGAATATGAGGCACTATGGCTAGGCTTAAATGTTGCCCATAAACATGGAATCACATGTCTGAGAATACTTGATGATTCAGAACTAATTATGCAGCAGATTAGAAAGATATTTGCTACCAAGGAAAATAGACTTAGAGGGTACCGGAATGCAGTCTGGGACACAATGAAAATGTTTGATGCTATTGGCATTGAATGGATTGAAAGAACAAAAAATGAAGAAGCATATTCCATTGTTGTCATTGGTTCAAAATATGACCCTCAAATGAATTTTCCCCATGGCCAATATGTTGTGGAAGTACTCACAAGGCCAACAATTCCTGATAACATTTATAGTTGGTAGGTTTTTAATGACACCAATCTAATTTTCAATTTTATGAATTGCATGGATTAATTTGATAATCAGTTGATTGATTGGCATCCATTGATGGAAGTGGCTGATGGTAAGGAAACTATGTTTGGTAGTGAGGTTGTGCAATTAAAGATAAATACTATTCCAAAGGGGTTGGTAGCATTAGAAAGAATGTTTGACAATGCAGACTGATGGAAGAATAAAAGTAAACCTATTGTAGAGGATAATCTTGAATGTGTAAACCTTGGAACTAGGGAGGCACCCAAAATGGTTTACATTGGGAAGAGGTTAAAGCATCATGAGAAGCAGATGTTGATTGCTCTACTCAAAAAATTCAAGAAGTGTTTTGCATGGTCCTATGATGAGCTTAAGGCTTATAGGGAGGACTTGTTTCAACATACCATTCCCCTTGAACCTGATGCAAAACCATTTAGGCAAAAATAGAGGCCTATAAATTTGAACATTGCTCCCAATATGCAAAAAGAACTATTGAAGATGAAAGAGGGAGGCATTATAAAACCTATCAAACATTCTGAGTGAGTATCCAACCTTGTCTCGATACGAAAGAAGAATGGGGAAATCAGGTTGTGTGTTGATTTCAGAAATTTGAACATCAAGTCCCTCAAAGATAACTACCCTCTCCCAAGCATGGATCATTTATTCGAGAGGGTTGTTGGTTCATAATTGATGTCAATGATGGATGGATTCTCTGGATACAACTAGTTGTTGGTCAAGGATTCTAAACAATACAAAACAACATTCACCACTCCTTGGGGAACCTATGTGTACCTGACAATGCCATTTGGCTTGAAGAATGTCGGGTCAACATTTCAGCGAGCTATGGATGTGGCTTTTGTTGGTCTCATTGATGAGATCATGGTGGTTTACCAAGATGATCTGACAACATTCTCAAAAGAAAGAGGTGAGCATTGCAAGCATCTTGAAGTAATCTTCCAGAGGTGCTTAGGATATGGGATTTCTTTGAATCCTAAAAAATGTCAGTTCGAAGTTGAAGAGGGCAAGTTGCTCGTGCACATTGTGTCAAAAGATGGGGTAAGGATAGATCCAGAACAAGTCAAGGCTATTGATCTCATCCCTCTCCCCAAATCAGTCAAAGGAATAGTCTTTTTTCAGGCAGATCAACTTTGTTAGGAGATTTATTCCTAATTTTTCTAAAAAGACTAAGGCCATTTCTAAAATGCTCAAGAAGGGCAATCTATCATATGGGAGAAAGAGCCATCTGAAGCATTCAAGGATATTAAGGAAGCTATCAAGGAGGCACCAGTACTGAAAAGTCCAAATTATTCTAAACCCCTTCAACTATTTTCCTTTGCTTCTTTTTATATCATTGCTATTGTTTTCCTTCAAATGAATGAAGATGGATTTGAATAGCCTATTGGATTCTTTAGCATGTCTTTACAGGTTGCTGAATTGAATTATTCCATAATGGAAAAACATGCCTATGCATTGGTTAAGGACATAAAAAATTTTAGATCTTATTTCACAGGGGCCAAGATCATAGCATATGTGCCACACATAGCAGTGAAGGATATCTTCATACAGTGGGAAGCTTCAGGTAGGAGGTGCAGATGGATTGACAAGATCCAGGAATATGACATGGACATATAGATCACCAAACTAGTTAGAGGCCAGGGTTTAGCTAAGTTGATGGCTAATTCCAACTTAGAGGCAGCTGAGATAAATGAGGCAAGTGTTTCTCATTCTGCTAATGTGTGTGTTTTGACAAATGACCCATGGTATAAGAGTATTATGTTTTATCTTGTCAACATGCATTGCCCCCCAGGCCTGATGTCATGTCCCGATATTAGGGCATTCTTATGATAAACTGGTGAATCGCTTTCGTTAAATATAGTGTTTAGTCATATTTAAATAAACATGTATAATATTTAATAAATTATATAAATAATATTATTATATAGATATTTTTATAATTAAAATATATATTTATTTTAATTAACAAGAATATATATAAATATAAATTTAAAAATTATTAAACAAATATAAATATTAATAATATGAATATAATTAAATGTTATCATTATAATTAAATGTTATCATTATAATATAAATATTAGTATAATAATTATAATATAATATATAAATATTAAATATTACAATATATGTTATATAAGAATAAATATAAATTAAATATTATAAGTTAATTACTATAAATATTATATTATCAAATATTATAGATAATATAAAGTAAATTTTATAAAGAAATATTACTAAATATTATTGAGTATTATAAAAGCGTCAAAAACCTTTAAAAAGTACACGATTAAACGTTGCATAAGGCAGTGATATAACAAAAGGGTATTAAGAGATAAAGACAGCAAAAATAGTGATAAAGGGAGAAATTAGTAAAGGCAATGATGAGATGCAACGATCCAAGAGCCACATACTTTGGGAAAAGACACCTCTTTGGAAGGTATAAGAGGAAATAAAAGCATGCTTTGAAAGGGAGAGGAATTAGAGGGAATCATAATTAGATATATATTTGCATTCGGGAAAGATGGAACAATGAAAGATAATCAGATTTAAACATAGATCTATGACCACAAATGACGACAGAAATATGGAAGTTAGAAAATATAAAAAGGTAGCAATTGCTTCTAAGATCTGCAACAAATAAAATATATAAGTCAAGGGCTGATTAAAGAAGAACTGCAGATCCAAATAGATCAGACTTCATAACAGTCACCTTTGATATATATATATCAACAAGGATATCAAAGGTATGTTCTATTTCCAATCTGAATATTATAAGTTAACTAAAGTAACAATGATGGATGCATAAATAATGTTTTTATTATGGCAACGTAACATAAGTAGAAGGCTATGATCATGATTTGTTTCTAATTAGTTCTTGTCTTAATTGGAAAAGTGAAAGTGATAAGTATTAAATAGAAATTATAGAGAGTTTGTGGAAAGAATATCGTTAGTAAGAATAGATTATACTCATAGAATGAGAATATGAATGGTATTATGAATATGATGCATGATCATTATTGAGAAGGCGTATTTAATGAATGATTAGTATAAAGTACATCTTGAAGAGATGTGAAAGGCTAACATGTGATAAAAAAGTAATTCATACATATGGACTACCAGATTGAGAAATGGACCTCCTTGTTAATCCATCACACCACATAAGTGAGTCTAAGGGTTAGGCAATTGGCCAAGGTATAATAAGGCTCGAGTTGATAAGACTCTAACCCTCCAAGGCAAGTGAAGAGTGCTTGTCCTAAAGGGGTGAAGAGTACTCAACCGAGATAGGCCCTTATCTCAATTAGTGGAGAGTGCTACTCTGAGGTAAGCGGAGATAGGCCCTTATCTCAATTAGTGTAGAGTGCTAATCTGAGGTAAGTGGAGATAGGCCCTTAACTCAATTAGTGTAGAGTGCTAATCTAAGGTAAGTGGAGATAGGCCCTTGTTCCAATTGGTGTAGAGTGCCAATATGGGACAAGTGGATAGGCCTTTGACTCTAGTTGGTGAAGATTGCCATTCTAGATCAAAGGAAAGGACAATGGACCTATGGCAAGATTGTGCCCAAGGAACCCTCTCTTGTTGGGTGAATGATTGGATTAACATGGTGGCCCAAGTATAGTCTCTTTCGAAAGGAAATTATGATCTTGTATAGTAAAATTGAGAAAGGAATAATGCATATAAGTTGTGATTATAAGGTTTGATTTTATATAATTGTGATTTATATAATGAGATAAGAAGGATTGAATTCTAATGGACTCTTTTACAAGTTGAAATTGTTTGAAAGGTTGCGAAAACTTTGGCTTGCAAGAAGGGGACATTACACCTGAATGTAACTTAACAAAGAACAGTTAAAATCCAATCCCAAAGGTATGTCTTGATCCAAGGAATTTTAATGTGGAGAAATCATGAGGGATTGTTGTTAAAGTTTCTAGATCAGCAATAGTCTGAGGAAGTTATTGATGAATATCACTGAGGAGTTTGTGGTGGGAATTTTTATGCAAAAACCACAGCACATAATATCATTAGGGCAGACTTTTGGTGGCTGAGCCTCTTCAAAGACGTTGCAAAAAAAATTAGAAAGTGTGATGCCTATCAAAGATTTGTAGGCAAGTTGAAGTTTCAAGGTGCCCTTCCTCTTATGAATGTTACTATTGAAGCACCATTTCAGCACTGGGGCATTGATTTCATAGGGTAAATCCAGGAGAGATCAAGAAATGGGTACAAATGGATATTGGTGGCAACTGATTACTTTACTAAGTGGGTTGAGGTTATTCCAACTCGCAACACCACATCCAAGGTAGTAATTGAGTTCTTGTTGAACAATTTGATAACCAAATTTGGTGTGCCATCTAGAATTATTATAGATAATGATATGTGCTTCAAGTCCCAGGACATTTTAGGTGTGTTCTAAGTATGAGATAAGTTTGATTCACTCTTCACCTTATCATCCATAGAGTAATGGACAAGCTGAGTCCAACAATAAGAGCCTCATGAAAATTTTTAAGATGACTTTAGATATTAATAAGAAAAGGTGGGATGACAAACTAAAAAATACAGTTTGGGCTGATAGAATTACTTACAAATGTGCTATAGGCAAGAGCCCTTTTGAACTGGTAGATGGGAAGGAGGCCAAAATTTCAATGTCATTGTAGTTGCATGTGTATCAACTGTTGCAACAAGCAGGAGAAGATAGAGATGATGCTATGGCATTGAGAATGCATGAGTTAACAGAGTTGGATGAAGCCAAAAGGATGGCAAATGATAAAAACTTGCTAAGGCAGTAGGAGGTGGAACATATGTTCAACAAAAGAACAGTCAAAATATGTTTTCAGATTGGTGATTTGGTTCTTCTCTGGAATGCCAAATCAGAAGACAAGGGAAAACATGGTAAATTTGAGCCCTTGTGGTTAGGCCATATCAAATTAATGAGAAGCTAATCCAGGACACCTTCTATATCAAAAATATGAAAGGGGAAATGCTGGAGCTACCTATTCATGGGCAACATTTGAAACATTACTTCTTATAGGTAATAATTTTACTTCAAATTTTGAGTGATGATGTCAAGTTTTATCTTATGAATTTTGACCTCGTGCAGTCTTGACCATTGTTGCTCATGATGGTGTTTTATTTTGTTTCCTGTGTCATTTTCTAGCGGTCTACCTGGAGATCTAAATTCTCGTTGTGCCACTGCTTGGCGCACATCCCCAACCAGAGCCAGTGTTGACACCTTAAAAAATTAGTCCCAGATGTGCCCCTTGTTCCTATGAAATTGTGTCTAGGGTTTTATCCTGACTTGTAAAATCATCAAAAAACCCTAGTGTTTGGTTGTTGGGTTATTTTCTTTTTCCCGTTGACCAGTTTGGCCTATTTCCCAGTTGGTTAAGTTATAAATTTATGCATTTGTCTTCATGATCTAACCGGCCCTGTGTGCCTTGTTTTTCCATCTTGCCCCTTGTCATCGAAAAATCATGTTAACTATTCAACTCATGAAATATTTGCTTTATATCCTAAGTCCGAGTTGAATGTGTTTTAAGTGGAGCCCCCCTTGCTCATATTACCTAGTGACGTCCCCCTTTTAAAACAAACTTTTGAGCACATGCGCTAATTTTCCACTTAAGATTCCCCATCACAAATCCTCTTTACATCGTAATTTGCTTTTTGGTGTTCTAAGGCCAAATACAATGCATGATGGGGCTTTTCTTTGACAAGTGTCATTTCTTTGGTGCATTGTGCGATGTATTTGTATCACAAATTTGTTGGTGGGGAGAAAGTTTAAATTGCGTTGTGTGCTGGTGTTTGGATCTCTACCACGTGGTTGCATCGCCCTTCATTACAGGAGGCCTTCGTATCGCACTCATGTTCTCAGCACTCCTAGCATATATGTGATGTGTGATGGGGCATTCCTTTAGACAGGTGTCAATGTAGCGGTCCATCGCGAAGGTCCTTTGCATCGCAGTTTGAGATCCAAGGGATAAGCTAATCTACAATCTGTGATGGATGTTGTAGCAGGGTCTTATGAGGAGGCGTCCACATGGTGATCTCTTGTTTCATCACATCTCCTCTTTACATCACAAGTTCTCTTCACTAGAAATATGAAGATAGGTGATGTACGATGGACTTCAAAGGACTAAAGTATTTGTGTAGAATATCCCTGCCAAGTGTCCACTCTCGGTTGCATCACAATTCTTCTTTGCGTCGTTGTTTGATCTCGCAGGAAAGAAATGGAATTGCAATATGTGATGGCTACAGGCAATAAAGAGTTAAAAGAAGCAGGCATCTACATGGCAGTGTCTAGGCCCGTTGCAAGGCCCCATTCACATTGCAGTTTGTATTTTTGGCGCCCAAGACCAAATGCGATGTGCGATGGGGCAAAAGGAAGGAAATGGAGATAAATTTCAAATGCTCAAGAGATACGTGGCAACGCCTGGGCTCATAGCAAGGCCTCTTCACATCATGTTTTGTGCGGCAAAGCTTCAGGGACTATCTATGATGTGTGATAGGTAGGGAATGAAGAAAAGAATGATTAGGGGATCAGGATTTTCTTGCAGGAATGCATCATGAGAGCCAAATCAAGGACAAAATCATTTGTTAGGCTATCATTACACTGACTTGACATCCGCCCAGGAAATATGCAAAAGCACACCATCAACTATGAGGATCGCCTTCAATGCAATATAGATGGATAGCTATGGTGTCATCAATACAATTGGTAAGGTTGTCCTTGGAATTCCATGATCAGATTAGGGTTGTAGATGGTATAAGAAAAAATTAAATTTCAGAGTAGGGGGTCTGGTCACTTTCAGGAAACTAAGTGCAGAGCTTTCTAGGGTTCCAAAGAGCAAAAAAGTTGCAATTCTCTAGCAGATGAAACATAGGTTATGAAAGATTTTTCAGCTCTATTTCAGTTATCATTGTATCAATTTCTCCTTCTATAATTTTTCAACAAAAGCCTCAGTTCTATAGGTTTCCTCTTGCCACACTTTGTGGTATGATTGTAACCATTTATAAGATGAATTAGACAAATTCTGAAAACATTGCATGCTATGTAATGATCTCTTTTATGGTTATAGATGAATGATTATATGTTGCAAAGGATTACTAAGTATTTTCTTCTTTGATAGCTATCTTTCTTGCATCTGGGTATCCAGAAAGTGCATGTTTCATTTATATTGTTGTTTTCTTCCTTCTGCCGAATTGTGGACTCTGTAACCTAATATTAGGCATCGGTCTGAAGTATTTGATCACCCACACTCTTAAAATAAAAACACACTTATCATGTGTGAAGAAAGTAGTTAATTTGTATGTCTTTCAAACAAGCATACCTGCACCATCCATTGTCAATGGGAGTGCCCTTTTGTCAATTATATAGGGGTTATTAATGGCAGCCAGTTGTTTTAGGTCCAATGACAATCTTTAGGGCCTAAAAGATGATTTAGGTTTTGTTGTCTTTTCATTTTTAGTTGTTCATCTAGCTTTAACCTAATACCTATTTAGGTATACCCCTAGAAATATCCCTCTTGAGTCTAAGCTAAGTTCAAAGTGCAAAGGAGTCTACCCACTCCTGTAGGTTACCCAAAATCACCTTAAACTTGTTGATAAACCTCTTCCAATCATCTAGAACGACCATCCCTAGCCTAGATGATTTGGGAATGTTTTAGAGTTTAAGGTTGTAGCTATTTTGGGAGTCAACATCCCTCATGCAGATTATGCTTCAAGTGGGCCATAAGGAAATGTTGCAACAATTGAGGAAGAATAAGAAATGTTTCATAATTCTAATTTTAGCAATGAATATGACACAACAAGTTGCCAAAATAAGCTCGAATGTATGTTGGCCACCTATTGCCCAAACGTTTAATGAGGACACTTGTGACTATGAGCTTTCCTTTTTGAAGGTCATGTTTGTAATGCTATGGATGATAGTTATGTGCCCAAATTTAAGTCCTTTATGTGGGTCTAGCATATAAGTTAAAGTAATGTTGAGCTAAAATACTCTAGTGAACATGAAGATCAACATGTTGTAGCTTAACTTAGTGGTATACCCAAGCTTGAGACATTCCAATTTGGAATGCAAGATGATTTTCTTCATTGTGCTGACCAAGTTTATTGTTAGGTATACTTTTCTTTGCCATGTGAGTCTTAGGCATTCTTTTTTTTCCTTAGTTCACATGAAGAGATCAGCAGTGATGATAATGTTGCATCTGTGGGAAGTAGTGTTCTTTGCCATGTGAGTCTTAGGCATTCTTTTTTTTCCTTAGTTCACATGAAGAGATCAGCAGTGATGATAATGTTGCATCTGTGGGAAGTAGTGTTTTTCTTCCATTCATGTGTATTGATGTTGACATAGATTTTAGTATTTCACCCCTACTACCATCAACATGCGTGATATGGTGTGGCATAGATCATGCACCTATTATTATTGGTTTCCTTCCACTAGTGAACTTGATGGTGGCGTTAGTCTTCACTTCTTAAGCATTGTTCACAAGGTTGTGCATGCTTGCAAGAATCGTCATTTGTTGTAGCTAGGTGGTAATTATAATTTAATCTTGAGGGAGATTAGCTCCTTCATTCAACTTATCTTTGATAAAGGAAGGTGGTATGTAGTATTTTACACATGTGGCCTTGTGTCATGGATCTTCTTTGCAAGGTATAACCTGCAAGTGTTATTAAGTTTTAATTATAGCCATACTCTCAAATTCTTTTATGCCCTCATATCATTGGTTGTATGTTGTGTTTTGTATTTTGTACATACATTCTCCTCTATGTTTGTCTTTCCTTTGTTCCTCCTTGTTTTATTTTTCCTTTTTTGTTTGCCTCCTAGAGATAATTGGATTCTCACTATGCCTACAAGAGACACATGTCCCCAACCATAGCCAATATTGGGACCCAATCTAAAAATTGTGAAATCTAAGTCTTTGTCCCTTTATGCGCTTGCCCTATTTTTCCCATCATACATAATTGATCTATGAAATTATCTAATGAGCCCACCCTTGACTAGATCCTACCTAATGTTTCCTTTTGTCATCCCCATATTCCCATCATGTGTTGACATTGTCAAAAATCCAAAAATATTCTAAGTTTGTGAGGTTCCTTATCATTTTCTAAGTATTTCTATGTTTTGTAGGTTTTCCTTGTGGTACTAGACATATACCATCCCTTCCACATCCTATAATAACATCCTCTTCGCTTTAAAATCCTCCTAAACTTCATTGTTTCCTTCATTCCATTTATTTTTCCTTCATTTTCTATTTTGTAGTTTTTCGATGTGCAACAGGATGTCATCCCTTCATTTCATATCCTATTTTTGCCTCCTATTTTGCCTGAAACTTTTATGTAATTCCACTTCCCATTAGCCTTTTTCACTTTACCTTTCTTTTCTATTTGTAAAACTTCCCTATCAAACTTCACATTTCAATCTTTGGTATCCTATCCCCTTCCGTTTCTACAAACTTCACTCCTTTAGTTTACCCGTTCCCTCCATTTCTATTTTACAGGAACTCCTCTTAGAACCAAATATATTTGCATCCATCTCTCCATCTCTTTTCTACCTTTAGTTTCACTTCCCTTTCTTGCATCCTTCCCTCACCCTTTCATTTCAGTTCATAGATTTTTTCCTACCATTTGAACTTCACCTATTTCCTCCATCTTGTTCCCTATCAATTTTCTATGAGTTCCCCTTGGCCATTTCCTTCACTTTCCTCTTTCATACATATTTTCCATATCCTTCAGGATTCCTTCCATTCACCCGAATCCCATCTTGGCATCCAGTTTCACATGTTTTCCCCACATTTTCCCCTCTTTGTCAAAGCACTCATTTCCTCCTTTGCATAAAATTGATAGCCTTCCAGATTTCCTTAACACATTCCCTCCACTTCCCATCTCTAATTTCATATGGTTTCTTCACTTTCTTCCATCCTCTCTATTCGGTTATGGGTGAAATATTTGCATTTGTCCTATCAACCAAATTTTTCATTACCTTCCATCGATGGAACTTTCCCCTCCTTTATGACTTCAATCCTTCTCTTTAAATGTTCACTTCCCATGTCTTGTTCTAGGTAGAATTCCTACAAAACTTCCAAACTCCTATGAAACACTCCAAAACATCCCATCGACCTCCTAGGATGTCATTAATATTAGATTTGACCTCTACAACCATCTACTTCAAGTGATAAACACATATTATCTTAGCAACTTTCCCTACACATGGATCGAGGTAGATTTCATGGGATTTCATTATGTTTGCATCCAAAGCTTTGGCCTCCTATAGTACAGTGAATTCTTACAAGAAACCAAGGGGAAAGAAATTGAAATGCTATAAAAGGTATTTTGTTCATCATTCAAATGGTTGGTCATTAAACCAATTTCATGGTTGCAAGTGCCTCTAGTAGGATTTAGGGCATCAAGCAATGTCAATCTAGTTTGTAAGGAATGAAATCTATTTTTTAATCAATTGGAAGAATTTTCAATGCACATATTATGTAATGGTATGTCTCCATGGTATTTTATAATGATTCAAGAGAATGCATAATTGCAATTGTGTATTTTCTCTTACCACATTTATTAGTACGAATGTAATAAGGGTTTGATGTATGTGTGGAAACATCTATGCATTGAAAATATTTTGTTGTGTTCTTTCCTTTGTTCCATATCCTGGCATTGAAGTTTAATAGTTTGAGCATGATGCAGAGGTAAATACTCCTATCTTTGCATGTTTCTAGTATCCCCACATGTATATCTCATCAGTTGGGAGTACCGCACTTAATGACAAGAAGCATAAATCTGACTAAGGCATTTATAGTGCATATCCTACGACAGAGTCACCTTGTTTTGGTCCGCACTTATCCGCAAACAAATTTTTGATCTTGTGGTTCTAAAGAAAACTCTATTCAAGTATTGAAATGATAAATCCAAGTTTTCAAGTCCTCACATTATCAACAGAAAAAGTTACAAGGGACAGAGTATCGACTATCACTTAGTCAGGGAAAAGCAATGATGGAGACTTAGTGGAATGCTCTGCATTCCTCTGGAAGACATTATTTTGTCATGCAGTTCTAAGGATAGATTCAGGGATGCATAAGACATGGGATGATGGAGTATCAAATGATCTGGTGGTCTGCAAGGTCAGAAATCAAGTGACAGAGGCAATATAGACTCTTTCGGAAGCTCAAGTACATATGGTTAAGTATTTGTGGAAGATGAAATGCATGAAGATCAATCATAAAAGTTTGTGCAGAAATTCTACATGGTTCATAATATCTTAGGTTTAGTTTTCATGCTAATATTCTCTATTTTCTTGTACCGCATCAAGTCATTATGTCAATAAGGATAGAATGAAGCATAACTATTCTCTAGACTCCAATATATATTGGTAAATCTTTTTGTTTTCCTCCAGAACTGATAAATGAGGATGTGCGGATCTAGGAACAAGCATATTGTGATGTTAACGTTCATTCCTAAAGGTTTCAAGACTTCAAATGTACCGCAATGTTATATTCCAAGTTATGAAGTATTGCATAACATTTGGAATGCTCTGTCTCCTACAATTCTTCATATATCTTATTATGCAGATGCATAGATTGATCTGATACTTCAGAAGAAAGGTGTTTGGAAGTTGTTGTGATGATACATGGTTGAATTATTGGTCTGCATGAAGTTTTTGGCTTCTCCCCGGTAGTATGAAGATGAACAATTAAGTAGTCTTGAGTAGTCTTGAGCAGTTTTGAGCCAACAGGTTGAGCACCTGATATATGTGGAGGATCCTAATTAGTTTCCCTAACTCTAGAAGAAATATGTGTTTTGATCCCCTTCATGAAGTATTAAGTTCTGCAACAAGTTTTTCCTATCATATTGTATGTATTGATGCAGACTTGTGAAGAGTTACACATTTCATCCAATGTTGATTATGATGACGACCTAATCAGTGTTTTGAAGTGTTACAAAAGATATTTATAGAAGATCAAGTTCATTTGTGAAGTGGATATGTGAATGTGAAGAGAAGCATAGCAGAATGCAAGAAATGAAGTGTGCAAAATCAGTTTGAAGGCATGTATTGAGTAGAAATAGAAGATTGCATTATTAGCATAAATCAAATGTCTAGTTTGTAGCAGTCCATTTTGTAAATTCTATTACAGTGAGCAGAACACTTAGGGAGTAGTATCTTCCTTGGGTCGTAGCCCTAAATCAAAGTTGTAATTACTATAAGCATTAAATAAGGGAGTAGTAGCTTCCTTGGGTTGTAGCCCTAAAACAATATTGTAATACTTTTGCAGTGAGCATAATATATTGTGAGCTAACCCTCACCATGTTTTTTCCATGTTTTAGGGTTTTCCATGTAAAAATACTGGTGTTATGTGTTGACTCTTGAATTGCATGATTTCCTTTCTGTTCTCCAAGTTATTCAGTTTTATCTACAAATGTTTGTTTAAAGTTTTTGAGTGTGCTGATTCACCCCCAGGCTCTCAACATCTTAATGTGTTCAACATCAATATTCAAATACCCTTTGACTACTCTAAATGGCTCCTTATATAGGCATAAGGAGGTTTCTAGAAAAAGTTCTAAAAAGTATTGTTTGACAACTAAGATTGACTTATAAAAAATGTTATTTGACAACTAAAGACTACTAGAAAAGTTCCTAGAAAATACTATTTGATAACTAAGACCAACAATTATGTGGGCCTTATCACTTACTAGGTGGCAATATCTATACATCAAGTGGTGTACAAAAGATTCCTAATGTGCAATATTGTGCCATTTATTTACAAAAGTATCTATGTACATTACAAATCCCACATGGGTCATTATAACAATCAGGAAAACTAGTTATGTTATCAACCATTAGGTCTTGCTCATATGTTGTGTCTTTAGATACTTTCTTTTGTTTTATATCCATTTGTACTAACCTTTTAGTAGGAGCTCATCCTTGTTCCCAAATCTTAAAAATTTCATCAGTCTTGGCTTGTAGATGTGGTTGGTTAAGAATCTAAAATGTCAACATTTGATGTTGATACTTCTCTAACACATGACTTGTGTCAATTTTAACTCCATTAATGAGTATAATTGGCCAAAGATGATGATTAGAAAATTTAATTACAATATAATTAGACCCCAAATATCTTATCCCAATGATCATTACGGTTGATATTTGTGATGCCTTTGATGAATGTTGGTGTTAATTTGGATAATCCTCAAGGTAGGATTATTTCATAGAAAACCTCTTATTCTAATAGATATTTAATTAATATAATAGTTATCATACTCTAGATTTGGAAGTACTTTCAACGGTACAAAATTTATTATTACAATTTTAATAATATTCTAAAGTAGTATTTTCAATAGGAGGATGATTTATGAGCTAGTTCCTTCAAATTTGTATTGACTATACTAGTCTATTAGCCCATTGAGGAAGATACTTTGGATTGATAAATAATTATTACCAACTTTCATCTTAAATATTTTTTTTTGGATTTCTTCCGTGAAACATGTTGATATATGCCATTTCTCTTAATAGAGCATCAAGTAGACAATTATTCTTTCCCAAAACATGTTAGACCTCAAAATTGTGTTTCATCAAAGAAATTTTCCACCAAGCATATCATCCTTGACAAAGTTGCACTCTAATTGGCTTTCTCATAAAAGACTTAAATTTTCTATTATCAATTGTATTAATAAAATTCTAGCAAGAGAAGATATGCCATTTATCAACTTCTTTGATGATTGCAAGAATCTCTTTTTCTACAGGAAAATAATTTATCTCATAACTTTTGAAGGCCTGAATTGTACATGTAAAGTTTTTCTTTATCACTCCACTATCCTTTAACAAGATTGAAGCCCAATTATTTTGGGAAGCATCTATTTGAACAATAAATGGCCTTACAAAACAAGTGCTAGTTCTAGTAATCCCTTACAAAGTTTTTTACACTCAAGAACAATAGGCACAAAGCATTTTCTATCCAATCTAATGGTTTTGTCTTCATGGCATCTCTTGTTGGCTTACAATTTTTTGAAATGTTAGGTAATTTAACCTATGTGCATAATTTACATGGCCCAAAAATCTTTAACACTATTCTAAACTACAAATTTATTAAGAAACAAATGAATTTTCGCAATAACATGAGGTTGAAATTTTATTTTGCCACCTCCTATAGCAACTCCTAAAAATTATAATTCTTCTTGAAACATTTGCTACTTTCTAGGATCATTATTGAGTCCAATGCCATGTTGATGTACACGATTTAAAAATTGCTAGAGATGTTGGAAATGTTCTTCAATGTTATCAAAGAAAACCAAAAAAGCATTAATGTGATAATTGATTAGCAATAAACTCATAGAATGGAGAAAATATTATCCATTCATTGTTGGAACTAGGTTAGGGAATGTTTAAACCAAAAGGAATTACCAACCATTCATACAACCCCTTTGGAGTTGTGAATGCCATTTTTTTAATATTTTATTTTCTAATCTTAATCTAGTGATAGCTAGATTTGCAATCAAATTTGTTGAATGCCTTTTCCTTCAACTACTCGCTATATTAAATACTCTTTATTTGGAATAGGTTATTTGATGTATATAATAATAGTATTCAAGGGAATATAATTTATTACCATCATTGTCTTTCCCCTTTTAATCTCAGAGTGATTTCTAACAATGAAGCAAGAAGATGAATATTGTGATGAAGATTTATGAATTAAACCTTTTTCTTCTAATTCATCAAATTGATTTTGTACTTATTTATCATCTTATTTATTTAACACAATCTATTTCCTTGAATTGGCCTATTATGGATTGTACAAATGTCTACTTCTAGACTACATGTTAACCATTTTTCTATTGGATGTTGCATTCCTAAATATATCATAAACATTCATAACTAGGCATTCTTCAATAATCCATAATTGAACAAAAATATCTCATATGTTGTATTAAAAATATTTACTCAAAAACACTTTGAAGTGGTTTTACAAATCCCAGCGGGAACTAATTGTTGAACACAAAGAATACTTGGGGGGGGGGGGGGGGGTGAATCAGTATTCTACAAAACCTCTTCTTCACATGATCTATAATGCAATTACCAAATTTAATAACATGAAAGCAGAATAAACATAAGAACAACAACCATAAAGTCATAACACATACACACCAAGATTTTTACGTGGAAAACCCAAAAAGGGAAAAACCACGGTGAGTGTTAGCTCATAATATATTATTATAATAATACTGAATTACATGAAGGCTCACTGCCAGGATGATAGAAGAGAAGATAGAAGAAGAATTAGCTCACTGCCAAGAGATGACTGCTATAAATGCATCTACAGAATGCTAAGGTGCAGTTCCATTTATAGCTTAGTATATAGACTCAAATGTCTTCATAATGTCTGCTATGCTTTTTCTGCTCTGCTTCACATATGCTCTGCTTTTCTGTCCTTACTATCTTTTTCTGGTCATAAGACTGCCTTAGATCGCACACACATTGAATTCGCACACTTATCTCACACTACCACACATCTAATGCTGAAATACATCGAGTATATATATATTCGCATCAAGAATTATCTCACAATCAGGTCAGCAAGCCAAATATGAAACGTGTATACAAATGTTATACCTTGTCGGCTAGGACTTGTGCACAGCAATGTTGACCCAAAAGAACATACAAAAGTCTTAATATAGGTTAGGACCAATCATTCCATCACTTAGAATGATTGTTCAAACAATATATCTTTTCCGCATATAGATCCAACATACTTGTCAGGTTATCCCTTAAGTACTCACTTGACCAATTAAACTGCCACATCATAACATCCACTGCGGTCCATATGAGACTCTAAAAATCATATCCAACATTCATCATTGACCTCTTAACATATCCTCATAACCGCATGACATAATAGTCCTTTATAGCAAAATGCGGATCTTGGAACTGTTACTCTGTCACAGTGAAATATTGTCAAACTAGAAGCCGATACTAGAGGACTTGTAGAATGTTGTCTGTTGAGCTTCAAACGCTATAACTCTAGACTTAGGTAGTCATGGTATGTATCTTTGTTTCCTGAGAACCGCAAGACAAAATATGCTACTGCGGAGAAATGCGGACCCTTTCACTCTGGTACTGTGCACTGTTCTTGACTTAACATTGTTCACCCAGACTTAGATATGTCACCAGATGACTTCTGGAGGAAGTCGGGATTTGAACACTGGAACATGTGATCACTAGGTAACTATGAACAACATACCTGAACTGCATACAAATATCTTTAACTACGGATGCATACCATCTCAAACACTGTCACTTACTTTGTACAATGTGTACTACCCATACTTAGTCATTTATTCTTCCGGAGTAAAGTCTCTTTGCCATGCCAGTAGAAACCCTTTGCCTTGTTGTCATCAATGACAACATTCAACATTCATCAAAGCAGTGTCTCTTGTCAACACTAACTAATCAATACAACAATCAATCTACCAAGTGTTGCCTCAAGATATCCCAACCAATTATAAAGAGATTGAACAATGAAGAGGTTTCTACATTACAAAACCTTCTCTTCACTTGCAACACATGAGAATTTGAGAAAGCAAAACTTAAACTACAACAATTAACACCCTGGAATCAACTAGACTAGTCAACAAACTAAGTATATACAAAAGAACAAATCTAACCAAACCTTAATACAATAGAAGAAATATCTTATATAGCCTCATGGTCTTCTTTACTAGCTCATGATACATGTACCATTGCGCATAGCACTCATGCATCATATCAATGTAATCCTCCACAAATTCGTAGTACCAACTTTGTGCATCAGATTCAACAATGCAAGGCAAGTAGAAACCATAATCAAAATAGGGGAGAGAAAATGGTTGTGTAAGTCCCTTTTAATGAAATTTCACACTTGCATGGACACAAGACACAATTTGGGTCTATGTTACTTCCTTGGAATCTACAAAACAGTCTTTGAATCCACAAGTTATCACACAAATAACCAACATTTTTGTATGTGACTTTTAATTGGAAAAACCACCATTAATTATTTTGGTAATTCTAATTAAAAGAATTCAGTTGTTTGCATATAATTTTTTATAGTTTTATTTTATATTTATACTATTATTTAAAAAATTTCATTAAAAATAAAAAACTATAAAATCGCTTTTTAACGTAATTAAATTTTCTTAACATATACTAATAAAATTGTTTAAAGAAACACTTGTAGATAAATTTTAATTATGAAATAGTAGATTAATTTTAAAATTTTATTTTTGTTTCTTTTTTATATTTTTGATTAATTATTTGACTTTTAAATAATAAATAGTATTTATACATCTATTTAACTCCCTCAAAGAATTTTTAAAACTTATTTCTTTATTTTTTAAATTTTATCTTGAATTTGATATGCTAAAAATTATAGCTTAATTTTAACTTTTTTTTAATGTTTGTTCTTCTATATTTTTTGTTTGGTTAATTATTTAAGGTCTATATCTTCACTCAATCCTATGCCCAACAGTTTTTTAACTATAATTAAGAAATCATAAATATTACCTTAGATTAACAAATCAAAATATTTTTTGACTAATAAACTTTTAAATACACTAATTAACCATTAAACTTAAAACTTTAATCAAGTTTATGTTGATTTTAATGTTGCTTTAACATAGGGTCTTACAAAATTGTAGAAAATAGTTCTCAAAGATTTATCCAAATATGATGGAGAACTAAACTGATGAGTGCATATCTTTGTTTTGATGTGCTGCTTATTTTGAAAATATTATGTTTATTATTAAATATTAAGATTTTTATGTGTTAAAAATTATCTTATTTAAGATAAAAGGTAAGAGTTTTTGTTAACATGCTCGTGTTATTACACTCCACCCTTGTTGCCATTTCAAGTGAAGACTGAAATGCTTTATAGGCATAGTTTTAGATGTGAAAAAAGGGTTGGTCTTTAAACCAACTTTCTGGAGGTGTAGAAGCTCATGGTGGTTTTAGGGCATCAAGCAAAGCAAACGTTTGGGCTGCAATATGAAGGAACATGTCCAGCAGTTCGTAGGAAGGGTCCTCGATGCACATTTTCATGTAGTGGTATGTCTCCATGGCTGAGTGTAATGATTCAAGGGAATATATAAACACAGTTATGCATTTTCTCTTACCACATTTGTTGGTATGAATGTAACAGAGTTTAGATGAATGTATGACAACATTTTAATGCAATACAAAGACTTTGTATTGGTCTTCTCTTTGTTCCATATGGACTATTGCAATTCTACTAGGGATTATTAAGTATGTCCATTATATAAAATGTAATCTTTGATTTGTATGAAAGTATTTATCTGGTTTTGTTGATATTCTATTGGATGTATCTCCCTCCTCTTATTGTTCATGTCTATGTTGCCCAATGGAGTAGGCACCAGTCTAGTTTAGTGAAGGGCCAACAATCTTTTAAATAAAATCTTTTGTCCTGGGTAATTGTAGGATTAGATTAGGTTTTACATGTTGTTCATGATTCAGTATAACAACTAAGGACAAATCTCAAGCAAACGTAAATAGTTTAAATCATTTCTGAATCATGTACATGTATGCATGCACCTTGTAACTTGTGTATGTAATGTTTAAGCGGATTCATCTTGGAGGTACAAATGTTGTCATTTTTGGTGCATGTGCAGGGTGTAGTAATCAACTATATAGAGGTGTCTAGGTGGCTAGTTGTTCTTAGTTCAGTGACAATGTTTGGAGCTAAGTCAATGGGTTGAGTTCAGCCACCAGTTTTTAGTTCATCTTGTTTATCAAACCTCTGGGAATACCCTCCCGATTTTAAGTTGACCTCAAAGAGCAAAAGAGAAAGCCCTCTCCTAGAGTTGGCCTTCAACCCTCCATGGTATGTGGATGAGCAAGTTTTACTTTCACGATGACAACCCTAGCCTTGAAAGTGAATCTCTGTTTTAGGATGTAGTGCAATGGTTTTGTGACCCAACAAGACCACCCATCCATGACAATGGAACAACCACTCCTAATCCATGTTTATCTCATCTCCTTCATTAATATGTTCACCTTTGAATATTGTTTGTCGAGGAGAAGCATGCAATCTATGTTCTCTCGGGGGGATCTAAGAGGATCCAATTACCATTGCATCTCTCAACATCTCTTTAAAATAAGGAGACATTGCCAAATGAAATGGAATGGCATGGGCATAAAAAAGATTGGCCATTAAATCTTTAGCATGCTTATGTTTTAACAAATTCAACAACCCCACCATTATATTTTTCACTTGCAATAGAAGTGGCCTTACTCTTTCATCTTGAGGATGAGAGAAATCTTAGAGGATAAAACACTACTAAAATGCAATAAAACACCAAGTTATACCTCAAGATCTTCCTTCTCCTTAATAAGGTGGAGGAGCTTGCACCCAAGAGCTCCTAGATTTACCCAATGTTGATGTACTATGAATGTGGATTGCTCCTTGTTCTTCAACACAACGTGATGAGGATTTGGCTATGGATAGATAAAAGATTGGATTTAGCTATGGATTGATAGAAGATTGGATTTAGCTATGGATTGAGGAATGATTTTGGCATGGTAAGGGTATGATGAGAGGAGATGAGAGAAATTTTGGCATAGTGATGATAGGATGAAGAAGTATGAAAATGGCTTAGGTGAGGGCTCTATTTATAGATTTTTGGTAAAAATGGAGGGTGAGGATTGAAAGTTTAGATCAATGGCTAGGAATGCTTGAGGATTAGGGTTTGGATTAGAGTTGCAATCTTGTGGGTTGGACAAGAGAGATCAAATGCTAAGATTTGGTCAACAAGATTTGATGGCTCCCATTATTTGTGAATTTTAAATTCACATAGCGAAGGGTGATGAGAATAAAAATGAATTGAATTTTTATTTTGGGGGAAGAGTTGGATATGACAAGTTAGATGTGAATTTTTAATTCACATGGGGAAGAGTTCCATTCATGGGGAAGAGATCCATTAATGGAGACTAAGACAAATGGGAATAAAAGTTAATTTTTTATTTTGTGGCGTGTGGGAATGAGTGTTAATTAAGGTTTGACCATATTAATTAAGTGTTTAGCTTAATTAATTTAGGTATAGGGGATAGGTAGGCTAGGGTAGCTAATTAAATAATTGTTATTTAATCAACTAGGCTAGGTTTAGGTTGATTAGTATGGTGGATTAATCATATAAGCATGATTTATCCAATTAATAAGGATTAGGGAGATGGATAAATTAACTAAATAAATATTGAGAATATTTATTTAATTAATGAGAGATAGTGTTGTAAGGTATAGTGATAAATTAAATGAATTAATTGATCACAAAGGATGGATAAATGGTTAAGGGTAGATGATTAGGGATAAATTAATTAAATAAAATAAATTTATTTAATTAATAGGAGGGGTAATTAGTGGTGTAGAGGTATGGGAAATTGGTTTGCAGAGCAAGTCAATTTTAGGTGTCTACACATCTATCATAACCTTCTCTAGCTAATATATTGGAATACTCATCAATAGATGCCAACCGTGTAGATGGACCTTTTTTAATAGTACTAGTAGTTTTTGTCTTCTCCTCGCCCAACTTTACCATTTCAACCCATTGTTCTAATTATATATCACCACAAACTCATAACCCCATGGGCACTCTCACCCAATAAATAGTGTCTAACCCTACCATTGCTCCCATAAAAATTTGTTTTCCAAACATAACCAATGTCTGCGGCCCCAAGTATTATACCCTTATTACTGTTTAAAACAAATTGCAAAAAGGGCTTTTTGGAGTTGAAAGGGCATTTGGCAAACTGTTGAAGAAAGGATGAAAGGCATGCAAAACTATCTTGTGATGTTCCAACAAAACTAATGTTTAGATTTTCCAAAAAATGAGAACCTCCAACACTCCCTTCAACTTCCCTTCGATTTACTTTTTCATTACCTATCTCATTGTCATCGCTACCACTGGCGCTCATTTTTACGTCAGATAAAAAAATCGAAGTGATGTTTCGAAGGCTGCTAGTGCTATAGAACTCTAGTTTTGCAACTGTTTACGTGAAAGCAAATTGATTTTTTTTTAAAATAATTAAAACACTCCCAAGTATTCTGTAAAAAAACAAAAAGAAATAAAATGGAGAACATACTTTAATGGTTGAACCTGAAAGTAATAAAAATATTATAGATTATAAAACCCGTCACGATAATTTAGAGACTTGCCATAGCCAAGACAACCCACTTTATTACACTGGGTCAGAAACTTCTTCCACCCACCCAGTTCCAATGTGTGTGTTAAAACTACACACCCTAATATGACTAATGCCGATGTTCTATAGGGGCACACCCGTAATCATACTAGTGGTGTCCTAATTCGTATTCCTAATCTCAATCCGGCCACCAACAGTTCGACTTCCCCTCTATCGAACACATTGGCATACATGAACGCATCAGCGCCCAAAGGAAAGTTAAGAGGTATACTGCCAATGTTTCATAGGGTCTTCCGGTAGTTGCCTCGCTGACTAGACTATAGTTCTTCTATAGTGGGGCCCCTACTAATCTGGGTGTCGGCATCGATGGATGGATGGATGCAAGCCAGGGTGGCTCGATACCCTCGCCCCTCGCTCTACTCTCTGGATCGAGCTAGTCAGAGTTCGGGGTGGGGGAACTAAACTAAACCATAGCCCGCCCCTTCTTTCAACTAGAGTAGCGGGGTGGGGGGCCCAACCTTCTATAGTTAACAACTAAGCCAGCCCATAGTATAGTATAGAAAGGGGGTAGGGTTAGCTCCTCCCAGCCTATCTATAGCTATTATAGAGGGGTGGGGGGGGTCGAGTCCTTTCGGGCGAGCCCCCGGGAAGCGCACCCTCTGGAACTAGAGTGGCTCCATCCGAGAAAGATCTTTTTCTACCATACCATGAATCTATGGGTAAGGCGGATAGGGAACCGCGGGTAAATGGCCAGCCCCAAACCCGGCGGAATATCCACTAGCTTTTGAGTTGGAAACTACAGCGGAAAACTGGTCCATTCCAGAGGCAGCAAGTCGGATAAAAGCCAATGTCCCACATCATATGACGTATATAAGTGAGTTCCATCCCTTCCCTTCTTTGAGGTGGGCAGAATTCATTATATAATGTATTACCATATCGACCAGATACCGACCTTTAGAATAGTATTTCCTGGAGGAGTAGAGGCGGGGGTGGAAGCACTCTAGTGTGAGTTATTTCTAGGGACAGGTCGAGTGATTGCTCATTGCAGAGCAAGCAGTATCAAGAAAGAGAGGGGAAGTCTGCTGCCTCCGCCCCTATTGTAGAGAATGCCCTTTATGGTTCCGTCAGCCTTAGTCGTAATTGAATGAATTGGAACTCTCAGCCAACGAATTACTTGGAGAGGGGAATTTCTATTAGTTTGGCCACCCCGCTAACAACAAGGGAGTGATTATACCGATAAAGTCTCCTATCCCAATGAGAAGCTCATCAGCTTAGTAATAAAAATATTATAGATTATGGCAACATATCTCTAAAAGTGGCAACATATATGCAAAATAGTCACTAAACAAATGGCATACCTTGCACTTTCAAATCAAATTTGAAATGAATCATGTGGTAGCACTATTTTATGACATTATGGTTGAATGAAATGAAATGAAAGTTTTTAATGACGTCCATGAGGCCACATCAGCCTATGGGACCCAGAAACGCACAAGGCCCACCCCGAAACAAGGTCGTTAGTCATTTTTCAACCCTTTCTCTAGCTCAGATCTTCTACTGTGAATTTTGATCAAAAAGTTTGTGGATTTGACAAGTCTAGTCTCCTCAAACAAGGTGCTTAAGTTGCTATTTCTCAAGGTGTCATTGTAGCTGTCACTGATGTCCTCGTAGACTGGGCACTTCATGATGAAATGTTGTTATGTCTCGACCACACCTTGATTGCAAAAAAGGCATATCCTCCTCTCCCACTCCTCCTTGGGAAACGTCCACTTGCCCGTTTCACACCTAAGATGGTGTGAGCTAGTTCTTAGCTGTGCAATCAGCGTTTTTGCTTTCCATTTAATGTCTGTTCCTATGTAAGCTTTTTCCTCGTGGTCCCACCCGGGGTTGAACTCTTTAATATAATGAGCTTTTTTCCGTCCCAACTAATTATTCCATATGATGTTTCTGAATTTTACTTTAACATACTTTTTTATTTCCTCTTTAGCATGTGGGTATTCTTGCATATTAATATCCCACTTCTTTAGCCACTTGTCATTTTGTTTCGTCCATGTATTCTTTCTCCTATTTAACTCTTCCTTTGTAATTAACCTAGGCCACCGGTGATTTTCCATATTTTGAGTTTTCCTTATATAGCTTAATAATCGAACCATCGCCGATGCCTCCAAAGGGTACATACCAGATTCTGCCAGTAGGATCTCATACGGAACAACAGTCTTGATTTTGAGACTGCTAATGATGATGTGCTTCTGGATTCTCTCAACCTATCTCCATTTCTGCTCCGACATACTACTGCCCCAAATTTCGCAACCATACAAGATTACCGGGGTAATAAGCAAACCAAAAAGCGTTTTCTTGGTTTTCTAGTCCCATAATTCTGCATTTCTACATCTGTTCTGTAGAGAGTAAAGTGCCTTCCAACCCCCCTGGATTCTTTTTGCTCTGCACGTTTCCCAGCTGAGTTTGTTGTGGAAATCTATCCCCAGGTACTTGTACTCATCCACCACTTCCAGCTAGTTGCCTTCGAAAAGAAAGCTAAATTGGTTCTTTTTTCTTCTCAACGAGAAGATCATCACTTTGGTTTTGTTAGTGTTAACTTGCATTCCGACTTCCTGACAGAAGGATTCCAAAGTTTGCAACTGTTCTCTCAAACCTTGAGCAGATTTAGCAATTAGAATGAGGTCGTCAGCGTATAAGAGAAGTTTTATCACACAGTTAGCTAGCTGAACTCCCTCCTCCTTAGTCTTGTTTATCCATTCTTCTAATTTGTCAATGTATAGCCCGAACAGGGTTGGGGAGAGCGGGCAGCCCTGTTTGACGCCTATATCACTGCCAAAGCACTCAAAGAACCCCTCTTTGGTTCTGATTATAGCTTTAACATGTTCATATAATCTGTGGACAGCCGCCCTATATGCAACAGGGACACTAAGTTCCTCCATCCTTTTCCAAAGCTTGCTGCGTGGGACTGTGTCAAAGGCTTTTTTAAAGTCAACAAAGCAACAAAAGGCCTCGTTGCCCTGAGTGTTCCAAATTCTTTCAACCATGAACCGAAGAGTGATGCCATGATCAATAGTGAAGTATTTTGGTTTAAAACCAACCTACCCTTTAGCTCTTTTCCCCTCTTTTTCCGCCCATTTACTGATTCTATTTTCAATCATGCTGCCAAAAGTTTACCCAAGAGAGGGTTAACCATAATCGTGCGGTAATTTGAGGGATTATTGGTGTCCCCGCTTTTGAATAGGGGAATAACCACACTAGTTGTCCACTCCTCAGGGAAACCCTCCTGCGTGACATTATTGAAGATGTGTTTGATATAAGGTGCTAGGACCTCGCTGCCCCATTTTAAGTGTTCTGCTTGCAGCCCATCAATATCTTGGGCCTTCCCCCTTGCCAGCTTTTTGATGCCTTGTTTTATATCTTCTATGTTGAAAAGATGCTCCTTTGTCTTGATTACTGGTGGGTTATGCTTATCTTGATCCCTCTCATATAGCAGCTTTTCATATTCCAGCCACTGATAGTCCTTGATATCATTTTCTGTTTGCATTTTCTTTTGTTGTAGTTCCTTCCAGAATTTTTTGGGACTGTGTTTTCCCAGAGCAATCAGCTCCGTTCTTCTACTTTTCACGAAATTCTCTTTTTTTGCTTGTAGTAAGTTTTTGTACTCTTTTTCCCTTACCCTGTCCTTCCTATCTTTCCGCAAATTCCTCTTTGCCATTTTGCACTCGTCATCATACCAAGGATTTACCAGGAAAGTGTTTTTTAATCCTTTCTTGGTTCTAGCTCTTTTACATTCACTTAAAGCCTTGTGAATAAGGGGGATCAACATACTTTTGTTGACATAGTGATTATTTTTGCCTGCTGAATTGCTCTCATACTCTTTGAAGATTCTTGAAAAATTCATGGTTTTCTGTCGTTATAAGGATTTTTCTTTGTGAAGTTGTCTTCTTTAGGTAAGATTGAGCCTGTTGCCCCTGCTGTTTGTTTAAGTGGATGTCAAGCTTTACGAAAATCGGGTTATGATCTGATTTCATCTCCACAGGGCAGTCCCCTACCACTAACTCTCTCACCCTCAAGATGTAGCCTCGCAAGCAAATAACATAGTCTATAACACTCTGCCCATTAGACATTTTGCAGGTTATGTTGCCCGAATTCGGCCATGTCTTCATACCATTGCATATGACCATGTTGTGCAAACTACAGAGACTTAGTAATTCTGCCCCAAAATGTGTGACACTCTCCTTACTATCTTGTGAGGCCCTATCCCAGAACTGATCTGACTCTTCTTCCAGCCATAAAGGGTTATTCTCCTCAGTGCCTTTGTTTTTTAGATTAAGGGCTTGATTGCATGATGTCCTTACGTTAAAATCACCTATAATCAGCACGTCACCCGTTGTGCTAAAGACAGAAATATCTTTTTTTAGTGATGCATATGGGTCCTCCCAATCTAGGTTCCTTTTCTTATAAGTTTTTGAGCCTTTCGGAGCAAAGTAACATGCTGCCATCCAGACTGTTACACAATTTTCTGATATTTTCAGCCAAATATATTGTTTGTTTGGGTCTTCTTTCTCTACTTTTATAACTTTGCTCCATGATTCTTTGAAAAGAACCGCAACCCCCCCAAACCTTTGCCACTATTCGTCCTTTCATTCCAAACTAAGGCTTTTTTATACCCTTCAAAATCAGGGACTTTACTTCCTTCGTGTTCATGAGTCTCCGTAAGAATAATAACATCTTTCCCATCCGCTATGGGCCCCAACCCAGGTCCTCTTCTCCACGGAAATCCTCTGCAGTTCCAACTTACCACTGTTAAACACTCCTGGGGGGCCCCGAATTCCTATTTCATGTGTGTCCTTCTGTCAGAAACTTGGGCCTTTCCATTTTGCAGCCAAGCCCATTTTCCAGCATCCCTTGCTGTCTTTACTTTCTCCCACTCTTTCCTCCTTTCTTCCTACTGTGTTATGGTTAGATCCTTGTCCAGGTAGATTTGAGTTCCTCTAAGGAATCTTTTGTTTTTTTAGAATCATATTCTTGTCTTCAATGGTTCTAAGAGTAACTCTTACATGTCTACTCTTGTTGTCCCCTATCCACCTTCCAATCCTACTGGCTTGAGAGATGAACCCCGTCCACGTCAATTGTTCTTTGAGAAAGTCCCTTGTAAGCTCTCTTGTGGTTTCCTTCTCCCCATAATCTTTTAATCCCTTTATGACGATGTTCATAGCCCTATCGTTTCTATCCTTTTCCTCTCTTAATTGCCTCCTTACTTGTTTTTCAATAAGTTCTTTTTGCTCCTCCGGTGGACTCTTGACTACTTGTGCCCAGGATTTGGCTTCCTCTATTTGCTCTTTTAGCTTATTTTCCCTTAACTCCATGTTTGCTATTGCAGATTGAATCTCTTTTAGTTGGGAATCACTGCAGCCTACTGTATCTTTTGGCTTATTCCCTTTTGTTGTTTTCATTTGTTCCAAAACCTGCCTTATTGAAATCCCTTCTTGTTCGCCTTTTGTTATGTTGTTTTGAAGTTTGTTTACCTGCTCTCTAAGTAACTTGTTCTCTCTTGCTATTTTTCCATTGGATTCTATGACCTCTTTCATTTTGTCGCTCTCCAGTTGGTCTCTTGCTTCCAGGGATTGAATCCTCTTTTTCAAGATCATTAACTTGCTGACGTATAGGTCTGAGGACCATAGAAGTGGTGTTGAAGTAGGACTATAGGGATCTGTATGCTCATGGTTGTTTTCGTTCCCTTCTTCGATATCTACTGGATATGTTTCAGTCATCTTTTGCTTTGCATCTGAGATTAGGTGAACATTTGTGTTCCTATCTTCCTTTCCTCCCTCTTGTTTTGACCTAGTTTGTTCTAGCTGCTTTGGCTATTTTTCCGAAGTGCCCAACACTGTCTTAAGTGTTGTTTTTGGTAGAATGGCAATAAAATTTCTTTTACTGGTTTACACCCATTTCTGATTTTGCCTCTGTCTTAGGATTCCTCTGTATTGTTTTTCATTGACATATATGCATCTTTCTACCACCTGTGAAAGGTGTCCCTGAGGTAACCCCAACATACACGCCCCCCATACTCCATTTGTTGCTCCTTCGTGAGCGTTGACACTGTCGAATGCAGGAGTATTTGATGGGCCACCCGCAACGTGGGTTGAAAAGTTAAATGGGATTATGATCCCCCCCTGCGGTAAAACCTCAAGCATAGGCCTCTGGTTTCCTATACCCCTCTTAATCTATACCACATCATCTGACTCATCTATGGCCCCCAGTGCACTGTTCTCAGCAACCTAATTTCTAGGAACAACGGTTTGGTCCTCGACGCTACCCTTGTTTGGACCCCCTGACTCTACAGGGCCCTTGTCGGTTCCCATGTTCCCCAACACCCAGACCCGCTGTTGTAGAACTGCGAGATTCTGCTTGGAAAATGCGTGCTCTTGGAAGGTTTGACCCAGTTTTGTGTTGTTGGTTGTTTTTGCAAAATAAGAGGTTTCGGTTTGCAATAGGATAGAGAGTGCTGCAGAAAATTGCAGAAAAGTAAGGTAAAAACGAGCGGGAGTGGGGTCACACATGTTGTCTTTTGTCGTTTTCCGTCCACAGTTGCCTGTCGGTCCCCCACTTGTAAGCTTCTGTTCAAAGTTGCCAATGCTAGCCTTTACCGAAACTGAAACCCTCACCGTGGGGGGAAGGACTGTAACTGCTGGTCCCCACCGGTTTTAAACCCTTATCGATCCTCTGTTTAAAAGGTGTGGGTTCATAGCACCAAAACTAGAAACTCTATTTTCCGTTCCGTACCTCGCTGTTCACTGTTTAAATAACAAAATTGCCCTTCCTCATCTCTTTCCACTCGTTTTCTCACTCTTTTGCTCACTGAAACTCGTGCGTTGCTGCCTTGTTCTCTGCCTTTCCGTTACTAGTAGCCGTTCCTATGTAAGCTGCTTGCTAAACCGAACCCTAAAACCTGTCGTTCCTGTGCTGGTTCCTCTCGTTCCTGCTCGTGCTCGTGCTGGTTCCTCCCATTCCTTTCATAACAATTTTTGGAGTGTGTAAGGGTTTGTGGAACCCCATGCATCTTTTCAAAACAATTTTTTTTAAACATGACAGGATTTTTTTAATATAAAATATTTGTTCATAGTTTGGGACGTCAAGCCATCGCTAAGATGGTCGATGAATGCTTCAGACATCCTCAATCATCCTAGGGATGGCCAAACATATTGGAGGTGTTTCCTATATAGACGTCATTTTTAAAACATTTCACAACTTTTAAGATTTTTGGGGACGACCAAGGGGTATCCCCTATTGTCCCATCATTTTTGAAGAATCGTAAGGAATAGGGGCAATGGTTTGAGAGCCAAGGTTGCACCCACATGGAACACATAAAAAAGGTGAAGAAAATTGGTCCTCCCTCCCTCCCTACCTACCTCCCTCCCTCCCTCCCTCCCTTATTTCATTTATCTGTGTTAAAACAACATTAAAATCTAAAACCACGAATAAAGTAACTTAATTTAACCCTTGTTTATAATATAAGCAACTTAACATATAACATTTTTCTCAATTTGTTCACGTGTATTGAAGTAACTTCATATATTATTTATCCATTTTTAAATAATCACTTGAATTATAAATGATATGTTCATTAAATGTACATCCAAGTTTAGTTTTTATTTCAAAATTAGATATTTATAGATATCCAAGATTACATTGGCCTATTTATCTTCCTCCAGTTCAGCAAAGGGTAAGGCAGCTCTTTCGAAGGCAAATTCTAATGATAAAAGGATTTTTAGAGTTTATGTGAACACATCAAACCCTTTCCATTCCTGTGGACCTTTCTACTTGCAACTTATTTTATTTGTGCACTACAGTTTGTCCCCAATTCTAATTCCACGGCAACAGTTTAACTTTGAGATGGCAACACTGGATCCTCCCCGGCAGTTAAATCTGATATCTCAAAGCATAACTCTTCGCCCTCTCCTTCAATTTAGTTGGACAAGTTGAGAGTGGCAATGTCTTTCCAATCATTTTCCTTGGGGACTTACCAATCTCCTCCAATTCTGTGCCAAAATGTTTCATTCCAGAATCCCAGATGATGTTTCTGCTGTCGAGGAGGATATTGACTGTCAATTTTTAATTTGAAGATGTGTGGAGAGGAAACTGTCACTCGAAAATCTCTCTTTGGATGAAAACCACCTGGAGCAAGGTGGTGGAACGGTTTTCATCTACATTGGAGAATGATTTTTCCTGTTCTTTTGAATCCACTGAAGACTAGGATTATGTCTGACAGAATGGTCCAGGGTTTAATGGAAAATCCAGAATTTTTGTTTGTCCATAGTCTTTTATTTAATCCTACCACAACTCCCATTTCTAAAGCTCCTTTGTGGTTTTAGACTAGATAACTTACCTTTGGTTGTACGAAGTCCAAGCCTTATTTAGCAGCTAGTTGAGACAATTGGCACCTTCATTAAAATTGATGACGATAAGGATTCTTTGGACTCTATGAGGCAGTTTGTGAGGTTTTGTGCTTTAGTTGATCTCTCTAAGCTACTTTGTCATTTCATAAAAAAAATTTCTTCCAAGTTTTCATCACGTCAATTCCTCAACTTTGAAGGCTTGCTGTTTAGATGCTTCTGCTGCAATCAGTTGGGACATATTGTGACTAATCGTGTTCCTTCAGGCCACAGGACTTTTCAGATTCAGATTTTGCAACAGAGGTTGGGTGATTCAAATGAAAACTTTGTGGCGTAATCATAGAAAGTTCTTTGCTGAGACTACCAACCCAAAGATAGACTGCTTAATTGAATTTCAGCTGGCCAGCGGTTCAAAGACTCCTGATCACCCTATTGTTCCAAGTCCTGCCAAGTGTGGAAATATTCTGCAAATAGTTCCTTAAGCGAATTATCGATCTATAGATTGCCTGGGCATGATGGAGCTAGAGGAAGGAGAAGTGAGCTTAGCTTCCACTGAAATTCTAACCATTTCTCAATCTAAAAGTTCGAAGACTAAACCAAACTGTGGTTCTTCAATTAAGCATAGCGGGTGACAATTGGAGGCACAAAGATTGCGAAAGGAAGCCCAAAACTTTGTGGGTGATGGCTCTCAATGGATGATAAAAGCCTTTCTTTCCCAAAATGGAAGCAGGACTGCTTGAGCACATTGATTGGACCCTTTTTCTTCAATGTCAAGTTAATTAAGGTAGGATTTCTTTGGGTAAGTCTTGTTGTACAAGGGATGTTCAGTGTCTTGGGCTGTTGTCTAAATTTCCAAGCATTAGACTTACACCAATTACTTGACATTTACACCAGTTAGGCCTATTGTATAGTGGAAGTGCATTAATTGCATTTGTTTTCCAACTCGTGAATGTTGACTTGTATGGCATTTGACTTCCACAATGGCACATTTGATAAGTATTTCAAGGCAACTTTGACACACAAACCTACATTCCACTTAAGTTTTAGTGATCTTATGGGACATTTGGGAGACAAGGCAACGAAGGTTATAAATGCCTTTGTAAAATTGTGGAATGTGCACCCTTAATTTGACACAGGAAAACTAAGCGGCTAAAGTAATCCAACACCAACCTCTATATATATATATATATATATATATATATATATATATATATATTTGAATTAACTCAGCTACAACCAACAATCTGGGCATAGGTAGATGATATAATATATTGCTTACCTTATTCATCCAAAACACTAAGGAAAGAAAGGTTCTAGGAAATAGTTATACCGTGTGAAAACTGCTATCAAACAGCTCTCAGAAAATACAGTAAGACTTCAAACTCAGAAACAGATCAGACTGGATGACCATGTCTGCTACACCAACCTATATATATATATATATATATTTGAATTAACTCAGCTACAACCAACAATCTGGGCATAGGTAGATGATATAATATATTGCTTACCTTATTCATCCAAAACACTAAGGAAAGAAAGGTTCTAGGAAATAGTTATACCCTGTGTGAAAACTGCTATCAAACAGCTCTCAGAAAATACAGTAAGACTTCAAACTCAGAAACAGATCAGACTGGATGACCATGTCTGCTACAGAAGGTACAGCGCCCTGGTACAGTACGGCTGGGCAGAAAAAATGTTTAAACTACTCCAAAGGTTCTCTAGCTTGCACACTGAAAGTCCACAACTGTATTCCCACCATACAACTCAGTCACAAGCCATCTATCTGGATATGTGCCAAACTTACTTCACCTCTATGCTCATGGTATGGCCTGTAAGGTACGACTTGTAATGGGAATGGTATAAACTCAAAAACCCTCTGAATATGGCTCAGAAATATGCGTCTTGACAGGGACAGTCTTCAAACAATGCACAGCAGCAACTTCATTCAATACTCCTTCAACCACACTATTGCAGTACGACTGGGATTGGTATGGCCAGCTCAAGAAACCCAGAAAAAAGCACACAACTCCCAAAAATCCATTCTAAACTCAGAACAATATTAAGTTTCATCAACACAAACTTGCACTCCAAAATCTAAATCAACAAACATCAAATTCCATGATGCTCAAGTTTGATTCCTGAAATGAAATCGACAAGGACCCAGCTAGGACTGATCTTGCACAGTCGAAACGGATAAATTGATATAGTTAACACAACAACCCCGCTGAACAGCTCAGGCTCTCCAGAAGATAATTTCTCCAATCTGTAAAATATGCATGAAGATAATCCTCAAACTGAGCGAATGCTTCTCCAAAATACCCCACGCCCAGCAAGAATAGCAAATGAATCATGTCAGACCACCCTCTGACATCCTCAGCCAACGCTCAACCAGAAATATCAAAGGAATAATATTAAATTCCCCCCACAGAGGAGCGCTCCCACTAACAGGCCCAGAATTGACATGCACAGAAAATGGGCCCACCAATTGCCTCAACGCCACTAGAGACAGGAAATTGATTTTCTTAAAAAAAATATAAATTTATCCTGCTATATTTGGTCTTTTTAAATTCTCCTTTCCCTTAACAAATAGTTAGCTTTCAGGAAAATAATAAAAACTAACCAATTTCCAGTTAAAAAGGGAATATTACAAATTGCTGAGGCTTTTAGAAATTATTGTTTAATATAGCAAGGGCCAAGTAAAAGTGAACATATAGATAAGATAAAGATGAAATTGATAAATGCCATTTTCAATTCTGAATATAATGTGATAAATACTGTTTTCCAATCTTCAATTATTTTGAAGATTCAAATATTGCTGATGAAAAGATGTTAGCATCATTGCTCCATGACAGTCATTGATCTGTGACTGCCAATAGGTTGCCACTATCTTCAGTACCAGACAATCACCTAACTTGTAACTCAGCTCGAAGTCTCACAATTGCTCAAAGAATAAGCTCGTGTGGTGAGATATATCAAGGCCTCCATTTGGATGACTCATCCTGACCAAACTGACTATCAATGAATCATAAAACAGGCACGCATGGCATGTCATGACCATTTAGGTTTTACTAAAAGGCTTTTCTTTATAAGACAAATACATACTGGATCTTATGAATGTATCTTACAGAGATCAAAAATAATGCTTTACATATATAGTCAAGAAGGATGTTCTACTCCAATCATATTTCAGGAGCTCACATGCCAAATGCATATCTAGGGAGTACAACAAAGGTGAAATCAGCATGTATTTGTAACATGGTCTGAAAAATATTGCATGTTACAACAAAAATAACTCTACACCATTTCCGAGACTTTATTCATGCCTTGTTAAGTCATCAACAACATATAGTCCCTGCTTCTGAAACTCAAGTAACATCATCAATGAAGCCGAATCCTTTGCACTCTTTTTGTCAGATTTTGCTTCTCCCTGAATCTTGATATGTTCTAGTTCTCGGTGACGGATGTGCACATCAAACATGAAACTGCAAAAGAAGAAACAACGAATACTTCAGACCGTTACTTAGAAGAATCTTTGTGAGCACTAAAATTCAGAGAAATAAGTGCAGGCACCTTCTTATGTGAGGCAAACCCATTTCTTCAATCAACTGATATACAGGATGTGGCCACCCTTTTTTCAGGCAGAGTTGATACAACAAATTACGTGGAGCTCCTTTAATCTTCATCTTTTGGATGAAGGCTGAACAAGAGAAAAAATTAAAAATATATGAAGACCAGTTCTTGTGTAACATAAGCTAATTAGTCTTGAAAGCACCATCAATACATCTCATGTTCAACGTAATTCCATGTTAGATATCTACTGCTGCAAGTTCAATGTCCATTCAACTTAATTCAGTGTTAGATATCTACTGCTACAAGTGCAGTGTCCAATCAAACAATCATATGTACAAAATCTGCTACTTCAAGTGCAGTGTCCAATCAAACAATCATGTGTACAAAATCTGCTACTTCAAGTGCAGTGTCCAATCAAACAATCATATGTACAAAATCTGCTACTTCAAGTGCATTGTCCATTTAAAACAACTCTATGCCTTCTTCCTTCCCTATCAATCTCTATAGATGCCCCAGCCCTGTTACTCTCATGTTAGGTACCATAATCTCCCTAATTCCAGGATCAAAGGCCTTTGAGTCTCCCAACCCTAGATCCTAGGACATGGAGACATGCAAACATTTTCTTGAATTTTTCCCTTTGCCTCTAGTGGTTCCTCCGCACTGAAGCTAATTAGTCTTGAAAGCACCATCAATACATCTCATGTTCAACGTAATTCCATGTTAGATATCTACTGCTACAAGTTCAATGTCCATTCAACTTAATTCAATGTTAGATATCTACTGCTACAAGTGCAGTGTCCAATCAAACAATCATATGTACAAAATCTGCTACTTCAAGTGCAGTGTCCAATCAAACAATCATGTGTACAAAATCTGCTACTTCAAGTGCAGTGTCCAATCAAACAATCATATGTACAAAATCTGCTACTTCAAGTGCATTGTCCATTTAAAACAACTCTATGCCTTCTTCCTTCCCCATCAATCTCTATAGATGCCCCAGCCCTGTTACTCTCATGTTAGGTACCATAATCTCCCTAATTCCAGGATCAAAGGCCTTTGAGTCTCCCAACCCTAGATCCTAGGACATGGAGACATGCAAACATTTTCTTGAATTTTTCCCTTTGCCTCTAGTGGTTCCTCCGCACTGAATCTTAGTAGAGTGATATGCTATTTCTGTGTCCTATTTCTAAATGTCTATTTACCTAAGAGAAGCCAGTATGTATAGGATAAAAATCCTTCAATGACATTTAATGTGAAACTTTTAGCTGTCTACCTTTTTCTAATTTATCTCTACAAATTTAATTTTCCTGCTGTCCGGCTATTTTTAGTTCAGTCTTATCAACCCTTTCCAACTGTTCCAGCTGTCCACCTACTTTTCATTGATTACTATCTACCTCTTATAGCTATTCCCACTTACCATCTACATTTTGTTTCAATTCTATCCACCCACTTTCACACACATATGAAAGGTAAATAACTATAAGGTACAATGTTAGATATTCTCATCATTTCCTCCCTCCAATTTTGATAGATGAATCCTGGACCCATCTTGGTGCCGCTGAGATGAGCCAGGAAATAATGGTATCTCATGAAGCATAGACTACATACAGATTACAAATATTCATGATGAAAACCCCATGTGGATTTAATACAAATGTTTGAATCAGAGGATCTAGAACATCTAGGAGTGAAATATCCTGGAGAATGGAAAGGTTTTCCTAAACCAAAAGAATCCTCAAATAGAGATCCAAGCTTGATAAATTGATGCTTTGCATGGAAGATCTTTGTATTGAGGAGATAGTAATGTATTGGGATAAAGGGTAAAATCCAATCCATGAAACTTAATCATAGGAGTTGCTGAACGTGAAACCCTTTGGTGTCCTCCCTTTTTAAGAATAAAATGCATGTTAAATAATGAGACAGGTGGAGAGATGCCGACACTAAAGTTGTGACAGTCCATCTTAAAGCCGTGGGGAATCTTGCTTAGGATCAGGCCTCTAATTACTCGGGGAGGGAATGACCAATATGGATTTCATAGATCTGTTGAATTTCAAATTTGCCAAAGGAAGAAGAGTGGACTGTAATTGGAGAGAGGGTAAAAGGCTCGGTGTGTGTTGATAGCCCTACATATGGACGCAAACACTAGAGGTAGCTGAGTGGTGAGGTGATGATCAAAAGACTAGTTCACAAGAAGAAACTGTTACAGAAGATATGTAGTCAACAAAACAGTATCTTCACTGTGTATTGTATGTCTAAACATTGAGGAGTGCATGTTGCCTTATGGCTAGGATGGCAGCAAAGGAAAACCATCAATTTCCTTGATGATCATGTAAGAAGTGAAGATAACAAGCTGGTCCCATAGACGGACATGCAAATTTTCTTATCAATTTTAACCAACTGTTTATAAATCCTTCCTGTCACTCAACAATCAATTCATGCCACTGAGATCCAAATTGCTAAACAGAACAATGACAAAATTGACAAAAAATAAGCGTTTTATAAAGCGGCCAACTTCTGTTGTTGGACTTGCTGAGTCTAAGTGATTCTCAGCAGACACTCACCAAGTAACTCAAGAAATGCTTGTGAGTTTCTGCAGCAGAATCAGCTTGCGAGTTACTCATCTGCTGCAGAAACTCACAAATACGTGAAGTTCAGTAATTACTCACTGAGCTTTTGAACTATGGCTAAAACCATCACATAAAAATATCGACAGAACTTCACAAATACGTGGCATACCTGATTTGACACCCACATTCTCCGGCGACGCCAAGTCACTATCTGTTGCACTGCTGTTCCAAGCCTCAAGAATATTACTTGCTTCATCTACTTTTGATAAGCTTGTCAATCCATCTGTATTAATTCAAAAAACAAAAATAACAAGTATGCAATATATGAAATAAAATATGGAAACTTTAAAAAATTAGAGGAATGGAAAGCACTGATCCAAAAATAGAGACAATTAAAGTATTCATGTCATTTGCATACTTATAAGGTGTTCAATTTATCCTATCCATATCTCTTTGCAGATGACGTGTAATGCCTTTCAGCTTTCATCTGTAATTAGACAAAAACTAACTATGCAGAACAAGATTGTCCATACACAATTTCTAGTCCCAGTTTCTGTTGATGAAGACCCTTACATATTTTTATGTCACTACTGTTAATATATTAGTTACCTGTATTGATACTCTCAATAAATGAGAAACTTATTTCATGTCTGTAGCCAATTATGTGTGAAAGAAGCTAGTTAATAATGCGGAGATTCAGAAAGGATGAACTTGTAACATGTTCCAAAGTCCAAACAATCAAGGCCACTTCATTAATTTACAGTTAAAGTCCCATTGCCGCAATTCATCCATTAGAATTACACGATCGACATCTCGCTGCATATCATCATCATATAAAATCAAATAGTAGCTTACAAGTTAAATTATACAAAAAACCTACCATGAGGAGACCAGTTCTGGTTAGAAATGTCTTTGGTATTACATATCATAGCATCATTTTTTTCTCCAGTAATACACTCTTCACATTTTCTGGAATCTGCAGATGTTTCCGAAAGCCTTGGTCTCTTTTTTAAGGGCTCCTGATTTATTCCCCTTTCATGATCCATTCTATATCTATCTGCATTTCCATTTAGACTGATACCATCTTCCAACATGTGCTCCCTACTAGATAGCATATCATCCTTTTCTAGATTTGATTCCAGGTGCTGAAGTAAGTGTACATGTTCCTTGCACATCAATCCTGTTTTGCTGTTGCCAAGTGAATCCTCCTCCTGATCTAGTTTTCTTCTCCAGCATTGATCTTCTGAGACATCGATGTCCAATTCTCCCGTACCCATAAATGCACTGCTAGCAGTTGTCTGCTCCGCCTTTAAGATATCAATTCCATTAGATGTAACCAGAACTTGATTAGAAAAATGATCTTCAGATTTATTAAAATCGGCATTTTCTGAAACAGAAATCATTTTTCCATAAGTAAGAAGAATCGATCCTTTGTCTGGAACTACTTTTGAGGGCAGGTCCATTGATATTTGCCATTGACGTTTATGTTTCAGGCCTCTTTCCTGTTCACACAGAACAACTGTATTACCATTAGAAATGTTAAACTACAATCAAGCTTGTTCATATGTTTTGTATTAAACATAGAAAAAACAAGAAAAGAATTCAGATTCTAAAAGTAAATTTAATATTTTTCAATCATGAAGGTCTTAGTTCAATGTTCAGAAAATTTGGTTCAACTCACCTCCAAAAGTATCAACATCTGCTGGGCAGCTTCAATTTTTGCAGTCTTCTTGTTCATCTTTGAGCCTGTCCCAACTATAATCGATTCTTCAAGTTGGACTTCTGCAGTGGCCATAGTTATTTTCCCTTGTTTAACAAACTTCCATTTTAGGGAAAACCCGTGTTGACAGCAGAGTTCTTGCAACTCTCGCAATGGATGCAAGTCAAGAGTTTCAGGCGTAACAATCGGAGACAAGATAGGTTTCATTATCTCCCAAACACATGCTAAATTGAATTTGCTATCCACTAAGATTGCACCTGCAATGCTTTCTACTAAGTCCCCTAATACCTGCATTCAAGAAAAGGAATGATATGAATTTAACCAAGCTGTCTACCAGATACCTATAATCTGTTTAGTAATAAAATAAGAAACAATTAAGCGATTAGTTTTTGCATATTTTCATGAACTTTTGTGTTCTTTGTTATGATACAGTTTTTCAGAATCATTAAAAACAACAAAAGTTATGAAACCAGTTCCGGACAATAGGCATCACAAAATGAATCGATTAAAGTCAATCACATTATTAAAAGATAGTAATTACCTTGGGACCTCCTATTCCTCCTCCAAATGAGATAAACCGGCATTCCCCCACTTTGCATTCACCAATAGCCTTGACAAACTCTGTTATTTGATTCAAAAGAGCACCTGAACCATGACGGAGATATTTCTGAATATTTTGTTTCACAGCAACCCAGGCAAAGTTCTCATTGTTAACAGCTGCTGAGCGCAAATTTGTCAAAATTCCAGGTGAGTGTCCTGGGTATGTTTTATAGAGATGCCATGTGATGAGGAAATCAAGCACAGAGTCCCCAAGGAATTCTAAGCGCTGTACAAATATATATAATATATTAATATTTACTCTTCTATAAAGCAGTCTCAACATAAATATTTTTCTTATTGCACACTAAGACATGAAGCTGAAAAGATAAATCATTTCCCTGTATTTATGCTAAAAAATACAAGACAATTGGAAACTAATTGATAAATCACTTCACTTCATAAACATTATTTTTGTTTTCTAATCTAAATCAAATATAAAAACATTAACCGCATGCCTATATCCAATTTTCACACTGCAAGAAATAAATTGAACTGTGAATAAGAAGAGAGACAAGCATATCTCTAAACTAATGACAGACAAATCTGACAAAAGTAAATCAAAACTTCTATTTTCTATGAATAATTTCCTTTTGTTGTAAGTAAAAAAAATTGTTTAACATGTTGTCTTGCCATCTTCTTAAATGTATTGTGATTAACAAAAGCACATGAAAAGACAATACTATGTAAGAAAAACTTTCACAATATAAGCTAATTTTTACATCCATAATCTTTCCAGTTTTGGATTACCTGATAACAACAACCTCCTTCAGGATCTTGTTGTGAAGCATGCGTTAGAGCTTCCACTAGAAGTGCCTTGTTCTTGAATTCATATCTCAATAACATCTCCAATCCATGCAAGTTTGTACTCCTTAAGACACAAGGATAAACAAAAGCACGATCACATGCTGCCTCCAATAACTCAGCTTCAACTTCAACCTCCATGTTCATCCACTTCATAAACTCAAGAGCAGCCGTTGGACCACCTCCAACTAAATATGCACCAATAAGGGACTCCACAACATCTGATATCGTTTTTGAGCACATCCATCGATGCCCATGATCACAAGCTTTCCCAATTCTGACCACTTTATCTTCCTTCTCAATAGAAGGTTTTTCATTAATTTCAAAATTTTTTGGATTGCAATGGCAAGGAACAGATTTCTGGCATAGCATACCAGGAGCAACCCAACGACAAGCATCAAATGGTTCATCTTGAATATATTTCTTCATACACAACAAAATCAAAAAATCAGGTGTTGCAGTACCTTATTTTCAATCAAGATTTATTGCAAAACTAGGTGAAACAACAAACTAAGACAAACTACTAGCCTAATGTAAATTGAGAATGTAATCCAAAGAAGTATAAAATAGTTCTGTTCGCTGCAATTTCAGAATTTATTGAACAAAACATGTCCATAAATGAGAAGGAAGAAATAATAATATATATTACAAATAAAAATAAATAAAAAATCCTTTAAGAGCAAAGCTGAGATAAAAAGGAAACGGGAGTCATGGTGAACATAAAGATCACAAAAAACCTTATTAGACTTCTAAAATGAAGAGCAAAATATGGGCGGAAATCTGAGGAAAACAAAAACTCAACAGAATTGCTTATTGTAACATTTAAAAAATCTTTCAAAATAAATTTAATTTAGATAGCCTAGAATATGCACTGGATCAGTTGCCACTTTGACACATTCTTTGGGACATAAAATTATGTTGCAATCCTCTAAATACCAAGTTCTGGGTTGGCTAATGTTTCCTTAAGGATTGGCAGTCAAGGTATGTTTGTAAACAGTTGGTATATCAGATTCTTTTACCATCTGGCATAGGATAGAGAAGGCAATGTATCATGCCATTTCGAGATGTCCAGATGCCAAGATCTTTTGGGTGTTGTTACAGGGTAAATTTAACTTCTCTTCTTGAATCTTATTCCTGATGATGGATAATGGAGTATGATCCAAAACGTCAATATAATAAACCTACACAGTTCAAACCAGAAGCTATTATTTTAAATCAACTTCCTTTTTCAATACCCTTATCTCTAGGAGAGATTCTCTCCTTTGGGACTCATGGATGATCAGGATCAATTGCAAGACTCTTAGCATCATAGAGCATGATACAAAATGTTGATAGTAAAAACTAACACACAATTATATCCAACAGCACTCGCTACTCAGACTTTGAGTAATGCAATACGGTTGTTGTCATGCCCAACTCCACCTTTCTTTTCTACAATTTGTTGTACCCAAGCCAAAATTCAATGATTGTGTTACATGATACTCATTCGTCATCAATTTATCAATTGTTGGTGCATCAAACTGAAAACCGTATTGTTAGTCATTCATAGGTCTGACTAACAGATTTTTGCAAGTTAATCCTGATTCATATATTTCGCAATCAACATAAGCTAGTTCCAAACAATGGTGAATGCAAATAAGTCTTAAGAGAATAATAGTTTAAAAACGATAACGGCTCCAATAAGAAAGGAGGAGGTGATCATGAAATAAGATGAATAAAAACCAATCCAGTTTGTAAATGTAATCATCCAAAGGGGGATGTTGGTACACTTCTGTTAATAAGAATGCTGCGATTCTATTTTCAAAATGATTTCAGGCATGATTAAGAGGATTGTGGTGCACTTTTGATCGAAGAGAAGCTAAAAATAATTTGTTAGTCACACCAAACCCAGTCATCAAAGGGATCGTCCAAGGCAAAGCCGCTACTTGTTCTAGAGAATCGCGACACTCTTCCATTTGGCATATTTGAAGGAAACGACAAATAAATCTTCCAAAGCAGCAGCTGCAGTTCACGTATAAAAATCTCATAGAATAGAAGTTTGCCTTCATGCACAAATAACATCCACATCAGCAAGAAAAACAAACAATCTCAATACAGGAATCACGCTAGGCTAAGGATTGCACCTATTGTCCAAGTCAGCATGCTACAATTAGTCTTATAAAACTACGCCTAATGAAGTGATCACCACACTTTTGTTTGAAAGAAAGCTACGACTTCATCAGAAAAACCGCAACAAGGAATAAACTACGCCCAAGTTGCTTGAGGTGGCAGCAAAACAAGTCTTAAGAAGCATGTAAAAGAACCCGGGCCCATGTCAATCCAATCACCATTCACATCATCAATAAAAAGACAATCAAATCTGCGCCTAGGCAAGACAGACTTGCTCCAGTCGCATAAGACAAATTGAAGCCAGCTAATTACCGTGCCAACCCTCCAAGGCAGTGCACTTTTTCATGACATTTTGTTAGCATCTGAAGTGGGCGCGCGGAAAGGAAGCTTGCATTGGTCTTTCAGGAGCCGCGGAAGGTGCCACAGGAGCCGCGGAAGGTGCTACAAGAGCCGCGAGAGGAGGGGCCCCCGTGGGCCACAGGTTGGAGCATCGAACAAATCTTTTGTATTTCTTAACCAAATCTTTTTGCATATGCGGTCTTTCTCTTTTGACCAAACAGGCAGTATCAGGCAGTATCAAACCAAACAGGCAGTATCAGTTGTCCTTTTCCTTTTCATTAACCAGTTTCTCAAAGCAAGCAGACAGTACTCACCGTGGCACCGAGAAAACAGAAAGTCAGGGCCCTTGAGGGTCCTGTGACAGGGAACAAACTCATTTTGTTAATGGACACACAAACAAACCCCCTTGCAAAAGGAGTCATGACAAAAGGTTTGTCAGCAGAGTTAGAGGCTATGGAAAAGGTACGGTTTGAGGAAACTCATGGGGACCCACAAGCAAACATGCTAATAACTTATGGTGCTAATCTGACTTGGGACCTCGAGAACCCAGTGAGCCAGTCCTCTATTGCTGTAGGGGCCCTGGAAGCTCTGCTTTTGCACTCACACGGGTCAGTCCAGGTCCAAAACAGAGTGGTGGATACAGGGGAAAAACTGACATTCGTCAATGCAAAACAGTATAAACGGATTCTACAATGCAGGCAATCCAAAATAGAAAAGAAACTCAAACTGCTGGGAAAGAGAAAATTCGTGGCTATTCTACCCAAACTAGCCTGCAATAATCAAGCAACTCCTTTAATGAACACAATACAACTAGGCTCAATGGATGAGAAGCAGGAAAATCTCTTAGGAGAGCTCGAGCAACAGACAACAGAAACAAAACAGGAAGCAATAAAATAGGAAGCCGCAAAACAACTTGAAAACAACGGAAAAGAAGAAGAAAGTCACCTTGACAACCACGAACTTTACAGTCCTGCTTCAACTCCGTTAACATGGTCTTCTGAACTCTATGTCATGGAGTTAATGGCGTTGAAAAGTAGACTGGCTAAGTTAGAGGCAAGAGAACAGGTGATGGATACCAAGTTTCAAGAATCTATAGAAAACAACCGCAAGATAGCACAGGAGAATAAGGCACTTAAAGATCAAGTAAACAAACTACTAAACAACTTTGAATCAGGGCAGCAGCAGCTTATGGCATTAAAACAGGAACTAAGTCAAATCAAGAACAAAAATACAGGTCAAACAACGAAGAATGAAAACATTCCGGATTTCAAGAAATTTCAATCAGTCCTTGAGAACATGGAAGTCAAGGAAACTCAAATCATGGAGAAACTTGAGGCGGCCAAATCTTGGACTCAAGTGGTAAAAGGGGTGTCAGGGTCACAAACAGAGATCATAAAGAAACAGATTAAATTACAAATGTCGGAAGAAAGGGACAAGCAAGACAAAGCAACAAATATAATTATAAAAGGGGTGAAAGAACAAGGAAAAGGGGAAATAACTAGCAGGGTAGTAAGAGATTTCTTAACAAGTAACCTTCAGTGGGCAGGAAACATCCTACAGGCAAGCTGAATTGGACAAATAACAAGAGGGGAAAAGAGCAGAAATATTAGGGTGTCATTGAAAAATTGGGAAGACAAGCTCCAGATTTTAAGAAACAAAAAGCTCCTCAAAGGGACACAATTCTACATAGACGAGGATCTAACAATAACACAATTAGAGGAAAGGAGAAAGGAGTGGGAGAAGGTGGTAGCAACAAGAAAAGCAGGTAAGGAAGCTTGGTTATACAGAGGTAAAGCACAGGTGGGAGGCAACGCCTTCGCTCACAAATAGGAAGGCAGGGCCCCCCAAGACCACCTCTCAATGGTAGGCTGGAATTGTAGAGGCTATCCTTGGAGGAGGGGTCCTGGTCTAGGGCCCATAGCGGAGGGGAGAGACATCATTGTCCTTGTTGAAACACACGAGCATGAGGGCTGCAAAGTCCCAGATTTTGAAGGGTATGAGAAGTGGTTGGTATGGAATGAATTAATGGATAGTGGCAAAGGACATGGAGGGGTGACGGTCTTGGTCAAAAAAGATTATGAAAGAACAATAAAATTGGAAAAGAAAGACCCAAATAACCAATACATATGGATAAAGATTACTAACGTAGGGTCCATAGTTTGGCTGGCTGCTTGCCACTTTGCTCCGTATGATTCTAAAACATACAAGAAAAAGAACTTGGACAAGGAGGATCCATATGAGACACTCAAAAAAGACATAACATTGTTCAGTTCTATGGGTGAGATCATGTTAATAGGAGATTTCAATGCTAGAACTACGAATAACCAAGCCCTTTCCCTCAGTTTGGAAGAGGGGAAGAAGAGCAATCCGCTTTGGCTTGAAGAAGAAGAGAATCAGAAATGGGAAAGGTTATCTCAAGACACAAAAGGAGGTATCTCGTCTTTTGGTGCAGAATTGTTAGGGATGTGCAGCCTTCATGATTTAGTCATTTGCAATGGAATAAATACTTGGCCAAGCTCGGGAAACTTCGCGTGTCATACCTATAATGGGCAAAGCGTGGTAGACTATGTCATTTGCTCACAAAGAGCTATTCTAAAGGTAAAAGAGTTGGAGATTGGGTGCTGTCCTGTTGAAATGAAATCTGATCATAGTCCAATATACATAAAGTTCAGCATGCAAAAAAGTGACCAGCAGGAGGCTAATCTTCAAACACCCAAGAAAGAAGACTTTCAAGGCAAGATTCGTTTAAATCACGAGAATCAAGATATTTTTAAAAATATGATAGATAAACAGCTACAAAAGGGTAAGGATATTGGTTGTCCTGGAACAAAATAGGACATAATGGGCAGCGAACACTTGATGGACATTATCCACAAGGCTTTATCAGCGTGCAAAAGAATGAAAGCTAGAAGAGCCATCAAAAACAATTTTCCTATGAATCCTTGGTATGATGAGGAATGTAAAGCAACAAAAAGATCGCTGAAGTTATCTGGAAAAGAAAAAGCAAATAAAAAGATATATGAAAAACTAGTAAGGTCAAAAAAAGAAGAGTACATGGAATTCAGGAGAAAAGAGTTGATTTCTCTTGGAAAAGCTAATCCAAGAGGCTTTTAGAGGGAATTGCAGCAAACTAAAATCATAGTTCAGAACAATATCACTGATACACAATGGCTGCAGTATGCTAAAACATTGTACGAAAGAGACCAATATAGAACTCTTCCTCCGATACTCACCATGAACGCTAAGTTGTTCTCCACAAAGGATGTCATAGAAGGAATCAAAAAGTTAGCAACGGGCAAAGCTAAAGATATAGATGGGCTACAGGCAGAGTACTTGAAGTGGAGCACAGAAGCCTTAGTGCCACATATCAAAAGAATTTTCAACAGGGTGATCCAGCATGGTTTCCCCACTATCTGGACCACAAGTGTGGTCATCCCTCTTCACAAGAATGGGGATGCTAGCAATCCCTCAAACTATCGCACTATAATGATCAACCCCCTCTTCGGAAAACTCTTTGGAAGCATGGTAGAACGAAGAATAAGCACTTGGGTAGAAAAGGAGGGCAAGAGGGCGAAAGGACAAGCTGGCTTCAGAGCAAAGCACTCCACGATTGATCATGGTGTTACTCTTAGGCATTTGATTGAAAAAATCTGGGGCAAGCAGGGGGAAGAAGCTTTTTGCTGCTTTGTTGACTTTAAAAAGGCCTTCGACACGGTACCTAGAAGTAAGCTTTGGGGCAGAATGGAGGAGTTGGGTATACCGGAGGAGTATAGAGCAGCAGTGCATAGACTATATGAACAGGTGCAAGCCAAGATAAAAACTAAAGATGGCATGTCAGAGTGCTTTAGGAGCGACATTGGTGTCAAACAGGCGTGTCCTTTGTCCCCAACTTTGTTTGGGCTTTACATAGACAAACTAGAGGAGTGGCTTGACAAGCGGGGAGGAGAAGGGGTGCACTTGGCCACTTATGTGGTCAAGCTATTGTTATATGCAGATGATCTTACGCTAATGGCCAAAACAGCACATAGCCTACAGGAACACCTGAGGGCTCTTGAGTCTTTCTGTCAGGAGGTGGGAATGCAAGTGAACATCAGTAAAACAAAAATCATGATCTTCACCTTGAGAAGGACTAAGAAACAAATAAACTTTGAGTTCGAAGGCAGCCCACTTCAGGTAGTAAAGGAATACAAGTACCTGGGGCTTGATTTTTGTAGCAATCTCAGTTGGGAGACATGCAAGACAAAAAGAATACAAGGAGGATGGAAAGCATTATACATGCTTCAAAATAGATGCAGATCTGCAGAGCTCTGGGACTGGAAAACAAAGCAGAAGCTCTTTGGACTGTTGGTTGTACCGGTGATATTGTATGGCTGCGAAGTCTGGGGCAGCAGCACATTGACTTCAAAATGGAGGCAAATAGAAAGATTACAAAAACATCTAATCACAAGCAGCTTTAAAATAAAAAGCTCAGTCCCATATGAAATTATCCTGGCTGAAGTGGGTGCCTATCCTATTGAGGCGATGGCGATAACCAGGCTTTTGGGGTATCTGCAGAGAATTGAGAACATGGGGGAGCACCGCTGGCCCAAAATTGCAGCGGAGGAAAAGATCACCAGAAGGAAGAATACGTGGATGCATCAAAATGTCAAGTGGCTGCACAAGTGGGGCATCAACATTCAAGAGTGCCCAAGAACAAACGTGGAAATCAAAAAGTTTGTGAGGGGGAAAGTCAAAGCTGCCATGTGGTCTCAACAACTCGGGCGAAAAAGAGAATACTATGCCATTCATTTTAACCCCACATGTGATCACAATCAAAAGTGTTATATCATGGCGGATATCAAGTGGAAATATAAAATGCTATTGGCCCAGCTCAGAACTAGCTCACACCATCTTAGGTGTGAAACAGGCAGATGGAAGACACCCAAAGAAGAGTGGACGGATAGGATTTGCCGTCTTTGTACGTCGGGCTCAGTGGAAACGGAATGGCATTACATCATGGAGTGCAAAGCATATGAGGACATTCGTTTCAAATTCAAGGATATCTTGAAGGTCGTGTCTTTAACGGCCTTGCTTGTTGAAACAAAGATTGTGAGAGTGGCTGATTTTTTGGACAGAATCCATAGATGAAGATTGACTATCATCAAGGAGATTGAGAGCAGCAGTCAGGTTTAATGGGCGGCCTGCTTGCGTGGTCTGCTACTCTTGCGGGTCCCATAAACTATTTCGATCTTGTGGACGTCATTAAAAACTTTCATTTTCATTTTCATATCCTTCAGTCAGGCCAAAGAAAAACACATAAAAAGCGGCACAATTTTTTATCATTCTGGCATTTTATGAACCATCAGTCAACTAACGTGAATTGTGCCTTAAGGAAAATATGAGTTCACACCCAAAAAAAAAAGACAAAAATAATTTAGACCAAGAATTTAGTAGTCAACATGTTAAATGGTAATCTTTCCAAAGAAAAATTACACCCCAAAAAAGGAAGCGGACTTCTGGTAAAATATTGTCATTTTATGAGGTGATGTTCAATAGTAAACCGCACCGTAAGGTAAAGTGAAGACTTAAAAAAGAACAACTCAGGAAATGAAAGGAATGATTGTCATCGCCTAATCAGTGCAAAAAAACTGAGGGTTTGCATTTTTGAACAATCTAATTTGTAAAGAGTTACTTGAATTGGGAATTTGTTCATTCAATTGTCTAAGGGTATTTCACTATAAACGGGACTTCAAAGGATTCCATTATAAGAATGATGCATAAACCAAATCTGGTTATCAAATATTCCAAGTTGGATGGCAATATACAAACTAGGTTTTTCACTTATAAGAAGAAAGTTTTTGTCAAAGTCATCAAGACATCAATAGATGATAAATGATGATAGGTAATGTAATGAAATAACTTTCGCAAGAGAAAAAAATCATAGGAAATATATTGTAAATGTTTGATAAAAAGCCACATTGAAGGGGAAAACCTCCAAAAGTCTTCAAGAAGAACACAATTCACAATATGATGATCATAAACTAATCACAAGCTCCTATATATATCATTCATAGGCCTTGGATGTCACTACGTTGTTACATATAACTTAACTAAGAGTTAAGGTAGCAACAAGCCGACCACTCATAATCCTATGCACACTATAAGATTAAGGGCATAGTAGTTAATGCATCCAATGACTTTGAGATGAGGGAGTTATTGTTGTCATCAATGCAAATTAAGTGGAAGGATTTTTCAATTCAAAAAGTCAAGTGAATGTCAGGCTCTTAGAAGGTTTACCATGAAAGCTTCATCGAAATCATCCAAGCCGCCTTCCAAAAAATATATTTTTAGCGCGATGCTAAAGTCATCATTTGTCAAAGAGGAGCATGTTCTAGGATAAGTTATGTTTAGCCAAAGCCCACTATTTATAGTTTTCCACTATTTTTAGCCTCCTCTATTTTATGGCCTAAATTTGACTATTGTTAGATCATCTAGCTCATCATGCGAGAAACATGAGCATTAAGAGATAAATTGTCATATTCCAATCATTAATCAAACTGATAGTTGCAAGTTGTATTATTATAATTAGTGGATAGGATTATTTTGTAATAAATAAAATAATTTGTTTGTTTTTATGATTATTTCATACTACAAAAAGGAGGAAATCCTACATCGTTATGAGGTGGTTGCTTGAGTTTGTCCTAGATGGCATTCCGGTAGGATTACTCTTTGAACCTTATTGTGTACCCTTATGAGAGTGACGTGGTAGCACTGTGGATCCCCTTAGGCTTGGGGGTTGGCTAGAGTTGACCACCTAATAGTGTCACAGGCTTGGGTGATGAGCCATCACTCTTCAGTGATCTTTATGACTAGATAGGTGGAGTTCTATTGTGTTTTCTATGTTGTGGATACAAGAGTTTTAGTTTATATTAAATGATATTCAATTAAATAGATGATCACCATCTTATTTACTTAAGTGTGAACATCATTGTTAGCAATTTATTTTGTACATTTCTATAAAACACAAAACGAAATAGCATATTAAGTAGAACTTTCTTCAAATTGGAAGGGGAAGCTCCCTTATAACCTAAAATTAACCCTAGATGCTAGACTATTGCAAAATCTACAAGTACTCAAAAATATGCACAATAAATCTCTAGGGTTATTTGCAAGGTCAATAAACTAAACCATACTTCCCCTATCTTTTTGGCCTTGGTTATGAGAACAAACTGAGATTAGCTTTTCTCTCATAGATGAGATTTTATGTTTTATAATTCACAACTTATGCGATCAACAACTAATCTAAACACAACAATAACTAATCCTACTGGCTAAAAGCATAAACCAACAAGTTGTAGTCAATGTATAATGTTGATACTTATATTTGATAATATGGGTTATCCGACTATGTAATCTGACTATGTTATCCGACTATGTAATCCAACGATGTATTATTTGTTTGTTGGCTCTCAAGTAGTTGAGAGTTAGTTAGAGTTGGATAGTTAACGGTTCTGTTCCTCTTGGCAACCGTTGAGTCTATTAAATAGTCTTTGCATCATCAAAGAAAGTAGTATGATTAAGTCAGACCGACTCTAATCCTTAGCCGACCATCTCTGGTCTACTTCTGTAATACTTTCATGTGCGAATAAAGATATACTTTTACTCCTCTATCTGGTATGCATTGTTAATTCTGTTAATTATTGCAAGTATTAATTTATCAAATAGGCGAGTAAACATTGGTGACGTTGCCTTAAAAGAAATTGGGGCCAATATAAGAGATTCATGCCCTTGGACCCCAATAAAGGCGGGAAGAGACCACGTGGTCAGGATCAAGAGATCAAAAGATCTCTTAGGCTAGTAGAACAAAGAGAACACAGAAGAAGACTAAGAGAGATTGTCGATGTTCAAAGCCAATGTCCATCCAAACATAAAGGTCGAAGTCGGAGTGTGAGTAGGAGTCGTAGTCAGACGAGCGTGCTTAGAAGTCGTAGTCGGCAGAGGGAACACATCTCCGCTACAAATAATCACACGAGCGCAAAGCGGGAGGAAATCACCAAGCACCTTCCACTACCAGCTAACGTGTGGATTGATCTTTCTGATCAAGTTGAAAACTCAAGACAACCTCCTTTGGACGAGGGAAGTAGGAACTCAGAATCAAATTCCTTCATAGAAGCATATGAGAGAAATCTTTGAGTGTAGTGTCCCACCCAATTTTCAAACCAAATTTTTCCAAAACCCACATATGTTAATCATGTAGGCGTTATGTCAAACACTTTGCATTATTTTTGTTTTCTCAATGTTTCAATGTATTCAAATTCCAATGATGTTTATCACGCATATAAATATTTATACCAACCCAACTTGCACAATGATATTAAAGGAAATGAATAGACATTTCATCAAACACTTGTATGCATAAAGAAAACAACCATTCTAACCTCAAACTCCAGCAATGTATTGTATGCCGAATGATATGCTTGTTTATACAATGTTCAAAATTACAACAGCAGAGATAAAAGGCCAAATGATGAAGACCCACAAGACAATATACTGTTGTTCCAAACGGATGATATAGGAGTAAATCAGAAATACCGGGAGATGTTTGCTACAAAGTCTCTAACCTTACAAATAAAAGGATGAACTTGTGCTAGCTGCTGCAACATGCTTTGTAGAAACCCAAATGCATTCCCAAACCCTAAACTTCAAGCGATAAGCCTGTAACCACATGATACCATATGATATATACTAAAAACTCCTCTGAAAAAACACTTAGTAAACACTCTAAGTCAAGGGGGTCTAAGTCAAGGGGGCAGCTTTAACAAACACCCACAATACCTTTCTAGTGTATAGCGCACCACCAAAAGGTTGCAACCTGCTATAAATGCTCCCTCAAGCTGCGGCCAGGTCTGATGTACACCAATACAACTGCGAACTCCCTCTATAAATGGTGTCGCACTTTAGAAAAGAAGTGGACCTCTGTGAATGGTTTCCGATCTTCCAAAATCACCTTTACCAAACGCGCCTGCCACTGGAAACAATAGCATATACAATAACTTCCACAAACACAAGGGCAAACACTTACACATTTATTATTCGAAGAATCGCAATAGAATTTGCACAGTAAAACCTTCGCGACTAATTCCAAGAATCATCAAACTCTCTAACTGGCAAATCCTTCAGCACACTGGCAATCTTTGAATGAAATTGCTCCAACGAAATCCAAGGATTTTAGTCCCCAAACTCCAAATCTTCAGCTCACTGTCAATCCCTAGATGGAACCGCACTATTGAAGAAAGAGGGTTTTCGTCCTCATCTTCAAGAAACCACTAGGGTTTTCGGCCCGTTGCAAAGAGTTGGCCACTGGCACAATCTTCAAATCTCCAAAGGAAAATAAACAAACTTCTGAATATACCCCAAATGAGCTCTCACAACCTCCTTTTATACTTTTTCCCAACGATCTTTCCAAAAGCTTTTTTTTTAATTCACTTTTAATTAAATGCTCATTTTTTGCTCCAAAAGACCTTTTTTATCAAAATGATGATAATATTTGATTCGCAAGGTCCCAAAATTATGCATCCATGATTTAAAACTTTTCATTCTCTTTCTGACGAACTATAATACCAAGGTATCCCTTAAATCATTTTCATTAAATTAAGCAACCTTAGTAAATAATTACATTATAGCCAATATTACACCTGAGTTGCGAAAACTATCAAAAAGCATTGGAATCAAAAACTACCTGCACTGGAGTGATACAGATGATGAATAATGAAAATTGGGCCCGACCGGGTGACTTACATTAAATAGACATACTCTCCAAGAATCTTGGAGAACACACCAGAAGCCGGAACTCACATCAGAAAGTGCCATAGGAGTCCTCTAGACCAATTGAGCTCATTGCCAACATCAAACATCCCCTCTCACAATGTCATGTCCCCATACTAATTGAATGACTATGCTTGATTTATAAATCAATATAGATTAAATAATGAATTAAGTATTGCGTACTAAAGCAATATTATAAATAATATATTATTAAATAATATATTATTAAATAACAATTATAGATATTAATATAAATATTAATAATTAAATATCATTATAATTATATATATATAAATGTAAATATTATTACTTACGCAAGAGGCATTCTACACTCACAACAAGGGCTGAAAGATTCAGATTCCTGTAAACAATTAAGATTCCGATTCCCATGTAAACAAAATTCATAAAATGTGTAAATAAATAAATTAGTGGAAGCTAAATGGATAGAAAAATAGAAAAACTTGGGCAGTTATGGAGTGAAATCTTTATCACATTTAACAATAAATAAATAAATTCGACAAAAAATAAATAAATTCGTGGAAGCCAAATGGATAGAAAAATAGAAAAACTTCGGCAGTTATGGAGTGAAATGTTTATTACGTTTGAAGAATATAAAAAATCTTGCAGCATAATCTCTTTAAATTAACTCATGTGAGCATAGCAAATATTCTAACTGCAAGTAATTTATAAATGCCAACAAATTGGAAGATATCTCTCGGCGTACTGTAAATATATTTTTTTAAATATAAATATACTGTAGATAGATATAAATTATTATTATAATCATAATAATGATATAATGTAATTTATTTAAAAAATTATTAAATACAAATAGTAAGTATATATAAATATAAATATTAATAAATATCAATATAAGATATTATATAATAATCATACATATTACTAATTAAATATTATCATGATAAAAACTATAAATTAATATAAGTCAAAGAGGATTGATATCCTCTAACCCACGTCAAAGTTAGAAAAAAGTCCATAAAAGAGGGGCCCGATGGTACTTAAGGAATCGCTGCCAACTATTAAACCTTTGTTTGTAAATATAACCAAAGCTTATTAATGGAAAGGCAGCAGACATATGCCTCTTGAATGGTCGCCTCTTGAAGGCCAGCGATTATATTAAAGACATGGGAAGGGAGGAATCTCAAGCCAAGAAGGAAATCAATGACAAGTCACCGGATGTTGAGAAATGAATATTAAAACAATGATCACACATCTCATCAATCCCAGCACCAGCGAATCAATGAATATACAGCAGAAATACATATTAAATTCATCTCAAGCAATTCAGCCGTCCTCTCATCAACTCGGCTTACTCCTTCAATCAGCAACTATCAAATCAGCATCTCATTTATCATCTCACTCAACAGCAATAAAGGCATCGAATCACAAGGAAGGCATATCAGATCATATCTTCTCCTAACCATCAGCAGCGAATCATAAAGAAGAAAATAAACTACATATATATTTCAGCATCAATTACCTCTCAGCATGATATAATCTCATATATGGAATAATCCATCCATACCCAGCATCTCATCATCCAACGAATGCATTTGAAGGAACGGCGAAGGATATATCAGCCAAGTCATATCAATGGTAATCTTATCTTCTTATACCATATATATGTATCTAATATCAGCAGCAGTCTATACGTACATATTGAAGCAACACTTAAACACACATGAGGATATCCTCACTCAGAAGTCTCATCATTGGATCATAAATAAGAGACATATATATATATATAGAACAACCTGAGTTTCGTATGCTCCTACAGAGCATCAAATGAACAGTAGATATCAGCATCATATTATCAGTCAACTATGATTCATCTCGTCAAAGAATTATCATATCAAGCAACTGATAATATTCATTCTCAGAAGCAGCCATTATAGCACTACAAGGTATTCATATAATCAATATACTTTATATCTGATCAGCAAGTAATCCTCAGCAATATATATATAAATATTGGAACAGCATATTTTCTATCATCCGCCATCGATTACCCAAGTATCTGTCCTTCATTATATTATAAGAATTCTTATCTTCATCAGCAAGATATATAGCAGCCATCGCAGCATCATCACAAGGTATATATCAGCACTATTTATCTTATCATAAGATCATTATTGCCAGCAATCTAATCAAGGAATGCATATACATATACATATATTGAGATAAAACTACTAAGGCATGATATTGCCCCATATATATATATATATATATCCAATAGTGATGGTTTGCTGTCTAGTTCCCATTGAAGGAACAATACTTATAAGAAAGTGTTTTCTAGTTCCCATAGAGGAACAATATTCATAATAAGGCATTACCTTCATGATCCATAGGATCATTAGATTGAGAGGACAAGCTCCTTAATGGTATGATCTCTCTAACCTTACTCAAGATATACTAGGGTCTAAGTGTCTCAAATTATAACGTTAATCTATCAACCACCCGATGAGAGTATGGGTTAGACTATGGACGAGCGGTAGTTTATGATAAGTCTCTTTTGGTAGGTGACTCTCAAGTTTAGCGAGGAACCATCGGGCGTGTGGCAAAGCTAATGGTGAGGAACCACCGGGCGTGCGGCGAACCCAACTTGAGCCAAACGGTGAGGAAACACCGGGCGTGCGGCGAAGCCTTTGGGCCTACAACAAGTAGAGATGGGCTTTACTCAAGTTTGGTCTCAAGTTTGGTCAAGAACCACTGGGCATGTGGCGAAGCCAACTTGAGCCAAATGGTCAGGAACCACCGAGCATGTGGCGAAGCCTTTGGGCCAAATGTTATCAACCTGCGCCCTATATCTATACCCCATCTCCACAAGGGTCCAAAGTTGAGTTGCATACAAAGCCACAACTCAGCTAATACAATAACAGCAATACAAATTTCAACCTTATTAGCCACTTTCAACTCAACTAATGTATTCCTAAACATAGCGATTACAAACACAAGGAAATTGGATCGAACAAACTTGAACAAAAAAATTCAGTAGCATAAGCATAGCATCAACTATCATTAAGAAATCATGTGCATCAAGTGCTTATTTATAGCTTTACAAAGAGGTATCTTGGGACTTAGGATAAACATGAAATCCTCCCCAAAATACAAGTATCTTGGAATTTACGTAACTTGTGCTTTAAAACAACAAATAATGCTGGAAATAAATTACTTTAAAACAAAAATAGTATAAATAAACTTTGGACAGAAACTCTTTATAACTAGCTCTAAGAAAAAACTCTCTAGTATCCACCCAAAAATAGGATTTGCTAAAAACATCTATTCTAAAAATTCCTCTGGTTTTGGTGAATCTGGAGCTGACAGTCTATACTCCCCCTGAGCACGCTGAGCTCTTTCAATGAAACTCTTCACCTCTCCATCTGTGGGCCTTAAAATAATTCTTTCCCTACCAAGCTAATTATGTACAAAATTATGTATTCTTCAACCATATCATGAATGATTAGCATTTCTTTTTCCTACTCTAACAGCCTCATAGCAAATCTATCAATTTAACCGTGCCATCTGAACCAAAAGAAGAGCCTCCAAGTTTTTATTGAACTAATCGATCAAACTCAGCCCTCACCTTCTCCACATCACTTTCCATAAGCATACAAGGGAATTGATGGAACAAAAAAAATATGGCTTGGGTGTTTTGGAAAGTGAAATAAAAATCTAAGCTTGCCATAACTTTTTGGCCTCAACTATGAGCATAAGACTGGGATCAACTGTTATCTCAAATACGAGATTTTATATTTTATGATTCACAACAGATGGGATCAACAACTAATCTAAACACAACAATCATTAATAATACTGGCTAAAAGCAGAAACCAGCTAGTTAGCATATACAAAACAATTGAGTGGTAAACTAATCTAACACACAAAGAACAATAGTTTTTTATAAATCAAATAGCTAAAGTTGCATAAAAGGAATTCAAATGAACAATACCACCTATACAGAGCCTGTCACTATTACCCACTTTAAATTCAAATGATGAAACCATAAGCATTGCAATTGCAAACACAAGGAAATTCTAATTGAACACACACCCGAACAATAATTTCATCAACATAAAAATAGCATCAACTGTCATTAAGAAATCATATACTTCAAACACTTATTTATAGGTTTACAAAGAGGTATCTTGGGACTCATGATAAACATTAAATCCTCCAAGAAATGCAAGTTTTTGGAATAAAGTGTGCCTCAAAACAAATTACAAAGCTGCAAATAAAGTACTTTAAAACAAAAAAAGAGAAACACTCCCTAAAACTAAATAAAAATAAGCTCTATAGATTGTGCCCAAAAATAGGACCTCTATATAAAATGATTAGCTAATAATACTTAATCTAAAAACTCATTCAATTATGGAGAATCTTGAACTGGCATTCTACCCATCTCATGACCACATTGAACTCTTTGAATGAAACTAATCACCTCTCCATCTGCAGGATCAAATAAATTCTTTCCCTAGAAATCTGATTATGCACAAGACTTCTCCATTCTTCAATCAGATCCCAAATGATTGGCATTTAACTTTCCTTCTCTAACTTCCTCGTAGTAAGGCCCATCAACTCATCAATACCATTAGCAGAAAAGGAAGAGGCTCCAGTTTTTACAAACTAATCAAACCAACTCAGACCTCACCTCCTCCATGTTACCATCCCTGAATCTACAAGGGATTGATGAAATGAAAGTAATGATGGTTTGTCCTACAGTTTGCAACTTCTTCTCATGCTCTCTACTTATTTAACTATGGGCACCCATGGTTCTATCGCTAACTTGTATTCAACCTTCCAATCTTAAAAAAGAAAAATTGTTTTCGATCAGCAAGCACGTGCAATCTGAGTAATTCATGTGTGCTCAAGGATATTATTGGCTCAAGAAGACTTATAATATTTCTACAACCAGAAATGTGTGTTATTGTAGAATTTTCTAACTCAGCCACATGCTCTTGTCCTCCTCTGATACCCTTTTGTTGAGACATGAATCAGCTAGGACTCGAACCTAGGACCTTCCATTTCGCTGTTGGAGTGCTCTACCACTGAGCTACTGGGCCCTCTTGGACTAGTCCATCGTCGGTCCGTTTAATATCCCTGATGGATATTGCTATGATTCTATATATAGCTCTGATACCACTGTAAGAGACCCTATTATATATGACTGAAAATTTGCTCAAGATTTGATAAGATTTCTTGCATTCATTAGCCAAATAAACACGAAACAAAATTAACAATCCAATGAAGCAATCACACCATCAAATATGTCTCTTATTGAAACTTTCAAATGAGTTACAATCAATTGCAAATTGGCTGGAAATGAAATCAGACTTCCACTGTTTTATATCAGACTTTATTTCAAGTACAAAAGTACACCAAAAACATAACAAATCCTAGTATATGATTGCTCAATGGTGGAATGATGTTCCCAGCTCAATAAGAATGCAATGAGGACTTCAAATAAGTCTGAAAACTCTTCTTATTCTCTGTTGTTACAAATTGTCAGAGTGCTGATATAGTTCAGTTAGCAATAACATATGAGTTCTCATCAATATCTCCTTAGATACCAAGTCGGTAGGGCTGGAAATGCCTCCAAAAGATGTGTAACATCAAATGCCTTTAACCTGATATGAAATATGCTCCTAAATCAGACTGTATCAGACCTTTAGTTCGCTGTAGCAGACCTGTAGATGGCGGAGTTGTGCCCAGATTTCATAAAAAATGCTAAAATGCCTCCTCCAAATGCAAGCACTGTGTCTCTAGACATACCAAGTACCTTGTACTATCATCCAATCATGCAAATGTGACCATAAAAACCCTGTATAACAATTTGTCAACTGACTGGAATGAAAAATCAGACTTTACAACATGCCATAAACTCCACGATTCACTAATCCACTACCTTGGTTGATATTCAATTTGACCAAGAGTTACAATAGCTCACAAACTTCACTTCAATTCTCATAAAACCTGCAAAATTAAGCTCTAATGGTGAATACCGATTGCATCCACCTCTCAAAATGGGAATGGGGCCATCACCAAACCCTAGTTATCAAGGGATCATCACCTTGATTGGACTGAAATTTGTCTTCAGCCAAGAGATAAACTCAATATGCAAAAACCAAGTCAAAAACATTTAGACATGACTTCAAATGACTCTCAGGCTTGCTTTTAAAGCCATTACATTAATTAGGCCCAGCCTAATTTTATTAAATGAGAGTTTACATGTACACATCAGACCAAAGCATTTTAAATGCTTTTACATGAACTTTATTAAATGCTTGCATTTGTCCTTTTTAAATACTTGTTCACAACAACATGAACTTTATTAAATGCTTGCATTTGTACTTTTTAAATGCTTGTTCACAACACTTTTTAATAAAGTGTAGTACTACTAACTTAGTAACTTAAATGAAATATTAATTTTATAAAGTAAATAAAATACTTTATAAAATTAATTTATAATTAAAACAATTTTAAGTTACTCCAAAATTGGGGACATGACAGTCCACGTGTGGCTTATTTCCAACACCAACACCCCCCCTTAAGCCACACCTCTCGTGTGCTTGGTGCTCCTAGCCTGGCCTAGCTCTGATACCATGTTGAGACATGGACCAGCTAGGACTCGAACCTAGGACCTTCCATTTGCTGCTGGAGTGCTCTACCACTGAGCTACTGGCCCCTCTTGGACCAGTCCATCGTCAGTCCGGGTGTGGCTTATTTCCAACACCAACACCCCCCCCTTAAGCCACACCTCTCGTGTGCTTGGGGCTCCTAGCCTGGGCTTGGCTCTGATACCATGTTGAGACATGGACCAGCTAGGACTCGAACCTAGGACCTTCCATTTCGTTGTCGGAGTGCTCTACCACTGAGCTACTGGCCCCTCTTGGACCAGTCCATTGTCGGTCCGGGTGTGGCTTATTTCCAACACCAACACCCCCCCTTAAGCCACACCTCTCGTGTGCTTGGGGCTCCTAGCCTGGCCTAGCTCTGATACCATGTTGAGACATGGACCAGCTAGGACTCGAACCTAGGACCTTCCATTTTGCTGTTGGAGTGCTCTACCACTGAGCTACTGGCCCCTCTTGGACTAGTCCATCGTCGGTCAGGGTGTGGCTTATTTCCAACACCAACACCTTTAGTATCTTGAACAACTCATCAATAATTTTTAGCCCATTCTCACATTGCCCAATCCACTGCTGAGTGCCTGTACCTCATGTAACCAACCAGCGAGTTGTCTTATCTACGAACATTCTATTAGAATAATATCTTTCTATTTATGTTATTAATGGTCATCTTAGGATATTTCTATTTCAGTCTTAGTTTAGTTTAGTTTAGAATGTTTCTTTTAGCTTTGCTTTATTAGCTGTATTCTCTATTTAGAAACATCATGTAAATCCCTTTAAATAGAGCTGTACTCTTCATTGTAATTATCTCATTCAGTTAATATAATTATGTTTTTCAGTAACATGGTATCAGAGCCGATCTGAGTCCAACTCCCTCACGGGAGGGCTTAGGATCTTGGGAGGGCTCTTTGTTTTTCAGATCTTGGGAGGGCTCTTGTTTTTTAGCGAATTTTTTTTTTTTAATTCGTGGGGCATTTTTGTTCTGAAATTTGAGGGTTTCCTCTGGTTTTGTGACCTGCATGCCTAATCGATGTTGTTGGGTTTTAATAATTTTGTCCTCAAAAATTATTTGATGGGTTTTTAATATTTTTTTTCCCTGAAAAAATTCTAATGGGTTTTAATAATTTTTCTCCTTAAAAAATTTTGTATCGTTTCTGATCTTTTTGCCTAAAAAAATCATGGGAGGGTTTATAATTTTTTCCTCAAAAATTAAGTGTTTGCTCCTGTATGCCCTAGTCAGGTCTTTTGCAGTTCGGAAGGGCTCTCTGGTTTCTAGACAGGTTTTACCGTTTTTTCCTTAAAAACGATGATTTGTGTACTGATCCATGTCTCGAATTTTGTGTCTGGTTTTAATCGATTTTTCACCTTAAAAATTGTGTCTGGTTTTGATCAATTTTTATCCTCAAAATCGTGTTTGGTACTTACCATGTGTAAGCATCTTGGGTTTGGCGATTTTTTCCTCAAAAATCGTACTTTGCTGCAGTTTGTCTTAAGTCGCACATAGAGTTGTTGTGCGAACATCTGCACCAGTGGTTTTTGCAGTCTGTTTTCGGGCATCTTGCTCATCTGCAACAATTTGGAGGGTTTGCTGACTTTTTCCTCAAAATCGTGGCAGTTGTTCTTGGTGTATCTCTGGTTACAGGGAGGGACAATTCTCCAACATCAAGTTGGACGATTGGAGTTGTTTTGGTTATTACTAGAAGTTCTGCAATTTGTGGGAGGGTTGGTGGCAGACTCATCTCAAGTGGCAGAGTCAGTGGCAGGCTCTTGTCTTTTGTTGCAGAAGCCTTCTGAGAAGGAGGAGGCAACCTTCTCTGTTATCTCTTTGGGTAGTTAGAATGATGACCATTAAGGGAGGGTATTAGAATAATATCTTTCTATTTATGTTATTCATGGTCGTCTTAGGATATTTCTATTTCAGTCTTAGTTTAGTTTAGTTTAGAATGTTTCTATTAGCTTTGCTTTATTAGTTGTATTCTCTATTTAGAAACATCATGTAAATCCCTTTAAATACAGTTGTGCTCTTCATTGTAATTATCTCATTCAGTTAATATAATTATGTTTTTCAGTAACACATTCCTCATCTCTACACAAAGAGGAATGATAAGAAGAAATGGATTCAGCCAAAGGGTTGACCAAATGTGCAATGTATGCCTTCAACTCTATATTCTTGACTTTCAAGTCTACCTTCTTTACACCATTTTTTGCCATCCTAACTTTAATGTTATCTATTGCAAATTACAACCGATCCATATCCTCTAGTCAATTAGAAGGCCACAGAAATAACTAGCCTTTACTTCTTCCACATCTTTATCCCTAGAGGTTTGGTTGTTTCAGCAATGATACATCCTCCATCTTTCTTCTAGAGTCTTGTTTGTCTCTAGGATTTCTTGGATCCTTCTTGTAGCATCAAAGGGACTACTCCCAAATTGAGGGGCTTAGCAATCAAAAGTCTTCTCTTCCTCAGCAATCATGTCTCACTCCAATCTCGAGCATCCTTAGCAGGTTTCAAAAAGGCGTCAACTATGGTAGGAACTTCCTCCACAAGCTGAATAGGTGGTGACTAAAAAGGCAAAATGGATATATTATGGGAAGAGAAATTATGAACATCAGTTGGTGGCATAAGTGGTAGAGATGAATCTTCTGGGTGTGATGAAGTAGAATAATGAGTAAAGGAATTGAAAGCGATAGGAGAAATGGGCATAGAATCTTGAGAAACCAGAGGATGAGGATTAAGATGCACTAGTAGAGGGGCTTTGACACTCTTCTACATGACCAAATTGATTTTATCAACTTTAGGGAAGTTATTCACCTTACAAGAGGCATTCAATTTCTTTCTTCTCTCTTCTTCTTCCCTACCACTACCTTCTGTGACATGAGATCCTAATGCAATCAATGGTTGAGAAGTACTAGATATACTCTTTCCTTGCTCTCCCTAAAGTTGATTTCAAGGTTTTGATCTGTCACTTTCTTGTTCCTGCAGTATGCTCAAGCAATTTTCTGTACAAAAAATTCTCCATCCCATCCATGGCCATTTTGGTCATTGTTTCTCCTAAAGTAATCTCCTTGATAGCCCACTTGATTGGCTGCCATGGTTTTTGATCACCTTGTCCTACTACAAATTGCAATGATAACACTTATTGTTTGGAATCCACCAAATTCTATGGTATTCTGTAATGTCCCTTTTTTGGCGCATAGGCTTTTGTGCGCATTTTGGCTTGTTCTTGTCCCTCAGTGGCTATCCGACATGTTTGGGGGAACTCCAATGTTCTTGGAGTGGCCACAGATCAGTTTTACAGAGCATTTGGTTATGGCTTTGAGCTCAGATGCTGCTTATGATCATTGTGATGCTTTCTGATGTTTGATCGGATTTCCGGTTTGCTCTCCAAGATTCTTGGAGAAGCCGTCTATTTTTGGAAAGTCACCCAGAAGGCATCTTTCATCTTCCCAAACATCATGGAGTATGTTGGTATGCTTAATTTTGCAGTTGGTGGTGTTTGGGATTTTCCGCAAAATGGTGTTATTTAATGAGCTATTTTAAATTTTATTTTCACTTAAGCTCCTAGGGGTGAAAATAATTAATAAAAATCTAAGTGTTATAGCTCGTTGGAAAGAGGAAGAAAAGTTTTAAATCATGGATGCATCATTTTGGGGCCTTGCGAATCAAATATTTCCTTTATTTTGATAAAGAGGTCTTTGGAGCTAAAAAGAGCTTTTAATTAAAAGTGGTGACTTTAAGTTGTGCACTCATAATGAATTATTTTATATTGTTTGAGGAGAAATATGAAGGGATAAAGGAAATAATATTTTATTTCCTTCAAAAAGTTATAAAAAGAGGAGTTGGGCTCATTGTTTGGACATGCTTGGATTTGTATTGTTACTCTGCTGGATTGAACCTGCGTGTTCTTCCATATTCTCTTGAGGACAAAAACCCTCTCGTAGAATGCTCTTGAGGACGAAAACCCTTTTGAGATTTGGTGTGATTTCATACAGAAGTCACCATTGTGCTGGAGACAGACATTGGTGCAAACTCATACAGAGTTTGCCAGGCAACTTTCATGGAGCTGATCAGATGTTGAAAGATTTTGTCGTGCAATTTTTTTGTTATTGTTTTGTTATGGAGATTGTATGATTTTTGGTGTGAGAAAATAATGAATTGTTCATAGTGTTTTGCTGTGTGCCCAAGCTGACCGTACATGGTGTCGTCCTTTCATGGTGGCCGACTATGATCATGCACTTAAGTCTTTTGTTTGGTGCAGCTTTTGTTGATAAACTCTTGTCAAGTTTAGACGCCCATATGCAGATGTATTTACTTTATTTCTGAGCAGTCCTTGTTGAGTTTGGAAGGATTCCGTACATATACTGCCGTACCCTTCATGGAGTACGATTTAGATTTTATGAATTCCTTTCTTATTTATTGGTCTTGATATAGCTTGTAATGGTTTCAATGGCCTTAGGCGCCACTAAATAGTTGATTTTATATGAGTTTTGGGCAGTCATTGGAAGTTATAAGGGAATCCGTACTAGCTGGGTTGTACGGACCTGCATGAGCATAAGTGTATTTTCACTACAATCTGCTTATCATTGGGTCTTATTTATTATTCAATTAGAATGCAATGCATTGTGTTTGAAGATATCTGGAAGATTGCAAAGGAATTTCTTATATTTGTTCTTCATTAATGCTATAGCTGAGCCTATGATGCCGTACAGCAGGAATATGGTTCTGTGGCATGCAAGTCTGATCTGATCTGATATTGGGTAGACAGTTTGGGGTAAAAAGATAGTATGTATTTGAGCAGCAATATCTGATATAAGGTTGGAATGTTCTTCATAGTGTTTGATGCCATTGATCTTTGACAGGGATATCCATACCAATGGGTTAAGGCAAAGTTTTATGAATCTATCTTCAATCAGCTGTCTCAGGATCAATAATACCAGAGTTACCAGGATCAACAAGGAATTGATTGGTTTGTGTTTATTGCAGGTGATTCCATGATACATCTCATCCTTGGCAATTGATCACACTCTAGCTAATAATTCTGATTTTGGTGTTGCTAATCATCTCTTTACCTTGCAAATTTCATTAAGTACCCCTGGATGGTTTACCGCCAGTGTGGAAGGAAAGAACCTATTCAAACATTTTGTAACCCCTGGATGATTCAACCGCCAGTGAGGATAAAGAACTCTCTTTTCTTTTCATTTCTACCCACTGGACAAGTGGCGAATTCCCACTGAATAAGTGGATGGCTTTGTAATCTTCCATGCTTATTTCATACCCACTGATAAAGTGGTGAATCCCCACGATATGTGGATGCCTGCCGCAGCGGAAGAAGTGTATTTCTTTCTTGCATACTTGTTATTGTAAGCCAAAATCACTGTATGCTCTCACCTTGCCCATCCTAGGATCTTGGTGATCAGAAAGTGTGAGGCCTTTAGATGGTTTATGCTTTGATGCTAACCTTGACATATCATTGTATGAATTTTGAAAAAAAAATTCTAGGGGTAGCATCTTACATATTCTTTGTGGTCTAAGAGGTTAACCAAGACAATTGCATCTAGGTTTTCTTCCTTGTTATGATCTCATAATCACCTACACAATTTGCACAATAGTCTTCAATGTCATCCACATGGGCAAAACAAGAATCAAGCCTTAGAATTCATATAGCCCTTGGTGGCATATGCTTAGTTCCACGGACTTTCTTGATGAGGGGACGGGGGGACGGGGGGACGGGTTTCGAGGATGGGGGGACCAAGGACTTAAGTTTGGGGACGGCGGGGGGATGGCAGCCGTGGAGGCGGCGAGCGGGTGGCCGCAAATACATATAGTACATGAAATTTAGTTATAAAAAGATGTATAAGGAATAAGTATAAGAATTAGTGAATTACAAATGAAACTTTCACATACTAAGTAAATTACTAAGTAGTAACTACTAAACAATAAAGTTTAAAATTTAAACAAATTGCAATGATTGAATTTGAACATTAACAATAAAAATGTGACATGTTGAATTTTCAAAATTTCATAATGATGATTCATGATGTAATATCCCCTGTCTGTGTAGTCAATATTTTCGATTTCCCAAACACTTAATATGGCATATTTCATTTGTCAATTAACTTAGTATGTCAAATTTAGATCTTGCAAGAACCCTAAGATTAAAATACTGATTTTATTTCTGCACATCTGATTTAGTCTCCTTCAAACATGAAACATGAACTAATATATGCAAGGTATGATATGGTATTTTATGCTCTCTTCAAATTGGCAATGAACTGATCTATAACAGAATGAGATAAATATTACAGTCTTATAAATGTGAGCTACAGTTTGAAATGTATATATCCAAAGATGCAAAATAACATAGTGATGCCAATCTGCTACCTTCAACAGAGAATGAAATTACAAACAATATAGAGACTCCAGTTGGCCTTACAACATCACTGTAAACTAATCGCCATCTCAGGAACAGATCGCTGCTGTGAAGTCACTGTATGTGAGTCACACCACGCAATTAGTGGATCGCTGCCTTATTGTAATGGATATATGTCTCTTATGAGGGTGACAGCTGGGATATATACACAAATCTGAATCACTGATGAACCTCCATCGATTCCAAGTGTTGACTGAGTGTCCCCAATGTTCCTTCTACGCCTCCAATCACAATGATCTCAACAATGATTTCAAACTCCTCTACTCTTCAAGTGCATCAACCTCTGATATGCAAGTGCTCGGTTCATGTGTGTCAACGAACATTCACAAGTGATCGGGAATCTCCAAGCCGTGCTGGGTAAGTATAGGCAGATGCGATCTCAGCTTGACGATGAATGCAATTTGTTACGATGAAGACAAGCCAGCCTTCCAAACAATGGCGCCAGTTCCTGATGAATCGCGATCTGTGATGAGATGATCATTTTGGTGCAATAGTCTTATTCAGATGACTCCACAGTCCATCTTGGAGTGCTTCGATATGATGTGTTGACTGCTTTGATTCGATGCTCCAATAGTGTGACTTTGTCACCTTTCGAACAAGCACTCTCAATACAACTCCTTTGTCCTTTGTAATCGCTGATCTGGGCCCACGTTTTACTAAAACTCTGTATTAGAATATATATCTATCTGAAACCTGTCAGATGTTGTCTGCTAAAAATACCACAGATATATATAGAGTTCGAAATCTAAATAATCAATAAAATTATATATCGAATTACCCTTGCAAATTTATAATTTTACAAATCTATAAATTTGCAAATTAAACTTCTGTTATAAACAATATCACCAAATTTGCAGCACTTCTCATTTATTATCTTCCAAACCCTCAACATACAATGAAGCCCAATTGAGAAACCTGAATGAATTCTCCTCAACTATTTAGCAAAAGCCAAGAAACCTTCTTTGACACTGACTGAATACAAACCATAAGTCATAGACTTAATCAGAAAACCAAAACACACAGATTGATAGATATCTTCTTCCAACACTCAACTCTCCTTTTAAACTTTCATAAATTAGGACAGGCCCTAATTTTATTAAATGAAAGTTTTTATGTACACGGTCACACCTAAACATTATTAAATGCTTGCACTTGCACTTTTTAAATGTGTGTGTAAAAGAACACTTTAATTTATAAAGTGTTTTAAAACCGACTTAAGTAACTTAAAATAAAATATTAATTTTATAAAGCAAAAATAAAAAATACTTTATAAAATTAATTTACAATTAAAACAATTTTAAGTTACTTCAAAATTGGGGACATGACACATGATTACAAAGTTCAAAAAAGAAATACAAATGACTGTGAGTCAATGGCTAATGGCTTGATTCCTCTAATCATCCCCAAAGTTTTTGCCAAGCTCCTCATCACTAGAATTACTAGACTCCACATGCTCAAGCTCCTCCAAACCAATAACAACCAGCCTCCAACTAGGACTTATAGACTCCACATGAATTCATCTCAGGTTTTGGCTTATATTTTGGCATGATAATTATGGTGTTTTTGATGTGATAAGTGGTTGTTATAAGTATCATTTTAAGTCTGAAACAGAAAAATCAGAGTTACAGAATTAGGATTTTTTATCAGTTTTAAAAATCAGAATTTAGGGCAAAAATCAGAACCCTAGAAATCAGAAAATTAGAAAATATAATAGTTAGGATATTTCATGCTCCTAGCACAAGCCTTGCAGGTAGAGGATACAATATGGCCTTGTTTCTACCACTGCAAGGACAAAAATTTCTGTGAATGCCCCTAAATTGGAACACTATGGAAGATGCGGTTTCATGATAGTAACATCGCCTACCACCTTTTGCAAGAGAGGATCATCTAAACTTTAGACCAATGACCTAATAGAATTCTTCTAGATTTTCCCAATCGTGATCATGTTGTCTCATAACTAAATCCCATGTTCTAGGCCTTATTCCAATTCATTAGCCAAAGCTACTTTAAAGAAGAAAGCTCTATTTGACAAGAGAGCATTAATAAAAAAATTCAAAAGAACCTCGAGAGAATGTTCAATGTAATGTTCGCTCTACTTAAAAAACAATTTAAGTGTGCATCAACCTCTCGCATAGGCTCACTATTACCTTTCCTCACATTTGAAAGTTGTGCAAACAAAATATGACTGTAGGTTTGAAATATGATAGAAAATTTTCATGTATGATGTTCTAACTAGCAATTGAGCTTGTCTCAAGATGATGAAACCCTTCCGCTACACCTCTCACCAATGTATCAACAAGCAATTGGACTACAACATATTCATGAGCAACTCCTAGATTGATATAAGCTATCGTCAACGATGGAATATGCTCATCCGGATGTTGACTACCATGACCATGAAACTCAAGGAATCCTTTTCAAGACACATGGAAAATCATGACAAACAACAAGAACCCAAGGACCAATGTTGTTTACCCAAGGCAAAGAAGGCAAAGAAGGATTGTTGTTGTTCTTGTTCTTGTAGTCGACCATTGTTCACAATGGCTCCTTTTAATGTCCAAAATTCTAAGTATGATAGTTTTGACTCACTTTCCAACCTCGGGTAGGATTTTCGACTTTCTCATAGTACCATGCATTTTCCTTATTCCACACGCCCCTACTTTCCCAATCCTTTGCCTTCTATAGCTTTTTAGATTATCCTTTCCCTTCATCATTCTAGTATTGTGTCAAAACACTTTGGCTTACAATGCTTCACTTCCTACCTGTTTTCCTACCTGTTGGAATGTTTGTCATTGATGTCAAAGGTGAGAAGACATATAGTCATTAATGCCAAAGACACAAGGTCGTTAAGACATGTCACTGATGTCAAGGTAAAGAGTGGACCATTATAATAAGAGGTGCCCGTTATACATCCTCGTTGGATATCATATGAACTGTTTGTTACACGTTGAAAAGATTGTATGTTTAAATTAAAGATTTCAACATTGGAGAAATAGAGTTATGGGCCGACCCATATGACACTCTTGGCGCTAAGAAATATAAGATTTAAATTTGAATTTATATCTCCAAGAGGCCGACTCCTTCCAAGAGAAAACAAGGAGAGTATATAAGAACAAAGTGGATTAACATTAAACACACCATGTATGATATATCAAATGCAGCGATCAGTTTTATAAATGGTATGATTTCCTTAGTGAAGGAATGACTTCAAGGGATACAAATATATGAGAAATGATAAAAGACAAGTCTAAGTTAAATCTGGCCGACCATATAAGTATTACAAAATGTAGACAGAGAGAAAAGGACATGATGACTTGTGAATAAGACAAAAGTCTTATACCATATAAAACAAAGCAGCCTGAGGATCAAGAGGACAGGAATACGTTATTGGATGATCAGATTTAAATTGAAGATTTAAACTCTGTTTTTTTAGAGAAGGCCTACTTGCCTCTTTAGCACCATAAATTGGAGTTTCCCATTTAACTAAAGCCTGGCCGACTTTCTATCAAACGCCAAATGAAGGGCCGACCATCATAAATGGAGTGCTATAAGTATAAAAAGACAAGAATATCTTATGAAGTAAGTAATATGAAAATGTGTGGTTAATAATAAGGTGCAATGAGAAATATGAAGTGAAACAAATTCATGAAGGTATATGGTTAAGCAAATGTGTGGTACAATCATATGAAGGAAGAGGTATGATTAATATCAACAAAAAAAGTACTAGTTATGAAAAGGAACGATTAAGGTATTAGAAAAAATGAAATCACAACGATTATCATATGAAAAGTGTGCAATCTAGAGCAGCGATCCATATATGCATTACATCAAGGGCAGCGCTTATGAAGAGATGCGAAGTTAAGTGAAGAACATATTCATTAAAGCAACGATTAATTATTGTTGAGAGCAGCGACCTCATAGTCAAAGGGCTGTGGTCCATTTCAAGAGTTGCATCCATTGTGAAAGGTCATAAACATTGTGAAAACGTATGTCCTTTACCTTCATTGAAAAGATATAAAGCGAGAGAGAGGATTTTGAACGCAAGCAATCCAATGATATATTTCTGAGTATAAAGAGAGGGAAGAGCAGAAAATGAAGTGTAATTCTGATTTGTTCTAAGAATAACAATGTGTCATTAAACGTAGAGAATATGAGCAAATTAAATGAAATATATCTAATGCGAAGAGCAGATTGAAAAGAGAAAAGGTAGAAAGATGAAATGCAAATCAAACTTATATTAAATAGATGAAGGGGATGTTGATTTGGTGAAAGAAGAACAAATGATACATCATTAGAAAGTAGATAATTTGAATGAAGGCATAGCCATATTTGTGATCATATGTTTAAGGAAGATTGTGCATGATTGTAATCAGATTTGTTTTGAAAGGAAGTATGTGTGATAATATGAAAATGATATGAGTAGAAATTTATGAAAAAATATAGCCATGTTATGATTAGTTTTATGTAAAGAAGTTGTGCATCAGTTGAATCATTTTTGTGAGGAAAGAAAGTGTGTGATCAGATTTGTGAGAGATGGTTATTGTGTGGATTGTGATCAGATTTGGAAGAAGGATATTGTGTGAGGTGTAATCAGTTTTGTGAGAGGAAGATCTTGTGGAGAAGCATACTATATCAGTCATTGAAAGATTAATAGGTTTGAGCCTATCAAATAGAGGTTGGAGCCTCTTGCTAGGTTGGAGCTCAGTTTGTGTGGGTGTGCTGGAATATGGTGTCATTGATGTCAAAGGCACGAAGTCATAAGTGATGTAATAATGTCAAGTTAAAGTATGCCCCGTCACAATGAGAAGTTAACCATTGGAGAGCAAAGTAAAATACATCCGTTATACCTTACCGTTGAAGAGGATTGGTGGTTGATTTAAAGATATGGGTATGTTTAAATTAAAGATATAAACATGTTGAAGTATGTGAAAGAGAAAATAAGACATTAGTTATATGGGCCAACCCATATCCTTTGGCGCTTAAAGAAAAAGATTCAAATTAAATTTGAAACATTCATAAGAGAGCTGACCTTCTAAACATGGGCCAACTTCATGCAATTATGTGGCCGACTCCATATGTTGAAATATAGGCCGACTTCTTTAAAACTACATGGCCGAACTCTCCTTAACATGTGCAAAGAGACTATATATAAAACAAGGATCTTGAAAAGGTAAGGAAATATAGACATGACATGCCATTTATAATGTATGAAGTGGAGCGACTAAAGATTACATCATAAGCGATTAAATAGATTAAGAGGTGCGATCTGCTGATAAGGAGAAAGGATTATAGTTATAAAGCAGTGATTATACTTCTTGTTAAGAGCAGCGAATTACTAATGAAACGAACAATGATTATCATATAGACGAGGTGTGATCTAGAGCAGCAATCTGTATATGCAGGGCAGCGCTTATGAAGGGGTATGAAGTGAAATAGAAGGAATGTGATTGATTATATAGAAGCAGCAATTAGTACTGATAAAACCCAGAGTTGAATAATAAAACCCAGAGTTGAATAAAGATAAAATATGTTTTGTCAAGGCAGCAATTAACAAAGACGAGTTATTTTGAAGAGGCGGCGATTACTTTGAGAAGAGGTACGATCCCTTGTAGAGATATTGTAATGTGTCGTACCTGTTTGTATATTTTTAGGATCTTTTTATGTGTTATTTTTTATTTTTTAGAGTGTTCTTTCAGACTAAAGAGAAGATGCAGAAGGGGTTTTAGTTTTCCTGCAGATGTGTTGTCGGACAATACAATATCGCGCATATATTTCAAACCCAAAAAAAGTACAATGAATTTGCATAAACAAACAATGACCCAAATCATAAAATCATCAAGAACTAATTATCATCAAATACCCATATGGAAATATGAAACTTTGTACAAGTGTTGTAGCTGATCAGCAACTGGGTATGCTAGAATCACTCCCAAAATCACTACAGAGGATAGCCAGTTGATATACAATGCAATATTCTGAATCTAAAACCCTGGACATCCGATACAATGTGAGTATTTGCTGCTAAACAGGATGGAATAGCCTCCAACCAGCTCCTCTTCCCTCCAGGCAAGGGTACGTCCTAGTTGTACAAATGCTAGTGCTCGCTGAAATACCTTCTAATATATCTGTTCTGTGCTGCAGCATCCAATCGACCAAGAATGAGGAGTTAATATGCATCAAACCACTCCTAAAAACCCTCCAAAATGGTACGGCCAGTCCTTGCACAAGTACGGCCAGTAGATGCAAAGATAACAATCCAAGGAAATCACTCCAAATCGCTGCCCACAGCTGTATAACAATCACCACTAAATATGAATGTGCAGATCACTGAAATCTTCAAGAGTATGTCAACAAAGCTCACAAAACCACCCCAACACAATCTCCATTGAAGCTCAAATGCGAATACTGGATACATCCGCCAACATAGTATTTGCTAATGGAGGTTTTCGTCCCCAGAAGCCAAGATCAAATCCTATCTTGCAGAGGTTTCCGTCTCAGCAAGTTCAATCCAAACCCTCAAAGCTATTCAAGCTCCAAGAAAAAAGAGAAGAAAATCATAATCCAACGCATAAGCCAAATGAAGCTCTTTTCTGCCTTTTATAAAATCCTCTAAGAGGGGCGTTCACTTTTTGAGAGGGAAAATATCATTTTAAAAACACTTTATTATTCCCTAGAGATGGGCGCCCAAGTCATATAGTGACCTTTTCAATAGTTCATCTCATAAAGTCACTTTGTCGTGAAACTTTATAAAGTCTCATTAGATACAAAAGTTATAACTTTGGACTTTAAAATAAATATGAAGATGAAGTCGAAATCCAAAGATCTATAGCTCGTTGCAAAGGTCTTGATGAGACGAATCCAACCCCACTCTGAAAATCCCAATCCAACACCGAACCTGAACTTACTAAAAATAGTAAGTGCGCCACAAAGCACCCAACTGCCACTAACAACTACCAACTAGATCCAAACCACTTCTACACCTCTGAATGATCCATCCAAAGCTCTGCTAACTACCAATTGAGCAGCTAGCAACACCAACACTGGGCTCTCTAAACGCCTTCATTAGCCTACAAGGATCCAATGATAGGCTAAACCACCAACTCCGATGCTCACTCAAAAAGGGGACATTACAGATATGCAGTTTGATAAGAGACTCGATCTTTCATAAGAGACACTCATTGTGAAGATATATAAGGTGAGAATATTTGTGATTTAAAAGCAAGCATTCCATGATATATTTCTCAGTTAAAAGAGAATGAAGAGCAGAAGTATGAAGTGTGAATCAGATTTGTATTGAAAATAATTGTGTGTTAATGTATGAAGACCTATGCTAGTGAGTGGAATTGATTTCAGATTTGTGAAGGATAGTATATGTGTGTGAACCTGATTTGAAAAAGAAAGACTTATATCATACAAAATCAGAAGTAGTGATCACATTTGAGAAACAGAGATATTGTGTGGGATGCAATCAGATTTGAGGAAGAAGAATATTGTGTGACTTGTAATGAGATTTGTGTGAAGGAGTATATCATATCAGCCATTGAAGGAATAATAGGTTGGAGCCTATCTAAAAGAGGTTGGAGCTCAATTTGTGTGGGGTTTGGAGCCTCGAATAGGTTCATGCCTGTAATTCTGTCAAGTAGAGATTGGTGTATCCTGTGAGTTGGAACTCATTATTTGTATGTGAAATAGGTTGGAGCCTACAAGAAAGACAAGAAGAGATCAATACATATATCTAAGCAATATTTTGCCTTGGTTTTCTCCCGAAAAGGTTTCCAAGTAAATCGTGTGTTCTTATTGTGTTCTTAATTGCTAGATCTTGCATATGTGTAGTTGATGTGATTGATTAAGTTTTGAAAAGTAAATTTTTTCTTTGATATTGATTCACTCCAAGTCTCACTATCACCGTGTGCTCATCAGGGGGTTGGAGCCTCCAATGGGTTGGAACCTATCAAATAGAGGTTGTAGCTTCTTGCTATGTTGGAGCTCAATTTGTGTGGGTGTTGGAGCCTCCAATAGGTTGGTACCTATAATTTTGTCAAGTGGAGATTGGATTTCCTAGTAGGTTGGAGCCTAGAAGAAGAAGAAGATCAATCTATAATATATAAGCCATTGAAGCAAAAAAAGCATAAAAATCGTGATTTATTGAAAAAATCGCGAATCGTCAGGGTTGGCGATTTTTACCCCAAAAACAACGATTTTTTTTTAATAAATCTAAGTCAACGTAATTTTTTTTGGTAAAACTACGGTTTTAAACACTGTTAGAAGCTTCAGAAACTACAATTTTTTTAATAAAATTATATGCGAGCAATCATGGAGTCGGGCCTTTCTTCAATCCACGTTTTTGGTCCCGAAAGAATCAATCTATTTAGCTCTGTGGTTTCCCGTCGGGCTTCAGTGGCAAGGGCAATGGCATCAATCAAAGGCCCGCCATTGGCAATATTTCCCGTCTATAACATTTAACGTTTGCTCCTCTGCGGTCGCAGTGATAGATTCATTTAGGTTTTAAGTTTTAAATATAATCTTAACTTTTATTTATAATCTGAAGTTTTAAATATAATCGATAGTTTGATTTAGTTTTTAAGTTTTAACTATTATTAATATTAACATTTTAAATAGTTTATAATATTATCAAGACAGAAATACTGGAAGGAATCTGGCTTTTGGATGGATATGGTTTTTACCTAAAAAATTGGGAATTAGGGTTTAACCATAACAATCGTCATTTAGATTATGTGCAGGATTGGTATAAACTGCCAAACCTGCCCTTGGAATTTTGGCAACCTGACATTATGGAAGAATTAGGAATTTTTTTGGGAAAATTCATTTGTGCTGAAGAGTGGTCCGAGGGTAATGGAAAGGCCTCTTTTGTCAAAATATGTGTGGAAAACAAACTTAACGCTTCGCGATGGAGAGAAATTGAAATCTTCACCGACTGGGGGACCCTGAATCAAGAGCTAATCTTCGATCCTAGGCCCAAAGGATCTCCTCGACAAGAGTTGGGATGGCACTCTTGGGATTCCCCTCCTGAGAAGAAAGAACAATCAATACAGATCCACCCAAATCTGAAGAAATCAGGAGTCCGATGTGCCCCAATCCGTCGCAGGAAAAGCAGTTTGAGGGTGGTCTAGAGGGATCAGACCCCCCTAAGGAACCTGAGATAAGAAAAGAAAACCAAGAGTCAGAGAAAAAGGATGTCACCTCCAATCTAGAGAAAGGCGTTTCAGTTAAGACTTCGTGGGACCAAGTTAAAAATATGGACAAAAAAATTTCGGCGACTTTGGATTTGCTACATCCTGAAGTGCAGAGGTCAGACTTAAACTCCATCATAGAAGTAGGAAAAGAATTAATAGTTCTAGCAGAGGCCGCAAAAGATGGCTCAATTCCCTTGGTTGAAGGAGCATTGGAGGAAGCTTTGGGGGAGGACTGGTTGGAAGATAGAGACGAAGAACATCTGGGGTTAGATTGGGAGGAGGCCATCCCCTCCGTCCTGCAGACAGAGCTTAGAACACTTACAGTTGAGGAAAGCAAAAGGAGTCCTCACCCCAAAGGGACTTTGGGGCTAGGAGAGAGGGAACCAGTCAAAGTAATTCTTGATTGTGGGGACTCCAAAGGAAGAGTCCGGACTCCAAATAGAGAAATTAAAAGTGGATGGAGATGCCAGTGGGCAGCTCAAGATCGATGATTTATTGAAAGTAGGGAAGGGGAACACCCTTCCTGAAAAACAATCAAGATCAACTCTTGGAATGTTAGGGCATAAGTCCCTAACAAAAGAAGCCTTTTAAGGCTTCTACTAAGATCCCATCAGTCAGATATTTGGTTAGTTCAGGAGTCTAAGCTGAATCACGAGGAGAGAGAGAAGTTCGGAAGGCGCTTAGGGCACTGGAGATTTGCGGGAGTCAATTCCTTGGGAGCCTCAGGAGGCCCCATTACCCTGTGGAAGCCCCAAACAGTTATGGTGGAAACAGTGGCTGATAACAAGTCATGGATTGCCAGCAAGGTAAGAAGTCTAACTTCTAACGTGTGTTTTTTGCTAATTAATATCTACGGTCCCAATTCATGTTTGGTGAAAAAGGAGCTGTGGAAAGAGATAAACCTTTTTTGTAGTAATTTTGTTTTTGATTTTTATATCCTAAGCGGGGATTTTAATGCAATCTTGAGAGCTAAAGATAAGGAGGGGGAGTACGGAGAAAACTCCAATCTCAGATAGACTTTGAAAACTTTGTTGAAAGGAATCAATTGTTTGAGATCCCCTTGGGAAATGGAAATTATACATGGACCAATAGGAGCCTTGGCTTCAGCAACATTGCAGAGAAATTAGACAGATTTCTCTTCAAAGGACATTCAAGGAAATTCCCTTTTAGCCTGGAAGGAAAGATTTTACCCGTCAGGATCTGATCATTACCCCATCAACTTGGACATAATTGGAGAAAAGAGACCAGCAAGGAGCCCCTTCAAGTTCGAGAATATGTGGTTTAAGGACCCCAGTTTTTTGGAAATGGTTGAACTGTGGTGGAATGACGCTAAGCTGAAGGGAACAAAACTTTTTATCATTGCTTCAAAGCTCAAAATTGTCAAGCAACACTTAAAAGATTGGAATAGGGAGCACTTCAAGAATATCTTTGAAGAAAAAAAGTTAGTTGAAGAAGAACTCTCTTTGCTAAACGAAAAAATCTTGAAGGGAGGAATGGATGGCAACATCTTCTTTTTAGAAAAGTCTCTGCTCGGTAAACTGGGTGATTTGATATCCAAGGAGGAAATTTACTGGTGCCAGAAGTCCAGGGAAGTTTGGTTAAGGGCCGGAGATAAAAATACAAATTTTTTTCACAACTCCACTAGAGCAAGAAGAGAAAGCAACAGAATCTCTTCAATCAAACTAAGAGATGGCACCGTCATTGATACGATCAAAGATATCAACAGAGAGGCAGTCAATTTCTTTCAAAACCTCTTGAATGAGGAAGTGGGCTCCAATTTGGATAGCCTTCAGCCACTGCTAAGATGCATTCCGAGGCTGGTCACGAAGGAGCATAACAGGCTTCTATCAACCAAGTTAACAGAGGCAAATATCAAAGAGGCAGTATTCGGTTTGCATTCGGATAAGGCCCCTAGGCCCGATGGGTTTCCGACAACGTTCTTTCAAAAGTGTTGGGGCTTTTAGGGAAAGGAGATTTTGAGGACTCCAAAAGCTCAGGTGTGGTTCTAAAAGAGATCAATAACACCTTCTTAGCTCTCATCCCCAAAAAGGAGAAACCTGAATCTTTGGAGGAATTTCGGCCCGTAGCTTTATGTAATACTTTGTACAAAATACTGCCAAAAGCAATTGCAAACAGACGAAAAATCATCCTACTTGATCTAATTGCCGAAGAACAGACAGGCTTTGTTTTGGGAAGATCAATTCTGGATGGAGTGATAATTGCTCAAGAAGCCATTCATTCCACTCAGCTCTCCAGGAAACCAGCAATGTTCATGAAATTGGACATAATGAAGGCTTATGACAAGGTAAACTGGAGAATCCTTTTTAAGGTGTTAGAAGCTTTCGGCTTTGATAAGGCCTGGATCAATTGGATTTTCGAATGGCTGGCCTGTACAAAGTTTTCAGTTCTACTTAACGGATCTCCTCAAGGCTTCTTCAATGCCACTAGAGGTCTCAGGCAGAGCGATCCAATCTCCCCATTTCTTTTAATTCTAATGGCGGAAGCATTGGGAAGATCTTTCCTTATGGCCAAACAAGAAGGGCTGATTAGGAAGTACAGGAAGTTACCCATCAGCAATTTGCTGACGACGCCATGCTCTTCGAAGAGGCAAAAATTAGGGAAGCCAGACACATTAGATAGTTGTTAGATCTATATTCTTCGGCCTCAGAACAGGAACTAAGCCTTGCAAAATCAGAAGTCTTCTTTGTCAACTCAAGCAATAGAATAGAAAACAATATTCTCAGGCCTTTGAGATTCAAGAAAGGGGAATTACCCTAAAAATATCTGGGTTTGCCTTTAGCAAAAGGAGTTAGGCCTGGAAACCTTTGGGAATCTTTGATAGAAAGAATTAAAAACAGACTTGCCTCATGGAAGAGCAAAAGGATTTCTTGGGTTGGTCGTCAAACTCTGCTCAAGGCAGTAATTTCTGCAATTCCGACCTACATGATGTCTTGCTTCCCTCTTTCTAAAACAGCTTTAAAAATTCTAAATTAGAAAATCAAAACCTTCTTTTGGCAGGGCAACTAGGAACAACACAAATTTCCTTTGATTAAATGGAGTCAGGTCTGTGATCAAAAAGAGGTGAATGGCACTAGTTTGAAGAATCTGGAATTACAAAATCTGGCTTTAGGAGCAAAACTGGTTTGGTCCATTCACGAGAAGCCTGAACTCAAATGGGTAAAGATTATCAAAGCCAAGTAGTATTTGGAGGAAGAGGAAAACAGTATGTTCAAAATGAGAATCCTACCTAAAGGCTCCAGGATTTGGAATTTCATAAGCAATTGCAGATCCCTGATTCAAGATCATTTAACCTGGGAAGTTAAAGATGGAAGCAAGGCTTTCTTCTGGGAGGATTCCTAGAACGGGCATTCCAAACTCTCTGAGATTGTGGATTTAGATCAAGTTGGATTGGTTACACAGTTAAATTGGGGACACAAAGTCAAAGACTATATTGACCCTGCCTCTTGTAATCCGGGCTCCTTGGTCACATGGAAGAACATTAGAATCCTTGGAGTGGACTGTAGGTTGGTGGAAGTTTTTGAGGAGAGCTTGAAAAATCGTAGATTCAGTCTAAGAATAGGCCCAGATGAATTAAGGTGGAACGCCTCGCCTTTAGGGAAGTATAGCATCAAAGATGGCTACAGAGCTCTAATTGTTACCCTAGAAGAAGAAGCAAGCCTCCCTTTTAAGCTGTGTTGGAATAAATTGTCTCCCCAAAGCACGTATTTTCACATGGGCTGCTTCTAGAGGAAGGGTTCTGACCGGTGACAAGTTCAATAAACTAGGATACGCTGGCACTCAAGGTGTGTTCTATGTAAGCAAGAGGAAGAAACAGGAGATCACCTCTTCCTCAACAGCGTTTTCTCCTTCAGGTGTTGGTCTTGGTTGTGTCAGAAACTCCATTGGTCTTCGGCCATGCCTGCAAAACTTCTGGACCATCTTCTTTCTTGGCCCCTACTACACAAGGACTCAACATTTGGATGCTTTTGGATATCCAGTCCCTTGTTGCTCTTTTGGGAACTTTGGAAAGAGAGAAATCGGAGAATTTTTCGGGATAAGGAAATCCCTTTTCCCTCCTTTGTTAACAAATTAGAGGTTAACATTGTGGAAGTAGTAAATGCCAGATTGGCTAAAGGGGCGTCCCGAAATAAGAAATTCTTCCCATGGGATGCAGCAATGCAGAAAAAATGGCAAGGCCTCCTCCTACCTGCCATCGATCCCACGTCTCGGGACTCAGGAGTTGATAGGAGGACAATGAAATGGGCTCCCTTTGAAGTTGGATGGTTTAAACTCAACTTCGACGGGGCTACTAGAGGTAACCCAGGTGTTTCTGGTGTTGGATGTATAGTTCGAGATTGGAATGGAAGGACTATAGGCAGACTAGCGGAAAGCCTTCAAGAAGGAACTAACAACATGGCAGAAATGCAAGCCTTAATTTTGGGCCTTAAGCTGTGCCAGGAACTCAATATCAAAAATCTGGAGATAGAAGGAGATTCTTTGCTGGTTATTAATGGACTCAGAACCAAGAGAATGGTGAATTGGAAATTGAATGCATTATTGGAGCAGGCAACCTCCCTCCTAGACTCTTTTGAACTGTCTGCAATAAAGCATGTCTTTAGGGAAGGAAACTCAAAGGCGGACGCTCTCTCGAACATGAGAGCCGATGGAAAAAATTTTAAGGAAATCTCAGATTTGGTATTGATCCTTAACCAATTTTGAGTGAGCCTGTGGGTGATTGGGAGGGAGTCCTTCCACACTCTTGGTTGTGGAAGGACCAGGGCTCGGTGGCAGACGGTTGACGCATCAGACATTCCAGATTCCCCGAGACATGGAGACCTTTCTTGCCCAGTCAGCAGATGGACCCCCCTCTTCCATAAGCGTCCATCATTGCACACCATTGGCGGCGGTGTGAGGACGGATTTGAAAGCCTCTTGATGGGAGCTACTGGAATATCGGGGCAAGGACGAGAGATAGATTTCCCGAGCATGTGATTGGATTGCGAAAGGACAGTTGCACTTCCCGGAGACATGGCAAGGAGAAGCAGTGAGTTGGCGACAAGTTCGGGAGTTATTTCACGTGCCTTCTTAATCATTAGAAATCAAGGCAGTTGCCATTTTATACCGCTCTGTCTTTGGTTTTCTCAGAAGTTTTTGAATGGCGATTCCCCCTCCTCCGATAATTATCCATCTCCTTCCTGCGCATTTCTTCGTGTGTGGTGGTATGGAATCTCCGATTTGCCTTACTGCACAGATAAGGCAGATGGTTTTCAAAGGGGAAGTCACGAAGCAAAGACTCAGAAGGGTTCTCAGGCAGTATGACGCCTTCACAGTAAAGGCGGTGAATCTTATTTTAAGGAAGAAATTTCTCATTGGGAGTGAAAGATATCGTGTAGATTCAGACCTTTCCTCCAGGGTGGTGGCGGCGCTGCTAGATGTTTCAACGCCCAAGGAAGAAGTGAAGGATCTGGTGCAGTGCTTGTTCAAACCTATTTTCCTCGGAGGACTCGATGAAGTCTTGGCGGTGGCAGAGAGAGGTGGGCTCAAAAGGCCAAAAGATTTGCATAAGGCCAGTCAACTTGGGGTGGTAGTTGAATTCTTCACGTTTATCCTTGACATTAGAGGTGCTGAACTGGAGGCTCATAGAAGCAGGGTGCGCAGAGGTAAAGACTTCCTGAAGAAAATATTTAATTTGATACCAACCAATGGCTTCGAATGGATAAGGCAGTTTCGTGATTATCTGTTCGAGGAGGGTGAAATATGAGCTTCTGCAGTGGGTGCGTGGTTGATGGCTGGTGTTGTTTCACACTTAATTTTCTCTATTTTTACGTTATCGCTCTAATGCTCCGGTAGGGTTTACAGGCCCATTAGGGTCGTGTCTCTATTTCAAGCTTTCTAGTATAGGGGTTTCTTTTGTATATTCTCTACAGTCTGGGTGTTTGGGTGGGGAGTCATATGCCATATCTGTAGATATTTTGATGTCTTTTTGATCAGCTTTTTGCCCTGCATGGCTTTGTTTCAATAAACCCTGCGTGGTCTTCAACTATAATGTAGGGGCAGGGTTTTTGAATCTCAGAAACAACCATGGTGGCTCACAATGTAATTTTTTGAAAGTTTTTAATATAATCTACTGTCTTACCTATCAAAAAAAATAGTTTATTAATTATAATTAATATTATTATTTTTAATAGTTGATAATTTATTTTTTTTATTCGTAATATAGATGATTTATATTGGGAAGAACAAAAAGATACATTATGGGCCATAGTGGCTTGCTGATTTGTTTGCATAGAACCATGGCAATCTTGCCCAACTACACAGACCTATCAAGCTGCCTACCCAAAAGACCACGCAGGGTCCAAAGAGAGACCATAACAGCCACGTAGGGCCAGACCAGACCAAAAACAAACAAAACGGCCAAGCAGGACCAAACCAGAACCCTTCCCAGAACCATACCAAAATGGGATCCTAACCCAAAAACGACCAACAAACACTATAAATAGGGAATATATTAAACCACAAGTAAATACAACAAGCAAGGGCATCATGCATCAATCATTTCGAAGTTGTGAGGAAACCGATTGAGCTCCTTGACCCAGTCAAACCCCTGCACCTCGACCAATTGAAACATTTTCTTCAAGAAATTAGCCGCAACTCGAGCCTATTGCCGATGTAGAATCAAGTTTGTGCCCGTGATATCCAATAAGAACAGATAATACTTCACTACTTCCCCAAGGACTTGCAAAAGGGGAATGTCCTTAGGGCGAGGAAGCATGCTCCAAAGGTAGCAACCGCCAGGGTTTCCTCCAAGCCCCTAGCACGTCCGGTATTAACATCCTACGTGCTATTATATCAACCTCTATTTTTGCTAAATTGAGATCTAGAAGGGAGCCTACAAATCTAGAGCTGAGATCAGTGTCCACTCTGTATCTTTCCCCTTCCTCTATGAATTGCTTTCCCAACACCACCTTACCAGCCCCAATCACCAAAGCATCATTCTGCAAGAGGACTCTTCTCAACCGCTGATCGGAAACCTTTCCTAAAAACGCCATATGCCGCTTCACACTGACCAACCGGATCGGTGTGTCCATACCACCGCACATGATACAGTCTGCAAAGAGATATATAACAAACTTAGTTCTCTCCATCATGGCCAAAGATTTGTATGGCATACTTGAGATAAACTCCTTAAATGGGCTCCGTGGACAGCTAGAATTGCTGGACAGACTACAAACAATGATGAGAATGTCTCTTCATTATGTCAAGTTCCCTATCTCGATTCTTCCGCGTGATGAGTGATAGTTCCTTGATTGCCTTCAATCTAAATGCTCACTTGTGTGGCAATTAACTCTCCCTTCGGCCTTCCCAATACAGCTGAAAATATAATTTGTATTGCAAGGAGCTCGGCCTTCTAACTTGGAGGCCATCGCAAGCAATGATGACTCTAGATAATCATAAAAATACAAGATTAAAACTGTCCTTTCTCTTACATGTCAAGTTGGGGGTCTGAACTAGAGTTAAGGGCATAAGGCCAACCTTAAAACCAAACCACATATACAAAAACTTGGCCCGGACTTTCCACAACTGAAAGTGTGGAAAGTCGCCTGCCCTACCACCCACAGTTGATAATGTATTATTAAGTTCTATGATAAATTTAATTTTTTTTTAAGATTTTATAATAAATTTTATAATTAATCTAAAATTATTAATATTTAATTTTAGTTAGTGTTTACATTTTTGTTTAATTTTAATATGAGTTATTGATAAATTTACTTTTTAAAGATTTTATAATAAAATTTATGTTTATTAAATTTTATATTAATTTAAAATTATTAATATTTGATTTAATAAGTGTTTAGGTTTTTATGAAATTTTAATGAGTTAATGATAAATTTAATTTTTTTAAAGATTTTATAATTTTTTTTTATCCGTAAGATGTGGGATGAGGGCCCACTCCCGTATAGCATAGAGACCAAAAAAGAAGAAAACTTCAAACCCGAAACCGGGGAGCAAAAAAGACAGAGAGAGGAAGAAAGACAGAGAATCATCAACAAAAAAACTAGCTTAACCGCACAAAATATTATCTCCATCACTCAAACCAACTCCAGAGATCAATCCGTCTTTTGCTTTTGCTTGCTCCTTGTGAGGACCGCTTCCATTGTCCATTGGTTGCCATCATCTATCGAATCCAAAGCTTCTAACCTCAATTTTTTTGCTTCAGTTTTCCTACCCCTACGATTACTGCCCTTGGAAGCGAGTGGTTATGCAATCTTGCTTGCATTCTGGGATAAGGTGCCATAATCATAACAAGCCAAAGCATCAACCTGATCCAGAAGATAATCATGATCTTCAACAAGATTCGACCTAAGCTTCTCATCTTCTGAGGTCAAAAAGTCTTGTTGATCTGTGTCAAAATGATCCTATTGATCAAAAGCTTCAACAACCTCTGCCTCAACACCGGGAGGGACTGTGCCCACAAAGCCTTGTCCAACAACCCCACAATTCGAGGTGGCTGTAAAGCAATGTTCCAAGAAGACCCCATGGTTTCTCCAAATGAAATCAACATCAGGACTACCTTCCTTGCGAACCCATCTCTTGAGGTTAAGAGCACGAAGGCCATTTAAAGATTTACCATGGCAACCAACAATCTTATGTTCAAGTTGGTTGCATATGAAGCAGCACTCTGGGAGCCCCTCATAATTTAAATATTGCAGCCACGAGCCCAGAGAAGAAGTAATGCGGACAAAGTGAGGTAGTGGCCTGGAAATATCAACGAGGATACAAACTCTGGTAAAACGTCTCGAAGCCATAGATGTCGCATCATCCACCAAGATGAAAGTGTCGACATGGTTGATCAAAGATTCTATAAGCCCCGCATTACGCACAACCAGAGATAAGTTGTATAGCCATAGCCAAACCAGAATGGAAGTGATACGCACGCTTGCAAGATCAAAAAAAGGAGACCACGGGATTACCAAAAAACCAGATCTGCCATAAAAAAAAGGCCCATTATCTAAGACAAACCTGCAATCCTCTGAGCTAAGAAAAATAACAAGGCAGAAGCCATGATCTAGCAACTCCACCATAGGAGCAGCCAAACTGTCCCAAACATTCTTGCTCCAAGCTAAAAACTCATCCACAGATGGCCACTTCCCCATTGCTCTCAAAACTAGAGCCCTCGATCCGATATCAGAAGAAACCTCTGCTAAGCAATCATCCGAGATGTGGAAATCCACTAGTTCAGAAGCCAAATCCACCTTAGTGTCTCCCATAAACAAAGGGGGGGAAGACTCAGAAAAAGCCAGAGGCGTCGGGGTATCAGGGGCAAGGGAGATGGATTCCCCAATCCCCACAGGAGGAATCACCCCTTGAGCAACCAACCCTAAATCCACCCGTGGATTGACCTTCAAGATCTGCTCTTTGCAAAAAACACTGCATGCATGGAACGGATTGGAGGCATTTTTGGACAGTCTGTAATTTTTGTTAGACTGCTCCACCGATGCCAAGGAGGGCGAACCAGAAGAACGAGAACCCAGATTGGAGAGGCCTCCATTCCTAGTCGCGCCACAAAAGGGCTTTTCCCTGCTTTGCACACCCTGTGCAGGCCTTCGATCACCATTCTGAGCCCTCTCACAATCACTATTGCCAAGCCCACTACCCTTGCACCGCGCCTGCTCTCCTTTTGACCTCTCCTTCGTTGCATTCTTCGCCTGCGCCAGTATGCATAAAGCTCTTTTTAAGGAGTCAAGCTTTTCATGAAGGTTAGTGGTGTCATTGGCAAACATTGTCGTGGCTCTTTGGAGCTTGCAAGGAGCCCAGAGGACCCTGCGGCATTTGCTTAGCGGGCCTATTGCCGGCAGCTGTCGGCCCTCTATCGGTTTTATCTGCCCTCCCCTGCACTCTACTTGCCTGCGCCCTCCACATCTAAAAAATAATTAACCGACTTTATAATAAATTTTATGTTTATTAAATTTTATAATTAATTTAACATTATTAATATTTAATTTTTACTTTTTTTTGATGGAGGTCATCCACAAATTTAAATTGTGGAGGGCACATCTCGTCCTCATCGCTTATGCCCTCATCAACTTAACCAATAGACCAAGGGCCCTTTCACTTAATATTTAACTTTAATTAGCATTTACGGGTTTTATAGATTTTAATGAGGTATTGATAATTTTATTTTTTTTAGATTTTATAATTAATTTTATGTTTATTAAATTTTACAATTAATTTAAAATTATTAATATTTAATTTAATTTTTTTATTCAAAGCAGTTGGGGCTGCACCTTTGTATTAATATATTCAAATATAAACATTACAAAAACAGTGGAATTTAACTGTCACCCTAGATATCAAAAAACCTCCTTTTACAATAAGGCATTCTTGCCGAAAATGCTTCCTATTACAGCCATGCCCAAAAACGGAGTTTTACCTAAACTGCTACTAGACCCCTTATACCCCATGACTATTTGCATCTATCTACAAAGAAAGAGTAAGTAGACCAGACAGGCTAAAAACCAAATTAGCCTCGCAAAGCTCACCCTAGACTGAGCCCTCGTCCGATACCAAATCTAGAACTTGCTTCAAAAATACAATTCCTCTCCTCGTCGCCAGACGAAATCTCGGGAGTGACTTAGGGGAAATCGAGAAAACCAAAGGAAACCGCTCCGGGGGGACCCCACGTCGACGAATAACGTAGTAATCACCAGGGAGAGGGATCCCTCTACCCTCAAATTTATTCAAGGCATCCTCCAATCCTCCCAAGAAGAAATTCTTGAAGAGTCGTTTGCACATCTCCCTGGCGACGTCTTTAGATTCCCTTGTATCTAGAATTGCAGCCAAAAATATTGCCACCACATCCGAGTTCACCCTGTATCGGTGCACTGCTCGTATGAAATCCTCCCCCAAGACCAGCTTGACTACATGCAGGATGAGCGCATGGTTGGATTTAAAAATCAACCCCAACCTCTTATCTGATACCTCGCCCAAAATCGCCATTTGCCTGCTAAGGCATTCGAGGGTTATTGTTGTGTCCATCGTTGCGGCCTTCCACTTTGCAGGAGATAGCAATGAGAATGAGGCATCGACGGCCTTATCAAGGCATTTAAAAGCAATTGGCCTCCTTTCCCCTGAGCTCGCACGCTTGCCATCAATGGATGGTGCTCCTCCACCATCTCCCCAATACCTTGAGATCATCAAATTGCAAGGTGCCCAAGTCATCTTGCTTAATTATTAGTCGCCAACTTGGCGAGGCCGTCAGCTCTATCATTGCCCTCTCGATATGTATGGGAAACTTTGTACATTGCCACCTCTGACAATAATTTGGCAATCTCATCCAGCCACCTTCTGAATTTCCAACATAGGGCCCATCCCCCTCGAATAGCATTAATCACTAACAACGAGTCTCCTAAGTGGACATTCTCTAAGTTCAGGGCTTTGGCGTATTGTAATCCAATAAGGGCCGCTCTGAATTCTGCATCGTTATTCATCCCAACACCTAACAGAATGGATTTCTCCAAGATAATTCGGCCTTCATGGTCTCTAATTACAATACCTGCACCACTGACCCCCGGCTTTCCCTTGGAAGCCCCATCGAAATTGATCTTTGCCCAACCTTCCTTGGGTGGGGACCAACTTATCTCTCGTCTGACATCTTTGGAAGGTTTAACCCCAGGAGCCCCATGAATGAGGGAACATTTAATTTAATTAGTGTTTAGGATTTTATTGGATTTTAATACGAATTATTGATGACTCTTGGGTATAGTATGTAGCTGCTCTATTTCAAAGATTTGTGATGCATGCCATGGAGACACTTGCATTTTCTGGGCATACTTTGGTGGTGCAGCTTGACCATGACACAAGGTATAGAGGTATTGCTATGATGTTTGGTTTTGAGTTACTAATGCTTGTGTTCCAACTGGACTACGTCATAGGGATTGGAAGAAAGCATGAAGATCTTGGCGTTCCTCCCATAGTTCATGAAAATCTATTCCATACTATGCTAGAAGATGGTTGTTCTACTTCATGGTGCATGGATTTCCTACAGAGTTTTTGTTGGGAATTAAGGTGTCTCAACCTTGGTAATTCCTTGCATTATTTATGTTTGTATTTATTAATTCATTGCCAGTGTTGTAAATTAATTGTAAATTCCATATTGTCATATTGTGGGATGTGGCACGGTGATGTGTCATCCTACATGGAAGATGGCTTGTAATTTGTCCTCACATGAGGAGATAGGCGTCCCACTTTGTGGTAGGAGTATTTGCCATGTGTCGGCATCTTGGATGTTGTGTAAGGGAATGTCTGACCAAAACGATTATGACGGATTCCTATGACGAAGTTATGACATGCAAGAGTCAGAAATAGAAGCTTGTAAGACAGGTGAAGACATGTGTCATGAAGCATCTTTGAAAAAGGCATATTTCGGCGCCCCAAGGTGGACTATGACACGTTGTAAGAGAATATGCTATTTATAGCCTGTGTATGACAAATTCTTTTACAGCTGTAAGTTGTAACTGCTATGACAGATTCTATGATAGTCGTAAGAGTTGTATGAGCATCTGTCATAGCCCATTTTGGAAATCGGTGACCTCTTTGGGATGGGAGTTGTGGACAAGTGTCAAACACATTCTACAATGTTGACCAAGCATTCTTAGGCATGGGTTTTGTGCCATGAGGCCAAGTTGGACGCCCATTCCAAGATAGGACCAATATTGCCTTGTATAGTCTATATAAACAGGCGCTTGGAGAAGGAGATGAATTACAGGTTTGACAGGTACTGTTATGCTGTCAATTTGTCTCTAGATACGAGTGTCGAAGACTCTTGAGAGGTTGCATTGCAAGTGTGTTGTAAACATTCTTTGTTTTGATAATACATTGTGCAGGTTTTGGAGTGTGGGATTTTTCACCCAATAAGGGTTTTCCCCACATATATCTTGTGTCTCTCTTCTTCTGTCTCACCTTCTCTGTTATGTGTTTGTTGCAATATCTCATGTTAATGGTTTAATGTTGCTACAATAGTTAGGATAAATTTCAATTTGCACTCTCCTCCCCTCATTAGATTAGTGTAGGAAGCGTTTTCCACACACCTAGCTTCCTTTCAGTTTTTGGAGGATAGCAACAGTTCGGGAGTTTGGAGGAGAGTTAGATTATCTTCTCATCCTTGGAAAGTGGCGTAGGGTTGATAATCTATCATCCTGTCATGCCCCCATATTAGGTATTGTTTAAATTAAAGATTTAAACATCATGATAAAGAAAACGGCGAAAGTACATTCGTAAAGTATAAATTTGAAATGATAATATTATCATTAAATGAATATTTTAATAATAGTAATAATCATAATTATCAAGTGATAATATTATGATTATAATTATCTAAATATAAATATAAAATAATAATAAAGATTATGAATTAAATAATATATATAAATTAAATATCATTATAATAAATATTAGTAATATAAGAAAATATTATAAATTAATATTAGGATCCTATTTGAAAGCCTTAATGAAGGCTCACACGCAATAAGGGATAAGCAAGATAAATATTAATAGATACCATATTACTATATTATAATAAATATGAATTATAAAGCAATTACTATTATAGATATTACAAAATATATAATATATAATTAATTGAAAGACCTTTATAAAGGTATTCCTAATAACTATGCAAAATCAGCGATCATTGAGAACGAGACAAATTGAGTATAAAAGATAAAGTAAAGAGTTCCTCAAATTACTAAACGATTACCATATTACAAGGCAGCAAATAATATAAATAAACAAGCTACGTCCAAGGCAGCAGATAAGGGATCGATCGTAATTAGTTCGCAATTATAAGAGGGTGCGAATGATGAGGAGTTACAACCATTGGCAAATCGCACCCAATCTCATACTTTATAAGGGGCAGAGGAATAAGGAATAAGCATCGATCAAGTTTTTGAATGATTAAGACATCAACGAATAAGAGAATTGGAATCGGCACACAATCTCTCATCGATTATAATCATCTACACATTGATCATCAAATAATAAAAAAGACATTAACAGCAGCGAGCCTCAAGGAAGTAGAACATCAAATCAAAGCATATCAATCGAAGGATTCTTCCTATCATCCAATGCAAGAACATTCCAGTCTGCAAATATCTAAATAAAATAATACTCTCACAGCAGATATAATCCTTTCAAGTTACACAATATAAAGATTACATCTGATTAAGGACTTTGCAGAAATCACAGTCCAAGGAATTGCAACAGCAATGTACTACTGTTCTCTTTTTGTGAGTTGAAATTGTGTGCAAGGTAAGGAGAATTTTGACTTGCAAAAAAGGGGACATTACACATCCTATGACCTTGACGGTGTTATTTGCAACCACATAGGTCTGATTTTCAGTCATGAGGTTGTTGTTCTATTCTATATGAACAACTTAGCAGGAGTTGTTATAAACTTTCTTGCACTTATGTTGGGTATACTTCACATCCATGGGAGATCTACAAGAGTTGCAGAGTGGGTTTGTGTTGCTAGTACCTTGAGATGCTTCCATCTCCTCATGTTTGATGGATGTGATGGTGTGATGGTTTGGGATCCGGGTGGTGGCATGCTTGGCACATCACGTCATTGGGATCATGATGAGATGCTTCACAACTCACGGAACATTGATGATGATTGTATAAAAGTGGAGCAGCGGAAGCTTGGAGATATGTTGTCGTGTTTCAGAGTTCATATCTTTCATCACTTGTTAACAGGTATGGTATTCTTAAGGGCTTTGAGTTGGTATGGTGTTTGGTCCTTGATAGACCTAGCACTCTCAGAGGATGGAGCCTTGGGAGATTTCAAGGTATTGGTACTTGTGGTTGAGAGCATTGCATTCTTTGGAGAATGTGGCCAAGTCGAGATTGAGTGTGTATGGCTAGTTTTGCCACCAGAGCTCACTTTGCATATCATTCTTCATATTCTCTTTGGGAGAGGCAGCCATAGGTTGAGAAGTAGCGTGCACACGGGACATTTGATTGGATAGAGATACTTCTCACTTGACAGTATTTTGCAGGATACAGGTTTCCCATTGCTTGAGGACAAGCAATCTCGAGAAGGGAGGACTGTAATGTTCCCCTTTTCAATGTGATCACCTAATGAGGACCTAATGGGCCAATTCACACTTGCCTAATTTTGTGAGACAATTTGAGTGTGAAAGTTGTTTTGAGATATTTTTGTGGCAATTTTGGTGGTCAATGTTGGTCAAATATTTTACCCTAGAAGAGAGCGACCCAATTGGAGAATAATAAATGAAGGAAAATATGTAAGATCTTTCTTTAAGGAGGATGTTTTCATTAGAGGGCAAAATATGTTTTATAACTTGCATCAGTATTCACCCTTGGAGAAGGAAAGGTGAGAAAAAATAAGGAAAGCAAACAATCATTTGGTTTTGGTGCCAAAGGGAGAAAAGATAAAAAAATAAATAAAAGAAAAAATATACCTTTATGGCTCGGCCCTCTTAGAGGAGAAAGAATAAAATAAAAGGGAAATATCTTTTACGAGGTCGGCCAAATCATAAGACGAGCACCCAAGTAAGGAGGTCAGCCTAATTTGGGAAAAGAAATAATAAAATTAAAAAAAAAATGTTTTCTTGCCTAGGTCGGCCCTATTTGAGAGGGCAAAAGTTATGTATAAATATGAAATCATTTTAAGTCATTTTGGCATCATTCAATCATTTTGGACTTGCCTTTTATTTCCTTTTAGACTGCATTTTAGAGCAGCATATTCCAAGGACGAAATCCCTTGAGAATACTTGGTGAATTAAACGAAAACCTAGTTCATCTTGGGAAGACTTCATAACAGAGGTCTACTTGCACTTCATTGGAGAATTACGAAGTTTGGAGCAGAATTCTAATCAGATTTTGGAGCAGCATTTCATTATCTTTTGGAGCAGAAATCTAATCATTACTCAAAGTAGAATTATACTAAATACATGGAGCAGATTTTACATCTTTTGGAGCGGCATATCATCATCATTTACGAGAAAAATTTTAATATTTTGGGCAGACCTGATCGAGCAGCATTGTGTGGTGTTTCTAAGTACATTGGAGTAGGGTTTAATCCCTAGTATTAGAGCGTCACTTTGTGAAGGGCAATTTTGTGTTTTTTGAGGCGAATTGTGGAGTCTTGTGGAGTCTCTTAGCTATTAGGGTTTGTGGAACATTCAATTTTGCAGCAACAGTAGAGCAGATCTAACTTGACCTCATTTTGAGGAGCATTCATTGCTGCTTGTGTCATCATTGGCGAGGATTTTAACCCTACTTTGGAGCACTACGCATTGGAGGAAGATTATTTGCATTGGAAGGCGATATTGTTGATTAGGGTTTGCAGATTTGGAGCAGCAGAAGTGCAGATCAGAATTCACCCTTGTAGAAGATTCCTTTGGTGGTTGATTATCATTTGCCTAGGGTTTCATCCTTCCTTGGAGTGCCATCATTGGAGGATCATTTTGTAGTGGTTTGTTGGCATCTTTGGCATCACTGTTCACATTCTTTGGAGCAGCAGACCAATCAGACCTAAGCGCACTAGTTTGGAGCAAATTTCTGTGGTTTTGAAGAGTTGAAGCCTTAGGATTTCATGCCCTAATTGGAGCAGCACTCATTGGATGTCATTTGTCATCATTTTGGAGGTCTATTTCATTGTACTTTGGTATGTACAACACTTGGGGTTTGATAATAATTTGGATTGGGCATGTTGGCTTGCGTGCTCATCACATTCCTATGTATTTTAAGAATTGAATTATTCAGAAATTGTACTAGCAGACTTTTGATTTGAATTTCAGTCATTTATGGTTGTCAATTGAAGTGAATTTACGACATATTTGGTTGTGAAATTCAAATATCTTGTTGGTAAACATATTGGCAATGATATTATGATGATTTAGCATGTTTTATGGGTTGTTGTATGCATTTATTTAAGTCTGATTTGAAGTTCAGAAGTTAGGGTTTGAGCAGAAAACCAAAGTGCAGAATTTTAGGTCAAAACTCAAAAATAAAAAAATTAGAAATTAAGGGCAATATCCGTTTGGGATAGTACAGGGCTTAGGTTTGGCATGGTGTTTGGTCTTTGGTGGACTTAGCACTCATTGAGGATAGAGCCTCTAGAGACTTGGAGATTTTGGTTGAGAGCATTACATTCCTTGGAAGATGGAGCCGAGTTGAGTTCAAGTGTGTATGGTTTTCGCCAGAAAGGTTCACCTTGCAGGGCAATCTTCATATTCTTCTTCAGAGTTGCAACCACAAGTTGAGGATTTCTGTGATCACAAGACATTTGATTGCATGGAAATATCTGTCATTTGACGATATTCTGCAAGATACATGTTTGTCATTGCTTGAGGACAAGCAATCTCAGGAAGGGAGGACTGTAATGTGCCCATTTTCGGATTGGTCCCTTCTCCCTCTTTTGGAGCGAATCATTCTGAGGAACCTGAATTTGTTCACGTCTTTGTTATATTCTTGGATGGAGCCTTGAAGAGATTTCGCTAGAGCAGACAAAGAGAGTTGAAAACAAATCTTTAATTTGTTTTAGGTCTGCCCAAATTGAGGGAGTAATCTCGAAAATCATATCTATGTCGGTCCAAGATCAAGTGGCATATCGGCCATATAAAGTAAGGAAACTCAGGTCGGCCCAACGAACATTTTCCTAAGCGCAAATTTGAACGTGGTCGGCCTAAGTCGGCCTAGGTCAGCTCTGGCTGGAAAATAAAGAATTTGAATTAGTATAGGCGCCATTTTCAATGGGAGGTCGGCCAAATCTCGTAAATAAAGTATGCTGGCCTAGAAGAATAAAAATAAGGAATTCAAATCCTATTTTTGGCGCCAACATCACATAAAGTCAGCCATAATTTAATAAGTAATAATGTTTCTCTTGCTAAGTCGGCCAACATGGGAAGTAAGGTAAAAGCAAGTATAAATACGAAGTTTTGGACATCATTTGAAGCATCTCTTGGCATGTCGACTTTGCATTTGATCTGCAATTCTATTGCAACTTATTCCAAGGACGAAAACCCTTGTGAATGAAGGTGTATTGGACGAAAACCCAACTACATCTTGCAAGAGGATTCATACAAAGTTCAACTTTGCACTTCATTGGAGACTTGTAGTTTGTTGAGCATCATTGATTCCTCATTCAAAGATTTGGTTGCAAACCATTATTGAATATTTGTTGAAGATCATTGTTGAATGTTGATAGATTTGAGGTTCCTTTGCATCATTGTCGAAGATAACCATTTTTGAGGACTCCTTTAGGCGTCGATTTTGGAGGGAAGCATTCACCAAACTGTGCATCACTGCGAGGGTTTGTTGTGCCATTTTTTTTATCACACATATAGGAACGAACACCTATCAAATCTGAGCGAAGCTTTCTATACCTTAGCCACCGCCATTGTGTGGTGGATATCTTTGTCCTTAGCGAATACACTCTGGAAGAATGTCGCCATTGTTTGGGACTGCCTATCATCATCATCAATAGGGCCGATCTGCATTCGTTGGACATCCTAAAGGTAGCGAATAGTATTTGGAATAGAGCAGTCAGCATTGGAGGACTTTGGCTTGCATATCATATATCATTTGTAGAAGCCGATCAGCTCAAAGATCGATTGACATCAATAAAGGACAACTGTAGCAGGGCAGCATGAGACAGCCATCAGCATACAGTGACTCATCCTTGCATCAGCGAACTACCTTACAGAGGCTGCGATCATCTGGTGTAGAGGTGCAATCATGTCATGTCCCCATTTCCGGAGTGATCACATGTGGAGTTGATGATTAGCCTAATCACCATTCCCGTAGGCTAATAATCCTGGTAAGGGAATGATTTTGGTTTGAGCTTGGTTCTAGAGGATGAAAATCTATAATGTTGGCTCAAAAGGTGATTTCAGTTGAGTTTTGGCTAAGTGTTACTTGGTGATATTGTTTATATAGCCAGAATGTCATGCTTTCTAACCAAGGGGGGAAAATATAAATATTGGAGGATAGAAAAGTGGAAAGATGGAAAATGTCAATCTTTAATTGCATTTTCAAATATATATTTTCTAATAATTTTCCAATGCCACCTTGGAGATTGACGCCACTTTGGAGGAGAAAACAAAATAATAAAATATTGTTTTTTATCGGATCAAGTTCCCAACGCCAAGGAGGATAATTGATAAAATATTGATTTTTACTTGCCCAAGACAAGTTCGCCGCCCAAGGAGAAGAGGTTGTTTGATTTTTATTTGCATGGAAATCGCCGCCCATCTTGAGGAGAGGAAATTCAATTAAAAAATATGTTGTATTCTCCAAGAAAGGAATCGACGCCCATGGGAAGAGGAGGAAAAAAATGAAAAAAAATAGTTTTTTAAATGTTGGCAGTTGATTATTGCATTTCATTTAAAATTTTCATTTGACAATTATATTTTCATTGTTCGATTCTAAATAATTGCAAAATTGAGCAAATTGGGACGCTTAGGCCAAGAGGAGGATAAATAGGTTTGTTTACCTTCAATTTGCAACTATTGATCTCTTGGTAAATTTTTTCATTTTGATGTGTTTTGGCTGCAAATTACATTTTCAGTGTTATCAAGGAGATGATCCCTTGATTTTGGTGGTATGGAGATGATCCCATTCCACATTGTGAGATGATTTCATATGGATTTCATCATGGATATTAATTTGCAGGTTTTCATGGAGGCTTTGAAGGAGATTTGGCATGTGTATGAAGACACTTTCATTCATTGTTGATATTTCATGCAATTGGAGTTAATCGCTTGGCATAGAGAAGGTTTAATTGGTAATTTGGAGCAATTTGCATATTCAGATTTTATGACAGCAGGGTACAGCAGTGAATAACTTGCAGATCTGAGTGTGTTTGGGCATCATTTGAAGACTTTGGCATCTCTAAAATCATCCATACTTTCATTGCTACATTCCTAGTGCCTATCGATAGGGTTTTGAGGAGCATTTTGGCTTGTTTTTGGTCTCTTTTGCAAATCTGGGCAGTCTGATTTGGTAGAGCAGTCATATCAGTCATACCAGACATTCCATTGGGCTTCTACAGGGCTACAACAAAGTCTATTCATCATCTTGATCATTCTACATTGCCTTGGCATCATTTCGCAAGGGTTTGGAGTGCATTATTACTACTTTTGCATTTGTTTTGAGGTCTGATTCGAAATCAGTCTCAGTCTGATACAAGGACAGCCAAAGACAAATTGTAATCGGCCATTGAATAAATAAGGAAGTGAAGTATTGGTTCCAGGTATGTCATTTGTTGATTCATAGGTTTGATTTGCTATCTAATATGAGTGATGTTCCAAGTTCATTCGTTACAATTTGATTATATGATGGTAAAGATTGATAACATTGCATAAAGAATTGAAAAAAAAAATTGCATATTACAAGTATAGTATTTTACAGATCAGCACTAGAAGGTAGTCGATCTGCTACAGCAGGCAATTCATCAACATTGCATTGTAATTGACATCATAATTTGGTATGTTGTTCTCATCTTCTTTCTGATTTGTACCAGCAGTCATATTTGCATTGTAAGGCCCAATTGGAGCTTCCTTATTCATTGTAATTCCAATATACTTGGGGAGCAGCAGTTTGCATATGTTGTTGTTATCATTGTAATGAGCATTTCATGTTGTAATTAAAATTGATAAGGCTGCCAAATATCTATTTCTTCCAACATAAATTTTGCAAAGTTAGTTCAAGTTTCAATGCTTGAAGGAAATATAATTGAAGGAGCCGAAATAAATCAGATTTCAGTCCTAGGGTTTCATTTTGAAATAAAAAAGTTCCGAAATATTGTTTCACACCTAGAACAGTACATTACATAGCATCGTTCCATTAAGATGTTGACTCTTATCCAGCTGAGGCTCTGACGAGCTAAGTGCTCTCATTCGTTGGAATCTTACGGAAGAACTTCCTTGTAATTCTTTTTCTCAGCTAGTGTAAATTTTAGTTTCCACTTGTGTAAATATAAGGTGAAATTTGTTTCCAAAAACAATTAAAAAAAATTACTTAACAATTAGAACTTCCTTGTGATTCTTTTGATCAGCTACTGTAAAGTTTAGTTTCCACTTGTGTAAATATAAGAAGCTTTTTTTCCAAAAACGATGTGGATTCATTAAAAACTCTCTTTAATTATGCCTTTGTCAATGACACTGATAGTCTAGGTCACTCCTTGTATTCCTCTTTAAAAACTATAATAGTATCAGATGTCTTATCCAGTGTAATCTAATGCATTGAGATTTAAAAATTTATTCCACTTGCCCCATCACCACCGAAACAAAACCCGTAGATTGATTGAAAGATGTCTAAACTAACAAATTGAAAAGAAAAAATGGATAAAATTTCCCAAAAATAAGTATGCTATAAAAAGGTAAAAAACAATCAAACTATCCATTTTAAAAGAAGCCAAATTAGGAACTGTGATTACTAAAACTCTTTAACTATATTTGGTTACTAAAGCAAATAATAGAATATCTTGATACCGGTAAATCACGAGAAATTGCTAAAGAATGAAGTGTTGCATTGCTAATAGCCCGAGATCTGCGTGCTGATAACTGTCCTTCATGCTTCTTTTCATATTTCAAAAATAGATACCGACTAATACCATATTTTAAAAATGAATCACCCAGTAACTCCAAGCGTTCATACGAAAAGCATTCTAAGCATCTGGGTGTAGTGAGTGCTTCCATGATCTACCAGAACAACAAAATAAGATGTTACTAATATTGCAGGTGGGACATCGTAATAAAACCAAAAGAAAATCATATAATCTCTAACGTACAATAAAAAGACATGACTTTCTAACATAGTCAGTAATAAGAGTTACCAGTGCAGCAGGTACAATTGGGCATTCTGGATAGTCTTCCCTAATTACTTTGCGCAGTTGGCTAGCAAGCATCAGAGAACCAAGTCGATGCATCATAGAGGGAAGAAAATACAGTGATCTGATCACACAGCTTCGGATGCCCAAGTCCAAACATAGTTCAGGAGGAAGCTCAACATAATTGACTTCCTCAACTTTCACTTTAAGTCTTCTCCCTGTTCATATCAAATGATAATCCATTGTTCATTCTACACTCAGAAGGGGCATCATTTAAATGTTCTTTTAAAATTTGTTCTTATCACCTGACAGACATTACAAATAAAAAATTCTTGACACCTCTTAAATCAAAATCAAGAAATATGACAACAGGAATCAGATCACCATAAATGAAATGATATCCTTTACCAACTTCATATTATTGCTAATGCAGCATGAACAATGTGAAAACATACAATGCCTTTAAATCAGAATGAAGGAACCAGACCATGGGAAGCAAACATCAAGCTTATTAAGTATTTTCCGTACCATTATCCAAGCTACCGGAGGCAGCAAATGCTTCTCACGTGTCTGTACATACAATGCCAAGCTTCCACAAGAAAACTGCATATTCTCCTTTTCTAGACGGGGTCTAGTTTCTGGCTTTTCTTTACAAAAAATCAAACGTACCATTTTGATTTCAATCTTTTACACATTTTTACTACCTTATTCGATTATATTTAACCAAGCCTACTTTTCAGGCTTCTCGGATCATCTAATGCAGAGGCAAACCATATACCCGTTGCATTAACATCATAGGAAAAGTATTTAATATTCAAAACAAAAAAGCTACCTTCCACCTCCATCCATGCTTATGTATGTTCTGCACATAGTTGTTCTCTTCTCGTCATATGTAATCCAACATGTGACACACATAATCTGTAAATAGTCGACAGCTGATTATAGCATTACAAATTTCAATGCACTTGGCTCCATAGTTATATGGGGGTATCCCAACCTATAAGATAGGTGTAGTATTCACGAGATAGCTCAATATAGAATATCAATCCTCGAATTATCTTTTCATTACTTACATTTCTGAATGTTGGGAAAGGTGTGTCATTCACCTTGTATAATAATAATGCTAATAATGTAAAAATACATTTTAATTGTGGTGCAACTTAGATATGTAGATACCACATGAGTTAGGGATTCTTATGGCCACTGGTATGTCATATGTAACATTGGAAAAACATTTAATTGTGGGGTCATGGTTTAGTGAGCTCACATGGTTATGTAATACTAATTAGTGTTTTTGTGCAAACTTATCTTAATCTAAGTTACCGGGTTCTTATCATTTGCCCGATGTGCCCGTATGGGTTCGGTTCAGGTTTGGGTACGGTAGGTCGGGAGGTTCGCCCAGGCTTCTTCCCGGGCTCCCTGGATTCTCTATGGGTTCTTCAAAGAAGAACCAACAGAGAACCTATGTTGCCTGAGCAGAACCCAAGAGAACCCAAGGAAGGGATGCCCAAAATGGTGTCAAAATGGTGCCCTAAAAGTGAAATTTATCCAAGTATGACTAAAAGTGAAATAATGTTTTTAAATGAACATTTTAATGATTTGTCATTCCAAAATAATGAAAATAAGATTTTTTGATAAGAAGTATGAAATTGGAATGTAAAACAGATATCATCTATTTTTTTTGGATAATCTTGTTCTTATAGTTTGATAAAGCAATTGGGAGGTATAAATCCAATCTCCATAACATTTTCTAGCATCTTCCAAGCCTGTGAAAAAATGGGAGCTTTAGAATAGGGTGTGGAAATCTATCAAAACAGAATGGAAAGAGGATTTTTGTTTGACATAGTAGCTGCAAATGCCTTGGTACACATGTATGCAAAATGTGGAACAATGGAAGCATACATAAGGTAAGCGAACTATTTGACAATTTACATCAAAAGAACATGGTTTCATGGACTGCAATGCTTATAGGATATACACAAAATTGGTTTATGCCATTAATTGCTATTAATGACTAAATTATTTTTATCAAGTGTTTTATTGTTAGGACATATAGTTTGAATAGAGTGTAACATTGGCCTTTGGTTTGAATAAATTAGATAAAGCTTTAATGGTTGGTCATACCGTCATTGTCTTTACAATATTATATAGTCCTCCATTAGATGGAGCTTTTTTTAATCAATAATACATATATTACATAATTGGGACTTGATTTCTATTACTTTGATGGTGCTACTTGGATTCAATTATGACTTTGAAATCACTGAATTATGAATTTCAATTCATGAGTATTTTGAATTTTCATTATTACAAGTTATGGGGTATTTAATATATGTGTTCTCATACCGTACCTGGGCCAAAAAAATGTCATATCTGGGTACCCGAACCTCGTACCCGTACCAGGATCGGCAACTTAGGTCTTAATAAAAGCAAGCACATAAGTAGTTGTTGAGGTTGGCTTGTATAACCTTTGGCTTGTTGGCTAAGATTCGATTGAGCATCTCTTGTAGGTTGCATATGTGATTGTAGGAAACATGGTTCAGGGTGTGTGGCTAAATGGTTCTCATTTGCTTGTTCACATGGAGGAATTGAACTAGAGTACTTGATGCTTCAGAAGTCTTGCACGAGGATTCTGCAAGTGTATTTTAATCTTGTTCATCGAGATAATACATTAGGTTTGTGAGTGCTTTTAGAGCCTAGGTTTTTCCTTTAAGACGATTTTCCCAAGGTACATCTTGTGTTATCTTGAGGTATGTTTGTTATTCTTTTGCATTGCGAAATCTAAATACTTGTTTTACATTTGTTTCTCTCATGAGGGTTATATGGAAATAATTCTTATTGCTGCAAATTTCGACTCATTTGGTATCAAAGCCTAGTTGTCAAGTTGTAGGAGCAATCATCTTCTTGGTTGTTAACCCTTGGTGTGAGTGGATCTTGTGCCTAGTTGAATCCATGGTTTTGCAAGAAAAAGAAAAAGAATTTTTCAAGGTATAAAATGTGTTGCAAATCTTGCGTTTTGAGTTGATTTGGTAAATGGGTTTTTGTTTGGGCTAATACTGTAAGGGTTTTGGGAGTGAAGTTTTGTAAATGCCCTCCAAGACAAAAATAGACCTCACCATTGAATCCAAAAGGCCCAAAAACCTATATTTTGATATAAAACTCAACCTATTTAAGCCAAAAAACAATTTAGGCCATTTTAGTAGAGGTTGGACGAATCTTCAAAGTTAGATTCCGTACAACCATACAGAATGCATATGAATGTGCATTGCACCAATCTACAATACACTCATTATTGTCAACAATAAAATCAACTCGCCTAATTTGTCGAATGAACAATGTTTGTGCCACCCTACATCATCCAAAGGAACGGATTTAGTTTTTGAATTTAAAAAAATCTAATTTGTTGCTGAGTATGGATCAAGCTATAGTATGGAGTGCTCAGAGTTAAAATTTGTCGAAGCCCTAGACATGTTGGAAACTAACACCAAGGGTTGGAAGCTAAAGCTTCTGTCACCGATCACATGGCAACAAAGCCCTAGTCAGCTAAACCCAAACCAACTACCACAAAAAGATGTGGTGCGATCCACCATTGCATTGGTAGTAACCACGTATCCACCGCCACCTATGTGCTCTATTCCACCCATATGCCACTTTAATGATGCTAGCCCCTTCCGGCAACCATATGCCATGACCGTCAATCACGCTACGTATTCTCAATGCACCAGCCGCCTTCCAGCAACTATGGCAGTTTTGGAATACATCTAAAGAGGCCAAATTTCTTGATGGACCATAACTCCCTCACATGATATCGAGTTTTTGACTTCTTATAGTCAACGAAAAGCTCTTATGTACTACAGGATGGTGTTAGTGGCTTTCCCAAATTTTGTTGCTTGTGAAAGAAAACGCCAATTGGAAGTTGGTTTTGCTCTCATTGGTTCAAAAAGTCATATATTGTGCCCATGTTTGATTTTGGAGAGCGTTTTATAAACACTTTGCAATTGATCATGTGTTTTCATCACTTCGTGGGCTCTACAGAAACTTTTGTTGTCTTATGATTTTGATGACATGTATAATACAAATTGAGATTCAGGATATTGCTTCAATGGCATTTTGATGTAGGTGAACTGAGGGTGGTAATCATGGTGTCATGGAGGTTGCTGTATACATAGAGCTTTGGTACAACATAATGGTTTGTGTGAGTTCATGGTATTGGTTGTGGAGTTGGCCTGTTTTCGTGGCATCAACCTCATGGACAACCTCTTGGTCCTATTAGATAGCAATGCTTGCATGTTTCAAACTATTGCTGAATGTATATGTGGTTATCGCTATATGTGATATTCCATTGTTCTAGTTTAATTGTTTTGATATTTTTGGACTTGTGGGTCTTCTAGATGATAAGTGGATTCAAATTTGCATGTATGTCCCTAAATTGAATGGTTTTGCAAGTTTTGCATGTTTAACCAAAATCTGTCATTATGTCGATCTATGGATGGACTATTCTCAAATTTTAAATCCCATGGGTAGTTTAGCATCACAATTTAGTGAGAGCATTGGTAGTGACATGATCTTCTGCCATGGATGACTCTAGACCTTTCTATTTTGAAGTCTTGAAATGATATGAGCGTTATTGAGAGCAAAAAAGTTCATTTGAAACAAATGATCTTCTTTTGAGGAGATGTAGATCACGATCTCATGCAGAGTTCCTGGATTTTGTACTAATCATGTACATAGAGCTTTTGCAGTGATTTGAGGTAGTCTTCTAATATGGAGTTCAACGACCATTTTGCCTTGGATCTTTCAAGGATTGTAGTGATACAATTGGAGTATAGTTGGCATAAGATGGCCTTTTGGGTGCTCATGGATACTAGATAGACTTGGGTGACGTAAGAGATCTCCCCTTTCGTAGGGATATGTGTTGAGACAATTACTCTTTCATGAGGTTTCAGCAAAAAAACTGAGGAGCCGGCGCCTAGAGCTGGATGTGAGTTCAACATGGACTAATGATGAGATTGTACATGTAGAGTCTTGGTGGCTTGGTGTGTATCAGGAGGAGCAATCAAATAAAATAAAACTATTTGATGGTCGTTGATGTCAGCTATGGACTCGAAAAAATATAATATTTTGTCACATTTCGGCACCCAAGGTGAAAAGGATAAAGGGTGATTTAGAGTTATTTTGCATCATTGAATCATTTGGCTTTTTCGCTCTTTGGAGATTTTCTCTTGGCTGTAACAGAGTTTCAGCGATATCTATCGACAAAAACCCTTGGATTTGAGTGGTTTGGATGAAAACCCATCCCACTATGAGAGATGGATTCACCTAGGATCCATTGTTGAGCATATTGCAGGTTTTTATGCAGATAAAGGCTTCAAATCAGCTAGCATTTCAATGGAGTTTCATGTTCAACTAGGGTTTGAAGACATCTTACATATTTGAAGGCATACATATTAAAATTTGAAGGCATTTGGAGTGTGATTTCACTATTTGCATTCATGGCCATGTTTTGTTGATGATTCTACATGTTTTAGAGGCTTCATTCGAGGTGAAATCAATTGTTTTATATTCAGAAATCCATATCAGACTGCTGTAATTTCATATCAGACCACAGATCAGACCATTTCCAGCCACGGCTTGATGTGGGTTTCCCATATTTTCATCATAGGATCATAGTGCTTCAATTTTGCATCATTTGGTTAGGGTTTGGTGGAGTTTGCAACTTGTTTTGGCTAGCGTATGTGCTTCAGATTTCATATCAGCAACTACATGTTTCAAATCAGTCAGTTCATCTTGGGTTTGGCTTCATCTCTTCATAAGATTTGATCATTTCTAAAGCAACCATCCAAGGAGATTATCATTGGATCATTGTTGCATCATTGGGTGATGATTTGGATCATGATTTGATCATATTTGCATACATATGTAAGTCTGAAAACAAAAATCAAACCATCATTGATTGTAATCAGCCAACATCTTTTCAATAAAGTGGCCAAGCTTTCATCCGGGTATGTTCTATTGTGTTTTTGTATGTATATGTGAGCTAGTCTAATTCATTTCAGTCATCATTACATATTATATGAATGTCATTTTGCAAACTTTCAATCTTCATATCATATCAAACATTTGTGTGAAAACAAAATTTCAAAACCCCAAGAAAAACATCCAAAAAACAAATCAGAAAATTCAGGCCAGCAAGCAAATTTTCAGTTCAGATCTAGACAGGGTTCTTAAAGTATACAAGTGGGAGAATGTTGGGAAAGATGTGTTGCACACACTACATAATAATGCTAATAATATAAACATGAATATTTAATTATGGTGCATCTTAAAGATGTCGATACCATCTGGTTTAAGCATTCTTGGGGCCACTTGTATGTTGTAGCATTAAGGAAATATTTAATTTTAAGGTCACCGTTTAGTGAGCTCATGGCTTTGAGGCACATGACTATGTAATACCACTTAATGTTTTTCTGCTAGTTTTTCTTTATAAAAGCAAGCACATGAATCGTTGTTGAGGTTAGCTTGTATAACCTTTAACTTGTTGCCTAAAGTTGGCTTGAGCATATGTTGTAGCTTGCATATGTGATTGGATTCACATGGAGGAATGCAACTAGGTGCTTGATACTTCAGAAGCCTTGCGTGGACACTTTACAACTGTATTGTAATCTTGTTCATAGAGATAACATATTGAGTCCTATGGGTGCTTTTAGAGGCTAGCTTGTATAACCTTTGACTTGTTGCCTAAAGTTGGCTTGAGCATATGTTGTAGCTTGCATATGTCACTAGATTCACATGGAGGAATGCAACTAGGTGCTTGATACTTCAAAAGCCTTGCGTGGACACTTTACAAGTGTATTGTAATCTTGTTCATAGAGATAACATACTGAGTCTTGTGGGTGCTTTTAGAGGCTAGGTTTTTTTCCTTAAGAGAGTATTAATAGGTTACAACTGGTGTTATCTTGTGGTATGTTTGTAATTCTTTTGCATTGTGGATTCTGATTACTTGTTTTGCATTGGTTTTTCTCACGAGGATTAAGTAAGATCCCTAAAAAAATCCATCTTGAATTTTATGATTTCTATTGGTTTGACATTTTGTCAAACCCTTGGCATGAAGTCTGATTTGTTTGTTTTCTGAATGTATTTTGTTTTGAACAGCAGATATATGTATGCCAAATTCTCAAACTAAATGAAATTCATGTGCACTTATGAACTCATTAAACAAACAATCTACCACATAACTAGGCCTTGTAATGCAATTTTAATGATATGTAAATGTGATTTCTGAGTATGATCAATTGTTGTTAGAAATCTGATTATTCAGAACTCAAATAACATCAAATTACTATGCTAAAACATGCCCAACTATGACTCAAATCTATGTTGTTCAGAAATAGATCATTACAATGATAATCAGAGATATTTTACATACCAAAAACAATGAATTGCAAAGTTCTAAACCCCCAGCTGGCCGATCAGCAATGACACTTATTTATGCATTTTTGTGACTTCAAAAAAACCCATGATCTCTCCTAAACTCTGGTGTTTCTCCACAAGTTCCAGACCTGCACCATTTCAATCATCTACGAACCCTTATTAAACCTTGGCGTCCAATGTGTATGGCTCCGAATGAGATAGAAGGGGGCGGCAACTCCTTAGGTAGTTGCGGCTAGGGTTTGCAATGGACCACACCAATATTTTTGCCCTCAATATCTTCTAAAAATGCAGTGCTAGGGTTTAGAGATTAAACCCTCTATCATAATAAATAATGCACTCTTGAATATCTTCAAATAAATCTCCACAAATCTGAGTATTTTGCCCAATTTGTATTTGGAACAAATCTCACAAATTGGCAATCAAATCCTCTAATACCAACATACAGAAAAATATTTCTATGAAACCCAATTAACTCTTCTAACTGAATCAACGAAGCACAATGTGAATCCTGAAGTGAATCCACCAAATGGGTAGACTTGGGATCCAATCCACCTAAAATCCCAAGAGTTTTTGTCCTAGGGCTTGTTGAATATGTAGTTGCAGCTCACAAGGAAAACTCTAATATGTAAATAAAAATCCAAGATATGAAAATGATTTACCTTCATCTCTTTTTAAAGCCACAAGTCCACAAGTGAACTTTCTAAAAGTCTCACTTTTAATATTTTATTTTATTTCATATTTTTCCTTTTTCAAAAGTGACTTATTTTTATAATTTCTCGATATAATATTATAAAGTCACTTTTATAATAAAAATAGGTCCAACTAACTAATTAAATATAAATAACGCGGGTGGGGCCCTGGCTCGATTGACTAAAGCATCCTCTTGCAAGCAAGAAGTCATGAGGTCCAATCCCCTCGCCCACATGGTACCGGAGGGCATGACATGCCAACACCACCGGTCACATTAAAAAGCCTAGCACACTACAGGTTATATGGGGGCTGTGCCGATTCCTGCAGTCTTAAAAAAAATTAAATATAAATAACCAAAAAATGACTTAGGATTACTTAACATTTAATTAATTAAATTATTCTCTTATAACTCCCAACTTAGCCTATGGGACTAAAAATAGGCTAGTGGACTCTGTTGGATGAGCACTCGGAAAATGGGGACATTACAAATCCTCCCCCTCAAAGATTGCTTGTCCTCAAGCAATCATGTAATGTCCCCTTTTTCCGAGTGATCAACTCTTATGATGGACCTAATGGGCCAATTGTCCCACTTGGCTAATTTTGAAATACAATTTGAGTGTGGGAGTTGGTTTGTCATATTTTTATAGCAATTTTGATGTAATCAAAGCTAGTAAATTTAATATATTTAGAGCAGGAATTTAATATATTTGGAGCAGAATTTCAAAACCTTTGGAGCAGCGCCTCAGAGCAGCATTTTGAGCAAATCTAGAGCAGAATTCTGGAGCAGCATTGAAGATCTTTGATGCACATCTGATCGCCACTTTGGGACAGCATTGTGTGGTGGTCTATGGCACATTGGCTTAGGGTTTAATCCCTAGACTTGGAGCACCACCTTGTGAAGGGTAATTTTCTTGTTTGGAGGCTACTTTACACTTCATTAGGGTTTCTAAACCCTATCCATAGCAGCAGACCTGTGCGCCAACATTTTGAACATTGGGAGCATCATTTGTCCTTAATTTGATATGTAAAATCATTTGGTTTAGTTGGGATTGTAGTGGCAACAACCCAACTATGTTTGGGCATGTTTGAGCCCTAGAACTTGGTGTAATTTTCACTTCAATACATCCAGATTTGGAGCAGCAGATTTGCATACTCAGAAATCAGTTTGTTTGTCATATGTTTGGCTCATCAATGATGGATGTTCGTAATTGTAAACATGTTTATTGGTAGTTCATTAATGTTCATAATCAGAAAAAATAAAATCAGATTTCAGACTTAAGGTTAGGGCAGAAGTCGGATTAATAAGTGCAGAAAATCAAATCAGAATCTAAGGTTTTGAGTAGAAAACGAAAATGCAGAAATTTAGGGCAGAATTCAAAAATTGAAAATCAGAATTTTAGGCCATTGAAGGAGAAAAAGTCAGCATGGTTGATAAAGGCAACAAGGAACCTAGCATGAGGGATCTTCTCGATGAGATTGCAAGAAGTAAAAGAGACTTCGAGTTATTCCTGTCTCAATACATGTAGCTTGACATGGGCAACAATGGCTACCCGGAAAGCAATGGCAACTTTCACATCTTGGATCAGCCAAGAACACAAAAGGCAGCTTCGAAATTTGATGATTACAAGAAAAAAGAAAATAAGTTAGAAAAGAGGATAGAAAAGAGTTAACTGGAGAAGATGGGAAAATTAAATTAACGTAATTCTTACAGTAATTATCAAAGGAGAAAAAATAATAAAGTAAATTAAATAATATTATTTAATTTGAGCGCCTTGGAGAGAGAGAAAAAAAGAAAATAATAAAAAATATGGATTCTTGGATTTTCGCGCTCACTTGGAAAAAAGGGATAAATTAAATAAAATAATATTTTATTTAATTTGGGCACTCAACATTGGAAGGAGAATAAATTAATACAATAATATTATTTTATTAATTGGGCAGCTCTAAGGAAATTTAAAAATATTAAAGTATTGTTGTCTCGGCCGACAAGGAGGGAAAAGACAATTCAAATCTTTAATTTGGAATTGTCAGCTTCAATGAGGAAATAGAAGATCCAAGTATAAATTAAGCATGAAGGAGCTCATTTGATGATCACGAATACTTTGGCAACTTGTCATGTCCCGATATTAAGGCAATGTTTAAATTAAAGATTTAAACATTATCACAAAATGGTAAAATCACCTTTTGTGACATACTGTGTTTAGCCAATTTGAATGATAGAGATAATGGTGTATATTTAAGCAAACAGATTTTAATAATATATATAATATCATTATATTAATTAACAAAGGTATATTATATTTATAAAAGACAAATATAAATATAATAACAATATATAAATATAAATATTATTATTATTATATTTAAATGTATATAAATAAATATAATTAATAATATCAATATTTAAAATATCAATATATATACAAGACTGACAACATATACGATGGAATAGAAATCTTATAATACTAAGAAATATAATATCAAGAAATCACGAATATGGAATACCAAAACAGCAAATATTATATGCGACCTCATCCTATAATGAGGTAAACTAAAAGACATTGATTTCATAAACAAAACCAACAAGGTGATAAACGAATCCCTTGGGAATAGTCGTTTCCCTTGGCACTTGAAGATATAAAACATTGGAATAATGAAAGGAATGGAAAAGGAGTATTCAGGGCAGTTTGATATCTTAAAATCACAGTCCAAAGAAAACATTTAAAGGGCAGCGATCAGGGACATTTCATGAAAACATCATTTAGAGCAATGAACAAGGAGAATCAAGACGGTGACTATTGTGTCACCCCCATCCACGTCTGATCATTCCTGTATCGATTTGTTCTCTTGACACATTCAATTCCAAGGAATCAAAAATATATATCTGCTGCTGGGTATAAAGAAGTAAGTAATAAAATACTTTCTAAGTAAAAAGGGGATTCTCTTAGTCTGCCGCATCTTCAAGGAATAAGCGATATATTACATTTGTAATATCTTTGATTTAATTCCTGAATATATATAATCAATTCAGAGAATTATAATTTGTGTTTACCACTATTGTTGCTACTGAGGAGACAAATCCTAACCATCGTGGGTCGCAGCAACACTAAGGAAACTCTTGATATGAAACAGTTAGACAGCTCCAAGGCTACGTAGGATTTGATATGAATTCATAGATATTTAGAATCATTGGTGAAGAAGTCATAGTGGATGGTGGGTCCCAAGGACACTATACATCTCATCTTGCTCCCATAATTATTGAAGGCTACGTGAGAAAGTTTGTAAGGAAATAAGCTAAGGACATATTCCATTGCTGCCTCTTGGGGAACAAGATCTGACATGTGGGCCCCTGATTTATATTGTTTGATGATGTTAATATAATTTATATTTGCTTGAATAATTAAGAAGAACTAATGTGCAACCGTACCTTAGTTTTCAGAAGGTTGCCTACACTTCAGACTGCTGAAGCATTTACTAGTCTTCACTTGCTAAATAACTCAAAGGGATAAGTGAGGTTCCCTAATTTCCACAACGTATCAGGATCAGACAACGTATCAGGTGAGATCACTCACTCAGTTCTAATATTTAGTTTTCCTCAATCAAACATACTGTCTTTGCATATACCTTGTCTTTAATCATTGAAACACATAAATTATCCCTGACATGTTTAAAGTCATTCAGCTATCATAGAATCAGATTTGGAATAAATGGAAATTTGACATGGTTATTGGACATTAGATATGGCAACGACTATTATGGCTTATCTTAGAATTAATCTAATCAGCATGTATGAGTCATTGATGTCTTCTAAACACTCATTTGGAACTATATATAAGTAAGTGTTGATGACTGAACTACAAACATAGATTCTATGATATTTGCTTCTGCATTGTTATATATTCCTGTTTCAATCTTTTATAGAATAATGGAAGCAAAATATAAATAGATAAATAATGACTGCATAATTGGAAATTGTTTAAGACTACTTGCATTCTGATTATGATCCTGTCAGGAAAGGTTGGTCATAACTTAAGTAGATTGTTTAAAAACCCCACCCAGGTTTCCGCCCCACAGGCCCAAACCAAGGCTTGGGCATTCTACCCCACAGGCCCGAGGCAAGGGTTGGGTCAAGGATGGGTGGGTTTCCCATATAGGATTATGGCCCATAGGCCCAAGATAAGGGTTTGGGCAATAGGACAGTGGCAGACCTTAGGCTACTTAAGCTTTATGATTCACCTCCCCTGGCATGCTGAGTGATTCTTCTTCTTATGTGTTTTCATTTGTGAGTTTGATTATGTTGGATTGTTGGAAAATAGATATTAAAACTGACATATAGCAATACGGACTTGTATATATATGGTGTTTCAGATACTAGTTCAAGAGAACATTTAAAGAGAAGAAAACCTAAACCTAATCCACAAGCGAATTCTAGGGCAAACCGGGTAAGGGACATCTCACAACTTTTGCATTTTGCTTGGGAATTGATTTTGCTAGACTTCCAAGGACGAAAACCCTTGTGGAGGTGGTGTGTTGGACAAAAACCCAATCACATCTTGGAGGTGGATTCATACGGAGTTCACAATTGCACTTCATTGGAGATTTTGTAGTTGTTTGCATTGAAGACTTCGTTGAAGATCATTATTGTGGATTTGTTTCGGCATCATTGATTCATCATAGTTGCAAAACTGAGTTTGTTGAAGATTTGTTTTAAGGCATTGAAGATCTTTGATTGCATCGTAGAGTGCCGATTTGAAGTAGATCGCATAGTGTGTGTGGAGCACCATATTTGAAGGTGATCGCTGGCTGCTTGAGGAGCAGTCATCACCCCACCCTAGCCGCCTTGCTGCATGGTCCTTCAATTAGCACCACCCAAGGGAGGGCCAATAGCTTTGGAAGACAACAATTTTACAGAGAGGAGGATCGCCGCCTAGAAGTTGTTGTTCCCAGCTCATCCGCCATATAAAGAGAGAAGCGATTGGTTCCAGATCAGCATAGATAGCATCTTGGACAGCGCACAGCATCATTGCACTCATCAGTGATCAGTATTATGTCATAGTTTGAAGACCTTTATATCAGATCCGTGGAGGTTCATCTCTTTGCATTGTATTTTGACATCATAAATGGTATGTGCTATCTCTGTTTTGTAACAGCAATATATGCTTCTAAGTGGGCTCTCTTATAGCCATGAAAATGAAAAATTCCACCTACAATATATGCTAAAATTCTGATTTTAAAACTTTGAACCCTGTCCTAAGTTCTGATTTTTATTTCCCAGTCTGAATTTTCTTATGACAGCCAATATAGATAATAAAATGCATCAAGATTTCATGATTAAGGATTCATCAAATGTCATAATAACCATATGACATGAGATATTTATTGTATGTCCATCAAATGTCCACACATACATACCGAAATCTCAATTCAACTACTGCTGTTATAAATCAGTGATACAAAGGTCTGCAGCACATCAAATACATGAGCCAATACAAAACAATCTGCCCAGCAGCCTGCTGCTCAAATCAGAAATAAACCAAATCGTTTGTACATACCCATTATATGCAAATTGGATCAACAAATGATGTCAATGATGTCCAAGTGTGGCCACCATTGTCGTTGGATGACCAATGACAATTAAGACTGATTTTCTGATGTCAAACCCTAATTTTCTGATCTGCAACACTGATATGAAGTCTGATCACAATAAACATGCCAAACAAAACCCTAGTTGATGAAGATGTGACCTCCAAATGCCGATGGGGTTTTAGAAGCAAAATATGTCCAATAAACACCAAATAATGCCTCAAATCCTCAGATATGTAGACTGATATGAAAATGCTGATGGCTGATATGCAAATCTGAGTGCAAATGTATGAAACCTTTCACCAATAAGCACTCAATATGCAGCACCTTCCAAACTAACCTACAAACAAAGCGAAAAAACACTGTAGCGATGGTATGGATCATTGTATCAGTGGTACGGCTCATTGTAGCAGCAGTACAGATCACTGTAGCAGAGGTACGGACTACTGTAACGATCTTCAAAAAAACATTGAATCTCCAAAATCTTCAATTCCAGCCAATCATGCATTCAAACCCTTCTCCATGGATGCCAAAATAGTCTTCAAAACCCTGCAATAAAAATAGATGCCTTCCTTGGAGCAAATCATATCATAGCAAATTGATATTTGTGACAAATCTATCAATTTGCAAACTCAAAACACTAGCAGCTGTAACCTGCAAATAAACTCAATTTCCAACTCCTCCAAAATATCAAATTCATGCAATAAGTACAAATAGACCTCCGTCATGAAGTCTCCTCAAAGCGAGCTAGGTTTTCATCCAACCCACTAGGAATTACAAGGGTTTCCGTCTTTGAATTCAAGCTGAAACAAGTTGCAGCTGAGAAGAAATGTCTCCACATCAAAATAGCATAAACTCAATCATATGAAAAATGATTTACAAATGCTCCTTATAAAGCCCTCAAGTGGAGTGCTCCAAATAGGTCCACTTAACTTTATTAAATGAAAGTTTTTATGTACAAAATCACTTGAACTTTATTAAAGGACGGTTTTTGTGTACACAATGTCACTTTATGACATAAAGTGCTTTTGGACCCACTTAAATAACTTTTATAAAGTAATTCAAAATTAGAACACATTATAAAGTTGACTTAAAAATAGAACCACTTAAGTTACTTTTTACTCCTTGTATCAACTAATTATTCCCTTAGCATCTGATTTAGCCCATGGGAATAGTGAAAAGGCTAAATACCCAAATCAGATATGACCATTACGGAAATGGGGACATCACAGAAAATGATGTAATTGAAGAGATACAGCAATCTGATTTTTTAGTAGCAAAGTCTGATTCAGTTTATCATCATTGTAATGTCCCCATTTTCCGGTGCTCTTGCAGTTCAGTCAGAGCTGACTTTCTGGGTTGGTGACAGCATAATCAAAGGAGTTTTTCGATGTCACCAGGGTGTTCAGGTGATCCAGTGGAGCTGGTTGACACTTTGCGAAAAGATTTCGGACCACTTGTCTGTACTTACTAGTTATAGTAAATGCTTGCATGTCCTTAATCTTTCTGGGTTTTTCTCTTTGGTCCCCGGTGGTCACTGCTATTTTTAGTAAGTGGCAGTTTGGCGCTGTTTGGGCGACTTAGCAGTCGGTTGTTGGCTCTCATAGACATTGCACTGAGCTCGGAGTTATCAAATTGTTTGTGGATCCAGTTGGCACCCTCTAAGTTGGCTCAGTTTGCTTTGGCCGTTACTATTTTTAGTAAGTTCGGGATTGGCACCGAAACGGTATTTTCAAAGTAGGGTTGGATTCGTCTTGTCAAGACCTTTCCAACGAGCTATAGATCATTGGTTTCCGACATCATCTTGGCCTTCGTTTTAAATTCCATAAATTAAACATTATTATTTAATGTTGGACCTTGGTGCCTAAGCTCAACAACCTAATGTTGTTTTAAAAGAGGGGACTTTAAGGGTGACGTTGAGAAAAGAATTAAACAGAATTATAATATTTTATAATGTATTTTCCCTCTCATGTTTTATCCCATATGCAAGAGGATTTTAGAGACTTCCAATTGGAAAAGTATAAAAGGAAGAAAAGTGCTCTCATTTGGATATGCTTGGATTATTATTTCTTCTCTCTTTTGAGATTTTCCCCTTGAGGGTTTCTGGAGCTTGGCTCTAAGGTTTGGTACTATCTTGCTGAGATGAAAACCTCTGCAAGATTATTTGATCTTGGCTTTTGGGGACGAAAACCTCCATTAGCATATACTAGATTGGCAAATACACAGTGTTTGCATCTGGAGCTTCATTGGTTTCTTGGTGATGAGATTTCAAGGGTTTATTAACCATATCTTTTGCAGATGTATTTGGAGCAGCGAAGATATATTTTTAGAGATAGATTGTGGTGAGATTGTGAGAGTGTTGAAGGTTGATTTAAAGTTCTTTCTGGTCGTACTTCTTCACACAGGCCGCATTCCCTCTTGCAGCCATTTGGTATGGAGTTTGGGCATAAAATATCTCCCAATATGGTCGCTTGGGGTCTGCAGTTGTGAACAACAGTATTTGAGGTTTCTTTTGGGAGTTTACAGTTGGTCTTTTCCTAATTTTGCTTCAGCCATGCTCGTACCATGCCATGAGGAGATGGGGGTTTCTTAAAGAGCATTTTCTATTGTATGTGCAGCTTCATATTGATCCTTGTTGAGGCATTTGAAGCCTTATTATTGTTATCTTTTGTAAGAACCATTCTTCCTATTGTTTGCAGAGTTGAGGCGATTCCAGCATACCCATTGCTGGTCCGACTACAACCACGACATGAAGTTGTAAATCTCAATGTGGGTATGTTCTGATAATTGTTTATTGGCTATTCTACTATCTGGGTATCAGTTAGTTTCTTTATATCAGTTGTATTTTTTCTGGGTTTTCCATATATGCTCTCTATTGTATGCTTCGGCAACACATCTGCAGGAAAACTGAAAACCCCTTCTGCATTCTTCTGTCTAGTCTATAACACAAAAATTAAAATTAAAATAACTCATAAAAGATCATTAAAATACAAACAGGTACGACACATTACAGTGGTATCAGAGCAGAAGATCTTGCCATCCTGTTAGGTCAGATTCAGCCATTCAGATTAAAAAAGAGACATGCAGCCTGTTTTGGGTTGCTACCCTTTTCTTGCAGGTCTTCAAGTGTTGGACAGATTTTTAGCTTTGCATGTGGGTGATCAGCGCTTACATGAGTGATTCAGAGTTGGACAGTTGAAAGGGTTTGATCAGTGAATGTGAGATCATGGCACCTCTCTTGAACAACAATCTTTTTATGCAGGAATGAAACTAAGATCTTTGCATTGGTCAAATGAGAGTCTTCTTAGCGCCATGGAAGAAGTTGAGAAATGTTTATCTAAAATTCCTCAATCACCTTCTAAGAGAATGTCGATAGCTTTAAATCTTTCAAAGACTTGGTTGTGCGAACCTCAGTTGTTGAAGCATCCTGATAAGAATGTAAGATTGGCGGTTATTACATGCATCAGTGAAGTCATGAGAATTACAGCTCCTGAAGCACCTTACAATGATGATGTAATGAAGGAGATGTTACAGCTGATTATTGAAAGCTTTCATGGGCTGGCTGATACCAGAAGCTTATCTTTTAAAAAGATTGCTAGGATGTTAGAAATTATGGCTGAGGTTAGATCATATGTCTTTTTACTTGATCTTAAGTGCAATGATTTAATTCTCAACATGTTTCAATGTTCCTTTGACAAAATCAGAAATCATGCGGATAATGTTAAAACAGCAATGCAAACCATCTTGTCTCTGATTATAGTTGAAGATGATGGCATCTCCAAGTTGTTATTATCTAACTTGCTAAGTATTTGGAGAAAGGAACAGCATATGTCACCCACAGCACATGAGTTGTCAAAGACATTGGTTGAGCAGAAAAATTGAGAAAATGAGACATCTTTTGACAGAAGGACAATGTATTGCTTGTGGTTTACAGGTTACAAAAATGAGCAAGAACCAAATGAGAAGACAAGGTCTATGCTTCTCTTGCACAGAACTTCGGGAGCCTAACCACCAATGCACGAATAAAAAGGACTCACAACTTGATGATGGTTTACCAGATGAAGTTACTTTCAGCACTCAAGAGGTTGTTATCAGCCATGATAACAATTCTGATTTTTATGACAGCAGTCATTCTTTTGAGCATAGTTGTGATTTAAATGTTATGGCACATGCAGAAAATGTTGTGGGAGAAACTCTGAAGGTTGGCACGCATGATATGAGTGTCAAACATGGAGAATGCATGTAAAATACGAACCATAACAGTTCTGATTTTCCTGACAGCAGTGGGGTTCCTTTGCATCAGCACGAGACAACAACTACTTCACATGAAGGTGATGGTTCCATGGAGTTGTCAAAGACAAATACTCAAGGTTTGGGTATTATTGATGCATTGTGTGAGGAGGATTCATGCCACCATAAGTCTGATTTTTCAAATAAGACCATAAAAAACAAATCAGAAAATTCATTAATTGGCAGTGAGTTCCAGGATCGCTTTTTGTGGACATACAGATACTTTGGAAGAAGTGTGCGAAGATATTGTCAAAACAACAGCTTCTACAGTGTCCTTTGAGCCATCCTTTGAGGTAGATAGCAGCACTCCCATTGATGATATTGTGAGTAAAGTTGATAGCACACATGATGTTGCTTCTCATATAGTGAGCAATGATGATTTAGCCACATACCATAGTGCAGATTACAAATCAGAAGAATTGTGTGGAGATGATTCAACACAGGGGTATCATCATTTAGTTGGGCAATTGAAGGTTAATGATAACATGATTGCTACAGCTTTGGAACATTTTGATGTTGCTCAACAGATGTTGGCAACCTATGGTTGGAGTACTCCTGAGACGGATGAGCACGTTGGTAGTGGACTTTCCCTTACAGAGTTTTATACACTTAGAGATGCAGTTGGGATAATGAAGAATAATTACCTACAGCTATTATCAAATAGAGACCATCTTCTCATGCTAGATGGTATTTATTATGATGCTCTAAGGGGAAAGGAAGAGGAGGTTAATGAGCTCACCTATGAGCTTGAGGTCACCACAGACTCTTTGAAGAGCACTCAATCAGCCCTTCAAGAATCAAAGTTGCGGATAGATGAGCTTACCATGGAGTTAAGCTTAGCGCAGTCTTCATCTCCAGCAATTACAGTTCCGACTTCTATGACAGTTACTGGCGATGAGCATACACCGACGAATAATGGTAAGGAGTACTTTGCGAATGTGGCTATACCCATTACAGTTGCAAGTGTGGGTGATATAGATGGGATGAGTACTTTGGTTGAGAGTAGCAAAGAACCAGATGTTGTATCAGGGGTCTCTGGGGATAGTCCCATGAAAAATGATGCAGACCAGGTTATTGATAGCTTGTACGAGGACTTGGTGGATTTCCCCAAGAGTTGTGTGACAGATCACCACACTACTCCATTTTTGCAAGAGATGTCTAGGGCATCATTCAGTTGGGAGATCGGTTCTCATGTTGATTTGTTTCCCTCTCTTAGAAGCAAATCACAAATTACATCCCATGCAGCTGATTTTGATCGACAGCTTAGTGACTCACAGAGATGGAGAGATCAGCTAAAGGTTACCGAGGATAAGGTTGTTCAAACCTTAACTCGTATTGACAGTACCCACAAGTTTGTGGAATATCTCTTTTGGACGACACAATTGGAGGAAAGGCAGACAGGGGTAGTAGCAGGCACTTCTCTCTAATTTGCGAACTATCCAGCATGCCACAGAGTGGATTAAATCAGAATACCTCCAATTGCTTTTAGATCGGGACTTTTCTATTGGGTATGCAGAGAGGACTTGCAGGTTATCTACCCAATTAGCCATTCAGCATCAGAGACATGAACCATCATCTAATTCGAGTGGTGAGAGTGATGAGGAGTGTGTTCCCCATGACTACAACAGTCAGCCATTGACACAAGCAGGTGCTTTTTATTTTGACTGCATAGTGAGGAGTGCTCATCATTTCTGCTTTAGTCCACACACAAATGACCTGACACGTAAGTGTGGATTGGGTCAGGATTTATACCATCCATTGTGGGATGAGGGGTTGCCATCTACAGAAGGTGGAACTAGAGATTGCAGATGGCTAACTCAGATACATTCAGAGGATTATTTGCGGAGTTAGAGATCAGATTACCATCATGGTGATATGTATCGGACAGAGTTTGCAGCTTCTTGGTCTTGTAAATTTCCATTGGAGACATGACTTTTGAGAGGTTGCAGTGTCAGTACGCATGATGGCATGTTTAGTCTTTACAGTGGTGATGGAGGAGAGTTTATTCATTCCCTTGTTCTGAGAGGAGCAGTTTCATATCTTCCAGCACCTATGTTGTGTAGTAAGTACATCCATAGGAGTTTTGCAGAGGATGGAGGGGAATGTTGTCGTTTGGACACTTCAAGGTTTAATGTCCTCTTCATGATTGATGGATGTGAGGTTCTAACGTGTTGGGATCCAGGTAGTGATAGGTTTGGCATGACAGCTCAGTTGGATTCTGAGGTGTTGCTGCACCACTCTCTGCATGGTGAAGGTTTCATCAGAGTAGCGCAGCATCGACGTGGTGGTTCTATGCTGAGAATAACTTGGGACCCTGGGATCAATTTTGGTTTCAATTGGGTTCAGTCTGTCGCTTGGAGGTTGTATTGGCATTGCTTGAGGACAAGCAATCTTTGGGAAGGGCGGACTGTAGTGTCCCTATTTTCGGGTTCTCTTGCAGTTCAGTCAGAGCTGACTTTCTGAGTTGGTGACAACATAATCAGAGGAATTTTTCGATGTAATCAGGGTGTTCGGGTGATCCAGTGGAACTGGTTGACACTTTCCAAAGAAATTTTGGACCACTTGTCTATACTTACTATTTATAGTAAGTGCTTGCATGTCCTTAATCTTTCTGGGTTTTTCTGGGTTTTTCTCTTTCGTCCCCGATGGTCACTGCTATTTTTAGTAAGTGGTAGTTTGGCGTTGTTTGGGCAACTTGGCAGTCGGCTGTTGGCTCTCATAGACATTGCACTGAGCTTAGAGTTATCAAATGGTTTGTGGATCCAATTGGCACCCTCTGAGTTGGTTCATGTAATGTCCCCTTCTAGTAAGCTCAAACTGTTCACAACCTTGCACAATTTAACTTACAAATAGGAAACATTAGTAATCCAAATTTTCTTTTGATATCATAATTAATATAAATCCATATCACATAATTCATATTCATAGTCATATTCTTATTCATGTTAATCATAATCAGATTCATATTATCCCTAGTCATACTCATCATATTGTTCATAATCATATTCATATTCACATTCATATTCATATTTTATTCATACTCATTTTTCATAGGCCTCAAGTGCTATCCTCGGAAGGATCATATGTCGCCCTATCATTAATCTATCTCTAACTCCATAGGCATGGTTCGTTTAAGGAGACACAACCATCCCTTACGTAGGCCCCATGGCTTCCCACCTCACCAATCGGCTCCAAAGACTTCCCACCTCATCTTGGAGAGTCACCTACCGTAGGGAACAAATCACATTGATGAGCTCATCATGCCATAGGCCCAAGGCTTCACCTCACACCCGGAGGTACTTCGACACTTGGCCCAAGAGACTTCGCCTCACACCCGGAGGTACTTCATCTTCTTGAGGGTCACCTAGGTCCAGTAACATCCTCCTAACTTTCCCATACACCTAGGATGGGGAGATGATTAATGATGAGGCTAATCCTCTTCTTGGATATAGCACAATCCTATGATTTTGAGTCCTTATTGATAATATGATGTCATATCATTTTTGGCCTTGTATCATAATTGGCCCATCATATATTCATATAAACTAATACTTGATCATTTATCATTATTCATTATTGATCATATACATATTTATCATATTAATCCATTCTTCTATGCATTTTCATTTACTCAAGGTTTCATATTCATGATGACAATATATTTTATACCTATGTCATTTATATAATCTATTTCATTCGATTACTGATTCTCATAAATTTAATGCATTTCTTTAATATCTACCTATCATTTTTCCTATAATGATCTTTAAGAGAATTACAAGATCTAGAAGCATTATTTAAGCATAATATTCATATCTAATTTGCTGATATGGAGACTAAATTCTCTAATGCATACAAGATACACTATTATGGAATAATCGCATAAGTTTGACTATACACTACATGGTTAGTAATGGCTGTATATAGATCACAGCATTATCATGATGATATATGTAAGAATGAATATCAAACCAGAAATATAAATTTGCATTCATACCTGTTAGCCGATCAGCAATTAGGGTAGGAAATAGAAGCTTACTTGCTGATGAAGTTTTCTGGACTGTATTTCCTCAATATTCTTTATGGTGGTCTGATATACTATCTAATATAAGTTTATGCTTGTCTGAATGGTATTCGATGGGATATGAGGGACCAAGTATGTTTCGATGCTAAGGAGAATGCTAAGATATTCCTTGTTTTTTTTCCTCCTATTGAAATGGTTTATACCTTTTATCATTGTCTCACGATGAGACACAACCCTTTTTTTTGACTATTCGTAGCAAAGCTTTATTATTTTATTAAATTCTTCTTTTAAGAGATTCGCACCTATTAATGACCTTTATTCATTAATCCGCTGCCTTCAAGTTTCCAACCATTGTTCGCACCTTTTTGTTATCCATATTCGCTGCTCTTACTAATCACAGCCTTAAGCTAATTACTTATTCAATATAATACTCGTTGACTTATTGACTTAATATTTTTTTTAATGCGGTAAATCTGCATCGGTTCTTATCATATATCTCTTCGCTATTCAATAAGACTTGACCGCACCCTACCTCTCACTAATCATACTTCATTTTAAGTGCTATTCTCAACATAATCGTGGGAGTTATATTAATCGTTCCTTATGGTAATATGCTGGTTATGTTTACAGCCTATAAGACGATAGTTAATTTTATTAATAGTTTGCTTTTTGGTTCATTCTCAAAGAGAGGTCAGCCATCCCAAAGGCATGGAATCGGCCTTGTTTTAAATATATTTAATTTATCAATATTTTAATATATTTGTATTATAATATTTAAGTATATTTTAATTGATAATATTTAATTTAAATATTAATATTTGTATTTATATTATCAATATTTATATTTGCTATTTATAAATATTGTAATATATCTCTGTTAATTATAATCATATTTTAATTATATTAAAATATTTATATAATAATATTATTTATTAAACCATATTAATAATATTATATATTGCTGTCATTCAAACTAATTATTGCATTTCACAAAAGCACTTCACTGCTTTTATCTTGATGTTTAAATCTTTAATTTAAACAATGCTTTAATATGGGGACATGACAGCTCAGTTTGCTTTGGCCGTTACTATTTTTAGTAAGTTCGGGATTGGCACCGGAACAGGATTTTCAGAGTGGGGTTAGATTCGTCTTGTCAAGACCTTTCCAACAAGCTATAGATCATTGGTTTCCGACATCATCTTAGCCTCCATTTTAAAGTCCGTAAATTAAACATTATTATTTAATGTTGCACCTTGGTGCCTAGCCTCAACAACTTAATGTTGTTTTAAAAGAAGGGACTTTAAGGGTGATGTTGAGAAAAGAATTAAACAGAATTATAATATTTTAAAATGCATTTTCCCTCTCGTGTTTTATCCCATATGCAAGAGGATTTTAGAGACTTCCAGTTGGAAAAGTATAAAAGGAGGAAAAGTGCTCTCATTTGGATATGCTTGGATTATTATTTCTTCTCTCTTTTGAGATTTTCCCCTTGAGGGTTTATGGAGCTTGGCTCTAAGGTTTGGTACTACCTTGCTGAGACGAAAACCTCTACAAAATTATTTGATCTTGGCTTCAGGGGATGAAAACCTCCATTAGCATATACTAGATTGGCAAATACACATAGTGTTTGCATCCGGAGCTTCGTTGGTTTCTTGGTGGTGAGATTTCAAGGGTTTATTAACCATATCTTTTGCAGATGTATTTGGAGCAGCGAAGATATATTTTTAGTGATAGATTGTGGTGAGATTGTGAGAGTGTTGAAGGCTGATTTAAAGATCTTGCTGGCCGTACTTCTTCACACAGGCCGTATTCCCTCTTGCAACCGTTTGGTATAGAGTTTGGGCATAAAATCTCTCCCAATATGGTCGCTTGGGGTCTGCAGTTGTGAACAGCAGTATTTGAGGTTTCTTTTGGGAGTTTGCAGTTGGTCTTTTCCTGATTTTGCTTCAGCCATGGCCCTACCATGCCATGAGGAGATGGGGGTTTCATAAAGAGCATTTTCTATTGTATGTGCAACTTCATATTGATCCTTGTCGAGGCATTTGAAGCCTTATTGTTGCTGTTATCTTTTGTAAGAACCATTCTTCCTATTGTTTGGAGAGTCTAGTCTATAAAAACACAAAAATAAAAATTAAAATAACACATAAAAGATTATTAAAATACAAACAGGGGCGGCACATTACAGTCATTTGCTATCATTGTAATGTGAAAATCTTGATCTAACTCATAGTAGAGGAGGCTACATATGTATGATTTATTTGCCATCAATTTGTACATGTTCTTTGATTCACGTCTGTAGAAGTCAACTTGAAAGGTGCAGAAATAAAATCAGAATTCAGTCTTAGGGTTTCATGGTGTAATTACAAGATTCACAAAATTTGCTTCAAGAACCTCGAACGAGACATGACAGAGAGTCACCTATTGAAGCTACAAGTGAAGAACACATGAGACTTCATGATGACTACAAAGTTGGATCAGCTACAAGAAGGTATGAGTTCTTTTTAAGTTCCATTAATTGAGGCTACCATTGCTTCACCCCCTTTACATGATTTTGGCAAGGAATCAAATTGTGGTTTGGGTGACTTTGAGATGGATGTTATTTCATACATATGAGGGCAATTCAGAAATTTCAGTATGTAGTGAACAAAGAGACTTGGATAAGATTGATTTGACATTGCAAGAGTTGAAGGATCACTTGGTGATTAAGGAGGTCATAGTTGTACATAAACTTTCTAGATCAGTCATTGAGAAAGAACATAAGGTAGATGATTCGACTTAGTATTTTGATGGTGATCCCATGATTGAGCATGATGATGACCTAGTTTTCACGCATGGGTGTAATGGAGAAGATGTCATGAAGGAATTTGACTTCGAGGTGCATGATTATGAAGGCCAATCATAAATTTTGCATGATGATGTTGGGAGCCATAAGTCACATCATTTGGAAGGTCAACTAAAGGTAAATGAAGTTATGATTGTGGCAACACGAACTCATTTTGACAATGTTCATAAGGTGATGGCAGATTTGTGTTGGAAGGCACAAGGAAGACACGATGGCTTGGAAGGAGGACTATCCCTTGCTGACTTACTAGCACTCCAAGAGGCTTTTGTTGTGATGAAGTCAAATTACCTACACCTACTTGCGGATAGAGATCATCTCCTCAAGCTTGATGAGATATGCTTTGATGCTTTAGGAGGAAAGGAAGATGAAGTTGATAAGTTCACCATCGAGCTTAAGGTTACTAGGGATTCCTTGAAGAGCATCCAAATGGCCCTTCAAGAATCAAAAGATCATGTGGATGAGCTTTGTTTGGAGTTAAGCATGGCACACTCCTTATCATACACAACAGAATTTCAGTCTTCTATGGCTGCCACATCCGAAAAAAAACAATTCAACATGAACATGGCAAAGAGTAGAAACACAGAGGAAGAACTTGATGGATCCTATTATGAAGACTTGAGGATGGAAGAGACATGTACATATGAAGATATAGTTTGCAGCCCTAATACACTTAATTTCAATTGAAGACATCCCTTGGACCGCCACTAGTTGATGATCATCCACTCATGGAAGAAAAGGAGATTAAGGTCTTATGATGACATCACTCAAAGGCATGAGGTAAGATCCAATTTTCTGAGGTGTAACACCAGTCCCTTATCTTCACATTATCATGACAAGACAGCCAAGAGGATCAATCACGAGGCATGTGATTTTCATTGGGAGACTCATGGGATCGGCACTTGATGGAGAGCATGCAACAATAAGGGAGAAGATGTTTGAGGTGGTTGAAGGCACTACGAAAAGGTATTGCACCAGTTCTGATTTTCTGATTGGGAACAGTAGTCTTTTACTTTTGCATAATCATGAGACAGCAGCCCCTACACATGAGGATGTTAGCAGGAAGTCTTCTTCTATTGTTGACACGCGAGGATTGGGAATCAATCATGATGCTTTTGTGGTGGATCCAAGACACAAGATCACTGATTTAGTACACCATGGCATGGAAGAGGAAAACGAGGCTCAAAGCATGTGGCATATGAGGGATGAGCATTGTACGATGGCCAAGCAAGTGGATCAATCACATTTGTATGGTGAGAGGTATGATTCAGAATTTTTTGTTTGTTCACATAACTTGCTTCATGAGGATTTGGTGTCACCTCTTTTGGAGAGCCACTTGAAGTCTCACATCATAGATTTGTATGACATCGTTGAGCACACACTTTGTGGATCAGCCACTAGTGTTGTGACTACATATGAAGATGGAGACATGTGTGATGTAGATTTGCGTGGGTATTTGGTCCTTCATATAGTGCTCGAGTAGTTGACTTGTGACGAGGTACAATCCCACCATGTTGATGAATCTTTGGTAGAGTATGTAGCTGCTCTACTTTCGGGATTTAGTGCACATGTCATGAAGGCATTGCTTTTTGGCATGGCCTTGACGGAATGAAGTCTCAATTGATCTGTGATCTTAGAAATGGAGATATTGTCATGATTGAGTCACTAATGTTTGTGTTTCAGCTGGACTATGGCGTGTGGTATGGATGTGAGCATGAGGGCATTGATGTTCCAATCCTAATTCACGGAGCACTACTTCATGCATTGATCAGAGATGGTTGTTCTACATTGTTATACATGGATCACAAGTTATCCATCTACATCTGAATTGTTTCATATGGAATTCAAAGGTGTTCATCATGTGTGCATAACCAAGCATGCATATCCTCTCTAGACTGCTGGTACAAATAATGACAGCACTATTAAAACTGAAAATCAGATCTATCATAATCCATCCATTGTCATAAACTGATAAAATCTCATCATCATTCAACCTCCAAGTGTTGTAGTGACCATCTCATGCACACGAATCCATGAAATCAGCTCCACTCATCAATGTAAAGTCTGAAAAATTTATGATCAGCATTATAGATCAGCTACTAGACCTCAATGTATAAGCTAAAAACCATTGAACCAAGTCTGGAAATTCTCAACTCTCATGATTTCTTTCATGCCTTGGATTATAGTCCAGTTGAGAACCAAAATCAGTATGCATATACCTCTCAAAAAGTTCATCCTGCAAATCTGATTTTTCTTCATGCTTAACCATCATAGTTTCTTCTCTTTGAAGTATTGAAAATTGATGAAGAAATTCACCTAGTTGTTGCCTTTCATAATCCATGTGAACAAATTTTTCCTTAATCTTTTGTAGGTGTTATTTTGCTTGAGTGGCTAACAACTTTGCTTCCTTCGCCCTCCTTAGCCATTCACCACACATGTTTTGGGTCCTCACAACATCCTCTATGTTATGATTTTCAAAATTAGCTTGTATGTAGCTTGGATCCACAAACGCTATCTCATGCATAGCAATCAAATCTTGATTATTAACAAGATAGTGCTTCTTACAAATGTCATCCACACAGAACTTATCTATCATCTTATGATTAACAAAATCGTGTGAAGATAATCGACTGTTATTCACAATCGTAAAATCAGCATTTTCTTCATCCCCTTTGATTGTGTCTTCATAGATCTCATGCACATCTTCAATTTCTGTATGTTCATCATTATTTGCTAATCCAAAAAAAGTATGCACAACTTTCTCTTCCTTAACCATAATTTGAGCCTTCAAATCTTGCAATAACAAATTTTTAGTATTGCCTTCATATGTATGAACAATATCACCTTCAACGTCACCCAACTCACAAATTGATTCCTTGCAACTATTATGTAGAGATGGTGAGACAATGTTATGCTCAACTAATGGATCATCAAGAAAATTCATACCTTCATATAGCTGATCAATAACTACTGATTTGACAAACTCTATATCAATATACCCTTCAATCTCGTCATTGTCATGAAGACACTTGTACTCCTCACTTGTGGATGCATGAAGTGATTTTTCTTTGTCCATATCATCACCCTGCTGAAATAAACTTGTGATCACCGATTCATCTTCTTTATTGTTTCCACATGTATGACTAGGTGTCCAAACTTCCTAGCATGTGAAGCAACGGCGTTCTTTCCTCAATTGATTTTTGCTCTTCTCTTGGAGCTGATTAGAAGATTTCTGAAATGGTTCTGTCGTCTCTCAGATTTGCACCCTTGCTGAGTTGTAAAACTTGGCAATCTAGAGAAACATGGGATCTTTCCAGGTCTGTGGGTCACCTGTGTTGGAAAGAACCTCCGGAGAAGGCCGGCTTCCTAGCTGGTTATCACCTAAAAACTACTAGATTTGCAAAGGAAAAAGGACAAAGAATGGTTTTGAAATGAAAGATAAAACTGGAAAAAACTTGAAAATAAGGGTGATTCACCAAACTTGATAAAAAAAAATGAAACTCAAACCTACATACACTTGGCCATAGACAACAGAAAATAAAACCTACACAACCTATCACTGTATGTCTGCAAAAGCACTTCACAAAGAGGCCTAATTTGCATTAAAAATCTTTAAAAGGAAGCTAACTTCCTTTTTTAAGCCTTATAACACTCTAAGACACAGTTTGGGACCTGCATAAACACAGCTTCTGCAGAAAAAGGATATTGAAAAACATAAGACAGCCACAAGAAAATAAATTACCTCACAAATGACATGTTCAAACACTTAATAACACCCAAAACTGCAAAATAAGAAGGCAAGATCAGACTATCAATGATATCCAAAGTGTTCTCTGTATTTCATATCTTTGAGCAGGTCAAAATGGTACATCTTCTATGATATTGATTGATCAAGACCTTTGGAGGTATGAGAGATTGATCTTGTCATGGCTTTGACATTCTATCAACTTGACGAGAGCCTTAAGCTGATGCATGATCTAAGAGTATTATCTTAGCCAATTGTAATAGCAGATCCTTGTGTTTGACAAAGGTTCCCAACAAAACTCCACTAGATTGGATAAGTCTCCTATACTGCTCATTCTCCATATAAACATTATGATAGACTGTTTCTACAACAGTCATAAAGCATGCAGGTCTCCAATCAAGGACTTTGCTATTTACCACAGTGTTAAACCTCTATATACTGTTATTCTTTAGCTTTGACTATCTCCAACTTTCATAGGTCTTTAACTTCATATTGCTCTTGGGATCTTTAAAGTAGGTCTGGCAGTATTTGTGAGTAAAATATACCATCAACCTTGACTATCCTCCTATACTCTTAACTGTTTCTTTCAAGCTCTCTTTGTCACTATCACACTGTGTAGCATCTCTTCATGGTTGTGACAGTGTTTTATTCCTAGACAGCTTTTAGTTCCTATGCTTCTTTGTAACCTCACCGTCTTTAACCATGATCTCATCTTGACCCAATATAGGTGCAGGTATGTTAGGGTCTTCATTAACAACATAAGACCTTCAAATATGCCCAAGCCTCTTCTACTTGTGCATATTCAACCCTTAAACCCATTTGTGGTGCTTCCAAAACCTACAACACTATCAAAACTGTAAATGATCAAGTATACCCTCTGTCATGCCCTTTTGGACTGCTCCTACCCTTATTTGTGCATGTTAAATCACTGAGAACAGCAACTACAATATGTTCTTGTGACAGCGGCAACTTTCACCATTGTACTTGTGGATGTCATGTCCATGCTTTGATCTCTAAACTGTCTCTGTCAGTTCTATATGATTGAAAGTTTTCACTGACCTTTCCTAATACTGTGACTGTCCTATCTCAAACTTAGCCTTTGTCTCTCATAGCTTTGTGTCTCTGACTTTTTGCATATCTTTAATACAACCCTAACAACAAAACTAATCATGATGACAATCCACCTTATGAGCCTGCTGATTACTCCCTGCATGGCAGTCTATTTAGATTTTTCTCCTTTGTTACTTGGTGATTGTTCTTTCATTTCTATGGCAGTCACCTTATCTTGACAATTTCCCAAGGTTTATGACAATCCTGCTATGACTATTAGAACTTGCCAGCACTGTCTATCTAGATAGCTAATTGTCTTTGGAATAGTCTCTCTTGAATGATTACTTTCATCCCCTTCCATAACCTCTGTCTGCTCTTTACTATTTAGAGGTAGTGATTACAATGAATGTGATTGCTTGCATTATTATCTTGGACCGTTGTGACAGTCACTGAAACTGTTTCCCTTTGACCTATAGGTAACTATCCCTAACTGCATTTTGCAAGCTGTCTTCTTTCAGTTGTTGTGACAGTCATCTCTAACTGTTTTGGATTTTTTTTTTTTTAATTTTTTACAAGGCAATATTGACTGTCTTCTTATATCGCAGTCATTTCCTCATTGATTTAGAATCATTTCATGACTGTCTCTTTTTTGTTCTCTTCATTGTGATTGTCCGTTTGATGCCTTGTGTTCACTGTCCATGTGGAATGATGACTGTTAGTCTCAATTTCCTACACTTTTAGTGACTATCCCTAATGGTCTATCAATTCTTTTGTTGGTTGCTCTTTGACTGATCTGCCTCTAACTGGACTATCTTAGATTTAGAGGTGTTCTGTTGTCTACAAGACTGAGTATACTACATGATTGCTGTCCATTTATTATGACAGTCTGCTGTTCCATACATGATATGACAGCACTTATTGTTGTTCATCTCTTCCTATGACTGTCTTCACCTTCCTTGCAGTTTGTCTTGCATTTGTATATGGCATATGAAATGTTTCCGTAAGAACTATGAGCTGGGCTCAACCCTTGTGGGAGCCACATTTCCTCCACTCATAATGTAACCTGATGAATCAAACATAAACATAATTACATCTGTATCTGCACATGAAGCGAACGTGTTAGAAAATAAATGCATGTTTTGGATGTGTTTGATGACTGATTGTTCTCTAGGACATCCAAGGTATACATTTCTTGTTTAATGCAAAATGAGGATCAGTTTATACATGTATGGTATCTTGTTCATGTATGGTTTGTCACCACTCATTGCTTAGAGCGTTGCTCTAACACCATTGTCTTTTGCCAGATGCAGGAACCAAGGGCGAAGTGAAGCTAGGAAGGACAAAGATGACTCAGGGTGACAGGACAACACGCCAAAGCTTGAACCAGTCATTATGAGGCAATGATTGGCCTCTGACCCTACATGCACATTACTTTATTTACTTATTCATGTTAGATTATTCTTCTATTGCATTGAATAAGGCAGTTAACCTCGCGGCTTGTGCGAGATGATGAACATTTTACATTCAATAAAGATTATTTATTTTTTGGAAAGGATTTTTGCATAAACCCTTCTTATGTTACATGCACTTGGATAAATGCAATAAACTAATAAACATAATCTCCTGAATTACTTTCATTTATGCACTTGAATGTAATGTATGAAGGACCAGATGAGATGTACCTTACAAGTTTTGAATCAAAACTCTACCTGAATGAGCCGTAGTGAAATTTAGGGAACAGGTTCATCCTATCAATGCATTCATACACCTATCCAAGGTTCCAAGTATTAAATACCCATATCTTATCATTGTGAAAACTACAGATATGATTAAGAAAATATATTTGACATCAGCCCCAAAATTGTCACTCTTCCATCAGCCCCAACTTGCAATGGCTCTTAAAAACAAATTATCCTCTCCAAGAGAATGAAGTATGGGCATATTTGGTCTGAATGTATTTGAGAAATTCCTTCTCAGAGAGTATGGGTTGACTACAACTAAACATTTGCATATCTCTCGCATTTGATCTAAACTATTTTCCCCATGTATTAGTCTGCATCGTTCATGCAATAGACACAATAAGAAGTCCAACATACATGTTTCTAGGCCACTTCAACCAACTTCTCATCTGCCCTACACAGCCCAGGTCCACCCACCACAAAGCCACATGGATGCCCTAAAAATAGTAGGTCGCCTTCAACCGTTGCACAACCTACTATTGTAGAGCCAATTCTTTGGTTTTTACATAAAACTCCCTATATAAATGTAAAACAGTTTTTTAACCCCATGCATTCTTTTGTGATTAGAATTTTCTTATGTATTATGTTTATTTATATCTTCATACACTATATTTGATATCACGTTAAAAACATAGTCAATCACTTATTTTCTCGAATTTTATAAGAGTATTACATTATTTTTAAATTTCCCAACATTTGTCGAGTTTTCCTATTTTAGCCCAAGTAATTCAATTTTATCTATGCTTTTGCCATGCCATGCCATGTCTCTGCTATGTAAATGGAATTCTACTATATTGTAGAGGATCAGTTGTAGAATAAACGCTATGGTGTTTGGATTTCTGCTTTCTGTAGATTTCCCCTTGATGCAGCATTACTTTCATGCTTCTGTCATTCAGTATTTTCGACCCTGCATTGTCACTTATCTACTAAATCTGTTCTATTCTGCATTATTCTTTGCATGATGGATAAGATTTCTGCTGTTATCCATGATGAATGTTCATTCTTTGATGATATTCGTGCTGTTATTATAAATTTTCACCATGATTAAACTGAATGTTCCTGTATTACAGAGAGTCTATTCCTTTTGAAATATGGTATTGCATCTCTTTTTGAGTGTCTTCCCTTTCTCTAGAATATTCAGCATCTTAAATCAAATATACTCACTTTCAGGTTAATCAACTTTTTTCACATAAATTTGTTTGACTTGTAATGCTATATGCACTCCATCATCTGTGCACTCCAGGCAGAAATTTCTTCTCATCCCTTCACTTACATAAAATTCTAGGATTCTAAGAGTAATCTCCTTCTTGTCCCCTTATTTCATTTCATTGTTTTAATAAGTTTTACTACTCTATTTACCTCTGTCTATCACTGTCAAATTTTTCGGATTCCCGGATCATCTAACAAAGGCGCACCAAATACCCTTAACTAAATATTTGTATCAAAGGTACTGAATATTCAGAACAACCTTCCACTTCCATCCATGCTTATGTCTCCCTCATAACCTTGAGATTTAATGAGAAAAGCAGACAATTCAAATTTTGATATTGAATAAGCATGCAATTCAGAAAAACTAATCAAACTCGAGACCTCCAATCAAAACAAAGGAACCATCAACCATATGAAATAATACATCACAAATCAAACACCACCATGGTGCAATCCCATAACACAAACTTACAAATAGATAAATACGAAAGGAGGTTAAAAACATAATTATGTTGCTAACATTGTCAACTTGCATAAAGAGGTTTTGAGTAATAAATTTCATGTAGCTGGCCAGCATCCAATCCAATCACAGTAATTTATGTCACAAGCTCTAATCTTAAATGAAATAAAAGCCATAGAAGAAAAATAGTTTTTTAAGCAAGTAATTCTCAAACCTTTTGACTTTTCCAAGTGATGTGTCAGAAGATTGTAAGGTCGATGGGTTTGCTTCACCCGTAGAAGCGGTTGATTCAAATGTTTCAATTTCCTTCCATATCTACAAACTCAACACACAACAACATTTAAAATCTTCCAAATAAACTTCATTGCATGGGTGCTAAGTCACTAAAAGATTACAAGTCCTTACTTTTTCTGAAAATAATCATAGTAGCTACTGTAATTATCTGCCTTGTGATCCCCATACTCAGGAAAAGGACTCATGGCAGTTCTGTCATGAATAACTTCCACAACACAGTATATTTTTCCATTATGAACTGCAATAACCGCTTTATCTTTCAGTTCTGGAGCCTCATAAGTGCCACTTGCCAAACTAATAATTTCTGATTTTCCTGCAGCACACTGCAACAGAGTTGTCCTGTCCATCAAAATTTCCTCTAGAACTTCCTTAACATTACTATCCTTTTCAGAAAGAGTACATAGTAATCTAAATAATCTTGCTCTTGAAGCACAACTTTTAATGCATCCCCAGTCGATGTTCACAACACTCTGGCAAACTCCACTTTTATCTGATTCAATTGGAAGGAGGAGGTACATTTCAGATCTGAACCATAGATTTTTCATTTCAATGATCTTTAAAGCATTTTCCTTCAGCATCTTTGATCCTTCCGAACTTTTATTCCGGTGAATAAGCTTACCAAATACTCCATTGCAAAGAATTTCCTGGAAACCCTTTGCATCCCTCAGCTGTGATACAATATAACAAGCAAAATCCAGCCACATACAACAAGTACAAAGAATGTTTTAGTTACAAACAAATGTTCCAGATATGTATTAAAACTTGAAAGTTAGTAAGTAATGTGCTACCTTGTCCATACCTGACCTTGGTCCAATTTCACCTCTCCACTTCGCACTAATTTTGATTTGACAACTCTACCTGCAGTTAGAAGCAGATCTATCTCTGCATTTGCAACATCATCATCTAGAACCGCTTCTATCAAAAGTGCAAAGTTGGCATATGTTTTCTCATCATTACATTCTGATGAAAAAACTAGCTTGTACACTTGCAAAGTTACCCCATTCTCTTCTTCATCCCAACTACCAAACAAAGCAGATGCTTCAATGGAAAAATGCAACTCCTTTCTTTTTGTTGTACCTTATAGAGTGACAGATGGTATAAGGTTAATAAATGTTCAAATATAAAAACAAATTGATCATGTCAAGGAAGATTTTCTCATTCTTATTCACATTTGTTACGGCAATAACTACTATGAATAAGTAAAGACAAAGCAATGACACTGATACCAAAATAATTACATGCTCAAAAAAGGATTCACATACATCCCATTTTTAGAAGACAGTTTAGTGTCTGATTTATTCCAAAACAACACTCAAACTTCTGAACAGTACTTAATAATAAAACGACTGGAACTCACCATACAGAGGGTACAAATTTCCACCATTATCGAATAGACCTTTCTAAAGTTAAATATGCTATGTGGAAATTCTACAACAGTAACTATCGATTGCTTTAAATTGACTCATTGAAATATTGAATTTAAAGGAGATTCCTATTTAATATAATCCAGATGCAACCATTCCTTTAATCCTCTTAAGATGGAGACAAACTGCTACATAGATTATATAGACATAGCACAAGCTAAAAGGAAAAGACTACTGATAAAATTTACTCTCAAATGTTCAATAACATCCATTCAATTTCATTTTGCTCAAAATTATTAGGTCAAAGAATTGGATTAAGCTCAACTCAAAGGCCAATAGTTGCTGTTCTGTGGGCATTGTCAAAATGACATTTCATTCGAATACAACATTGTATTAATCTCGTATTCAGTACCAACTTTTTGTGGAAGACAAATAGATATTTTTTCAATTTATGCTAGATATTATTCTTGAACAATCAAAAGAAACATGAAATCTATCAATTCTCTGACAGTAAACATACACCTAATAGCTATCAATCATCAGTATCTACACATTAATAGTTATCCAAATATAGTATACAAAATTTTATAAATATTATCTAAATATAAGAGTAAAATTTACACCCTCCTAATCCTAAATCTCCACAATAACATCTTTGTACAAAATATACAACAAAAATCTGTAATATAAAATTTGAACATAATGGCAAAATGCAAAGTTGTAATGGTCCCCATCTAATATTTTGGAATTTGTAATGTCCCCTTTTTGAGCTAGACATGATTTTGGATTGAGCTTGGTTTTAGAGGATGGAAAACTATAATGCTGGCTCAACAAGTGATTTTATTGGGATTTTGGCTACATGTTATTTGGTGATATTTTTCATTAAGCCAAAATATTATGATTTTCTAGCCAAGGATGGGAAAAATAAATGTTGGAGTTAGAAAAGATGAAAGGATGGAAAATAGTATATTTAATTGCATTTTCAATTATATATTATTTGATATTTTTCCCAACCCCAAAATGAAGGAGAAAAATAAAAATAATAAAATATTATTATTTTTATGAGGTGGGACACAAATCGACGCCCAAGAGCAGATAATAAAAAAATAATAAAATATATATTATTTTATTATTTGGAAAATCGGCGCTCAACAAGCAGAAAAGAAAATAATAAAAAATAGTTTTTTGAATGAAAGCAACTTGACTAGGAGCTAAAAAAACTAATAAAAAATGTTTTATTTACCCAAGGCAAGTTGGCGATTGAGAAGGAGAAATCATTTAATAAAATATTGGCTTTTTTCAATATTGGCGTCTAGAGGAGATATTTGGAAAAATAATAAAATATTATTATTTTATTATTTTAAATGTTGGTGGTTTCACAAGTGCAATTCATTTAAAATTGTGAAGTTGAAAGTTGCAAGTGATTGGTGGATTTGAAAATTGGCAAAATTGGGCTAATTGGGATGCCTAGGTGAAGCAATGGATAAATAGAGGCTCTTGGTTTCAATTTGCAACTATTGATCTCTTGGAAAATTTTGCATTTGAATTGTTTTCTTGGCTGGAAATGCATTTTCAGTGATATCAAGGAGATGACCCCTTGATTTTTAGTGCTTTGGAGATGATCCCATTCCACATTGTGAGGTGAATTCATTGTAGAGTTCATCATTGGCTTCATTGGAGGAATTGATTGATGTTTTGGCTTCATTTCAAGATAAGGGTTTGACAGGGATCTTCATCTACAGCTAGCTATGAAGTTTGATTTGGAGATTTGTCTATGGAATTGATGTATTTTTCATTGTTGATGACTTCTAAGGTGACCGATTTGCATAAGGAGGATGTTTAGAGTGTTTTTGACATTATATGCTATTCTGATTTTTGTATCAGCACACTGGAAAAATCATATCAGTGTTGTTTGGCATTATATATTGGCATATTTTGAAGAATTGAGTCAAGGTAGACATTGCTGGGCCAAATCGCACTAAGTCTTGGCATAGGCGATTACATTATTTGGTGAAACTTGGCACTTTTCATCATTCATTTTCAAATCTAGGTTGTCTACATCGGTTTCAGCAGTGATATCAGCAGGTACAATAGATAAATCAGTGATAAAGGATCAGCTACAGGCATATATTCAGTCCCAGCTTGGTTATTGTTCATTGGACATTATTATATTTCATTTCGCTAGGGTTTTCGGCTATATGTCACATATTTCATTTCTTTCAAGTCTGATTTGAAAATTAGTCAGGTCTAATATAAAGGACAGCCAATTGACATTTGTAATCAGCCCATTGAATTGAATAAAGAAGTGAAGTTTGAATCTGGGTATGTTCTTTAATGGTTCATATGCTTCGATTAGATGTCTAACATTGATGTTTCATGATCCCATGTTGCTCTTTGATCCTATGTTTTGAAAATATTGAAACAATTGCATAAAAAGTAAACTCAGAAATTAGGACAGCGAAAGAAAGAATCCAAAAAATTTTAGGTAGACAAGTCGGGGTTCTTACAGAATTTCATCAAATGTTTGACGAAATGCTCACACAAATCCAAAATTGATTTTTTTTTTGTTGATGCTCCTTACATAATACTGATAGAAAAACAGTGGAATAATACTGAGAAATGGCTCGAACTGCAATATAGTTGACACTCAAACAACATAAGATCGAAAATATATCAGAATACCCTATCCAGATTGCATGACCACTACTGTAGCAGTACGGACCCTTGAAACTCGTTTTAACAGTGGCGACTCACTTCAAATTCAAAGGAATTTGAATATGTGATGGTCGGCTAGTGTGCAGGGGTCCTAAAATCCTCATATGATGCAGCAACTTCCTGCAAGTCCCTTAAAAACAGTCTCACATCCCTTCTTAACCCTATACGGCCTGCTAGCTAGGAATACTCAACAACAATAAGTTATAAACTGCTTCAAAATTCATTAAATTCTTTCCATCCTTCATCACATATGTACGGCCAGGTTGGCAACCAAATATCGAGTCTTTTTGTTGAATGAGTAATAGTATAAACTTCAAATGGTAAGGCCAGTTTAGGAACTGCACAATCACAAAACAAAAATACATTCCTTAATTTATTTATTGAGATTTGCTTGGAAATAAAATATCAATATATTCCACAATTGCAATCTTCTATTATCACCAAAATCTTCTAGCATTCAGCATACCTATGAATCCTGCATGAATCCACCACAAATTGCCTAGGCGAGATTCCATCCTCGAAACCAGTCTTTGTCGTAGGGTTTTTCTCCTAAAGGCTAAAAGTTGAACAATAGCTCAATCTCCAGAAATGGGGTCTTGAAAATGAAAATGCCAAGAATATTAATTTCTCCTCACCTCCACCTTTTATACTGCCTTTTAGAATATTTGAGAAATTATATTTTATTTCCTCCATAAAGTGACTTATAATTTTTATTTGGTTTTTGGGCCCCAAAATAAGTCGCTTTATAATAAATTGTCCAACTTTAATAAAAATAATTAATTAAATATAAGTTGCTCGTAAAAGAATAATTTTAGACAACTTAATAATTATTCCCTTATCAAAACCCCAATTAGCCTACAAGAATTAAAATAGGCTAAGGGTCTCCGCCAATCGCTCACGCATGTGAAAGCAACATACCAACTGCAATAGTCCCCTCTAATATTTTGGAATTTTATCAAATGTTTGACGAAATTCTCACACAAATCCAAAATTGATTTTTCTATATTTAATTGACACACATGCCATTGTTTAAAGATTGCACATAAATGAACAAACAATTTGCTATTTACATTGATTGTTCACTGGTTTATAACAGCCAAATTAATATCCCATATTCAAGCAATTCCACAATTAAATAAATACCTTCCTTAATTTATTCATTGAGATTTGCCTACAAATAAAATATCAATATCTTCCACAAATGCAATCTTATATTATCACCAAAATCTTCTAGCATTCAGCACCCCTGTGAATCCTACATGAATCCACCACAAATTGCCTAGGAGGGATTTCATCCTCGAAACCAGTCTCCGCCGTAAGGTTTTCGTCCTAGGGCTGAAAGCTAAACAATAACTCAATCTCCACAAATGGGGTTTTGAAAATCAAAATGCCAAGAAATATAATTTGTATTAAGTCCCATATTCAGTACTGACCTAGTGTGTAAGAAAAACAGATATTTTTTGAATTTATGCTAGATATTATTCTTAAACAATCAATAGAAACATAAAATCTACCAATTCTATAGCAGTAAATATACACCTAATAGCTATCAATCATCAATATCTACACATTAATAGTTATCGAAATTCTGTATGCCAAATTATATCAATATTCTCTACATATAAGAGTAAAATTTGCACCCTCTTAGTCCTAAAGCTCCACGCGAACATCTTTGTACAAAATATACAACAAAAATCTCTAATGGCAAAATTCAAAGTGCCACAAACAATCTATTACATAGCCACCTATCTCTATCTTTGTGATTGGCATGTCCTCATTTCTGGCATGATCACCTATCAGGAGTCTGGGTTAGCCTATCCTCTTTCCCATAAGCGAATTCATCAAACAATGGAATATTTTGGTTGAGCAAATGCTTGGAGAAGATAACGTTGTTCAGAGGCTTGGAGAATGGAAAGTTGTTTCATAAGGCTCAGCCAATTTCTGGCAAAGTGGAAAATGAATTAATGTAATTGTAAAGAACTCTACTAGTTCCAACTGAAATTTTTCTCAAACTGTACTGAATTTTTTGATTTGATTTCCTCTAAAAGTATGCAATATTTTCAATACCCACTTTTTTCAATGCACTTAGAATATCATGAACATGGAAAGGTTCACTTATCACATGAAACAAACATCAAATGATCAAGTTACCATCAAATCTTATCAAACAAAACACAAGAAAGACATACCCGGAAACAACACTTCACTTCTTTATTTCAATCAATGGTTGGTTACAATTGTCTTTGGCTGTCCCTTATATCAAACTGGGACTGATTACAAATCAGACTTCAAAACAAATGCAAAAGTAATAACAATGATCTCCAAACCCTAGCCAAATGATGCCAAGGCAATGTAGAATGATCAAGATGATGAATAGTCTTTGTTGTAGCCCTGTAGAAGCCCAATGAAATGTCTGATATCACTGATATGGCTGTTGTTATGACTGTTGTACCTGATCAGATTGCCCAAATTTGCAAAAGACACCAAAATCATGCCAAAATGCACATCAAAACACTAGCGATAGACACTAGGAATGTAGCAATGCAAGTATAGAGGATTTTAGTGATGCCAAAGTCTTCAAATGATGTCCAAACACACTCAGATCTGCAAGTTATTCTATGTTGTACCCTACAAGACAAATGTCCTTCAAACCCTCCATGAACACCTACATATTAACATCCATGATGAAATCCATATGAAATCATATCACAATGTGGAATGGGATCATCTCCAAACCACCAAAATCAAGGGATCATTGTAATATCCCGCTTAGGATATTCCCTAAAATTCTGAATGCTCTGATACCATTGTAATGTCCCACCCCCCGGTGGACACTTGCTAACTGAGTTTCCTGTATCACTTTTTTTTGTTTTCCCGACTACTGATGGGTTTAGGGTTTCATATTTAATTTTGCATGTTATGTTTTTTGCATAATATCATTGAAATACTAACATATATTGAAAACCCAGGAAATATACAATGAATTTGCATAACTGAACAATGACCCAGATCATAAAATGGAGCAAAACTAATTACAGAAACATACCCATGTCATTATCTTCCAAATGAGGTACTATTGTATATGTAGCAGCTAGGGTTTGGCATTGAAAGGCCACCCAATTCAGTCCACTTCAAAGTATGTCTCATATACAACAGATGCAAGATTGTTTCCAAGCTCCAATGCCTCCAAATGTCTCATATACAACATATGCAAGGTTGTTTCCAAGCTCCAATGCCTCCAAATGTCTCATATACAACAGATGCAAGGTTGTTTCCAAGCTCCAATGCCTCCAATACTATGAAAATTAATTCCAAAAAAGGCCCAACGAACTCCCTTAGAAAACCCACGTTCCAATCTGCCCCTGTACAGCCTAGCTGGAAGCTTAAATCAGCAACACAAATGCTGGAGGATTGCTAATAGCTCTGTTTTGTTCTGAAAATCATGGTGGAATATAGAAGACCAGAATGGAGAGAGATAATAGTCATTACAACCACACTAACCCTCCTCCAACAGATGTACGGCCTGTTATGGCAAAGTACGGCCAGCATAAATAAGGAACGGCTGCTAGGAAATCCTCCACATACATACAAATCTGTCCTTCATCACTTCGTTTCCAGTTGCATATAAACACTACAAAATATATTTGTTTCTCTCTCAAATCTTCACCAAAACTTCACAAATTTGCACAATCATTGGCCTCTGAATGAAACCAATCCGATAAGCAATCTTTACTTGATGTTGCACAACCTCATAAAGCAAAACAAGAAGAATGCACGTTCTCCAATGTCTGAAAAGCTATGGAAATGCAAAAACCCTTGGTTTCTCTCCTCCAACGCCAAAGTTCATCAAAATACCAAGTGTTGAATGAATAATCAAGAATGAATGATTTGCTTTTTAAATGCCTTTTATACCTCTTCTCAATTTGCACGAACCCCAAGGCATATTCAATCATTAAAATATAACATGAAATATATTTTCTTTTGTTACTTTATAATATATCATTCATTTAGGCACTCATTTAATGACTTAATGATTTGACTTTTAATATTATTAAATAGGCCTGAATAATAAAGTCAAATAAAGTCATTATAATAACCACTTTAAAAATACCATAACTCCTTAAATAATCATTATTTAATAATTCTGACTTCATCACTGGCTAGCCCACTACTACCACTGTCAATCTAGATGCCTTACTAAAAATAGTAAGGTGGGTCTCTAATGTCCAACTGACTTACTATAAATAGTAAGTATATGCAAATACTGCCTGAAACCCCCGAATATCAATGCCTAAGAACATACGAAGGATCTGAAGATGAAAACACGAACAACTGCCCTCTGGAGGGCCATAAAACTCCACATAAGGGTCGTCTAAACACCATTATTAGCCTACGAGGACCAGGTGATAGGCTAAACCATCAAACTCTGATGCTCGCGAAAATGGGGACATTACAATCATCTACTTGATAACACTAAAAATGCAATTTCCAGCCAAAACACATCAAAATGAAAACTTACCAAGTGATCAATAGTTGCAAATTGAAGCCAAACAATCTATTTATCCTCCTCTTGGCCTAGGCCTCCCAATTTTGCTAATTTTAAATGAAATGCAATCTTGAGTCTGCAATCATTTAAAATAATAAAATAACAATATTTTATTATTTTTCCTTATAACTCCCTTGGACGCCAACATTGGGAAAAATTATTATTTTATTAAATTTTCCTTTCTCCTCCTTGATTGCCGATTTCCCTTCAACCAATCAAATATTAATTTTTATTTAATTTCCTTTTCAACCTCCTTGAATGGCGAACTCCTTCTAGAGCAAATAAATTATTATTTTAAATATTATACTCCTTCCTTGGGCGGCACTCATTGCAAAAATAATATTTTATTTATTTTTGAAGAAATTCTCCTTCGCATTGGGCATATGATCCAATAAAATAATATTTTATTATTTTTTATTTTCTCCTCCAAAGTGGCGTTGGAAAAATATAAAAAAAATATATATTTGAAAATGCAATTAAAGATTGACATTTTCCATCTTTCCATTTTTCTATCCTCCAACATTTATCTTTTCCACCCTTGGTTAGAAAACCATGACATTTTGGCTATATAGAAAATAACACCAAGTAACACTTAGCCAAAATCCAAATGAAATCACCTGTTGAGCCAACATTATAGATTTTCATCCTCTAGCACCAAGCTCAAACCAAAATGATTCCCTTACCACAATTATTAGCCTACGGGAATAGTGAATAGGCTAATCATCAACCCCACATGTGATCACTCCGGAATTGGGGACATGATAGTAATTTTACATTGATTATCAAAGGGATATAAATAATAAAATAATGGTTCTTCGATTTAGACGAATCATTTGGAGGTTTTGGGAAATAAAATAATATTATTTTATTCCATGTCTATGTGCCACCTTAGAGAGAACAAACTAAATAATAATATTTTATTGTTATTTAATTAAAGCGCTCAAATTGGGAGAAATAAATAAAATCTTATTTTTCTATTGGAGCACCCAAATTGAAGGAAAAATAATAATATTTTATTATTATCCAGCGGAGTGCTCAACTTAGAGAAAAGTGAAAATTAAATAATAAAATATTATTTAAAATTGGGAGAAAATAAAATAAATAAAATATTGGTTTTGGCCTACATTGGAGGGAAAAGGTAACTCGTATCTTTAATTTGAATTTGTCAGTTACATCGAAGAGAAAAGAAAATCCAAGTATAAAAGGTCGACAGAGCTCATTTGATCATCACGAATGTTTCGGAATCTTTGGCATTTTGATTGACAATTGTATTACAGGACTTTCCAAGGACGAAAACCCTTGTGGAGGTAGTGTGTTGGACGAAAACCCAATCACATCTTGGAGGTGGATTCATACGGAGTTCATAGTTGCGCTTTATTGGAGATTTGAAGATTCATTGAGTTTCATGCTACATCATTCATTGCAGATTTGAGACATCATTGCGGAGTTTAATCATTGAGATCCTTCATTTTCATATTGAGCGCCAACATTGAGGAGAGACAATTGTTGAAGATTCATTGGCATCATTGGAGCGCCCTTGTTGGGAGGTCGTGGTTGTTGGTTTCATCCATAGCCGCCGCCCTTAACATTTCACATTTGGTTTGCATTCCCACCATTCGCCACCATTGGAGGAGGCCGATCTGCATTGGAGATATTGTAACAGCTACATCAGAAACTCATCAGATCTGCAGTCAAAGGGAGCAGCCAACATCAATATAACTGATGACTTCAAGTCCGCCATCACAGAGGTAGCTACCTAGAAGAGGCGTGGCAGCCTTGTAATGCATTGTTATCAGCATTTCATCATCATTTGAAGACATTTTTAATATCAGATCTGAGTTATGCAGGTTCGTCCCTCTTTGTATGGTATTTTGTCATCAAAATTAGGTATGTATCATCTCTTATTTGTGTAATAGCAGTCTATGCTTGTACTTTGATTGTCATATAGCCATGAAATTGATGTAATGAAGCAATAGCACAGTCTGATTTCATAATAGCAAGGTCTGATTGAGCTTATCATCCTTTTGCCACCATTTTGGTAAGTAAATTATGGTGTAATTCATAATAGAGAAGACTGCAGATATATGTTTTCTTTTTCCATCCATTTTGCACATGTTTGTATATGTTTCATGTTGGTTGAAGTCAAATTGAAAGGTGCACAATAAAAATCAGAAAATCAGTCCTATGGTTTCAAATTGAAACATTGCAAATTCAGAAATTCAGTTCAAACCCTAGTTTGGCACATGTCAGTGATGCATCATATGAGATGTCCCAAATATAGAATTTCTATGTTTTTTGATTTTTTCAGTGTTACTGGGGGACGTGTCCCCTAGGATTTTTCCCCGCTCCCAACACGTGACGCATTGTGGGGGCGTGGGGACAAGGACAAGACGCCCCCCCAATGTCCCAAATTGTAGACTTTTTTTGGGAACGTCCCCAAGGAGCTCCCCCATTCCAGAAACCCTTATGCGTCCCAAAGACGCCAAAAACGTCAAAAAAAAACCGATAAAAAACACCAACAAAAAATAGGATCGAGCCCAAAAAAACATGATTTAAAAGCTAAAAGAAAAACCCTAAGATTCAACGTTCATTCATTGTTTAAACTTTAAAGCTCAAACAAAAAGAAAATGGAGAAGAGATGTCTAAGCCTCACACGGCCTTGCTGAGTAGAAACTAGAAATCAAAATACCAATACACAGGAGTTTCCTTCCAAGTTAGTATTAAACATTTAAAACAATTATCTATATTTTAATACAATTATCTATATTCAATATTTATTATTCATTGATTCAATAAAACTCAAGAGTGCTACTAGTCGGCAGTCCAACTATTTCCGATTCATTATTTCTAGGTTGAAAAAATCAAAAATTACAATGTTTGCAGGTGATTTATTCTGTGTGTTTGTAGGTGATTTATTCAGTGTTTCAGATATTAGATAATGTAACTGTTAGTAGAACTATTGTCTAAAAAATAGATATCAATGAACATTGAACAAAGACTTGATATCACTTGCTGACCTGCAATGGCTTGCTTGTATTTAGCATTTGATGATATGAATTGGTTGGCTCTCTATAGTAGTAAAAATTTAAAACTCAAAGAAAAAGATTTGAAAGACTGGTTTACTGTATAGGAAATTAAAACAAATATATACTTTTATAAAACTTAAAACAATATTCAATATTGACTATTGAGACACAGTCACAGTCACACAGATATAAATTATTTCATATATTTATACACATATATGATATATTCTGAATTTCAAATTTCAAACAGATATATTTATATACTTCATTGTTCAAACTTCTAAAAAGTAAACTAAAACTATAACCTTTTTCTGGCTCTTTACGGCAGAATGTAAGTAGTCCAATGTCCACAAAGTTCAGATTTGTTGAGTGAAGAATCAAGATGGATTCTTTCACTGTGAATGCTGATTTAGATTTGGAGAATGAAATAGCAATTGATGAGTATGAGGAATCAGACAACTCAAGTGGATCCATACACAGTTCAAGTGCAGTTGCAAATGTACTAAAATCCGATTGCCCTTCACAGTTGTTGTCACAATATGCCAAAGGGTCATTTAACAAGAAACATCCTTTACAACAGTATGCAACAATACTGGACACAAATAAAAAACCTCATTCAGGTGGAACTCGAAAATGGCAATGCAACATTTGCCCAAAAGGTACTTGGAATGGCAGCATGACGAGGACCAATGCACACATTTTGCATATCCCTACTAAAGCAGTTGAAGGTTGTAAAGATCTCACACTTGAAATGGCAGCTGAGATGATCGAACTATATACAAGGGAAATCACTACAACATCAATTTCTAGTACACCGACACGAGGAGGTCCAACTTCAGGTTTACCACCTTCATATTCGTCATTTGGGGTGACTACAGTGGAGTCAAGGGTGAAACCCAAAGAAACACGCTCATCCTCACCAAACCCAATCACAAATATGTTCAATGCACAAAGAAGTGAGGCTACAGATGAGGCAATTGCCAATTTCTACTTTGGCAATGGCATTCCTTTCCATGTTGCTCGATCTCCTTTGTACAAATAAACGTTTGAGAAGGAAAGGCAAGGTGGTCCTAGTTATGTGGTTCCTAGTGAGACTAAATTAAGCACGGTCTACGATAAAAGTTATTCTGTAATATCCCAAAATGGGATATTTTGGACAATTTTGGATTTACGGACAGTTTCTGCTCAAACCCTGCATTCTAAATTTTCTGAACATGAAATCAGACTTTAACAAACACATAGGGCAACTCGTAAAACATAGAATGAGACTACCAGCGTAATCCCTGAATGAGACTACCAGCAGATCTCCCAGATGGTGTCCTTCAACCACATAGGAAATGGTATTTGCAGAGGTTTTCGTCCCTACAAACCCTTGAAGATTTTCAGTTTCTTCTCAAAGCCAAGCTCCATAAAAATCAAATGCACGACAATAGATGATCAAAATGAATTCATTTCTTTTCTTTTATTTCTCTCCTCATTTCAACCCCCACAATGAATCTTTTTATTTTAATATTTTAATATCACTTTTAAATTCCTTATGACCCCTTGGGTTGAGCGCCTCCCATCACCTAGCACATCCACTTTTTTAAAACTTATAAGTCATTTCATATTATAAAGTAACTTATATTAAAAAAAACATCATAAGTTAAATATTCAATTTAACTTAAATACATCGACCATTAAAATAATATTAGTCGATCTCCTCAATGATTGTGTAACCAGTTCAAACCGCTCCCACGGATGCTACTAAAAATAGCAATGTCGAAACCAACTCCACCAATGCCCCTGCCTGACTTAAGAAAATGATAAGTCCTAGAAAATGTGTCCAAGACACCCTCCGAAAGGGAAGATGTGTTCAAAACCCAAAGTTCGAAACTCAATCAATCATCCAATTGTCCCATAATTGCTAGAAATCCCCACTGAAGTTCCCTAACCATCCACCATTAGCCTACAGAAACCCTAGAATAGGCTAAATGTGACAACCTGTCGAACTGACTAGGAAGGGGACATTACACAAAATAGCCATACTAAATTCTGTTGAATGTATACAAAATTCTAGATCCCTAAACTAAATGCCAAAAGCACTTATTTACAAGGGTTTAAAACGGTATGCATGAAAAATAACTAAAAACTACGAACCTGATTGCATTCAATACAAGCTTTATTACACAATTATATCCATTAATATCAAATCTGAACTAAAACAATCTTTAGTTACACTCCTAGTAAACATTACTACAAACTATGAATAGACCATCTACAAGGTCGTCTAACAATAATTAACTTAAAAATAGCCTCCAACAATAGCCTTCTAAGAATACACTCATCTTCTCCAAAACAATGATGACTAAAAATAGCACACGCTATTTTTATCATCAGCTAAAAAATGGGTTTTTCTGCCAATTGTCTGGGAAACATTTCTAATAAAGTTGTGTAGTTATAACTATGGCAAATTCTCTATTGAAGTTCTAAAACTCTGACAATTCCTCTCCTGATGCCTTCAATTTGAAACTCTTAATCCTATTGATCTTGCATGAATCCCTAGTCACAACTTGCAACCTCAAATATTCTAAACACTCTCCTATGTCTAATAATCTGTTTGTATGTTTAAATACTTAATTTAAATGAACATCGGACAACATGAATGATTACGATGACTGAATTTGATTAAGAACTTGCTTAAGTCCAATACTTTCCATGATAAGATCTTAAATGAAAAACCCATACCTGAAAGGATGAATGCATGATAAACCCTTGCTAAGATCTAAACGTGACCACTCAATGAAGGATTTGGCATGTTGTTCATATGTGAAAACCCTATATATCATGAAATTCTAAACTTTATAGTGAAATTTTTGTAACCTCTACAAAACAGGTAAATAAACCCATTGTAAGAAGGATTTTGTTGCCAAAAGTTAATGAAGATTTACACATGCTGCCACTACATGAAAGAAAAAAATCACGAGGACAAAGATTGTTGAATAACAATGACTAATTTTAACCATGAAACTCTCTTAAAAAGTTCATGAAGTCATAATTGCAATGATAAAGGTAAAAATTGGCATCCCAACAACTCCCACTAGGAAGACTCGGCCAACTCGGTTAAAATCAAAAAAAAAAATTGACAACGCTAAAACGTAAAAGCATGAGTCAAGCAACTTTTCAAGGGTTTGGGGAGCTCTTGAGAGTTGGTTAAAAACGACAAACCTGTGAAAAATGGCATACACCATGAAAGTTTGTGTAGTCTAAAATGGTTGTCCCCAAACCACCGCAATAGACACTGCCTCTCAACCCCCACTAGGGACAGTGCTCCTTGAACCCGTTCGGGATGTTGCACCTAAAGCCTCGCTCTAGTTATAAAGAACAAAAAATTAAAATCATTTTGGGCCATGGTAGATGGAAAAACAACATTATTTTACTCTTTCAACTTTTCCCAATTAATTGAATTAAATTTACACTTCAAGTTGCTAACTCAATCCCTATCCCAAGTATTGCTCCTCTGGCTGTAGAAAACTTGTCTCAGATACAAACACGACTCCACATAGACCTAGCAATGACAGGCGGAGCGATACAATCTCCTTTCTACTATAGTTCATCACTCCATATTGTGATATTTGTTTCTGATGCCATGGATATCACAATCCACGAGTTTTGTCCACCTAAAACATTGGACAATTTTATATATTTAACTTTTTAAAAAGCATGAATCAATTGATAGCTCCCACAATGAATCGGATGCAAAGCAAGCCCATGTTGATGGAAATCTCAAAGAAGAATCCAACATATACAAACATAAGTATAAAAGTTTTAATTGTGGCAAAACTGATGATTGTGTTTCTGAATATGTGCAAGTCCAAAGTGAAGACAAAAGAAAAGAAGAGAGATTCAAAAGAAGATTATGACGAAGATGATGAAGAAATGGATCTTGAGGAGGAACTCCATTATGCATATAGTGAGATCAAGAGGCTTAGAAAGGAGAACCTGAAACTAAAGCTACAACTTCAAGAGAACAATGAATCTACTGTTGAGTTAGTACGAGACGTTAAAGAATCAAGCAAGATAATAGTCGAGGTAAAATTTCAGACCAAAGCAGGATACAAAATCAAAGAGTAAGTAAGAATTCAATTAGACAAGAAGAGAGTTGTGAAAGGTTAAGATCGGAAATAGTCTCTTTGAGAAAGGAATTGGAAAAAGCAAATGCACAATCAAACAGGAACCTGAAAAATGAGAAGAGTATGGAAGGTGGCATCGACTATGAAGAAAGGCAAAGCTCAAATCCCAATGAGTCTGAAATTAGTTATTTAAGGAAAGAATTAGAGAGAACAACTACCAAACCTGACAGGAGCCTCGAGGTTGAGAAAAGTATGAGATATTGGATGATATTATAAATGGGCAAAGGTCATCATGCATAAAAACAAGTTTTGTTTATAAAGCAAAGGAAGATCAACTTTCAAATGAGCCACCAAAGAAAGGAAATGAGGAAAAACCAAAAGGCTATGCAGATGTTCTCAAGAGTTCCATCAATAATGAGAACAACAAGAGGAAGGAAAACAATGTCCCACAGAAAACTAATATTTCTCATAAAAACAATAAGGAGAAATTCACAAGATCAGTTCCTTTAAGGTAGGAACAAATGAACAAGTCTCAACATTCCTTTTATCATTATTGCTATTCATGTAATAACTTTGGTTACAAAGCAATAGATTGTTGAACACATGCAAGAGAACCCGGTTAGTCCAAGAATAAAAGTTCTTATGGGTTGTCAAATGAGAATTGTAATATCATATGTTATAAATGCAACAACCTTTGTCATAAGGCAAGAGATTATAGAACACGAGCAAGAAATGATCATTGGAACAAGAGTAGAAATACTTACAGATTTTCAAGAAGAACTATAATTCCTTTGTTCCTTTCGTGGATTACAATGTTATATGCTACAAGTGCAACAATAATGGGCATATGGCACAATTGTGCAGAAGTGGTTTTGAGTAACCCCCCTAGCAAAACAAGAAAGTGGAAGCCATGAATAATGAAAAGAAAGAAAATACCGAAGTATAGAGAAGGAAACAAGAGCAAGTTAATGAGAAGAAGAAAGAATCCATACTTGTGCAAACTTCACTTCATGCACAAGTGGTATCTCCAAGTTCATAAGGAGAGGTACAAGTTCAGGGGGAACTAACAATTGCATTATTTTAGCTTCATGGAGGAGACAATTAAAGATAGATCAGCAAAGGCATAAGAAGTATGACACATTGAGAATTGTGATAGTCTTCAACTCAAAGATAGCAACCTGCAATGATAAAGAGATAATGAAATTTTCATAGAACATTAAAGAGGAAGGTTATAACATGACAATGTTTCAATGTGCGAGAGTCAAAATCAAATACGAAAGATCATGTATGAATGACAAATGTTACAAAACATTTTATGACAAGGTGAAAAGTAGCAGAAGTTATAGTAAAAAGATGGAAAATAATCTTGAATAGAAAACTTCAGACAATAAGAGAAGGAAGAGATGATAAAGATGCTTTGTAAGACTACACTTAATGAGAGAAATTTCCAAAAACTTGACAAGAGGATGACAATGATCCAAAGGAGTCCTTGCCTGAACAGTATACTTGTATATTTGCATTTCACAATTTTGCTAAAGCATGTATTGGAAAAACCAAACGAAACGGATAGTGGTAAGTTGGATATGATGGTTATACTTATGCTCGAGTTCCTATTGATGTAATGATGCCATAGAAGACAGTGGATAGAGGTATAATGAATATCCCGTTACCATTAATGAAAAAGGAGAATTATAGAAAGCTGGAAACCTACAGCAAGGAAGAGTATTAAGAATAAGAAGAATGATGCCATTAATGCCAAGAAGGAATATTACAGATAGGGGGAGATTCTTAGTGAATGATGAGATAAGATGAGATGCATAGTGAATGATGAGATAACGAAACAAGTTCCGGATTTGTTAAAACTTAAGAAGATCATCCAAATTACTTTTGGACAGCCATAGAAGAAACATATCACCCAGGTGACATAGAGACAAAGGGGGATCTTTACAGACAGGGTGAGCATCACATAATCACATCATGAAGGAAAGAAGTATACTAAGTGTCTCTTTGCCATTGATGTCAAAGGGGGAGAGATATAGTAAGAGGGAGCAATATAAAAGGAGAGAATTATGTTTGTGTTGCCATCAATGACAAAGTGGGAGATTGTTGGAAATGTTGTCATTGATGTCAAGTGCATAGACAAGATGCTTGTCATTGATGTCAAGGTGCATCAACGAGATTGTTGATGTCAAAGAGTTTGTCGTGGAGATTGTTGGATTAGTTGTCCAAGATGTATGGACAAGAATGTCATTTGAAGTAAGTGATGTCATTTGATGTCAAAGTTTGAAGAGATTGTCAAAGAACCTCATTGATGTCAAAAGGATAGAGTATGTTCAATGAATAAGTTACGTGGTCATACCTAGAGATGCAGAAGACATGGTGTTAGTGACAAGAAGAAATCGCTATGGCCAAAGGCCACTATGTCGTCATCACCATTTACATTTTGTAGTTGCTATGAGAGGCAAAGGCAGATTTGGTGTCTCCATTATGAAATTTTGCCAAAAGATAAATACAATGTTATGGACGACTTCAAATTTGGTGTTTAAGTTTCCAAATAGAAGACTATATATGAGGAGCATATATTATTCTAAGGCAACGGTGTTCAAGTTTATAAGGCAAGGCAGCCGACTTCCTTGTGATAGGCGACTTCCATGTAATAGGTCTTGATGAAGACTAAATTTAAATTTGTAAGAAGGTTGACCGACTCTCATATCTTGGCAGCTTTGGTTGAAGGATAGTAAACAAATGAAATATATACTTGTCCTAAAGGTGGCCGACCACCCTTAGCGCCATAAGAGAATTTAAAAACAAATTCAAAACTAAGAAAAAGTGGCTGACTCTACCAAGATGAACGGCAAACATAATAAGACAAAACGTCTTATGATATATAAAAATAGAGGATATGATTTTATCAAAAGAGGAGCAATTAAGATTTAATAAGAGTACGATCCTATATAAGACAAAAGTCTTATTCAAATCATTAAAAAGGAGGTGCGATTAGATGTGAGAAAGAGTGTGACTGGTTAAAGGACTGAATGAAAAGAGGACTGATTAAGAATTAATGAAGAGGCAGCTACTTCCTTTGGCAGCGATTTGTTAATAAAGGGTGTGGTTTATGTTTGGAAGGGATGCAAGTTTATGGAGAGTTGTGTCCATTGCAAAAGACATATTCATTCCATAAGGATGCCTCACTTCAAGGCATATAAAAACTTAGTGTGAAGGTATGATTTGAAGAAAGAAAAATGTAATGTATATCATGTGAATAAAAGCAGATCTAAACTAGCAAAATGAAGAGTAACTCAGATTTATATCGAGGAGTATATGGAGCCTATGTATGAAGAATAAATTCAGATCTACATGATGAACATGTGTGAGGATTAAGTGCAGAAATTTGATGGAAAACATTGTCATATTCATGATCAGTTTTTGGTACAATAATTGTGTGTGATTAGTGATCAGATTTGAGAAAGAAGGATATTGTGTGGGTTGTGATCAGATTTGAGGAAAAAAGAATATTGTGTGGATTGTAAACAGATTTGTGAAGAAAAATATCGATATACCTAGGGATAAAATTGAAGGAAGATATTGACAAAGATTGGATCAGATTTATGAAAGAGAAGTGTGTGATTTATAGCAAAGTTGTGAAGGAGGGAAAGTATATGTGTGAATCTGATTTGAAAAGGAAAAACTTACATCATACAGAATCAGAAGTACTGATTAGAGTGAGTAAAGGAGAATGATATCATCCATTGAAGAACTCATAGGTTGGTGCCTAGAGATTGGTGTCTCATTTTGAGTTGGTGCTCAGTTGTGCGGGTTGATGCCTACAGATTCTACAATCGAGGATTGGTGTCTCCAGTGGGTTGGTGCTCACAAAAGAAGTGTAAGAGAAGTAGGTTGGTGCTTACAGAAGAAGAATCTATATATATATATATATATATATATATATATATATATATATATATCATCCATTGAAGAACTCGTAGGTTGGTGCCTAGAGATTGGTGTCTCATTTTGAGTTGGTGCTCAGTTGTGCAGGTTCATACCTACAGATTCTACAATCGAGGATTGGTGTCTCCAGTGGGTTGGTGCTCACGAAAGAAGTGTAAGAGAAGTAGGTTGGTGCCTATAGAAGAAGAATCAATGTTTTGCCATGGTTTTCTCCCGTAAGGGTTTCCACGCAAATCGTGTGTTCTCTTTGTGTTCTTAATCGTTAGATCTTGCATATGTGTAGTTGTTGTGATTGATTAAGTTTGGAAAAGTAAAAGTTTGTATTATACTGATTCATCAACCCCCCCTCTCAGTATAATCGTCTGCTCACCAAGAAAATCCTTTCATTTAAACATCACTTTTGGACCCCAATCCTAGCAATACTTTATTGCCCCTCTTTATAAACCACATTTTTAATAATAAAACATAAGTTGTTTTTTTATGAGTATAACTTAAAGTTACTTTTAGGACAACTTAAGTTAAATTATTAAATTATTTCCCTTACTTCTCCTTATTAGCCTACAAGAAATAAAATAATAGGCTAAAGTGCACCTAATTATCTTTGCCTGAAAAAGGGGACACGACAACACACCTCACAATCAAAGAACAATCATAACACGTAAAACTTTTATTATCTTATATAGGCATGCACTTATAGCGTACATGCAGATTTTTGAAAACTTGGTTTGTCTTCCAAACTTCTAAGTGCACAGCTATCAATGTAAACATAGATTTTGCATTTTAAATTTCTCTAATCCTTCATCTAGTGTTTACCTATGTATATATTTCCAAATTTTGACTTTTGAGTATATGCTTCTTCAATCAAGCGCACGCTTGAGAAGAATCATGATAGTTTGTTAAGACCCACATTCTTCTTCCCTATGGGGTGCACCTCATAATGCAATATAGACTAATTTATTATTCACTAAAAATTTCTGTTCACAGGTGTGTGCTGATCTGTATAATGTGATTTTTATCATCGAAAGTTTGCATCTCCTTTATAGGTTGTACACCAACAAGTGCAATTGCAGACCTTGACATCAAATTCTTGTTTTATCCTAATTTGGCACTCACCTATACAGATATTAGCAGATTTTGACTTCAAATTTTATTCACCTAGCTTCCAAGGGCACACCTCTATATTTATTCACAGGCAAGACTCAAATTAATCACAAAAATTGGTCTCTTCATTGTGTAGCATGTGCCTATATATGTAATGACAAACTTCTACGACTTGCTTTGTGGTGTGCACCACTTAACAGGACTGCATCTTTCACTTGAAACAAAGTCTGATATTTCAATGATTAAACGTGCAATATGCCTCTTCTAATCCTTTGCTATAGCTGGACCTTCATAAAACAATGGACCTTTCAAAGCTTATTCACTAATCCTAAAAAATATGGATGAAAGATCACCAAAACAACACAAATGACCATGAGCAATGCACGGTATTATGACTCATGATTTGAGAATAGAAAATCATTTAGCTTGAAATTGGACACGTTAGGAAAAATTCCGTATGGCTGAAAACACTTTCACCAGGTCAATTTGTTGTATCTTGTTTTACAAAGTACAATGGTAGAGGTGATCCATTTCCTCATTAGGACAAGTTGCTTGCTAGATTGTTTTGAACACCTTGGCTGGCCATGCATTCACATGGTTTTATTCATTCCAACATACTTCTATCACTTATTTTATGGATTTGGCTAATACTTTCAACGAATATTTCCATTGCAATATTATGCCTATGAGAATTGTTGCTAACATCATGCCATGTGAGCAAGAAGAACAAGGACCAGTTAAGAATTATATGTCGATATTTCAACCTTTGACTACTAACATGAGTTTCATATTACCAAATGATAAGCTTCTAAAATTTATTTATAAACGGCTTACTTCCACTCATCAAATGAGAAATCCTTAGCAAGCCTTATCATTCATTTTTCAGATTTCTGAGTTAGTGTGTGCAAATCGGTGCATGCTTTGTTAGACTATCCTTATTTTATATCATCATGTTTCTAACACTTTTCCTTATTCTCATGAAGCACCATCCATGTTAAATTTGGAAAATGGGTGCAACGAGGATGGACTTATTGGTAATCATGGTGAGGATAACTATAAACACATCAAACTAGACAGATTAAAAGAGTTCACTAACTTAAAGGACCCTAAACATGTCATATGGAAACAACTATTGGAATATAAATTTATCACTTTGTCTCTTGTTATGCCAATAGATGTGTCTAAACTTGCACCACACAAGGTTAAGTATTTTTGTGCTTATCATCACATATATGGACATTCTATGCATAGATGCATTAAATTGAAACATAAACTTCAAGATCATATAGAGAAAGTGATGAGACAAGTTGAGGCTAATCATATGGAATTGAATGATGAGAATTCTAGTAATGTTAGCAATGATGGGTATATTGATTTTGGTAAGCACAACACACTATATGTTAAGGTTGCACATCATGAACAAAAGCAAGGACATAAAGAACCTTTGAGGCATGGATTATAGTGACACATCTTTTGAGCACATTGATAGCTACACCCAATGACGATCTCTTCATTAGTTTATCTCTTCGTTTATCTCTCTTATTGTATGTTATACATTGTACTTTTACGCTACGTCTATCCACATGGTTTTCATTTGATACTGTCACTTCAAGGCTAACCTTGTTTCGTTTTGTAGCCTACATGCATCCATGATCATGTTCTCCCTTAGGTCTATCAAGCTTATGCTTACTTTTCCATATAACCATCATCATATTAATATGCTTTACTTTTCTCCTCTTTTTCTTAGGGCACATTAATATTAATCAGTAAGTACATGTGCAGTTCAAAAGTTCACTTTGGATCATAGTTGCAAGACTCGCAGAAAACTCAGCGAGTAAAGAAAAACTTGCAAGTTTTTTTGCAAAACGAGTTTTTCTTGCACTTGTACACAGGAAAACTTGCCCGTACAATTGACAAAAACTCGTCGTACTTTTGGCGACTATTCGGTGAAAACTCGGCGAGTTAAGCAAAAAAACCCGCGTGGTCAGCGTTTAACCCAGGCAACCGACCAAAAAGGCATTTTGTCTTTTGATTTTCACTCATTTGTGTGCTCTCACTCAGCAAAAACCCTCTCCAAAGCATTGTGCACCTATTTACAGCGATTTTGCATCGAGGAGACGAGATTTGAAGGCCATTTTCATCGAATTTCAAAGACAAATTGGATTCCCATGTAAGTTTTCTGATTTTTCTTATTCTTTCATTTTTATTTTTTTTCTTCATTTTTGTTGATTCTATGTTTAAAAATCATCATGGATGTAGTGTGAAAAAGAGTTAAATACATTTATATTCATCAAAACAAGATTTAGATTCATCAAAACAAGATTTTTTGATGATTTTTTCTGATTTTTTTCATATTTTGCTGATTTTTTCATTTTTTGAAATTTTCTTCAAACCCTAGTTATTTTTTTTATTTTGAATCCTCTTTTTTGTTGAATAACATGTTTAGAATCTAAGATTAGCTTAATTTTTTTACTAATTTGAAGTAATTTTCAGATTTTTTACATTTTTCACATTTTTTTAAAACCCTAATTATTTTCTTTTTTTTAATCCATTTTTTTTATGAGAATGTTTAGAATCTTAGATTAGTTTAGATTTTTAGCAATTTAAAGTAATCTCTTTTGATTTAATCTAATTTAGCTTGTTTTTAAATTTTCTATCAAAAAACTAACATGTTGTGCTTTCACTGTCATTGTGTATGTAGGTTAATTGATAATGGCTTCTCATTCTAAAAATGCATCCGGTTCTACCTCGAGCTCTGCCCCATCCGTGCCTGGGGGATTTGTAGGCACTCGTCCTCCAGGAGCTAGAGATCCTGCTTGGAAATATGCTTATCTAGAACCCATGCTTGGCTCAGTCTATTGAATTAAATGCGAAAAAGTATATCGTGAAGGCATCAATCGCCTCAAATACCACCTTGCAGGCATCCCTCAACATGATGCTAAGGCTTCTCCTAACACCACAGAAGAAATAAAAAGACAAATGAATGCCATACTTGAAGCTGCAGAAGAAAAAAAATTGCAAAGAAAGAAGGCAAAAGCAGCAATGCAACCAGCCATAGCTTCTTCTTAAAGTGCTTCAGTCAACCTTGAGTCAGATGATGATGCTACTCAAGGCATAGTGGGCTCTCTTCGTGGTCCACCTGTGCGAAGGCAACCCACCACCACGTCAATCCATTCATCTACCTCTAGTAAAGCAAATGGAGCTACACGCGTGCATGATTTTTTTGTGCCTAGAAACACACCTCGTGCACAACCTTCCTTAGAGGCAACTGGGTGGAATAGGGAGGTGCATGAGCAGGCAAACATTGCTTGTGCGGATTTTTGGTATTTTAACAACATCCCTTTCAATGTGGCAAGTTCTCCTTACTAGCACAATTTGGTTACTGTTGTCTCTCAGATTTGCACCCTTGTTGAGTTGCAGAACTTAGCAATCTGGAGAAACATGAGATCTTTCCAGGCCTGTGGGTCACTTGTGATGGAAAGAACCTCCGAAGAAGGCCGGCTTCCTAGCTGGTTATCACCTAGAATCTACTGGATTTGCAGAGGAAAAGGGAAAAGGAATGCTTTTGAAGTTGAAAGTTAAAACAGGAAAATGTGAAAACAAGGGTGATTCACCAAACTTGATATGGTTAATGAAACTCAGATTTGCATACACTTGGCCACAGACAACAGAAACTAAACCTGCACAACCTATTACTGTATGTTTGCAAAAACACTTCACAAAGAGGCCTAAATGCATTAAACTCTTTAAAAGGAAGCTAACTTCATAGTTTAAAAAGCCTTATAACACTTTAAGACACAGTTTGCAACTTGCATAAACACACCTTTTGCAGAAAAGGTATGGAAACATGAGACAAAGTCACAAGGAAACAAAAATACCTCACAAATGACCTGATCAAACAATTGATGATACCCAATACTGCAAAAATAGGAAAGCAAAATCTGACTATCAATGGTATCCAAGGTGTTCTCTGTATTTCATATGCCAAAAGCGTTACAAAAACATGCTCAGACTGAGTAAGGATTGCAGAAAAATTACTAACTCCAAAAATTGCATGAAAAAGAACTCGTAGAAATGAACAAGGGTGAAGACTATATACTTCTCCAAATAGCTGTAACAAGATAAGCATGAGAAACCTCCATTTTCGTGCATCTCATAAATGCCCTCAAAATATCTGCCTAAAGTCCTCCAAAGTGGGCTCTCAATGCAAAAAAAATCAAGGCATGCCATCACTAATCATAAAAGCACCTGAAAATGCCTTTAAATGCTCTTTAAGGCCACTGAAAACAAGTCAAACCATCAATAACTCTTCTCCCTGTTTGTCAACCTCCCTTGCAGCATCATAAATGTATGATATTTGCACAATAAATGACATAAATACACATTATTTTCTGCATTTAATTAACATTGACCAAGTGGTTTATAATTACACCACTTTAGTTATTGTTTTACATTCCAAATTTATTACAATTCCATGCAGAAAATAATGGCACTTAGGACAAAAATATTTAATTTCCCGATTTTGCATGATTTAGGGACAAATTGAATATTGTGAAAGAACGACAAAGTAATTGACGAGACTTACTTTGCCATGTGTGATAAATCTGCCTATTATTGTCCTTTTGCATTTTTATTACAAATCATAAAGTAATTCATAGTTTATTACTTTATCGTTCTTTTACAACATCTAATCTGTCTCTAGATTATGCAAAATCGACATAACAACACCTTCAATCCCTAGGCAAAAAACGACCCCCATGCACTTGCATCACCTCTCGCATCTCACTCCATGGTCTTGATACAGACATCATGCCCTTGAATTTGTCATACATCACATTGCATCCTTATGACTACATATGCAATTTACGGATTTCACAATATACATCATTATGATCACAAGGTCCTATGCAATACATTTTAAAAATGACCCTTATGCCTCCCTATACACATTACCATGCCTTAGCCAAAACATAAGGCACTCGACCTCCATAACTATTCATTATGTTTTTCTTTGACTTTTAAAAAAAACACAAGGCAGAAAACATATCCCACGGCCCCCATCGCACAAACTGGTGTTATCATTAGGTTTGAAAGACTTGAAGTCTTCCCCACGGTGCATAATGGATTGCAATGATTTCGTTTTAAAATAAAAGTCAAAAAACACTATAATGCAAAACAGGTCGATAGATGAAAAGGAAGAGAAAACCTAAAAATTCTCATTTTGCATTTCACCTTCTTCCTCTCGCTGCTGCGTCGCCATGACTGTAGGATTTTGAAGCCAAAAATGTATGAATCTGGGTCGATTCTGAGTGTTTTTCCTGCCGATTTTGAGAGCAAAATGCAAGGTGCGTGATTCTTACTAAGGTTTCGACTTCTTCTTTTCGATTCGAAAGTGATTTTGGGCCTCTGAGGATGCGAATTTTTATTGGTTTCTCATACATCTTTTGTGGCTGACTATGGCCAACCATTCAGCATTGCGTTTTGACTGTTGAGGTCGTCCTGGGAGTCGCCTTGAGGGAAAAAACTGTGGTTTGACATGGTAATCGACAGAAAAAAGAGGTAAATCGTTTTGATCGTTGAACTCTCTTCATTTCCCTAAATTTTTTTTACCTTGCATCTCGCCGTCATGAGGCACGATTTCATGAAAATCTAAGTATTTTGCTTAAAATGAGTTCGAAGGGTTTCATTCTTTTGTATGAGGCTTTCATTTCTTGCTCTTTGGCTCAAAACGAGCTCCAACTATGACAGAGAAACACTGTAAAGAGATTCTTGTGCATTTCTTTTCTTTATGACCTTCAACTAGTTAATTTGGTAGAAGAATAAACAATACACGTATCTGGGTTTTGTGGTGACATTCCTTTTGTTGTTTGAAAAAAGACATACCGAAATGAAACCTTCCGGTTTCAACTGTCTAGCTCTTCCTCCACTTTTGATGATGATTTTGTCAATGAAAAAATACAAAAACCCAACTGGGTATTCCTTTTTGGCAAAATGAAAACCATGCTGAATACTAGATCTATAGGCCCGAGGCCATACTTTGCTTTCTTCTGTTTTGCATGAAGTTGTCCACTATATCTGTCACTATCAAGTTTATCTCTCAACTTTACTCACTGTATTGTGAAATAGCATGAAGAATAAGATCATTTACTACAGCCTCATATATTGTACTATCATTGTACAATCCCACCATTCTTATGAATTTGAAACGGTTGTCTTTCATTGTTCACTAATGATTTAAACACATACATAGAATGACTGATGTCTTCCATGCATACTCGTTTCTTATGAGCTTTGCTGACTATCTGGCCTACTGCTCTAGACTGTCACTCAATAATTGCACTGCCTTCACTATGATGAATGTACTTGCTCTTTTACTGTCATATCTTCCATTGATATGAGAATGAGGCACTGGAAAAGTATGAGAATTTTGTTGTTTCATACAGTGTATCCACATATCTTATCATGTTGTTTTGTCTTCTCTCCATAAGATAACACATATACCTGAGTTTGTATTTCTTGTAATGCATTGACTGTGACATGCTTGTCACTTCATTATGCTTGGCGTTTGAACTCCCTCACTGTTGTTAGACATGACTGCCCCTTGTGCTTTAGACTTGGCATGTGTCAGTGATTAAATTATACTGTATACCTTGGTGTTTGGTTATGCATCATATGTCTTCATGTTTGGATGCTCATGACTGTGTTTGATGCCAACAAATATGGTTGTATGATATGCCAAGACTATTACTCTTTAGTTTGGGCTATCCTTTATCATAGTTGTAACATTTGATGTTGCTTCTATTATGCCTGGACAATGCATAAGGCCTTTGCTGTTCCTTTCATGGTTAGATCATGACTATGTATTGAAGAAATCTTTTTCAATTCTTCTTGCAAGTGCTACTCCATGCATTGTTCCTCTTGATATGCTTGATGTAGATTCATGTACATGAATGATGTCTTCTTGTGAAGTCTTCTTGTAATGATGACTATTCTGTAGCATATGAGTCACTTTTATATGACTGTCTATCTGTATCTATTCTTCATGCACAACAAAAATGACAGCTCCTGTCCTATTTTGTGATATTCAATCCTTCTTTTGATGAGACCTTGGTCTTGTGAAGTGGCATGACATGCATTACGCTGCCACTATGGCTTTTACCTATGACTGAAAACAGTCCTGTATCTCTTCTTAGTGCCTTCCATGACTGTTCTAGACAGTTCTCTTGTGACTGTTCCTCATCTCCCTGGCAGTCTGTCTTGCATTTGTATATTGCATATGAAATGTTCTGTAAGGACTATGAGCTGGGCTCAACCCTTGTGGGAGCCACATTTCCTCCACTCATAATGTATCCTGATGAATCAAACAAAAACATAATTACACCTGTATCTGCACATGAAGCAAACTTGTTAGAAAATAAATGCTTATTTTGGATGTGTTTGGTGACTTGATTGTTCTCTAGGACATCCAAAGTATACATTTCTTCTTTAATGCATTTGAGGATCAGTTTATACATGCATAGGTATCTTGTTCATGTATGGTTTGGGACCATTAATTGCTTAGAGCATTGCTCTAACACCACTATTTTTTGCAAGATGCAGGAACTAGAGACAACGTGAAACTAGGAAGGACAAAGACAACTCGGGGCAACAGGACAACGCATCAGAACTAGAACTAGTCATTCTTAGGCAATGACTGGCCCCTAAACTTACATGCACATTTATTTACATTTACTTATTCATGTATAGATCGTTCTTCAATTTCATTGAATAAGAAAGTTATCTCACGGCTTGTGTGAGATAATGTACATTTTACATTCAATAAAGATTATTTATTCTTCGGAAAAGATTTGTATATATCTTTCTTATGTTACATGCACTTGGATAAATGAAGTAATCTAATAAACATAATCTTTTGAATTATTTCATTTATGCACTTGAATGTAATGTATGAAGGATTAGATGAAATGTACCTTTTAAGTTTTGAATCAAAACTCTACCTAAATGAGGTGCAGTGAAATTTAGGTAACAGTTACCGCATTGACAGTTACAGGAAAGGGCTACAAGGCGCCTTCTCACACAGACTTGGGTGGGAGGTTAGTTAATTTAATCTTTTTGATAAATTTATGTTTTTCAAGTTTAATTTATGATGAATTTAAGCTATTTTTTTGTTTACAAATTAAAATACTTACTTTCACTTTGTACTTGTAGGTTGCTTACTAGTGCAACTAAAAGGGCAAGGGCAGCAGTAGAGGAGAAAAAAGAAAATTGGAAACAATATGGCTGCTCTATTCTTTCTGATGGGTGGACGAATGGAAAAAACCGTACCATCATTAATTTCTTGGTTGCATGCAAAGATAAGGTGGTGTTCTTAAAATCAGTTGATGCCTCCCACATAGTAAAAAATGCAAAAAATTTGGCTAACATGTTGCAGGAAGTTTGCATGGAGGTGGGGATTGAAAATGTTGTGCAAATCATAACTGATAATGCAGCAGCATATGTGGCAGCAGGAAGACTCCTCCAAGATAGACACCACGCACTTTTTTGGACACCTTATGCAGCGCATGTCCTTGACCTTCTTTTGGAGGACATAGGAAAACTAGATTGGGTCACACCAATTGTAGACGACGCGAGGAGGATCACTAAATATATCTACAATCACCCTTGGGTTCTTCACTTGATGAGGGATTACACCCAAGGGAAAGAGTTGGTGAGATCTAGTGTGACAACATTTGCAACGGTTTTCTTAACGTTGCAAAGCATTCTTGGTTCATTGGCCGCTTTGAAACAAATGTTTGCGGCCCCAAAATGGACAGAGTCATCTTATGCGAAGAAGCCAGAAGGAGAGAAGGTTGCATGCATAGTCTTCGACAAAGTATTTGAAATAGCTGCAGAGATTGTGAAGGTAACTTCAAAACTTCGAATTTAAATTAAAATTGAATATTTATTTATTTTTAATGTCTTCCATTGTGAATTTGTAAATTTCATATTTTACATTTTTATATTGTAGGTGTCAGAGCCCTTGGTTAGAGTCCTCTACTTGGTAGATGGGGATAAAACCCCAATGGGGTATCTTTATGAGACCATGGATAGGGTCAAGGAGGCTATAAGAAATTATTATAAGGGGGACAGCCTCAAATTTGATCCCATTTGGGAGATTATTGACAGGAGGTGGAACAGTCAACTCCACCAACCCATCCATGCAGCAAGGTACTTCTTGAACCCTCGTTTCTTCCATTCAAGCACCTACTCAAATCCTACTGGAGAGGTTATGAAGGGCCTCACTAAATGCATTCAAAGGATGACACCCAAGGTTGAGGCGGCAGACGTCATTGTTAATGAATTGCAAAGTTATAGGGCAAAAAGGGGTGCACTCTTCTCTTCAGACCTAGCAAAGAGAGCAATACACAATCAGCCACCAGGTATAAAATTTGAAATTTACAAGTTACAAATATTGATAAATCATAATTTGATAAAATATGTTTTGAACTTTTGACTTTCCTTTCTAAGTTTCTAACTCTTAATTTGTTTTTTGTAGATGTTTGGTGGTCAAATTGGGGTGGAAATACCCCAAATCTCCAAAAATTTGCCCTCCGTATCTTATCCCAGCCTTGTAGTTCATCCATTTGTGAGCGCAATTGGAGCTTGTTTAAGGCCATCCACACAAAGAAGAGGAACAAACCAGCTCAAAAACGCCTCAATGACCTTGTCTATGTGCAATATAATCTTCGGCTGCGCATAAGAAAGGTAGAGGAAATAGCAGATAATCCAATTGATTTGGATGAGATAGATCCATACAGTGATTGGACATGGTGAGATGAGCAGCCTCTATTGTTTTCCGAGAATGACATCTATGACTTAGAGCAACAGGCAATGGAGAACGGGGGTGGATTTGCATTCTCATTGGATGGCATTAAGGATGATCCTGAGGAGGAGTCATTGCCAATGATTGTGCCACGGCCAGCAGTAGGATCTACATCCAGGATGGAGGTTGAGGAGCCACAACAGAGTCCTAAAAATACACCCTCTCCCGTAGTCTTCTCACGTACTAGACATGGGAAGAGGAAGATGTGAATTTGTAAAAACTGAAATATATTAATGTTGTATTTAGTATTTACTTTCAGTTTTACAAAAACAATTTGCTATTTTCATTTTGTTTCAGACTATCAGTATCAGCGTATTGAGCGTTCCACATGAGGATGCAATGTTGTATCTAATTTTCTTTGAAATCAATCAAATATAACTAGACTCAGCTTGTTTCTTCAATGTACTCATTTTATTGACTCATTGGATGCATCTTATCATTGAATTTTGCAAAAAATGTGTTTTTAATGAAGTTTAAGCAATTTTTTAGGTTGCCGAGTTTTTTCCGAGTTTTTGCCAAGTTTTTTTCCGAACCATACTTTCTGGGCTTGCCGAGTAAATACAATTGGCGAGTCTTGCAACTACGCTTTGGATCATGGTTCCAATTATTCTACTTCCAACTGGTTTGTCTTTTACTTTCTACAGTGGTATGCTTGCTCATGTAGACTCACATGCACACCAAAGTTGAGGCAAAATGTAATGGCAAAAAGTGCATACCCTACAATTTTATCATTCTTTTTATGCCACTTTGTGTGGTTGTTCTAAGCATTTGGTTCTCGCACACAATTTTGACTAATTGGGTGCTCCCTTTGACTCAAATTCAAAATTGACTTTTAGAAACAAAACATCAGCCCTCCTCAGACACTCTCTAGCTTTTTGACTATAAGATCACATTGCCAAGTAAAATCTGCACTAATTGTCTTGTTCAAAATTTAAATTTCTCCTCCAGCCCACACCGACCACCTTCCACTTAGCTGCTATTCATTGCTTTATGCACCAACATGTTCAATTGTGTACTTAAGTCAAGAATCAAAGGACATCACACTCTAGGTCATTTCATAAGGCAATTTCTAAACCACCAATCATTAAGATAAAGCCACTACATTTATTTGTCACCAACATTCACTACATTTATCCGTCACCAAGAATCACTTATTGATCATCATAAAACCTTTCACATCAACTCTTGCATCAACACATAACAAAACCTGAGCACTTGCATTTGGTCATTCCAATATTTGTTGCATTGCATTCCACTTACATCAAGTCTCAACTCTTAATCACTTAGTATCGTTAAAGTCACATCACCATCACTTGCATTGTTGCTGCTTGTCTCCCAACTCTTTCCAAAACCATTAAATTGGATCCAAGGTTTGAGCATTAAGAGAAGATCCTCACCAAGCTGTCAAAGGACCCAACTTTGTAGTGATTGGATGGATTGGTTGAGCTCAAATCTCGAGTAGATAAGGGGCTGCACCATCTAATTCAGGTTGCAGGTGCATGTTGAGGTGAAGGAAGGCTATAAACATAATATTCGGCTTCTTGCGAAGAATTTTATAATATTAAAAAACTATGAGAATAAATAAGTGTATGTCTACAAAGAATTGAAATTAATAATAAAAAAGTAAATTCTCTTAATAAAGCTCAATGGGCCTGCTAAACAAAACAGCATAGCATTCAAAAAACTGTGTAAATTGTTGGCTTCTTGGTGATGGCATGTTACTTCATTGAGGCTGACACAAGTTCAATACTCATTACTCTCCAAGGACACATGTAATGTAACATCAAACTCAAGTAGTTCTGTACCTTCCACAGAAATTAAAACGGGTCTTCCAATTTTCAAAAAACAAAAATGAGTAGCAGTTTAAAGAACTTGGATGTAAAGGAAAAAGTATCCCTACTCCATTAGGTACAAGTAGTTGATAAACTATCCCATAATTCTTGTTTTCCAGTAACACAAATGAATTAAGCTTCTCTTACCTGCATCTGTAGTGATTTTTTCGCATGAATTCATGATTTCTTCTTCTTCAGGCAGCACTTCTGTAACTGGCTGAAGATAGTCATTGACAGCTCCAACTTTATGTAACTTTTTGCATGCCTCCAAGCATGCAAGTTGCTTTGCACGAAGAAGTTTTGCATTTGGCGCACTAATTACCTCATGAAAAGGTGCATTAGGTGGCAATTTCAATATACACTGGTACAAGTTGTCTTCACCCTCCACCTTTCTAGCGATAAACTCCGGTCTAGGTGAATAATAGCTGAACCAATAATCTCCAAATTAGTAAAATGCCAAACACTCCAGCACACAGAACTTTACAACATTAATTGTAATTCATACATTAAAACTAAGTTCTAGGATTAGCTTTAATAATGAGAGAAGGCCAATCTCGAAAATTGCAAGTAAGCTGAAATATAGGCTATATTACGATGAACATAGTTACTTACATATCTCCAGGCAATTTTGCACAGTAGTTATATATGAAACTGATACTTGCGTCACAATTAATTGTGGCACCAGTGGATTCAACAGAATACACATCTGTCGCAATAGTTATTTGCTCTGGAATACAAGGAGTATGACTTCTATCCTCAGCCATCTCCCTCAGTGACTCCTCACTTCTGATTAGATCATATAACAGCTTTTGTTGTTTTTCATTACCTCTATGCATTCCACAAAAAGATATGTTGCATGTCAATACCTAAATTGGCTCCAAATTCAAACACGAGTAACTATAATACCTTGCACAAGCTACATCAACAAAATAGTTCATAGAAACTTTCCTGGTGCAATTCATAATAAATAAGAAAGAACCATTGCTCATAGGTTTGTATTGGCAAACATTTAATGAGTTGTATACAAAGTACACACATCACATCTCAAGGGATTGTGTACATCAAACTCAAATCCCAGTATATGCACAATGCCAAAAGAGTATAAAAATATATGTTGCATGTCAATACCTGAAAAGTTTTGGCATCAAATTCAAACACAAGTAATTTCAATACCTACCATTAGCTACATTAACAGAAAAATTCATAGACAATTTACCAATCTGCTTTCTAGTAAATTGATCCATAATTTCTACCAAAACTAATAATAAACTAGGGAATAAAAATCTTATCTACTGCCCTACTTGGATTTCCAAATGTCAATGAAATTGCAGAGGAGTTAAAGAGCTGCCATACAAGAAATGAAGTAAGAAACAACACACACAATAGAACAACGTGGTACTATATTAGTAACCAACCTGCATGTTCAATATGCTCTACAAATAACTGATCTGTATTGATCATGAAAATTATGTGTTATCCAGAAACATAGATTTTTCTGGACATGCTAGAACTTGGAACCCAAACCATTCAGCTTCCTATGTCAACGGGATTTCTACTAGGCCCTATGAAAACTCTGTTGTACGTTAAAATTTAAAAATATGTTATTGTATTGGTTTGTAAAACTGATGGGAAGAGAGAGCAATTCTGTGTTCTATCTTCTTCTTCCAAACTTAAGAAGAACAAGCATGTATTCTAATGGAGATATGCAGCTAATGGAGCAAGGGGCAGATTGCATCCACAGCCAAGGTCTTGATTGAATGAAACAAGGGATACATTGTATTCATTTTATTTGCATAACTCATTATATATGCCAGATTCCTACATAATACAGCTAGTAGGCAATTGCCACTGCCACAGTCTAGTTTTTCTCTCTTCAGAAGCTTTGGTGTTTTCACTCTCCTCTTCATCACTTAACTGTCATTTAATTTCTGATTAAGCAGCACAGTACAAATTTCTTGTTTCATGATTTCTACAATTCGAAGGTTGAGAAATTACAGATCAATTTGGTGTAAGAGCAGATTGCAAACCCTTGGGATTTATAAGGCTGCACAAAGAATACTATTGGCTTTGCAAAAAGGGAAAGAATGATGAGTTGTTGTCACTTGTATGCGCATTTTATTAACACTTCAAGAATGTTCATAAATTTGGTAATGTTCAGAAAGGCTGATTCCACCTCAAGAAAGCAAGAATTGTAGCATGCCAATGTAATTCACTGTACCATAGAACAAGCTTGCACCACCTGTTGTGTGAGCAAGCAAGGACAAATTTTTAACTATTTCTAACCAGTAGCATGCTCTGAGCACCACACCAGTTGTAGCTATTACAGTCTCAGCATAATCTAATACACACAGAAATCTCACAAATGAGAACAAATGTACTTGAGAGTTATTTTCTAGTTCATTTATTTACTTAATAGTTATTTTATTTTATTTTATAATATAGATTGGTCACTCTCATGTGTAAGGGCTATATTTTATAATATAGATCTCACAAAGAACCCATGTGAGAGATTATACTGTCACTGCTGTAACACTGCTGCAGGTCTAAAACTACTTTATCAGCCATGATGAAGTCTCAATATCTGCAAAGATTTACTCTTTTCCAACTCCAAACTACCAATAATGATTATTACTATCCTTGGCGGCAACCAAGATGATGTATTGAACATCCCAACCTAAGCGATCTGCCTTAAAAGGACCCACATCCCACTAGCTATACAGATTGCCACGGACCATACGACATGTTCATTCACCTCTAAATCTGCAGCAAACATAGCATATGATATATGGATACAGTCACCCAAAAAGGTAGATAATTATCCATGCAAATCTACAATGAAAGATTATTCATTGATCACTAAAAATGCCAATCGTCTAGATTGCACAGGTACGGCTTGGGGAGTACGGCCTGCATGATCCTCATCAAAAACTCAATGAAATCCATCAAAATCCCACTCATATCACTTCTAAGATTCAAAACAAATAATAAACATCAACCTCCAAAAAACAAACTTCCAAATACAACATAATCCATTCAGTGCTTTGTGATTTATGGATGAAATCACCTCAAACCAATTAGAGTGGATCTTTCACTACCGAAATTGATCTTCTCCAAGAGGGTTTGCGTCCTCAAGAAGGAAAGGAAGAACACGCAGGTTCAATCCAAAAAAGTAACAATATCAAATCCAAAAGCATCCCTTCAAATGAGCTCTCATCCTCTTTATAAAGGCACTTTATGAGTTACACAAGAAATGATTTATTTCTTGGAAATAATAACCTTTTTCCGTCCAACTCAATTATTTCTTGTTTCCCCACTTGACCGCTCACTTTTAAATGTCTAAATAAAAAAATATCTTTTAACCTTTCCAATGAGCTATAACACTTAGTCACTTTTTAATTATTTCCACCCTTAGGAGACTTAAGTGAAAATATTAATTAAAATTGCTCATTTAACCACCAAGTATGCGGAAAGTCCCAAACTCAAGCAAATTGCAAAATAAATCATACCAACGTGCTCCGGGAGGTTTGGGATGAAAAACAATGTCATCCGGGTGACTTACTATAAGTAGACAGCTCCTCCAAGAATCTTGAAGAGCAATTTGGAAAGCCAAAAAAACATCTGAAAGCATCACTGTAATCCTTAGCACCAACTGAGCTCAATGCCATAGAAAAATAATCCACTTCCAGAAGGGAAAGCCACTTTATAATTGATATTACACTAAGTTGCTAATAATTATTTCTAACCTCAAGCAACCTTAGTGAAATATTAATCAAACTGCTAAATAATAGTCCCAAGCTATATAAAGCATAGAAATGCACTGATTGAACAACTTTGACCATACCAGAGTGTAATAGAAGACTTGGGACAAACATCGAAGGTCATCGAGTGACTTTCTGAAAATAGCATGTTTCTTCCAAAAAGTTGGAGACCACCTGAGAGGACGGAACCAAATTCTAAAAGCATCAATGAACTCCAAATGATAACCCGAACTCAAAACCACAAACAACTGCTCTACAAGACTGCGCCACGACCATTCCAAGAACATTGGGGTTCTCCCAAACATGACTAATAGCCTCCGAAACACTAGGAACAAGCATAATGCACACAAAAAGTCTATGCGCCAAAAAGGGGACATTACACCATTATCGTGTCCTTGATCTTGCCATAGTTCCTTGTCATGTCTCATTCTAGGATCTAGGACCAATTTTCTGAATTCTTGCAATTATGTAATGAAACCCTAGGACTGAAATCTGATTTTCTACTTGAACTTATTGTATTTACTTTTGCCATTCCTGTATAATGAATAATGATTTCAACTTGACAATGAACAATCTACAATAGCAACCTTCCAATTATATTACAATCATAAAATGCAAGCTACAATGACAACAAATTGATACTCAAACTTGCCATTACATATGTCAGTCTTGCTTATTGTTCATTACATCAATAACATAGCTTTATGACAGCCCTTTAACATACATATATTGCTGCTAAACAAATCAAAGATGAACAAATATCAACATACCAAGTATCAAGTCTGAGCACTCAGCTATTACTAGTTGGATGCGGATGTTGTTGTGTCAGATCACTAATATCAATCTTCAACTATCACTGGCCCAGTCTACTGCCTCAATGTAGTTGACCTCTACCACAATGATGATGATCGCTTGCTTATAATGCTCTTCAATAACAAATCGACTCTTTTCTAATAATTCGTTGTATGAAGGTAGTCAATGATGTTTGTTGATCGTTGACTCAATACCGACCTGAGATAGCCCATCACCTCATGTCACAGTTATGATGTCAAAGTATGGTTCTAGCGCAACCTCATGCATGGGCGATCTCAGTCCAAATCCTGCACTCCCTCAGAAATCGGCCTAGGCAACATATATAGGTGATATCATGTATAGCGAATACCTCCTCAGCCTCACACCGTATCACAATGGGAACCAAATGAAGTCACCAATCTAAATCTCAGGGTATCGGCACTCAAGTGATGCTACCCAACAACCTTCAATGTCTTCAATTCAACAAATCTATGCAATGAAAGATTGTAATGTCTGCATTTTCGGATTCTCTTGCAGTTCAGTCAGAGCTGACGTTCTGGGTTGGTAACAACATAATCAAAGTATTTCGATGTCACCAGGGTGTTCGGGTGATCCAGTGGAGCTGGTTGACACTCTCCAGAGAGATTTTGGAGCACTTGTCCGTCCTTACTATTTAATGTAAGTTATTGCATGTCGACAATCTTTCTGGGTTTTTCTGGGTTTGTTCTCTTTGGTCCTCGGAGAACACTGCTATTTTTAGTGTCAGTTTGGCGTTGTTTCGGTGACTCGGCAGTCAGTTGTTGGCTCTTCCTAGCGTTGCATTGAGCTCAGAGTTATCAGATGGTTTGTGGGTCCAGTTGGCACCCTCAGTATGGACTCAATTGCTTATGGCCGTTACTATTTTTAGTAAATTCGGGTTCGGTGTCGGATCAGGATTTTGAGAGTGGGTTTGGATTCGTCTTGTCAAGACCTTTCCAACGAGCTATAGATCATTGGTTTCCGACATCATCTTGGCCTCCATTTTAAAGTCCGTAAATTAAACATTATTATTTAATATTGGACCTTGGTGCCTAGGCACGACAACTTAATGTTGTTTTAAAAGAGGGAACTTTAAAGGTGATGTTGAGAAAAGAATTAAAAAGAATTATAATATTTTAAAATGTATTTTCCCTCTCATGTTTAATCCCATATGCAAGAGGATTTTAGAGACTACCAGTTGAAAAAGTATAAAAGGAGGAAAAGGGCTCTTCATTTGATATGCTTGGATTATTATTTTCTTCTCTCTTTGAGATTTCCCCTGCTAGGGTTTTGGAGCTTGGCTCTAGGGTTTGAGGATTCGAACCAGAGGCTCTTGGAGAGGAAAACCTCCCTGAGTAGCAGCATTCTACAGGTGTGCAATACCACCCAGAGGTGCTTCGAGGTGAATACATTCAGTATTCACATGTGTGTCAGAATGGAGTTTGTATAATGAGATTTGGAGCTTCATCTTTCATATCATTTGCAGATTTTGTGTAATTTGTTTATGCAGATTTGATTGACTGATTTCATGGCTGTTAGAGCATATTTATGGAGGGTTTGGAGCTGATTAATATTGCATTGGTTGGCCGTAGACATAGTAGCCTGGCCGTACATCTTCTATGGTTGTTTGGTGAATGCATTGTGGTTGTTTGGACTCCTCCGTGGGAATAACCTTGCTGCAGCAGCATATCGACCTGATCTGGCATATTTTCTGTGTGTTTTTCTTTGCATTGTGGCTGGTGCAACTCACTTGGTGGCCGTACCACTTGCCTGGAGAGATGAGAGACTTGAGGGAGGCTGTTCTTCTGTGTTAGCAGCAGCAATACCACTCCATATTGAGGCATTTGGGGACTTAGCAGTCCCTACTTGCATTGTATATCATTTCCTTGCTTATATTCATGATTTTGGAGTGATTCTGGCATACCCAGTTGCTGGTCCGGCAATAGCATAAATATCAAAGTGCAAAACTTGACATGGGTATGTAATGATAATTAATATTTGGTGATTTGATGATCTTGGTCATTGTTTGTTTATGCAAATTCATTGTATTTTTCTGGGTTTTCCATATATGCTCTATATTGTATGCTCCGGCAACACATCTGCAGGAAAACTAAAAACCCCTTCTGCATTCTTCTCTCTAGTTCTAAAAGATCACATAAATTAGCAAAAATCACACATAAAAGATCTTTAAAAAAATACAAACAGATACGGCACATTACAAAGACCTTCGATGAAACCAACAACAAGGTCTCCGACCTAATGACGAATATCAATCTATGAAATTCAAACAATATCTTCCATGTAGCACAATTACAAACTCTGTATGAATCCGCCTCAAAGATGCAAATTGGGTTTCCATCCAATTCCACCGTAGCAATGAAATGCCAAAGTAGGCAAAAGATTCGTGATGCGCAAATGAGCTCCTTCATGCTTGATTTATACTTGGATCCTTTTCTTTCATCGATGAAGCTGACAATCCAAATTAAATATTTGAATTGTCATATTTCCCTCCTTACTTATTTCTCCAAGGGTGGCGTCCAAACCCAATGCATTATTTTATTATTTTATTTGAATCTCTCCTTCCAATGATGAACGCCAAATTCACATATCAATATTTTATTGATATATTGCACTCTCCAAGATGAGCGCTCCATAGGCAAGTCTTTTTTTTTTGAATATTTTATTCTCCCAAGAGTGAGCACTCTTTCATGGAATAATAAAATATTATTATTTTGCCTCTCCCTTTTTTTGGCGTACAACTTCAAAAGCCTTATTATTTTATTATTTAATTGCCTTCATTTGATAATTAATGCAAAAGTGCATTAATTCATTTACCCAACTTCGCCAGAATATTCCCTTGCTCTGATGGGTTAGCCTACACGAATGAGGATAGGCTAACTTAATCTTCTGCTGGGTGATCATGTCAGAAACGAGGACATGATAGTCCTCCCTTCCCGAGATTGCTTGCCTCCAAGCAATAGCAAATTCGGATGCTGCAGAATTTGTTCTCCTTCCCATGTCGTATCTTCCAATGGCAAGTCTTTCCATTTCAATAAATGCTCACGGATCACACTGTTCCTCAAATTTTGCTCCCTTGTTTCCATCATTTTGTCAGAAGCCAAAACCAAAGTGCCCTCTTCATCAAGAGGTGGAAGATCAAGCAAAGAAACAACCCTTTGTCCCAATGCCTTCTTGAGGCATGACACATAAAAAACATTGTGAATCCTGCTCTCCGCCGGCAACTCAAGCTCGTATGCAACCTCACCAACTCTCCTCAGAATCTTGTAGGGACCATAGAATCTCGGCTTCAGCTTCTCTGCTCCACTCTTCTTCAATGTCAACTGTCTGTACGGCTGAACACACAAGAAGACAAAGTTGCCAACCTCAAAAGTTCTCTCAATTCAGTGTCTGTCTGCATACATCTTATGTTGATTCTGAGCTTGCTGCATATTATCCTTAAGTGTGTTAAGGATGTCCTAACTGTCCTGCATCAAATCCTTTGCTCTAGGAGCTCTAAAATTTTCCAAGGCCAAATCCAACAGTGATGGAGCATCATAGCTATACAAGGCCCTGAAAGGTGACATGCCAATTGACATGTGATAGGTGGTATTGTAGCAATACTCACCCAAGTGCAACCACTTGATCCAAGCACGTTGTTGCCCTGCAACATAGTTGCAAAGATATCCCTCAATCTATTTGTTCACAATCTCAGTCTGTCGAGATGTTTAAGGGTGATAGCTCGTGTTTGTGTCCAAATTTGTTCCTGTAATTCGGAACAACTCCTGAGAAAATATGTTGAGAAACCTACTGTCCCGATCACTGACAATGGTCTTCAGAAGTCCATGCAATCTGAGAACTTCTCTGAAAAACAACTCTGAAACCTGAAGTGATGAATACTCTGATGAAATTGCAAAGAAATGTGCATACTTAGTCAATCTGTCAACCACAACAAATATGCAATCCTTGCCTTGGACCTTCAATAGCTCTGTGATGAAATCCATTGAAATACCTTCCAACCTTTGCTCTGGAATGGGCAATGGCTAAAGCAATCCTGCGGGGGAAGTATGTTCCAATTTGTTCTGCTGACAAACCATACATTCTGACATGTTGCAAGACATCATCCTTGAGACTCTTCCATGAGAATCTCTCTCTCACCTGTCTGTAGGTTTTGAAAAAACCTGTATGCCCTACAAGTGGATCATCATGAGAAGCCCTCAAAATTTTCTCCTTCAACTTCAACTCAAGAACCAAGTAGATCATATCCTTGTAGTAGATCACATCATCAACCACCTTATACATGTCATCCTGAATCTTACCATCCATGATCTCACAAGCAAATGTGTTCTTGGAATATTCAACCAAAAGATGAGACTTCCAATCTCTTGAGATGTCTGACATCCAACAAAGAGTAGGCCTCCTGGATAGAGCATCGACAACAACATTATTCTTTCCCTTCACATACTCAATACCAAAATCATATGCTTGAATCTTGCGCACCCACTTCTGCCACCTCTCATTCAAATCCTGACCACAAATCTATTACCCACCAAATATTGTCTGAACTTTGCCAATGCATGCATGATGGCGAGCATCTCCTTATCATAGGTGGAATAGAGCTTTTCTGCATATCTCAACTCTCTACTCTCAAAAGCAATAGGATGTCTATTCTGCATCAACACTGCACCAATGTTTGTTCCTGATGCGTCACATTCCAATACAAAAGGCCATGTGAAATCTGGCAATGCCAACACTGGACATGAACTCATCACCTCCTTCAATTTATCAAAAGCAACCTGAGACATATCTGACCAATTGAATGTTCCCTTCTTCGTGAGATCTATGAGAGGTGCTGCTAGCTATGAAAATCCCTTTACAAACCTCCTATAGTAGCAACATAGCCCATGAAATCCTCTCAAGTCTGAAATATTCCACGGTGGTGGCCAATCCAAAATTGCCTATATCTTCTCCTGATGAACTCTAACTCCATCAGCTCAAATCACATGCCCCAGATAGAGAATCTTTGTCATACCAACATTACACTTGGATGCCTTAGCAAACAATGACTGGGCCTCCATGATACCCAATACTTCATCAATGTGTTGCAAATGTTCTTCCCAAGTCTTACTGTATATCAAAATGTCATCAAAGAACACCAGCACAAACTTACGCAACTGCCCACGAAAGGCGTGACTCATGCATGACTGAAATGTAGCAGGTGCATTGGTTAGACCAAATGGCATAACCAAAAACTCAAAGTGTCCATAGTGGCATCTAAATGTTGTCATATGAATATCCTCTTCACGGACTCGTATCTCATGATACCCTAAACGAAGATCAATCTTAGAGAAATACACAGCCCCATGTAATTCATCAAGCAACTCGTTGATCCTGGGAATGGGATATCTATTCTTGATTGTCTTCTTATTTAGAGCTTTGTAATCAATGCACATCCTCATTGTGCCATCCTTCTTCTTCACCAACACAACTGAAGATGCAAATCGACTAGAGCTTGGATGAATGTGTCCCATCTTGAGCAACTCCTTAATCGTCTTTTCAATCTCCTCCTTGAAATGTCGTAGATGACGATAAGGTTTAGTGATGATGGGCTTAGAGCCCTCCTCCAACTCAATGACATGCTCAAATCCACGATCTAGTGGTCTACCAGGAGGAATTTATCCAAACACCATACTATGCTTATCAAGCACTGATTGTATATTCACATGATACTTCTGATTACCGGGAGAAGATTTGGTCGAAACAAAGCACTGCGCTGCCCAAGCAACATCATTATGTCTGAACAATGTTTCCATTCTCCTTGTTGTCACAACTCCAAGGCCTCCATTTGAATGTGCTCTAAATACAACGTTCTTCCCATCATGAATGAATTCAAGTTCCATCTTCTGAAAATCCTGTATGTATCTGCCAAGTGACTGCAACCACTGAATTCCCAACACAACATCAATCTCTCCCAATCCTAACACATAGAAATCATCAGTCAATGTGTAGTCTCCCATCCGAATACCAAGCTGGGGTACCATCTTAGTGCAACTCATGGTGAATCCATCTACAACTGTCACACTGAATCCCTGAAAATCCTCAGCCTTCACTCCTTTCCTCACAACTAAGCCCTCGTCTATGAAGTTATGAGTGGCTCCACTGTCAACCAAACAAGTGACCCTTTGTCCCTTGATGACTCATTTCAATCAAAAAGCATGATATTTTGGTACTCCTGAAATTGATGCAATGGTTACATGTCCTTTGCCATTTTCAATGTTCGGCTCAAGCTCCAATTGCGGCTGTTGTTCTACATGATCATAAGCACCGTTCGAGTTATTGTCCTCTGTAGATTCATTCTCATCATCAGAATAGAGGTTATATGCGCAGATTCATTCAAATTTATGCTCTAGGTCGACCTAGGAGTTTCTTCAAAGAAGGTCGACTAGCATAAAGGTTATTGGCGCCAAAAATGAAATATACTGACCTAATTTCAAATTGAACATTTGAAATCTTTTCTTCTTTTAATGCTCTACGAATTGGGGACATTACATAGAACACGAAGAGGAAGACTCGGAGGATTACTCATCTATGGAACAAGAGCTGGGGGAATTAAAGATCAGGACTGTGTCTCAGAAGAAGACAAACATGAGGAAGCACAAGCTTGGGGAGAAAGGCAAGAGAGGCAGAAAATCAAAAAAAGCGCAATAGAAACAAAGATGACTAAGGTTGAATGTCATGGTCTAATGAGAAAATGGAAACAATGGGAAGGAAAATGTGTCCCCTCCAAGGAGGCTTCAGGTGGATTAGGTGTAGTATGGAATCCATATAGTTTGGGCATGGAGATTATACAGTCTACTGATCACTGGCAGATTTGTACATGTAAACCGACTTCCACTGCCTGCATCTTTATTGTCATAAATGTTTATGGCCCGTCCAGACCAGATCAAAAAAGAGTAATTTGGAACCAGCTATTTACAGTCCTACAGGAAATCAAGGATGAGAAAGTAATTATGGGACGCGATTTTAATGCCATTAAGGACAACAGTGAAAAAAGAAGGGGATGCCCCTCCATAAAGCAGGTACAGAGAGATTTTCGAGAATTTATCAATGACAACTTTCTACAAGACATTCTTACCCAAAAATGGTACTTTTACATGGACAAATAGGCGCCTGGGAATGTCAAAATAGTTGAGTGCTTGGACAGATTTTTGGTGGGCGGTGTTTAGGATGTGGTGTTTGAATCCTTGATTTGTCAGTTGTCTGGTTCTGATCACTTCCCTATGCAGCTCAAGTTTGAGCAGGATGCCAGACCAAGGGGGTGCCCCTTCAAGATGAGGGATTCCGGATTTGCTGATAAGATTAAGGAATGGTGGACTAATGCCCCTAGGTTGGTTGGTTCGTGGCTTTTGAAATTTTGGAAAAGGTTGGTCTATGTGAAGATTCAGCTAAGAAAGTGGAACAAGACTCAGTTTAAGGACATCTTCGGTGAGAAGGTCGGGATAGAAAACGAGATGGAAGCTCTGAACTGCCAAATTTTAAGTGTTGGAATGGACCAAGAGAGTTATGCTAAAGAAAAGCCTCTGAGACAACAGCATGAAGAACTGTTAGCCCGAGAAAAATATTTTGGCAACAGAAATCTAGGGAGACTTGGTTGAAGGCTAGGGATAGGAAAACCAAGTTCTTTCATAATGCCACCAAAGCAAAGAGGAGCATAAATAAAATTTCATCAATCAAAAATGGGGACGGGGTTGTGATTTATGATCCAGAAGGAATTGAGGAAGTAGCGGTGGATTATTTTAAGAATCTTTTCAACATGGTAGATAACACTAATCAACTTTGTTGTGAGGAAGTTCTGAGCCATATTCCATGTCTGATTGACCAAGGCAGAAACGACGAACTAAACAAGTGTTTCACTTTGGATGAGGTACAAATCGCTACCTTTCAGTTGGCCCTGGACAAGGCCCGACATCCAAACAAGATCTCTACCTTCTTTTTCCAACAGTTCTGGGAGGTCATTGGGGGCAACCTAGTGAAGACAGTTGAGGAAGCTAGAAGAAATAGCAAAATGTTGAACGATATGAATTCCACATTTATAGCTTTGATACCAAAAAGAAACAAAACGGATCAATGGATGATTATAGGACGATCTTCTTTATAGCACAGCTTACAAAATCATTCCAAAAGCAATGGCCAATAGAATCAAACTAATTCTACCAATTCTCAGTTCAGAGGAGCAAAGTTGATTCACACCGGGGAGGTCAATTTTAGACAGAATAATCATTGCTCATGAAGCTTTACATACGGTGAAGAGAAGTAGGGCATAAAGGATGTTGGTAAACCTTCACATAAGGAGAGCCTATGATCAAGTTAACAGAGGTTTCCTTTTGGTGGTGTTTAAAAAGTTTAGCCTTTGTGAATCAATTCAATGGATCAAGAGCTGCATTGAAACTCCCAGATTTTCAATATTGGTTAATCGCAGTCCTAAAGGCTTTTTTGACTCGGGAAATCGCATAAGACAGGGAGATCCCCTCTCTCCTTCATTGTTTGTTATAATCGTTGAAGCGTTGGGCAAGTTTATTAAGGAGGAAGCTAGACGGGGTAGTTGGATAGGCATTTCAGTTGCCCCAAACATGGAAGCAGTGACTCATCATCAATTTGTGGATGATACCTTGTTGTTTGGTGTGGCCAGCAGAACAGAGGCTAAAGTAATTAAGGAAGCAATTGGTAAGTATTGTTTGGCTCCGGGACAAAATGTTAACTGGAAAAAATCAAAGGTTTCCTTCTTCAACAGAACTGACCAAACAAAGACTATTGGCCAAAAAATTGGGAGTGAGAGTTAATGGTCTCCCGGGGAAATACCTAGGGACCCCTCTCTTTCAAGGAGCAATAAAGTCTAACCTTTGGAGTGAGGTTGTTACCAGTTGTAAAAACAGGATGGAATCATGGAAACGTAGATGGTTATCCTCGGCCGGGAGGGTGATGATGCTCAAATCTATGGCCTCGGCTATTCCAATCTTCTGCATGCACTACCTGAAGATGCCTAAAAAGGTAGAAGAAGAACTAAATAGAAGCATGAAAAAAATTTCTGAAGTAGAGATCCATTGGGAAGGAAATACCCCATGGTGGCTTGGGACAAAATTTGCAAATCTAAAGAAGGTGGGGGAGTAGAATTGAGGAATTGGTCTTCTTTTAACAAAGCTCTACGGGCTAAGTTACTTTGGCAAATGTACAGAGATCCTCAATCTAAATGGGCCACAATACTGCAAAAGAAGTACTTAGATTCGGATTCTCCGGATAGAATTTTAACTACTAGGAATCCTGTTGTTGGCTCGGTTGTTTGGAACTTCATGATGGAGTGTCGACAACTAATCATTGATCATCTATCGTGGGAAATAAGGAAGGGAAGTAAAGCCTTGTTCTAGGAGGACTCTTGGAACGGGTACAAAGCTTTCAAAAATATAGAAAGGTTGGAAGAATGCAGGAATGTGTTGACTCGGGCATGGGGTGATAAGGTGGAAAATTGTGTTTCTAGTCGAGCAAAATCGCATTAAGGAGTGGAGATGGAGAGACTTTGGGGACATGGATCTTCCCCAAGACCAATCTGATAATCTGAAGCAGGAACTGAGTCGTAGAAGTGTAGCCATCTCGAATAGGGAAGACAAAATCTTTTGGAGTGGCTCTAAGTATGGGGGCTATAGTGTGAAGCAAGGATATATTGTGGAGGCGGATAAAGTCAAAAAGAATTGGTCTAATCATCTCATCTGGGATAGTAGGTGTCTCCCCAAGGCCAAAATGTTTGCATGGGCTGCCCTTCAAGGGAGAATATTGACCGGAGAAAGATTGAAGACATATGGCCATTGTGGGCAAGAAGAGGAAGCATATCACCTACTTCGGAGCTGCAGGTTTACAAAACAATGTTGGTTGAGCTTGATGCGGAAAATGAATTGGGTTAGTGCTATTCCTAGGAGTTTAATTGACACATTTATCTCTTGGTCGTTTATGCATAGAAGGGCGATGTCTTCTTGCCTCTGGATAATCAGCCCCTCAATCCTGATTTGGGAGGTGTGGAAAGAGCCAAACAAAAGTTTTTTCCAAGATAAGGAAATGGCTTTTGACCAGCTTTCGAACAAGATTGAAGGGGCCATAGTAGAAGTGGCAAACAATGTTCTCAGAAATCAGAAGACTAAAGGCAGAGTGTTTATGGCTTGGGATGGTATAATGAGGAGGAATTGGTAGGGACTGATTATCCTCCCCATTCAAGGGGTTTCCCGGGATAAGCCAGCTTTGAAAAGAAAAAATGCGAGATGGATGGCCCCCGATGCGGGCTGGGCCAAACTCAACTTTGATGGAGCCTCCAAAGGGAATTCAGGTTCAGCCTCGATTGGCTGCATAATTAGAAACGAGAAAGGTGAGTTAATCAGGGCAGCAACAAGGAGAATTGGGGCTTGTCCTAGGCCTTCAGTTGGGGCTTTCGATCGGAATCAAAAAAATACATATCAAAGGGGACTCACAGATAATTGTGAATGCCATCCAAAACAACTTCACTACAAACTGGAAATTAAACAACAATCTAGCCAAAGGATGGAAGCTACTAAATAAGTTTACAGATTACAGAATTAACCGCATTTTCTCGGAAGCAAATAAAGTAGCCAACATGCTGGCTAATTTAGATTTTGAGATGCCTGACAACATCGAGGTTAGAAGAGTTACTACGGGTAGAGGCCAAGCCAAGGTGGAGTGTGTCAATCAAGGATTGTAGGTATCGAGTATTGAGGTGGCCCCTATGGCCAGCATGGCAAAGGAAAATGTTTAGCTTGATGGTCGCGGACAGGTGTGTGGGATCGCAGAACGCTCTGGGCTTCACTAGATTTGGTAATGTAATCACTACAACCGCAAGCACTACTCGACATGCTTGGAATTGAATGGCTGCCAGGGGAATTAATTTCCTTGGATCTCCAACCACAGGGAAGGGTGTGGAAGGATGTTGCAACGTGTAAAATTAGCTAGCAAAGGACCAAGATGACGTTTTTAATACTACGGGAGTTGGTGCTTAGCAATCATTCTAGATTTAAGATCTTGCTGGAACAGAGTGAAGAGAAGGATATGGAGTCGATCATCCCGCTACTGGCAGGAAAGAGACAAATGGCCTTCTTGTGCCAATCTCAGGCCAGCAACTCATGAAAGTGTTTAACTCGAAGTCACTGATGGGATTGAATGCCATTAAGGCGATCCTCCGGGAAACTTTCCTAAAGGTTAAGAACAAATACAGGGTTAAAACTTAATTCAGATATCGCTGCCATGTTTGTGGGTGTTCTCTTGGATGCATGTGACGAAAAGGTTTCTGTTAAGGTGTTGTCGATGGCTTTCGCAAAGGCCGCTTGGCGTCAGGGGCTGAATCAGGTGCTCGAATTGGCTATCCCGAGCATTGGCTTGTGGAGGAATGGAAATGCATGGCCGGAGCTCCTTCCTGTTTTCAATGGGCCATGGATCCCATACGTTACAGAGGCAGTGGGAGAAGACAATATGGTTCGCATGGATGCTACCTGTGAGGGGATTGACTTCGTGAAACAAATTGTTGGGTTGTTTGTCCCACCGACATTTCCTCTGGAGGTGGCAGACGTTGTGGTGGTTTATTCCTCGGGCTCGGGTGCCGAGGACTTAGAAATGGATACAAAATTGTTGGATGCTGGACTGATGGAGGAAGATGTGATGTAGATGTGTGGTTTTCGGTTCACTGTAATTACGTCTATTTTGCCTATGATAAACTATGCTATGTAATGAAGGTTTTAATACAATGTAAAAAGACTGTAATGTCCCGTAGGCTAGCAGTGGGTGATGTGCCCCACCGGGTGGGACATGGGCCCCACCTCAAGGGAGATGTGCCCCTTCCCAGCGCTCAATGCCCAAGGTCTCCTCGTGGATGCTCTGGTGGGGAGATGAGCCCGCACTCTTAACATCGAGGGGCGCCATTCACTATCAGTCCAGGCTTTTGGCGTAGTGGTTGCCTTAGCTTGGTATCAAAGCCAAGTTCTCAAGGTCGAGACTCTTCGAGGCGAGCGGACTGTAATGTCCCGTAGGCTGGCGGTGGGTGATGTGCCCCACCGGGTGGGAGATGGGCCCCACCTCAAGGGAAATGTGCCCCTTCCCAGCACTCATGGCCCAAGGTCTCCTCGCGGATGCTCCGGTGGGGAGATGAGCAACCACTACGCCAAAAGCCCGGACTGATGGTGAATGGCACCCACCGGCATTAAGAGTGGGGACTCATCTCCCCACCGGAGCATCCACAAGGAGACCTTGGGCACGAGCGCTGGGAAGGTGTAATGTCCCATAGGCTGGCGGTGGGTGATGTGCCCCACTGGGTGGGAGATTAGCCCCACCTCAAGGGAGATGTGCCCCTTACCAGCGCTCGTGGCCCAAGGTCTCCTCGTGGATGCTACAGTGGGGAGATGAGCCCCCACTCTTAATGTCGGGAGGCGTCGTTCACCATCAGTCCGAGCTTTTAGCGTAGCGGTTGCCTTAGCTTGGTATCAAAGCCGAGGTCTCGAGGTCGAGCCTCTTCAGGGCGAGCGGACTGTAATGTCCCGTAGGCTGGTGGTGGGTGATGTGCCCCACCGGGTGGGAAATGTGACCCACCTCAAGGGAGATGTGCCCCTTCCCAGCGCTCGTGGCCCAAGGTCTCCTCGTGGATGCTCCGGTGGGGAGATGAGCCCCCACCTCCCACCCGGTTGGGCACATCACCCACCGCCAGCCTACGGGACATTACAAAGACTTATGTTTTTGGCCATCGTTTTGAACAACCACGTTTATTTTTTGCTATATTTATTTAATGGGTCCGGGCGCCCTCTCATCGTATTCAAGTACAAAAATATATATATATTTTTAATATATTATATTATATATTTTTTATTTTTAATATAATATTATATATTAATATATTATATATTATTATATTAAATTTACTTTTCAATTTTTTAATGAAACTACATATTCGATATCTTATTTAAAATTATCGCATAAATGAAATCGCATTTAGGGTTTCTGAGAGGGGTTTTGGATTTTTAATGGCAGATTCTTACTTGTTCCTAGGCATCGGTTCTTCCAGTAGTCACGAAATAGAAAAAATGAATCGCGTTTCTTATTTATAGTCCCCAAAATATGTGATCTAAATCTCCATTGGGCGAGTTTCTGCTAAAACCAAAGAATCGTGAGTTTTTCTCATTTAATTGCCAGCGATTTTCATCTAATACCCGACCGCGAGTTATTGTTGGAAAAAGTCACACCCAGGCTCTGCTCGCAATTATTCACGATTTTGTTGGAGAGTTTTTAAACTATGGTTTAGTCAACTAAATAACATGCCCCCATCTCCAACTACATCATCTTCTTTGTGTGTCTTTTTAAAACTGAGGTGGCCCCTAAAGTAGCATCTAAAGAAAATCATGTTGTGTCATTCATTTAAAACAATTCTCATGGATTTTTGTAAAATAGCCATTTATTTAACAATGTAACATACCTTTATATTTGTAATGTCCCCTTCCTAGCCAATTTGACAGGTGGGAGCAATTAGCCTATTCTAGGATTCCCGTAGGCTAATGGTTGTTGGTTAGGGAACTTCAGTGGGGATTTCCAACAGCTCTGGAACAATTGGATGATTATTTACGTTCATCTTTCATTTTTGAGGGTGTCTTGGACACAATTTCTAAGACTTACTATTTTTAGTAACCCAGACAGGGTCACCCGTGGCGTTGGTTTCGATAATCAATTTTTAGTGACGTCGGGGGGGGGGGGGGAGCAACTAGCACTTGTCTCATGACATTTGAAATAATCAATGAATAATATTTTAAATGTCGATATTTAAGTTAAATTAAATATTTAACTTATAATATCTTATAAAAGTATAAGTTACTTTATTTTATGAAATGACTTATAAAAAGGGGTTATAAGTTGTTTATTAAAAAAGTGTTGTGCTAAGCACTTGGGCGCCCAACTTAAGGACATGAGGAGTCTTTAAGTGATATTAAAATATTAAAAATAAAGACTCATTTTTGGGGGGCGTTGAGTTGTCATCAGAAATTAAAAAGAAGAAAGGAAACTCATTTTTTATTATTCATTCATCAATTGTTGTGCATTGTTCATGGAGCTTTGGCTTTGAATGCTGGAGATTTCAAGGGTTTGTAGGGACGGAATCCTCTGCAAATACCACCTTCTACGTGATTGAGAGACATCATCTGGAGGGTCTATTGGTAGTCTCACTAAGGGATTACGCTTGTGTTTCATTGGATGATTTTGGGGAGTTTTGTGCAGGATTTAATGCAGAATTTGTGAGCAACCATTGAAGATTATTGAAATGGTAGATTGAATATAATTTTATGGTATTTTGAAATTGTATTGCCACACATTGCAAGTCGTACCATCCATAGTGCAAGTCATACTTTGCTGTGAGTAGTTTTGAAATGTTTTAGAGTCCTCTCTTCCTTGGGTTTTGGCGTGAGAACTTTCTCATCACAAGACAATAGAATGGACATGGAGGAGATTGCAGTTTGAAGGAGATTTTGATGAGTTTAAGTGCTGATATTACCTACAGCAGGGCCGGACAGCAGCTACAGCAAGGGCGTGGTGTCATTAGGAGGCTAAACGCCTCATTTTGGAGTCTCTTTTCATTGTTATGGAGGCGCCTAGGGCATCCACTTCATTACCTTGTATTTACTGAAGGGAGAAAGACATATTGGCATCGCCTGGAGGTGTTTGTAGCAATCCAACTGCTGGTCATTTCATATCAGACCTGCAACTCTGTAAATCTGTGACTGGGTATGTTAGTTAATTGAAGTTAATGTCATTTTAGCAACTGGGTATTTGTTATTTAAGTTGTTTATGCAGTCTGTTATTCTGGGCATCCTTGCATGCTCTGTATTTCATTATTATCGAGCACAATTGAATGTTAAAAAAAAGCAAACAAACACACAAACCCGTCAGCAGTGAACATCGCAAGAAACAGAAAAAATTTAGCATCATAAAACTATTCAAACAGGGCTGTATATTACAATATTGGAAACATATATCCATAAGCTCTACACAAGTGGCCAATGGTAAAGGCATAAATTCTATGCTAGTAATGCACTTTTATGCTAAAAAATAAAATATCTTTCTCTGGAATTTCTCGGCACACCAAAAGATAAAGATATTTTCTGATTCCAAAGGTGGTGTCATGGATCTCATCAATGTGCACTCAAATCACAATGACACTCTCAAGGTTTGCTGAAACCACACCCTAAAAAATAAAAACCCTAAAATCTCAGTTAAAACTCGCAGAAAAAAGCACAGAGCATTATGGTAAAATATTGCAGAGCAGAATGAGATAAAAATCACAGTCCACATGCATATATAGGGTAAAAAACAAAACCACTCAAATAATCGAATTTAATGGATTTTCTTGTATATTCTTGGGATCCCTTAGGATCCCTTCGATTTTTAAGGAATTTCTCAGGTCAAAATATTGTTTGACTGGCTTTTATCAAAATGCCATAATACTTTCATGTATTTCTCTGCGCCCGCCGGGAGAAACAAAATTTTAGCGATATCTGCTTCTATGACCATAATAACTAAACCATGGAATGCAGGAGCCACTAGTAAATGGTTGGAATAAATAAATGTGTTATCAAGTCCAATATTGATGATGGAAAAAGACTATGCATTCATTCCTTCTCAAATTAATATAGGGTTTCCAATATAATTAAGTCTTTTATCAGAAACATTTTTGAATGTAAATAACATCAAAAGTAGAATGAAGTTGAAAAAGCAGTTAGCGTTTTCATCCTCACAATTTATCTCACATATTTATTGGCTACCTACATAATAGTACCTCTCAAGAAGTAAGATAAAATATGATCCGCTTTGACGAGCACGGCCACGAGATTGAATAAAGCTGCATATTGTTTTTGGTAAATCAAAACGAATAACACAACTACAACCTTGCACATCAATACCTTCTTCAACAACATCAGTTGCAACTAAAACATTCACCTGCACAATAATATTCCGAAAAAGCTCCACATGTCAGTATAATCAACAGCATTCTGACAAGACACAAGCAGAAATATTACTAGAAAGGTCAAATCAACCTTGCCGGCAGAAAGAAGATCTAAAGCCTTTTGCTGTTTTCTTCTACCCAGTACCGTAGTTGCACTAGATAAATAATCACTGATGACAAACGAGAGACAATCAAACTGCTGCATCAAACTTGACATCACCGTTGCCACAATCACTCGTTCCACAAATATAATACAGCGCATCTCTTCAGCATTCCTACATATGTTCAAACTAAAAATTAACTTTCTTAAATGAGACAAATCGAAAGAAACACAAAACAACATACATAATGTTCTGCAATTACTGTGATCACATACCTATGTTGAAAAAGAAGTTGAACTAATAGGTGCACCTTAGGGGATAACAGTCCCCTTTCAACAGCAACTATAATGCCTGTAGGTGTTTTAAATAACTTATCCACATCTGAAATTCAAATTCAAAATTACACTGTGAGCACATACAATATATTATGAATCTTTTTGATGGACAAACAACAATAGTTAATTCATGTGAGCAATCATAACTCAACTTACAATTTAGAGTTTTTCAGATTTATAATATATTCCTTACTGTACTCTATAAGCTTTATACACGCATCAAAAAATTTAAGGACAAACCTAGATACAAGATGAATTGATATTTCAGGATTCTCTTTGCTGCCCACCATCAAGATCTTCATGTGTCATAATATTTTTTATAAAACTTTATGGTTCGAAGTGTTTTTTTTTTTTTTGGGTAAATGCTGCATACTACATAGTCCAAACCTTCAGCAAGATGATTTGATCAGTATTTTTTATCTTTTCATAGTCTCGCAAATTAGTATGTATACAAATTGTGCGATATTTATTCTGTGTTCTATAATAGCATCATGTTGGACGTTTGATTCTGAATTAGGCATATGTTATACATAAACCAGATTTTTCAGATGTTTCAGATTAATTGAATTTGGTTTCAGCACTCTTATTGTTTATTCTATTCTAAAAATTAGAATTTCATGTTCTTCCAAACCTGCATCCAAGGATTGAAAAAATTAGTCTGCTCAGCCAAGGAAATAAGCTTAGGGAATAATTGCATTGATACAGGATTGAATCCATAGTCAAGCTTCTCTCTGTATCCTGCCATCAAGATCTTAATGTGTTGTAATATTTATATCCAAACTTTTGGCTTCAAAATGCTTCTTTATAATTGCTGCATAGGGCATAGTCCAAAAATTACTGCAAGATGATTTGCTCAGATGGTTTCTATCATAGGATTGTGCTAGAAGTTTGATTCTGAATTAGGCATAAATTAGTCATATTAACAACATCCTTCCAGACATCACACAAATCCTGTCAGATCCACATTCTTCAGAAGTTCCAGATTGGTACAATTTGTTTTGTGCATTCTTATTGTTTTTCCTATTTTAGCAATCAAAATTTCTTTTTCTTCCAAAACTACATCCCAGGACTGAAACAACTCTCTTATCAGCGCACAGATAAAAAATTTTACCTATTGTTTATGTTGTATTACTCTATTACATATTGTGTGTTGATCATACTTTACAAAGTCATGAGAACTCATGATTAAATCTGCAGGGCAAAATTCTTGCAAGCTGAGTCCTGCAGAATCGCAGTCAAACTTGCAAATTGTCTCTCCAGCCTTGGCCCCTAAAAAAATACTCGTAGACCCTTTGATCAGACCCTGATGTTTCGATTTTTTTTAATCATATTTGCCTTCTGTGATTAGGATGCCAGCAGCGTAAACAGATTGTTGAGTGATTGAAAGGATTAACATTTATCAACATTTGGTTAAAAGTAATAAAATTCACGAAAAATGGCATGCAGTATAAAGGTCCATATGGCCTCAAAGCCCTTTGGAAGAAAAACATAAAAGAATAAAATAAAATTCGGCGGAGCCGGAAGGAAAAGCAGATATTTTCCTTTTATTTGTTTTGAAATAACAAATACAGATTTTTACCCTATTTTTCTGAATTTTTCAGAAATTTTTAGTCTTCCAATTTATAGTTTTGGTTTGTGAAGTCAACCCCGATTCCAAGAAATACTACTGTGATAAAAATATACTTATGTAATTCAATCTTTAAATTTGTCTCATTCATTATTAAAGTTTATTTTGTTTATTTATGTAACTTTTTTGTTTGCTAAGTTTTTGCTGTAACCCAATCCTGATTCAATATTTTCATCTGGTCAACTTTCGCTCGGTGAATTTTCCAAAGAAAAACTACTAGCTATTTCCAGCACCTGAGCTTCACCTGCATTATATGGACTATCAATCCATAGCTATGTTACAGGGTTTCGCAGATCCTCCCAATTCCCCAACCCCCCATACCCGTTTGGCTCCCAGTTGAGGGCCCACAATAGCCTAGGGTTTGCCCAAGGTCCACTCCACCCACTCCTAGGCAAAACCCAGTCCATCTCGAGAGGACCTACAAATACCCACACAAAATAATTAAAAAAAAAGTCAATATTTAATTTCTGCAACCTTTGATTTACAGATGTCCTAATTTTGCAAATTTACTTATGTCCGCAACCTTCAGTTTGGGGATTTCTGGCCTGGCCTAGTTCACAAAACTCCTGCTTGCAATTGCTTCTGATTGAACCTATTATTATTTGTTGTTCGCTGGTATGCCCTTATGTCTGCGCTTGTGTCTGTGACTCTGTGGTTTCACCTAAGCCGGAGGAGCGTTCGGTCCGAACAATAATATATGGCCAGTATTATATTATACTTTTGAGGATCGTTATGATTTCATTTGCTATATCTTGATTCAATCTTGGCACACTCCCAACATGTATAACAAATATAAATTATAATTTATGAATTATAATATATATATATATGATCGATATGTCGCTACAATGGGCGTAGCTCCCATTTATATTCATAGAGTGAAAAATAGAAGTACATCAGCTCCTTCATATGAGGATATTACATTTCACGTACATTTGCCTTCTTGGGCTTGTGGTGAAGCAGAAAACGGAGAGCATCCGATACTTCAAAGCCGCGTTCCACTTGTAACTGACATAACAGAGCATCATGATGCCCAATGAAAAAATTGAAGGTTTCTATGTTGTCCCTTTCTATTCCCTCTCTGATCAATGTAATTGCTTGTTTTATATTTTCATTTGCACACGTCGTAGATATATAAACTATGCCACCGAGACTACCAGTCCTTGGCCATCTGTTGAAAGCAATAAATTGTTGTCACCGCCAATGGCTTTAAAGGGTCTTTGATGAAGCCATCCACAACAACTTTACTGCATCGCTTTCCTTCGATGACCAATATGTGGTTGATCAAAAACAGTTCAAGTACGTTATTGTCACAAACATTGCCATCCAAGAAGATTCTATTATCGATCACATTCCTTATTGTTGTCTCCACTTCATCAGCATCGATTATAAAGAGGCTCTAGAGTTGGACTGAGACATCTTCGCCAAGACATGGACAATTCTAACCGATGAATTGCATGTTGCTTATCACTTTCGATGATAGAACGTCATAGCGGCCATTTTATGGTGAAAATAGAGCCGAATAAGATCTTACCAAGAGATCTCGTTAGTTGTTTTCCAAGCTTGAATGACCCGCATAGTACGCCTCGAAAGGAGTGAATGGTCATCCCATGAGGGAAGGAGCAATATCCGTAGTAAGTGAATTTAAGAAGTAGATTTTCCCGTCTATTTTTATTGTTGGAAATTACCTCCTCTTCAACTTGATCACAAGCGTAGTTGGCTAAGAAATTTGTCGTGCGATTTGCCTCTTGATAGCAATGTTTGATTGATAGAATATCCATGCTGTCCAGAATTTTCCAAATAGACTCTGCAAAGTTGCACGATTTCCAATTTATCACGCGGTTCCTGATTGCATTAATACATATTTGTGAGTTGCCTTCTATGTCTATGTTGGAGATATTTTTCTTTTTACAAAGTTGCAATCCCGTCAGAAGGGCCATTAACTCACTTTGTTGTTGGTTCCTATCTGAAACTTCCAGGAGATGGCCCATACCAAACACCCATTCTCATTTCTTATAGAAATGCCAGCCCCAGAGATACCTAGCGCACAGCGCAATCAAAATTGAGTTTCAATCTCCCTTTTGGAGGTGGACGCCACTTTATTTTAGCTCTTTTGACCTTTGCTTGTTGTTCATTGGTGTTGTAACCATGGGGGATTTTGAGGCAGTCCCATTTTTTTATAATATACTATCATATTAATATATAAATATTTTAATATACAATTATTATATTAAAATATTTATATCTTTTTAATATTATAATATTGTAATAATATTCAATATATATAATTACATCATTTATATTTTTTTATCAAACCCCAGCTTGTAAAGATTGAACTTGTTCATCTATTCTACCCTAGGATAAAAACCCTTTGACAAACATTGGTTTTGAGGACAAAAACCCTCCTACCCAATTTGAAGAGTGAATTCATGAATAGTTCACCTATGTGTTTAATGTTGCAATTTTGTGGGGGAATGATGGTTGACAGAAGAAAAAAATTTCGAGATTTTCTAAACCTAGTCACCTCATTTCAATCACACTTTCCACCAATTCCACATTTGGGGAGTTTGTAGGTCGTACAAGGTACAGGTTGGGGGCGTGATGGAATGACCCAGCGTTTTCTGTATTTTATACTTTCTGATCTGGGTCTGATTTTCTCTCACTGTTTGGGTTTTTAATGGTTTAGTTGTAACATGCTTGTGTTTTGGTGTTGTGCATTTTGACAGGCAAACAAATGCAAATACATATATTCAAAAAACACAATATATAGAGATACCCAGATGCTTAGATTTCATAGAAAGGAATTACAAAGCATAAAGGAACAATACCCATATCAAGTATATGCAAAATAACTATGGTTTCAACATACCCATTAGCTGTAGCGAATGAAACATAGCTCGAAATAACAGTACAGCAGCCGGGACACAAGAATCTCCACCAATGAACAGTACAAACTCGGATTTGCAACTCAAATGAGCAAATATATCAGATATAAGAAGGTTCCACCCCTTTAGAGGTCTCACAAAGCACTAAAAACCCAAGTGGCTGCTCCACTATGCTGGTACGGCCTGCTGTGGAATCATGGCAGCAAAAAATGACTTGGAACTCACGCCAAACACCCCCTCAATGTCACTGTTTTCTATCAGCAGTTGTTTACACTCAGTTTGATGAAGGAAACCAGCAAGAAACACCACCTTGAAACACTCAAATCATCCCTAAAGTGGTATGGCCCTGTTAGGGACTGGTACGACTAGTCAAGGAGGCAAAACACACTTCAAAATACCTTCAAAATCGCTGCTATCACCTGCATTATACTCTTCTATGTCCCTCTCAAAATACCATGTCAAATAATTGAGAATATCTTCATGAAAAGCTCTCTACGACAATGCCGGAGCAAACAAAATGAAGCACAAATACAACCACTGAATATGGCTGCTCAGAAGCACACTTACGTGGTCTCTCACACCTGTGGAATGCTACCACTAATGGAGGATTCCATCTCCAAAAGCCATGGAAGGTTTTCTTCAAACCCTTGTTCTCTTTGCAGAGCAAAAAATCCTAAAATGTAATTGTCGTGAATGAATGTTTTATTTTCCTTTTGGCTTTTATATCTCCCCTCAAGAGGGTCGACCGATATAAAGGAGAAATATAACATTTCAAATTCACTTTATTTACCCTACAGGCGTCCAAATCCTAAAAAGTGACTTTTATTTGCATTTTACATTTTTCACTAAGTCACCAACATTACCATTATAAATTCCCAATATTAAATATGCAATATTAAATTACGGACATTAAAATAAATGGCCAAATGAACTCAGTATCCAATGAGCTATGGACCATTGCAAAGGTCTCTCCGAAACGCTCCACCTCTAATCTTGAATTTCCCCAAACGGTCAAAACCCTAGCTTACTAAAAATAGTAAGTTCTAGCCAAAATGTCCAAAACAATCCAACGAACACTCCAAGAGTTCCCTAACCATACTGGTTAGTCTATGGGAACCAAGTATAGACTAACACAGCCTGGGAAAGGGGACATTATAGTACGCCCTTCCCAAGATTGAGGAATCTCAGATCTGGATGCATCAGAATCTGTTCACTCTCCTATGTAGCATCCTCTACCGACAGGCTCTTCCATTTCACCAAAAACTCCCTGATTACCCTCTTCATCAATGTACAGTCCCTGGTGTCAATGATGGCCTTAGGTACAAAAACCAACTTTCCCTCTTCATCAAGAGGAGGCATGTCTGTAAAAGGTATCACATTGTGTCCCAGTGCCTTTTTTAGGCGAGACGTGAAAAACATCGTGAACCCTACTATCTACCAGCAACTCCAACTCATAAGACACCTCTCCTACACTCCTGGAGATCCTGAATGGTCCATAATACCATGGCTTCAACTTTTTCGCACCACTCTTCTTAAGAGTGGACTGTCTATAAGGTTGTAGCATAAGATATACCATATCACCAACCTCAAAAGAACCCTCAATCCTGTGTTGATCTGCATACTGCTTCTGGTGGTTTTGCGCCTTCTGGATGTTCTCTCTCAAAGACCTCATAATGTCCTGACTCTCCTACAAGAGGTCTCTGGCCTTAGGTACTATGTTGTCTCCAAACAACAAATCCAAGAAACTCGAAGCCTCGTACCCATAGAGCGCCATGAATGGTGACATCTGAATAGACATGTGGTAAGTGGTATTGTAGCAATACTCACCCAAGTTAAGCCCCTTCACCCATGCCTTCTGCTGCCCTACTATGTAATTTCTGAGGTACCCTTCCACCCATTTGTTCACTATCTCGGTCTACCTATCTATCTGAGTGTGGTAACTTGTGCTAGGGGTGAGCTCTATCCCACTCAACCTCAAGAGCTCCTACCAAAAGTTACTCAAGAACCTGTTATCCCTATCACTCACTATACTCCATGGCAACCCATTTAGTCGGAATACCTCTCTGAAGAATATTTCAGCAACCTGAGCTACTGTATAGGTGGCTGAAGTAGCCAAAAAGTGCGCAAATTTAGTTAACATGTCAACCACCACAAAGATGTGGTCCCTGCCTTGGGCTTTGGGCAAACCCGTAATAAAGTCCATCGAAATGCACTCCCACTTCCTCTCAGGAATGGGTAAGGGCTGCAGCAATCCTCCCAGAAAGGAGTGCTCATGCTTATTCTGCTGACACACAGGGCACTCCCTCACATATTTTAATACTTCAGTCTTGAGGCCTTTCCAAGTGAAGCACTCCCTAACCTGCCTGTAGGTTTTGAAGAAACCTGAATGTCCTGCCATAGGCAAGTCATGAAAACCCCTCATGATCTTCTACTTCATAGCACATCCTGGCACTAAATAAATCCTGCACTTGTAAATGATCAAGTCATTTACAAATGAATACCTGCCATCACTAATGGTGCCATCAACAATCCCAGAAGCCCACTTATCCTTCGCATACTCTGCAAAAATCAAATCTCTCCAATCCACTACAATCTCCCCCAAGGCGCACAAGTGAGGTCTCCTAGATAATGCATCAACAACTACGTTCTTTTTTCCTTTGACAAAAACTATGTCAAAGTCATATGCTTGTACCTTACTAACCCATTTTTGTTGTCGGTCGTTCAGGTCCTTCTGACTAAGGAAATGCTTTAGAAAGTTATGATCAGATTTGACAACAAATTTACCTGCAACCATGTAATGTCTAAACTTAGCCAATGCACGCATAATGGCTAGCATCTTCCTTATCATATATGTTGTAGCTCCTCTTTGCACCCCTCAACTTCCTGCTCTCAAATGCAATGGGGTGTTTGTCCTGCATCAACATCACTCCAATGCCTTCCCCTAAGGCATCACACTGAAGCTCGAAAGGTTTCGTGAAGTTTGGAATGCCCAAGACTCGATAGGTACTCATCACCTCCTTAAATCTGTCAAAGCACTGTTGAGCACTAGTAGACCATTCAAAAGCACCCTTCCGAGTCAAATCTGTAAGGGGGGCAGCTATCTGAGAAAATCCCCTCACAAAGCAGCAGTAGAACCCACAAAGGCCAAAGAATTCTTCGAGCTGAAAAGAGATTCTTTGGTGGCGGCCAATCTATAATAACCCAGATCTTCTCTAGATCCACACGAACACCCTCTGCACTGATAATGTGTCCCAAATATAACAACTCAGTCATGCCAAACTCACACTTAGACATTTTGGCATAAAGGGACTCCTACTCAAGAATGCTTAGCACAATATCTAGATGCTTCAGGTGCTCCTACCACGTCATGCTAAAGATGAGTATATCATCAAAGAATATAAGCACAAACTTTCTCAGTTGCTCTCTGAATACCTTGTTCATACAGTACTGGAACGTGGCCGATGCATTGGTTAAGCCAAAAGGCATAACGAGAAACTCAAGATGCCCATAGTGGAACCTAAATGTTGTCTTCTCTACATCCTCCATGACCCGAATTTGATGATAACCGAATCTCAAATCAATCTTCGAGAAGTAGCATGCACCGTGCAACCCATCAATGAGCTCGTCATTACGAGGGATGGGATACCTGTTCTTAATTGTTTTCTTATTCAGCTCCCTGTAATAGTGATGGGGAGCGCACAGCGGAAACCGCAGACCGGTTCCCTAATTCCTTACAGTCGGCAAGACTTGACAAATGAACCACCGATACACTTCGATCGGCCAGACAATCACCGTCGAAAAGACTTTCCTAAGTCTTACCGTCGATCAAACTTACACCGATAACTGCCTTTGCTTTCTCTTCGACAAGACTTCCTCCATCGGCTGAGTCCATCCTTCTGCCGATGCACCGATGACGGTTAAGTTCCCCACGCCTCGACCATGACGGCTTCCACACCGGTTAGCGTGACCTTATCGGCAAGACCCTTCCCGTCGGCAGAACTCTCAACTTCTCTCTCGATGCGCCGATGGCGTTATTTTCAGGGAGACTTGTTCTGTCGAGGAACACTTGCAAACTCTGGCCTATGCGCCGATGGACCAACACCCTCGACGAGACTTGCTCCGTCGGTGAAACCTTTAACTCATCCGCCGATGTCGCCCTCTTCCCGATGGCATTTACCTTTGGTGAAACTTCCACTATCGGTCGGACTTTCTCCAGAGCTGCCGATAAGCCGATCACTCCGATGTCACTTTAGACCTTCACTCGTCGGCGTGATAACTACCTTCGGCCACCTTAGGGTTTGCTACGCCGATACACCGATACGCCATTACGCCGTTGCATAGTCTACCTTCTCCCGAACCCTAGCACATGGAGATGCTAGGTCAACCTACTATGCACCTCGCACTGTCTGGATCTTCTGCACCGCCGAACAATGAAACAAAACAGGAAACAAACGAATATTGTACAACGAAGCCATTCCACTGATTTCGACAGAAATCTCACTAGTGGAATGCTTCACATCGACATTTTGCAACGGAAGTATATAAAGGAAAGGAAATCTACAGCTATGCAATTTGTAATTACAGAGAATGGAAAACAAATTGACGAAACATAAGACTAACAACATTCAATCTTTTTCTCTTCGATCTGATCACCCATCCCGATTTGGTTCATTCCTCTGGGTTTATAAACTCGTCCTGAGGAAAACCAACCGATTCCCAGCGGCTAGGAGAAAAACCAACCATTTCCAAGCGGCTGGGAGATCAACCATCATAAGACTAACAACTTGACAAAAGTGACCTAAGTCACTTGGGACTTACAAAAAGAAAAATGAAAATGCATTGGTCAAATAGACCTTATTACAACACAGAACATGATTTCAAAACAAAACAAGAACTTAAATGCCTCACGGAGGCCACCTTGTGTTAGGTGCTCCTGCACCATACACCCCACCTAGAAAAGAACTCATGCCACATGAGTTGAGTCTTTGTCTTGCTCCACCGTTATCCGTTCCTGCCTCATGTCTTCTCCATGATCTCTGGACTGCAACCTTCTTCCATGGGAGCAAAAACTCATGCCTAGCATTGTAGTCTCTACTCACACCTTACCATGGGTGAGTGCTTGCAATCAAACCTGGATGTTGTATGCCATGACTGCTTATCTTGTATTGCTGCTATGGTAGAATGTGATGGTCGTTCAACTCCAATTGGCTCTAGAGGGCAAATAATGGTCCCTACTATGATAGCATCTCTTTCTGTCCAACCACCTTGCGGCTGCTTGTAAACTTGCTCTTTGACCTTCTTCTGATCCATCTTAGACATCACCATCTGATCTCCATCATTCAAATATGAAATCACCTTCAAACTTTGGTCTTTGACAACCCCATTCCTTGAGGTATCCTCAATTGTCCTTGTCTCTTCTTCATTGTTGTTTACAAACTCTTTCCTACCCACCAAAATGATCTTGGCTGCCTTCTTTGCTTCAGCATCCTCCTGTAATGGTGTCATCAAAAAAGTCCTCCCATCCTTCTTGATGGTGTATGTGTTAGCATATCCATCATATAATGCTTGCCTATCAAATTGCCATGGCCTACCTAAAAGTAGGTGACAACATTCCATGAGCAAATGTCACATAAAATTCTATCCTTATATTCTCCAATTTGAAAATCAACATATGCTTGTTCATCCACCAAAAGTGATTGACTATCACTTACCCAAGATGCTTTGTAAGGAGTTTGATGAGGAATCCTTTCCAGTTTCAACTTATCCACCATTTCCCTAGACACCATATTATCTGTGGAACCAGAATCTATCACTACCTTGCATATTTTACCTTTGCTTTTGCAATTGATCCTGAAAAGTGATCTCCTTTGTGGCGGTTCAGTCTGCACTGGTTCTTTGAGCAGCGTCCTCTTGATCATCAGATTTTCTCCTATCTCTGATGTCAAATTCACTTCAGGCGATGTCACACTCCCTGCATCCTCTTGAGTCAATGTGGTTCTTCTCTCATTACCATGAGAAGTTGAGGCCTTCTCTGGACACTTATAAGCCGGATGCCCTATCTGATTGCAGTTATAACATCTCATGTTGGAGAACTTGGCTCCTCTACCTGATCCATTTGTCCCATCTCTTCCATTAAGCCTTCTTCCTCGGTAGCCTCCTCTGCTACTTGAGTCCCCAACTTGCTCTTCTTGGCTAGGCTCGCCACTAGGCCTCTGATTAGGACTTCTTCCTCCAAAATTGCCTCTGCCTCCAGAATTTCTGTCACCACTTCCTCTACCTTGCTGCTCACCTTTCCTCTGCAGCTTCTCTTCACCTCTTAATGCTACTTGAAAGCATTTTTCCACGGTTTTAGGGGTAAACATACTTATCTCATCTTGAATATTGAATCTCAGACCATTTAGATGCCTTGCTACCTTGGCTTTTTCATCCTCCATGTACCCACAACGAAGAGTGTATTTGTGAAACTCCTCAGTGTAAGTAGCCACATCCATATCTTTTTGCTTGAGGTTCTGCATTTTCCTGTAAATCTGTACCTCGTAATCAGATGGAAGGAACTGGGACTTGATCTTCTCCAGCATTCTGCTCCACGAAGATATCATACTCTTCCCATTCTTTACCCTCTCCTTGGGTCTAATTCCACCATGTAAGGGCAGCACCTTTGAGTTTAGTTTTTGCAAACTTAACTCTCTTATTCTTAGGAGCTTCTTTGTTATCAAAGTAGTTGTTCAAAGCCTCAATCCACTCCATGACTTCATCAGCATTCATCTTTCCACTGAACATGGGGATATCTATCCGAGCCTCTGAAGAGTCCTTGCCAATAGCCTTAATGGCTTCCAGGAAATGTTTTTGTTCTGCAGGTATCTCTGCCTCTTCTTGTTCCTCTTCTTCTTCCACGTTCTCTTCTTCTCCATCTAAACCTTCCTCTATCCTTTTTCCTATCTTCATTGCCTTCAATTCTGCTTCGAGTGCTTCCCTGACTCCAGTTTTGATCATCTCTTCCATCTATTTAAATTTCTTGGCCACTTCGGTGGTCATCCCCTTTCGAGGCATATTGCTAGCCTCTCCTTCGCTCTCTCTGTCTGACATACACCAGATCCACCACAGAACCTTTTATGACTCTGATACCAATATGATGGGGAGCGCACAGCGGTAACCGCAGACCAGTTCCCTAATTCCTTACAGTCGGCGAGACTTGACAAATGAACCACCGATACACTTCGATTGGCCAGACAATCACCATTGGAAAGACTTTCCTAAGTCTTACCATCGATCAAACTTACATCGATAACTGCCTTTGCTTTCTCTTCGGCGAGACTTCCTCCATTGGCTGAGTCCTTCATCCTTCTGCCGATGCACCGATGAGGGTTAAGTTCCCCACACCTCAACCATGATGGCTTCCACACCGGTTAGCGTGACCTTATCAGCGAGACCCTTCCCGTCGGCAAAACTCTCAACTTTTCTCTCGATTCGCCGATGGCATTATCTTCGGGGAGACTTGTTCCGTCGGCGAACACTTGCAAACTCTGGCTGATGCGCCGATGGACCAACACCCTCGGCGAGACTTGCTCCGTCGGTGAAACCTTTAACTCATCCGCCGATGTCGCCCTCTTCCCGATGGCATTTACCATCGGTGAAACTTCCACTATCGGTCGGACTTTCTCCAGACCTGCCGATAAGCCGATCACTCCGATGTCACTTCAAACCTTCACTCGTCGATGTGATAACTACCGTCGGCCACCTTAGGGTTTGCTACACCGATACGCCATTATGCCGTTGCACAATCTACCTTCTCCCGAACCCTAGCACATGCAAATGCTAGGTCAACCTACTGTGCACCTCGCACTATCTGGATCCTCTGCACTGCCGAACAATGAAAAAAAACAAGAAACAAACGAATATTGTACAACGAAGTCATTCCACTGATTTCGACAGAAATCTCACCAGTGGAATGCTTCACATCGCATTTTCCAACAACGGAAGTACAGAAAGGAAAGGAAATCTACAGCTATGCAATTTGTAATTACAGAGAACGGAAAACAAATTGACGAAACAGAATAGCTCGATTTCTCCTTAACACAATGCAGAATTACATTCAATCTTTTTTCTCTTCGATCTGATCACCCATCCTGATTTGGTTCATTCCTCTGGGTTTACAAACTCGCCTTGAGGAAAACCAACCGATTCCCAGCGGCTGGGAGAAAAACCAACCATTTCCAAGCTGCTGGGAGATCAACCGTCATAAGACTAACAACTTGACAAAAGTGACCTAAGTCACTTAGGACTTACAAACAGAAAAATGAAAATGCATTGGTCAAATAGACCTTATTACAACACAAAACATGATTTCAAAACAAAACAAGAACTTAAATGCCTCGCGGAGGCCACCTTGTGTTAGGTGCTCCCGCACCAAATAGATGCACATCTGGAGTGTATTGTCCTTCTTCTTAACCAGAACAACAGAAGAAGCAAACGGACTCTTGCATGGCCTTATATGTCCCATCTTGAGAAGCTCCTGAATAGCCTTCTCAATCTCATCCTTGTACCGCTTAGGATGCATGTAAGGTACTGTAATGACTGGCTTGGCACCCTGCTCAAGGTCAATGACGTGCTCAAATCCCCTGACAAAAGGTCTACCTGGTGGTATATCACTAAACACTTTGGTGTGTTTAGTCAACAAAGACTTAATCTCAAACAGATACTCCTGCGTCTGCTGCTTAGGCACCTCAGGCATCACAAGTACCCTAGCCGCCCACTGTTCCTGGTCATGCCGCAATATCCTCTCCATCTTCCTAATGGACACTGCTCCCTAACCACCATCTGACATCCCCATCATATTATGCTTCAGACCATCCACCTCAAATTTCATCTCCATGGTCCGTAGGTTGAAGTAGAATTCTCCTATCGCATAAAGCCACTTCATTGCGAGGACTACATCCATGTCCATCATACTGAACACGTAGTATTCGGCTTGGAAATCATAATCACTTAACTTGATGGTCAAGTTTGGGATTCTTTGTTTACAGGTAATAACAAAGCCATCTACAACTCTAACCTTATATCCTTCGAACTCCTCACTCTTGACTCCGCTCCGTGCTACTAGCCCCTCATCAATGAAGTTATGAGTGGCCCCTGTATCAAGCAAAGTGGTCACTCTTTGTCCCTCCAATACTCCCCGTATCCTGAAGAAACCCTTTTTCTGAATGGCAGAAAGATGTGTTGTAGGTATATCATCATTCTGTACATCCTACACCTTTTCTGCTACACTCTCCTCATCACTATCCTCCTGATCACTCTGCTGATCTGATTTCTCTGAAACTGTTTCTTCGGCAGAATACTATTCTAATTGCTTCACTTGCACCTTCATTGGGAACTTATGATTTGGATCCCATGGGCCTTTGCATTTAAAACACAATTTCTTCCTTCTGTATTGGTTGAAAGCATCATCATCAAGTCTCGAGAAAGGTTTCTTTTGTTGCACATTATCATGAGATGAAATCTTCTTGTCCTTATCCTTCTTGTGCAAGAAAATCTTTGACTGAAATTTGCTCCTGTAGGAAGAGAATTCCATATCTTTCCCCTTCTTAATTGCCTCCTATAATGTAGGCGGATCGAACCCCTTAATCCATTCTCTCAAGGGCTCAGATAATCCATCTATGAACAAAACAATTAGTCTCCGCTCTGAAATGTCAGTGACCATGGCTGACAACCTCTGGAACTCAGAAATGTATGCATCGACTCCTCTAAACTGTTTGAGCTCGGCTAGCTCCTTGAAATGCAACTCAGGATCCCCTTTGTCAAATCTGGCTATCAATCTAGCAATAAACTCTGCATTGGAAACAATCTAATCGTGGCCCAATGTAACAAGACCATGGTACCAACATTCATGTGCACTCCCATCCAAATGCAAAGTAGCATACTCGATAGCATCCCACTCCGTCATAGGATTAAGTCACAAATAAGTATCAACCTTTTGTACCCATGCTCTGGTTGTAGTTTTGCACGAGCCATCATAGTAAGGAATGCTCATCTTACCCGTCTTCTGTAGATACTAATTCTATTGCCTCACTCCTTCTCCCTGAGGTAAAAAGGCATATCAGCGCGGAACCCTGCATCCATAGCTCTCCAATCCTGCCAATACTGTGCATGATGAACCTATTCAGAAGGATCATGTACCACCTCCGATTGGTCGTTTTCTTGTATAAACTGAGGCATTAGAGGCCTTGTGCTAGATGATCCAACAAAGGTGCATTGCGGGATAGTTCAATTATTTACTGAATGTTCTCCATTGTTACCATTGTTTGCATTATTATTGTTATTTCCATTGTTTCCTCCCGCATTCTGATCAACACCACCATTGTTATTGTCATTGTTCCCGTTATTACCAGGTACTAAACGGGCAAGAATCTGGGTCAATTCTGTTTGGGATTTATCCATCCAATCAAACATGTCACGCTACCCTCTTGCTAAATTATTCAATGCATGCAACATGCTGACCATATCCCCTTTTCCTTCGTCGTGATAGTCTCTACTAGACCTACCCTCTCGATCACGCATGTTTTCTGCAATGGGTTCTTCTTCACTTTAGAGTACTAATTGTTGTTCCTCAAGTTCTGAAGGTTTGCTGTATAGAACCAATGGTTGTTCCTCAAACCCTGAAGGCCACTCTTCCCACTGTTCCTGTTCAGCTTCCTTTTGCCTTAATCTTTCAAGGTATCTCTGCTCTCTGGCACTACTTCTCATAGAAACTTACATGCAATCACTGTGCGGACATGGAAACTGACATGCAACTATGTGAGTAGTCTCACAACTAACATGCAGCTGTAGAAATATAACATGCTGCCAAGAAAACCAGCTCTGATACCACTAAAATGACCTGTTGTGACCTCATCACACATCGCCCCATTGCAAATGGGGACCCCCTAATTTTTGCTTAAGTTTGGTCTAGTTTCTGAGTCTTAGCTAAGTCCTAGTTCAAACATGTATAGGGAGGGACACTGGATAAGTCAAATGTCTCATACCTTAGAATGTCTCATAGGACCCTTTGAGTGATCGAGATCGAAGTAAACAAAGTACATCTCCTCGGTCAGAGTCTTCATGCGAAAGGATTGATATTAAAACTTGTAATGTTTTGACTTACGATTGAAGGGCTTCATGTTTGGCTCTGAGTTTAAGTGAGTTTGAAGCTATAAGAGGCAAAATCCAAGGGTCATGTCCAAATCCGCCCTACCTGGGCGGCCTCAGGAGGGGGTCTTGGACAATTTTGCCTGCCACATGGATTTCTCCACACAGCAGCCAATCCCGCCCTAGGTGAAAGAGATCAAATTTACTAAATGTTTCAAAAGCCAAGCATTAGAAGGTGATGGTATGTCAATGCAAACTTGAAGGTATGAAGAGAACCAAATGAGTTTCAAGGTAAAATCCAAGAGGTACCTTCAAACCCGCCTTACTTGGGTGGTTTCAAGAGGTCCTTATGGACTATTTCACCTCCCACATCAGATACTCCAAGCATTACCTTCAAATCCGCCCAAGGAGCACTCTATAAAGTTTGCAGTAAGTTAAAATGCAATGAGGTGATGAAGTTTTGATGAAAGTGCATAGCATTTGGAAGAGTTATCCAAGGGGTACCCTCAAACCCGCCCTACCTGGGCGGCCTCAAGAGGTGGTCTTGGACTTTGTTCCCTGCCTCATAAAACTCTCCACCTGCTGCCTCCAGAACCGCTCAGGGGTGTAAATGGTTCAATTTGCAAAGTTATTTGGTCAAGGATGAAGGGAGAGACATTCAGAGAGTGAGATTATCAAGATTGATATGAATGAAATGTTTCAAGTATGGAAATCCAGAGGTCATGTCCTAACCCGCCCATTCTGGGCGGTTTCACAGGGTCTTCATGGATGATGTCTCCTGCCACGTGAAATTCTCCTCACACTGCTCCCAAAACCGCCCTAGAGAAAAAATGGTTAAGTGTTGAGGTTTTCATGTACAAAACACTAAGGTATGGTGATCTGTAAGTAAGGTTTATGAGTTTGAGTGAAGTCAAGTGGATGATAGGCAATATTCCAAGTGTCACTCTTGAACCCGCCCTATCTGGGCGGCTTTAGCATGGTCACATGGACAGTGTCATCATCACCATATGATACTCTCCAGACAGTGCCTTCAATACCGCCCTAAGTAAGAATGATCAATTTTTGAAGTGTTTTCAAGCATAAAACACTAGAAGGTGATGGAATTCAAGAAAAACATGAAGGTTTAGAGGATTAAGTAGGTTTCAAGTCAAAATCCACACTACACCCTCAAACCTGCCCTACCTGGGCGGCCTCAAGAGCCCCAAGTGGACAACTTCATCTCCTTTCACATGAAATTCTCCAAACACTTACTCATAACCCGCCCAAGATGAAGGACAATGCAATTTGCAAGGTTGTTAGATGAGAATGATCAAGATGGTATCACAAGGGAAAGGGATAGTCAAGTCCAGAGGCCAAGAAGTTTCTAAGTGTTGAAATACACATCATACTCCTAAACCTGCCCTACATGAGTGGCCTTGAGCTCCAGGCTTAAACACCTTCACCACCTGCACATCACACTCTCCATGCAACTCAGTTGAATCCGCTCAAGGAAGAGACTTATCAAATTTTGAAATATTTTGAGTTCAAGTACAAAGGAGATCATGTAGGTTGGATGAAAATGCATAAGATTGAACGTTTTTGAGACATTTTGAAAGCAAATCCAAGGGGTATCTCCAAAGCCGCCCTACTGGAGCGGCCTCAAGGGGTGTCTGTGGATAGTGTCATCTTTTACATGAAATTCTCCATGCACTACCTTCAAAGCCGCCCTAGGACAAAAGAGATCAAGTTTGTTAAATGTTTCAAAAGCCAAGCATTAGAAGGTGATGGTATATCAATGCAAACTTGAAGGTTTCAAGAGAACCAAATGAGTTTCAAGATAAAGTCCAAGGGTTACCCCTAAACCCGCCCTACTTGGGCGGCCTCAAGAAGACCCTGTGGACTATGTCACCTGACAGATGATACACTCCAACCACTCTCTCAAAACCCGCTCAAGATCAAGAACAATGTAAATGCAAAGTTGCTTGATGAGAATGATCTAGATAATGTCACAAGGGCAGGAAATAGTCAAAATCAAGAGATGAGAAGTGGCTAAGTGCCAAAATCCACACACTGCTCTCAAACCCGCCTTACTTGGGCGGCCTCAAGGGGTGTCTGTGGATAGTGTTACCTTTCACATGATATTGTCCACTCAACATGCTCAAACCCGCCCAAGGTGAAGAATGGCATAAGTTGCAAGGTTGAGTCAATGATAAGTGGAAATCCTTAAGGGTGGACAAGGCAAGTTTAAAGGGATTATATTGTCCACTCAACATGACATCCTCCATACCACTTAGCCTAGGCGGATTTCACCTTGATATGTGGATAAGGTTCATCAAACATTCCAAACTTGTCTTCTGATTTCCATCAATCATTCACCAACACTAAGTCATACAAGGACAAGTTTGGGAGATCATCAAGGTTAGGAAAAGATGTTGTAGACAGAGAATCCACACCATGTGCCCAAACCTGCCCTTCCTGGGCGGTCTCAAGAAGGGGTCTTGGATTCATTCATGTCTTCACATACATCTCTCCATACAAACACTCTAAATCCACCCATACTCTTTAGAGTTTCACATAGCATGCAAGGAGTTTAAACCAATCAAGGAAGTAAGTGAAGGTGTCCTGAAGTTGTCAAAACCAAGTAAGAATTGCTTAATTCATGGAAAATCCTTACATCTCCTTGAATCCCGCCCTCCCTAGGCGACTTTAGGACCTTCCTTTGGACACTATGTTGCCTTCACATGAAATCCTCCATGTGCTACCTTCAGATCCGCCTAGGGGAGAAGACTACTGAAATTACAAAGAGAGATCAATGAACTAATGATGAGGTGATCATGTATGGAGAGGTTCAAGAGGTTCTAAGTTGTAAAATCCAAACAACATCCCTAATCCCGCCCTACCTAGGCGGTATTCACTATGACAGGTGGACAAGTCCATGTTCTCATATGCATCACTCCATGTACTACATTCAAAACCGCCCAGGGTGCTGAAAAGAAGTCTTCATAAGGATAAGCTAAGTGAAGTAATCCATGTACATTCTCAAGACTATGAGACTTTCACTTTCATTCACCTCTTTTGCATCATCCACTCCATACAACCTCTTCAAGACCGCTCTTGCTAGGTGGACTTCACCAAGACACATGGACATTATCATCCAACATCTAGTATGTGTCTTCATATTCATAAGTATCTCAAGATTCCACTAACTGTTTAGATGGGAGAAATGAACATCAAATCCATACCTACCCTTCCAACTCGCCCATGCAAGGCGGCCTTGAGCCTTCTACAAGGACAACACCAAGTCCCTCACACCATTTCATCCACCTATCATCTTCAAAGCCGTCCTTCTCAAATGGTTTCATCATGTCTCATAAACAAAGGCATCAAACATCCTATACATCTCACTTAACTTCAAAGGAGGAAATGAACACTCAAATAAGGATTCAAGTTGAAAATCCATACACCCTCCTTGAACCCGCCCTTCCTAGGCGGCTTTAGACCCCTCACATGGACATTGTCTCCTCCACAAGAAATTATCCACACTTACCCTCCAAACCCGCCCTAGCAGGGCGCTCTGAGCATTAAGACATGGAAAATGTCTAAAAAACATTAAATTTATCTCTTTCTAGGCTGACCTCATCACACTAGGCCAACCTACTTCAGGTAAAGGTGATTTTTAGTATTTAAGAAGGTTTAAAACTGCATTTTAAATCAAAACAAAATCAATATTAATTCTGATTTTGCAGCAGAGCAGCAGAGCAGCAAGGAGTAGCAGCAGATTTCAAAGGGAAAAGTAAAAAATTTCAAGAATCTTCAAAATCAAATTTGTCTAAATTTCTGATTTTTTCATAAAATCTGCTTTTTCTAAGGTATGTTATTTTGAAATTAATCATTTTTTTTATCCCACATGCACAAGGAGATAGAAAAAAAATAGTAAAAATTCATATTTTAAGAGGTCACATCAGCCTAGTGACATATGTTATTTTCTCTTGTAGGAAGAGGTAGAGGATGAATGCAAAAGAAAGGCAAGCCTTGATTAAGAGCGACAAGCAAGGAGTCATGCCGGAGACGAAGATCATGTCCAAGTGGAGGAACGTGAGTGACACTAACTTGGGTCACATCGACATGGAGGAGATCAAGAGGGAGCTCTACAAGCCAACTCACTCCAAGGTCATCCATGAGATGCTTCGCAATGGGATTGTTCAAGCAGCTTGTTTTCCGCCCGCCTTGCCAAGTGCCGAGCTTATGTGGGAGTGTGCTGATCATTACAACCAAGAGACTAGATGCATTGACACATCCAATGGAGAAGTCTTAGCTCACTTGAGAAGGGAGGCTATCGCCAAAACATTCAACATCCCGAAGCATAGGAAGGTCACCGTCTACACTCGAGAGCAAACTCAAAGGGTGTTTGAAGGAGCGATAAGCAATTGTAAGCAAGAGATAAACGTCAATTGGGTAAAGCAACTAAGGAGTCATCATAGCAAGTTACCGAAGAAGCTTCATAAATCAGATTCCATCACGGAGTTTGGCTACATGGTGATCTTCTTGAACAGAATCATGGGCTGTCAACAATCGTCAACATTCGATGCGTGGATGTTTGTATTCATGCAAGAGATCGTCAAGGGTGAAGTGATGATTGATTGGGCCGGCATCATAAGCAACAATATTCATGAGCAGATGATCAAGCTAAAGGAGACTAAGTCCTTCTACATGAGCTCCTATGTCATCTATATCCTTGCGATGTGTGGAAAGTATGATGGATTGAATTGCAGAGGTGACATAGGATATGGCCCCAAACAATTCAGCGTGTATGATTGCTACCCGCAGTTGCAGCTAAAGTCTATCGCCCATTACAAGCGTGTGAATGATGCATTCTTCATGTTCATCGTAAGGAAGCTTCAAGGAAACATGCATGAGAGGTTATCGAAGGATGCAAAGAGGTTGATTGGCAAATATGGACGATGGTACATCCAATTTCCGAAGTTCACCTACTTGAGGATCCAAGGATTTTCATCTTATCCTTACCGATTGTTGAGGTATCCTACCGACAAGATGGTACTACTAGAGGTGACGAGGCAACTGTTGGCTTGGGACAAAATCCAGAAAGATAAGAAGAAAGCCGGAATCAGTTTTCCAATAGGAGTTGGAAAGTTGGAAACTTGCCCAACACTGCAAGCTGCACAGCATTCAGAATATGAACTTCAAGCTTACAATCTTGTGCTTCATGACACGAATCGAGATCACTTTGATCCATTTAACACGATTCGGAAGGCATTTGGGAAGAGGTTTAGACACCGAGAGCACCAAGAAGATCATTGGGCAGATGCGGACGATGATGAGCATATCAGAGAGAGGAGGTGTTCAAGAATGGCTTGGGATTTGGTGAGATCTTGTAATATAATGCCTATTCCTGATCAGTTAGAGGAAACTGAAAAGTTTTTTGTGCAAAAGATGTTTGACAAGGAAGGACCTATCATTATCAATTGGGCTGAGAGAGAAGATGGTCATGATGACTGGATACAGCGAGTTATACAGATCACCAAGAAGTATGTAGATCGTCAAGTGAAGAAGCTCGAGAATGCAAACAAGGACTTGACATATGACTTGATGGGAGGGACCGACTCACAGCAATTACAAGAGGTGGATGATAGTGAATCTAGCAGCGAACATCACAGTGAGTCTAGTGGATATAGTATAAGCTCCAGAGAAGAAGCTCAGCCTGGTAAGAGGAAGCGTCTGGATGACTCACATGGAGAAAGTAGTCGAAAGAAGACAAAGTTGAGTTCACAACATGAGGTTAGTACTTCTTCCAGGCAAGAAGGTGGTCTTTCTCAAGATATGAATGTAACATCAGTAGTGGAGAATGAAGAAAGAGAAAACCAAGGAGATCCAAAGGCATTAGATCAAGAACACATGCATGAGATTCTAGCAGAAGAAGTTCGATCAAGTCCCTCCAAGATCAAGAAGCTGAAGTGGATATACACATTGAATCGTCTGATGAGGAAGCATCGTCACCGGAATTAGAAGTTGAAGCTCAAGAACAAGATGTTCAAGAAGATTTGTCTGCCTTGCTAGAATGGTTGAGGAAGAGAGTACAGGAAACTTCGATCGTGGAAGTAGCGCCAGAGGTCAATATACAAGAGCTGTTAAGCAGGTCCAGGCGAGACAAAGGAAAGGAAAAGGCGACTAGATTCTCCAAGATTACAAGAGACAGTTCTGGATCCAGGAAAGTGCATATTGCAGCGCCAAGGGTAGAGAAAACAATTGATGACATTGCTCCTGAAGATTACGACGTGACTACTATGGATTTGGGACCAACAACAGAAGAGCAAGAGTTTGACGAGTTGGAAGAATCAGTTTCAGTGGTCAAAGAAAGATTGAGGCGTGAGAGGGAAAGAGGAGATCGATTGGAGAAAGAAAACCTTGCCTTCAAGCAGTATATCCAACAATTGATGAATCCAATTCGATAGCGTGAAGGGACGTCTACTCCACCTCCCATGCTTTCACAGGAATCTGTTGCTCCGTTAGAGGGTATGAAATCACAGTCCCAAGAATTGACAAGCTAGATAGGAAGAGTTAGAAATCAAATAGATACATTCATCGATGAACTCATCCAAAAGTATGAAACCGTTGCTCAGCTGTTGGAAAGACTTCAAGCAGTTTCAACAGCATGTTCCCAATTCGATGCTGTCAAAAGAGAATATAGGCCACACTTGGAAGATTTGATGAACACTCCATTATCAGCATTGAGAGAGGAAGGAGTAGTTGAAGAAGGTTCATCATATGATTTCTCTACTTGGTACTTTACTATGGATATAAGAGATCAGCTTTTTGACAAGGTTAAAATGGATTGTGTTCGAGTGGATAGTGTGCTTCAGAGAGCTCATAATAAGATAGTTGGTGTAATGGATGATATGTGTGTACTCTCAGGAGAGATTGCGTTTCATGACGTAAAGAATTACCTACATTCTCATTACTTCAACTCTATTCATTTCATTTCTGGTGAACAGCTAAACAATATCTACTCCTTGATCTCACTAGTTGGTGGTAAGCAGGTTAGTTTAGCAGAGTGGGAGAGGACAATTGATGAGCATACACGAGATGTGAAGAAGGCAGAAGGAACCATTCAGAACGCGCCAAGTGTACCAATTGCTGACATGGCGAAGGTTGTTCCAAAGTTCGTGGCATTGGTCGAAAAGAATAAGCATAAGAAATAAATGCCACGTTGGCAGTCCACATAGGCGCTAAGGTGTCACCTTGGAAAACGTGCCTTTATTGCTTCTTGTATATCTCTAATAATAGAAAGTTGTTATAACCACCGTTGATGTGGCATGATCTGGGCCATCGAATCTAAATTGATCCTGGCCATTCATTGTATTTTGAAGGCTATATAAGCTTCATTCCTCTTCATTTTGTATAATGAGTTTTGAGCAAATTAGAGCTGTTGCTAAGACATTGCTGAGATTAATACAAGTTCATTGTTGAGCTATTCATGGTGATATTGTGTTCTCTTTGCAAGTTGCATGGTTGCTAAGTACTCACTCGCATTCAATGTTTTAACTTAGTTTATTTCTTTCAAAGTTTGTTAGCTTTAGTTTGTGGAGGTCATTGTCTTTCAATTACTTAGTGAAATCTCTATATGTTCATACCTTTTATGATTTGTCGCTGACAAGTTGTAGTGTAAGGTTAGTCTGAACATATCACAAGCGTCACTTCGATTGTTCATAGAGCAATTTGAAAACCTTTAGCTTATCCTTAGAAGATTGCATCACCTTTGTGGAGTTGTTGTCTCATGGCGAAGCAAAGTGTGGTTGAGATTTCCAACAATTGATGATAATAGCTTGCACTTAGATTAGATATTCTTTCTAAACCCAGTTTTTTGTATTTTTTTGAAAAAACATTGTTAAGAGTAGGACCAAGAGCTGAATTGCCATATCATAAGTTTATCATAGCGTGTAGCCTTGAAGCGATTGTTACAACCTGTGTGAGTGTAAACGGTATTTTCCTGCCGTTGAACACCAAAGTGTAAGTCCCTTTGTATGAAACAGCAAATCACATCTTTGTTCAACAAGCTATCCCAAATCGAGAAGATAAGGAACCTTGGAGTCTACTCAGTTGATCACAAAGTTCAGCATCTGAGTGATTTTGTTCAAGAGAGGATAAAATACGCGAGTATTTTATGCTGCGTTGTCTGTGCAAGGAAAACACATCAACATGACCCACCCTAATCTGTATTTTAAATTTTCTGATCTGGGTCTGATTTTCTCTCATTGTTTGGGTTTTTTATGGTTTAGTTATAACCTGCTTGTGTTTTGATGATTTGCATTTTGACAGGCAAACACATGCAAATACATATATTCGAAAAACAAGATATATAGAGATACCCAGATGCTCATATTTGATAGAAAGGAATTACAAAGCATAAAGGAACAATACCCATATCAAGTATATGCAAAATAACTAGGGTTTCAATATACCCATTAGTTGTAGCAAATGAAACATAGCTGGAAATAACAGTATAGCAGCTGGGACACAAGAATCTCCACCAATGAACAGTACAAACTCAGATTTGCAACACAAATGAGCAGATATATCAAATATAAGAAGGTTCGCCCCCTTTAGAGGTCTCACAAAGCACTAAAGACCCAGGTGGCTGCTCCACTATGCTGGTAGGGCCTACTGAGGAATCATGGCAGCAAAAAATGACTCGGAACTCACGCCAAACACCCCCTCAATGTCACAGTTTTGTATCAGCAGCTGTTTACACTCAGTTTGATGAAGGAATCCAACAAGAAACACCACCTTGAAACACCCAAATCATCCCTGAAGTGGTACGGCCCTGTTAGGGACTGGTACGGCCAGGCAAGGAGGCAAAACACACTTCAAAATACCTTCAAACTCGCTGCTATCACCTACATTATACTCTTGTATGTCCCTCTCAAAATACCATGTCAAATAATTGAGAATATCTTCATGAAAAGCTCTATGCAGCAATGTCGAATCTAACAAAATGAAGCACAAATACAACCATTGAATATGGCTGCTCAGAGGCACCCTTGGGTGGTCTCTCACACCTGCGGAATGCTACCACTAATGGAGGATTTCGTCTCCAAAAGCCATTGATGGTTTTCTTCAAACCCTTGTTGTCTTTACAGAGCAAAAAATCATAAAATGTAATTGTCATGAATGAACCTTCTCTTTTCCTTTTGGATTTTATATCTCCCCTCAAGAGAGTCGACCCACATAAAGGAGAAATACAACATTTCAAATTCACTTTATTTCCTCTAGAGGCGTCCAAGTTCCAAAAAGTGACTTTTATTTGCATTTTACATTTTTTCACCAAGTCACTAACATTAGCATTATAAAGTCCCAATATTAAATATACAATATTAAATTACAGACTTTAAAATAAATGGCCAAATGAACTCGAAATCCAATGAGCTATAGACCGTTGGAAAGATCTCTCTGAAACACTCCACCTCCAATCTTGAATTTCCCCAAATGGTCAAAACCCCAACTTACTAAAAATAGTAAGTTCTAGCCAAGATGTCCAAAACCATCCAACGAACACTCCAAGAGTTCCCTAACCATACTAGTTAGTCTACGGAAACCAAATATAGACTAACACCGCCTAGGAAAGGGGACATTACACGTGATAATTGTTGGAGGACTGTAGAAAGGAATCGCTGCAAAAAATAGCAGTTTTCTAGACCCTAAACACCAGCCACCCACTTCTATACATCTCCACATTTATCTTCCAATGTGCAGGAGATATTTTTAGGGAGAAAACGAGGCCATACATGTAATGTCCCCTTTTTCAGCAAGGAATGTTTATTGGTTGAGCAAGGACCTTGGAGGCTTGAGGAACAGAAAGTTGGCTCAACTAACTCTATTTCACTTGTATTTTTGGCTGGTAATATTTTATAATATTTTTATAAAGCGAAAAATAAGATAATATTCAACGAAGGCCAAATTGGAGAATTGAAAGTTGAATGTTTCGACGACTTAAAGATATGAAAATGGAATGATGAAAAAGCAAATAAATTATAATATTTTAATATTATAATATTTTCCTAGAAAATCACCACCCAGGGGAGGAGGAAAAAATTTAAATAAAAAAAAGAAAATAATAAAAATTGTTTTCTCTCTCCTAGTTGCCGCCCAAGAGGAAAAATAATAAAAAAATAAAATAAAATATATGAGGTGGTTTCTTTGTCAGCTATGGACTTTAAAAAATATTTTATTTTATGGGAATTGGGCGCCCAAGGTAAGAATTATAAATAGAGGCCATTTGGTATTATTTTTCATCAAGTATTTGGTATTTTCATCTTTGGACAGCTTTGTCTTGGCTGTAACAGCATTTCAGAATGATTCAAGGACGAAAACCCTTGAATTTTAGTGTTTTGGACGAAAACCCATTCCACCATGAGAGATGAATTCACTTAGAGTTCATCTTTGAGCATATTTGCAAGTATTTGGAGGAGAATTGGCTTCAAAAAGCTAGGGTTTCATGGTGATTTCATTTCCAGCTAGGGTTTGAAGGGTTAATTTGCAGATTGAAGACTTGGATTGCATATTTGAGGTGAATTTTGTGGCTATTTCATCTATTGATTAAACGACAAGGCTTTGGAATCAAATCAATTAAAATTGGAGGGCAAATTTGTGTTTGGCATCAATCCTTGATAATCTGATTTTGCATTTCAGACCTCTAAAAATTCATATCAGTTGTGGATTGAAGGAGTTTTGGGCATAAATCATTCATATTTTGCAACTAGGGTTTCATCGTTCCACTTTGGCACATTGGCGCTATATTTTGGAGGCATATTTGTGTTTGTTTTCATCATACTGCTTGCTGGAATTTTATATCAGACTTCATCAGGTTCATATCAGCTACATATTAGAGGGTTTGATCATCATATTTCGAAGGTATAAGGGTTTACAACCACTATAAAGTCAAATCGCCTCATTTCTAGCTTATAGCAATTCATATTGGAGGTGTTTTTGAGCATTTCTTGGCTAGGGTTTGTTATCAGATCTTGCATCAGCTGCTATAGGTGTAATAACAGTCATATCAGACCTCAGATCAGCTGCTACAAGTGGTTTATCATTCATATTTTGTTGGCTATTGCATCATTTCTTCATAGAGTTTCATCTTCCTTAAGGCGATTATGGTTTGGACCAGCATTTAAGCAATTTTGGATGTATTTGAATGTCTGAAATTGAAATCAGACTTGACTGATGTAACTTACAACCATCATCATTTGTAATCAGCTATCTATTTCAATAAAGATTACAAGTTTTCTGTAATGTCCCCTTTTTGTAAGTAAAAATTCTCCTTAGCTTGCACACAATTTCAACTCACAAAAAGAGAACATTAGTACATTTTTAATTTAAAGCCAATATATTTAGTTCATCATTGATTTCTATCAATATACATTACTATGCAAATTACTATTATTTCTCTATGATCATTTTCTCTACATATCACTATTATGAATTCACAGCTACTTTCAATGCATTTCATCATTGCTAATCTCATGATTGCTTTCAATGCTCTTTATCTTTCACTCACATTTCACAAGTTAGTCTTATGATCATCATTTATATGCCTTGCATATCATTAACATTTCATATGTTACTTTCATGATCATTATTAATATGCCTTGCATATATTCTTTTCATGACGTTTCACATGATCTAGGATATTCATCAATACAAATTGCAATCTACTTGTCGACATGTCATTTACTAACATCTAATGGAAAATTGGAGGAGAGTTACCGTTATCCACTATGGGGCTCTAATATCTCTATCCTTAGACTCAATATGGTATCCTTAATACCTTAGAGTCAAGAACTCTTGAGACTCCTTGGTACTCTTATGATGCCTTACATCAAGTAACCTACATCACTATCCTTGCACTATGGGTACCCTATACCTCATGTGACAAGGCCTCTATGTGATAAGCATCCTTTGCATCATGGGTACCTTATACCTCATGTGACAAAGGCCTCTTAATACCCATGTGGCCTCTTGGTACCTTTCCTTTGCATCTCTCATATGAGGTTAGCAAATTACATAGCATTATACAAGATACATATTATAATTGATCATTCTATATGACTGTCTATATTCCATTATCCATGATGATATGAAATGTATACATTACCTTTTCTAAGAATGGCAGTACACAAATCAAAGTTATCATGATGAATATAATTATGAGACAGGCATATGACTGCTGCTCATAAATCGGAGTTATCATAATTGATATAATTTATGAGAGCAAGCGTATTACTGCTCATTACTGTGCTAGTATATTTGATGCATATATATTGTCAAGAGCCAATGCATATAACTGTCAACATAATGAATGCTATCAAGATGGAAATAAAAATGACATTTCCTTCATACCTGTGTTGGTACGGCCGCTCATCAGGTAAAGTGGAATTAAATATTATATAGATGCTTACCTACTCTTAAAGATGGGTTGCAGTCTTGTAAAGATGCTCTTATATGCGGTAATAATAATATCTGTTGTTTGGGATTGATGCCTCCAAGAATTCATAACTTCTGATTGCTGCTATGCCGTACCTCTTATGCAGATTCGTCTTCCTTGTCATGAAAATATGAATAATGAATGCTTCTCTTGGGGTTTCGATTCCTCCTTTATGGTGTGGAGGAGATGTCTTTGGTGACTCTTGGGCCTACGTGCCCCTTCATTAAATCATTTACAATGGTATTATTTCTTAATGAGGATCGATCCCTTAGTGGCCTCATTTGATCCTTGGGTAATTGTCTTCTATTGCATTTTTAAATATTATTTGTCCTTTAGTGCCAAGTCAGATTTGTCTTTTCCTTATTTTGTCTTATAATAAGTCATAGGTGTATTTATATAATAATAATAATAAGATTTGTATCTATTATTATCTTATACATATTATGATAATATTTATAATCCTTAATAATTATATTAATAATCATATCAACACTTATATTTATATTATTATTATTTCTATATCACGCATATTATAATTATATTATTTATAAATACCATTAAATAGAATAATATTATTTAATATTATTACATATTAAATATTATTATATGCGTGATTATCTTCAAACACAACTTCTTTGTCTTATCATGATGTTTAAATCTTTAATTTAAACATTGCCCTAATATTGGGACATGACATTTTCATTCCGGGTATGTTCATCTATGCTTTGTGTGATTTATTTGGCTAAATAATATCATCTTTTCATGTTGTTGAATGTATATTTGCAACCTTTCCATCCTCGTTGTATTTCAAACACATCATTGAAAACCATATGTCAAAATTATAAACCAAATTCAAGAAAAACATAACAGAAATTTTCAATCCAACAAGGCAAAAATTCAGTTTAGACAAGACAGGTTTCTTACAGTACAACAATGTAGCAGTGACTGATCAATGTTTATGACTATTTTGAATATATATTTCAGTCTCTGCCATTTATTGGAGACTTTCCAGCGTATCTCGCAACTTCAACACTCAGAGATTGTACATTTATCCAATGTTCCTCAAGGACACGCCCCCTAGGCATTTTGGGCATTCACACTGCTCAAAATGCTCTGGGGATGAGAGCACGCGGACAGAACGCCCCACCATTGTACCAGTTTCAAAGGTGAAATCGGGGACATCCCAAGGGACGCCCCTGCTGCAAACTGGAAACATTCCATGCAATGGGGACACATAGGCGTCCCGAAAACTCCCTGTTGTCCCTCACCCACAACAACAACCAAAACTATCCTATCAACATCAACCATCGTGATCCCTTTTGCAAGCCAACCGATTATGAACCTAAAAAATTTTGCATTTTTCAAAAGACACATGGTCATTATACTGAAACTTCTCAAGATTACAAGAGTATTATCCCGAAGTTTGCCAAGGACCAATATCATCTATTCATAGAAATGTTCCTTCAGCCGAAGGATCTCCCTACAAACAACTAGGGGTCTATTGCCCCATAAAATTTTAACTGAAGGATTTACTATTAAGACTAATTGTCTGTACAGAGCAAGAGATACACACATAATCTAGTCTACCATTAACCAGAAATGATGCACCTTCATATCAGACCATATGCACAAATTTATATATTGTCCCATGCATGAAAATTTGAGAAACTTCCTATTGAGGATAACTCTTCATGAGTAGTCACTATAACCCCTCAATCAGATAGTTTCCTAAAAAGAATTATTAAATTATGGATGTTAAAGTTCAATGAAAAATCTCAGTTTATCTTAGCATTTGCGCTTATCAAAGATTGTTGGCTGTACGCACATGATTTTTTCTGTTCATTAGAATACCCTGAAAATTAAAAGTCTGTGTTACAAAATTAACATTGTGATTCGTTGATAATTCCTTTTAATATTTTATAATCTGGTATATTCACAAGGGAGATACTGGCCTTTAAAACACTTTTAGGAGAGAAAACTTTCAAATCAGCAACTAACTTGTCTAAGAGTGTACCAAGACTTTCATTCTTATTTCACTCTATCTGTGTAAATGTACTAGGCATACATACCAGCTGGAAGTGCCTCCTCTAGAAGCTCCAAGACATCATGTAGAAACGCATCCCTCGATTCTTGCACATTTTCTAATGCTATTGTATCTACATCACATACCTTGTGTCTGCTGTCTTTAGCAAGGTATAATTGAGTAGCCTTCACATGCAAAACCAGGATACACACCATGTCTGAAGTTATAAAATTAATCTCTTGTGAATTAAGTCATTCATTATTTACTTCAATAAAAATATTCTCAATTCTGTACCAGTTAAACATGAAATCGTGATGCTAACAAACTTCTACACTAAAAAAACAAGTAAAATAATACTTTTAATATCCACAATGTGGCTATTGTAGAGAAAATTTCAATTAATAAATCAGGAATTCAAAAGAAGTTCCTACTTATAAGTAATACAGTAGTCTAGACATTGGATCATGCGAATATTACAAACCAAGGCAATGATACACTGAAAGATATACTCCACCTTCTCAATCTTATTTGGACATTAACCATAAATGATAAAAATGGTTGTTATGCATGATAGACACACAGAACTCTAGAATTCAAAGACTCGGCAAGTATAATCAATTTAACATATCATATATGGGTAGTCTAACTATGGAGAAGATGTCCAAATACTCTAAGAAATAGAAAAGAACCCCAAAACGTTTAGTCCTCATTTGCACATCCTCATGAGTCATAGACCATAAACTCCTGAAAATATAATATTCTAAAAAATATCACTACTAAAATTCATTACAGCAAACAGAACAATATTAATTAAAAACAAAATATAATAAAACTAAGTCAGGTATACAGATCATGTTTCAAAAACACATGCTAATTTATTTCAAAAGCAAGGCATAATGCACATCATACCTTATAAGCACAATACAATCCCAAATTCTCAAGACAATATTCAATATTTCCATGGAGATTCCAAATTTTTTTCCTTGTTTTCTTCAAAAAAAATTCTTCATCCTTGAACTGATACGGAAGCAATTCACTTTGAATATTCTGCAGAGATACAAACAGCTGGTTGGAACATAGTAATTACACAACTCAAGATAAATTTCAAAAATATACTGGAGTAGTTATAACCTTTTCTCTAAGAGAAACCAGTTTTAGTCGCAGGGAATCATCCTGTAAATGAGGCTTATCATAAAATCTAGTTATTTGTTTTGGAGTGGACACAAACAAATCAAGCTCAAGCCTGTCCTTCAATGTATACACCTGTATGAATATGATGTGTCATTGTGATTAAAATAAAGCTCCAGAGGAAAGGTAACAGTATTTACTGATCACACTTAGAAACAAGTGAAAATAATAATTCAAGACCACTTTGCAACTACCTTTGAATCCAGGATGTCTTCAAGTCTAGCAATTTGGTACTCACAATCTATGCTGGAAGAAACACCTGGGAATTTAATTCAAAACATCAATAACCACAACATCATAGGGCAATTAACACTGTGTTAGGAAGTATGACAAGTCTACATCACAGATAATGAAAGCTGAAGTATAAATAAAAATTGAAGCTGAGAACATAGTCGCATAAGTCATTGCTGAGTCTAGCTGCATACAATACACCAAGCAACAAATTTAAACTTTTGATTAGAAAATCATAATTGTCCTTCCATAACCTACGCACAAAACCCTGCTTTCTCATCTAATCCTAATTAAGATGACAAATGACTGTTATAATAAATGAAATATCCTTGAAAAGTCTATTATTCTTTGAAGAGGTAGAATACACGCTATATTATCTTCAAGAAAAAGTCTTAACTTGCTGGTTTGTCAGTTCATATGCTGCCCCACAAACCACTAGAGCCTTGGTCTATGATAATTGGCAGCAAACTGTAGCTATTCATATTTGAATGATAATTAAACAACACACTATGGAAACATTCTCTTTGGAGGTAGAGAAGGATACAGTTTTTCAATGAGGTCCCCACTTTCTTAACAAGTCAGGGTTCTTCACGACATCATGGACTTCTGCTTTCAACACAGTAAGTGAACTGGGAAGCACAGTTTTGGTGTGGGCCTGTCTTCCCCTAAAACCAACCAAATTTTGGAGAGTACACAGCAGCCTCTGAGCTTACACATAAGCATCTAATACCTCGTTATGCATGGATCTTAATAGGGACTTCAAAATACCCCTTCTAAACTATTTTCATGTGGTGTTTCCTGGTTGCATTCAGAAGCAACATTTAGATTATGACAATATATCCTCCTCATCCATGTCCCCATTTCCAGCATGATCACCTACCAAGCGTCTAGGTTAGCCTATCCTCGTTCCCGTAGGCTAATTCATCAAACAAGGGAATAATTCTGGTTGAGTTATGGCTTGGAGAAGATAATGTTGTTCAAAGGCTTGGAGAAAGGAAAGATGTTTTATAAAGCTCAGCCAATTTCCGGCAAAGTGGAAAATGAATTAATGTAATTTTATATTAATTATCAAGGGATAAAAATAATAAAACAATGATTTGTGGAATTGGGCAAATCATTTGGAGGTGTTGAAGATAAAATAATATTATATTGTTTAGACATCAAGTGCCCACCTTGGAGAAGGAAAAAACAATTAAATAATAATATCTTATTATTATTTAATATGACCGCCTAAGTGGGCAAAAAAAAGAGGAAAAATAAATTAAATAATATTATTTAATTTGAGCGGCCAAATTGAAGGGAAAAATAATAATTTTATTATTTCAAGTGGAGCGCTCATCTTGGAGAAGGAGAAATTTAAATAATAAAATAATATTTTGAATTTGGGCGGCCACTAAGGAGATTGGAAAATAAATAAATAAAATATTGTTTTGGCTGACATCGGAGGGAAAAGGTAATTCAAATCTTTAATTTCAATTTGTCGGCTACATTGAAAAGAAAAGAAGACTCAAGTATAAAAGAAGGTTGACAGAGCTCATTTCGACATCACGAATACTTTGGCAACTTTTGCATTTTGCTTGGCAATTGTATTGCAGGACTTTCCAAGGACGAAAACCCTTGTGGAGGTGGTGTGTTGGACGAAAACCCAATCACATCTTGGAGGTGGATTCATACAAAGTTCACATTTGCATTTCATTGGAGATTTGAAGATTCATTGAGCATCATTGATACATCATTCATAGTTGATTGCATTGAAGACTTGATTGAAGATAATTGTTGAAGACTTGTCGATAGAATTGAAGATCCTTTGCATCCTATTTGAAGACATTGAGGTTCATCCTTGAGCGCCGATTTGTAGTGACATATTTGCTTGTTGGAGTGCCTTGTTTCGAGATAGTCGTGGCTGTTGATAATATAACCTTGCAGATTTTCAGAACAGCAGTCATCTAACTCTAGCCGCCCTTGTTGCATTGATCCTCCATTTCACATCATTCAAGGAAGGGCGAATATCATTGGATAGCAGGGATTTTGCATAGGAGAATAGCCGCCTAGAATACATTGTTTCCAGCTCATCTGCCCACATAAAAAGGTGGACGATTTGCTTCAGAGCTGCATATTCCAGTGGCAGCAATCAGCACTTTGAGACACCATTGCATTCATCGGACAGCGACCAGCAGTCGGGAGACTCTTGACATTGCATTTCATAATTATAAGAAGGCTGATTTGCTACAGTAGTCTTGTCATTATCATTGCATTCCAATTGATCACCAAATTGGGTATGTTGTGTTCATCATTCATTCTCTGACTTGTAACAGCAGTGACATGCATAATTGTATGGCCAACTTGGAGCCTCAATATTGTTTGTAATTCCATTCTATGATACTATACTTTGGAGCAGCAGTGTTGCATATGTACTTCGCATATTTGATTGTGTATTTAACGGTGTAATAAGGCTGTCAATCTATACTTTGTTGTATCATCAATGTGTATAAATTAGTTCATGTTTCATGCTTGTGGAAGTCAAATTGAAAGGTGCAGAAATAAAATCAGAATTCAGTCCTAGGGTTTCATGTTTGAAAGTGCAAATTCAGAAAGTTTGGTTCAAACCCTAGTTCGGGACATGTCACAATCACACTAGAATTCATAAGAAGGTAGGGTTTTCCACGCACGTAAAATTCTTGAGGGTTTTTTGGCACGAATTTGTTAAGGGTTTTCATCAATACAAAAGTAGGAAGATTTATTGGCTTTTCTGCACCAAGATTTGAAAGATTAATTTCATATATAGAAATTTTTTAATTTGAGGTGTACTGTTTATGACAGCCTATGAAGCAAAGGGTTTTTAGGGTTTTACAGGCTTGCACCTTCGCTTTCTGTAAGAAAGTGCACCTAGGGTTTTCTGAAAACAGGCCGAAATAATTTTACAAGATTTTCAAAGATTGGTAAAATTTCGGTTCTCCTCTAGCAAAATTACAATGCATAGAATGGAGTATCATTTCTAGTTGGTTTAGTACCCTTCAGAAATATCGTCAGATATCTCTTTGATCAAAAATGCAATGCTAGGTTATGTCAATGCTCAAGAGTTACATCTCAAAAAAAAGCAAAAAAAGGGAAGCAAACTTGCAAAAGTACTTCAAGATATTGAGTTGGTACATGAGCTGCCTTCCCAATTGCAATGCAAATTTATAAGGTAGTAGTTGTATAATAATAAATCAAAACAACTCTCACACCTCTAATCCAGAACATACAATAACATAAATGAATGTATAAAAGAATCTGAAACAACAAAAGCAAAGGAATAAGATACACTTGTTTGCTTAAATGTCAAATCAAAGCTGAAAGACTTTTCCCATGTGCTACTTGGAAAACCTACACAAAGAAACAAAAAGAAGAGTGTGGCCTCAACATGTCAATCATCACCTACGTGATCAAATTACAAGGATCTAGGGAAACGGCTAATGTGATAATGTTTGTATGTCAAACAAAACATAGAGCTGTAATACATGGTGGCTTTAAAAAGACATATAAGTAACTCTTATGCAAGAAGGATCAAAGACTTTGCATGTATCGTCAGAGAGACTTCTCCTTCAAAAGGTTTTTGATTCATAAAGTGTAGCAAGTGCACAGTAATCAAAGCAGAGATAAATGACAGATTGCTAATGAATGGTTTCTTTGGAATGTTACCTAAGGATTGCTTAAATACCACACACAAGGCTAGAAGGGGCAAGATCAGTCGCAACCAATTCTGTTTTAGTACACAAGTTCAACCGCAGTCGAACTTGTATCCTTGGACCCGAAAAAATTGGATAAGAAAGAATAACACAAACAACAGTAAAGGAGAGTTCCTATGGAGTGTAACGTGCTCGAAAAGTGTGCAATACAAGGAATATGGAAGGGTAGTCATTCCTAAGAGGGGACCTAACGGATGGATCCTAATTTCATCACCACTGACCACTTTACCACCTTGCCACACAAGGTGAAAAAGACAGGAGGTTGACAGACACATAAATAAGTGTTCTCAAATAAACTTGTTGCATATAGTAATTGCATTTACAAACGCAAAAGTGATATACTTAAAATTCTTGCTAATTAAGCAAGAATCTCCATTTATTGCATTTCTCTAAGCCAAAATAGGCAAATTTGATCCATGACTGTAGAAAGACAAGCCTTCCCAAATGTTATCATCCTTGGCAACAACAGCTTTAAATTTTGATCTTGTTATTTTAAAACCACAGGTCATAAAGGACATGCTAATCTGCCCGAGGACACCAAATCATCGTCCTGTAATTCCATAATCAGGGAACATCCCCAGAAATGCCCGTCAATTTTAGGGGACATCCTCTTTTCTGCTCTTTTGGGAGGACAGGTCAGGGAAAGTCCATCCCAATTTCCAAGCACGGAGAATCCACAAGGTACATTATTTTTTTTATAACATTTGTTTCTGTTTCTTGTTTTTCATTTTTTGTTCCAAATACTACAAATGGTTTTAGTTTGTATGCCTGAGTGTAGGTTATTCAAATATGTCAAAGTTGAATGTTCTTCTCAACCATTTATTTAAGTCCATTTGCCAACATTTTCTAATCCATGAATAGTCAAATATCTTTGTTCATCAATGACAGCAGGTCTATATTGTAGAGTTTTTTTAGGTAGTTCCAAGAGAATAAGAATTCACAGCAAATAAAAATGATCATGTTTTATCACCTAAGTTGCCAGTTCAGGTTCAGGTCCAACAATTTCCATTTCTTTTACATCTTTGTTCGGTCATACAATATATATAACCATAATTTTCATAAAACGTACAAAATTAAATACAAAATTGAGAACACAGCTGATAATTCATAATTGATAATTCACTGCAAATTGTCAAATCATAAATGTTAAACATAAATCATAATAGTTTACCACAGGAACAATACTAAGAATCGGAATTGACTGGGAAACGAAAATAACGTGTAATGAAATTACTCCGGATTTACTTGGGAAAAAAAACATTGTTTTCCCATCTGGCACAAGCTTGAAGGTCTGGGGACCTTCAAGTCTAAACTAAGGCCTTTGAATCCACAGGATCATTCATCGCACATGTCATTTTTCATAATTTTACCACTTCTAACCAAGCTTCAAATCAATCAAAAATCCACTTTTAGGGTTAGTAAGGCTTTTCTTTAGTTCTTTTCTTTATATCATTTCTTTTGGAATCCTCTAGCTTTGCCATGGTTTCACCCAGGGCCCAACGTAATCCTGGACATATGACCCACGTACATCTCGGTATGTTTGAGACATACTCAGACATACTCAGGCCTAATAACCAGTCTAGGCCACACCTTGGCCAGACCCAAGCAGGACCCAAACCAGGATCAAAACACAATATGGAACTATCCAGGATCATCCAAGGTTTATGTGAAATTGGCAATTGTTTTCACCACATTGGACAGAAAGCATTCTGAATGTTCATTGTCAGAAAAATACAAGATAGAGGAAATTAGAAAATTATCCATGCCATTATTTTAAACAAATACCAAATTGACGTACAAGACGCAATGAAAGCACAATTATAAAAGGGATTACCAACAGTACAACTTCCATAGAAACAACACTCATAATACCCTAAACGGATTAGCATACATAACAGTCCGCATTATTTCTATATGGTTGCAAGATATTCAATGGCTAGAGAGGCACGTTCCTACAATATAGAACACATACAAGCCATCTTTAGCCCAAAGTTCAATCAAAACATTTTTAGATCTCTGCAAATAGTGCATCTTTTAAATACTTATTCTTATATTGAACACCGAACTCACCCTTTCGTATGACAGGGGATGCAGTCATTCCAAATACTTTTGGTTTCTGCTGAGATCCATAATAAGACTCCTTCAACAAAAGAATATAATTCACATGAGTAATAATTTGTTGAGTAGATTCAGATAACAAAGAATTCAAAACTACTTTTCACACAGATTCTGATATTAAAAACTCATACATACTTTCATTATTTTCGCATATGGATGCTGCCCACATGCATGATGGCACTCATCAAAGATTAGTAGGTGAACCATGTCTAGTTTTAAAAAATTGAGCCGCAGGCCATCCAATAAAATTTGTGGAGTCATTACGAGTACCTACAAAATTGTTCATAGTGTTAACTAGAGACATACAGTATTAATCATGAATCCTCAAGCAGTTCTGTTCCCCATCCCCCATTATCAAACCAGCTTACATCAAATCTTTGAACGGGGTCTTCTGCAATGTTCTGCTTAAACGTTGAACAGAGCAGTAACAGTAAACGGGAATCACTTAAGATAATGTCTAGCATAAGTTAGAAAACCTCGAGTTTATTCTATACTATATACACCATATGTTGATATAAACCTCATAAATAGACGTAAAAACCAAAAAACTTTAAGCCACATAGCCATACAGACAGAATTTACACGTGCATTTCATATTTTCAAAAAACAAATCTTCAATAAATTTCCATTATCTTCTCCATTTTTTAATTTGCGGGATGGGTACAATAGGTGAACAAATCAAATTGAATTTAGATTCCGATAGTTATTAAAATTTTATTAAGTTAACATTTCATTTATTAAATGAGGAAATGTTAACTGTTACCTACAGCTCGTTTCTGAACAGAAACATTTTCCACTTATGGCATAAGCAGAAAAATATCAATTTATTTTCATCACTTCATTATACAATTTATAGTTAAAGTTTATAATTTGTATTGATCTGTTTTGGAACTCAGGAACATCTGACATGCAATCTGTAATGTCCCCTTTTTTCGGAGTGATCACCTAATGATGACCTAATGGGTCAATTTCCACACTTCGCTAATTTTGCAAGATAACTTGAGTGTGCAAATTGATTTAACATATTTTTGTGGTAATTTTGGCGAAGTCAACTTGGGTCAAATAATTTGCCCTAATGGAGAGCGACCCACTTGGCGGATAAAAGATGGAAAAAAATATGAAATTTGCCTCGGGAAAAATAAGAAATAAATTGTGATGATGTTTCTTGTTGATGATGACTTCATTTGAAGTCAAATGTATGAGGTTTCATGTGCATAGGGTGTTCGCCCTTGGAGAAGGGAAAGTGAGAGAAATAATAAACTAAAACATATTCTACCATGTGCCTAAAAGGAGTGCCCTTGGAGAAAGCAAAGATGGAGAATAATAAAACAAAATAAAATAAAGTATTTTCATTGCTTTTTGGGCGCCAATCTAGCCTAGACAGGGTCAGCCCATTTTGGAGGAATTAATAATAAAATAAAAAAATGTTTTCTTGCCTAGGTCGGCCAACTTGAAGAGGAGGCAAAAAGCGTGTATAAATACAAGGTCATTCAAGGCATTTTCATCATCAATTCATTATATCAATTTTATTCCTTTGTGGATTTGCAACTTGTTTGCACATATTCCAAAGACGAAAACCCTTGAGAACATAAGGTGGATTGGACAAAAACCCAATCTCATATTGGAGGTGAATTCAGACGGATTTCACAATTGCACTTCATTCAAGACTCACGGAGAGAAAGAGCAGATTTGAAAATCATATTCTAAGATCAGTTTTGGATCAGCAGATTTGTGGTGTTTGCGTGACATTGGAGCTAAGGTTTTGCCCTAGGGTGATGCGCCATATTTGGAGGCTTTGAGTATTCAAGTTATATGACTTTGGAGCTGCATTTTATCATCATTTGGTGCAGAATTCTAATTATCTTTGGAGCAGCATTTGATCTTCATCTTGGATCAGCATTTGGACAAGTTTTGGAGCAGAATTCTGGAGCAGCATTGAAGAGCCTTTAAGCAGACCTGATCGCCACTTTATAGCAGCATTTCATAGTGGTTTATGTCACATTTCATTAGGGTTTTAACCCTAATTTGGAGCCCCACCTTGTGAAGGACGATTTCACTTGTTGGAGGGTGATTTTGAGCAGCAAACCCTAGGGGCACCTCTTGGAGCACCAGCTAGGGTTTATCAATTACCTCCTATTTTGTATGCAATTGGTATGTTCAATCAAATGTTTTAATTCTGATATGTAGTGCAGAAACTACAGTCTACATGTGTTGTTCAGAATTAGGGGATACAAATATTTCCCAAAGCTGTACCCGCATTATGAGGATTCATCCATGCTTATGAATTTGGCATCTTTGGAAGGTTAGACATCAAATTGCTCCAGTTCTGTCCCAGATTTTGTATATCAGCAGGCTACCATTTTGGCATCAATTGTTGAAGGTCAGAAATAATATGAATTTTATGATCAGAAATGCAGTCATAGATAATCTGGTAATTTCTGCGTTTCATTACAACCTTGTATTGCATTGAATTTGTCAATATAAAAGTCTGATTTCGAGTTATCATATTGTATGCCAATTGTTTGATGAAATGTCTTTTTCATATCCTCCATAAGTATATGTATTCTTGGTATTAGTGTGAACTATCTATCTACTGTTCGAAAAACAAATACACTCAGAAAACAGTCAACAGACAGTTTGCATGCCAACTGTTTGATGAAATGTCAAACTATGGAAACTGAAATTTAAGGGGCAGAACAAGGGTGGGACACTACAAGTCATAAATGGTTCAGCGTTTGATAGTTCGTTGGACATCGGTAGAGAAGATGAGGAGTTGGATAGTGATATGATGCAGCCCTATCATCTTGTTGATCCCTTAATGCTGGACTATGGCATTGGACCTGGTGGTGAGCATGATGGCATTGATTTTCCAGCCTTAGTTCATGTAGTCCTTGACGAGTTTGCTTCTGATGAGACTCAACGGATAGATGACTCTTTGATGGAATATGAGACTGCCCTACTTAAGGGATTTGAGACTCATGTCATGGAGATACTTGTTCTTGTTTGGCATCCACTTGGAGGAATGGAGTTTCAGCTGAGGTATGACACGAGGTATGGAGGTATTGTTATAAGGATGCTTGATTTTCAGTTACTAATGCTTGTATTTCAGTTGGACTATGGCCTAAAGTTTGGAGATGAGCATGAAGGCATTGGTGTCCCAGCCTTAGTTCCTGAGCCACTACCTCGAGCATGGATGAGAGATGGCTGTTCTACATTTTCATACATGGATTTCCTTGGGAGCACTTGGACGATAGCAGATGATGGGGTGTTTTGGAGAGGTTTGGATCATCCCTTCATCATTGGAGGATGGCGTATGGATGATACTCTATAATCATATGTCATTAGAGGTATTATTTACAGCCATCTAGGGTTGATTTCCAGTTGGGAGGTTGCTGTTCTGATCTACACCAGCAACCTAGGAGGAGCTGACTTACATTTTCTTACACCTATGATGGGAGTTGTGCACATCCATGGGAGGTCAACTAGAGTTGGAGGATGGTTTGATGTTGCTAGCACTTTGAGATGCTTCCATCTCTTCATGATTGCCGGATGTGATGATAGGATGATTCTGACTGCAGGTGGAGGTATGTTTGGTATATCACTTCATTGGAGTGTTGATGGGTTGCTTCACATCTCATGTAGCACTACCAATGATTATATCAGAGTGGCGCAGCAGAAGTTTGGAGACTTGTGGTTGTGTTTCAAGGATCACACACTTCATCACTTGTTCTTCGAGGCTTCAGATTGGACCAGCTATTGCTTCTCAAGGAGTGGCACCTTGGGAGCTTTAGGGTTTGTTGCACTTGTGGTTGCAGACATTTTCTGGAGGATGAAAGATTGAAGAAGATGCCACCATGAAAGAAGAAGGTTTACTACAAGCCATGAATACATATATTTTTTTACTACATGAAACTGAAATATCCCACCCAAGGTATTCGCCAAAATTTCTGATTTTATTTAAAACTCTGATTCAAACCCTAGCTCTGATTTTCTGATTTTTGTTTCAGATCTAATCACACACTTATTACAACCCCTTAACATGTCAAGAACAACATAATCAACAAGCCAAAATAAATGTCATTGCCATAGGTGAAATACACATAGATTCAACTCCGAACGGATGCCAAAATGTTAGAAAAGCTCAAATCAGAAGTCTTATGTCATAAATCAGAATTGTAATGTCTTCAAGTACATCAAATGCAAATGGCAAACATGCCAAACAAATCCCAACTAACATATGCTATAAACCCTACGGTTTATACATACCAAATTATTAAAATAATATTAGTTAGTTTAAATTAATGCTCATCTTTGTAACATATTTAGGTTGTTTCTATTCTGCCTCTTTAGATTAGCTTTAATCTAATTTAGAAACATCTATATATTGTATATTTAGAAACATCTTGTGAATTCTCTATAAGAGCTCAGCTCTTTTGTTAATATAATTCAATCGATTATTTACCATAACATGGTATCAAAGCTGGTTGAGCGGGAAAAAAAAAATTCCTTAGGGTCTTTGTAAAATTCGTACGTCCGTACGTGTTCAAACCTCAAGTTTCCTATGCAAGTTTTCAACCTGTCCGCGACCTGTCTGCCTCCTGTCCGCGACCTGTGCAGACATCTTCGTCTTTTGATCGTTGTTGAAGGCGTCTTTTGGTGGGTTTACCTCGGGATTTGTGTCTTAAAATCCATGCTAGGGTTTTTGAGCCTGTTTTCTGTTTGTGCCGTCTATATGCCTTGTTTTTTCGTGCCTCGAAAAACGTGAAGGATGGCGTCTCTATCTAAACCGAAAGCCCATGTTGCAAAGCACACTGAGCAGGAGTCTGCGTTCTATGCCTTTATGGCCAAGAGACCAACATATCATGTCACATCCTCTGCCTAGTACATTGATTCAGGTGCTTCTCGATATTTCACGCATCGTCGAGATTGGTTCACTCAGTACACACCATTCAAAGATCCTGTTATCTTTGGAGGAGGCAAAGAGTATACTGTTGTCGAAAGGGCAATGTGCAGATTCAACCTGGTGGGAGAAATTTAATATATCTCGATGTATACATTGTACCTGGCATGGAGCTGAACCTTCTCTCAATCAATCAAATTATGTGGCACTCTCCTCATCTGGATGTTATTTTCAGCATGCACACATGTAGCATAGTGGATCATGAGACGCACCATCGTTGCCCAAGGACTTGAGAACCATGGTCTGTATAGACTCGTTGATTCTGGTGATTCTCAACAGCACGCCATGGCAGCTAGGAGTACATCCATTAGCAAACCCTAGCATCAGCTCTATGGGCACCTAAACATGCACTATCTCTCTCAATTACCTCTGGAGGGTCTAGTTGGCGGTCTTCCTGAGATTCAGACTCAGATTCATGGAGTATGCGACGCATGTCAGACTGGAAAGTAGCATCGGACTCCATTTTCAGATGGTGACAAATGGAGAGCATCCAAGTTATTGCAGTCGGTTCACGCTGATGTATGTGGACCAATGAACACTCCTTCAGATACTAGGTGTAGATATTTCCTGTTATTTGTTGATGATTTCAGCAAAAAGATGTGGGTGTGTTTTTTGAAAAACAAATTAGATGTGTTTAGTATATTTCAGCAGTTCAAGGCCTTAGTTGAAAAAGAGTCACGTTGTCCAATAGTCACTCTTAGGTCTGATAATGGGGGGAGTTTTGTTCTTCTAACTTCTCCTGTTTCTATGTTGCACATGGCATCAAACGCCAACTTACCACACCTTACACCCCTCAGCAGAATGGTGTCGTTGAGCTTCGAAATCGCACCATTACGGAGACGGCACGTTCTATGTTGGAGCATAGAAGTGTTCCTAAGAAGTTCTGCACTGAAGCAGTCTACACTGATGTCTATCTTCTGAACCTATCTCCTACCTATGTCGTCAAGAAGATGACTCCTGAAGAAGCCTGGTCTGGACATAAGCCTCGGGTCAACCATCTAAAAGTTTTTGGCTCTACTGCTTATGTTTGGATTCCAGATGCCAAGCGCACCAAGTTGGATTCCAAACGCCAGAAACTCATGTTCGCTGGTTACAGTGAAAATCATACGGCATACAGGTTGATTGATGTAGACACAGATCGTCTCATATTCAGTCGTGATGTAGTGGTTGATGAAGCTACTGGGCGATTTATTCTGTCTACTCCTTCTGTTAGACCTGAGGATAAGCCTTTGAAGGCTTCTGATTTGGGTGTTTGCCTTCCCTAGCTCCACCTGATGGGATGGATTCTGCAGTTGTTCAGGCACCTCAGCTTGTTGTTCCACCACCCGCCCCTCCTCAGGACGATCTGGATCCTCCTGACATTGTTCCTACAACACTAGGTGATGTTGTTCCTCCTGATTCAGATGTCGGTACATCTACTCTCCGGCCTAAATAGTGGGCTAAGACCATTAATGATCTTCATAATGATGAATTGATCGAGGGTAGATCTACTCGGAAGAAGAGCAAGCAGCAGAATACAGTCAATTTTGCTCTTATGGCCAACCTTCACAACATCTCGGAGCCTCAGACATATTCAGAAGCTAAAGTCTACCTAAGTGGGAACAGGCTATGGAAGCTGAACATCATAGCCTTCTGAAGAACAACACTTGGGTCCTTTCTGATCTTCCACCTGGGAAGAAGCCCATTAGCTACAAATGGGTGTACAAAGTTAAGTACAAGGCTGACGGAACCCTCGATAAGTGTAAGGCTCGGTTGGTAGCCAAAGGCTTCTCACAGAAAGAGGGCATTGACTATGAGGAGACTTTTGCTCTCACAGCCAAAATGAGTACCGTTCAGCTTGTCCTCACTATGGCAACCCAGTTTGGATGGAAAGTTCATCAAATGGATGTCAAGAGTGCCTTCCTCAATGGAGATTTGCAGGAAGAAGTCTACATGACGCAACCTCCTGGCTTCAACGTTGTTGGTAAAGAACACCAGGTGTCCAAACTAGTGAAAGCACTCTATGGCCTTAAGCAAGCTCCACGGGCATGGTACATGAAAATTGATAAGTACCTTGTGGATCATGGTTTTCAGCGGAGTCCTAATTCCAATTTGTATGTCAAACAGTATGTTGATAATAGAGTCCTTCTGATTCCCTAAGAATGGGTAGTACATGGTTCCCTAAGATGGTTTTCAACGGAATCCTTCTGATTCCAATTCGTTTTCAATATCCAGTTCTCCTAAATATTGAAAACGACTGCACCCCAAGCAGATGCCCTTTCAAATTTGGAAAAATGTGGCCGCGCTATGAGAATTTACCAAAGCTAATTAATGAATGGTGGACTTCGACCCAAATTCAAAAAGGGTCAAAAATGTTCGTGATGGCAAAAAAATTGATAGCTATAAAAAATCACCTAAGGGCTTGGAACAAATGCATCTTCAAAAAATTTTTCCAAAAAGAGGAGCGAATTGAAGCAGAATAAGAAGAACTAAATCAAAGCATTCTAGAGAAAGGAATGTTTCAAGAAGAATATTTTATGGAAAAAAAGTTAACAAAGGAGTATGACAAAATTCTAGCAAGAGAGGAAACCTTTTGGAAATCAAAATCTTAGGAAATATGGCTCGAAGGATGTTTAAACACAATTCTTTCACAATTCGAACAAATCCAAAAGACTGCAAAACAGAATCATGACCCTCAAAACCTCAATTGGATCCCTCATTTCAGGACTAAATGAAATCCAGAGAGAAGCAGTAATTTTATTTCAAAATCTATTGGCCAATACAGATGCATCGAACTTTCAGAGCCAACTCTACTTTCTTAATATGATCCCTAGGATCTTATCCAATGAAGATAATCAAATGTTGATGGCTCCGATGACTAAAGAAGTCAAAACGGCAATGTTTCACATGCACCCAGACAAGGCCCTGGGGCCAGACAGATTCCCAATAGGGTTTTCTCAAAGTTTTTGAAACATAATCGAAGATGATGTATGGGGAATGGTAGAAAATTAGAGAAAATCTAGAAAAATAGTAAAAGACATCAATACAACTTTTATTGCTCTACAACCAAAAAAGCCTATTCCGGAATCTTTCTCAGATTTCCATCCAATATCCCTCTGCAATACAATATATAAAGTAATTTCAAAAGTAATGGCTAATCAACCCAAACTCATCCTGCCAATTATCATCTCTAAAGATCAAAGTGGTTTTATCCCAAGTAGGTACTGTTGTCATATTTTGCCCAGGTCAAAATAGCCAAAAAAATCCCATCTTCCATCAAATATATCCGATCTGAAAAAGCCTAAATGGAAGAAGGCCTCCTTTCAAAAGCCCCAAAATTTCTAAGTATTTTTGCCGTTGTTTTTTTGCCTTGTCAGCAAATTCTAAGTTTGGCGAACCTTTGGTTCGGCGGTTCGCCGACTAAGGAAGCAGGTGGGCAAAAGTCTAAGGCAAAAGAGTTAAGAAGTAAAAGGAACGCTTTAAGAATTTAAAGCTCTCACAAAATATAGAGGTGCGAAACATAGAGGTGGTAAAAAGTTGACTTCAAGCCTTTGCCATGCCTTTGTCAAACTATAACTTGAAATCATCCATGCATTCTTTAGGAAGCCTCTTGATTTTGAAGAGGTTTTGGACAAGTGAGTTGGTATCTTCCTTCTCTCAAACTTGATTGAAGAGGAGCCAACCGAGTGATCCCAACTTTCAATTAACCTGAGATCCAAACTATTGAACCGTGAACAAGTGAACAAAAGGCCACATTTTTAGTAGTAATGTTGTAGTTATTGCACAAATTTATAATATTATTAATAGAAGCAAAAATAGCATTGTACAATTCAAAGTAATTATGGAAACAGATAGTAGATTTTGATTAAACATTTTGAAAATATTTGAGTAGGATTAATTGTTAGCAAGTAATGAGAGTAAGCCAATTTTACTTTATATTGTTTGTATCCTTCGTATATAAATTTGTATGTAGAATGAGTTGTAATTTATTAAGCTAAATCTATTAGATAATTGGATATGGGATTTGTTTAAAAGAATGAATTTGATTTAATAAAATGAATTTATTGAAATATTATTGAATTAGTAGTGTTAGCATGTTGATTTAGGTATCAAGGATTCCTTATTTGGATCTAGACTAAATCTTACATTATTGTTTGAATAGTTTAATTATGAATTGATGTAAGTATCTTTCTAGTTTTATGCTTTACGAAATTGATTTAATATCTTTCTAGTCCTAGTCATTTTGTATAAGCAAAATGATCAAGTATCTTTTCCATACGTTACATGCATTATGATTCAGAAAAATATCTGTTATCAATTTCTTTAATTGTTATTATGCAAGTTTTCCTTTCAACTAGATAGGTAAACTTAATATACAAATGTCCAAACATAAAACAAATCGCAGTGTTCGGTTTTTACGGTACCTCTGTGTCACGTTTACGGGTAATGATGTCGTATTGAACCACGTACCTCGTGCCTAACATAGCTGCAACAACGACGTCTGGGCACCGTCCCTCTAAATTGTCGGGGAGTAAGAAGGGACATGTTGAAGCTAAAACTGCAATAAGGGAAAATCTCCTCGGATATCTCATTAAAAAAATTATCTAAAGGACGAGTCTATTGAAATAGTTGTATGATGATTACCATGTGAATTTTTAAGTATTGAGGCTAAACTGCTTATTTAGAAAACCTTTCAAACTATCAACAAAAAACAAGGCTTATTGAGAACACGAATCTAAATCGGAGATGACTTGTGAAATGTTAGATAGGGCAACTAGTCCGATCCAAAAACCCTATCTGTTGTATGCCCTCACCTCGCCTTTGTAAATCTTGGTGATCAGAGAGCACTGGGTTATCGGGAACGGACTTAATCACAAAATTACCTAATTTGGCTTAAGGGAGTAAACTAGATTTCATGAGCAGACACCTGATAGGGATTCCTCCACACTAGGACTAATTGACAAACACCCCTTTAGGTGTTTGAGGTAGTGGACTAATTTCTGTCCCTGTTTCACCTGAGTGGGTAGCAGTCGACGAAGAACTGTCTGGGGTAGGGAATAACCCTAGAAAGGGCTGGATACCCGCTCACAATTGCATCAAACATAGTGCAAGATAGAACTACATATTCGCATACCCCAGTGTCAGTCGCATCCGGCAGGGGCCTTGATCCCGTGGATATAGGCAATCTGGACGGTGAAAGATGCCCCCAATACTCAGGTCCACCGGATATAGGGTATTCTTCTATAATTAACATCATGATCTTAACTTTCTGTGTAGTGATTTCTGAGTTGTCTTAACATGAGATTGTCCAATTAGTTTTGTGCAGATGATAAGGATACCAATCACTGGAGAAAAAGCAAATTGTCAGAAATGAATGCAGAGTGTAGTGAAGAACTTAAGGTATGTGTTGCTCAGTTGTTCTTGTATGTTATCTTGTTAAATGTACTATCTCTCTTCACTAGATCAAGATTGGTGATCCTTTCAGGACTTGATGACCTTATAAAACTAAGCTCTAGTTGTCTAACCACAATAACATTTATTGAGCAATTCTTAAAATTAATAGTAAAATTTCACGAATCTGCATTTTCCTACATCTGTTAGATCAAAAATTTTAATTCCTCGATATTTTCGAATTAAGAGTTAGTATTATTTTGTTAATAAGGAGTCGGGTCCTTACATTATGGAATTTGGGTCTAGACGTCATTATTCCTTCATTTTTGGTGTTCTTCAATAATGGTGTCCCCTTTATGTGATGGCACGTCGACGCTGCTCCTTTAAACCCAAGGACCCTTTTATTAGGGGGAGAATTTCTAATGGTCGTTTCTGCTCCATCTTTAATTGTATAGACTAGGAAGCACTTGGTTTCATTAAAGGTGTGTTGGGTGAGTTGGTTACCAGAGGTAGTGGCCCTCCTCAGTCAAAGGCGGTTAACCATAGGTGAAGAATTTCTGCAAATATTCTAATTAGTGGTACTATTTGTTGAGCATCATATTTGTTTGCTCTACATGCTTCTTCCATCATAGTTTGCAGATATGGTTGTGTCTGCTAGGGTCTTGAAGAAATCGGAGACCTATGTTATGGGTTCATCAACTCCAACTTCAATGGGTGATGTTTATCTAACTCGCAAGGAATGCTTGACAATGTGTAGGGAGAATAAAGAGTTGACTTTTTGTTTGATTTGGGTTGTAAGATGGATAATTTAATGGTTACCCACAATTGTGGATATCCAGAAGTTTCAACTAGGTATTCTATGCCTTCGTGGGAACAAGGTAATCAAGTGCAACCTAAGAGAAGGGTTGATATCTTCCATGATGTTAAGTTTCTCGCGTTGGATCCTAAGTTTGTAGGCTCTTCAATGGGTGGTGTTTTTGGTGGTCAAGAGGAGGTAGCGGTGGTGGAGTGGACATGGCTGGCTAAGGGGTTGATCTGGCAGCTGGTTGGTAAGCTGTGGTGCTTGTATGTAATCATATTGTTATGTTTGGTGTTTTTGGTTTGATCTTTTTATGTGTTTTTGGTTGCAGATCTGTAATTTCTATTTTGACCAGAATGGTCATTTTTTCAGTTTGTAAGTATAAGCTTCTTTTCATCGCTGGGGAATCCAATAGATCCCCCACTAATTAATCAATAAAAGTTAACATGCATGCATTTAATTCAATTTTTACTTGGAAAGGTACCTTGCTTCAATACCAAAATATTTAACTGTGTGCATATCTCTTTATGTAGGTGTGAGACCTTCTCCCCTTTTTTGAATGATATATCATTTAAACTTTATCAAAAAAAAAAATGTAAATAGTTTGGGATTCAAAAGACTTAAAACGTCCAAAATACATTCATATAGGCTGATAAATTGATGAAAGTTTGTAATTATGGGGAGATATTTAATTTTTTAAAATGTTATAAAACAGGTTCAAATCCTGAAAGAGGTAATGGCATGTGTACCACAGTATAACCACTGTCACATGCACAAGCTGGTTACATATCATGTAAGCTACCCTAGAGTTTAAACAGTGTTAAAGGTGCACCAAGGGCTATGCATCTGGACTGCAAAAGGACCTTGCCTCTCTTTTTAAGTGATCATGCATTGATCTGCTTTCTGAACGACATTTTGCATGTTGATTATCTTCATAAAATTTTGAAGAATTAAAAAGGTAAGAAGAGCAATAGGGAGGAAATATCTTGATCCTTCCATGATTGAAAAAATAACAATAAGAGGAAAATGATAATAGTGAGAAAGAAGACTTAGGAAGGGATATAATTGAACAAAGAGAAAAAGAATTTAGAAAAAATTTGGCCAAATTAAATCCAGAGAATTACAAAACGATCAGAATCTAATATTTGAAGGGTTTAAAAATGCTAGCATGAGGGGGGAAAAAATTACATTCAATGACACCCTAAAGGAAGGCAATATAACACTTAAATCGAATACAATGCATGTCCAAAGTTGAAGTCCTTGTCTATTTCACTTTTGAAAGTACTTATTAAAGTTTGAAATGGGAACTTGTAGTTCATGGATACTCTTCCCCCATGTTGGACATGTTGAAAACATATATAGTTAGTTACCAAAGGCTAATTTATAATACTTCTTTCAGCATAAAAGCAACTACCATCAATACTTGGTAATTGTCAATTTTTTTCAATCCTTCCTTTTTTGTATATTAAGTAAACTTATTTCCTTTAGAAACTAAAGTAATATGTGTATCTACTACCATAGATAATCCTCACAAGTCCAAATACATAAACACACATGAATTTTTCCCAACGATCTAAAACTCATAAAAAAAGTGATGCTTGTCACTAACAAAACAACTATATCCCCCAAGTATGAAAGAGAAAACACAAAAATAATATTAAAGCATAAATAATAATTCACTTATCATTGCCAATACCTCATTTGTTTCTATTTCTCTTTTCCATTTTTCAGCATGCCAAATATTGATGTCTTTTGCACCGTGATAACACCCCACTTGCAAGTCCGTATTGTATTTAATCACATCAGATTGCTGAAAATTTCAACAAAAAAATGTTGTAACTTTGCTTTTAGACTAAATATAAATAAGAGATTTAAATTCCAGTTATGTTTCTGCAAGAAATGCAATTATCGCAACTAATTGAATTGTCAGTGCAAGAAAATTACCTGCCCAACTAGTTGAATTGTTGGTGCAAGAAATACAATTATACCTTTCTCACCTTGCTCCCTCAACTTATGAGCAATTTGTTTTATAAGAAGCACAGCAATCAATGTTTTCCCAGTACCTGTTTCTAAAACAACAATTGTGTTCCTCCTAATAGCTACATCCAATATTTCCAATTGATACCTGTATTCATGATTATATTGATCAACTAAAAACAGTAGAGGGAGGCTCTCATTTACAACATAGAATCAACTAAACATTATTTAAATTATTGTACATTAAGAAAGACAACAAAGTTGTAATGAAGAAACTAAAATCAAACAAATTTCTAATTACGGTTGAGCAAATAATATGAAATATGTACACTCTAAAAATTCTAGGACAACAAAATTTAGAGCTAGGTAAGATAATGAAAACATTGTAGATCAATTAAAACAGATTTAAAGAGTGTAAGTTAAGGAAGAAAATCTCATAAATCCATGCAAGACCCATGCAAAGCATTTTAAGTTTTCCCTGCAATCCCATCTTGAGTATTAGCCAAATGACAAGAAGCAAACTGAAAAAAGAATGAACTATATTTATGTCCGTCAGTTATCATAGTTGGTCAATGAGACTCAATATAAAACTAGTTACAATAGTAAGAGAGAGTTACAAATAAATTCCAACATTTAAAAAGAGAAAAAGAAAAATAGATGCTAACAGCTAGACTCTGTAAAGAGTGAACCCAAAACAATAAAATTGTAAAGTTATAAAAGACATCCTATATATTACAAGGGACCATGTGAAAGTAAAACCTGTGACCAAAGAAACAAAAGTTGATCAAGACCTTGGTTCACAGGCAAAGACAGCCATAATCTATATCAAAATGTTGAAAAGAGGAAGGCCTAAGAGGACATGTATGAGAAATCTTTAGATGGTTGATCATTCTCTAGACATAGAGAGAAAATTGGTAACATGTCTTTGTGAACCACCTATACTACAAAAAAAAACGTGTAACTGGAAAAGTGTACCTGTGCATCACTTTTATGGTTCTTCAAAGCCAATTTCCTCCCTTGCAATGTTTCATAACTTTTTTGTGCACTCCAATCCAACAAAGAGAATGCAGGAATTTGAGTTTATGGTAACCAATGGCTCCTATGTGTTAAACTTATTTGAAAGATACTACCCATATTTGACAAACCTAATACCAACACCGCAGAACTCCAAAATTTTCAAAAAGGAACCACATGTAAACATCATCTTTGAGAAATTGAACAGTGGGCAACTTTGTCACCATACAAGAAGAATGGACCTTCCACACATCATTAAATATTCACAAATACAACAAAAATTTGCCATTTTCAAAGAACCACTCGCTCACAACCCTTAAGCATTCTTGGCAGTTATCCCTCTAGTTTTTGCTCATTTCAAGGGGTTGTTCGACCAGTTTTGTGGTAGTTTAGCAGCAGTCTTCATGGCAGATTTTTCATCATTTACAAATACAAAACAATAGCACTTTCACACCTATGGTTTCAACTATGGTTTGCATACTCGGAATCGGCAAAAACTCGGCAAACCCAAAATTTCAGACTCAACAAAAACTCGGCAAAACTTGGCAACTTTAAAAAGTACTTGAATTTCTTAAAAAATCCAACGTTTATGTAGAATTCAGTTACAAAATGTATCCAATGAGTATAAAATGTAGAATTGTCACCTCCATCCTCTCCCTAGTCTATATAAACTCACTACCTAGCTTGTATTTGGTAATTTGGTTGTAATATTGCAATGCATATTTTGTTGCAACTTCACTTCTAATCTCTTTTGCATCCTTCATTTGATCTTCTCTTTGTGCTTGCCTTTAGCTTTCTAGAGTTTGGGTTGCTATTTTCAAACCAAAATCTAACATGGTATCAAAGTCGGTTAACGCCTAGGGTTAGTCATTTAGAAGATCTAGGAATTGAGATCATGGTTGCTCTTGAAAATTGAGTAGCTCTTCTCTTGCATCTGATGATGACCTAGAGAATCAAAAAAACTTGATAGAAATACCAGTTTCTGGAGAGCATTTGTTCGTGGCTTTGTGTTGCAAGTAACTTCGGGAGATTCTTGGAGTAAATTTGAGCTCACCATTGAGCTCAAAGTTGCCAAAAAAGTCAGAGTAGCCCTTTATTTCATCCAAATCATACACTGGAGGCTAGATCTATGAGGGTTTCAAGTTGGGAGCTACATACTAGATCTGGCGGGTACCTGATCTTTCAGAGCATTTTGGATCAAATCCGACCTTGCCATCGCTCTCAGAAGGCCCAAAACCCCCAAGATCGACTATAAAATCGTCAAAATCCGAGCAGTTGTTTGAAAAGGCAAAAAAATTCCCAAGAAGGTCATACTACCTCCCTAGCACGCATACCAAGGTGACTTTTTCAAAAAAAAAAAATCTGAGAAATATTTATCAAATTTAAAAAATTCACTGTTTTTTCTTTGTAATTTCATTGTAAAAAAATTTTAAAAAAAAAAAAAAAAAATTCAAAGTTTTTGGATCCTGTGCAAGCCGCTGCATAGGGATACCGTAGAGTACCCTAAGGTACACCTACAAGCTTCCCTTCATGCCCCACACCCTTTAAGAGGTCGAGACCTTTAGCAGATTCCGCAGACCCCTTTCAAAGGGGTTTGCAATGCGGCCTCGGCCCCCCAACCCTCCTCTCACGCTTCGACCCTTGGCCATTCGTTTTTTTATTAAAAAATTTCACCTTGGATTTTGTGCCGCCTTTTTGGCTACTATGCTATCTTTAGCAGTCTCTCTAGTGCTTCCACCAATCTGAAGATAACTATCGTTGTCTGGAGATTCATTATTCTTGGCAAGGGGTCCTATTTATCTGGAGGCTTCTACATTCGGCAAATAGCTAAATTTGGTGACACTTCTGCTAAATTTGGCAACGTGTTTTTTGAATTTTATACCCCCTCTCTGTTGGAGTTTACGATTTTAAACTCAAATTTTGAAGGCTAATATCTCAGGCTGATGATCTCATTTTTCTGAGCAATTGTTTTTTTATTTGGGGTAAAATTTCGTGCTCTTTTTAAGAACCCTGTCTAAATCTATCCTAAAAATAACCCTGCTAGACTGAATTTTCTGATTTGTTTTTCTTGAGTTGTCTTCACCAATATGTTTGGAATGTTTTGTGGATCGCAAGGTTGCAATATGACAATGAAATAACATCAAATGATGACTGAAAATGAAATAACCAGCTTACTTATACAACCAAATATCAACACAAAACATAATAGACGTACCCGGATAGAAGATTTGGCTTCTTTATTAAATAGTAGTTCGATGATTACAAAATAAAGGTCTGATATAAAAATCAGACTTGCATATGAAAGCAAATAGTGACCAAATATGACCAATAACATGCACAAATGACTCTCCAATGATGCAACAACATAAGCCAACTTGTTGATGATGAATGCCGATGAAAATCTAGGTCAAATGCCAATCTTTTGAAGTCTGATTTTAATCCTGTAGCTGCTGATATGTAATCAGACCATGAAACCCTAGCCAAAATCATCAAAATATGCCTCCAAACCCTAGTGATAGGAGTCAAATTGAAGCACGAGTAGTCTATGATGAAAATATGATCATGGAAGCTCAATATAATTGACATAAACTCTTCAGATCTGCAACTGTTGTCAATTATCAGACTGCTGTCATAAAAATGTGAACATGTATGAATGATGAAAATCACCAAATGTGCCTTTCCAAGCCAAGCTCTCCACCTAGAAACCCTCTCCAAGTGTTTGTAGATGAATATATGCCAAAATATGAACCAAATTTTAATGTCAACCTTCAAACTCTAGCTGATTGCGAACATCCTCTTCAAAACCTAGCTGATTGAAGCTTGCATCCATCCAATAATCTGCAAATAAGTTCAATGATGAATTCTAAGTGAATCCATCTCCCATAGTGAATTGGGTTTTCGTCCAAATCACTTTTATCCAAGGGTTTTCGTCCTTAGATACCGCTGAAACTTTCTTGCAGCCAAGAGAAACTCTCCAAAACATGCAAAAGCCAAATGATTAATGATATCAAAAACATTCCAAATGACCTCATTTTTGTTACAGAAACTATATAAGAGTTTATTGAATATAAACGAATGATTACAATGAGAGCGAATGCTCATTATACAGAGAAGATGCAGACTAAGAAAGCCTAAAAGCTAGAGAAAAGCAGAGCTAACAAAAGACGAACAGATTGCATAAACCAATCAGCTGTAAAAGCATAAAACAATCTTATCTAAGGAAAGACAGATTGACCATTATATAAACTTACTAATTTATTTTAATACCCCCCCTTAATGGTCAATATCCTAACTAAAACAGAGATGCCCCCCCTAAAGAAGACAACCGAAACAAAGATAGGTTGGTCCACGAGCAACTAAAAAAACAGGCAGAGGAGATGGCCTAGAAGACGTAGAAAGCAGACTCCTTCTGCTCAGTATACTCAGCGACATATGCTGATGGTGTTGAAGCTTCAGACTTGGACGGCTCAGCAGCCAAGCGTTTCCGGCAATCCTCTTTCATATGCCCAAAATTGTGACAGTAATTGCACTGGATGTTGTATTTCTTGGATGGGTCCTGTGACTGACCCTGACTGAACTGCTGAGAGGGCTGATTAGTGCCCTGATACTACTGGAAGGACTTGGCAGTATATGCCTGTTTTGAGGAGGAGGAAGAAGCACTGCTACCGAATTGTTGTTTCCATCAATCTTGTTGCAAGAGTTTGTTGCATAGATTAGGAAACGTCAGACTAACATTAGATGAATTAATGTTAAGAGTATCAATAAAGTGCACATAAGAGGGTGGTAGACTTTTCAAAGTGATCACTACCATATCTTCTTCTTCCATCTTCCGACCAATCGCCGTCAACTGATCACAAATGTCCTTAATTTTTGTGAGATGCTCTTGCAGAGACATCTGATCATCCATCATCATCGAGAAGAGCATGTTCTTGAGAAAGAATGCTCAGCTTTTGTCAGAGGTTTCATAAAGGTCCTTCAGTGATTCCCAAATTTCTTTTGTTGTTTTCCCAAACGGAACGTAAGGCAGTTGATCATCGGTGATCGATAGCTTGATAAGCATTATCGCTTCACGATTTTGCTCATCGAATCTATCCTGATCCTTACCCGCTACTAGAGGACGTGTAGTTGTGCCCAAAATAATCTTGTCCAAACACCGATACTCAAAAATAGTCATCATCCGCTACTTCCAGGTGTTGTAATTTTTGTCGTTGAATCTCTTACTGCTTTCCAACATAATGTTGGTCAAGGATGCCATGCTTCATGTTTTTCGAGATATGAAAAGAAGAATTATAAGCAGTGGGCACAGAAATGGAAGCAGATAAACGACACAGACAACAAACAGAAAATCCTTACACAAATACAGATTCCGAAAACACAGAATAAACTGACTCAAAAGTCGTGAACACAGACTTCGAGGTACAGATCTCGAGATAAATCTGAAACATGGATTTTACAGCACAGATCTCAAGATAGCATAAAAGAGAAGTTCAGAATATCTAAACACGAATTTTGAGAAAATGTTTCTTCATGTCTGTTGGAAAAAGAACTTATGCACTGTTGTAGATTGAAAGTGGGACCCACAAGCAAAAAAGTCAATTGCTGCGACATAGAATACTCAAAAACGTGAGCTGACTCTCAGAAACGTAACCAAAAAAATGGTGGAAACCCAAAAGAATCGTGGTCCGCTGCAGATGATAAATCCCTAATTGGTGAACGCCAAAATGCAAGGCACTAGACGGAAGAACTTGAGACGCTAATGAAAAGCAGAGGAAGTGCGACCAATGACGAGAATCGCGAATAGGAAGGCACAAATAAACCCGCCAAACAAATTCCCCGACCAAAGGGAACAGAACAAACCCGCATCCAACCAAGAAGGAACCTTCTAAAGTTTTATGGCGCCAAAACAAATTCTACGAAAGTAGCTTTCAGAGGAACGCACCACAGAGAACATGTGTGCCAACGAAAGAACTCATAGCGACCCAAAAAGGAATCGCAACCTCTGATGTGTGGCTTCTTCACTAGATGCTTTGGAAACCGTGACAGAAACACACCAAAAACGGTGTCAAAAAGAAATCGCGATTTTAAAGGTATCGCCAAAACCCTGAATCTAAAGAGAAACGCGAGTATACAAATCGCATGCATACAGGAGCCGATGCTCTGAAGAGAAACGTGAGTATACAGATCGCGTGCATACGATACAGGAGCCAGCCCACATTAAAACAAAACTGCGACCATTCACATAAAAACGCGACCTCAGACAACTGTGACTCGATCAAAGAAATGAGGCCATCGTTTGCAATGTAAACACCGATCCAACCATAAATCGCAAGCACAGAAAACGTGGCCCTTAAAGATCACAAGCAGCTTTCAGAAAAACAAAAACGGCCAGAAAGAACATGAACTCATAAGCAAAACACCAAACCGAGGAACGCCATCACAGAATACTTCAAAAAAATTGATCTATAAACCATAACCGTAATTCGTACAGATGTACGGACAGGCTCCATGAAAGGAACCGCTCTGATACCATGTTACAAAAACTATATAAGAGTTTATTGAATATAATCGAATGATTACAATGAGAGCGAATGCTCATTATATAGAGAAGATGCAGGCTAAGAAAGCCTAAAAACTAGAGAAAAGCAGAGCTAACAAAAGACGAACAGATTGCATAAAGCAATCAGTTGTAAAAGCATAAAACAATCTTATCTAAGGAAAGACAGATTGACCATCATATAAACTTACTAATTTATTTTAATAATTTTAACTCCTTCACCTTGGACGCCCAATTGCAATGAAATATAATCTTTTTTCAAGTCCACCGGCAAAAGAAAATAATATTTATTTATTTATTTTCTTTTAATTTTATTTTATTTTCCTCCAAGTTGGACATCCCACATAAATAATAATAAAATAATATTATTTTATTATTTTTTCTTTTTTTACACGCAAGCGCCAATTTGTGGGAAATAATATAAAATTTTAATAATAAAATATTATATTTTAATTTTCACTTCAATTTTTCTTTTTTCCATCTTTAAGTCATTTTTTTCATTTTCCCATCTAGGTCACTTTTCCTCTTGGCATAATATTTTAATATTTTTGGTTTTTCTAAAAGTAATATAAAAATACCAAAAGCCAAAATATAACTTCATTTCATCAAAGAAAAATAGTTAAAGCCATAAAATTCAACATTCCATTCTCCAAGCCTCAACAACATTCGCTTTTCGAACCTTGCTCAAAAAGGGGACATTACAAGTCCCCCCACCCCGAGATTGCCTGCCCTCAAGCAATCACATGTGAATGGCTGATTACTTTCACAAAATACCAAGATCCCATATCCTTCTTGTATCACCATACATACTCAACATGAAATGTGGAACATCTCTCAACATAACATCCTCAAAGCTGCTGGTGTAAAAAATGACAGCTATGTTAAAACTGAAAACCTGATTTATACTCATCCTAGGACCGCTTCTGCTGTCATAAACTGATGCAAACTCAAAACCAAGTATCTCAATGACAACATCTTCATACTTTGGTTCATACTAAACCCAAACAAGTGGCTTCATGACACTTGTCACAAATCTTTGAAGTAGGGCAGCCTTATACTCCACCAAAGAGTCATCAACATGGTGGGGCTCATCACAAGTAAACTCCTCAAGTACTCCATAAATGATCAAGGGCTCAATCAAATCTGAAACACTTATGTCTCCTTCATGTGTAGGCAAAACACTAATGGCTGATCCACTAAGTGAGTGATCAACTATCTCCTCCACATCTATGATGTGAGCCTTCAATGGTTTCTCTAAAAGAGGTAGCACATGATCCTCATGATGTAAACTATGAGTACTAACAAAATTTGCATGATCTCGCTGATTGCAACGTTCTTTGACCCCCTATAGGTGTTGTCTTGTTGGACAGCCAACAACTTTGCCTTCCTAGCTTTTTGTGCCCATCCATCACACATGTCTTGAGTCTTCTTGACGTTCTCCATGGTATGATGTACAAAATCAGAATTATTGTGGCTTGAATCTTCAATATACTCATGCTTAACACCCAAAACTTAAGTGCCATCATTAGGACTCTTCCACCTTATTCTCTTCATGGGAAGTGGCTGCTATCTAATGAATGTGAGAGAAGAAGTAGGATTGTTGTCATAAAACAGAGAATCAGACCTGTTGTCATACCCTTTCATAGTGTCTTCAACCGCCTCAAACTTCTCCTTCATTGTTGCATGCTCTCCATGAGGTGTCAATCCAACATGAGTCTCTAAATGAAAATTACATGTCTCAAGTCTAATCCTTTTAGTTGTCCTGTCATGATAATGTGAAGATAAGGGACTGTTGTTGCACATCAGAAAATCAATCCTTACCTTTTGTCTTTTTTGCCTTCTAGGTCTTGGCTCTACCCTTGCTCTCCTTTTTTTTCCTGTGCAACTAGTCCAAAGGTTGACATGAATTGCATATAGGTGTCCATCATTTGTTGTTGGGCTGCTACCATTCGATCTATATTATCATTTGTTCATTACTGTCCTCTTGCAATATCCTTTAGATACTCACCAACATTCCTATCATCCCTTGGAGGACTACCAACTCTTCTATCCCTATCCATATTTTCTTGATTTGTACTTCCAATAGGGACCTCTTCCTCTTGATTATTTCGCTGTCCTATTCTTCTAGTATAATAGTACCTATGTGGACCAACTTCACGAGAAATCATATGAAGATTCTAACCCAGTAGGCTGGCAAGATCCAAACTCTGATACCATTGTAAGAACCCTGTCTAAATCTGTCCTGAAAATAACCCTGCTGGACTGAATTTTCTGATTTGTTTCTCTTGAGTTTTACTTAGGGTTTTCAAGTTTTGTCTTCACCAATATGTTTGGAATGTTTTGTAGATGGAAAGGTTGCAATATGACAATGAAATAACACCAAATGATGACTGAAAATGAAATAACCAGCTTACTTAGACAACCAAATATCAACACAAAACATAATAGACATACCCGGATAGAAGATTTGGTTTCTTTATTGAATAGTAGTTGGTTGATTACAAAATAAAGGTCTAATATAATGTAATGTCTCGTTCTAGGGTTTCAACAAAATTTCTGAATTTGCAGTGTTTCCAACTTAAACCTAGGACTGAATTCTGATTTATTTCTGCACCTTTCAATTATATCTCCTTCAAACATGTAACATGTACTAACATATGCAAATAGTTGAAAGAACTAAACAGATATTGGCAGCCTTATCAATGTGAATTACAACATGAATTACACATTACAATGATGACAATGTATGAAAACAAAATCAGATCTTGCTGTTACATAGATCAGTCCTTTCAACTCTTCAATTACATCATTCTATGGCTTTATGACAGCCAACATACAAAGCATGAACTGCTGTTACAAAACAGAGACAAATGTGCAATGAAACATACCAATTGTGATGGACACTATCAAACACAAGGCAGCGAACCTTCCCAAACCAGATCGGCCTCTTAAGGCGAGTCTTCAAGGACGATGTATACAAATGCCACGGCCTTTAATGCTGTTCACTTCACTCCAAGGCTGTCACCTCTCTTAGGATGAATACAAAGATGATTCTAAGATGCTGATCACCACCTCAAAACAGATCTGCAACAGTCCGCCTCCTTAAGAGTAGAGTTATGATGTCAAAACCCCAAAGAGCAGTCCCAATGCAAGGCCGAACTACTCCAAGACCCAGCGCTCAAAGTGAAATGCTAATTCCCTTCAAAGAGTGGCGGCGGCTAGAGCTAGATGGATGTCGCTCAAACCTGTGATGAACTCACTGCTGTAATGACTTCAAATCTGCTATGAAACAGTCTTTCAACCCTTACAAATCGATGCACAAGATAGTAGATGTCTTCCTCCAAATTCGGCACTCAAGCATGAGTGAAGCCTCCTCTAAAATTCGGCGCCCAAGTGATGAAGGACCTTCAAACAACTCAAATCCGCAATGCTTTAAAATGTCTTCAATATTATGCAAATAATTTCGAGCTTCAAATCTCCAACAATGGTCCCTGACCAAATCTTCGAATAATGTAGCAATGATATCCAAGCCAAAACTCCAAAAGCTCCAATGAAATACAAATGTGAACTCCGTATGAATTCACCTCCAAGATGTAATTGGATTTTTGTCCAATACACCTTAATTCACAAGGGTTTTCATCCTTGGAATAGTTGCAACAAAGTTGCCAATACAAAATACGCAAAATGCCAAAATTCCGGATGATGAAATGATGCTCCAAATACCTCTTTTTATACTTGAGTTTTCCTCTTTCTCCAATGCTAGCCAACCAAGACTAGGCACCAGGAATTGAAATTCAAATTAAAGATTTGAATTGTTTTCCTTCACATCGGCCAAAGAAACATCATTTTATTAATTTTCCTTTCTCCCAAGTGGCCACCCAAATTCAAAATATAATGTTGTTTTATTTTTCCCTTTGTACCAAGTTGAACGCTCCAAATAATAATAATAAAATATTATTATTATTTCTCCTTTTGGCCGCTCCAATTAAATAATAATAAAATATTATTATTTAATTTTTAATTTCCAATGTGGGCACTAGAACTCCTATTGAAATAATATTATTTTATTTTCCCATAATTTCAAACGCTCCAATTAAATAATAATAAAATATTATTATTTAATTTATCTTTTTCCAAGGTGGGCGCTAGGACCAATTATTTTATTATTTTTTTTTTTTTCCACCACTTGAGCGTTCTAATTAAATAATAATAATAAAATATTATTATTTAATTTCTTTATGCCGACCTTATACCTCCAATGTAGTCGCCAGAACAATTATTTTATTATTTTTGGCTCTTTCATAATTAATGTAAAAATACATTAATTCATTTTCCCACTTCACCAATACAAAGAATAATTAGCAGAGTCTTATAAAACAATTTTCCAAATTTCCATAGCTCAACCACTGCATTCCCTCAATTCACGAATTAGCCTACAGAAATGAGGATAGGCTAATTCAAATTCCTGTTAGGTGATCACTCCAAAAAATGGAGACATTACATATAAAAATCAGACTTGCATATGAAAGCAATTAGTGACCAAATATGACCAATAACATGCACAAATGACTCTCCAATGATGCAACAACATAAGCCAACTTGTTGATGATGAATGCCGATGAAAATCTAGGTCAAATGCCAATCTTTTGAAGTCTGATTTTAATCTTGTAGCTGTTGATATGTAATCAGACCATGAAACCCTAGCCAAAATTATCAAAATATGCCTCCAAACCCTAGCAATAGGAGTCAAATTGAAGCGCTAGTAGTCTATGATGAAAATATGATCATGGAAGCTCAATATAATTGACACAAACTCTTCAGATCTACAACTGTTGTCAATTATTAGACTGCTGTCATAAAATTCAGAACATGTATGAATGATGAAAATCACCAAATGTGCCTTTCCAAGCCAAGCCTTCCACCTAGAAACCCTCTCCAAGTGTTTGTAGATGAATATATGCCAAAATATGAACCAAATTTGAATGTCAACCTTCAAACTCTAGCTAATTGCAAACATCCTCTTCAAACCTTAGTTGATTGAAGCTTGAATCCATCCAATAACCTGCAAATAAGCTCAATGATGAATTCTAAGTGAATCCATCTCCCATAGTGAATTGGCTTTTCGTCCAAATCACTTTTAACCAAGGGTTTTCGTCCTTAGATACCGCTAAAACTCTGTTACAACCAACTCTCCAAATCATGCAAAAGCCAAATGATCAAAGATATCAAAAACACTCCAAATGACCTCCTTTTAACTCCTTCACCTTGGGTGCCCACTTTCAATGAAATATAATTTTTTTTCAAATCCACCGCCAAAAGAAAATAATATTTATTTATTTTATTTTTATTTTATTTTATTTTCCTCCAAGTTGGACATCCCACATAAATAATAATAAAATAATATTATTTTATTATTTTTTCTTTTTTTCCACATGAGCGCCAATTTGTGGGAAATAATATAATATTTTAATAATAAAATATTATATTTTAATTTTCACTTCAATTTTCCTTTTTTCCATCTTTAAGTCATTTTTTTCATTTTCCTACCTAGGTTGTTTTTCCTCTTGCCATAATATTTTTTTTAATATTTTTGGCTTTTCTAAAAATAATATAAAAATACCAAAAGACAAAATATAACTTCATTTCATCAAAGAAAAATAGTTGAAGCCATAAAATTCAACATTCCATTCTCCAAGCCTCAACAACATTCATTTTTCCAACCTTGCTCAAAAAGGGGACATTACACTCTTCGCAGTGGTTTAATCAATTTTTGCTCAAGTGATCTTTTTTTTTTCCAAAAATTAGTTTTCTCATCGGAATTGACAGGCAATTTCGGTTTTTGTAACTTCAAGCGGCTATAACTTTCACATATGAGATCATTCTTTTTTTGAAAGTGGATATTTTTTTGAGCACTACACATTGGTGCCAGTTTGAAGTTCTCATTCTGCGATAAATTTTGTGCTTTCAGTATTTAGTCCATTTTGGACATTGTAAAACTCTGGAAAACAACACCATTGTAAACACACTGATCTATAAAGTGCCAAATAATTTTGTTGGGGAGTGATTGTTTGATTGAGTGAATTTGTGGGGGGTAATCTTGTGGTGATTGATTTCTTTCAATTCTTTGTGTTCTTGCAATGGGTAAAACTCAAATCGAACTCCTAATTCCATACAAATATGCTTCATGGAAACAATCACTATGGAATTATCTAATGGAAAAAAGTTGTATAGGCTATGTAAAAGAAACTATTCCTAAACTTACTAATGCAGGTGCAAAAGCAATGTGAGAGATCAACCGTGAGAAAACTATTGGTTACATTTGTCCATTAGTCTCCTTTGATTTACAATGTCATCTTGAATCATGCAAAACACCTAAGGAGGCTTGGGACACTCTTGAAAATTTGTATGGTAAAACTGACAAGATTAGGGGATATCATATTGATAATGATCTGATGAATCTTGATCCTAAAGGTTTCAACCACATCCAAGACTATATCTCCAAGATTAAGCAACTAAGAACACAACTAAAGGATTGCAAGTTTGCTTATTAACAGCCAATCTGGCTTGATCAGACTTGTCATAATCTGCCAACGGCTTCTGCATTTCCAAACATACTCTTCCATCGAAGAGGTGTAGATTTAGGTCAGTTCTGCCACTTGTATGCTTTTGGTTGGCTTGTCACCTTTACTTTCAGTAGTACATTCATACAGCTAGATAGTTGTCCAAACATTATATGTGCTCTCACCTTAACCACACTAGAATTTGGGTGATAAGAAAGTATGAGGATTTGCATTAGCATTTCAATACTTGCAAAAATTCCAAAAAAATTTAGTGTGGGTCTTTACAGAGGAGTGTACAACAAAAGCAATGATGTAGGAGCATTTAGGGTGTAAGAACAATCTTGCATCAACCAAAAAAAAAAAATTTAACATTTGTTTGTTTTGCAAGTATTTCATTGATTTTTCAAGTGTATTGCAATTGTATAAGTCAAGTTTGAGTCACTGCATTCACTGTAGTCATGTTACAAGACTCAGAATCTCATAATTGCAAACCACAAGCATAATCAAGTCATCAAAAGTACTGCAAGTCACTACAGATGATTATAATTTATTACAGATGGGATCATATATTGTGTTGTGTGTCAATACTTGCAAAAATTCCAAAAAAATTTAGTGTGGGTCTTTACAAAGGAGTGTACAACAAAAGCAATGATGTAGGAGCATCTAGGGTGTAAGAGCAATCTTGCATCAACCAAAAAAAAAAATTAACATTTGTTTGTTTTGCAAGTATTTCATTGATTTTTCAAGTGTATTGCAATTGTATAAGTCAAGTTTGAGTCACTGCATTCACTGTAGTCATGTTACAAGACTCAAAATCTCATAATTGCAAACCACAAGCATAATCAAGTCATCAAAAGTACTGCAAGTCACTACAGATGATTATAATTTATTACGGATGGGATCATATATTGTGTTGTGTGTCAATACTTGCAAAAATTCCAAAAAAATTTAGTGTGGGTCTTTACAGAGGAGTGTACAACAAAAGCAATGATGTAGGAGCATCTAAGGTGTAAGAGCAATCTTGCATCAACCAAAAAAAAAAAATTTAACATTTGTTTGTTTTGCAAGTATTTCATTGATTTTTCAAGTGTATTGCAATTGTATTAGTCAAGTTTGAGTCACTGCATTCACTGTAGTCATGTTACAAGACTCAGAATCTCATAATTGCAAACCACAAGCATAATCAAGTCATCAGAAGTACTGCAAGTCACTACAGATGATTATAATTTATTACGGATGGGATCATATATTGTGTTGTGTGTCTAGAACCTTCCATTTGACTTCTATGTATTATTGATCACCGCACGTGTTATTCACTTGAGGAAGCTAGTTGAGGCCTATATTGCGTAATTATTGTATAAAGGTATGTAATGTCCCCTTTTTCTAGTGAGTTAGTCTATACTTGGTTCCCATAGACTAACCAAAGTGGTTAGGGAACTCTGAGAGTTCGTTTGGTCGGTTTCTGACATTTTGGCTGGAACTTACTATTTTTAGTAAGTCGCAAAGTTGGCTATTTTGGGAAACTCTTTATTGGAGATGGAGCATTTCACCGAGATCTTTCCAACGGTCTATAACTCATGGGATTCTATGACCGTTTGGGCTTTCATATTAAAGTCCGTAAGTTATACTTTATTATTATATTTGGACTTTAATTAATTAATGTCGATGACTTTGGAGAAAGAAGGAAAAATGCAAAAATAAGTCACTAAGGGATTTGGGTGCCCCTTTGAGGAATAAAAAGCAAATTTAAAAATAACATTTCCCTCTCATATGGGTCGACCCACTTGTGGAGTTATAAAAAGGCAAAGAGTGGGAAAAGTTATTCATTCTTGATATTACATTTTATGCTTCTATTTGCTCTGCAAATGAGGGTTTGGGGGATTTTTTCCAACCAAGGCTTTTGGTGACAGAAACCACCATTGGTAGCAATCTTCCGCAGGTGTGAAAGATCACCCAAGGGGATTTTGGAGCAGCCATACTCAGTGATTGTATTTGAGCTTCCTTTTGATACCACCATTGACGGAGATGGAGATAACAAGATATATCTTATTGCAGTTTTGTTGCAGCTGAGGAAGAGTATTAGTGACAGATTGTATTGCAGATTTAAGAAGGGTTGGGACTGCCATTTCTTCATTGCTGGCCGTACTTCATTTTGCTGGCTGTACCTCTTCATGTGTAGGCCGTACCACTTCATATGGTGGCCGTACTTCTTGGAGCAGCCGTTTGGAGTTTATTGGGGTTGTTCTTCCTTGTTTAGTGGTTGTTTTTGACCTAAGGGTCTATGCTGATAGTTGTAGATTGTTTCCTTGCATTCGCTGATACTTTCAATGCAAAACTCCATTGTCATGTTGCTGGTCCGTCAACAGCAGAAATACGAAGATGCTTATTTTGACATGAGTATGTGATGGTTATTCATTTTATGCCATTCTATGAACTAGGTCTTCATTATTTAATTCATATCTGTTATAATTTTTCTGGGTTTTCAGTTGTATGCTATATTCCTTGTATTTTGACATACACACTTCAAGAAAACGAAAACCCCCTTCTGCATCTTCTATCTAGTTCTGAAAGATCACAGAAAAAACTAAAAAATATATCATTAAAAAAAAAAGATAAATCAAAAGAACAACAAGTGCAGGGTATTACAAGGTAACTTGTTTGATCCATGCAGCAAGCATTTGAAACTTACAGCAATTCTTAATGTTACCTATATCACTATAGGTCCTAGCAAGAGTTATATATGGAACCGCATTAAATTTGGGGACTTCTAGCTCATTAGGGACTGTAACACAAATTACAAATGAACCCGCACGTTATGCCATGGTGGTGTGCCAACTACCAAGGTAAACCATTGGGAAAAGCATTTAACTTAGGGGCCAATGAACTTTATCACATTTCTCTAAGGCATGGATCATGGTAACAACCACCGCATCATTATCTATATAAGAAAGTCCAATATGATTTGAGGACAGACAAAACAGGATACTGACCAGAAGATTGAATAGATCAAAGCAAGTGAAAGAAGAAAGAAGATAGAGATCAAATTAGAAGCTGACTGAGACTCTGTGAAAGAAGAAATACATTAAGTGAGATCATATGACTATGATCTATGTGCAATTCATAGCTGATGCCTAGAAATTGTAGCATTGTTATTAATGAATAAATTACTGTTGTTTTCCTCCTGAGAATTGTTATTTTCTGTGGAATTAAATAAGGCTTAGATATAAAAACATAATGGCTACAAGGCTGGATGATCCTTAATTGGACCCTTCAACCTTGACTGCATTAAGCAACAATTATTAGATTGGATAACATCATGGGAGATGATGATATTGAGCTAGAGGAGTCATTGCCTTCTAGTCCAAGGGTGGAGCTGCAACCAACTGTAACTTTTTATGATGATTTATATCATATTTATTGACTATGCATTATCATTTTGATGCAACATGCTGTTTTTGTATTCAAATTTAATAGAAAAACTATTCAATCAGATAAGTTAGATGGGGATGGCTAGGAATTGTTAAGACATCCTAGCAGATCAGTGTCACGCTCTGTTTTTTTATCCCTCAGAAACAGGGTCCATAAGTGTGAGATTATGTTGTTGAATAAGAAATATTCATCAGATGTATGAGTAGAACAGCAATGTAATGAATCCTTAATCAGCAGCAAAGTTGCACACCTACCTGAGTTGTAGAGCAAGTTGCAAATGATGGAACAGGGAATAAAGTTGCTACTAATCCGCAACAGATGCCAAATAGCTCATGGCTATCCATATGACCAAAAAGACTATTCAATCAGACATTAGATAGGGATGACTAGGAGTTGTTAGACATCCTTTCGGATCAGTGGCACCTTAACTATTTTCCATCCCTTTAAAACAGGGTCCATACTCAGGTAACTGTGAAACTCTTGATGAATAAGAAATTTTTATCAAATGTATAGGTAAAACACCAATATAAGTATAACACCCACACAACACATTTCTTTTCCTCATCTGATGATAGATTACAGAAGAGCTTGAACAGTCAATACTCTGTGAGGAAAAGAAATTTTTATCAAATGTATAGGTAAAACACCAATATAAGTATAACACCCACACAACACATTTCTTTTCCTCATCTGATGATAGATTACAGAAGAGCTTAAACAGTCAATACTCTGTACACGACATACCATGAGTTTAAGGTGGGGGCCACCCCAACGTAAAGTGCTGGCATTTTATAAACGTGAAAAAACTAGTAGTTCCCAAAAGCATACCAACTCATCTTCATAGACTGTTGGAAAATCATGTCTACTGCAAATGTATAGTTACAAAATTTAACCTCAAAAATGTATTCACATTTATGTCTTTCTTTTTCAAACAAAGGAGTGTGCATTGCATACCTTCTTGTTGTCTCCGGAATCGATCTCCTGACCTTCACTTCCTTTTCTCCTCCTCCTTCTTGCACAATCTCGACCGCGCTCTTCTTCTTTGACTGTATCAAATTAGTCTTCTTCCCCTCCGCTCCGTTTTTCTTCTTCGCCTTCTTATTCCGCGCAGGGTAAACAATGAGCGGGTCATTACCCTCTCCAACTTTCCTTTTCGGCGCCATTTGGGAGCCACAACCAGCCGTAGCCATTGCCGTCTACAGCAAGCGTGAAAATTAAAATCTCAAGGCAGAAAAACCACCCCTATCTAACAGAAATCCTAAACAACTAAAATTTTCAACTCGAGCCAAAAAAAGAACTTCACAACCAAACAGAAATTCAAATTTATTTACTTTTTTTCAAATTCAAACAACTCAGCCTAAAAACCGCCACGACTGAGCACAAAAACTACAAAAATATTTTTACACAAGCCACACCTTAAATATTCAGCTCCGCTGGGACAATTCTTTGAATTCTTTGAGGCCGAAAACGTCCTTAAATTTGAAAATTTAAGTGAAAAACAAACTTATACAGAATTCTCAACTTTGTAATCCTCTGATTTTCCTACACAATGTCAAGCTCTTAGAAACCCTACCTTGGCAAATTCAGTTCCGCTACTGAGCAAATTTAAAAAGCAAATTGCTACTATAAATATCAACTGCACAGCACACAGTAAGACTTTGAACTCTACTTTTTCTTCTTTCAAATTTCTATTTTAGCTTGCACAGTAAATTATTATGTAAAACTCTGTTTAATTTCCTTCTTTTGGCGGTGCTTGATATTTTTAGGACTGTAACTGTAGTCTGTTTTATTCTATTATATCCAATTTAGTTATTGGATAATAGCTATATTTTAGGTACTGGAATATTTTTTGTCGGGAGCTTTTTGCCGTTTATTTCCGGTGGTTTTGGCGCCGGGAATTTTGCCGACGGTTAAGTGTATGGCAGGACTGTATTTTTGGCGAGAAGTTTGGAGACAGTTTTAATTGGATAGGTAGTTTTAGTCATGATTTGCAGCACGTAATAATAAATGCAGACGACTGACGAAACAATGAATTTAGTGTAGAGGCTATGTTTAGATGGATCCCGAGTTAAACTTAGCAAACCGAGCCTGTAAAATTTAAGTGAAAAATATGACGGTTATAAGATGACAGTGACGGAAGCATAATGCTTTTTCTATTAATATTTCTGTTTTTTGTTTATTTTGGTTTTTTTTGGGGGGGTTCGGACACTTCTTAGGTACACGTCATTTTCGAAATTCAAACTTCAAACGTAAGGAACTAGGAAAAAGTTGAGCGGGAGCAAAGATTTTGAAGTTTCATGGTGTAAATAAAAAATAAAAAAATAAAAGGTTAATACATAAGAGGTAAAGAATACATGTGTTGAGCTACCAAGGAAGTAATAACTCTCAAAAAAGCTAGAGCAAGACTTAATTGAAAGTGAAGAGAATTATTGATTGTGAAGACCCTTATGTCTACGTCTCAAGAATATGTGCTGCTTGTATACACCTAAAAATGATACAATTCAATTAAATAAATATTTTAAATATTTATTCCATTCTTCCATCAATTAAATAAATATTCTAAATTTATTTTATCGATTCACTGTTCCATAATTAAATAAAATCTATTTATTTAATTAAAATTCTTCTAAATGTCTCACACAATTAAATAATCATAAATTATTTAATTAATCCAAATTCCTCTATCTTAAGTTCTAAATTCAAAAATTCACCTCACTTTTCCATCTCACCTTGTCCACCTCATCGAGTTGCACATGTAATTAAATATATTAAATATTTAATTACCTATTTTCTCCCTCACCCACATGTCCTATTTCTTCTCAAATCAGAAGTTAGTTAACTAATCAATCAAAAGTGTTAACTAACCAGTCAATTGAGTTAATCCCTCAATCAATTCAGTCAATTCCATAATTCATTCTTCCAACTAACTAATCAAGTTTGTTAACTGATCAATTAAAGGAGTTAACTCTCCAATCAATGTTGTCAAGTCCCCTCTTTCATGATGGAGATGAGACACTTGTCATATTTCTACTGGTTGCACATTCCTCAACCATCCTCAGCCGTTGATCATCACACTTCCTCTCAACCGTTGATTCTCATTCTTCTGAGTCTATAAAAGAAGCTTCATCCTCCCATTCTATTCATCCAGGTTATTTGTATTGTTACTCTGCAGAATTCTACCTGCGCGCCTTTGGCACCTCCAACACAATCTACTTGAGATCACCATTTGCTTTGAAGCTCTACTTCACAGCATTATCTATCAACACAGCCATTTACTACTGACATCCTACAACACAGCTAAAAGAGTGCACTCACTGAAGGCCTACTTCATCAGCAAAGGACGGTTGTAATAGGTGAACAACAGAAGCTTTGGAACAGGGAAGGTTTGCACTGTATTGTTCATTGCATCATTTCATTCAATCTTTCTTGTTTTCATTATTCTGTTGATGTTTGGGTTTAGTATTGTTCATTTGATTAATCCACATTTTACCCTAACACTTCTAAAATATCTTTTATACTGTGTATGATCCCAAAGTTGGTTCTATACATATGACCAGCAATGAAAAAGACAAATGCAATAGCTAAATGATGATGAGCGCTATCAGTTAGCCACAAACATTGAGTTTGTGGGTGGAATCCTCCAAGAAGAGTTAGAATAGCAGTTCCCAACCCTTGAGAGGATTCTGAATGGACTCACCAAGGATCGAGTCTTGCTGAGTGCAAGGCTCCCGACACCATAAGGGATGAGGTCGAGATCGTACCCTGGGTGAATTTGACGGAATGGATACCCCTCAATCCTTGGCTCTCAATCGAAGAGGTTTAGCCTAAGGCTCGTGCTCTCGAATCAAGTAGCAAAAATGAATTTGTGGATGATCTCCTCCAAAAATAAATAAAATAAAACGTTAGCTAGAGTTTGATGGTTCTTGGAACTCCCTTATTCCAATTGGACTTTACCGACAAGAGGTAGGTTTATAGTGGGTGCTAACCAGAATTAAAAACCTAGTAGGCTATAACGTTGTTGGATGAAGCAATGACGGTACTAAGTGCCAGAGTCAAACTCCTGACCTAGGTGGAGATAATGAAGGATTGCAACCAGGGCTTATATTTGATGGTCGTATGGTCGTATTTAGTCATGTTAGTCGTAAAATACAATTAAAATTTTAGGAAGACTGTATCACTTAAAAGGTAAGATTTCACATAAATTGTCAAATTTTCTATGTAATTGTTCTTTTATATATATTCTTAGTATATATGTTTTTCTTAAAATATGTAGGCTTTAATATTTGAAAGGCAACTTCAAATAAATGACCTTCACAAAAAAAATTGCTTGACAAGCAGGGTTGACCATCAAATTTAGACCCTGATTGCAACCGATTTCCTTGTGTAACAAAATAAAATAAAACACTTTTTCAAAATATTTGGGTTTTTAAGGAGTTAAAATATAAAATAAAAGTAAGTAATAATTAATACATGATTTAGCTATTACAATGAGACTTTAAAAAATAATTAGGTATATATAAATGTGCATAGAAATTTTTAAAAAAATAAGGTATTTCATTTTAGGTTCGATTTAAATTTGATTGTGATAGATTGTGTAGGATGATTTATTTTTATGTCAGAATTTTGTAATTCATCAAACGACTGCTTTTAGATTGATAAATATTTTGTGCCTCACACAAGGTTGTTTTTACATATTTGAAAATGACCTTCATGCTTGTGGATTTGAACTATGTGTAAAATCAATCTTTGTGTGCAGATTCGATTTAACTACCTACAAACTTCAAATTTGTGTTCGCCTTGATTTTTGAACTTGCAATAAATGGTTGGTGATGATTGTTAAACACCTTTAGGAGCTTGGGAAATAGGAATCTTGATCCAAATCCCAGGTGGTCCAAGGGACAAACTAGGGGTTTATAGATTGTGCAATCGAAAGGCAACAGACAGTAAATTAAATGCACAATCGAAGTGGAACCCTTTAGCAAATGTCTCGTACTTCTATCCACAAACAGCAAGGAATATATTACAATGGATATTTACAAAGATCATGGCTAGGAATGAAGATTCTCATGAGAAGAATGGATAACACTTCAAACTAGTTTGCCTATGCACATTTAATATTCATCATCGTCCTCAATGTGAGAGATGTGTGAATATATACAATACATTACGTTACAGTTACAAAACAAGAAGCAAAAATGTAACAGACCAAAGTTGATGTCCTATGACATGGCCAAAGTTGATGTCCTATGACATGGCCAAAGTTATCCACATGTAGAGTTGTTGAACTCACCAAGTATGTATGCAAGGTTACACGCAGGCATACATGGGAGTGTGCGATGTGCAAGACATGGTGACATGTGTCACAATGCGCAATGACACTTAGAGTTATGTGTTGGGTACAAGTGCTAAAGAGAAGAGCGCAAAAGTCAAGGCATGCACAATGTTTTCAAAAGCTTGTTTGGTTGTACTTAAATCAAATATTTTTCTTACTCAAGCTCCTAGATCTAATTTAACGGTTTTAACAATATTAAAGACATGTCAAACAATTAGTGAAAGGGGTTGTGCTTAAATGGCAAGGCCATACGGTTCTCACAATTGAGATCCAAGTTCGAATCCCCCAAGTAACATATGGTTTCTATGTGGCTTCTAAGTGGACTATGTTGACTATGTTTGAATAAGTGGATATGTTGATGGAGAGGAGGTCCCCTTGTGACCTCCATCTTACAGATTAAAAAAAAACACATGTCAAACAATTATGCATTATGCTTAAGAATGTGTAATTGTTCATGTCATGTTAATGTTTTCTTAATACAATGATATCAAATGATGTTCTTTGATGTGCTCTAGATGTACTCAGTGATTCTAATATCATCATAATGAATTAAAGTTTTTTATTTTATTGAACATCCTAGGTAATACAGTTGGAATCTTTTGCACTTGACTCAATATAGGTAATGCCTAGTAAGAAAGGGGTTGATGTGGGCACATTTTTTAATTTTTTGATTTTCAAATTTCAAGGGTCGAATCCACACACACAAATTTAAAATAAGATCAATTCCACACTTGCAAAATCATCCCAAGGTAAGGAATGAGTAAATTATATATCAAGACTGGTCCTTTGGCTTGTGTGAGGTCACAATTAGTCAAATCTTAGGTACTTTAACAATGTTTACATAGAAATATGTTATTTGTACACTGGTCATTGTATAAAGGACAACTTAGTCGAACTAAACCCAAAACAAATGGGAAATGTGTAGGGTAAGCAATTTTCACTATTACATTTCCCCCCCGCTTTGATTTACAAGTGAACTACTGTGAAGATGCATGTTAAAGTAAAAACAAGAAGCTAACATGAAAGCAAATATTTAGTCACTTGTCTAACAGATACAAATTAGGATGATGATTATACACATTCTCCTCACTGTGAGTGCTCCATCTTGAAACCTACAATGCAAAAGAAAAAGTTCCAATGAGTAGCATCTGGCATTCATTTAAAATAGGCATAAACAATAATTGCTATTGAAATAATATCTGTGAATGAAAAAGTAAAAAGGAAAAAAAGACATCTATTAATGCACATAAAGAGTTGAGCATCCATTGAGCATGGTAGGACCCAAGAGCCTAAAGTCGTAAACATGTCTTGAAGATGTATATGTAGCATCAAAGCATATATGTGACATGCAGAAGTAAAGAGCATGAAGCCTCCAAAAGAACATGTAAGTTGTATGTATGTGTGGCCTAAAGCCATAAAGAGCATTAAGTTGTAAATGGAATGAATATTGTCATTGAAATATTAAAAAATAATGGAACATTAGTGATAATATACACCTCATCTAATTGGATGCACACAAAGAATGTAAGGAATTAGAAGAGAAAATGTTAAAGATATCATTGTGTAAAGTGCAATAACTATGAACATGTGTCAGAAGTAGCATCATGCAAAAATCAAGCAATAATTACTAAGATGTGAGAATGTGAGCACATGCATCAAAAGGCGATAAGATAACCCTGATGTTACCCTAAATTGTGAGGACACTGAAGTGAGAGTGATAGATAAACAAACCATATAAGCATCAAGAGATGTCATAAGAAAATACAAGCATGTAAGCAAGGACATGTAGGATATGCCTATAACACAAAATATGTTAGTATAATTGTTGGAAATAAACCACACTCGAATCGGCGATGGACTGGCCACAAGGGACCAGTAGCTCAGTTGGTAGAGCACTCCAATAACAAATGGAAGGTCCTAGGTTTTCGTCCTAGCTAATCCATATGAGTAGCAGCTCAACAATTGCTATCAGAGCCAGGATAGGAGCCCCAAGCACCTACATTGTGGCTTAAGGGGGTGTTGGAAATAAACCACTCCTAGACCGACGATGGATTGGCCACAAGGTGCCAGTACCTCAGTTGGTAGAGCACTCCAATAGCAAATGGAAGGTCCTAGGTTTGAGTCCTAGCTTGTCCATATGAGCAGCAACTCAACATTAATTATCCATTAGATGCTAGCATGAAGATGTGTGGATATGATCATCTAAAATTAGAGATGTATCGATAATAACATGTAGGTGAGAAATAAACAGGATAAGGATGGGACCATAAAATGAAGCAAAGCATCAAAATCTACCCTTTTTAACTCTTAACCTATAGCCTCTATCATTATAAAGACCACTAAAAACATAACCCATATGAAACTAAAAAATTGGAGCATATGAACTAAATCCATCTAAAATTTGAAACCATACGAAACATAAGGCATTTGAATGTGTAAAGCCCCTAAAACTAAAATCATATAATTCAATGATTTGTAATAAATTATAGAACCATCTCAAAAAGTAACCAATGAGAAAATATGTCATTACGGAATACCTTAGAAATATTAGAGCGATCACTGTGTGCAAGTAAATGCAAACATGTATAAACAAGTTAAACTAATTAAATCTATTCATTTACATCTACATGCAACCTCGTGATTAAGAAAAAGACTATTAAGCTAATAAAAACAATGAAAGTTCTCACCAACACTAAACCTTGTTGCACCAAGCTATGGTGGATGTGCTCAAGGATTGTTGATGAGAAATGTGGGTGCTCCTACCAATAGCATGACTTTGCATTCTAAGAAGACTTGATGATGGCTTGGGTGAAGGTCAATTTATAGTTTTTTTTATGAGTGGATGGAGTGCTAGGATTGGCTTGAAGGATCAAGGGTTGAGGATGATTGAGAGGATTGGAGTGACGAGGAGCCTTCAAGTGGCACGATGTGATAGGTGCACATGGAGGGGTGCAAGATTCAAGGAAAATCAATGGTTGAGGATTCCCTTGAAAGAAGTGGAGGGGAGGACCAAAAGGGTACCTTAGGGGTATGGGTAAATGTTTCACCCATGCCCATGTACAAAGACCCATGCCTATGTAAAAACCAAAAGGACCCATGTCCACTTTTGAACCTTGTGCAAGGTTTGAATGAGTTGATCATGTTTAGGATTGTGCAAGTGGGTGATTAGTTGATTAATTGATTTTAGCCAACTTAATGAAAAGTGGACAAAATAGGGAATTAAATAAAAATTTAAATTTATTTAATATTTGGAATGAGAATGAGGCATTTAGATAAATAAATATTTGAATTTATTTGTCTAAGCTTGGACTATAGAAGAAGGAGGATAAATGATTGATTAATTAAATAAATTGAAGAAATAGTAAAGTGATGTCCCGTGATGGTTGGAATAGTGATGAGACAATTTTAGGTGTCTGCATTTTTCCCCTTTTTAAGATGGTTTTATGATAGTAGCATCATTTCAAACATAGTGCTTGGTTGGATGACAATATTTTGATTTTAGAAGGAAATGATTAGATTATACCAGCCACTCGAAGGAGTGACGAGGAGGAATAATGATAGGGATGATGACAAGGAGGGACGATGATGCCTCCCCGAGAGGGCAAGCAGGTTTGAAGAACACAAGTGTACTCTTGAAATGGATGAAAAGGATGCAAGGTAGGTGGTGGCATGAGGGAAAAGATTGGAGGATAGATAACTAGATGCTAGAAGATTGGAGGATAGGAGCAATGGATGATAGAGGACAAATTGATAGGATGAATAGATTGGACGGAGAAAAAGGAAGGGGGGGCAAATGGATGTATGGAATGATTCGTTATGTTGTGTTGGATTGAGAAACATTATTTAATATAGCACTGGACATTATGCACCAAGGTATAAAGAATAGAGTGATAATGTGTCTCGTGCATAGGACTGCCTCAAAAGGTCACAAGCAACCATATGTCGTATAATACCATGATATGGAAGATCATGATGTCATTGTGGCAAGTAGGCCACAATGACTAATGTGGATGCAAACAAAATGATAATGCACACAAACAACCAAGCAAGCATGCACAAAACGATATAAAGACAAACATGACATTGCCCCTGGTCAAGTTGAAAGGCTAGAGATTGATTGAGTGATGATGATGGATATTGTTGTTGATGTGGGAATGGTATATCCAAAGGACAACACGAGGATTGAGAATGATATATCCAGTTAATGAGTTGATTAAGGCTTGCAACAAGGCTGGGAATAAGACTAATGGATGCACTTGGATGGTTTGTTTAGATTACTTAGCTAGATTTGCATGGATTATGATTTGTTTGCGATGCTTGGTTTGTTAGGAGATTTGGATTGATAGGATGGATTGCATTTAGGTATCCATTTGCATGATACCAATGACAAGGGAGAAATTGAGCCTAGAGATAAGGGTGAAAGGGGGATTTGGATGGGACAACTGTGGAATTGTTGATAGAGAATGGAATGGATGGGGGATTATGGATGAAGTAGGTTTCATATGTGATCTCCAAGCACTATGTCATGTAAGAGTAACATGTCACTTATGATTAGGTGTTGTGATGCTTGTGACGATGCATAATAGGGAGGATGTTGCAAAGAATGGGTGTATGACAAGAGGTATCCAAAGCATGTTCTAATAGTGATGCCCTTGTCCTTATCAAGTGGGAAGGGTGAATGGATTGGAGAGAAGATAGGATAGATATGTCGATATAGCGGAGGGGATGGATGGGTGTGATAAGATAGGCGAGGCTTGTCCCCAAGTGTAGGGTGCTCTTTGATAGAGTATTATGCATGATGCCCACAAAGGGGTTCATCATGGTACTTGTCCAAGATGCCATAAAAATGGTTTTCACTATTATACGATTTTTTCTCTTTTTTTGTTTTAATTTTTAATTTTTTTTTTCATTTTTTAATTTTAATTTTTTAATTCTTTTGATTTTTTTATTTTTTCTAATTTATGATTTTTATGGTTTTTTTTTATGGTTTTTTGATTTTTTGGATTTTATAATTTTGGGGTTGTGCATTTTTGGGATTGGGACGGTGGATGGATGGATAAAGGGATTTGGATGAGGGGAAGGGACTCGGGCATCTAATTCCATGATGAGGTGATAGTGTCCTATTGAATAATGACTACACATGAACCATGTCAATTATCATTGCACTCGTAGATGTTGGTAGAAGCCTTGTGGTCATGAAGTTAGTTATTCAAATGGTAAACATGGTACCATCACAACTCACATGTTTTAGAGGATGCCACCATGGGAGATGGAGGGGAAGGTAAGTTAGATGGGTGGATAGATTATGTAAAAGCATGAATTAAGGGGATGTGATGGGGGATATATGTTGGGTAATGGATTTAATTATGATAGGGTGGGATGGTGAAGGCATGAGGGGATATCCTTGGATTGAGAGGAATTACGACCAATAGTTGCACACACCATGCTAGATTGGGAATCCTTTGATTGTGATAAGAGATTTGGGGTGATAGGGATTTAGGATGGATGGAGATGCTTAATTTTTAATTTTAGGGTCGGGATGGGGGATTTAGGGATTATCATTTTGGGGACCCAAATGGACTTAGGGTTTTTAGGATAGGGATGGGAGGATTGGGAATTCGTTGATGGGGTAAGGGTTTGGGGATGGAGTGGAACTCTAAAAATGTAGATTTAGACATTCAACTTAGATTTATTGTTTATTTTTGCTTGGGGACCCACAAGGTTTTTATTTTTACTTTTGGATTGGTGGGCCTTTGTGGTCTTGTGGATTGATTTGGATTTGGTGTTGCATGTTGATGCATGGTGACATGGCAATCCTTTGAATTTGGTGGGTTCTTTGCTTTATATGTATAGGCATCCAAAGTGCTTCCAAGGTGGTCCCATGGGGAGACGTTATCTTGGAATCCCATGAGGTTGGTGATAGCTTCATCATTTTAGAATGGGTCCAATAATGTGTGTATTTAAATGATGGATGTTTATAATGGGTTATAGGGATGGGGGATTTGCATATGAAAGTGACGCAGATTGATTGTCATTGATGTCAAAAGGTTTTGTAGGTTCACAAGGTGTTGATATTGACAAGGGTTGTTCATCATGTTCGTGGTTTGCTATCATTGATATGATTATCTCTTGTTTTAGTTCATAAATGATGCAATGCATATTTGATGCAGATATGATGCAATGCATATGTCTTGTGATACAAAGTTGGTTGACAAAGTGTGTTTCATGCAGCCATGTTGTTCACAGGTTGTCCACTTGGTTTCAATGCAGAGACCATTCAGGGGTAGAAGACATCTTTATATGGTTTGTATAATGCTCATCAGTTTATAGGTTGCAGTGATGTTGTTCATCTCATCTATGCTTTGATGCTTGTTGAGTTGTTCGTGGACCAAAATGTCGTTATAAGATCAAGATTGGAGTGTTGCATGCAAGTACTTTTGATTTGAGTTGAGAAGTACATCATCAGGATCTTAGGATGTCATGGTGTTGAAGTTATGATGGTGTTGGGAAAGTAAAGAAATGTCATTGATATATGTTAAGAAGTTAATGCTTCATGATGTCAAGAGTTGGGTTATACTATTTCACTTATTTGATGCTCATGATGATCTTCTTAATGATTGATGTTCATGGTATAATGTTAATTTACTTCACTATAGGAGTTGCAGTGTTATGGTTTCTCATGTTCCATCAATAGGTCAGTGATCTTGGTTTGGCATGTCACATCTGGCATAGTTCATCATCAAAAGGTCATTAATAATTATGCCATGGTTTCTCATGTTCATGTGGCATGTGTTTATATTTGTCATGGTAAGAGGAAGACTTTGTTTATTTTGGAGCCTTGATAGTCTTTAAAGCATTGCAGTTTGCAGACATCGAGGGAAGGTTGGAACTTGTTCAGTACTGAAGATTTTTTTTAATAGTCTATGGTTTTTAAATCCTAAACTATGTCACATAAATCCTAAATCTAATTGTCATTCAAAAAGGCCCTTTATGTTTTAATTTTATGTTGACTTGGTATTACAAGTCGCCATCACTTAAGGTGACCTTCTAAAGGATTCTAATGACATATGAAAAATCGGCCCCTTCCTTATGAGCATCGGTTATCTTTTTGTTTGAATCAATATCATATAAATTTGAAGGTCTTTTTTGGTGGGGAACATGAATAATCCATATTAATGGCTTTGTTTAAATTTAGAATTTTTGTTTTAAACTTCTAATTTGTCGGCCCTCAAAATGTCATATCTTTATGACATCAAATAAAGTTTTTTTTATAAGATATTTGCAAGGAGAATTTTTTGGATTTTAAAAGGAGATATAAGGCAGATTTTTTGTGAGGTATTTTTGGAAGATTATTTTTATTCTCTTAACTTGTGGGGGAGGATATTAAGAAAGAAATATTTATTGCATTTTTTAAATTGGAATTTTTTTTAAAGGCCATGTTATGTGGAGAAGATGTAGGGTCTTCTATTGGAAGGATAAAAGAGAAAATTGAGACATTTTTTATGAAGATTTTTTTTTTCGCACATGGATTTTTTAATGATGAAGTTGATTTTTGCAGAGAAGATGAAATTTTTTATCTTTGCAGATTGGAGAAGATGAATGGTTTCTTTGAAGTATATTGAAGTTTTTTTTTTATTATTATTATTACAGGTTGATGAATATTATTGATGAAATTGTTTTGAAAGAAGATGAAGAGATTGAAGGATATGAAAAGTGTTCAAAATGCAAAGAGGGGAAGAATTTTGAGAAAGGAATATCAAAAGTTATTTCTTTATTTGCAGGATGGAGATTTTATTTTTTGGTGATTATGAATTTCGTACAGTAGATAGAGAGATTGTTTTTTTTAATGGGGCAAATTGATTTTATTCTCGAAGAATAATTTTTACATATTGAAGTTTTTGGGAAAAGGAATATGTATGATTTAATGGTGAAGATAAATATACATAGAGATAGAGGAAAGGGAATGGTTTTGCAAAGATTGATTTAATTTTTCTTGCAGGATGAAAATATGCAGAAGAAGAATTTGAATGGTCATCGCATATATATTGGTTTTGTAGGTTCATTGTATCAAGGTTGTGTTGGTCATGATGTTAGTCACAAACAAACATAGAATAAAAGTACACATTAACCTTTATTCATCTTGAAAGATACGATGAATTCAGAGAATTCATGATCCCAAGTCTCCGGTGATTAGGTCTTAATCGACTGACGTTACTCAGTGGTTAATGTGAGTTGCTGTTTCCATTTTGGGGCCTTACGTGAAAATGCACTATCATCATGAAGTTCCTGCAGAAATTCCTTACAGAGAAGTCAAATTATACGGTTATTTGATGAAAAGAGGTAAAATACCTAGATCTTTGCATGATATTTTCAATTGTGCATGCTTAGTGTTCAAATATGCTAAATATTTATGATTATCTACGAGATGTCTGCATATTTTGGATTATTTGCTTAAGATTATCAGTTTATTTGCAATTGTGATAGTGAGATGCTCTGAAATTGAAAGAAATTAAAGGAAATGCTTCTAATTAAGTTGAACCTTTAGCTTTTGATCCACATACATGCTTGATACTGTCATGAGGAGAAGAAATCAAACCATATGTTCACCAGGACATTCCACAGCTAGATACAATTGATGCAAACTTCAGAGGATAATGAATGAAAACAATACATGCAACATGATGAGCACTCCAAGGGACGCAGCAAATCAAAGCACATATCCAGAATTCAGACACAGATTACTCAAGATTTACGAAGATTTGTAATCAAAATACTCTTCTCTTTCATTAAGTATGCAAAAGACATGTACATATACAATAGCTTTGAAATAAGTCCTGAATATTTCAGCAATCAGATTTCAATTAAGTTTCGAATGAATATAACAAGGCATTCCACCACCTTTTATAGAATAAGGTGAGGAATCCGTTACAAAAGATCCACGGATCTGATTTATCAATACAAATCAACGGTCATCACTTCATGACTTGTCAATTTTACCAAAAAGGCACAAGTTGCCAGCTGGCAACTATCTATTCTGCATATGCAAGATATTCCCCCCTTCATGATGTATCTTCATCATGCTCTTCATCTGATGCATGCGGGTCATCATCATGTGCATCGCTCTCTGAACTTTCGCTATCCGGATGATGACGCCGCTACATATGGGGCTGCATGCTGCTCTGGATTTGTTCGTATGACTGCACAACTTGGTCTATTCCTCCGCCATCTTGAGTCTTTGCCTTGATGATGGCGTGTTTGTGTGCTTCATATTTATCCCTGCTGTTATCCAGCTTATTCTTTCTGTCCTGCAGTGTCTCATTATAGGTCTCCATCTTGACCTTGATCCTCATCTTTTTATTTATTATTTCTTCTGTCAAGTGGACCAGCAAACCATCATCTTCCACTTGGAAGTTATTACGCAAAGCCTTGAGGGCAGAATCTTCATCTTGATTCTCTATCTTCCCTTCCACCTTGCCCTCTAATGTTTCGAGCATGTCTGCTTCAATGCCCATTAAATCGCGTAGCCTCATGCTGATCTCCCTCAGCTTATTATTGCATCTCTTGAGGACTCCGCATTCAAACTGTACATCTTTATACCATATATCCACTAATAATGCAGTATTATTATTTAACACCTGCTTACTGATAAGCAGTTGTGGATTTATCTTCCTTATTTCGTCCAGCAGGCTGAGGACTTTCTCCAGTTTATAAGACCTTTTTCCGGTCTGCATCTGCAACCTGTCTACCTTGGTTTTGGAGTCACTCAATATGCTCCATCTCTTCAAAGAACCTTTCATTATTTCTACAGCATCATCCAATGTGGATGACACCCATTTTCTGATTACGGACACCTCATGTTTCATGAGGTCCAGTTTATTTACCTCCTCCTGAGAAATGGCAGTCAATGGGACTGCAGCTTCACCTGTGGTATCCTCAGGGTTGGTTAAACCCTTAATGTATGCATGCAACTGGGCAATGTGCTCTTTATGTTGCTTATTCTTCTCCTTCTCTCTTTTCACCTTCTGAATTAGAGAGTCTATAATGTCTTTTCCTTCCTGACCTTCCTGCTCTTCATTGGCAAAACCCAAATCAACTGTGCTTATCTGGAACTCATCCACAGTGATTTTGCCTTTCTCTTTCTCTACGACAGGCACAGCAATCTGTGCGGTCCTTCTCCCTGTCGCTGGATCTCTTTTGATGGCCGAAGTCATCTTGGCCTTTCTCTTGGGCTTCATTATATCTGCGGCGAACAGGGTGGAGACGTTGAATTCCTGAATCTCCAGTTCCTCTTCAACATTCACTTCCTTTTCTAACCATGGAGGCACCTGATCATGCTTCTCAGCATCATGATGCTGTTCACCTCTATCTCCTGTTTCCACCAACAAGCGTTGTGGAGATGGTGACTTTTCTTTTTCCGGCTCTTGATGCTCGCCTTGCTGCTGTTGATCCTGAGGCGCCTCCTTCTGTTGAGGAACTTCTTTTTCCGGGGGAGCATCTTCTCTGTGTGGGGAACCTGGTGGTGTACCTATATGTGGATCATGATGATCATGATCTTTTTCCTTCGTTATTTCATCTGTCCCCAGTTCTTCCCCCTGTGGAGGTTGATCATCCTCCTTTTGCTTTTCTACTTCCGGTGGTATGTCGACCTTTGATATTGTAGGATCTGCCTGAGGTGATGGCATCTGCTCCGCAGCGGCTATCTGTTCTGTACCTGCAGCATCCACCTCTTGTGCCTTATCAGTAGGATCCTCCATCACTTCATTCTTCTCATCATCAGCCTTTGCTTCTCGGACCTCTACTATAGCAGGTCCTGCTGATGTATCTTGTGGGCTCTGTTGGCCTGATTCAAGAACATGGCCCTCTGCTTCGGCCATCTCTATCTCCTTTGTCAGGTGGGCCTTATCAGGTGATCCTGCTGGCTGTTCAGGACTTGCATCCCTTTTCTCCGTCAAGTCGACCACTGCAGGATCTGTCACCTCGGCGATCAGTGTGTCCAGCCCTATGTCCTGAGCTACCTGCTCCGGGCTCTTCTCTGGTTCTGGGCTCTTTTCTTGCTCCGCCTCTGCTTGTTTTATCTCTTCAAGCGTTGATTGGACAGATGGAGGCTTGTGAGGAGCCACACTGATGCCAGCAGCCGCAAGTGTTTCCATTTCTTGTGTAGCTACATCCTGCACCACCTCATCATCAGACAAGTTTATTGTCTCGTCTAGCGAGACATGCTTTTCTGCTTGTGCCTGAGATGCTTCCTTTTGTTGCTCTTCTGCAAGTTCTATTTTGAACTTGACAATGGTAGGAAGTGGAACATTGTGCTGAAGTTCCTTCTGCACTTCACTACCTGCCCCTTGTACTTGCACTGGGGGTTGACTCATCTCACCTCTCATGGAGGTTTTTGGTTTCTTAGGTGTGGTAGGAACCAACACCTGCGGAGCTCTCCTCTTTCTTCTAATTACGAGTGGAGCTTCCTCCTCTTCTTCAGGCTCTTCCTCCATGAGGATATCCTTGCCTGGTTGTCTGGATGACTGACCCACTTCTTGGGTCTCTGTGGTTCCAGCCTCTGCTGTCTTGGCTTTCTTGGGCTTGGGAGGAGAATCTGATTCTGATCCTGCTCTGGCTGCCTCCTTAGCCGTGAATACTGCCCTTTCAATTATGACCCCTTTGGGTCCCTTTTCCACCTTCTTGCCCCTTGGGGCTCTCTTGCTTGGCTGCTGTGGTGGAGGAATCCTCTCTCCCTTGGTCTTCCGCTTCTCCAGCAAGAAGTCATCATATTCGTCTGTAGGGATGTCCTGCCCCTTCTTTTTGCTATCTATTGTGATGGCAACACCCTTTTTCTTCAATGCCTCTACCTGTGCATCTACCCAAGCTTGGGTCAAGTGTATGGTTCTGGCAAAGAATGGGTCCAAGGACATATCCTCCTGCATGGTGAGGTCAGGGGCAGAAATGGTATCATTGTATATCTTCTTCTGCTCGTATTCATCTGCCATGATCCTGCCGTCATCACTCTTCAGCTGCTGAGGGAGGGGTATGTAGTCAAATGTCCTGATCTGGTTCAGAGTCAACCTCTGATACCTCCTCCTCCTGGCCTCTGCCTCATCTTCGCAGTCAGCCCAAAAATCTTCTAGGTGCCTCTGGTGAATAGGCTTCCCTAGAATCTTCTGCATTCGACCGTAAGGATCATATGGTCTCGTTACTGGGAAGGGCAGTAGATTCATTTTGTTCAGAGTGACCATCACCTTCTTAATATTGTCAGAGTCAGGGCACATGTAGTTGCCGATGCTGACTGGGAACAAAATTGGTGGCAGCTTCTTGGCATCCTTATACGTCTGTATTATGGTGGAGCCCTGCCTGATAAATTCCATTAAAACTACTGCATCAGTAGGATATCTTGGCAGCATCAGGGGATGCCCTTCAAAACCTTCTATCCTGATGTAGGAAAAGGTGGCAAATTGGATGTACCATGCCCCATGCCTGTACACTGCCTCCTGAGCTTCCATGCTCAGTCTTTTAGTTCTGTCATCTTCCATGGTCCTTACTAGATGCATAGAGAATGCATCATTGACCAGTTTATAGTCCTTGATGTAATTAGTTCTTTGCAGCTGGGGATGATGATCCCAGATATAGGCTGCATTTGTGCCTGTTAACTTCCCATCTGTGGTTAAGGCATCAAACGTACCTCTATATGCACAGGAATAAACAATGTAAGAGGTCATATAGAAGGCACAATCTGAACTTCCCAGGTTCAGCAGCTGCTCATGCAGAGCATCACTTATGATTTGGCCCCACAGTGGCTTGATATCTGCATATAGGCACATCATTATTATGCCGTACATCCAGTCTCTGAATTCTCCAGTATCAGGCTGGCCAGTCACCCTGTTCAGTAGGGCAATCACATACTGATATTCCTCATTAAAATCAAACTTGAACATGTGCACAGGGAGCTTGGCCGCTGCATTATATGTGCTGTTCTCGGCCCGCCAAGCATACATATTCTTTCTGGCGTCTTCTTGTTGGCCTCATATTCTCTTTCAGACTTCTTCAAGTCTACACTCTTTACCTTGCTGCCCATTGGCAGTCCAAATGTTTGGGATAGACCTTTGATGGATAGGTCTGCATACACTCTCCCATGCTTCACCACCTGCCTCGTCTGAGGGTTGTAATTCCGGGCGCACTCAATAACCAGCTCCGGAGACTCCATGGAGTAGGGGAAGCCAGCAGCGTTCCACATGCCGGATACAAACACGGCGTCAAATACTGGACTCTTATCTTGTCCATCATTCAGCTTGGCTGACCAAGCTTCCAGGTTGGTACTCCCCTGATGGGTATCTGTAATTGCCCCAAATTTGAACAGGACCCCTCTCTGTGAAGAGAACATAGGCCTACTGAATTCCTCTTGATTCTTGACTAAGCGTTTTTCAGCCATGGGTACCTGCAATTAACAATCATTTCCTCTCACAACAGGGTATGCATGCATACATATTGCAAATATTATGCCTACTGCATCAATTTCACGTTACTTATTCATACGGATACATAACCAGAACTTACAACATCATATAGAAACAACATGATGAGGGTTTCATTTCACTTACCTGGTTATGCAGATTTCTTTCTTATACCAGTATATCGTTGAGACGCTCTTAATTCAGCTGCTGATCACCTTCCTTCCTCAGTTTATGAGCTCCAGTCGCACAACGGTAGCTGTTATGCAGATATGGAGGCTAGTGCTCTGTAAAACAATTTTAACACAGGTGAATGTAACACTGGCGGTTGAATTACCTTTTAACCTCGCAGTTAGGGTAAACTTAGGGTAACTCTGACAAGTTGGATCACAATCTTTGATCATTCATGCGAAAACTCAGGATCTTGCCAGACGTTTCATTGGGTTCCGGGGTCGGCGGGAATCACCTACCATATCCGCGCGCATTTAATGGCAATGGCGGCAAAGGGAGCAGGGGGATATTCATATGACAAGATATCATGAGGGCAGGATGATATTTCACAAATATCAGGTTGAGTTTCAATATCATCCTCCCTAGTCTTGAAATTGTTATCGCGGCAAAATTCGGGTGACAACGCACCTTTGTTTTCATTTTAGCACATCAGGAGGATATTTCGGTCGATCGGGTGATATTCCAAAATATGATGATGACCTTTAAACTTACTCATTCTCCTTTCGGAATATCAGGATGACGTCATCATGATGTTTGTTCTTTGTATTGGAAATGTCTCATGACGTCATCGTCATATTGGGTGAACATGATCATGTTTAGAAAATATCCTGTCGAAATGTAAATATGATGATGATGTCATCAGGATGTTTGTTTCTTTGTTTATCGGATTCAGAGGATGTCATCAGGATGTTTATTAAGGGTGAGATTTTGCATCAGGATGATATTAATGAATATCGGGTTACTTTCAAAATATGATGCTCGCGATACAAAAGACCGTTCGACGGGGAAGACTAACTATCACTTAAAGTTGACGTCCAGATATTTGAACCGCAGGATCTTATCGGGGGGACGTTTCAAATATGATGATGATGTTCTTCAAACAGCATAACTGAGGTTATAAAATATGACCCTCTTCTTGCGAATATCAGGTTTGACCAAGACTTTGACTGTTCATAACTCTCACATCCTGATGAATATCAGGGTGATGTAAAAAGCAAACCTGCATGAATTTTAATGCTCTTTCAGAATATGTGGTCATATATATGAAATACAAATTTTGACAGACTGACCTCATATTGGGGCTTACCTCATCTTGACTCCACATGATGATGAACATGACTGATTTTACCAAACCGCCAGAAAGCAGACAACACAAGCCAAAAGAAAAAGTTGGGTCCCTGTTTTGCCAAGTCAAAATGGGGCGTGTTGTGTAACCACACAACAGGTTGTTATTGTGTGTGGACAATCATGCAATGTTGAAGACATTTTTGTGAAAATTATGTTGAAGAGAAAATACAGATAAAACATTGTGTTTTGTATGTGATGAGAAAAACACAAGTTGAATATATTATGCAATGAACTTACAGATTGAACCATGCCACAGATGATTTGATTGTGCAGAGATCATGAGATTGATATGCAGATTAGATTGAGTGTGAGTGTGATTGAATAGAGATATACAAATTCAGGGGCTTGTATTGAAACAGAGAAACCCTCTATATTACTTATAATGTTTTGATGATGGTGATTGCATTTGCCAGTGAGGCTTTGTTGGTCAGTGAGACCTCTTTGTAGCCAATGAGGATTGAATGGTTAGTGAGACCTTGTTGTAACTAGTGAGGTTTTGAATAAGCTAGTGAGGCATTTTGAGAGGTTTTTCTACCCCAAGAGGCTTTTCCTCTCGTATAATCTTTTGTGTCTTGGTCTCATATCTTGTGTGCCTTCATGTGTTCATATATTTCATGCCTTCAATATTATAATTGTGCATATGTGTGTTAACAAATCATTGATGGCTTTCTCTCTCTTTATCCTGTAAGTCAAAAGGTGTAAAAATTGTAAAATTTATACAACACTAATTCACCCCCCCCTCTCAGTGTTGTCTTGGACTCCAACAAGTGGTATCAGAGCATAGGTTCCCTATTGGAGTCTAATCGGCTTGGATAGGTCTCGAGGGTGGAGTACCATGGGTAAGTGTAAAAGAAATAAGAACATGAGAAATGTCAAGTCTCATTCTAATCAAAAGGTGCAGTCTGTATCAAATTCAGATGTTGATATACAATCAGTTGATAGAAATGTCTCACAAGTTGAGACATGTATTAAATTAGAGAAAGTGTTTTCAGATGCTCCTTTCTATGATGGTTCAGACTTCCCTATTTGGTGTTTTAGGATGCAAGCCTATCTATTTTCATTAGGATATGGTGTATGGATGTTTGTTGAGAATGGTTATTTTATTTCCTCTCTATCACCTAATGATACAAGTAATAAAGAGGCTTATGAATACAATGACACTGCGAAGAAGGCTATTTTATTTGGATTATCTAGTCAAATTTCATGTAAAGTTATGCATTGTGTTACAACTCAGGATATATGGAGGGAATTGAAAAGAATTTATCAAGATGATGCACTTGAAGAAGAGGTCAGCTTGGTGTGTGAGAAAAGTGACAACAATAGAAGATATTCACATGAAGGAGTTGAGGTCCAATCTGTTTCAGAAGAAGCCAACATTATAAGTGATAATGATCAGGAATATGATGAACAAGAATATGAGGTTGATATAGAAGGAGAGCTCATATGTGCTCTGAGTTAAATCAAGAAATACAAAAAGGAAAACCAGAAATTAGAGTTGCAGCTACAACAGGAAAAATAATTCAAAGACAATAATTTTAGACCTTGAAAGAGTATCTTCAGATTTTGAAGAGGGAAGAAGTCAGATTATGAGTTTAAGGACACAAGTTGATGATTCAGAAAAATTGATTATCAGACTAAAGACTAAAATTGAGGAAGTTAAGAGGATAGCTGATATATCAAAATCTGACCTTGAGGTTAAAAAGATTGAAAATCTAAAATTAGAGGGTGAAATTATCAGTCTGAGAAAAGATTATGATGGTCTCAAGGTTTTGTCCAAGAAGTATCAGGAGTTTAAAGAGAGTAATACAAGTTACATGAGATGTTGGGTAAATAGAAGAATCATAACAACACAACTAGTTTAAGATATGAAGAAGGAGAGTGTTCCAAAACTAGAGACTCCCAAAAGGAAAATTGATTTAAGTCATTATGTTGTTGCTTTTGAAGACAAAAAGAAGAGTGAAGCTAAAATGAAAACTGAAAATGAGTTTGTAATGCATAATCATAGAAGGAATTTCAGAAGGTCTGCTCCAGTAAGACAAGCATTTATGTACAGGTATAATTATTCATTTAATGGCTATTGTTATACTTGTAATCATTTTGGGCACAAAGCAGTTAATTGCAGAAGAAGTCAATTTGCTTTAAAAAGAAATACTAATCTTTTATGTTTCAAGTGTAATTCTCTTGGTCACATACAAAAAAATTGTAAAATGCATAGAAGGTATGATCCTGAATGGAAGCATAACATAAATGCTCAAGGGGTGTCAAAAAGGTATTATCAATAATTTGATTATGATTACAATATAGTTTGTTATTTGTGCAACTCTCTTGGTCATAAAGCACATAGTTGCAGAAATATATCACCTAATTTGAAAGGTTTGAAAAAGAAAGAGGCTGAAAAAGTTTGGAGGAAGAAAGAACCTGTGAAAGTTTGGAGATTGAAAGAAAGACAAAAGAGTACATATCCTAAACTTGTGCATCTTGCACAAGTTACATCATTAGTTGCATAATAGATAGCATGAAGTGAGGGGGAGTTGTTCATGTCTTATCAATTATCCCCAAGAACTTTCAGGAGGAGATCATTTGTGTATGTCTGTAATACAGTTCAATGTGATCTTGATATTATGGAGTATTGATTGTCGTGGCAAAGAGCTGTTCAAAACCAGTTAAGATGTTCTCAAGGTGCTCTTATCAGATGTTTGTATATGTTGGGTGAGAAGGTTGAAAGTGGAAGAAGTCAATTCATAGCACTTGTGTCTGCATTTGGTTTTGCAAAGTGTTGTTGTAGGAAGAACTTGTTGGTGCAATTAGTTTGTTGATGAATAGTCTTGATGGGCTGATTTGAATGATAAAGTCAAGATTGCAATATATTTCAGATATGGTTCTGTATATATCAGATTTGACATTGTGTTGTAAAAAGTGACTTATGCAGGAATAGGAGAATGGTTTTCGTCAAGATAGCCTTCATTCTTTTTAGATGGTCTTCATTCTCTTTCATGTTAAGAAGTGTGTGCAAGAGTAGATTGGTTGTAGGTTGATAGTTCATGTTGTCTCTATCATGGAAATCTTGGTTATCTCTTGTGTGGTCATCATGTCTTCATGAGTTGTGAATTATGGGTGTTGAAGTGTTTGTGAGACCTTTGCATGATGTTCAAGTTTATATGTGTCATGTCAAAGGCTTGATTCATCTAAAACCTAAGAGTCATCTTTATGCCATCATGCTTTATGCTTTGGGAGATCTTGGAGATTTGTCATGTGGGTCAAAAAGTGTTGATGTTTGTGGAAGTACTAGTTGTCATGAAAAGTTTGTTTTGCAAACCACGTGTGATGTCATCAGAAGTTTGTATTTGATTATAGAGATATGTCAGTTTTTCATCTTCATCTTCATATTGGTGTTGTGACAAGAAGGGGTGTTGTGGTGAGGTCCTATGCTTCAGAATGTATGCTTTCAGATGTGTGTTTCATGGTGACTTGTTGCTATCAAGTTGAAAAATTGTTCAATATGCAAGTGTACAAGGTCATATCTTTCAGAATAAGTTTAGGACAACAAATAGCAAAAGTGATCAGTGTCTTCAATTTTTTGAAAGAAATTTGTGGTATCAAAGTTTTGAATATTTATGGTATCTCTATTATTGGTTAAGTATGCAATTGGTTGATGTCAGCATAAGATGCTAATCTATTGCTAATGTTGTATATGAGTTATTTTTCACAGGGGGAGATATTTGTCTTTGTCATCAGATGTCAAAAAGGGGGAGAAAGAGAAAATGCATCAGGTAGTTTTGCCATTAATGACAAAGGGGGAGATTGATGGAGATTGATTGTCATTGATGTCAAAAGGTTTTGCAGGCTCACAAGGTGTTGATATTAACAGGATTTGTTCATCATGTTCGTGGTTTGATATGATTGATATGATTGTCTCTTGTTTTAGTTCATAAATGATGCAATGCATATTTGATGCATATATGATGCAATGCATATTTCTTGTGATACAAAGTTGGTTGACAAAGTGTGTTTCATGCAGCCATGTTGTTCACAGGTTGTCCACTTGGTTTCAATGCAGAGACTATTCAGGGGTAGAAGACATCTTTATATGGTTTGTATAATGCTCATCAGTTTATAGGTTGCAGTGATGTTGTTCATCTCATCAATGCTTTGATGCTTGTTGAGTTGTTGGTGGAACAGAATGTCATTATAAGATCAAGATTGGAGTGTTGCATGCAAGTACTTTTGATTTGAGTTGAGAAGTACATCATCAGGATCTTAGGATGTCATGGTGTTGAAGTTATGATGGTGTTGGGAAAGTAAAGAAATGTCATTGATATATGTTAAGAAGTTCATGCTTCATGATGTCAAGAGTTGGGTTATATTGTTTCACTTATTTGATGCTCATGATGATCTTCTTAATGATTGATGTTCATGGTATAATGTTCATTTACTTCACTTTAGGAGTTGCAGTGTTATGGTTTCTCATGTTCCATCAGTAGGTCAGTGATCTTGGTTTGACATGTCACATCTGGTAGAGTTCATCATCAAAAGGTCATTAATAATTATGCCATGGTTTCTCATGTTCATGTGGCATGTGTTTATATTTGTCATGGTAAGAGGAAGACTTTTGTTTGTTTTGGAGCCTTGATAGTCTTTAAAGCATTGCAGTTTGCAAACATCGAGGGAAGGTTGGAACTTGTTCAGTATTGAAGATTTTTTTTAATAGTCTATGGTTTTTAAATCCTAAACTATGTCACATAAATCCTAAATCTAATTGTCATTCAAAAAGGCCTTTTATGTTTTAATTTTATGTTGACTTGGTATTACAAGTCACCATCACTTAAGATGACCTTCTAAAGGATTCTAATGACATATGAAAAATTGGCCCCTTCCTTATGAGCATCGGTTATCTTTTTGTTTGAATGAATGTCATATAAATTCGAAGGTCTTTTTTGGTTGGGAACGTGAATAAGCCATATTAATGGCTTTGTTTTAAATTTAAAATTTTTGTTTTAAACTTCTAATTTGTTGGCCCTCAAAATGTCATATCTTTATGACATCAAATAAAGTCTTTTTTATAAGATATTTGCAAGGAGAATTTTTTAGATTTTAAAAGGAGATACAAGGCAGATTTTTTTGTGACATATTTTTGGAAAATTATTTTTATTCTCTTAACATGTGGGGGAGAATATTAAGAAAGAGATATTTATTGCATTTTTTAAATTGGATTTTTTTTTAAAGGCCATGTTATGTGGAGAAGATGTAGGGTCTTCTAGTAAAAGGATAAAAGAGCAAATTGAGACATTTTTATGAAGACTATATTTTTTTTTTGCAGATGGATTTTTAAATGAGGAAGTTGATTTTTGCAGAGAAGATGAAAATTCTTATCTTTGCAGATTGGAGAAGATGAATGGTTTCTTTGAAGTATATTAAAGATTTTTTTCATGGATGGAGAGAAGATTTTTTTTATTACAGGTTGATGAATATTATTGATGAAATTGTTTTGAAAGAAGATGAAGAGATTGAAGGATATTGAAAAGTGTTCAAAATGCAGAGAGGAGAAGAATTTTGAGAAAGGAATATCAAAAGTTATTTCTTTATTTGCAGGATGGAGATTTTATTTTTTGGTGATTATGAATTTTGTACAGATGATAGAGAGATTATTTTTTTTAATGGGGCAAATTGATTTTATTCTTGAAGATTAATTTTTGTAGATTGAAGTTTTTGGGAAAAGGAATTTGTATGATTTAATGGTGAAGATAAATATACAGAGAGACAGAGGAAAGGGAATGGTTTTGCAAAGATTGATTTTATTTTTCTTGCAGGATGAAAATATGCAGAAGAAGAATTTGAATGGTCATCCCATATATATTGGTTTTGCAGGTTCATTGTATCAAGGTTGTTATTGTGTGTGAACAATCATCCAGTGTTGAAGACATTTTTTTGAAAATTATGTTGAAAAGAAAATACAGATAAAACATTATGTTTTGTATGTGATGAGAAAAACACAGGTTGAAGATATTATGCAATGAACTTACAGATTGAACCATGCCATAGGTGATTTGATTGTGCAGAGATCATGAGATTGATATGCAGATCAGATTGAGTGTGAGTGTGATTGAATAGAGATATGCAAATTCAGGGGCTTGTATTGAAATAGAGCCCTCTGTATTACTTGTATTGTTTTGATGATGGTGATTGCATTTGCCAGTGAGGCTTTATGTGCCAGTGAGGCTTGAATGGTCAGTGAGACCTTGTTGTAACCAGTGAGGTTTTGAATAAGCCAGTGAGGCATTTTGAGAGGTTTTTCTACACTAGGAGGGTTTTCCTCTCATATAATCTTTTGTGTCTTGGTCTCATATCTTGCGTGTCTTCATGTGTTCATATATTTTGAACATGCCTTCAATATTATAATTGTGCATATGTGTGTTAACAAATCATTGATGTCTTTCTATTTCTTTATCATGTAAGTCAAAAGGTGTAAAAATTGTAAAATTTATACAACATTGATTCACCCCCCCCTCTTAGTGTTTTCCTGGACTCCAACAAAAAGGAGGGTCTGATAAGATGGAAGAGGGATATCGGCAAACTTTTTGTATTGGTATGACAAAGTGACAGGATCATTGTAGTCATCTAATTTCCTATCATTTAATTTTATTAATGCGGGCAATGTCTGGAGCTATTTGCGACAAGGTTTTGGGGTTTCAAAGTTTGTGATCATGTTCCTAAATTTTAATGATGAAAATATAAATTAAACTCAAATTTAACATTCTCCATATTATTCTAGAGTATTTTGCTTGCAAATGTGAAGAGTCATCCTTGAAATACCAATCTATACTATTGCCAATGAAACACACACGTAGAAAGAGATGTTGAATCAAAATTAAAACAAAACTGAATTGAACCAAAGCTGGAAATGAATACTCAATCTATGTTATACACACATGCTAAAAAATAATGCATTAACATAATTAATGCTAGAAAGAATAAACATTTTTATGATTTTCTTTTAATTACCTATAGGTTAACAACAAATGAACAACACATCAACTATTCTAACCATGTCACAAGCAAACAACTAATTTCAGAGATACCATAAATAAATTCAATCACAAGAAAAGTAGTACCAGTAGATCACCTCCTTTGAGTGGAGTGGGCCCAACTCCCCTTCTAAAAGGATCTTCTTATGGTAACACAAAATTAAGAGAATTGCCTTCTTATTTTCATTCAATAGAAAACTTCATATGGTCATGCTTATAGGAAAGAGAATAAAATTGTCACTGCAAAAATAATTCTAGAAAAAGGAACTATCTTTTTACTCTAATGTCTCGCTATTATACATTTGAGCCTTATTTCTAAAACAAGACTAAATTGGACTAAAAACTATACTAAACTGAACATTTCCCTACCTTTATTCCTAAGACTAATAGTCTTTTATTCAAAACAAGAGACACTAGTGATTCAACCAAGAGATATCCTTAATTGAAGGTGCGAGGTTATGCAGGAGAGGCCTACATTAGAGGAAACTTTATTGAAGATCAACTTCAATTATTCAGATGACTCAACCTTCAAATCGAAAGAACAGTGTGCAAAGAAAGAAAACTTAATTTAGTCAGAGTGTCATGATGACCAACTGAATAGTATAAGTAATTTGAGACACCTTATTCTTATTGAGGCATAGACCAAGACTGAACTTTTGGCATGGAATTTGTTGAGAAAACGCTGACTTGGAAGAAGGATGAATGGTTATAATGCAAAACGTTACTCCTGAGCTAACTATTTTTTTTGGATCAACTTCGGAGACATCCGAAATGTTCAATTCTTGGAACCAGCAACTGCTTTAATCACAAAAACAAAAATATATATGCATAAACGTGCAAGAAATCATAGAAACATTCAAATAGATTCAAACAGTAAAGGAATAAGAACCAAAACACATTATCCATCTATTCTTTAAATTACTATAGGTATTTAATTACATATTTAAGTGTACCAGGTCTATAGAAAATAAAGAAATGTTGCATTGTGTGAAAGTAAAACACAATTATGAAGACTCAACGCCCCCATTGGAGTCACACCATGTCCTCATGGTGAAACCTACACTGAATCTTCATTTACCAAAATTTTGTTCTCCAGTATCCTACTGCAATCATAATCTTCCTCCTTAAGCATAATGAAATGCCTTCCCTTTTCTGCATGCCCATTTGTCTCATAAATTTTGGTAAACCATTTTTCCACTTTCCTTTGTGGCATTTGTCCTTCAACAATCAGAAGTGGATCTGGTGTAAGAAGTAAAGGGGGTCAAAACCTCATCCCAATCCATTCCTGTTGTCATTCTTGGATAAGTGTTATGAGATTCCTAGCTCTAGTAATGGTCCACCACAGGTTAGTATGAGAGATAGTCTCTCTCCTTTGCAAATTGTGAGGCAAACCCTCCCATGTGTTGATACAAGCTCGAATTACATTAGGGGAAGTTATCCTTCATGGTACTGGAGTGCAAATTTTGAACATATTGATCCCTGATCCCTCACCTATATACCTGTGCCCTGAAATTTTTGGAAACCCAAGTAGTCTTTGGGTACTTATGACGCGTGAGCAGGTCGACACTGGTTACAACAATGTGATATTATGTTGTGCAGTTTTTCCATTCCAATTGATTTTAGAGGAGAGAATTGAAACCCCTTAATTGGATTTCTCCATCATATAAATTCAACATTGAAGTATAATGGTATCCCATAAGGAATGCATGCTAGAAAAAATCACATAGCATATCTTTCTGTTCTACTATGCTCCTAAGATAATTCTCTAGGAAATCTCGATCATTCTCAAAATTAAAAGGAAGATTACATGCAATTATTAATAGTCTCGAACATAGAAATTATTCACGTAGAAAAAGGGCATACACACCTGAAGGCTAATGTAGAGCAAGAAGAACTTCCCTGGTTTCATAGGTCTACACCACTTATGCTTCAGCCACATTCTTATCCTGCTGGAGGGTTTCCAGAGCTCTCCGGAGCTGGATGTTCTCCTCCTAGAGGCAAGTCATGGTGAGTGGTACAAGATGTGGGGGTAGTGGAAAAGAAACCCAAACACCTTTATCATGCATAGCAGTGGTTGGAGGCATTTATTGAGAGAGTAGCAATATGAGAATCTTTTGTTGCAACATTAACTTTTCCCTGTTTAAGGGCTAGCTGGAGGTTGGAGACCTATTTATTGTGCTTCACGATGTCTTGTGCTACTTTTTTTTCTAATTTCTTCTAATTATTTTGTTTTAGCAGTAAGAAGTTTTTTGCATTTCATCAATTTGTCGCCTACATTCCTGGAGATTGTGCTCTATTTTTGACAAAGCAAGGGTGTGTAGAGTTTGTTCTTCTTCTTCATCTGTTGTCAATTCAGTCATGGGCTACTTGCCATCTCTCCAGAGGACTATAGAGGGCTATTATGTGAGTGTCAGATGAGCTGAGGACATGCTCCCTAAAATCTCAACTGCCCCTGCCTCTTCTTCAACATCCTCTTCATCATCCTTTTGCAAAACAAACATTTGATGTGCAATATTTTTGGACCAATATGTTGGGTAAATTATTTTGTATGGGATGTTCTTCCCAAGTTCCTACGAACTAAAGTTACTTGCCATCATGCTCTGACCCATGTAAGTGTTTTCCTCAGAAGGGCTACAATTTTCATAGAGGATAATGATCAAGATCTTACTCGATAGTGAATAGTTTATGTTGGTCAAGATGGGATTGTCTATGGTGGTGAGCCACTCCAAGTGCAATGGGAGCATATAATTGGGAAATGGATGTACTTGAGTGGCCTTGCTTAGTTATGTACACAATAGATTCTTTCTTAGCATGTTCATCGCAAGCATGAATAACTTTGAGATGTTGGGTAAAGGGTTCTTTGTGTGATGTTCTTCCCAAGTTCTTGTGAAACAAGGTTCCTTTCTATCATTCTAGAGCCTTCATATAATTGTTCATCTTGAGTACCCCACTTGTTAGGGACAATGATGCTCGTGGTCCAATTCCTTGATGGCATGCATTTATGTTGGTCAAGATGTGCTTGTTTGTGCATCATGCACCATTCCATGTGCATGTGGGGCATATACCTTGGAAATGAATGCCCTTGAGTAGCCTTATAATAGAGGTGGTCATGTACATAGTGTCGTCTATCTAGACAAGCAAGTCACAAACCAAGACAACTTTGAGAAGTAGGTTAAATGGTTTTGTATGGGATGTTCTTCCTAGGTTTCTATTAACTGGAGCTTCTTTCCATCACACTCTGGCTTGTGTAGATCTTTTCTTTGGAGATTTATGTTCTTTTCTAGTGCTTGACAATAGAACTTGTCTAATATTTAACTCCAACATTCCCTCCTCTTCCTAGAGAATGTGGACCTTGCTCGAGGTAAATTCTTTACATTAGTTGAGATGGGCTTGTTTATGTGGGTGCACCACTCCAAGATTGTAGGGGGCATATGCATTGGAAATGGATGTCTCTGAGTGACCTTATAATAGACCTAGTTGCATGTGAAATGCATTTTGTCTACACTTGCCCTTCATGAGTAGGGGTGACATTAAGAGGTAGGGTAAAGGGATCCATATGGGATGTTCTTCCCAAGTGCTTTTTTAACTAAAGCTCCTTGTGGCTGCACTCTGGCTTGCATTGATATTTTCTTTAGAGCTCGATGTTCTTTGTACGTACTTGTGAACTAAACATTATTGATATTTAGCTCCAACATTCCCCCTTCTTCTTGAAGCATGTGGTAATTTCTCAAGGGAAATTGTTTATTTTGGTCGAGATAGGCTGGTTTGTGCAAGTACACCACTCCAAGTGCATAGGGGGCATATGCCTGGGAAATGGATCTCTCTGAGCAGCCTTATAATAGAGGTTTTGTCCAAACCCACCCTTTTTTATTTAGGTTAACTTTGAGAATCATGGTAAATGACTCCATACAAAATGTTCTTCCCTGGTGCCTATCAGTTGAAGTTCCTTTCTGCCATGCTTCGATGTACATTGATATTTACTTTGGAGCTCAATGTTCTCTATGGGTGTCTGTTGACTAAATTGGACTAACATTTAGTTCCAACATTTCCCTTCTTCCTAGAAAATGTGGCCCTTACTCAAGGGAACTTGCTTATGTTGATTGACATGGGCTTGTTTGTGTGAGTGTACCACTCCAATTGTGTAGGGGCATATGACTAGGAAATGGATGTCTTTGAGTAGCCTTAAAATAAAGGTGGTCACATACATGGCACATTCAATCTAGACTTACCCTTCACAAATAGGGACAACTTTGAGAAGTAGGGTAAAGGGTTATGTAGAGATGTTTTTTCTGAGAAGTCTATTAATCAAATTTCCTTAATGCCACACTCTAGGTTGCATTGATATTTTCCTCATGCATTACTTTGCTTCTTCAACTGTTATACCTTCCCTACACCACTGACCCAAAATATGCACAAGGAACATTGGTTTTCAGCTTTGCCACACCCTTATACTTCTCTCTTGAGCTCTAGGTGGTGTTATTAATTTTATTCATTTGCAAGGAGGAATAAATGCTCTTTTTGGTTTCCCATGTGGGCAATCTTGCATGTGGCCTCTAGGAGGCCTATGGTATCCTATTTGTAGTTGGAAGATACATGTTTGATCCTATAGTAGTCATATGCTTGTCTCAAAGATTAATCCATGCATGTCTAAGTATGACCTATTTCAAACTATGAAACTATAGATGACTCATTAAACTAGTTATAGTTTCTTTGATGGTACTTTTATACTCAAATAATTGTAGTAATTTTAGATCCAATACATGCACCAAATATGGACTCTTGGAAGAGATGCATGTTTATTAGATAAAATGATAGTGTGGGCTTGCCCACTACTCTCATGATTCATGATTGATAGATCATATGAACTTTGTGTTGGTGACACATCATTTAAAAATTTTCCCTATAAAATTTTAATGGTTGGATAGGGGCCTAACATGGTGGTGACAACTAACAAAGAATTAGGGTTCAATTTCAGAGAAGGAGTTTGAGAAATGGCTACCACATCCAAGGAAGGTAGAAGGCACATAAATTATGAAATCTTAACACAAGGAGCTAGTGACAATTAATAACAATACTAAGCTCATCAATTTTGGTAATTGGAATGAGTACAATCTAAATCCCTTGACAAGGACCTGTTGGAGGGTATGTTTCTAGTAGCCATGGTAATTCTAGCTTCCATAACATATATTTAAGTTGTTGCAGTTAAAAGCTCATAGTTGGACCTTGGGTTATCATAGGTGGTCTACATATTTGGTGTGCATTAGCCCTCGCATCCCTTCTAGCAATGGTGTGTTCCTAGCCTTAATTGGTTGGGTCATGGTTTTAGTGCCATTATTTTGAAAAGAATAGATTGCTCAAAGAAAGCCCGCACTCTAAATACATTAGCCTCGAATAACATGACAGGAGTATGGTCCTATTCTATTGGCCTTTGGGAGTGAAGTAATGACTATGGCAGACATTTGTATTTTATTGTTAGAGGTGAAATTATTTAATTTAGGGAAGACATACACTATGAAAGCATTTTCCAAGAATGTTTTCATTAATCTAAAATGAAAATTGGACGTTCGAAGATGATCAAATAGCATCCTAGTCTCAACCATAATTGATGTCAACCAAGGATCAGTATGTGTTTCCCTAAGTAATCCACTAGCACCTTCTAAAAATTAGTGTTTGGGATCCGAGGGAAGTATGCTAGCAAGGTTGAAACTTAAAGGAATAAATGAAAGGGAACCGCTAGGACAAGATCCTATGGATTAATTTGACTCAACATGTGGAAACTAACTAGGTCCAAGCATAATAAGGATTGATAAGTTGAGAGCTCTTTTTTGATTCTATGGGTGGTGGTGCATGGCCAATCTTAGTTGGTGGGGTGATTTGTCATGCTCTTGTGGAATAAATGTTGATGGCACAATGACCATCCCTAATATGCCATCAAACAAGAACAATGTTCCCTAACCTTGTTCCACAATCACATTTCTTAACATCAAGGGTTAGGGAATGGGGTTGGCGAATGAGGTGGGGCCAAAGGATTAGTGAACAAGGGTGGGGCTAGGGTCACTCATGCAACTTTGGTGACTAGGGGTGCTTGGCCAACCTGGGTGACTTGTGCAACCTAGGAAAAACCATCATTTGGGAATATGGTGTTGTTAATATAATGAAGAAAGCTTACAATGAAAACTTTTAACGAAGTATGCAAGTCTAATTTTTATTTATCCAATAATGGATTACCCATAAAAGATTATGTGTGTTTAAAATCAATAATAAGTTAATCAACAAACCATAAGTTGCAACACATAACATTGGATGTACATAGAGAAACCTTTTCGAGAAAAAAACTCCACCATCAAAGAGAGGCTTGAGAATGTATTAATCTTCAATAATATAATACATAGGCAACACTCTAACTCCCTTCAATCTTACATCATTTTGGTAGTGTCTATGTAACTGTGAAATAACATAATGAAACTATTATCATGCCTCTAATTTATAGAGAAATGGGAGAGAAATACCACAAATAGTTTCCCAAAATAATGTACCATCAAACCATGGTAAACTGTAAAAACTCCAACATCCAGAATGAAGAGGCTCTTCCAATAATAGTAAAAGTAACTCCTAATGAGCCAAAAATAGCAAAAATAACATCTATACTAATAATAGATGGGTATCTTTGACTTGTAACTCCTCCACAATGGCCCATATCCCAAGGTAGGCTTAAAAAATTATCGCCCAAATCATATGGGACCCACCAACAACATATAATATACTCCACTACTCAATTCTAACACCCAAGTTGAGAATTTGCTAAAAATAGCTCCATAACAACCACTACCAACTCCATCTCCTTCATTAATGCCATTACAACTAATATTCCAAGTCATGGGAAAATAATAATATCTCTTAACAACTGGAGTGTCCAAGTACCCATTCTAAGATTGTTGGAGATGCATAAAAACAATACATTAGGATTAAAATTAAATATCACACTATCCTAACACATGTTCGGGGTCTAATATTGTGGAATGTCATCAATGAATGGGGTTGGGGTCAGGCCAGGGTTGGGGCTAGGCCTAGGAATGACTCACGTGACTTGAGTGATTGGGGGTACTGTTATCCTATTTTGCCTTCTAGCTAAACAGCCTAAAGATCCACAAGATCCTAGTATTTTCACCCTTTGAAATGCAAGAGAAAACCACCCAAAATGGCTAAGTCCCAAAATTCTTAAGTTTTCCTTGTGTTTTTTGCCCTTTCAAAGTTTTGGAGTTCAGAGTTCTTCCCTTCATTGTGCCATCCCAACCGGCTCCGAACTCAGCTTTGTACAAGTTAAAATTTAGCTAAGTGTTCGAGTGTCATACTTCAGAGGTTTCTTCTTCCTCCTCCTTTTGGGAAGGCATAGGCTGGAAGGCCCAAAGCTTGACCTCCGACGAGTGTTACTAATTCTAAGGCATTCTACCATTCTGCCAAACCTTTTGGAGGGACTCATAGAAGGCTTGCAAAATTGCGGGAAGATGACACATGGCACAATCTGAAGTGTTTCTGCCGTTTCATGGGCTCTCATCTATAGTTTTATCTCATGTTCATGGAAGAGTGGAAGGCCGCCATGTGGACAAAGGACAAACCGAAAGAGGAGGGCTCGAGGTCTGAGTTCCGCTCATTTTCTTTCAAAATATTTCTAAGGGTTTCAGGAGGTTAGGCTTTGGGCTTCTCTTCTTCCCTCTTCTGTCCTTCTGGAAGGAGGAAGGCCGAAGACTCGAACACTGAACTCCGCTGAAGCTTTGTAAAAGTGGCTAAGTCTTCAAACTTGCAAGGCTTGGACTTTCTCACTTCTTCCTTCTCTAAGAAGGTGTAAGGCGGAAGGCAAGAAGGTGTAAGGCAGAAGGCCCGAGACCTGATCTCTGTCGATTTCATACAATTGACTAAGTGTTGCGGAGGCAGAGGTCAGGTTCTTCTTATTTCCAAAGAACAATACAATGGCAAATGCCCAACCCTCGAAGCTTGACGATTTCTCTTCTCTCAGACTTTGGAGGCCCGGGTTTCGTCCTTCACCTTTCCAAAGCTTGATAATTGGAAGACCGATCGGAGGAAGTCCAATATATCGGAGCCTGACGTTTTTGCCTTCCAGAGGCATTTTATACTGTTTAAAATGTGACATGACTACTCAGCGACCCTCCTGGTCGCCATTAATGCTTCTTCAGAGCCTGATTTATTGTAGAAGATCCTCAATTCCCTGTGCTACTGTAGTCCATTTGCATTGAATTTCTTGTACTCATGGCATGGGTGGACCTCCCATTTTAGTAGATTTCATGGGCAGAGCCATGTGTGTGCGCTCCAAGGACATAGAATGAAGTTATTGTAGCATGGGCGATGTCCCTTCCTTGTTGACTTCTCATTCCATGTTCATATCTACTATAGTGCAATTTGTAAAGCTATATATGCATGTTAAAAAGATGTAATTCTATTAGCTGTTCTTCTGGGCTATATATAGGTTAGAGAGTTCTTGTGACCAGACCTTGTAATGCAATTGCATGAACCAACTGGATTTGATACGTTATGCTCGAAGCTAAGCCTTCGATGTCTCTAGTTTCTATTTCACCAATGAATGCAATTGGTTATTCTACATCTATATTCTCAACAATAATTCTCTCTCTTTTGTAATGGCTATTTGCCCTCTATAATCAATATAAACTGATGTTTTGTCTCTCTCATTATTCTTGCATTGTGTCTATTTGCTTGATGTGAGTTGTGTATTATGGATAAAATGACCCCTTTCATACCTTCACCTCTATCTTGACCTCTGTTCGAATTGATATGAGTCTATGTGAGTTTCCTTCGGCCTTGAGATTATTACTGTGTTGAGTTGGTTGCAGCTAAACATCTTTAATCTGGTGCATCACCTCTTTTAATTTTAATAATCCTTCTATCTCTTTTCCCCTGGAAGCATTAGTAATAGATTTAGTTTAATTATCTGAACCTTAAGCTTAGAAAGAGGAACCAACCTTCTTTAGAGGTTTGATCTCATCAGCAAGGTCCCACACCTTGAGATCAGCCCCATTGTGTCATTGGAGTGCTTGAACGAGCTTCAAGCAGGGTGTAATTTCACATGGTAACAGGTACTTTACTAACTTGGGTGATCCAGATTAATTGCACAACTAGGGGAAAGCCATCATTTGGGAACATGGTTGGGGCCTAGTGTTGTGGAACGCCATTAGTGAACGAGGTTGGGACTAGGGCCAACCCAAATGAATTTGGTGGTAGCGGTATCTAGTCGACTTGGATGAGATGGGTTACTTGCATGACCTAGGGAAATCCATCATCTGGGAAGATGGTTTTGGCTTAGTGTTATGCAATGTTGTAAGTGAACAAGGCTAAGATTGGGGTCTACCCACATGACTTGGGTAGTAGGGGTATGTGGTCAAATTGGGTGAGCTAGGTGACTTAAACAACCATCAAGATGCCATCATTTAGAAACATGGTTAGGGCCTAGTGTTGTGGAATGTCGTTAGTGAAAAGGGTTGGGGATTGGGGCAACCAAGGGTACTTGGTTGACTTTTGTGACCTAGGGAAAGACACCATTTAGGAATATGTTTGGGGCCTAGTGTTTAGAAATGTTGTCAATGAATAGGGTTGGGGCCTGGACCTTGGGTCAACTATATAACTTGGGTGGCTTGGGGTACATAGCTAAATTGAGTGTCTTATGTGACCTGTGGAAAGCCATATTTTGGGAACATGGTTGGGGCCTAGTATTGTGGAAGATCATCAATGAACGGAGTTAGTGTCAGGCCTCGAGCCAACCCGCACAACTTCAATGGTTGGGGGTACCTAACAAACTTGGGTTACTTGGTTGACTTATGCAACCTAAGGAATGCCATCATTTGGGAAAATGGTCGGGGCCCAGTGTTGTAGATCATCATCAATGAATTGAGTTGGGGTTAGGCTCAGGGATAACCTATGCAAACTGGGGGGCTTAGGGTACCTGACCTACTTGGGTGACCTAGGTGACTTACATGACTTAGGGAAGCCAACTTTTGGAAATACAGTCAAATCCCCACGTTGTGGAACATCATTGATGAATGGGGTCAAGGTCGGGTCCAATGCTAATTCTCACGACTTGGGTAGTTGGGCTTACTTGGGTGACTTGTGCAACTTGGGGAAGCCATCGATTAGGAACATGGTAGGGCCTAGTGTTGTGGAATCATGTCAGTGAATGGGCTTGGGCCCAGGCCCAAACTATACGACTTTGGTGACTAGGGGTACTCAAACAACATGAATGACCTGGGTGACTTGCATGACCTTTGGAAAGCCATCATTTGGAAAAATGGTTGGGGCCCAATATTGTCGAATGCCATCAATGAATAGGGTTGGGTCTAGGCTTAAGGTTGACTTGTGCTACTTGGGCAGTTGGGTGTACCTAACCAACCTAGGTGACTTATGCAACTTGGGGAAAGCTATCACTTGGGAACATGGTTAGGGCCTAGTGTTGCAAAATGTCATTAGTGAATGGGGTTGGAATCAGGCTTGGGGTTGACTTGTGAGATCTGGGTTACTTGCGCAACCTAGGAAAAGCCATCATTTGGGATCACGATCATGGCCCAATGTCGTGAAATATCATCAATAAATAGGATTAGGGCTAGGCCTATGGTCAACCTATGTAACTTTAGTCACTAGGGGTAGTTGACAAACTTGGGTGAGGTAGGTGACTTGCACGAATTGGGTAAATTCATTATTTGGGAACATGGTTGGTGACTAGTGTTGTGGGATGTCATGAGTGCTTTGGGTTAGGGTTGGTCCTAGATTTGACACACATGACTTGGGTGATTGGGGTAACTAGTTGACTAGGGGGGACATGGGTGAATTGCACAACCTAGGGATAGCCATCATTTGGGAACATGGTCAAGGCCTAGTGTTATAGAACATTATTAGTGAATGGGGTTGGGGTCAAGGTTGGAGCTAAGCACATGACTTGGGTGACTGAGGGTACCTAACCGACTTGGGTGACTTGGGTAACATAGCGAAAGTCATCATTTGGTAACATGGTTGGGACCTACTGTTGTGGAACACTACTTGGAAAGTTGGGTGTACCTGACTAACTTGGGTGACCTAGGTGACTTGCACAACCTGTGGGAAGCCATCATTTGGGAACATGGCTAGAGCTTAGTGCTGTGGAATGTCATCCATGAACAGGGGTGGGTTAGGGATAGAATCGATCGTTGTGACTTGGGTGATTGGAGTTACTTGGTTGACTTGGGTGTCCTAGGGAAATCCATCATTTGAGAAAATGGTCAGGACTCAATCTTGTGGAATGTTATCAGTGAACTAGGTTGGGCTTAGCTAGCACCAACCCTTGCAACTTGGTCAACTAAGGGTACCTAACCAACCCCGATGACTTGGATGACTTGCATGACTAGGAAATGCATCATTTGGGAACATGGTTGGGGCCAATATTATGGAATATCATTAATGAACAGTGTTGAGCACATGCCTAAGCCTACGTACAAAGCTAATCTTCACAACTTGGGAATCTAGGGGTACACGGATGACTTGGGCGAGTTGGGTGACTTGTAAGACTTAATGAAATCCATCATTTGGAAACATGGTCGGAGCCTGGTGCTATGGAACATGTGAGGCCTACACTTTTTCATTTCCGTACATGTGACTAATTACCTTATTGTTGTTGATACTTTTACATTTGTGGGACTGTTGATCCTAGATTTTCAAACTATTAAACCTTATTATGTTAAAGGAAAACTAATTGGGTGATGTCAGTTAGATGTTTGCTTTAAGAGAAAACAAATTGGGTGATGCTAGATAGATGTTTATAGGAAAAACTAATTGGGTGATGTCTGATTAATGTTTACATTACAGGGAAATTAATTGGGTTATGCTAGAAAGAAAATTGTCATGTGATTTCATTATGTTTATAAGAACTGTGGTATGCTTTAGAAATGCATGTATTAAATTTGCTTCGGCTAAGATATGTATATGTAGAAATAACTTTGAGGTTGAGTGTGCAGGTATTTCTAACAAAACCACAGATATTGGAGATCATTCCGCACCTTATGTTATAATCCCATGTGAAGCCGATCTAGTTCCACAAGGAACCAAGATCAACTCTGTGTTTGATTTAATGTTGTAATGTTGTCTTGCATGAGGTTGAATGGGTTAGGTCTACCCTCTTATAAATTTGAATTATGATGTGTTGTAAGAATTGTTTTTTTTTGAATTTTTATCTTATTTTTGAATTTTAAATTTTGAGACCCTTTTCTTGTGTTTTAACTTGACCCTGGGTGTCCTAACTAAGTTAAAATTGACCCTAGGTTATACCCCATGGGTCTAGGGTCCCTTTTGACTAGGATAACCTTTAGTTAACCTCCATATGGTCACCTTAACTTCATAGTGAAGTTAAGTGACGAATTTAGAGGTATGAGAAGGATAGGATGAGTGGAACCAACACTCAAGCCCATTTCCAAGTCATGGAATGACTCCATGATCCACCAATAATTGAGGGGTTTGTCTTTTTGTTTCCTCACTTTTGGTGAGAGTCCCCCATGAAGAAGTGTGGTGTGTCATCCACTCCCTCTTTAATTTTATTTTACTTATTTTATTTTATTTATTCTTTCCTCCATGTGTTGGAAAAGGACTATGGTGGAGGACCTCATGAGTGAGGTTATTTTTTTAATTCCACTTGGGATAGTGGGGTTATTTTTTTTAATCCCACTTGGAATAGTGGAAAAAGGAGTGGGGTTAATTCTTTTAAATCCCACTTGGGATAGTGGAAAAAAGAGGGGTTATTTAAATATTACAATCTTAAAAAAAATCATAAAATGAATCTTTAATTCATTTTTGTCCTCCATTAATTGAATAAAAATTTAATTTGTCATATCTACTATCCAAAAAATAACCCCACTCCTTTTTCCACTATCCCAAGTGGGATTTAAAAAAATAACCCCACTCTTTTTTCCACTATCCCAAGTGGGATTAAAAAAAATTAACCACACTATCCCAAGTGGAATTAAAAAAATAACCCCATTCATGAGGTCCTCCACCATAGTCCTTTTCCAACACATGGAGGAAAGAATAAATAAAATAAAATAAGTAAAATAAAATTAAAGAGGGAGTGGATGACACACCACACTTCTTCATGGGGGACTCTCACCAAAAGTGAGGAAACAAAAAGACAAACCCCTCAATTATTGGTGGATCATGGAGTCATTCCATGACTTGGAAATGGGCTTGAGTGTTGGTTCCACTCATCCTATCCTTCTCATACCTCTAAATTCGTCACTTAACTTCACTATGAAGTTAAGGTGACCATATGGAGGTTAACTAAAGGTTATCCTAGTCAAAAGGGACCCTAGACCCATGGGGTATAACCTAGGGTCAATTTTAACTTAGTTAGGACACCCAGGGTCAAGTTAAAACACAAGAAAAGGGTCTCAAAATTTAAAATTCAAAAATAAGATAAAAATTAAAAAAAAACAATTCTTACAACACATATCATAATTCAAATTTATAAGAGGGTAGACCTAACCCATTCAACCTCATGCAAGACAACATTACAACATTAAATCAAACACAGAGTTGATCTTGGTTCCTCGTGGAACTAGATCGGCTTCACAAGGGATTACAACATAAGGTGTGGAATGATCTCCAGTATCTGTGGTTTTGTTAGAAATACCTGCACACTCAACCTCAGAGTTATTTCCACGTATACATATCATAGCTGAAACAAATTTAATACATGCATTTCTAAAGCATACCACAGTTCTTATAAACATAATGAAATCACATGACAATTTTCTTTCTAACATAACCCAATTAGTTTCCCTGTAATGTAAACATTAATCGGACATCACCCAATTAGTTTTTCCTATAAACATCTATCTAACATCACCTGATTTATTTTCTCTTAAAGCAAACATCTAACTAACATCACCCAATTAGTTTTCCTTTAACATAATAAGGTTTAATAGTTTGAAAATCTGGGATCAACAGTCCCACAAATGTAAAAGTATCAACAACAGTAAGGTAATTAGTCACATGTACGAAAATAAAAAAGTGTAGGCCTCACATACTCCCCCTAAGACTGTACTTCCTCCTGGAAGTCATCGAAGAGGTGAGGATAAAAGGAACTCATAAGATTCTAAAGTATGATAACTAAATGTCATAAAGGCATAATCCTATTCACAAAGCACACTGTATTGATTGAAATTAACATAAGGAATTTCATGTTCATCAATCATTATCACACATGCATAAGGAATTCATACAACGTACAACCTGTTTATATAGAACATCAACTCATATACAGATACATCAATTACAGATCTTACATCTAAACACATATTTCATTCATTCACAGTATAGGAATTAACTTCACAAGGCTCACATAAAGGTTTAGGGGGATGTCATAGTGTCATCATAGAACCAATTAACCAATAACTAGTGCTAAGTAACCAAAGATCCAAGAACCAGGTAGAATGATGGTCTCAGGGCCACGCGCCTAGGGGCCCCTCCATACATTTCCACAATGACCTACCTCTTGTTTGTATAAGGGGTTTAGCCTCCAAGAGATAGCCAACGTAAGAATAAGATCACTAGGAAGGTAAGTGGATAATGACTAGCCCATACTAGTCCACACTTACCGCCATCCTCAAAAGTTTCCCATGTCTACTTCCTTATATACACTCTACCAGAGGTCGCTCCATCGACATGGCGAGAAGAACATCACAACACATGACCAACACTTGCAAACAAAAATAATCTAGCTTAGCCACCACAAATAACAGATATATCAAAATAAAGGAGTTTCAAAATCCAACAATAAAATAAATAAATGCGCGCCATTCCAACAATAAATCAACTATAACCACAAGGGTTACGTGAAAAAATGGAGAAATCAAATATTTGTGGCTAAGCTACTTTTAGACAAGATTAAATAACATGGTTGGTCCACACAGGCAATAGACAAAAAGGTCATCAAACAACCAAAAGAAAATGATCGTAATCCATGAAAGTGCACATTACATCACTATGTGACTAACATTAAGTCACCAATAAGGAAGGAGGGAAACACGGTCACTACATGTGTTATGCAAACACAACCAATGCAATAACATCATGTAGGTAGTAGTATCAAATGCGCCTTCACGTACTCTTACGTGGAATTACCCTTCTTAAAGGTAACACATCATCAATATAGTACATCGTGCCCTTCTCAAAGGTACATGTTATCATTATAATGTAAATGTCTCTAGGATACTACACATCCACTCAAATAAGATACCAAGGTAATAATAAACCTGCACAAGTAGCATGGCCTCGAGCAAATCACATGCCTATGCCAAAATAGAACCACAGGGAAGGCATACGAACTGTTTTGCAAAAAGAATGCCTAAAAAAATGTGGTCTCATGGACTACAATGGTTGTGGGACAATCACAAAAGGATTTGTTGAAAAGACTTTCAAAACTTTTAAGAAAATGCGTTGGCGGTTGTAAAGCCAAAGTCGATGACCCTGGATAGCATCCTCCCTACCTGCGCCAGAATGGTAGCTTTCGAACAAGGTAAGGGCATACCAAAGCATAAGAGATAGGGGATCTTATCTTTTGATCCTCACCCTCCATCATCTTTTCAAAAATTTATAAATGAGACCCTTCTCTAAGCCATTAAGGAGGAGATAAGAGGGAGTTTGGTGGTGGAGATTTGGAGAGGAGCTCTACTTCAACTTCTTCCATTACAGGGATTTTTAAGGTTGGATTTCAAGGCCTTTCCTTTGCATTTTCTATTTGTTGCATGATGGATGTGTGGAATGTATTTTTTGTTTGTGTTGTATTTCTTTTGTTATTGTGAGAATTTTTTTGGGGTGTTGACAGAGCTTCTTTCACTTAAGAGAAATGCTCATCAAGTGTGGGGTAGGGGAGGAGCGATCCTCCTCGAGTGCATGCCTTGTTTCTTTTGGGATGTTGAAAGCCTTGAGGGCATTTGTGTGACTTTGAGAAATTGTGTTATTTGGCTTGAGAGTCAAAATATGAACTCCTTGGAATCTTTGTTGGCAAGTTGGCTTGAGGCCATGAGAAGGAAACTGTGTTGAAATTTAATTGAAGGGTGACACTCTAGAGTTGAGTGTGTCCACTCTCCTACCCTTTGTTAAACTCACTGTGGTTGAGTTTTTGTGTTGTGTAATATCCATGGATGTATGTGTGTTTTGGTGTATTGTTTCTACCTTGTTGTGAAGTGGAATTTTGGAATACCCTAGGTGTGTGGATGATCTCCCTAGCTCAAGGGTGACCCTCTTGCAGGTCTACAGTAGGGAGGAGAGCAGCTTGTGTGGTGTTTCTTCCCTTGTGTGATTTGCAAGTTTTCTAGGAGCTTATTGTGAAGCTTAGAGAAGATTATTGGATCTTAGAAAATATTTTATTTTCCTTAAGTCTTAAGGAGAGCCTGATCTTTTAATAGCTCCTTCCTTGTCGATTTTCCAAAAGGAGAAAATTATCTCCCTATTGTTATATAAATTGTTATTTTTGGAGTTGTGAGGAAATCCTCTGTTCTTGGGTTGATAGTTGTAATTTTCTTGTTCATTAAGTTTTACCATTTAGAAATGAGGAGGAAAAGAAAATTTGTTTTTAAAAGGATATTAAAATTGTCTAGTTTCTTCTTCTCCTACTTGCAAAGTTGAGAGTTAGTTGATGTTTTAATTAAATTTGTAAAAGTATTATTTCCGTGTAGGCTTAGTGGAAATACTAATTTAAAATTTTGTTATAAGCCAAGTCGTAATTTTGCTACCATGAAAGAAATAAAATTTGGGATTACAGTATTGTTTTTTTTTAAATTACCGCAAGTAATTAAATGCTTACTATATGTAGTTTAAAACATTTGACTTGAAATAGAAATTTTATTCGAGGAAAGTGGGATATATTTATGCATAATGTATAATACGAATTGAATAGATGTTTAAACTCAGAGTTGCAATTCAGAAATACATTGTTTATACAATTATAATTTTAAAAGAGCATAGGTAATTATATTTTAATTTTAAGGAAGAGTTTCTCAGAAGTTTTAACAATTATCCCAAATTAAATGACAAGAAAATGAAGAGGAAAATATGATCTTTTCATTTACAAAGGACACTGAAAATAAACGCAAACAAGCCATCACAGGCATTCCATGAGTGGCCATTCTTAAAACTCAACTGTAGATTTAGAAAATAAACGTCCAATTAAAAAAAGAGAGAAAGAGAAAGAACAACTAACCTTGGAAAACAAAGAGGAGAAAATGCACGGCATTTCCGAACAGGGCTAAGAGAACTAAGTAAGTTTAACCTACCGTTAAACCTGTTTAAGAACAAGTTGATTATTAAAATTAATTCAAACGTTGAACTAAAACCTAGAGCGAAACCCTAGGGGGACTGAGTCAAGTGAAGTTAACCAACCCTATGTAAGTGATCTGGTTTACCAAGAAATTAGGAATAATGTAAAGGATGTAGTGTTATTGTTGTTCGACAAAGAACGTGAAGAAAAAAAATAGGATAACATAAGAAGATCTTGCACAACGGGAAGGAGAATGAGATAGAAATACAGTCAAAATTAAATTTCAGAGAAACAGTAAAATGAACGTGATAGAAATACAATTAAAATTAAATTCCAAGAAAAGGAAGAGAGGGCAAATGAACAGGCTTGGTTGAAAATGCTAAGTCTGAAGGAGGAGAAATTAATATTAAATTCCAGAAAATGGAAAGAAGAACAGATGACCGTGCTTTGTTGAAAAATGATCTATCACCTAAAACGACTGTTGTTCAAATGTAATTCGTGAGATTGACCTAAGTCAGGAAACCACGCGTTTTCTTGCGTCGGGTGTGCACACATGTACTTGGTACCCTGCTGACAACTGTATTATTTTTGCCTTAAGTGTACACCGTTGAGCACGCCTACGCATGTGAGGGGGTTTTCAGAGTAGTAAGGAAAAAATTTTGATAGTTCGTATCATGACCACATGATGCATGTAGACATGACACGCATGAATACATGTTGTGACCGCATGAGAAATGTGGGCATGACAGAACATCAATAGTGAATAAGGTTAGGACTAAGGCTAACCTCCGTGACTTGGGCGACTTGGGGTGCCTAACTAACTTAAGTGACTTGGGGAAAGCCATAAATTAGGAACATGGTCAAGGCCTAGTGTTGTGGAATGTCATTAGTGATGAGGGTCGAAGTAGTGTTTGTTAATGCATCATCATTTAATTTTATCAATCCGAAGGTGTCTAGAGCGATCTGCGATAAGACTCTTTGGTATGGGGGGATTTGGTTGAATGGTTCGAGGATGGAACTTGGTTGGTTGATCTTATGGGAATGAAAGGTCATATAGAAACAAAAAATCTATCTATTTGTGGGAAAGTAAGCACACTTGCACTGAAAGAAACTATTCTATCTTGCTGGAAAATAAACATACTTTGCTAGAAATAAACACACTTGCAGTAAAGGAAACTATTCTAGCTTGCTAAAAAATAAACACACTTGCAATGAAATAGACTATTCTAACTTGCTGGAAAAAAAACACACTTGCTGGAAAAGTAAATAAGGAGAAACTATTTTTTACTTGTTAAGCTACATCAATGAAACACTCTGAATATGACAGTGTTGTTTGAGTAACAAATCTACTTTAGAACTCATAAAACAATCTTGAAGGGAACACCTTAACTAACAATCACACAAAAAGTGAAACTCACAACACATGAACACAAGTACAAAGCTAATTAAACAGAAGATACAACAAAAACTGAATAAACATAAAAATACCAAGAGATCTCCTCCAAAATGGGGAAGTGGGCCCTACTTTCCCAACTGGCGACGATCCTCTTTGCTCAACTAAATCTTTTAGAAGAATTCCCCCTTCATTTGCATTCAATCATAGTCCAAAGGATGGACAAAAGTACACGTCTAAAAACAAGGAGTTTTCCTCCTGCTGAAAACACAATCTGGTGAACAACTATCTAAGAAAAACTGGAACTAACTTAGAGAGATCCTATGCTCCTATTTATACATTCAAGCTTTATTGAAAGGAAATAACTAACAACAATTCTAACTACAACGAACTGGACTTGAAACTAGTTGCTAATTTATTTCTGTTATCACTCAATACTGCACCCCTGCTAAGTTACAGAACTTAGCATACTGGTGAAACATGGGATCCTTTTCAGGTTGTGGATTACCTATGATGAAAAGGAATCTCCAAAGTAAGTTGGCTCTTATGGTGTTCACCTAAAATCTATTCTAATGCTTTGCAGAGGAAAGGGTAAGAAAGAAACATGAAAATGAAACTATCTCCTAAGGTGATGCACCAAAATGATGTTATCTAACCTGTAAAATCAGTTTTTAACACACAGTTTGATCAATAGCACAACTTAACTTGCACAACTCAGCTCTAAAACATATACTATCTACACAAAGGTGCTACTAATGAGACATAATAACAAGGAATGAAATGACTTCACAAGTAATTGTATCGACCATTTAACTGCACACAATAGAACATAAAAGAAGTAAGAAGGCCAAAAGCTTATCTCTATTGATCTCCAAGGTGTAAACTATAATACTGGTATGTAAAATAAGTTACAATATCATCTCCTGTAGAAAGAGCTCCAAAAGAGTTACAATCTGGCCTGAAAATGAAAAGAACTCCCTAATAATGAACAAATGAAGAGACTATAAACCTCTCCAAATAGTTGCAAAAAGATAAGGACTGGAAACTCCCCTGGTCGTGCATAACCAAAAAGCCTAGAAAATATCTCCCAAACTCCCTCCAAAATGAGTCTCAAGTGAAGAAAAGGTCAAGGCATGACCTCACCTATCATAAAGACACAAGAAAATGCCCCTTAATGCTCTTTAAGGCCATTAAAACCAAGTCAAATCACTCATATATACTCTGCACATGATTAAATACCCAACTGCACCCTCTGACTTAGTCTAACAAACCAAACTTCCTATTCCCTTTTGTACGATAAATAAATAACATTAAATAGAGTGATTTATAATTGCATCACTTTAATTAATGTTTTACATTTCAAAGTAAATGCAAAAGGAAGGTCATAATTCAACCATATTGAAGTCAATGTAAAATAAAAATAAAGGGGACACATGTTAGTCAACTTCCTCCACCCCCTCATATGCTTGGCACTTGCACATTAATACTCAACTACATCCCTTTTGACCATATCTTGAAAACCAACGCCTCTTATCTTGCATTTTTATAACATGTATTAAAGTGATTTATAATGCATCACTTAAATAATGTTTTACATTTCAAAAATTGTTTCAAACTTATACAAAAATGAAGGCACTTGGTTCGACCATGTTTGAAAAAACAATGTAAAAAGGATACCTAGTTAGACTTTGCAAAAAATGCAAAAAGAAACCAAGGCATATGAATACATAACGTGGGGCATTAGTTTATGAAAGAGAAAATTTAAAACAAAGGCAAAAAATGCCTTTAGTTCATTGACCAAAGTTAGGGTTGAAACCCTAACTCAAAATGCTCGACCAAACTTATGTCATACATTTCATTTTTTTGCATTTTGGAACTTGTCGGCCGCCGACAGAGAGTTTTCACTGGTCTTCCATGGAGGTTTGGAGGGTTTTCATGGTGAAATATGGATGCATTTTCATAGGAAATCAATAGAAAAAGGGCTTGGGTAAGCTCTCTGTCACTCGAACTTTGCACTCCTTTTCATTCTCTGTCAATAGAATGCTCGTTTCGAGCTCTCCTGTGTTGAAATAATGAAGGTCTGAATGATGAGTATATTTGATTTTTTCCTTCTGTGCATCTGTCCATGAGCAAAATATAGTCCATATTTTAGTTTCTTACATGATTTTTGAATGTCATTCTCTCAATATGATGTGTATGTTCTTCTGTAGCCGTTGACTTGGCATGAAAGGACATATTTGTTATTCTAAGCATAGTTTAAGAAGCTTTGAAACTACACTATTTTGTTTCTCAAACATAGCTAGGGTTCTATAGAAACCCTCATGTCCATTCTTGTTGAGAAGAAAAGAAATACACATATCTGGTTTTCTTGATAAACATGGAAGAAAATGGAATATTAACTGTATTTTACTCTATACTATGTTCTTTGCTACATAATGCTTGTGATTTGTTGCTTCCTGTAGCAATGATTTGGAATAAAAAGTGCATTTGCTTGACTTTGAACATATTTCTTACGTTGTCTCTAGTATTTGCTTGATTTGACTGTTCTCCGTAATGGCTAGGGTTTAATGGAAACCCTCATATTCCTCTTGCTGAGATGAACAATAAATGTACTTGTTTCTTCGCCAAAACATGAAGTAAAATGAAGTTTTCACTGTTCACTGTGTATGAAGTTCATCATGATTATTCCTCTGGGCTCATAAAGTTTTGACCACACTTGCATAACTTACACTATTTAGCAGTCCTTCATATGACTGTTGTTTTATCTTATTAGTGACTGTTATGCAGTCCACATGATTGCTCCTTCACTTTCTGTAGCTCTACTGTACCTTTTCATATGTTGTGAGGTCTAAAAACTTGTTGGCTATGATAGTTTCTCCCCCTTGACACTAGTAGAAATATGGTAAATAAATGACCAGGTGACTAAAACTTTTAGTCACGTGACCAAACTTTTAATCACGTGACTAAAACTTTTTGCAACATAGCTATAAATGACTAAATAAATGACTAATTTGGTCATCAGTTGAAATGAATATTGAAATGACTAAATAAATGACCAAATAAATGACTAAATAAATGACTAATTTGGTCATCGGGCAAAAAAACACAGCTACAAATAAAATTAACTAAATAAAGGACTAAATAAATTCCTCTATTCTTTTTTCTTTCACTTTAGTTTTGGAGGGAATTAATGGAGGGATTGTGCGTTTATGAATTTTGAACAAAAGTTGAAACCTGTGAAGAAGCAAAGATTGTGTGTTTAGCAGGAGAAGATTGTTCATGGCCTTCGAGAATAGGGTATGTAGAGTAGTCGAACAGGAGAAGATTATTCATGGCCACCAAGAATAGGGTATGAGTAGTTGAACAAGAGAAGATTGTTCATGGCCGCCAAGAATAGGGTATGAGTAGTCGAACAGAAGAAGATTGTTCATGGCCATAGTTCTTTGAGTTTGGAAATAGTTTTGAGATCATCGTGTGAATGAAGAAAGGAGGGAATTTTGGGATTTCCAACTATAGATGACATATATCAAAGGAGCAGATAACAAATGGTTTTATGAAGCAGAGGTAGGGTTTTCCACGTACCTCCATTCTTCTCTTAGCCTGCTCTAAAGTTTTGTATCTTTGAAAGCTTGGTGCTATGTTATTAGTGACTATTCTATCTCTTTCAATGACTGTATGAAGAGGTCTCATGGTTATTTATTGATAAAGTTCTACTTTTTCCATTCATGATTTATACTTAGAATACCTTGGCATGAAGGAATTTGATGGTCTTCAACCTGTGACTTAGACACTACCCCTGTGTGTGTGATTCAACCTTTGAAAGATGATTGTGTTTTCAAAATGACTGTCACAAAATAGAGAATGAAAGCTTGTTGTTGAGAATGCAAGACTATTCCATGATTTGTTTCATTCCTTAAATTTGCTCTTCACTGTCTTTACTGTCTCTTACTGCTATCTTGACAGTAACCTTTGTCGTGAAAACCTTGTTCATTGCTTCATACATGAACTGATCTTTGTTGTCCTATCACGAACGTGCCTACAAATTCCTTAATACAAAGATATCATTGATGATGACTGTCCTTTGTATGCAAAAATCTGTCACAGTCACATTCCCTTTGTCCATCTGCTGCTATGACTATCATATAGCTTATTAGCTTGATTTTGATAAACTTGAAGATTCTATTCATAGACTTTTGACTGTAAAAAATCCTCTCTGTTACTTTTTTTATTGATATATGACATAGTTTTCACATAATTCACATTTGGATGCAAAAATATTGTCAATATTCCATTGTCTTTTCTCTATTGTTGTAGCCCACTTTGGTGACTATGATTAGGGCATCTCTTTGAATGGATGGTGATCTCCTCTTTTCTTCTGTGGTGTTGTGCATTACTCTTTTTGACGACTGATTTCACTATCAGTTTGATGACATGACTGTCATCACTTTCAAAGGCACTTGTGTCACTGTTTTAGCATCTATATAATGACTATCTTTGCCTGATAAAATCTTCAAGGATCAATTAACTAATTAGGTAAGGGTTTGTATTTTGACAAAAGTGTTTGGCTTCATGGATTTTGTATTTTCATCTTGTCAATGCTGCTATAGACTGTAATATCTGCCCCCTCCTTTGTAATCAAAGGCATGACTGCATTCTCTATGTTGCTTTTCCTATTGTCATGATTGTCATTTAAAATGGTTGACATCTTGAGTCCTTTATTTGGTGACTTTCCTATGATTTTAGCAAGTGATTTGCTGCTATGAATACTTCATCACAATAGTTATTTAATTGGGGTTTTAAAGTGTAATCTTGATAAATTTTTTAGTATTTCTTCTAAATGCTATTTATCTATTGGTTTACATAGCTTATCTATATGTCTAAGTTAGACAACTTGTAAAATGTATAATTGTCGGCATGGGAATGAAATTGAATTGCTATTGATGTTTGTTATTCTTATGCACATGTATTGAAGCACTTACTCTATTTGATGCATTTACCTGAAAAAATATTTTAGGTGCATATAAGTGTAGCATCTACTTGCATGGGTGATCAAGCTTGTTTGGAGAGGACTTGGAGACTTTTGAAAAGGCGGGCAAGGAATTTAGAGTTTATTATAATGAATTTGAAGTCGGCGAGGCCCTCTGCAACAAAGTCGAATTTGGGGACGCACTTTGCAGCAAATTCAAAGGTAATTCAAAACCCTCATTGCCAAAAGTGAACTGATATTTGGGGAAGCTACTTGTGGGCGCCCCCTAGGAGATATTTTCATGATTGAAGCTTGAAAACTCAAAAGAAAATGTTATCTTCAATTTTTTTGAAGTTGATCCTTAACTGATCCTTGAACTCAAATAAAACCACACCTCTACTCTGCATGATCTCCCTACATGATGACTAGCCCAAACTGAAGGAAAGGTTATCCTAGCTTGACCATATGCATGATTGAAGGTTACCTTTTAAGATTTTATATTTAAAGGCCTTCTAGACGTAGGATAACTTATTATACCAAATTAATACTAGAATGCACAATATTACAGGTGGATCAGCGTCGAAGGTTGACTACGGATCAATATCACGCATATGATGAGAGAGTAGCCAAAGAGAGGGAAATGGAAAAATATCCATGTCCATGTAATGATTGTCTTGGTGGAAGAGTGAGAAAAAGAAATGCGATTTATTGACATATGATAAGATATGGGCATAGTGGTATAAGCCCTTGGGCTTACAATTATTATGAATATATGATAGAATTGCAGACTGTGAGAGATGAAGATGCAACAAACATAGATGAAGTGGCATCGAACATAGATGAAGAGGCAGAAATGTTAGACGAAGGGTTTGAAGTTGAAAGAATGTTGAATGAGGGTCTAAACGATGATTGCACCAAGTCAATGGAGGATGCTTTAAAGTCTCTATATGCTAATTGCAAGTTAAGTCACTTGACAACAATCCTTCAAATTCTTAACTTGCAAGTGGTGCATGGTTGGACAAATGAGAGTGTAGATCAATTATTGGCATTATTAAGTTTGTTGTTACCAGCTGACTCCACATTGCCAACAAAACAAAGTCAATTTAAAAAGCAGATTAGTAAGCTCAGCTTGGGGTATGAAAACATTCACACATGTGTTAATGGTTGTGCATTATTGCACAAAAATCTTGCAAGTGAGAGTGAATGTCCGAAATGTCATGAAGCAAGGTATAGACAAGGGTTGAAATCAGTTGTGGTTCCTAGAAAGGTTCTTCGCCAATTTCTGATATTCCCACGATTACTCCGAATGTATAGGTGCAGAGACATTGTTGAACTTATGCAGTAGCATGCCCAAAATAAGAGCATTAATGGAGAACAACAACATGTGCCTGATTCTAAGACGTGGATGGAATTTGATAACAGATGGCCTAATTTTTCTCAAGATCCTTGTAATATAAGGTTGGGTTTGGCTCTAGATGGGGTGAACCCATTCTCAGATCAAAGTACTAAATGGTCAACTTGGCCAGTGTTTTTAATAAATTATAACTTACCTCCATGGTTAGCAACTAAACCATTTTTCTTAATGCTATCATTGATTATACCAGGAAAGAAAAGGGTGACTTCAGATACAATAGATGCCTATCTAGAGCCATTATATGATGAGCTAATGGAATTGTGGAAAGGAATTGAAGCAATTCAATCTTTAAGTGATGGTCATTCAATCAAATTCACTTTAAGAGCTTCCTTATTGGTTACGATTCATGATCTTCCTACATATGGTACATTGTCTAGTCTCATTGTTCATGGATACCATGGCTGTCCTGCTTGCAACTTTAAGGATTTTGTGAGGCACTCAAGAAGTTTGTGTAAGTGTATTTATTGTGGACATCATGCTTACCTTAAAGTGGGTCATTCGTATCGTCGACAAAAAACACGTTTCAATGGTCAAGAAGAGAATCGTGAAGCACCTTGGCTAATAACGGGTGATTACATTATTTAGAATGGACCAAAAAGAATGTCATTTATTGAAAATGGTGGGATTGCTGGTAGTAGATACGATCCATGTAATGAAAGTGGTGTAAAACAGTTGTGCATATTCTATAAGTTGCCATACTTTAAGGATATAACCATTAGACATATTGTTGACTTTATGCATACTGAGAAAAATATAGCCTATGCTATTATAGAAACTCTTTTTAGTGCTTTTGATACTATTTCATCACATGAAGACTTTCAAGAACTAAAGATTCGTCAAAATCTTTGGGTTGAAAAATATGATGATGCAAAATATAGAAAACCTAGTGCTCCTTATGTCTAGATAAAGGAACAACATGCACAATTCTTACAGTTGATGTCTCAGACTTACTTTCCCACTGGATATGTAAGTAGTACTATCAGAAGCTAAATTGACATTAATAGCTTAAGAGACCTAAAGACCCATGACTATCATGTTATAATCGAAAATATTTTACCTATTGTGGTAAATATATCAAGTTTGGCAAAGGGGCCAAGATTGGCAATTATAAGGTTGGGCCTAGTATTAAAGAGAATGAGTTCACATGTATTAGATCCTTCAAACTTTGATAGTTTGAGGGAGAAGGTTGTTGAAGTCCTTTGTCTATTAGAACGGGAATTTCCAGCAACAATCTTTAACATTTCTATACATCTTTTGATACATCTAGAATATGAACTAGAGCATTGTGGTCTAGTAACAATGAGATGGATGTATCCTATAGAACGATATATGAAGGTTTTGAAAAAAATGTTCATATTAGGGCAAAACGAGAAGGCAACATGTCTGAGGGATATTCAATGCAAGAGGCCATTGGATTTTGCATAGAATATATGAAGGAATTTAAAGATGTCAATCGATGTGTATGGGATGATGATGAAGATGAGAGAGTTGCAAGTGAAGTATTAGAAGGCAATGGATGTCACTTCAAGCTATCACATCAACAAAGAAGTGCGATACGTGCCTTTATTCTTCAAAACACATCTTCGTTCGATAAGTGGCACATGTTAAAAAAATTTACACAATTATTTATTTACACATTTATATTATTAATCTTACTCAATTGCATTTACACATTTATATTATTAATCTTACTATTTGCACATTAATATTCTATGTAGAAAATATGAAGAAGAGAATCAAAGTTGGATGCAACATTGACCTCAAAAGTGCAAATGTCATGATTTGGTTGGAGGTGATTCTTTTCCAAAATTTGAAGAATGGATTGCTAATGCAGTTAGTGATGCAAAAGAAGAAGGTCAAGATATAACAACGAAGGAAATTAAGCTTTCACAACCTCCACATTTATGGGCTATGAGTTTTAGTAGAATGTGGGCCTATGGTAGCCATTTAAGAGTGGAGGAAAAAGACAAAGGAAAGACAAATTGTGATTGTGTTGTAAGTGCTAAATTTCTTCATGAAACTGAGAAGAAATTCTATGTTGGATTCATCCAAGAAATTATTCAAGTGGATTTTGGTGAAAACAGTCCTATATTATTAAAATGTAAGTGGATCCGACCATCCGCAGTACATTTTGATGAGTATGGATTTGTACGTGAAAATATAGGACAATTTTTATCAGAGAGGGATGAGCCCTATGTTTTCCCTTTTCAAATTAACCAATCATTTCTAACTGATGATGTAAGAAGCCCAGGATGGTCGTATGTCATTCAAACATAGTCTCGTTCGAAACGAAAATTCATGGAAGCTGTTGATATAATGCCTGATGGGCAATATGTTAATTTACAAGAAACATTTGAAGTAGTGGATGAAGATGATGATGGAGTGTTTGGAGAAGATATTTTGATTACCAACGAAGAGATTGGGAGAGAGAATGTATTGCATGACACAAATGAGGATGAGGAAGAAAATCAAGAAGATGCAGACACGAGTGATCAGGATTCTGATCTTGCTAGCAATGCAGATGATTAGTGAAGGTATCAAGAAAATAGTGAGCTTGTAAAATGTAGTAGAGAAGTAGCAAGATAAGAAAGGGCATTAGTGTACAGGAATTTCTTCCACTTTGGGTTTTCAGAGTAATCTCTTGTGTTGAGCTCTACTTTTTGTTATTTTTCTAGTTCTTGTCTTGTTACAGGTCATGCACATAACTAGCTATATTTGTTCCAAAAATAAATTACTCATTTTTAAAGCATATATTGACTATTTTTGTTTACTTACATTTGTGTGTTCAGAATTTCTGCAGAATTATATAAATAGAAATAATGAGGATTTTATAAGTAGAAATAATGAGGATTATATACGTAGAAATAATGATGATTCACACTATCAAAAAGGCAATTAGTTTCTTCTCAAATAGAAGGACAAACAAATAGAGTTTCCTTTGGGTTTCAATCTGTGTGCCACATTTACCTTCTAAATTTTTTCTCCTCCATATAATGCATCTTATATGCTATCATCCTATGTCATGTCACTTGTCATAGACTGTCTCCTCTAATTTCTAAGAATGCATCTTATATGCTCTATGAATGTATTTCATATGGGGACTGTCCTTATATACTGTATCATTCAAATGGAAATGAAATCCTTATATACTATGACTACATTTGTTTATATGCTCTAGTTGACTTAAAATAATGGCTTTGTTTATATTCCACTCTTGTTCTACTGATTCAAGTTGTTGATTTATATATTATTGTTTATTTGGACTTCAGGAAATGAGGAAAAAGACTTTGAGGCACAATTTAGATGATAGTGATCATGTTGCTGAAGTTCCATTGACAGATTATAAGCGCTTTCATAAAGAATGTGTGGTAAAGAATAGTGAATGTTTATCACATCTTGGTTTGACAAACATATAAGTTGTAAATCCACTAAGCAATATATTATTTGTTTAATTGTGTTTATGAAATTTTATAGGCAAGAGGTTTATGTATATAAGACATAATATGATATTTTTTTGTTTTATAGGAAAGAAAAAGAGTGCAAAGAAAATGCAGAGAGAAAACAAAAGGAAAGTAAAGATACAATGCTTCCAACTCGTAGAAGCCAACGTATTTGGGATTCAAGTACAAATGCAGTTGGTGAAAAGAATAGTTGTGATGATGTGCGGCCCAATATAACACATAGTGATGTGCAGCTTGATATAGCACATGGTGATGTACAACATCATCATGATCTCTTGGCACAGAGTCTAAGAGAGATTATTGAAAACAATGAGAGGAAAGGAATAGTAAGTGATCTGCAGATGATTTATTCAAGATTAAAGGATGTGTTTGAAGTGAAATCTATAGAGACCGGTACTGATCTACCTACTCATGACACATCTGATGTGGCCAAGGATGATGAAGTTTCAGTTAATGAAAGTCATGAAGAGAGACCACTTGCATTTGATGTGCCTACTACAACTTTTGATGGAACTAGTGGATCAGCCAAAAATATTGCTAGTGGTTTAATAGAAGATGTGCCTACTACAATGTTTGATGGAACTAGTGGATCAGCCAAAAATATTGCTAGTGGTTTAATAGAAGATGTGCCTGCTACAAATTTTGATGGAACTAGCGGATCAACCAAAAATATTGCTAGTGGTTTAATAGAAGATGTGCCTACTTTTTTCAAAAGAAAAAGATTGAGTCAAGATTTATACAGATCTACATAGAGGAATGCAAAACAAAGAAGATTAGAAGGCAAGAAGCCATTCTTGGTTGAGGTATCGAGAGATGGTGAGCCCATTGGGAAAAATGCTGCAAGGTGGGCCTCTGAGTTGGGTGTGAGATGTAGGGCCCATTTGGATATTTGCAAATCAAATTTTGCAGAGCAAGATCCACGAAGTGTGGAAAATGTTATACAAAAAATGGAAAATGCTTTTGAGACTACTGGTGGACAAATCTCTAGAAGATATTACAAGCAAAAGATGAGACTTTTGATGAACAATTTTAGATGCAATTGTAGAAAAATAATCTTGGAGGGAAAAGAGAGGTTAGAATCCCCTCTATCTCCCAAACAGTGGGAGGCGTTGAAAGAAAATATGTGTTTTGAAGAATATTAGAAAGGGTTATAAAGGAAAGAGGGCAAGAGATAATGTGGCAGCTGGATATACATTTGGCTAAGGCGGGTTGCAGGCCAAAATGGACAAACTTGGAGTAAGGGTATGGCTTTTTGGTTCAATTTATGTTGGTTATTTATTTCAATTTTTTATTGAACTGACTATATGTTGATATTGACATTGTATTTTAGGTGGAAAATAGTAATAGAGAAGCAGGTGTGGAAGATATGCTCGATTATATGGCAACACTAGATTCTAGTAAATCTAATAGTAGTATGAAGTGGAAATCTAGTTCATCAATAAAGATTTCAAAGCCATCTGTTAGATGTCCAGTAAGAGCCTCTGCAGATCATGTCAACTCAAATGAAGGGTATCAACATATAATGAGTTGCTTACACAATCTCACTGAGAAATTGTCACAGTTGGCTTCCTTCGTTAAGCCTATAGTTTTTGCATGGAATGAGCATAATATTATGGATACAGATGAGGTAAGAGGCTCTATTACACTATCCTTTCATTTTGTGTGCTTGTTATTGGGTAAACTTGTACCATGTTTTTGTTATACTTCCTTGTGATTGCATTTTTTGGATACTTCAATAGTTATCATAGCTCTTGGATACTGTAAACAAAAAATGAACCTACCCTCAATGTGTAATACTACAATTCTAGCCATTATAACCTTAGCATTGATGCTTTACATAAATGCGTTATCACGAATTGTCTCACTGTTCTACTTACAGAACCAAAAGAAACATGCAATACTGCAATTTACTAGGTTCTACTTGAAACCATTTTTCTTGAGTATTCACTTCATTATTGTTGTCCTTGCCATGTTTATGACATGCTCCTATGCTGTATTATGACATTTAACTCTATCATTCTAGACAATCACATTGAGTATGTCTTAGTAAATCTCTTAATCACTGACCTAAAGTCAAGGTTGTCATATCTGCTTTGTTGTTGTCATTCCAAGGATTCTTGGTGACTATCTAATGGTTTTGACAGTGCCTTTATCTGTTCTCTTTGTTTGGTGAAACCCTACTAGCTGTTGCGTCTCTTTATCTTCTCCTATACCTTCCATGCTATGGAATGTCCTAAGACAAAGATATGGACTGCCATCTTACAACTTTCACTATTTTCATTATCATATGAAGGACTAGGACTGTCCCTTCTTGTTGAAAATCTTATGCTCATGACTATAAGAATCCTCCTATAAACTGGAATCTATTGCTTATAATAAAAGAAGAATCTCACAACATACCTTCACTTAGTCATTTAAGAGTGGAAGAAAAATGTTATTTTGAACAAAAAAATATAGTTTTTGCATTCTTTACTTGACTTATATTAATTTTTGCATGATGATTAAACCGCATGCAGAGAAATTATATGAAAGTAGAATGAAAAGAAAAAGGCCCTGTCAATAGAGCTCTCTACAAAGCTGCACAACTTGAGGACAATGATGATAGTGATTATGTTGAATGTATTGACAAGAATCTGCATGATATTCAGAGTAGTAGTAGTGGTGCTGGAATTGAGGTGAGTGCTATTTATTGTTTTTATGTCTTTCATGATAGTCATTGTTGTTTTAACACACACATGCAATTAAGTACTATTCAAGTAAGTTGTTTTAATTCTATTTGAAGGAAAACCCACCAGTATGATTTACTTTAAAGGATTTAACTCTAGAGAGAGACCAATAAATGTAAGTCACTTAAAGGGAATTACATCAACTTCTAATAGAAACCAATTAAAAGCATCCACACAATGTCAACAAATGTGCCTTGATAAATCTATTTATTTGAATAACTGGAAATAGCCAATATGGAGACAATCAAACAATTTATGAACTTGAATATTAACAGAAAATTAGAACACCATACATATCCACAAATTTAACCATCCTTGCCCATTATAATATTAAATTATCATAGAAGTGTAATGTCTTGAACTTGAAATATGATTGGATAGATAATATTGGAATATATAAATTGTTTTGATTAAAGATGATGATTGTCCAGGCCTTGGTTTCCCTTATAAATATGGGAAGCAATAAGCTTCAGGCCTGAACCGACACAACTGTTCATAAATCACATCCTCTTGTAACTAAACATGTTTAATAAAGAGAAATTAAAGGCATAAGCAAGTTAACTAAGATTTGAATCTGTTAGTCATCATAGAGCACATGTGACCTTAGGCCTGGAAAGGTACTCATCTCCATGTTGCAGCATCTGTTAAGTGTGATGTGCCCCTGTCTATTATCGCAAAAAAGTGTCAAAATTTTGTCATTGTTCTCCATGTTGACGCCAACAAAACTGCTCGTTGCTCCTTCTGCACCTGAACTTGTAGTTGCATATCAATCTTTCAAGTATGTCTGCTCCCACTTATTGATTGTAAGGTCACTGGGCCATTTGAATTTATGAATTCAGAGCAAATTCGTCTAATGGTCCTTCCATCTTTTATCCAACATAGCTTTAACATCAATTACAAATTTTCTATATCCTGCATCTAGGGCTATGACCCTATCCAAAATCACGTTAAAGCTCAAAGTATCTATATCCTGCTCCTTTTTCAAGAATTCCATAACCACAGACACTATTGTTCTGAATTCTGCCTTCCAAGTATCAAGGCCTTTAACTAGTTTGTTTTCCTCTTTCAGAATAGAGGGGATAAATTGATGCTTGAAAGTAGAAAAAGATTCAAGTCTGGCTTGCATCCTTTTGTCTTCACTGCTGGCATATAGATGCTCTTCAATGATCATAGTCACCGTCTGCTCTATGGGCTTCAATTCAGCAGGAGCATCAAGATTTCTTTGAAGTATCCTGCAAAGCATGCTTAAATTGTGCAAGGAAGGCTGCCATTTCTTGTACAGTGGCTCCAAAATAGAAAAGTTTGCTTGCAATTGTTTAATGGCATGAGATAACATGGAGTAATAATCATGCACATCCCCAAGTTTATCCACAACTACCTTTATCTTGTATTCCAAAATTTTCTCAAAGACTTCAAGGACCTTGATCCTTGTCTCATTTTTTGTTTCCTCATTTTGCTTCTTGAGGTCCTCAACTTCTTTTTCAAATTTTGTTCTCAAAGCATTAAACTCTTGCATTGTCACTATGACATCACCAGTTGTTGGTGGCATAGAAGGTTGATATGGAACTATTGATAGACTCTAGGAAGAACCCACATCTTGCAGTTGCTTTTTCAATTGCCTATTTTCAATGAACAACCTATTCACTCCATCATTCATGTCTTGTTGTGTTTTCTCATAATCCTGCAATTTTTTTCCAACTTTTTTACAACTGCATGGGTGAACATGGCAAAATGGACTGTAAGAGCAGAGGCTTCAGTTCCTAAAATATCTCGTAAGGTTTCACCACAGCAGATCCCCTCATTTCCTGAATAACATCTAGCAACCTTGGTTTACTAGTGTTCTTCTATTTTGTCCATATGGAAAGAGTCTGTCTTTGGGTTGAAACCACATGCACTCATTCTATCCTCATAATCAAATTCAGACACAAGATTAGGGTCATCTTGACTCCTAACTTGGTCAAGCAAGAATACCTTTTTCAATTCAAGACCTGGGATAATCGACATGTTACTCTTCAAGACCATTTGTCTTGCTTCCTCATGAGTCACATTGATTTCGTCAACTTTTAGTTCTTGGATTGTTTGGGTGATTATTTGATCATACTAAGACTCATCAGCACCCATCTTATTGATTTCCACCTTTTCATCAAATTCCTTCATCTTCATTTTTAACTAGAAATCTTGAAACTCTGGAGTCTTGATGAAATCATCATCTTGAATAAATCTCAATTATGCCACCACCCTTTCATCTTCCTGTAGCTCTAGATCAATTTGGGCTTGTTCTTCCATCCTATCCTCATGCTTGTGTGCATCAGTTTCTTGACCAACCCATGGTTGATCAACTTCCTCTCTATCATGCAATTGTGTCAAAATATTTACAACTTCATCAGTATCCCCCACACCCTTAGACATCTCATATGGGACCAGAGGAGACATGCCTTCAGTTCTCTGCCTTTTGAGATATGACATCAGGGGCAGGCTCATGAATCTCAATTCCTGCAGACTTCTTCACTGGAATTTTGGTAGCCTTGGTAGGCTATACTTCAGATTTAGCATAAATACTTTCAAAATTTTCAATCATTGTATTAATCCTCTTTAGAGGATCTTTCTCTTCACTAAAAAATCCTTCAAAAATTAGATTCTTTTCCTTTTTGTCATCTTCAATTTTCTTGAGGATCTCCCATTTCCTCTTCCTGTCATACACTTCATTAAAAGTAACCAGGTTCCTTATCATATCCTCATCATAATTTTTTTATGGGAGATGCCCATCTTAGTCAAGATCACTTGTCTCACAAAGTTCATATGACCTTCAGGGTCACAAACTCTTTCAACACCAGATTCCAAAGAGTACTTGGCCTTCAAATAGGCCTGGAGCTCCTCAAGAGTGTCCAAACCAATTGACCAATCTCCAAAGACAGTGGTATCAGGCAAAAATGTGCCTTTCTTCTACTTTTTCATCACTTCCTTTTCCCTCCACATCATTTGCAACATGAATTCCAAGAATGTAATTATGTTAGAAACAAACTTTGGCAATTTGTGAGGTGGTTGGGGCAATCATATACCCTGATTATTGTGTGTTCTAATAGGAAGATCCAATCAGCATAATTGAAAGTATGACCTTGCTTTGGTTTATGTGCAAGAGGTCTCAGAATTACCCTAATTTCTGGTGACAATCTGGGGACCCAATTACCAAAAGAATTCATTATTTTCATAGAAAATTCATTATGAAATACATTATAGTTACTAGTCTGGCAATGAGAAGCCCACATGTAACACCAACATTGAGTAGGCATTTTTTGCCTTGTCTTGTCAATCATGTTGATGGGCATTTTACTTGACCATTTACTCCTATTTTGATAGAGGATCAGGTGGCAAATCAAAGAATAAAACTTGAAGTTAATGGGTTTCTTATCTTCCTTCACAGTGATGAATCCATCATGTATTTTCTTTTAAGATATGAGGCAAAATCATACTCAATGTTCACCTCTGAATTTTGTATCTTCATAGCCATCATCATCAAATTAACTGGCATCCTCTGATTAGCATCAATTCCCAGTACTTGGCATAATGCATAATAGGTCCATTTGAAATAGACTGCAAAATCTTCCACAGGGAATGGTTCGACTGCATTGGAAGGAATATCAACTATCTTGTTGTTTGCACCTCTTCTCATAAATATCGGCAGCTCATCACTTCTGAGTGTTCTTCTCAAACTTTTGTATTCTTGTTCAATCTTTTATAGGTCAATTTTGGTGAGAGCTTGTTTGTTCAACATAAAATAATCAATTATAACATTTCTGTCAATTCTCAACAGAGAAGATCCATTTGGCAACCTTACTATTTTAGTAGTCAGGTGGTAGTGCAGTGCAAGAGTACGAATCAGTTCCACATCCACAAATACATTTGAAACAATTAGCTTGGCCAAATCCAGCTTCCATGGATTACCCACTGGTCCCTGAACATCCTTCTTCTGACAGAAGTACCAAAAGAGTTTCTAGCCAAAATGGGAATTATGGCATCCCTACAGCCCTAAGTAACATCCCTAAATACTTTCTTTTGACCTTTGTCAATTGAATTGGATAAAACATCTAGCAAAGATTGCTGCAAATTAGGGGCAGGATTAGGGTTACTAGTCTTACTTGTGGATTCAGACTTCTTGGGTGCCATTAGACAAACTAGGGTTTCGTAACTCAAGCAAATGCATGGAGAATTGAAATAGAGCAAAGATTCTTCAAACTTTCTTGCAGAGAATGTAGAGATGGACTTACTTGAACAATTCGAAGCTTGCTAAGAATAGATCGAACTAGGCGCCTTCCCCAAGCCAATCTGCAATCTCTGAACTGAGCAAATGCTGAGAGATTTCTAGATTTTATCGAGCTAGAATGTTCATCGTTTCACCATTATTTTTGGTTTGTGCCACAAGATTATAAAATCTTAGCATTCAATTCATTTCAAATATAAGCCCTTGATCAAATTTGATCCAATGATTAGATGAAATGACAAGATCTTTCAAATTTCTCGGTAATCGCACACCTGCACTGAGTATGTTTACTCATTTATTATCATTACCGCACTATCGCGGAGCTTGTTTAAACTGGTCATGGGATGGCGATAAGATTCAATGCCTTTTGTTCACTTTTCTTGATTACCGCCAACCCTCAGCCCTTATGCTCAATCAAAACGGGATCACAGGGCTTATAGCCCCCTTTATTCCATTTTCTTCCATTACCATCAACCTGCAAGTGCCTGTTCTCATTACTGCGGGGTGATTATGTTGCCAACTTTTATTGCTTACCGCCTTGCCGCAAACGTTCTTTGAAAGCCATTGCGGGAGCCCGGTAACTTGGACACTTACTACTGCCATGCCGTGAACAACTTGTCGGACCAATGTGGGACCACGAGATCAATTTATATTGAACTATCTTCCTTATCGTAAAGTTGAAACCAAGTGGTGAGACCTCCGAGGGACCGTGATATACATGGTTGACCTAGCCCTTTCTACCGCCATGCCGTGAACAACTTGCATGTTTCCAGTGGGAGTGCGGTATACATGATTCTTGTTGCTCTAGTTCCCGTACTGCCGCCAAGACAATGAGGATGACCTGCAAGATTGCGGTAACATGGTTGACCGAGCCCTTCCTACCGCCATGCCGTGAACAACTTGTATGTTTCCAGCGGGAGTGTGGTATACATGATTCTTGTTGCTCTAGTTCCCGTACTGCCGCCAAGACAATGAGGGTGACTTGCGGGATTGCGGTAACATGGTTGACTGAGCCCTTCCTACTGCCATGCTGCGAACAACTTGTATGTTTCTAATGGGAGTGCGGTATACATGATTCTTGTTGCTCTAGTTCCCGCACTACCACCAAGACAATGAGGATGACCTGCGAGATTGTGGTAAACTGCAAAAACACAAAAATGATTAAGAATAACTGCATACTCCTCAAAATGACCATGTTATGTGACCCTGGGAAATAAATGGCATAAAAATTTGGCATGAATGTCTATTAAGAAATGGTCATATACAAGTGAAAAGATCAAGTAGGATGGAAATGTGTAAATTTTTTGAGAGGTCCTAACATGTGAGACATTAGAATAGTTTATTTGGAATAATGGCGGGAATTAACAAAATTTTAGGGTTTTAAAATTTTGTTCCAACATAAGTAATGGTTGTTTTATTATGTAAATAAGGGCAATCCTTACCTATATAATAATTATTATGTATTTCAATATAATGTGTATTTTTGTTTTTGTTTTTGTAGATATGTATTGATAAACTCCAAGAAGGGGATAAAGTTAGGGTGTTGGATCTGTGTGATGGTGTTGTTGTGGTCATTGGGCGGATTCACTCACTATCTATTGTACATGGAGTCAACTTGAAAGGAACAGGAGATGCAAATGTAAATATTTTAAAGGTCACAAGTAACATACAACTTGCTTGTGAAGACAAAATAGATGGAGCTGTCCGTCTGAAAGAGAAAGAAGGAACCTTCACACGGTGGCCACTAAATTATTTGCAAAAAATGGCATAGTTGATGTTTATCACATACTTGTTGTTAGACATCTTGGCCCACTGATTTATATAGTATTTTTAATGTGTTGTTTAGGGATCTTAATTTTCATGGTGTATTTGAAAGAGTTGGAAACTCTAGACAACTATGACATTTTCATTATAACTTGATATATATATATATATATATATATATATATATATATATATATATATATTTGCATTATATATTTTTTTTATTGTAGATTACCTTTCTTTATCATGATGTTGAATCAATCTTTTAATTATAGCATGTTGTAGCTTGTTCGTATATGTAATTTTTTTTTTAAAGTCCATTAATAACATTACCTGCCTCTAGAATCGTCATAGAAACTTCTTCAAAATGCCACGTCTATCCTGGAGTCACCGGGGTTCGTACGTCAATGATTCCACACCGTTTCAGGCCCAAAAAACCCAACTGTGCCCAATTCCATAGGCGATTCGATTCCAAATCTGATTTTGGGACGAATAGTACTTGGAAATGCCCTATTTTTCTGCCAATTAGGTAACTTAACAAATAATAAATGTTATATCCCAAAACTTGCATTGGAACTCTGGTAAAAGCTTACCATACTATAGCATCATCAAGTCAACCTTGGATATAAAAATTGTTCAAAATAGAAAATAGTTTGTAACTGTTGAATGGTCAGACAGTATGAGAAATTATAGGCACCAGGAGTCACCTTTTGAAACATCAGGACAAAGGGCAGATAAAATTGATATATATGGTGTAAAAGCCAAGGGATTGCCTTTTGGTTTCAAGATCTAGGTGACTTTGATCCTGATTTAAAATGTTCCTTATGAGTGGTCCATTGTTGTAACCTACATAGTGATATGTATTCTTGGAAGCCTTATGGTGCCATATTATTTAATGGAGTATATGTGGAGTTAAAAAAATTGAAATGCTCTTTTATAGTAAAGAAGAGTGGGTGGTATTTGTGATCTACTATACTAGAATACAATAATCTACACCTCAAATTTAGATTACTCAAACCATGTCACATTGATCATATTGTTAAAATAATATAATATATTCCATAGCTTAAGATGTTTTTTGGTTTCAGGGATCTTATCAACATCATAAGGAGTTGAAGGCTACACAGGGAATCAAGATAACCGCTCAGGTATCAAATTTCAGGCTAATAATTTTATGTATATGAGCATAAATTTATCAAATATATGTGGACAATGAAATTTAGCTGCAATTTCTTGATTTCAGGGTATTGAGCATGCCATAGAAGGAACTCAGTTATATGTTGTTGGACCTGATGATGATTTAGAAATGTCTCATATTGACAAGAGTGGGGAAGGAGTTTATGTTCAAGCTTCAACTCTTGGATCTTTGGAGGCTTTACTTGAGTTCTTGAAGACCCCAGCTGTAAGCATCCCAGTTAGTGCAATTGGTATTGGGCCTGTGCATAAAAAAGATGTCATGTGTGCGAGTGTAATGCTTGAGAAAAAGAAGAAAGAGTATGCTGCAATTTTGGCATTTGATGTCAAAATTACTCTTGAAGCTTGGGAGCTTGTAGATGAAGTTGGTGTCAAGATATTTACAGTGAACATTATTTATCATCTATTTGACCAGTTTAAAGCATATATGGACAATCTTAAGGAAGAAAGGAAAAAGGAGGCTGCATAAGATGTTGTTTTCCCCTGTGTACTGAGCATTTTGCCAAATTGTATTTTTAACAAGAAGGATCCTATAATTGTTTGTTTTGATACTCTTGAAGGCATTGCAAGGGTCAGTATCTAAACCTAGTCTTTTCGGTGTTATGACTTATGCATGTAAAAGATTGTTGTATCTTTTTTGGTTTGTATAAAGCCATATGTGGTGATTGCATCTACAGATTGGCACGCCATTATGTGTTCCCACAAAAGATTTCATAGATATTGGCTAAATAGCCTCAATTGAGATCAATCATAAATCCAGGTTGAAATGGCTAAGAAGAGTGAAAAAGTCACCATGAAGGTATTTTGAGAAGCTGTCTTTGTTGTTAATAGTTTTATATGATTTTGGATGCTATTTTTTGAAATGTTTTTGTTAATGAATTATCATACGAACTTTACAGATTGTTGGGAGCAACGCTGATGAAGCACATAAAATGTTTGGTAGGCATTTTGAAATGGAGGATGAATTTGTGAGTCATCTCACCAGAAGATCCATAGATATATTGAAAGAAAACTACAGGGTAAGGCTATTTGATATCCACTTTATGTAATTTTACAGTGTATTTACTATTATGCATTTTATACTAATTAAACATTTGTGCTTTTCATTTTTGGCTAATAAATTAATGTCTAAAATGGAAGATTCTTCTTATTTTTTCAGGATGATTTGTCCAATGGTGATTGGAAACTTGTGGTGAAATTGAAAAAGCTGTTAAAAATTCCTTGAGCTACTACTAATGATGTATTGTGCAATGGAACTTTGGATTGGAGCAAAACCTTATGATGAAAATGGGAAAATGCACCCTGCAACATTACAAACACCACAATCAGGATAACAAATGGTGAACTTTGTTGATACCGGATTAGTAGCTTCTGCATCATAAGCTTCTTCTATATGTTTTGCTATGTAGTGTACGTGCTGCACCTTTGGCTACAATAAGACACTAGTGAACTTTAGATCCTATCTATGCAGGAGGTCATTTGAATGTTTGTTGCTTAGCTCGTTTTCTGAAATTTAATAGTCTGAACGGGCAAGTGTAGTATTGCCATGTGAGAAAGGGAAGAGATTGATTCCAAGAGTAGAGATTTTGTGTAATGATCTATTTTATGATTTCTTGAGGTAATGAAGAAAATATCATGAAAATGTTGTTTTAAATAAATTCATATTTTACTACAATTGTATGAAACCAAAAACATTTCCATGTCATCTTCAACATGTTGTTGATTGGCTGGATTTCATTGTTTCAAGTGCTGCTTTTGCTTCAGCTGTCTGGGACCATGTTATGGAAGGTTATAGGGAATGGTGTGTTTTCTTTTTACTGCAGGTTGTTATTCAGATATTGTTCACAGTGGTTCGGGGTTGTTTGAATACATAGGTAACAACTCAATGGCTTGTGTGAAGGAGAATATGGAATGCACCAAGGCTGCAGTCAAAGCACCTGAATTGGTTAACAGAATGCCAAAAGAAATGATGTCTCATGGAATGCTCAGTGGCAACATCTCTTTTCTAAGTGTCAAAAGATGTGAAGGGCTTCATCAGTCTGACCTGCCTTTCCATTATTTTGCTATTGTATCTAATGTGGCTGCTGAACTGGTTTTTTCTTCAGCCAGTCCTTGTAGTTTGCTATACATGATAGCTGAACTAGTTTTTTCTAGTTATGGCAGCCTTGTGCTACTTTTTTATTATTTGTAATTCTTTTCCTGCATTGTTCCAATACAAAAAAATATTTATTGCCACTTTGCTTTGTCTTGTTTTATTTTCTTAATGACCAATTCTCAAATAGAAAGTGTTATCTCAAATTTATCAATCTTTACTTGGCAGCATCATAAAATATATAGTTTTCCAAATTTATTTGCTTTTATGTTTTAATTCAATTTTAATAATATGTTTTTTATGCATTATAAAATTTATGGTATTTAATAAATTATTCATATCATGACTAAATTTACTACCAATTAATGGAAACTAGTAAATAAAAATGACTTCCATGACTAAATAAATGACCAGTTAACAACAATCAATGACTAAATATATGTACTACCAAATTGATGACCAAATATACTACCAAATTGTTGACTAAATATACTACCAAATTAATGACTAAAATTTGTTTAGTCATAAATTTGGTCACGAGATAAATGACCGGCAATAAACTACCAATGGTCACGTGACTAAATGTACTACCAAATTGATGACTAAATATACTACCAAATTACCAAATATACTACCAAATTGATGACTAAATATACTACCAAATTAATGACTAAATATACTACCAAATTAATGACTAAAATTTTTTTGGTCATAAATTTGGTCGCGAGATAAATGACCGGCAATAAACTACCAATGGTCACATGACCAAACTACTGATCACATGACCAATTTTTGGTAGTTTTTTTAGTCATTTTTTCCTGTTTTTCTACTAGTGTGAGACAACCATTATGACTATTATTCTTAACCTTTTAAGATTGTCCTCTGTGAAAACCTAAAGGCACCTGTTACCAGTGCAGAGCTCTTACAACTGATATCTAGGCTTTCAAAACCTTAGACAATACTTCACATCAATGCTGCTCCTACACTTAGTCACAAGAAATCCAAACTTTGACATGACTTTCCATGTAAGGTTAAGATGGCTCTCTTTGACTATTCATGGTGACTGTTCAATGCATGACAGAGGACAAACCTATGAATGTTTTTTTGCTGTCCTCATGATTGACTGTTTGGTGATTTATCTTCATAATTGTTGTCCTCTTCATGATTTCATTGTGTTCCGGACTGGTGAAGTTTTCTCTCAAACTACGAACTGGGTTTTCATAAAATTTAATGTGTTTTTTCATCTAATTGTTTCCTAATTTATATCAAAACATCACAAAAACCCAGTTCGTAATTTTCAATATATGATGAAAACACGTGACTACTATCCTACCTCCATGTGACTATGCATTACAAGGTGACCATCTTTCACTATCATTGTTTCATGGAACCCTGCTATGCAAAGACACTATATACTCACTTTCATGGAACCTTGCTATGCAAAGACACTATATACTCACTATACCTTCTTTCTAAGGCTATTCCTACTGCTCCATTATACCTACTAGGGTTTACCTACAGTAGCTATGTTCAACACCATCTTTATTGCTCATTGGCTGTAATGACAGTCAGTAAAAGGAAATGACTATAACTTTATTTTTCTTTGCTGCTCCATCTTGACTCACATATACATTGTATGCATTTGCACTTTGTGATGAAGGTAATAGAATGAGTTTAAAATACATGTTGTTCTCATTTGTATCTCCTGTAGGTAAACAAAAGAAAATGAATGTCTCTGCTACTCCAAGGTATATTGAATGTCTTTTTACCTTAGCAAAGGTTGTCTTCTTCATTTATAAGTCGTTCATTCTTATCCAATGACCATGGATGAGACTTCTATACTCTACTGTTCCATATGATTGTATATGTATTTGGAAGCTTATATTTTTCATTGATGACTGTGACAGTTTGACTATATGCAAACAAAAACAACAATGAACTCTATGCTTATGACTGTACCTTTTCAAATGCTGCACCTATATCCTTCATTGCACACATCCTGTAGCATAAAAATATATCATGTGTATTTGTGTACCTTTCACTGAGGGCATAATGAGTTCTCTTCATGATTTATTACCCTTGACTTGCATTTCACACCTCTTTCATCTTCATTTGCATTGAGGACATGACTATGGGCTACTCTTGATGACTGTAGCTGCACTTCATGTACTCTTCATGGTATGATCTTGTAATGCATTTCACTTGGTCCTTAAGGTTTTGTTCACCTCTCTTGATCTTGATGTCTTGTTATTTGGAGTTTGTATTCTTCATTTGCTCTATGTATCTTATGTACTCTTCATGGTTACTTATCCTCATAAGGCATGTTCCATTATGCTTGGAAAGTTGTCATGAACTCCTTGTATGTTGCCCACTCAGGTGGCTGTCCTTCTTTATTAGCTGTGAATGGTATCCCACCTTGACTTCTACACTTGTCTCCTTGATTCAAATGTATGGTATCTTGTCTTGATTCAAAGGTATACTATATCTTCAGGATGATTGTCTTCCACCTATACCTTGCACTCCATGGCTGTGTTGTATATGGTTAGTTGTCTCACACTACGTGGATGCAAGCATTATATGGCTGTTATGTCCTTCTTTGCTACCCCTCTTACACTTATACTAGCTGTTCCTCTTCATGCACTGTATATGGTGATCATATGATTTTATCTTCATTTGCAGAGGCATATGATAATTCTATGAGGAATATTCTATCTTTAGGGTGACTGTCCTATCATGATGGCATTATAAGCCCCTCTCTGGTAGTCCTATTCACTCTATTTATGATTTCTCTTGCATACAAGATAGTTGACATGAAATCACACACATATATGGACTATTTATCATTATATGACTGTCTTGTAGTTGATTACATGCTTCTTGATTGATGAGACAACCACCTTAATGACTGATTTTTGTCCTTTTATGGCTACTTAATGAATTCACTAGCACTTTTACATCTCATTCACAATAAAAGGTGGTAAATACCTAATTTAATTGCTGCTCCATGATGTTTCTCTGGCTGTAATGCTTTTGATGGGACTATCCTTTAGTTGATATTGATCCTTGGAGGCTATCTCATGATGTATTGGTTTGTCATTGACTTTCAATTAGAATATGCTTTTATTTATTGATCCGAAAGTCACTTTTCTTATCTTATATTCACCTTAATATCAAGAGGTAGCATGCTGGGCTCAACCGTTGTGGGAGCCACATTTTAATCCACATGCTTTGATATCAAAAGAATAGTCTGCAATAGATATTTCACTTATACCTGCACAGTAAACAAACATGTTAGATATAAAACATACCTTTGATTACATGATATGATGTTTTTTGTGTGGATTTATCTTTCTCTTTGATATGGCACTTGAATCTGCTTATTTAACTACCTCTTCTGCTCCTCTTTGAACATTTTCTGATATGGCTTTGAACATGCTCAATTTATCTTCTCTCTCTTACTATTCATTAGATGGTTGCTGCTCCATAAAAGTAGATGGCACTTTTGTTGATTTGATTATGTGTATGAAAAGTTTTGGAACCCAGAGCTCTAACAAAACATTTTGCAGGTATTTCAGAGCTCAACAAATGTAGGGAGCTGTAGACCAACTCAACCTCGGGATTCGTCATTCACAGGCAATGACGGGTCCCTCTACTTTTCTTATGCATTTTTATTCCTTCAAAAGTAAAATTTACGCTTATGTAGCATACTCTAGTCACTCCCACGGCTTGTGTGGGACATATTTAAACACTCTTTTGAATACAATCAGTTATTTCACTTTATGCAATGACTTATGTATACTTTGCTTTCTGAATCAAATACATAGCATAAAACAACTGAATCTCTTTTAAAGCACATGTTTAAAACATGATGAAGAAATGACAGTTTATAAATTCCTCTCTCTGAAAACTGCACTAAAATGTACTGAATAATCAACAACATCATAACTGAAAAATGAAGCCAGTTAGATACCTGTCATTCTTTGAATGTCTGTTTTCTTGCTTTTAGTCATTTTCACTTACCAGGATAGTTTGACTGCCCAGCTTGAGCTGTCACAAGATCCTGATAAGTGATCTTGTGTTGCTCCTTTGTCAAGACATCAGATATTAACTGGATGATCGTGCACATAAAATTTGTCTTTACCCCCTTTCCAACAACTGTTGTCTAGGCCTCACTAAATTAGGTTGCAAACATAATTTAGTAACAATTACATTGACGATTCCTCTGCGGTTTACTGAAGATCAAGGATTTGCATCGACTTGGTTGTTTGTCTAACTTGAGTGATTTCCTAAAATGGCATGGCATTTTGTGGCAGTGACTTCAGTTAGAACTGACACCAATTTAGCAGCTACTTTGGTTAGTCACTTAAATGGAGTGATGTGGAGATTTAGATATAACTACTTTAATTAAGGTGTGGGTCATGTTTGCATTGCTGGACCTTTTGGGTAGCCCTAGGATCGATCGGTAATAGTCATCGACTCGAGGGGAGGATGACTCTATTGGAGGCTAACAGCATCTGGCGCTGTCTGGAGTTTAGGTTCTTCACAAAAAGGAGGGATCCGGAGACCACTGGAAGTCTTACTAGCGTAATCCTCATGCAAACACAAACCACTTGTACCACAATTCATAAGATATGCATTTTGGAAGTGCAATTCAAGTAAATAAGTTAAGAGATTTCATCAAAGGAAATGAAAACCAAACATGTGCATAATCTATCCAAAAGACAAACATAATTATAATAATATGTAAATACATGCCATAATGTTTTGTTAAAGTCTTTCAGAACAGGAAATAACATGAAATAAATGAGTCATATATTTGACTCATCAATTAGTGGACAACATTGGGAATGGATTTGTGCCTAAGACTGGGGCTAACTTGCATGACTTTTGTGGTTGGGGGTACTTGGCCGGCATGGGTGACCTAGGTGACTTATTTAACCTAGGGAAATCCATCATTTAGGAAAACAATCAGGGACCAGCATTATGGAGTGTCATTACTGATTGGGGCCACACTCGATTCTAGGGCTGAACAACACAACTTAGGTGGTTGGGGGTACCTAGCTGACTTGTGCGACCTAGAGAATCCATACTTTTGGAACATGGTTCAAACCTAGTGTTATGGAACATTGTTAGTGGATGGGATTGGTACCAAAAGCTATGGAAATAATGCAAGATAACAACATGAAAGATAAACAATACAACAATACCCTTTCAACCTTGCACAAATTGAGACTTCTGATAGAACAGGATAGAGTGCACCCAAGCTCCACCAACTTTGTTCTATGGATCATGCATTGTGGACTACTCACAAAGGCCAACATAACCTGGATATGAATTAATAGCCATAATAGAGATAAATGAAAAATGATAGATATCCATGCATATGAAAATTTCTTGGGGCCTGATATTGAAATGAGAGGTTCAATTTATAGATGAAGAGGGAATAAAATGGATGGCTAAGATTAGAATGGTACAGTATGAGGTGGATGGCTAGGATGAAGAGTTAAATTTAGTGGTTATGATGTACATTAAATGAGGATGACATGTGGTTAAAATAAGGACGTGAGTGATATAAATAATTTAAATAATAAAATTATTTGAATTATGAGACATGTGGCATGTGAGAGCTAATTTAAATAAATATTTAATTTATTTAAATTAATTAGAGGAATACGGGGGAAAATTAAATAAATGAAATTTATTTAGTTTGGTCTAAAAGGGGATAAATAGATAAAAGGGATTAGTTAAATAAACATAATTTTTTTATCTAATTGGAATGATGGAAGGGGTCATACAACAAGATGTGTTGCAAAGTGTGAAAAGAGGTGTTGAAAGGTGTCACAAGATGTGTTGAAAGACATGTCGAAAGTGATGGTCAATTTTAGGTGTCTACATTTTGTCCCTTTTTGAGATGATGTTGCAACTAAGAGAAGTAATATCATTTCAAAGAAGAAAAGTTATGAATGGAGGGAAAAGGATGCTCCAGCCACTTGAAGGAGTGATGAGGAGGAATGATGTAAGGATAGGATGCCCCCTCGAGAGGATAGGCGGGTTAGAAGAACACGAGTATGCTCTCAAAATGGATGAAAGGGGTTGGATAAGGAAATGAATATGTTGGTGCCTGAATTGACTGTCAGTTTCTGAGCAATTTTTCATGCAGGCACCTTCCCAAAAAATCCAAAAGGTTCTGAGTTTTGGCACCCCTTCAGTGTTTTGCAGCATCCGCATCATCTTTCCTGAGGAGGGGGTCATCATGTTTTGTCCATCAGTGAAAGTTTTGTTTTTTTGAGTGCTCCGATTGTGTCTTTGAACTTTCGGTTTGAACCTCGCCGGTGAACCTCATTGTTGAACCTCGCCATTGAACCATCTGTTTGAACCGGTTCAATGGTTCAAAGCTTTATGTTTTTGGTTTCATCGGCGTGATGGCAGCTATTGGCATAGGTTTGTGGTCTTGCTCCGACGATCTAAGTCACACCGACGGAGATAGGAAGCCAAGTTGCCATCGGCGTGACTTTTGTTGTCGACGAGCATTGCTTTTGGGTTGGCCGATGGTTTTTGTCTTGGCGACGGGTGTTTTTTGCTTGGCCATCAGTGAGACTTGTTTTATCGGCCTAGTCGATGGAAGTTGGCCCGATGGTCTATCTCTGGCCGATGATGGGAAATATGGAGTTTGCAATGGCGTTGGCGAGACTATTGAGGTCGGGCAGAGGAGTTTCAGGTTGGCCGATGGGATTGGTCTGGCCGATAGGGGATTGCGATGGGCTTCATCGGTGTAACACATGAGGTCGGCCAGAGGATTTTTGGATGCTCCGATGGAGGGAGTCACGGCGACGGAGGGTGTGTTTTGTTTTCCATCGGAGAGACTTGAAAGATTGGCGAGAGTTTTTTGGGGCAAGCCGATGGCTTAGCTTTGGGCGAGGGCTTGTGTGTCAAGCGCGACAAAAGCACTTGACACTTAGTATGTTTGTGGCCATGTTTATAAAACGTTGAAGTGGTCTTCTCACTATGCATGTGGGATTAATCTCCCTACATTATTTTGAACCTGCGAGGAAGCGCTTCTTGGCGGGAAGCTCCATTTTGAACAGTGTGACGGTTTCCAAGTAGGCCGCGGGTGGTTGAGCCATCAATGGTGATTGTAGCAGGGGTGTGGGCGACAGTACAAGTGATTAAACTGCCTGATTTTTAGCATGAAGACTTCCAGATGGTGGCACAGGGCTCGAGGCCACCATTGTCTACTTTCTATCTCTACAGCAATAAATTCTGAGCGCCATTCCTTTGAAGGATCTGTATCTAGCAGATTTTTGTAAAAGCCTTGTAATTAATTGTTGTGGGTACAATTTCTGGCCGATATAAGCAGACTGTGTTACCATTGTTTTGGTTGTTGAAAGTTGAACATTTGGCTCTGTAATACAATACAACTGATTTGGTTGCTCTGTACAGCAAAACCTGTGAGTTTATGTATCTCCTGTTGTATGTTTTTGCATGAATCCACTGATTTCATGGTCAATTTTATATGAATAATACTATGTTTGCATGTGTTATGCTAATTCTGTCTCCAATTTTGCATGTATCTTTCTTCTGAGTCTAGGTATTCAAGGAATGTCTAAGAATCTAGAACATAGAATTCCTGTGTTGAATGTCTGATCTTTTAACTTCTGCTCAAGGGGTAGATTAAACTGTTTTCAGATTGAACATTGGGAAGGGTATACTGTAATAGGGATGCCATAAGTATAGATAGCTTAACACTCTGTATTGGGAGATATCTGTAAGGCAGGTATCATATGTATCCCCCTGAAATCCAGTTTTAGTTGTTCATGCATATCATTCATAGGTGTATGTCTACTAACTCCAGGCCCTGGATAGGCACCAATCTTGCTTTGTGTTTGTGTTACAACCATGTCCAGCTTTGCATCCAAACTTAAAATCAAAATCAAACTCTAAAACAACCATTAGGACAGTAGAATTAGTTTTAGGATCCAAGTCCTTTGTCTACAACTGCAAATAGGCCCAAAGCTAGCCCCTTTGCTCTTATCTTACAGTTTTGGTCTACTTACAGGAGGACTTATCTACTTTCTGTTAGCATCCCAGCCTTGTATGTATATCCTCATGGATGTTGAGTAGGGAATACCCCCCTAGGTTTTGCAGAGCCTGAAGAAGAAGAGGAGATAAAATATAGAGTCTATCTCCTACATTGTTGGCCCCTGGCCCAGAGATCCTGTTGATTATTGATGGCTACCTTGTAGGGAAATCTAGGAATAAGCATCCAGTCTGGGAAAAAACCAACAGAATACAAGAAAAAGGATGGAAAAGGCTAAGGGTTAGGAATGGATAGTTAGGATGGATTATTAAGTTAAAGAGATAGGTGAAATATATAGTGGATAAAGATAGGTTGAGAGGTGAAGAATGCTCCAGAATAAGATTTAGAAATGTATAAGTTATATTTATAATAGATATAACAGATAGAGAGGGGATGGTTACATTGGTATAGTATGTAGAGAAACCCTAATTTGATATAGAAAGAGGATATTATACACCAAGGTATAAGGAACCAGGGTGACTTTGTATCCTTTGCATGGACTTGCCCAGCGTAATACAACCTTGTCTAGACACAAGATATGATTATTAGCTGGAGTAATAAGGATTTGATACAAATGCAAAATAAAATGATAACACACACAAGCAAGCATGCACAAATGAAACAAGCAAGGTCATTGCCACTGTCAAGCTAAAAACCGATGATCGATCAAATACAAAATAAAATGATAACACACACAAGCAAGCAAACACAAATGAAACAAACAAGGTCATTGCCCCTGTCAAGCTAAAAACCAATGATCGATCGATTGATTGGATTGGGATAGTGTTGTCATTGCAGGGAATGATATATCTATATATCAACACAAGGATGTGGGAATGATATATCCCATTGATGTTGATGATGATTGATTCATTGGGTTGACAACAAGATTGGAAACAAGACCAAGGATGCGATTGGATAATTTGGCTAGATTGTTTAGCTAGATTGGTATGGATTAAGAATGATTTGCATTTGGGTTTATTGCTTGGATTTTTTGGATATTTGGAATTTTTTGTGTTTTTTGGAAAATATTTTGATTTTTTTGTGGAGTTTTTGGGAATATTTGGATTTTTTTGTGTTTTTGGAATGTTTTGATTTTTTTTGGAATTTTTGGTTTTTCCAGACTTTTTTGGTATTTTTGGAAATATTATGAGATGACATTGGATTGCAATTTGGATAGCCTAAATGCTAGATACCAATGACAAGGGAAAACCTAGTCAAGGTTGAAAGAAGGATTGGATAGATGGGTAAGAGGATTATGGATGGAAGATAGGAAGGATGGAGGATACATAATAGTTGGAGGAAGGGGGTTTAGGATGTGATCTCCAAGGACTATGTCACATAGGAATGACATGCTCCATTCTAGGTGTAATGCTTAGGATTTTACATGACAAAGCTTATGACGATAGGATGATAGGATTGGTTAAGAAAAAATTGGATATATCAAGAGATGTCCAAAGCATTTTTCAACATTTTGCCCCTATATCTTTATCAAGATCAAAACAAGGAATGGGGGATGAATGGACTCAATGGGATAGGTATGTAGGAATAATGGTAGGATGGGAAATGAGAGGATATGATAGATGAGACAACAATGCCCCCAAGTGTAAGTCACATAGATAATCAACCTACACATGATGCTCGTTTGCTAGGTTTTCATCATGGTACTTATCCAAGGTGTCATCGAGGTGGTTTTCACCATTGGACGAAGGATTTCCCTTTACTATTTTGATTTTTATTTTCTTTTTTTGATCATTTTTTATTTTATTTTTTAATTTTTTTTGGATTCTTTGGATTTTTGGATGGGATAGGGGAATATGGATAAGATGGATTTGGAAGAGGATAGGGGCTCAAGTGTCTATTTCCATAAAAGGTGATAATGTCCCATTGTAGAGGGATGTCACACATGGATCATGTTGTCATTTTGTGCATGGATGTTGGTAGAGGATTGCATGAGAGGGAGATGGAGGTGAATTAGGATGTGGATTATGTATGGATGGATAGTGGATTATGATGTGGATGGATGAAGATGGAGGGATAAGTGGATTATGATGTGGATGGATTATGCAAAAACATGGACTAGAGGGATATGATGGGGGAATTATGTGGGACAGTAGATAGAAGATGGGGAGATGGAGGTATGTGGTAATGTCGTGGGAATCAAGACCAACGTTTGCACACACCGAATAGGATAGTTTTGAAGCTATTTATTGAAAGGGGGAGTTGGGAGTAATGGAGATAGTTTCTTATGAGATGGTTAATTTATTAATTTTGGGACCCAAATGGTCTTAGGAATTGTAGGACTTTGTGATAGGGAACAAGATTTTTTGGATTTTTGAATTGTGGATGCTTCATTTGGATTGAGTGCTTTTTGCTTGGGGACCCACACCATTTTATTTTTACTTTTTCTTTTTGAGGTGTGGGATTTTTCTTGGATGTTAGATATTGATGCCTTGTGGCATGATCATTCTTAGGCTTTAGTGGAGTTTTTTCTTTATATGGGGAGCCATCCAAACTTTTACTTTTGAATCCCATGGGTTTTATGATAGCTTCAAGTTGAGACAATGTGTGCATTCATTGATAATGATTAGGAATGTTAATGGATTTAAGGGAATGAGATTTATGGATGGAGAGATTAGTGGACTTGTGGATAAAAGGATAAGGGGATGTGAGGATGGGGATATTAGGAGTTGAAAGGAGTGGAGGTAAAGTAGATGGAGCAAGGTGTATGGTCACATACTTTTGGGATTTGTATGACTATGGAGGAGGGATGGCGACATATGATTTGGAGGAGTGATGGGATGCACAAGGTTTGAGATGGAAAGAAGTGTATTTAGAAGTCATGGAGGTGGTACAAACATCTTTAGATTGGTTTCTTTGGGGTATATAACCAAGGACATGTGATTGTGGAGGGAATTTGAGATGGATGGGCTCCAAGATACCTTGTTCGTGAAGGCCTAAACCTTTGCCTTGATAGTTCATATTTTGGAGTATGGGATGAGCAATGGGATGTTTATTGTTTAGGACACAAGACGGGAGTCCATTATTAGATGGGGAAGGTGGGGTGGTGGATAGAGGTTTTTCTGTACCTAGGAGAGAATATTCATGGATGAAGGTAGTAAGACCAAGGGGATAGGATGATGGATTTGTAATAGGGTCAAAGGTGGATAATGAAGGATCAATGTAGGATGATAGAGGGTCTTGAGGGGATAATGGGTCCAATGGGAGATGGTGTTGGGCTACTTGAATCATGATTATCATTAGGCTCATTAAGAGGTATTGTTCTATGATCTAAGTCATTTATTAGATTATCTATGTGTTCATGGGGACCAAGTGTCTCATCATTGGATGTGAATGTTGTAGGATTTTGGATAGGAGTAGTTTGGATATGTTTCTCATGGATGGTGGTGATTTGGGAATTTGGATTCTTATCATGAATAAGATCTGATCATAGAGAGGATTAACATGGATAATGTGATACTGGGATTTAATAGGATGAACTTGGATTGCTTGCTCATGGGTAGGAATTTGATCATAGGTAATTTATGGATTATAAAGAGGATTCTAGAGAGGATGAATGGAAGTGCTTTGATCTTGATTTGAATGAGGGGTTAATGTTTCCACATGCTTTAGATTAGACTCTTGACATAGCTCTTGGGCTTGGATGGAAGTGGAAGACTCTTGGATAGGAGTAATAGGCTCTTGATGGTCATCAACATGGGTACATGATGGATCTTGACCTGGACTCATGTTAGGAGATTTTTTAATGGATTTGATGGGTTGTGAGCTACATGATGGGTTTGGAGAAATAGGCATATTTCTTGAAGGCTCTTTGATAGGTTCAAGGATAGACATTTGATGAGATGGAGATGGTTGATTCCTTGCTAATAGCCATTGGATCATATCCTTCATAAGTGTATGGGTAGATGGACAATATAATGGGTGGACAATACTAATGGATGTTATAGGATTAGGATTGGGATTGGGTGAATGGATAATAGGAGGGGATGGATTAGGATTGGGATTAGATGGAAGATTTGATTTGTTGGAATTTATGGTTTCTTCAATGTATGTGGTTGCGAAGGTCCTCCTAATGGATTAGTAACTCGATAAGGATGGCCTTGAGGAATCACAATAGACATATCAAAATCTAAAGGTACCTTGACTCCTCCTAGGTGGAGTAGCCTTTCGAAATAGGCTTGGGGATTTTTGGCAATGATATAGTCCACAAGTGATTGGTTATTAGGGTCCTTCATAAAACTTAGATTCTAGATTCATAATCAAAAGACTCGTGGGTAGAGGTACTTGGACTTTGGGTCTCTTGGGTAAGCATTTAATAGGATGATGATAGAGGATACACATAGGATGCATAAGTGGGAGTGGTGTTTCCATTGTCAAAGGTAACATGTAATGTTCCTATTTTTGGGTTCTCTTGCAACATAGTTGGAGCTAACTTTCTAGGTTTGTGACAGCCTAATCAGAAGAGTATTTCGATGTCGCCAGTATGCTTAGATGATTCAGTGGAGTTGTATGACTCTTTTTGGAGGGATTTCAAACAATTTGTTCGTACTTACTATTTATAGTAAGTGCTTGCATGGCGCCAATCTTTCTGAGTTTTTTTGGGTTTGTTCTTTTTGGTACTGGGAGAACACTTCTATTTTTAGTAAGTGTCATTCTGGACACTATTTTGGTGACTTGGCAGTATCAAGTGATTATTTGAGCTTCCAAATGTTTTGTTGGGCAGTATGCCATTTTTTGAGGTATTTTCAGATGATTTCTTCCATGCTTACTATTTTTAGTAAGTTAGTTGCAGGCATTGATGGGCTAGTTTTCAGTGTTACTATTTTTAGTATTGCCAGTGGATGCCATTTTATTGTCGGTCTGATTTGTTATGGTCCAGTATATTATTTTAAATAACGTAAAGGAATTAAAGTTAAATTAATATTTAACTTTACGTCAGTTATTTTATAAAGTGACTTTATAAAAAGGACCATGGGGAGACATAACTTGTTTTTAAAAAGGACCAATGATCACCTCTTAGGGATGGGTGCCCACTTAAGGAGACATTAATGAGAATTTAAATTAAAATTTAAATGTGAAATTCCCTCTACTTGAGTGTGCAAGCTTGAGGAGAATAAAAGAAAAGTTTTGGAGCTCATTTGGCATTCACACTTGAATTGATATTTGTTTTTCTTCTTGCTGGAGGAGTTAGTTCTTCCTGAAGGATTGTGAGGATGTAAACCCTTGCAAGCAACATCTTCCACGTTGGTAAGAGACCCAATCTAGAGGATTTAACGGTGGCTTCATACGAGAGTCGCATTGGTGTGTCATAGTTGTTTATATTCACAAATTTGAGCTTTAATCTCCATTACATATTTGAAGAATTCAATAGAAATATAGATTGAAGTGATATTATCAGATTTTAAGGAGGGATTTCTAATTTTCTTTGTTGATTGAAGTTGTTGGTTCTGGTTGTACAACTGGTGCGAGGACGGGGAGTTTGGGATGAAGACGCCTAGGGTCTGGGCAATTTTTTATGGTGTTTGAGGCCACCTAGGGTTGGAAATCAATCTTCAATCCCTTGTGAGCAGTTTTAACTTAGTTTGGAGGTTGGGCATTCAAATTTTAGAGCTTACAGTTGTTGATTGCAAGTACATTAAATTATCAAAGTCCATCAAATTTTTTGGGTATGTTTGATTTAGCTATGTAATGTTATTTGATGAACTGGGTTGCCTTTATCTTTGAGAAAAAATGTATTTTCAATTCATAAATTAAATCTAGAAATTTTAGCCTTATGTGATTCTGAATAGTGCAATTTTTTTTGAGTTATTTAATATTGCAAGTCATTTCATTTGTGATATCTATTATAAACCAAAGAAACACCTTCTGTATTTTCGTCTACTTCTCTTAAACACAACAAACAAACAAACAAACAAACAAACAAAAAAACAAGACAGAACAGTGGTGTATATTACAGTGGTATCAAAGCTAGTTTTCCTGCCAACCTATTAGAGTTTAACATTGCTATGGTTAATCAGTTGCATGATTAGTTTCAGCAGTTACATGTCTATTTTTTGAAGTCATGGCAGCTAGAGGAAAAAAGTCTGAGATGTTTGATTGGCAAAAGAAATGTTTGAGATGTCTGATTGGGAAATGATCCACAATGATATTAACAGTCAACAACAAATGAAACAACAGATGGCCCAACTGATTGCACAGATGAAGCAAAACAATAATGGTAACATTACTAATAATGGTGGAAATAATGCACATGGAAGAAATAATGGAACTAATGGTGCAAATGAGGATCACTCAATCAACAATAGGGCTACTCATCAACATGCTATTGCTGGAACAACCAACACTAGGCCTCTTATGCCTAACTTTACCCCAAGGAATAATCCTCCAGTTGAAAATGAACCAATAGAGCAAGAATTGCTAAACCAAATAATAACAGATTGGAGAGCTTCAGGGGCTGATTTCTAGGCTGAAATATCATTCTGTGATTATTTGGATCTCAGGTTAAGGCATTGAACCCATAGAGGTGGAGGTGGAAGGCCACATAACCATGATTTGCAGAGGAAGGTGGATAAGTTGTCCATTTCTTATTTTGATGGTTCTGGAAAGTCTACCGCAAGAGCTTGGGTGCAAAAATTTGACACTTATTTTCAGCTTAATCCTATGGATGAAGATGAAGCAATTGAATATGCAATTTTACACTTGGATGGTACTGCACACGAATGGTGGTACCATGGGTTCATTACTTTGGGCCATGATCAGATTGATTCTTATGTTAGGTTTGCAGAGAGGTTAATTGACATATTTGATAGAAGAGCTCAAGAACTCTCCTACGAAGGAGAAGATGACTGACTTCATGAGACATACATGACAAAGTATTAGAATGACCTCTTTGAAGTACATGCAGCTACAAATGTTGGGATAGTTGAGATCATTGACACACATTCAGATGATGGACATATTGAGAGTAGATGTGATGATATCTTTTTGCCAGTTAGAGATGATGATTTCTTATCTTACTCCAGTGTTGATGACACAGGTGGTTGTTGGTTTGATTTTCAAACCAAACCTATGGAGGGAGTTGCTTATGAGGATTTCAGTACTAGTCAAGATTGGGAATGACTTATTCATAGAGGCAACCACTCATGAGGAGTACAATGAGCACATTATGTCTGAACAGAGTAATCAACCTTTTACAACTTGGGATCTGGGTCTGTTGACACCTATGTATGATAAGAATCATGTTTGGGATGAATTCTCTTTGGAGCAGGTAGTGCTATTCTAACTTTATCTGCACAATTATGCACAAAGGATGACATTGATAGTGTTGTTTTTGATCTCGAAAGTAAATCTGATTTCACATTACTTGTAGCTAAACTTGAGTAAAGTCCTAGTGACCTTGTTGATTTGGATCCACTACTCTCTGTTGAAGATGATAAGGTAGAGGCACAGGTGATCTGGGACAGCCTTGGAGACACTGATGACAGGTATGAGAGTTCTGATTTGGGTATTCATCATAACAGGAGTTCACTTCCTTTGCATGGATATGGTTGCAAGAATAAATTTAAGGTGATTACAGATAACCCATTAATGGAGATGGGTGTTGATATGAATGATGACAATCCACTCTTTGAGTTGGATGATGGAGTTGTTCCTAATTGTAGTATTACACTTGGTAAAAAAAATAAGGTATGGGATCTGGGAGAGGATTCAAAACTTGAGTTCAAGTGTGGTATTCAGCTTGGTTTTGATTCAGGTTCACTTTATGAGGAGTATGGTTACCCTCCTGGGAGACCACTGGATATGAAATATGTGAAGGAGGAAACAGAGGAAGATTGCATTTGGAATGAGATGACATTGAGAGGCATCATCATTCCTTGCTACGTGAAGAATTGGAAGGTAACTTGGGTATGCAAATTAATGATTTCAGTTAAGGATCATTTCCTTTTTGGTATTCGTTATGAGTTGCTTCATTCTTGCACGAGGTTTGGTCTTGAGTTTTGGAGTTGGACAACAAGTGTGACATTTCATACCTTAACTAAGTTGACGAGTAGTGTTGCATGTTTTCCATATGCAGTTGGAGATGCATCCCCTTCATGGGATGTATTGATCCTTGTAGATTATTCCTTGTTGGGTATCCATGCTTGGGATTCTCCACAAGAATTGACAGAGATTATCGAGAGTCATAAGAGTGACCTTTGTAGTGATAAGGATCAAAATTTTAGACTCAAAGGTGTTGTTCTTTTTCTTACCAGCCACTATGTGATTCCACGGCTTCATCTACATGTAGATTGGAGATTAAAGCATTGAATGAATGATCACTCTTGGGGATGTCACTTGGCAAAGAATGAATTAGAATTTAGTTTGGAGATTGCTGATTGGTTGCAGGTCAGCCACTTTACATCATGGTTTGCTCTCATCCAGGGGAGTTGGCACACTATTCTTTGTTGAGGTAGTGAGGATTTTCAGTTGGTGATTGCTTGGAGGTGTTTTCCAAGCACTTATTAGTTGTTTTTGCACAACACAATGCTTTTAACGCATGCTCGTACTTGGGAAATTTGTTGGTGCTATTGGTGTCCTTGTGTAGAGCACTAAAATCAGATTGTACCTCACTAATTTTAGTTTTGGACAACATATATTATTGTTTACTTTGAACCTTCCTAATTTAGAAAGTTCATCTTATGAAGGTTTGTGATGTAAACTTTCATAATTTACTCTCAGTGTGGGTTCAGGACAACAATTTTTCACATACTATGATTCATCTTTTAGAGGCTCTTGGAGTTGTATTAGTGAGTGTTAGCACTGCTGTCCACTTTCTGATCAGCCTACACATGACTTCACCTCTTGACCCACAACTGTGTTGGTTTGTCTTTTCAGATCAACAGTGGAGTATATGGTGGTTGGAGTTGGTTGATAGAAATGGTTTGATCATAGGAGATGACTCTATAACTACCTCCATACTCATCTCTCCTATGTTTTTCAGTAGGATTTCAGAATGATTACCACTACCCTTACATTTCCACATTGGTTATGGTGATATTCTTTTGTGAGAAGATTAATTTTGAGCTTTGGCATGCTTTAGGGTAGTTGGTTATGGGAGTTCTTCCAAACACAGTTCCTCTATTTATTGCTTCCACCCTAGTGAGTGACAAGCACTGCATATGCTTTACAGGGATAGTATGTTTATCGTCAGATGATGCCTTATTGATTATAATGGTTTGGGTGTGTTGGTGTGTTCAGAACCTTTCTTTTGACACATGGAGATTAAGTGTTGTTGATATGAGTACAACTGATGATAGTAGAGGCATTTCTTGGTTGGCAAATTTCAAAATGGTGATAGTGATTGGTCTACTTCTTTTTTGGGAGAGTTTGGTTTTTGGGTTGAGAAAACTATTCTTCCTGTTGCCTAGGATCATATTTGATACAGGGATGGTAGTCATGGACTTATTGGGATGCCTCAGTAGAAGATGTCTCATGGTATGGATTTCAGCCCTTATCGGTGTTTCAGTTTGGGGTCTAGAGATGATTACTTCTGGGAGTTCCAAGAGAGGAGAGTGTTGTTGTGGCACGGTGATTTTACAGTTTATATCAGAGTGGTGTAGCGATAATGTGGTGGTTTTTTTCTGATATTAACTTGGAACCAAGGGATCACTCAGGTTTGCAGTCCAGCAAATGTTGGCAATGAGAGAGTTGATACTAACTCTCTTGAGCGTATTCTTACACTGTTATAGTTGGGTTTTTTTGAAGAGCAATTCCCTAAGGAGTTGACTAAGTTGATGCAGTATCTAATTGCTCTTCCTACAGAAGGTTTTCAGAGGGTCTCTCATATTGGTACCTTGTAGGATAGTGTCTTCAGTAGATAGTACTATAGATCTCCAAGGTTGACTTGGGACCCTAGGATCATTCTTGATTCCAGTTTGGATCAGTCTATTAATTAGAGGCTGCATTGGCATTGCTTGAGGATAAGCAAACTTTGGGAAGGGCAAACTATAATGTCCGCATTTTTGTGTTCTCTTGTAGCACACTTGGAGCTGACTTTCTAGGTTTGTGATAGCCTGATCAGAAGAGTATTTCAATGTCGCCAGTGTGCTTAGATGATTTAGTGGAGTTGTTTGACTCATTTTGGAGGCATTTTAGAACATTTGTTTGTACTTACTATTTATAGTAAGTGCTTGCATGACACAAATCTTTGTGGGTTTTTTTGGGTTTGTTCTCTTTGGCCCTCAGAGAACACTTGTATTTTTAGTAAGTGTCAATCTGGACACTGTTTTGGTGACTTGGCAGTATTAGGTGATTATTTGAGTTTCCATACTTTTTGTTGGGTGGTACGCCATTTTTTGAGGTATTTTCGGGTGATTTCTTCGATGCTTACTATTTTTAGTCAGTCAGTTGCGGTCATTGATGGGCCAGTTGTCAGTGTTACTATTTTTAGTTGTTGTCTCTCAGATTTGCACCCTTACTGAGTTGTAAAACTTGGCAATCTGGAGAAACATGGGATCTTTCTAGGTCTGTGGGTAACCTGTGATGGAAAGAACCTCTGGATAAGGCTGGATTCCTAGTTGGTAATCACCTAAAATCTACTGGATTTGTAGAGGAAAAAAGGAGAAGTAACGCTTTTAAAAATGAAAGTTAAAACTGGAAAATTTGAAAATAAGGGTGATTCACAAAACTTGATAAGGTAAATGAAACTCAGACCTGCATACACTTAGCCATAGACAACAGAAACTAAAACTGCACAACCCATCACTGTATGTTTGCAAAAACACTTCACAAAGAGGCCTAACTGCATTAAAATCTTTAAAAGGAAGCTAAACTTCACAATTTAAAGCCTTATAACACTCTAAGACACTGTTTGCAACCTACATAAACATAGCTTCTGTAGAAAAAGGGTATTGAAACATATGACAATCACAAGGAAATAAATTACCTCACAAATGACCTGATCAAACACTTGATAACACCCAATACTGCAAAACAAGAAGGTAAAATCTGACTGTCAATGGTATCCAAGGTGTTCTCCGTATTTCATATGCCAAAAGAGTTACAAAAACATGCTCAAACTAAGTAGGATTGTAGAAAAAATCACTAACTTTAGAATGTACATGGAAATACCTCCCTACAAAGAGTCAAATGAATGACTATACACTCTCCAAACAACTGCCATGAGATAAGGATGAGCCATCTCCATTTTTGTGTATCTCATAAATGTTCCCAAAATATCTACTAAAAGTCTTCCAAAAAGGGTCTTCAAAGCATAAATAGTCAAGGAATGCCATCAATAATCATAAAAGCACCCAAAAATGTCTTTAAATGATCTTTATAGCCACTGAAATAAGTCAAAACTGTGCAATAACTCCCTTGCAACATCATAAATGTCTAATATTTCACAATAAATGACATAAATACACATTTTTCTGCATTCATTTAACATTGACTAAGTGATTTATAATTACACCACCTTAGTTAATGTTTTACAATCCAAATTTATACAAACCTATGCAGAAAAATGGCATTTAGGACAACATTTAATTTCCTGATTTTGCATAGTTTGGGGACCAATTAAATGTCGTGAAAGGACGACAAAGTAATCAATGAGACTTACTTTGTCATTTGTGATAAATCTGCCTAATGTTGCCTCTTTGCATTTTTATTACAAACGATAAAGTAATTCATAATTCATTACTTTATCATTCGTTTACAACATTTAATATGTTCCTAGATCATGCAAAAATGACAAAGTAAACATCCTCATAACTCCTAGGCAAAAAAAAATCAACACGACTCCATACACTTGCATATTCACTTCTCACATCTCATAGCATCATATCACGCATCACGAGGCCATAAAAAAACATCTCACAATTCCTAGCCATTCATACATTCATACCTAACTACCATCATGATGCGAGGTTCAGTGCAATACATTTTGAAAAATGACCCTTATACCTCCATATACACATCACCATGCCGTATTGGATTCCATTCACGTATAATTACAATATTATGCATTTTAAATCACCTTATCCCTCCATATGCATTAAAATGCCTCATACCTCAACACTACCTTATAGCTCCCAACACACACCACCATGCCTTAGCAAAATACAAGGTTGTCGACCCATATCCTATTGTAATGTTTCATAATGATTTGACTTGTCTATGAAAAAGAAACAAAAAGTAGAAAAATGCCTCACGGCCCCCTTATATCATCACTAGGTTTTTAAAGACTTGCAAAAGTCTTTACCACAACATGAATAGATGGCAATGATTTTAACAAAAACAAAGTCAAAAAGGTAAAAAGAAATGAAATGCTCATTTGAGCTCTAGCAAAAGGAAGGGTTTTCGAAACCCTATGCATCATTTGCATTGTTGACTTCATTGGGGAAAAGGCTCTCTGCCCAACCGCAGCCTCTGCTTAGCGTTTATGGAGAAAAACTCCATTTTCTAGTCGATTCTGAGAACTTAGAGGCTGATTTTTGTGCAAGATGTAAGGTATTTTGCTTTTCACTGAGATTTTGACTCCTTCTAGTTGATTTGGCGTTGATTTAGGGGCTCCATGGCTACATTTTTACTGGTTTTGATGCATTTTTTTGTTGTTTTCCTATGGCCGTGAACTTCTGTATTGCATTTGCTATGTTTTTGGCCACCATTGGAAGGTTGGCTAAGGAAAACAATGAGAGTTTGCATGCATAGCACTCGGCAAAAACACAAGTAAGTCACTTTTACTATAGATATCCCCTCATTTTCTGGGTTCTCACTATATCCGCTGCCAGGGGCCGCGATATCGAGGGTTCTGTGTATTTAGAACTTGGAAAAACTGTATTTGTTCTTTATATCTGCAACTATCTCATTTTTTGAAACCCAAAAGATTGGATGGCACTAGAGGACACGACCACAGTCCTTTTTCTGTGTATGTTGATTTGGGCTCTCCCAGTAACTGACGCAATTCCTTGTAGCCATCTAGCATCCTTTTACGTTCCAAATTGTTGGTTCCTGTTAGTGGCAGTAGTTTCATTGTTGTGTCTGCAATCTTTTCAGGCTTAGCTTCATCTTGGATAAACTCAGGTACCAACTTGTATCTAAGAATGAGATTTAAAAGAGGGATAAACTCTCGAGGAAATTGAAAAAATGTTCAAAAAATCCAGTTTGATATTCCACCAATCCTATACACAACAATTTAAGGTACATTGTATAGTGCCAATTCCACATTTATATTGCCAGATTTAGTAATAGCAATATCTGTTGTTGCCATGATTACATGCGATTCCCTAAGGCATAGTTGAACATCCTTCGATAGTCCGTGCTTCTCAAGGGTGTCAATATAACTTTTTTTTTGGGTAGAACCACTGGAACAAAGAAACGCATCAGCCTTCCATATGTTTTAGAAACATTAGAGAGATATTTCGTAGCTGAAATAATTAGTGGCCAAACGTGCCCCAATTCTCGTTCTCCTGAAGCTGGAATCAATGCAATAACAAGCTCGTCTACTTTAACTCCAAGGTTTGATCTGGCCTCTTCTTGAGTTAAATGCTTGTGTTTGTCTATCGGTGGGTGACTAACAAATATCATATTTGCTCCTGCCTGTTTGTAGTATAATGCCTCACGTGGATAGTTAGATAGAATAAGGTCACTTATCCTTACAATGGTATTAGTTCGAGCTGTATTCCATTGCCATTCATTCGGGGGAATATAGTATACTAGCTTACAACAAAAATGTTGCTTGACATATTTCCCAAATTATATATTTAGCCCTGGATAATCCACAAGGACCACAATATCAGGTGGATGCTTTTGAAGGAAGCTCCACACCACATTCTGTAGACAAAGTGAAGGGAAGACTAATGGTAATGCTTCTATAATTCCAATGGAGCTCAACCTACTATTATCTCCAATCAAAACAGCTCCTGCTGCTTTTATTCTGTGGCCACCAAGGGCATAAACTTCAACTCTATTGTGATTCTTAGCCTTATCTAGAAGTTCACAATCTGTAAAACTCCAGTTCATATTGTCATGCCCATGTTGTGTCACACAACCCAAAGAAAAATATTGAAAAAAAAAGTAATCCACACTCCATAAGTTTGAAAGCATAACACACCTCGAAATATGCCAAATAACATAACAGCCACTGCAATCATGGCCAACTATAAGATGTGAAAGACGACGGACAGTCAATAACTCCCATATTGAACTTGTATGGCCAGAACTTGCAAGAACAAATTCCTCCAAACACTTGCTCCAACTCATGTCCATATTCCATACATGTATGCTTCCATTTTCTCCAGCTGCAATGATAGACTGTGATGGAGAAACTAATATACAATACATATGGCCAGAACTTGCAAGAACAAATTCCTCCAAACACTTGCTCCAACTCATGTCCATATTCCATACATGTATACTTCCATTTTCTCCAGCTGCAATGATAGACTGTGATGGAGAAACTAATATACAGTACATGCTCTCGATGGAAGATAACATTGTTAATACTGAAACATGAGCATCTTTTACTGAGACCAATTTAACCCCATGCCCTTTACATTGGCCTTGTGAGAGACATTGTGACCATAGATAATTTATTCTTGGTTCCCTCATGTTTTGAACTTTGATGCTCTCAGGAAGAATCAAGTTCTCTCCATCTGGTGTGAGCTGTATTCAATATCTATCTAGTGTAGATTGTTGTATATGCTCTACTGTGGCATAATTTGAAGAAAATCTGAACATATTGTTCTTGAAAATCTGCATTTTCTTTTGTTGGTTGTAAATTTGAGCTCAAAAAACTCCATTTTCTATGTTTTTTGGAGGGTTCTGTGAGCATTTTGAACTTGGAAAATCTTTTTGAATGAAGTTGTATATATTATTCTACTGTCATTTGATTCAACTTTATCAGTATTTCACTGTATATGAGGAAAAATGCTATCACTGTAGCTGCAAATTCTCACTGTAGTACTGAAACTTCTCATAGCATTCAAGCTTGGAAATGTTATGTATCTCATTTTAGCATACACTTATACCATTTGGACTCTTTCTATATGTCATAACTATTGATTTTCCTCACTTTTGGTACTGTAGCTTCACCTTCCGTACCTTTTGCATCAGTTATTCTTACATCAACTGCACCAATTATATCTGTATTCTTTAGCATATTTTGGGCAATGTTGACTGATGTTGTCCCTGTAAGAATTCCTTTTGTAAAGGCTTGGTATTTCTTTTGTGACGATCTCTGTACTCCTGGTTGGCTGCGACATCCATTATAGCTCTACTCCCTACAACACTCAAAATACTATTGTTCTTCATTCACAACAAAATGATAAGTACCTGCTCTATTGCTTTTTGGTAATCAATCATTCTTTAAGGATGCATATGGTTGTTGCATAACCTTTTCAACATTCACACAGGCCTGTAGCAATTAATCTGTATCTTTTACATATTAAACAGAATCCCGCCACTCTTACATTGCTATTATAACTGTCTCTTTTAATGTATAGTTGTTATGGCACTTATATTGTCATCCTTCTTGGTATTTGATAAACTGTGCACTCTTTTACGCTTCAAGAGGCAATTGTGACAATATAGTGGCACTGCATGATGTTGATATAGCTCCTGTAGCTATAGTATGACATAACACTAATATGGCTATACCTTTTATTTTCTGATCCATGATTTCACCCATGATGTGGCACGCTGATATGCTATTCCATTATTCATTCCTCAACACTTATTGTTGCTCCACCATGACTGTATATGTATTTAGACCAAAACTACCATGTTGGCACAGGATAATGCACTTTTCACTAGTACAAAGGTGCTATCATGTACTCATAAACATTTTCAATTGATGAATTTGCAAAATGATCTTTAATTGGATATATTTCATCATCTGAAAGGCTATCACAAGATCTCTCTTTTCCTTCACGACTATTTTTATCATGGCTGCCCCTGTGATTGCCTTCTTGCTAACTGTTATTGCTCTTTACAGCTGTGGTCTGCCTTCTGAATATGCTCCTTGGACTATGCTTTTGCATTTGTATATTGCATCTAAAATGTTTGTTGTAAGGACTATGAGTTGGGCTCAACCCTTGTGGGAGCCACATTTCCTCCACTCATAATGTAACCTGACGAATCAAATAGAAACATAATTACACCTATATCTGCACATGAAGCAAACATGTTAAGAAAAATAAGGACTTGCAATCAATATTCTTGATTTGTCTTCTCAAAGGTCCCTGTGACACTAACTGGTTTACTACATCTGAAAAACAAATTGTATATTTATAGATGTATATCATATGATGTATGATGCCTCGTCTTTGCTCTAACATCAATTTTTCCAAAATTTTATGTAGATAACTATGGGGTAGCAAGGAGATAGTAGCTAGATGTGGGACACAGACAATATAGGATGACACAAGACACGGCAACAGGATCAAGGCTCGTCATTCAGGCAATGACGAGTCACCCTATCTCATATGCATATTTGTCTTTTAGTTCTTCTATAAATGTATAGTTTATCTTTTCACTTGCAATGAAACAATTAGTCTCACAGCTTGTGTGAGACCTTATACACTTATTTTTTTCAGTACAAATCGTTGATCTTTTAAAAGATTTGTACAATCTCTTAAATATGAAATGCATATGAACGCAACAATACACTGTAATCTTAATTTGTACCATATATGTACATGGATATAATGCAACAGAAATTTTTAAAAAAAGTACCTTTCTCTCCTTGAAAAACTGAAAAGCTCTAACTAATTGAGCTAGTAGTGATATCTAGGTAACATCTTTGGCGACATCTGCTATATGTTTGCCTGCTAAACATCAGACCAGTTGCCTGAAGCTTAACCATTGGGCATAGAGTCACACATACTTGACAAAACTTAAAAAAAAAACTTTTTTCCATTGCTGCAACTCACTTCTGACTGCCATCTTTTCTAATCCATCAAGTGCATGGGTATGGTTGGCGACAGTGAACCAACAAAAATCACTGTTACTAATGATATGCATCTACTTGATGGGTTAGAAGGGATAATCAACAAGAATACCTCCTTTGCAAACTGCTGTGATTTATTATAGCCCTATGAGGACAGGTATGATGTGTGACAGTGAATACATGTATTCACTATTTCATATGATGGTTGTAACACATACAGCTGAAATACATTATAGTAGTTTCATCCTCACACATAACCAGACCCAGGAATAACTAAAAACTGTGCAGAAATGCACTTAGGGAAATGAAATCTGCATCTAATCTATTTTGCAGCAACACTTATTTAACAATAGAAACTTCATGAAATATGTACAAACATGAAAGATCCTACCTCAGAAGCAATGTTTGAGGTGAATCCCATTGACTGGGATTGGCTCGATGTCACCATCTAGCTTAGACTGTTGGAAAGCATTATATTGTTTGAATTCTGAAACAATAAATGGCCCACTCCAAAAAGCGTCAAACTTAGAGTGCTTCCCAGGTTTGCTTTTCAACACATCCCATTTCAACACTATGTCACCCTCCTGGAACATTCTTGGAGATGCTCTTTTGTCAAAAGACCTCTTCATTTGAGCTTGATGATGCTCTATGTTTCTCATGGCATCATTTCTGGTTTCTTCAAGCTCAACCAGTTGAGCTAGCCTTGTCATAGGGCCTTCTTCTAGCATGTCCAGCTGATTTACCAAATCAAGTGCTAGTAACTCAAGTGTGATAGGAAGCCTTGCTTCCTTGCCATACACCAACATGAAAGGTGAATGCCCTGTTGACCATTTTGTAGTGATTCTGTCAGCCCTTAGTGCTAACTTTAACTGTGTATACCAGGATCTCTGGTTGCCCTCCATGGTCTTCTTGATAATTCTGATCAAGTTCTTATTGGTGGATTCTGCTTGGCCTTTGCCTTGCGGATAATAATCTTGGATGTATTGAGATAAATGCCATTTTTTACAGCCTAATCAGAGATTCTAGAACCAACAAAAGCAAGGGCATTGTCTGAAATAATGGACTCAGGCACTCCAAATCTGATAACTAGCTCTTCATAAAAATTTAGAACAACAAACTCATTGGCTTCCTTAAGTGTGACTGCTTCAGTCCACTTAGTGAAATAATCAGTGGCTGTAAGAACCCACTTATGGACAACACTAGATGAAGGGTTTATAACCCCAATAAAGTCTAATCCCCACCTCATAAAGGGTTGTTCCACCTGAACTAGCTGCAAAGGTAAGGCTGCCAACTTCTCCTTTCCGGCGAACAGAGCACATTCCTTGCATTTTCTGACCCATAAGTGTGCATCTTTAAACAAACTAGGCCAATAATAGCCACCTTTCATCACCTTAAGAGTTGTTGCTCTAGGTAAGAAATGACCTCCAGCTGACCCCTCATGAAATTCATGCAACACTTTTTCAACTTGGTTAGGTCCAATGCATCTCAGCAATACTCCATTGAAATCTTTCCTAAAAAGCAAGTCATTAATGAGCACATAAGGTATGGACTGCAATCTAAAATATCTTCATTTGGCTCTATCCAATCCCTGAGGACACTCACCGATCTGCAAGAAATGAACCATTTCTTGCACCCAATCAGCAACAAGATCTGAAACAGCTATTTGTTCTTGATCTTGCATTGATAGAACAACTTTTTGATCACATTCTTCTTTGCTGATAACACCATCAGCAAGTTGTTCACACAACCCTTTTCCCCTGACCAGCTTGGTAACCTTAATGTCCATGTCGTATTCCATGACCTTAGTCACCCAACTAGCTCTCTTATCACTGAGATCCTTACTTAGCAAAAATTCCTTCACACTCAGATGAGCAACCATTAGATTAATCTTGTTACTTGACAACATGTGTTTAAACTTTTTCAAACTCCTTATAACAAGAAGTAAATGTTTCTCAACAAAAGTGTACCTCAGCTCATAATCTTTCAATGTTTGACTGAAAAAAGCTAAAGGCTGCTCCATTTCTAGCTCATTTTTCTATACCAACATAGCTGAAACAGAATCAACATTACCATATGCATACAAAGTGAAATCCTTAGAAAAAATAGGATTTAGAAGTGTAGGTGCAGCAGCCAAAGCCTCTTTAATAAGCTCAAAACTTCGTTTTCCTTCTCTAGTCCAGCTGAAAGACATGTTCTTTCTCAACATAGCAGTTAGTGGATTTAACAAATTAGCAATATCAGGGATAAACCTCCTGACGAAGTTGATCCTACTAATGAAACTCTGTAGGCCTTTCTTGTGTGCTGGTAAGGGTAGAGATAAAATTGCACTTATTCTCTCAGGGTCAATGGTGATGCCTTATTTTGACACCACGTAACCAGGCAATCTACCCTCATGGACAACAAACACACATTTTTTGGGATTAAGTGATATCCCAAACTCCCTACATCTCTCAAAAATCTGCCTTGGGTGATTTAGATGATCTTTGGCTTCTTTGGAGAAAACAGTAATGTCGTCAAGGTAGACTAGGATGATCTTGTACATTAGCCCCTGAGAGGCCATTTCCATAGCCTTTTGGAAGGTTGCTCCAACATTGGACAAACCGAAAGGCATCTTCTTGTAAGCCATAGTCCCCCACTTTATGGTGAAGGCTGTTTTATACTAGTCTTCCTCTCTTACTAAAATCTGATTGTAACCGGAATAGTCGTTTAGCAAGGAAAACCTTTCTGATCCTGAAACTACTTGGAGTATCTACTCCATGGAAGGTAAAGGATGACGGTCTTTCAAGGAAGCTCTATTCAAGTCACGAAAGTCTACACATAGCCTTATCTCCCCATTTTTCTTCCTAATCGGCAGAAGATTGGAAACCCATGAGGTGTGCTTGATAGGAAATATTATGCTACTCTCAATCAGCTTATTCAGTTCCATTTTCATGAGAGGCTCTAATTTAGGATTCAAAGGCCTCTGTTTCTTCCTAACAGGCTTGGCATCAGGTTCCAACTCAATAGTATGTTGAGCAAGCTGGGGATCAAACCTCTTTAAATCACCATATTCCCATTCAAAAATGTCACTAAATTCTTGAAAAAGTTAAATAAATGCGCGTTTTCCCTTTGCTATACATACCTTGCCTAGTTTAAGGAGTTTACCTTTAAAGATCTCAAATTCTTCATAGTGATCTTGCTGAACTTGTAGGCTAGACCTGGGTTTTGTAGCTTCATCATCAGTGTTAAAAATGGACTCTAAGGTGACCAAACCCTTTGGCATCTTGTTATTCTTCAGTTGAATGATTTGGTCACCATACTAGTGATGTAGCTTCCCTTGGTTGGCATGAGAGAATTCAGCTTCTTCTCTCAAGAAGTTTACAATTTCCTGATCACTATCAAACACCTGCCAATGTATGTTATTATCTGGCACAACAGGCCTAACAACAATCTTAATATGCTAATTTGTCTTATCACTACTAATCTCCTTGGGAATGTCATATTTAGCCCCTATAGCAGCTAGCCTATCAGTGTGTTTATTCTGATTTCTGGGTATGGATATCAAACTGAATGCATCAAATCCTTCCAAGAGATCCCACACTCTATGCTTGTAAGACTTAAGCAGATCATTTTTTGTGACATTAAGCTTTCTCACCTGATTTACAACAAGTTTATTGTCCCCATAAACTTTCAAACAGCTAATACCTCTTTGTCTTGCCCATTCCAAGCTTTGAATTAGAGCTTCGTATTCAGCCACATTGTTAGTGCAGCTGAAATAGAATCTAAAAGCTGAATAGTACCTCTCAGCCTTCGGGGAAACAAGCATGCATCCACCACCAGCACCCATTCTACTCCTTGAGCCATAAAAAAATAGCTCCCAGACCTCATTATCTTGCTGCCCATTATGCTATTCTGCACTTTTTTCAATGTTAGGCAGAAATAAATCACTTCGTGCATCATATACACACCCAAACCAACCTCTTCCAGGTGCTCACATGGCTCAACTGCTTGAGTTTGATCTACCCATTCATCAAGAAGGACTTCTGGTATGCCTTCAATCAACGTACTGCCTTCTTGGATAGCGGGCTGCTCCATTTCTGACTCACTTGCAACCAAGTTGGCATTGATGGGGCGTGTAGTGTAAGGCTCAATATGGTCTTTGGCAATGGGTTTTGACTTGATAGTCACCTTAGTGTCGTACCTAGTCCTGAACAGCATATGAGACCAATTCGAGGATAGGTAACCTCCTATCTTTGCAGTAAAATCCCTTGACAAGCAAATGGCAAAATAAGGAGGTAATTCAATGACATATATGTCCTGCGGGATAGAGAAATTTGGACAGGCATGCAAAGTTAAACTCAATCCTTTAATGACACCCACTGTATTAATAGCAGTTCCATCTAGCTGAACAACTCCCTTCTCTAATGGCTCATATTCAATGCCTAACTTGTCAACAATCTGTTTAGGCATGACGGAACTGCTAGCACCTGAGTCAATCATGCAGTTATGAACTAAATGATCCCCTATAATCAGACACGTAAAATGGTGGGGTTTGACCTCTGAAGCTTGTTGTTCTACATTTTTTTCAATGTTACTTGTCAAAACAACCTTGGACTTATCTATATCAGACTCTTGAGACAGTTTTAAATTTGATAGGGCCAATTGAAGCAAGTCTTTTTGGCGAGGGATACTCAGGGAATCCCACATAGACATGGATATATTTACTTTTTTCATATGCTCAAGGATATTGAAAGCAGATGTACCTAATTTAGATTGGCTTTTGGGGGCAGCCATGTCACCTTGAGCACAAGTTGGCTGAACTGGTGGATTAAGCTGCTCCTTGCCTATCAAAGGCTGGCCCTTTGATAGAACTTGAATTTTTCAGCATCTGATGGGTTAGAAACACCTTGACCCATGTTCGACACTTGATGCCCGTGAGTTTGAACTTTACCAGCTTGTTGCCCTTCATCAATAGCCCTTTTCTTGCCGTGTGTATTGTCTGCAACAAACTAACTTGGTTCATACCACATAATTCTTCTCCTTGCCAGTTTAGGAGTGTTGTCTCATGTACCTGTTCTTCTTACTGCTGAACAGGAGGTTCTACAGGCACATTAGACTGCACTGTTGGACTATTCTGAACAATAAGAGCTTGGTTAATCACCCCATTGGCACATGTATTTTGGTTATGGGGCTGATTACAAGGAAAGCACCAGTCATAGTCTTGAGCCAAATTGTTTTGCGTGAGCAGAACCTCCTTCGAGGAACTAGTAGCATTTGGATTGTAGGCTTGATAAGGTCTAGAGTTAAAGGCTTGCCTTGGACCTTGATTATTAGGCTGATAAGGTGGCCTATTTGGCTAATTTTGCTGGTAATTGGACTGGAATGGGGGCTGATAAGGTTTGAAATTTTGACCTTGCTGCCTCTTGAGGTTCACTATCTCATTACCAAAAGATTGCAACAGTCCTTTGATCTCCTGTAACTCAAAAGACTGAGTTTGAACAACATTTTCTAGTTTATTGGGCTGAGTATTAGGTGCTGGTAACGTAGGTGCAGCATGTATAACAACTATAGGAGGCACATGCATTGGAATTGGTGGCTGAATAGCAGGAAATATTGGCAAAGGAGGCCTAGGGGCAATTTAACCAACCTGTATGAGGCTGTTCTCAGCTCTTATAGCTATAGCATAAGCTTGTGGTAAGGAATTGCCTCCCATAGATTGAATCATGATAGAAATATTGTTGTTCAAAGCTCTTAAATAATATAAGAAAGCATGATCAGTAGTAGGCCTTACCGTTGGTGGGATTCTATCCCACGTCTTCTGGAAATGGTGGTTGAAGTCTGACATAACTTCATCAGGAGCCCTCTTAATCATAGACAGCTATTCTACCAATGACAAATGATCTGATTTGTCCTCAAAGAAGTTGCATAGCTCCTATCCCAAATGATCCCATGAATCTATGGAATTCATCGGCAGGCTTCTAAACCAATGAAAAGCCTTCCCTTTGAGGGAAGCTGCTAATAACCTGATTGAACATTCTCTTGTGTCACATGATGGACAACACACAGGTTTGCAACATCTTTTATGTGTTCAGCTGGAGTAGTCTGATCTTCACCATTAAAATATGGTAAAATTTTCAAGGCAGCTATAGGAATATCATCATGCTGAGCTAAATTTAGTGGGCTTCCTTGGTTGAATGCAACAAATGGTTGATATCTGGCTACAGGAGTCATTGTAACTGGGATTCTTGTGACAGTATGAGTTCCAATAGCAGGAGTAGACTTGGCTCTCCTAGAATAGACACAAGTTTTCTTGGGTTTCTCAGCTGTTATCCCTCTTCTCCTAGGTGGGGATAATTTTAAATACTCAAAAGATGAAGAACTGCTTCTGGTTTGTATTCTTTTCATAAGCAACAATATACTAATTTTGCTAAACCAAAGCTTAGAGTCGCTAGATATGCAGGTTTTAACCTCTTACAGGTCTGAAAATTACTGGCTGCACATCAAAACTAGCAATAACATGTAGTATTTGAGTTGTTTCTAATTCCACAGTCCCACCGGGCGTGCCAAAAATTGTTCTCTCAGATTTGCACCCTTGCTGAGTTGTAAAACTTGGCAATCTGGAGAAACATGGGATCTTTCCCGGTCTGTGGGTCACCTGTGATGGAAAGAACCTCCGGAGAAGGCCGACTTCCTAGCTAGTAATCACCTAAAATCTACTAGATTTACAGAGGAAAAAAGGAGAAGGAATGCTTTTAAAAATGAAAGCTAAAACTGGAAAATTTGAAAATAAGGGTGATTCATCAAACTTGATAAGGTAAATGAAACTCAGACCTGCATACACTTGGCCACAAACAACAGAAACTAAAACTGCACAACCTATCACTGTATGTTTGCAAAAACACTTCACAAAGAGGCCTAACTGCATTAAAATCTTTAAAAGGAAGCTAAACTTCACAGTTTAAAGCCTTATAACACTCCAAGACATAGTTTACAACCTGCATAAACACAACTTCTGCAGAAAAAGGGTATTGAAACATAAGACAGTCACAAGGAAATAAATTACCTCACAAATGACCTGATCAAACACTTGATAACACCCAATACTGCAAAACAAGAAGGCAAAATCTGACTGTCAATGGTATCCAAGGTGTTCTCTGTATTTCATATGCCAAAAGAGTTACAAAAACATGCTCAAACTAAGTAGGATTGCAGAAAAAATCACTAACTTCAGAATGTACATGAAATAACTCCCTACAAAGAGTCAAACGAATGACTATATACTCTCCAAACAGCTGCCATGAGATAAGGATGAGCCATCTCCATTTTCGTGTATCTCTTAAATGTGCCCAAAATATCTACTAAAAGTCCTCCAAAAAGGGTCTTCAAAGTAGAAATAGTCAAGGCATGCCATCAATAATCATAAAAGCACCTGAAAATGTCTTTAAGTGATCTTTAAGGCCACTAAAATAAGTCAAAACTGTTCAATAACTCCCCTGCAGCGTCATAAATCTCTGATATTTCACAATAAATGACATAAATACACATTTTTCTGCATTCATTTAACATTGACTAAGTGATTTATAATTACACCACCTTAGTTAATGTTTTACAATCCAAATTTATACAAACCTATGTAGAAAAATGGCATTTAGGACACAACATTTAATTTCCTGATTTTGCATAGTTTGGGGACCAATTAAATGTCGTGAAAGGACGACAAAGTAATCAACGAGACTTACTTTGTCGTTTGTGATAAATCTACCTAATGTTGCCTCTTTGCATTTTTATTACAAATGATAAAGTAATTCATAATTCATTACTTTATCATTCGTTTACAACATTTAATATGTTCCTAGATCATGCAAAAATGACAAAGCAAACATCCTCATAACTCCTAGGCAAAAAAAAATCAACACGACTCCATACACTTGCATATTCACTTCTCGCATCTCATAGCATCATATCACGCGTCACAAGGCCATAACAAAACATCTCACAATTCCTAGCCATTCATGCATTCATACCTATCTACCATCATGATGCGAGGTTCAGTGCAATACATTTTAAAAAATGACCCTTATACCTCCATATACACATCACCATGTCGTATTGGATTCCATGCACATATAATTACAATATTATGCATTTTAAATCACCTTATCCCTCCATATGCATTAAAATGCCTCATACCTCAACACTACCTTATAGCTCCCAACACACACCACCATGCCTTAGCAAAATACAAGGATGTTGACCCATATGCTATTGTAATGTTTCATAATGATTTGACTTGTCTATGAAAAAGAAACAAAAGGTAGAAAAATGCCTCACGGCCCCCTTGTATCATCACTAGGTTTTTAAAGACTTGCAAAAGTCTTTACCACAACATGAATAGATGGCAATGATTTTAACAAAAACAAAGTCAAAAGGGTAAAAAGAAATGAAATGCTCATTCGAGCTCTAGAAAAAGGAAGGGTTTTTGAAACCCTAAGCATCATTTGCATTGTTGACTTCATTGGGGAAAAGGTTCTCTGCCCAGCTGCGACCTCTACTTAGGGTTTGTGGAGAAAAACTCCATTTTTTGGTCGATTTTGAGAACTTAGAGGCTGATTTTTGTGCAAGATGTAAGGTATTTTGCTTTTCACTGAGATTTTGACTCCTAGTTGATTTGGCGTTGATTTAGGGGCTCCATGGCTGCGTTTTTACTAATTTTGATGCATTTTTTGTTGTTTTCCTGTGGCCGTGAACTTCTGTATTGCATTTGCTATGTTTTTGGCTGCCATTGGAAGGTTGGCTGAGGAAAACAATGAGAGTTTACATGCATAACACTCAGAAAAAACACAAGTAAGTCGCTTTTACTATAGATATCCCCTCATTTTCTGGGGTCTCATTGTATCCACTGCCAGGGGCTGCGATATTGAGGGTTCTGTGTATTTAGAACTTGGAAAAATTGTATTTATTCTTTATATTTGCAACTATCTCATTTTGTGAAACCCCAAAGATTGTATGGTACTAGAGGCCACGCCCATAGTCATTTTTCTGTGTATGTTGATTTGGGCTCTCCCAATAACTAACGTAATTCCTTGTAGCCATCTAGCATCCTTTTACGTTCCAAATTGTTGGTTCCTGTTAGTGGCAGCAGTTTCATTGCTGTGTCTACAATCTTTTCAGGCTTAGCTACATCTTGGATAAACTCAGGCACCAACTTGTATCTAAGAATGAGATTTACAAGAGGGATAAACTCTCGAGGAAATTGAAAAAATGTTCTAAAAATCCAGTTTGATATTCCACCAATCCTATACACAACAATTTGAGGTACATTGTACAGTGCCAATTTGACATTTATACTGCCAGATTTAGTAATAGCAATATTTGCTACTGCCATGATTACATGCGATTCCCCAAGGCATAGTTGAACATCCTTCGATAGTCCATGCTTCTCAAGGATGACAATATAACTTTTTTTTGTGTTTGGGTAGAACCACTGGAACAAAGAAACGCATCAGCCTTCCATGGGTTTTAGAAACATTAGATAGATATTTTGCAACTGAAATAATTAGTGGCCAAACGTACCCTGATTCTCATTCTCGTGAAGCTGGAATCAATGCAATAACAAGCTCGTCTACTTTAACTCCAAGGTTTGATCTGGCCTCTTCTTGAGTTAAATGCTTGTATTTGTCTATCAGTGGGTGACCAACAAATATCACATTTGCTCTTTCCTGTTTGTAGTATAATACCTCACGTGGATAGTTAGATATAATAAGGTCACTTATCCTTACAATGGTATTAGTTCAAGCTGTATTCCATTGCCATTCATTCGAGGGAATATAGTATACTAGCTTACAGCCAAAATGTTGCTTGACATATTTCCCAAACGGTATATTTACCCCTGGATAATCCACTAGGACCACAATATCAGGTGGATGCTTTTGAAGGAAGCTCCACACCACATTCTGTAGACAAAGTGAAGAGAAGACTAATGGTAATGCTTCTATAATTCCAATGGAGCTCAACCTACTATTATCTCCAATCAAAACAACTCCTGCTGCTTCTATTCTGTGGCCACCAAGGGCATAAACTTCAACTCTTTTGTGATTCTTAGCCTTATCTAGAAGTTCACAATCTGTAAAACTCCAGTCCATATTGTCATGCTCATGTTGTGTCACACAACCCAAAGCAATAGATTGAAAAAAAATGTAATCCACACTCCAAAAGTTTGAAAGCATAACACGCCTCGAAATATCCCAAATAACATAACAACCACTACAATCATGGCCAACTATAAGATGTGAAAGAGGAGGGATAGTCAATAACTCCCATATTGAACTTGTATGGCCAGAACTTGCAAGAACAAATTCCTCCAAACACTTGCTCCAACTCATGTCCATATTCCATACATGTATGCTTCCATTTTCTCCAGCTGCAATGCAGAAACTAATATACAGTACATGCTCTCGATGGAAGATAACATTGTTACTACTGAAACATGAGCATCTTTTACTGAGACCAATTTAACCCCATGCCCTTTACATTGGCCTTGTGAGAGACATTGTGACCGTAGACAATTTATTCTTGGTTCCCTCATGTTTTGAACTTTGATGCTCTCAAGAAGAATCAAGTTCTCTCCATCTGGCGTGAGCTGTATTCCATATCTGTCTAGTGTAGACTGTTGTATACGCTTTGCTGTGGCATAATTTGAAGAAAATCTGAACATATTATTCTTGAAAATCTACATTTTCTTTTGTTGGCTGTAAATTTGAGCTTGAAAAACTCCATTTTCTGTGATTTTTTGGAGGGTTTTGTGAGCATTTTGAACTTAGAAAATCTTTTTGAATGAAGCTATATATATTGTTCTGCTGTCATTTGATTCAACTTTATCAGTATTTCACTGTATATGAGGAAAAATGCTATCACTGTAGCTACAAATTCTCACTGTAGTACTAAAACTTCTCATAGCATTCAAGCTTGGAAATGTTCTGTATCTCATTTTAGCATACACTTATACCATTTGGACTCTTTCTGTATGTCATAACTATTGATTTTCCTCACTTTTGGTACTGTAGCTTCACCTTACATACCTTTTGCATCAGGTATTCTTACATCAACTGCACCAGTTATATCTGTATTCTTTAGCATATTTTGGGCAATGGTGACTGATGTTTTCCCTGTAAGAATTGCTTTTGTAAAGGCTTGGTATTTCTTTTGTGATGATCTCTGTACTCCTGGTTGGCTGCGACATCCATTGTAGCTCTACTCCTTACAACACTCAAAATACTATTGTTCTTCATTCACAACAAAATGATAAGTACCCGCTCCATTGCTTTGTGGTAATCAGTCATTCTTTAAGGATGCATATGGCTATTGCATAACCTTTTCAACATTCAAATAGTCCTGTAGCAATTAATCTGTATCTTTTGCATATTAAACAGAATCCTGCTACTCTTACATTGTTGTTATAACTATCTCTTTTAATGCATAGCTGTTATAGCACTTATGTTGTCATCCTTCTTGGTATTTGATAAACTGTGCACTCTTTTACGCTTCAAGAGGCAATTGTGACAATATAGTGGCACTGCATGATGTTGATATAGCTACTATAGTTGTAGTATGAAATAACACTAATATGGCTGTACTTTTTATTTGTTGATCCATGATTTCACCCATGATGTGGCACGCTGATATGCTATTCCATTATTCATTCCTCAACACTTATTGCTGCTCCGCCATGACTGTATATGTATTTAGACCAAAACTACCATGTTGGCATAGGATAATGCACTTTTCACCAGTACAAAGGTGTTGTCATGTACTCATAAACATTTTCAATAAATAAATTTGAAAAATTATCTTTAATTGGATATATTTCATCATCTGAAAGACTATCACAAGATCTCTCTTTTCCTTCACGACTGTCTTTATCATGGTTGCCCCTGTGATTGCCTTCCTGTTGACTGTTATTGCTCTTGATAACTATGGTCTGCCTTCTGAATAAGCTCCTTGGACTGTGCTTTTGCATTTTTATATTGCATCTAATATGTTTGCTGTAAGGACTATGAGCTGGGCTCAACCCTTGTGGGAGCCACATTTCCTCCACTCATAATGTAACCTGATGAATCAAACAGAATTATAATTACACTTGTATCTACACATGAAGCAAACATGTTAAGAAAAACAAGGACTTGCAATCAATATTCTTGATTTGTCTTCTCAAAGGTCCCTGAGACACTAACTGGTTTACTGTATCTGAAAAACAAATTGTATATTTATAGATGTATATCATATGATGTATGATGCCTCGTCATTGCTCTAACATCATTTTTTCCAAAATTTTATGCAAATAACTAGGGGGTAGCAAGGAGATAGCAGCTGGATGTGGGACATGTAGACAATACAGGATGACACAAGACAGGGCAATAGGATCAAGGCTCGTCATTTAGGTAATGATGAGTCACCCTATCTCATATGCATATTTGTCTTTTAATTCTTCTATAAATGTATAGTTTGTCTTTTCACTTACAATGAAACGGTTAGTCTCACGGCTTGTGTGAGACCTTATACACTTTTTTTTTTCAATACAAATTGCTGATCTTTTAAAAGATTTGTACAATCTCTTAAATATGAAATGCATCTGAATGAAACAATACACTGTAATCTTAATTTGTACCATATATGTACATGGATATAATGTAGCAGAAATAAAAAAATGTACCTTTGTCTCCTTCAAAAACTGAAAAGGTCTAACTAATTGAGCTAGTAGTGAAATCTAGGTAACATTAGTATTGCCAGTGAATGCCATTTCAGTTTCAGTCTGATATTTGTTATGGTCCAGTATATTTATTTTAAATAACGTAAAGGAATTAAAGTTAAATTAATATTTAACTTTACGTTAGTTATTTTATAAAGTGACTTTATAAAAAGGACCATGAGGAGACATAAGTTGTTTTTAAAAAGTACCAAAGATAACCTCTGAGCAATGGGCACCCACTTAAGGATACATTAATGAGAATTTAAATTAAAATTTAAATGTTAAATTCCCTCTACTTGGGCGTGCAAGCTTGAGGAGAATAAAATAAAATTTTTGGAGCTCATTTGGCATTCACTCTTGACTTGATATTTGTTTTTCTTCTTGCTCGAGGAGCTGGTTCTTCCTGAAGGTTTACGAGGACATAAACCATTACAGACAATATCTTCCACATTTGTGAGAGACCCAATTTGGACGATTCAGTGGTGGTTTCATACATGAATCACATTGGTGCTTCACAATTGTTTATATTCACAGATTTGAGCTTCAATCTCCATTCTATATTTGAAGTATTCAATAGAAATACAGATTGAAGTGATATTATCATATTTCAAGCAGAAATTTTTATTTTTTTTGCTAATTGAAGTTGTTGGTTCTGGCCGTACAACTTGTGTGAGGACGTGGGGAGTTTGGAATGAAGACGCCTAGGGTTTGGGCAGTTTTCTGTGGTGTTTGAGGGTACCTAGGGTTGGAAATTAATCTTCAATACCTTGTGAGAAGTTTTAACTGATTTTGGAGGTTTGGCATTCTAATTTTGGAGCTTGCAGTTGCTGGTTGCAAGTACAGTAAATTATCAAAGTTCATCAATTTTTCTGGGTATGTTTGATTTAGTTATGTAATGTTATTTGACGAACTGGGTTACCTTTATTTTTGAGAAAAAACGTATTTTCATATCAGAATTTAAATCTAGAATTTTTAGCCTTATGTGATTCTAAATAATGCAAAAATTTCTTAGTTATTTAATGTTGCAAGTCACTTCATTTTTTATATCTATTATAAACCAAAGAAACACCTTCTACATTTATGTCTACTTCTCTTAAACACAACAAACAAACCAAAAAAAAAATAGAATAGGAGTGTATATTACATAGCATGAGGAGGACTCATGGATGTTGGATTTTGGCTCAAAGGATAACTAGGAATTGTATGCTATAGTTGTAAAGGATCTTGATAGCCTTGTAGGTAGATTTGGGAGTAAGGTGAAATATTGGAATAAATAGTTGGATGACCTTAAGGTATGGATTGATGTGGATATTCGTTGATATTGGAAGAAGTGGGATAGGTTGAGGTAGGATTAGCTTGATATGTGGTTGTACTAGGTTGGTATGAAGTTGATGAGGATGACATATGGGATTGTGGTTGTATTTGTTGAAACGATAAAGGTTGTGGTTGTGTTTGTGTTTGTTGGGCTAGGAGTTGTTGAAGAAGGGCTTATTGTTGTTTTTGGATGAGTTGTTGGAGTTGTGAGATAGTGGGATTTGGTATGTGTGAAGATGAAGCATGATTGGGAATTTGGACTTGTGAGCTTTGGGATAAAGTGGATACATTAGCTTGGTTATTGATGGGAGGTAGGCATGTGTTGGCAAGAGACACATTGGAGTTGCATGATTGTTGTCATTGATGGCAACAAAGATCATCCCACACATCCGCAGGACATGGTGTGCCTATACCGGAAGTCAGATTGAAGAGTGTTGTGGTCCGGTAAGCAAGAACAGAGTATGTGGCAAGGTCTGACAGTTAGGTCCGGATCTCTCAAAGGAAGTATCTTGGTGAAGTACGGATTTGGGAAAGTCAAGAGGACTACCTTGACTAATAGATTCCAAGGATTTAGCCTCCGGTGATAGATGAAGAAAAAGATATGAATACTTGAATGTCAGGTTCCTGATTGGCAGTGTGGACAGAGGAAGAACTGACTGGCAGAACATCAGACATTATTCTGGATGCGTTACTGATGATGGTAAAGATTCTTAAGGCATAAGTTATGATTGGCCGACATGATTGATGACTTCTATAAGTATATCCTTGATCCGCATTACTTGGTAAGCAAGGATTCAACCGACAGATCAGAGTTCATGGATAATATTGACTATTCCGGATGCTGACTAGAAAAGTATTGAAATCACTTGTACGGATATATATACAAGATGGATTTAGATGTGAAAGTGTGAGTTGTGTGTTGTGAAGTGCGAAGAAAAGCAAAAGAGCAGAGTGAAAGCAGTAAGGAAGATTCGGTATGTAAAAGGACAACAACACATAAGAAAAGGAAGGATGAAGTGTAGCAGATCAGTGTATTGAGCCTAAACCGGAACTGAACCTCAGCATATGTGGATGCTTCTCATCAGTTCAAGGATCTTTTTAATTCTTCTTACATCTTGTAAATAGTGAGTCTCTTGTAGGCAGTGAGCCTCTTGTGAGCAGTGTGCTCAAGCAGTGAGCCCTAATTGGCAAGTGCTATTTTGTAATTCTATTCTTCTAACAGATAATACAATCTTTGGTTAATCACCCCGTGGTTTTCTCCCTTAACAGGGTTTCCATGTTAAAAATATTGTGTCATGTGTATTTCCATTTCATAGTTATGTTTGCTTGTTTGAGTTGATGCTGCACTAATTATTAAGAAAGTTCAGAAAGCTGAAATAATTAAGATAACTGATTCACCCCCCCTCTTAGCTATCAACAATTGGTATCAGAGCCAAGTACCTCCCAACAAAGCCTAACAGCATGAGGAAGATCTGGGAATTCAAATGGATGTATATGGTATAAGGGAGCAACTCAAGACTGCCCTTGATGATCTTGAGCAGTCAAACTCTGAAGTCAATGAATTAAAGGAAAGACTCAAACAGGCTGATGATTTCATAAAAGAACTAAAAGACAAATTGAGTCTCTCTATGAAAAAGAGAAAGGAGCACCTTCAGCAACTGGCAAGTCAAGGTGAAGCCAATGATACAAATGGAGATCTGAAGGAGAAAACCAAGTTGTGTGAAAAGTTATCAAAAGAGATCATTTTGATAAGACATGAAATGGAATTAGGAGTTATGAAGTTTTCCCAAGAAATTGAAGAGAAAAGAAAAACTGAAGATGATCTAAGACAATCTCTCAAGGAGAAATCAAAAGACTGCCACAAGATGGATAGAATAATCAAACACCTTGAATCTAATCTTGAAGATGCTAAAGATAATTAAGAAAAACTTGAGGATCAAATTGTCTCTCTTAAAAGGGATCTGAAAACAGCAAATGAATATAAAGAAAAATTCAAGATAAGTTCTGCTCAACTTGAAGTTCTTCTTGAAAGTCAAAAGAGGGTAGATGACAAGTGTGGTTTAGGATATGAGAAAGGAGAATGCTCCGGATCTGGTCAGAAGAATTTTGGATCAGAAAATCCAAGGAACAGGCCTAGAAGACCTCCGGTAAGGCAGCCTAATGCTCAAAGATATCCATCCTTCAATGGATACTGCCACAACTGCAATAACTTTGGTCATAAAGCTAATCAGTGCAGAAAGAGAATGAATTAGACTAATACATCCTTCTCCAGACAGTGTTTCAACTGCAAAAGGTATGGTCACAAATCTCATGAATGCAGAAATATGCAAATGAACAAATCATTGAATGGTAGATGCTTTGCATGCAATAGAATAGGTCATATGGCTAATCAATTCGGATCAAGAGGATATCAATCAAATATGCAAAGAAATGTTGTTTGCCAAATTTGTAATAGATCCGGTCATATTGCAAAATTCTGTAGAAGTAAGAATCAGGACAAAAGAGGTCCGGTACATCATAATCAGAATCAAGATAAGGGAAAACAAAAAGTGAATGCGGATGAAGTTCAAAGTGAGATGAACAAGATTTGGGTGAAGAAAAGTATAGAGAATGTAGGGGATGGATCCGCACCAGACTCTGGTGCTGATATTCCTTCCAGAAATTAAATAGTGAGCTCTGACTCAGGGGGAGACAAAGAAAACCTTGTCCCCCAGCCAGTCAATTGGTGCCAGAACTGGCACAAGAAGAGTTGCGGATTAAAGGGTTCATAAGAGAAACATCCAAATAAACTATGGTTAAGATTTGGAAGATCTGCAAGATGTTTAAAATCAAGATTGATCTGATTCTTCAAGTCATCCGAATAAGGCAAACCAGAATGACTTAGGTCGAGCATTTATTGCAACTTGACATTAGGGTTTGCAGAGCAATATAAGGGTTTGCTCATTAAGCATTTGTTCATTCTACATTCAAGAAGAAACGAAAAGAGAAGCTCTGCAACAAAATTCCTCAAGCTCATCAAAGATCATTTGCAGAAGCTGATTCATACAGCAACTGATCCAGCTCACTTCGTGTAACCTAGAAGCATAAAAGGTATTTTCCGTTCTCAATATCTCTCTGCAAATCTTTGAAAGATGACTACTCCAAATATAGTGAAGATTTCTGATAGGCCACGACCTAAATTTAAGAAGCATCCATATAAATCCCTAGAAGTTGATCCCCTCGGTGCTTTTTCAAGCATTCCGTATGGGGTTCTGCATGTAGAAGATGTTAGGGCATATATTCATGCAAATATTGAAGAATCTGGGGAATCTAAGATGGCTGATATCTATCACAATCAGTTAATAGATGATTCTTTTGAGCTCAAACCTCAGTTCAAGGCCATCCGGGATAACCATTTTGCACAGTACATTCATTTCCCCTATTTTGAAGAAGATGAATGGGTCCGATATGTGTTGAGCAGAGTACATGATAACTTCCTATGGTTGAATAGACCATTTAAGATCACCAAAGATGCAATTAGGGCAGTAATCGGTCTGCATTCATCCGGTGGGATACTTGTTCTCAAATCTGTCAAGAATCAGACAGTGAGTGATGCAACCGGATCAAAATTTGACAAGAGAGCTATGACAATTGAAGATATCACTGATCCGTATATCAAATTTGCATCCATGATAATTGGTTACAAGATTTATCACTCTAGTAGGGAAAATTCAGTACCGGGAACTACAGTTTATACAGCCTATCAGATGCTAAAAGAAAATACTGACTATGATCTGTGTGAACTTCTTCTAAACCAACTATTGGAGATTCTACAGAAGATCAAGAAGGATAAGAAAAATTCCTTCAAGTATGGTGGGCTGATATTATGTTTGTTTTTCTACTTCATGAGTGAGCTGCCCGGATCAAATGGTTGGGTTTGGCAGAATGACAAACCTGTTGCAATCCAAATCAGAGACTATTTGCATGGGCTTGGAGATGCCAGGACAAGGAATACAGCTCTGTGGGGTTATTTCAAGAACTTCCAAAGTTTGATGCAAGCAAGAGAGAGAATTCCTAAATCTCTAATTGAAAAATATAAGGATACAGTTTGTTTTATGGTTGAAATTGATCAATGCCAAATGGAAACTGTGGAACCAAGGACAGTTTGGATCATGCCGATGGGGTATGAGGTGGATGAGAAACTTGTGGAGCTACACGTCCAACACATGCTTAGTCAACCCAAGGATCCCAAAGCAGAAAGATTTGGAACCTTTGAAGAATTGAGTATAAAAATTCATGTGGAACTTAGACAACCGGAGGTAAAGAGAAAAGTGAGAAAAGAAGTAGAAGTAGAGAATATTGCCAAAAGATATGGCATATCAAAAGAAGCTCTTGATGCCAATAGACAAAAGGTGGAAAGGGCAAAGAAAGAGAAGGAAGAAGCAGAAAAGGCAAGTGATCCGGTAGAAGCTCCCTCCCGGACCAGATCCTCTAAAAGGGCTGCACCTATCTCTGATAAAAGCTCAAAGACATCAAAACTAGAAGTCCAGACATCTGGAAAAGGAGAAAAGAGAACAAAGAAAAAGGCAACAAGATCCTATGTTAGCCTGAAGGATGATGAAGAAACTGAATCAGATGAGGAGGTGAAGAAAATGAGGAAAAAGAAGAAGATATCCAGTGAAACCAAGGAGGTAGAAGCAGAAGAGTTTGTTGAAAGGACCACCCTGTCCTTAGATGATATAGTTAAGGCAATCACTGTGGATGGAAATCTGAAGCCATTAACAGAATTTTATGATGAATACAGTGAAGCTGATCAAAAGATTTTGCAGGATGCCACAGTTAAGTATCTAAACATTTACAACAAGGCTTTCATTGAGATTGTATCTTTAATTCCTAAAAGCCTTGAGAAGGAACTTGAATTGAGGAAGAATAATGCCAAAGAGAAGGATATGGAGATCCGGGAATAGTTAGCTATTCAGCTTTATCCCTCCATCACTCCTAAGCAGAAGAGTATGATCGTCAAAGATTGTAAGGATGAGTTTCGAAGCAAAGCCAGAATGAATCAGCTTATGCTCGGAAAAACTGACGAAGTAGCAAAAGAGACAGAAGTGATCCTCTAGAATGCATACAAAAGATTCAACATTCCTATTATAGAGGACTTAGGTGATGATCCCTCGACTACATATATTGAAGAAGAAGCTACTAAGACAGTAGCAGAAGAGGTTAAGGAGACAAGGGAAGATAAAGGTAAGGACTTGGAATCCTCTACTTCGGAAGAGGTGGCCCATAAACAAACAGATATCTCTCCTCCGGTTTCCTCTATAGTCTCCGGATCTAAAGGAGAAGAAAGAATACAGGAGAAAGAAGAAGTGAAAGGAAGAGAAGAAAGTCAAGCTGAGAAGAACATAAGTGACAGTGCAGAAGAGAAGAAATCTTTGTCTCTGGCAAGAGACACTACAGAAACTGTCAAGGACTTCTTTACAAAAGAAATGTTGGAGATTGATGAACCAGAGTTACTTCAAGGTCGATTTAACTTTGACTCTCTCTCCCCGGTTCAAATAATGAAGATAGCTTCATTTGCCAATGCAAAGGCAAAAGAAAAACTCCTAAAGTCTCACATGGAAGACTGTGAGCTAATAGAAGCTGCATCCGGTGTTTTAGAAAGATCATGCCATCTTTTCAGAACGATTCCTCAGCCTCCTCATCCAGTAATCTCAAATCTCTAGTCAATAGTGTTAGCACACATTTTGATTCCCTAGAGAAGTCAGCAGAAGATAAGGTCCGGAAGGAATTTTTGTCAAAAAGATTATCAGAGGTACAAGGGTTAATAACGAATGATAGGAGGAATATGAGTATAGGGATAAAGAGCTTAGAAAATGCTCTTAAAGATGGAGGAGAAATGTACAAATTTTGTTTATCATGGTCCAAAGCAACATTGGACATTGAGAAGAAAGTAAAAGAATAGGAGGACAAACTGACAAATATATCAAAGAATTTTGATCCTCTCTCATCCTCCATAATAAATCAAGAATGTCAGACTATTGCAGTCTTGAATGAAATCAAGAAGCTGGAGAAGGAAAGGAAAAATAGAATAAGCAGGTTGGGTGCACTCAGAGGGATAATCATCCCTAAGTTAGAGGCCATGCATGAGACCATAAAAGAAGCCCAGATCACAGCCCGGACCAGTGATCCGACAGATCTAAAAAGGGCAGATGCGTTTGCATTCCTGTTAAGCGGTCATATATCAATTTTGGACAGAATGAAGCAAAGTTGGGCAACAAAATTTGTCCAATTAAAGACAACTTTTGCAGACATTCTTCAGTATATGTAAGTATGCCATATGTATATACTTATGTGGTCAAGTATAGTTAAAATTTTGAAAATTTTGGTTTGCGGATCCTACCCTTTGCCATTGATGTCAAAGGGGGAGTGAAGAGTAGTGAAAAATGAGGAATTCAGCTAAGGGGGAGACAGAGCATCAGCTAAGGGGGAGTATAGTATAACACTTAGTTATTTTCCACTAAGTGTTGCCATCAATGCCAAAGGGGGAGATTGTTGGCAAGAGACACATTGGAGCTGCATGATTGCTGTCATTGATGGCAACAAAGATCATCCCACACATCCGCAGGACATGGTGTGCCTATACCGGAAGTCAGATTGAAGAGTGTTGTGGTTCGGTAAGCAAGAATAAAGTATGTAGCAAGGTCCAACAGTCAGGTCCGGATCTCTTAGAGGAAGTATCTTGGTGAAGTATGGTTTTGGGAAAGTCAAGAGGACTACCTTGACTAATAGATTCCAAGGATTTAGCCTCCGGTGATAGATGAAGAAAAAGATATGAATACTTGAATGTCAGGTTCCTGATTGGCAGTGTGGACAGAGGAAGAACTAACTGGTAGAACATCAGACATTATTCCGGATGCGTTACTGATGATGGTAAAGATTCTTAAGGCATAAGTTATGATTGGCCGACATGATTGATGACTTCTACAAGTATATCCTTGATCCGCATTACTTGGTAAGCAAGGATTCAGCCGACAGATCAGAGTTCGTGGATAATATTGACTATTCTGGATGCTGACTAGAAAAGTATTGAAATCACTTGTACGGATATATATACAAGATGGATTTATATGTGAAAGTGTGAGTTGTGTGTTGTGAAGTGCGAAGAAAAGCAGAACAGCAGAGTGAAAGCAGTAAGGAAGATTTGGTATGTAAAAGGACAAGAGGACATAAGAAAAGAAAGGATGAAGTGCAGCAGATCAGTGTATTGAGCCTAAATCAGAATTGAACCTCAGCATATGTGGATGCTTCTCATCAGTTCAAGGATCTTGTTAATTCTTCTTACATCTTGTAGACAGTGAGTCTCTTGTAGGTAGTGAGCCTCTTGTGAGCAGTGTGCTCAGACAGTGAGCCCTAATTGGCAAGTGCCATTTTGTAATTCTATTCTTCTAACAGAGAATACAATCTTGGGTTAATCACCCCGTGGTTTTCTCCCTTAACAGGTTTTCCATTGCAAAAATATTGTGTCATGTGTATTTCCATTTCATAGTTATGTTTGCTTGTTTGAGTTGATGCTGCACTAATTATTAAGAAAGTTCAGAAAGCTGAAATAATTAAGATAACTGATTCACCCCCCCTCTCAGTTATCAACAGGATGATGATGTAGGAGTGACTTGGTGCTTATTATATAATCTTTTAAGTTCGTCAAAAAGTCTTTGGGTGCCACAAGGATCTTGCTCTTGGATCTTGTTCTCTAGTGTTGGGATGGATTTACACATATGTTTAAGTCTTTGTATCTTGGCTCATTCTTCGAGATATGCATTATGATCTACAAGGTTCTCATCATCATTGGGAGGAAATTGTGGACCTCCTAGGATTGTTACTTTGGGTTTTGGATTTGACCTGGGCTTGTTAATGATCACAACCATTTTGACAAATGATGGATTAAGAATGGGATTATGATTAGGAGGTGGATTAGGACCTTGATTAGAGTAGGCAAATTGATTAGGATTAGGGTCCTAGATGATGGCTTGGATCCAATTAGAGATAGATTGGGATGAGGTGATTAGAGTGATTAGGATGATTAGGGATAATGAGATGAATAAAAGGGATGATTAGGATAAATAGGGCGGATAATTAGAATGATGAGGGTTTGGAATAGGATTAATTGGATTAGAATTGGATTTGGATGAAAATGGATGATTGGAAGGTAATGAGGGATGGTTTGAAACTTGACTTTGGGAAAATCTGGCAAATTGACAAACACAATGTTCATACACACATGCATAAGTATTTCAAATGGTAAGGATTTGGCTAATGTAAATGATCACACATAGAAAACACAACAACATCTCTAGATTATTCAAGTAGGAATGATTTCATAGTGTGGGCCCACACAATAGAATACATATCCATGTTCTTACCTAACTAAGAACACTTTACTCTAAGTGGATAGCTAGGAGTAAGGGCATTGCACCCAATACCCCTTTCTTTGGAGGCTTTTATGCCTTACCCAAAGAAGACTTTTATCTCCACTTCAAGGAGGCACATGGTGAGTAACTTCAGGGGGCAGTCTGTGTCCCTTGCACCACACTAGAAAATGGTTGATGGTATTAATTAGGCTTTACGAGCTTCTAGGGGGGTACTCCGAATACACGAGGTATGATGAGGCCCAAGTCTGTGAACACTAGCCCGTTGAAAGGATGTGGTATAAGCGATTTAGTAAACACCACTTCACCTTGTGTCTAGAATCACCCGAGGCTCCAAGGTTGTCCCAATGACTATGTGACTAGATCAAGTTACAACTTTCGCTCTCCCCTTTGATATACCCTGCCATAACACATGGTTGAGGTCATCCCTAGGGGTGATGGAATCCCCTTGCAGGCCTCCTTAAGGGAAGGAACACTATTCACTTTTGATCCCCACGCTCACACAAAGCACAAGGGGAGAGCATATGTGAGATAATGTCCCTAGGATTGAACAAATAAACACAAGGATAATGAAGGGGCTTTTGATCTCCAAGGTCACCAAAAGGTGCGAGGAGAGAGCATACACCCTTTTCAAAATCCAAAGACAAAACAAGCAATTTTCAACTATTGTCCCTTAGATTAGACTAAGTGCCTAGATTAATGATAAAATAATTTCTTTGACATGCGAATCTGTAACAACTTGTTAGTAGTTTCAATGATTTTGATCTTTGGAAAGCGAAACTACAAAACAAGTGTTAGGATAAAAAAGATAAATTTGGTAAAATCTAAAAATGATGAGAATCTACAAAAGATTGGATAATTTTATCAAATTCCTCATGAAATTCTAAGTAGTTTAAAAAAAATTGTCAAATTTCGTTAAGATTTGCACAAGTTATGATCGAATGAAGTTTGTAAGCTAAGGTTGACTTTAATCAATTATACCTGATATTCTAGGCTGAATCTATTGATGAGGCCTATACTAATGCGAAGATGAGCAAACTAGCTTTCTAACGCTTCTAGTTTCATGAAAATCTGATATACATACAAAAAGTTATGCAAAAAAGAAAAAAACAACCTATTTGGGCATGTAGGAGACAAAACAGACAGTCGGTTAAACTAAATGTTGGATGTCAGACCTTGCAGTGGTTACATGTGGTGGTCTGTGGGTTGACGATTTACCTAGTGGCTAAGGATAACGATTTAGGTTCGTAGATAGAGTTTTACCTGGCAGTAACTGTTAGCACGAGGTAGTTTGTTTAACTTTGGTCACAAGCTCAACAAACATTAAACTTTGGTTAGTGACTTGTTAGGGGTCACAATTAAGAGTTAAGCATAGTTGGGAGTAATATTTAATGTTGGCGGTTAAGCCCAACGTAGTCACATGGAGCAGTTAGGATAGACGATTAGAGTCTGGTGGTTGGGCTAGCCCCTGGTTGGTCATATGACCAGGAGTGGGAGTCTAAAGGGATGTAAACCCTGCGCAGAGTGTCGGTCACAAATATGACCATGGGTTAAAGAGGCAGGGCTGGCCGATAAGTTTTGAAGTTAAAAACAAATGTCTAGTCGCCGATGAAGCCCCGCCCTCAGTTTTGAATATGACTGGGGGCTAGAGGGGAAATTGCAACTTGCGAATCAAAGTGGGTAAAAAAAGTACTATAAAATAAAACATTTCAAAAATTTCACTGAGATTTCATTTTCAAAGCTTGCGACTGAGCCCACATGTGACTAATGCGTAGGAAGTCGTACAAATCCATACGATATGACCCTGCAAGGGGGCCATGCTAAAAAAATAAAAAAAAATTATAGTTTCTGAAATATAATGTGTTTTATGATAAAATTCAACTTTGAGTTGCTCCAAACTCAATAGAGAGGTTGATTTCATTGTAGGAGGTCGTCTGCAATAGGTCACCTCTAGAACTTGTTCAAAATGCCTTCAAATGTGCAACAAAAAATTCCTAATCTTTCTGTTACCTAAATTTCACTACGGCTCATTCAGGTAGAGTTTTGATTCAAAACTTATAAGGTACATCTCATCTGGTCCTTCATACATGACATTCAAGTGCATAAATGAAATAATTCAGGAGATTAAGTTTATTGGTTTACTGCATTTATCCAAGTGCATGTAACATAAGAAGGGTTTATCCAAAATCCTTTCCAAAAAATAAATAATCTTTATTGAATATAAAATGTTCATCATCTCACAGAAGCCGTGAGGTTAACTGCCTTATTCAATGAAATAGAAGAATAATCTACACATGAATAAGTAAATAAAGTAATGTGCATGTAGGGTCAGAGGCCAGTCATTGCCTGAGAATGACTGGTTCTAGTTTTGGCGTGTTGTCCTGTCACCCTAAGTCATCTTTGTCCTTCCTAGCTTCATGTCCTCCCTGGTTCCTGCATCTGGAAATAACAACAGTGTTAGAGCAATGCTCTAAGCAATGAATGGTCACAAACCATACATGAACAAATACCATACATGTATAAATTGTTCCTCAATTGCATTAAACAAGAAATGTATACCCTGGATGTCCTAGAGAACAATCAGTCATCAAACACATCCAAAACATGCATTTATTTTCTAACAAGTTTGCTTCATGTGCAGATACAGATGTAACTATGTTTCTGTTTGATTCATCAGGTTACATTATGAGCGGAGGAAGTGTGGCTCCCACAAGGGTTGAGCCTAGCTCATAGTCCTTATAGAAACATTTCATATGCCATATACAAATGCAAGACAAGCTACAAGGAAGGTGAAGACAATCATAAGAGAATTCACAGAAATAGTGAATGAAGTCACAGAAAATGGAGTTTTCCAAGCCTCGCGCTACAGCAGTCAACTATCGAGAGATAGAGCAGCAAACTGGTTTCAAGCACAGTAGCAGAAAAGAGACAGTCATAGAAAGAGATGAACAACAATAAGTGTTGTCCTAGCATATATGGAACAGCAGACTATCATAATACAGTCTTCATTTAAAGACTATCAATAATGAAGACTATAAAGGAGTAGTCATCTAGATCTTGGAGCAATCCATAGGGTAAGGAGGGAAGTTATAGGGTGACTGGAACAACTTGAGAAGCAATCCATCAACATTGAGAATATTCATCAAAGAAACCAAAACAGTAAACATGAATTATAGAAGGCGTGAAGAGATTTGTTATCATCCTAGCTAAGGCAGTTAACAAGAGCAAGCAGGTTGCATCAAATAAGGTTAAGAAATGACAGTGTTGAAACACTTTATCACTGGCAATGAGTCTTTATCATGAATATACATGTTGGGTCCCTTGAATGAAGACACAGAGACATTATTGAATGAACAATAGGCTCTAAGTGCATAGTGGATCTATTTGTCACATATAAAGCATAAAATCTCAACAAAAATGGAGACAGTAGTGAAGACCATGGAGACGTTGTCACAAACAAGCGTAGAACTTGAAGAAGACTTGGAAATAAGTTAAAGATTATTGGGAGGTCATAGAAGCATAAGAGTGTTTAACAATCAAGATGATTGTCATGACTCTAATATGGTTGGAAACAACCAATAGAGAAAGGACTTTGGACAGCTTGAGGAACCTTCTCATCATGCAAAAACACTAAACAATCAGATTGATTGAAGAATGGCAGTCCACATATAAAGGCCTCCATAGTATCATGTTGATCAAATGCTCAAAGATATACTACTATCCACTAAAGATGTTATGGACAAAATCTCTATCAAAGGAGTTTTAGAGTATGGATAGATTTTGGAAGATCATTATGACATATCTTTTTGTGAGAGGAAGGAACGGATAATCCCAATGAATGAAGACAGTTCCACTTCAAATAGCAGATACAACCATAAAGTAAACATGTAATATGTTTTGTTCACACTGATATTGACCTCCAGGATGGATGATAGTGCATGGGGTGTTTAAAGAAACAGTAAAAGAGACAGTCTTTAGTAATATAGCAAGGAGACAGAGGATACTACTTAGAAAGTTTGTGGCAAAGCTTTATGTTTGGTCCTGTAATATAGAGTCTAGTACATCTAGTACGAGAAACATAAGCTTTTAAATCAATGAATGATAGTCTCATGATAGACATGAAAGTTGGATACAAAGCCTCTATGCAAATGAAGAAATAAGACAAAAAACATCTAAATGGAGCAGTCCTTTTATGACTTTCATAGGGACAATGCTTTTAGAGTAGTTCAAAGGAATAGTCATGACTATAACAGTCCTAGTAACTGTTACAAAAGTCAAACAACAGTCTCTTAATGACTGTAACAAATGCAAGAGGAGACAAGTCTATCACAATGACTATGTTGAAAGTCATTACACGAGGTGTAGCCGAAAGGACAGTCACAAATCATCATGAGGAACAACCATTGTTTAAGAGCAACTGTAACAAGTCATAAAGAGCAACATTCACGAACTAAAGGGTATTGCTCATTACTTTAAAAAGATGATGAGTATAGTGGTTGAGACATTCTGCTTCAATTTTTAGAAGGTTTATCATACAAGGTATAGGGATGACAGTGGGTTAAAAGACAAATGGTAAGGTGCAAAAATAATGGACAGCATACAGAGTTTTAAAATCCCTACAATTACATAAGATAATGACTGATGAAACATGGCCAGCAAGAGTTTTATTAAAATTTCTAATGACTGTTTAGACTTTCAATAAGCTTTGCATCACCTTCATAGAAGCCTGAATATTCATTTTAATGACTGACAGAGACCTATGAGAAGATAAAGGTTAAAGAAGTATCTATGACAGTGAATAGGTTTCTAATGCCTTATCAAGATTTATAGGACAGATGCTCAAGCAATATCAGCTAAAAATGGGCTTGCAGATGCAATAGCACGTGTTAACCTCTATATGGAGGCTGGAGCTTATGCAAGTTTTGTGGAGGCTCCTAGAAGTGTTTATGAACTCAGGGAAATAGGGTACAAAACCAAAGGTTATAAAGTTTGTAACCTGCTTGAAGGGGGAGTCACACCCTTACACACACCAGAAGAACTGAAAGAGATGGGATTCCATTTGATTGTGCATCCGTTGACAACATTATATGCTTTAGCTCATGCCTTAATTGATATTTTAAAGTTTTTGAAGGACAAGGGCACGACAAGAGATCACCTTGATAAATTGGCATCATTTAAAGAATTTAATCAACTGGTTGATTTGGTTTCCTAGTTTGAGCTTGAATCTTGTTATTCTGAGGTGAAGAAAAACCTACATTAGTATGACTAAAAATAGAATGGGCAGAGATGTCTTTTTTCAAGTTTTTATCACGTGTTGTGCTTGTTTGGAGCCAAAGGAATGCAGATAAAAAGGAAAAATGAAACCCTTTGAACCTATTTGACAGCAATTGCTCAAAAATGCCTCAAGAAATTGACCCTAGGCAGCGAAATTCATAAGGGAAAATTCAGAAAAATGGAGACATGAACAGCGAAAAAAAAGTTACCTCCTTGTCTCTGCCATTTTTGCCATGTAAAAAATGCAATTTCTTCCCTCAAAGTGACTTCCAACAACGGCCTCAATAGTCAAAATACAATGCAGAGGGTCGGCCATCAGAAAAACACTAGAAAATGCATTAAAACCAGTCGAGTTTGTGGCTTAGGATGCCCAGAATCAGCCCAAAATCGACAAATAAGAGGCCAAAATCTCAGTAAAAACAACTTACCAAGCATTTTGTGCAGAAAATCCCCAAAGTTGCACCCAAAATCGATAGAAAATGGTGTGGTCTGAGTTCCAAACCCTCCATGGCGGCACGACAGCAAGCACAAACAGAGGAGTGAAATGAAATTGAATTTTTTTTTAGGTTTTTTCTCCTTGGGTCGGATAACCTAAATTGTTTTTAGGTCTTTTGACTTTTGTTTTGTGAAAACAATCATTTTTATCCATTTGTGCCCGTGGGGAAGACTTCATATTTTCAAACCTAGTGATGATACAAGGGGGCCGTGAGGCATTTTTATGCCTTTTGATTATTTTTCAACGACAGGTCAAAATAAATTATAAGAAACATAAGGCCGGGTGTTATATCTGCAAGACATGTCATAGTATGATTACAAGGTGGATGAAGTGGAAGCTAAGGCATGTTGGTGTTGGTTTACAAGGTGAAAGTGAGGTGGAAGCTAAGGCATTGTTTGGTGTAGGGGAGTCATAAGGATCCTTTAATGTATTGCATTGAACCTCGGGGCATGACATGTGATATGTATGCGAAAGCGGAAATGGCTAGGGATTTTGAGGTGTGTTGGCATAGCTATGAGATGCAAGTGAATATGCCGTGTATGTGTGTCGTGTTATTTTGCCTAGGAGATATGGACTTTTTTTATGTCATTTTTTGCATAATCTTGGAACAGATTAGATGTTGTAAACAAACGATAAAGTAATTATTTATGAATTACCTTATCGTTTGTAATAAAATGCAAAGAGGCACTATTGGGCAGATTATCACAAACGACAAAGTAAGTCTTGTCGATTACTTTGTCGTCTTTTTACAACATTTAATTGGTCCCTAAATCATGCAAAATCAGGGAATTAAATGATTATGTCATAAATGTCATTATTTTCTGCATAGGTTGTATAATTTTGAATTGTAAAACATTTACTAAGGTGGTGTAATTATAAACCTCTTAGTCAAATGTTAATTAGATGTAGAAAATGTGTATTTATGTCATTTATTGGGAAAATATCAGATATTTATGATGTTGTAGGAGAGTTATTACACAGATTTGACTTATGTCCATGGCCTTAAAGATCATTTAAAGGCATTCAAAGACATTTTCAGGTGCCTTTATGATAGTTGATGGCATGCCTTGACCATTTATGCATTGGGAACCCATTTTGGAGGACCTTGGAGAGATATTTTGAGGGCATTTATGAGATGCACAAAAATGGAGGTGGTTCATGTTTATCTATTTACAGCTGTTTGGGAAGTATATAGTCTTCTTCCTTGTTCATTATTCACCAGTTCTTGCTATTCACTACTCTATATATTGTAATTTTCTGAGTTCTTTTGCAGAAGTGAACAGTCTTGTAACCCATTTTTAGAGATATACAGCATTGTAACACCTTTTTAGCAGTAATAAGCAGTTCATACCTTCCCATTTCTTCTGATATTGTGTGTCCTCAGTGTTAGTGCAGATCTTTGTGATGTTCTTTGTCCTTGGAGCTGTATTTCATATTGTGCCTTTATGCAGGGATAAATATTTTTGCAGGTTGTGAGGTGTGGAAGGAATAACAATCAATTTTGGGTGGTGAGAAAACCTCTTTCTCCTTTGCAGGATTGTTGTTATTTAGCCTCCTTACAAAATAATGATGCAAGGATTATGATTTGTTGGGTTGTGTAAGGGAGTCTTATTATTACTGGTTCTATAGTGTGTCAGTTCTATGTAGTTTCTAATGATCTTTTTGGTGCATCACCTTCGACAATAGGTTTCATTTTAATGCAACCCTTCTTACCCTTTTCCCTGCAAAGACTTTAGTATAAGCCGTATAGGTGGAGTATCAACGGGAGGCCGACCTTCTCCAGAGGTTCTTTCTACCCACAGACCTGGAAAGATCCCACGTTTCTCTAGATTGCCAAGTTTTACAACTCAGCAAGGGTGCAAATCTGAGAGACAACACTTTCAAAACAAGGTTAAATTTGGACATGTCAAAAATGAATCTACAAAAATAATGCAAGATAACAACATGAAAGATAAACAATACGATAATACCCTTTCAACCTTGCACAAATTCAGACTTCTGATATAATGGGGTAGAGTGCACCCAAGCTCCACCAACTTTGTTATATGGATCATGCATTGTGCACTACTCACTAAAGCCAACATAACTTGGATATGAAACAACCATAATAGAGATAAATGAAAAATGATATATATCCGTGCATATGAAAATTTGTTGTGGCTTGATATTGAAATGAGAGGTTCAATTTATAGATGAAGGAATAAAATAGATGGCTAAGATTAGAACGATGCGGTATGAGGTGATGGCTAGGATGAAGAGTCAAATTTAGTGGTTATGACACACATTAAATGAGGATGACAGGTGGTTAAAATAAGGATGTGAGTGGGATAAATTTTGTAAATAATAAAATTATTTAAATTATGAGAGACATGTGGCATGTGAGAGCTAATTTAAAAATATATTTAATTTATTTAAATTAATTGGAGGAATATGGGGGAAAATTAAATAAATAAAATTTATTTAATTTGGTCTAAAAGGGGATAAATGGATAAAAGGGATTAGTTAAATAAACATAATTTATTTAACTAATTGGAATGATGGAAAGGGTCATAGAGAAAGATTTGTCGCAAAGTGTCGAAAGAGGCGTCCAAAGGTGTTGCAAGAGGTGTTGAAAGACATGTCAAAAGTGATGGTCAATTTTAGGTGTCTACAGTACCAAGTCTAGGCTTGGGCCATAGGGTGATCCTAGGCACGAGGTTGATCACACAACTTGGGATATTAGGGGTATGTGGTCATCTTGAGTGATCTGGGTAGTGTGCATGACCTAGGAAAGTCATCATCAAGGAACATGGTCGGGGCATAGTGTTGTGGAATGTTGTTAGTGAGCAAGGTTGGGGTTGGACCTCGAGTGGATTCATATGATTTGGATGACCTAGATGACTTGTATGAATTACGTGAAGTCATTATTTGGGAACATGGTTGGGGCCCATTGTTGTGGAATGTTGTTAGTAAATATGATTCAAGTCAAGGTTAACTCATGCGACTTGGGCGGTTGGGAGTACTTAGCTAGCTTGGGTGATTTGGGTGACTTGCACAACCTAGGGAATCCATCATTAGGAAACATGGTTAGGGCCCAATGTTATGGAATGTTGTTAGTGAATAGATTTTGGGTAGGGGTCAGGCCTTGACCCATGACTAACCTAGTGACTTGGACAACTAGGGTACGTGGTCGACTTGGGTGAACTAGGTGACTTGTGTGACCTAGGAAAAGTCATCATTTGGGAACATGTTCCAGGCCTCGTGTAGTTTTGGTGCCCGACACATGTAGATCATTACTTTCCATGCTCATTTAGATTAATGGCCTCTCTCCTATTAAGTTATATAAGGAAAACTCAAAATTTAGAAAATCACTGGTGGCCTAGGCTAATTATGGAGGAAGAGTTAAATAGGAGAAAGAACGTGTGGAAGAAATAGAATGACAAGTGGTTAAAGAAGTGGGATATTAATATGCACGAATGCCCACATGCTAAGGAGGAAATAAAAAAATATGTTAGAGAAAAATTTAGAAACAACATGTGGACTAATCAGATGGGACAGAAAAAAGTTTACTATATCAAAGATTTCAACCCCATGTGGGACCATGAGGAAAAAGCCTACATAGGAGCCAATATTAAATAGAAAGCAAAAAAGTTGATTGTGCACCTAAGGACTAGCTCGCACCATCTTAGATGTGAAATGGGCAGGTGGGTGTTTCCAAAGAAGAGTGGGAAAGGAGATTATGACTTTTTGGCAACAAGGGTGTAATTGAGATGGAATGGCATTTCATCATGGAATGCACGGCTTATGAGGAGCAGCAGCTACAATGACACCTTGAAACAAAGCAACTTAAGCACCTTGTTTGAGGAGGCTAGACTTGGTAGAGCCGCAAACTTCTTGATCAAAATTCATGGCAAAAGGTTTGAGCTTGAGAGGGGGATGCAAATTGTCTAACAACCCTATTTTCAGGCGGGGGTTGCGTGTGGTTCCGGGTCCTATAGGCTACTGTCACCTAGTGGATGTTATTAAAATCTTTCATTCATTCATTCATCCTTCATGGGGTGCTTTACATATAACCAACATTACTTCATGGAGTTCACGTGTTTTATTTTCCTTTGACGAAATTGATTTCAAATTTTATAAGTGATGTGGTCAGTTGTTCTTGCACAATATTTTGATCATTGGAGGCTAAGTGCTTCCCCTTTAGGAATTTTGATTTCAATGCACAAATTTTGAATTTTGGAGGTTTGTTCATGAAATAAAAGCATAACATAAATCACTTCAAAACCATTTGTCTTTTCCAAGATCATTGATTGATGCATCATTGGCTAAGAGCATCCACATCCACAGAGGTGGGCCATTTGCTCACGTACATAAAAGCCAAGGAACAAGTGATATTAGCTTAGCTGAATGGAGAGATATCATAGCTTCAATAAATTGTTAGGATGATAATTCATCCTTATTGCTTTTAGATGAAGTGATTTACATTGGAATCTTAATGGGACTTCCTTTTTGTCTTTTATGATTTTGCGAGCCAATAAGAAGAAAAATGAGTAGTGTACCTATGACCTAAGTGGCAACCTCGCATATCTCTTGAAGATCAACAGACTAATAATGGAATGCCATTGTGTCATTGGCTATTAAACATACACAATATCATTGGTGGTTCCTCTACTCTTCAAGAGGATCAATGGTCTAAACACAATATTGAAGTTGTTAGTTTAACAACTTCATATTGTTGCACCATTGGTTCACAGATCCATATAAGCACTTTTAATAGCCCCCAACACTTATACAACATATGTGAAGTTTAAAGAGCAAACGGTATAATAACATAACACATGGCAGCCCCACAGATTCTAAAGAAAGTGTTAGTTTGACAACTCTTTTTTTTGTTGCACAGTTAGTTGGGTTAATCTAGTGTGGCATGTTTATGGGACCCTTTCTTGTTACCCAAAGAACTTGTGAACCAATGAAATAAAAATAATAATGTACTTGGGAGTCACATGGTGGGATTTCACTCATTTTAGAAATAGTAGGATTAACAACATAAAAGCATTGTGCCATTGGTGGATAAAATATTAAGGATAGATTAATTAACAATCTCTCCACCATCTAATCTTTCACAAAGGGCCTCCATCTAATGACCATTGCATCCCAAAGGTAAACTCAATTCTATTTGAGGATAAAAGCTCATTATTGGTTTGAAACTTCTCTCCACTATTTTGAGGAGTGCCATATCTCGGGATTGCAAAATCACCCAAATAATAGAAGGTATGTTATGTGAAATTTTCAGTGTGGTGGCCATCAATTCTTCAAGATGACATTACTTCAAATTTAAATTTCAGCATGTTATGTGGCAATTATGCATCCACAATACTGAATGTTCCTTTTTTCTAACATGGTGGTTCCATCTTTTTCTAGGCTTGTCTTATAAATAAGTGCTTTGCACTCATGTAGAGGTAGAAGGTATTAGGGATACTCATGCCATAATGGATTTGTTTATTTATTATTTTCTCAAATGTTTGTTAATGGCAGTAGCCTCCATATGTTTGAACTTATTTCAAGTGATATATGAATTTGTAACTGTGCATCATCAGTTAATGAATATATGAAGTGGTCATTTCATTTCTCTGCTTTGTTTATTCGATAGACTTTTATTCATTCAACAAGTACTTGAAATATGATTTCTTTGATTATGGTTGTGCAACATATATTGTTGATAAACAAAAAATCAATCCAATGAATAGGTCATACTATTCATTTAGATTAATGTTAGATTTATAGTAGTTTCTTTCTCCTTTTCTCTCATTTTCATCTAAGAAGAGCTCATTGAAGATCCTATGAAGATTCAACTTCTAAAATCCTAGAGGTTGTTTCACAAACCAAGTCCCATGTTTGTGAACTTCCATGTTGCTACAAGTTTGCACAAGGGTGTAGATTTGAACATCAACAATTTTGCATGCCCAGTGGGACTCAAAGAACTATCATAAGTATGATCTTAAGTTTTTTATATGAGCAAAAGACCTACAACTGGATCTATTACAGCTACTCATTCTCATATTCTAGTTCCACCTCTTGTTATAACTCCTAGGAGGAGAATTGTTTAGTCAAACCCCCGACATCCTCCTTAAATGGTGGTCCAACAAAAAGCCCCAAGAAATTTTATAAATTGGAACAGTGGTAGCTCATTAATCCCTCTAGTTGCCTCTTTGACATAGGATCCCATTCCTGCTAATGCTCTCACATCCCTTCCATAATTCACTAGGGAAGATTTCAAAACACCTATAGAACATCTTTAAGGTGTTGTGGATATATGCATAGTGCATTTTGTTACATAACATAATACTAATTTAAGGTTACTAGCAACCTCATTCAAAGGTAAGGCTTTAGATTGGTATTGATTGCTTATCCTTAACTCTATTGCATCGTGGGATCAACTAGGAGATTCTTTCTTTGAAAGTTTCAAATAAAAGTGAGACAAGTCTTCATTAGTCCAATAGTTGATTACTATAGAGAAAGCACCACAAGATGATATAACTAACTACAATTCGAAGTTTAATAAGGCCTAGGAAAGGATATCTACCTTTGCACGACCACCCACTGAGATGGTGTTTGTTTTCTACCTCAAGTCCTTTAATTTTGATATCTTAGTGATGATCCAATCATTAAGAGGTAAAATCTTCCTGTAACAAATCTACCCATATAACATAGTAAATCCTTTAGTTTTCAACTAAGGTAAATAATACAATTCCTTAAAAGTAGGGAAAACATTTTTTTTCTTTTTCTGACATCATCATTATCATCATTTGCATAATTGGCAACATAAATCATTTCACAATGAAATAACATTTCATTTCAATTTGTAAAAGAAATACATCTTTTTGATTACAATTTTCATATATGATTTATAATCAAGTAACATATTTACAATTTACAAATAAGTACAAGGTCAGGACTTCCATATATGGATTAGTCTTCTATTTCACAAGCCTCAATGTGTCATTTGCAAGAGGGAGAGCATCACCCAAGCGCTTTACCTCCATCCATAGACCAGTGGTCCCTTGCTCACCTTCCATCTGGAAATGGCCCTACCCTTCAACAAAGAGTATAGACTAAGGACACCCTAGTAATGCCATATGAGTCTCTAGTGTTGTGTCTTACATAACCAACACAGTCATACAACTATAGACTCCTTCTAACTGAGTATGACACTACTCGATGGTTATACAATCTGGAGCATAGTGAATCGACAAGTGCAAATAGAGAATTTTCCACTTACTTTGGCCAATTTTTTTGAATAATATCAACCACTTAAAAGTGAAGTTGTATGTTCACCCACTTATAACTCGACTTGGAAACCTTCAATGACGTATAGTTAACTTAAACTTTGGTTTGACCAAAATTTTTGACTTTTCAAAAAGATCTTATTCACATAGTGATGTCTCATTAAGTCCATACATGACTAATTTGGTTAGCAACTCTGACCTTGAACACCCATGCGACACTCTAGTAACCTCTAGGGTCATGGCTACTGCCACTTGTTCAAGTCCTTTCTATTAATTGCGAGTAAATTTTCTTGGTCTCAAATAATAGTATATTGGGAATATGCCCAATAAGTTCCACTATACTAGATAGTATTTTTTAAAATAAAAGTTTACTTCATCATAATAAGTTTGCTTTGAGCATAATCTTGTTTAAATTCTCATAAAGAATATCTATTTCTTGCACTAGTTATCCGTCATCAATTTTGTTTTCTATATTGTCTAATCTTGGACCATTCAGAATAAATGTTGTCTATCACTAAGTTTGATAATACACATATCTTATATATATATAACCACGAGAATCTTCTTCTCCAAAAATGTATGAATATAAATATCAAAATAACACATAAAGTTGATTGAATAATGAGAGTCACATTTGTCTACACTTTCAGTTTTCATTCAACTCTTGTATTGACATCATGGTTCGGTCTTGCCACAATTTCTCAATAAAGAATATAAGAATAGCTTAACTAAATATGATAAATAGTGTTTTGTCACTACATTCAATATACATATAAACTCTTGCTTATTGCATACAAATTTATCATGGCCCCTCAGCCCACAAGCATCATTTGCTACAGGTGACACATGTATACATCACCGCCTTATACAAGCATGAAATGAATGAAGAAACACAAATTCTATACTAAGAAATAAGAATACAACCGAGTTGGTTGTTTGAACATGAGTTACATATACATATATAATAAGAAAAGTTGCCTGTATTTCATGTTGCTATTGTACTTTGTCTTTTGGTTTTGCAGTCTTCGAATCATGTCACAGTCTATCTAAGACTTAACCAATGGTTGTTGTCTCCTTTATTAGACGCTATCAATAATACCTTTTTTGACATGCTTAAGCATGGTAAGTTTTAAAATCATCAAAGTGTTGTTAAAACTGTCACCTCGAAATGGGGGAGGTGGCATTGCCACTCCCACCTCAAGTCTCATATGTAGCCTTTAGTGGAGGCTTGCACTATCTAAAACAAGTTTTAACTATATTTATAAGTATTTATCCCTCATATAATATGCATACATACATACATACATATATGCATACATATATTTCTTGTAATTGATTAACATAGTCAACATATCATTCTATAGTTTTAATTTTCTTTATAGGAAAAGAGACCAAGACATAACTTGACTCAACGTGGTTCAAAATAGACCTACAAGAGTGTGAAAACTCATATGGCATTACCTGATTTCTGAAGTCTATTCCCCTCTCTTGGGTGATACTCTCCATCACTCTCTGGAGGGCAAGAATTATCCCGCATTTCACTTAGAGAAACATTCATGTAGTTAGCTGTTAAAAATCGCAACATAACATAATGTAGATTAAATATCATGTATTCATTCAAATTCAAAAACATCTCATTGCATATTATTTCATCGAAACATTTAAATATCATAATGACATCTTTTTGCATCAAAATAGTAATTAACATATAAGTTAAGAGTAAATTAGTCCATCAAAATTGGGGTGTAACACTTCCTACAACACATGAGATGGAAGTCAGAGAAAAAAAATACCTTGATAGATGTAGGAAGGCTCCCTCCAAGATAACCCATGCCTATGTTCCCCAAATTTTCACTCCTAGTTTAGTTTGATGCTCTGAGCATGAATCTCCCTTTTACAAATACTCCATAAGCTTCTCCTTCCATTTATGTTTATCGACCTAATTATGCATCTACATCCCAAGCCACTCTAGAAAAAAATGACATTAAGTCCATATTAAGGAGGTTTTCAAATAAAATTATCAATTTGAAAATACAACAAGATATATATCCCAGACCTGCATATCTAAATAATGAAGTCTTGCGGCCCTAATATTAATTGAATAAATATCAAAATTAGCCTCATTACTGGAATCAAGGTCAAGATTAAAACCAACCTCTGATGCAATAACAAAATCAAATTATTCTTGTAGATATACCTTTGCAACAAGTTCCACATAACTTGGTAAGAGATCTCATCTCAGGACAAAACAATTTTGTGGAAGATACCAATGTGTGGTATTTTCCCTACAATGCCACTCATGCTTCCAAAACTTTCTTGAGGGGAAACTTATTTAAAAAAGATTATTGTGCAAATACGAGCCACTACTATGTGGGGAGTTCCACTACCCAAAACTTAGTTTCATTCTAGAGGAGCAAAACGCAATCCTTGAGGCCCAAATGCAAGGGATGTCTCTGAAACAAGAGGAAGAGATCACCTTTGAACATGCATTGTTCTCATGGACAAAAGAAAAACTAGTCTTTATAAATGATCCTTCTACCTCTAAAGCTCCTCTAGTATAGTCATACTACTTTACTAGATCAAAAGGAGGATGGTGGAGACTCAAAATCTAAAACAATAACATGAGCCTATGATTTAAAGTGTTACAACTACTCATAACAACTATAACAACCCCACAATATAGAGGTGGGACATTACAAATGTGAATAAACATTCTAAAGTGACTTAAGAATAGGTTCTAATAGAAACTACTATCATAGTTGAAAAACCATGGTATTAGGTCAATCCAAGTTATCAAGAAAGGGCTCAACCTTGTGGCCCACTCAATGTGGTGGAACAATTAAAGAAAATAAGTACAAATGTCTCACTTTGAGATGTTTTTCAATCCTTGAGCAAAGGAATTTTCTATAGGAAGCTTTGAAGATTAAATAACAAGAGGGTTTGATAATATGTCCAAAGAAACTATTGACATAAAACTCCGTTAGCAAGGGTATAGATTCGGTGCAGGAATTGCATGGCAATCTGCAATAATGTAATATAGAAAATGCCTTGATCATTGTTATTTAAACAATGATTGATGTTCATTCAGGTATACAAATAAAAATCACAATGAGGTGCTAAAACATAGAAAAGAAATAGTAAATCACTATATTGTTCATAATGTTACTAGGCAACAATAGATTCACATAGATGAGCAACCCAAAAAGAGGAAGCTTGGCACAAAACCACAGTAACATGGCAGATTGCATCTTGAGAGAGTGAAATGATTACAGGGTTCTTCAAATTGTTAAAGAAAAACAACACATAATCCATCAAATTAACAAAGGTGAAGGTTTAAATGATAGAAAAACTATGGTGATTGGGATAAATGAAAAATGAAGAATCTTTAAGCATCAGTCAAGGCTCAGGGTCAGCTTGACGAAGGCCTTAGATGGAAAATCAAAAACCAAATAGAAGGAAACATCCCATGATATCTAATAGAATTGCAATGATGCAAGCATAATCTACCAAAACATGGAACTCGATAAGGGTATGAAATGATTTGCAAGATATCAACAAAGTAATGACTAAAAATTCTAGGAAATATATAAATAAACACATTCATATTTTCAATAAACCAAAGAAATGGAGAAAAACAAACTTTCCTGCAAAATGAAAACATACCCGAAATATTTTTGAGTTTTTCCCCAAATTCTACTGTTTGACCAAACCTAATCTTTCCACCAAATTTGCCTTTTCGACCCCCTAATTCTTTTCTATCTTTTCCCTTTTTCCCTTCGCTTCCAATTACTTTCCTACTGAAAATCCCTCTTTTTATTCTCCTCTCTTTTTTTCCTTCTTTCTTCCCCTTTTTCTTTCCCTATTAAATAACTTTCTTTTTTTTCCAAAGAGAATGCACGTTCAATGAAAATAAAAAGCATTTAATTCATTTAATTCCACCTTCTTTCACTATCTCTCTTTTTCTAAAATTAGCCTCTCAATCTTAGAAAACTAAAAAGGAAATAAATGCCCAAGATTCCCTTATTACCACCTCATTATTGTGGCCAAAATAGAATGTTTGCATTAAAAGAATATTTTTTTAAAAAGATATACAAATATCTAATCAAGTAATTTGAAAAGGACAATTAAAAACATTGCAACTAAATAATTTAGTTTAATATATTTCTTTCAAGATGATTATGCAATGCAATTATATTTCTCATAGATACAAAATGAAATCTATGTGGTGTGTGTAGATACACTTCACCACATTTCACCTTCAGTCAGGTAAATGCCCTCTGCCTTGATGATACTCTCTCTGTCAAGAGAGTGTTCCTGTCGTAAACATAGTCGATATGAGTCAACAATCAATTAAATAATTAATAATAATATTTATATCCATAATTAAATATCAGAAAATACAGGTTGTGACATCCTTCCCTCTTGGAAGAGTCATCATCCCGATGATCAAGTTAAGTTTATATGAAACTCATAGGAAATTTCCATACCTTTTTCTAACTTGTTTTACCTTAGTGTTACAACCTGTCTACCTAATCAGGTTGTCGATTACCTCTAATGTACCCCAAAAATCAAAACATACCAAAAATCCAAAAAAATGAAATATTTCCAAAATCCAAGAAAATCAAAACATTTCCAAAAATCTAAAAAAATCAAAATATTTTCAAAACTCCAAAAAAAATCAAATATCCAAAAAATCCAAATGCAAGTCATCCTTAATCAATACCAATCTAATCAAAGTAATCTAGAAAAATCATCAAATCTCATTCTTGGCTTTGTTCCAATCTTATTGTCAACCCAATCAATCAATCATCATCATCATCATCATCAATGGGATATATTGTTCCCACATCATAATGTTGATCTAGGGATATACCATTCCCTACAATGACAACATTATCCAATCAATCAATCGATTATCAGTTTACAACTTGACGGGGGTAATACATTGTTTGTTTTTGAATCAAGTAGAAACATTCATACAACACACTGTAACTTAACCAAAATCACCTATCCAGATACTTTATCAATTGCCACATCATTTGATTTCAAGAAAACAATCATCACCCAGCCTCATCTAAGGATATATCGTTCATGTCATCATGCGCCTATCCAAACATCACTTACACTTTGGCAAGAGATACAATGGTTGTGTGACTTGTGTCGTCATTTTGTCTTTCATTTTTAATTTTATATTTTCTATCTCCTTCTTTTGCTTTATCAAATCCACCTAGATCCATTTATATATTGGTGTGTTATGATTAGTAGAGAATGGGGCATAGCGTTTTGCGTGTCTGTTGGGTATTCTTATCACTATAACTAATATTCATATCTTGTGTCTATACAAGGTTGTATTACATCGTGTATAAGTGTCATGCCCACCCCTAAAAGACACCAAAACAATTAAGATATAAATACCTAAAATGAGGGATTTTTTTTTCTAAAATACTTATTAAACAATAGTAAATAAAGTTTACCTAACTCACACAAGATTTCTTTTGATAAGAAGATTCAAACACCAAGGAAGATTTGTCCATTTACAACTGATCAAAAGATAGCAATGCAAGTCAAATATTTCAAATAATATCAATATTAACCAAATAAATAAAATATTCTTAAAATTCTAAAAGAATTACTACTGTATCTGTTAGAAGAATTTTACTTTTGCATTCATCAAATATAAATATAGCATAAATGAATATTGCCATACTAATAAAACATATGTGTATATAAGTATGAATGAGATAACTAAACTATTTTTCTAAATCTGGAAATATATATATATATATATATATATATATATATATATATATATATATAAAGTGGAGCATCGAATATAATGAAAAGTGCGCAGTAATGAAAGTTTAATACACAACAAACAATGTTAAGTGCAGTGATTGTTTCAATGGTCACGGCCTGTGGTAGCTATTGCTGACCATAGCTAGCCAATACTTATTTGGGGGAGCCGTAGTAGTCACGGCTACCTCCTTTACAAAGGAAACAAACTCATGTTTATAATTGGATTCACTATAATATAAACAATGAAATCGTTGTATGATAAACATTGAATTCGTTATTTTTTTTTGGTAGATAAGAGATAGTATATTATATTAAAATATCAAAAAGAGATGTTTACATCTATGCTCCAAGAGCTAAGATTTGATTACCCCCCTGAACTGAAACTAAACAGATCAAAAAAGGACCTCACTAGTCCGTACCCCAGAACTAACATTATATAAACCCAAACTTCATACTACCGCTAAAACCAAAGACCCAACTCGACATTATTAACATATAAAGCCACCTGATTACATAGAGACACTATACCAGATAATGCACTAACCATACCCAAACCAACAATTGTTAGATTTCACCTTCCTCAAAGAGAAAGTCTTTGAACTCGCCTAACCAGTTGAAGCCCTCGATCGGAGTCAAGTTAAACATTTTTTTGAGAAAATCTCTCCCTCTGCGCACCCTGCTCCTGTGAGCCACCAATTTTGCACCCTTGATATCCAAGATAAAAGGAAAGTATTTTATCACCACTCCAGGCTTATTGGCCTTGCTTAAATCCTTCGGCCTTGGCAATCCGACTCCTCTCTCCACCACCTCCAGAACCTCATCAAGCCCCCCCAGAATTGTCTGTTTAAACATTTGCTGCACTAGATCTCTAACCTCTTCCTTCAAGGTCAACACATCCAACAGAGAAGCCACTACCCTAGAAGAGATATTGGAATCTACGCGATAACGCTCCCCTCCAAGAACAATAGCTTTACCAAGGATCAACTTTGTCGCCCCTATGACAAATGCATCATTCTGTCATAGCACCCTTCGCAACCTCTGGTCTATGATTTTGCCAAGAAATGCCCTCTGTCTGACCCTTCTAGAAAGACAAATAAGTGACTCCATACCGCCACAGACTAGCTGCTCCGCAAGGAGATGATAGATTATAATCAGAGGGGGGTCGACAACCATAAAACAAATTGCAAACTTAAAAGAAACTGAGAAAACTGCAAGATAAAATAGACCTCCAACCTCTTTCCTTAATGATGGCTGAAAACATGTTAATCTATGTGCTTCTATTAAAGCCAACTCACTCCTTAACTACAATTCTGCCTTGGGAAATGTCACTGGCCTCATCCCTAACGAATCATAATTTGGCTGTCCTAGCTTCGTCTGATGCTCGCCCTGAACTTCATTTCCTTTGTACGAGCCATCCCTTCCACCTTCTGCCTATGTCGTCATGATTGTGCAGATATTAATGGAACAAATGTTTTGAATGCCCCTACGTCTCCTCAAATCTGACTAGGCTTGCTGACCTGATGACCCCTCTATCCCCCCTACCTTGATTGGCCACCTCCCCTCAAAGTGAGGTGGTGCCTGCCCTACCTCCCCCCGATGAATTTGTTGTTATATAAACATTGATATTACCATTAAATTAACAATGTTTATTAATAATATTAAATAAAAACCCTATTTATATAGGAACATATAAATAAATATACAATTCACTCCTAATTTCATTATGCAGAATGGCAACATTGTTCTGTATAGTAAAATAAATAGGATAAACACTTTTTCTTAATCGTTTGTTTAAAAACAAGGTAATCAAATTAAACTGTACAACAACAATAATTTATTCAAAAAATTGCATTTAACAACATGATAGATTGATTTATAAAAGAATTACATTTAATCACAACTGCAACACTTGATTTCTTCTTTTATGTCCAGAGATTCTTATTCTTGTAGCATTGTATTGCAACATCATCCAATTGTGTCAACAAAATAAGGATTTATCATAGTATAAATCTCACAAAATACTATTTCTTCAAACAAATTTCTTTGTCCAAAAACATCTATGAACCTGCATACACCCAAATTGAGCAACCCAGTCCCGTTCTCCTCCCAGCCATAGGACTTGCGAACCAAGTCCACCCTCGAGCGAGAGACCAATTCCAAATGCCCAATTGAATCAAAGGAAAAACAAAACATAAAACCACACACAAAGAACCTAATTATAGATTCTTGCAAAGGGGGAAAAGGGGGATTCCCTTCTCTTGGGGCTAAATAATCACAACATCTTTTCTTCACAATAATATATATTTTTTATTCTTCTTTTATAGAAATCTCCTCAATACAATCCTTTAGCACAACTTCCCATCACCACACAGCCATAACAACACATTCAACACAACAACCAACACAACATCTCTATATTACAACCCTTCAACATACAACCACAACCACCCATCTCTATTTTACAACCCTTCAACACACAACCAACACAATGTTAGGTCTCAAAAATGCAGGTTGCAAACCTTAAGAGGATGTCAAGCTCTCTTAACGCTTTTGGCTAATGAAACAAGGTTAATATGATTGAAAACCCCCTTCTCGTTAGGCTCTGCCAAACCTAGGCAGGTGTACCTTGATAGCTGATGCAGATTTAAAAGTTGAACTTAGGGATCTATCCAAAGTGGCATGTAAGTGTGAAATAGATATAAGCTTTAATAACTACTACTTTTAATGTGTGAGAATTGAATATGTAAATAAGTTTTTGAAATGTTATTTTGTAACGACCAGTGCTTTATTTATTATGGGAAACAGAGTCAGGATGTGTATGATAGGTGTGTCCTCTTTCTTGGCTTAACTTGAATTATTTGGCACTTTTCAAATGTTTATACTGTTGGAAAGTTGGTTCTTTCATCTCTCGAAAGGTTGGTGCCGTGTTCAACATAGCCTCGGGATTCGTGACATGGACTAACCGCCTCCCACAGATTCATTAACTCTGGTGCTTGTATCAAAAATTGAAAGATCAACCTTTTGGTTTAACGACAGTCGTGGGCCAACAATTAGTATCAGAGTGAAAGGTCACGGGTTCGAATCCCCTCGGGTTGGCGCTGGGGGGAGATTGTTGGAAAGTTGGTGCTTTCGTTTCTCAAAAGGTTGGTGCCATGTTCAACGTAGCCTCAGGATTTGTGACATAGACTAATTGCCTCCCATGGATTCATTAACTCTGGCACTTGTATCAGAAATTGAAAGATCGACGTTTTGGTTTAACGACAATCATGGCCCAACATATACCTTGTATAAACGTACAAGAATATTGGTTATGAGGCTCTTCTTATCAATCCCAATGATATTTTCCCAAGTTATTGTGATCAATTGAAAGGACTTTTAATTCTGGTGTGAAGGAAACCAACCAAGATGATTTATTTAAAGGGTTTTAACTCTAGGCAGAGACCAATAAACATAAACCACTTAGAAGGACTTAAAATCAACTTCTCACAGAAACCAATCAAGTAGATCACACAAAAGCAGCAAATGTGCCCTGATAAATTAAGTATATCCTTGATATATTAGTTTAAATAAGAAAGGAAAACTATTCTGGAGACATCACAGATAACGCATATGAATGAACATTAACAAATAATTAAACACCAAAATTTTTGGACACCAGATTATAATATTCCTCTCTGTTAAATTGCTTAATAAGATTTTACAATTCATGCTAGAAGTCTTTATTTATTTATTTCCTAATCTACTAATTTCTGCTTTGCTCTAATTATTGATTCTTCTACTGCCTATTTATTTCTGATAATGGATTTTATCTCCTATTTATACTTTGTATTTCAGGGTTATGACCCTTCACACATCCATTTAGTGCAGCTTTTCATTATCTTTGGCAAGAATAAAATATATAATTTCCCATGCTAATTAATTATTATCTCTCCTCTTTGATGGCAATCTTCACACTTACATTCACTCCTCACTGGAAATGTTTCACCTTTAATAAGAATGTCACGAGGGTAAAATAATCACCACTTTATAACTCCTTGGTGAAAATATTTTACAACTTTATTTTTTGTCAAGAGGCCATTAAAATGAATGTTCTTCTCCTTGTGAATACGTTCCCCTTGTTTTAATTGCAAAAATATTTGATATATTCTCCCGTGAAAATAATTTCAATGATTACTATATTCCTTCCCTTGCTGGTAATTTTTGTGTTCATTTATACCCGTTTTAGCAAAATGTTCTTTGGGTAAAAATAATTACCCATCCTGTAGTAAAAATATTTACATTTTGGTAAAAAATACTTCATGACTTCATAAAATCTTTACTTTGCACATTTATTTTAACATTGTACCCTATGACATACAATTCACATTTCTATTTTATCTTTCGCGAATCCAAGAGACTCCCAGATTACTCACTTTGACATTTGTTTTCTCCATGATAAATATTTTGCCTTGATTATTTTAATAAATTTTTATTTCATATTGTTGTGGTTTCATCGGTTGAGTATGTCATATTAATCTCCATAACAATCTCTCACCCTTTAATTGATATTGACATATCAGAGAGACTATTCAAGCCTCTTTCTGATACATAAAGGTCACTTCGATGTCTATTTTAATGTACCTCATACTTTTGATCCCGACAATGTTTATTAATTTTAGCTTTCGGGCCCACACCATTGGTAGATCGGGGGGACTTTTATAGTCTCATCTCGATATAATATTCTCCTTCCGATGAATTTTTAATAATATATTATATGTTCTCTTATATGGCCTGTCGGAGAGACCATATAATATGTCCTACCAATATTTACATCTCACCCCTGATGAAATTTTAAAACAAATGGTTTACCCTTTTTGGGACATCGGAGGGACTCCATTTTACTCACTTTGATGTGTCAAAGTCCCTCTGATATTTCATTCATTTTAGGGTTTTTGCAGTGATGCAGGAAATATTAGGGTTACCTTCTGAAGATACATTCAGTTGAAGTCATAAAGTATACACATCTCTCATCATATCCTTTTTAGAAGCTAATTCCTCCATTGTTTGCAGATGCTTGTTCACTATACCATTGATGGATCTGCTTCCAAATTTTTGAGAGATAGATGCTTTATTATTTTTTATTTTACCATCTTGAATCTCATGATTGGGCTCGCTATCATACTCTTGATCCTCATAAATGATTTCTCGATTGTCAACTTCCAATTCAAACTCATGCAATTTGGCTGCCAACAACTCGAGGACACGCTAACATATTTTCCATCTCTTGCAAATGAAGATTTTCTATTTCTATTTTGGAAAACTGTCGAGAGGATAACTCTAGACTTCCATTCTACATATTGAGAGTTGCTTGAGATGACCATTCAAAAGACTACTCTTGACTGCTATTTTGTATATTAAAATTCACATGAGACGAATCTTGGGAAGATGACTCATGATTGTTGTTCTGCACATTGATGTTCCTATTATCAGTTGCATGGGCTCTACCCATTGCAATCCCTTTCCACCCTTCATACTTGCAATCATCTGTGGGAAGCTCATAATGGCATAGTGGGCAAGAATTTCTAGTACTAAGCCACAACAAAATACAATCGGAGTGATACAGATGCAAGCATGGTAACTATTTGAGAATATTTTCATGTCTTTTTAATAATCTCCCGAGGATAGTTATTGCCTGTCTAGGAGTATCCCATGAAGAAGCAATAGGGTTCTTGTAATAGAAGCCACTGTGAGTCCACTCTTTGCCATTGGGAACATAAAATGCAAACCAACCCTTAGTGCAAGCTCAGCGAACAAGCATCGCAAGAGTAATGTTTTTTCCACTGTTGACAGGACCATCCAAAATAAATTGTTTCCGAGGGTTCCCCAATTGAGTATTTGGATTTTTCACTTTTTCAACACAAGCTTTCAACTCATCACGCAACTCTACGAAGCTCGCTCTGACAAGCAATGAGCTGCCTTTAGTCTTCTCATACTCTCTAGTCAATCCTATAGGTAAACCATCTCCAATGGTGTGTTTCAAGTCTTCCTCACTAATATTTATGTATATTGTATTTGTTTGGAGGTCATTCCCCCACTTATCATCAGAAGTTAATGGGCATTTTGGGCTCACTTCCCCACTCATTCTCACTCAAAGTGGGAGGAGTGACATCACCTGTTTGATTGATCAGTGGTATGTTGTCATCATCATTGGATAGGGCGTAGGGTATTGTTAAGGAAAAGGAAGTCCTCTTAGAAATACTGAGAATTGGGCTTCGGATGAGATGGTTTGACGGGTAAAATGTGGGCAGAGTATTTGAGATTGCATGGCAATGAAATGAGTAGGTGGGGAGGGTCTTTGGTAGGGAGAATAGGGTAGTGTTTCTGGAGTTGAACAAGGAAGAATGATTTTGTTGTGTACAATGCTATTGCTATTATCTCCTCAATGATAATATATAGTCCTCCGGATTGTTCGTGGCATCCTTTTCTATGGCAAACAGTAAGGCCTTTCAATGCATATATGATTTTGTATCAACTGGAGAGAGATGTATGTTTCGGTATTTTATGAACTCAAACACAATATTTGTGTGGATAAGCATCTATTAGTTGTATTATGTTTGGACCATTTAGTTCCTTCAACAATATTTATCTCTTGCAAGGCAGTTACATGAACACCTTCCTTGGCATCCCCAAGATGAATTTTCTTCACTACAACAGTTTGGTTTGTCAAAGTATCAAAGGTCTTGTATGTAGTACCATATGTACCCTGTACTCATTACACATTTGTTATCAATACCAAACCCTAATGTTTCAATCTGCTCTACAACATGAATTGCCAACCCCACAACAACAATTGTGTGACACATGTCAGGTCCCATTGTGGGCCCGACTAAATTTTTTTTATTTTGAAACAAAATTTTGTCCTCAATTGACCTGTGACTGCCTCAATATGCTTCTGAGGTGAAAAATTGAAGTGGGTAACAGTCAAAATCTTCTTTCTGGCACTTTGTATCTGTGACCCAAACAAGCCAAGTGGCATCCATAATCGCTTTGGAAAATTGGTCAAACCATCCCCTGGAGCCATGAAAATGCACAAGCATGTAGACTTTTGAACCAAGAATTCAATGCAACAAATGGTTTGGCAAGACCCATCCAAATGTGCAAAATATTCAACGCCGAAGTAGCTCACTCAGCCTTTTTCTAGAACTGCACCTGTGAAAACTAATTAGGGCTCACCAACTTGCCATTTTGAAAAAATATCAAATCTCTTCTTGGGAAGCTGCCACTGGAAACATTAGATCATTTAGGTTCATTGAGCATGTGTGCAAAGGGATTTTTCACCAACCCATTTCTTCTACAAAATATCAAGGGTCAAAGTTGACCTCTGTAATTTTCTGGAAATGCAGTCATCAAAACATAAAAAAATCCCATTTGCTTTTGACCTCGAAAAAATATCAAATGAGATGCTGGGGTTTTGAATACTGGCATAGAAGTAGATTATCATAAGGTAAATCTGGAACACCAATTGGTTTGTCATGAATATCATCCAACTACTAGATATTGGCCTCCAAAGTTGACATCTTGGCATATTTAATACTGTGCAGACAACAAACCTTTTCAGAACCCTCCAACTTGATGCTTGAAAACCCAGTCAAATCTTATCATGGGAGGCTGAAATCAGATATGCACACTCACATATGACAGATGAGTATGCCTACCAAGTGGTTTGGCATGAAAGTGAACATGCTTCAAAATATTACTCTCCAAAGTAGGTCACTGGGGAAGATTTTTCAGGTACATTTATGAGTGTTGCAATCAAATTTTACCAAAAATTATAGGAAATTTTAGGTCCCAACACACAACACCTCCATTTTACAACCCTTCAGCATACATCCACAACCACACAACTTCTCCATTTTTTAACAACTCCCCAAGAGAGGCTCCACGCCCTTCTCAATCCCACACAAAGGAGGCTCTCAGCCCTCAAGCGATATTAACTCCTTTTACACACCTAAACCCCCTAATATTCATTCATGCATGCCACAATACAATAAAGACACAAACAAACTAACATATTTTACACCACCATTGTCACACAGGAAATAAAACCCACAAACATATCAACAATTCTCGTTATTAACAAAAATTTTAAATGAAAACCCAAATCATACCTTAGCTGTCCAAGTTAGGATTACCCCAAGAAATTGGGGTTTTAATCCAGAAAAATCTTTTAGTAATCAACAAATTTCAGCCATAATCCATTCTTGCTTCCATTTCTATTTTTTTCTAGCCCATTCCACACTCCAATATTCTACTAACACAAAGATTTGGACAAAGAGGAAAAGAGAGCCAAGCTTCAGCACGCACACACACACACAACATGAGAGGAATTGAATAAAATTCCTCCATAAAAGAAATTGCACCTCAATCTTTCAACTTCCCAAAATGAAAACTCAAAAGACCAAAAAATAATAATACAACATAATTCAACCTTTTAAATATCCATTCTCAAACAAATGAAAATAAAATTAATAGCAACCATTAAAATAAAATAAATTTCATACAAAACCCCTTAAACTTACAAATGGAAATCCCAAAAGGTAAATAGAATATTATAAATTTTAAATAACCAATTTCAATAAAAATGAGATAACATTAAAATTAACCAATAAATTATATTTCCCCGCTCATTAAAATTTAACCAAACAAATAATTAAAATAAAAGAACCAAGATAATAAATCCAAATATCCTTGACACACCACCATTGGGTTTTATGCAACAAAATTCGAAAAAATCAATTTAAATTGGGCATTTGAAGATGTCTCCAAACTAAAGGGATCTAGACTGCCCACCTGCAAAACTCAATTTGAACATCAATACATCATGAAAAATATAGTTGAAGCAACGAATAATTAAATACTAAAACATTTAAAATATCCAACATCAATTAATTATTAAATTTCATAATTGATCTAAAATACTCATCTTGCATAAATTAAATACATAATTATTAATACTTCATAATCAAAACATTTTATTAAAATTAAAGCATATAATATCATTTGTAATCCAAAACAATGTCTAAACACACATAAGTATATATAGAAAAATGCATATCAAAACACATAGATCCACAATCCAAAAATAGTAGTATCAACCATGTCCAATCACACACATCAAAATAGACAATTGTAAATAGTATCATATCATGCTCTCAAGTGCAGTACTAGCTAGGCCTCACATTCTCCCCCTCTAATATTAGGCTCCCTCCTGGAAGCCCTCAAGAGATTAGAGTGGAATAACTTAGCATAATGAAAAAGCATCTCATTAATGAGCTTCTAAATCCAGGTCATGAAGAACTAAGTGAAGAGGAAAGAATGTTCAAAGGACATAAAACAACAAATGATGCAAAAGAACAAATGTTTATACCTTCCTTGATAAGGTTGAGGAGAGCTGCGCACCACGACCCTCCTTGCTTTACCCAAGTGTTGTTGATTTGAATGTGGATTGCTCCTTTTTCTTCAACATAATATGATGAGGATAGTGATGAAGACGAGAGATGGTTTGGCTATGGAGATTTTGGCATTATGATGGCATGATGGAGATATTTTGGAGGAATCTGGCCATAGTAAGGATGCTAAGAAGAAGTGATGATAATGGCTTGGGTTGGCATTGTATTTATAGGCAATTTTGGAGAGATTTGAATCCAATGGCTAGGATTCAAAGTAGAGATCAATGCTTGAGATGGGAGGATGAGATCAAGGGTGGAGATCTCATCAACAAATTTGAATGGATGAGATTAAATGTGAATTTTTAATTCACATTGGGAAGGATGAGGAATAAATTGAAAATTCATTTCCATGGGAGAGTGTGAGGATGATGTGGACTTGTTAATGAATTAAAAATTCATTTTTGTGGGGGAGTGTTTGATTAAAAAAATATGTTTTATTGAGGAGTGTGAGGACATGTGATACATGCACATTTTTGGGGCCTTACATGTGTAAGCTAATTTCATAGAGAATGTTTTTACATGAAAATAGAAAGATGAGTTGGAAGGGTCGTGTGACCTTTTGAATAAAAAAATAATTTTTATTCAAAGTGTGTGGAAGGATCAGTTAAGCAAGGTTTGACCATATTAATTAAGTGTTTAACTTAATTAATATAGCTGTAGTAAATTAGTTAGTGAGCTAACGAAGGATTAAAATTAATTAAATAATGATTTATTTAATTAATTTAGGTCTAGGGGTCATGTAGGATAGGGTAGCTAATTAAATAATTGCTATTTAATCAACTAGGCTAGGTTTAGATTGATTAGTAGGGTAGATTAATCAAATAAGTATGATTTATCTAATCAATCAGGATTAGGAGATGGAGAAATTAACTAAATAAATATTGAGAATATTTATTTAATTAATGAGGATATAGTTATAAGGTATAGTGATAAATTAAATAAATTAATTGATCATAAATGATGGATAAATGGCTAAGGGTAGATGATTAGGGATAAATTAATTAAATAAATTGGATTTATTTAATTAATAGGAGGGATAATTGGTAGTGTAGAGATACGGGAATTTGGCTTGCGGGGCAAGTCAGTTTTAGGTGTCTACATTTTACCCCTCTTTGAAATGGTGTTGCAGCTAAGTAACATTATTTCAAAAATATAGAGTTGGATTGGATAGAAAATGATTTTGGTTTAGAAGAATAGGATTAGGTTTAGGGATGATTGGTAAAGGTGATGCCTCCTTGAGAGGACAGGCGGGTTGCAAGAACACGGGTGTGCTCTCAAAAATGGATGAAACAGATTGGTTGAAGTGGTTGGAGGATAAGGGGTGAGATGAAAGAATGATGGTTTTGGATAGATTGGTTGATTGATGATTATTGTGCTGAAAATGATTTAGAGCAATCCTAGGTTTGATATAGCAAAGTGGATATTTTCACCAAGGTATAGAAGACCAGGGTGATGATATTTATCTGACATTTACATGGACTAGACATGCAGACAAGAGGGTGATCCCATGCATGCCCAAGATAGTACAACCTTGTTTAGACAAGGGAAGGGGACTCATAGCATAAGCCCTTAATACACAAAAGGTATGAAGAACCTCATATGTACAAGGGGATTAATATGCTAGAACCGACCCTACGATTCACAAGATATGAATACTAGCTTAGAGTAAAGATACCAACCCACAAGCACAACATACAAAAGCAAGACTATGCCCCATTCTAGATGTTTTCACCACATACCATGATATAGTGAGATCAAGGTAGCTTTGAAATGATCTTCGAATAGGACAAAAGATAAAAATCAAGAACCAAAAGACCAACGAACCAAAAAAATAGCCCTTGTATCTCTTGCCAAGATGGATGATGATAGGATGATGGATTTTGCCTATTGTAGGAATGATATATCCTAAGGTAGGAATCAGTGGATGATAGGGTCATGCCCATTGTAGGAATGATATGTCCTAGGGCATAGTTTTGATAGTCGATGTTGTAAGATTGACACAAGATATGATGGTTACAAGTTGTGGTTGATGTTGATTTGATAGTTGATAATTTTTGTTAAGGGATGATTGCTTTGATAGGTGATGTGATGCTTTGGATATTGTGTTTGGATCTAGTGTAAGCTCAGGATAGGGATCATCCAAGTAGGCTGGATGGGTGCATCTTATGTACTTGAGTACTGGAAACATCCTTTGTATTCCAGACTACCTACATACCCTGTATCCATGAGATCAAGGCACATTAAGATGTGGCTGGTGATGATATGTAGTTCTGATTTGTGATGATGATGTGGGATGGTTGTTTTGGTGATAAGATGTTGAGGTTGGTGATGAGATGTTGATGGAACAATGTTGATTTTGGGATGGATATTTTTGGAATTTTGTGGATATTTTGATTTTTTTTTTTTTGGATTTTTGAATAGGGAATGATTTTATTATGGGATGGTTGCATTGGATTGTGTTTGGATAGCCTTTGCACTAGATACCAATGACAAGGGAACACCAAGTCTAGAGGTGGAGGTGATGGCATTGGATAGGGGGATTGGTGATGAAAGATTATGGATAGGTGATTCATGATAGATGAATGGACAAGTGATAGGGATGCATGTTAAATAGATGGAAGATGGGGATACAGATTTTCTCCAAGAGCTAGGTTGCAAGGAATCATATGCCCCATTCAATGTATGATGCTTAGGATTTTGCATGATGGGAAAATGCTCAGAAGGATGGACTTTGTAGTAGATGGATGTATGGAGGATATGCTTGGAAAGGGATGTATGCTGAGAGGTTTTCAAAGCATGTTTTGATATTTTACTCCTTGTCTTTATCAAGATCTAAGGAGGAAGATATAGTAGATAGGATGGATGGGAAATAATAGGATAAATAGGGGATGGTGGATAGGAATATGATAAGATAAGGATGGATGATGGGTAAGATATGCAAAGGATGAAGGATATGATTTTGCCCCCAAGCATGGGATACAAATGGATGGGAAAGGGATTACACATGACACCCACAAGGGGTTTTCATCATGGTAATTGTCCAAGGTGCCACAAGGAATGGTTTTTACCATTGGACAAATTTTTTCTCTTTACTTTTTTTTTTTTAAAATTTTTTTTTTTTGATTTTTTGATTTTTTGATTTTTTAATTTTTTGATGAAATGGGGACTCTAACGTCTGTTTCCATAGCAAAGAGAGGATGGTCCCATGTTGGATAGTCGTGAGGTAGATGGAGATAGAATTATGCACATAGATGTTCGTAGATAGGATAAGATGGAATGCATGGTGGATAGTGGATTATGACGTGGATTATGATGTGGATTATGATGTGGATTATGATGTGGATTATGATATGGATTATGTAAGGTTTATGCAAAAGCATGGACCATAGGGATGTGATGGGAAAGATATGTAGGATAGTAGATGAAGGATGGAGAGATGGGGGTATGTGGGAATGCCATGTGGTGGAAGGGAACCAAGACCAACGGTTGCACACACATAAGGGTTTTTGGATGGTCGATTTGGGGTTTTAGGAACCCAAATAGACTTAGGATTTATGAGATTTTTAGATGGGGAATGAGATTTTTGGGATTTTTTAGAGTTAGAGGTGGATGCCTCATTTGGATTGTTTGCTTTGTGCTTAAGGACCCACACCATTTTTGTTTTTGCTTTTTATTGATTGTGTGGGCTTTGGTAGCCTTTTCAATTTTTTATTTTGCTTGGGAGAGATAGCATCTTTAGGCTTTTGTGGATGTTTTTGCTTTATGTAGAGAGACATCCAAATTTTTATTTTTGAATACCATGGGTGTGTTGGTATATTCTTGTTTGGATGATGTGTGCTTTTGTTGGTCTTGATTGAGGATTTTAGGGGATTTATGGGTGGAGGGATTAAAAGTGGATTTATGGATAAATGGATGAGGGGGTTTGAGGATAGGGATATTAGGAGTTGGGAGAATGGGAGGATAAGGGGATTTAATTTTAGGAGTTGGAAGGATGGGAGGATAAGGAGATTTGAGGATGGGGATGTTAGGGGTTGGTAGAAGTGGAAGTAAATTTAATGGAGGTATGTATTTGGTCACATGCTTTTGTAAATGATATGAGGATGGAGGAGGGATGGCGACATATGATTTGGAGGTGAGATGAGGTGCACTGGATTTGCAATTGGATGAATGGATTTTAGACGGTGCTGGGTGGTACCAACATAGGTAGATTGTTTGCCTTGGGATGTATAGCCAAGGCCATGCAAAGATGGATGGACTATGGTGTGGATGGGCTCCAAGATACCTTGTTTATGAAGTCCTAAGCCTTTGCCTTGCTAGTTCATATGTTGGAGCATACGACATGCAATGGGATGTTTTGTGCTTTGGAAACAAGATGCAAGTCCATTGTTTGTTTGAAGAGGATAGGTGGTGGAAGGAAGTTATCTATCTACTAAGTCTAAGGATACTCACAAGACTATCATACCCATTTTCAAGGAGAATTACAAACAAGATATTACTCTCTCAACATTCCTTCCTCAAGCACTACCCACAACATAAGGACTTAAGGTTCATGAAAAGCTAACCTGAAAAGGTAATAGAAATCACTACCACACCTTTATCTTAATCAAAAGCATGCCTCAACTCTAGACATGATTTCCCTTCATGAAGTACTTCCTCACATTTCACTCTAAAAGAGAGGGTTTCTCTAACATTGTAACTCTATACTATCAATCTAGGATCAACAAAATAGGTTCTTAGAGGGAAGAATCTAACCACACCTTCTAACAGCACAAGCACTTCCATCAAGCAAGACTTAGCAACTTGCTACTCGCTAGGAGCGCATCTACAACCGCTACAACTCACCAACAAGGTACAAGACTACTCACAACACTTCAACTCTTAACTAAGCTAGACCTAAAGGACAATAATACAACATGATCACGAGTTCATGATCGACTAGGCTACACAAGGCTTCCTTGTGGCATATCACCAAGTATCCATAAAATGGAATACAAAAGAAAAAAACTTATCACAAAAGAATCTACATCCCTTCTAGCATCAAGCTTGGAAACCTCCAACTACTAAGGAGAAACTCTAAAAGCATCCCAATTCCCAAGGCTGGAAAACTCAAAGTAAAAAGACAACTATAATTCCATAATATGTACATTACGTGCTCATGCTCTAACTAAGGTTCCATCTCACCCTACGCATAGATGTCAAAACATAAGCGTAGTTACGAAACTCTCAAACAAAGGACAAACCAACGCAACACTCTCCAAAATCAATATTCAATCCAATGAGCTCTCTAAATATCTCATTGACTCAGACAACATTTAATCTCGTACATAATTCAACTCATATCAAGTGATCCATAGTGACACAAAAATCCATTTTAGAACTTCCTCAACACTTCAAACAATGTTCATTGCATCTAACAACAATTAATGAATTCAATCTTACCAAAACTCTTAGTAATACACACACCACAAAACTATATATTCTCTGCATCCTACTATAGATTGTTTGTCATTGATGTCAAAGTGTCAAAGAACCAGGGTGTTGAGGATGCCTTCATTAGTCTCAGGTGTTTAGGAGTTGCATAGTGTTCATGCTTCATATGTGATGGTTATCAGGAGGATCATAATCGGTTTGCCATTGATGGTTTGGTGTTTCATGTCATGGTTGTCATGCTTCTTGTCATAGGATGTATTATGATGATAGTCATGTTCTTGATTTGAAGAAGGTTTGATTTCTCATATTCAGGAATTGTTGCTTCATGATGCTCATGCTCTCATTTCAGGAGTTCATACAGTTTCAATATGATGTCCTCATGCCAGGATCTACATTACTTTGTGTCAAAATATTTATTGAGGGTTTGAGTTGATGATCTTGCTAAATGTTCATGTCTTGATTATGATGTTTTGTTACATATTTGAGTGATCATTATGATGGAGTTGTGTTGGAGATCATATGAAAACCAAAATTCTAGAAGGAGACCAAAAACGTGCATCTAGGTATCTTGGTTTAGGAGTTGTTATGGATTTGCTGATATGGTATGTTTTGATCTTTGTCATGGTATCATGTTTCAAAAGTTGGATTGATGATCATGCTTTAGAATGATTGAGTTTCTTCATAGGTTCATGCTTGTCAATTGTCCTATGATGTCCTCTTATCAATTGTTGTCAAAGATATAGTTGGCAGATGTAAAAATAGTTCTGCAATCTTTGATAGTTGTATGACAGAGAAAGAGTCTTGAAACAGGATGCCCTTGTAGACATGTTTGCAAAATTTGGAAGCCTTGTCAAAATGACATTCTTATCTCAAAATCTCTCTAAGAAAGGTAGTCAAGTATATTGATATTTTCATGGGAGATAAAATTGATAATAGGGGTTGTGTAAAGACCAAAAACCCTAATGTTTCATTATCTTAAACCCTATGTTCTATGTTTAAACCCTAGTTCTCAACATGCTAAGGTTGCTCATAATTGATATTGTTTTACATTGTTGATAGGGTTACTACCTCCTGATGGTATGATTCTGCAGAGATTTTTTCTTGTCATATGTGATATATTTTTAGGGTTCTATTTTTTATGGTGACCTAAACCTACATCCTAAAACCTTATGCTTTCAAAGTATATCTTAAAACCTAATATTTATGCCTAAGTCTGACCGTCACTCAATGCATACACTTTATGTTTTATTCTTTGATTGACCTACTAATACAGGTCATGTCACTTAAGTGACCCACTAGAGGGGTCTTTTCTCATACCCAAGCCGCCCCCCCTCTATCATTCCACCGAAGGCACCAGTCTTCCCATGGGCGCGAGGCGCTAACACATAAATCAAAGGCTTATGTTTAAAGTTCCTTGGGCACGCGAACTAAAATCAATGGCTATTATTTAAATGAGAGATCCTGCTCCTCGACCATGAATATTGATGTGCATTTAGCCGTCATCTCTTTATGTCAACAAAGAAAGTGGCTTTTTAAAGGCTATTTTTAGCCATTCAAGGTGGTAGTTTCTTTTGGAGTTTTAAAGCTTCTTTTTAAGAAGATTTTTTTCTAATTTTAAACTCCACTCGTGGCTTTGAAGACAAAAAGGTGGAGTCTAAAGAAGGCAGATATTTGAGTTGTGAATTAAATTCTTTTTAAGAGTGGCAATTAAGGATTTTATTATTTCTTCTTTTGGTTTTCATGCAGATGGATTTTTTTTGGAATGGATCCGAATATGAAAATGTTTTTTTATTTTTCTCTCAAAGGGAAGATTGTTTAAGATTATTTTTGTAGGTGAATTGATTTTTTTAAAGATGATTTATGAAGAGAAAATGAAAATGCAGAGTGGTTTTATTTTTTGAAAATGGGAGATGGAATATGGAGAGAAGAGGGAAATGAAAGGTTATTTCATTTGTAATGATATTGCGGGTGCTTGTGAATTAGATTTTTGAGGACTAATATGCAACATTGAAGAAATAATTTTTGTGAGGTGATTGAAAAGAGTTGTAGAGAGAACATTTTTGCCTGAGTATTGTGAAGTGTAAGACATGTTATTGCAGGTGCTTTGATGAGGTCAAATGGATGTGAAAAAGAAACGTGTGAAGACTGAAATATACAGGAGAATATATTCCTTGACTAAGAATCATGAATGAGAGTTTGAATGTATAATGCATATGGGTTTTTATATGATAATATGCAGGTGATTTAGGTGATTGAGAGAGATGAATGAGATGTTTTTGCAGGGGTGAATCAAGCACAGGATGAAAACAATATTCATCCAATTGTAGAGAAGGTTTTTAATTGAAAAGATCTAAATTTTGATGCAGAAAGCATGCAATGTATCCTCAGTAAGATTTTATGTGTGATGAAGAGGGTTAAAACATTTGGTGTATTGTAGAGAATCAGGGCAACCCCCTGAATTGAGTTTTTCTTTCTTATGGTCATATTTTTCCAGTGAGGCTTGCATGGTCAGTGAGGCCTGTTTGTTGCCAATGAGGCATGTATGTCAGTGTGATAATTGTTGTAATCAATAAGATTTTGTGTAGCCAGTGAGGCATGATTTTGGTTAATCCAGTGAGGCATTTTCTGAGTGGTTTTTCATCCCTATGAGGGTTTTCCACTCATGAAAAAATGGTGTTATGGTTCATGTTGTTTATCTTTATGTGTGTGCCCTAATATTTTATCTTTTGAAGTCTTGATCACAATGTTTATAATCATACTCGTGCATATGTATTTGGTAAACCTTTGAAGTCTCTCTCATTCTCTATCCAATATTTTAAAAAGTTCAAAAGGTTTTAAAAGTTTATACAACACTGATTCACCCCCCTCTCAGTATTGTCTGTACTCCAACAAGTGGTATCAGAGCAAGGTTCCCTATAGAAGTCTAAGAGACTTGGGTAGGTCATGATAGTGGAGTACCATGGGAAAGTGTAAAAGAAATAGAGAAAATAAAAATGCCAAACCTCATACTGATCAAAAGGTACTATCTATACCGAACTCAATGGTGATCTAGAATCTGTTGATAGAAATGTCTCACAAGTTGAATCAAGTATTAAATTAGAGAAAGAGTTTTCTAGAGTTCCTTTCTTTGATGGTTTAGATTTATCTATTTGTTATATTAGAATGCAAGTCTATCTATCTTCTTTAGGGTATGGTGTGTGGATGTCAGTTGAGAATGGGTATTTTATTTCCTCTCAATCACCTAATACTACAAGTAACAAAGAGGCTTATGAATTCAATCATATAGCAAAGAAGTCTATCCTATTTGGATTATCTAATGAACTTTCTTGTGAAGTTATGCACTGTGAAACAACTCAGGATGCGTGGAAGGAGTTGATTAGAATCTATCAAAGTGATGCACTTGAAGGAGAGGACAACTTGGTGTCTGAGAACAGTGACAATGAAAGGAGACCTTCACATGAAGGAGATCTCTTTTTAGGTGAAGATGATGAATAAGAGTGTGAGATTGATGTTGAAGGAGAACTCATGTGTGCTCTGAGTGAGATCAAGAAATATAAAAAGGAGAACCAGATATTAGAGTTGTAGCTACAACAAGAAAAATACTCCAAAGACAAAGCACTTTCAGACCTTGAAAGAGTATCTTCATATCTTGAAGAGGCAAGAAATCAAATTGAGAATTTAAGAAAACAAGTTTAAGAATCAGATAAATTTATTATCAGACTAAAGACTGAGATTGAAGAAACCAAGAGAATAATAGATGTTACTAAGTCTAAATGTGAAGTCAAATCTATTGAATGTCTAAGACTAGAGGTTGAAATTGTCACCTTGAGAAAAGATATTGAAAATCTCAAGAGTATGTCAAAGAGAAGTCAGGAGTTTGAGGAGAGTACTACCAAGTTATATGAGATGCTGGGTAAACGAAAACAACATAGGGACACTACTGGATTAGGCTATGAGAAGGGGCAGACATTTAAGGTCAGAGAGACTCCTAGAAAGAAAATTGATCTAAGTTGAATCATGCTGCTGCTCCTGAAGGCAAAAAGAAGATTGAATTCACTGCTGGAACATCAAAGTTGAATGGTAAAGATTCAGAAGTAAAACTCAAGCAAGTTGTGAAGAATGAAGCTAAGATGAAAACCAAAGATGAGTTTGTCAAAATGCACAAACAAAGGACATGTCTCAGAAGAACTACTCCAGCAAGGCAAGCATATATGTATAGGTATAATTACTCATTTTTTTGGTTATTGTTATACCTATAATCATTTTGGACAAAAAGCAGTTGATTGCAGAAGAAGTCAATCCAATGTTGATTCAATGCGTTATAAGTGTAACAATATTGGTCACATACAAAGAAACTACAAAATGCATGGAAGGTATGATCATGCATGGAATCACAACATAAGTGCTCAAAGGATGTCAAAAGTGAACAATCAGTTATTTGATCTTGATTACAACATAATTTGTTATAATTGCAACTCTCTTGGACACAAAGCACGTATTTGCAGAAAAGCATCACCTGGTTTGAAATTTTTGAAAAGGAAAGAGGCTGAAAATTTTTGGAAGAAGAAAGAACCTACGAAAGTTTGGAGACTGAAACAAAGCCAAGAGAAGATAGATCCTAAACTTGTGCATCTTGTACAAGTCACATCATTAGTTGCATAAAATATAGTGTGAGGATAGGGGGAGTTGTCCAATGTCCTATCACTTACCCCCAAGAAGTTTTAGGAGGAGATTATTTGGTGCTTGTCAATATGGTGATTTTTGTTTTGTTTATCATGCTATTGAATTCATGTTTGATAATGTTTGCTAGAATGTTTCATGTCAAGAAGTTAAATTATGATAGAGTGTACTCAAGGAGCTCACATCAGATGTTAGCATATGTTAGCTGAGGAGGTTGCAAATGGAAGAAAATAATTCATAGCACATGACTCTGCATTTGTCTTTACATAGGTATTGACAGTGGTTTCATATTTGACATAACAATATTTCATCATTGGTGCGTTGTGATTGTGCACTAGTCTTTATAATAGTGGCATGGAAATGCTTAGTTGCTGACTTGAGACATATGGATTGTGAAAGAAGACTTCAAAATGAGCATTTGAAACATTTTAATCATGCATATTGTTGAAAGCATGGCAAAGACTATCTCATAGTGGGTCAGTGTTTACTATATGTTGGATTTGATATCAGAGTTGTTGTTTACAAGCACAGTGATCTTAGTAGAGCAGTGCAAGGACATCATTGAAGTCATATGTTGTAGTTGCAAGTGCCTTAGTTGACAAGACTTGAAGCATTTCAGAGACATTCACAACATATTTTGCAATTTCATGACATCATATTCTGGTCAACACAACATACTCTAAAATTTCATGACAGCATTCTCAAGAACATTGGAACAAGTGATTTGGATTATTGGTACAACTCTGCATTTTATGAGATCAACACGTTATGATAAGTGACTGGTATTTTTAGACAGGATTGTTTAATGAGGCATTACATCAGATGTAGCTGTCATTGTTAACAATGTTTCAGCTTGTGTGAGACAATGCCCTTGAAGATAGTAAATTGGATGACTGTGGTGTGAAATAACAGTGATATTTGACTTGTGCAATGACAACATAGATTTATAAGTGGTTGGTGAAGCTTATCTTCCAAGTTGATATGCTTTGCTCATTTGTATATTGTGCTTAATGATAGGGACAGTGACAAATTTGTTTGCACAATGGCTAGTATATTATATAGTGATTTTGATGCAAAGGTTTTGGACAGAGTTAGCAAGAGTTTGGTGACAGAATTTGTTTGGGCAATGTAATAATTGTAAGTCAATTTTTGTGAGAACACGGTCTATGAGGTCATTGAAGCAAATATGACATGCCAATAGTGATGATACAAAGTTTTGGTTTGAATGATTTTGATTTCATTTGGATCTTAACATTATTCTCCATATAAGATTATCTTAGTCAAGTTCACAGTCTTCTATGTTGTTGTTTGTACATCTTATTGAAAGATATGCATGCCAAAATAGTGCTAATGGTCTTCCCAGTATACAAGGTTCTAGCTTTCAATGGATACAAAGTAAGGATACAAAGTGATAGTTTGTAGATGCTTTAAAGTGATATACCAGTGTTTTGTCATCTTCTCAGTCAATGGTGAATTTGTAGATTACAAGTTCAGAAGTAATATGAGTTTTTGTTCCTAGGGGGAGTATTTATTGGTTCATTATGTTTGCCTCAGGGGGAGTTTTTATGCCTTTGTCATTTGATGTCAAAGGGGGAGAGAGCAATTGGAGTGGTTTTTGCCATCAATGACAAAGGGGGAGATTGTAGATTGTTTGTCATTGATGTCAAAGTGTCAAAGAACCAGGGTGTTGAGGATGCCTTCATTAGTCTCAGGTGTTCAGGAGTTGCATAGTGTTCATGCTTCATATGTGATGGTTATCAGGAGGATCATAATCAATTTTCCATTGATGGTTTGGTGTTTCATGTCATGGTTGTAACGCTTCTTGTCACAGGATGTGTTATGATGATAGTCATGTCCCTGATTTGAAGAAGGTTTAATTTCTCATCTTTAAGAGTTGTTGCTTCATGATGCTCATGCTCTCATTTTAGGAGTTCAAATAGTGTTCAATATGATGTCCTCATGTCAGGATTTGCATTGCTTTGTGTCAAAATATTTATTGAGGGTTTGAGTTGATCTTGCTTGATGTTCATGTCTTGATTATGATGTTTTGTTACATATTTGAGTGATCATTGTGATGGAGTTGTGTTGGAGATCAAATGGAACCCAAAAGTCCAGAAGGAGACCAAAAAGGTGCATCTTGGTATCTTGGTTTAGGAGTTGTTACAAGTTTGTTGATATGGTATGTTTTGATCTTTGTCATGGTATCATGTTTTAGAAGTTGGATTGATGATCATGCTTTAGAATGATTGAGTTGCTTCAGAGGTTCATGCTTGTCAATTGTCCTATGATGTTCTCTTATCAATTGTTGTCAAAGATACAGTTGGCAGATGTAAAAATAGTTCTGCAATCTTTGATAGTTGTATGATAGAGAAAGAGTCTTGAAACAGGATGCCCTTGTAGACATGTTTGCAAAATTTGGAAGCCTTGTCAAAATGACTTTCTTATCTCAAAATGTCTCTGAGAAAGTCAGTCAGGTATATTGATATTTTCATGGGAGATAAAATTGATAATAGGGGTTGTGTAAAGACCAAAAACCCTAATGTTTCTTTATCTTAAACCCTATGTTCTGTGTTTAAACCCTAGTTCTCAACATGCTAAGGTGGGTCATAATTGATATTGTTTTACATTATTGATAGGGTTACTACATCCTGATGGTATGATTCTGCAGAGATTTTTTCTTGTCATATGTGATATACTTTTAGGGTTCTATTTTTTTTATGGTGACCTAAACCTACGTCCTAAAACCTTATGCTTTCAAAGTATATCTTAAAACCTAATACTCATGCCTAAGTCTGACCGTCACTCAATGCATACACTTTATGTTTTATTTTTTGATTGACCTGCTAATACAGGTCATGTCACTTAAGTGACCCACTAGAGGAGTCTTTTCTCATACCCAAACCAGCCCCCCTCTATCCTTCCATCGAAGGCACCGGTCTTCCCATGGGCGTGAGGTGCTTACACATAAATCAAAGGCTTGTGTTTAAAGTTCCTTGGGCACATGAACTAAAATCAATGGCTATTATTTAAATGAGAGATCCTGCTCCTTGACCACGAACATTGACGTGCATTTAGCCATCATCTCTTTATGTCAGCAAAGAAAGTGGCTTTTTAAAGGCTATTTTTAGCCATTCAAGGTGGCAGTTTCTTTTGGAGTTTTAAAGCTTCTTTTTAAGAATATTTTTTTTCTAATTTTAAACTCCACTCGTGGCTTTGAAGACAAAAAGGTGGAGTCTAAAGAAGGCAGATATTTGAGTTGTGAATTAAATTCTTTTTTAGAGTGGTGATTAAGGATTTTATTATTTCTTCTTTTGGTTTTCATGCAGATGGATTTTTTTTGGAATGTATCCGAATATGAAAATGTTTTTGGATTTTTCTCTCAAAGGGCAGATTGTTTAAGATTATTTTTGCAGGTGAATGGATTTTTTTAAGATGATTTATGCAGAGAAAATGAAAATGTAGAGTGGTTTTTAATAAAGGAGATAGTTTTATTTTTTTGAAAATGGGAGATGGAATATGGAGAGAAGAGGGAAATGAAAGGTCATTTCATTTATAATGATATTGCAGGTGCCTGTGAATTGGATTTTTGAGGACTAATATGTAGCATTGAAGAAATAATTTTTGTGAGGTGATTGAAAAGAGTTATAGAGAGAATATTTTTGCTTGAGTATTGTGAAGTGTAAGACATGTTATTGCAGGTGCTTTGATGAGGTTAAATGGATGTGAAAAAGAAATTGTGAAGACTGAAATATATAGGAGAATATATTCCTTGATTGAGAATCATGAATGAGAGTTTGAATGTATATTGCATATGGGTTTTTATATGATATTATGCAGGTGATTTAGGTGATTAAGAGAGATGAATGAGATGTTTTTGCAGGGGTGAATCAAGCATAGAATGAAGACAATATCCAGCCAATTGTAGAGAAGGTTTTTAATTGAAAATATCTAACTTTTGATGTAGAAAGCATGCAATGTATCCTCAGTAAGATTTTATGTGTGATGAAGAGGGTTAAGACATTTGGTGTATTCTAGAGAATCAGAGCAACCCCCTGATTTGAGTTTTTCTTTCTTATGGTCATATTTTTCCAGTGAGGCATGTTGTAGCCAGTGAGGCTTGCATGGTCAGTGAGGCCTGTTTGTTGGTAGTGAGACATGTATGTCAGTGAGACAATTATTGTAATCAGTGAGATTTTGTGTAGCCAGTGAGGCATGATTTTGATTAAGCTAGTGAGGCATTTTCTAGGTTTTTTTTCATCCCTGTGAGGGTTTTCCACTCATGAAAAATTGGTGTTATGGTTCATATTGTTTATCTTTATGTGTGTACCCTAATGTTTTGTCTTTTGAAGTCTTGATCGTAATGTTTATAATCATACTTATGCATATGTATTTGGTAAACCTTTGAAGTCTCTCTCATTCTCTATCCAGTATTTTAAAAAGTGCAAAAGTTTTTAAAAGTGTATACAACACTGATTCACCCCCCCTCTTAGTTTTGTCCGTACTTCAACACCTACTCCCTTATACAACTTATCAGAGGCCCATCATGGACATGATAGAAAACATAATATGACACATGACCAACAATTTAAAACATTCAAACATAGCCACCAACATTAAATAAATAATAAATTACAAAGAAAATAAAAGGTCAATTCCAACAATAAGGCATAAAATGTGCACACTTTCAACAGTAAATCCAACATGACCATCAAGGTCAATAGATAGGTAAAAATCAATTTTGATGGCTATACTTTTTCATAAATAATAACAAAATTTCAATGTTGGTCCTTACAATGTTTAGCGTTCAATTACCAGAATCAAATGAATAAAATATGAAACTTCAAAAGTTCCACATTACATGAACTACGTGACTAATCCTAGCCACTAGAGATGGAGTACGATGCTACACTACGCTTGGATCCCAAGATGAGGCGAGTAACAGAACACACTCAATCACACCAAACATACGAGTCTTTAAGACTCCAATCATATCTATAATATAAAATCATTCTCCTTAAACACACAAACATCACTCAAGATGCCCAACAACACAGGTTACATTCCGTTCAAGGGAATCATAAACACCATGCAAAGACACACAATCCTAAAACATTTGATAACCAAGATTATTCTAGGACAAAATTAGGTTCACAACCTGTTGGTTATTTTCCCAGATCGGTAGAGGGTTTGCCAGTTCCTATGCACAGGCTGATCTAGCCAACAGAAACGGGAGGTTGCGTGAGCTGCCTCCCCTTCACTTCTGGTTCTGCCGCACCAAGGGGGGTGTCCCTATAACTAAAGATGTAACATTGACTAGCTCAATGATAGGAATATTTAGCTTTGTGATAATAGGCAGAATACTCTCATGTATGGACCAAGATTTGTGTGACAAATCACAAGGTTAGCAACATTCTTGGACATATGTGTCTGGTTATGGATGAGATTATGTAGGGGCTCCTAATCCTACTCCTACAACTAACAGGTGGAAGTTATGAAAAGGTGGATATGATGATTTGGATGCAAGACAAGGGGTTTTGGATCATAACTACTTCACAAGATCGGACCAGTGCCTATCTTAGGGCAAGGAGTCAAATAGACATATACATAAGAATGGCTTGCAACTAGCATTCGAGTTTCAAGGGGTTAGGACTGATGCTTGCCTTACAAACATCACCGAAGGATAAGTATTTGACTGTCCATACTTACAGATATCCCAGCTGACATACACTCTTCTCCATACCTTAACCTAAAACAGTTTAATCCACTCCTTGAATGGAAGTTAGAGATCAAGTATGCAATACATAAATCTGTATTCTAGAATTTGAGAAACCCTTAGCAACTAAATTCAGAAGAAGAGATGCATACAACAAGTGGAGACAGACAACAAAACACATGCAAGAAGCATTTTTCATATAAAATTGACACTGAAACTGAACATATGTGCAAGATACATCACAGATGCAATACATAAACTCCAGAATGAGATAAAACAACCCAGGATCATGCCCTGTTCTTCATTATTTACACAAAAATGCCCAGGTCTTCAACCAAATATGAGTGACACAGTTTGCATTTTATAGCAAAACTGTGTACTCAGCCAAAATTACAACGGTCAACTCAAAAATCACCATATACAATGCATCGTCAGATTGGCGCTCAAAAAAGTTAATGTTGCAGAGAGGAAAAGAAGGAGAAGTAGGCGGAATCAGAATCTGCATCGCCGCCTGAAGATTTTCTCTTAAATCTGGTAGTTCATCTATCATTTCATCCATCGATGCATCTGAAAAATGCCATTAATGCTTAGCTACCCACAGCCATTGCAGTTCCGCTTGTCTATGAAGCTATTCCCGCTCAAATTGGTGCAGACACACAGAAAGTCCTTCCTTCGTCAAGCATTCAAAACAGGGCCGTTGATCTCCCCCCATCGCTGAGATACAACATCTCAAAAACCTGCAGAAAATCCAAGAGCCAATGATATCGTGCCACGTAGGCAGCTTTTTCCTCTATCACTGACTTTTCCATTCACTATTTTGCCATTTCACCCTCTGTATATGCAAAAGCATATACATGCACCTTATATACAAGTCAGACCCCAAACTTCATTAGAATAATTTGAGAACCGGTTCAGATCCGGCTTGTATCTTAACCCTTTGTATATCAGCATGTACAAACACCACATACATGCACGTCGCGGACTTCAAACCATTATGCATCAGAATGTACCTCCCTTTGAAGTCCGGCTTGTATCTCTTTCACTTGCATCTTTGCTTTGTATATCGCATATACAAAGATGCTATACAATCCGCAGACTTGAAAATCTATCTATTGAAACTTGATTTCCTCTTCGGTTCCAAAATATATATTTCTTCTTCGTATATTGGCTTGTATGTGCAAACATTCAAACGAATGCACATACAACTGGTGGGCCCGACCATTTTCTCTCTCCTTTGCACTGTCAACTTTGCATGCCACAAGCCTTTGTATAATTTTCAATGTACATTCCCTTGCACATACAAACAAGGAATCTTCTCCAAAATATTCCTGCAATGTATTTAACCATTGTATGTGCGCCCGAATGTATATTGCATATACATTCCACCTTGTATATCCATGGGCCCCACCACATGCATCTCTGCCTCGCCACTGTAGCAAATGTATATTTGCACCTCCTTGTATATTTTGCTTTGTATATAACCCGATATACAAAGCGAGAATATTCCCTAGAATCTGTGAAAGATTCCCCCTTTGTATATGCACCTTTTAGAGCCCGATATACAATCAGAAATGCACATAACTCAATTTTTCAAAGGGTGATAGAGATTTTTGCAAGCCCGCCAATGTACATTCGACCTGCATGTATATACAAAAAACCCTTGTATATACAAAGACACCTACACCTTAACTGATTTTTTGCATTTTTTACAACTGCAGGGGTCGAAAGTGTCAGAATTTTTGGATTCTTGGGAAGGGGCCTGCATATTTAAATGCTTAAAACCTAATTGCTTATGCAGGCACCATCAGTGGCTCTGTCTGGGGACACATGCCTCTTGCAGGCATCACGAGAACCTCATATCTCTAGGATGCAGACCAGTCCCTATCCATGGGGCACAGAGTCAAAACTGTACTAACCTGCATCACAAAACACATTTATTTAAAATTTACTTGGCGGCCCAGGGCCACCAAAAAGGAAAAACCAGAATTTTCCTTTGTCAAATACTTGATTCTATTTTGATTTCTTCAAATGAAGCCTAAAAATATTTAACCATCTGCAGCATCCAGCATTGCAATTATTTGTGTTGTTGCTCCTTTCTTTTTCATTGACAAATCTACAACGAGCCTCATTAGCGTACATTATCATGAGTTGTAGAATGTCATCATCATATGAGTCATTGATGTTGCTTGGGAAAATGACAGACTCACATGAAAGAAATGAATCCACATCAGAATTTTGCCCTTCTTCAAAAAATAAGAGCTCCTCTATATCAAACATGCAATATTCAGGCACAAGCAACATCTCATAATCAAATTTACTTTTATAGTCATTCAGATATTCATCATTACTATGCTCAACAATCATATCATTTATGTCTACCTGGAATGTCTCAAAAGAAGGTATAAATAGCTCAGAATGCAACCCTACATTAAAAACTTCATAGTTACCCCTGCAACCAGCACTATCCCCAACTGTATGAGCACACACATCTGCAATCTGTCCATTCACCTCTGAATAGTGACCTTATTTTTCCTCTTCACCAATGCCTTGATAATCAAAATCAAATTTTTCAACCTCTGCACTGTGAAGGTGGTCAGAATCTTCAAGGAAACACTCATATTCAGCATCCATATATATTTCATCATCTGAAAGGCTCACATATGCATCTGAATGCTGACAATCATTATCATATTCACTGTCATTCCTTGAAGCAGCATCTTTTACATTCAGAGTGAAGCTTTGCATATCCATTTTATACAAATAACCAGGCATAATTGGGATATGCATACTGCTGTAGGACACAACCTCATGTATGTCTTTCATTTGATCAATTGGAGGGCATCTTGTGTCTGCAGACTTGTCTTCTAGAGGCTGATAACAATCTTTATTTTCATCATTATAGGATGTGCCTACATTTTATACAACATTTTCTTCATGCATCACATCATGGCTGCACACATTATTCTGAAATATATTTCCCTCTACACAGTCATTTATCAATGAACATACCGGGACAGCAGAAATATATTCACTTTGATAACTATTTTTACAACTTGCAGCCATGAAACCCACTGGCATTCCATATTTCTCATTGTTTTCAATATCCATAGAAAATTGGTAAGCCTGGTGAAGTGTGGTTGGTTCTTTATCTCTCAATAAATAGCTCATTTCTTCATCAAATGCAGCCAAATAAATTGCTAAGCACAATGCATTATTCGGTCTCATGTATTCAGGGATCTGCTTGAGCAACTCAATAAATCTAAGGTTAAAGGCTAGAACCAGCTCCTCATCTTCCTTTTGAATATTCATAAAATATATGATCAATGAGGCCACATCAAATCTTTCACCAAACTGTTCTAGGAATGCAATTTTTAAATTTATCCATGAAGAAACTGAACATACAGGCGGGTCTGAAAACCAAACTCTAGCATCATCTTCTAATGACTGAACAAAGAGTCTCATTACAACATCTTCATCCTGTACCTCATAATCTTCTATTAAATTACAATATTTTTGCAGATGTTTGTTTGCTGATTCAGAATCTGATCCACTACTTCCTCCTTCCACCACTTTTCTACTAAGGCCAAGAAATCTAGATCTTGTAGCCACATCCTTTCAAACTTAAAAGGACAATTTTTTGGCTTAGTTTCTTCCTCAATTGACAAGGCTACCGGGAAATGATCAGAACCTCCGTTTGGCAGTATAGAGGTAGACAAGTTACCTGGAAAAGCCCCTAAATTTCCTCTGAAGAAAAACCTGTCTAATTTTTCTGCTATGTTGCTAAAACTAGACCTCTGATTATTCCAGGTATAATTGCCATTGTTTGCTATGATTTCCATTAGATTCATGGTATGTACCCAATTTATGAAATCCAATTGTGATTGTGATTGTACAGATGAACCTCCTCTCTTCTCATGACTGTAGAGTATGACATTGTAATCTCCTCCTATGATGACTGGTTCATCAAGGTAGTTATTGAGAAATGTACTTATTTCCATCCATAGCTCCTTTTTAGAGAGGGGGTTGGACCATAAATGTTTAGAAGTAGGAAGGATATGCTGTTACATACATTCTTCACCCATCCCCCTTGCCAGTTCTTGTTATTGGCTATATTCTCATAAGACACTTTTCTAGGATCCCAGATGACAGCAAGTCCCCTTGAAGCCCCTTCAGCTAGCATGCTATGGATCTTACGTATACCCAAGCTTCTACTGAATAAGGATATATCTTCCTGACTCAACTTGGTTTCTTAAATCATTACAAGTTTTGCCTGAAAAGTATTTAAAGCGCGCTTTAGTAAGTGCTTTTACTTAGGGGCATTAATGCCCCTAACATTCCAAGTGATAACCTTCATTTCCCCGTGGGAAGGCTCTTCCCCTTCCCAGCTTGCAAAAGTGATGTGATTTTAAGTTGATCCTCTGCTGACCCAGCCTGATTGAGTAGTACCGTACTAGGCTTCCTACCTCTTTTCTTAGGAGTTTTGCCACAATCTGGACTGGTTTTGTTTGGGTAGCATGATTCCAAACCCAATTTTATTGGTGTATGCTCTTACTCCAGAACAATAAGGTCTTCTTCAGAGCAAATTTTTTTTGCATTTTCTATCCTTTCAATCTCATTAAGTTCAGCAGTGGTTTCTGGTTGTTCCTCATGAAAGATGATGCCTGGTTCAATTTCATCTTGAAGTGTATCCATTGCGTCCAACTCCATGATTTGAGAAATAAGAGCTTGCTTTTCTTTGTTTATTTCCTTCATATTGATAAAGTCATGTAATGTTCCTTCAATCAGGTTTTCTAATACTTCGTTGCATGCCTTCACAACTTTAGGGTTCAAGTCCTCACATCTACCATCCTTTTTCAACGTAGTTGTGGTAAGGTTTGTAGTAGCAACTGTATATTCCTTAAGATATGTCCTATTTACAGAATGGATGTTGTCTCCCATAATAGGATTAATTAGGTCACATTGTGGGGGAGATGAGCTCTTCTGTCCCTCCTTATCCTTGGTGCACATATTACTCTCTCCTATCCCGACACCTTCTTTAGTGTTGATTGACTGCAAAGGGTTTACTCTAATGGAATCTGACATATTTCCTTTGTCAGCATCTATGTTGTGATTTGAAGCTACAACAGTCATTAATTCTTTATCCTTTTTTATGCTACTAGTATTACTCTCTGTAATTCCATCCCCTTTTACATAGAGTGAGACCTTAGGATCTAATTCTTTATCACCATTGGTTCTAGTATCAATTATGGATCCTCTGTTTATCTTTGTATTGAAGACAAGCTATATATTACTCACAGCAGGCAAGACAATGTTATCTAGTGGTGTCCCCTCATTCCCCATGGTCTTATTACCCTCATCCTTCCAACTTTCCCTGATGTTGAAGTCATCCAATAAGGGGATTGCTATGTTTTTGTTTTCCAAAATTTCCCCTTCCTCCACTCCTATCTCATCTATGAGGCTGAGAGGTAAGGCTGACTGAGATATAGGAATGGGACTACCAGTAGGGATGGGTTCCTGGTCAAAATCTATAAGTGGGAGGTCTATTAGATCTGAGCTTATATTTACCTCTTGATGAGCAAGATTGTGTCCAGTGTTTGGTGAGCAAGGTTTAGCAGGGTCTATTTGGTTTACAGTAAACCCCCCAGTCACATTATTAAAAGTGACTACAAAATTATCAGCTGGCTGAGAAATATTCCCGGCCATCATGTGTTTTTTTGTGACATCCATAACCTTTTCAAAAATTGGTTTGCCCTCTTTATCAAGGGCTGAATTAGCTTTGACATAACCATGATAAATTTGAGGTTTAATGACATAGGTGGAATGGTCTGTAACTAATTGTATGGGCCTGAGGGTTTTAGTATTTAAGCCCATCTTAACAAGCAACTTAACATTGGAGGATTTCTAAAAATCTGTTTCAAGGCCTGTGAATCCTCCTAAACAATCCCCAATTTTCATGAGTATGCGACTATGCATTAGCTCTACAGGCATGTTGGGTAAATTAACCCATTTAACAGTTTTAATGTTATCCATGTCTTTAGGATTAAAGCGTGGTTTCCAGTCCAAAAAATTAAAGTAATGCCCCTTAAATTGCAGGTGATTATCAGATAGAAGCTTGTATTTTAAATCCTTATTATTACAATCAATGTAAAGGAAATCTTCAGGAAGATTGGTTATACTTACCTGGCCCCTGAAATTTTCTTCAAACCACTGCACAATGTCACTCATTGGAAGCCCAAATCCACTTCATTTTGCAAATAGCCCATATTCTATGCAATGTTCCCACATAGCATCGATGAAGATGTTCTTTAAATTCTCATGGATGGGTGCTCCCTTTATGGTCGGAGGGATAGGGTTCCGTTGAGGTCGTGTTACAGGTGGTGGTCAAAAATGAGGGATAGGGTTTTTGGTACTAAGCTCTGCTTGCTTTTGGGGTTTAAAAACATTGTAATTCATGTTCATAGGCGGAGGATTTTTGGGTGGCATCCGGCCAGAAGCCCTCAGAAGCTTGGATTTAGGAGGTGGTTGAATAGGGTTAGTGTGATGCCCTAGCTTCACACGGTTAGCCCCTATCGCGAATCTTGAAGAATTCAAAATGGGGATCACCCATAAATTCTTACCGAGGGTATCCATCACTGTTGTGCCTCTATTCTTTTTCATGCCCCGTTGCTCCTTACGATTCCTAACTGTCTGCCACAAGTTATCTCCATTCTCTGATGTACTAATCATATTGCTAGGGTTTCCATGAAATCTACCTGCTCTTGGATAGACCTCGCATGATTTTTGTGTAACAGAGGATGGATAGTGTGCTGGAACCCTAGCCATGTAACTTGAATTGGTCCTGCTTAGTTTAGGATTCTCCTTCCCCAACCCTTTTTCCTTAACAGGTATTCTATTAGCTCTACTGGCGAAAGGAGGTAGGGAGGATAAGATGTTGAATCTATTCACCGAGCTCCCATGGTTGGAATGAGCCACGGAGGACGAATAAAAATTTCCATGTTTCACTACTTTTTGAATGTAAGGCTTCGCATTTCGCACACTTTCATATTTTGCACTTTCTGCATATTTCGCATTATAACATATGTAATTATTATTTCAATATTAATATGAATATTACAAAATATAATATATTAATATTTAAATCAGTATTTATACACAAATATATATTAATATTTAGATGAGTATAATATTTCAATATTTAATATTTATACACAAATATGTATTAATATTTCATTTTACTATAATTTTTTATAATCAATAATTTAATATATATTATTAATATATAGTTAATTATATGGTTTCATTAATATTTAAAATTTCCAATTTATAAATAATATATACAATGAATCAAAATTAAATAAAATATAGATATTAGAATTTTTGTTATAATATTTGCATAGAGGTAAAGGAAAAAATATTATTTGTTTAACATTAAAAGAAATTATTTGTGTAATAACCAAATTTCCCACAAGAATTTAACCACTTAATCTGTTAGTATTTCCCCAAATTCCGTCCTTTAGCCAATCACAACACACATAAATGGTTTTCTAAATATTTTTTTGTTAAAAATTTTCTCATATAGACTTAGCAAAAATTAAAATTTGTTTATCATGAAAAATAATACTCTTTTTTGATACTCTAGATAGATTAATCACTAGATAAACAAAAAACTCACTAGGTATTAAAAAAATATTTATTTGTTAAATATAAAAACACCAATATTTTTTTTTGTGGGGTAAGTGTGGGAATTTTTAGGCTAGCCGCACTCCAGTGAAGGTCACAAGGGGGACCTCCTCCCCATCGAACTGCCACTGCCACCGTAACGCAAATCGCCAACGATGCGGCCCTGCTAAGTCTGCCACCACTGCAATTGCCATGTCTCGATATTAATGTATTGTTTAAATTAAAGATTTGAACATCGTATTTGAAGACAATGAAGTTACCTTTGTAAATCAATTCGAATGATAAAGATAATTACATATATTATTAAATAATATTATTATATTAGAATATAATATAGCTATTTTGATTAACTAAATATATTATTATATTTAGTAAATAAGAAATACAAATATAAATATAAGGATTGATTAATTTATATATTATAATTAATAATTTAAATATTATTATATTATAAATATAAATATGAATATTGATATAAGTATCAATATTATTAATATAGATATAAATTAAATACTATTAAAGATTACAAATTATATATGTATATATTAATTATAAAGTAACCATATTAAATGGTTCCCATTGAAGGGGCTGCCGTCAGCAATAAAAGATTATGGCCGACCACCCTCCCAAAGGAAATACCTATAATAAGACAAAAGTTAAACACAATTAGCTAATACGATTTAGCAATTTTATGATGTACAAAAAGACAACGATTACTTTGATGATACAAGAGCAACGACTATAGTGAAGAGGTATGAGTGTAGAAAGAGACAACGATGGTATATAAATAATACAAATCGTCTTATTCTAAGGATAACATATGATATGTAGACAACAACTACAACGATCTGGCAACAAGTGAATTAAATAAATGCAGAGAATTAATTAAGCACTTCATGGTGTTAATGAAGAAGCACCTCTATACAAATAAACAACACTACCTTTGGAAAGAATTGGCACCTTCTCAATGAAGAGATGTGAAGGAAGGTATAAAGGATGAAGAAAAAACATTTGAATAGGGGCGGGACAACATCGAATCATCGAAGGGACCTCTAAAAAAGAATATAAAAATACATATCTTCAGAGTAAACAAAGTCTACTTGACAGCAGATTAGAATATGGAGGCATTCGAAGGCAAGCATCATTCAATACCAATTATCAATTCAACAGGTAATTCGTCCAATTCAATATCATTCTCAGCATCAAATCCATCATCAAGCAAATATGAGGAGTTAATTCAATGTCGTGGCCCCATGGCATGATATTATATTGTTAATGCTTTGTGTGAATTATATTGTCTTTAGATTTAAAGAAGTCAATGCTTTGAATGATATAATAGGGAACACAGAGGAAATCATCGAAACACAAGAGAAATATACATCTGAATATCTGTGATGTACGGACGTCTACAATAGTCTATAATAATTCCTCCAAGCATCAGCCAAGCATTTGGTATTATCATTAATCCATTCAAGAAGATACTCAAGACTGCAGTCCAGTCACAACAGCAAGTAAGCCTCTACTCTTTCATATTCTTTCAATAATTCAAATCGAGGTGACATGATCAGGTATGCAGATTTACTTATGGTTCTTTGTCATTCATTCCAAAATATACATTTATGACAGTCATATGCTTTACTCATGAATGTATCGATTATGATAGCTTTGGTTTATGACTAGCAATAAGATATTCAATGATAGGACATAGTCATAATGAATAATGAAATGTAGGCATTCATGTAGAATGATCTTTTATATATTTAGTATGCAATCATTCAAATGATATATCTTGTAATCATTTATGCAGAATGTTATATGATTTGCTAACCTCATATGAGAGATGAAGGGAAAAATACCAAGAGGCCACTCATGGGTTTAGAGGCCTTTGTAAGATGTGGTATAAGGTACCCATGATGTAAGGGATGATTATCACATAGAGGCCTTGTCACATGAGGTATAAGGTACCCATAGTGCAAGGATAGTGATGTATAAGCCTTGGTTACCTTGATGTAAGGCATCATAAGAGTACCAAGGAGTCTCATAGAGGCCTCGACTCTAAGGTATTAAGGATACCGCATCGAGTCTAAGGATAGAGACGTTAGAGCCACATGGTGGATAATGGTAACTCTCCCCTAAATCTCCCATAGGTTGTTAACAAATGACATATAGCTAAATAGATTACAATTTGTATTGATGAAGATCATAGATCATGTGAAATGTCATGATAAGAATATGCAAGGCATATTGATGATGGTCATGAAAGTAACATGTGAAATGTTAATGATATGCAAGGCATAAGAATAGTTATCATAAGATCAATTCGTGAAATAAGAATGAAAGATAATGTGCATTGAAGCAATCACAAGATTAGCAATAGTGATATGCATTAAAAGTAATTATCGATTCATAATAATGATATGCATTGAAAGCAATCATAGTTTGATTATAGTAATGTATGATGAAAGTAATCAATGATGAACTAAAGTTATGAATTTGGCATTTGATCATAGAAATGATAAAAGTAATATGTGAATTATATATGTGACTTTAAATGCAAAATGTACTAATGTTCTCTTTTTGCAAGTTGAAATTTGTGAACAAGGGAAAGAGATTTTGATTTGTGAAAAGGGGACATTACAATTGGTATCAGAGCCATCATCCTACCATCTTGTGAATGATAAGAATTTACTATTAACATCGGTAATTGCAGGAATTAAATATGCACGCGGAAGTATTATCACATTCACATTAATTATTATTGATAATGATACTAACATCTCTTACTCGAAATTATTCTTGTTATAGGTTGAGAAATCAAGGATATCCTAAAGAGAATGTTATAAGATTTATATGACTGACACCTTGTGTATTACTTGTATTCTTGCTTTAACTTCCTTGCCTTACTAGTATGCTCCTTGTGTGTATTTACATATATTTTTGTGTGTATTTGTGTCATGCTTTCTGTCTGTGTTCATGTGTGTTTTTACTTGTATTACGTCTTATTTGTGTAATCTTGTGTATTATCATGCATTACTTCTTACTTGCATGCTCGTATATGTTTGTTGCCTTGATTAGCCACTTGGACATTTATGTGTGTTTGATGTGTATACCTCATTAAGTATATTTGTATGCTCATGTCATAATTCTTCATGTGTATTCAAGTAGATGCTCCATGCCTTATGCGTGTATGCTTATTCTTTCTTACTACATGCCTCATAAGTAGTCATACTTTGCCTTCATGTTTGATATGTATTCGTGTACTCCGCACTTGTTCATAACATATACGCTTCAGTATCTACTTCATGCCTTACATTCACGTATACCTTGAGAGTGTATTTAAATGTATGCTTCATACTTTACACATGTGTGTGTTCATTTTTGCCTTGAATATATTTCGGTATGTGATTCATATTTTGTGTGCATACCACAATACTTATGTGTTCACATGTACACTTCGCGTATTCCTCTATGTATATGAATGCTTCAAGGTGTAAGTGTATTCGTTAAGTCTATGACTATGATTTTGTAATTGTATTGCATTTGAAAATTGTATACTCTATGCATTGCATTCAAGTATGATTATGAATTTGAATACATGCTCTATGATTTGCATTTGTATACTTTATATACCTTGTGTAGTACTGATGAGGAGCAACAATGGATACCAGAAATCGATGCCCAATCTCTCACATCCGATGAACTAACAAAGGAGCCCTCGTTTCAACTCCATCGGCCAAGTCTCTCGCCATTCCCCAATGCCTCGATGGCATTCGTTTTTGCAGGGATGCCTTTCGTTAGTGAACACCCGTAACTTTTGGCTGAATCGCCAAAACTGCCATCACACAGCTTCCTCTTGTGAACCCTAGCACATGAAGATGTTAGGTCATTCTCACTACACGAAACCCTCGATCAGGATCATCTGCACTATCAAACAGGAAATACAAAACAAAGAACAAAATGAATACTGATACATTGAAGCCATTCCACTTATTTCGACAGAAATCTCACTAGTGGAATGCTTCATGGTGACATACGGCAACAATGGGAAAAATTCAAAAATGAATGGAAATCTGCAGTTGCGCGATCTACAGTTACAGGAAACAGAAAACTAATTGACATAACATAATTGCTTTATTTCTCCTGAGCACAGTGCAATCACATTCGATTTCTACTACTTCAATTTGATTACATTCGATGATCATTTGATCATTTCTCTGGGCATTTATCAACTCGCCCTGAGTAGTACCACACTAGCTCCAAGCGATTGGGAGAACAATCCAAGCGGCTGGGAGATAACCGACCAAAACTACCCTACTACCTTATTTTGGCATTATTACTATTTTTAGCATTATGCAATTACAACTTGATAAATGTCCCCTAAGTCGCTTGGGACTTACAAAATAGACCTAGCTACAACTGAAATGAAAATGCATTGGTCAAATAGACCTTATTACAAATGAAAACATGATTTTCGAGGTGCTCCTACACCATACTCCCTGGGTGAAAGTTGTCTCAAGTCCTCTTAGAGACTAACTGTTGCAAATCACCACCTCACTTTTTGATATCTTCTTCCAGCATCCATGTGGCTTCTGAATCTAGAAGTCCTTGCCATTTGACTAAGTGCTCGAAATATGTCTGATTTCTGGTCTTCTTGGCTATCCTGCTATCCAAAATACACTCCATCTTCGGTGGTTCCTTGGGTGGTAAAGACTGCAGCCACTCTGCATTGTCTTGAATAGAACCTGCGGTACCTTCGCCTGTATCAGGACTCCTATATAATGTCAGATCAGCAACATTGAAGATAGGCGAAATAGCAATGTCTTAAGGGAGTTCAATTTTGTAAGCATTAGGACCATATTTTTCCAGAATCTGACAAGGTCCAATTTTTTGCATCATCAACTTGCTGTGTTTTCCTATGGGTAGTCTGTTCTTGTTGAGATGAACCATGACCATATCTCCAATTTGGTACTGCACATCCCTTCTTCTTTGATCCACTCGAGCTTTGATCTTCTGACTGTTCTAGTGTAGAGTATCTCAGACTTGTTGATGGATCTCTTGCATAGCCTCTGCAAATGTATCAGTATGTCCACTCCTTTTGTCCATCCCTGGAACATCTCGTAATTCAAAAACACCTCTAGGATGACTACCATAGATAACTTCAAAAGGACTTAAACTTGTACTTCTATTTGTAGAATCATTATAAGCATATTCTGCTTGTGGGAGTACCACATCCCAACTACTGCCATGTTCTCTTGTCAAACATCTCAGCAAATTGCCTAATGACCTATTGACAACCTCAGTTTGGCCATCAGTTTGAGGATGATAGGCTGAACTAAAAGACAAATTAGTACCAAATCTTTTCCACAAAGTTCTCCAGAAATGTCCTACAAATTTGTTGTCTCTGTCAGATACAATACTCAAAGGTAATCCATGAATCCTGACAATTTCCTTAAAGAACAAACCTGCAATGTAACTAACATCATTGGTGGTTTTACAAGGAATAAAGTGTGCCATTTTGCTGAATATATCTACCACAACAAACACATTGTCATAACCTATCCTGGTTTTAGGCAATCCCATCACAAAATCCATACTCAAACTTTCCCAAGGTCTATTTAGTATGGGCAAAGGTTGATACAGTCCTGCATTGGTTGAGACTCCCTTTGCGCAATGGCAAATCATACAACTCTCAAGAAACCTTCTGATATCAGATTCCATCCTTGGCCAAAAGTAAAACCTTCTAACAAGATCTAAGGTCTTATTGAGTCCAAAATGTCCTTCTAAGCCACCACTATGTTTTTCCTTCACTATATTATCCCTCATTAAACACTTAGGGATACATAGTTGACTTCCTTTAAACAAAAGTCCATCCTGTAATGTATAATATGAAATCTCACTGTGGAAATCATTGGCAAACTCACTGCATACCCTATAAATTTCCCTAAAATCTTGGTCCTCTCTGTACAATCCTTTGAGTGACTCAACACCCATACTCTGTAGCTGCACTTCTTGCACTGTCAACACTCTTCTGCTTAAAGAATCAACAACCTTATTGGTTATTCCTTTCTTATGTTTGATGATGAAGGTGTAGGCTTGAAGACTTTCCACCCATTTCATGTGTCGATGACTGAGCTTTTCCTGTCCATTCAAAAAACTAAGAGCATGATTGTCAGTGTATATAATAAATTCCTTAGGAAGCAAGTAGTGCCTCCATTTTTTTAGAGCTTGTACCATAGCATACAACTCTAAATCATAAGAGGAGTATTTCCTCTTGGCTTCATTTAATTTTTCACTGAAGAAGGCTACTGGTCTGCCTTCTTGGCTCAATACTGCTGCTATGGCTAATCCACTTGCATCATATTCAATTGTAAAAACCTTATTAAAATTAGGTAACACCAAAACATGGAATTCAACAAATTTCTATTTCAGACTTTCAAAACTCTGATCTGCCTCTCTCGTCCACTTAAACTTCATCTTACCTCCACCCTTGATGGTCTCCAACATAGGTGCACAGATGTCACTGTAGTTCTTAATGAATTTCCTGTAAAATGTGGCCAAACCATGGAAACTTCTGACCGCTCCTGTTGTCCTGGGGGTAGGCCAATTCAAAATAGCTTCTACCTTGGAAGGATCCATTTTCAAATCACCCTTAGAGATGACAAAACCTAGGTACACCAATTCTTGCTTCATGAAGTCACATTTTCCCAAATTTATCAGTAACTTCTATTCTTGCAGCCTTTTCAAGACTATCTCCAAATGCTTCAAGTGCTCATCCTTGCTCTTACTGAACACCAAAATATCATCAAGGTAGACTACCACAAATTTTCCTATGAAATCCTGTAACACCTCATTCATTAGTCTCATAAAGGTGCTAGGGGTGTTTGAAAGACCAAACGGCATCACAAGCCACTCATACAACCCTTCATTGGTCTTGAAAGTTATCTTCCACTCATCCCCTTCTCTTATCCTTATCTGATGGTACCCACTCTTCAAATCTATCTTAGAGAAATAGGCAGCACCTCCCAAACAATCCATTAGATCTTCTATTCTAGGAATAGGAAACCTATACCTGATGGTTATCCTATTTATGGCCTTAGAATCAGTACACGATCTCCATTTTCCATCTTTCTTTGGTGCTAAAACGGTGGGGACTGCACATGGACTCAAACTCTTTCTTATTAACCCCTTGTCTAAAAGTTCTTGAACCTGCTTGGCTATTTCCTCATTTTACTGAGGGGTCATTTTATATGCTGCCTTATTAGGAAGTACTGCTCCTGGTATGAGATCTATCTGATGGCTAATGTCTCTGATTAGTGGTAGGGAATCAGGTATTCTTTGCAATCACTCCTTTGTAACTCTCAAGCAAATCTCTGACCTCTTTAGGCCCTACTTCTCTCACACTTTGCTTTTGTTCCCCCTTAGGATTCACAATCAAAGCAAAACCTACTCCATCACCTTCCTGTAATGTGTCCATGAATTCTTTTTCTCCTACCAGCATTACACTAGACCCTACATGCTGTGGATCCTCTTCTACCAATGACTATATCCTATAAGTCATACCATCTTTTTGAAATGAGTAAGCATTCCTTTCTCCATCATGCTGAGCCTTTCTATCCAATTGCCATGGTCTGCCTAGTAAAATATGGCAAGCATCCATAGGAAGGATGTCACACAAAATCTTGTCTCTATACCCCCCAATACTAAATTCTACCCGTGCTTGTTCATTGATGAGTATGTGTTGCCCCTTATTCAACCAACTGACTTTATATGGACTGCTATGGGGTATCTTTTCCAGATTCAACTTATTTACTGCTTCCAAATATATGATATTATCCGTAGAACCAGAGTTAATAATGACTTTACAAACCTTACCTTGGATCTTGCAGTTGATCCTAAACAAAGCCCTTCTTTGAGATGGTTCTATCTGCACTGGTTCCTTGAGCAGTGTCCTCTTGATCATCAGATTTTCTCCTACTTTTGATGCTAAATTCGCTTCAGGAGATGTCACACTCCTTGCATCTTCTTGAGTCAAAGTGGTTCTCTTCTCACCACCATGAGAAGTTGAGGTCTTCTTTGGACACTTGTATACTGGATGCCCTATCTGATTGCAATTATAACATCTCATAGTGGAGAATTTGGATCCTCTACCTGATCCATTTGTCCCACCTCTTCCATTAGGCCTTCTTCCTTGGTAGCCTCCTTTGCTACTTGAGTCTCCAACTTGCTCTTCTTGGTTAGACTCACCACTAGGCCTCTGGTTAGGACTTCTTCCTCCAAAACTACCTCTGCCTCTGAAATTCCTTCCACCTCTACCTTTGAAATTCCTTCCACCTCTACCTCTATTGTTCTGCTCACTCTTCCTTTTCTACTTCTCTTCTACTCTTAGCACCACCTGGTAACATTTGTCCACGGTTTCTGGTGTCAAGATGGTAATCTCATCTTGTATACTATACTTTAGGCCATTAATATACCTGGCAACTCTTCCTTTCTCATCCTCAGCATGTCCACACCTTAGGGACAATTTATGGAATTCCTCTGTATAGGTGGATACATCCATGTCCTTCTGCCTGAGATTCTACATTTTCCTATATATTTGCACTTCATAATCTACTGGTAGGAACTGAGCCTTGATCCTCTCTACCATCCGACTCTAGGATGAGATCATGCTCTTTCCATTCTTCACCCTTTCTCCCTGGGTGTAGTTCCACCATGTGAGTGCAGCACCCTTCAATTTCATCTTTGCAAACTTGTCTCTTCTATTCTTCGGTACCTCCTTGTACTCGAAGTAATTGTTCAAAACCTCGATCCATTCGATGACTTCTTCTGCGTCCATCTTTCCACTGAACATCAGAATCTCCATTCTTGATTCAGATGATTCCTTATCAAGTGATTTTATAGCCTCTAGAAATTGTTTTTGGTCTACAGATATACTTGTCTGTTCTGGGGTTGTTTCCTCTTCCCCATCTTCATCTTCTCCATCAGACTCCTCATCTGCTTTCCTGCCTTTTCCTAAGGTCTTCAACTCAACCTGGAGTGCTTCCTTGACTCCAGTCTTGATCAGCTCCTCCATCTCCTTAAATTTCTTGACCACTTCAGTGGTCATTCCCTTTTGAGGCATCTCGCTAGCCCCTCCTTCACTTTCTCTGTTTGACATAAACATTCACAGACAACACCCAAATGCCAACACCCTTGCAAATCCTTAATTCGATTTGCCGCCCAAATCTTTTCGGGCTCTGATACTAATATGATGAGGAGCAACAACGGATACCAGAAATTGATGCCCAATCTCTCACAGCCGACGAACTAACAAAGGAGCCCTCGTTTCAACTCCATCGGCCAAGTCTCTCGTCATTCCCCAATGCCCCGATGGCATTCACTTTTGTAGGGACGCGTTCTATCAATGAACGCCCGTAACTTTTGGTTGAATCGCCAAAACCGTTGTCGCACAGCTTCCTCTTGTGAACCCTAGCACATGAAGATGTTAGGTCATTCTCACTGCGTGAAACCCTTGATCTGGATCATCTGCACTATCAAATAGGAAATAGAAAACAAAGAACAAAATGAATACTGATACATTGAAGCTATTCCACTGATTTCGACAGAAATCTCACCAGTGGAATGCTTCACGGCGATATATGGCAACAATGGGAAAATACAAAAATGAATGGAAATCTACAGTTGCGCGATCTACAGTTACAGGAAACAGAAAACTAATTGACAGAACATAATTGCTTTATTTCTCCTGAGCATAAGGGAATCACATTCAATTTCCACTACTTCAATCTGATTACATTCGATGATCATTTGATCATTTCTCTGGGCATTTATCAACTCGCCTTGAGTAGTACCACACTAGCTCCAAGCGGCTGGGAGACAACCAACCAAAACTACCCTATTGCCTTATTTTGGCATTATTACTATTTTTAGCATTATGCGATTACAACTTGATAAATGTACCCTAAGTCACTTGGGACTTACAAAATAGACCTAGCTACAACTGAAATGAAAATGCATTGGTCAAATAGACCTTATTACAAACGAAAACATGATTTTCGAGGTGGTCCTGCACCAAGTACATATATCCGCATGTATACTTAATGTGTGGTGCATGCTCTCTAAAGTGTATTTGTATTCGAATGTATGTGCCATGACTTGTACTTGTAATTTCAAGTATGTATTCTATGGTTGTACTTATATGCGAATGAATGCTCTATGCATATGCAAATTGTATGACTTTGTTTTTGAAAATTGAGTATGTGTATACTCTAGGACTTTGTAATTGTAGGAAATTGTATTACTTGTATTTGCAACTATAGGAAGTGTATTCAAGTGCATGCTCTATGAACATGTATGCTCTATAAATATGTATGCAAGTGTGCACTCTCTGACTTGAAATTGGTATTCAAGTAGATACTCTGTGAATTGTATTCAAGTGTATGCTTTATGACAGTGTACTTGTATCCGAGTGTATACTCTATGACATTGTATTTGAATGCATACTTGAATATATAACTCTATGCATTGTAATTGTAAAATTGAGTGTATACGCCATGATTGTATTTGAGTGTATGATCAAATGCCTTTAAATTGTATACTTCATGTTTGTATTTGTATTCAAGTATGTACTCTATGGTTCGTATTTGTGCAACTAGTAATTGTGTACTCTATAACTTGTATTTGCAATTGTGTGAAGTTGTAATTGTATGATTTGTATTCATATGCGCATGCCCGGTATGATTGAGTATGACTTGTATTCAAATGTGATTATGTATTCAAATGCATGACTTGTATTTGTATTTGAAGGTGTACTTTGTGATTTGTTTTTAAGTGCATACTTTATATGTTGAGTGTAGACTCTATTTGTATTTGTATAGTCTATGATGATTGTATTTGTATACTCTTTGATTTGTATTTATATGCAAGCATGCACTCTCTGTCTCAAAATTGGCATCCGAGTAAATACTCTCTGACTTGTATTTGTATTTGAGTGTATATATTATGACCTAGATTTTAGTATGATTGAAATTGTATTTTGAATGTATACTCTATGATTGTAGTTGAATGTATAACTCTATGCTTTGTAATTTGAGTGTATACTCTATGATTGTATTTGAGTGTGTGACTCTATGCCTTCAGTGTATACTCTATCACTTGTATTTGTATGATTGTATATTCTATGACTTATACTCCATGACTTGTATTTGATCGTATACTTTAGGACTGCATGTATTCGGGTGTATACTCCATGACTTTGTATGTTCAAATGTATACTACATGCTTTATGTGTGTACTCCATGACTTTTGTATGTTCAAATGCACACTTCATGACTTACTTGCACTCTTGTATACTTCATATTCATGTGTATATTTGGGTGTTACATGTATGTTTCATGTCTTAGGTTTTTGCATATACTTCGTATGCTTCATGCTTTGTATATCATGTGTATAAGCTTTGTGTATTTTGTGTGTGCATATATTTCAACATGGATTTTCTCCATGCTATCATATCATCATATATTGTACATTTCTACAATTAAATTCACCCTCTCTACAAATTTATCTCCAAATTTTCTAGATGACGTCATCATCCATGTCTTTCATCAATATTGTTTCATCTTGGAACTACATATTCACACTTGTATTACTTCAATCACATTGCTATCAAATAATTAATCACTCCTAAAAAAAGCACGACTCTTCTCCATTTTGAGGTCAACATCAAAAGACAAAACTACAAGGTGACAAATACAAGACTGAATTTCGTAATTAAAGATTAAAATATTGTCATCTTGGAATCTCAATACTTGCAAATGTTCTTAATCTATGATACTTGCATCCCATCGTTATTATTCAAAACACCAAACAAATGCTCTTTTGATCTTTCATTAGACTTTTTCTTTGGTCCCAAATTCTCTTTCATGGAATCACAATCATTTTTGCTTTCCACTAAAGCATGTCCACAATAACATTCATTCTGCATCAAAATCATGACTTCGTCTCAAAGATAGACTTCAAGATGAAAAGTGCAAGGTAATGAAGGAAATCGTTATGGTTGCTTGAGGACAAGCAATCTTGAGTGGGGAGGGCTACCATGTCCTGATATTAATGTATTGTTTAAATTAAAGATTTGAACATCGTACTTGAAGACGATGAAGTTACCTTTGTAAATCAAATCGAATGATAAAGATAATTACATGTATTATTAAATAATATTATTATATTAGAATATAATATAGCTATTTTGATTAACTAAATATATTATTATATTTAGTAAATAAGAAATACAAATATAAATATAAGGATTGATTAATTTATATATTATAATAAATAATTTAAATATTATTATATTATAAATATAAATATGAATATTGATATAAGTATCAATATTATTAATATAGATATAAATTAAATACTATTAAAGATTATAAATTATATATGTATATATTAATTATAAAGTAACCATATTAAATGGTTCCCATTGAAGGGGCTGCCGTCAGCAATAAAAGAATATGGCCAACCACCCTCCCAAAGGAAATACCTATAATAAGACAAAAGTTAAACACGATTAGCTAATACGATTTAGCAATTTTATGATATACAAAAAGACAACGATTACTTTGATGATACAAGAGCAACGACTATAGTGAAGAGGTATGAGTCTAGAAAGAGCAGAAAATTATCTAAGGACAGTGATGGTATATAGATAAGACAAATCGTCTTATTCTAAGCATAACATATGATATGTAGACAGCAACCACAACGATCTGGCAACAAGTGAATTAAATAAATGCAGAGAATTAATTAAGCGCTTCATGGTGTTAATGAAGAAGTACCTCCATACAAATAAACAAAGCTACCTTTGGAAAGAATTGGCACCTTCTCAATGAAGAGACGTGAAGGAAGGCATAAAGGATGAAGAAAAAACATTCGAATAGGGTGGACAACATCGAATCATCTAAGGGACCTCTAAAAAAGAATATAAAAATACATATCTTCAGAGTAAACAAAGTCTACTTGACAGCAGATTAGAACATGGAGGCATTCGAAGGCAAGCATCATTCAATACCAATTATCAATTCAACAAACAATTCGTCCAATACTCAATCATTCAATATCATTCTCAGCATCAAATCCATCATCAAGCAAATATGAGGAGTCAATTCAATATCGTGGCCCCATGGCATGATATTATATTGTTAATGCTTTGTGTGAATTATATTGTCTTTAGATTTAAAGAAGTCAATGCTTTGAATGAGATAAGTAATAGGGAACACACAGAGGAAATCATCGAAACACAAGAGAAATATACATCTAAATATCTGTGACGTATGAACGTCTGCAACAATCTATTATAATTCCTCCAAGCATCGGCCAAGCATTTGGTATTATCATTAATCCATTCAAGAAGATACTCAAGACTGCAGTCCAGTCACAACAACAAGTACACCTCTACTCTTTCATATTCTTTCAATAATTCGGATCGAGGTGACATGATCAGGTATGCAGATTTACTTATGGTTCTTTGTCATTCATTCCAAAATATACATTTATGACAGTCATATGCTTTACTCATGAATGTATCGATTATGATAGCTTTGGTTTATGATTATCAATAAGATATTCACAATGATAGGACATAGTCATAATGAATAATGAAATGTAGGCATTCATGTAGAATGATCTTTTATATATTTAGTATGTGTAGTTAGGGTAAAATTGCAAATAGGATAAATGAAGAATCAACAATGATAAAACCCTAGCAATGCACAATGAAGCACAAGACAACATGAAAATCAAAATAAGAAATGCAAATGCAAACTGATCTCCACGCTATGCTTGATTTATCTCCATTGCTCTTCTCCACCTCGCATGAGCATGCAAGATTTTGAAGGATTATTGTTGGAAGAATGTTGGGTGCTCATTTCTGCAGCATAACATTAAGATGAAGATGACATGAGGATGATAGTTGAAGGATGCAAAGGCTCTAATGATATTTCAACAGAATAAGGGTACTTGAGGCTCAATCCCTGCATTCTAATGGCTTATGAGGGGGTTGATTTATAGGAAAGGCTTGGTTCCAATGGACGGCTGAGATTAAAAAGCTAATTGATTGATGTGGACAGCTAGGATTGATTAGGTATTCCCACTCTTCAAGGGAGTTGTAGTCATTTGACAAGTGTCAAGGAGGATAGGGTTCATGTGTGCTTGTGTACATAAAAAGTACTACATATAAAAGATATTAAATAAAAGGCTGTAATACCACTTATCTTTTTTAAATGAAAGAGGCACACATGTCGGCTAAATGATAAGATAAATTAATTAAATAAATAAAATTTATTTAATTAATTGGAAAGTCGGCTTATAATGAAAACTTAATTCAAATAAAATATTTGAATTAGTTGGGATATGAGTTGGATATTAATTAAATAAATTAAATTTATTTAATTAATTGGATAGTGGGATTAGGATATGATTAAAATGAGATTTTAATTAAATAAATAAAATTTATTTAATTAATTGGCTAATGGATAAATGGGATTAAGAGTGGGATTTAGGACAAAATGATGTCTAAGTGATGTTTTTATCAAGGTGTTGCTAGACATGAACAAAGTTGGGACAAATTTGGGTGTCTACATTTTGCCCCTCTTTGAGATGATGTTCGAGATGATAAGCTTTGTGTCGAGTAACATCATTTCAAAGAAGTTAAGGTATGGATAATTGATAGGGATGTTGATAATGTAGGAAAGATAGGATGATGATGATGATGATGGAAAGGATAGGTTGGTGATGCCCCCTCAAGAGGATATGCGGGTTGGACAAGCACGGGTATGCTCTCGAAAAGAAATAGCTTGGCTACAAAAGAAAGATAAGGGGGTAGATAGATAAAAGGATGATGCGTTATGCTGCAATGAAGGTGAGCAACCATAATGTTTGATATAGCACTAGACATTATGCACCAAGGTATGAGGACCAAGGTGACGATGTGTCTTATGCCCCAGCGTAATACAACCTTATCTGGATACAAGATATGAATATTAGCTGGATTGATACCGATATGATGCAAATGCAAGATAAAATGATAACACACACAAGCAAGCAAGCAAGCATGCACAAATGATTCAAAAACAAACAAGGTATTGCCCCTATCAAGCTGTAAACCAATGATTGATTTTTTTGATTGTGGATAGCTGAGAGTGTTGTCATTGCGGGGAAAGCTATATCCCTAGATCAACACAAGTTGTTTGCTGAGTTGGTTGGCTAGTTGGTTGATTGAGTTGGCTTACAACAAGGCTAGGATCAAGACCATGGATTGCGATTGGATAACTTGGCTTGATTGATTAACTTGATTGGTATAGATTAAGGATTGACTTGCATTTGTATCATCGCTTGGAATGATTGGAAGATGATGAAATGCTGATTAGATTGATTTGATGAAGGATGGATGATTTGTGATGGATTGAGCTGCTTCTGATTTGCTGAAGTGATTGGATTTGTTTTGATCGGATTTGATGTGATTGAATTGATTTGCTTTGGTGTTAATGTTGATGACTGATAGGATTTGTTTTTATGGTTGGCTTGATGTGCTTTGGTTGTGATGTTTGTTGTTGCTGGGTTGAGTGTTTTGATGATTGGATTGTCTACTCAATCTAAGCATAAGCAAGTGTTCTCAATGTGCTCAAAGGATGTAAAACAAACAAGGTATTGCCCTTGTCAAGTCATAGTGTTTTGATTGATTGTTTGATTGATGATGATAGATAGTGTTGTCATTGCAGGGAAAGCTATATCCCTAGATCAACACAAGGATGTGGGAACGCTATATCCCATTGATGATGATTGATTGGGCTTATGACAAGATTAAGAGCAAAACCTATTGATTTGATTGGATAATGTTCCTTGATTGATTGACTTGCTTAATATGGATTATTGTGACTTGGATTTAAGATCATTGCTTGGATTGATTTGATTGATATGACTGGAAGAAGTGATTGATTGAAATCGATGAATGAATGTTATTGATAGGAAGAATTGATGATGATGATGATTTGACTTTGATTGAATGTTGATGGAGTGGATTGTTTTGGATGATGTGATTGGTTTTATTGCTTAGATTGTTTTGGTGGATATTTGATTTTTTTAGAATTTTTGACATATTTTGATTTTTTTGGATTTTTTGAAATATTTTAATTTTTTTGTGTTTTTGAATGTTTGGGATGTCAATGGATTTACAATTTGGTAGCCTTTGTGCTTGATACCAATGACAAGGGAGAAAACCAAGTCTAGGTGCAAGGGATGGATAAAAAGATGGGCTCATAGTAAATGGGATGACAAGATCATGAGAGTTGGATGGATGGATAAGAGGATAGGCCATATAAGGGATGGATGCTTGCCTCATGATAAACAGATAGGTAGGCTATAGTGGAAAGCTCATGATAAACAGATGGGGATAAGCTATAAGATGGAAAGCTTGTGATAAGGATACACCATAGTGGATGGATCATAAGGGAGCTAGGATGTGATCTCCAAAGGCTATGTTGCATAGGAAGAATAACTTGCCTGATTCTAGGTGGTAATGCTTAAGATTTTTTGCATGACACATGATGGATTTTATATTGCAAGGCTCATGACAAAGGGATGACATGATGGGTTGGTTTGGATGGGATGGATAAATTGTCAATGGATAGGACTTGGTTTAGAAAGAAGGTATGCCAAGAAATATCCAAGCATGTTTCAACATTTTGCCCCTATGTCTTCATCAAGATCAAAAGGTGGAAGGATGGGTAAATGGGTTCAGTAGGATAGGCATGGATGTAATGGCTAAGGATGGTAGGATGGTATATGGCAAGATAGGACATGATAAGATGGAAAATGATATGTTGGATGAGACAATGTGCCCCCATGTGTAAGTGACATAGAAGATCAACCTACACATGACGCCTGTTTGCCAGGTTTTCATCATGGTACTTATCCAAAGCGCCGGTTTGCCAGGTTTTCACCGTTGGACGAAAGGATTTCTCTTTACTATTTTGATTTTTTTTTTTAATTTTTTTTTTTTTTGCTTTTAGATAGGTTCACAATTACACATGGCACCCGTTTGCTAGGTTTTCATCATGGTACTTATCCAAGGTGCCTGTTTACTAGGTTTTCACCGTTGGATGAAGGGATTTCTCTTTACTTTTTTGATTTTTTTTGTTTTTTTGCTTCTTTTTTTTTTGGATGGGATGACAATTACACATGGCGCCTATTTGCTAAGTTTTCACCATGGTAATGGATAGGAGGGACTCAAGTGTTTAGTGCTATGAAGGTTGATAGTGTCCCTTTAGAGATGGATGATGTCTTCGCCTGGACCATGTCATTATGCTCATAGATGTTGATAAGGGATTGCATGGATGAGAGATGGAGTCGGTAGATCGTGGATGATGAAATGGATTATGAAAGGTTCATGCAAGGATAGATGGATGGGGATAGTGGATTATGATGTGGATTATATAGGCTTATGGAATGAAGATAGATGAAAGGCTTATGCAAAAGCATGGACCATAGGAAGGTGATGGGGAAGATATGTAGGATAATGGATGGAAGATGGGGAGATGGAGGCATGTGGGAATGTTTTGAATTGGAAGGGAATCATGACCAATGGTTGCACACACCATGATAAACATTGAAGCTTTTGATGGGATGATGGTGTAGGAAGCAATGGAGATATTTTCTTAGGAGATGGTTGATGAAGTGATTTAGGAACCCACATAGATTTAGTATTTTTAGTGCTTTTGCTTTGCTTGTGGGATTTCTGAAGGTAATGGAAGTTTTGGATGGAAATAGGCTCTTGGATGGAGATAGGTGGTTGGGATTCTTGAGATGTGGATGAGGATGCCTCATTCACTTTGCTAGCTTTTTGCTTAGGAACCCAAACCATTTTGTTGTTAGGCTTTGCTTTTGGAGGTGTGGGCTTGGATATCTTTGTGAATGTTCTTTGCTTAGAAGATGGATGATTTAGAGACTTTTCACATCGATGCCCTAAGGCATGAGGGTCCTTAGGAGTTTTAGTTGGATTTTTGGCTTTATAGATAAAGGCATCCAAATGTTTATTTTGGAATCCCATGGGTTTGGTGGAGTGGATGGAATGATTGGAAGCTTTATACTTAAATGATGTGTGCTTTTGTTGGTCATGATTAGGGATGTAATGATACTTATGAATGATATGTATGTTAGGTGTTGGAAGCAATGGTGGCAAGGTGGATGGAGAGATAATTGGAGTTGGTAAAAGTGGAGGCAAAGTGGATGGTGGAAGGTGTACGGTCACATGCTTTTGACATTTATAGGATGATGGAGGTGAAATGACAACATATGTTTTAGGTAGATGATAGGGGGTCTGATGGAAAGTGGTAGGTTTAGGATGCATGAAGGGATTACCAACATCTTTAGCTTGTTTACCTTGGGGTGTGTATCCAAGGCCATATGAGCATGGAGGGATCTTGACATGGGTTGGCTCCAAAATACCTTGTTCATAAAGGCCTAGACCTTTTCCTTGGTAGTTCATGTTTTGGAGTATGCGATGGACTATGGGACTAGGTGTGGTTTGAACACTAGACTTGAGTTCATTATTGGATGAAGGTGAAGTGGATAAAGGTCGTTGTTTTTGTCCTAAGGAAGAACACTCATGGACAAAGGTGGTAAGACCAAGTGGACATGATGGTGGATTTGAAGTGGAATCGATGGTGGATGTGGAAGGATGATCATTAGGATCTTGATTATGTTCGCTAAGATCCAAGCTATTTGTTTGATCTTTTATGCTTACTTGGGGGACAAGTGTCTCATCATGATAAGTGGATGTTTGCTTATTATGGATAGGGCTAGATGGCGGATGACTAAGAGCAATTTGGATATCTTGCTCATGGATAGATATAGGATTATGGATAGGATCAAGGTGCTCATGGATAGCTTCTTCATAGGTATCATCTTGATCATAAAGAAGGTAAATGTTATGGATGGGTTGCATGAAAGAATTTTGATCTTGAGTTGGACTAGGGCTTAATGTTTCCACATGCTTAGGATTAAACCTTTGACATACCTCTTGGGTTGCTTGAATGGAAGTGGAAGGCTCTTGGATAGGCTCTTGGTCAACAACATAAGAACATGATGACTCTTGACTTGGATTAATGATAGAAGATTCGCAAATAGGCTTGATGGCTTGTAGGTCACATGATGGGCTTGAAAGGCTAAGAATGTTAATTGAGGGCTCTTGGATAGGCTCAAGGATAGGTGGACCATATGATGGGATTATAGGCTTGGACATGACCTTTGGAAGTTCTTTGGTAGGCTCATGAATGGGTGCTTGACATGGAGGTAGTTTATTCCTAGCTAGTAGTCAATGGATCACATCCTTTGCAAGGGTATGAGTGGATGGACAATATAATGGATGGATGATAAGGGTAGATGGTGTTGTAGGCTTATGATTAGGATTAGGTTGAGGGCTAATTGGATTGGGTGGATTTGGACTAGATGGGGGTAACACATGGGATTGGGATGATGTGACATGTTTTCCCATTATAGGTAGGTACACCTTGTAAACAATTGGGACAAATATTGGGCATTGATTTGTATTATGGCCTTTGGTCCTATGGTATGCACAATAATCATGTTCATCATATGGATTTTCTTCACATGGGTTGATGGGGCGAAGTTCAATGAGTTTTGCTTCAAGCATTCTTTGTAAAACTATCTCAGCCGCATCCTTTGGTGAAGGATTAGAATGACATGGTGATGAAGGTAATGAAGGGCTTGGTGGTTTGGAAGATAAAGGGATCAATGGACTAGGAATGGGATCACATAGTGGTGTTGGGATAGGATTGGTTGGTTCATGTGTTAGCATGGGATTGGAATGTGGTGGCCACTCTAGATTGGTATCTCCCTTGTCAAAGGTAATTGGATCTTGCATAGGATAACTTGGGCTTGTTTGATTTATGTACAAGGGGCCATTGGGATTTGCATGTGTTTCTTGTTGCAGAGGTAGACTTAGGTCTATCAATGGTGCTTGATGGTCTTGTTGAAGAGGTGTACTTGGACCTGTTTGATTTATGTACAAAGGGCTATTTGGACTTGCATGTTGTTCTTGTGATATCACTTGATTGCCTTGTGGATGGGCTTGGTAGTGCATTGGAATGGTGGGATGAGGGATTGGATAAGCTTGAGGTGGAGTTTCATAGGTTGATGTGACATTGACTTGGTGGATAGGTGGATTAAGTTGATAGGAAGTGGATGGATATGACATGTGGCTATAAGGTGGATTAGGTTGGTATGGAGTGGCTAAGGTTTGTTGTACTTGTTGGGCTTGACTAGTGGCTAAAAGGTGTTGAACTTGGGTTACGAGGTTTTGCAGATGAGGTGATTGGCTTACATGGGGTTGAGCTTTTTGGATGAAGAATTGTAATATTTCAATGGCATCTTGGTTTAGGGGTTGTGATCCTTGATAAAGATTTTGGAGGAATCTTTGGAATTTGATTTCTAGGTCCTCTAGTGTAGACATGTTGTCACCAAGTGTTTGTCTTAAGTCCTTTTAACAAGTACTTGTTTAGGGATTTGGATGATGATGTGGATTGTTTGGATGACTTGGCTATGTTTGGGATGAAAGTGATTGGGTTTGAATGTTATTGGAAGAATGTGTAGGATGACTTGTCTTTATGTGTTTGGGTGTTTAGAGCTTGATGTGGCAATATTCAAACAAATGATTATGCATATACACACATGAATCACTCACGCAAGACACATAAGCAAGTTTTTAGTTTGGAAGAATGTGATGATGGTTAAGCAAACACGTGAAGACACTTCAACAAGTCCTAGTCAAGGCAAGGCCACTATCACAAGGAGGTTCTAGTGAAAATCCGGGGGACCGGCACCCCACGAACATCCAGCAAGCCACTTAAGACTTTAACTAACCCTACTAGGAGTTTTAATATACACAAAGGTACACCTCCTTTCGAGTTAGCACTGTATGGTGGGCGCTAATACCGGTTAGACTTGGCTTTCGCCTTATCCTCTAATTTTTATAGCGGACCGGATGAAAGTACCGCTTGAGGTCGTTCCCTTGGGGTGGATACCAAGGCAGGCCTCTCTAAGGCTAAACAAAAGCAACACAAGTAAATGTTTTTGATCTCCAAGTTCGTGTTGGGACGCGAGGAGAGAGCATACACATTTACTTGGTCACACTCGCATGGGGTTCATTAACCTTAGAAGTTCAATGTGTGGAAGACAATGCAAGCACTTGTTTATTTTAAAGCCCAAATCCAAATGTGATGAAAGACAATGGTCTATTTTAGCCCAATTTTTTGATGTGAATTTACAAACAATTGTTCATTTTATGCCCAAATCCAAATGTGTGATCAAACAAGATTAAGAGATGAAAAATTAGAATGATGGTGCACCTGATATAATCGCTTTCTAATTTGCTGTAGATGTTGATGTCAATGTTGCTCCAGCTCCTTATGATCACCTACAACATAAAAAAATGATATTATAATGCAGGCATAAAAAATAGGCTCATCAGGCAAGGAAAATTGTAATTTTATATGCATAGCCGAATTAGATTTGATTATTTCGATAGATTTTTGATTCAAAAATTAAAAAATTAAAGAAGAGACCCCCATTAATTTTCAAAGAGCTTTCCGAAAATGTAAAGAAATCAAAAAAATTCTTTGTTTTGCGCCCAGAAATATAGATTTATGAAAATAGTACAGTCGGCAAAGATCTGATTTTTTTGCATAGTAAACAACCTCCAAATTAAATCTGTAAAACATAGACCCCCATTAGAATTTTGAGAGCATTCCAGAAATGTAAATTTTTTTGAAAAATTCACTTATTTGCGCCCAAAATTGTGATTTTATGAAAAAACATAAAAATGTGATAAATCCCACAAAAATCACGATAAACCCAAAATTTTTCTGCTGTAGCTTCCTTATATCATGGACAAACTTCTGCTAAAATCTTGTAGAAAAATTCGCAGCCATTTGGAAGATATGATGAAATCTTTAAAACCTAGGGTTTTGTCGAAAAAGTAGTAGATCTGCAGCAAAAAGTTAATTAAACTTGCAAAACTCAATAATGGGGATTAAATGAATGCAAATTTTTACTACAAAAACCTGCAAAAAAGATCAAACGAAGTGAGTCCCACCGGGCGTGCCAAATGTAGTTAGGGTAAAATTGCAAATAGGATAAATGAAGAATCAACAATGATAAAACCCTAGCAATGCACAATGAAGCACAAGACAACATGAAAATCAAAATAAGAAATGCAAATGCAAACCGATCTCCACGCTATGCTTGATTTATCTCCATTGCTCTTCTCCACCTCGCATGAGCATGCAAGATTTTGAAGGATTATTGTTGGAAGAATGTTGGGTGCTCATTTCTACAGCATAACATTAAGATGAAGATGACATGAGGATGATAGTTGAAGGATGCAAAGGCTCTAATGATATTTCAACAGAATAAGGGTACTTGAGGCTCAATCCCTGCATTCTAATGGCTTATGAGGGGGTTGATTTATAGGAAAGGCTTGGTTCCAATGGACGGCTGAGATTAAAAAGCTAATTGATTGATGTGGACAGCTAGGATTGATTAGGTATTCCCACTCTTCAAGGGAGTTGTAGTCATTTGACAAGTGTCAAGGAGGATAGGGTTCATGTGTGCTTGTGTACATAAAAAGTACTACATATAAAATATATTAAATAAAAGGCTGTAATACCACTTATCTTTTTTAAATGAAAGAGGCACACATGTCGGCTAAATGATAAGATAAATTAATTAAATAAATAAAATTTATTTAATTAATTGGAAAGTCGGCTTATAATGAAAACTTAATTCAAATAAAATATTTGAATTAGTTGGGATATGAGTTGGATATTAATTAAATAAATTAAATTTATTTAATTAATTGGATAGTGGGATTAGGATATGATTAAAATGAGATTTTAATTAAATAAATAAAATTTATTTAATTAATTGGCTAATGGATAAATGGGATTAAGAGTGGGATTTAGGACAAAATGATGTCTAAGTGATATTTTTATCAAGGTGTTGCTAGACATGAACAAAGTTGGGACAAATTTGGGTGTCTACAGTATGTAATAATTCAAATGATATATCTTGTAATCAGTTATGCAGAATGTTATGTGATTTGCTAACCTCATATGAGAGATGAAGGGAAAAATACCAAGAGGCCACTCATGGGTTTAGAGGCCTTTTGTAATGTCCCCTTCTATGCAGTTCAACTTTTTTCGTACCTTGCACACAAATTCAACTTGCACAAAGAGAACATTAGGACATAATTCATTTCTATATCTTATAAATTCATATTCTTCTATTATTCATTAAAGTTAAGATCCCATATCTTTGCATATTCCTATCACATTCATCATAATAAACATTTCTTCTTCTTCATAAGGATAGTGAGATAGGTATGAGTGACTATCATGGGCTTGGTATTCCTTTGTCTTAAGTGGGAATAATCCACATCTTAGGCAAAGGCCTTCATAAGTAATCCTTAGGTTTTACCCTAAGGCATTCATATATAATCCTTAGGTTTTACCCTAAGGCCATATTAATCTTTAGGTATTAACCCAAAGCCTTCTCCTTAGGTTATTAGCCTAAGGCCATTAATAATCTTTAGGTGTTACCCTAAAGCCTTCTCCTTAGGTTATTAGCCTAAGGCCATTAATAATCTTTAGGTATTAACCCAAAGCCTTCTCCTTAGGTTATTAGCCTAAGGCCATTAATAATCTTTAGGTGTTAACCCAAAGCCTTCTCCTTAGGTTATTAGCCTAAGGCCATTAATAATCTTTAGGTGCTACCCTAAAGCCTTCTCCTTAGGTGATCAGCCTAAGGCCATTAATAATCTTTAGGTGCTACCCTAAAGCCTTCTCCTTAGGTTATTAGCCTAAGGCCATTAATAATCTTTAGGTGTTACCCTAAAGCCTTCTCCTTAGGTGGTGAGCCTAAGGCCATAAGGCCATTAATAATCTTTAGGTGTTACCCTAAAGCCTTCTCCTTAGGTTATTAGCCTAAGGCCTTCTCCTTAGGGTATTAGCCTAAGGCCATTAATAATCTTTAGGTGTTACCCTAAAGCCTTCTCCTTAGGTTATTAGCCTAAGGCCTTCTCCTTAGGTTATTAGCCAAAGGAAATTAATAATCTTTAGGTGTTACCCTAAAGCCTTCTCCTTAGGTGGTGAGCCTAAGGCCATTAATAATCTTTAGGTGTTACCCTAAAGCCTTCTCCTTAGGTTTTACCCTAAGGCCTTAATTAATCTTTATACTAAACATAAATTAAATATACATACAAATCTTGCATTTAATAATTTAAAATAAGCATGTTAAATATACTTACCTGCTGAAACTTTTATTTACCTCTTATTCTTTTCTTTGTGCAGATTTGATTTATTATGGAGCTTTTGATTTATATTGGTTGTTTTGGATTGCTGAGTCTATCTTTCGTTGTATTCTCTTTTTGTTGAACTTATAATTATATTACCAAATTTTATTTTCTTTTGATGATGTTTTCCTTTTATTTCACAACCTTTATTTATTTCCCTTTCAAGGGATATATTCAAAGAGGCATGTCTCTTATTATTTTTATTACTTTATATTAATTCCTTTTTGTGGTAAAACTAGTTCTAACCATATGTAACTCGGATAGGTTAAAAGATGTTTATTTATTTTATTTATAATTATATTATATCATTTATATTATAATAAATGATATATTATATATTTTATATTATTTATACTATATCATTTATATCATAATAAATGATATATGATTTATATTATATTATTTGTATTTGTATTATTAGATATATTTATAATATATTATATTTATATATATTGTTATTTATAATATGGATAAGATATTCATACAATAATATTATTTATTAAATAATATATAATGTATGTAATTATTTCTATCATCTGAAATAATATTTTACAAACCCTCTTTATCATGTTCAAATCTTTACTTTAACAGTGTCTTGATATGGGGACATGACAACCCTCCCCACTCAAAGATTGCTTGTCCTCAAGCAACCATAATTAGATATCCTATAATATTTTATAACATTATTATTTTTTGATTGGCTTTATAACATTATATTTTATTGAGGTTTATGTATACAAATATTTTGAGCTAGTTGTTTACATATATTTTAATTGTTTTTTCTCATGCCATTTCAAGCCGTAGGTTACCTATAGAGATATTTTAATTATTTTATTTTACTATTTCATTTAATATATTTATTTAATGTAATTTTAAGAGTTATTTTATTCTTATTTATTTTTTTCCTTATTTACTCATTACTTATTACATATTTGTAAGTAAATTTTAATTGTTTAATATTGCATCATAACATATTTAGTAGATTTTAATTTTTTAATGTTGCATATATATATTTAAATATTTAAATATTTTAGCAATGTATTAAACACCATTTTCCAGTGATTCATGAAATTCATTCCTACCATTTTCATTGATTTTTTTTATTTTTATTTTATTTTTTATTTTTAACTATTATTCACAGGATGGTAGGATCACTGCTCTGATACCACTTGTAATGTCCCCTTCTATGCAGTTCAACTTTTTTCGTACCTTGCACACAAATTCAACTTGCACAAAGAGAACATTAGGACATAATTCATTTCTATATCTTATAAATTCATATTATTCTATTATTCATTAAAGTTAAGATCCTATATCTTTGCATATTCCTATCACATTCATCATAATAAACATTTCTTCTTCTTCATAAGGATAGTGAGATAGGTATGAGTGACTATCATGGGCTTGGTATTCCTTTGTCTTAAGTGGGAATAATTCACATCTTAGGCAAAGGCCTTCATAAGTAATCCTTAGGTTTTACCCTAAGGCCTTCATATATAATCCTTAGGTTTTACCCTAAGGCCATATTAATCTTTAGGTATTAACCCAAAGCCTTCTCCTTAGGTTATTAGCCTAAGGCCATTAATAATCTTTAGGTGTTACCCAAAGCCTTCTCCTTAGGTTATTAGCCTAAGGCCATTAATAATCTTTAGGTGTTAACCCAAAGCCTTCTCCTTAGGTTATTAGCCTAAGGCCATTAATAATCTTTAGGTGCTACCCTAAAGCCTTCTCCTTAGGTTATTAGCCTAAGGCCTTCTCCTTAGGTGATCAGCCTAAGGCCATTAATAATCTTTAGGTGTTACCCTAAAGCCTTCTCCTTAGGTGGTGAGCCTAAGGCCATTAATAATCTTTAGGTGTTACCCTAAAGCCTTCTCCTTAGGTTATTAGCCTAAGGCCATTAATAATCTTTAGGTGTTACCCTAGCCTTCTCCTTAGGTGGTGAGCCTAAGGCCATTAATAATCTTTAGGTGTTACCCTAAAGCCTTCTCCTTAGGTGGTGAGCCTAAGGCCATTAATAATCTTTAGGTGTTACCCTAAAGCCTTCTCCTTAGGTTTTACCCTAAGGCCTTAATTAATCTTTATACTAAACATAAATTAAATATACATACAAATCTTGCATTTAATAATTATAAAATAAGCATGTTAAATATAATTACCTGCTGAAACTTTTATTTACCTCTTATTTTTTTCTTTGTGCAAATTTGATTTATTATGGAGCTTTTGATTTAAGGTTGTTTTGAATTGCTGAGTCTATCTTTCGTTGTATTCTCTTTTTGTTGAGCTTATAATTATATTACCAAATTTTCTTTTCTTATTTTATTTATAATTATATTATATCATTTATAATATAATAAATGATATATTATATATTTTATATTATTTATACTATATCATTTATATCATAATAAATGATGTATGATTTATATTATATTATTTGTATTTGTATTAGTAGATATATTTATAATATATTATATTTATATATATTGTTATTTATAATATGGATAAGATATTCATACAATAATATTATTTATTAAATAATATATAATGTATGTAATTATTTCTATCATCTGAAATAATATTTTACAAACCCTCTTTATCATGTTCAAATCTTTACTTTAACAGTGTCTTGATATGGGGACATGACACCTTTGTCACATGTGGTATAAGGTACCCATGATGCAAGGGATGATTATCACATAGAGGCCTTGTCACATGAGGCATAAGGTACCCATAGTGTAAGGATAGTGATGTATAGGCTTTGGTTACCTTGATGTAAGGCATCATAAAAGTACCAAGGAGTCTCATAGAGGCCTTGACTATTAAAGATACCATATTGAGTCTAAGGATAGAGACATTAGAGCTCCATGGTGGATAATGATAACTCTCCCCTAAATCTCCCATAGGTTGTTAACAAATGATATATAGCTAAATAGATTACAATTTGTATTGATGAAGATCATAGATCATGTGAAATGTCATGATAAGAATATGCAATGTCATGATAAGAATATGCAAGACATATTGATGATGATCATGAAAGTAACATGTGAAATGTTAATGATATGCAAGGCATAAGAATAGTTATCATAAGATCAATTCGTGAAATAAGAATGAAAGATAATGTGCATTGAAGCAATCATAAGATTAACAATAGTGATATGCATTAAAAGTAATTATATATTCATAATAATGATATGCATTGAAAGTAATCATAGTTTGATTATAGTAATGTATGATGAAAGTAATCAATGATGAACTAAAGTTATGAATTTAGCATTTGATCATAGAAATGATAAAAGTAATATGTAAATTATATATGTGACTTTAAATGCAAAATGTACTAATGTTCTTTTTTTGCAAGTTGAAATTTGTGAACAAGGGGACATTACAACAATCATGCAGCTTGTAGCACGAATCGCCATGATGAATCCGTCATCGCCACGGTGAATCCGTCATTGTATACCACTACTGCCACAACCATGCCGCTTGTAGCATGAATCGGCACCGTGAATCCGTCATTGTATACCACTGCTGCCACAACTTGTCAAATTGCGGAAGACAAAGATACACCATAATTCGAACACACTCCACTTAAGAACCATGAAGTGCCTAGAGTCACCTACATAGATCCACAACTATTTAGAAGCCAATATGTCTTTGGGGGGATTTGAACCTTGGTCTCCACAACAATAACCAAGTGGTCTTAACCACTAGACGACACCCACTGGGCAAAAACACCAAAATTTTAAATACATATCTTTTAAGTAGATTTCAACTACACAATATATGGATTTCAATTGTATTTTTAGATAGATGTAGATTATAAACTAAATTTTAATTGCACATTTTTATTTTGAAAATTATAGATAAATAAAAACAACTTTTTAAATAAAAATAGAGTAAATAATGTTTAAAAAAATAGTAAATAAAAATAAGTAAAATAAACTAGTCCATGTGTATATGTAATAGTTTAAAAAATAACTATTAAAATTTAATATCCATATAAAATAATAAAATAGTTCTTAAAATAAAAGTAAAAGTAAAAGTAAACTAGTATATATATCTTAAGCATATCTATCTATAAAGATGTTAAGAGATATCACTTGAAATATCTCTTTTAAATTTAGGACATAAGTTTAACTAGATACTTTGAAACTAATATCTACACATCCTTTAAATAAATATATTCAAAATATTTTTATCTACCCATACTTACCACTCCCCTTAGCATTAGAGTGTAAGGGAGAGGACCCATTCACACACACTCTAATTTTGCCCACATCAAGCTCTTAAATTGTACATCCCATGACATACCATTTTCATGAAAATTTGAGCATATCTTCGTATTTGAGTTAAAAACTTAATACTATTGTTTGGAAATTGGGCATGAGTTGTCAAAAACCATACAAAAAAATTAGACTGAAACATGTGCACCAACACACCTATTACCAATACCCTTATATGTCAGTATATTATTAATTGTTTATTTAATGCAACATGTGAAGTGTATTTGTTATATATATATACACGCATGTATTTATATCTCAACAACTATTCTTTGCGTATATTTAAAAGAGATCTAAGTGCGACGTGGTATCTATTGTGTCCTGTTTTTTGTAGAGAGGTTTTCTTTATCTCTACACTTTGCATTTAAAAAAACACTAAAATAAATCGAACCTCCAAAGTTCAAAAATAAAAATCCACTGAAATGATCTTACGGGCAAACATAAATTGTCACTCCAAAAGCGGACAGTCTATCCCTTCATACCATAATGAAAGGATAACGGTTTAACTGTGAGGACAGGATTCCCCATCCTGCGTGCCTGAAATAACAAATTCAGTCCAATAAATTATGGCTTTATCTGTACAAATTTTCTATCTACAGCCAGTAGTTTCATCATCTTGGTTGCCCAGGTTCTCAGTTTCTCAATGTCAGAGACACCCATGTCTGAAAAATTCGTCTACTTTTCACAGGAAGAGTCCAATCTGTGAAGCAGCTCTCAGTGTGAACAAGACTAGCACTAAAACTAAATGGGGTTTGAATTTGCCCTTCATCAGGTAAACCCAGTTTCTTTTTATCATCTCACGCTTAGCTAGCTCCTGTTCAAATTTTGTTTACTCTGTATTTTTTAAGCTCACTAACTCACAGAATCTTTTGTCAACATAAATTTCATGTTCAATTAAAGGGAATGGTTTTGGCGTTTCTGAATCTCAGTTTCATGGAACTTGAGATTAAAAAGAATGTGTGTTATTTGAATTGCTTTGTTGTGTTTGAGCTTTTGGTTGCATTGACAGCCATTCCAACTCTAGGGTTTAGTTTAATTGCATTTTGTTATTTTGTTTTAAGAGGCAAATTATAACACTCTCCAACAAGGGGAATGCTCCATCAAGTTTAGAACACATCTAATTTTGAAGGGTTTTTGTTATGCCAAAATTTGCCTGGTAATTGCACCGACCTAACATTGTTTGGGTGTAGCCTACACTAACACATGGCATATCTATCAGAGCTTGAATTTGAGTCATCATCGTAACAATTGCTCCATCTTTCCACTAAGCCATTGCTCAGGGGACAATTTAGACTGTATCGATTGTTATTCTAGAGTTCAGGTGTTTTTCATATTGACGGGAGGTGTAAAATTTAGTCTATAGTATACTGAGGAAGGGGGATTGTGTGTAAGTGACATCCTTCTGTGATTTGAACCATCTTTTGGGGTCAAATTTTGAAAAATATTGGAATGAAGGCAGTTAATGACCACAAGCAAAAAGATAAATTGATATATATTGAGATGTAAATTGTAACACTCATCCTTGTGGGCCCTGGCAAGTGATACCGGGGAATCTACTATCATGCTTAGAACACCTTTTGGTGTAGAAGCCGTGTGTGCAAGGGGTTTCAATTCCACCAAAAGTCACCTGGGACTTGCACTCAACCTTGTTTCAGTGTTGCTTTAATTAGGGGAGACCCAGCAGAGCTTGAACACCAGTCATCATCATCACAATTGCTCTAGCTTCCATTAGGCCATGGCCCTCTGGACTGAAAGGCTTATATTTTGAGTCTGATGCAGTTGATTACTGAAAACAAATGGAAGGATTGAGCAAGAGAGCTAATAGCCAAGGTTCTATACTACTGGACCATAATAAAAAAAATTATAACAATAAAATAAGAATTACTTGTATGATTCTTAGATTGTATTGGTTGGAATGAACATTTAGAAAAATAAGGGCACTGGGTGGAAGCTGAAGTCATGAATCATTATATCTGTATTGCCACTTTGCTTACTGTCGGCATATGCAATTCTTTTGAACCTGTGTTCCCATGCCAACTCACAGTCGACAATTTGCATTGGGACTTATATTAATTTGTAAGGAAATTTGTACAGAAGAATTGAACTTGTGACCTCCAGGAGCTTGTCTTGTGTATCATTGCTGCTTAAATGTGCATCAAACCATAGTAGCAAAAGTCATTCTCTGGAATAAATCAGCAAACCAAATGAAAAAGGTTTTTTCAAAAAATTATGATTTAATTGGAAAAACATTGGGTTAGGTTTAGGGTTTTCAAAAACTGAAAAAAGGGTTAGGGTTTCAGGAAAAAGAAAAAAATGCCAACGTCAAAAGAATCAGACAAAAATTAAAATCACCATAAAATCAGAAATCGTGATTTTTTGCAGATTTAATTGGATAAAATCGCTAAAAAATTGTCTGTGCCAATTAATTCAAAAACCCACAATTTTTTCTGTTAAACAACCGGTTTTCTATCTGATTTCTGATTTCTCACATTTTCTTTCTGATTTCTGCAACTATGCAAGTTCAAACAATTGACATAAGATGTCATTTGAACATTTTATTTGAATAAAAAATAACAGGAGTTATATTTGATTTGTTTTATTGGTTCTAGAGTAGTATTTTCACATAGAACTAGGAACCAAATTCATTGAGTTAGGCCATATGTAGGTTGAGTATGTTGTGTTCCTAACAGGAACCTGCTATTGTAACTGGGAAAATTTTGCCCCTAAAATCAGAAATTGTGAAATCTGACTGAAAGCCCTATATTTGATTGCTGCAATCTGCAACTAACAGAAAATCCACCACTATACTTGCTAGTTGCTACTATAAGTGCTAGAATCTGTTACATAAAACTGATTTTGAAAACAACTAGAGCATACAACATGAAAGCTAGAACAAAAGGCTGGAATTTACTTTTTCTTTCTTTCTTTGAGCTGAATCTAGAGTTCATGGGATAGATCTAAATAATTTGGACTACAGGAAGGACATCACAAGAATAATTAAAACTACAGAATTAGGGTTCACTATTATTAAAATAAAAAATTTAGAGCAACATATATGATGGAAGGAGACTTCTTTGAGAAGGTAGGACTTCCAACTCAGGCCCAATTCAATAGCAGTATGGGAGCTGCACATGGTCAAGAATTTGTGATAATCTAAACTAAATATACCACTGTAATATACCTCAGCCAAAAGTATAGAAAAGGAAACCCAGAACTATTCTAACTAACATGCAGACACATATATTTATTATTTTTCTTTTTTCAGTCATATACATATATTCAGATTGAATCTAGTAACATGGTATTACTTACTGGGCCATTCCCAGAATACAACACTAACTAGTACAAAACTGACCGCCCTTGATGATTCTGAGCACTCTGCAGTCTGCAAGTCTGAATTTGCTGAAGATGTTGACAGCCATCTGTATGAATCTGGTGTCAAGATACACTACATACTGCTCCTGGGGGTTTCTGTCCCCAAGATGATAGGTTCACGCCTGAAGGGTTTCGTCTCCAATGTGCCCAGCTGTTGTAGCAATGCCACTAGCACTGAAATGAGAGTTGAATGTTTGTTAATTTTCCAAAAATGTCCTCTTCTGCCTTTTGCGCTGCCTTGTAATCCCAACTTAGTCAATTATTGGCAATCTGTCCCTCAATCGGTGGCAGATGACTGATAAGTTACTCCTTCAATCAATGGCAGTTAACCGAGTCACTCCCTCCTTAATTGGTGGCAGTACCAAACAGCTAACACCCTAATTGGTGGCAGTTCCAACAGTTAATTGACCACATGTCCCCCTTTACTCCAGTTCTAACTAAACAGAAAAGTGCTGCAGACAGGCGTGATGGCAATAGACACACAACACCTTATTCTAATATGCAACTATCTTAACTGACAGACCCAGTCACTGCAACTGGAGGACTCAAAGATGCAGACGTTTCATAACTGAAGACTTAATCCTATCTAACCGTAGACAGAGCACTTACTTAGTGGTGCGGGTAAAAGGGGACACGACAAATCTGCCCTTCCTGGAGTTCTTGTCCACAAGCTATGTTACTGGGTTCTGCAGTATTGCCCCCCGTGCCTGTATGGGTTTGGTATGGAGCCAGGTACAGGGATGGTATGCCCTGGGGTTCGCCGGGGCCGGACCTGGGAGGATCTGGGTGAAAGTCAATGGAAAAAAGGTGAAAATTTAGTGTTGAACGCTCATTTTGCCGTCAGTCATCGCTGTTTCTGGTGAGAATTATTATTGCGGTTGAAGGTTAACATATAAAAAAGAAAAAAAATCTTATTCTGTTCATTTCAAATGGCGATGCCCAGTTTTTTTTTTTTTTTTTTTTTGTGAATTATAAAGTATTTAAATAATTTGTTTATTGACAGTTATGAGGATTACTGTTTTTATAGTTTTTAATATCTATAAAATTATAAATTATTATTATATAATATATAATTATTATATATATAAAATTATAAATTATAGTTACATTGAATATATTAATATAAAATATAAATTATAGTTATATAATATATTATAATTATGTATATAATATTATAAATTATAAATTATATTTTATAATTTATATACATAATTATAAATTATTACTATATATTATAATTTATGTAAAATTTATAAATTATAACTATATATTATATAATAAATTATAATTATATAAATATAATTCATTTATATATAAAAATATAAATTATAATTATATAATTATAATTTATAATTTATTTATATATAAAATTATAAATTATAACTATATATTATAATTTATATAAATAAATTATAAATTATAATTATATAATAATTTATAATATTTTTTTAATTAATGAATTATTTATAAGGGAGCCATACCCTGTAACTAAAGGAGAACAAAAACAAAAATAAAGTGCATGCCCTGTAAATAGGGGTGCATAAGGACAAAATTCCGCCCATCTGTGATGGTAATCACCTAAAGGGCTATAATCCCTACGATTCTTTCCTTCCCATCTTAACATGGGAGCGAAGAGTCCTCATACTTTTCTCACTACCTGTTGGTTTCTTCTTTCGTGTAACCATTGTCCATTGATTTTCTTCCCTTGTTTGATCATTTGTCGCAAGCCTGTTAATTTGTGAGGACTCCACCATCACAGAAGTGGCCTCATCTACTTCTTGAACGATCCTGGCATCTGAGGCCCCAAAATTAATAATTGAGGAATTGATTTCTCTCCCTTGTGATTCATTGCTTGGTGCTATTGAAACTGCCATATTTTTTGACTGGGAGCCATGAGCAGCAGATGGTGTGGACTGGGGTCCTTTTTGTCCATCCCTATCTGGAGTCCTCATATTTTGAGGGGATTTAAGATGAGTATTATCCTGCTTTGCACCCTGCTGAAGGTCTGCTGAATCCTCTATTTCCACAAGTAATGGTGGATAGCAACCTCTTTCCACCATGAAGCTTGTCCATCAATTTTGAATTTTGTATAGTTTGAAGCAATGTGCCAGTGTTGTAGCATCTACGGCAACGGAACGGTAAACCCTCATAGTCCAGAATTTGATTCCAGTTGTGGTTAGAGCTTTTTAGGCAAATATCTATTGGGAGATTTTTGGAAGTATGATGCGAGCAAATGTGGAAAGGAGAAAGTCTGAGGAGCCTTCATCAATAGCCAGGAACTTCCCTAGTTTGTTACAAATTGCCTCAAAACAAGAATCAAACCAAAATTGGAGCAGAAGATTGGGAAGTCAAACCCAGATAGGCATAGCAGAAAAGGACTTAGAAGTAGGGTTAAAGTCTTGGTGCCACGGTTTGAGCATGAGCAGGTGTTCATCACAAATCCATTGATAGTCACAGAGAATTGTGTTTCGATCCTGCATGTTGTCAAAAACCACAATAAAAAACCTGTGAACACAAGGGTAAATTTGAATGTTACCTTTCAATAGAGGGTTCCATGTTTCTGCGATCCATTTGTGGAGCTCTACAAGACTGGGCCAAAACTTAATAAATCTTTCAATTAAGCCATATTCTGCAAAATAACTTTCGTTTTCAATCACCTCTTTTTCAATTTCATCATCTAGATCGAAGACTTGAGATTCATTGGCGCAACGAAGGGCCCTAACTATCTGCGAATCGTGATTAGTGGATGCGGCCTCCTGAGGAGGGAGAGATTGCCACTCATGCAAGAAAAAACCCCTTGCCGTTCCCAAGTCCTCGCCCTGTTCATTCACAGGTAAATCCTTGGCGTTTTGAAAACGGGCCTCCTTTGTTCCAATGGAACCCTTCTTGGCCGTCTGTGGCATTAATGTCATGCTTCCACTCGGATAACAAAATTGCTTGCGATTTGGGTGAGAGGTGAGCACCCAGTGCCGCGAACTTGACCCCGTTCCGCCATTGCCTGCTACTGTTTGTTGTAGAAACAATCTTTTGTCTCGCAGAAGGAGCCCTAAACTTGGCAGTTTTTGGCATATTTCTGGAGGATTGCAAATAGAATATATAATAATTTATAATATTTTATATAATAATAATTATTTATAATATTATATATATAAATATATTTTTGAACCCATAATGTACGCAAGGAAAAAAAATTGCCATACCTCCGTACCTGGTACTTGTACTTGTAGCAGGACCAACAACTTAGTCCACAAGCAATGTAGTGTTGGATGTTCGAAAATCTCTAGTCCTTCCCAAGTAACATCTTCGGTAGATAGGTTCTTCCAATGGACCAAGTATTTTGTGACAATCCTATCCCTCAGTTTCTTTTCCCTTATGTTGACACGATGGCCTCTTGGATCATTCAAGGGTGGCAACTCAACTAATGGTACAATATGTTGGTCAAGTGCCCTTTTGAGGCAGGATAGATGGAAAACATTATGAATTCGGCTATCTTCCAGCAACTCCAACTCATAAGCCACCTCGCCAACCCATCTCAACACTTTGTAAGGCCCATAAAAGCGAGGTTTGAGCTTTTTAGCCCCACTCTGCTTGATGGAAGTCTGCCTATAAGGCTGCAAGCGCAAGAAGATCATGTCCCCAACCTCAAATGTTCTCTCAATGTGGTGTTGGTCTGCATAAATTTTTGGTTGATACCATTGTGATGACATAAACTAAATACACCAGTCAACAATATAAAAAACAAACCCAGAACTATTCTAATCACTGTGCAGACACATATATTTATTTATTCTTTTGTTTTTCAGTCATATACATATATTCAGATTGAATCTACTAACACGACATTACTTATTGGGCATTCCCAGCATACAAGACTATACTAATTGATATAAAACTGACCGCCGTTGATGATTTTGAGCACTCTATAGTCTGCACGTTTGAATTTGTTGATGATGTTGATAACCCTCTGTATGAATCTCCAATGCGCCTGATTGTTGTAGCAATGTCAACAGCATTGAAATGAGAGTTGAATGTTTCTTAATTTTCCAAAAGTGTCTTCTCTTTTGCCATATGTGTTGCTTTATAATCCTAGCTTCCTCAATCATTGGCAATCAGTACTTAATCAGTGGCAGATGACTGATAAGTTACTCCTTCAATCAACGATAGTTATGGAGTCGCTCCCTCCTTAATTGATGACAATTCCAAATAGTTAACCCCTTAATTGGTGGCAGTTCCAACAGTTAAATGACCACACATCCACCTTTATTCCAGTTCTAACTAAACAGAAAAGTGTTGCAAACAGGTGTGCTGTCAACAGACACACAACACCTTATTCTAACATGCCACTATCTTAACTGACAGACCTAGTTGCTGCACAACTGGAGGACACAAAGATGCAACCATTTCATAATTGAAGAATTAGTCCTATCTAATTGTAGACAAAGCACTTACTCAGTGTTGCAGGTTAAAAGAGGACACGACAAAATTAGTCTCCACAAGCTATATACCCATTCCAGGGCTTCCAAGATATCACTTTCCTCTAGAGCCCAAATCCTTTTTGTAATTTGGCTCTCATGAGAAATAATAGATGCTTGTAGCTCCCTCATTATGACAAGACTATTGTCAACTCCTTATGAAACCAAAGATTCTTCATAACTCCCTTATTATCTTTTGTTGGTGTTAACAGGGTTTTCTACCTATCCAGTTTCCTTTTAGGACCTTTTCACACTTGTCTACTTAAGTTTACTTAGGACATTTACTTTTTGTGTCTCAAGTCATAAGATTAAGACACATGTTATAATCTTATGTTTTCCTATGTCTCACCCTTGCCTATATATACAAGGGTTTTTCATTGTAATCTCATACATGTCATATTGTATATTTGTATCCTTTGATATAATATAATTATTCTCTCATTTTGGATCTCTTTGTGCTTTCATTGAAGTTTCTTGATCCTGTGTGGCTATCTCCATAACTGTAATGTCCCCTTTCCTAGACAGTGTTAGTCTATGCTTGGTTCTCGTAGACTAACAAGTATGGTTAGGGAACCCTATGAGGTGTAGCCTTGGTTATGTCGGTCATCGGTGGAGGTTGTTGGATTCAGTAAGACCCTCGGTTTGGAGCTTTCTGGAATGTTTTCGGTCACCTTGGCGGGACTTGCTATTTTTAGCAAGTTAGGGTTTCTGTCTGTTTCGGAAATGTTAGAGTTGGATGTGAAGCGTTTCGGCGAGACCTTTCCAACGGTCTATAGATCTCAGGATTCCAATGTGTTTTGAGCCTCCGTTTTAAAGTCCGTAAAATAATAATGTTTATTTTAAAAAGGATTTTAGAACATTTGTATTAAAGTGATTTTATTGTATTTGAGACTATATGAAATATTTAAAATCATAAAATCACTAATAGTTGGGCGCCCAAGGACAAAAGGAGGAATAAAAGATTAAAATATTCATATTTCCCAAAAAGTGGTGTTGGGGGTATAAGGAGGAAAAAGAACTTCATTTGCATTATTGACTATTGCATATTAATATTGTCTGAGCTTTGCTTCAAGCAAGGGTTTTGAACCAGCGTCAATCGGAGACGAGAACCTCCATTGATAGGAGCATCTGCAGGGTTTCAAGGCACTCTAAGGATGTTAATGGTGGGTCACAAGTTGAGCTTCATTGCATCATATTCATGTTGTCACGGAAGTGATTTTGAGGAGTTATCTACAGATTCTCGACACCATGATTATTGAGAAGGGATACAAGACATATTGCAAGTTGTAGCAGAGAGTTTAGAGCAGATTTGACACACTTTCAATGCCATACAGCAGGCCGTACTGCCTGTACCTGGGCTGTACCTCATAGAAGGAGATGTTGGTAGTTTGGAAGGGTTTTGACAAGTTTATTCCATCTCAGTTAGGCATACATCATCCCTGATAATCTGCAGAGATTTTGGAAGGGTTTTAGAGGGAGTTTGAACTATTTATTTGCTGCTGTCACCATTACAGAGCCGTACCAGCACCCAGCAGTGAATGTGGGCAGTCATGAAGCAGTTTGCATTGGGTTTAGTGACTTGGGGAGTCTTCATTTGAGGAGTACACATTGTTATCTGCTGCAGCTACTAGATTTGTATAGGATATGCCTGATTTCATCATGTTTTGAAGAAAACCATTGAATCCATTGGCTGTACTGTTATTACCAACACTGTATTTCACTTTCCAGCTTATGGGTATGTCAAAAAACTAGATTCTCTTGCATATTCTGATATGGGTATTACTTCATTGTGATTTGTAATGTATTTCCATTGAGATAAAGCATCTGGGTATCTCTTGTTTTGTTATTTGCAAAAATATATGTATGCATGTATGTTGTATGCCAAAAATGCAAAACACCAAAACACAACAGGTATCAACTTAACCACAAAAAACTGAAAAAAACTGGTCTCAAATTTGGGGTGGGATATTTCAGTGGTATCAGAGCTAGTTTTCCTGCCAACCTGTTATTTTTATATAGTTGCATGTTAGTTGTGAGACTACTCACATAGTTGCATGTCAGTTTCCATGACCGCACATTGATTGCATGTGAGTTTCTATGAGAAGTAGTGCCAGGGAGCCGAGATACCTTGAAAGATTAAGGGAAAAGGAAGCTGAACATGAACAGTGGGAAGAGTGGCCTTCATGGTTTGAGGAACAACCAGTAGTTCTATATAGCGAACCTTCGGAACAATAATTAATACTCCATAGTGAAGAACCCGTTGCAGAAAACATGGGTGATCGAGAGGGTATGTCTATTAGAGACCACCATGATGAAGGAAGAGTGGATATGGCTAGTGTGTTGCATGCATTGAATGATTTAGCTAGAGGGCAGCATTACATGTTTGATAGGATGGATAGATCCCAAACAAAATTGACCCAGATTCTTGCCTGTTTAGTACCTGGTAATAACGGGAACAATGACAATAACAATGGTGGTCTTGATCAGAATGTAGGAGGAAACAATGGAAATAATAATAATAATGCAAACAATGGTAACAATGGAGAATATTTAGGTAATAATTAGACTACCCCACAATGCACCTTTGTTGGATCAGCTAGCACGAGGCCTCTAATGCCTCAGTTTATACAAGAAAACAACCCATCGGAGGAGGTACACGAGCCTACTGAAACGGTTCGTCTTGCACAGTACTGGTGGGATTGGAGAGCTATGGATGCAGGGTTCCGTGCCGATATGCCTTTTCAGGCTTACTTGATTTTCAAGGAACGAATAGACCTCAGGGAGAAGGACTAGTGAGGCAACAGAACCAGGACCTACAGAAGAAGGGTAAGATGAGCATTCCTTACTATGATGGCTTGGGCAAAACTACAACCAGAGCATGGGTACAAAAGGTAGATACTATTTGCGACTTAATCCTATGACCGAGCGAGATGCTATTGAGTATGCTACTTTGCATTTGGATGGGAGTGCACACGAATGGTGGTACCATGGTCTTGTTACATTGGGCCACGATCAGATTGTTTCCTATGCAGAGTTTACTACCAGGTTGATAGACAGGAGCTAGCCCAGCTCAAACAGTTTGGAGGAGTAGATGCATACATTTATGAGTTCCAGAGGCTGTCAGTCATGATCATTGGCATTTCAAAGCGTAGGCTCATTATGCTGTTCATAGATGGACTATTTGAGCCCTTGAGAGGATGGATTAAGGGGTTTGATCTGCCTACATTATAGGAGGCAATCAAAAAGGCCAAAGACATGGAATTCTCTTCCTACAAGAGCAAATTTCAGTCAAAGAGTTTCTTGCACAAGAAGGATAAGGACAAGAAGAATTCATCTCGAGATAATGTGCAACAAAAGAAACCTTTTCTAAGACTTGATGATGATGCTCTTAACGAATACAGAAGAAAGAAATTGTGTTTTAAGTGCAAAGGCCCATGGGATTCAAATCATAAGTGCCCAATGAAGGGGCAAGTGAAGCAACTAGAATACTATTCCGCCGAAGAAACAGTTTCAGAGAAATCAGATCAGTAGACTGATCGGGAGGATAGTGTTGAGGAGAGTGTAGCAGAAGAGGTGCAGGATGTACATGATGATGATATACCCACAACACATCTTTTTGCCATTCAGAAAGAGGGTTCCTTCAGGATACGGGGAGTATTGGAGGGACAGAGTGTGACCACCTTGCTTGATACAGGGGCTACTCATAACTTCATTGATGAGGGGCTAGTAGCACGGAGGGGACTCAAGACTGAGGAGTTCGAAGGATTCAAGGTTAGAGTTGCAGATGACTTTGTTATTACCTGCAAACGGAGAATCCCAAACTTAACCATCCGGTTAAGTGATTATGAGTTCTAGGCCGAGTATTACGTGGTCAGTATGGGGGTCATGGATGTAGTCCTCGGCATGAAGTGGCTTCATGCAATAGGAGAATCCTACCTCAACTTGCGAACCATGGAGATGAAATTTGAGGTAGATGGTCTTAAACATATTGAGGGGGATGTCAGATGGTGGTTTGAGAGTAGTGTCCATTAGGAGGATGGAGAGAATACTGTGGCATGATCAGGTACAATGGGCGACTGAGGTACTTGTGATGCTCGAGGTGCCTAAACAGCAGAAGCAGGAGTATTCGATTGAGATTTAGTCTTTGTTGACTAAACACACCAAAGTGTTTAGTGATATACCACCAGGTAGACCTCCTGACAGGGGATTTGAGCACATCATTGAGCTTGAGCATGGTGCCAAGCCAGTCATTACAGTACCTTATAGGCATCCTAAGTGGTACAAGGATGAGATTGAGAAGGCTATTCAGGAGCTTCTCAAGATGGGACATATTAGGCCAAGTAAGAGTCCCTTTGCTTCTTCTGTTGTTTTGGTTAAGGACAACACACTCAGGATGTGCATTGATTACAGGGAGCTGAATAAGAAAACAATTAAGAATAGGTATCCCATCCCTCGTATCGACAAGCTCATTGATGAGTTACACGGTGCATGCTACTTCTCGAAGATTGACTTGAGATCTAGTTATCATCAGATTCGGGTCAGAGAGGAGGATGTAGAGAAGACAACATTTAGGTGCCACTATGGGCACTTTGAGTTTCTGGTTATGCCCTTTGGCTTAACCAATGCGCCAACCACGTTCTAGTCCTGTATGAACAAGGTATTCAGAGAGCAGCTAAGGAAGTTTGTGCTTATATTCTTTGATGATATACTCATCTTCAGCAGGACATGGGAGGAGCACCTGAAGCACATAGATATAATGCTGAGCATCCTTGAGCAGGAGTCCCTTTATGCCAAAATGTCTAAGTGTGAGTTTGGCATGACTAAGTTGTTAAATTTGGGACACATTATCAGTGCAAAGGGTGTTTGTGTAGATCCAAAGAAGATCTGGGCTATTATGGACTGGCCGCCACCAAAGAATCTCTCTCAGCCCAAGGGATTCTTTGGCCTTTGTGGGTTCTACTGTCGCTTTGTGAAGGGATTTTCTTAGTTAGTTGCCCCCCTTACAGATTTGACTCGGAAGGGTGCTTTTGAATAGTCTACTAGTGCTTAACAGTGCTTTGACAGATTTAAGGAGGTGATGAGTACCTGTCCAGTTTTGGCCATTCCAGACATCACGAGACCTTTCGAGCTTCAGTGTGATGCCTCAGGGGAAGGCATTGGAGCGGTGTTGATGCAAGCCCCTTATAGATTTGACTCAGAAGGGTGCTTTTGAATGGTCTACTAGTGCTCAGCAGTGCTTTGACAGATTTAAGGAGGTGATGAGTAACTATCCAGTTTTGGCCATTCCAGACTTCACGAGACCTTTTGAGCTTCAGTGTGATGCCTCAGGGGAAGGCATTGGAGCGGTGTTGATGCAAGACAAACACCCCATTGCATTTGAGAGTAGGAAGTTGAGAGGTGCGGAGAGGAGCTACAACATATATGATAAGGAGATGCTAGCCATTATGTATGCATTGGCTAAGTTTAGATAGTACCTGGTTGGAGGAAAATTTGTTGTCAAATCTAATCATTGCAAGTGTATTTTGGAGCTTGATGGAGCAAATTTGATCACACCATTGAGTCCAGAGTGTTCGAGAAATTCAATTTTACCTTTTGTTGCGTCCAAATCAAACATTGGAGGCTAGATCTACAAGGTTTTGAAGTTGGGAGGCGTATGCTAGATCCGGTGGGTACTTGATCCTTTGGAGCATTTTGGGTCAAATTTAACCCTGCCATCTCATTTAGAAGGCCCAAAAACCTATAGATTGACTATCATTATATCAAAATTGGAAACTTCTGCCCCTAGCCATTAGGGAAAATTTTTGCCCTACCTCAGCTATATGGATTGCAAAGTATTCAAAAATTCAGCAGAATATATTGTTGGTGCAAGCATTGCGTAGGTGGAATATTTGTAGGCGTTAGCACTAAGCTATTTGTATGGGAGGAATCATTTGATTTTAAAATCTACAGATTTTTTAATATATTTTTACAAGTTTTTTTAATGTTGAGGGTACTTGCAAGGTACTGCTTGCATAGATCCCATGGGGCCCCATGGTAGGGCACTGTGTTAGTGGAATCCATTTGGCAAGCCTATACGGGGGGCTGCACAGCATCCTGTATGGCCCTTGACGACTTAATTTGGGCGATGGCCTTCATAGACTTCCACCAATGATAGACCATCGGTGGTAGCCACTACTATCTTGGGTGGCGGCCCCTCCACACTTTGTTTGTGTTCTGCTATCGATGGTAGAAACTTGGCGGCAGACTCCTGACGATGAATAAATTGGGGAATATTCCCTCGGTAAACCGTTTCTTCACCACAATACCACCTCTGGTGTAGCTACATGGTTTTTTATCAAACAGTTGGTGGTTTTATTGTATGAAAGTGGTTTTGGGGGGAACTAACGACAATTTTGCAGTCAAGGAGAATATTTTGTTTGTTTGGCTTCAAATGATGTCATGCTAACGTCAACAGAATCCTTACACCAAACTTGCCCCCCTCATAGTTTGTGATTTGATTTTTGCACTAGATCTTTAGAGGCTACACTTTGGGTCATATTGGCTCCTTTTTTCGAGCAACTATTTTTTGATTTGGGTTAATTCTTCAAGAGCTTTGCAATGTTGTATGGTTTTCAATTTTGGTATCTGGATTTTCTAGAAATTGTAGATTCTCATAGGTGATGTTGAGCAGTTCTCATTTTGCAGAATTCTGGGACTTCGTTCAATCTCATAAGGCTCCTTCTTGGGTGCAATTTTTTTTTGAAAGTGCATAATTTTGTGTACTTTTCATTGGTGTGGTTTGATTTATCCCATCCTATATAAAAACTGTACTTTCAGCTATGTGGCTTAATTTGGCATCGACAATGTATTGAGATCAAGACCAATTTGTTGGTTTGGCAACTGGCAACTGTAATTGCGTGTAAGTATAAAGTGCCAAGATCATAATTTGTTGGGGATCTCATGATTATGTAATTTTGGGGAGGTGATCTTGTGATTCTGCATTTGCTTTTGCTGGTTTCATGATTGAGTATTTTTGGGGGAGCTAATTATGTCTCTCTCTCTCACCTTTACATCTCATTATTCTACATAATCCTTCTATATCATGTGAGGTCAAATGTGGTTATTGTGGGAAGAAAAATCATGATGCAAATGATTGCTTTTTGAAGCATATTGATGAATTGAAGCAACTTCTTTAGGAAAATCACATTGGTTTGTCAGATTCTTCTACTCTAGCATTTGCATATACATTCAGTGTTCATACACAAACATCTTGTGTGGACACATCAACCAAGGATGAGCAGTGTAGTCAGATGACAAACATTGATATCTCATCTCCATCATCTCTTGCTTTGACTAACTCTAGTATTGCTTTGGGTGCGGCTTCTAGTGATTTAGTGCAGCAAGACATTCATTGTCTTCTAGATACAACTACGTGGGATGAGCACTTGACAGATTTATCAGGTTTGTTTTGTGAGTTCCATCTTGCCAACTCTGAAGACACCATCGAGGACATTCATCTCCTCTTTGATGACAACTCCCATGGAGTTGCATCATCTTCTTTGGATGTCATGAGGGCACATTCAAACCCTCGTTTTCTTTCTCCACCTATTCATTTGTCAAAGTTTGGCATTGGCTTGGAGATCCTTGAGCAACATTTGGAGGATTCATCATCGTCTTTGGATCTTATTCTACATCCATTTCCACAAGGTTATGATTTGTCACTTTCTTTAGCTAGGCCTGGAACTCTTGATTTGATTGTGGCACCTTTAATCACTAGCATGGCGACACCTGAGTAGCTTCTAGGGACATCATATATCTCGAGCCGTCTTCCCTGATATTCCTTTTAGGAATGGGAAGACATCTTGCATACATCCTTGGCTTTGTTTCTTCCTAAGGGAAGAAATGTTGTTTAGTGGTTTTGGATCATCTTCAACATTCATTGTTGAGCATCCACCATCAATGTAGGGGATTACACATTGAGGGGGGCCTGCATGGTCTCTTCTTCTCTCTTATAGGGGGAGGGTGCTTTTTTCTCACATGGGGTTTTACCCTTCTCATCTTTAGAGAGCATTGGTGAAGGAAGTTGTTCTTGGGGGGTCATCTTGAGTCCTTCCTTCCTTTCACTCTTTTTCATATTCTCTCTCTTTTGGAGAGGAGTTTTTGCCTACTGGTTTTTCTTCTTTTCTTCGTTTTTGAGAGATTTTTTTGTACATGGGTACCTCATTAGGCTTTGTTGCTGGGACCCATCCTTGTTTTTTCATTTTCCCTAAGTTGCACTTAAGGGGGGGTGTTGGTGTGAACGGGTTTTCTACATATCCAATTTCCTTTAAGATCTTTTCACACTTGTCTACTTAAGTTTACTTAGGGCCTTTTCTTTTGGTGTCTCAAGTCATAAGATTAAGATACATGTTATAATCTTGTGTTGTCCTATGTCTCGTCCTTGCCTATATATGCAAGGGTTTCTCAATGTAATCTCATACATCTCATATTGTATATTTGCATCCTATGATAGAATAGAATTATTTTTTCATTTTGGATCTCTTTGTGCTTTCATTGAAGCTCCTTGATCCTAGCTGGCTATCTTCATAGCAACTCTTACATCTTTCACTAACTTCCCATGATGCCTAAGACAGTTTGTAACTCCCTCATTACTCGTCATAATTTTTATGATGAGATTCCTTGCAACCCCTCCATCATGACCTTTATAACGAGATTTTTTTTTAAGTCCTAGGACATTGCAATGACATAGAAATACCACATTTAAATACACCATAATACAAATAAATAGTAAATTTGCTTTCCACCCTAAATACAACTTAATATCATAATAGAGTAGCATAAGTTGCATGGCAGCACCATGAGATGACATTCAATCATAGCGACTTGAGCTTGGAATAGTTATAGGATACAATAAAAAATGGAAACTTACCCATAGTTGGAAAAGTATGACAACATTATTGCATCGATTAGAAACCAATAATATATTGTCTATTAATGCTTTTTTTCAGATTTTCATTCCAGTAAATCGTGAAGGTCCCTAGCCAAAGGACTTCAAAACATTAATGTCACCATTGGGTGGAAAAATTAATGGACTATAAGGTAAAGTCGCTAATAAGTAAATATTGTTGTCCTATGAAAAAAGATTCTAAGGTAGTAGTTGTGGTACCATTGACTAACAATATAAAAATTCTAATGATAAGAGGAAACCTTACATCAACACTCAACACTTTTTGGTTGCCGAGATCCGGAGGTTGGGCAGGGTGAGAGCATACGGTGACTAAATGGATTAGTGCAAAGCTAAATATATGTAAAATTTGAAATCTTGATACTACTAAGGCTGGCGGCATAGCCTGCACAGTCTCTAAGATGAATACAATGCAAGCAGGACCCACAGTTGGAAGACCATAATCTAGGATCCTATGCAACCTTCTAAAAATAGAAATTAGAGATATTGCTTCATCAGAGTTATTTTTAATGGTATGGCAGCCCCACACTCTTTGTAAAAATATGCTTCAGTGAATCGTACCAAATAACAATTGAACTTGTAATGCCAAAAAATATCTTACCAGCCAATTCTAAATATTACCAATTACAGGCATCCACGGTTGGAGGAGGCACAATAGATTCCCAACATTAATTGGCTTGCTAGTTGTAATAGTGAATCAACCTCCTCTAGCAATGTACAACATGTTGAAACAAAGATAATCATGCCCAACAATATGACTCTAATACTGAGGTTATTAGCTTGATATAGGCAGCTAGAAAGAGATTGCTCAGCTTGCAAATTGAGTTGAACGGCTCCTCAAAACCCCCACGCCTCGCTATATCTTCTTCAAATACAAACATTTGAGTCTAGAATGAAAAATGGCAGCTAGGAATATGTGAATCTTATCTGATTGAAACTCCACCGCAACAAAGAAAAGTTGCAACTACTTCAAAATTGGTACGACCCAACATAAAAGAGCTATAATTCTTCCTTAGACAACTGCGACCAGATTAAACACTCATAAATTTGCATCGACCTTCCAAGATTGATTCACTGGTAAAATTATAAATCTCTACACATTGTATGGCCTCATGATGCAAACACAAACTTAAAGATAATTAAATATTCAGATCAATCAATACAAATAACAGGAGGAACAATAATTTCATTGATTCTTTAGTGCCACCACAAATACAATACTGAAATCTTTCATACTTTGAAACGCACTAAAGATCCACGCCAAACTGAAATAAACATCATAAACTCGAATATCACAACCCACAACAAAATTTAGAAATCATTATATCACAACTTTGCAAGCTGGAAAATCCTCAAATCACTGAAACTGGAAATGCTGTTGAAGCTCTGTGTAAGCCCTAAATTGGAATCACCCACTGAAGTTCGATAATTTTTGTTTCCGAATCCCAAAGGCCTCAAGGGATTTCGTCCTTGGATCCTACAACTTCAAGGTGTACTGTCCTTGGATTGGTTCCAACACAAGTGTTCTGGAAAATATGATAAATTGATAATATCAAGCTGAATATCTTTTTGAGCTTTTTTCCCTTCCTTTATAGATTTGTTGAGGGAGTAATTAATTATTATTTCTTTCTTTCCTTTTTTCTCCCTCCATGACCATCATTTAGTATCTTTTCTTTCTTCATATATTCCAGACTATATTTAGCTTGTAACTCCCCTCAAGAGATTGCCCCTAATTTTAAACTGTAACTCCCACTCCTAAAGATGAGAAATAATTATAATATTCCTAGGAGTTACAAATGGCCTCATTTGCCCCATTTAGGCACTTAACTACTTAAAATAATAATAATTAAGTTGTCCTTTATAATGTTTTAAAATAATATGAGGACCAACTTATTAATATTATATTATTACATTTATTTTCCTGCGGGTAATAAAATGATACCCTAGAGGACTTAATTATTTAATTTTGAAAAAGGGACATCACAAATGTGGGGATGAGTTTTGTGGATTTCTATGGAGACCACCTAAATTTTGAGGGTCGTATAATGAATACTTTATTGTGCTAACAGAGTGACAACAATACTTCCGAATCAATACAATCATCAACAAAATAGAAGCAATACTTGATTAAATAAGAGCACAGTAGAGTAAATTCATGCAATATAAGTGAAATGAGTTATAGAATGTTGAATATCAAATTGAGCCACTTCAAGGGGGCAATCTTCACAACCTTACAATTATACCAGAATTTGCAAATATGATGCTAAATACCAAACTACTACACCCTATTTATAACTTAAGTTATGGTGACCCAATAATCCCAACTAGGTTGTAACTCTAATAATTATTAAATCTAGAAATTATCAAATGACCAAGTCAAAGGTTATGCACACCGGAAATGGTTGCTCCATAAACTAATACATCCAATTGACCAAGGGTGTAACTTGCCCCCCTCTTTAAACAAGTGTTGTCCGAAGTGCTAACTAATTGCAAATGCTTTTTAATGAAGCTTTCGTCTTACCATGCATCTTCCTTTGACATTTTCTCGTTTCTCATCCTTGAGTTAAAGTCTAAGTATAAAACTTGTCGTTTGTTACATTTTATCAATTTTTGAGTCCTTGTTGCCAGTGGTTGTCAATGTTGATTTTAGCTAACACTTAAGCAAGGCTTAAGAGAGAAGGTTTTTCAAGCATGCTAGAGGAGGAGGTGTCAAATTGAGAATAAGGAAAGGTAATACAAAGGCAAAAAAGTGAAGGACAGAGCTTCTAGGGCATGTTTTGATGAAGCAAAGGCTCCTAAGGGCAAATTCAGGCCGGGAAAAGACAACTAAGTCATCCAAAGGGCACCTAAGGAAGAGGAAATCATATCAAAAAGCTAAAATCACATGAAAATGACTCCAAGAAGCTTGGACATGCCCAAGACGGGTCTAGTGTCATGTTGAAAGTAAAAAATCACTCCAAGGCAAAAGTGCATTCACATTCGAAGAAATAGATCACTTAAGTGACCCAAAAAGCACTTTTTCACGTACTTGGCAAAACTCAACATCAAATTAGAACAAAAAATGCTTTTAACTTACAAAGCAAATTTCAATGAAGAATTAGAATGAAAAAGTGCACTTTTTGAGATTTAAGTGGATAGACACATGTAGGACAACTTATATGTCAAAATGTCATTGAGCAAACATGAAAAAGTGACAGCCTACCTCTCTTGGGTGACCAAAACAACTTACGTGACAAAACTCAAAGTGAAAATAGACCAAAAAGTGACACTCTACCTCTCTTGGGTGCCCAACCTAAGTGACAAGATGCCACCTATAAAACATAACAAAAAGTGTTCCAAGTCCTCTAGGTATGCTTCTCATGACTTGAATGACAAAAACTCAAAGTGAAAATATGTCAAAAGTGCAAAAGTGTCTCTAGGCACGCCCAAGAAGGGCTGGATGTCAAAATGTCACTTGTACATTAGACCAAAAGTGCACTCATGCTCTCTAGTATGCCCCTAACCCTCTTGGTGTCAAGTTGTCAACTCAAAAGCATATCAAAAAGTGCTTTAAGTGATTGGGCATGCCTTGGAGGACTGCGATGTCGAATTGTCAATGAAGGAATAGAAGATAAAGTGCCTCCAAATGCCCTAGGCATGCTTGAGAAGGGTTGGATGTTAGAAAGTAGGATGGAGACTCAAGCGAAGATCAAAAAGCACACCTTCAAATGCTGTAGTCAGGGCTTTATCTTTAGATCCCCATGGGAGATGGCTTCCACAATCTCTTTTTAACTGTTGATGACATATTCTCCAAGTTTGTTCACAGTTGTCCAAGGATCAACACTTGTCTTCCATGGATGAGATCCAGCTACAAGGCACTAATTGCACAAGTTTTTGAGGAAGGAATCAAACTCGAGTCACCAAGGTTGATCATTAGGGTTTTAGGACTTTTTTAGAGGGATTGCTATGGTTAGACTTAGAATAGAGAAGCTTTGTTAGAATCACTGCTAGAGCCAAGTGTGAAATTGACTATTTCTAGCCTTACCTATTTATAGCCCGTGCTGTTTTTAGCTATCACTATTTTTGAGAAGATAATCATATTACGAGAAATCTATTTTTAGAACGGCCCGTGTGTAAGAACCCTGACTTATCTACTAGGATTTTTTTTCTGATTTTGCCCTAGCTGGTCTGAAATTTCTGATTTGAATATCTTGCAAAGTACTTAATATTTTCACAAACCGCTTTCTCCAATGAACTTAGAATATCAAGACGATGGAAAGGTTCAAATATCACATCATACACACATCAAATGATCAATGATAAACATATAATTATATCAATGGAACATGGAATATGACATACCCGGAATCTCCAATGCTTCTTATTTATTTCAAAGAGCTGATTAGAAATGGCAAAGTGCTGTACTGTTATATCAGTTATGACTTATTTTTGGATCAGTCATCATACAAATGAGGTATGGGATAAATATGAGCATAAAACAATGACCCAATGATGTACAATGATAGCCACTCCAAGTATGAGTGGATGTATGCTTGTAAATGACCTTGAAACACTGCTGTACCTCCTCAAATGATTGCTGCCCCAACTGATATCACTGCTGTACCTGTTATAATTGCCCAGATTTACAATGTATGCCACGAACATGCCAAAAATGAGCCCCAATGGCTAGCAATAGACCCTATGGAAGTAGCGATTAGGGTATAAGAGGTTCCAAATGCTTCAAACCCTTGAAATATCTCAAAAGATGTTGTCCTTCAGCTCTGAAACGAAGTTTCTAGCCTGCTGTTGCAAAATCAGAATATGATATGATGACAAAAAACACACTATAATTGCCCTTTTATGCAAATCGACTACCTTGAGAGTCTTCAACAATGAACAAAGACATCAATGAATGAAGATGTCTTCAAATGCAAACCAAATGCCCTTCAACGCCTCAATGAAAACCTGCAAATTAACATCCATGATGAAATCCATATGATAACACCTCACAATGTGGATGGGATCATCTCCATGCCACCAAAAATCAAGGGATCAGATTCTCCTTGACAAACTGAAAAATACAATTTCCAGCCAAAACACACGAATATGAAAAACTTACCAAGTGATCAATAGTTTCAAATTGAAGGTAAGCAAGCCTATTTATCCTCCTCTTGGCCTTGGCGTCCCAATTTGCTCAATTTTGCTAATGTTTGGAATCCACCAATGAAAATGCAATTGTCCAATGACAATTTTAAATGAAATACATCTTCCAACCACCAACATTTAAAAAACTATTATCTCATTCATTTCTTTCTCCTCTTCACATAGGCGTCGAACTCTTTCTTGGAGAATAAAACATTTTTTATTGAATTTCCTCTCCTTGAGTGGCGGTCTTCTTGGGATAATAATAAAATATCATTTAAAACTATTTTCCTTTGGGCGGCTATCTCTTGAAAACAATATTTTATTATTTTAAATACCTCCTTGTTGGCGTCGATCCTCCTTGGGCAAATAATATCAATATTTTGTCAATTTCCTCCTTGGCGTTGGGCGCTTGATCCAATGAAAACAATATAATAGTTGAAATCCTTCTCCTTGGACGTTGGCACATGATCCAATGCAAAACTATATTTTATTATTATTTTATCTCCTCCCAAAGTGGCGTCAATCTCTTAGGTGGCTTTGGAAAACATAGATAAATAATATTTTGAAAATGCAATTAAAGATTGACATTTATCATCTTTCCATTTTTCTATCCTCCAACATTTATATCTTCCACCCTTAGTTAGAAGAACATGATATTTTGGCTAGATGAACAATATCACTAAGCAACACTTAGCCAAAATTCAACTAAAAACACCTGTTGAGCCAACATTATAGATTTTCATCCTTTAGAACCAAGCTCAAACCAAAATCATTCCCTTACAACATATATTAGCCTATGGGAATGGTGAATAGGCCAAACAACATCTCCACATGTGATCACTCCGGAGATGGGGACATGACACTGTGTATGTTTTATTTAGTATTTTTAGTTGATAGTTATCCTTATCATAAATCTATTTGAAGTTTTCGTGATTTTGAGTTTGGTATTTGTGGACAATTGTATGATAGGCTTGCTTTGTGTGCAAGCAAACTGTCCACAACGTAGAAGTTGTAATTAGCTTTTTAATTATTTCTCATGCAAAATTTTGTAAATGCTTATAAATAAGTGCTTTTGGCACTTAGGTTTGAATAAATAGTAATGTTATGCCTACTTGCTACTAAGATTGCCATTCAAGCGCCCTTGTGATTTTCATGTTTTTATGTTATATGAGTTGAATATAATTTGATAATTATTGCGGGCTTTGTATTGCAATCTTTATTGATTGAAGTCTTGTAGCTTTCATATTTGACTCATAGTAGTTTATGTATATGTTTTATTGTAATGTCCCCATTTTCTGGGTCCTTTTGCAGCGCAGTTGGAGCCGACTTTCTGGGGTGGATTTGATTGCTTAGGCCCATACTTACTATTTTTGGCAAATTAGGGTTTCTGTCCGTTTCGGGATTTTCAGTGTTGGAGATGAAGTTTTTTGGTGAGACCTTTCCAATGGTCTATAGATCATTCAATTCCGAGATCATATGGGCCTTCGTTTTAAAGTCCGTAAATTATTAATGTTTATTTAATATTGGACTTTGGGTTATATTGGCTAAGTGTCAAAAATGAAATATTATTAAAAGACACTTAAGTCAAAAGTGAAATATTATTAAAAGTCACTTAAGTCATGCAGTTGAGCGCTCACTTTGAGATTATTAAAGTGACTTAACTTATGAAGAGGTTAAAAATAAAACAAATAAAATATTAAAGTAACCCTCTTCTTGGGCGTTGGAAGCCAAGGGCTTATTAAAAGGCATTGTGAGCTCATTTTATTATTATTCACTCTTTTGGAAAAATATGTTTATGGAGCAATCTTAAAGCTTTGGCTTTGGGGTTTGGATTGGAGTTTTGCAGAGATGGAAACCTTTGTGAGACTACCTTCTTCGTGCTTGAGAGACAACATCAGGAAGGGTTGCTGGGAGCTTCATAGGAGGCTTTGCATTGTGCTTCGAATGATACATTTTGGAGAAGATTTCATTTGGATTTTTATGAGCAGACCAAAACTGATATAACAGAGTTAGTTTATGATTATTACTTGGGTTTTTGCATTTTTCTACATGTTGGCTGTACACCACGCAGGCCGTACGAGTTGCAGCTGTGATAAATATTTTGTGGGCAGTCTTTCTTCATTGTGGAGGTCGATTTTGTAGGGGTTTCTGTATACCAGCAGTGTTGATTGAAAGATTATAACATATTTGGGATATTTTAGTAGATTTCATGTATGGAGACAACCCTCTAACTGGCCGTACAACAGCAAGGAAGTCATGCGAGTTTCGTAGCTGATTTGCAGAGCATTCGGGACTCTATATCATTCATTGTTTGGCGCCTAGGGTTGTGAAACACCTTCCTAGGGTTGTTTGTGTGAGCTTTTCATTGTATGTAGTTTGGGGGTGATTTGTATGCACTTGCATCACTGGCCCATGTACAACAGATATCTGCAGTTGAAGAAATGCAAATGGGTATGTGTTGGTAATTCATTTTATATGATTATATGATCTAGGTTGTTAGGGATTGCATGCAAAAGATATCAATTAAATGTAAATAAAGATTAAACAAAGGAATGAAAAATACACAAAAATAATAATAGCGAGAGACAAGTTTTAACGCGGTTCACCCGAACTCAGGCTACATCCACCAACAGAGAGTCCAATATTATTATCTAGTAAATGAAACCAATTACAACCAGCAATCATTGCAACTCAATACCGCTGCAAAATGCTACAATACAATGTCAATTGAAACCCTAACCCTTAGCCGTTTTTATCAAGACTTATGTCGGTTACAAAAAGAGGGTTTTTTTAATGTCGGCCAATAGAAAAATAACTCCTGACGCCCTTATAAAATAATAAAAACCGTTTGAGGTTTCGGGGGCGCTGCCCCTTGTTGGTGTTGGAAATAAGCCACACCTGAACCGACGATGGACTGGTCCAAGAGGGGCAAGTAGCTCAGTGGTAGAGCACTCTAGCAGCGAATGGAAGGTCCTAGGTTTGAGTCCTAGCTGGTCCATGTCTCAACATGGTATCAGAGCCAGGCCCAAGCTAGGAGCCCCAAGCACACAAGAGGTGTGGCTTAAGGGGGGGTGTTGGTGTTGGAAATAAGCCACACCCGAACCGATGATGGACTGGTCCAAGAGGGGCCAGTAGCTCAGTGGTAGAGCACTCTAGCAGCGAATGGAAGGTCCTAGGTTCGAGTCCTAGTTGGTCCATGTCTCAACACCCCCGAAACCTCAAACTTATGTCATAATAAAGATTAAACAGAGGAATGAAAAATACACAGAAATAATAACAGCGAGAGACAAGTTTTAACGTGGTTCACCCGAACTCGGGCTACATCCACCAACAGAGAGTCCAATATTATTATCCAGTAAACCAAACCGATTACAATCAGCAATCCTTGCAACTCAATACCACTGCAAAATGCTACAATACAATGTCAACTGAAACCCTAACCCTTAGCCGTTTTTATCAAGACTTATGTCGGTTACAAAAAGAGGGTTTTTTTTTAATGTCGGCCAATAGAAAAATAACTCCCGACGCCTTTATAAAATAATAAAAACCGTTTGAGGTTTTGGGGGCGCTGCCCCTTGACCCCGCCTTGTATCGTGACAAGGAGTGCACCAGGGGCATTGCCCCTGGACCCCGCAAGGGGTCTTGCTCCTTGACCCCATTAGATAATTTGGGGGGGAAACCGCGCCGATAAAAGTGGGGTAAATTTAACCTCCGAGTCTGATTAGGCTCAACATAACAACATGGGTCATTGCTAGTTTACTCATCTATCATAGATTTTCTGGGTTTTTAATGCATGTTATATATTTTCATTGTATTGGCAAAAAAACATTACATGCAAACCAAAAAATCCCTTTTACAACTTATGTCTAGTTCTGAAAGACCACAATCTAATAAAAAATAACACAAATAAGAAATAAAAAAAAATTGCAAACAGGGCAGCTCATTACATTTATCTAATTCTACCACATTATACTCACAATTTTTAGTTTTTGTGTTTAGCTAAAAGAGTGAGCATCTATTAGCTGTTATAGGTTTTCTGTATTAGATATAAAACATAAAAGCCTCTTGTCTAGTGTGGAAGTGTAATGTTCTTTTTAAATTTTCCTTATTTTTCATTAAATATAATAAACCCTAGCTCACAATTATAATAGTTTGCACGATTAGTATAAATATGAAATCCTTATGATTCAGAAATTTCTGCTAATAATTAATCCTATAAATCAGATTTAATACTCAGAAAATCGTTTAGAATGACCAAATTATCTCTTTCCAGCTGCTGGTAAAACAATCCCTTTTTGCAACTATTTATCTTCAATGAAATGCCTTTGAAATGTCTCCAAATTTGCTTGAATCAAGGGCTTTCATCCACTAATCTAGGGATGGAAATCAGGGGGTTTCCGTCTTCCAATCTCCTGCCATGAGGGTATTTTTCCTCAAGTTATTTGAACCGAAGTCCAATGCTCCAACGAGGAGTAGAAATCAGAAATAAAATTGTTATCAATGCACGCCTCCTTCTCCTTGCTTGGTCTCTCTTAAATAAAGTTTTCCTCCAAAAGACATAACTCTTCCCTATGACCCTTGAGAGGAGTTATTTAAAATAATCTTTAATTATAAGAGACTTTTATTTAATATTTTAACTTTACTTTATTATAATTTCATAATATTACTTTAGTGACCCTTTTATTATGACAATTGATTGTTATTATTTTTAATACCATTTCAAAAAAGGGACATTACATTCCGCCCTTCCCAAGATTTCTTGTCCTCAAGCAATCACAAACTAGGACGCTCTAGAATTTCTTCACTTGATTGAGTCTTTCTTGAAGATCGGGATCCCAAATTAAGCTTGCAAATACTTTGAATCTCTCTAATGATGTAGTGTATTTCGTTAACTGCCTATCTGTTGCTAAGTCTTGTTGATGTGGTTTCTTAACAACTTCATCTTTCTTGTCTTCAAACAGCTTTGCTTGACAATCCATATTGCCTTGCAAAGCTTTCTTAGTCACACTCAACTCTGCTAATTGCTACCTCTGCAACGTCTAACTTTCCCGAGGGTTGTTCTTTATGAAGAACCATTTCACCATTCAACTTATGTTGCACTACTTTGATACTATCACAAATTGCAGAACTTGAACTACGAGATGTCTTTACCTCCATTTCAAAAATGGGTTAATCCTAGTGGACAAATCTCTTTGCATCCATCTCAAAAAGTGGGTTATCTGCAACCTAGTGGAAAATTTGAAAATTACTTTTGTTATTAGATTGGAAATCAGTTTCCTGTTTAGGCCATTCATACTGGCCTAATTTTGAACAATTGTCTTATGAATCCATTATTCTGATTCCTAGTCAGTGTCAGTATTCCCAAATTGCTTATCATTAGTTGTTGATCTAACAATTTCAACAAACTCAAAACTAGCAGTAGTAACTATTGAAACCTTTTCTTCAGTTTGTGGCTCTAATGTGTTTACTTCCTCATACTCCACCTTATTTTCTGATTCTTTATTAGGTTTTCTTGACTCTTTTTTTGATGTCATCACTTCTTTTCTCTGACACTTGTGGCTTGGCTCCCAAGATTCCTTGCATAAGAAGCAAAGATTTTTTTTTCTAAGTTTGTTACGACTATCATTAGTCTTTCTTGCAATAGAAGTTTTCTTTTGTTGATTAGGAGGAGATGCCTTAGAATGGGATTGGGTCCAAGGCACTGATTGCTCTAATGTTGTAACCCTTTTGATGATTTCTTGGGGTTCTTGTTCTAAATGTTCTTTTTTCATCCGCTCCACCAATTCTTTACTGAAAATTGGGAAATTCTTGTGAGGTATAGGCTTAGGTCTTGATCCATTTCTGGTTCTCTTCATAATAATGAAATTTGTGAAAGACCTCGCCTTTTGGATCTTGGTAAAAGATTTCTATAATCTGCATAATTGGCATTGATATCTTCCTGTATCAAATTTTGAAATTCCACCACAGGAACTTCTTCTCTACAAATGAAAGTGAGATGTAGAGGTCTATCAACAAACCCAACAACTGTGTAAGATCCCTAACCAGATCTGCCCTAAATTTCTGATTTCTTTTTCTGCTCAAACCCTAAGTCTGAATTCTGATCTTTCTATTTCTGAATTATACAGTATATTGGACAGCAAATATATAGGTACCAAAGGCTCAAATAAACATACCAAACATGTATGCTTATGAAGATAACATCAAACATGATTTCAACCACACAATATGACCATCCAAGTGCAAAACATATGACATATAAATCTGATTTCTGAGTGTAAAAGTCTGCTGCTACAAATCAGAATATTCTGAATTGAAATTACATCAAATCCATAGGCTCAAACATGCCCAAACATAGCCCAAATTTCTACTAATACAAATCAGACCTAAACATAGGTTTATACATACCAAAATATGGCGAAAATGATGTCAAACATCACACCCTAGATGGGCGAATCCTCCATGATAGGCGGCTAGAGTTTGGTGCTCCAAAAATGTGAAGTCGCCCTCCTTGGGAAGTGGCGCTCAACCTAGGGAAGAAACCCTAGCAACAATCCTTGACCAAATCCTCCACAATGGGCTCTCAAATCTGATCTGAAAATTATGTCTTTGAAGCTCAAGAATCTCCTCCAAATCTCCAATGAAGTGCAAGTGCGAACTCCATATGAATTCACATCCAAGATGGAATTGGGTTTTCATCCAATCCACCACTATTCCTAAGGGTTTTCGTCCTTGGAATAAGCTGAACCAAAAGTTGCAGCCAAGATATGAATGGATGAGTGAAATGACTTTCAAGTGTCTTCTTTTATAGCCATCAATTGCCCATCTTTTCCTAGTCGGCCTGCCTCCTAGCCGACCACCTTTTTTGGCAATTTCTTTTATTTTATTTTTACTTCCTTTCCCACTTGCCCGACCTCCCTCTAGGCGCTTCACTTTATTTTATTTTATTTCTTCTTTTTTTCTTTTTATTCTCCTTTGCTGGGTCGTCCACCTTCTTGGCAATTTTCTTTATTTTATTTTATTTTACCAAGTGGCTCACATAAATATTAAAAGTCAATTTCACATCTCAAATTGGTCGAGCCTAATTAATTAAATATAAATAATCCAAAATGATTAGGATTACTTAGTATTTAACTAATTAGATTATTCGCTTGCACTTCTGGCTTAGCCTATGGGAATAAAATAGGCTAATTGACTCTGTTGGGTGATCACTCGGAAAAAAGGGACATTACAAACTGTTCTTTGTGTTTGATTGTTTTGATTATGGTTATTGGCTCTTGAAGTGCTTGCCTCACTATTCCGCCTTCTGGAAGCATTCGTATCATTCTGCATCATGTGGAGCATTTGACCCAACATGTCTATCATTGTATCAATTTTTTTTCTTTATCAGCATCCGGCTCCTATTATTAATAATTCCTAATGAGAACAATCCTTAGTTTTTGCTGGCATCTCTTCTCAAACAATTCATATAACCTCCAAATTCTCCTTCAATGAAATCTGCTCAATCCTATTAGAAGCGGTCAGAATATAGTTGTTTGTATGTCGCAGCTTCCCCAAAGTTACTTTATCTTACACACAGGTCAGCAACGATTGTATAATAATATTGTTTCTTGAAGATCGCGATTTTATAATACTTTAGAAGAAGCGGCATGTGAAATGTAATCTGCATTCAATTGTTGGCGTCTCTTTCATAGTCTGGCAAGATCTAGCTCTGATACCATTGTAATGTCCTTTTTAAATTTTCCTGATTTTTCTTTAAATATAATAAACCCTAGCGCACAATTATAATAGTTTGCACGATATGAAATCCTTATGATTCAGAAATTTCTCCTAATAGTTAATTCCATAAATAAGATTTAATACTAAAAAAATAGTTTAGAATGACCAAATTATCTCTTTCCAGCTGCTAGTAAAGCAATCCCTTTTTGCAGCTATTTATCTTCAACGAAATGCCTTTGAAATGTCTCCAAATCTGCTGGAATTAGGGGTTTTCATCCACTAATCCAGTGATGGAAATCAGGGGGTTTCCGTCCTCCAATCTCTTGCCATGAGGGGTTTTGTCCTCAGGTTATTTGAACCGAAGTCCAATGCTCCAACAAAGAGTAGAAATCAGAAATAAAATTGTTCATCAATGCATGCATCCTCCTCCTTGCTTGGTCTCTTTTAATTAAATTTTCCTCCAAAAGACATAACTCTTCTCCATCACCCTTGAGAGGAATTATTTTAAATAATCTTTAATTACATTACACGCTGTTCTGTTTTGTGTTCCATTGATAGCTACAAATTAAAATGCTAACACACTGTAATGTAATTGTTCACCCGTACTGTTCATTCATTTGACTACTGTTCATTTGCACATACTCTCAGTGCTCATTCGTATGATAATGTTAATTTGCAATGCAATTTTTCTCCTTGGACAAGAAGTTTGATTGACTTTGACAACAAAGTTCTTTTGATAGTGATTTCCTCTTTAGAACTTGATTTGATGGTGATTGGACAGACCTCTTTGTTCAATTTCCAATCGCGATGATAAATTCCTAATGCTGAAATAACATTAAATTGATCATACAAATCATTGAAATTAAGTAGCAGAAATGACCAATTTATCCCTGTAACCTGCTTCACATTCCTTTGGAAACTTACAAGGCGACCTCCACAACTGATGTTACTCACAGCTGCATGGAATTATTACACTGTATTGAGTTAATAATTTTTTATTTTGCCTCTATCTTTATACCATTTAGCTAAAAATATAATCTTCCAATAAAGTGATCTTATCTCTAAAAAAGAAAGTGAAAGAAAGCAACCTTATCTCACGTAGGAGATGACTTGGAAGATAAGTCTAAGTTTGTGTTACATGGCGTTTCAGGGATGCTAGTCCGAGGTCCATTTTTTGGGGACGGCAATATATATGAATTTATATATATATATATATATATATAGAGAGAGAGAGAGAGAGAGAGAGAGAGAGAGAGAGAGAGAGAGAGAGAGATTTCTACAACTTAATGGACAGCAGTATAACAACAATAAATATTTATTATTAGCAGTTATTAGTAGCAGTATAGCAGCAATACAATTAATCATGACAGCAGTATAACAACAATAAAATTTAATTATGACAGCAGTATAACAACAGTTTTAATCATGACAACAGTATAACGACAGATTTAATCATGAAGAACTTCCCTTTCTGCTTTATTGTAATTACAAGCTCAGTTGATTCAAGCATGGTTCTTGGTTTACAACAATGAATAGATCTGAAACATACTAAGAGTTGTAGCACACAACAAAAAATTCAAATTACATGTGTTAGATTTTATGTTTGATGTAGGGGACGCTTGGCCCTTTTTGGGACGATCAAGGGACGTATAAGACATCCTCAAGACAGTCGGGGACGTCTCAGACGTCCCCTATGTGTTTCTCGACATTTCCGAAAAAGGGGATGTGTTCGGGGATGTTTCCGGTTTTTAAAATTTTTTGGGGACGGCTAGGGGACATCCCTTGTCGTCCCCCCGTCCCCGAAACGTCTAAGGGGACGTGGACGTGTCTTTGAGGGCCGGGGATGCGTCCCCGTGAAACACAGGTCTAAGTCATTAGTGCTTTCGCACTTTATTAGACTTAATTAACTAAATAAAAGATTTCATTTTAATCACTAAAGTGAATTACAAAATAGAAATAACTCGAACTACTTGCACATTCACACTGAACCTGTGTAAAAGTTTTGAACTGAGCTAAAAAACTCAACACTCCTTTGACAACAATTCTCCTTAATCCCTTCAATCCTCTGGATCAACATACCCTCTCCAAGGGAATCCTTGCTCTTGATCAGCATACCCTTCCTAGGGATTCCTTACTCTAATACCAAATGTTGGAAGAATGAATGCATGGAATTTGAGAGAATTGGATGGCACACACTTCAATGAGTGGCATGTTTTTTTATTGAATGGGTAAGTTATAAGGTGGTTGTATCTTAATTTTAAGTTTCTTTTTAGACATAACTAATGTGATGTTATTACATCTTTAACATAAGCAATAAATGCTTGTGTATAAAGTGTAACATTATGTCTAACATTCTGTTATATCTAATAACATTAAGGGTTTGTGGAGTGCTAATGCTTGATAGTGCATGACAAGAAATGGTTGGCTGTGTACCAACAAATACTTCCTCTTATACATCTTCAGGCTTCGAATCTTCTTTGTCCTCTTTGGTGCTCCTTCAATATAGAATAGTTTTTGCAATGTGCAGTTATGTCCTACTTTGTATTTGCTGTCACAATCAAAGCATTATTCTTTTGCACTTTTTTCATCTATTTGCCAAGGTTTCAATTTGGTTGGCTGTTGGAAAGAGTATATTGGAGTGCTTATGTCCTTGAAACTAGTGAATGCCTATTTTCTAGTAGCCAAAAACTTCTCTACTCTTGTTACCCTTATGAAAGCATAAGATGAAGATGGAGGGTCAAAATCTTTCCTCATGCTGAATGTTATCCTTCAATCCACCTAAAAACTAGTCCACCATTTTGTGATCAGAAACATTCTTCACTCTCAAACTCAGAGTTTAAAATTGTAATGCAGACATGAATTAGGAGTCCTATGGGACTGCTAATTCTTGCAGCCTTCAACACAAATTCGTTCACAACAAATCAAATTCAGTTATTTTACTTGGTAAATTTGCAAATTCATAACCAGCTACAGGAGCACAAACCAAAGACATTCATCACAATCAAATTTGACAATTTCACCATTTATTTATCAGAAACATTGCTGGCAGCTTTCAATGGTTTGTTTGCTAGTTTGTATACAGATATACAATGAAATTGTTTTCAAATGAACTTATCTCTGTTCAAAGACAAAACATTCTGTGACAGGAAATCAAGCTCCTCCAACTTCAATGTGACCTCCACTCGGATCTGCAACCTAGATTCGGCTATGTCAACTTCCTCTGTTCTTGGTTGATCCTCCCTGTTCATTACCCTGTTGTTTTATGCTCATTTCTGATGCAAATTTGTATTATTCCTGCTAATTAACTCAGCAGGCAATTTGATTTCTGTATATTCCCTCCAAGTACACCCCCAATCATTCCCTCATTTCACATAATTGCTGGCTCTTCTCTTGTCTTATGGCAGCGATATCAATCACTTCACACCCTATCTGTTTGGCAGCGAACTCACTTTCACTTTTAAACTTCTCCCTCTAACAATTTCCTTTTTGTTTTCTTCCTTCTCTGGTAGCGAGCTTCAGTTGCTTTTCACCTTCTCTATTGGGTAGCAACTTCAATGGCTTTACCTTCTCTGTTTGGCTGCGCCCCACCCAAATGGGCTCTTCTTCCTTTTAGACGGAGTCTCCTTGCAATTCCACTTCCCCAGTGGCTGGAAATGAAATGTTGCCTTGATACGTCAATGCAGATTTTAATTAAAAGATAGTCTTTAAATTTGATGCGACTCCTCCTTGTATATATCAGCCGCCACTACCATGAGTATTTATGCCATCCGTGGTCGCCCTTTAGTGTGTATCAAACAGGTAAAATATCAAGACACCGCATGTGGCTGTCCAGTGATCAGCCATGCATTCCACTAATGCAATCACAAAACTATCGCCCTCCAAAAGAAATCAGAGAACAAGTTTTTGAATTGGATTGGTGTCACCCAGCTTCCCAATGAAGTTGTGGCCAATAAAAGCCCATAAAAGCTTAACACTGAATGTTATTGTTTTAAATTTTCTGTGTTAACACATCGCCAAGCATCAGAGAGTCACTCCACAAATACATAACTCCACACATATCGATTTCGCAACATTTTGTCAAACAACAACAACAGAGTGCTCTGCATCCATCCGAATGGTTGCGACTCATTAACGAGCTCCAGACTAAACCATCAAAATGGAGGAATGATCCATTTCGACAATTGACCGATGATGTCGCCAAATGATTGTGACAAACAAAAAAAAAAGAATTAAAATCAACCAAATGAAACCAAGAACGACAACGCGCTAGCGCGAAAAATGATCGCCATCAACCATGATAGTCTGCCAGTACTCCGGAAACACAAACTGAAACAACAACCATTGCAAAATCAAATAGAATTGGAATATCATTTTTTTGTTGACGCAGGATTGCACGTGCGCCTGGGTGCTCCTCCATCAAATTGCTGAAGATACTCCTTGACCATGGCTATTTTCTGAATCTGGGCAAGTTGACCGAAGAAGCTATCCACAAAGTCGATGCCATATTGTGCCCAAAGCTCCTCCACAAAAAGGACCAAGTGATGGTATCTTTTACTTGCAGAGCTAACCGTACCAAATAAAATGATTTGATTCCAAATATAGTGAAGCCATGATGACTTTCTACCGAGATGGTACTTGCTGCAACTCAAAAAATTGTTCCATTTGGCAAATCCGTGTGATCTGGTCATTGTCATTGATTTTATGCATGCCCATTTGGAGTAAAATTTTTGGAGCCAGATTTAGTCTCCTTTGATCTGCTCTTGGTGTGAGAGATTGTTTACCAGCGTAGAAATATGCAGTACAGAAGTTGTAGATCCACAATATGCAGTACAGAAGTTGTAGATACATGTTGTGTTGTCTATTTGTGGAGTACCACTGTTAGTGTGTTGATCATAGCATTAGAATCTGATCCAACATTTGTTTTGTAGCATTCAACTTCTGAGATAGCTTTTGATCAATATCGTTAAGGTTTACCTTGGTTGCTATAATGCTCTTTTCCATCTTGGTTGTCAAGTCTTTCATTCATGGATTAAGATCTAACAGTTTCCTCTAGAGAGCTTGTACAACCTTCCCAATTTTGGGATTCTGCCCCCTCTGAATCTGGATTATCTTTGGAAGGAGCCTTCCTTGATGTTGTTGAAGACTTACCCTTTGTCTTTGGTAGTAGGACCAGCCATAGTTCGCATACTCGGACTTGACTTAGATTCCATAGACCAAATTTTTTTTGACTCAACAAAACTCAACAAATTAAAAAATACTTAAATTTCTTTAAAAAAACAAATTTTATGCAAAATACAATTACAAAATGTATCAAATGAGTCTATAAAATGTTGGGAAAGTGGTTTCTATTAGATTTGAATACAAAATAGAGTACCAAATTGCATCATCATGCGAATACACCAATCAACTGATAATTGATATGAATTTATGATGATTTGTCATTGAAAAAACATCATCATAAATTGCATATCCATGCAAGTTACAAACTACAAGAATTTACAATTTCCTCTTCTCTGTTATAGTGAAAAATTGAGGAGAGGATCTAGTTTTTGCACTCCGCTGCAGCTCCTTGGTCGGCCTAGAAGGCTCCACTTGTGGCTCCACTCTACTACTAGATGGAAATGACTCCTATGTCATGTTGGGCATCATCTAGAATGATGCCATCCAATCCAGTCTCTCCTACTTCTGCTGTAGCCACACCCTCCATATCCTTCTCTATAAACAAGGGGGGCTCCTCATTTTGTGCAGTCCAGTCACTGAAGGGATCAAATCTGTTACAAACTCCTTCCAAGTCACTCAAGGATGCTCAACTATTGTGCGACCTTCAATTGTGGACATGTAGGGTTTAAAAAGACCGAAAACTGTGTTTTTCCACATTGAATGAGTGTTTTTCCCACGTTGATGCATATTAATTGCATATGGTGAGTTTTATGTTTGGACTTGGCAAGGACTTGTGGTGAGTTAGAGCATAAAACTCGCTGGGAACTCTGCTCACCGAGTGGTGAGTTTATGTTACTCATTTAAAAAAAGACTCACGAGTACTCAACAACTTGAGTTTGCGAACTATGCGACCACTCATGTTGCAATAATTGACCATAGGTAAAAATAGGGTTATTGGCAACCTATATCATTGCGATTGCCTCGACAAGACAAACCCAACCATTGCTATTCTGCACAAAGTTGCAAAAACCTGAATCCAAAGATTAGCCCGAAAATTAGGTTTGTTAGCAACCTATACCATTGCAATTGGCTTGTTGAGATGAATCCAATGACTGCCATATTGCACAACGGTGCAAAAACTTGAAGCCAGAACCTTTTTTATATACCTTATTTTGCTTGGTGTAGACAAAAACCCTAAATTTTCCTTGGACTAAAAGTTTTTGAATTTGATCTTCCAGCAAACATTGAACAATTGTGTGGTAAACTGAAGTGAATTCTTAACTGATTACAATAGATCTAGGAAAGGAAAAGGATTGATTTATTGGAAATTTGGATTTTTCACTCACCTTTGTATCCATATGGGACCAACGAATCATTACCCAAATTGGAACTCTGATGCCTCTTCAAATGACATCTCTACATTGTGTGAACAAAATAACCACAATACTTCACAAGTCAATATAATGCATGAACATGATAGCAGTAATACTTCATATATAAGAGCAAAATAGAGCAAATGAATGCAATAGAAATGAAATGAATGACAGAATGTTGAATATCAATCTAAGCACTTCAAGGGGACAACCTCCACAACCTGACTATGAGAACAAAATTTGTAGATATGATGCCAAATACTAAACTCCTACTTCCTCTTTATAACATAATGAGGCTTTGGTGACTCCATAATCCCAATTAAGCTGCTACTCAACTAATTATCAAATCTATCAATGACCAAGTCAGGTTAGGTGTGCCACATGTTGGTCACTTCATAACCCAATACATCCAATAGACAAAGGTTGTAACAGGTTGACAAAGGACAGAAATATAGAAAATATCAACTAAGTTTGTGATTTTTTTATCAATCATAAATTATGGATGCTCACAATAATTAATTAAAGGTCTAATTTTTCAAAAGATGTACATGAACATGAGCTCATTAAGAAATGCCTATGCACTTTTTCTTTATTACTTTTCTTCACTCACCTGACACTTTTCACACTTTTTTCTGAGTATCAACTTCAAGATTTTTTTTCATTGGATTCTAGACTTTAAATCCAACTAAATTATGTTTCACCATTCCTTGTAAATCATGATTGCCATTTTAAAAAATTTCAGGAGGCAGAAAAGAGAACTCTTCAACGAGCTAGTGGTAAGTTCATTTCTCGGAAATAGCGTATTACATCCAGTCTGACTTCTTCTAAATTTTTGATCTCACATGCTAAAAGACTTGGGATGCACGCATTAAAGTTATAAGATTTTTAAGTACCAGCCACATGAAGATTAACAAGTTTTTTTTAATTCAACAAAATTTCTTTGAGTTTTGAATTTCACAATTTTTTTGTGTTATTTTATTTTTACCAAAACCATGGTGTTCATCCAGGTGTGCCCTGTGGAAAAGGGTTATCTTGGTTGTCTCCTTTTGCAGGGGACACAGCCTTAATGTTCGGGGGATGAGGCCTATCCACAAAGAAAGGGGTTATGCCCTACCATTCCAATTTTGAGGATGTGAGGATGTGTTTTCTAGGTATCCCATGTCCCATAGACGTGGGAGACTAGGGGGACATTTTGCTTTAGTTTTATCATTGAAAAGGAAGAAAAAGATGAAGACTATTGTGAAGAAGGTTGCACTAGCAATAATTAAGAAATCAAAGGTTCAATTTGAGCCAACTAGAGTCTATCTGTAGTCTATCCGACAAACACAAAAAATTAGTCTGCTTATGATTACAGGAGTATAGGTGCCATGCATATAGTTTCTATTGAGATAAAGTAATTTTTATAAACTAGGATATACTAGTTAGGGAGCAGGAGGAAATGTCAAGAGTCATAAAATAAAAATAGCCTGAAGGCTGAGAATAGAATCAAATTTTTCGTAAAAATCTACCTTTTCTATCTGTTTTCTAGATAATTTTTTTCTCTCTCTCTTGATTCTGTGCATTCCTTAGGAGCATCGGTTGTACCATGGTTCTGCAGGCACTATGTCTGGAATATTTTCGATATAGGGTATGGGTTAGTCATATTGATGTTAAATCTTCTTCAGCTTATGGTTTTATATGCCTGCCCCATGTAACTGGTTTTTACACACCTGGAATATTGTTTCTGATGTCTTAGCTGGAGCAGAATGCATTGTTTGTTTTATATGCTGGTCATGCAATTTGAAAAAACCTAAACTACCATAAGTTTTATAAATTATAAATGTTATATAGAATTTTGTTTGTGAAATCCATTGGTCTATCTCAGTATGAGAACTTATCTTGAACTGGTAGTTGAAGAGTTATGCATGCCTCATTTAACAAGAATATTTATAACTTATTATCAATGTTGTATCATTTGGTTTCTTATAAAGAGCAGCTAGCTGCAATTTTTGGCAGAAACTGTCAGCAGCTAGAAGGCACACAATTCGATCCGCTTGGTATTAATGAGGAGGCACAAAGCGATTTGCAAAGTTTTTGGGAAGATTTCATGACAATCCTCACTCCATCAAGACAATACAGTCTAAGTCTCAGGCAAGAGAAAACCTCATCAACCAGGGGAGCAGCAGGTTTATTGTGCGTTTCTCAAGTTATTACATGATTATGTCAAATTTTGAATTTCCTTTTGACGAAAAATGGCTTATGAATTTTTTTGACTTTCTGTTGAGGATCTATAACATATTTATTCTTTATATTATGTGATTTGAATTCCACATTTTAGATACTTAAGCTTGTTAAGTATTCATTGGCATTTAAAACAATTATTAAGAAAGAAAGAAAGAAAGATGGAAGGAAGGTAGAAAGAAACAAAGAAAATATATTATGTCCGCAAATGACCAAAAATAGATCAGTGGTACTGGAACATACAGCAGGTACAATATCAAAGGACTAGAGAGAAAAGGAGGCCCTAGACGTTAAGAGATGTAGATACTTCACTAGGTCGTACTCTGGAATTAAATTTTATTGCAACAATGGCCTAGTACCTTCAAAGAGTTCCCTGCATATCAAACTGGTTGTAAGTAGTAATCAGCTCTCGAGGTCGTTAAAATTTATTTAATAAATCTTTACAGAAAACCATGTTAATAGTTGGTCAGATTTACTTCCAAATGCTGCTAAAGGATCCTCCTCCCGCTTCTATTGTGTCTGTTTTGGGAATCTAGACAACTTTCTATACATCATACTGCTGGAAGATAGTGGTTGATAGTGGTAGCAGATGGCTTGAGTTGGAAAGTGGAAGGCTGTGGCAAAAGATTGGGCTGAATCTGATTGCACCAAAGCCTTGTAAACACTAAAATCCTGCTATATACATGAGATCAAGTATGTGTTATTTAAATTGTATGCGAGATCTGATTGCTTCTGCTCCTTAAAATGATGCAAATGTTGAAACTTGTGAGCCTACATTTTTGGTTTAGATCTTTTATGGAAAACTTTAAATGTCTTTTCAAGTCTAATGGGGTCTATCATGCTATAAAAAGGCAAAGGTTGTCTTTAGGTCGCAGCCAAGCAAGATGCCAATTTGGCATATTAGATTCTGCTTGTGGAAGCCTGCAAGGAGATTCATTTCCATTTATGATTTATCATACATTTTTCAAATTTTGTAACCCTAGGTTTCAGCCTCGTGACGATGTTTGAACTTGCACCTTGCCAGTCCACCTATATTTTATGAACTCTAATCAATAAACTTTTATTAATTTTATACCATATGCTGTGGTAGATGTCACTTCTTCCTCCATGATGTAGTCTTCCTTGTATGCTTATTGGAGTTTCACTGTCCAATTAAATGGATTGTAAATTGTAACATTGCAAGGTTTCCTTCAAGGATTTTCAGGTCGAAGTAAGTCCAATCTAAGTGACAGGGTTCGCCGAATTTCAGCCATGAGGTTCGAAATTTGGTGAACTTTTTATCAGGTTATAAAATTCGTAAAAATTCGTCATAAAATTCGGAACTTTTAAAAGTGCTTTTTTTTTGCGGAAATAAACTCTCTCCTGCGTCAACGTGGCTTTTGCATGGCTTCGGCGGGGTCTTCTTCCTTCGGCGAGTAGGGTTTGTGTTTTTTAAAAGGTTTTTTAAAGTTTTTTTTATTTAATCATTTATATCTGAGCATTATAGTGCTAGGAATCGTCTCACGCTGTAAAAAAAAACACGCCGGGAAATTTTTTAAACTCATCGGTTGTACCTATCGGCATTACTAATAGGTACAATTGACGAGTTTAAAAAATTTCCTGGCGTGATTTTTTTTTATGGCGTGAGACAATTCCCAGCACTATAATGGTCACATATATAAAAGCCTATCGGCTAATTATAATATTATCATATATTTTGTTTTTTACAATATATAATATATATTATATGATACAAATATATTATAATAATTATATGATATATGATATATCATAATATATATTATATATCAATGGATTTTAAATAAAATTTAATATTAATAATATTTTCATAAATAAAAAATAAAAATATAATATCTAATTTTTATGTACTTTATAATAAACTTATTAATTTTTTATTTTATTGTTTATTTATTTAAAGTTAAAATATAAATTTAATAATATTTAGCAATGTTAAAGTTTAAATTACTTATATTTAAAAAAAAATCAAATTTATATAGGCGAATTTAATGGTGAATTTTTTTTCCCCTTGCCGAACATCATCCGAATTTTATAGTTGCCAAACATGAACTCGAACTCGAACCTTGTGACTTAGAGTCCAATAGTGAATTTTTTGCCTTGGAAATTTCAACTACAAGAAATTGGCAGATGATTCTTTGTGGTGGTACTTCAAGTTCATATCATAATGCAAAAACAGTTAACACAAGATGATTATTGGTTAGGACTTTGTTTAGTTGATTGCATACTTACGTACAAATTTATTTTCTCCTTTGTTTATGACCGATATCTTAGATGCTATTTTTTCCTAGTCATGAAAATTTGATCATGGTAATTTAAAGGGGCTTTTCACAAATTGAATGCGAGGTCCTAGAAGTATATTTTGGAATCCCTTGCACAATTGACCATGTTTTTTGAGGGTGGGCAAGATATTGATTCTTTGTAAGTTCACCATAGTTAAAAGTTAAAACCTGGAATGTGAATTTTATGATTTGTGGCTTTTGCAAGGAAAAAGCCATCTTTCTTTTTCTGATAAAGTTTTTCTTTGGGATGCTTTTATCTTAAAATGAAACTAAAAATACTGATTGATACTCAACAAGATTATATCTTTACTGAGAGATACAGTTTGATTTTTTACAGCGGCTATTGAAGACAGTTCTATTGATGTGAGTGACTTTTTTAAGGGTCCACTTCCTGGAAAGTTCCTGAAGCTTCTTGGGTATCTTGCCCTTTCCCGAGTTGGGACATACATTCCTTTAGGTGGAGTTAACAGGGCAGCCTTTGCAGGTAACTTGGATCAGAACAGCTTCTTAAGCACTCTGGATTCATTTTCAGGGGGTGGCATTGGGCGGCTTGGTATATGTTCCCTTGGTATTGTTCCATTCATCAATGCACAGATTGTATTTCAGCTTCTTGGTCAGATTATTCCTAAATTGCAGGAACTTCAAAAAAAAGAGGGGGAAGCTGGAAGGAAGAAGGTCCTTCAGTGGACTCGCTATGCATCTGTCGGTTTTGCAATCGTTCAAGTAAGCAGCATAATACCTTGTTTGGAACAACTTGCAATAGGAAATTGTCTATAGGCATTTCTGTAAGATATATCTAAGATATGGGCTAAGGAAATGAAGATGGTCACCATAGAAGAGACTGAGTTTGCAAGGAAAGTTGATTTCCTTAATCATTTATAAAGTTATGACAAAGAAATTATTTGTTAGTTCATATGAAACCTTAAGCAGGTGTTGGCATGCGCCTGTGTGTCCTCATTACTTGAAGATGCTGTTAGAACTTAGAAGATCTAAGATGAGATAAATCATAAAACCCAACACTCGAATGAAGTTCTTACCAGTAGTGTTAGATCTATGAATTTAAAGGACCATACTAGTCTTTTTAGAACACAAGTTATATTTTGTTGAGGGCGACAATTTCCAAATATGCTGTCAGCTATTGCTGGCAAGTAAGCTAGGGTTTATGGCTTGACATTGTACTCATCAGGAGTAACTAATGTGTGTCCTCCCTTTTCTGGTCCTTTTTTACTAACTATCCAGATCAGAAAACATCTCGCTATCAAATCTTAATAATTTATTCACATTTTCAATATCACTATTGCCATATTTCGTAGGTATGCATGAATTGTTGGCAATAAATTATGACATATCCTCCAAGCTATCATTTCTTTGGGAATTTATGGTTAAACAAGTGAACATGCTTAGATACAGGTTATATAAGAGTTGTTGCTCTCCGTGATTTTTTTCTTTTTATAAATTTTGGAATTGAATATTCTGAATGTTTAACATTTTCAGCTATAATATTATGGATAGAAACTCTATATAATTTTGTCATTGCTCGATATGTTTTCCCTTTGGCAGGCAGTAGGACAAGTACTATTCATACGCCCTTATGTCAATGACTTCAGCACAGAATGGGTACTTTCATCAGTTACCTTGTTGACTTTCGGTGCAGTTGTTACAACATATATAGGGGAGAAGATAACTGAGCTGAAGCTTGGAAATGGAACATCTCTTTTGATTTTTACAAGCATTTTGTCATATTTTCCAGCATCAATTGGAAGAACAGTGGCACAGGCACTTCAGGATGGGAACTATCTTGGTTTGATTGCTATTATTCTCTCCTTCTTCTTGCTGGTTCTGGGTATTGTTTATGTTCAGGTAAGTTCCCACACTGTAACCTTATTCATTGAATGTTTTGGGTTTCCTAGTCGTAGTAAAATGGAAACACAATACTGGTTTTCAGGAAGCTGAAAGAAAACTTCCAATCAATTATGCATCAAGGTATAATCTTAGAAGTGGAGGGCTTCAAAATACGGCCTATCTTCCTTTCAAGGTCAGTGGCTAAATGACAGCTTATAATCTACTTACTTTCTTGACTTACTTTTGGTTATTTCATAGTTGGTTGCAAATTAGATCGTGAGGTAATAAAATATAATGGTCCAATTCTTCCCCTGTTTTCTCTCAGTTTCTTGTGAGTTGAAATTTCTTTCAAAAATGGAAATAAATGTACAGTTAGGCTAAGGGTAAATTTGTTTATGAATTGGCTTCTTTTGTTCAGGGAAAATGTAAACGTTGCATTACAAATGGTTTGCATAGAAATACAAAGCTGATCCCTGGTTTTGGGAACCCTCCCCCAAGCTTCAACTAAGAAAAATCCGTGGGAAAAAATGGAAGACTTGTTAAGATACTATTGTCATCTGACATAGTCAGAAAGTGCTATGCACTGAGGTAAATCTTAAAAATACACAGTTAGCAAAACATGCAAATAGAGAGGAGGTGGAGAAAGAAAGAAACAAAGAAAGGAAGAAATTATATCAACGTTCAAAAATAACCAAATTAGGTTAATGGGACTTAAAAAATATAACAAATACAATAGAGGAACTATGGGAAGGAGAACCCTAAAATATGAAAGTAACTAAACACACAAGTACAAAAGTAAAATCAAAGAAATAAAGCAAAATAGGGTAAACCTAAAATGATTAAAACCCCCGAAACACAACATCTAAGGGCAATTAACCAAGTGAGGGAAGGAGTCTCTAGTGAAGCAGTGAAGCATGTAGCTGAGGAGAATAAAAATGTGTGACCAAGGATGCAAAGCAACTTGTCACATGTCTGCAGGAGGTATTGTGCGAAAAGAATCAACAACACCATTGTCAATCATTGAATCGCCAATGCAATACCTGATAATGTCCATCATAGAATGGCTAAGGCGAATGGATTCTAACTGAACAATCCGAGGAGGAAGCAAGGCACTCCCTTTAAAACCACTCCTAACATGTAAGGACAAGGAACACAGAGTGATCGAGAAGAAACTGGTAATGTGTGGCTGCCCTTGTAACCTTGACTGTGGGTCTTGGTGGTTAGAAGGCCCCCAATGCTGAAACAAATTAGGTCCATGTTCCTAGAATAAGAGTAAGAAGGTTGGAGCACCCTAGTGGTGATATGCATATTACAAAAACTGTACACACAAAGAAACCAAGAATGCTGAAGAGAAAACTGAGAAAGAGAAATACTTGATTGATAATAAAATAAAGAGATCAAACATCTCTTTATAGGAATACAACACCATAAACCTAAAAACGAAACCCTAAAATAGCTTAAGTTATATTATTGCATTACCAAAGTGACTTGATTATAAAAAGTACATAAAGTACCTATGACTATCTAAACCTACTAAATGACCATTATAATAATATAACGCTAACAAAACATATTGCACTAGCATCTTCCCTTAATGCCCATTCTAGACAAGACGCTAAGTTTATCTCTTATTTTGACAAACTTATCTAGACTGAGATAGTTGGTGAGAATATCTCTAGTCTAGTCTTGAGTTGGACAATATTGCAACTCCACTACTCTGTCTTCTGGCAACTATCGAAAGGAATGGCAATGTACATCGACATGTTTGGTGTGTTCATGAAAGATGGGATTCTTGGCCAGCTTAAGAACTCCCTGATTATCACAAAATCAAACCATAAGCTCAATTTGATCAACTTGTAAATTTGCAAGTACTCTTCTAAGCCAAACAACTTCACAAGCCCCTTCTAAATTGATGCTTGGTACTCTGCCTCAAAAGAGGAAAGAGATACTGCATGTTGTTTCCTGTTCCAAGATTGAACACTTAGCTTGACGTGGACTTCCAGTCATCCGTGGATCCTGCCCAATCCGAGTTTGAATAGCCACTCAACTAAAGCTCTTTGCTTTTACCATATAGAACGTCAAAGTCTAATGTTCCTTTCACATATCCTAGCACCTTCTTTGTTGTTATCCAGTGTTCTTTGGGAGCAATCATAAAATGGGAGATATAGCTGACTGCATAGTTCAAATCAGGCTTGGTGGTTGTAAGATAGATTAAGCTGCCAATTAATTGCCTGTAGACTGATTCATTGGCTGTCTTTGAATCAGTTTTGGCTGAAAGTTTCAGCCCTTGCTCCATAGGTGTAGATGAAATTTTACAATCTGTCATTCTGAACCTATCTTACAAACCCTTGGCATATTTTGATTGAGAAACAAAAATATCACTATTAGTTTGCCAAACTTCCACACTTAAATAGTAATGTAGGAAACCAAAATCTGTCATGTCAAAAACAGAACATAAATCTAATTTTACTTGTTCAACCGCTTTGACCTCAATGATTTCATCAACATAAACAACTAGATTTATCACATCACCATCCATGGTTTTGATGTAGAGGGATTTGAGGGACTTCTCTTGAATCCCTATTTTCCCAGGTACTTAACAATCTTTATTTATCATGCCTTAGATGTCCGTTTCAGCCCATAAAGAGCTTTTTTTAATCTACAAACCAAATGGTACTTCCTTGGAACCTCAAATCCTTGTGGCTGGTACATGTAAACTTCTTCCCGAAGGTCTCTATTGAAGAAGGCACTCTTTACATCCATCTGGTGCACTTTCTATCCAAACTGTGCTGCCATGGCTAGAACCATTTCAAATCGTCTTCATTTTGGCAGTAGGAGCAAATGTGTCCAGAATCAATTCCTTTTTTTGTGCAAAGCCCTTTGCAACCAGCCTTGCTTTGCACTTGTCAAGTGTCCCATCTGCCTTGTATTTGATTTTGTAGACCCATATCAGCTAATAGGTTTCTTTCCTGAGGTAGTTTTGTAAGATCCCAAGTCTTACTCTTCATTAGAAGCTCAAGATCGGCTTCAATACCCTTTTCCCACTTTAGTCTTCCTTTGGCTTCAACATATTCTTGAGGTTCAAAAGAGTATTGCAAATCAACCATTAGAGCATAATTTACTGTTTCAACTGATTTACCTCTTTTGGGTCTTCCTTTCACCCTCATATCAAGTAGTTCATCCTAGTGAACATTGTTATAGGTGTTGTACCACCATTTGGGGCTGTTTTTCTGTTTCTTTTTAACTGAATCAATATCATCATCTTGCTGATTTCCATAGTTTGTAGCAGCATTTGGGCTTGAAAATTCATTGGAACTTTCTCTCTTTTAGGTTGAAATGCTGCATTTACGATATTTGATTTCTCAGCCAATATTTCCTCATTATCAGCAGCTTTCGGATCTGATTTCTGCTCTATCATTGCCTGAAATAGCCCTGCATTCTCATCTACTACCACATCACGGCTATAACCTGTTTTGTTAAGAGTCAATGTCAACCAACTTATATGCTTTGTGATTATCGTTATAGCCTGTTAGCAACATTTTTCTGCATTTGACATCAAGTTTTGTTCTTTTTTTTGGAGGAACCCATGCATATACAACTGAATCAAAAACTTTAAGATGACTTACATTGGGTTTTCGTTCAGACCATGCTTCTTCTGGAGTCTTCTTGTGAGCCTCTTTCATTGGAGATCGAATTAGTAGGTACACTGATGTATGAATTGCTTCTACCCAATATTTATAAGACATGAATTTGTCTCTATCATGTTTCTTGCCATCTCCATTATGGTGCAGTTCCGCCTTTCTACCATTCCATTCTGTTGTGGTGTATTGCCTTTGAATACCCTCCCAAGTGTAAATATTAAGAAAATCCTTAGAGAAGAATTCTCCTCCATTGTTTGATCTAAGAAGTTTTATGCTCTTCCCAAATTGCTTATTTACCATAGCCTTGAACTTTTTGAACTCTTCAAACACATTTGATTTTGGCTTTAGAAAATATACCCACATTTTCTAGAAAAGTCATCTGTAAACAGTAAAAAATACCTAGCACTTGAAATTGATGCCATCTTCAAAGGCCCACAAACATCAACATGAATGAAATGAAGAACCTTTGTAGCTTGACATGCATGTCCTTCATCAAATGAATTACTGTGTTGTTTTCCAACTTGACATGTGTCACAAATTCCCTGCTGATTTTGTATTTCTGGAAGGCCATCCACCAAACTTTTTTTAGTTAGATAAGAAAGAAACACAAATTTAAATTCCCATACCTTTGATGCCAAAGTGAATTGCAATTTGAACCACTCTTGGCCATCAAAGCATGTTCATTTGCCTCCCCTACATCAACCAATTTGAAAAGCCCATGCAAGTGAGGGATATTTCTCATAATCTCATTGATTGAAAGTAAATTTTTCTCCATACTAGGGACATAATAGACATTAAGGAAGATCAACTTTTTATCTGACAAGGTTATCTGAACATTTTCTTTGCTTTCTATTCTGAATTCCACCCCACTACCAAAAATCATAGAATTAATGAACCAATCTTTTCTATTGGTTAAATGACAAGATGCATCAGAATCAATGTACCAAGCAATTTTTTTTCAGATTGTCTACTTTAGCTCTAGCCCTAAAAACAAATGGATCCTCCTCATCTTGATGTTCTGCGACATTGGCTCGTTTCTTAGGCCCTTGGTTATTTTTTTGATCTGCTAATCATTTCCTACAAAAACTTATTCTTCTGGCCTAGTTTTCCTGTCATGTCCCCTACCTTCTCCCCGAATTAATCATATATTTTAATTTACAAATAGTGTTTATTAACACTACCTATAATCTAAGATACCGGGTTCTACAATATGGGTCCCCGTGCTCGTATGTGTTTTGTTTGGGTCCGGGTATGGGGCTGGTACGCCCGAGGATTCACCCAAGGTCCGTCCCGGGCACCTCGGGTTCCTGGGGCAGACGTTGGGCAAACCCGGGCCATAAATGGGTGAAACTGACAATCGATGAAAAAATTAAAACGATTAAAACTTAGAGATATTCATTATTGTATGACTGAAATTTCATTTTGCCGTCTCAGGGAGCTGTATCACAGTGGCTAAATCTTGGTATTGTATCACTAAAATCTTGGTATTGTATCAGTAAAATCTCGGTATTATTCTGTCTCTCAGTGGCTAAATCTTGGTATTGTATCACTAAACTAGCGCTTGCACCCATAGGAGGTTCAAGGAATACGCCGATAGGAACAACCGACGAGTCAAGAAAATTTTCCCGCGTGGATTTTTTTTACGACGTGAGACAATTCTGAGCACTATAAAGCTCACATATAAAAGCCTATCGGCTAATGATTAATATTTTAATTTGACATTTATAAACTATTTAAATGTTTGTTTATTGACAATTATTAGTATTACTGTTTTTGTAATTTTTAATTTTTTAAATCTATATATATCTATAAATAATAACATATAACTGTATATTATATAATTATATATAAATTAATAATATTTATATATTATATAGATATTATAATTTTAAAACATATATGATATAACTATATATATTTTAATATTTATATAACTATAATTATAATTTACAATTTTCTATATATAAAATAAAAAAAATTATATATATATATATATATATATATATATATAAAATAACATATAACTATATATTATATATTATATATATATATATACATAAATATAAATATTTATTAATCTATATAGTTATATATATTAATTTAATTATATATATATATATATATATATATATATATATATATATATATATATATCATAGTTCCACGGGGATGTGCCCCCCCTTGAAATACAGCCGTCCCCCACGTCTCCCCGTTTCCGAGACGGGGAGACTTCAGGGAAACGTCCCCACCGTCCCCCCGCCGTCCCCAAGTTTTGTTGCTGCATTTCTTTGAGGCATTTTGTCAAACAGTTCACGTGCCTTGTCTATGCTTCCACATTCTGCATACATGTCTAACAGGGCAGTTGCAACTACAACATCTGACAAAATTCCTCTATCCTTTATGTTTTGATGGATGTCCATACCCTATTCCAAAGCTCCCATTTTGACAGAGGCAGGGAGGATGTTGGGCTGACAAAGGTTGTGGAATTTGGCTTTACACCAGCCAATTGCATTTGCTTTAAATTTTCTAAAGCCTTTTCAACAAATCCATTTTGTGCATATCTTGCAATCATTGCAGTCCATGAGACCACATTTCTTTGAGGCATTCTGTCAAACAGTTCACGTGCCTTGTCTATGCTTCCACATTTTGCATACATATCTAATTTATAACTAATTTATACATCTTATTGACTTCTACAGTTATACATCTTTTTATAACTAATTTTTCAAGTACTATATGTATTTCAGTGCACTGCTCCTCCGCCGTCGCCCTCCCCTTGCCGTCCCCCGCTGTCCCCAAAATTAGACCCCCCGCCCCTCGTCCCCGAAACGCGTCCCTTGCCGTCCCCCCGCCCCCGTCCCCAAAACTCCGTGGAACTATGATATATATATATATATTGCCATACCATACCTGGGCCCAAAAAAATTGCCGTATTTGCGTACCCGAACATCGTACCCTTATTTGAACCTGTACCGGGATTGACAACTTAGCCTATAATAATAGTAATGATTCTTAAAATAAATAATATTTTGAAATTTGGTGCCAACTAACACCTTGAACACTTGCGTCGACTTGATCACCTCAAATTATTCCATTTAGGTATAAATGCGTGGAGTTTCTTCATTGCAAGGTATCGGATTATTTTGATGTTTCACATGCTATTGGAAATCAGATACTTGGGACGCAAACCTCAAGTGTAATTGTAACCAGGTTGGACGCCAAACCCAATCCTAGTCTTTGTGCAGATTCTATTCAAGGGTCTGAACTGGGCTTAATTCGATCTCATTGTTTTTCAGGGATTCGCCATTCACACGGGAGGGAGCACATACGCAATATTGATCGTTTTCTGCATCTCCTATGACTCCTATTTCTATCAACTTTAGGGTACCAATATTGTGCATTTGGTTGAGGGTTTCCATGGATTGTTCATATGTAGAAACATCATCAAGGATAACATGCTCTACATCTGAAATATCATTCTTTATCTTGCATCCTTGCTCAATAAACCATATACTTGATCAGTAGCTTGCATACTGTTGATGAGGTTTTTGTGAGTACAACAACATTAGAATAAAACACAGAGTATCCTATCCTCTCTTGAATAAAGCTTCTCAGACGCTGAACTACGTGATCGAATGAGACTGCTCCAAGGTTCCTTTTGTGTCAGGTCTTGACGTGCATAGGGATAGACTCAGTGGAATGATGTGATTTGCTGGTAATCACGAGGGGGACTTACGTGGGCTTACTCCTTCGTAGACATGGAATTCACTCCTGGGACTCGGACTTGTGGGCGAATGGAACTCTTTCACAAATGGACAGCTTGGAATTCCTAGGTTCCACTCTCTGGTTTAGGCGGATGATTTGGCAATGAAGCTTCTAGAAAACTAATCCTAGTGAAAATCTAAAAGAAAATGCAAAAGATGAGGTAAGGGTTTAGGAATCTAATCAATGGAAATGACTGTTGTTGAAGATGAAACTGGAACCAGTCCTCTGCTTCGCTATGAGACAACAACTAGGCAGGGATGGTGCAATCTTCTGGGGTAGAGGTAGAGGTTTTCATACTGTCCTGTCATGGAACATGGAACTGATCATACAGAAACAGCTGAAGTTAAGCATGGATCACGTTCAGACTAACCATACAAAGTGATTTGCAAGCCACAGATCACAAATGGTATGAACAAATCAACTTCAATCATTCAACAAGAACATTTCCATCGCATCTATCTAATGAAAGTAAGAAAATACAAGAGAGAACTTCAATATCTTTCAGATTTGCTCCAAGAAATCAATAAGACCATGCCAAAAATCTAAAGAAATATATGAACACCATTCTTGAATGCATATATTATTACTTCAGAAGTCTGTATCACAACAATCCAACCGATTCTGGGAGTTTCAGCTCAAAGATTATGCAGAAATAAAAGCTAGTTACTAAGGTGCTCTTGGAGCATCAGAATCATAAAAATCAGAAAAAGAGAGATATAATGAGGCATCCCTCAGCCTTTATATAGGCTCTCAAAAATATCTTAGGGCAAAAGGAAATCAGATTTCCTTGAAACATGTGCCCTAGGTCATAAACCCTAGAAAAGCAAGTGGGGTCGTCAGGTTGTTCATGTAGGAGACTGCCACCTGTCTAGGTCATCAGAATGTGTAAGGAAAACTTCCAGCTATCCTGGGCGCCACCTGTCTAGGACTCCTGGATAGGACTGTCCTGTCTATCTGGAACTTCCTCCTGTTCTTTTGTCTCTGCCTCTAGGAACCTGGTCAGGACAACCTCCAACTCCTCCATAGGAATACTGGACAGGTTCTCAATCCGGAATTCCATGACGGATGTGGTGGTGGGGCAGGCGACAAGTACGTTTTCCCAATCCGCCCTTAGCTCCTGGATAATGTTAATGAGGATCAGAAATGAGGATGCATCCTCAAGATGGGATTCCTCAGTAGGATAAGTTGCTTTGAAGTATATGTTGCGCATCTTGCCTTTCAATTCTTCCAAGTCAATGATCCCATCTGGTGCTACATCCAGATCAAACCAGGTCTCCAATGATACAAGGATTTTGTCTTGGATCTCCTTCAACATGGCGTGGGCCCGGGAAGTGTCACCTTCAATCTTCTCCAAGTTATCTCTCTTCATGAGCAAGGCGGAATACCAGCTGAGGAAGTCATATACTGATCCTGCATGTATTACCTTGTTCTTGATCAAGTCTGGTTGCGGAGTGTTCATTAGTGCCTTTAGTCTAGGGATAGTTTCCTCCCGGACGACCATGAACTGTTGACATGTATCCAGAATTGCTTGAGTTCTATCCATGAGTGCTGTAACTCTGCCATTCACCTGGACGAGGTCCTCTATGAATCCATGGGCTCTATCCAAGACCTTCTCCATCCAGCCTTTTGTTGTGTGACCGACTGTCCTCAAAACTTCAACCTCAGCTAAGGAATCCTTAGTTATGCTTAGAGGTTGGGACATTGTTCCTTGGGCGGATTGCAATGGGCCCATGAGTTGCTGGATGTGCTGCCGCAGTTGCTCATTCTCCTGTTTCAACTGGTTCTTTTCCTCTTCCTTCCTTAATCTTTCTCGGATGACGGCAACGGAATCCTCCAGTTCCTCCATTTCTTGATCCTTTGTGGTTGGTCCAAGGTCGACCTTCAAAATGTCAAAGTCATCCGGACTGATGTCTTCCTTTGCTTTGGTTACCCTGGGAATTGCCACCTCTACTCGGCAGGATCCGGATTCATCTCTTGTAATCCTGGAAAACTTCTTTGCCTTCTTTGGATCCGCGGACTTCCCTATCCTGGCAAGAAAATCACCAAGTGTGGTGGAAGGATTATTCTTCCTGATTGTCTTCTTCTGCAACCTGTCTTGTAACCAGTTGGGCTTCGCGGATGGATTGACTTCCTTCTGTGGTTCCTGGGGAACTTGACCAACTTGTGGCGTGGAGGTCGGTCCTTCTCCGTAATTGAACTCCTCGTTGAGGAATTCCAAATCAGGATGACGGAGCATGTCCTCAAGATGGACCTCCCCTGGATTCTGCGGTGGAGGGTTAGGTTGATTCCCCACTATGAGGTTGGGAGTCCGTTCCCGGGTGGAATCCACGGACTCATTATCCCCTTGATCATCTTGCTCATTTGGGACCACTTCCTCCTCCATGGGTCCCTTACCTTTAACTGTTTGCCCATCTCCAAAAAGATCCACCTCCCAAACGGAAGAAGTGCTAGCAGAGTGAGGTCTGGATGCATTCCGTTCCTCCTGGTCAGGCCTGCTGATAAGTTCCTTCCGAGCCTTTACTCTCTTTGCTGGTGGATCTTCCGCCGTCCTATTCTTCACCTCCTGTCTTCCTGTTCCTTGTTCCTTCACAGGAGTGTCCTCAGTCATATCCTCTTCGGAAGACTGAGAATCCAAGTCTCCCATTAAGTTGTAAGTTGGACGGATACCCATCTTATGCATTTTCTCCGTTTGCTGACTTATCCATTTCTGTGTTATCGTTAGCACGGGTGCCATTAGATCATCCAAGTGGGTGACCTCTGGATCAGACCAAATTAAGGGTGGAAGAGGCTTATCCTTTTCCTGTTCGAAGAATGGGTGGACTAGCTTACCATCCTCCTTGACTTGATCCGGGATTGGAAAGATCCCGGTGGCCCTGATCATGTCCACTGAAAGTTGGGAACACATCCTCCTTCGCACCTCAAAGTCATCCTCAGCGTTTGCCCAATGGTCTTCTTGGTGTATCGTATGCCTATGTTTCCTTCCGCATGCTATCCGGGTGGTGTTGAACGGGTCAAACTTCTCCCGTAAGGAATGAGTCACTAAGTTGTAGAACTGCAGCTCCTCGGATCTTTCGGTGGCTAGGAGAGATGGGCATGACTCGACTTCATCTTTCGTCTGGATTGGATAAGTCACCCCGGCCTTCTTCTTCTTCTTCTAGACTTTATCATACGCCGAGAGTTGCCTTGTTAATTCCAATAGGACCATTTTGTCCGATGGATAGCTTGGTAGTCTGTATGGATAGCCGGAGAATCCTTGTACCCTGACGTATGTGAACTTCGGGAACTGGATGAACCAGGAGCCATATGTCCTGATCAACTGCTTGGCCTCGGGTGATAGCCTCTGGTGAATGCCTCCCTGGAGGGTCCTGGTAATATGCATGGCGAGTGCGTCATTGAATCTCCGGAAATGGTTTATGTTTTGAAGATGAAGCTGAGGATAGCAATTGTAGACCATGACCTGTCCTTCTTGATTGCCGATACGTCCTTTCCATGACAGTCTTCGATATTTGTTGTTCCTTGCCAGCATGTAGATCACATAGGAACTCATGTAAAAGGTCTTTGATTCCTCCAGGTTTTGGAATTGTGCATCAATGCTGTCACTGAGGAGTCGAGCCCAATCAATCATCTTTGTTCCAGCGAGGACCTCTTCGATGTAGTAGAACATTTATGGCTCGAAGGTAGAGGACTGCTGACTTCCCATGATCCTGTTCAGCATGACAACGAGGTCTCCATGCTCCTGCTTGAAGTCGGACTTGAGGAGTGTCCTTGGCAACTTAGAACGGTGAGGCCTTTTCTTCTGCATCCATGTCTTGTTGACGACTCCGAAACAGGTTGCTGGATCAGCTTGGGACATTTCGGCTAACTCCTCCTGGCTCATGAATTCGATGGGACTATAGACAGGAATGTTGAAAGCTTCCGCAATCTTTTCCTTGGTGAAATAGGCTATTACTGTGTTGTTGCGATCGACGACCATCCTTCGCTCTGGATCATAGTGCATGAAACATTCCACGATCAGCTCGGGACAAGGAATGGCGGGTGGGAAGTATGCGGCGGCGGCAACTCCGTTCCGGACGATCTTGGCTGCAAGCAGGGATGGAGGATGTCCAGCTGTTCCATACATTCGCTTCCCAATTTCTTCCATGACTGAAGGATAGATGTTGGTGTCTCCGACATTTGCCCATTTCGAGATGATTTTGCATTGTGGAAGTGTTCCCTTGAAGGCGGCCTTCACGAGGATTTTCCAAAGGGGGTAAGGATAGAGGTAAGACGGGGATTTTTATTCCCACACGTGGGAAGTTGGTATAACATTTTATGCATGTGGGACTAAAATTAGGAATTCTTAAGTACATAGGAAAGACAAAAATAACAATTTTCCAAGTAAAAAGAATTTCTCCTATGCAGTCACATACCTCTCCTTGCACGAGGAACTTTTGACCTTCTATGGAATTTCTGATTTTTTATATGGATTTCTTGACCTACTAATGGATTTTTTGATTTTTCTGCAGAAATTTCTGAGTTTTAATGGGTGCTCCAACAAGAAATCTGCTTTAGGAATATTCAGAAATATGAGTTTTAGTGAAGAACTTACCTTGGAATGGAGGAGTTCTGTCTTGAAGAAGGAATTTCTGCCCGTGAAGGATGAATTTCTGCTCTAGGAAGGTTCAGAAATATGCCTTAAACCCATAGAAATTTCTGCCCTAATGAAGGATTTGCCTTTGGAAATGGTAAAATCTGCAATTTCCTTGGATGAAGTTGTTCTTCTCTTGATGAAATCTGCCCTAATGAAGAATTTCCGCTCCTAAGATGTCCTTTTCTGCTCCTCCTTGGTTTAGATTTGAATTGGAATAGTTGAAAATGACTTGGGCGTTGCCTTTATATAGGCATTTAAACCCACTGCCACTTGGCCGACCTAGGTTAGAGGAAAAGAATTTTCTAACTGCCAAACTTTATCCCTGGCCGACTTGGTTTTTTGTCCTTTTCTGCTTTGTCGGTGGTCGGGGATTTATGAACGTCGGGGAATTTGCAATGTCGGGGATTTTGCAACGTCGGGGATTTTGCAATGTCGGGGATTTCACGACGTTTAGGATTTTCTTCCTTAGCATAACCCTTGAACTTTTGTTAAAATCCAGCTAAGTCTTGGAATATTTTCTCCTATGGGATCTTACTCAGATGGAAGGTTGTAATTTTGTTTTCTGTGGACAGGAATTCATTCAAGCTGAAACTCCCGGAAGGAGTTGGAATCTACCCGGCACGTCCTACAGGTCCTGATCAAGTCGTTTGGTTGTATTCGTGACTGGGCGAGGAGGATTACCCCGGAGGAATTTCTGAGTTCAAACATCCCATGACGGACTGAAGTCTTTTGTTTGAGAACTGGAGGGATTTGTCCTGGAGCGCAATGTCGGGGATTTCACGACGTTTAGGATTTTCTTCCTTAGCATAACCCTTGAACTTTTGTTAAAATCCAGCTAAGTCTTGGAATATTTTCTCCTATGGGATCTTACTCAGATGGAAGGTTGTAATTTTGTTTTCTGTGGACAGGAATTCATTCAAGCTGAAACTCCCGGAAGGAGTTGGAATCTACCCGGCACGTCCTACAGGTCCTGATCAAGTCGTTTGGTTGTATTCGTGACTGGGCAAGGAGGATTAGCCCGGAGGAATTTCTAAGTTCAAACATCCCATGACGGACTGAAGTCTTTTGTTTGAGAACTGGAGGGATTTGTCCTGGAGCGCAAATTCCTTAAGGTCAGGGATTTTGCGCTCAGGACAAAAATTTGTCCTGGAGCGCAAATTCTTGAAGGTCAGGGATTTTGCGCTGAGGACAAAATTTGTCCTGGAGCGCAAATTCCTGAAGGTCAGGGATTTTGGCCAAGGACTTATAGTTTTTTCAGTTTTTGGATTGGGAGCATGGTTCATTTTCTTAGCTTTTCTACGGAAGTTCAGTTGTCACTCTGAGATCAGAAATATGGAGTTTGTTTCTTCCATCCTCCGGGAATCTGCCTTCGATGGCGAGACACGAAGTTCATTTGTTCCATCCTTCGTTCCTTCCATCCTCCGGGAATCTGCCTTCGATGGCGAGACACGAAGTTTGTTTGTTCCATCCTTCGTTCCTTCCATCCTCTGGGAATCTGCCTTCAATGGCGAGACACGAAGTTCGTTTGTTCCATCCTTCGTTCCTTCCATCCTCCGAGAATCTGCCTTCGATGGCGAGACACGGAGTTCGTTTTGTTCCATCCTTCGTTTCTTCCATCCTTCGGGAATCTGCCTTCGATGGCGAGACACGAAGTTCAAACCAGACTGTGAATTCCAGGGTTCAATCATCCACAGGGGAGTCAGAAAAATGATTTTCATGCCAACTGGTGACTGGGCAGGTCAGGAGAGGGAAACTGGACACTTCCAGTCCTTGGGCGCAAAATCCAGTAGGTACTGGACTCTGCGACCAGGACAAAAAAATGTCCTGGGCGCATAATCCAATACCTACTGGATTATGCGCTCAGGACAAAAAATTGTCCTGGGCGCATAATCCAGTACCTACTGGATTATGCACTCAGGACAAAAAGTTGTCCTGGGCGCATATTCCAGTTGGTATTGGAATATGCGACCAGGGATTTTCCTAGGTCTGCCTTTTCCATTCCTTCTGGTGTTTGGAATATCTTTCGCCCTGAAACCAACATAGGTTCCTGAAACAGGACTTCATCGTTTCGACTATCCTTCGAGTTATGGAATGAGGTCGAGTGCCGGACCGGGATTTGAAGAGATATCGCCTGGATTTGAACTTTCGGACTGGAGTTGTCGGGTCGGGAATTGAGTTCCATGACTGAAGGATGAACATGCCAAGGAGTGGTAGTCCTTATTGAGTTCCGGGTCTGGTCGGGAGAAGAATCTAGATAGACCATGAAACAGGATTCCGGGCAGGAATTCCTCGAACAAGACTCCGGGATAGGCACTTTCGGACAGGACTCCGGTTTGGACCTCTGGGCTGGATTTCTGGACTGGAGTCCAGGAATGATTTCTTGACTGGGACATGGAGTCTTGGAACAAGACTTGAATTGAGTTTTATGTCGGGATTGTAGTGGGTTCATTTCCTGAGGATGGAAAAACAAAACCTTTCCTTAAGGATGGAAAAAACAAAACCCTTCCCTGAGGATAGTCCGGAATGGGCAGTTAGGGCTCCACGCCTATGTAGGAGGAAATTTATGTGTTCACTTCTCTTTCTTACCGGTGAAGCAACCTAAGCCATTGACATTGTCTGAGTTGCGAAAATATTGCCGGATCAGAGTATGGGATTAGAGCAAGGATCCAGACTAGTCAAAAAAAAGGGGGACCCAATTTGCAATTGGGGTTGATGTTGTAAAAGGTCACAACACATACCTTGGTCATATACCTGACCAATCCACTCTTGCATGACTCTCTTGTACGCAGCGAGTTGATCAAGTTGCTTTCTCTGATCATTTGAGGGCAATACTCTTAGCATAGACATTGAAGAGCTAGGCATAGGCTGTAACAAGCGAGCAATGAACTCACACAATTCCTTGTTCCCAGCTTTGAGGTTAGCTTTATCCTTGCCATTCTTGAGGACTCTTTCTTTGAGGTTATTTGATGCTATTTGGAAAAAGTTCAGATCTCCCTACCTCATATGTGGACCCAAATTACAATCTAGAAATTAGAGGCCTCTACCTCATGTGCAACCTTTCCCTCAGGGGAGTCACTGTCTCTACTATTGTATGCCCATTTGTATTCTTCTTCACTTGATACTGCCACCTTAGCTTCTTTGGAGCCAACTTTGTAAGAAGAGAAGAAAGAGCTGTAATGTTGAGAATATGTGAAGGCACAATCTTCCTTTTGTTTTGATTGACTTTGGCCCCTTTCCCACTTGTGTTGTCTCCTAGGAGGACTTCTCATAGGAGATGAAATGGTGATGGTGGGTTGATTGGGAGAAGGGTGAATGCAAGGAATAAGAGGGTTTGTAGGATGGGGTGGAGAACGATGAGGAATGGATGTGATGTCCCTTTTTGGGGCCATTCCAACTTTCTGGGAAAACTCCAACTTTCTTGGAGGGTGTTGGTTAAGTTATACTGGGATTCTAACAGGCAGTAAGTTTGGGAGACCAAGATGAGCTCAATGGTGCTTTTCGGATGCGATTTTGTCTTTTTAAGAGCACTCCACACTTCTTGGAGAACACCTATTTAATTAGGTAGGGTTTTTGATAGTGGTAGTGAGTTTACAAGACCAAGATGAACTCAATGATACTTTTCAGATGCAATTCCGACCTTTTGTGAGCATTCCAAACTTCTTGGAGGAGATTGCTATTTTTGGAAGGCATCAACTTGTATACAGTTCATCAACCTGTGAGCTAAGGGTAATTATGGTATGGTTAGAATTCATATTTGAGGTCATTTTAATAGTTCCCACAACATTAATGGTTGTGAGAGCACTATTTAAATTATTAAATATTTAAATACTTAAGTTGTCGAAAAAGTAAAAATTAAAAGACAACTTATATTTAATTATTTAATAAAAATAAAAGTGATGTTAGGGACAAAGGGGCTGTAAAGGGGACTTCTACACACATGGAATGAATTATTTTATTATTTTGAGGAGAATATGGAGGGATAAGGGAAAATAATATTTTATTCCCTCAAAAAGTTATAAAAGGAGGTGTTGAGCACAAAGCAAGGGTTAGACTTGATATGATATTTTGCTTCTGCCTTTGAGTGTGAACCTATGTTCCTCTCTTATTTTCTTGAGGACGAAAACCCTCTTTAGAATACTAGTTTCGGGGACGAAAATCTCCCTAGCTGGAAGTGGTGATTTCATTTCAGGAATCACAACTGTGCTGCAATGAATTTTCCTCTACTATGCAACTAATGAACATCTTTTCTGAAGTTTTTTTGAAGTGATTTGAAGAGCATTTTGGATTGTGAAATCCTTCGTGGTTTTGGCGCCACTCTAGGTGCAAATTCTTGAGGTATTCTGGCAAGGCGATTTCTTTTTGCAGGCCAAGTTTATGTTTTGACACTAAAAATCCTAGCACCTCATTGGGAGGAGCAGGCCCAAGCCTATTGGACCTGTTTCAAACTTGAACACTGCAGCTTATTTGGGCTCTGTACACTGTTGGGAGCAGGCCGCAGCCTTTTGGGGACAAATCGTACCCTTTTTGGGAGGGGCGATTTGGTTTGGAGGGCCAAATTGGCTTATTTTTCAATGCTCTTTGCTGATTCTTGGAGGTGCAGCAGCATATTAAATCATTTTGTGTAATATTGAAGTGGTTTTGGGTTTGGTTATGCAAGCAAAAGGAGGCTGTTCCATTTTGTAGGGTTTAGCACCCTCTTTTGCATTGTTACACATAGCTGTACCTGCTGGTTCAGATCAGATAATCAGAAGTTTCAGCATGGTTTTGGGTGTTATCAGCTGTGATATGCATCCCTATTTCATCAGCAGTGATATTCCTACAGTGGGTATGCTTCTATGTTGTTTTGAATGAGTTTCCAATGCCTTTTTTCAGTGATATTTAGCTGCAGCAGGATACTTCAGTTTGAAATCAGAATTATTCATTATATATTGCAGCAGTGTTAATAGTTTGGAATCAGATTGAAATGTCATTTTATTGCAATTGATTTCATGTCAAAATATATATGTATAGTTGCAATTTAATGACTTGTATAACCCTGGATGATAGTACCACTAGTGGACTTCATATCATGCATTTCAATTTGTAATAACTGGATGGTATTCCGACAGTTCTATAGTATCTCATTGTGATTTAGCACATGCCGTTGAATAAGCGTATATGTGGTCGGCTCTGCCGCCTAGTGTGCTCATTTTAGTTTTGCATCGAGCACACTCCACTAAAGAAGTGTAGACTTGGCTGGCTCTGCTGCCTTGTGTGCTTTGATCACTTAATGTTGCTGCATTCTTAGATAATTGGGTGCAGTCCTACGCACTGTATGCTCTCACCTTGCCCATTTTGGGAACTGGGTGATCAGAAAGTGTTGAGTACATTGCATTGTAGCTTACTTTAGTTGCAAAAATCAATTTTTTTTTGGGGTGGTCATTACAATGGAAGGGATTTTGGTAGTGGATGTGGATGTAACATCCTTGGATGCGGGTGGCGAAGAGTGATGGGAAGGTGCCTTGGAAGGAGGAGGAGAAGTAGGAAAGGAGGAAGTAGGAACTAGAGAAATAATGCTAGGAGGCTGAGATATCCCTAATACAGCTGCATTTGGGAAATCTGGTGATTCTAGGTTATTCACAGATCAATTTAGTCAAACAACACCTTCAATAATTTTACTTCTTTCCTCTTCACAACAATTAAACAAAGAACAGCTTGAAACTACTAGTGAACGGTACAGATCTGAACTATATGACTTTCCCACAACATTAAATATCCAATTCAGCTCAAGGTATGAACAATTCAGTCAACATATAGAGACATACTACTGAAATGACAGTCTGAATCAACTCAATTATGGGTGATTGGTGCAGGAGCACCAAGACATCTAGGTTTTGTTTGATCTTCAAGTTGGTTGTTTTGTTTAATAAGGTCTTTGAGACCATCTACATAAGGCTTGCATGCCATACTTGTAAGGGACTATGTCCAAGTGTCTAGAATCTATTCTCATGTTGTAAGTCCTAATGAGGACAGTCATGTTGTAATAGGTAGTTTGCAATAGTCATTTATGTAAGCCTTTGTTGAGGCATATAGGATAGTCATTAAAGTTTCCATGTTTGTAAGCCTTTAAAGGCTTGTCAAAGGTTAGGAGGTGGGTTAAAACCTTGTCCAAAGGTTAAACCAAGTGTCAAAAAGCATTGTTAAACATAAAACCATTGATGCAATCCTAAAGGAGGACAGTTACAAAACAACAATTAGTGCTGCAGTTAAAAACAAGAAGAAGTTCGATGGTTGGAGCAGTTTCATGGACCCCAACCACTCCTATTCGACGTCATGCAAATATAGGAAGCTTATTTGAAGCCAAGAAAGGATTCATTGTTAGCAGACAACCGGTGGAATTGAAAGAATAACAACAAAAACTTCTGTTTTCCTGCCTTTTCTGTATTTTCTCTGTATTGTGCATTTGAGCCCGTACTACTGTACAGTACGGCCCTGCTGTGGGATGTTGAATGATTGGAAGTAAAGTTTGGTGGACTAACTATTATTGGAGCAAGTTTGGATCCTAGATGTTAACTAGGAAGCACATTAAGACTATGGATTAATAAACTGCCTTTTAGAATTGCTGTCTTCTTCCAGAAATTCGCTGTTTTCTGCACTAATCCGTACCTGTACGGCCTGGAGGTGGTTGGTGTCCATGTTGGACGATTAGAGGGGTGACTTGTCTCCACTTTGCAAGTTGTTTGGGCTCTTGACATTCTTTTGTATCTCTGTATTTCTCCTTTCTTTGCAAGTGGGTGGGAAAACCTAAGTTAGGGCTTTTCTTGAACAATCCGATGAATTCTCCTCATTCCACTGATCTTTTCTGTTTCTGATCAGTGGAATGAGTTGTATATTAGTTGGTTCAAGGTCTTAGAGGCAGGAGAATGGGTTGGATGGAGTTTGGCATGTGAATGGCCCAACAAGAACCGTGTGTTGGAAGTTAGAGAAGGACAGCAGTAGAAGGGTGGAGATCAGTGACTGTGAAAGTGGAAAGTTGGTGAATGTTAAGTGTTGAGACCAGTAGGAAGGGCCCTATATTTGGTCATGATCCTATGACAAGAAACATGGAGAGATCCTCTGAGGAATCAGTCCTCTCTGCCTATTGATTGCTGACTCTGCCAGTCCTCTTGAAGACAGTCACTGCCTAGAAGGTAATAGATTTGTTTGTCATGTTATTGCTTTGCCAATGAAGGCATTAAGGTGAAAGCATGTTATAGATTTGGTATGTTGCAATGAGATTGAGTTTGTGTAGAAGGAGACCATCCCAAGGAGGTTGGTGTGACTGTTTTTCCAATGGAGCAGCAATGTTATGACAGTCAATGAGACTCCTGTCCTGCAGACCCTGCACAGTGGGTTAGATGAAGTCTTGATTGGAGTTAGGCACCCTGAGATAAGAATCTTGAAGTCCCCTCACCCTTGTGTCATGAACAAGTACATTGTTGTGTTGCAACTCTTCCTGATGGGTGGTTTGATCTCTGCCATAGAAAATAGTGAACCTAGAGAGACCTTTTAGTGAAGTCTTGAAGTCTGCTGTCCTGCTGTCCTAGATGCTCTGCATCAGTGATGTATCATCTTATAAAGATACAAACACTAGGAGAATGAACATCTCACAAAATTACAATGCGCATCAGTGTTTGACAGTGTTAGACTGACAAATGTACCAGATTTGCCCTAGTTGAGGGGTCTGCCAATGGAAGATGCTTGATCAAAATGAGCTCAATTTATATTCCAGCCTGGCTGTGTGCCTGAGATGAATTCGTATGGATCCAGATGCCACCCAGGAGTCGCTATGACCTCAGAAAAATGATTAGACGCTGCCCTAGAGAAGTTGCAACTTTGAGAAGAGGTAACTGAAAATGCTGGATATTTCTGCTCAGTCTTGTGCGTCCACTTTGAGTTGATATTCCAGTGATCGAAGGAGATAATTTGCTCCGCAAATGCTCATTTCATTTAAATTTGTGATCAGGGTTTTTAGACCTTCTTGTGTGATTTGAAATGTGCCCAGAATTGGCTGAATTTGTGATGCTAGCTGAGATTGATAGATTCGGTCTGGAACAGTACCTCACTTGCCTTAGAAAGATTGGTAAATTCCTGGCTTCAATATTGATCTTCAGATTTATTTGTAAGTACGAACACTTGAAAATTTTCAAGAAGATATCCAATTAGTGCTACAGCAATCCGTGAGTCAAATTGCTCAATATGAGTGATAAGGTTTTCATCCTAACCTCAGGGTACACAAGCAAGGGGTTTCGTCCTTGTTGCAAACACTTAATTTCGAAAATGAACTAGAAGAAGAATTGATAATCGGATGCCTCAATGTGCCAATGAGTCTTGCTTTTATACACGATTGGAATAGGACCCATGGTCCCGAATTGAGTGCCACCTTTTGAATTTTACTTTATTTTATATATATATATATATATAGTTCAAGTTGGTGACAAGAAAGAGCATGAAATCCCCTCCACATATGCAGCTGAATCCAAAGCCTCTGTCATTTCCCCTTCTTAATTAATTATTGGCGGGAAGAAGGGGAAATGACAGAGGCTTTGAATAATTAATTAAGAAGGGGAAATGATAGAGGCTTTGGATTCAGCTGCATATGTGGAGGGGATTTCATGCTCTTTCATGTCACCAGCTTGAACTTTATGATTTTTGGTGTTGTATCAATCTCAGATGGAACTTTTAGCTTTTCTCTTCCTTCTTCCTCATCACCCCCACTTCCTCCAATGACCTAAACCTGTAACTACATGAGAATGAGGTGCTGCTTTCTTCTGACTAGGCTGAAACGAACTAGCTGATTTGTGATTTTTGGTTTTCGCTGCCCCTAAAGCTCTCTTTGAAATCTTTACCTGCAAATATGTCATACTCTGATCCATCACTAGCCTAATCTTGTTTTTGAATTGAGGTCTTCTTTTTTATTGACCAGTTGACCAAAGGCAAAGGCTGCTGGTTGATATGTGCATCTATGAATCTAGGAGATAGAACTTTGGATTCTAAATCAGAAAGCCCCTTAGGTGTCTCCTTAGTAGAGATGTTAGGTAGCTGTTTTATAATATGCGACTATGCTCTCACCTTTTGACCTCAAATTCATTGGCACAAATAGCCCAATAATCCTCTATTTTTGCCACTCAATAAAATCTACTTACCAATCAGTCAAACATGAGACTCTGGGTATCATAGAGACGCTTCTCATAGAAAAGCTTGAAATTGAATTTTGCAATCTCTCCACTTGGGTACTTGGAGTCAATGGTAGTAGGACACTTGTATATACCAGTCTAAAGTGGGAAGCAAACCCTTGTCTTGTGTCTTCCTCTCAAAAGGAAATGCACTTCTGAATTGTTGGCAATGCTCCATCATGATCCCCTAATCACTAGGGAATTTCGGAAGCATGTAAGGGTAAGAGAAGAAACCACAAACTCTGATATATGTGAAAGTATGGAACTAAAATAATCATTCTGCTCACGTTGAAATTACTGCTCTAGTGTAGGATCCCACAACAGGTGAACACTTGCTAACACAAATTTCTGCCCTGCTTGGGTTGTGTGATAAATGTTCGTGCTTAGGGTTTTGTGTGTTGTTCTTGCATGTTTGATATTTGCATTGAATACATGAATATATAACATATATTGAAAACCCACAAAATATATAATGATTTTGCACAAACGGATGACGACCCAGATCATTAAAGATGCTCAAACTAAATACTATAACATACCCATTTTATTATCTTCAACTTCGTCCGGCTGCCGAACTTGGGCCAGCATTACATACATTGGAAATTCATCGATCCTCACATGCAAATGGAAGTTATTAACAATATCAGCTCTGCAATATGAAATGGGACCTCAAACGCCAATGATAGATGATATAGAAGCCAAGTATGAAGGTCGAACTCCTCCTAAAGAACCCCACGGCTCAGGCTGAGTAGTACGGCCTTGCTGGTATTGAATATCAGATTCTAATCAGCTGCAAACCCCTTCCAAATTACTGCTGTCATAAACTGCAAAGTGCTGTCCGATGTAGGCGTCCATGGATGAAGAGAAAGATGCCACAAAACTCACAAAAACCTCCAATAAATGGCACGGCTGGCAGACCTGTAGCTGTACGGCCTTGGAATGTGTGCCAAATGAATATTAATTGCAGCTTCTATGATATTTAATCTCCACAATTGAAATCTGTTCGAAACCCCTGAAAGAACTTCACAAATAAGCACAATTTTTGACTACTGGATGCAGCCAAATTCACTAGCAACCTTTAGAATGGTATTTCACACCCGCAGATTGCAAAGACAATGAAGAAGCTCGTTCTCCAATGCTGGAATTGATGAGTTTCTGCAGAAACCCTTCGTCTCACACAAATCCCAATGCTCTCACAAAAAGATAGTCAAATTCTCCATATTCAATGAGTTCGATTTGCTTTTTGGAGGACTTTTATACTTCTCTGCACTTGGCATGATTTCCCATGTTGCTTTAATAATATTTAAATGATATTTTATTATTGCTTTTGTTGACTTTATTTTATATCATTAAGTTTGGGCGTACTTTTCAAGGAGGTATTAATTACTCATTAATACCCAAATGGCCCCCACTTTATTATAAAGTCAATTTATAACTTTATAATATAACTTTTAATAATTAAATATCATTAATGCCATTAAAATATTAATATCTCCTCAATTACTCAGTATTTTGCCATGTCGTCTGAAAAATAAAGTCAACACTACCAATCACCATGTACACAGGGGCCTTGCTATAAATAGTAACTGCCTGAATTGACTTACTATAAATAGTAAGTGTGCCAATCCGAGCTCAATAACCCTGACAAAAGCCTAAACCTGAACCAAATAATGCACTGAAGAGAAGTAATGTCCCAAAATGACCAAGCAATTGCCTCAGAAGATCCTCTACACAAGTCCATTAGCCTACGAGGGTCGAAATAATAGGCTAACCTTCCAAACACTGATGCTCTCGAAAATGGGGACATTACAGTCCGCCCTCCTTGAAATTGCTTGTCCCCAAGCAATCTCCACTGCAAAGAAACTCCACTCCACTGGAGGCCCAAAGGAAGAACTATGGAATGTCCCACACATCTCTAACCAACTCCTGTAGCACCAGCATAAACACAACTGCACAAAGATAAACATCATGCCAACTATCCAACTCATGCGCACCAGGTTTGTGCATCAATATCAGCTCATGTACAAGTAAATAAAAAATGTAACTGTAGGCTCTCTGCACACTGTACATGTTGTGTAAGTCACCAGTGAGCTCTGTTTGGAATCCTGATGCACTAGAAGGATCCCAAACTCTGTGATCAATGCTCAGCTAAATGCCGGGATCCCAGATCGTCCTGTAGAATGCCCCATCCAAATACTGTGGCGTCAACGTGATACCACTGCACCCTGTAACTAGGTCAACCCCGATAGAAGAAAGAAGCAATCCACCAAACAAGAAAATCCCTGGATCCCATAGCCAGAACGGAAGTTTGCTAAGCGTATCACCCGCTGACCTCCACTACACTACTCTGATAAAAACCCCACCATGCTGAGAATGGTGAAGCAACTCACTGGAATCCATCCAATACATCGTGCCAAATTTGTCACCACCTGGATCCCAAAGGAACCGAACTTCACATCCATCCACCATAAAAAGACATGAATATTTGGGAGCATCCGCAACACAATATCTCTCTACAACCTTTGTGAAACTCCCATGGATGTGATAACCAACTAAGCCATCATGCCCACTGCCACTACGACCTCCCTGAAGCCCTGTCTCCAAAAGAAACCCAAAAGTGGCAAACTCTGTCAGTTACTCATTTGCATGATGGTAATTCCACCCCTGATCCTGCAAGTAATCCCTCGCAAACAATTGAGTTGGGTACTTGCAGCCTCTAGTCCCATCTTCTGAAGATGGCAACTCCATCCCACAATGGATGGTATAAGCCCCAAGCCAATCCGCATTGATGCATCATCAAATCCTCCATGTGTGGACTAAAAGAGAAGTGATGAGCACTTCACACTATGCAGTCAAGGTAAAATGCTCCCACCTCTGTCAATGGCTAACCGTCATAGTCCTGGGGAACACTCACCTCATCACTCTCATTACTGGAATTGGAAGATGGCTCACGTCTCCGATTCTGAGGGGCTGGCTGGGTAGGTACTCTGCAAGACCTCTCTGCAAACCCAACTGCAAAATCTCGGTCAGATAGCAACTGAAGTTAATCTGACTTAATTCCCTCCTAAGCATACACTATAGTCTGCAGACTAGATATGGAAGTAACAACTACTACCCCCGTCTGCCTTTCCTCCAACTGTGCTGACCACAGGGGGTGCTCCACAAACTTATGTGTGTTGTCGAAACAAGATAAGGTTTGGACAACCCTGTCCTCGGTAACTATCAACTGCTCCTTGAGTCCTGGTGACTCAATAGGCTCACGCCAACCATCCACCGCAACCAAGGCATTACCCGAACTGCTGACAAATGTAGGAGACATGCTCCCACCCGTAGACGCTCTGCAATCCTCAAGCAAATGTGATCGGGTAGCGTGTTGGTCCAGCACACTAATCACACATGACTCTGCCTCATCAGCACAAGTCTCCAATAGTAATCTCTAATCCACCAATGTAGAGACTGGCACCCCTATCATGAGATGTCACGACAGCCCTGGATGATTGTATTTCCGCTGTGGTTGATGCTGAATGACCCATACTTACTTCCTCACAAAGCTCGACAACTTGAAATTGGGACTCCCGAAGAGCCTCCTGAGTGCTCTTCAAGGTATTCTCAACGACCATAAGCTCATCAGTAAGCTTATCCACTTCCCTCTTTTTCCCCTTGAGTGCATCAAGACAAGTCTCACCAAACATGAGTAGGTGATCCCTATCCGAGAGTAGATGCATGTAATTGGACTTCGTTTCCATCAACACCTCTCTAAGAGCATGATAACCTACAAGGGAAAGACCCCCTTCGGGATTGTTCTATATTCCCGGAATCCTCCAGCACTATTTAGCCATTAGATGAATAGTGTCGTCCAAGTGTCTAATGGCCGCATCAATTTGGTCCTCGTTTACCCTTAATTGTCCCACCAACTGACTGTACTCCTGGGACTCATTAACATCATGCACTTTTTCTGATGTATAATCAGCACTATGATATGAAGCTGTATCATCTTCACTCACTGTTTGATACCCATCATCATGTGAGCCATCAGCATTGCACACTTCCTCAACGAAGGTACTGCTGTTATGTACCACACGGGATGGCTCCAATGACATAATAGAAGCTGCTGATTGGACACAATCATTGCACACTTCTTCCCTATCACCAAGAAGTTGATTTTTTGATTCGTTCTCAACTTCTAACGTCTGATTTGCAAAACCAGACTTGCTGTAGCTTGAATCAGCATCACAGAATTCGTTTTTAACACTTAGATCTTGAGTGTCAATGTTAGGAAACTCCACACATCCATCATCCTCTCGGGAAATGGCTGCTATCTCATGATGATGCAAGGAAGTATGTCTGCTGTTATAATAATCAGAATTATTGTGGCTCAAATTCCCCATGCATTCCTCATTTTTGACCCCCATATCTCGTGTGCCCGTATTAGGAGATCCTTCCACAACTTTTTCCTCATGTGCCGTAGCATCTAACTCATGGTTATGCTCAGTCGTATGACTTCTGTCATAAGATTCAGAATCGTTCTCATGGCTGATTACAACTCCCTGAACACTGAAAGTATCATCTGGGGGTTCTGCCAAACTACTACAGTCAACATGTAAAGTGTTATCATCAATCACCTCAGAGTTGAACCCATGTTCTTCTACCTGTTCCTCATCAGATTCCCCAATATGTTCATCATCACATTCTGATCCATTCCCGTTGCTTGCTACAACTCCTTGTCCACGATCACCTGTAAGCTGAAAATCATTTTGAAGCAGTTCTTTTTTCTTGTCCTTTCATTTAGACTTTCCAAACATCTTTAGAAAACCCTATTTCGTTTTCGGATCCCTCATCAAATCATACAGGTTCTGCATAAAATCAATCATAGATTTATCTAAAGCCATCTTTCCTTTTTTCTAAATTTTAATGACTCACCCAACAGGATGGCAGGAAACTGCTCTGATACCACTGTAGGATCCCACCCTAGGTGGACACTTGCTAACACAAATTTCTGCCTTGTTTGGGTTGTGTGATAAATGTTCGTGCTTAGGGTTTTGTGTGTTGTTCTTGCATGTTTGATATTTGCATTGAATACATGAATATATAACATATATTGAAAACCCACAAAATATATAATGATTTTGCACAAACGGATGACGACCCAGAGCATTAAAGATGCTCAAACTAAATACTGTAACATACCCATTTTATGATCTTCAACTTCGTCTGGCTGTTGAACTTGGGTCAGCATTACATACATTGGAAAATCATCGATCCTCACATGCAAATGGAAGTTATTAACAATATCAGCTCTGCAATATGAAATGGGACCTCAAATGCCAATGGTAGATGATATAGAAGCCAAGTATGAAGGTCGAACTCCTCCTAAAGAACCGCACGGCTCAGGCTGAGTAGTACGGCCTTGCTGGTATTGAATATCAGATTCTAATCAGCTGCAAACCCCTTCCAAATTACTGCTGTCATAAACTGCAAAGTGCTGTCCAATGTAGGCGTCCATGGATGAAGAGAAAGATGCCACAAAACTCACAAAAACCTCCAATAAATGGTATGGCTGGCAGACCTGTAGCTGTATGGCCTTGGAATGTGTGCCAAATGAATATTAATTGCAGCTTCTATGATATTTAATCTCCACAATTAAAATCTGTTCAAAACCCCTGAAAGAACTTCACAAATAAGCACAATTTTTGACTACTGGATGCAGCCAAATTCACTAGCAACCTTCAGAATGGTATTTCACACCCTCAGATTGCAAAGACAATGAAGAAGCTCGTTCTCCAATGCTGGAATTGATGAATTTCTGCAGAAACCCTTGGTCTCACACAAATCCCAATGCTCTCATAAAAAGACAAAACAAAATGCTTCATATCCAATGAGGTCGATTTACTTTTTGGAGGCCTTTTATACTTCTCGTCACTTGGCACGATTTCCCATGTTGCTTTAATAATATTTAAATGATATTTTATTATTGCTTTTGTTGACTTTATTTTATATCATTAAGTTTGGGCGTACTTTTCAAGGAGGTATTAATTACTCATTAATACTCAAATGGCCCCCACTTTATTATAAAGTCAATTTATAACTTTTAATAATTAAATATCATTAATGCCATTAAAATATTAATATCTCCTCAATTACTCAGTATTTCGCCATGTCATCTAAAAAATAAAGTCAACACTGCCAATCACCATGTACCCAAGTGCCTTGCTATAAATAGGAACTGCCTTAATTGACTTGCTATAAATAGTAAGTGTGCCAATCTGAGCTTAATAACCCCGACAAAGGCCTAAACCTGAACCAAATAATGCACTGAAAAGAAGTGATGTCCCAAAATGACCAAGCAACTGCCTCAGAAGACCCTCTAAACAAGTCCATTAGCCTACGAGGGTTGAAATAATAGGCTAACCTTCCAAACTCTGATGCTCTCGAAAATGGGGACATTACATCTAGCCTACTCCAAAATCTTGATATTAGATGATCATCCCAAAGTCCTCCTAGGATACATCAAGAATGCATCATTCACCTTGCAATAGTGCTTCGAGGACTCACTATATTTCCACTGTGGGGGATGTTTGTAAATCTGAGTTATGTTGCATACACCTACCTTGGTCAAACAGGTAAGACATATAGTTTTTTCCATAGCATAGACTAGATATGAAATCATGTGAAATTTATGGTTTGCTCAAACTCACAAAATTACCTATTAATGCATTCACTTATGAAAATGCCCCAATTGAAGTAGATCTTACCATCGCATATAGAACTCATGACATTGAACATTCAAGCTTTGAATGTTCTTGCGTCTTGTCTTGTCACACATTTCAGCAAAGTGATCATTAGGGAGAGCTCTTCCTTGAATCTGTTTCTTTTTGTTATCCTTGGCAAGCTATTGGGCCTCTTGTTTTCCTTCAACCAATGCTTCCCTACTTGGTTTTGGCACTCAAGGAGGTTGTTTTACCATGCATCTTCATATTCATTGGGGTTTATTTCTTGTGTCTCCTCATACAACAATAAACCAAAATCCTCTCTATGAAATCCACATCAAATTTGCTAATGATGTCGTTACTCACCATACAAATTTCCCTCTTCATAAGGTCATAAGGCTTGGCACGAGGCTACAAGCAATGACCAATTGCTGACCTTGTGCTAAAACAGGAAAGGATAGCTTTGATGAGTACACTATCTCTAAGCCTCTTTGCAATTTTGTTTCCACTTTTGATCCTTTACTCTAAATCCAACTCTTGTACATTCATGTGCCCTAGATTTATATCCTTGACTTTTGGATAATCACAAGCCAAAATGGAAGGTGATTCCCTAATTTAGAAATGGCATGCCATTGATAAAACCCTAGCGAGCGAGCTTCACACCTCTTAGACGATCTTGGTGACTTGAATCTGATAAAAGCCCTTACTTTTGCTCAAAATGAAGCCTCAAAACCCTAGCCACCTCAAAATATCTGCAATTTTTGGCATTGTAGAGACCCTAGTCCATGGCAAATTGAAACCCTAGGTTTCAGACGCTGCACAATGCTTGTTTGCAAAAACCTGATTAAAAACCGTAGGTACCCCAATATAGAATGGAAAAGGAGATGAAACCCTAGGTGCCTTAGAAGAATTCTGAAAACTGCTGTATGCTGCTATTGGCGGCCCTTCGAATGTTTGAAAACCTGTAAAAGACCTTTGAAAAATGGCAGACAAATGATTGAACAGCTGAAAACCCTGCAATAAGCTCAAAAAGGTGCTCCCAATGCGATGAACAATTGCGCTCTAACCTGTGGAAACTTCACTCTAGTTCTTCCGCATTGTAAATTAGAAGCATGGAATGAAGAATGACAAGGAATGAATAGCCTCACTTTTATGTAGAATAGAAGTCGCTCATTTGCTATTTTTGCCTTACCTTTTACAGCCGCATGATTTGTGTCAAAGTGGCATTTTTTTCACTTTGTATTTTGTTAAAAACTTGGCAACCTATGGCACACACTTTGTCTCCATCTGCCCGTTTCATCAGTTTGTAACATTTTGACACCTCCTTGTTCTAGCATGCACTTTTTCTGTGTCTGCCACTTTTGGACTTTGTAAACTTTTGACAATTCAATGGCAGTCATGCTCTTTTTAGGTGGTTTTGCCACTTTGTGCCTTCAGAATTTTTTGACCTCTTTGGATAGGTGCTCTCTTTTAGGGCATTCACCACTTTGTGCCTATGAAAATTGATTTTTTGGTGGCCTAGTGGAAGGGCATGTGCCTCACCACTGGACTGCTAGTTTCCATGCGTTAGAGAATTTTCAACTTATTTATTGCATCCAATCTTGGATCTCCACCTTATTTGATGCGCTGGAAAGTGTCTTCTGTTGGCTACACAATGGCACTGATTAGAGCTCAGAAGTACGACATTCAAGAACGTGGGAGACAAGGCTTCCACAATGACTTGCAGAACAGAAAATGGCTCATGTTTGACTCGATGATTTTTTTTGTATGGGTACAACAAAGTGGTCCTAGTATCGCTTAATGAACAGATTATTATTCCTTTTGAATAACAACATTCGTTACTCTAGCATTTTCTTCCATTTGTTTATATGCTAATGACAAAGAAAAATTATAATATTTACATGTGCCTGTTATAGAGAGAGCTCAAAACATTGTCAATTCCGTGCATCGAAGAGAAATGGAAATTGAACATAATAATAAGTTTTAGTTTCTATTTGTGATGTTTGGAATCTAATGGTAGAGATGAGACATTTCAATTGTTTCTAGTTACACCAAAGAACTAGGCTTTAAATAATTCAAAGCAACATCTCTAAAGAGACTTATGGAGAGTTCATATTTCATTATTTCTTTTTTGTAACAGGTGAATAGTGCAGGAGTTATGCCGATAATCTTTTCAACTTCATCATTGGCCCTTCCAGGAACTTTAGCACGCTTCACTGGTCTTAATGTTTTGAAGAATGCCGCTGTCTCTCTGGCCCCAGGAGGTATAGTTTTCTGTCAAAATCAAATCATATCAGTTGTCTTTGATTTCTCTTCCTTTTCAGATATTGCAAAATAATTTCAAAATTATGGTGTAAAATACACTGTTTTTCAGGCTAAAGCATCATTCCATTGATGACATAACTAATGCGCTATACTTAATTTACTTTGGCACTGTGAGGAGAATTAATATTTCTATCAACCTTGGAACATTAAAGCTTTGTGACGAAAATCACAAAAACATATAGACTATGATATGATTAGTATGTTTGTTGTACTGCTTTTTTCTTTATGTTGTGTGCTAAGAAGGAATTTGTTTTCAATCCTTCTTCATATGTCTATATTGTTTACATTTTTAGAATCAATAATTCTGAAGCAGCGACAGAACAGCCAAAAAAACGATGGTCACTAAATGGCAGTTTTTGCTAAGAATAATTTTGTAGTAGCTGAATGAACATGGTCAGACTTTTTTAATGTTTTCTGAAGAGCAAATAATATCCCAGACTAATCAAATAAACACATTTGAACTTTTATTTGGAAAATGTATTTGTATAATTTGTCCCTTGAAGAAATATTCATACTGCGTGGGTCTATGTAAAGGATGCCAAAACCAAAGTGAACTTATACTATTACGGGTTTCTTTTCTGGTTTTGTTGTAAATAGAAAATTTATGTTGTTAGGCAATACATTTCACAAATATTCTAATAATACTGAGACTTTTTTTTATATTGGATTTTAAATATACGTCATAAGGAGTATCAAAAAGAGTATTGATATTCAGGCACAATATGGCCAGATACTAAACTTACTAATTGATATTATAGAATAGAGAATAAAAACTATAATAAATGGTGATGTTAGTCTAATCATAAGGTAAATAATTAACCACCAATAACTTCTTTAATCTCCAAATTAGCTTTCAAATCATCGTCATCAACTTATTTTCTTCTAGAGTGGTCATTGGAAGAGGGACATTTCCACATATATCAAACTGATCACAAGTCTGTTGCTCAAACATATTGTTCCAACCCAAATTCTTCCATGCTAAAGTTTACCAACCATCGCTATCATGTTGAACTTGTTTTTCATTTCCAAGAATATTGTTTCTCTTTGAATATCTTTCTCTATGAGCATCTCATGTAACATACACCCTCTGACATGTTTTTTCTGTGCCAAGTTTTTTGTTTTCTGATTGTTTGGGTTTAGGGTTTTATTGCATGTTTTGGATTTTTGCATTAATAACATGAAATATAAAGCATATACTGAAAACCCAGAAAAACTAAAAAAGATATCAACAAAATATCAACTACCCAAATGGTAAAATGCCAAAATATGAATTACAATAACATACCCAGATGGAAATCTTCAACTTCGTTTCATTGCCGTATTTGGGTCAGCATACAATGCAATAGAAAATTACTTTGAATCACATACAAGGGAGTTCTTCAACTAAATACAAGCTGCAGCAGCATAAATGATCCCTAACGCCAAGGATGAGGATAGTAGATGTCATAAACACAGAGTAAAAATGACTATTAGCAGTCCGCACGTCCCTCTTTAACCTGTACGGCCTCTGCTGTAAGTTGTGAGCAGCAATAGCAGCATCAAAAACCGCGGAAAACTCCTCTATAAATGACTGATTTCAACTGCAGACATGAGGCGACCTTGTAGAGATGAGTGATAGCAGCAAATATCCAAAGAATTGTCCACCAAGACCCTCACAAGTGGTACGGCCTGTCATAGGACTGTACGGCCCAGCAATAGAGGGTGATTTCAGCCATCAAATACCTCAAGAATTATCAAATCTGTCTCTTAAAATCTGTTCTAATCATCTGCATATCAAACTCTTGCAAATATGTCCATATCTGGCGAATTCACAACTTAAGCCTCTAGATGAAGCCTCCAAGAATTTCTTCCTGATGTGGTCTCTCACACATGAAGAAGAGGACTATGAAGAGGTTTTCATCTCAACACAGCCAAGATCAAACCCTAGAGCCAAGCTCCAAAGTCAATGCACGGGAAACTCAAAACAAGAGAGTAAAATCAATTATCCAAGCATATTAAATGACCCCCATTCACCTCTTTTTATAATTTCACAAGAGGGGTCCATTCACTTTGGAGGGAAATATTTCTTTTAATTTCACTTTTAATATTTTCCAAGGTGAGTGCTCTACAAAATGACTTAAGTGTCTTTTAAATATTTTATCTTTCATCACTTAACCATTATAACCCAAAGTCCAATATTAAATAATATTATTAATTTACGACTTTAATATGGAGGCCCAAATGAACTCGGAATTCAGTGATATATAGACCGTTGGAAAGGTCTCGTCAAAATGTTTCATCTCCAACACTGAAAATTCCGTAACGGACCAAAACCCTAATTTGCCAAAAATAGCAAGTCCGGGCCCAAAGTCTGAAATCTCTTGGAAAGACATCACTTCAAACCATCTAATATCACTGAGCTCAATGCAACATCGGGGATGGCCAACGACTGATTGCCAAGTCACCAAAACAGTGCCAGACTGACACTTACTATAAATAGCAGTGTTCTTTGAGGACCAAAGAGAACAAACCCAGAAAGATTATCGCCATGCAAGCACTTACTATAAATAGTAAGTATGGACAAGTTGTCCGAAATCTCTCCGGAAAGTGTCATACAGCTCCACTGGATCACCCGAACACCCTGGTGACATCGAAATACTCCTCTGATTATGTTGTCACCAACCTAGAAAGCTCTGACTGAGTTGGAAGAGAACTCGAAAATGGGGACATTACATCTCAAAACCTGGTAGAAACATTAAATGCAATAAGTTTCTAGTTTTGGTGGATATCCATTCTAACCTTGTAGACAGCCACACAATGATCACAGAATAGGTGATTGAAAGTACAAAGTCAACCAGATTCATCTCCTTGCCTCTAACAACATCATTATCATGTCTTTTTGACAATTGCTATAATCCTTCTGCTGTAAAAACAAGCTTTTTAGACAAAAAATCTAAATGTGCATTATGTAAAGTTTGTGATCAAATATCATACCAAAAAACATTTCTTCCAGTGAACTTCTCAAAAGCTTGATTTGCACAACTCCGAAGCTGGAAGGAAAACATACATTCGTAGAAACATGCTTGGTGTTTTTTGAGTTAGCACAAAATTTGTGTTGGATATGCTTTAGTTATTATTTTATTCTTTCTTTAAATTAGTGTTTGCTTTAAAGTATCTTTCGTTCTTTTTTTTTTTAGGAGCCTTAAGTGATTGTGCTTTAAAATAGTGATTTTTGGGATAAAATAAAGATTATCCTAAGTCCCAAAAATTGAGCATTTTTGTAACCTTATAAATAAGTGTTTTGAGCACATAAACTCTTAATGATAGTTGATGCTACGCTTATGCTTCTGAAATTGTTGTTCATCTATTATTTATGTGATTGCTTTATTGTGTTTGTAATCCCATTAATTAAATTGAAAAGTAGATTATATTGAGTGAAGCTTTGTATTGATGATATTTGTCTATCAAGGTTGTAGCTTTGCAAGAAACATTGCGTTTCAATCCTTGGAATTGTGTGGTGTTGTAATTCCATTGAAATCTTGTTTGCTCTAAATTGCTAGTCTCTGCTTTAGCTAGTAGGAAGGTATGGTTTCGTTTGCATTTAGATATTTTGCTTTCATTTATAAAAGTGAAAATTTTGCTTGTGAGACAAGAACTGTTACTAGTCTTGTGCTCATACCCGAGGCAAAAGGACAGACGGATAGTTATTTCATTTATGCAAACTGCCTGAAGAGAATATTGTATGGTGTTTATAACTGTATATTTTGTCTATAACTTAGTGTATAGGGTAGTTCTATATCCTAGGGAACTTCCCCTTATAATTTGAAGAGAGGTTTTACCTTACTGTTCCAGTTTGAGATGTATTGAAAATTTGAAAGAGACAAATTAAAATACTAACATTATTATAATAATTAAAACATGACAAGCCCTCAGGGTTTGGCTCGAGCAGTGAAGTGAGCGGTCTTGAGGCCTTGCTTCTCACTAGGTCTTGGGTTCAGATCTTGATTAACCTGCTAGGCAAGGCTTGGGGCTGTTGTGCTCTGCCCAGGTTATAGTGGCTTGCCCCCTACTAGATTGCCATAGTGGCTGATTTGGGATGTTGGGCTACCAATTCCTCGGTATAAACAAGAATACAAAAAAAAAAAAACCAAAATAAAGCAACACTTTAATGTTACTTTATAGTTACAACTCATACATTTTAGTTTCACTTTTTTACAATCCTAACTATTAATGTTTTAATGGATATATTGTCACATAACATTCCCCTTGCTGAGAAGTTCATTATTGTTGAAAAATTCTGGTAGCAGGTCATATGTTTTTTTGTTCCCCTCCCAAGAAGCTTATAGAGTACTTGAGAAGATCTTTAGAAGTTTTTTACTAGGTTGCCGAATCTCCCCCCTGCCCTGGCGATTCCAGGTACGGTCCGTACCAGAATCTGGTACGGCCCGGAGTCCCCGTGGATTCGAACAGGGTTCGGCTATTTGGACGCCGAGCCGTTTCTGGGCGATTCAAAAAACTACCATGTAGGAGACCTGCGTGCTCTCCTCAGCATGAAAAATGGTAGAACATAAAAACAAATCCTACAATAGCCCTGGCGTTTCCATTCAAATTATTTTTTATTTGTGAGAACCCGTACGGGTCGAGAAGCCACGAGACGAGAAGAAAAAGCCGAAAAGAATAAGCTTGTGAAGTTAAATCGTCCCCTGCACACAACTTTGGCCGCATTCCCTTTCACAACCTGTGTTGCTTTACACTGCCAAAAACATAGGTATTAAAACGGCGTTTTGTTTTTGTCTTGTACACCCGACGACCCGTGTCCGGATAGGGACCCACCATTGTGAAGGTGCTCGCTTTCCCATGAGTGAGATAGTCAGGACGCCTGTGAAAGACGAAAAACTCAGCCTGGACGCAAGCGGCGAAACTGAAAGGAATGTTTTTTATTTTTAAAAATTCAATGTTTTCTATGTAGTATATAGTATATATGATTATATTCATTGTAATATATATTATATATATGAAGTTTTTTATTTTAAAAACTCATGTTCGTATGAGGTTTTGAAGTATAAATTAATAGTAATTGTTTTCTATATAATATTATATATTGTAACTGTAACTTGTAAGTATATATTAATAATTTAATACTACCTGAATATAGTAATATTAAAAATTTAATTATACAGATATTAATTTTTAAATATACATATAGTTATACTATATTATATTATTAAATAATATATATTAATTAATAAATAATAATTAGTCAATTTTTTTAGGGTAATTAGTAATAATTACTAATTATATATTAATTAATTTAATTATATAATTTATTAATAATTAGTATCTGCATTACTATTAGATTTTAGAATTACTGTTTTTAGGCTGCAAACACATATATTTATGATTTTTTCTTTTTTTTGCATGGACGTACCCAACCCCCCCCCCAAAAAATTGCCGTACCGGCGTACCGTACCCACGTGCCTGTACCCGATTCGGCAACTTAGGTTTTTTATGGGTTAACAAGGAGAGGGAAAAAGGCTCTCTTTTGTTGCCTACGGTTTCTGCTTTTCCTTTTCCATAAAACAATTCTTTATTTTTCTGGTTTCCCACTTCAGAGCAAGAGTTCCACTAATGGTCAGATTGTTTACAATAGTAACATGTATCTAAACTCTGCAGCCAATGAAGGGGTTCTTCAAGGAGATCCCTGGTATGTTCAATAATTATGTGTCAGTTCTGGTGGCCTTGGAATGCTGATGGACGTACAGACCCCCAACCCCCTTCTGCAAAGTGTTAGTGTACTATCAAAAGGTGCTTGGGATGATACTTGCTGCCATGTAATTTACAGTTTAACTCTACTTTATATTTATGACTTTTTTATGTTCTTCTATAGGTTAATTATTATGTAGATACTCCTCTTTGTTGTCTACTAGTATTCCAGCTACTGTTTCCTGTATGCCCTTTTAAAAAATATGCTTGAGGCATCCATATCTAAGCTATATGCTTATGAATGGAATTTTGTACCTTTATTTACTTTCAATATAATACTTTTAGAAAAATAAAAAGAAAAGAAACCCCCCAGCAAGACCCATCTGATTTTTTTTCTTTACACTAAACAGAACCTGGTGGAAAATAGATATCTAAAGTTCAATCCCTCAGTAATACACATTTGAATAATTTTACTTTAGCCTTAACTGAAACCAGAACATGTGGGGAAATATGAATCTCACATCCGAGGTAGCAACTATTTTATCAGGATTATCATCATCTCTCCAAATTTGTTGAACAAATCAGGAAATACATTCCATAAAGCAGGGTCAAGACTCAAGACCACTGTTTTCCATCCAGGACACCTCACTATTTTTCCTTAACCCAGTGCTTTCCACATAATGATTCCAAGGAACAAGTTTCAGTAATGAATTTGTACAATCTAAATTTTTCTGCCCAAAACTAGCTCAGTCAGTTTAGTGTCTGTAAAGCCAACCATAAAAAGCCCATACTGAAATATCTCAATATACAAGGCACAACTTTGTAAGAGTTCCAAATTTTGTAAATTCATCCTTTGATGGCAGGCTGCTGCATTAATTAGGGTCGTTTTGATCTCCACAGACATCCCATAATCTGATAATGGCAGATGTAATACATTTTTTTTTATTGGTCAATGAGGGTTTACCAGCTCCTCAACCCATGGGACACAAACAAGGCACATCCCTAGGTATGCATAACATATACTTTTCACTGCATTAATGTAACAGGAATTTGCCCAGTAGTCTCTGGGAGGAATTGAACCCAGGCATTCATTATGGTAACTCTATCTTTATCACTCAGTCGTGCCTGCTGGACTGGCAGATGTAATGTAAGTGTTGACAAAATATTTAAGAAAAAAAAACAAAAACTTCCAATAAATTTCCAACTGTTCCCCCGCACCAAAAATTGAAGTTTCCAACATGAGCACTTCAACTATACAAAACTGTTAAAGAGACATGGACCACCTAGGATGCGAACCTAGGACCTTCCATACGCTGCTGGAGTGCTCTACCACTGAGCTACTGGCCCCTTTTGGACAGGTCCATCGTCGGTTTGGGTGTGGCTTATTTCCAACACCAACACCCCCCCTTAAGCCACACCTCTCGTGTGCTTGGGGCTCCTAGCCTGGGCCTGGCTTTGATACCATGTTGAGACATCGACCAGCTAGGACTCGAACCTAGGTCCATACGCTGCTGGAGTGCTCTACCACTGAGCTACTGGCCCCTCTTGGACCAGTCCATCGTCGGTTCGGGTGTGGCTTATTTCCAACACCAACAAAAACTCAAAAAGTCAAGCTGTTTCAAGGATCAAAATAAAATCCTCCCTTGTTCCACCAAAGTTCCACAGAAATAATCCAAATTTACAATAATCATGAAATAAGATTGAGAGAGGGTGGCACTTTGTCTCCTAGATTCCCAAAGCCAATTATCTTCACATTGCAAACATCATAATGACTCAATCTCCATAAATAATACAAAGACCTTTTGAAACCATGCATACTCTTTTAATATCATCAACAAATTTCAATCGATCCATCAAAATGTTCTCCAGTGCAAATATAGCAGAGCCTGGAATAGGGTCATTAATGCTTTAAAAACATTGAGTGTATATATAATGACTTAGGCTGCAGCCTTGAATGCTTTCCAAAGAAGTATTGAATGGATGTGCTTTACATTTGTATTCAGATGGTTGTAATACAGATTACAGAAATTTCCACAAAACATGCTCTTTTATCTGAAAATTATGTTTATCATATTTTCCTGGAAGTTGAACTCAATTGTTTAGCAGATATCTTTTTTCTTGCTTTTAAAGATCCATTAAATACCTAGGAGCATAAAGACATAGTCCTTGCAATCACTGAAATACCTTATATAATTCTGCTTAACTTATTTTGCCGACCTTTCTCATCCTTGTATTTAACTAGTTACTAAATGTGCTTCCAGGATCAACAAAATTACAAACGTTGATAATTGTATGTTAATGTGCATTTGCGTCTTAGTGCATATGGAAACTAGCAATATTCTAACCTATCTAGACCCTCTTGATACAGGATATTATGAATTTATAAGTACCGTAATGTAGTACACTGGTGTTTGCACTTTAAAATGGTATTGCTATAGAGGTGTCTTGGATTGTTTTAATGACTGAGCAATCACAAACAACACCGATAAAGATATGATGCAAGAAAGTGCATCATATTTAGATAAATGTAGAGAAAGTCCAGATTTTACTCTAGGTTGAAATTGAATTGGAGGATGAATCTTAAGCATTTTGGTTTCGCTAAGAACTCGGTCAACTTGGAAGGGGTAAAATTAAGAACAGGAAGAAGACCTGCTGAGTATATATTTGCTTCTTAATATTTATGTCACTCATTTTGTTTATTTTCTTGCAGGTCCTTTGTATCTCCCAACAAATGTGCTGCTTATTGCATTCTTTAATTACTATTACACTTTCCTTCAACTAGATCCTGATGATGTTAGCGAACAGTTGAAGCGCCAGGGTGCTTCTATTGCTTCAGTTCGTCCAGGGAAAATGACAGCAATGTTCATTAAAAATGTAAGTAACATCAGAATTTTTTACATAAAAAAACTCCAGTAAAAATATTAGAATGGAAATAGTTCTATTAAATAAGTTACAGAAGCTCATTAGGAGTGCTAAAAGGCACTCCTGCAACTAAAAGTAAATGATTGAAACTTAACTAGTAATCAGCAAGACCAAATAAATGGTGTGTTGGGTTGGGGGGAAGGTTACAAGTCACTATATACAAAAGCAACATAAGGTCATCTGTTTTCCTAACTTCAATTTAAATTATAATTCAATTTGTGATTCCTTATGCAAGACCTTTGTATGTACCTGGGTGAAAAGAAAGTTCCAGTGGTTCCATCTAAACATGAAATGCTGCTGGAATATGCTCCAGCAGGAATATGGATACTGCTAGCAGAATCTTGTAAATGGTTATTTTGGTAGTTTGCAAAGCATAATGCATTTTGTGCTATAGAATGTTAAAATGTGAGATAGATAGATCTGCAAGATTTACTAGACTTGTTTTAAGATTGGTAAGATTTGCTAGATTTGTTTAAAATTGGATTTACTAGGCCATGCTTATCTTATTGTTTGGATAATGTTGAGAGTCGGTTTATCAATATAGTTGTTTAAGATAACAGTAACTACGTAGTTTTCATATTAGGAAGAGCAATGTTTCTGATTATATTTAGTTGTAACTCCAACAACATCAAATTTTTGGGTGAAATGTATTTTTAAAATTTTCATGGTCATATAGAAGGAACAGTTGTTTAAGATAACAGTAACTGCGTAGTTTTCATATTAGGAAAATCAATGTTTCTAATTATCTATACTTGTAACTCCAACAACATCAAATTTCTGGGTGAAATGTATTTTTAAAATTTTCATGGTCATATATAAGGAACAGCAATTCCAATTGTAAATTTTCATACAGGTGCTTTCCCGCATATCTGTCCTAGGATCTGCTTTTCTTGCAGTAATGGCAGCAGGTCCAGCTGTTGTTGAGCAAGTGACACATTTGACTGCATTTCGAGGGTTTGCTGGCACATCGGTTCTCATTCTTGTTGGCTGTGCTACAGATACAGCTAGGAAGGTCCAGGCGGAAATAATATCACAGAAGTACAAGAACATAGAGTTCTATGACATTGATAACAATGGTGAGAGTGGGTTCAGGTAATTGCCATGTGATATCGAGGACCATTCTTTCTGTCGTTATTAAATTAAGCTACAATTTTATGGTTCCTGAACTTTTCTTTGCACTTCACATTTCTCCAATGCAATGGCCTTGGATAGAGTTTTATAAAGGTTTGAGCCTTTCAAATTTTAAATCTATGCTCCAAGGAAAGTTATTTTGCACTGGATAGGGTTGCACTTTGTAAGTTTTGATATGTATCTCTCAGTTGGGAAGGTAGCCATATGTAAAAGTATTTTTCAGTTATTGGCTTGTTGAGTTCAGAAGCATCTATTAAATTCCCAACAATTGTCATAGATGCACAAATTGAAGGCACAGGGTCTTTTGTAAGCACCATTTTTAAGGCATGTGGACTTCACACAATTCATCTACATTAGTTATGATGGTTAATGTATAATACACAGATATAAGCATGCCCATAAGCCTAAAGTATCAGGGATCATTTGTAAATTTAGCATTATAAAGGAAAGTTATTATGTCAAGTACATCTTCATTCCCTTGGAGATTTTATATATACGAAAGAAGCTCTGTCCAAACAATTCTTGGTATTTGTCTGTTTCAACTTATGCAAGTATTTAATTGATCATTTGCATCGTGTTGATGCATTAAGGTTATGCTGAAGTTCGTTATTATGTTTCTCTCTTGGTGTATGCATATTTATGTTGAATAATGCATGAAGCACTAGATACTTGGAGATTCCGATCATGAAATTTAAGTTTTTCAGTCCATGTAAGTATTGTTTTTATTCAAGTTAAATGATTTGCATCGTGCATTCAACACAATATAATGGGCATGCTACTATTTATCTATGGTATTGTGCAGCAGATAAGACCTAGGAACCAGCAAGTAGTTAGCAAGTAGTTTGTTCAATCTTCCTACAAATAGGAAATGGTATAACCAACTGAAACAAAATTTAATATCTTACATCCAAAAATTGAAGAGAAAAGATAATCATCAGCTAAAACTTAAAAGCACGGGAAAACATACTACCAAAATTCATTGCAGGACATACGTAGTAATTGCAAGCTGTTCCAAATGGGACAAGGAGACATTGGACATGGCACAAATATTGAAGGCATAAAAATCCCCACACAAAATGCTTTTGGACCTTAAAATCCTATAAAATCCTCAGTTATGAAGAAATCCTTAGTCTTTCCTAAGTGATTATAGAACAAGTTTAGGGTATACCCACAAAAAGATTTGACTTCTTTTCCCATGCAAACAATCTACAATCTTTTGGTCGTGCCAATAAAATTAACCTTTCAGTCATAGCAAAATAATTGGAAGGAGATTTGGATCAGAGGAGTCAAAGCATGTGCTCAAATCCAGTGAGCTCTTCATTGAAGATTCGTAGTCAGACTGAATTGGAAGGGCTTTTGGCTATAAAATCAAATGAACCTAGCAGAAAAAGCACTTAGTTGACTGTTGTTTCTATGGTCACCATGTAAGCATAAGGCAAGACTGACAGCCGCTTCCAGATTTTTAGGAAACACAACTAAGAACAGACATGTTGATCATCACCTTAACTATTACAGATTAATGGTCTCCATAGATATTTTGACCATAGACTGGAACACTGATAAACGATAATTGTACTACAGCCTTGTGTATCTCAAAATGCCTGAATTTGGAGACATGAAACAAACTATAATCGTTCACAAGTTTTCATAGCTTTTCACAGTTAGACTTCATTCTGACATCATCTCTTAGTTATGATGTCATTATAGTATTTATTATAAATAGTTTATTTTTTCAAGTATAAACAACCTATTTTTCCTTTCCTCTGGCTGACATATCATCCATGATTTTTAAATTCCCCTCAATGCTGATTGTGCTAACTTCTGTCACATTACCCGTCTTCGATCAAAAATAACATTTAGGTTTAATATTTGCACTTAATTGATACTCATCAGGTCCATTCCCTTGTTTGACATAGTATCAATTTCAAGGCAGAAAAGAGGACCGATAGTTGATGTACCATTTGCTGCTGTTGTTAACAGACATTCTACCATCATTGAATGCCCTCTTGTTGACTGATTTGACTTTCACTTGGACATTGACTTTAACTGACCTCATTTAGAGTTGTATTGACAAGGACGGCTATAGTGTTGACCAAGAAAACCACTGCATTTACTGTAATATGGTTGTTTGATCAGAAAGTCCAGGTTTGTTGTTTACGTGACTGAGTTTGACCTAGTCTTTAGTTGTTTGATCAGAATGTGCAAGTTTGTTGATTATTTGACCAAGTTTGACCTATTATTCCTTGTGTGATTGCAATAAATGCTATGATATATAACTCATGAATGTGGTTAGGTTGACTGCTGTAAAGCTGTTCGTTGTTATAAATGTGGTAGTATTCAGTAATTGAATTATTGCTATGATTTCATTTTATTGAGATGGGTCTCAGGTCTAATATATCAGAGCTTGAGAGGGGGCTCCATTTTGTTATGCTTATTACCCAACATGAAGCTGATGCAGGCTGTGGTTAGGGAGCCTTATCAGACAGCCCAATCACACAGCACAATACAGAATCACGCAGCCACAACACAAAATTTCTACAATAAACAATAAGAATTGAATCCTTTATTTATATGCGGAATTACAATGCTCAGGAATAATTTTGATGCTTTGGATACAATTCATCTTCATAACCCACGATATCATGCCCCACTTTCTAGATTTAATAATTTCAATGACATATCCCCAATCTACCTGTGACTCTCACAGCTGCCCCTTTTTTTTTTAAATTTCTTCTTTTAACAAAATATGTTCTTGTTCTTTTATGTCTCCCTGGAGTGAACCGTTTGACAGTTGAGAAACTGAACTGCCAATCGTCAATAATTGTTATCTGACATATTATTAGCCAATATATATATATCGGCATAGAAAACTTCTTTATCAGCAGATTATGTCTTTCGCAAACTATATATATATATATCGGCATAGAAAACTTCTTTATCAGCAGATTATGTCTCTCGTAAACAATTGAAAAATGCTACAAAATCCTTTATTGGTGAATCAACAAGTTTTAGAACTTCCAAACTCGGCGATAGGTGGAAAAAGAGGTTAGTGAACTTAAAAGTTCATTGACGACTTTGCATCTCCACGAACAATGGAATCGGCAACAATGGGACTTCACGAACTCATCTTCTTCGAAGTCTTCGTCAGCAAGGTAAGCCATCGACGAACTAAAGAGTTCGCAAACTGATGATTTGACTGACACTGAAAATTGTCGGCGAACTACAAAGTTTACAAACTTCCAACTTTGCTGATAACAAAGAATATTAGGCCAAAGCTCTTTTCGGTGAAACAATGCAATTGGCAGACCATGTAATTGGCGAACTCTTCAACCGGCCAACTCTTAAATTGGCCAACCATGAAATTGGCAAACTAGTCGATCCGCGAACTATCTGATCGACGAATTGGGCGACCGGCGAACTAAAGAGTGTTTACCGCAACATGGTGTGTTTCACAGAATATGAAGTAAACAGAAATAAAGTAGTAGTATAGTGCATCATACGAACATAATAGAATTACTCAGAACGGACCTGTTGATGTTTGTTTTTCGACAAGTCAACAATAGAGTAAAACACTAGGGTATCCCACTATCTTGAATAAAGCTCTTCAAAGGCTGAACTATGTGATCCAGTGAAGTAACTCCAAGGTTCCTTTTTATGATTTATGATGGGTTAACTCAGTGATTATATGTGATCTTGCTGATAATCACAAAGGGACTTACGCAGACTTCTTCATATTTCATTTAGCTTATTCCTCCTTCAGTGTGGATGACATATCAATGATAAAGAAAAGACAAAAGATAAAGGTTCAAGGGATCTAATCTAAGGTCAATGAAGCAATGATGATGTATGAACAGACAAACTCTTTGATAAACCTAACTCCACTTCGCCAAGGATGCCTACAACTACATAGAGTTGGTGCAATCTCCTAAGGTAAACGAAAGGTTTTCAAATCATGAAGGCTTATACAAGCACCCATTGAATGACACAGCTCAAACAAACATCCACAATCGAACTTATACAAATAAGGCTCAGACTAGCTTTACATAACACTTCACCAGCGATGAATGTTAAAAGCATGAGCTAGGAGTTGATCAAATATTCAATTATAACATACATTACATCAAAGAACTGCTAATCTATTTCTAATCTAGTTTGAAACATCTCTCCATTTCATCAAAGTACAAGAAACTATGCTACTTCACAAGATAACACTTAAACACCAAGTGAACTCCAATGTCCTTTGCATTAATCTTGAGAAATATTTACAACAATGTCAAGTCGTCTCAGAGAATTTCGAGAGTCTCCTCTAATCTACTCCTACAAAACTATATTCTAGTCTACTACTCTCTAATTTCATAATTACAAATGAGGCAACGAGGCCTTTATATAGTGGTCCAGGTTTACAATGAATGGCTTAGATCATTTCAATAGCCAAGGGCTCAGATCATGCCACCTCATAGGTAGTTACAACAACTTTCTGTTTTTAGTACAAAAGAGAGAGACAATGAAGACACACTTTCCAATGTGATAAGGTAAGATGAAATCATTTAAAAACATCTTCCACATAGGCGCCCCTTTGGCTTCTTTTATTAAATGATACATTGAATGCATTTAAAATAATGCCGCTGATATGATTGGATGATGAAGAGTACTCGCCACCTAAGTGCCACCTTGGCATCTTTGATGAATTCCCAACTTGCATCACCTTGTATGATGTCTTCGATGTGATTGCTCTTGAACTTGTATATTTGAGAAGGCATCTTGTTGATCTTGCCTTGTATATCTTCTTCTTGTAAATTGGATGTATGATAGATGTTGCTCATTTGACTTATCTTTGTTATTCTTCTTGTAGGGTACTTGCTGATCTTCTTTGATGTTCCTTCATATAGAGTACTAGGAGATGATGATGTTAGAAGTAGGATCTCTCTTGGACTTGAAGTTTGTAGAGTCTTGAAGTAGAGTAGATGCCTTAGGAAGTCTTGATGAAGACGATGGGTGCTAGTATGATATCTTCTTCAACCTAACAGCTTGCTGACTCCTTTGATGATCCCTCAGCTCCATTCTTGCTCCTACAACAAGGAAATAGGTAACATCAATCTTCTTGATAAACATTTGATTTTACAATACATATGCATCTATAATCTAGGTGTATTAGATGGGAAATTCTCTTCTTGATAAAGCTTCTAAACTTATATTAAACTTGCATTTTGATTTCATCTAAGGTAGTCGCATTGGATGAGGAATGTTGATTCCTCTTGAAAGCCTTTCAAACACTTAGCACTCTATGTGGCGTAGCAGATTGGTATCCTTGAATCCTCCTACCTTATTTAGCGCATTAGGTTAGGATCCCAAGCTCTTGATAGCATTTGAAGGACTAAAACTCTTCTTTACTCTTCATAAAACAATGAAATATAATCACTTCATACTCTGGCGCATTAAATCAGAATTTCAAATCCTCTTGATGTCATTCTAAAAAGGGCGCTGTGGTTAACGGTTTAGGAATCCTCCTCTCATACAGGGATCTTCTTGACCTTTGGCGCATTACTTCATGGTATTGAGTTCCTCTTGAAATAGGCGCATTGGATCAAAGTTTTAAGCTCTCCTTGCAAATAGATTTGGAAGGTGGCGCACTAGGTTGAGTTGTTGAATCCTCTATATGGCTGGCGCATGGGATCAAAGTTTGAAATCCTCATCTTGTGATTGTCGCATTGGATCAAAGGTGCAAGATCATCTTTAGTTGGCGCATTGGATCAAGATTTTGCGCCACCTTTGTCTTTTGTCGCACTGGATGGAGAATTCGCGCCCTTAGTACTTAGTCGTTTTTCCAGGGTCCTTGAGGGTCAAGGTATATTGAAAAATATATTTAAGTATAAGTTGAGATAGGTCTTGAATCCACCGGATTTAACATGCAGATTATAGAATTTGGAGGATCCACCAGATTTCAGACTTAGTCAATTTTTCGGGATTTCAAGATTTCAGGCTACCAGACTTGGTCATTTCAGGATCTCAAACATACATCAGGGTTGATCTCAATGTTCATGAACTGGATGGAATTTGATCAAGACTCTTCATTACTGCAAGTTCATGTTCCCGATGAGACCTCCGGTTATAAAGCAAGAATCTTCGAGGAGAGAGACTCATTATTAGATTGGCAGAGGAAACGAATCTAAGACATCATCCAGAACTAAATGCAAAGCATCAGAGCTCAAAAAGAGGGGGTCCCCAAGCGATGTGTGATTTGGTCACAACAGGACCATTTTATTCATCATTGATTCACAGGTAACATTACAATGTTCATGACAGCAACATACATATTTCATAATGACTCCAATGTCTGCATATCAACTATTGTCCAATCATTGATGTCCCGACTACAATGTATTGACGCTCTAAATACTCATCGCCAAGGTTGGTTGTGATGCCAATAGTTGGTACCGACTCCAAACTAACCGACCCGTCGGTTGGTACCGACAACTAATTACATCATTTGTTTATTTAAACTATTTTGCTGTCTACATCTATCCCCCCCTCAAAATTGGTCGTCTTCCAGATGACATTTACATCAAAACAACAAAATTATGACAAAAACTCAAAAACATCCTACTGAGAGTGGGGAGGTTGGAAGGACGTCCCTAGATGTACTGAGGAGGTTGGGGTGGCTGATTGTTGCTGTGCCTGTAGCTTCCTTGCTTCCTTCGTCCTTTGCCGTAGCTGGTGTTGGGCCACTAGCTCTCGCTCTCTTACTGCCTTCACCATTGTTTGCACTCATTTCCCGTTAGACTTTCCCAGGCTTCCATTCCTGTATCAACACTTGGTGTTTTTTTTTTTCAACCTCACTGAACAATCTTCACAGCAACAATAGTGTGGTGTACGGCAACCTCCTTGACGGCCTTATGCAATCCTTGAAGTCTTGTGTACGGCTTCCCTTCGTTCGGCTCCTTCCCTGTACTGCCTTCTCTGAATTTGTACAGCAACCTCTGTGAAATCTGTACTTGGCGGCCTGATGTCTTTTTCTCTTCTTTTTTTGACTCCCTCCTCTTCTTGTACAACGTTTGGACAATTTTGTGTTTAATTTGCAAGGGACGAGGGATTTTTATTTTGTCAGGGGCGAGGGAACACCGTACGCTGTATGTCACACGACCCAGGGCATACATCGTACGGATGTTTTTTGAATTTTTTTGGCCAAGCCGTACGTCGTACGGATTTTTTTTTTTTGCCCAAGCTGTACGTCCGTACGTCGTACGGCCTGGTTGTGTGTCGTACGGTTTTTTCTTCTCCCGACATTTTATTTTTTTCATCTTTTCCATGTCAAACTGAATTTGATTTGTCTATTTTTCTCCGATGGGTTCCACGTTCGATTTGTAACTTTGACTGGAATTGTTGTCTTAAAAAAAAAAACTAACTTTTGAACATTATTTTTTCTCTGCTGATTGTGACCAATCGCCAAAACATTGCCAGTCGACGGAAATACTCTATAGTCCTTATTCTTTCTATATGGTCTCTTTCTGGCCGGTGTTTTCAATGTTGTGTTCCCATCGTTAGTTTTATCACCCCGATTCACCTTGTTTGTCAATGACTCTTCATACCTGATCACCTCGTCTGGTTCAAATGTATGTGCAAGTGTATCATCTATCTTGGCTTCACCCTCTGTATATTCTTTTTGTGCCTCTCCTGGTCGACTTGTCTCTACCTCTATTTGCTCTGTTACTTCCGGCTGATTATTATTTTCCTCCCCTTTGTCACTCATTACTGGTTCCCTCTTGCCAAGTGGTTGAGTGTTTGTCAATCCATCAAGTGCTTCATTCGTGAACAATGTTTCACTCGTCGGCCTAGAGTTGCCCAGAGTTTCACAGTTGCCGAGTGTTTCACTCTTCGACCGAGTTTTGCCAAGAATTGCATTGCCATGACTTGTATTGCCAGGACTTGCACTACAAGGACTTGCATTGTTTATCGAAGAGCTCTCGTCGACTTCTTTTATTGAAATCATATTACATTCCGGTTGAAAGAACTCGTAATCTTCCATCTGCCAGTGGAAGAGCCCACTAAAGGAATTAGTTTCATCCTCAGAACACTCTTGCAATTTTAATACTCCTTCCTCATCAAGTTTTATTGGTTCTCTGCCAATTGACTCCCCTCCGTCTGAATCGGAATCCGATGCTAGTTCCTCACTTATAGCTTGTGTTCTCAGATCTATGACAATCTTCTTACCTTTGTTCTCTATTAACAATGTGTTCCTTTTCCAGTTATGGTTGGCCTTGGCGGCTATTAGCCACCCTCGGCCGAGTAATGCATCATAAGACGTATTTTGTGCTGTTATGACTACAAAGTTTAATCGAAAGAGTTGGGTGCCAATCCTTACTTTCTGAGCCATTAGCACTCCCAGCGCTTTAATTCCGTGCTGGTCTGCTCCCAATAACTGGAAATTTTGTGGCCATAGTGTAGGTTTCCCCAAGCACTTCCACGTATCTTCTGTCAGCACATTCACTTCCGATCCACCGTCGATTATTGTGTTCGTCAGGTGACATCGACCGATTTCCATGTGTACGACGGCTGGATTCTTGCCATTGTTGATGGCCAACAGTCTCGGGTCGATGACTTGTTCTCCTTCCAGCGCTGGCTCCACTATGACATCTTCGTCCTTTGTTTGCCCGTTTGGGTTCCCTTCGATCGCTTTCAAGATTGCCATCCTTAGTTGTGGCATGCTCTGTAGAAGATCCGCTATCTTGACCGATACAGTGGTTTGTAACACCTGATTCACGATACTCCTGTCCGACTCTGGTCGTACGGTAGTCGTTCTTCTGTTCTTTCCTTCCGTTTCCATTGCCATCTCTATTTCTTTCCTAGCCTTCCGAAGTCTCTCCTCGGTTCGAGGATTTGGATACGTTGCTTTTTTCCATTGTGCTCGGGTGACTGCAAGGATCTCTTCATCATTTTCCTTGAAACTGATGAGGTTCACCCCTTTCTGCTTCGGGCAATCTTTTTCTTCGTGATCCCCAGGCCCACACCACTTGCATAGTGCATTTATTTTGTTCTGGTTATTGTTTGGGCATTTCCTTGCAAAGTGTCTCCATTCGTTGCATTGCCGGCACTGTATCATGGGTCGCCCCTTGTTGTCGTACTGCAATCTGTTTCTCGGACTTCTATTGCTTTGGTAACCTTCAGGGGATGCATGGCTATTGTACTGGGGCTTTGGTGGTGTGTTCGGCGGTGTTGACGGTTCTCCTTGAGTGAAGAGTACTTGCGTACCCCTTACTTTCAGATTGTATGGGCATTCCTTGATGGAATGTCCCATCACTTGGCAGATATCACAAAACAATTTTTTCGGACAATTTGCCTTTGTATGACCTTCCCCCTTGCAATCTGTACACCACAGTTCTCTGGCTTCCCTCGTACTCTCCTTGTCGGCCTTCAGTTCTTTCATCATTCTCATCATGTCCTTCCTGAGTGCTTGCACGGTCTTGGACTCACTGTCGCTGTTGTCATCTGTACTATCCTCGTCGTCCATCTTCCCTTTCCCTCGGATGGATATTTTATTTTCACTCTATATCCATCGCTCGATTGTACGCTTCATCGTATGATGACGGAAGCACGACTTTCATTTTCTTTCTCAGCGATGGACGCAACCCTTCGATGAACCATCGCTTCTTCAGCCCATCGGCTGGCTGAGTCTCCAGTTTTCCCAACAATTCTTTCAGTCTCCGGTTGTAGGTTCGCATGTTCTTGTGCTTCCCTTACTTCGTACTGTAGATCTCCGCTACATTTTCACTGTCACCCCTCAAAAGTTTGAATTCGTCTTGGAATGCCTTCTTAAGTAATCTCCATGATGCCCTGTGTGCTTGGTCCAACTCTGTGTATCAGTCGATGGCACTATCTCTGTGTTGCTAGAAATGCTTTCAGCCAGTTGTCCACATCATCTTGCCCATTGGCTATCCAAATCGTCTCGCATGTCTTACAATGTCGTACTGGATCTTTTGACCCATCCCCCATAAATTTTGGCAGCTTCTGCCTCTTGGCTGGCGGAGTCACCATCCTTCCCCGATGCCCTCCTTGTGCGTTGGACCTGACTGGACTGGTTCTCTCGCAATGTCCCTGTGCGTCACTTGCACTCTCGGCCATGTTCGAGTCTTCCCCACGTCCTCTGTTAGCGTCCTATACACCTCGAGTCTCCTTGAGTTCGTTCTGATACTCCCTCTGCCCTGGGGTCTTAGGTTCAGATCTTCCAACTCTCGGCCCTTCGTCGTCCGATATGGATAACTCTCTGATGTGGCGTATGCTGTTTTCATTTTCTTCTGTCAATTCATTTTCATTCCCTTTTTCTTTATTTGTCAGCGATGTCTTGAAAATTCCTTTGTCGACATGATGATGTTCATTGACAATTTGTCTCAGTGTTTTCCTTCGTTCTTCTTGTTCTTTTAATCTCAATGATCTTCATGTTCTTTCCTCTGGTGTTTCATGCCCACTTGGTACTCGGTTCTTATCCTTATTGAGTTGTATGGGCATTAATTGCTACTCAGGTGAGGAGATGGTTGACCTCTTGGTTGACGTGCACTTGATCCCAGATGACCAACTGAGGGATCTCTCGCCTGAGAGCCTCCCTCCGTATGTGGTCCTTCAACGAGTTTTCCCACAAACTGCAAGGTCTTCCGTCAGAGCGTCTTCACGATCCTCGTTTGCTTGTACTGGCTCTTCGGTCGGCTGCCCCATCACGATGCCATCTTCATTGTGTTTTTTTCGACCCTGGTTACACCCGACGGTTTGCTTGTTTTTGACGATGCCACTTGTCCGATGGTTTCCGACGACTCAACTTGTCATCCGATGGCCTCGGACGACTCAACCTGTCATTGACTTGTCACCTGATGGCCTCGGACGACTCAACTTGTCATCGACAATCAACTTGTCATCCGATGGCCTCCGATGACTCAACTTGTCATCCGATGGCGTCGGACAACTCAACTTGTCATCGACTTGTCACCCGATGGCCTCAAACGACTCAACTTGTCATTGACTTGTCACCCTTGACCTGTTTTCGAACTGGCAACGGCGCCAAATGTTTACAGCAATATGGTGTGTTTCACAGAATATGAAGTAAACAGAAATAAAGTAGTATAGTGCATCATACGAACATAACAGAATTACTCAGAATGGACCATTGTATTCATCATTGATTCACAGAAAACATTACAATGTTCATGACAGCAACATACATATTTCACTCCAATGTTTGCATATCAACTATTGTCCAATCACCGATGTCCCGACTACAATATATTGATGCTCTAAATACTCATCGCCAAGGTTGGTTGTGATGCCAACAGTTGGTACCGACTCCAAACTAACCGACGGGTCGGTTGGTACCGACAACTAATTACATCATTTGTTTATTTAAACTATTTTGCTATCTACAAAGAGTTTGCGAACTTTGAACTTGGCCGATTTGTTTGAACTTCATTAATTTTTGTCCAAATTGCACCAAACTTGAACTGATGATACCCATTAAACTCTTCTACAAGCTGATGCTCTTCACTTGGCCAATTTTAATCTGAAACTCTCATAAAGCACAAACCAAAACCAACACAACAAAAAGCCAAAAACACCAACAAAACATAATAGAAACTTGAAAATCTTTTTGGTTGATGCAAGATCGCTTGTGGACCTGGATACTCCTACATTAGAAGCCTAGTTGCTCTACTTCTCCTCCTTTGTGAAATGAGGCCCAACCATAGTTTATACATTCTTCTAGTGATTCCTTGCCTGAGATGGACCACACTCTAGTATTGTCTCCATCTCCAAGATTGCCGAGTTATAGAATTGACTCCTAATCTGAGATGGACCCAAACACCAATATTGAGATAATGTTCTGAAATGGACCGAGCTGTTTTTAATCATGTTGAATTAACAAACAATCGTGTATCGATTGTTAGTTGAGGCTAGACAATAAAGACATGTCTTGCAACGATAAAAATCAAGCTATGTTTGCCTTCAAATGTGGTTTGGTGTTTCTGTTATCTCTTCAATGTGTACCTTGCTTTTGCTCTTAGTGTTTGAGAGGCAGTCATTGAAGCATGAGGTTGCTAGAATATCGAATTCCACTTACCTTATGGTTGTTTGGATATGAACGCCAATGAGGATATCTCAATATCACTACTCTGTGTTCAGCTGATTTGATCTTTGAAAGTGTAATTTTTCTAGATCTATTAATTTAGCTTAAAAAAGGAAAAATAACATTGAATGAATTGGCTCAATTTTTAGTACCATGTCGATATGTACCATTTTGTATTTGTGTTTCCTTTATAATCTTTGTGTCTGCCCTCATCTAAATTCTAATCCATCTCCTTGCCTCTCAGGTTTCACACCCTTCCACTAGATTCTGTCAGAATGAAATAACAAAGGTCATCATCTACTATCAGGTATAGTGTGTGGCTTTATAATATATACTAGGCTATAAATGAGGCTGACTGTTGGTCCCCTGACATTCTGCAATATTTTAGGTGGTCTCTATCTAAACTAAGTTTATTAAATTTTATATTACATTGATCCTACTTGCTATGGAGGTACCAATGCCATTTGAGGTTCACTGTCTTTTGTTTTGTTACAATTTACAATGTATGTAGGTACCAATGTCATTTGAGGTTCATTGTCTTTTGTTTTGTTACAATTTACAAGTATCCTCAGTTGGGCAGTCCATAATAATGGTATTAGAGTGGCTTAATTTTTTGTCATCCACTATACCAAGGGAAACAAGAAGTTGTGTTGAGAAGGCACTGCTACACAATTACGTTAACATTCCAAAACGAAGATGAATTTATACTAAATCAATTTGAAAACATACAAAACCTGAAATTATACAATAGACAAAAAAAAAACCATGTAAACTTAGTTTCAAAGCTAGTAATAAAACATGGATTGGAAAGATTGAAAAGGTAATGCAAGTGAACAAAGAAATGAAGATCACCCTCCAATCCCATCTTTAGTAGAGACCCTTGAAGTTAACTAACAAAAAATTTGGACCCCAAAGGTATAAATGTAACTTATCAGGCATTGTTTACTAGAATTTTCTTTGAACAACAGGATATTCTATTAAGATGAGTGTTTTTTACCAACAAGAGGACATTCTATTAAGAAGATAGCCATGTTATAGTATTACACCCGAAAATATTGACATTCTAATGCCAGACATAATGCAGCTTATGGAACATTATGTGCTGAGTGAAATAATTCTTTCAATTATGTGAAATTTTAGAAAACAATTTCCAAAAATTAGAATAGTACGCCTTGACGGATTGACATTAGAATGGTACAACAGCATTTAAATAAAAACAAGAACAGTAAAAAGACAATCCTTCTGTTCTCTAGGCAAGGTTAGGATTAAGATTAATATATAATAGAAATAACTCTAGTGAAATAATACATGATCACCTTGAAAACTATTAAATACTTGGCACACAAAACGCTTAAAATATTACATCAAGGAATTGGTAATTCGAAGAGACGTTATATGTTAGCTCGAGCCAATCATCATCTTTTTAGCTGGCAAACTATAATCAAAATGACCTTATAAACCACATTCCATACAAAAAAATAATCACAAAAGAATAAACCACTCAACATAATCGAAAGCAATCAATATAGAAACTAATACCAAATGATAATATATATTTTGATGTATGCTTACTTGACGTCAAAATCTTAGCATGTCATTTTGTGATATAATTATGGTCATTCTTGTGTATGTATATTAAATTTTAGTTGACGTATTAGAATCATTTCCCTGACATTCTCTTATAGTTTTTTTTGGGTTTGCTAAGCACGCCTAGGGTTAGGGAGTTTATATTAAAAAGAAAATAGTGTAAATCACAACTAAAAAGATTTATTGGGATTGACTGATTTAATAATAGTGTGTTTCACTTTTTGGGATTTGTGGGATATTGAAATCAATATTTTAAATTATGTTTTCACTTTGAAGATGATGTGAACTAGTAGTTTTTGAGATTTCATGTGTAGATTTTAAATATATTTTTATTTATTTTTAAACAAAAAATGTTTTATTTTAAAAATATTTTTTAATAACTTGTTTTTTTAATTTATAGTATTTTTAATGTGATATATATATATATATATATATATATATATATATATATATATATATATATATATATATATATATATATATAACTAATGCATGCACTTCTTTGCAATTTTTTATTGCATATTTCATTTATTAATTTTTTAATTTAGAGTAACCACAATTTAGAATAATATTATTCCACAATGCATAAGTTTTTTATATATTCATTTTTTTGTTGAAACAAAGACATCAATCAATATGGAGTGTGATCTATTTCTTCGAATTTTTTCTACGTCTTTTAATTTTTCCATGCTCATTGAACCAACAAAGACTTTTATATTCACTAAAAAATAGAAAATAAATATAATAATTAAATAAAATATATTACAAATTATACTTCTTGGAAAGCTTACTCCAAGGGCCATGATTCTGTAAAATCTCATGTCATGATGATTTTGTTTGATGATCCAAACCTTGATTCAAAATAGAAATTTCTTCTGAAAATTAGGTCAATAGAGGGAGGATGGCATCATAAAGACCTTCAAACGAAGGTGAAAATCTTTTATGGAAGGGACCTTCAAATGGTTTTCCCCTTTATTCGAAGGTCTCTTTCATAAAGGTATTTTAATGTGAAACACTTAAAAATTAGAAAAGAGGGCTTCATTCAAAGGTACCGACCCTCTTCAAACCCCCCCTTCATTTGAAGGTCATGATGATGCACACCTTTGATGGAGGTACTCCATCGAAGGTGTTTTGTAAATGTCCTCCATCAAAGGTGTTTTGTAAATGTTGACATCTTAGGCTCATTGTTTTGCCCCATCTCACAAGTGGGACACACTATTGTAAGTTCACCATATTACAAAACTAAAGATGTCTTAATATATTAAAGAAAAAATATCACAGATAGATAGAAGATTCTTTGAATAGCTTGTTTTTTAAAAGACAAACACCAAATTCCAAGCCACCTCAATCATCTCCATTCAAATAAAAAGATGCTTCAAATTTTAAGGGATATAATTCTCACCATTGAAATAAAATTAGCAATGATTGATCTTCAATTCGCTTGATAAGTCTTGGATTATAGGGAGTGGGAAACTATAGGAAGCACATGAAAAATAGTAAAGCAACTACTCCATTTCATTTCTATTTTAGTGGTTTTCCTAGACCAAGAACAAGAAAAACAGTAATGCTTAATACAATTTCCTTCTCACATCTCAACTCACAAGATACACTGATTTTTGATAGTAGAAATTAGTGGACTCTATTAGAGTATTAGCAAGTCCACATTTACGTATTGTTGAGATTGGGGAAGGCAAATTACAAGGCCTCTCCCAATCTTCATCAAACCAAAATTTTATCATAGTATAATAAAGATGTCCTAGTTTGGTCTGACAAATTAAGTAGTTTGCCACAACCCATAATTAATATTTATACAACCTTGATTTGTATATATATATATTTAATGTAAGTCCATGGAACAAAATAAGTAGCCAAATATTTAGGTATTTCACTTTCCTTTTTCTCCTATGAGAACCACATTAGTAGAATTTTTTAAAATGGAATTCTCTTCATTTGTGCCTTTGGGATAATTTGAAAATCAAATTAGATAGAACTTCTTTATTCTCTTTTAGGATGGTTTTTATCTCGTTGAGGATTACATGTGTAGGCACAATAGATTTCATTGCATAACTATGATTGCCAATTCTACATCTTCTAGATCTTCATGAAGGAGAAAGGAACTGGCAACATTGGATGGCATTGTCGTAGAACTTAAGTTTTGTGTTATGTCAAATATAGTCTTCCTATTGATTGACTACAATCAACATACTTTTTATTACCTATTGCACATCTTTGACTTTTTCATTATCTAAACTTTTAGTGACTCCCCACATCCTCTGGATCGAAATACACATGCATGGGTTCCTTAATTATTTGTTGATATACTCTATAAAATATGTTAGTACTCTAGTTGAGTCATAAACCATTATTTTGCTTTGTGAAGTTGGCTTCTTGCTAGGTTTCCCTGCTTCCACAACCTTCATTTTTACCTTTATTTTTTGGGAGGTTTACACCATTTAACTAGAGATAAAATGATTTGGACCATTTGTAGAGAATGATTTACTTCAAGGCTCATTTTTCTTTGAGCATTAATCTCCTTTGGTTTTAATAATTACTCTCCAAACATTCTTGGTTATGTTGTTACATTTGGTTTATGTGACATTGTATGGTGTAAGCTTTGAGGATTGCTCGTAATGTAATGATTATATAAATAAAATAGTGCAAGGAAACATGGAAAATAAGATATTAGATCCACACAAGTGCAACAAATCACCAAAAGGGACTAACACACAAATACACATGGAGAAACCCTCAAAAGAGAATAAATGTCTAGAACAGTGAGCTAATGCTCTTGATGCCTCTAATATCAAGCCAACTACAATTGTTTACAATGTCCAAAGAATTGGAACACATTGATGCATGTTTTGTATGAACCTCTTGGTATATCAACCCACACATTTGTGGTCAGGTAATACCAAGGGTACCTTTTGCATTATTTTCATAGTCGGTTAGAACATTGGCACTAGAAGACTGTGCAAGGTTGGTTGTTGCCCAATTGGTTTAAGGATTTGATGATGGTATTAAGGGAGGAATACCTAGCAACTTCTATAAATTCTCTCTTTTTGTTATGCTTCTTTTCTCTTTCTTTTGTCCCTTTCCCTATCTCTCTTTTGACCTTTCTATGAAGCATTTCAATAACTTTGGATTTAAAGGGGTCAAGTTAGATTTTATTTTGTTTTTAAGCTTAAATGACAAATCTTTCCCTGTTTCTAGAGTACAAACATTGATGTATCTTTTGTTTTTGTAAATAAACAAATTGAAACACACTTTCAATAAACAACTGTAAACTCACTTTTCCAGGAAACTAATAGCCCCTTGTAAGGAAATAGATTCACATGCCTCTAGGTTAACCAATCATGCCTTAATGAGTTTCTTGAGTGTTGGAGGGTGACCTTCCCCCCTTTTAAGAGGAACAAATCATTCTAAATGTTGGTGTGCGAAAAATCACATCAATAGTTTGATGCTAAAAGGAGGGCCAACAAAACACAATCTAGTAAATAGGTAGATAGTTGCATTTTAAATAATTTTAGTAGTTTTAAATATAGATGTAGACACCTAAAATTGACCACTCATCATCTTGTCACCAGTCAACCTTGATCAGGACATCCCTAAATCACTTTTTTCCACATTTAACTAAATAAACACCTATTTAGACAATTAACTATCAAATTCCCCTTCTGACGGTGATTTAATAATATTTTATTATTAAAATAACTATTCGTGTACTATTCATTATTCATCTGTACCCTCATCCATACCATCTCCTAGCATTAATTGAATAAATTTGATCATTTGTTCAATTAATCATTCATCTTCTATAGTCCAAACATTAGATGAATATTTTTATTTATCTAATACCCATTTCCCATCCCATGAATTACATAATTATCTCTATTTATTTAATTCCTTATTTTGTGCATTTTTGATTAAGTTGCCTAATCGACTTAGTCAACTTAATCACAAGGTTGCACATTTTGAACCATGCTTAAACCTATTGAAATCCTTCACATCCCCCAAGTGTACAAAGGTATGGCCTTTTATCAATGACCACATGGGTCTCTTACAAAGACATGGGCATGTCTTTTGTACAAAGGGTCTTTTTGACCCTTTTCAATCCTCTCCATTCTCTTTATCAAACTCACTTTTCCACTCTTGATCTTTACTTGATCCAAGGACCATCCTTATCCTCCAATCCAATCTTGCCACTTGGAAAGCTCTCATCAATCCAAACCTCCAAATCATCCTCAACCCTTGATCTCCCAAATCAATCTTAGCCCTTCATCCACCATCCCAAAAATCTATAAATAACCATCAACCCAAGCCATTTTCAAGACTCCATGAAATGCAAGGTTATGCTATCACAATGAGGAGCAATCAACAATCAAACATCGAAGGAGCACATGTAAAACAAGCAAGGTTTGCATGGTAGTTTATTAGTTTAGCTTCTTTTCTTGTATTGCATTCCTTTTTGCTGAATCATGAGGTTGCATTAGTTAATGAGTAGAATAGGGTAATATGGTTTTAGTTTGTTCTCTTATACTCATTCTCTCTTGTGATACATTTGGGATGCCCTAGTTCATTATATCTTGGTGCATAATGTCTCATGCCATATCAAATACGATTGCTCCCATTTTACAATACAACATAACACATTTCTATCACCCCATCCATTTGCATCCTTTTCCACCCATTACCCCATCCCTATTCAATCATTTATCCACCATCACCCATTTCCTCCAATCCCCTACATCCAACCTCTTCTATCCCCAAAATCCATTTGTATTGAAATTTCACTGTCATCTTCTACCCCGCCCTCTTCATCCTTTTGACAGCACACCTGTGTTCTTCAAACCCGCCTACCCTCTCAAGGGAGCATTATCCCTACCATCATCCCTCCTTGCCACCCTCACTTCAAGCGGCAGGGGTATCATCATCCCTCATCTTACCATTTTCTTTTATACAACCTAGTGATATGTTTTATCTTTCTTTGAAATGATGTTGCTTTGCAACACCATCTCAAAGAGCGGCAAAATGTAGATATCTAAAATTGACCACTCATCATCTTGTCACTATTCAACCTTGATCAGGACATCCCTAAGCTGCTTCCTTCCACATTTAATTGAATAAATGCCTGTTTAGATAGTTAACCATCCAATTCCCCTTCCAATAATGATTTAATAATATTTTATTATTAAAATTACTATTCATGTACTATTCATTATTCATCTATACCCTCATTCATACCATCTCCTAGCATTAATTGAATAAATTTGATCATTTGTTTAATTAATCATCCATCATTTATAGTCAAAACATTAGATAAATATTTCTATTTATCTAATATCCATTTCCCATCCCATGAATTACATCAATATCTCTATTTATTTAATTCCCTATTTTGTGCACTTTTGATTAAGTTGCGTAATCCACTTAGTCAACTTAATCACAAGGTTGCACATTCTGAACCATGCTTAAACCTATTGAAATCCCTCACATCCCCTCAAGTGTACAAAGGTATGGCCTTTTGTACATGATCCCACGGGTCTCTTACAAAGACATGGGCATGTCCTTTGTACAAAGGGTCTTTTTGTCCCTTTTCAACCCTCCCCATTCATTTTATTCAACTCACTTTTCCACCCTTGATCTTTCCTTGATCCAAGGACCGTCCTTATCCTCCAATCCAATCTTGCCACTTGGAAAGCTCTCATCAATCCAAACCTCTCAATCATCCTCAACCCTTGATCTCCCAAATCAATCCTAGCCCTTCATCCACCATCCCAAAAATCTATAAATAATTGTCAACCCAAGCCATTTTCAAGACTCCATGAAATGCAAGGTTATGTTGTCACAATGAGGAGAAATCAACAATCAAACATCAAAGGAACACATCTAAAACAAGCAAGGTTTGCATGGTAGTTAATTAGTTTAGCTTCCTTTCTTGTATTGCATTCCTTTTTGCTCAATCATGAGGTTGCATTAGTTAATGAGTACAATAGGCTAATATGGTTTTAGTTTGTTCTCTTATACTCATTCTCTCTTGTGATACATTTGGGATGACCTAGTTCCTTATACATTGGTGTATAATGTCTCAAGCCATATCAAATACGATTGCTCCCATTTTACAATACAACATAACACATTTCTACCACCCCATCCATTTGCATCCTTTTCAATCCATTTCCCCATTCCTATGTAATCATTTATCCACCATCACCCATTTCCTCCAATCCCCTACATCCAACATCTTCTATCCCCTCAATCCATTTGTATTTAAATTCCATTGTCATCATTCTACCCCACCCTCTTCATCCTTTTGAGAGCACACTTGTGTTCTTTGAATCCGCCTACCCTCTTAAGGGGGCATTATCCCTGCCAACATCCCTCCTTGTCACTCTCACTTCGCGTCGCTGGGGTATCGTCATCCCTCATCCTACTATTTTCTTTTATCCAATCTAGTGCTATGTTTTATCTTTCTTTGAAATGCTGCTACTTCTCAAAGAGCGGCAAAATGTAGACACCTAAAACTAACCACTCATTGTCTTGGCACTATTCAACCCTGATCAAGACTTCCCTAAAATACTTTCTTCCACATGTAACTGAATAAACACCTGTTTAGACAGTTAACCATCCAATTCCCCTTCCGACAATGATTTAATAATATTTTATTATTAAAATTACTATTCATGTACTATTCACTATTCATCTATACCCTCATTCATACCATCTCCTAGCATTAAGTGAATAAATTTGATCATTTTTTTAATTAATCATCCATCTTTTATAGTCCAAACATTAGATAAATATTTCTATTTATCTAATATCCATTTCCCATCCCATGAATTACATAAATATCTCTATTTATTTAATTCCCTATTTTGTGCACTTTTGATTAAGTTACTTAATCCACTTAGTCAACTTAATCACAAGGTTGCACATTCCAAACGATGTTTAAACCTATTGAGATCCCTCACATCCCCCTAAGTGTACAAAGGTATGGCCTTTTGTACATGACCACATGCGTCTCTTACAAACACATGGGCATGTCCTTTGTACAAAGGGTCTTTTTGTCCCTTTTTAATCCTCTCCATTCACTTTATCCAACTCACTTTTCCACCCTTGATCTTTCCTTGATCCAAGGACCATCCTTATCCTCCAATCCAATCTTGCCACTTGGAAATCTCTCATCAATCCAAACCTCTCAATCATCCTCAACCCTTGATCTCTCAAATCAATTCTAGCCCTTCATCCACCATCCCAAAAATCTATAAATAATCATCAACCCAAGCCATTTTCAAGACTCCATAAAATGAAAGGTTATGCTATCACAATGAGGAGCAATCAACAATCAAACATCAAAGAAGCACATCTAAAATAAGTAAGGTTTGCATGGTAGTTAATTAGTTTAGCTTCCTTTCTTGTATTGCATTCCTTTTATCTCAATCATGAGGTTGCATTAGTTAATGAGTAGAATAGGCTAATATGGTTTTAGTTTGTTCTCTTATGCTCATTCTCTCTTGTGATACATTTGGGATTCCCTAGTTCCTTATACCTTGGTGCATAATGTATCATGCCATATCAAATACGATTGCTCCCATTTTACAATACAACATAACACATTTCTATCACTCCATCCATTTGCATCCTTTTCCATCCATTTCCCCATCCCTATCCAATCATTTATCCACCATCACCCATTTCCTCCAATCCCCTACATCCAACATTTTCTATCCCCCCAATCCATTTGTATTTAAATTCCACTGTCACCATTCTACCCCCACCCTCTTCATCCTTTTGAGAGCATATTTGTGTTCTTTGAACCCACCTACCCTCTCAAGGGGGCATTATCCCTAACATCATCCCTCCTTGTCACTCTCTCTTCGAGTGGCCGGGGTATTATCTGTTAGACTTAGGGCACATAATTGAGGAGGGGGGGGTGAATCAGTTGTGCAAAACTTTCTTCCAATTAAACACTTAACTCCACTTTGCAATTCAGCAGTATAATAATAAATCAATCAAGGAAACACAATGCAACAAATTAAGAGTAGAAACACATCAACATATGAGACACCAAGATTTTGACGTGGGAAACCCGGTTAAGGGAAAAACCACGGGGTGATTAACCCAAGATTGTATTCTCTGTTAGAAGAATAGAAAGAACAAAATGGCACATGCCAATTAGGGCTCACTGCCCGAGCACACTGCTCACAAGAGGCTCACTGCCTACAAGAGACACACTGTCTACAAAGAATTAAGTATCACATACATGAATGGGAGAATAACATCTTCACCATGCTTGAAGCAGTTCCATTTAAGCCCAATACTTCTGCTCTGCCTTTCTCTCTCCTCCTTGCTACCACACACTCATCTCAACAAGGCAACTTTGAAATGACTTCGCAATCCCTTATTTATACAAGACATCAACTTAGGAATGATCATCTAAGTCGGCAAACATGAACAAGAACATCCGCAGGATGTGTAACTCATCCGGTCAGCCAGTCTCAGAAAGAACACTATCATCCAGAAGTTATTCTTCAATGCGAGCTCTAACTTCAATGCGGACCACCAACACGAACTGGACACGATCCAAAGACCTCCACAAGCTTGCCTGAATCACCAAGAACATCCATACTTCATCTGCTTACTGAAATCCATCTCCCCTTCATCCGGAACCTCAAGAACACAATCTATCATTACTGTCGCAAAGGAATAGATGCTTGTGGACCTTCAAACCACGAACCAATCTAGTTGACACTCCACAAAGACTTTCTCAACACTCCCTCAAATCTGCAGAACAGAACAATGCAATTCCGGATCTCCCCGGACCTGTTTGTATCACTCTGTTATCTCTGAACACCTACCGGAACCGGTTTTACTTAAGCGGCCACACCTTCTTCAGATCTTCATGCGGACCTCTGAAATCTCTACTGGATCACCTTAAGACACATATCTACAAACCCTTTAATCCACATCCTCTGATCCTCATCCTATCTTGGACTTTTGCCTTACTGTCATCACTGTTCTTCACTGTTCTTGATTGAGACTAATTTTCTCAATATCTTTAGCTCACAGCTCAGCCAATCCTTATCATTAATGCAACAAGAGTATGTTGACATCAATGACAACACCAGTTAGACCCATACTTGCAATAATTATCATCCCTCATCCTACCATTTTAGTTTATCCAACCTAGTGTTTTGTTTTATCTTTCTTTGAAATGATACTGCTTGGCAACACCATCTCAAAAAGGGGCAAAATGTAGACACCTAAAATTGACCACTCATTGTCTTGTCACTATTCAACCCTGATCAGGACATCTCTAAACTGTTTAGATAGTTAACCATCCAATTTCCTTTCTGACAATGATTTATTAATATTTTATTATTAAAATTATTATTCATGTACTATTCACTATTCATCTATACCCTCATTCATACCATCTCCTAGCATTAATTGAATAAATTTGATCATTTATTTAATTAATCATCCATATTTTATAGTCCAAACATTAGATAAATATTTCTATTTATCTAATGTCCATTTCCCATCCCATGAATTAAATAAATATCTCTATTTATTTAATTCCCTATTTTGTGCACTTTTGATTAAGTTGCCTAATCCACTTAGTCAACCTAAACACAAGGTTGCACATTCCTAACTATGCTTAAACCTATTGAAATCCCTCACATGCCCCCAAGTGTACAAAGATATGGCCTTTTTTACATGACCACATGGGTCTCTTACAAAGGCATCGACATGTCCTTTGTACAAATGGTCCTTTTGTCCCTTTTCAATCCTCTCTATTCACTTTATCCAACTCAATTTTCCACCCTTGATCTTTCCTTGATCCAAGGACCATCCTTATCCTCCAATCCAATCTTCCCACTTGGCAAGCTCTCATCAATCCAAACCTCTCAATCCTCCTCAACCCTTGATCTCCCAAATCAATCCTAGCCCTTCATCCACCATCTCAAAAATCAACCCAAGCCATTTTAAAGACTCCACGAAATGCAAGGTTATGTTGTCACAATGAGGAGCAATCAATAATCAAACATCAAAGGAGCACATCTAAAATAAGCAAGGTTTGCATGGTAGTTCACTAGTTTAGCTTCCTTTCTTGTATTGCATTCCTTTTTGCTCAATCATGAGGTTTCATTAGTTAATGAATAGAATAGAAGCTAATATGGTTTTAGTTTGTTCTCTTATGCTCATTCTCTCCTCTGCCTTTAGGATCAATTCTTTAATTGGAGAACCTATCGCATTATCAAATCTTGATTAAAGATGTAAAAAAATAGGTTTTGAAGGGGCCTTGGAAACCCTATACAATAGGTGAAATTTCAGCAAGAACACAACTGACCCATAAAAGAACCACAAACACCCAAGTTTTGAAAGGATTTGAAAGCTTTTACATCACTGCAGCCAAGCTACCACCACAAAGAGGCTACATCTTAGATACCAAACAAAATAGACTTGGATCGACCATGTACACAACCCTAGGCCTCGTCTTATCATTTCGAGCCCCCTTGATTGGGGTTTTGGGAAACACTCGCATGTTTAGGAAGACATCTCTTCTATCTTTGAACAATCTTCCACAAGATGTCATCCTCCAAAGTCTTAGAGTGAGGGGAGAGGGGAGGGCTAGCCTCCGTTAAAGACTTGAGCCAAGCCCTCATAGGCATAGAAAGAGGAGATGAATACTACACCAAAACCTCTAGTAGAGCAGGACCAATAGATTCAACAACCAACGAAAAGGGGTCTAAAGATGGAGCTGCGACAATTGGGCCTTGTAAAGATGATCCATCATGAAGAATTTTGAGATATCCTAGCAACCATAGGGGAAATTGACTTAGGAACAGGGGCCACCAAGGACTCATCTTCCTTGATATCAAAATAATTGACAATAAAATGATCTTGGAGGGAATTCCTCCACCAAGTCGCTTCACACTTCTTGCGGTGAGAGTGAGGGCACTCCAAGGCAAGGTGTCCAATAACAAAGCATCTCTTACAATGAAAGGGCAGACCCTTGTAGTCAAGTTTCGGAGTCCATGATCTGTCCTCAACAAGCAGGACAATATCCCCAAGCAGATCCTTAGAGGTGTCAATGTCCACGAGAATGTAGACAAAGGTAGTATTGTTAGGAAAGGTGTCTCAACCTTGCAACTACAAAAGGTTACTATTCTTCCCAGGTTTGGTCTTTTTGAATACCCTTTATCTTGAATAATGGTTTAGAACTTTCAAAGTTTCTAAAAGGGATAAAAATGGTAGGACTTACTATTTTTAGTAACTCTACATTTGAGCATAGATGGACATAGAATTTTCCCAAAAGGTGTGGAACTACCAAGTAAACATCTTGGGTGAGTTTCAACTCAAGATCATACCTAGATTGCATGATATTAAAGTTTCTATTTTTATGAAACTCTCAAAAAAGTTTTGAACTCAAATTTGAGGCACTTAGAGGTCCCTAAATGCCCTAAAATTTGTCGTAACCGGTGCAGTGGGTTATATTTTGATAGATCTCTTCACAAGATTTTTGACGCATCAATGGTTCATCAATCAGACACCCAGATCAAAAGTTATGACCTCTGAAAGTTGGACCTCATGTTTTTGGGAAATGTGAAAACATGTTGGACACTTAAAAGAGTTGTAAAGGGGAGAGTTACACATGTTGGTGTGTGATTTGGCACATCACAAGGCATCTTTGAATGGAGATAATTTGGGCACCACTTTTGGGTGGTTTTTGACTCATGGTTTTGTAATTACTGTTGATGGTTTACTGTATTGTATCTCCTATATATTAGGAGCATGAGATGGAGGTTGTGTGTAAGAGTCTTATAGATGTTGAGTTGCCTCTAGATTTCTGGTTGGTTATACTTCTATGAAAGCTTGCTTTAAAAGTATATTTTAATCTTTTTGATTCTTGAATAATATATATTGGGTGGCTTTGGAATGTGGGGTTTTTCTCCCGAAAGGGTTTCCCCACGTAATTACCGTGTCATGGTATGATTGCTATTTGTGTTTATTTCTATAACTGTTGTAAAGATTTGAAAAGTTCTATATATCCCTCCCCTCAAGATTAGTGTAGGAAGTTGTTTTGCTACCTTAGCTTCCTTACAAGTGGTATCAGAGCTTGATCACCTTTGTTTTTAGTTGTGGGTTGTTGGGTTTTTTGAACTAATCCAGTTTTGAGTTGGAGCTTGTGCAGAATATACTTTGTGATCTTGTTACAGGGATTTTTAGATGGCGAGCTCATCAGGGAGGATAGAGGTATAAACTTTTTTTGGTAACAATTTTGAGATGTGGAAGCTGAAGATGGAGGATCTGTGGGATGCTATTGATGAGAAAGTTTCAAGGCCCACAAATGCTACTTTAGCTACTGAATATAATGTTATGGATCATAAAGCCAAGGGTCTAATTAGATTGTGCTTGATAGACTTTGTTTTAATCAATGTCCATGAAGAGCCCTTTGCAAATAAACTATGGAAGAAACTTGGTGAAATATATCAAGCCAAATCTTTAGTGAATGAGATTTTCTTGAGGAAGAAATTGTATTCCTTGAGAATGGAAGAGGGTGGACAAATTTTAGACTACCTAGAAGCATTCAATATGTTGGTGGATCAATTGGCATTAGTTGGTGTAAAAATGGATGAGGAGAGATGTCAGATCCTGCTTTGTTCTTTGCCTGATTCGTGGGATTCTCTTGTTATGGTGATTGAGAGTACTTCTGTTATCTTGAAAGTTGAAGATGTCATGGGTTCTTTGCTTTCTGAAGAAATAAGGAAGGTATCCAATAGTTCCAAAGAAGCCCTAAGTGTTCGTGGAAGACCTAAAGAAAAAGGCAAGAATAGCGAGAAGCATGACAAATCCAAGTCCAAGGGGAGATCCAAATCTCCTAGAAAGTCCAAAGTTATTTTCTGGAATTGAGGTAAGCCTGGACACTTCCGTAAGGAGTGTAAAGAAGAAAAGAAGAAGAAAAAGAAGAAATTTGATTCTGATTCTGAGGCTGAGAAGGAAGATGGTGATGCGTTCATTGCAGCTTTGGTCACTCGTTTAGGTAATGATGTATGGTTAATTGACTCAGATGCATCTTTCCATATGACCCCTAATAGAGATTGGTTTTCTGAATATGAAGAATTTGATGGAGGTAAGGTGTACTTGGGTGATGATTCTCATTTAAATATTATTGGTCGTGGTAAAGTTAAAATCAAATTTTCTGATGGTAGAACAAAAAGGATTAATGGTGTCTTGCATATCCCTGGATTAGCAAAAACTTTATTAGCTATGAGAAAACTAATAGATGCGGGTGTGTAGGTAGTCTTTTTTGATATAGGGCGCAAGATGGTTATAGGTGCTATGGTGATTGCTAGAGGTGTCTGACTTGGCACACTGTATAATCTTGATGCATGCACTGTTGAGTGCAATAGTAATTTTGTGAAAAGAAAATCTATGACTACTTCATTGGAAAAGGAGAGGGTTTCATTTTCAGTGGATGGTCATGGCTTGTGGGTACCTAAGGGTGCTCTTTCTTCTAAATCAAAATTGCTTGCAGAGAAGACTATGTTATGGCACCAAAGATTAGTCCACATAGGAGAAAAGGATCTAAGGACCTTGAAAAATAAAAACCTTGTTAAAGGGTTGATTGTTGTAATCTTGATTTTGATTTATGTGAGCATTGAATTTATCATAAACAAAACCACATTTAGTTTTACTTGAGTTCTCATAAGTCTTGTGGTGTATTGGATCTTATTCATTTTGATGTGTTTGGTCCTGTATATGTTCTTTCCATTGGAAATTCCACATATTTTGTTTCATTTATTGATGATTACAATAGAAGGACATGGCTATATTTTCTAAAGAGTAAATATAAAGTTTTTAGTCGATTTAAAATTTTTAAAGCAATGGTTGAGTTGTAGACTGGAAAGAAAATAAAATGTTTGAGGACTGGCAATGGCAGTGAAGTTTGCTCTAATGATTTTGATAGATTATGTAAAGATTGTGGCATTCAAAGACAAAAGACAACTCCGTATTCCCCACAACAGAATGGAGTTGCAGAAAGAATGAACAGGACACTGATGGAGAAGGCTAGAAGTATGCTTAGTGGTGTTGGTCTAGAATAAAGCTTTTGGGTTGAAGTTATTGCCACTGCTTGCTACTTGATTAATAGGTCTCCTACATCAACTCTTGTTGATAAAATGCCTATGGAGGCATCGTCGGGGCACAAGCCTTCACTGTGACATCTAAGAGTTTTTGGTTGTGAGGCATATGCACACATGTGCCAAAGGAGAAGCGAACAAAGTTGGAGAACAAGGATGTGAAATGTATTTTCATTAGGTACAGTTATGGTGTGAAAGGATACAAGCTTTGGGACCTTGTTGGACATAAGGTAATATATAGTAGAAGTGTTATTTTTAGAGAAACTAAACCTTCCTCTGTTACATTGCAACTAGAATAAAGTGAATAGAAAGATGTGGTTAAACTCCCTTCTACACCTGAGAAAGTTGAATTGAAGCCCCTGGATAGAGAAGAAGTTTAGGAGAGCTCATCTAGCTCTGAATCTTTAGAAGAGGAGGAAGAATCTCCAACTCAACTTGTTCGAAGGTCTACAAGGCATAGACAACCACCTGGAAGGTATTCACTTGATGACTGGAGATGTATTTTTGCTTTCAATACTAACATAGATGAACCTAGATCTGTAGAAGAGGCATTAGGGCTGAATGATGCAGTCTTGAAAGATTGCTATGGATGAAGAAATGACAACCTTGAAAAAAATGATACATGGGACCTAGTGCCATTGCTTGAAGGATGAAAACCTATTGGTTGCAAATGGGTGTTCAAGAAAAAGATTGGTTTAGATGGAAATATTGAGAAGTACAAAGCACGGTTTGTTGTGAAAGGCTACTCTCAGGTTGAGGATGTTGATTACGATGAGATATTTTATCCTATTGGAAAAATGATATCCATTAGATTCTTGCTTTCTATTGCTGCTGCATATGATTTGGAGGTTGGGAAAATGGATGTGAAAATGACATTCCTTTATGGTGATTTGGAGGAGGATATTTATATCACGTAGCCATAGCACTACATGGTGAAAGGTAAAAGTAATCTAGCTTGTAAATTAAAGAAATCTTTGTATGTCCTCAAACAAAGTCCTAGGATGTGGTACCAGAAATTTGATACATATGTGTTGAGTTTGGGATTTGAGGATTCTAAATTTGATCACTGTGTTTATTATAAATACGATGGTGATTGTTTCCTATTTATTGCATTATATGTTGATGATATGTTATTTATTGGTAAAGGGAAAGGAATGATTTCAAAACTAAAGTCTCAACTTGTAGCTAAATTTGAAATGAAAGATCTTGGTGCATCTAAACACATTCTTGGGATGGAAATAAGAAGAGATAGAGTGAATAGAAAACTATGGCTTGGCCAGAGTAAGTATGTCAATTCAATTTTACAGAGGTTTAACATGTATGATTGTAGACCATTATGTGTTCCTTTTACAGTTGGAACAAAGTTATCTGTTTCACAATGTCCAACATCCCCATCAGAGATGGAAGACATGAGTAGAGTGCTTTACCAGAGTGTAGTCAAAAGTTTGATGTACGCTATAGTCTGTACTAGACCAGACATTGCCCAAGTAGTTGGAGTTCTTTCCAGATATATGTCTAATCCTAGTAGACTTTATTGGGATGCAGTTAAAAGAGTCTTCAAATATTTGTGGGGTACCTTAGAGTATTCATTGTGTTATCATGGTAATTTGATAGGAGACATGCATTCCCTTGATATTCATGGTTATGTGGATTCAAACTGGGCAGGTGATGTTGATAGTAGACAATCCAACAGTGCTTATGTATTTACTTTATTTGGTGGTGCAATTAGTTGGATGAGTAAGCAACAAGCTGTGGTTTCTTTGTCCACTACTGAAGCTGAGTATATGGCAGCTACTCATGCTTATAAAGAAGCCATTTGGCTTAAGAGACTATGTTTAGATATCAAAATAAAACAAAATGCAATGACAATTTATTGTGACAGTTAGAGTACAATCTACTTAGCTAAGAACCTGACATTTCATGCAAGGACCAAGCACATTGATGTACAATATCATTTTGTTAGAGATATGGTTGAGGATGGTAGGGTGAAGCTAGTTAAGGTAGAGACTTTGATGAATGTTGTAGATTCATTAACTAAGCGTGTGAGCATAGAGAAGTTCAGATGGTGTTCAGAGTCTATGGGCCTCTCAACCCCTAGCAATTAAATCATGGTGTTGATACTCCCTTTTCTCTTGCAACGTGTTCGACAAGTGGGAGAATGTTAGGAAAGGTGTCTCAACCTTTCAACTACAAAAGGTTACTATTCTTCCCAGTTTTGGTCTTTTCGGATACCCTTTATCTTGAAGAATGGTTTAGAACTTTCAAAGTTTCCAAAATGGCTAAAAATGGCAGGACTTACTATTTTTAGTAACTCTACATTTGAGCACAGATGGACCAAAATTTTCCCAAAAGGTGGAACTACCAATTAAACATCTTGGGTGAGTTTCGACTCAAGATCATACCTAGATTGCAAGATATTAAAGTTTCCATTTTTATGAAACTCTCGAAAAAGTTTCAAACTTAGATTTGAGGCAATTAGAGGTCCCTAAATGCCCTAAAGGTTGTCGTAACCGACGAAGCGGGTTATGGCTTGATATATCTCTTCACGAGCTTTCTGACTCATCAAACAGTTTGTCAATTGGAAACCTGAATCGAATCAAAAGTTATGACCTCTAGAAGTTGGACCTCCTATTTTTAGGAAATGTGAAAATGTTTTGGACACTTAAAAGAGTTGTAAAGGGGAGAGTTACACGTGTTGGTGTGTGATTTGGCACATCACAAGGAATATTTGATTGGAGATAATTTGGGTGCCACTTTTGGGTGGTTTTTGGCTCATGGTTTTGTAATTACCGTTGATGGTTTACAATATTGTATCTCCTATATATTAGGAGCTTGAGATGGAGTTTGTTGATGAGAGCCATTCATGTTCTATTTTATACCATATTTTAGCCTTTTTTCTATACCATTTAATCCATTTTCATATTCCATTTCCATACCTTATCTGACCATTTTACCACCTTTATGTTGCATATGTTTAAATATATATGTGGTATTTAATATAGTTTTGGGATAAAAATATGAAAATTAATTATTGATTGTCTTTACTAATAAGCTTTGTTATTTTAGCTTTGGAAAATATATGATATTGGGGAAGCGATTACATTACACATTACACATTACACATAAAATAATTCCAGCTAATAATCAATTCCTACTTCAACCATATTTTAATATCTTCTAACGACTACAAGACAAAATAATTCCTACTTCAACCATATTTTAATATCTTGTAACGACTACAAGACAAAATAATAAATTGCCATATTATTATATTAACTGGTTGATATATCAGTTGTAATATTTAATGGCAAAGATTAAATAAGACGTCTACTCCAAGCTGCTGTTATACCTACATGCCCTATATTTGTGGGTGGTTGAAAATCATATATATTTTCATCCACACACTAAAAGAAACGATGAGAAAGCAGTAAAGGACGAGAGATTATTATGCAGAAAATTATGGGGATCTAATAATGTAACAAATGTCATAGAAATAGCTACACACCTTATATAAAGGCAATGTAATATAACACAAAAGGAGGTGTGGCGCGAGAATAAGGAGAGTAGACTTTGTATCAAGTTTTTGGTAAATAAATCAAACTTCTCATGTGATAGAACTAGCGTAGAAAAGATTTCTTTATTTCATCATCTGGAAGACTGAGGAGGTAGGGCCCACTTCTTGGAATGCTGGTGATTTCTATAATTTTATTGTCTCAGTAATGTGTGTTTCGTTTATGCTTTGATTGAATATGTTTACGCATTATTCACAAGTGTTGTTTGATATTTGTTGTTTATGATTTAATTAGGAACTGTAAGATTGTGATGCTAAATAAAACTTTAAGTTATCTCTCTTAACTACCATTTCTGCTTTATATCGCACTGTGATATTCAAATCTGAACATTTTAAGTTCTGGACTTATTGACTATTACAAATTGCTGCTGTTCCTGTCATAGAACACTGTTGTTCCTGTAACAATTCCTGTTGTAGAGGTAAAACAAAAACATTAAGTTAGATTTACACTTAGGAAGTTTATTAAAGTTAGAAGTGCATTTCATTTATACTCACCTCACTACGTGCAACCCTTGTGCATATAGCCACGACATCTTTCACAAGTTTACACCCTCGTATTGACACTTAGACCAAACTTTATTTTGTTATTAAATATTAAATCTATTTCACTCTTTACCCCAGTTTTGGCCTATCAGTTGTGTGTAAGAGTCTTCTAGATGTTGACTTGCCTCTAAATGTTTGGTTGGTTATACTCCTGTGAAAGCTTTCTCTGCAAGAATATTGTAATCTTTTTGATTCTTGAATAATATATATTGGATGACTTTGGAGTGTGGGGTTTTTCTCCTGAAAGGGTTTCCCCACGTAATTACTATGTCATGGTATGATTGCTATTTGTGTTTATTTCTGTAATTGTTGTGTAAAGATCTAAAAAGTTCTGTATATCCCTCTCCTCAAGATTAGTGTAGGAAGTTATTCTGCTACCTTAGCTTCCTTACAAGTATGGTTGAAGTTTGATGATGCTTCATCCTCCTATAAAAAATGCCTAAGAGCATTGCCAATAGATTCAAAGCATGAAACTTTCCAAAATTGGAGAGGGAAATTGGGTAGTCTGACCCAAAAAGGTATGACACTTAATGATTCTGTTAAAGGGTTGAAGGAGGGAAACTATGGTTTGAGTGAGAGGGAGTGATGTTCCCACATCCAAACCCCATCCTCCAACACTCGCTTCCTATTATCTTTTGATTAGAAGGATACAATGAAAAATCCCCTAGAACAGGGATATAGTACAGTCTTGCCCTCAGTGGGAGGCCTCCAAGATTCCAAAACCCATTTGTTCAGATCTAGGAGGGATGACTAGAAATGACTAAACCTATCCCATTACTAGTTAATGGATAATATCTCAAACATTATTTCAATGCCTGGAGGTCTGAAGGGCCCTCTTGGTATATAGTTAGTCTAGGTTTTGATGTTTTGTTTGTTTTGGGTTCACTGTGGTTGTTTGTTTTCCTTTTTATTTCTATTTATTTGTTGTCCTTATTGTGGTAATGTAGTGTTTGTCCTGACAATATTGTTTCTAAGTGTTTTGTTCACATTTACTTTAAATTTTGTTTTTATTGCCCTTTTATTGTTTCAGGTAGACTTCCCTGAGGGTGGTTCTCCTCTTTTCAACCAGGGTTGGGTTTGTCTCAAGGTGGTGTTAGAAGTTGGTTTGATTGGAATTTTGTTGTTGGTATATTCTAATATTTGGGTCAGTTATTAACTTGGTGCCTTTAGTTTCATATTCATTCATCTAAAACTTAGGAATGTTAGTTTTCTAAGGATTGAAGCATTATGAGGTTCAAGGAGGTAGTACTTGAGATCTTACACCTTATACACACCTTAAATATTCTTTAGTTGGCTAGGATAAAGTGTTGTGAGTTTATTTCAAGTGAAAAATCTAAAGGTTAATTTCTTCTATGATGACTAGGTTACTTTCTTCTATGATGGCCATTGTGATTATCAACCCAGAAACAATCTTCATTACCTATAAGTTGAGATAGCTTCATTAACGGGTTTACAAATAATATTTAAAAAAGAAATAACAAAAAAACAAAAACAAAATAAAAAATAAAAGAAAGAGGAAAAGAAATATGAGAAGAACTCAATTATCTGGGTGATTCAAGCAACATCTACCAGGGCTATGGATTTTTGTCTGGTAGTAGAGGTCTGCTTTGAGTGGAGTCAAAGGTAGTTAACTTTTTTGGGGCTATGGATTTTTGCTTGGCAACATAGCAATGCTCAAGCTATCTCTAATCATGCCCACTTAATTATATGATGTAATCTAATGGATCCCTGATTAGTTGAAGATGTAACTAAATATATGTAGCTTGTGGATTTTACCTCATTCTAATTTGAACTACACTCCTGAAGGGAACGAATCATTTGCACACACTATAGGATCTCATCATTCATTTATAGGTGCTTTATGATGCCTTCTTTTTTGATGGTACCTATCTTCTTCTGTTTGTTTTAGTGAATTGGAACTAGAGATGCTAGGTTCTTGAGGGATTCATGTATCACAAAATGTTTAGAAACATTTCCCCAATAGAGTCATCATTTGTTATGCCTTCCATACATGCCTCTCCTTGGCATTCCAAAGTGGGGACCCCCTCTCTTTTTTTTTTGTTTTTCTTAGGTTTAGTTTTTGTTAGTTTATTTTTTCCTTCCCTTTTTGTTGGAGTGAAGTGTATTCTAAGTTTTGAATGTCTATAGGTTAATTCATTGAGTGCTTTAGTTTCTTGCAAAAGGCTGAGTGCATATTTTCCTTTGTAAAATTTTAAGTTTCTTTCCTTTTTGTAAAACTATGGAGTTCTGACTTGCTATTGGATGTCATGTTTCTTGGTTATTTATTTTGTCCACTTAGGTTTTTCCATGGAGTCTTATTCATTGTTATAACTGTTAAAATAGCTTGTATGAAGGTTTGTGAAATCTCGACTTAGAAATAGATATTGATCCTTTACTTGTTTTATGTCATATCATTTTCAATTTTCTGTGAAGTTTCTTTAATGTTGAAAGAATTTGATTCATTAGTTTATGAAATTTTGTGTTGATGCAGGATATGTCTAGATTGTCTCATGCCTCTAGCTCCCCTTTTCCTTTCTACAAGTTTCGTTTATGTCTTACCCTAGGTCAAATTTCCTTGGGACTTATTAAATTTGAATGTTGTGTTGAATTTACAAAATTTGAAATTGTAGGATTTCTGGAGGAGAATGGAACCTTAAAATCCAAATTTGACATCCTTTCCTTTTTAATTTTTCTGCATTTTGTGTTAAGTAGCTTGATGTTGAAAATATTAAAAAAATGATAAATTACAGAAATTTGGTTTAAGACTGGAGTTCTTAGCCTTCAGGGAGTCATATATGAAAGTATGGAAAATCCTCACAAAACTCAAAAACTTAGAGAGAATGATTAAAATTTAGTTGCAAGATTTTGGTGTGGAAGTGAAGTTGCAATGTTGTGTCTATGTCTAGATTGCTCCATCTTTTCTATAGAAAACTTATTTGCAAAACTTATTATGGGATTTTGGTCTAGAACTGCAACTAGACTTTTAAGATGACATCCAAAGCTCACTAGTTTTCCTGCATCCTGTTCATCCCGAAGAGAAACATTTAAATGAAACACTTGATAAAATTTATAAAGGAAATGATTTTGTAAAATTATGCATGACATGAAGATGTTTCATGATGACTTTTTATTTCCCATCTCATTTCATTTTCCTGCAAACCTTTGAGGCATTGAAATAAAAGTGTGAAACGTAGAAAATAAAAATGTAGACTTTCACCCAAGAATCAGATATTGCAATGAAACACTAAAAATATGGTTCTCCTATTTGATCACACATTTTATTGAGGGCAATGCATTTGTTTTAGAGGTTAAGAATTATGCATGATTGGCTTGTGAAATTTTCTTTTACTATAGGATATATTTACTTAGCATCTTATGTACAATTCTCTATCATTTTTTCACAAACTCTAGTTCACGAAACCATTTAGTATGGAAATTATCTTGTAGAATTTCGTCATAGAGGGGGATATTTAAAATAGAATCTTTTGACCTCTCATCCTGTATCATTTTCTTGTGGGGTTTGAAAACGATAAAATAAAGAAGTGAAAAGGTAGAGGAATAAAATGTGGACTTCTGCTTAACAACTAGATATTGTAATGTGAAATATGAAATGTCCTGTCCTTAACCTGATTCAGAATTTTGAAATGATGAGATAAAGGAATAAAAAGTTATTTGAAACATGGATTTGTTGTGATGTTCACAACACACCCCATTTTACTCCTTAGCAAAATGAGGACCCCTGTTGTGGCTTTGCTTTTTTGCTTTTGTGTGTTTTGTTTTGCTTGGTGGTAAAGGGAAAAGAGGGTTAAAGTTGCAGACTTTGGTAAAAATAGAGAAAAAATGCATTTTCAGTACCAGGGCATGATATGGTTGGATTCCTTGTGAAAAATGAGCTAGGGTTGCTTTTTGAACCATCTTAAAATTTGCCATATTTTGCAAGTTATGATCATTTTGGTAAAATGTACATTCAGGTTTGTCCATCGCTTTGCATATACAAAGTCCTTTTTATACTTAATCGCTTTTTGCAGTCGGGCTCATATACATTGTTATTTGCATGGTTGGGTCGATTGTATATTCTTTTTACCTTGTATGCGTTTTAAATAAAAGCTTTATTTATACATACAGGATGGATTCAAAATAGTTTTAGAGTAAAAGTGAATAAGGGTTTGAATTCCGTCGCGTATATCTAACGTTTGTATGTTTGGCAGTTTGCAACATATAAGCAAATGTACAAGACATTTTATACATAGCGTGGAATCCAAAAGTTATGAAGAGAGAATTCGTTATATATCCGCGGGTTTCTATGTTTGAGTTACATACAATGCATTTATACACCGCACGGACTTGAAAAGTTATTGAACCGGAGTTAATTCGTTGTACATTTCGGACTCATATATTTATGCATACCTTTGGAACATACAACGTCCATATACAAGTCGCGGACCCAAAGAGTTGTTTAAATAGGGTTAAATCCTTGCATGTTTCGGAATATACAAAGCAAGACATACAACATGTACATACATTCCAAAATATGCAACGCGGAATCAAAGAGAAAATTAGAAACCGATTTATACTATGTATCGCATCCAGATTGTATATCGGAGGATACATACAAACGAAATATACAAGAAGCGGACTTGAAATGACTATGAGATAACGAAAGATCCTTGTATATTTTGCGCCTTGTATATTATTACATTGCAAAGAATATACAAGGTGGATCTCAGCGAAAGGTTAGGTTTCGTTAAATGCTTGTATCACGTCCGAATTGAATAATCTAAAAGGATGCAATGCATTTATACATTGAGCGGACTCAAAAGAGTTATGAAATGGAGTTATTTGCTTGTATATTTTGGCGTTTGTATATTGCGATATACAAACCAATATGCATTGCATATATATATACAACACGGAATCCAAAGGCAGATTTAAATCCGATTAAATGCTTGTATTGAGCCTGAAATGTATGTCTAAAAGATACAATGGAAATATACATACCGCGGACGTGACAGAAAGTTAAAAGAGGTTAATTCATTGTATGTTCGCACTTTGTATATTTTGATACATACAAGCCAAGATGCATCACGAAATGTACAAGCCACGGAATTAAGAAGTTATGAAACGGAGATAAATGCTTGTATATTTTGCGTTTGTATGTTGCAATATACAAACGAAATATACAAAGGACATCATGTAAGCTACGGGATTAAAAAAGATTGAAATCCGATTGAACCAATGTATCACGTCCACAATGTATATTGAAATATACATTGCTCAGCATACAACGAAATATACATTGTGGAACTCAGAGGCAAATTAAAAGCAGTTAAATCGTTGTATCGCGCCCGGCATGTATATCAATATACATGGATTTAAACAAGGAAAATGAGTGGGAAGGCAGAAGCGATAGGAATTTTGAAGTTATTTTTTGAAGCCCGAATGCATATTTTCGGTCAACGATGGTTGACCCGACTATTTTGGACGCTATATATGCATTTTTTGGACGTGATTTTCACAGATTTAGGGCCCAATTGATGCGTTCACACAGTCACGATTAGATTTGGCAGCTATTTTTCTTCCTGCAGGTTTATTAAATGTGATACTTATTGCTTATTCATTTTTGCAGGTTTGTAGTTGAAGAAGGGGCTGAAACTTGATGACAATGACATCACGGAGGAGGAAATCAGATTTCAGGAGCAACGGAAGATAAGGATAAAGGGTGAGGAAGTCAAAGGTCTTCATTGATGAGGACAAAATGCAGCTGAAGACATTATTGCAGTAGACCATAGAAGTTAATATTGAGCTGCTAGGGTTTTTAGAAGGGCATATTTTCGCCCAAATTGGATGTATGCTCAGATATATTTTGGGAGATTTGATCTCCAATATTTATTGTTGTAACCAAAAGTTTGAACCAGGGTTTAAACTAGGGTTTTTTGAGTTGTATTGAGGACAATCAAAGTCTATATATTGTGCCTCTCTACATTGTAATACTTTACACAGGGATTTTTAGAGGATAGCCAGCACTTGTAACTAGTTTTTACATAGGGATTTTTTTAGAATAGAGGGACCTTTGAGTTTAGAAGTAGAAGAAGGAGGTCGCCTGTGTTTGCAATAAGAAATGCGTGGAACATCTAGCTTCCTTACTGTATCTGTAAAGCTTGTAAGTTTTTTTGTAGTTTGGTCAATAAAGCTAAGAGCCATTCAGACATTGTAAATCTTATATGACTGTTTGTTTCTAATACAATTGAATCTAGAATTTTGCATCTATCTTCTGAGTGTTTTCTTGCTCTTCATTGTGTTTGAAACATTTTCTCTTAGAGCTTGCAATCTTAGGTGTATGTTTGTGAAAATGCTCAGAACTTACACTTAAGGTTTTGTCTGTGGATTTGATCAAGTTACTGTATGATTTATAAAGTGCATAACAGAACAATTAGATCCTTTGAATAGAGTGAATGAAGTGTAGATTAGATCTCTCTAACTTTTCCCAATCAAAGTCTATATATTGTGCCTCTCTACATTGTAATACTTTACACAGGGATTTTTAGAGGATAGCCAACACTTGTAACTAGTTTTTACACAGGAATTTTTTTAAGAATAGAGGGACCTTTGAGTTTAGAAGTAGAAGAAGGAGGTCGCTTGTGTTTGCAATAAGGAATGCGTGGAAAATCTAGCTTCCTTACTGTATCTGTAAAGCTTGTAAGTTTTTTTGTAGTTTGGTCAATGAAGCTAAGACTCATTCATACATTGTAAATCTTATATGACTGTTTGTTTCTAATACAATTGAGTTTGGAATTCTACATCTATCTTCTGAGTGTTTTCTTGCTCGTCATTGTGTTTGAAACATTTTCTCTTAGAGCTTGCAATCTTAGGTGTATGTTTGTGAAAATGCTCAGAACTTACACTTAAGGTTTTGTTTGTGGATTTGATCAAGTTACTGTATGATTTATAAAGTGCATAACAGAACAATTAGATCCTTCGAATAGAGTGAATGAAGTGTATATTAGATCTCTCTAACTTTTCCCAACCCATCTGAAAATACTTAGCTTAAAACGTAGAAATTTGAAGGAAATTTGTCTCATATTTGAAAGAAGCATGCATACCAGAGTTAAAAGTAGACAGTTTTCATAAATATTTAAGAGGAGAAAGCTGCAATAATCTGAGAAAACTATTTAAAATTTTGCAGCACAAGTATAAGTTTATGCAAAAGGAATGAACAACATATTGACATTTATTAATCTTTTGCATAGTTTAAGTCCAGTAAACCAACAAGAAACCCTAAATCACGTAAGGCCCCTTGAACATTACAGCTTCACATCGACCAACTAAATTTTCCCAACAGGTCAAGACCCGACCATATTAAACTTGGGATTAAGTGAATCTTAACTGATTCTTTCATATCTTTCAAGTCAGTTTTGGTTCATTTTATGTGAATTTTAACTAATTGTTATGATTGCATCAAAACCATCATCAACAGGATTTTTACTCAGTAACCAAATATTGCAATAAAAACATGAAATTTGGTATCCTGTTTTAAACCCACACTTTATTTAAAGAAGTGTATAATGATAAGAAGTGTGCATGAGAATATTTGGGAGACCTTTTCTTACTACAGGATGTTTTAAATTAAGATGATATATGCAGTTCCACTTCAGTTTTTGTAAAATTCATTTTATAAAGGATTTAGCTAAAAGTTTAGTTTTTGTGGAATTTTTGCTTGTTGTAGGATGTTCTATGTTAAAATCTTATGTCCAGTTCCATGTTAGTTTTCTACAAGTTTTATTTTACAAAGGCATTTTGGTTTTTATGGGTTTCCTTTGAACTAGAGGAGTTTTCAATGGCTAATGTGATGTTTGGTTCCATATCATTTTTTTGTAGATTGCATTTTACAAAGGTTTTAACTTAGAGTTCATTTTATGCAAAATTTTCTTGAATTGGAGGAGTTTTAAACTGCTAATGTGATATCTAGTTCTACAACAGGTTTCCACAAATTGCATCTATAGAGGATTTAACCTCGAGTTTTATTTTCTTTAGAATTTCTTTGAACTAAAAGATTTCTAAAGTAAAAATATGATGTTTGGTTGTCTAAGAAAAACTTGTGAAATGTTATAAAAAATGCAAAAATTGAAGGATCTAATGGATTCTTTTGGTCTTGTAGTGTAATGTCAAGAGTGAAGAAATGAAGTGCAAGTCCAAAGGAGTTACTCTCGTTGTGAAGGTTGAAATAGGAAATCAATGTTGCCTCAAATCAGGTGACGGTGATGTCTTTGGATCATTTCATGGGATATGGATAGAAGCAAAGGGCCCAGGAATGTAGAAACATGGGTGTGATTACAAGTGCCAAGATTAGTGCAGTTTCAAAATTGTGTTGTTTCATGGGCCCAATTTGGGTACCTGGGTAACATGTGATTTTAAAAATTGTAATTTGGGTCCACCTATTTTAAGAGTGGCCCAAAATTAAAAAAAATGCCAATAAGGGATGTAGCATCCAAAAATTTTGTTAATTATGGGCCTTGGGATCTTTTCGATCTAGGCTGAGTAGGTCAAGTGCTTATAATGTAAAATCACCTCTATAAAAGGAGTGCCATGACAAATTTAGGAATTAGAGAATTGAGGAGGGAATTTTGTGAAAGGAAGCTAGGTGTGCGGAAAACACTTCCTACACTAATCTATTGAGGAGAGGGCTATGTAAATTCAACTTTATCCTAACTATTACAACAATTTTAAACCATTAACATGAGATATTGTAGCAAAACACAAGAACCAGAAAGTAGACAGAAGAAGAGACAAAGATTTATGGTGGGGAAAACCCTTATCAGGTGAAAAACCCCACACTCAGAAACCTGCACAATGTATTAACAAATATGAAAGTTGTTTACAATACACTTGCAATGCAAGCTTCAATAGTCTTCGACACTGATGTCTGGAGTCAATCCGATAGCATAACAGTACCTATGAACCTATGACACAAAATCCATCTCCAAGCACCTGTATATAAAGGAAATACAAGGCAATATTGGACCTTTCTTGGAATGGGTGTCCAACATGGCATCTTGGACCAAAACCCATGCCTAGGGACACTTGGTCAACATTATAGAATGTGTCTGACACTTGTTCACAGCTCCCATCCCAAAGAGGTCGCCTATTTTTGAAACGGGCTATGATAGATGCTCTTACGACACTTACGCCTGTCATAGAATCTGTCATAGTGGTTACAACTTACATCTGTAAGAGAATCTGTCATACACATGTTATAAATAGCATATTCTCTTACAACATGTCATATTCCACCTTGGGGCACCCAAATATTCCTTATTCAAAGATGCTACATGACACATGTCATCACCTATCTTACAACCTTCTATTCTCGACTCTTACATGTCATAGATTCGTCATAGGAATCCGTCATAACCGTTTCGGTCAAACATTCCTTACACAACATAGAAGATGCCGACACATGGCAGAATATTCCTACCACTAAGTGGGATGCCTATCTCCTCATGTGAGGACAAAAAATGCAAGTTGTCATAATCCATGTAGGATTGACATATCACCGTGCCACATCCCACAATATGACAATATGGATTTTCCAATTATTTACAACATAGGCAATTAAATAATAAATACAAACATTACAAATGTAGAGAATTACCAAGGTTGAGACACCTTAATTCCCAACATTCTCCCACTTGTCAAACACCTTGTAAGAGCCAATAGAAAACATGATTTAACTGCTATAGGCCGAGAGGCCCATAAACTCTGAACACCATTTGAACTTCTCTGTGCCCACTAGTTTCGTCAATGCATCTGCAACATTCGTCAAAGTATCTACCTTCTCCAAATTTACCTTTCCATCCTCAACCATGTCCCTCATGAAGTGAAACTGAACATCAATGTGCTTGGTTCTAGCATGGAAAGTTAGATTCTTTGCAAGGCAAATTGTACTTTGATTGTCGCAACTGATCGTGATCTAACCTGCATCAACACCAATATCAGAACATAATCTTTTAAGCCAAATGGCTTCCTTAGAAGCATGAGTTACTGCCATATACTCAGCTTCTGTCGTGGACAAAGCAACAACAGGTTGTCACTTACTCATCCAACTAATAACACCACCAAATAGTGTAAAAACATAAGCACTGGTGGATCTCCTGCTGTCAATGTCATCTGCCCAATCTGAATCCATAAATCCACGAATATCAACAGAATACAGAGGTCCTGAAACATTACCATGATAGCAAATGGAGTACTCGGAAGTACCCCTCAAATATTTGAACACTCGCTTAACTGCATCCCAATGAACCTGTCCAGGATTAGCCATAAATCGACTAAGGACTCCCACTGCTTGGGCAATGTCTGGTCTTGTGCAGACCATAGCATACATCAAACTGCCAACAACACTAGCATAAGGTACTCTGCTCATGTCCTCCACCTCACTAGGAGATTTTGGACAATCCTAAACAGACAACTTTGTCCCCAAGGAAATGGGAACACACAATGGTCTACAATCTGCCATGTTGAATCTGTCAAACACAGTCTTCACATACTTACTCTGGCTTAACCAAAGTTTTCTGTTGGTTCTGTCTCTTCTAATTTCCATTCCTAGAATGTACCTGGCTGCCCCTAAATCTTTCATTTCAAATTGAGCTGACAACTAAGATTTAAAATAAGAAATCATATTCTTACCCTTCCCAATGAGCAACATATCATCAACATACAGTGCAACAATGACAATACGATCATCATCAAATTTATAATACACATAGTGATCCAATTTCGATCTCACAAATCCAATTGACAACACAAAGGCATCAAACTTCAAATACCATCTCCTAGGGGATTGCTTCAAACCATACAAAGACTTCTTAAGTTTGCAAACCAAATTTTCTTTAACTTTCACCATGTAATGCTCTGGCTGTGACATGTAGATCTCTTCCTCCAAGTCACCATGAAGGAAAGCTGTCTTCACATCCATCTGTTCTACCTCCAAGTCATAAGCTGCTGTGAGAGACAACAGGAATCAAATGGATGTCATCTTTGCAACGGGAGAGAAGATCTCACCATAATATATACCCTCCACTTGTGAATAACCCTTCGCAACCAATCTGGCCTTATACTTCTCAACACTGCCATCTGGACCAATTTTCTTCTTGAACACCCATTTGCATCTAATGGGTTTCTGTCCAGGAGGCAAACTCACCAAGTCCCAAGTTTGATTCTTTTCCAAAGAAGCCATTTCTTCCTCCATGGCCTTCTTCTAGGAACTTGGATCCTTCATATCCAAAGCCTCTGATATAGTTCAAGGTTCATCACTGTTAGTAATCAAAGCATAAGCACAACTAGAATCAAGCAATGTAAAACCAAACCTTTCAGGTTGCTTTTTGTATATGCCTAAAAATGACACGATTCATTCTAAATAAATATTCTTAATATTTATTCCCTTCTTATTTTCTTCTGTCAATTAAATAAATATTTTAAATTTATTTAATCGGTTCACTATTCTGTAATTAAATAAAACTAATTTATTTAATTAAATTCCCTAAATTCTTCTAATGTCTCACATAATTAAATAATCTTACATTATTTAATTAATCATAAATTCCTCTATCCTAAGTCCTAATTCCATAAATCCACCTCACCAATCCACCTCACCTTTCCACCTCACTTTGTCCACCTCACCATGTTGCACATGTAATTAAATATATTAAATATTTAATTACTTAATATTCCCTCACCCACATGTCCTATTTTTTCTCTCAATCAAAACTGTTAACTAACCAATCAATTATGTTAGCTCCTTAATCTATTCGGGTAACTGATCAATCAATTCAGTCAATCCCTCAATCCATTCTTCTAACTGACTAATCAAGTTTGTTAACTGATCAGTCAATGGAGTTAACTCTCCAATCAATTTTGTCAAATCCTCTCTTTCATGATGGAGGTGGGACACTTGTCATATTCCTACTGGTTGCACATTCCTCAACCATTCTCAACCATTGATCATCATACTTCTCCTCAACCGTTGATCCTCATTCTTCTGAGTCTATAAATGGAACCTTGTTCCTCCATTTTAATCATCCAAGTTATTTGTATTGTTACTCTGTAGAAATCCACCAGCGCGCCTTTGGCACCCCAATACAATTTGCTTGAGATCCCCATTTGCTTTGAAGCTCTTCCTCATAGCAATATCTATCAACACAGTCGTTTACTACCAACATCCTACAACACAGCAAAAGGAGTGCACTCACTGAGGGCCCAACTTCATTAAGAACAAGGATGGTTTTAATAGGCAAACAATAGAAGCTTTGATTCAAGGAAGGTTTGCATTGTTTTATTCATTGCTTCATCTTATCAATCTTTTTAGTTTCATTATTCTATTGATGTTTGGGTTTATTATTGTTAAATTGATTAATCCACATTTTACCCTAACATTTTTGGTGCCTACCGTGGGGCCTTGCCCCTTTATTTAATCAAAATCTGAGTTCTTTTGAAAACAGGTTCCATACAGGTATCGCATAGGCTAATCCGGTGCATTTGAACAATTCCACGGCGCTTCTATCCTCTGTTCTAGTGCTTATAATCTTACGACGCTTTTAAACACTGTTCCGGCACTTATGTTCCTTTTCCCGGCGCATATGTTCTTACTGCGCATACGTTCATTACTGTTGTGCTTTTAAATACTATTCCAGTGCATGTGTTCTTACTGCACTTATGTTCATTCTTACGGTGCTTTTAAATACTGTTCTAGTGCATACATGTTACTGTGCCTATGTTGACTACTTCTGCGCATTTAGTCACTAAAGCTACACTTTTGTAGTGGGCAATGATTTTAGGGTTTTTCTAAGAAGATTTGCTAACACTAACATCTTTGCAGGTGTTCTCTGGAGCTGTTAGTAGGATAGGTTCAGGTTTTAGTTCCATATAGTTGCACTTTGATAGTTCACACTTCACTTTCTAAAGGGATAGTAAAACTGATATTCATTCAAACCCTCGTATAGCTTTAATTAGGAAAGAAGTAACTGGACCATTGTTGTCTTGCATTGCAACATTGCTATCTTTTCCAAGTTATTGCTATCTGGTATTAAAACTGAACTCATCATTGCTTTCTGAGTTAAAATTGAACTACTGCTATCTTAATTGACCAAAATTTCAAAGTTAACTATTCGTGCTATGTGGATTAAAACTGAACTCATCATTGATTTCTGGGTTAAAATTGAACCACTTCTATCTCGATTGACCAAAATTTCAAAGTTAACTATTCGTGCTACGTGGATTAAAACTGAACTCATCATTGCTTTCTAGGTTAAAAATTGAACCAATGCTATCTTGCTAAAATCACTTCAAAGTTTTGCGCTTGCCCAAGTAGATTAGCCCATTTAGTTTTTCTACTTTTAACTAGGTTGGTTTAATCAGTGTCTTCTGTGCTTGGCGAATGGCAATAGGCTTATGCTCTCCCCTTTACTGGGTGATCAGAGTGCCAGACTTGTTATTCCATTTGTTTAACCTTTAGAAGGGGCCTGCCCTTGGATGCATGCTTGTCCAAGTGGGAACGACCCTGAGTGGAAACAGGTTAGAAGCCAAGCCCTACCAATCCACTTAAAATAAAAGTGCTTGAGGTGAAAACCTCTTGCAAGAAGTGCTGCTATGTTACACCGATGACCAACCTCCCCCAAAACCCTCTAAGGTGCAACCCTTTGAGGCTGGGAGATCCATAATGGAGAGTAGTGTCGCCGCATGTGTAACCACTTGAACGGTGTCCCGCATTAAACACCTCTTGTTCTAATGGCCAAAAACCCTTGTAATCCATTTCTAGCCTAGGATCTTTGTACTTACTTTTGTTCCTATTAGTCCAAAATAGAGTAAGAAAAACCACTAAAAAAGTGAAAAACTGTAAAATATTCTTTGTGCTTGCTGTGTTTTCTTGCTGTTAATTCGTAAAATCAGATCAAGAAGACCTTTTTCTAGCCAAAAATACCAAAAACAACAGAAAATTTTAAAAATTTGCAAAAATTTTTGAGAAAAAGCCAGAGCTGCGCATTCATTCTATGGTCCTGTGCATTTGTGTCGACTAGCGGCGCATATGTTTAGACTTATTGTGCATTTGTTGACTGTTGCTGCGCATCCATACTTTACGAGTACGGCGCATTTGTATCGACTTCCTACACATATGTTCATTTAGGCTGCGCATCTATTTCAGCACATCCACGACAGTGAGTACTTGCACTATTTTTGAGGAAACAATTTTACCTGTTTGGAGTACCCATTTCAGCCTATCTTCACAATCAGAGATCAGGTTCTACCTAGTAGTCAGTTTTCGTCCAATTCATCCAAGTACCCCTCTTCCGTCAATCGTCTCATTCACCTTCTGTCAAAACCTTTCTTGTCCCAAAGTCAGATTATTCGATATCAGCTCGACATAGGTCCCCTTTTCGTATCCTTTGTGAATTCACGTAAGTCTAGTAGGTCGTAGAACTTTACTAGTAGCCTTGATGCACGACTAGTCCCTACACAGTAAGACTGGTATCGAGTACCCTTACTAGTGGCTACCATCTTGTATCCGCCGCCTTACTTGAAATCATTGAGAGAGAAAGTCCTTTGTCAAAGTCTTGTCCTAGGTATCCTATCCATAGCAGTCTCCATTGGCACCTTGCCAAAATTTCTAGTCCCAGTCCACTTCATCCCACATCACCTTGCATGGTTCTTACTGTGTATATGGAAAAATGGATTAAATCTAAACTAAATAAAACCAAAGAACCCAATAACATAAAGGAAACGAATCTAAGTAAAAGCCATAAATCACAAATCAAAGACAAATGAAAGCTCTTACCAAAATCTGTATTGTTCCCTTTTGGAGATATGTGGATTGCTCAATGTAGTTGCGAAGCCATAGCTGCAACAAGCAAGTAGTGTGCTCAAGAGATCAATGTCAAAAGATCGTAAGGGTTGCGCCAAGATCAATGTTAAAAGATCGTAAAGTGGCTCAAGAAGATCAATGTCAAAAGATCGTAAGGGTTGTGCCAAGATCAATGTTAAAAGATCGTAAAGTGGCTCAAGAAGATCAATGTCAAAAGATCGTAAGAGTGCTCAATCGAATCGTTGTATGCTCAAAGCGCTGTTAAGTATGCCTGAGAATAAAATCGAAGAGAGAGACTCAATGAAGGAGATGAGGGGGGTTTATATAGATTTCAAGGAAAATCGATCAACGGTCCAGATAATTCAGAAGAATCAACGGAGGAGATAAGTTGAGGAATGTGCAACGAATGAGAAGAAGACATGTGTCTTGCTTGCTTTTGCATGAGAGGAGTTATCAAGGATAGAAGAATAAGTTAATTGAAGAGATAAATCAATTAAAAGAATAAAGCAATCAGTTAAGTGATTTAAAACAAGAAGAAGGGATTTGCATGAGAAAAGAAGATATTTTGCTTTATTAAATATAGAATATTTAATTGATGAGCAAGAAAGCTTGAGTTTTTTTTTAGAGATAACTCAAATTAGAAGAAAAAGCAATTTAAATAAATAATTGATTTATTTAAATTTAGAGAAGATATTTTGGAAGAAATAATTAAATAAATGGAATTATTTAATTTAGAAGATTTAAAAGCAAATTAAATAAATAAATTTATTTAATTGTTGTGCATGATTTTGGAAGAACAGATTTGATTTAATTAAATAATTTAAGAATTATTTAATTGTAGATAAGAGGGAATTTGTTGAATTAATTAAATAATGGGATATATTTAATTAATGTAGATTTGATTTTTGGAAAGAGGATAATGATTTAATTAAATAATTAAAAATTATTTAATTGTGGAAGAATATAGAGGAATTTGATTTAATTAATTAAATAAAGAGAATTTATTTAATTAATGTTGAATTTAGGAGATTTAGAAGAATTTGATGAAATTAATTAAATAATTAGATTATTTAATTAATGTTGAAATGTAGGTGATTAGGAAGATAATGGAATGTCAGTGATTTGACGACACGGTCATTTTAGGGTGTCTACACTTACTAGATCTCGGTACAAACAACAACTTGAAATGGCTGGCTCATCCAACCACATCTTCACACCTCATGATAGTGATGAGGATATCTCTAATGAAGAATATCAAGGTACCGTCCAAGATCAGAAATTCCAACGCTTAGTGGAAAAGGTGCTTCATGATGACCCTCATAGGTATTTCCATCATCTTGCTAGTCTTGGAATCAAACTCCCCGTGGATTTTGATATAAGCACAATCATGGACAACATAGAGGATGATCATGAAAAAGGAAAGAATACCATAGACCCAAACGCAAATGATAAAGGAAACGATAAAGGAAAGAAAGTCACACATCCAAATACTCCTATGGAAGAAATGAGAAAAGAACTCGAGAGTATAAAACAACAAATGTCGGACCTCAAGACAGGGACAAACACCAAAAACTACTCCTTGGAAGATATTGCACCATACCCCTTTGCTAAAAGCTTGATCATGAAACCATTTCCATATCGGTTCGAAGTCCCTAAGTTTGACAAATACAAAGGGAAAGGAGACCCTAGAGATCATATCAGGGAATTCAACGCAACATGCTTAGAAGTAGCTCACGATGAGACCTACTTAATGAGACTATTCCCAAGATCTTTAGGTAGTCAAGCTATGGAGTGATTCTCACGGCTTCCACTGGGAATCAAAACTTTTGATGAACTAGTCAACAAATTTATCATGCACTTCTCTTACAACATCGAACACGAGGTACCTATGCTAGATCTATGCAACACCAAACAAAAGAGCGGTGAGTCATTTGCCACCTTATAATGATGGAGACAACTAGCAAGTAAGTATTCTTACGATATCCCTGAGAAGCAGCTATTGGAGATGTTTGTCCATAACCTCAATATCAACCTTAGCTATCAAATACAGATACAATGCCCTACGTCATTCTCAAAAGTCATTGAAATGGGATTGTTCATCGAAAAAGCTATGGTCGCCAAGGGGGCAATCAAGTTATACAAGGACACCTCAACCTGCAATTCCACAACGGACAAATCAAAGTTTTGGACCAAGAATAAGAATGTTGTCAACGATGGGGTAGTGGATGCCAAGGCAACAGCTCCCAAGCAACAGCCCATATTCACTCTAAAAGGAGAAACAAACAATGTTGCGCCCAAGAAACCATTCTCTCGAGAGCCACGACCTTGGTTCAGTTCAAATCCAAGGCGAAAGTTCACACCGTTGGGTGAGTCTCAAGAGTCCGCATTAAGGAAGTTGTTGGCTAACAATGTGTTGGTGCCTGCATGAGCAGTCAGTTTTCAAGCATATAAACATGCAGGCACCTTCCCTAAAAATCCAAAAATATTCTAAGTCTCTGGGCCTCCTCAGTATTTTTCAACTGCAGCATCATATTTTCTTCGAGGAGGAGGTCATCATCATCATATTTTCTGTCAACCTAATTTTTCGCTCGGGGGTGATATCTTAACATCGGGTGATCTTACTTAAGATCATCCTAATGATGTTAATGCAAGGTTCTAAGTATGACCCGATCTTCCATGGGGTCATCATATTTGAACATCAGGTGATCTTTGTTAAGATCATCCTGATGTTGTTTTATCACTTCATGTTCGTTGTTTTTTCACCCTGATGCTGCTAACATCATTCTTATGTCAGGGTGATATTTGCTTTTTCTGCTTGTCTGCAGCATGATATTTGTGCATCAGGATGATGTTTCCAAATATCCGGTTATCTTCCGAATACCATCCTGATACCGACATGTGGTGGTGACATCATCAAGGTCCGGGGGGGTCATATTTCTAACACTAAGTCATCTTATGAAGATCCCCCGATGTTGCGAATATGACGATGATGTCATCCGGATATGAGGAGGTGCGCGATAGGCAGATATGCTGATGACGTCAGCAGGATATGATGGTGACATCATCAGGATGTTCATCGGCCAGACTTTTGGTATCGGCTAAGCAGGAGGATCTTCCTCCGATGCATCAGGTTGTGCCGATGAAGGTGAATACGAGGGTCATCATATTTTCTGCAGGGTGATATTTCACATCGGGGTGATGTGAATTATCAGGGTGAGCTCATGCAGATCATGATGCTGACGTCAGGGTGATATTTTGAGTATCTGGATATCATGCTAGAGGATGATGATGATGAAGGTCTTATGCTAGTGTCATCGGGAGCAAAAGTACCGACATGGTATATGCTCACGACCTAGTATATAAGGTGATGAGGAGGTTGCCGCGAGGTGCATGTGGGATAATTAGATCCTGCATGATTTGAAATATCGGGGTGATATTTCTTGGTGGGAAAAGCTGCGAGTGCACAGTCTACTGCATTTCCCGAGGCCGCTGGTTTGGTATGCCATTAATGGCAGATGCTATAGAGTATGGGTGATGGTATGGACGTTTCAACCACCTGATTGATGATGTGAATCCCTAGGCGGCGGCGCAGGGCTCGAGATCTCTTCCTGTCTCCTCTCCCACCTGCTGCATTCAATGTGTTGAGTGCCATTTTCTTAATATACTGTATCTGGCAAATTTTGATCTGCCATGTAATTAATGCTGAGGACCTTCCTTGCTGTATTTAGGCAGGTTGTGTTGCTCATTTGAAGGTTGTTGAAGGCTTGGGGCATTTTTGTGTAAATAACGAAGAACAGGGCATGATCTTGGCTATTCTATCCCATTTTGGAGTTTATGTGTTGTAGCATGAGTGTATTTTGCACATATGTTTAGTTTCATGTTGATATAAATAAAAAATGCTATACTACATGTGTATATCTGCTTGTCTCCATTTGCTGCATGTCATCCTTCTTCTGAATCTGGTTGCTAAGGGTTTCATAGATTCTAGGGTATAGATATCTATACTGCATGCTTGATCTGTAACTTCCATTCAAGGAGTGGATTAAACTATTTTAGGTCAATGTAAGGAGAAGGTTGTATGTCTGCAGGGATATCTGTAAGTAGAGGCAGTTAGATACCCACTCTTGGGTGATGTTTGTAAGGCAAGCATCAAATCCAACCCCCTAAAACTTGAGTGAAAGTTGCAAACCATCTGCTGTATACGTCTAGTTGACTCCTTGCCCAATGGATAGGCACCAGTCTGCTCCTGGGTCAATAGTTATGAGTCAAAACCCCTTGTCTTGCATCTAGGACATTATGTCCACCCATTTCATCACCTCCACCTGTTAGTTGTAGGAGTAGGATTAGGACCCTTGCATACTCTCATACCCAACCAGACACATATGTCCAAGAATGTTGCCAACCTTGTGATCTGTCATGCAGATCTTGGTCCATACATGAGAGTATTCTGCTTGTTGTTGCCAAGTTAGATCTTTCTATCATTGAGCTAGTCAAGGTTACATCTTTAGCTATAGGGATACCCCCCTTGGTGCAGCAGAACTAGAAGTGAAGGGGAGGCAGCTCACGCAACCTCCTGTACTCTGTTGGCCAAATCTGCCTATGCATTGGAGTTGGTAAACCCTCTGCCAATTTGGTAACCAACACAATGAAATCTCTCTACCACTAACAAGTGACTATGAGCCTATAGTCAAACCTCCCTATTGGAAGGACATGGACTATTGTGAATATCATAGGGGAAGAGGGCATACAACCAACAATTGTATCCGCCTCAAAAATGTTATCCAAGATGTGCTCGATCAAAACCAAGGAGGAACGCAACAAAATACCTCCAATGAAACACATGTGGCCTACAGGGATCCACTTCTAAATCACAACAGGCCGTACAACAACAATAACAACAACGGCAATCACCATAACGGCAATAACAACAACGACAATCACCATAACGACAACAACAACAACAACAATCGCAACAGGCCAAATCAGAATAGTGGGAATAGTAATGCCAACTATGCAAGTATGCCATTTGACTATACCATAAATTACATTTCTGAGCATGTCTCGCAAATCAGTGTCATCACGCCCAACCAACAATCAGGACCTAACAGAACTAGTTGTAGTATCATTACCCGTAGTGGTAAAGTCACGCTCAATACCGCCCCTCCAAGGTCATCACCTTCTCCATCCAACTTCTGGCAGTATAATGTCATAGACCAATTACAGAAAACTCTAGCCCACATTTCTATCTTGGAGTTATTATGTCTTTCCCCGTCCCATAAGGAAATCCTTGAAAAAGCCTTAGTGGAAACCACTGTCCCCACTAACTTGGCCCAAGAGAAGTTTCAGACCATGGTAGGTAATCTGACCTCCTCCAACACCATATCATTTACCGAGCAAGATGACCTCTCTGTGTCTCAACCCCACAACACCCCTCTACATATCGTCGCATTCATCCACAAGCACCGCCTCAAGAGGGTTCTCATTGATGGGGGGGCTGGTTTAAATATTTGCACATTAAAGCTAGTCCTTGCATTGGGGTTCTCCAAATAGGTAGTTGATCCAAGGAGGAAAATTACCATCAAAGCATATGATGAGGAAGAAAGAACCACAAAGAGAACAGTATTCCTACCCATTCAAGTGGGACTGGTAATAAAAGATGTGTGTCAAATCCTGGATAGGGAGCTCGCTTATAATATTCTTCTAGGGAGACCATGGATTCACGCCATGAAAGCTGTTCCCTCTACTTATCACCAATGCATAAAGTTCCTGCACAATGGCAAGCAGGTCACCATCCAAGGCGACCCTGACCCCTATTAGCATTGCAACTCCTTCCTTGACAAACCCGATTACATCATACCAAACAATAGAGCATATGTATCCCCTATCCCACAGTAGGATCATACCACTGAAGCCTTCTCATCAAGGCCCAAAGAGCAAAAAATTACCATAAAAGAAAGTGGAGTGGGAGAATACTCCATAGAGCACAGCCTCAACCTCGCCAAGATGTCTTTGTCTCCTCGATCTTTTGGCCGACCCAAACATTTTCCAAAGCCATCTGCACCTCCTATAACTCCTGCAACTCCCTTTGTAAAATGGGGGACTTTATCTGATTAAACAAAAGAAAGAGATCTCCTACAGTGGCTTTATACAGAAGAAGAGAGTACATCACAAGAACCGCCTAGGCTCCCAACAGAACTTTATGGGTGAGGCGAGACTATCCTACATAGAATGGGATACGAGGGACAAGGCCCCATTGGCCTCAGAAAAGAAGGAATCATTGAACCTATTCAACCTTCTTCATCCTCATCGGCTAGAAACACAAGTGGCCTAGGATACAAAGGCAAGGGCAAGGTGAAAGAAAATGCTTGTCTTTTAGAAATGATCCAAACGCTCCAGGAGGACAATGACACGGATTCTAATGAATACGAGTGGGATGAGCTAACAGAACATTCCTATGACGACAAAGAAGTCGATACCATCCAAACCTTTAACCCCTACCGTGAGGGACAAATGCTACCGAATAGACCAATAGAGTCTGATTTGCCCATCTCTGAGATTATGGCTTTCGAGGAAGGTTCAAGTTCCATTGCAATAAATAACTTGGAGGAAAGTACCATCCTGAACACCTTCCCTACCAATGCTCCTAACATTTCCATTCACACTATCAATGAATCAGGTCTATCATCTGACTCCCTCCCCCTCGTGCACCCTGAGCTTATTGACTGGGATTTGCGAGGAACTCCCCAACTAGATATGTTCCAAAACAACGATGCTTACATTGACTATATGGAACTTAGGGACCACCTACCCAAGGGAGATCATAAAGATGGTTTTGCTATTGAACTAAATACCGTGGCTTACTTCAGGGAGGGTGCCAAGCCTTCCAGTCACAAAAATATCAAAATCAAAACTAGATCTGATAGTGAAAACTACCTTGCGATAGTGTCAGACCCCCAAATAGTAAAAAGAAAGGACGCATCCGAAGGTGAAAACCCAACTGTGGCACCTGATGATGGAAGGCTTGACACTCTCCCTAATGATATATACCAAGAAAGGTCACAGATTGTTGTAGAACTGACAGAGCCTATTAATATTGGAACAGAGGAACAGCCCAAGGTTATCCACTTTGCAAAATCTCTTACCCCACCAGAGAAAACTAGGTTTGTATCGTTCTTTAAGAAAAAGAGAGGTAGCTTCGCTTGGTCATATGTAGACATGCCGAGTCTAGACCCAAACTTAATTCTACATCATCTTCCATTGGATCCAGGAGTAAAACCCGTAAAGCAAAAGCTTAGAAAGATGCACCCTCACATAGCACTTTTGGTCAAAGAAGAACTTAGGAAATTGCTGGATGTAGGGTTTATCAGAGCTATAGATTACCCGGAGTGGATATCCAACATTGTACCAGTGTCCAAACCAGATGGCCGAGTCTGACTATGCAATGATTTTTGAGACCTAAACAAAGCATGCCGCAAGGATGATTTCCCATTGCCAAATATCGATATCATAGTCAACCTAACTACAGGACATACCATGTTATCTCTCATGGATGGATTCTCAGGTTATAATTAGATCAAGATTGCACCAGAAGACCAACACAAGACAACTTTTACTTGTCCATGGGGCACTTTCTGCTGGAATGTCATGCCATTTGGGCTAAAAATGCAGGAGCCACATATCAACGGGCTATGACAATTATATTCCATGATATGATGCATGTAACAATGGAGGACTATGTCGATGATATCTTAGCAAAGTCACTCACAAGGGACTCACACCTCGATGTATTAGAAAAAGTCTTTCAAAGATTGGACCAATTCCAAGTCAAGCTGAACCCAAATAAATGTGTGTTCGGAGTCACTTCAGGTAAGCTGCTAGGCTTCATTGTGTCAGCAAACAGAATAGAGGTGGACCCCACCAAGGTCAAAGCTATAATGGACATGCCACCACCCAAGACTCTAACTCAATTGAGATCGCTACAGGGCAAGCTGCAAGCAATCCGCAGATTCATATCACAGTTAGCAGACAAGTGCCAACCATTCAGTCATCTCCTGCACAAGAACATTCAATTTAGATGGGATGAGCAGTGTGAAGAAGCATTCAACAAACTAAAAGAATACCTTATGAATCCACCCATTCTCATGCCTCCTATCCAAGGAAAACTGCTAATTCTCTACATATCTGCTACACCTACTGCTCTTGGGGCTCTTCAAGCACAACAAGATTATGAGAACAAAGAAAGAGTCATCTACTACATTAGCCGAACCTTAGTGGGCTATGAGTTGCAATACTCATAGATAGAAAGATCATGCCTTGCGGTTGTTTTTGCTTCACAAAAACTCTGACATTACATGCTCGCACATCCAATTAAACTCATTGCAAAAATAGACCCACTGAAGTATCTCCTCAGCAAAGCAGCTCTCACAGGTCGCCTAGCAAAATGGGTAATGCTTCTAAGTGAGTACGACATTGAATATGTAGATAGAAAATCCATCAAGGGACAAATCATAGCTGATCAACTAGAAGATGCACCATTACAAGACACCACACCAATGCAGTTTGAGTTTTTGGATGAGTCCTTATTCACTATATCAACATCTTCTTGGAAACTCTACTTTGACGGGTCTTACACAAACCATGGATCGGGGGCAGGCATCCTGTTTGTAACTCCTCAAGGCGACACAATTCTGGAGTCTTACCATTTGTTATTTCCATGCACCAACACCATAGCAGAATATGAATCCTTAGTGATTGGTCTCAAGATGGCAACTGAGTGGAACATCCAAGAGCTGCATGTCTACGGTGATTCCCAACTAATAGTCAATCAGGTCAACGATGAATACCAAACCAAAGATGAAAAGCTTATCCCATACAAACGGATGGTCGATGATTTCAAAGAGCACTTTGGGACCATTTCCTTCAAGCAAATACCCAGGATTGAGAATAAAGCAGCTGATGCAATGGCAACCATCGCCTCTCTTCTAGAAATACCTGCACATGAGTCACGGTATGAGTTCTTAGTGGAAACTATCCAGCAACCAGCTTATGATCTTCCTGAGATCCATTCCATATACCTTCTAGTTGGATCTGATTCACCTTGGTATGGTAAGATTTACACTTACCTCAAGGACAACATCCTCCCACTTGACCTATCTTCTAACCAAAGATGAACTTTTATACAACAAACCTCTCGCTACACCATCATAGCCGATACCCTATACCGACGTGGTCTCGATGGTACTTTGCTACGTTGTTTAGAATGAGAAGAATCCATAACTACCTTGCAAGACGTACATGAAGGGATTTGCAGAACACACTCTAGCGGTCCTTCCTTAGCCAAGAAACTCATGCGCTTGGGTTATTACTAGCTGAACATGGAAATGGATTCATATCAGTTTGTAAAGAAGTGCAAGCAGTGCCAAATACATGGGAACTTGATACATGTACCAGCTCAAGAGTTGAGACCTTTAATGACACCTTGGCCCTTTTGCTAATGGGGACTTGACCTTCTGGGAAAGATCCATCCACCCTCATCCAACGACCACAAATTCATCATAATTGCCACTGAGTATTTCACAAAGTGGATTGAAGCCGTTCCCCTCACCACCATCAGAGGTAAACAAATTTCCTCATTCATCCTGAATTACATTATCTGCAGATATGGCATTCCTTCATCCATTATCACGGATAACGGAAAACCATTCAAAAACTAGGATGTCCAAGAACTCTGTGAACATTTCAAAATCCAACATCGTTTCTCCACCCCATACTACCCCCAAGGTAATGGTCAAGCTGAAGCATCCAACAAGACCATCTTGAAAATTCTCAAGAAGACAGTCAATGATGCTGGTCGTGATTGGCATATCCAACTCAATCCTGCTTTGTGGGCCTACAGAACCAGTATACGCACTCCCACAGGTGCTACACCCTACGCCCTTGTCTATGGCTCAGAAGCCATCCTCCCCATTCAAGTCAAAATACCCTCTCTCAGGGTGTCGCTAAAAGGTCTCATATCAGATGAAGAATACAGAGTCTCCAGATTACAGGAACTAGAGTTGCTGGAAGAGAGGCAACATAAAGCCTTTGATCATCTCAAGGCATATCAACAGATGATGTTAATAAGCTATAACCACAAGGTTCGCCCAAGAATCTTCAAAGTTAGAGATCTCATTCTTAAGGAGAATCCTCGCAACCAACAAGACAGAGAAAAGAAAGGCAAGTTCGAACCCAACTGGCTTGGGCCTTATGTAATTGTAGCTGCTTACGGATCGGGGGCATATCAGTTGGTAACGTTAGAGGGTGAGTTGTTTGATGACCCAATCAACAACATGCATCTTTGTAAGTTCTATACCTAGGAGAACTCCAATGTAAGGGGGGCATAAAATACAAAAAAATAAAAAAAATTAGAAAAATACAAAAAAATCAAAAAATACAGAAAAATACAAAAACATCAAAAAATTAGAAAAATACAAAAAAATCATCCTTTGGTGAAAACCTGGCAATCAGGCACCTTGGATAGGTATCATGATGAAAACCTGGCAAACAGGCGTCATGTCTACTTTCTAGCTTTCGTGCAAATAAAAGCAAGTGGTGAAAACCTGGTAAACAGGCGTTACTTGTGATAAACTGCCTTATCCATCTTTGGGAAACCAATCACCTTGAGTCCATTCTTCCTTGTGTCCCATTCGACCCATATCTATCCCATAATAAACTCTTGACAGTTACCTATCATGGCTTGATACTCTATCTCTTTATTGGCCTTGTCAACCAAGGTTTTGGCCCATACCGTATCCATCATGTAAGCCTAGCATAGTGTCTCTCGTCAGCTCACCCATAGTCTGGGTCCATGAACTATGTCTGCGCCGTCACGTAGGCAAGGCGATTATTCTAATGCGCCCCCAAGGCTTCCATTTGTCCCATCTGTCCCATACCTAATCCCTCTATCAATCTGAGTCCGTCTCCACTTTCTCTCGCCTAGGTCTTAGGTCCGTTAGGGTTTACCCTGAACTACGTTGCCTCTGATTTGTCACGTAGGCAAGGCCATTTAACAATGAGCCCCCAAGGCACTAGGTCAGTCCCTTAGGGTCCGTCTCACCAATAAGGATTGTGAAATTTTCTCACCAGACAAGCAAGTGCAAGCAAAAGCCTACTTTCAAGCAAAAATTTTGACATAAGGCACTTAACCTATCCAAGGCAAACCAGAACATCACCTAAGGTCTTCTAAAATGATTTTACTCAAATTATGGCAAGAAACAAACAAATCTAAATGCAAGAATGGTTTGTGTTGGTCAGGTTAAACAAATTACAGAGTCTTGATTTTTTCTATCATGCCTTCCTATGCTACTCAAGGATGCCAAAAGCTAGAGATGCTATTATGGAGGCACGATTATTTTCTTTGTTTGCTGCTTGTGGATTAAACTTTAGTAATGGGAAGCCTTGTCTAAAGACATGATTGGAAAAAGATCATCAAGGACATCCAAGGTCTCACATGAATAGGGGCAATCCTTGTTTGTTGATACGCAAGAAATACTCAGGTCATCTCAGTTCAATTATACCTCGATGCTTGTATTAGCTTGCTAAATCAAAATCCATGAAGGTGTTGCTTAGGTCATCTCGGTTCAATTATACCTAGATGCTTGTGTTAACTTATAACATTTCAGAAAAAGTACCAAAAACAAATGCCCAATGATGAAATAAAGCACTCCAAAAATATTTGCACCATCATGATGTCAAAATCAATCCATCCATTATACATCCATTTTTTACATCCATACATCCATATCCCATGCAATAAAAGATCAAAGCAATGCAGAGTAACAATACAAAATAAAAGCTTTTCAGTCTTCCCATCAAGTCATTCTTTCTCAATCAATCTCCTATCTATCATCCTGTCATTTCTATGTCGATGGAGTACATTTGGACATCACAAAAACAAAGCATATAGTGGCATATCATCACATATGAGATAGTCATTTACATGATTAAATCAGTTGCATACAAAGTAGAGTGCATTAGGTCATCCATATACTATCATCATATAGTGTCACCAAATCAAAAACTTAGCTAAGAGCATCACATAAAGTTGCATAGCCATATAAGATATCATTTTGCATTTACATACATTACAAGCACATCAGATACATCATTCCAAACTACATTAGATCATATAAACATCACATAGTATCATATCAAAAGCTACATCTAGATAAGCATCTCATAGCATCAAGTGAAACATCTAAGTCTGCATTAGACAAGACACATATATAACACCATACAATAGAAATGCATCATAAACTCATACATATAGAGAGAATCACATAACTGCATCATCATATACATATCATATAAAAAGATGTCCAAATGTACATATATCAAAGTATCTGTCTCTGAATCAGTGTCACTCAAAATGCAAAAATGGTACAAGTCTATCCGGCCACCTGGGCCATCAAAAAGGTGCATAGATCAAGTCTCTGCTACCCCTACTGCTCTGGACCACCGCTACCTGAAGGGTCTCCACCTCTGCTAGCTCTTGACTGTTGTGGACCCATCATAGAAGCCCCTGACCTCGATGGACATGCTCTCTAGGTAGCCCTAGACTGGCTCCTAAAAATGGAGACCCTCTGACTCACTGGTATAGTACCGTGGTATAAACCTTGATAGTACTGAACCTGTGGTTGCACTCTAGCAAGCTTAGCCTGCACCTGTGATAGCTGTGTCTGTGACTGACCTAACTGTGCCTGTGCCTGCTGCACCTGCCCAACTAGGAAGTTAGTCATTGCATCTGTCCCCAAGGCCGCCAATGCAGTATCCCGTTCTACACGGATAACTCGTATCCGTGCGTCTGCCATGTCTCTCTCTTTGGCCAATCCTGCAATCATCTTTGCGTCTGACTCTCACCGGCTGTCGGCTCTCCTGAGCTGTGCCCTTAATTGTCTAATCTCTCCCCTCAGGGTGGCTATCGCCCTCTCTTGCACATCTGGCTATGTAGGACCCTGCGCTGCCTCTGCCTATCTCTGCCCCTCTAGCTGAGGTCCCTGCAGGGGTGGCGGCATCTGCGCCTACTATGGAATTTGCTATGCAACTTGTGAAGGCACTGCTTGCTCAGCGAGGGTCACACCCTCCCTAGCTCTCCTCCTCTGTCTCTGTCAACCTCCATCATCCCCATCATCTCTGTCATCTCCCCCATCTCAGCCACCTCCTCGTCCTCGTCCTCCCCTCCCCCTCCCCCTCCTCCTCCTCCCTCCAACCTGGCCCTCGTCATCTGAGTCTGCCTCATCTATGTGCGGCACCAACATCCCAGGCCCTGAATATCTTGAAAAGGGGTGTGCAATAATCTAGTCCTCATAATCCTGCATCATCCCTGCATCTGCTATCTACGTTCTCATATCCCAGGTACACATAAGGTGTCTGCCGAAACTCTGCTAGGGCCTCCTCATAAGGTGCCATCGGCCCCCATCTGACCCTCTCCGCGTGTGTCCATGCAAAGTAGGCCTACCCCTGTGGCATGCCCTACCTCCTGCCGAACTGTCTCAATACTCTACTGACAATCTGCCTCTCTAGTATGTGGCGGGTCCGTCCTATCAGCAATCTCGTCTGAAAGTAGTATGGTAACTCACATGCCTCATCATCCCATGGCTCGCAGTCCAGATATGGTCACCAGATGACCACATCTACCCCATCCAAGGCATGCCTCCAGTACTCCATCTTCCCTAGCCTATGCTGGGAAATCACCCCTACGTAGCCATAGCTATATGGCTCCCCTCTCTGTCTCGCAAAAACACAAATCAGTCTCATGATCGCTATGTGCTCCCATAGCCAAAACTGTAAAAGTGACACACCAGTTGAAAGGCTCGTGCTTCGGTGGTATACTACCTGGTGCATGTCATGATACAAGTGGGCCAGTACATAGACACCCCACACATATTGGGTGCCCTCTGTCACCATCCTCTCCATGATCCTACCCCATCCAATGGGGAATCCATGCGATCTCCTATCGAGGCACACAACGCCTCTGATCAATCCTGCCACAATCCCAGGGAAGTAGTCGTAACAGTCATAGATATCGTGCCATGGGATGACCTGTCCTACCAACCTTGGATCATCGAATACTCACCTGCACTCAGCAAATCCTGCACCTCTCTGTGGATCGTACTCCACCAAGTCACCCTAAATCAGCAAATGTAGAATCCTGTAAATATCCTCCAATGTGATAGTCATCTCACCAGTAGGGAGGTGGAAGGTCCCATCCTCACTGTGGAACCTCTCCACTGCGGCCGTCAGCAATCTGCGGTTCACCCGAACCTCAGGCATGAAGCATACATAGTCAAGTACCATGGCACCAAGCGCCTCTCTATCAATCTCCATGAGCATGTATCGCTGCAATAGGGGCATGGGGAACATCTCCCTCGATTGCAATGTCTCTCATATCTCCTCCTGTAAGCACGCAAAGCAAGGCGTCAATCCATACTCAACATATCTATAGAAACATATCAATTAACTTAGCGTTTCAAATTGATCAAAATAGCACACTACATCTCTTGACTAGATTCTTGCAATCTCAGAGATAGCTTATCGATTGTCATGTCAAAAAGGACACCAATCGGGTCAATTTGCTAAGTCTTTTGCCTATCTATTACGCATGCACAACAACAGGTGGTAAATGAGAGCCGCTTCTTTATAAATGCGCCGTTTCTTGACATATGCGCCATTTTTGGTATATGCACTGTAGAAACACATGTATGCACCACTTGATTCTACATATGCGCTACTCTGGTAAATGCATCGTTACATTCCAAGAATGCGCCGCAATAGTATCCATGCGCCGACTCTTTCTACATATGCGCAGCTTTCACGCATGCGCCGCACAAATCGACATATGCACCACAAAATGACATATGCGCCGTTTCACGTGGCATATGCGCCATTCTACATTTCAGCACATCTAAAACCCTAGTTTTTGCCTAGCATTTATGACACCCTAACTTGACTCTAGGGGAAATTTTTTGAGATACATACCGGGGGTCCTGCCTCTGCTGGCCGGCCGAATCAATGGACTCGCTCGAATCGATGCTCCTCGCGTGGAATATCCGCCTCTCTAGCTGCCATGCTACTCCAAAGATTGCTCTAAGCTCTCCAAGACAAATCCAGAGAAGACAAGTGTGCAAATGAATTGTCTTGTGGACCCAGCTCCTATTTATAGCGTGCAAAACCCTAATTTGGCTAGGTGGTGACTGTGACTACTTCCCACACCCATTTTTCTTCCAGTTTTCTTCTCGTTTCTCTGAAATGCGTCTTGTTTCCTTCCAAACTAACCTAAACCCTTCGTCTTCGTGAGATTGTCCGTCTCACGCCTTCTCCCTTTTTCCCGTCCAATCTCCCAAGGGGGCATCCTGACGTCAAACCTGTACTAGGGGCAAACTGGGGCATGTATCATTGTCAGACTATTTATTCTTTGAAGCAACGCCGTAAACTGCATTGCATCAAAGAGGGGCAAAATGTATACGCCTAAGAATGACACGATTCATTCTAAATAAATATTCTTAATATTTATTCCCCTTCTTATTTTCTTCTATCAATTAAATAAATATTTTAAATTTATTTAATCGGTTCACTATTTTGTAATTAAATAAAACTAATTTATTTAATTAAATTCCCTAAATTCTTCTAATGTCTCACATAATTAAATAATCTTACATTATTTAATTAATCATAAATTCCTCTATCCTAAGTCCTAATTCCATAAATCCACCTCACCAATCCACCTCACCTTTCCACCTCACTTTGTCCACCTCACCATGTTGCACATGTAATTAAATATATTAAATATTTAATTACCTAATATTCCCTCACCCGCATGTCCTATTTCTTCTCTCAATCAAAACTGTTAACTAACCAATCAATTATGTTAGCTCCTTAATCTATTCGGGTAACTGATCAATCCCTCAATCCATTCTTCTAACTGACTAATCAAGTTTGTTAACTAATCAGTCAATGGAGTTAACTCTCCAATCAATTTTGTCAAATCCCCTCTTTCATGATGGTGGGACACTTGTCATATTCCTACTGGTTGCACATTTGTCAACCATTCTCAACCATTGATCATCATACTTCTCCTCAACCGTTGATCCTCATTCTTCTGAGTCTATAAATGGAACCTTGTTCTCCATTCTAATCATCCAGGTTATTTGTATTGTTACTCTATAGAAATCCACCAGCGTGCCTTTGGCACCCCAATACAATTTGCTTGAGATCACCATTTGCTTTGAAGCTCTTCCTCATAACAATATCTATCAATACAGCCGTTTACTACTGACATCCTACAACACAGCAAAAGGAGTGCACTCACCGAGGGCCCAACTTCATTACGAACAAGGACGGTTTTAATAGGCAAATAATAGAAGCTTTGATTCAAGGAAGGTTTGCATTGTTTTATTCATTTCTTCATCTTATTCAATCTTTTTAGTTTCATTATTCTATTGATGTTTGGGTTTTTTATTGTTAAATTGATTAATCCACATTTTACCCTAACACTTTCTTATTCGTGTAGACCTCTTCAAGAGCTGAGGTTAAGGTTCAACTTCTTCTTTTGAGCTTTCAGAGCTTCTAGAGCTCTCCTCATCATCAGGTCCAACATTGTCTTTTTGTTCAATCTTCTTAGGGGTGAGAGGAAACTGAACAACATCCTCTTTCTTTTCTCTTTCTTCTGGTTGCAAAACAGTGGAAAAAGGTGTAATCTCTCTGAAGATGACACTTCTGCTATACAACACTTTTTCAGCCATGGGGTCCCAAAGCTTGTATCCTTTCACACCAACACCATAGCCGATGGAGATACACTTAATAGATTTATTCTCTAACTTTGACTGCTTCTCCCTAGGCACATGTGCATATGTATCACAACCAAAAACACAAAGATGCCTTACTGAAGGCTTTCTACCAGACCACACCTCCATGGATGTCTTTCCAACAAGAGCTGATGTAGGAGATCTGTTTACCAGATAGCAAGTAGTGGCAACAACTTCAGCCCAAAACTTTTGTTCTAGACTAGCTCCACTAAGCATAATCCTAGCCTTCTCCATCAGTGTCCTGTTCATCCTCTCTGCAACTCCATTTTGCTGCGGTGTGTATGGAGTTGTCTTATGTCTTTCAATCCCAAGTTCCTTGCAATACTTATCGAATTCTATAGAACAGAACTCACCACCGTTGTCAATTCTTAAACATTTAATCTTTTTACCAGTCTGATTTTTAGCAAAGGCTTTAAACTCCTTAAACTTACTATAGACTTCAGATTTGCTTTTGAGAAAATAAATCCATGTCCTTCTACTGTAATCATCTATAAAAGATACAAAGAATATAGATTTTGATAATGAAGGAACATTAACAGGACCAAACACATTAGAATGAATGAGGTCCAAAACACCAGAAGACTTATGAGAACTCGAGTAAAAATGAACACGTTTTTGTTTTCCATAAATGCAATGTTCGCAAAAGTCAAACTCAAGATTACAATCATCTAACCCCTCAACGAGGTTCTTATTTTCTAGGCTACGCAGACCCTTCTCACCAATGTGACCAAATCTCTTAAGCCATAACATTGTCTTTTCTACAGGAAGTTTAACTCCAATGCATGATTACAACCATCAATACTAGAAACAACAGATTTCTTCACTGCTCATTCAGATGGTGGGGATGAAGTGAATTCTACCCTCTTCCTTGAGTTAGAAGAACTATTGCATTGTGCAATGCATGCTTCCTGCTGAAACAGAGTATCTCTCTGTGTACCCTTAGCAAACACCATAGATCCTCTAGTCATCTTGCATCCTTCTTTCGAAAAGACAACCTACACACCTGTATCATTCAAACTACTTACAGAAAGTAGGTTCCGTGCTAAGCCTGGGATGTGCATAACCCCAGAGATCCCCTTCACTCGACCATCAGGGAATCGGATAGAGACTCTTCGATGACCAACAATCTTCAGATGAGAGTTGTCACCCAGATACACCTTTCCACCATCAAACTCTTCATTCTCAGTGAACCAGTCTCAATGCAAGGTCATGTGGAATGATGCACCATAGTCGATTAGCCACACATCATCAAATGCATGGGTGGCCAAGGCTGCGATGAAAGCATCACCGTTATCTCATGATTTGTTG